>OY728165.1:1642309079-1645016355 GCA_963277665.1 Viscum album
ATAATACCATCAGTGGCAGTACGAGTCACCACACCCGTCTAAACTCTAGTTATTGCACCTACTCAGGTCCAAGCTCAACCAGATGTTTCTAAAAAATTAATTACTACCATTGAGTCATTAACATCTCGGTTGGAAGCTATGGAAGGCCAATGTGCACAAGTTCAATTGGAAGTGAGAGCTTACCCTGAATGGGTGGATGCAATTCCTCCCCCATAAAATTTTTCAAATACCACATTCCCAATTTTTAATGGTTCGGGAGATCCAGAACAACACTTAACACATTTTATTTCTCATTGTTATCCTTTTATGGGAACTCCTCAACAATAATAAGAAGTTAAGCTCAGGTTTTTTGTGAAGTCATTATAAGGACCTGATTTTGTCTGGTATACAAGGTTGCAATCTTGGTCAATTACTGGGTGGGAAGATCTCCGTAAAAGATTCCTTCTTTAATTTAGCTCAACATTACCAAAGATGACAGTTTTTGATCTTACAAATTGTAAAAAAAGGGAAAATGAAAGAGTTTTAGATTTCATTTCTCACTGGAAGGGATTAACATATTCCTTAAGTTTAGAACTCCCTCAAGAAGAGTTTTTGCCAATCTGTGTGGAAAAAATACATGATGAATTACACACACCATTGATCCCTTTGAAATACACACTAGGGTTTTGAGACCTTACTTCAATCACTCAGCAGATAGAAGACTCTCTTATAAAGACTAAGGCTAAAAATCATGTAATTACATCAGTTCTGGGAAGGAGAATAGGGAAAGTAGAGACTGCTATAGTTACTCCTAAAAAAGAACCTATACCAGCTTCCACTTCAAAACCTTCATCATATCGAAGGGATCTACCTCCTGAGTGTCAAAAACAACAGCCGACTCATCACTATGATCAAAGAGATAAAAGGCAGAAACAATTTGAGGATTTAAAGAAGAAAGTTTATTATTTTTAGAATGAACAAGTTCCTGGTTACTTCATCTCAGCTCTAGAAAACAATCTGGTTCAGTTTCCAAGGCCCAAAAGGCAGAACAAGGAAGGAGATGAAGACCACCCCAACTAATGACCATTTCATCAGATGTTGGAGCATCCCATCAAGGATTGTTTTTTCTTAAAATTCCTCTTTAAAAAGATGGTGGACTCTAGACAAGTAAAACTAAAAGGTTCTTCATCAAAGGTAGCATGTGTTACTGCTACTGATCTAGAGTAAGAAGGTGAGTGGCACGAAGTCAAAAGTAAAAATGCACAGAAATATGATGATTGGATGGTCAGGAAAATGATCAACCTAACTCATACCATTTTATGAACACAATTAAATCAACCAATTGTGTTTTCTGCTAATTCTACCACAACAAAACCCCCTTCATCAGAAGGAAAATCCTCAAAGAAGAGGTATAATTTGAAGAAAGACGAGAAGTCAGAAAAGACGAGCTTGTGTAAAATCCTAAGTTGTCTTTGACTCTGGCATATTTTATGCCATTTTCTTCAAAAGCACGGGAACCATTCCACCAAACGACACAAACTGAACTTGTTCATCAGGAAGAATCCTCATCAGATGAAGAATTGATATTTGGTTCAGTTAACATGATTTATTTAACAGATTCCTATGCCAATGATAGTTTCGACCAGGATGACCATAAGTTCCCTATATCTAACAGATGAGTTAGAGGAAGAAATAGAGGTCTAGGATATAGAGGAAGACGTGGATATTCCAGAAACCACTATTTCAATCCTACCCCTGCTAGAACTGTATATGCGGCAGAAACTCGTGGAAAAGCCCTTTAGCGGGCTCAACGGGAAAAATAAAGTTCTTCCACACATGGAAGATTCGATCCTGACACAGTTATTTTGGAGGACCGGTTAGAGGTTATACCTTCTTCCTCTCATCAAATAGATAGACCTAGTTGGTCTAATCTACCAAATCCATGAGTGTTTCTAATTACTACCCCAATACGGGATACATTTACTGCCAAAGCATCAACTTCTAAGGCACCTGCAAAACCACATTTTCATGATGGGAAACTTAGACCTTTGGACCAAAAGTATGATTTCTTGAAACATTTGGCCCATGTACCAGCAAAGTTATCAATTCTAGATGCCTTGAATCTATCAAAAGATCTTCAGGAGGCACTTATTGAGGCTTTGTCAAGTCCTCAAGAATTCAAAACTGAAATTGTTGCGGCTGAGGTCTACTATATAGAGAATGATCTTACAGAATTCCATGCAGTGATATCTTTTACAAATGAAGATTAAGACGATGTTGTGCATGGATATATCATACCTTTGTATCTATCTGGAAAATTTAATGATATAGATATCCGAAGAGCTTTCATTGATAATGGCTCAGGAGTTAACCTCATTCCTTTTCGTACACTTAGTCAATTGGGCCTCACCGAATCTAATTTATCTACTTCTACTTTAACATTTCAAGGATATGATTAGAATAAACAAGAACTTCTAGGCGAGATTACACTCAGAATTTAGTTTGGAGACCTTGTGTCTAATTCATATTTCATGGTTGTTCGTCAGGACACTACCTTTAACATTTTTCTTGGAAGACCTTCACTGCATCAACATGTGGTTGTACCTTCGTCATACCATCAGTGTCCCAAATATTGTTTCAATGGTCAAATTGGGACATTGTATGGTGATAAAGCCCCATTCAAAACATTTGAATCTCAATACATTGAGGCAGGATTTTATCACATGGAGGGAAAGGAAAAATCCACGACAAAGAAGGTCACCAAAATTAATGATCCAAATGGTTTGGAAAAGATTCCAATAAACCCATTCATACATGTGAGTACAAATTATGTGTTTCTTATCAGTCAAATTGACAGGATAGACCTAAATCCAAACACTCTTATGGAAACTTCCCTAATGTCAATTACGACAACCAAGCCAGACAGCATGGGAGAAATTATTGATTCGCTAAGCAGTGATGAAAGCTTAAATGGAGATATCTTCATTTAATCTTCTGAAATCCAGAAATTCTATACTTCATCAACTAGGATAGAAAAAGTTATAGCAATACCATAGGAAAACAATGATGTTGATTCTCAATCCATCATCTCCTATCTGTCACCCCAGGAAGACCCTTCATCATCAATAGGGTTAGAAATGGTAGCCTTATCTTCAAGATGTTCAAATTTTAACTTCTTCCCTAACCATGGAAATTCTTCTTTGTCATATACTATGCAAGTAGAAAAAGAAGAAGTAACACATATTGAAGAAGAAGAAGAATATCTCAGGGATGCTTCTCCAGTATTTGAAGAGGGTATATCTACCACTATCGATGAACTCAGAGAAATAAATATGAGTAGAAAAAAAGATCCACACCCCACTTTATTTAGTACAACGATGACTCTTGAAGAGAAAGAACTGTATACTTCATTTCTAAAAAAAATCAAGATTTATTTTCTTGGAATTATATAGAAATTCTAGGTCTTGATCCCGATTTTGCCACTCATCATTTGGGTTTTCCAGAAGAACATCAAGGATTCATGCTAGCAGTAAGAAGAAAACACCCAACTTATGCCTCTAAAATTGAAGCTGAAGTTGATAAGATTATCAAGGCTAACTTTGTCAGAGAAGTTCAATATCCCAAATGGATATCTAATATTTTCCCTCTTAAAAAAAATAATGAAAAAATTATAGTTTTCATTGACTTTAGAGATCTTAATCGGCATTGTCCCAAGGATGATTTTCCAGTTCCAATCACAGAACTCTTAATTGATGCAACAGCTGGCTACGAAGCTCTTTCCTTCATGGATGGTTACTCTGGGTATAATCACATACGAATGGACCTAGAAGATGAGGAGTCTACAACCTTCAGAGGTCCTCAAGGTGTGTTTTTCTATCAGGTAATGCCCTTTGGCCTTAAGAATGCAGGTGCAATGTATCAACGTGCCATGAAACATGTCTTAAAACCCTTTTTAGGGATTTTTTTTGAATTTTATGTGGATGATTTGGTGGTTAAATCCAACCAACATTCTGATCACTTGGTCGATCTGGAAATCATATTTAACAAACTTCGACAACACAATTTAAAGATGAACCCCTTGAAAAGTGCTTTCAGAGTAACCTCAGGAAAATTTCTTGGATTTTTTTTACATCATTGTGGTATCGAAGTTGATCCTAAGAAGAAAAAATCAATCCTTGACATGTCACCTCCTAGAAATTTTAAGTAATTAAGAGGAATTCAAGGAAACTTGGCCTATATTCGGCATTTCATTGATAATTTGGCAGGAAAGTGTTTAACCTTCACTAGATTAATGAAGAAGGGCGTCACCTACTAGTTGACTGAAGAATATCAAGAAGCATTTGATATTGTCAAGAAATATATATTAAGTCCATCGGAATTAATGCCACCTGTTGAAGGAAGACCACTTATTCTCAATGTGACAACTTTTGAGCGATCATTGGGTGCCTTGCTTTCCCAAAAGAATGATGCTGGGAATGAAAACAACCTTTACTATCTCAGTCGAACTATTCTTGAGGTAGAAACATGATATTCAAGTATTGAAAATTGATACCTAGCATTAATCATTATAGTTCAGAAATTGAGACACTACCTACAACATCATAAGGTCCAATTAGAATCTCACAATAACCCACTCAAATTTATCCTTAGTTTTCCAATGCTTACAGGATGTCTGGAAAAGTGGGAAGTTATTTTTAAGTAGTTTGATATCCAGTATGTGTCTCAAAAGGCAATAAAGGGCCAAGATATGTCCAATTTCCTTGCTGAACACCCATCTGTAGAAGATAAATCTTTAAATATTGAACTTACTGATGAGGAAGTCTTCTCTATTTAAGATAATCATCAAACATGGGAAATGTACTTTGATGGTGCCTCCAAAAGTCCAACAAGGAAGAAAATGGAAGATCCTAAATTCAACAATGTTGGGTTAGGAATCATTCTTATTTCCCCAAAAAAATGCAATGCTACCCTATTCCTTCTTATTGTTAGAAGGCGCTACAAACAATGAAGCAGAATATCAAGCTCTCATCGCAGGCTTGGAATTGGCACTTTAGGCACATGTGAATCACTTGAAAGTAAAAGGTGATTCAGATTTTGTAATCAAACAAATCAATGAGTATTATGCCATCAAAAAGGAAGATTTAATCCCTTTGTGTGATTACGTCAGAGAGTTAATGGCAGAATTTCCCTCGGAACTGAAATTGTCTTATGTCCAGCGATCACAAAATGGCCAAGCTGATGCACTGGATAATGTAGCCACAACCCTGGAAGATCCAAACCGGGATGAAACAATCATCAGTATTTCCCACCATTGTATAGTTTCACCTTTTTTTCAAATCAGAATAGAGGAAATCAATGAAATTGGTCCCATTTCTGAACCATATGGTCATACTACAGGATGGATGACACCTATCAGGGAATATCTTCAAAATGGAACACTCCCACCTGATAGAGATAGGAATGAACAAGTCTGGCAACGTGTGGTTGATTTTACTCTTTATGATAGCTCAAATCACCATTTTTTTTATAAGTGAGTTTTTGATGGAATTCTCTTAAGATGTATTAATGGTGAAGAAACAATGGATGTCATGAATGAAGTACATACAGGAGTTTGTGGTGCCCACTAGTCTGGACATAGACTTTCTGGTCAAATTATAAGGTTTGGATACTACTGGCCTTCAATGATGAAATATTGTGTTGATTTCACTAAGAAGTGTCATTCTTTCCAAGCATGTGCCAAATTCATTCATCAACCCCCGGATTTGCTTCATACGGCTAAATACTCCTAGCCGTTTTCTACATGGGGAATGGATGTAGTAGGACCTTATCCTCCAGCTAAAACTAAGTAGTTTAATTATATTCTTACTGCTACTGACTTCTTTTAAAAATGGGCAGAGGTAATACCAATCAAATAAGTCGGTGCTAAAATCATTGTTAGCTTTGTCAAGTCCAACATCATTACCAGATTTGGTGTTCCTCATACCATATTGACGGATAATGGCACAAACTTTTGTTCATCTGAGGTAAGAAAATTGTATCAAGAATACAATATGAGATCCAACCATTCATCTCAGTATTATGCAGTAGCAAATGGTCAAGTAGAGTCTTTCAATAAGACTCTTTCAAACATACTTCAAAAGATGGTGGATAAAGATAATAAGTCATGGCCTGATGAACTTTTTCATGCACTATGGGCTTATCGGACTAGCACCTGCATTGCTACACAATCAACTCCATATTCATTGGTATATGGAACGGAAGCAGTCTTGCCTATTGAAGTCCAATTAACTTCTCTTAGAGTCGCCATTTGTGATCCTTTATCAAAAGATGAACAATCTCAAAAGCGATTAGATGAATTGGAACGACTAAATGAAAAATATTATGCACACTGCACCATTTAGAAGTATACCAGAATCAAATAGCACGAGATTTCAATAAAAAAGTTTGTCTTCATTCATTAATTCAAGGAGAATTGGTATTGGTCCTCAGAACCCCAATTATACCGGGAAAGAAGCCTCCAAAGCTTGAGATAAAGTGGGAAGGACCTTACTCAATACATAGGGTCTACTTTAATGGATCTTATTCTTTAATCTCAATGGATGGAGAACTCATTACAACTCCAACCAATGCAAGATTCATGAAGAAGTATTATGTGTAACACAAATAAACCCATTGTATTTTCTATAGGAAATTAAACTTCATAGATCTATCTATCATCCAACATGACATGAAATTGTGTCCCCATTTCATACAACATGATGTTAAACTGTGAATTGTCTGAGCTGGAAGACATTAAACTGAAAAACACCCCAAGTCTGTGACACATGACATTAAACTGTGATCACCACATGCACAATTGTATTTTAAACTCTGTTTCCATGCGTTCCCTGGGCAGCTAACCATGCATAAGCCCCACACCATCTTTTGTGGTCGAATCTTTCACGACACGATCATCAGTTCTGTTTCTACCTCTTCTTTCTCACAGTGAGATTGACTCATGTGAGCTTAGAGTAAGCTTCGACCATGATATCTTCTCTGGGCTGCTAAACATGCTTAAGTCCCAACATCATCTTCGGGTCGTTTTCCTCAAGTACGCCCTGATCACTGAATCCCTCTCAATTGAACTACGCGGATTTTGATCCTTGCCTCCTAGGCCGGGTAGGTAGGCAACCTCCTGAGGATTAATCCCGAAACCACTTTATTCACATCGATTCACCCCCATCCCATATGATGTTGATCCGTGAAGCCCCCATCAACCGTCTTATTCATATCGATTCACTTTCCTCCTATATGACGTTAAACTTTGTATGTCCCATCATCCAAGCTATATGAGGTTAAACTATACATTCCCCCATTTTCCTTTCTGTAGGACATTAAAATTCATAGCACTGGTCCATGCATATGAACTAAAAATATTTTTCACTTTTGTCTTGTATGACATTAAACTACAAAAATCCCTGATACCCTCACTCGAGAGGAATCATCATTGGCATGTTCTCCAACCATGTCATGTTTCAAGAACTACGCGTGGCTTGATTCTCATCCTTATGAGATACGTAGTGAAACCGAAGTCTTTAATCTTGGGTCCAGCCATAATTGCAATAAATTATTCTTTACCCCTCATATGTACGAACCAAATCTGTACAAAGGGTATTTCAAGAACTATGTGCAGCTTGATTCCCATCCTCATGGGATACATTGGAACGCTTGATCATTCCTAGAGTCCAGACCTGAGCCTTTGGTCCAAACCCCAAACTCCACTTTCGGTCCCTTGGATGAAAGGGCCCCCTAGGAGAACATGGTGTGATTTGGAACAACCTGGTCTTTATTCACATCAGGTTTATAACAAATACACGATGTGTCTCCCTCACTATGGTTCGAGCTCTATGACCCTAAACTAAGATCTTACATGCTCTCTCCCTACATGACATTAAACTGTATTTCAAGAACTACGTGTGGCTTGATTCTCATCCTAATGAAATACGTAGTGACATCTAGAATCTCAATTCAGGACCCAGCCACAACATTATACAAATAATATTCATGATCTCCATAACCCTTTTCTCTACTTCTGGTCACAAAATGTCTGATACTTGAGAGTTCTTTTTCCTAACTATGCAGCACGTGCCCTTAGGTGGCTTTGCATAAGTTGTCTACATAATGGACCTGCTAGACAAAAGATGCTACTATTTGACTATGCAACTTATGCCCTAGTTGGCCCTACATAATTCAACCTCTGTAATGGGGTTTTCAAGTAATAGTAAATTCATTCTTAGGAGAAACATCTTTTGTCCCTATTAGTCTTAACGACAATATGTAGGGATCTAGAAAAAAACTTCCATCTTTAAGATATTTGTTTCATACTCTTTTTCATGATCTGAAATTATTCAAGTCTATGGTTTATATTTTCCTCCTTCTCCATATATTCAGATCAATATGAAATAACCTTTGACCACTTGACCATATGTCATATAATGTTTCTATCTCAGGTTTTATTCATATGATTTAAAACCACAGATACCTTTTTTTCCTATGTTTGGGTCAGACCTTCATAGAATTCACATTCCTCCGATTCTTTGAAAATTTTGCTTGGAAATATCCTCCCCTTGTTCAAGTACCTTTCTCCATAAAGTATATTCTATACTTTGGAAAAATTGAATCTCCATAAAACTTTCTTCATCTTTTAGAATATAAAGTCAAATTTCTGAGAGTTATTTTGCCTGACTATGCAGCATGTGCCCTTAGGTGGCCTTGCATAAGTTGTCTACATAACTGACCCGTCATCCAAAAGATGCTACTATTTGACTATGTAGCATATGCCCTAGTTGGCCCTGCATAATTCAGCCCCCATAATGGGTTTTTCAAGTAGTGGTAACTTCATTCTTAGAAAATAATTCCTCTAATTCCTTTTAGCTATTTTCCCATGTCATTCCTCAGATTCAAAATTTATCAAGTCATAGTTTACAATTTTCCCCCTCTATACTTGAATATGGTAATGTGTTTCCAAAAAAATTGTCAGGAATTGAGTCAATATCATCCATTTGGTCAAAGCTATTCGACCTTAAATATTAGCCTTTTTATAGTCCAACATGCATCTCTTTAAACTACCAATAACAAAAGACATGATACTCATTAAATTGGGAACCTATAAATGGTACTCTGAACAAAAGTCGAGTCCCAGCTCGCTAAACGTACATTTTGTATGATTTAGGAAATATTGAGAAATTAAAAAATAAAGTTTGTGGGGTTGTTTATATAACCCTAGAAAAAATCAAACTACGTTTACTAGGCCCATTGACTTAGGTAAAAATAAGATCAATTATCAAGAAAATGAAGGTACAAATGATTGAAGATGAACTATTTTTCATTGATGATCAAGATTAGAAGAACATCCACAGATTGGAGTCTCTTATCTTTTTTTTCTGAAATTACAGAAGACTTTCAACACGATTTCTCATCTATTTCACAACATCCTGAGCTTCATCAGCAACCACTTGATGTTAATTTACTCGACCAGCTTCACTCTCTTCATCTCTACAAAGTGCTTCTTTGGCATATTTTATGGATTTTAAACCATCCACTTGGACTTCTTCCAACAAATTATAAAGCTGGTCAGGCTCCCCAATAATAGCATCGAGATTTTGCTGAAGGTGCAAATGCTGGATAATCTTCTCCTTAATCTTTTGATTTAGCTCCTTTAGCTTTGCAACATGATCAACCTCAGCTCAGGACACTATAGCCTGAAATTCACTGATATTGATCAGTAATCTAGTTCTGATCAGGTCTTGACAACACCTTTTATGTTGCTCCCTCCTTTGAATGACTTGTTTCATAGTGACATGGATTTCTTGATATCCAAAATCCCCAAGTCCCAGCATAATGAACAGGGATGAATGTATTGTAATTTTCTAAGGTAGATCTTCAAGAGGCACCTCAGATATTATCTTCCATATATTTTTCAATGCCTTGCGATGTGAGAATTGGAGCACCTTTTACACCTCTAGGTCTGATTCGGCATCGCTATCATAGGGAGGAACATAGTCTGGGATTAATGCAGTTAAGGAAGTGCCCTGTTCTGCTCCTTCCCTGAACCTGGTTGCTTCACCTTCTGCTACTGTTTTGGGATGAGGCTGAGGCTTCACCTCTAGATTTAGCCATTGAAGTTGACAGCCCTGTTTAGTCAATTTAAAGTATGGTTAGTTTCAAAGGACAGTAAAATTTGATTGATTTTATTACAGGTTAAGTAAGCCATAAATATCATTATCCTTTACCTAACAGTAGATAACCAACTTTTGAAGACTCCTCCCCATATTTCCTAGCTTCAAAAGGATTTTCAAGATGGGTTTTAGGAGGATCTATCATGTTAAGTTCCACCTGAGCCAGTGTTTCTGCAATAACAGGGTTGAAATCAATGTCTACACCCCTTTCAAGCGTTGTTGGTTCAGAAGTTTCTTTAGTTGGAAATGTACATTTTTAACCAAACATGGTTATATGTGTAATCATGAGAAGATTAACAAGACAAATTATGGAACTCACATCCAGTTGATTCTATAACTAGTTCTCTAAAATCTTCTAAATCACATGGTAATTTAAAATGTTCTAAAATTTCTTCAAAGGACATGCCAAGATTCATCATTTTATCCAATGATGTCTCAGATCCTAGGTTTGTCTCACCAGTGGAAGCACTCGACATGTCTTCTTCGTGATTTTCATCTAGCAATCTCTGACCCCGGATAGCTTCTTCAAAGATAGTTATGGGGTCAGCTTCGGTGGTTTCCAAATGTTCTGGTGCATGTGTTGGAACCTAAAACATAACAGAATAGAAGTTAGTTGTTTTCTCATTTGAGGTTATATGAAGTATTGTTAATTTACCAGAAGTATTTTCTCTCCTGGCATCAGAAATAGGAGCGGTGTTGGGAACAGACGCCACCTCATCTGCTCTCAGTATTTCTTTAAGAACAGCCATTTTAGTAGGAACTTGAGGCCATTCTCCAACAGCCTTCATTGTACTCTGAGGATGGTCAGTACTTTCCCTTAAAGGGGAAACTGAAGAAGCCCCTGCAATCCCAAGAACTTTGATCACTTTTTCATAAGTTACGATTCATGACTACCAGAAAGACTTACCACTACTGATGAAATGTTTGACTGTAGTCTTATTTTTTCAATGCCTTTTCTTCTTGTCCTTTTGGGTGGATTGGCGTAATCATCTCTGAAAATAGGTATTAAAGACAATAACACCCTTTCTAAGTCCTCATCCATGACTTGCTGGCCTAGAGATACTTCGCCCGGATCACGAGGAGATTCATTAGCTCCAAGAGCAGTGCCACCAGGGCTATACCGTGGAGAAGGGAATTTAGTGGTTCTTTCCTTTACAAGCTACATGATGAAGAATATTATTTTCTTAAATAACAAAGATTTGACTAAATTCAAATTGCAAAGAAAATAGAAATATGTGAAAATGAAAAACTTATATCTTCAGGAGCCATGTAATCATGCAACTCTTCATCTAATGAAGGACCAATCCTCTCAGTGGTACCACGATCCATCATTTCCTTCACCCGATTAGTGACAGGTACTGACTCATCGGTGACATATATGAGCATTTCTAGCTCTTTGATGTAAGCCCTCACTTCATTGGGGTTGTCCTCAAAACGGATGTTAGAGGAAGCCCGAATATTCCCCACTCTAGGGATATGCAGCCCTTCACATAAGTCCATCCAGGTAGTTTTAGCATCACAATATAAACTCCGCCATGTCCGGATAGCCTCTGGTTTTAAATATTCAGAATTTGAACCAGAAGGCCATGAAGAGGGTCTTACAATCTGGGACTTCAAATTATTCCCATCTCCTGAAATCACATATAAATGATAATAAAATGAAACTTGTTCCTCTTTAAAAGAATGGTGACTAAATTGACTCAATGATATAACTCACCATGAGTCGATGGAGTAGGTCTCTTGACTCTGGAAGGTGGATTATATCTGGCACGAGGCCGCTTTGACACATTTTGAGCCTCATCATCCCCGTCCTGGGAATTCGGTGAATCGGCTCCGAGTGAGGAATCCGGTGAATTAGCTTCGGGTGAGGAAGATTCACCTTCCAAATGAAAAGCTTCTTTCCAAATGGTTCTCTTCTTTATCCCCACCCAAGGGACCGGCTGATTCAGTAACCCTTCAGGGTATGATGCTACTCAGATCTCGGCATACCATGAAGTCAATCGACATGCCGTTCCAAGATATGGTAGATCAAATACTTCCCCCATATTCTCCATAGATTTCAGAAACCATAGTTGATGAGCAACCAATAGTTGCTTCTCTAACCTGACATGTACCGGAGGGGATATGGTAATTTTCTGCATACATTTGAATTGACGTGCAAATCTGTATGGAGCATAAGCCTCGCATATAATTTCTCTGTCAATCCTCGTGGCCAGTGTACCATCTCTACATGCCAGCATATATGCCCTTAACTCTAGGCTGGCTATTCCATCATTAGAAAATTGCCCTGTTGGTGGATTTCCATAAGGAAGTAAATGAAACTCCTTGAACATGCTGAACCTTATTTTGATATCATAAGCATTTAGGGATAAGGGAGAAATTCTAGAAAAGGCCTGAACAGACAACCGAAAAGAACTTCCAGGAACCTGTACCCCACTTTGTACATTATATGTCTTGAAGTGGGTGGCGATTCATCCCCATAAAACTTGGAATGGTACCACTATTCTTAGAGGAGACTTACCCATATAAACATGAAGTATGATCCTATGAATATTTTCCAAAATTAGGGTGGCCAACCCAACCATCTTCTTTTCAGCTAGCTTGGTTGTAATGACAAAGGTCCCCAGCCTCTCACCTCCTTTCAAATCCCGAACTGGTAAAAGGTAAAGACTGAGCCACAAGTCCAAAAAGCATGCCATATGGGTCTTTACTAGAATTTTCTGGTTCACTTCATACCCCCACCTATCAAACTCTCCTGCTTCCAGAGTTGGCCAAAATGTGCCCAGAGCACCCCTTTTTGCTGCTCTAGGGAAACTAGTAGGACGAGTGTAGGAAGGTCCCGACTCTTTCTTATTAATCAAAAACATGTCCATCTAATCCTCTGCATGAATATCTTTTCTGGAATGGGTTTTCATGGTGGTGGTATTCTTAAGCTTGTAGAAAATTTTCATTAACTCTCGATCCAAAGCCAGAGTCTTCTCCGAATCATTCAAGGTCACTTTGGGGGGGGGGATGAATTCATCATACATATCTCTAAAAATTAGAGCCCCTAAAATCTTGTATAAATCCCACAAACTGATTCCTACTTCTCCATGATTCAGATAAAAATAATTCGTTTCCAGGCTCCAACGACTGATTAAATCCAGCACAAAATTGTCATTCTTATAGACATATGTCTGCCCAGCCCAGATAGCTTCATATATTGCAGCTCCCTTCAGAACATCGACAAACTCTGCACAGGTTTGTTTCACCCAATATACCCACATCCAAGTTGGATTCACACCTCCTCTAATACAGAAATCCCAACTCTTCTTCCATCCCTTAGATTGGTCCATCTGAGAATTTTGGAAAATAGAGGGATAACAATGCGACTACAGCTCAGGCGTGTGAGGTTTCAGATCTAGAGAACATGGGCTATGATGCATTATGTATGCCTTCTCCACTATCCCAGCATTGGAAAATGATCCTGCAACTGAGAAATTTTCCAAAGAGAAGTTGGTGTAGGTCTGAAATCAGGAATGAGGGATATAATTCTTTGCCTCTGGAATGTGGACTCCTTGCAGATGACCATGGCCATACAAAGGCAAGTAGATGCTCTGTGGGAAATTGGCATGATATTTCTTCAATTAGTTAACCAAATCCGGGAGAGTTCTATCATAGATAACAATATAGTCATGGCCGATGAAGATCATCATGTCATCTATTCTCTTGCTGGCCAACTCACCAGCTAATCCAATTCTTCTAGGAGCCATTGAATCTGCATAAATATCAAACAATCAACTATTAAGTAAGTTTGTTTTTTTGAAATTTTGATGAAGGAAAACAAAAAAAATGGCAAATGCATTAAGGCGGACAAGTCCCAAACTTGGCACGCAAGTCAAACCAGTCACGCAAGTTTTTCCACCCTAGTCATGGCTCGCAAGTCAAATACCTTATGCAGAAGCATGAAAAAAATCTAGAAGGGCGATTCACTGAAGACAGAAGCACCTTTGTGATGAGAGATCAAGTTTCTGGAAGTCGAATGAGTTTGTGCTGGAGTGAGCCTGTATATATAGGTGATCCAGACCATCTGTGAGCCATATTTGTGCGCCCCAGCATCTGCGCGCCGAACATGCATGCCACAGACCCTTGATTTCTTCGGCTTTACCTCATAGCCGGATCCTCTTTCCTTTTCAGATCCAACTCTGAGGGGGGTCTTTTTTTGATGCTCCTTTCCGTAAAAGAGTCCAATGAATGAAAAAGGGAAATACCTTAAGCAAAAATATGGTTACCCTTTGAAGAACATCAAAAACAATTGACGAAGGCATAGACTAGGAGCCCATTTGGAGTGATCAACACAAGTCACATGAGCGCCACCTATGGGTCGCACAGCTCACTTGCTGGCCCGATTTGATTTTTCGCTCAAGTTGCAAGGTGGCATATAAATAGCCCCTGTGGGACCCCCATTTCGAGAAGAATTTTCCAAAAGTCAAATTCAAGCTCTGGTCGCCCAAGTCTTCAACTCAACTCTTTAGAAAGCTTCTAAGGTAACTTTTTACCTAGAATGGAATACTTGAAGGAGTAGGATAAGGCCTAAGTGTTTAGAATTCATCAACACTTGCGCGCCTAAGTATCCAGACCTCCTTAATAGTAGAAACACTTGCACTCTGCCCTACCCTTTCGATGAAACTTGTGTGCCACCGTTTTGGAAACATCTTAGGATAATACTAAAGGCTTGAGTTAAGTCTCTCCCAAGTATTGCCCTACAGATTCTTCATCGCCCAGGTGAACCTATGGCACGCAAGTAAACTTGTGCGGCCAAGACTTGTGTGCCAACTTCATTTGTGTGCCTCTCTCCCGTTCACCTCTCCTCTTCAAGATATTATCCCTCGAACACCTTTTCAAAGTCATTTATGGCATGGTTCGTTTGTTGGCTTCCTTATCTAAAAGGAATTCTGTGAGAAACACTCCCAAAACCTCGTGACTTACAAGAATTATGTCACTATGGTTAGAGGTTTTCCTCCATATAACCTCATCCTTTAAGATGAGAAGATCTTTTGATTTGGGCCTCCTACTCAGGAATAATTCTCAATTATAAGTTCTCTTGGTTTGGGCATCCTCCTCAGGAGTAAGCTTTAAGTCCCTTTAACCTGGGACTCCTTCTTAAGAGTAAGCCCCAATCATAGTTTCCTTTAACATTGGGTCTTCTTATCAGGAATAAGACCCAATCATAATTCCTTTAATTTGGGCCTCCTTCTCAGGAGTAAGCCCTAAGTTATAAGTCCCCTTAACCTGGGCTTCCTTCTGAGGTGTAATCCCAAGTCATAGTTTCCTTTAACATTGGTCATCCTCCTCAGGAGTAAGCCCCAATCTTAACTTCTTTTGATTTGGGCCTCCTCAGGAATAAGACCCAATCATAATTCCCTTTTAATTTGGGCCTCATTCTCAGGTGTAAGTCTCGGGTTAAAAATCTAAATCTCCATAAAGTATAAAGAACTTTATGGACCCTACTCCTGGGCTTCTTTCCTGAAGTAAGTCCTGGTCTTTATCTCTTTGGGCAGTCATACATACATAATCCCCACATCATTTCTCATGACTGCATCTTTCATGGCACAATCGTCAATTTTACTGATACCTCGTTTTTCTCACATTGAGCATGAAAAACGTGATCTTAGAGTGTAAAAGTAATCACGACATCTCTTTTTAGGTCATTAACCTTGCATAATCCCCACATTTATTCACCTGAACTACATGGACTTTGATCTCTACCTTAAAAGCAGAGTACATAGGAATCCTTTCTAAGGTTCAATCCCATCATTCATTAAATCTTTTCCATCCAATATGACATTAAACTATATCCTTCTTATCTAACTACATGGGTTTTGATTCATTTTTGATGAGGATACATAGGTAGCCCATCTATGGGTACGATCCCAACTCTGAAATAATCTCTATCTTTCTGAATGACAATAAACTTCAAGTGCCCCACTGAGTGGCTTTAAAACTAGTATGGTCATCATAATGACCAAGATATTTCTATATAATATATTGAAGGATACCATTGGCTAAGAATCTCTAATACATACGGATGATTCTATATCGATGAAGAACCTCAAATACATATAAAAGATTATCTAAATCCCATACATATCAATCATTTATTGCAAAATATAAAGGAAAACTCATTTTCATGCTTGGTGAATTAATAAGGATTTGTGAACATAACTTAAATATATAAGAGAGTCCCTAAGTAGGCAATTATTCCCCCCAAAAAGGTGTGATGAGCCTGACCTCCCATCCGCTCGACCAATGAAAATTCTTAAGCCTCATCGGTCCACAACTAATGAGCACCTACTTTTGGAAAGTAGGTACAAATAGATATTAAATCATTGGGTGTTTCCAGTTCTATGAATAAACCTGTTATAAACCGATTGGAAAGTTTTAACCTTAAACAAAGAAGTTCATCCCCATTTACAGACGAAACAAAAAATGGTGAACCCGACGTGAATCCTTAACCAAGTTAAATGATGTTTTTCATATTTTTTAGGCCCCTATTAAACTTAATATGAGGGCCAACAAAGAAATAAATAATATATGTGCTCATAAAAAAGATGTAGTCTCACCAAACATATCTTGATTATGTCTGCTATATCAAACAAGAAATCTTTTCCAAGATCTATCTGCAACACCAAATGACTTCTTTAAGGTTCACACCTGTGAATGCCTCAGCCGCTACTCCTGCTAGATCCTCATCCTCTCTTAGGAAGACATCACCTAATCAACATCTTCAACGCTGGGTATCAAATGCATTGGTGAGGGAATATCGTCAACACGACACCATCCTAACTCTGGAGGCTACTCAACAAGCCCTCCAAGTTAACAACTCACCCTGGTTGTCCGGGCAACGATGACCAGTGGTCAAGAAGCAGGTAGTGCCAACCACCGTCTCCAACTGTTTCAGGTCGTTATCTCTAGAACGCAATAACCAGTCCCTCCCATATTACAGAGAGGTGAATAAAGAGGTCACTCACGACCTCATTTCAAGAATACATGAGTCCTTCCTGAGGACTCCCACCAACAATCATCACCAGAATCATGCGGTATTTCACCCTAAACATGATGGGGGTATCGCCTCTAGGTGTTCGGCTCAGGTTCCTCATACTCGAGCATGAATGAGGAACCTTCAGAGGCAAAATTTTTCCAACAGGAAGCAGGTTATTACCTCTGCCCCCTCTAGAAAAGTCCATCAACCTAACTTGATGGCAAACAATGAGCAGACATATACCCCTGTCTGTCCTAATTTCATTTCCGAACAGACTCTTCTGGCAGTAAGACACCAATCCCACCAGGAAATTATGGAGGAGTACTATATGCAAGCACATACACCTATTTATAAATCATCATCATGTCAGCAGGCTCATTTTACTACATCCAAAGAAGGCAGCCAACTAAATGTGGTGACCACCTGTAAACAGGCATATACACCTGCTTACACTCATCAATTCTACCAGCAGTCTCATCTGCGAGTATTGAAGGAAGTTCATCAATCATGTTTGTTGGAGAAACATCAGCAGGAATATACACCTGTAATTCATCAATCTAACCAACAGTCTCATTTGGTAGCACCAAGAGATGTTAATTGGAAAGCTCCAATGACAAACAGGAGGCAGACACAACTTTCTATCCCCACCCATGAGTATTTTCAGAATTCACTGATAGGAAAAGGAGGAAAGGAGCAGAAACACACACCTACTCCAAACATGGAATGAATGTATATTCCTCTTCCGGCAGCTGAAGTCACCAAGCACATACTGACAATGGTGAAAGAGTAGAAGTAAATCCCTGCCCATATTTTGGATACCTGTCAGAATATTATAACAACTTCAACAACATCAGAGGGAAAGAAACATAAATCTATCCCTATCAGTGGAGTGACTCATCAATATGTCACCCCAGAGTATTTAAAAACCTCTGTTTTAGTCCAAGAGGGTCTTCTAGCATACTCCCCCATGTTATACGGACAATCAAGTTGGACACATGCACCCAATTTAAATGGAGATAATCAGCCTAACCTGAACATTTATTTTGAGCAGGCACATACACCTACCCATAATAACCACTTTCATCAATAAGTGGTTTCCAAAGTGAGTAAGAAGGCTTCAAAGAAAAAGACCCATCTAACACAATTAAAAAATCAAGAGCCAATATGCAATAAGGCCTTGCTCAATTTTGGAGTTCTTGAAGCCCTCAGAAAATTATCTATTGCAACTCAAGATTCTACTCTCTCATTTCCAAATTCCAGAAGTAACAACAATAATTCTGAAGGTCTTCATTAGAAACTTCCTCATAAAGTCTTGCTTCATGAAAATTTTGTCAATCTCGAAGTATTATCTTCAAATGAGAGCCACGATAACCCTCTGTATGGCCAGAAGTCCAAGGAGAAAAAGTTTTCAACTTTTGTTGTAACCCACCATGTTGGTCCTTCCCATGATGATGAATTTAGCTTCGAAAGTCCTCTCCAAAGTAGTAATTTTCATTTCCTGGAAAATTATTCAACGGACAATGCAGTAATGAGAAATCCCTCTTATCTTGAGGAACTTTCGAATGCGAATCTAGTCATGTCTGATGCCTTACTGCTAGCAGGTGAAATACTTTCTCAATCAAAAGATATCTCGGGGTGTAGATCATTCTTTGACACACCTTTGAGTCATTCATCTTCTAATTTGACAAATGAATTCCTTACCAATCTTGTTGAATCTGATGAGGCAACAACGAATCACCAACTTTGGTCCAATCAGGTAGAAGAATCTTCATCAAATGACAAAGTGGAAGTGATGAATATGAGAAAAAAACTGGCGAAAGGTGAAATCCCAGTCATGTTTTGGCCTTTGGCTGACTCTCAGTATGATATTCCAGAAACATTGACAGAATATTGTATTCACGATATTTGTCTCAACATATGGAAAACTCTTTGTCACTTAAAAGAGAAAATATTACCTTATGATGAATATCAAAACCATGTTAAGGTAATAGAAGGGTTGCAACGTCAAATTGACTTGGCATCTCTCCCAGTTTCCCGAAATCAAAAGGTTTAAAAGCAACAGAGATCCCTTTAGTGTACATGCCTTGGCACATTAAAAAGGTTGTGCTAGTTAATTACCAATGGCCCATCTGGTATTCATATCAGGGGATGGGGTGTTCATGGGGCATTGCATTTCACTATGCTCTCTAGTCAACAAAGCCCTCCAAAAGTGGTCTCATACAATGTTATTGCCCATGGATGGCCATAGCTAACTGGTTTTGTGTTTAATCAAAGGATTGCTCAAGAACATGCCTCAACTAGTTCTTACCAAAGGCAAGCATATAAAGAACAAGTTGTCGAATTACTCTTGCATCAAGCAAATGAGAATATCGAACAGGCTTCTCGTTTAGAGCATGCACATCATCAGGTGATAGAGGTGTCAGAAATAATCCAACGGTCATTTAAGCCAGGTTATTTGATTGGATGTCGGATGATGCATCCAACCAATTTCTGGAATAAAATCTGCAAAATCAGGAGATATTTTAAGAAAGTTTCAGATGTAGCATCTCAAGATCCACCTCAGCTTTCCAGGCTGGGGACTCTTTTAATCCAACCCCTAGGATTAATAGAGAGGATTCGAGGAGTTGAGTAGGAAAATAGGAATAGCCCTAGTCCACCAGATTGGGGACCTTATCAAATTCTCAATCTCTTCCTCAGCGAAAGTCAGTATTCTCTCGATTAGGGAAGAATTCACAAGAGGAACGCAGATCCGAAATATTAGGAAATTCACTCCAAATTATGGTTCATCAAGAAGTTTCTAAGGGGTAAAAAAACAAAAGACAATGTCTCATAAAGGACATGAAAGAAGACAGTATCGCAGAAACGCTGACAGAAGGGCTGCAATGCATTATGCATCGATAAATGTCATCAATGCCATTGTCACTAATACCCCATAACGCGAGGCTCACTCAGAGGAATTAGTTGAAGAAGTTCATATTCAATAGGCTGTACACACAGAAACAAATGAAGGATGTGTGCGTACTAGAAGCTACAGGGTTTCCCAGAGGCAAGACATTCGTTTGGGTAATACCCTTCCATACTCCAGAAAGGAACATGCCAAGGAAAAGGGTAAAAGTCAGGTTACATCCCACCCTACCTTTGGAGAAATCCAATCACTATCATTAGAATAAAGGTTCAATCATCAAGAAGAATAAATGAAAGAGTTAGAGGTTAAATGCAGAACTACTTCAAGGTAGTCTTCCTCCTAAGCATGCTAGAGTTAATCAATCAAGATAATTTGTTGCAGCTATTGGGATAAATAAAGAATATCTTCCTTTATAAGTACAACCTCACAGGTCCAATCCTATGAGTCATACGTGACAAAAACCGGCAATACTACCATCAGTTGCAGTACCGGTCACCACACCCATCCAAACTCCAATTATTGCACCTGCTCAGGTCCAAGATCAACCATATGTTTCTCAAAAATTAATGACTACCATTAAGTCATTAACAGCTTAGTTGGAAGCTATGGATGGCCGACGTCCAAAAATTCAATTAAGAAAGAGAGCTTACTCTGAATGGGTGGATGCAATTCCTCCCCCATCAAATTTTTCGAATACTACATTCCCAATTTTTAATGGTTCGGGAGATCTAGAACAACAATTAACACATTTTTTTTCTCGTTGTGATCCTATGATGGGAACTCCTCAACAACAAGAAGATGTTAAGCTCAGGTGTTTTGTGCAGTCATTACAAGGACCTGTTTTTTCTTGGTATACAAGTTTGCAATCTCAGTCAATTACTGGGTGGGAAGATCTCCGTCAAAGATTCCTTCTTTAATTTAGATCAACATTACCAAAGATGAAAGTTTTTGATCTTATAAATTGTAAAAAAAGGTAAAATGAAAGAGTTTTGGATTTCATTTCTCGCTGGAAGGGATTTACATATTCCTTAAGTTTATCACTCCCTCAAGAAGAGTTGCTGCCAATCTGTGTGGAAAATCTACGTGATGAATTACCCACACCATTGATCCCTGTGAAATACACAGGAGGGTTTTGATAATTTTCTTCAATCGATCAGTAGATATAAGACTCCCTTATAAAGACTAAGGCTAAAACATGGGTAATTCCATCAGTTCCAGGAAGGAGAATAGGGAAAATAGAGACTGCTACAGTTAACCTTCAACAAGAACCTGTACCTACTTCAACTTCAAAACCTTCATCATATTGAAGGGATCCACGTCCTGAGCGTCAACAACAATGGCCACCTCGTCAATATGATCAAAGATATCAGAGGCAGAAACAATTTGAGGATTTAAAGAACAAAGTTTATTATTTCCGTAATGAACAATTTTATGGTTACTTCATCTCGGCTCTGGAAAACAATCTGGTTCAGTTTCCAAGGCCCAAAATGCCGAACAAGGAAGGATATGAAGACCTCTCCAACTATTTCCCGTTTCATCAGATGTTAGGGAATCCCATTCATGAGTGTTTTGTCTTCAAATACCTCCTGCAAAAGATGGTGGAATCTGTACAAGTAAAACTGAATGGTTATTCAGCCCAGGTGGCATGTGTTACTACTACTGATCTAGAGGAAGAAGACGAGTGACACGAAGTCAAAAGTAATAATGTGCAGTAATATGATGATTGGATGGTCATGAAAATGATCAACCTAACTCATGCCATTTTATGAACAAAATTGAATCAACCAATTGTGTCTTCTGGTATTTCTTCCACAGCAAAACTCCCTTCATCAGAAGGAAAATCCTCAAAGAAGTGGCATAATTTGAATAAATAATACCAGTCAGAAGAAGAAAAGCTCGTGTCAAAGCATAAGTTGTCTTTGACTCTGGCAGGTTTTATGCCATTTGCTTCAAAAGCACGGGCACCACCCCCCGAATGACATAGCCTGAACTGGTTCATCAGGAAGAATCTTCATCAGTTGAATAATTGATCATTGGTTCTGTTAACATGATTAATTTAATGGATCCCTATGCCAATGATAGTTTCGATCATGATGAGACTAAGTTCCCTGTATCTAACAGAGGATTCAGAGGAAGAGACAAAGGTCTAGGATATAGAGGAAGACTTGGATATTTTAGAAACCACTATTTCAATCCTAACCCTTCTAGAACTATATATAAGGAAGAAACTCATGGAAAATCCCTTCAGTGGGCTCAACAAGAATAAGAAAGTTCTTCCACACATGGCAGATTCGGTCCTAACACAATTATTTTGGAGGACTGGTTAGAGGTTATACCTTATTCCCCTAATCAAATAGATAGACCTAGTCGGTCTAATCTACCAAATCCAGAAGTTTTTCCAATTCCTACCCCGATACAGGATGCATTTAATGCCAAAGCATCATCTTCCAAGGCACCTGCAAAACCACATTTTCATGATGGGAAACTCAGACCTTTGGACCAAAAGTAAGATGTCTTGAAACATTTGGCCCATGTATCGGCCAAGTTATCAATTCTGGATGCCTTGAATATATCAAAAGATCTTCAGGAGGTGCTTATTGAGGCTTTGACAAGTCCTCAAGAATTCGAAACTGAAATTGATGCGACTGAGGTCTACCATATAGAAAATGATCTTGCAGAATGACATGCAGTGATATCTTTTACAGATGAAGTTGAATATGATGTTGTACATGGACATATTAGACCTTTGTATCTATCAAACAAAGTCAATGATATAGACATCCGATGAGATTTCATTGATAATGGATCAGGAGTAAACCTCATTCATATTCATACACTTCTTTGATTGGGCCTCACCGAATTTAATTTTTCTCATTATACTTTGATGTTGGAAGGATATGATAAGAATGAACAAGAACCTCTGGGCGAGATTACAATCAGAATTCAGTTTGGAGACCTTGTGTCTAATTCAGATTTCATGGTTGTTCATCAGGACACTGCCTTTAACATTTTTCCTGGAAGACCTTGGCTGTATGAACATGCGGTCGTACCTTCGTCATAGCATCAATGTCTCAAATATTGTTTCAATGGTCAAATTGGGACATTTTATGGTGACAAGGCCCCATTCAAAATGTGTAGATCTCAATACATTGAGGAATAATTTTATCACATGGAGGGAAAAGAAAAAAACCATGTCAAAGAAGGTCACCAAAATTAATGCTCTAAATGGTTTGAAAATGATTCCAGTAAACCCATTAATACATGTGAGTACATATTATGTGTTTCCTATCAGTAAAATTGATAGGATAGACCTAAATCCAAACACTCTCATGGAAACTTCCATAATGTCAATTTGGGAAACAAAGCCGGACATCATGGGAGAAATTGTTGATTTGCCAAGCAGTGATGAAATCTTAAATGGAGATGTCTTCATTTCGTCTTCTGAAATACATTAATTCTATAATTCATCAACTAGGAAAGAAAAAGTTATAACAATCCTAGAGGAAAACAATGATGTTGATTCTCAATCCATCATCTCCTCTCTATCACCCCAAGAAGACCCTTCATCATCAATAGTGTCAGAAATGGCAGCCTCTTCTTCAAGATGTTCAAATTTTAACTTATCCTCTGACCATGGAAATTATGCTTTGTCATCTACTATGCAAGTAGAAGCAGAAGAAGTAACAAATATTGAAGAAGAAGAGGAATATCTCAGGGATTCTCCTCTAGCATTTGAAGAGGGTATCTCTACCACTATGGATGAACTCAGAGAAATAAATCTGGGTACAAAATAAGATCCACGCCCCACATTATTTACTGCAGCCATGACTCTTGAAGAGCAAGAAATTCATACTTCATTTCTAAAGAAAAATCAAGATTTATTTTCTTGGAATTATACAGAAATTCCATGTCTTGATCCTGATGTTTCCACTCATCATTTGGGTTTTCCATAAGAACATCGAGGATTCAAGCAAACAACAAGAAGAACACACCCAACTTATGCCTCCAAAATTGAATCTGAAGTTGATAAGCTTATCAAGGCTAAATTCATAAAAGAAGTTAAATATATCAAATAGAAGTCTAATATTGTCCCTTTTAAAAACAATAATTGACAAATTAAAGTTTTCATTGACTTCAGAGATCTTAATCGGCATTGTCCCAAGGATGATTTTTCAGTTCCGATCACAGAACTCTTAATTGATGCAACAGCTGGCTGTGAAGCTCTTTCCTTCATAGATGGTTACTCTAGGTATAATCAAATATGAATGGACCCAGAATATGAGAAGTCTACAACCTTCATAGCTCCTCAAGGTGTGTTTTTCTATCGGGTAATGCCCTTTGGCCTGAAGAATGCAGGTGCAATGTATCAACGTGCCATGCACCAAAAGAAGGGAGTCACCTACCAGTGGACTGAAGAGTGTCAAGTAGCATTAAATATCCTCAAGAAATATCTCTTGATTACTCTGGTATTAATGCCACCTATTGAAGGAAGACCACTTATTCTCTATGTAATAGCTTTAGAGCGATCATTGAGTGCCTTCCTTGCCCAAAAGAATGATGTTGGGAATGAAAAGAGCCTTTACTATCTCAGTTGGACTATGATTAAGGTAGAAACTCGATATTCAAGTATTGAAAATTGCTGCCTAGAATTAATCTTTTCAGTTCAGAAATTGAGACAATACCTACAACATCATGAGTTCCAATTGGTATCTCACAATAACCCGCTCATTTGTATCCTTAGTCGTCCAATGCTTACAGGATGTCTGGCAAGGTGGGTAGTTATTTTGCAGCAGTTTGATATCCAGTATGTGTCTTAAAAGGCTATAAAGGGCCAAGATCTGGACGATTTTATTACTGAACACCCATCTATAGAAGATACATCTTTAAATATTAAACTTCCTCATGAGGAAGTCTTCTCTATTCAAGATAATCCTCAAACATGGGAAATGTACATTGATGGTGCCTCCAAAAGTCCAATAGGGAAGAAAATTGAAGATACTAAATTCAAAAACGTTGGGTTAGGAATCGTGCTTATTTCCCTAGAAAAGGTAGTGCTACCCTATTCCTTCTTATTGTTGGAAAGATGTAAAAACAATGAAGAATAATATCAAGCTCTCATTGTAGGCTTAGAATTGGCACTTCAGGCATAGGTGAATTACCTGAAATTAAAAGGTGATTCAGATTTGGTAATCAAACAAATCAATAAGGATTATGCCATCATAAATGAAGAGTTAATCCCTTTGTGTGATTACGTCAGAAAGTTAATGGTGGAATTTCCCTCGGAACCGACATTTTCTTATGTCCCGCGATCACAAAATGCCCAAGCTGATGCACTGACTAATGTAGCCACAACCCTGGAAGATCCAAATTGGGATGAAACAATCATCAGTATTTCCCACCGTCATA
This sequence comes from Viscum album, assembly GCA_963277665.1. Classification (NCBI taxonomy): domain Eukaryota; kingdom Viridiplantae; phylum Streptophyta; class Magnoliopsida; order Santalales; family Viscaceae; genus Viscum; species Viscum album. The sequence continues at coordinate 1,642,334,608 of OY728165.1, forward strand.
TAGTTTCATCTTTTGTTCAAATTAGAATAGAGGAAATCAATGAAATCAGTCCCATTTATGACCCATATGGTCATACTATAGGATGGATGACACCTATCAGGGAATATCTTCACAATAGAACACTCTGACCTGATAGAGCCGAGAAAGAACAAGTTCGGTGACATGTGATCAATTTTACTCTTTATGATAGCTTAGATCACCAAATATTTTTCTAAAAGTGAGGTTTTGATGGAATTATCTTCAGATGTATTGATGGTGAAGAGATAATGGCTGTCATGAATGAAGTACATACAGGAGTTTGTGGTGCCCACCAGTCAAGACATATACTTTCTGGTCAAATTTGAAGGCTTGTATACTTCTGGCCTTAAATAATAAAATATTGTGTTGATTTCACTAAGATGTTTCATTCTTTCCAAGTATGTACCAACTTCATTCATCAACCCCCGGGGTTGCTTCATACAGCTAAATACTCCTGGCCGTTTTCTACATGTCGAATGGATGTAGTAGGACCTTATCCTATGGATACAGCTAAGCAATTTAAGTATATTCTTTCTGCTACTGACTTCATTTCAAAATGGGCAGAGGCAATACCTCTCAAATAAGTCAGTGCTAAAAGCATTTTTAGCTTTGTCAAGTCCAACATCATTACCAGATTTGGTGTTCCTCATACCATATTGACAGATAATGGCACCATCTTTCGTTCATCCGAGGTAAGAAAATTGTATCAAGAATACAATATCAGATTCAACCATTCATCTCGGTATCATGTAGCGGACAATGGTCAAGTATAGGATTTCAATAATACTCTTTAAAACATACTTCAAAAGATGGTGGATAAAGATAAGAAGTCATGTCCTGATAAACTTTTTCATGCTCTATGGTCTTATCGGACTACCACCCGCACTGCTACACGATCAACTCCAAATTCATTGGTATATGGAACGGAAGCAGTCTTGCCTGTTGAAGTCCAATTACCTTCACTTAGAGTCTCTATTTGTGATCAGTTATCTACTGATGAAAAATCTCAAAATTGATTGGATGAATTGGAACGACTAGATGAAAAAAGATTGTGCACAGTGCACCATTTAGAGGTCTACCAGAATCGAATAGCATGAGCTTTCATTAAAAAAGTTTGTCTTCATTCATTCATTCAAAGAGAAATGGTATTGGTCATAAGAACCCTAATGATACTTGGAAATAATCCTCCAAACCTTGAGCCAAAGTGGGTTGGACCTTACTCAATACATAGGGTCTACTCCAATGAATCTTATTCTTTAATCTCAATGGATGGAGAACTCATTACAACTCCAACCAATGCAAGATTCTTGAAGAAGTATTTTCTGTAACACAAATACACCCATTTTCATTACTGCAGGGTATTAAACTACATAACTCCCTATATCATCCAACATGACGTTAAATTGTGTCCCCCTTTCGTCCATCATGACGTTAAATTGTGCATCATCTGAGCAGTAAGACATTAAACTGCCAAGCACCCCAAGTCTGTGAAACATGACATTAAACTGTGATCGATGGATGTGCAATTTTCTTTTAGACTCTGTTTCCATGCGTGACCCGGGTAGCTAACCATGCATAAGCCCCACACCATCCTTCGTGGTCGCATCTTTCACTACATGATCGTCAGGTCTGTTGCTACCTCTTGTTTCTCACACCGAGCATGACTCATGTGAGCTTAGAGGAAGATTTGACCATGACATCTTCTCTGGGCCTCTAGCCACGCTTAAGTCTCAAAATCATCTTCAGGTCGTTGTCCTCAAGTACGTCCTGATCACCGAATCCCTCTCAATTGAACTACGCATACTTTGGTCCTTTCCTCCTAGGCCGGGTATGTAGGCTACCTCCTGAGATTCAATCCTGAAACCACTTTCTTCACATCGATTCACCTCCATCCCATATGATGTTGATCCGTGAATCCCCCTTCAACCATCTTATTCATATCGGTTCAATTACATCCTACATGACTTTAAATAGTGTACGTCGCATCGTCCTAGCTATATGACGTTAAACTATACAGTCCCCCATTGTCTTCGCTGCAGGACATTAAAATGCATAGCACTGGTCCATGCATATGACCTTAAAATATTTTGATCTTTTTTCTTGTATGAAAATAAACTACAATAATCCCTGATACCCTCACTAGAGAGGAATCATCATTGACATGGTCTCCAACCATGTCATGTTTCAAGAGCTACGTGTGGCTTGATTCTCATCCTTATGAGATACGTAGTGACACCCAAGTCTTTAATCTTGGGTCCAACCATAATTGCAATAGAGTCCTCTTTACCCCTCATATGTACAAACCAAATCTGTACAAAGGGTATTTCAAGAACTACATGCAGCTTGATTCCCATACTCATGGGATATGTAGGAACTCTCAAGAATTCCTCAAGTCCAACCCTAATCCTTTGGGCCTAACCCCAAACTTCACTTTCGGTCCCTTGGCTGAAAGGTCCCCCTGGGAGCACATGGTGTGATATGGAACACCCTGATCTTTATTCACATCAGGTTTATAACAAATACATGATGTGTCTCCCTCACTATGGTCCGAGCACTACAAACCTAAACTAAGATCTTACATGCCCTCATCCTGCATGACATTAAACTGTATTTCAAGAACTACGTGTGGCTTGATTATCATCCTAATGAGATACATAGTGACATCCATAATCTCAATTCAGGACCCAGCCATAGCATTATACAAATAATATTCATGATCTCCATAACCCTTTTCTTGACTTCTGGTCACAAAATGTCTGATACCTAAGAGTTCTTTTACCTGACTATGTAGCACGTTCCCTTAGGTGGCCTTGCATAAGTTGTCTACATAACAGACTTGTCAGCCAAAAGATGATACTATTTTACTATGCAGCTTATGCCCCAGTTGGCCCTGCACAATTCAACCTCCGTAATGGGTTTATCAAGTAATGGTAACTTCATTCTTAGGAGAAGCCTCTTTTCCCTATTAGTCTATATGGTGATATGTAGGGATCTAAAAAAAACTGCCATCCTTAACATATTTGTTCCATACTCTTTTTCATGATCTAAAAGTATTCAAGTATATGGTTTATATTTTCCTCCTCATTTGTTCAAAGCAATATGAAATAACCTTGGACCACTTGACCATATGTCGTATAATGTTTCTATCTTCGGTTTTAGTCATATGATTTAAAACCACATATACCTTTTTTTCCTACGTTTGGGTCAGACCTTCGTAGAAGTCACATTCCTCCAATTCTTTGAAAAATTTGATTGGAAATATCCTCTCCATGTTCAAGTACCTTTATCCATAAAGAAAACACTATGCTTTGGAAAATTTTAATATCCATAAATCTTTCTTCGGCTTTTATCAATAGAAAGTCAAATTTCTGAGAGTTCTTTTGCCCGACTATGCAGCATGTGCCCTTAGGTGGCCTTGCATAAGTTGTCTACATAACAAACATTTCAGCCAAAAGATGCTACTATTTGACCATGTAGCTTATGCCTCAGTTGGCCCTGTATAATTCAGCCCCTATAATGGGTTTGTCAAGTAGTGGTAACTTCATTCTTAGAAAAGAATTCCGCTAATGCCTTTTAGCTCTTTCCCATGTCATTCCTCAGATTCAAAATTTCTCAAGTCACAATTTACAATTTCCCCCCTACATACTTGAATATGGTAATATGTTTCCAAACAAATTATCCAGAATTGAGTCAATATCATCCATTCGGTCAAAGCTATTCGACCTTAAATATTATCCTTTTTATAGTCCAACATGCATGACTTTAAATTTCCAATAACAAAAGACATGGAACTCATTAAATTGGGAACCTATAAAGGATACTTTGAACAAAAGTTGAGTCCTATCTCGCTAAATGTACGTTTTGTATGAATTAGGCAATATTGAGCAATTAAAAGATAAAGTTTGTGGGTTTGTTTATATAACCCTAGTAAAAATAAAACTATGTTTACTCTGCCCATTGGCTTAGGAAAAAATAAGAGCAATTATCAAGAACAGTAAGGGAAATATTTCTATTAAAATAGATTATATATTTAAAATTATAATAATTAATATTATATAATAAGTTCAACTTAATTTTTACCATAATTAATAGTGAAAACAGTAAAAATTTATTTCCCCGGTTAAGTTTAAAACGGGGTTACTGGGGGTCAAACTAAAACAGTAAGGGAAATATTTCTATTAAAACTTGTCTAAATTCTATTTTATGGAATTATTTAAATATTATAATATCCCAAGTTCAAATATAGGGTCATTTGGAATCTATTTCTAGGGAATTAATTTATCATTTTGGATTATTTTGGGAAATTTCTAACTAGTTTCCAAGTGGGTTCCTTTCCCCACTTATAAAAGGACCTCTCCTCTCGTCTCCTCTACACACTACAATATCCATTTGTTTAAAAAATACATTCCCAAAAACATTCCTTAATTCCATCCATACATCCCAGATGCCTTATTTTTATTAAGAAACCCTCCTAATAAGGCTTTTGGTGTTAACCTAAAAAGGTTGTCCGAATAAGAGGTAACGTTCTTAACTGAGCGTTCGAATTTAGTTATTATTTCACCTTGTGAAATTACTTTTAAACCATTAAAATATAATAACCTCAATATATTACATATAATTATACATTTGTATATTAAGTTAATTTACTATATTCATTTTCTACTCCCTAAAATGGGAAATGATAGCGTTGCTCATGTGTACGGAGGACTACCACCTTGTGAACCGATGTAACTCATTTTCCATCAACATCTCTCACAGTTAGTTATGATGATGTATATAATGTATATATATATATATATATGATAAATTTAACATAATTATATTTATGTAAACATAATATCACATTACTTTCTTATTTTATTTTCTGCGGGGGATACAATAACATCGATCGAGTGTACTACATATTACTGCATCTCGAAGCGATGTTATTCATTTGTCACTTACGCTTTACGTGGAAATTTAAAAGGATAAATTTAATAAATATATTTGATATATAGATATCATAATGGTTATTTAATACTGAGTTATTATTTACTTTTCTTCTATTCCATCCATGGAAATGGAAACAATATTCATGCATACATATTACATACCATCTTCATGAATCGTGCGATTCATTTTTCTATATCTAGATTTTATGGATGAATCTAAATATGTATATAATTAATATATATTATAATTATATAAATTTTAATATTTTTTATATGATGGAATGATGATCAATGTACACGGACCAAAACTACCCAATCAAAACATATAGGAAAAACAAAGTAATTATTACCCGAAACAATGATTTTAAAAATGAATTGTTAATGAGAGGGTGAAAAATGATTATAAGTAAATATTATATAGTATGATATATATTAGTATTTTTATATTATATATATTATTAGTTTTTAACTTTTATGAAGAATTTCAAGACTTGAGGTAAGGGATTTCCTCTCACTTTTTATATCTATGGGATACATGCCATATTCACCACTTGTTCCTTTTTTGTGGAATATATACTGATAAAGAATATATTTTATTATGATTTTAATGAAAATCTAGAATTCACATATCCATTTTATGATATCTATTTCATGGTATTTTTATTTGAAATTTACCAAAGTGGTAAGGGTTTTATGTTAAACTATCATTGTTTATCAGGACTATTTATGATTATATTTTTGATGATAGAATCTCATTGATATATCTAAAAAAAATATATAAATTTTATTATACTGTAGTTATTTCTTGAGAATATATGTTTTCCTTTCATTTTTCTCACTTTATATACTCAAGAGACCAAAATAATATTTTCCAATAAAAATCAACTTTATTTCTATTTGGTTGAAAAGTATTTCCTCTTCCATATACATGTTTTCTAAAAATGTTTAAAAATATATTTTTTAGTATCCTAAAATAATTTTTAAATATGTTTTTACCCATGTTGATTTTTTTTAAAATAGTTTAAAAGGAATATTCTAGTCATTTTTTAAACAAGTTTCTTTTTAATTTTTTACCAAAAATGTGAATGGAATCATTATTTTAATGTATTCAACATGTATAAAATTTTATGACATCATAACCAATCCATTATTTGAATATCCCTTTACAAGTTTTCAAGGTTATTTTCAAAGAAAATTTTCTTCTTAATATTTTGGAAGTTGATTTTTTTCAAAAATATATTTTCAAAGTTAAAAGGATATTTTCCTGATTATTTTTCATGTGATCTTTCAAAATAATTTTCCATATAATATGACATCCTTTGATGTTACTTATGTTTTAATGAGTATATAAGACAATTATACCATCCTTATTATTTCTATAGATGTTTTATGATTATTATTATGATGAATATATGTTTATGAAACCCTTTTATCATTCATTGGTTATTCTATGATAAAATGTTGAAGTGTTTATGATCCCTATTCCTTTTCCATGGTTTATAATTATGATTAATTTTTTATGGATTTTATATAAAATTATTATGGTAATGTGATGTTTTGGTCCATTAAATCCATCCATTACACTGTATAATGATGGATAAACCATGAGTTAATTATATTACTCATGTACCTGATTTCATGTTCACAATGTTATGTGTGGACCTACTTTCATGTCCATATGGATACACTTGGACCTTATTTAATGTACTTAAGGTTATGTTTGGACCTATTTTCATGTCCATAATCTTACGTTTGGACCTAGTTTTAATGTCCATAAGTTTATGCAAGGACCTGATTTCATGTCCTTAACTTAATGAGAAAATTGTTTCTATTCAAACATGTTTACAATGTTATAAGATTATGTTTTGACACATTCCTATGCCAATGTTATGATCTCATGGTTTATTGATTTCATTATGATTCATGTCTTATGAAATTCCAAACTTTATTCCATGTCTCAAGGTAATGATCTATGATATGTAGGGTATGATTTTCAAATGTTAATATTATGTCATCATATCCTTATGCTCATGTTATGTTAAAGTGATTATTAACATCTCATAAGTTTACCCTTAATGATAATCTGAGCTCAACCTTTCTTTTGCTTCCTTTCCTAGGTTATAAAAAAAGGTTTAAGTAGGGTATGTCTAAGAGGAGTGATACATGGGAAGATCATTTTGGGGGATGTTGAAGATAATTTAAGAAATAAGAAGATTGTGTATATAGTCTCTGAATACACTAAACTATAATTATCCTCATGGATGTATTTGTGTAATGTAATGAATATTCATCTAATAAGATATAATATTTTTGTCTAAAAAGATTGGGTTGACATGATCTATCTCATTATGAGTCACTTCTCTCTAGTTTTTAGTGTGCATGTGTGTGAGAGAGATATTCTAGGTGATGATGGATTGTGTTTTAAGAGTATTAACCAATGGTGTTAGGTGTGTGAGTGATTTGGAATAAATTTTAAAAGAGTTTAAATATTGATGGAGAAATAATATCATTTCCTTAATTTTGAGAAATTTTTGTTTTCAACAATACTATAATTTATTATTTTTTGGTTGAGATTGTTGAGAACAATAATCTATCTTTTTATGATGATTTTGATGCTCAAAAATACCCTTGTTTGTTATTCTAATGATTTTACCTTGAGTATATTTCAGAAAATTAATATTTCTTTATATTATTATTTTTTGAGTGATATTAAAGCATTTAAATCACATGGAATATTTGAAAAAGTATTCGAAAATCATTTGAGCGTGTTCTGGAAACACTATTCATACCATATGTTGAAGAGTGTAAGTGTAAGGAAAGAATCCATCGTTTACTTTATGTAAGTTAAAAAAAAGTATGGTTAAGCAACCATATGTTATCGGAAAAGTATGGAAGATGAACCTACGTTTGGAAGGAACCTTAATTTTGTAATATTAGAAAAGCATGGAAGAACAACCCTACGTATGTATGGAATGTTAGATTTGTTTCTGAAATGTATGGTTCATCAACCATACTTTTATAATTAACCTTAAATTCTATCAAAATGTATGGATCATGTATCTTATGTTTTTCTAAAGAGGAAAGTATGGATAATATACCGTACATTTAAAAGCAAAAGAGAAAAGTATTGATGATCAACCTTACATTTGAGATCAACCTTACTTTTAGAAACAACCTTATGTTTTATCAAAAAGTACATATTATGTACCTTACATTATGAAGTATAGAAAAGTATGGATGATCAAACATACATTTGAGATCAACCTTAAGTTTTAGATCACCCATACGTTTGAGATCAACCTTATGTTGTCAACCTTACGTTCTAAGAAAAGAATGCTATACAGTTCAACCCTACGTTTGGTGTCAGGAATTTAAATTTCGACTTTATCAAGAAATGGTCTTTATGCGGATTATTAGGCTGATTTCAAGCTGGATTAAAAGACCAATATTAAAGTGCGTCTTTGACTGATTTAAATTCATATATTTAGGATTCAAAGGATCGATTTAATAGGAGGATTTTGTGTTGATTATTAAGGGAAGTTATGACTTCTCTATTATTCTAACATTTGAATATCGTGATTCTTAAGGCAAATTTTGTGGATCTAAATTTGAAAGGAAAACTCTCTTATTTATTTTTTTTATATATCTATGTTATTTTGAATTACAAAATGAGTGAGACAGATCATCGCGAAAAATATTAGAAGAACAAGATATCAAGTTTCTCAACTTTAGTTTTTTTACAGATGTATTTGAGATATACAGACCTACTATTACAAAGTACGATAAAACTCTGTTTTCTAAAGAAGAAGAAACGTGTTGAATATTCACCATTTCTACATTGAAGATCTATCGTGAATCCATTTTTTTTGGATTTTATGAATTTATTTCTATATATATTGAAACCAGATCGACTCAGAACTACTCTTACCTAAAGAACATATTTTCTAAAGATGATGATCCATATACTGTCAGTTGTGTACTATTGAAACTGTGAAGAACATCTGGAAAGTATTTAAAAAAAATACTCTTTTAATTTTGAGTAACCAACTTCTCATACTAAGCTGTGTATTCAGTTCTTTTTATGAACTAGAAGGGTCTATTTTAGCCTTAACTTATGAATATGTCACCTGCCTGAACTTAGTTGTAGACAATCTGTTGATAAGAGGACCAGATAGTGAAAATCACCAAGCTCGTGGAGTAGAGCATTGGTGGAGTGCACTAGGAGTCTTATGTTCCCTGAACTACTATAAATTTTTTCATCCTAATAACTATTTATTTCCATTGCATAAACATTCTAATAAAGTTAAAGGATAGATTTGACAGTCATCACGATTCTCAAAGAAATTGTAAAAGGCAAAATTCACCCCCCCTTTTGTGCGTATTTGGTATAACCCGATCCAAAAATTGATATCAAAGGGTGGATCTTTTGTCAAAGATATAACAAGTTGAAAGTTTTATAGGATTATAATCAGATATCTCAATGGTTTGATATCCATACTTCAATGGTGAAAACTATGGATGTTGGAAGTTGAGGATGATCATCTATCTAAAAAATCTTGGATACTAAGTCTACTAAAAAATTCTTACTCCTTATGAAATTCCTAAGAAACCTGAAACATTGAATGCAAATACTGAAGTAGAGTATGACATAAATTCAAAATCTATGAATTCCACCATCTGTGGTCTAGGACCAGATGAATTCAACAGAGTATCTTAGTGCCCGACTGCTTATGAAATGTGGCAGACAATTGCAGTTTCTTATAAAGGAACTGACAATGTTAGACAAATGAGGTATGCCATATCTAAATTGAAATTTGATGCATTCATAAATTTTTAAGGAGACAACATCACCCAAATGAATGGAAGGCTTAGAGAAATTGTTAACAATATCACTACCTTGTGTGATCCTATCAAACAAGCAGATCAATCCCTTAAAGTACTAAGAGTACTTCCCGCCAAATGGAATGGGATATCAGCAGCCATTAGGTAATCATCACCAATCAAAGATATAACTATGATAGAATTAATTGGAACCATGATGATGCATGAAGTTGAGATACAAGATGAAGAAAATGAGCATAATGTCTTGATCAAAATAGAAAATACTGCTTTGAAAGTAACATCCCAAAAGAAGAACAGAAAAAAGAAGAATGAAATCAATGTGAAATCAGAGAGTTTTGATTTATCCAATTCAGATATGGAATTGGATCAGCTAGCTAGAACGTTTAGTAAGTTCTAAAAAAATAATAACAGATTCTGAAAATCATTCAAGAAATATTAAAAAGAACCAAAGGAACTTAGATACTATGAATGAAAAAAGATGGGTCACATAAGACCTGACTGTCCTCAAATAAAAAAAGAAAAAAAAAGAAATTTTTCAAAAAAATTGATTATGAGAAAAAAGACAAAAAATAAATGAAAGCCACTTGGAGTGTTTATGAAGACTCCATCACCTCCTTAAAATATGACTTAGAAAAAGAAGAATAGAATCTAAAAGAAAATATGTGCTTTATGGCAGAATCTGATGAGGTACAATCCTATTACTCATCTGATTTGAATTCTAGTTCTAGTTTCTCAAATGATAAAATTTCAACCTACTTCAATATGATAGAAAATAAATATGATTACTTATTTAAGAAACATAAATCTCTAAAAAATATTCACACTATTGTTTTAGAGGAAATATAAACTCTGCTAAAACAATATCAAGGGTTAACTAAAAAATATAACTCATAAAAGACAAAATGTACAGATAATGAAACTAAAATAAAAACACTACAAAAAGAATTAGAGATATATAAAAATGCAGTTCTTGTTTTTAAAAAAGGAGAAAATTCACTAAATGTAATTCTTGGAATGAATGTGATTAAAAAGGAATGATATGGAATAAGCAATAAATGTGAGAAACCCAAACTGTATAAGAACTATTTTATTCCAAGTAAAAAAGGTATAATTCGTAATTACTATGGAACAAAAGGTCACATATCTAAAAACTGTTATTCAAGGCAACCTCAAATAAGTATAATTAAGAAAGCCTTTGTTGTAAATAGTTTATTTGATTCTATTGATTATAGAAAAACAAAGAAAATCTAGTTTCACAGATCTTTTCTAGCCAACACTACTGGACCCACTAAGGTATGGGTACCAAAACAAACTTTTGTTTGAATAACTTTGCAGGAATCAGGTCACAGAAGAAGAAATTAAATATGGAATATGGACAGTGGTTGTTCCAAGTATATGAGTGGAAAATCATTGAACTTTAAAACACTAACTCAAAATTATGGTGGATTAGTCACAATTGGGGACAATGCCAAAGGAAAAATTATTGGCATTGGAAATGTTGGAGATCCAAAAGCTGTCTTAATCAAAAAAGTACTCTATGTACAAGTATTGGAATACAACCTCGTAAGTATCTCTCAACTTTGTGATGATGGTTATTTTGTTGATTTTTCAAACAACCGTTGTTCTGTTTTTAAAGATAAATTTCCTAAATTTAGAGCACCCAGAACTGATAATGTTTATACCCTGGACTTAAATTCCTTGTGTAAATAAAAATTAAACTGCTTAACTGATAAGATAAATGAATTGTGGATCTGGAATAGAATACTTGGAAATTGAAAAATAGATGATTTACATAAGTTATCTAAGAAACAACTAGTTTCTTATTTTACCAGTCTCAAATTTTAAAGTGATAGATTCTGTTATGCATGTCAACTTGGAAAGCAACATAAATCATCCTTCACTTGGATTTTCTTTCTAAAATATATAAATGAAGATTTTACAATATTTGAAAGTTTTTGCAAAGCTGTTCAAAATGAAAAAGGTTTTAAAATAATTTCATTAATAAGTGATCATGGTGGAGAATTTGAGAATCTAGAATGTAATTCCTTTTTCTCAAATATGGGTATTACCACACCTTCTCTGCACCAAGAACACATCAACAAAATGGAATTGTTGAAAGAAGAAATAGAACTATTTAGGAATTGTCTAGGACTATGTTAAATGAATATGATCTTCCTACCTATTTCTAGGCAGAATCTATAAGCACAACCTATTATATAATGAATAGAGTTTTAATTAGACCTATTTTCAAAAATACACTATATAAACTCTAGAATAAAAGAAAACCGAAAGTAAAGTACTTTAATGTTATTTGATACAAGGTTTATATCTTGAATACCAAGAAAAAACTTGGTAAATTCGATCCATAATATGATGAAGGAATTATTTAGGGTATTCTGAAAATTCTAAATCTTATAGAATTTTTAATAAAAAGTCAAGGATTTTTGAAGAATCAGTTCATGTGAAATTTGATGAATTTGATCCCTTTGAGAAAAGGAAAGACCAAATTGATGAATCTGACTCCAATGATTACATGAGACTTGAGAACATGAAAGATGGTTTTGAAAAAGATATAAATAAAATTCAATCCAGTTTATAAGAACATGACACTGATGAACCTAAGAGCATTTTACATAGACAGTATATAACCCTAAAGAATCACCCTTTAGTAACTGTAATAGGAGACCTAGACACAGGAATAAAAACTAGAAGGAACATTGGAAATCATGTTGAGTTTTCTACCTTTCTATCCCAATTAGAACCTAAGTCAATAAAATAAGCCTTAGTTAATGATAGTTGGATTATAGCAATGAAACAAGAACTAAACCAGTTCAAGAGAAATGAAGTTTGGAATTTAGTTGAAAGACCACAGAACAATCCAGTTATAGGAACTAAGTGGGTCTTTAGAAATAAACAAGATGACCAAGGAATAATAACTAGAAATAAAGAAAGACTATTAGCTGAAGTATATAATCAGGAATAAGGTATATATTATGATGAGACCTTTTCACTTATAGCTATATTAGAATCCATTAGGATCCTTTTAGCCTATGCATCTCATATTAACATTAAATTATTTCAAATAGATGTTAAATATGCCATTTTTAAATGGTTATTTAAAGGAGAAAGTTTAGGTTGTGCAACCTCCTGGTTTGGAAAATTCTCAAAAACTAAATTCTATTTTTAAACACACTAAAGCTCTTTATGGCCTTAAACAAGCACCTAGATCTTGGTATTAAATATTAAGTTCTTTTCTTTTGAAAAATTATTTTACTGTTGGAATGGAAGATACAACATTGGTTAAGGAAAATGTAAACTCTAATATTTTATTGGTTAAAATTTATGTTGATGATGTAATTTTGGGATCAACAAACAAAAAACTTTGTCATTGGTTTTCAAATTTTATACAAAAGGAGTTTGAAATGAGTATGATGGGAGAATTAAATTTCTTTCTAGGACTTCAAATTTATCAAAAATATTTTGGAAATTTTTTGAATCGAAGAAAATACATTACTAATTTATTGAAAAAATTTGGACTTGAAAACAGCAAGACATATACAACTCCTATGTATACTAATTTAAAACTTGATTTGGATGAAACTGGAAAATCAGTTGACAAAAAGTTATATAGAGGTATGATTTGAAGTTTATTATATCATACTGATAGCATTCCAGATATAATGTATTCAACATGTCTTTGTGCTAGATTTCAATCAAATCCCAAAGAATCTCCTCTAAGTGCTATTAAAAGAATTTTTAGATATTTAAATGGAACTCTTTTTCAATATATTCTCTATCCAAAAACTTCTAATTTTAATTTAATCTCATATTCATATGTTGACTTTAGAAGCTATAGATTAGATAGAAAACGAACCTCATGAACCTGTCACTTTTTAGGAAAATATTTAGTTTCATGGTCTAGTAAGAAACAACACTCAGTTGCTTTGTCAACAGTTGAGGTAGAATATGTCTTTACGGGAAGTTGTTGTGCACAAGTGCTGTGAATGAAAAACACTCTTATGGAATTTGGACTAAATTTTAATAAGACACCTTTTTTATGTGATAATACAAGAACTATAAATATTTTAAAAAATCCTATTAATCATTATAGGATTGAACATATTGATATCAGACATCACATTCTAAGAGATCATGTTCTTTAAAAGGATATATTCTTAGAATTTGTAAGTACTGAAATTCAATTAGCTGATATTTTTATTAACCACTTCCTAATGCAAGGTTTTATTTTATTAAGGTGGATCTAGGTTTATTTAATTTTAAATGATTTTTTTTCATGATTATATTAATTTTTATTTTATTTTATTTTAATCTTCACTGTTTTAAATAATTTAAATAATTGTTTTAGAATAATTTAAAAAATTTGTCTGTACTGCATTAATTTTTTTCTCGTGTACATTTTATTTTATTTTAAATAATGTAATGATTATTATGTACGTAAATGATATGAGAATCAAGGTTATCAGAGCCATTTCAAATTCTAAACCTGTTCATTTCTCTCAAAACCCCTCAAAACCGAAAAAATCCTTACTGCTCTGGTCTACCCAAACCTGAACCTTCGAAACCCTAGCTCTTCGAACCTTCATAAATTTGCGACAGAGATGGAAAATACAAAGATAATCGAGGAAGGAGGAGCTAGTAATGACAAGCGTCAACGTTCGTCAGGAAGGAAGATCTTACAAGTCAAAGTAATTTATTTGGAATGGCCGTACCAAACTGATCTAATGCTGAAGCAAGCATTGGCTTTTCAGAATCTCGAGAAAATGTTCAGTGATAAAAATACATAATTTCTATACAAGGTAGAGTTTCAAATTTCATGAAATATATTCAGTTCATTCTTGGAGATACAGATGACACTATATTTGTGAAAATTGAAGATCAGGTTTTTTATATTTCATCTGTGGAAATAGCTAGAATCTTAAACTTCCCTCATGAGGGGGTTTATCATTTTTACTTAAAGAATATTGGAGATAATGAACATATGTTATAGGACATTATGTCATTTTTATTTTGTTATATAAATATTAGAAAGATGTTAGTCAAGAATCTGGAGTCTGATCAGAAAATTCTTGAAAAATTTGTTCAAATTGGGATTCCACAAGGATGTCTGAAATGGAGAATATTTTATATCCTGATATGTATTTGATGTTTCTATTTCTGAGTGAAATCTAGTTGAATATTCCTCATTACACGATAAGGTATTTGAACAATTGCTATCAACCAGAGGCTAGAATGAACTTTTATCCCTTTGGAAGGTTCATTTCAAAATTATTGTTTAAGTATGATATGGTGAGATTAGTAGATGCTAGAGTGTGATTCCATCACAAAAATGTTTTCAATGATGTAACTCTAAGGAAGATTGTATTCTTATAGAGTATTGTGAAAGGCAAGATTATTCCTGTTGGAGCTGAGGAAGACCAGGAATCAGCTCAGGGGGAGTAACCTGGAAAGTTTAAAGAAGGCATGGTGGAATCAAGAGTAAGTGAAGTTTCAAAAACTTCAAGAAGACAGCGATTTGAAGTAGTTGATGTACCTTCTAATGAGGTAAGTCAAGAGGGACTTCATAGGAAAAGGCATAGAGTGTCTCAAGCTAGTGAGGAGCCTGTTCAAACAAATACTATTCCAACTGAAGCTCCTTTCAGCTATAGATTTATAAGAGAAGTTGTTTCTCAGATTGAGGTGGTAACTCAACTTGAAGAGGAAGTTATACCTTAGATAGAGGTAGAGCCTAGAGAATTTGAAGTGGCTCGAACTGAATCTTTTCAATAACATTCTGCATAACCAACTGAAGTTATTCAAGAAGAAACATTTCCAGAAGAACCTATTTTAGAGGAAATAAATGAATATGCTCATGAGAAGAAACATCCTGATGAAAACATGAACTGAGGAGTGAGTCCATCTAAAATTCATACTGAAGTTTTAAATGAAAAATTTTCTATGGATGAGTCAGTTAATGACTTTGAGGAAAAATCAGTTGAGCAACCAGAGAAAAAGGCTACAAATAATAGATCTGATTCTCAATCATTGCCTTTAATTTTGATAAATCCATTTGAGAATCAAGAACAAGGTGCCTATGATTCTGAGAATAATTATGTGGAAGTGTTAATAAGAAAATTTAATAGAGTTCAAGCTGAAAATGCTTCTTTGAAAATAACATTAGATAAGGAGATACAAAAGTTTCAGAACCTGAAAGAAAGATAAGTTTCAAAAAGAGAAGTGGAATATTTTAAGAAGGAGATGTTAGCCAAAGTTGGAAAATAAAAATCCAAAATTGTACTAAAGTCATATTTGGAATATTTTAAAATTTTCATGGAGCAACAATTCACAACTGACAGGAGAAATAAAGAAAGTAAATTAGGTAATCAACTTGATCTAATCAAGATATTTCCGGACATTACAACTGTAATGAGCAATATGAATGACATATTGTAGGATCTTCAATGTAACAGTGGTCCATAATCTGTTTTGTTAGACAATCAAAAGCATCTTGTTGACCATCTTAGATCAGGTGAACCAGGAGTAAGAGAGTCACTAAATAGGTTCACTAAAAATCTAAATCAGTTTATAGAGAAGGAATAAAGATTACATGAGTTTTTTTTGAGTCAATCTAATTGAAGATATCCATCTAACACAAGAAATAAGGGATCTCATAGTCTAGTTAGGAGTCGGACCGATGAAAAGGTTGAAACTGCAGATGAAAAAGCTCAAGGAGGTTATTCAGAGGTGCTAAAACCTGTTTCACAAACCTTTTTAGACCAAACTTGCTTCATGTTTTCATTTTTGTACTTGTATATATATTTTATCAATAAAAAATATTTGCATCTCATTTTCATATGTATTGATTTTTTTATTGTACTGTTTGTATAAAAATGTTGGTAATCCAGATTCAAATATTGATAAATAGTTTACCATAGCAATTACTTAAGTCTAGTGCTACATTAAAATGTGTTATATTTCTAATTCTATCATTCTTTTTGATATCACAAAAAGGGGGAGAAATATGGATAAACACTACATTTTATTTTAAGTTTTTATTTTATATAAATATTTTACTCAGGGGGAGAAAAGACCTTTTTTTATTTTCTTAAAGGGAAGAAATTTGGATAAAAATATTTTTTACTTCTTCATAAAGTGGGAAAAATTTTAAAAATTGATTTTTTTTATATAAAAAATTGGATAACGCAACATTTTATTTCTTATTGAAATAACTTTGTCAAAATTAGATATTGTTTCTATCCTTGCAAAATTCTAAATTATATGCAATTAATTCTGTAGGTTAATTTAAAGGGTTTAGTGATTATCAAAAAGGGGTATATTGTCGAGAAAGTGTTGTTTTAAGAAATACTCTATTTTATTATTATTAGGGGGAGATTGTTGAAAACTATACTCAATATTTTATAAATATTTTGATGCTCACAAATACCCATGTTTGTTATTCTAATGAATTTTCCTTGAGTATATTTCAGGAAATTAATATTTATTTATATTCTTATTTTTTGATTGATATTAAAGTGTTTAAATCACATTGAATATTTGAAAAATTATTCATAAATCATTTGAGCATGTTCTGGAAACATTGTTCATGCCCTACGTTGAAGAGCGTATGTGTGAGGAAAGAATTTGTTGTTTACTTTATGGGAGTTCAAAAAACAATTATGGTTAAGAAAACATATGTTATCAGAAAAGTATGAAAGAGTAACCCTACATTTTGAAGGAACCTTACTTTGGTAATATCAAAAAAGTATGGAAGAAGAAATCTACGTAAGTATGAAACATTATGTTTGTTTCTAAAAAGTATGGTTTATCAACCTTACTTTTATAATGAACCTTATGTTCTATCAAAAAGTATGTATCATGTATCATACATTTTTCGAAATAGAAAAGTATCGATAATATACCATACGTTTAAAAGAAGAAGATAAAAGTATGGATGCTCAACCTTATGTTTGAGATCAACCTTACTTTTAGAAACAACCGTATGTTTTATCAATAAGTACATTTTATGTACCTTACGTTCTGAAGAATAGAAAATTATGGACGATCAACCATACATTTGAGATCAAACTTACATTTGAGATCAACCTTATGTTGTAAAATTTACATTCTGAGAAAATAATTCTATGCAGTTCAGCCCTACGTTTGGCGTCAGGAATTTAAATTTCTTCTTTATTGAGCAACGATATTTATGCAGATTATCAGGCTAATTTCAAGCCAAATTGAAAGTCTTATATTAAAGAATGTATTTGACTAATTCAAAGTCATTTATTTATGATCCAAAGGATTGATTTAAGAGGATGATTTCATGCCGATTATTAAGGGATGTTACGACTGCTCTGTTATTCGAACATTTGAATATCGCGATTCTTAAGGAGACTTTTTATGGATCTAACTTTTAATGGAAAACAATGTTCTTTATTATTTACATATCTGTGTTATTTTGAATTAAAAAATTAGTGAGACAAATCATCACAAAAAATATTATAAGAATAATTTCTAATGTTTCTCAACTTTAGTTTTTTACGGAGGTATTCGAGATATACAGATCTGTTGTTACAAAGTACGATAAAACTCCGTTTTCTAATAAAGAAGAAACATGCTGAAGATTCACTATTTATACATTGAAGATCTATTGTGAACCCATTTTTTTGGGGTTTCTGAATTTATTTATATATCTATTGCAACTGGATCGACTCGAAACTGCTCTTACGTGAAGAAAATATTTTCTGAAGACAATGATCCATCTACTGTCAGTTGTGTACTACTACAACTATGAAGAACATCTGGAAAGTATTTTTAAAAAAAATAATCTTTTCATTTTGAGTAACCAGATTCTTGTACTAATCTGTGTATTTGCTTCTATGTATGAACCATAAGGCTCTGTTTTAGCCTTAACTTGTAAAGGTGTCAACTGCCTGCACTCAGTTATAGATGGTTTGTTGATAAGAGGACAAAAATAGTGAAAATCACCAAACTCATGGAGTAGAAAGTTGGTGGAGTGGACTAGGGTACTTCTATTCTTTAAACCACTATAAATATTTGTTTTCTGATAAATTTTTATTTTCACTACATAAACATTCTGATAAAGTTGAAGGAGAGATTTGGCAGTCATCACGATTCTCAAAGAAATTTTAAAAGGCACAATTCACCCCCCTCTTGTGCATATTTGGTATCACCCACTCCAAAAATTAATTATTCACTAATCTAATTACCATACCATAATTCCTCCCTAAGAACCACACTCTTATTCCCTAATTAAACAGATATAATATTAACCACTTACTCTCCCTTTATGTGTTCGGGTCAAGCCGAGACATGCAATAGTCGCTATATGTGTAAAAACCCTGAATCATGTAACCCAGAGCTAGTGTTGAATTCACCACATTGATAAAATATATAAGGGTTCATATCACTAAGGATCAATTAGTTTAGTAGTCTTGGGAAACTATATACATACATGATTTACATATAACATTGTGAAAATAAAATATAGTATGAAAAGATTTCTTGCATCCTTAGGAATCAATCAATGATTCCTTCTTCATATCATGCGGAACGAAAAACAAAATAAAGTGTGAGATTAGATTCTTAGTAATATTTACATTTTATAGAATATATCATGAGTAGATATGAAATGATAAATATAGTATAGTGGATAGGTAATACATAATCCAATTAATCAATAACTTGAACATCAAAATATATCCCTTAAAAATATTCACATAACAATCACATGTATAAAAATAAATAAAATATTAATGAAGTAAAATAATAATATTGGACATCATGATTTTACCATCAAGGCCATGTGCCAATACATCAGGAACCTTACCATGATGGCCTAATTCCAAGGCATTTTAATGAATGGGTATGTATATACCAAATACCCAATTAATTTATCCAACTATTTGTCTCATGAGACCCATTGAGGCATCGAGGGGATACATATATAACTAGGACCCACCCGTCACTTACATATTCCTAATTAATTCCTCAAATATATGATCAATAATATAATATATAATCAAAATTTCAAATCAATCATTAAATATACATATTTCATAAAAAATACAGAACATCTATATTTCCCGAGTAGATGAAATAACTTTATGAATAAGCTTCCTTAAACTAACACAATATATTTAAGTGGTATATGGTTAATATATACTTTTTTTAGTGGAAATGAAACTACAAAATATTTTACATTTTCCAACAGGGGCATATTTGTTTGTAAAGGCACATTTTCTATTGCTAAAATTCTTTACCAACATATATTTCCCTATCACTAAATTGTTGGTAAAAACTGTATCGATAAATGTCATTATGATAGATAAAATGATTTTTTTTCAATTATAATAATACCAATAGACAATATATATATGCTGGTCAAAAATTTTAGTAATAGATTAATATGACTGAAATATCAGTTGCTAATATTATAAACATTTATAAACAATACCACAATACCTATATATAAATTATATTTTAAATAAAATATTATGTGTTGTTATTCCAATTTTTGTTATTAAAAGTTTATATTATATTTATTATTATAATTATATATAATATATCATTGTATTTATTATATAAAAATTATAAAATTAACTTATACAAAACACTAACAAACTAAGAATTTATTGGAGAAACACATTAAAATATAATTTAAATACATGTTAAAAATTCATGAAAAGACAATAAGCTTCAAGAAACATGTTTTAGACATGTTTAGAAATATTCATACACTAAGAGTCTTTACATGGAACTAAATGAAACTTCACCCACAATCTATTTATCACAAACATCAGACATCACTATCGTAGAATCCACATCGCTTCACATGAGCTATCATGAACATGCACAAAACATCATCCCTTTGATTAAAGTAGACCACCCTTATATGTTTGAAGTATCACCTGACCTATCTCCCTCCACTTTAGAGATGCACCATAATGACCAATGTTCTGATCACCATAAATAATATCAAGACATCAAAAACTGATATTGGTTAGCAGCTTCTACCATATATGAAAATGTTGATGGAACCTACCGTTTTTATAGAGAGAAACATATCTAGATTTCTCACTAATCATTTTATTAAACTCAAAGATGATGATCATAATCTGACTCTAATACTTCCCAGTGATGTTGAAATTTCCATTGTTGCTCAATCTTAGTTTTCCACTTCATTCACCCCACATACATTTCCTATGTGCATTATTTCATTATCTATAATGATTTATCAATATCCAACATAGGGCGGTGAACCACCTATAAATTCAAGATTGAAAAGGATTTATCATCAGGTGCTTGATAAGTTTCATTAACTAGCACATTTCTCTTGGTTTTCACTAAATATTCTCTAAGAAACCCAAGATTATTAACAAATCTAGTGGGATTATCATTACCAAACTCATCCAGAGAAGTATCCATGTAAGGACTTGGGACCAACCCATTATCTATCTTAGCAGTTCAAGTATTCTCTAAAATAGTATCATCGACCATCATTGCATATGGATCTTGAATGAACTCATCCATGATTTTAACCATATAAGTGTTCTCAATTCTATAATGATTAATCTTAACTGTGCAAAGATCTTACACAAACTCAACTTCCATGTTTACCATATCATTTCCCATTAACTAGGATGAAAAATAATCCCCTCCGTCTTTAAATCATCATGGTCTTCTAACCAAGGTGCAAGTTCATATTTCTCTAATTACATCATATATGAACTCCCTATCCAAGGTATGAGATCATTCCACTTCATAACAAATGCATTGGATATCTCTACAAATTGATTCTCAACTATCCCTTTCCAATTCTCCAACATTCTGATCACACAAACACAACAATTAGAAAATATTTTTAATTTAAATTCATGATATAAAAATAATAACGCATGATATATCATGTAAGAAAACACATGATATAATATCGAAAAGTTTCTTTCAATTTATAATGGAACTACTTTTCAATTGAGAATTCATAGCCTATGATGACCGCATTAATAGAAGATAAATTTTCAATTCAATACTTTATAATCTAGATTGACCATGTTTAGGGGTTCAGTAGAACCCTCATAAATAATCATTACAAATTTCAAAATGTTGAAAAAACCATTCAAAAATATAGATCGTCAATAAAAAATAATCCTAACTTAGAGTCATAGTAGTCAAATATTAGAGGCTTAATCAGGACAAGAAACCCACTCTAAAGCTGTGATAAGCATGTAAATTAAATTATAATATTTATACCTTAATGTAGAGATTCAAACAATTATGCATCTATATCCATCAAGTTGCAGGCTGATACTGAGAACCCGTTAAGCTTCAAAAGGAACACCCCCATGTAAATTTAGTTATAGCCGTACCAAGGAACAACTTCTAGCTCTTTCATGAATAAACCATCCATCCATCAAATTGTAGACTGATCCTGGGCAACTTTTAAGCTTAAAAAGGAACATCCCCTTGCAAAGTCTACTTTATCCACACTAAGGTGCAACATGCTACTCCTATATGAAAAAAATAAACACAACAGTTGTGAACCCAACTATTGTATTAAAACTCCACATAAAACTAACCGACACTTATGGACATTAGTAGAACCATTCAAACACTATAAATAATCTAGAACCAATAGAGAATCCATTTTTGGAAAAATTGAGTCATACCATAGAAAACACCTGAAAAACTAACTAAAAGACTTACCAAAACCAAATATTCCAAATGAATCATATACTGATCATATTCTTCAACCCAATCCAGGAAACAATTTAAACATTTTAAAAGAACCAACCTACTTGAGTTGTCATTTTAAAAGCTATAAATTTTAGACAAATAATTCTTGGTCAGAAGATAAATAGTGACAAAAAAAACTAAAAATAACAATGCATGATATAAAAATAAGAATAAGATTATCTAAATTGTGACAAAAAAACAAAAGATAACTAGTGACCACATTAATATAAGATAAAAAGTGTCCACATTAATAGAACATAACCAGTGACCACATTATCTAAAATGTGAACACAACAAGAGGATTATTTAAGCAGTGGAAACAACAAACATAAGATAATCTAACTAGAGAACACAACTAGAATATTATCTATCCAATGACAAAAAAGTATATATAACCAGTGACCACAAATTCCATAACACATTATATAAAAATAACAGGTGATGAAAACATCATAAAAATAACTAGAAGAACTAGTGACCGTAAGAAATATCACAAGTGACCACATTAACAGAAGATATCCATTGAACACAACTGAAAATAAAAATTCATGATATAAAAATAAAAAGAATATTATCTAACCTGTGATCACAAACAATTGAAAAGGACACTGATTTCTATTAACAGTGACACATTACTCAATATTCTATAATCTATTAAAACTAAATTAAATTATATATTCTAGTAAAGATGATTTAAATTTATAATGAAAATGTTTTTCGATTGAGAATGACACCTAACTCAATAACTAAAAATCCATTTCATGTAATTAAAAATAAACATTAAGGATAGAGTTACAAAGAATATCAAGAAGTATATTTTTAAACTGTATGAATATCACTAGGAACATATTGAGAATATTTTGTTTTTTATTTTATTCTCTTTCGTTATTATTTTTATTATCAAGGGGGTGGATTTCACCTAAAGCTATTAAAAACCTCTTAAATTGGGGAAGAGTTGGACCATATAATCTTCAGATTTTAATAAAATATCTACTAATCAGAGGAAAACATAATTGGATTACCAATCATGTGCATACAAACTATAATGATTTAAAAAAAACCACATGTTAGGGATCCCTTATTTATATTTATCACATTTATATTTTTATTGACTTATGGATCTTTTTCAAGGTTTTTGTGTAATTTAGTTAAATATTTACTGGAGATTGTGATGTTCATAGAGGATTAGATAATTTCATTTGGGTTGAAGGGAAGCTAGTTCTTTAATTCCTAATCATATGTAATTTTATCTTCGAAACACATTCCATGTATATTGTTAATGTGGATAATATTTACATGTTGGAGAAAAATATCATATGGGGTGTACATAATAGAATCTAATTTGGTGTTGAATATCCTCTGTCCTAGTTATTTATGAGTGTTGAATCATTATGGAGACTAGATAATAAATATTAGGTCATACATCTTTGATATGATCTTATAAAAATAAATCATAATAGGATTTTCCCTCTTGGTATAAACTATTCCACCATAGATCTTTGAATTTTAGATAACTTATCATTTATTTACATTCTATTTTTATAAAGATAACCCTTAGAGAGAATAAATAATATATAATACTCTTTGAATCTACTTAAAAAAGAACCAAGGCTGGTCACTAATATTGGGAATTATTCATAGGCTATGGTGAATACCATTCACTAGGATGAGACAGTTATTGATAAGGGAGGGGTAGTTGATATGCCTACTAATATCACTCCTGAATATAAGGATGCTCTTGGAAGCCTCCATGTTATTGATAAGTAAACAATGGATCCAGAAGCTAATAATATATTGGTTACTCATATTCTAACTTTACAAAAGGATTTAAGTATTGATGACTCAATGGATGATAATGACTGCTTTACTAAAAGAGATTTATCTAGTCATAATAATAATAAAAGGGGGATGTAGGACGATCCACCCAAAATAAGGATCATACCAGAATCAATTATTTGACCCCACATTAAACATAAAAACCCATATAGATATATTCTAAATCCATAAGCCCAAACATGGACATAGCTAAAATATGATCTTTTCATTCTAAGGGTGAAGCCTCTTTAAAACACATATCTATACATATAACAAACTACCACCAACATTTTTTCTCTAACATACTTCTTCAAAAACCCAAATAAATAATAATTACAAACACCAAATGAAAAAGGAACCAATATAAATTATACACTTCACTACAAATTGATTAGTAGAAATTTCGAATCAGAATATCATATTTTGTTAGGATGGAGTAGATCATTTGTAGACAGTTTTCAGTCTCTTCACAGCTTCCAAAAATCCCGAAATTACCTACAACATGTTCACTAGCTTCATAAAGGGTTTTATTAGGTTATGATTTAGCTTATATGGGTTCATAATCTAGTTAAACTGACATAAACCCAACCCATGAACCCGAATTGCCACATAGAACTTCACATAGATTTTACAAAGAATCAAATGAAATTATAGGATAACATTTTGAAACAAAAACCTTATATGCATTGAATTACAGAAAATAACAATAGAATAACATAATAAAATCTCATAACAAGAACCATATATGCCTTGAAATGCATAAAATATCAACCATCTTAACATACTGTCTATCCAGAATATATATATACACACACACACACACACATCATATTTATATATACATATGTGTCAATGGAACATATATATATAGAGAAATACCGGACATAACTTATATATAAATATAAAGATCCTATATTTTTACAGAATATGTATATATATAATCAATATATAAAAACATGTTTATAAGAACATAATCATATATATGTAATAAACACAAAAAGTAATAACTGCATAAGGAAGGTCCCAAAAAATATAGAATAATTCCCATGACTTTCCAATTTAGAAAGAAGATTTAAATTTTAATGGAAAAGGTTAAAATCAAATATTATAGAAACTAAAACTAACCATTTGTGATATAAAATTTAGTAAACCTTAATAAAAAAACTGTGGCTAGAAATAGATACGAAACTAACTTACTTGATGTTCAAAATATGAATGAACTAACTAATAATATATTATCATTATTGATCTTTATCCTCAAGTATAGAAAATATACCAACTATGATAGTAAATCATTATCAAGAAAATCGAAAACATGTTAAGGAATTATAAAAATTATAGGAATTTGTGTTATACCATTTTATAACCTTTCATAACATTCTTTCCCGCACATGAGCCTCAGCCCAGTTGGTGAGGACTTGCTAGGTGCATCCAAGAGACTAGAGATAAAATCCAGGTGGGGGAATATTTCCGAGTACTGTAGTAGTACTGTAGCAGTACTATAGTAGGCACTGTAGCAAGCACTGTTCGGTATTGTAGCAGCCAGAACTATTCATCCATCAGGGCCTTCGGGCCACCAGTTTGGTCCTTAGGTCCTGCAAGGCTTTCAGGCCACCCAAGGCCTTCGGGCCAATTGATTCTCAAGGCCTTTAGGCCACCTTAAGGCCTTTGGGCCACCCCAAGGCCTTCAGTACACATGAATGCAGGCCCCAGACACACTACAAAAAAAGGAGCAGCCCCGAAAGAGGATGCAGAGCAGGTGCACTCACCAGAGTAGAGCCAAATGGATTGTCAGAATGAGAGGGTATGGCTATGCCATCGATACTAGCCTATGCTTGCACGGGAAGCCTAGCCAGACGGTCATGAAAAGGAGGAGAGCTACTATCAGGATGTAGATGCTGGGGAGGGGTAGTTCTTTGTAGATAGACTGGTTGAATTCCCTAAGACCTTCAGGTCATGTAATCTCCTAAGCCTACGGGCCATGTAATCTCTGAGCCTATGGGCCTTATAAGGGTTCCCCCTAATCCCTTGAAAAGGGGTTATCAAAATCAATAAAAATGAAGGCCTTCAGGCCATTCAGGCAGGTATGCATAACATTCTTTCCTCTTGCTATAAGAAAACCTGCCAATGTCTCAATTTTTTTAACGTTGCTATATATTCTTCATGTTATGATACAAAAAAAACTCACCAAAAAAATACAGAATGAAAATCAAACTTGTGAAATCTTTAAAAAAACTCAAAAATCATAATAAAAATCCAGACACAGTAGTATTTTGACAATAATTTCATAAGTATTCATGTTAAAAAAAACAAATACATCTTTGATCATTGTTGAGTGTACCTCACTATTGATTACTTAATCTAGAGGGAGAGGCCAAAAACAATGTTGGTATGGTCGCATGGGGAAGACCGTGGATGGTCAATAAGGGAAGGTCTGTGATGGAGGGTGTTGAGAGAGGAAGGTTGGTGATGGAAGTGGTCATCTGGTGGGAATGGAAAGGACGACATGACAGATATAGAAATATGGTGGTGGGTCACAGTAGAGGGGTGATGGTGTAGGGGTAGGGTAGTGGAGGAGGCGGCGGGGGGTCACAGATGAGGTTGCTGGTGTTGATGAAGAGTAATGAAGGACGCGGTGGGGGTATTAGAGGAGAATGGTGGTTATGAATAAGGTAGGGGTCATAGAGGAAGAAGAGGCGGAGGAGGAGGAGGAGGAGGTGGTGGAGGTGGTGGTGGCATCAACGAATGGTGTTTATGTTGAGGGTCTCTAGAGGAGGTAATGGGTGGGGTGTCTGAGGGTAATTAATTTTTAAGAATAAGAATTTTTTAAAATAAAATAAAATAAATAAAATATAAAATTTTATTTAATTTTTTAAATTAAAAATATAATAATTAGACATATGAATTGTATAAAATTTTATAAATTTTTTTATAAAATAAAATAAAATTTAAATATGTGGATATAAATTATTAATAAAATAAAATTTGTTAATTAATTGTTATGTTTTATTTATTTATTAAATTTAAATAATTATTATTTTTAAATAATTTTGATTATTAAATTTAACTATAATAATTAAATTATGATGTGTATAGAGAGTATCAAACATATATGTAAATATATCAAATACCATAATTATATATAAAAAATTCTATAAAAAATATTTAAATGTTTATTAAATGACCAGCATTAAAAAATATAAACAATATTGATATTTAGATAAAATTAAAAATTTAAATCAATTAATGTGATATTTTTAATAAGACCATAAAAAATGGATATTGAATTTGGTCATAAAAATAATATATATATATATATATATATATATTGTTTCTATTGATTGGTTGTCAATAAAGAATATATTGTTATTAAATGGTTTATTATAATAATTTTTATCAATGGTGATTTTTTTTGGTAATTGTCATTATTACTAACAAATTTATATGTTGATAAAAAATGTTGTTATTAGTATGATAAAGAAATAGATATAACTATTGGTAAAATATTTGTTGGTATTGAATGATAAATATCAAAAGATATATCTGTTGGAAAAAACAAGTGTTGATATTTAAAATTAATAGTAATAAAACTTAATATCTATTGGAATTACCCATTTTTACCAAAAAATACATCATCTTTTAATAAATTTTTTTTGGTATATGTTATTTTTAGTTACTAAATATATCTATGATACTAAAAATAAAAATATAAAGGAGGGTAATATTTCCAATGAATAATGGAGAATGATAGAAAACATGATCAAAAGAAAGCGGCTGATCCCAAAATGAGGTATAATCCAAAAATCTGAAAAGGATGATAGAAGACCATAAATTCAATTTAAATGAATGTTTTGAAGTAGATTGTTTTTATAATTAGAGCGGAAAATGGAAAAACATTAAAAATAAGTTTCCTTAATGTTTTTTTCCTTATTTTAAAATGATGTTATTAATCATTTCTAAAATTCTTTTCAAACTTTGAGAAAGTAATGCATTTTTTATTTTAATATAAAAACTAAAAATTCTAAGAATATTTGGTAGATGATTTTCTTTAGAAAACTATGTAAAATTATATAAGAATCCTCATAATGAATAATATCTATAATAAAAGTAAATGTTGTTCATGTCATATATGATAAAAATATCACTCCTTTCACACTTCTATAAAGAAAGTAAGAAAACAGGTATAAAATACTTTTTAAAAGATTCCTTTAAAAAATATTGTAAATAAATTAAAATATGGTTAAAAATAACTTTAAACAATTACTAGATAATATAAAATAAAATTATTTAAATATTTTAGACAATCCTGACATGGAATAAAAATATTATTGACCTAAAAGATGCAATAAGGCCAGTTTTGATTAAAAACATTATTTCAATATTTGAGAACCAAGAAGAGGAAAAGTTGGAAGGAAAACCTGAAAATCCCATAAATAACTACATGGGAAAAAATATAGGGGGTTTAAGATGAGAAATAGCATATAATTCTTCCAATATAAATTTATACATGAACAATATGAATAAGAGTGAGATTATAAAATAAAACCTCATGAGTTTAATAACATTAGAAACAAGACCACTTAAAATATAAAAATTGAATTGAATCTTCAAAAATAGTTAATAAATAGGAATTATTTATATAATATTTCAAAGGTGAATTATATACACTATATATAAGTAATTATGTGAATAATATAAAATACGTCTCAATAGAGTGGAATTGAGATGAAAAATCCTTACCTTGGATTTCTTCATGGACAGATGAATTATATACTGTTAAATAAAAAATTTTAATTTATTAAATACCTTATTAAAGACATTTTTCATAGATATTACATTTTTATGGTTATTTTAAAATCATTTGACAACCATTTATTGTATACTTCTTGGTTATGTTGATCACTTATTGTTTTAGTCAATTTTTCCAAAAAACAATTAGTATGTTGAACATGGTAAAAGGGGTTATGAAATGGTTCATTCATCTCCAAAATTTTAATAACGACATGAGCATCATTTTTATTCATCATATAAAATTTTATAAATGACCGTTCAAGTTGATAATTGTTAAAAAATTCTTTGTTCATGGAGGTGGTAGTGCACACTTATGCATGGCGACATTTTACTTTTATTAATGGCTAGAATGGAAATAAATTATATAATGAATATTATTTTTAGAATCATATTTATATTATAAATATCATATATATTCAATAAATATATCCTTATAATGATCCATATAAGGCTGAGATGAAAAATGAATCACATAGCTTTGTGGATGTTGTAGTCCACACATATGCATGAGTGATGTAATCATTTTCAAAAGGAAATAAGGGTAAGAATTTAGATGATATATTATATTTATATAATAGTAATTATGTTATGCATATTACATAACTTTATTAATCTCATCTTTATAACCAACCATGTGAGGTGGTGATGGAAAATGAATTACACCGCTGCGTGGAGATGGTAGTCCGTACGTACGCACATGTGATGTTTTCATTTTCCATAGGATGGAATGGAGGTAGAAATCAGATTCACCATTAGTATAAAATCATCTCAATATATTAAATATTATTATTTAATCATGTTTATACAGTTATTTAATATTTAGAGGAGTTTTAAGAAGAAATAAAATTGGAAAATCTTGGTAAGAACATATAACTCTTCCTTTGGTAATATCCTTTAACACACACCTTAAGGATTTATTAAGCTGTAATTTGGTGAGAAAAAAACCTATAGGTTAGTAAAAAATAATATTTTTGAAGGCATTTTTTCACATATTGGTTCATCTAAGTGGATCATGAAGTGTGTAAAATATTAGAGATGAGGTACCCTTTTATAAGCAAGTGGAGTGTCACTCTTGTAATTATTCTATGTTTTAAAATAATATGAAGTCACTATCATGGTAAAGTGGCACTAAAAAAACTTATTTTATAAGATACAATAGTAAGGTTCTAAATAATCTCATCCAATAATATTTTTTATGATATTTTATGACCTTATCCTAAAGTTTTATCCCTAATTAACCCATTTTACCCATTACCGTGGTGATAATTATAACGATGGTTACAATTCATTGTGTCCAAAAATGTAATTGAACCTATCAGTAAAATTTAAACTAATTATTATAAATATTAAATATATTTTTCAAGATTCAATTTTTTACAAGCATTAAAAATCATTCTTAATATAAGTTTGAAAAATTCAATGAAAACTTATTTTAAAAAAAATAACTACTTCAAGTATAAAAATGATTTTACACCAAAATCAAGTATAATACTGATTACCATGTAATTAATTGAACTATTTTTAATAATAATATATTTATTTTACTTTAAAATCAAACCAAAACAGAAAGTAACATTTCAAATACTTAATAATAAAGAGTAAACAAAAAATATGTTTTATTTGAATAAAAACATTAATTAGATTTCCAAAATATCAAACATAGATTTATAAGTTAAAAATTTTTATTTTTAAAATATGTATATTAATTATTAAATATATATTTTTTTTATAAAAAAAATATTTAATAAAATATTTAATTCATTCTTATATCATGATAATTTTCTAAAAGTGACATTATTTGTAAAATCAGTATTTTTCACTATTCAACCCAAAAAAACAATTTTGAAAAAATAAAAAAACACCCTAATATAAATTTTACATGATGAATTAAAAAATGAAGTTAATTTTTTTGAAATTTAATTTCTAAAATTTAGAAGATTATATTTCAAATTAATCATATATAATATAAAATAAAAATAATGTTTTTAAATAAAACGTTTCTATTGAGCTATAAAATTTTAAAATGTGCATTATACTATATTTTCATTAGAATGAAAATCATACTTACTACAATTTAAGACCATGTGTTATGTCCCCCCATTTAAATATTTCATACTCAAAATATCAAAAAATTTACCTTATAAACAAATGTGGTAGTTCTTCATCATAACTTCTTTAGCCTCCAAATTGCCTCCCCTATATTATGGTAAAGTAACACTTTTTCCATAGTGTTGAGAATTTGAATAGGATATTCAAAATAATATAGATCAGGATCTAATTCTAATTATATTTCGTCAAAGGTGAGTACATTCACTGGGTTTGGTATATACTTCCTCAGTAAAGAGATATGGAACACATTATGCACTTTAGAGAGGTCAGGTGGTATTTCTAAATGGTAATCCACAATTGAAATTATTTTCAAAATATCAAAAGGCATGGTATAACTGGGACTTAGTTTCCCTTTATTTCCAAACCTTGTGAAACCTTTCAAATGAGAAACCTTCAAGAAAACATGATCCCCTACTTTAAATTATAAATAATTTATTTGGTTATTAGAATAGATCTTTTTTTTTCTTTGAGTTTCCTTGATATGAATTTTAATAGTTGCTGGATTTGTCATTGCCTCCTTAATAAGATTTTAGTCTAAAATGACCCTTTCATCAACTTCATCCTAATAAGTTTTTATATGCATTATTTCCCCATAAAACACTTCATACGATTTCATTTGAATGATTAATGGAAAATATTATTATATAAAAATTATAACAAAAGAAAATAATGATGCCACATAACTTGAAATTTGAGTGAGAATAACCTCATCATGTCTTCAAACATTTGAGTAAACTCTTTGGATTTTCCATTTGTATGAGGATGATAAGAACTACTCAGATGTAACTCGATGTCAAATCATTTTGAACACTTTTCTAGAATTTTGATATAAACAGTGTGTCCTGATCAGATATAATTGAAATAGGTGCACCATGAATCCTCAAAATTTCATTGATATAGTGTCATGTGAGGCACTAAATAGGTATATTTTATCTTATAGTGATGAGATGTGTGTACTTAGTAAGGCGATCAACAATAACTCACATGGAATCATTTCTTTTAAGGGTATTTTGAAATCCAGTGATAATGTCTGCAATAATATTATCTCACTTCTATATAGGAGTAGAGAGAGGTTATATGGCTCCTTTAGTACATTGTCTCTAGTATTTACCTGTTGAATAACCAATAATCTTCATAAATAGTTAGAAATTTATTTCTTCATATTATGCTAGAAAACAGTTCTTTTAAATATCTATTCATATTGGTGCTACCAGTGTGAATAGAGAAATTTTAGATATGAGTGCTTCAACTAAAAATTCACATTCCATCTTAGATATGTATGTAACACATAACCACTTTTCATCACACCATATTTATAAATAAAGTCTACAAGATCCCCATACTCAATAAAATTCATATTATTTTTTAAACTCTTATCATCAATGTAGGACCTTTTTATTTTCTCTTGTAAATATGATTTGGAAATCATTTGGAAAAGGAGTGATGTATCCCATTCCCTAATGATTCTCATATCTAAATTTACAAAATTAATGAATATAGGATATTTTGAATCCGCGTTTTAGTTAGAACTCTATAATCTTTCCCACTTAATTCATTAACCATATTATTTTCCTTTTCATGGTGGTAGTGTATGATAAATCATAATAATTGAGTGGAAATATCCATATCCTTTGTCTCATATTGATATATTTTTGTGAAAATAGGTATTTAAATATTTTTTGATCTATATACATCTTACATATTTAACCATATATAAAATTCATCTTTATCTTTAGGGAAATGATTACGGTTACTAACTAAAGATCATGAGTGGGATAATTCTATTCATGTATATTTAACCTTATTGATTTATAATAAAAAACTCTATCATTTTTATCAAGGATGAATCTGATTTCTTTTTTCTAGGAATAACTATATGTCACAAAACCATCCATTCTCAATGATAATGTTAATATTTGGGTATTGACCAATCTCATGTTTAGTTATTCAAAATTTTATTTACATTTCTGAGATGATATGAACTTAAAACCTTCACATTTCAACTTGGATCATGGGTTAGCTAATTATGAAAAATATTTAACAAAGCACCGACAGTAACCTAACAATCCAAGGAAACTGAATTTCTCAATTATGTTCAATAACAACTTTTTTATTTATAGGATCAACTAATAATCCATGATTTGTGACAATTTGGGAAAGAAAAGAAACTTCCTGGAGCACTTAAAAAATTTCCCAAATAACTACTTTCCTCTGAGAGTTTAAAAAGTGATTCTCAGCTGGGTTTTATTATCTCCAAAGATTTTTGAGTATATTGTAATGTTATCAAAAAATAATACAATGAAATTATTAGAATAATATTTTAATACTTTATTCCTATGATTAGTAAAAATATAAGGTGTATTCAATAATACAAAGGTAATTAATATAAAATCATAATGTCTATACATTTCATGGAATGTTTTCATGATTATGTATTATTTGCAATTGATGATACCCATAATGGAGATCAATATTTGAGAAATATTAAGATCCTTGAAGTTAATAAAACTGGTTCATCAACATGATGAATAAGATATTTGTTATTTATAGTAATTTCATTGATTTACCTATAATCTATGAACAACCTCAAGGACCCATCCTTCTTCTTAACAAAATGAACATGGGGTACCAAAGGTGAAACTCTAGGGAGAATGAATATCTCATTACACACCTCTTTTTTTTCAGTTCCACTAATTGTATTGTGTCTATTATATAGGGAGTCTTGGATATAGGTTTTTTAATTTTGATTGATTTTTATAGAAAAACTGACTTCATGATTGGGTGTATGTACTGGTAAATCTTCAAAAAACACATCAATGTATTCCTCTATAATAAGTAAATATTTTATGATAAGGTAGCCTTTCCAATCCATAGGTGGTGTCTTTAATTATCCTAGAATTTTATTAAGGTGATATATTGGAGGTGGATAAAAACATGATTTAGATGATAAATTATCCCAAATAAAGACAGGGGATTTCATATCTCCTTCTTGAATCATAATCTCATTCTATTAGAAATAAATTTTCACATTATACATTGAAATAAAATATATACCAATGATTATATAGAAGTTTACCATAGGTTTAATAACCATGTTTTCAAATAGGGTATGTCTATGCATCATAACAGAGATTGACTAACATATAATTGTTGAAATAAAATTTATTATAGGGGTATTCATTGTCAACTCCCAGCTTAAGGTGATAGGGAATGGTTTAATGTTCTTTTCAAACATGGAATATATAAAAGTGCGCAAGGACCTAGAAAAAAATAAAGCATTATCTAACTTTTTGTTTATGATCAAAGTACCTGACACCATATATTTAGGGACCTCAAATTTAGTTATAGTAATCACATAATATTGGCCTCCCCCTGAACTATACCATGTAATATTCCCTTAATACTTAGGGAATTGGTTCAGATAATTCATCATCTCCCTATAGTTGAATCACTTGATCATAGCAGTTTCTTTCTTTCCCTTCCATTAATGATCCATATAGCCCTTATCTCAATACTTGTAACAAACTCCCATTCCCATTAAGTATTTACCAGTATGTTTCTTTATATAATTATTAAATTATGGGAATACCATAATTCCTTTATTCCACTTTATCACGTTTATTTTCCCTTGGTGTTCCATTAACCTCTTCTTCTCTTTATTTACTTTTAATATATAAGACTTAGAAAATTCTTTCTCAATCTTGATGGTACATTATACAATATCATAATATGATGAAAATATTTGAGGGACCAGTTCCCTTCAGAGGTTCATATTAATCCAATCAAAGAAAAAATAAATATTTATTTACATATTACAAATTTAGTTTGTTTCATGTATTAATAATATTTTTAATCTATGCTCATATTTATAAAAACATTCCTCTTTCTTCTACTTTTGGTTATAGAAATTTGTCTCCATTTTATCTTGATTATATTAAGGAATATATTTCACAAAAAATATCACTTTAAAAGTTATATAGTCCATAATTTCAATTTCATCATATTATTTAGTATTATGGATCAATAACAACCATTGATCAACATCTCACTTAAAATAATATACTAGAAGAATAACCTTTTCCACTTAATTACATCCCAAATCTTGGAATATCTTTTCAAGTGACTTGATCCATTTCTCAACTACTAATGGATTAGTTTGTCCATTAAAGGATAGAATCTTCTATCACATTAAGAGATCCAACGTAGGCGCATCATGATAAGTAACATTAGGTTAGTTCATATGAGCAAGGTTATTTGTCATAACCTAGGTTAGTTTCCCAAATATGGCTATGATATGCTTACCTCCAACACCTATTATATTGAATTTATCATATGGAGAATCCCTAACTTGATTATGAGTGTTGATATGAATATACTTTCTTCCACTATGCACCATCTCAAAACAATGTAACACACATAATTAGCTCATAAAATCATAAATATTGGTCCATAATATAAAAATACGTAAAATTTATTTAACATTATAGGGGTTTATCTTAATGTTCATGCTATATATTCTCTTATAAAATCTAGTTCCCAAGGTGCCTACTAACACTTCTCTGATAAAAACTATAAAAACCCTATCTATAGTAACCCATATCCATGGTTAATTTTATAGATTCACGATACAAGGGATCACATCACTAAGTATTGACCAGTTTAGCATCTTTGGGAGACCAGATAAATATATGATTTTCTTATTATTTTGGAAAAATAAAACATATGATTAAAAACTTACTTTTATCCTAAAAAATCATTCAAGGATTCCTTCTTCATATTATAGGGAAATGACAAAAAAATAAATGATGTGATCAGATAATAAGTAAGAGTTATATACAAAAAAATCTATCATGAGTAGAAAAGTAATGAACAATATATATGAGTGCATAACCAATACATATGCCATTTAATTAATAACCTGAACTTAAAAATATATATATGGAGAATA
This sequence comes from Viscum album, assembly GCA_963277665.1. Lineage (NCBI taxonomy): Eukaryota > Viridiplantae > Streptophyta > Magnoliopsida > Santalales > Viscaceae > Viscum > Viscum album. The sequence goes on from OY728165.1 coordinate 1,642,370,815, forward strand.
TCAATATAAAAATAACATGGAAAATAATGAATGAAATATTAATTAAGGAAATGAAAAATGTCGGATTTCATGATATTATTGTCAAGTTTATGTGCCAAAGCTTCATTAACCTTACCATAGAGGCTGTATGACAAGAAATTTTAATGAGTGGGTAGGTATACACCAAATAAAAAACTAATTTGGCCAACTGATTATCTCATGAGGTATGTAAATGCATTGAGGGGATATCTATAAATAGGCCCCACCTTTACATAAATCTGTCTAATTAATTACTTATATATTTAATCAGACAAATAAAACATAATAAAAATTACATTTCAATCAATATATATTTGTATTGAATCAAGAACATAGAACATCAATATTTACCTAGTAAATGAAATAACTTTATTAATAACCTACATTCAACTAAAAGAATATATTTACATGGTATAAATTTAGGATATTATCTCTATAGTAGAAATGATACTAAATATATCCATGATACTAAAAATATGGATGTGAAGGAGAAAGATAATGTCCAATGAATAATAGAGTGTGATAGATAACATGATAAAAATAGTTAATGATATCAAAATAATGTATAATCCATAAATCATTAAAGAATAATAGAAGACCATCAATTCATAAAGAATGAAGGTTTTGAATTTAAGGAAAATATTTTGAGAATTAGAGAGGATAATGGAGGTGAAACTTTAAATAAACCTTCCTTAATGCTTTTCTAGCTTTGTCTTAAAAATGAAGTTATAAATAATTTCTAAAGCTCATTTCAACATTTTAGAAAATAATGGATTTTTTTATTTTAATATAAAAATTAAAAAATACTAGGATTATGTAAAAAGTATTTTCTTTAAAAATCATCGAAACTTGAAGATGAATCCTGATAATGATTAATGACTATGATATTGGTAAAATTCCTTTACATTGTATATATTAAAAGTGGAATTCATTTTAATATTTTGTAATGAAATTAAAAAAACATCCCATTCATAAAACATTAAAAGGATTCCTTTTTAAAATATTGTAATGATAGTAAAATATGGTTCAAAAATAATTTACATAATAATTTTATAAAACAAATATCATTCATGAAACATTTTAGAAGATATCAACATGGAAGAAAATTATTCTTGATCCAAAAGAATAAATAAGGTTGGATTTTCTTAAAAAAAAATCTTTCAATCATTAAAATTAAATGATATGGAAAGTTGTAAGAAAAATATGAAAACCCTAAAAATAACCAGTGGAGAATATAATATATGGGGTCTTAGAATATATAGATTATACAATTCATCAAACGTAAATTTAAACACGAACAATCTCAATAAGAGTCTAATTGTAACATGAACATATATGGATTTAATAACATTTGAACAAAAACCCTTTAAAGGAGAATACATAAATTGAAACCTTAAGTACCATGAATAAAGATTAATACATGATATAATATGTCATAGGGGTAGTATATGCACCATATAAAATTAATTATGTGCATAATATGATATATATCTCAATGGAGTGAAATTGAGATGGAAAACCCTTACCATGGATTCATTCTTAGTTGAATGAGATATATACTCCTGAATAATATATTTAAATTTAATAAATACTTTAATAAGAAATTTTTTCATATATATTCAATTTATTAAGGTCATTTTACAATTATTTGACATCCATTCATTGTATAGTTATTTCTTGTGTTGACATCTTAAGGTTGTTCAACCAATTACTCCAAAATTACTTCGGTATGCTGACCATAGTCAAAGGTGTGATGAAATGGATCCTTTATCTCTAGAATTTAATAATTTCATTAATGTTATTTTTAAATTTTATAATATTTCATAACCAACCATGAATTGTGTTAATATAAAAACAAAATACGTCATTCATGGTGGCAATAGTCTGCACATACACATAATGATGCTTTCATTTTCCTAATGGTTAGAAATGAAAGAAAGTATTAAGGATTAATATTTATAAAATAATATTCATATCAAAAATATAATATATATTCATTAAATATATCTTTATTACCTTCCATGTTAGGTGGAGACGAATGATGAATCACATCTCTTCATAGAGGTTGTAGTCTACATGTTTGCGTGAACAATGTTATCATTTTCCAACAGATAAAAGGGTAAGAAGTTTATTGATAGAATAAATTTCAAAAAGAATAATTATATCATAAATATCATATATATATATATATTAATTAATTTCATATGTATAACTATCCAAGTGAGAAAGACATGAAAAATGAGTTACACTGCTATATGAAGATAATAGTCTATACACACATATGATAAATGTTTTCATTTTCCATAGGATGGAAAGGAGGTAGAAAATGAATGTTTTGTTAAAAAACATATCAGTATAGTAAATATACATATTTAATTATGTTAATATAGTTATTGAATATTTTTAGGATGATTAAGAAGAAACAAAATCGTAAAATCTTAGCAAGAATATATGCCTCTTCCTTTGGTAATTTTATTTTATCTTGAACCTTAAGACTTTTTGAAGTGGTATTTTGGTGTGATTAGGATATATATTTCAATAAATATAAATTTTAAAGTAATTTTTTCAAGTATTGTTCAAGATATGCGGCTCATGCAGTGTGGAGAAAAGATGAAAGAAGGCGCTCTTTTATAATTGATGGGAGTAGAACTCTTGTAATTATTATAAGTTTTAAAACAATATTAAGTCACTATCAAGATAAAGTGGAACTAAAACAATTCAAGTTTTATTAAAAGGTGTTAAATATATAAATTCACTAAACCTATAACATTTAATATGAGATTTTGTGACCTTATCACAAATTTGTAACCTTAATTAACCAGTTTCACCTTTTATCATGGAGATAATTTTTACCATGGTTGCTATTCATTATTTCTAAAAATGAAAATTTTCTCCTTACTAAATTTGAATATAATGATTCCAAATATGAATTACATTTTTAAATATTCAATTTCCATAATTGGTAAAAACTACTTTTAATAAGATATCAAAAAATGCAACAAAAACATGTTTTTAGAAAGATGCTCATTTTAATAATATAAATGATTTTAAGACAAAATCATATATAATTTTGATTCACATGGAATTAATTAAATTAATTTTATTAATAGGATAATTATTTTACTTTATGACCAAACCAAAACTAAAAGTAACCTTTTTAATAATTGATTAATAGGGAAGAAAAGAAAATAATTTTTATATGAATAAAAATATTACATAAATTTCAAAAATGTCAATCATAGATTTATAAGATCAAAATCAATTTTTTAATTGAATTATTTTAAGTTTAAAATATAAATTTTCTTTGTAAAATGGTTTCATAAACTTAGTTTTCATTCTTATATCATGATAATTTTATAAAAAATCCATTACTTATAAAATATGTATTCTTCACTACTCACCTAAAATACCATTTCTAAAAAATCACGATATGTTGAATTCAATATATAAATTCAAAAATGAAGTTAATTTTCTGAAAATAAAATTATAAAAATTATAAATTTATCTTTAAAATAAACTATATATAATATATAATTAAAACATTGTTTTTAAACAAAACATTTTTGTTGAGATGTGGAATATTAAAATGTGTATTGTACTATGGTTTCTTTAAAATTAAAATCTCACATAATATCATTGAAGCATGGGTGTTACAATATGCACCGTATTCACTAGGTTAAGTGATCAAAAACCCTATATCACTCATTAACGAGACACAAAACTCTTCAATGAAAGTTAAATGAGGAATATAAAGGGGATGCGTTCAAACCAAAGAATGATAAAATATTTCATTAAATACATGAAAAAAATTTCTGCCATTAACTAGTTCATGGATTCAAATTTTTACTCATGAGACTAAAAAATATAAAAATGAGCACATAATTTATTTGGAATTCAAGAGTGATGGGTGGGGGAAGTCTCATCGTATTATCCACAAGGGCTTAGAATTACATCACTAGAGATGCACAACATAGTAAAAAGAGAGTGAAAATGTCGGACGACCAATAAATGAGATTCAATAATATTTTATAGAGACTAAATAAATGTCATAAAATGGTTATTAATTCATATATAACATCCCAAAAGGATTGAAATCTTTAGATTATAAAATGTTGAAACCTTTGAGAATAAATTTTATTGATTACTCCATGCTTCAAAATACTTGTGTCAACCCACGATCCTGTCACGACCCATCCCCCGGGGCCCATGCCGTGACTACCCCAAGCCCTCATTCCATAGGCTAGGGGCTGACGACTAGCACCAAAGGCGTATTCCCTATAAATGGGAAGGAATTTCCCTTATAACCTATAAATACACGAAACCAAACACACAATAAGATACAAACACAAGTCAACTTCAAAGTAAGAAAGTAAGTACAATAAGTAAAAATGGTGCCAGAATACAAGCCCAACTGGAAAGTACAAGTACAACTAAAGAAAGAGAAAGACAACTATTGAGTCATACTCTGGGTTCCTACCTGAAGGGTAGGTATATATAACCTCCTTCTCACTCCACGTCTGTCCGTATCCTCTGCATATCGACACGCCGTACGGTCCACCTCTAGGAACCATATAGTCCTAGTACTCTCAGCTTTAGTCCGCACTGTTCATCATCTGCATCTAACACAATAAGGTGCGGGCATAGCCCATGCAGGGGTGAGTATAATGATACTCTGTAGGGACCCGGAGACCCTCAAGGTCTCACAAAATCCACCAAGGATAAATCAAAAAGTATGAAATCAACAGATAACCTTACTTAGTTATATGTCCATACATATACCTAAATTATCAAGTAATCCATCTCAATCATAAGGAAAAAACACAAAGGTACTGACTCCGCTCACACCAGGATTTATTCTCGGATAAGTATCAAGTAACATTCCCAGTCACAATGTCGAACACCTCAGCTACTGGTGAAATCCTCCTCTATCGAGTACAGTGGGCCTACCGTGTCATACAAAGGCAATTCCCACTAACCTTGCACTGCTGAGGTACTCATCCGGTTGGGTACCATGGGTCTACCGCATCACCAAGGCGCTCCCCACCGTGGTTCAACCATGTCACCAAGGTGCTCCCCCTCGTGGCCTGCTGAGGTACTCATCCTGTCGAGTACCATGGGTCTGTCATGTCACCAAGGTTCTCCCCACCTTGGGTCTGCCACATCACCAAGGCACACCCCACTGGGCATGTCGAGTCACTCCAAGTCGAAACGGTCAGCAGTCGTCAAGTCTCAACCAATCGTAGGGTTCAGAATGTATCGTGCTTGAGAGAAACGCTTCCCAAGCTATAGGTAAAATCTTTAACTTCCACTAAGTCTCATGAAGAAGTATCTCAAAGGCCCGCCACATCATAGGAGTCTCAATGAAACAGACGGTGCGTCAATCAGACGCCCGGTCTGTGAGTTATTAGACTTTTAGTCCTGGGGGCCCAGTTGGATTCGTGCTCAATCCAACATGACCATACCCCATCTTTATCCAAAATAGCAGTAGGGTTTACTCAAAGGGACCGACTCACTCCAAGATTTCCAGCGCCACTGATGGTTCGTTAAACAGACATCCGGTGCCAAAGATATGGCTGAAGGATCATAAATGGGTCGTAGTGGGCCTGAGTCTGGTCCGAGCTGGTCTGACCGACCTGGCCCGACATGGCCAGGGATGACCTGGTTCGGGTCGACCTGTCCTGACCCACTGGGTCCGGCACGGCTCGGCCAGCGAGGGCCGAGAGGGTGCCACGATGGCGATTCGGCCGAGGGGTGTCACGAGGGCGGCTCTACCGAGGGGTGCCTCGAGGGTGCGGGGCGGCTCAGTTTGGCCCCCATGTGGCTTGGCTCGGCCCCTCAACTTCAGGGTGACAGTCCATCCGAGACACCCCTCAACTCGGCCCGGCCCCCGACTCGGCCCTCCCGACACCCCCCGACTTGGTTTGTCCCCTGGCTCGGCCCACACGACACCCCTCAGCTCGGCCCGGCCTGCGAGGGCTGTAAGGGTGCCGCAAGGCCGACTCAGCCATGGGGTGTCACAAGGGTGGCTTGGCTCGACCGAGGGGTGTCGCGAGGGTGACTCGGCTTAGACCTCGCGACACCCCTCGTTTCGGCCCTGCCCCCAGCTCATCCCTCGCGACACCCCTCGGCTCGGCCCAGCCCCCGGCTCGGCCCTCGAGACACCCCGCGGCCGGACCACCGCCTCGTGGCTGGACCGCCGCCCCGCGGCCGTAACGCTGCCTCTTGGCTGGACGTCCTCCCCACGGCCGGACCGCCGCCCCGAGGCTGGACCGCCTCCCCACAGCCGGACCGCTGCCCCACGGCCGAGGGGCCGAGACGAGCCGCCCGGGGGCCGAGGCGAGCCGCTCGGGGGCCGAGCCAAGCTGCCCGGGGGCCGAGCCGAGCCGCCCGGGGGCCGAGCTGAGCTGCCTCGTGCCCTCGCGACACCCCTTGGCCGAACAGCCCTCGTGACACCCCTCGGCCAAGTCGCCCTTGCGGCACCCTCACGACCCTCGCATGCCAAGCCAATCTGAGGGGTCCAAGCCGAGCACTAGTTCAAAAGTTACAAAAACCCACTCACACGTTTACTGAACATACCCTATAAAAAGTTCAGAATTTTTTTTGGGAATTCTGGACCTTGGAATCATGTGTCGTCAATTTTTGAAGATTTGTAAAATTCCCATTTATTTTAAAAAAATACATGGAAATTCCAGGTCTTTAAATTCTCCCCACCTTAGGGCTTTACTTTCCTGTAAGGCACAACTCAAACTAGGTAAACAAGTGGGGGTAATGACCACACATCTGAGCCTCCCACTCTCATGTGCTCTCCTAGAGGTTTCCATGCTACTAGAGAATGCACACCAGAGGTATTGACCATCCATGAAGGACTTTCTTCTGTCGATCCTTAATATCTACTGGAACCTACATAAAAGTCACCACATCATCGATGTCTAGCTCGCCATGGTCGATGATGTGAGAAGGGTCGTGCACGTATCTCCTCAGCTAGGATACATGGAAGACATCGTGCACCCGTTGCAACTGAGGTGGAAGAACTGAGCAGTATGTCATCTCGCCAACTCTGTTGAGGTCTTGAAAAGGTCCTATGAATCTCAGAGATAACTTGTCACCTCAGCCAAATCTCCACCAAACTCATTGAGGTGAGACCCATAAATAGACAAGTTCACTATCCTCAAACTCCAGAGGTCTCCGTCTCCTATCAGCATACGACTTATACCTACTCTGTGCAGTCTTCATCAACTTCTAGATGATCTTCACCTTCTTTGTGGTCACCCATATAACGACTCGAAAGGTGTCATACTAATGGTGGAGTGATAACTATTGTTGTATGAAAACTCCACCAAATGCAAGTGATCCTCCCAGCTGTGACTGAAGTCGAGGACACAAGAACACATCTTTTCCTCAAGGGTCTGAATGGTCTGCTCAGTCTGGACATCCGTCTGAGGATGGAAGGTGGTGCTCAAATAAAGCTGCATCCCGAAAGCCTCCTGCAACCCCTTCCATAGCTGGGGAGTAAAACGTGTATCACGATCGGAGATAATCATCGAAGGTACTCTATTTAGTCGCACAATCTCTTGCACAAAGAGGCATCCCAAGCTCTCTACTGAACCCAACGCTCTGATCGGTAGGAAGTGGGCCGACTTAGTGAGTTGGTCAACAATCACCCAAATCGAGTCATGTCCCCTATATGTATGTGGAAGTCCTGTCACGAAGTCCAGGGATATCCCATCCCACTTCCACTCTAGGACCTCTAAAGTATGAACCAAGCCTACTGGTACCTGATGCTCCACCTTCACTTGCAGACATGTGAGGCACCGAGAGAAAAACTCTGCTACTACTTTCTTTATTCCTGACCACCAGTGCTATCGTTAGAGATCCTGGTACATCTTTTCCACTCTTGGATGTACTTCTAGAAGGGATGTGTAGAACTACCTTAACACTTTCTCCTGAAGTGACGCTGGTACCATGGTATGTCCTCTAAAAAGGATGTCGTGCTCCCCACCTTAAGAAAATCCATCAGGTGCCTGTCCTGTGGATATCTGAGCACGTCATGCCTCGCAGTCAGCATCCCCATGTTGTGCCTCCATAACTCATTGAAGAAGTGGGGAAGTGAGTGTAAGAGACTAAAGGAACGCTTCTTCATATCTATCCACAAAGGATATCTATAAAGCATCCAGATGCTCCGCCACCTCACCTAGCAGTTGTATACCATACCTCTTACTGAGTGCATCCACAAAAACGTTCCCCTTCCTAGGATTATAGACTATCTCAAAGTCATAGCCCTGGAGGAACTCAAGCCAACGTCGCTGTCTTCGGTTTAGGTCCGTATGAAAGAAGATATACCTGAGACTCTTGTGATTATAGTACACTGTAAAACGTTCACCCATCATGTAGTGTTTCCACATCTTCAAGGTGAAGACCACTAATGCTAACTCCAGGTCATGGGTAGCGTAGTTCTACTCATGCTGTCTCTGATGTCTAGAACCATATGCGATCACTGCTCTCTCTTGTATCAGGACACATCTGAGTCCGATTCTTGATTTTTCGTAGTAAACTACGTACCCTACACCCTCCTCTGGAAGCCTCAAGATGGGGGCACTAGTCAGCCTATGCCTAAGCTCCTGAAAACTCCGTTGAAATTTCTCCAACCAAATTAAGGGTTTCCCCTTCTTCGTCAAGGCTGATAGTGGTGCTACAATTCTAGAGAAATATAGCACAAACCTCCGGTAATATCTATCCAATCCTAGGAAAATCTGTACCTCTGTTACACTCCTAGGTGGTTCCCAAGAAAGTACCACCTCAATATTCGCTAGATCCACTACAACTCCAGACTCCGATATGACATGTCCCAGAATGTGAACCTCTCAGATCTAGAACTGACACTTCGAGAGCTTACCATAAAGCTGGTTCTCTTGGAGTGTGTCCAGTACTACTCAAAAATGATAGGAATGCTCCTCCTTAGTAGTCGAGTAGATCATAATGTCCTCAATTAAGACTACTACAAAGCAATCAAGGTATGGCTGAAAGATCCTATTCATAAGTCCCATGAACACTGCTGGAGCACTGGTCATGCCGAATGGAATAACCAAGAACTCGTAGTGGTCGTATCAACACCTGAAGGCTGTCTTATGCACATCCTCATCTCAAACTCTGAGCTGGTGATAGCCTGATCTGAGGTCTATCTTCAAGAACCATCGTGCTTACTTTAGCCGCTCAAAGAGGTCGTCAGTCTTTGGGAGTGGGTACTTGTTCTTCATGGTCACCAGTTCCATTTGCCGATAGTCAACAAAAAGTCTCAAGCTCCCATCCGCCTTCTTAGTGAAAAAATCAGGGCTTCCTAGGGAGAAACACTAGGCCTATTGAATCCCTTCCCCTACAAGTCCTTTAGCTCTACCCACAGTTCACAAAGCTCCGTGGGAGCCATCTGATACGCTAGTGTAGATATCAGTGTCATCCCAGGGTACAAGTCAATGTAAAAGTCCACCACTCTGTTAGGAGGTAGAACCTGGACATCATTAGGGAAAACATCCGAGTACTAGTCCGCCACTACAGGATAGCTCAGAATCTCTACATCAACCGCTCTGAGGGTAAGGCTAGCTAACTGATGAGTGATCAACTTCACTCTACTCCGGGTAAGTCCATCCAGTGCTTCAAATTCTCCCTTCTCGCCTGTGAAGGTAAAATTTGTCCCATCTGGGAGAACACACTGCACCTTGCGCCTAATACAGTCTATCTGATAATGGAATGTAGATAACCAGTCCATACCCAAGATGACGTCGTAAGGCCTCGATTCCACTACTAGGAGATCCCAGCTGAAGCTCTCGCCTCCTTGAGTAAGCTCACACTACCAGAACCGGTGCGTAATTGTCAAATACACTCCCATAGGAGTCTCTAGCCGTATGGATCGAGCCAACGACTTCGTCAGAATCCCCAATCTCCAAATAAGGGCAGTGTCAATGAAAGAATGACTAGAACCTATGTCTATAAGTACTAAAGCTAAGGTGGAATAGACACAGAGCGTACCTCGTATCATCTCCGGAGCATCGTGATCATTAGCCTCAACTGCATGGAGCTGATCTCTCCCCTGTCCACATGATCCCTACAGTCAGGGTGGACCTCTCGGTGGTGGTGGCGGTAACATCTCGAATCGGCATCCACCGCCTACTGCACGTCCAACTCCTCTTCCACATCTGCCTACTCCCTACGGAACTCCTTGGTCGAACCTCTATCTCTGTATGGGTGGTCCTTCGACCTTCTGCTGATCATCCATACGGCGGGTCAGATAGTCATGATCCATGTGACCCTGCCCACCGCATGTGAAACACTGCCTGCTCCTGGCATGTTTGTCTCTTCATCGAGTGCCCCGCACAACCGACTCTGAATCCTGCGGTCGTCCACCTGTAGGTCTGGTACTCTTGGACCTCTGTGACATCTATCTGCAGCCAGCTGCAAAAAAATCTGCTACATGATGACTGGTAGTGGGTCTCGCTGCTGGTGACTACTCAACAAGGAAACTCTCCACCAATAGGGCTCTCTCTTACACCCCTGCCTGCATCGGGATGCTGAGTGAGATCATCGAAGCCCTGATCTCCCGCCTGAGCCCCTGTTCGATGGTCCGGTCCCTAAAGAATTCTTCATGCACCATATCTTTGGATTAGCATGAGAGGTCTGTGAACCTCACTGAGTACTGAGCCCCAGTCATGCTGCCCTACTGTAGATGAAGAATCTCATGTATGCACATTGCACAAAGAGTGACTAGAAAAAGCTCTTCCCGAAACAGGCTCTTGATGTCTGCCCAGAGAAGCGTCACCTCATCGTGAACTTGGATCATCAAGCTCCACCATCTGCCTGCTGATTCCTGTAGAAGGCTGGTGGCAAGGATCACCATGAGATCAGATGGTGTCCCTACTAGTTGGAAAACTCTAACCATAGCCTCCATCCAATCCTTAGCCGCCTGTGGGTCCATATCTCCCCTGAACCTGGGTGGCCTCTGGCGCGGGAACTCATGAAACACGCTCAAGCGACATGCATCGTCTACTGCTGGGGCTGGTGGCATCGGTGGCCCAACGAGGAATAGTACCGCTGGTGCTTCCGCTGGTACCTCTACTGGAAGAGGGCCCTACACCGAGGCATCATTACTTGGTGGGCTATCAGTGAATACAACTCTTGGAACTCTAGCTGGCTGTCTTTGTGGAGGCATCTTGAAAAGAAACAGGTTCTCCGTAGTCAAAAAGTTATACCTGGTAAGATGACAAGGTCAAAAAGTTACACCTGGTGAGCTGACTCAAAGATTTCACAATGAAAATATTATAAACACACACGCAATCAGTGTTTTCATGAACTGAGTCGAAAATCAAAAGTCAAGGTCCTGGTGTATGGATACGTCGGACAGTGCACCAACACTGGATTCCCTAAACTGATAACCACACTCACAACACTTAACAATATTATCGTTAAAAGAAAGATCAGAGTCCTATGTTCTACGGTAGAATCAACTCCTTTGATTCCAATTTTTCACGACCCGTCCCCTGGGGCCTGTGTCATGACTACTGCAAGCCCGCCTATTATAGGTTTGGGGATGACGAGTAGAACCAAAGGCGTATTCCCAAAAACTGGGTAGGCATTTCCTTTATAACCTATAAATACAAACAACAAAACACACAACAATATATGAACGCAAGTCAATTGTATAGTAAACAAGTAAGTACAGTAAGTAAAAAGGGGGCCAGAATACAAGACCAACTAGAAATTACAAGTACAACTGAAATTCAATACAACTGAAGAAAGAGAAAGATAGCTACTGGGTCATCCTCCGGGTTCCTACCTGAAGGGTAGGTATAGATCGTCTCCCCAGCAATCCACGTCCGTCTATCTCCTCTGCGTACCGACACACTGTATGGTCTACCTCTGGGAGCCGTACAGTCCTGGTACTCTCAGCTTCAGTCAGTGTTGTCCATCATCTGCATCCAAAACAACAAGGTGTGGGCACAACCCGTGCTGGGGTGAGTATAACAATACTCAGTAGGGACTCAAGACCCTCAAGGTCTTAGAAAATCCACCAAGGATAAATAAAAAAGTATGAAATCAATAGATAACCTTACATAGGTATATGACCATAATTATACCAAAGTTATCAAGTAATCCATCTCAATCATGAGGAAAAAACACAGAGGTACTGACTCAGCTCACACCAGGATTTATTTTAGGGGTAGTATCAAGTAACATTCCCAGTCACAATGTCGAACACCTCGGCTGCTGGAGAAATCCTCCTCTATCGAGTATAGTGGGTCTGCTGCATCACACAGAGGAACTCCCACTGACCTTGGACTGCTGAGGTACTCCTCCTGCTGAGTACCATGGGTCTACCACATCACCAAGGCGCTCCCCACCATGGGTTTACCACGTCACCAAAGCATTCCCCCTCTTGTCCTGCTTAGGTACTCCTCCTGTCGAGTACTATGGGTCTGACACGTCACCAAAGCGCTCCCCACCGTGGGTCTTCCATGTCACCAAGGTGCTCCCCACTTGGCCTATCAAGTCACTCCGAGTCGAAATGGTTAGTAGTTGTCAAGTCTCATCCAGTCGCAGGGTTCCGAATGTATCATGCTTAAGAGAACCACTTCCCAAGCTATAGTTCAAATCTTCATCTGCCACGAAGTCCCACAAAGAAGTATCGCAAAGGTCCTCCACATCATAGGGGTCTCAACGTAATAGGCGATGTGTCAATCGGACGCCCGGTCTGTGATTTATTAGCCTTTTAGTCCTAGGGGCCCAGTTGGATTCGTGCTCGATCCAACCTGACTGTACCCCATCTTTATCCAAAACTGCAGTGGGGTTTACTCAACGGGGCCATCTCGCTCCAAGATTTTTAGCGCCACTGATGGTTCATCAAACAGACATCTGATACCAAAGATATGGCCGAAGAAACATAAATGGGTCATAGTGGGCCTAAGTCCAGTCTGAACCGGTCGGACCGACCAGGCCCCACCCGGCTTGGGCCGACCCGGTTCGGGTTTACCCGGCCTGACCCATTGGGTCCAGCCCAGCTTGCGAGGGCCATGAGGGTGTCGTGAGGGCAGCTCGGCCGAGGGGTTCCGTTAGGGAGGCTCGAATGAGGGGTGCCACTAGGGTGTGGGGTGGCTCAGCAGAAGACAACGCGAGATCATGGGGTGGTGGTCCGGCCGCAGGGTGGCGACCTGGCCGCGGGGTGGTGCAGAGCCGCGGATGGAGACGGTGGCCGCGGTCGGCGCGGAGGCCGTGGGGTGGCGACGGTGGCCGCAGGGCGGTGCCGTTGCACCATCGCCATCGTCGCGGCCGACGGTGTTTCCAGCTACCGTTCTCGTGTCTCCTCGGTGTCCAAAAATCACACTCTGGTTGCCGTCACCATGGTCGTCTTCTTCCATCACGAAGGGTACACTATTCAAGAAGAACGATGGAGGGGTCGGGCCATGTTTTTTTGGTCCGCACCCTCCGTGTTAGAGTGGTAGAAAGTGGCTCATCAAGAACATGAACATTGGATGTCAAATCATATCCTCCCGCAATGATTGTTCCCAACCCGCAAAAGAAATCATCCGTGTTCTTTGTTTTAAAAATGGATGAACATGGGAAAAATAATCATACAAAAATTAAACCCCTACCTCGGGTTGTTCGTTGATGTTGCCGCGAGAAGGAAGTGCGGACGTTGATTCCTCATCGAAGAATACGTCCCACGTCGGAGGAAGTTGAAGATATCAGTGTTCGTCATGCCCGCCACACGCCTCCGATCCCAGACTCGTTGGTTTGTTCTTCGTAGTCAAAGGTGTTCTTTGTCGGTGAGAGCGTTCTTCGTGGAAGAACACGTTCTTCATTGGAGAGCTTTCTCCCAGGAGATCCTTCCTCCCAATTCCACCAAAAATTCCAAGAAGCCAAAATGTGATATGTTTCCCCCAATTTAATTGTTGGAACAATTTCAAATTGGGTTAATTAATCACATAGGTTGACATAATTATGTGGGGGAGGGTTGATACAATTTAATGTGGTGCGTTGGCATAATTAATATGGAGGAAGCTCAAGAGGCTCCTCCACATTAACGAGGGAGTTGAGAGGTTTATCCCTCATTAAGAGGGAAGTTCAAGAGGTTTAGGCCTCGGGTGGTCCCCACCACCATAACCTCTCATGGGAGGTTAATATCGGGTGGTCCCCACCACCGTAACCTCTCATGGGAGGTTAGGGTCTGGTGGTCCCCACTTCTCAACTTCCACAAGTGGGAGGTTACAACAAATAAAATAAAATGTGTGATTATTTTATTTTATTATTTCCACGAAAAACCAAAAAATTAACTTTCACCCTCGATCAAATGCGGTCAAGGTGAAGGTCCCCTTAAGCGAATATCGGCACTGCGAGTTAAACAGTGTCCTCAGATTTCAATTCCGAGCACCGGTTCAAAAGTTACAAAAAACCCGCTCGCACGTTTACTGAACGCACCCAATAAAAATTTTATAAATTCATTCCGGGAACTCCGGACCACATAATCACATGATGTCAATTTTCACAGACTTGTAAAATTCCCATTTATTTTTAAAAAAAATTACATGTAAATTCTAGGTCTTTACCTGATCCTTTGATGTGTTTGATGATAAAAAATGTGGGAATCTTACTGCCTCTTTACCTGATTTGGAGAAAATATGAAGATGTTGAATTATTCTCATGTAACAACTCCTTTATTTTGAATATGTTTTTATTTATCACATTAATGAATTACAATAAATTTCTTGAAATTTTCATTTTTTATAGTATGATGTAAATAACTTATGCACACCAGTTCATGAATTGTGGATATTTGATCCTTATAACTTCAAAATAGAGTATTATAAACCCCTTAAAATATTACACAGTCATAATTGGCAATATATTATTCTAATTCAAGTTCCCTGTTAATATTTTATAATCCATGGAGCTATCATTTTAATCTCATTTTGATTGAAATCAATATGATGTGATCTTTATAATGGTCATGTTAATCCAATATGATAGCTTTTATTTGGGTTAATTCTAACACAATGTCTTGGGAATTGATATATTCTTATGTACTACCCTTATATGATGATTTATTCTTTTATGGAGGATTGAATCAGAGATGGTAATTGATGATTCATTCAATTTATTCTGACATAGCGGGTTTGGGAAAGGAATTTATCTCACAAAGTGATGTTCTTGGGTGTTTAATCAAATTTAGTTCTATACTTCACATATCTGATGTCTATTCTTCCATAACCCCTAACTTTGTTAAGTTTAATGTGATATAAAGCTTCACTTTTTAGTTTCATCATATGTGAGTCTAATTTATTCTCACATAAGCCTTTTGTGACACTGACTATTTTTAAGTGTCACTCTTTAATTCCCAATGAATCATATTTAATGCTCCCCCATGCTTGATGAATCTACACAGTGACTTGAGTGAACATTTAATCTCACATGAATCATTCCTATATGGTTTTAATCATATAACACTCTTAATCTACCTAATACATTCTCATATGATAACTTTTAAATCATTTTAATCATTCATAACTAACTTGGCTTGTTCTTCTCACAAAAAACATCAAAATTCATTTGAATTATTATAATATTATTTTCCTAATGAACTCAAAATGAATAAATTCTAATAATGCAAAAGGGTTAATACTTTTTTCAATATTTCTAAAATAAAAATATAATTCCATGAATTATGCCATTTATTTTGGAATAAAATAAAATAAGAGAAAAATACTATAAAATCCTAATAAAAATGAATGAAAAACGTGTCACAATCACTCCCCCAAACTTGATCAATAAATTTTTCTAAAGTTTACAAAGGCCTCATTTATCCTCCAATTTAAGACAATTTTTTTAAATCTCAAAAGAATTTATTTTTGGGGAATTAAAACCTTAATAAGTGGAACCTTATTTAACACCTTTCCCTTAAGCTCCATGTTCCACTAATACTTTTCAAATTTCTTTGATAATTTCTATAAAACATTTTGATATATCAATTTTCAATTCTTTATCCTAGTTTAGATTCCTTTAAATTCCATTTTTTAACTAGAAACTTATTAAAAACATCGTAGAATTTTATTATGTATAGAAATTATTAGGTGAGTGAAAGTAACTTGTAACTAATCCATCCCAAATATCAATCAACCATAATAGATGAGGTATGAAAGTAGCATTTTTGAATATATCTCTCAGGTCTCAATAATTCTTATTGTTATATTTACATAGACACACTATAACTTGTCAAATTAAATATATTTATATATTAGTTACCATATTCTCATTTTACTCTAGCACATATTAGATATCAAAATATTATTTATGAAGGCTCACTAATGTTTTAATAATCAATAATGGATCAATTAACCAAGAGCATATTCAAAAATCAAACTTCCTCATGTCAAAATTTTGATTCCACTAAAATTATTTTCCATTAAACCCCATATTTATAATTCTGAAAAAGTGTTTTCTATGCTTCCAATGTGATCTATTTTTTGTTGGGAGAGTATAATGTTAAATAATATTTTCATTTTTAGTTTAATGGCCACTATAACAACAACAAAAAAAGAAAAATATTCACAACATAAAATGTCCCTTCCCCCACTCATGATCATGAAGTTATTTAAATTAAATTCAATGATGTAGATGTAAATAAAAATATTCAAATGGTAGAAGTGAAAAGTGTATGTGAAAATATAGGTTTTTAATTGGTGTAATTATTCTTGTGTGGTAAGAAGGAGAGTGAGAAATTCCATGAAGGGATTTAAAAATTTCTCATAATAAATCTTCAATCTTTGGACATTTAATATGAAAACTATTTATGAATGTTTCAAAATAAACTCCAATAAACCATGAATGAATAATTTGGTAACAACATAATTACTATAGAAACCCATTAATTTTAAACATATTATTTTATGATTTTTAACATAAATATCCAATAAATACAAACCAAGGATCTAGGGGCTTATCATCTTTTAGAGACTATGTAAATAAAATAAAAAATTAAACTAAAATAAATACTCTTTATTATAATCTTCATAATGATCTCATAAATATCTTTATGCTCCAAAAAATATATATAATAACCTGAGGAAAATAAAAAATTGTTGAGATACAAAACCTAGTAAGTGAATAAACATGATAACAAAGCATAACATATGAGTCAAAATGTATAACATGATATCATAAAAGAAAACGATTTTAAATCATCATATGGGAGAATAACATAAAGAATATGGAATCATAAGATCATGTAATCATAGCAATGTGGAAAAAACATAAAAAATGACATAAGCATAATTCAAGGCTAACTATTAAGACAACATCACATGGTGGGAAGATTCCCATCATGTATTAGGATTAATACATAATCCCTTGCATGTCATCTCACGAGACATAAAATTTACCCAATACATTGGAGTGTTATCATGGTAAAACCATTAAAACATGTACATGAGTATTTGTTCCATATAAGGAATCAAACAAAATGCATAACACTAATACAAAAAGTATTTATCACGCCATACTTTTCATGTTAGTAATTTATTACCAATGTGAAAAAGGCCTTTATATTGATTTATCATGTCATTTATATAATAACCAATGTGATAAAGTGGTTTACAGAATTTTTCATGTCAATTTTTATTTAACTGACATAAAAATATGGGTACGTTGCTTTATCAGGTCAGTTTTATAATAAAAAATTTGATAAAGCAAGAAAAATGCCTTTTCTACATAGGTAATTATGTATCTGACGTGATAAATCTAATTTATCACGTCGGTTATTATCTAACTGACATGATAAGTAAATTTTCATTGCTTTTTCACATAAATTATATTATAATAGAAGTTAAAGCCTAGCTTTATATTGTTAGTCATTATGTAACTGATTTTATATACCATTTACAATTTTATGAATCGTCAGTTTGAATCATTTTAGTGTTGTTATCTCTCACAAAATATGTCATTTTTCTCTATCCAAGAAGCCATAACCCTCATTTCTTCAATACAATGGGATCAAATATTTGTTTTCCATCTTCATAGATCCTTCAGATTTTTGGCCTTATTGTTGAACATTTTATATACTCTGCTCTCAAGTATGCCTCACACATTGATCCTCTCTTTCAATCATTCATTGTGTCAAAGCCCTAACTTTTGTTTTCTATTCTGTGTACTCAAATAATGCATTACTATATTCTTAAACCCTCAAATTTCACCAGTCTCATTGTTTTACATTTGAATATAGATATTATCATCTCAAATCTCACATTACCAACTTCATATACCTTAATTTTTCATTGATTTAAGTGAAAACAGGTGTGGATTGCCTTATATATTAATGTTGTGGTGTTTCTTTTAAATATAAAGTCATTTTCACTAAATTAATTAAAATATGTTTATATAGCATCACATCTTAATTTTCTAAATTGAATCTCAAAATGTTTCTTTTTGGATGATGTTTGTGAATCATTAATTATTTATGCCTACACTACCATGTATATGGATAAATTTCAATTAGTGTTATAAAATTATTAGTGACTTAGTAATCTTAAAATATAATGTATACATACAATCCAATTTTCATGTTGTTCAATATACAATATCATATAATTAGTGTATATGTATATCAATACTTTTCTTTTTATTTGAGCATATTCTTACCTTGAAAAATAATATATTAAATATGTAGTATTCATATTATGAGTTACTATCAATATAATGTTGAAATTATTAGTGAATACACAATAGGAACTATAAATTGGTTCCTTTAAATATCATTATTATATTATGATAGATATATTTTCATGTAATTAAACATGCATCACATTTTATTTACACTAAAATCATTTTTCTCTCCATAAATTTTAGTTTTTATTGTATCAAAGGAAGTAGACTGTAATATTAAAAATATATAAATTAGTGTGTTACATTAAAATAAAACTTGTTGTCAAAGAATAAACTGTATCTAATATGCTTTGCACAATTTTCATAATACACTAGACATAAATAATATATAATATTAATTCTATATATATGTGTGTACCACATTAAAAATTCATCATTGTGTAGTTTTAACTCTACTATAAGATTATATTATAGTAAAAATTAATGTTTCAACTAATAATTATTGGATTTTTAATGAAAAGAAATTCTTAGAAAATTGATGATATAGATAATAATAAAAATGTAAAATGCACACTTGATTTGGATTCTATTCAATAAGATTCATTTTCATGTTTCATCTAATTTGATTCAGAAGAAAATGAAAAAAAGAGAGTAGATTAACTATATTTTCTTTTGTAAATTACTTCCTTGCATTTATTTTTATGATTGGATATTTATATTTAAACTTATATTCCATTGTTGTATAGAATTTATAATTATACTTTTCAAATACACATATATTTTCTTTATATTTTAAAATTGTGTTACTTTCAAATTATGGAATATTTGATATAAATTTAAAAATGGTTCATCTTGACAAGATATATATTTTTGATATTTGTTATATGTTAATAACAAGTCAAAATGTTATTATGAAACATCAAATAAGTGATTAATATGTAGAATTTGTTGATTATTTTTTGGAATTTTCTAAATGAAATGTTCCAAAGAATAACATGTTTTTCTATTCATTCCTGAAATTTTTGAACATAATGAAGTTGAAAAGATGAGAGATCAAAGATAATTTAATTTTTCATGGTTTTAAACTAAGTTATAGATCTTCGATTTGGCATGGTGAAAATGGGTAGAATTTTGGATCTCTTGATGAAGATTCTTTGCAAGATGATAAGTCTGATCAAATTGAAGAATTAATTTGTGATATAGAAGTATAGGATATTGGGATAGAATTGAAAATCAAGAATATATATAGAGATGATGAAAAACCATTGTATCTGGGTTGTAAGGAATTTATAGTATTATCAATGGTGTCAATATTGATTAACTTGAGGGAGAAACATGGATGGAGTGATAAGAGTTTTATAGAGTTTCTACAATTGTTGAAATATAGTGTTCCTAAAGACAATGACATTCTAGATTTGCATTAAGAAGTGAATAAAATACTATGCCTGATGAGATTAGGGTACAAAAAATTGTATGTATGTCCAAACGACTATGTGCTATATAGTAAGGAATGCGTGTGGCATCCCACCTTTTTATTACATATCTTTTCATTACATTTTACATACAGAGGATCTTTAAAGTCTAGTGTCTTGGAAATCAGGGACATCAAACATGAAAACAACATAAAACATTCTTCTAATAAACTTTTAAGGCTTAATCATATGTTCATAGTATGTAAAATTACTGCATCTCATATCCTAGAGACATACATCAAAGGAAAGGGTGAGCCTAAGGCCTAGTAAGGGTAAACAAGGGAATCAATTTACTTGTGACATCAATAAGAACTTGAATAAAAACATAAGGACATGAACAATGAATGTATAGGAATATCATAATAAAAATAACTTGAAACATAACTTGAATATGTGGCTTCAAAATTTCATTTAGACATTCATGAACATATCACCATGGTCCATTCCCAAGGTGCCATAAAAATTACCAATGTTCTTCACCATGGTATCATGAAACTTTTCATCTCTAGAGATTAATTCTTTACCCAATGCATTGGAGAGATATCAGGGTGAAAACTTAATATGTCTTTAATTTCATGTGAGACACATATATCATAATCAAACATTTCATAAATAACCCATATATAATAAAAGAAATGGGTTTCATTTCAAAATCATGACGTTTTAAAGAGTACTTAAAAATGATATTGTTATGTCATTTATAACCCATCAAAATGGAGTGAGGGATACATGTACATAAATTACAGAATCAAATATATCATTTTTGTGAAACTATGAACACCCATAGAAACAAAATAGGTCTGGGTATTCACATAAAGAAAACAAGATAATTTCTAGAGAGAAAGAGAGATAAATTTGGAGACAAAATTTCTCCAGCATAACGACTATATAACATGGTTTTAGAAAATAATAAAAAGAGAGAGTACAAGGGTAAACCAATCATAATTAACTCATATTACAATATAAATACAGAATAACATGGATATAAGAACATGGTATGGATATTTGAATGACATACCACAAGAAAATGAAACTTGAACGGAAAGAGAAGATACGATTTCTTTTACGAGAAATTTGGTAGCCTAACGACGTCACTTAAAATTTCAGAAAACAAATTTATGAGAGTGGAAAGGGTATCTAAACAATTAGACATTAAATTTATAGTAATTAGAATATATAAGAACATACCTTCAACATAAAGAGACAGAAACTAGAAGACACAACATAAAGGAATTCATGACTTAAAAGAGGAGGGTGAAAGGATCCCTTACCTTGAAGGGTAACTTCAAAAGCTTAAGGTTTGGGACCTTTAGAGGCTTGAAGGAACCTTGGGAGGACTCCTTGGGAGGTAAGGAGACCATAAATTTATTGAGGAGGATTTTGGAATGAAAAGGATGAGGGAATGGCTTGGTATTTATAAGAAAAGTGGGTGAATAAATTATTAATTTCCAAGGGACACCTCATCTGTGGTATTTTCCAAACCATGGACTTGCCCATGGTATTTTCCCATGGTATTGGACAATTGGGACAACTAATATTATATCTAACTATTCATAAGTCTACCAGAAAACTTACATCATTATTACATCATTAATTATGTCATTAAACACCTAAAACTCAAAACAACATTTTTACTATTCACTGATAATTCAACGGTTTTAGAAAAATCCAAAAATTTCACCCTAACCTAATATCAATGCACTGAATTAAAAAATAAATTAAATTTTATTTAATTAATTTTTTAAATATTTTTAATTTATTTTTTAAATAAAATCATTATTTATTCCAAAAATAAAACTTTAAAACTATAACTCATTTTGTAACACCTTAAAAAAGTAATCAAGGTCCCATAAAATTATTGTATACCCATAAGACAATAAAGTAACAATTTATGATTACATTTTATGAAAGTAAATTTATATTTTAAATTATTAAATTAATTATAATTTTTTTAATAAAATATATATGGCATACAAAAATACCAAAACTTAAACTATGATCATTTTTTCACTTTTAAGATGTCTAAAATGTATTTATACATTCATGGGTGAAGTTACTATTTTTTTGGTCAAATTAATATTGATTACTATTCAATACTATTCATATGGGTATGTTACTATTCATATGGGTATGTTAGTATTTTTACTTTACTATTCGCTAAAAACAAATTTGATCTTATTAGAATCTAAATTTCTCACTGATCACAACTGTAAAAGACCATTTTTTGAAAATCATTACACATTATTAATTATTTAAGGTTTACATAAATATTTTAAAATATCCTTTTTCTAAAATTCATCAATAATATACATTCGATATTTATCTGGACATTTAAAAAATTCACCATAAGAAGAAATCACAATTTTATTTATCTAAAAGGGCTACACAAAGCAGTTATGGTCTCGTTACATAGCCCCTTTTAACACCAGCATATGACCTAAGTGTAAGGTGTGCTATGGTGATGGAATCTTGGGGTGGCTCAGACAACATTGCTCGAGTAGTGATTTCTATCAGCTTTAAATTCTCCCTTAGGAAATTCCGTTCAAGCTTCATACATTGAAGTTCAGCTTGGGCTTGGTCCATAGTAAATCCCAGTGATGCTACCTCCTTCTCAAGCATCGACAGATGGGATTCATATGGATCAAGTCTATTGGATGAGGCCATTTAATCTTCTTTATGTATTAATGAACCAAGATAATCATATTTATAAAAACACAACGTTAAGATTATAGTTTCCAATGGTCATATTGATCAACAGTCATATAAAAATTGAAACCCAATGATCTCATTTGAATTATACCCACTTAATTTATTAAAGGATATGGTTTTTTGAGTATAAAATAAAATAACACACAAAATTAAGAAACAAATATAATTAAAAAGTTTTGGTCGTTACATTCTTCCCCCGTTAAGAAATGTTGTCCCCAAAATTTTATCTCGTACCCTCTTATGAGGAAAGTTGTTGGTAATTCTGGATCATATACTCTTCTAGTTCCCACGTGGACTCTTCATATTTGTGGTTCCTCCACAACACCTTAACAAGGTGGGTAGTCTTGTTATGTAGAACCTTGTCTCTACAATCCAAGATCTCCACCGACTGCTCCTCATAAGAGAGTTCATGTTCCAGTTGTACCACCTCTGGGTTTAGTACATGTTAAGGGTTAGGTATGTACTTCCTCAAGAGGGATACGTGGAATACATCACAAACTTGTTTTAGATTTGGAGGAAGTGCAAGCTGATAGGCCACTACTCCTACGCGATCAAGGATTTTATAGGGGCCAATGTACCTAGGGATGGGCTCTCCTTTCTTCCCAAACCTCATCACTCTCTTCTAAGGTGAAATCCGAAGAAAGAATTTTTCACAGAAAACAAACTCCAAGTCCCTTCGAAGGTTTCTGGAATAGCTCTTTTGCTGACTTTGAGCAGCCTTAATGTGTTTCTGGATGGCATGGAACTTTTCTTTCATCTCTTGCACAAGATCAGGCCCAAGAAGATTTCTCTCACCAGCTTCATCCCAACAAGTATGAGTTCTACATTGATTCCCATATAGAGCTCCATATGGTGCCATTTGAATGCTCGATTAGAAGCTGTTGTTGTAAGAGAACTCAACTAAAGGGATATGTTGACCCCATACACCTTTAAATTCCATTTAGTATGTTCTCAGCATGTCCTCGAGTGTTTGAATAGTCCTTTTAGATTATCCATCCGTTTAGGGGTGATAGGCCGTACTGAAATTCAATTCTGTGCTCTGATCATGTTGAATACTTCTATAGAATTTTGATGTGAACCTTTGATCATGATCGAATATGATAGAAAGTGGAACTCCATGTAGCCTTACCAATTCCTTCACGTAAATCCTAGCATGTTTATCAAGAGAGAAATCTTCCCGAATGGATATAAAATGGGCAGTCTTGGTGAGATGGTCTATAATAACCCATATCGCATTATTTCCTTTGGAAGTTATCAGGAGACCAATGACAAAGTCAATAGTGATATTGTCCCACTTCAATGCTGGTATGGGTAGTGGTTTCAATACCCATTTAGGTAGTTGTTGCTCTGCCTTCACTTGCTGACATACTAGGCACCTTCAAGTGTAGTCAGCAATCCCCCTTTTCATATTATCCCACCAAAAATGACCATGAAGGTCCCTATACATTTTTGTGATTCCAGGATGCATAGACAAAGTAGATATATGAGCTTCATCCATCATCTCCTTCTTTATTTATGGAATAGATGGAACACATAGTTTTGTATGAAATTTCAGTACACCCTATTGATAAATTTTGAACTCAGAAAACTTCCCATCCTTCACAGCCTCAAACTTCTTCTGTAAGAAAGGATCTTCTTTATGAGCTTTCTTGATCTTCTCTAGTAATGACAGTTGAGAAATCATTTGGGTTAGGGTTGATGATTCCCCTTCCCTTATAATTACCATGTCCAACTTTACTAGGTCATTGATCAATGGATATCTTTGAATCCTCATCATAGAAAGAACAACTGGGTCCTTCCTGCTTAATGCATCAGCAAATTTGTTTTCTCTTCTAGGATGATAATGAATTGAACAATCATAGTCTTTAAGAATATCCAACCATATCTTTTATCTCATGTTCAATTCCTTCGTGTGAAAATATACTTCAAACTTTGATGGTCTATGTATATATCACATTTCTCCCCATAAAGATAGTGCCTCCATATATTTAGAGCAAAAATGACTACATCCAGCTTCAGACCATGCGTAAGATAATTCTGCTCATGATTCTTCAACTATCGAGATGCATAAGCAATGAATTTTTCATTTTTCATGAGGATGCACCCAAGACCTTCGATAGATGCATCGCTAAAAATAACAAATCATTCTCCACTTGACGGCAGAGTTAACACGTGTGCAGCAACCAATTTCTTCTTCAGCTTTTGGAAAAATTCCTCACACTCCTTTGTCCAAATGAACTTGACCCCTTTTCAAGTTAACATTGTTAATTGATTATAAATTCATGAAAAGTTTTTCACAAACCTCCTATAATATACTTATAGTACAAGAAAACTACGAATCTACGTTATTGTTGTAGGTTGAGGCCACTCCTCTATAAATTTTATCTTTCTAGGGTCAACTGTGATTCCTTCATTGGTTACAATGAGCCCTAAGAAAGCAACTTGTTGTAACCAAAATTCACATTTTTTGAACTTCCCAAAAAGCCTCTCCTTCTGTAGAGTTTTCAAAATCGCCCTTAGATGATCTTCATGCTCCTCACTACTTTTGAAATATATCAGAATATCATCAATAAAAACTACCACAAAGTTATCAAGGTAGTCCTTAAAGACTCTATTCATCAAATCCATAAAAATAGCAGGTGTATTAGTCAGCCCGAAGGGTATAACAAGAAACTCATAATGCCCATATCTTGATTGGAAGATAGTTTTTTGAAATATCTTCTCTCTTCACCCTCAATTGATGATAACCAGATTGAAGATCAATCTTAGAGAAGAATTGAGCCCCATGAAGTTGGTCAAATAAGTCATCAATTCTTGGAAGAGGGTATTTGTTCTTCACTATGATCCCATTCAGTTATCTATAATCAATTCATAGCTGCATCGATCCATCTTTCTTCTTCACAAAGAGAAATGGTGCTCTCCAAGGAGACACACACGGCCAGATAAACCCTTCTACAAAAGATCTTGGAGTTATTTCTTTAATTATTCTAGCTCTAAATTTTCCATCCTATATGGGGTCTTTAATATCAGATGAGATCCAGGTATGAGTTCAATAGAGAACTCTACCTCTATTTCTGGGGGAGGTTCAGGTAACTCCTCAGGAAATACGTCAACGTATTCCTGGACGATGGGGACATTTTCTATCCTAAAACTCTCATCTCCTTCTTCTTCTTCACCGATCAACTCCATAAAGAAGGATATAAGAGGTTCTTCTAGACCAAGATCAGGTTGAGATATCTCTCCTTGGAAGATAACTGTAGGTTTTCTATTCAAGACTACTGATATTTCTTTACTTCTGCAATTGATCTTAGCATTATAAATTGAGATCCAGTCCATACCTAGTATAATGTCGAATTCCAGCATGAGAATTACTACTAGATTTGAGACAAGATTGTTCTCACTAAAGTAAATAATATAGTTTCTTAAAACTGATGATGCTTGGATAGTCCCACTAGGAGTCATGACTGATAACTCTACTTTTAGAAAATTGGGGGATAAATATAAATTCTTTGTGAACTTGGAGGAAATAATGGAATGTGTAGAACCAAAATCAAATAAAGTATTTGTTAGCTTTGATAGGACAACAAGAGTACCTGCTACCACATAATTTGGATCTTCAACTTCAGTTGTCGTGATACAAAAGAATGACCTTGATCCCTTGGCCTTTGTTGAGGCTGATGGTGGTTCCCCTCCACTGCCCTCGGATTTGGACAGTGATGGGTAAAGTACCAATGTTGTCCAAAATTAATGAACTGAACATCAGGTAGGGCCTACACCATCTTCCCCTTGTTGTTTGTGTTTGGAAGTTGAGGTTTTACCTCACTACAATAATTCCTTGAAATATGGACATCTATTCAACACTTTTATCGTCTCTCGCTCCTGAGCAGGCAGTTCCCTGAATGCTTCATCCCGCATTTATTTCATGTGGGAAGTTTCACTTTCTTTCCTCCTCTTCTGTGATAAAAATTCCTCTCTA
The DNA here is from genome assembly GCA_963277665.1 of Viscum album. Classification (NCBI taxonomy): domain Eukaryota; kingdom Viridiplantae; phylum Streptophyta; class Magnoliopsida; order Santalales; family Viscaceae; genus Viscum; species Viscum album. The sequence continues at coordinate 1,642,397,626 of OY728165.1, forward strand.
AGATAGGCTCCATAGATATCTTCTTGTCATGGGATTTATTAGACCACTGTATCTCCCCAAACTCAAGCTCGACTTTCATTACACTCCTCACGATCTCTTCGTAGCTATCATATTCTTGGTTAGCTAAATTCTTCTACAGATGAGGCCTCCATCCACCAAAGAATCTATCAAACTTACCATTTGGATCCATGACAAATCTAGAGGTATATCATGAAAGTTAGGTGACGTTCCTCTCATAACTTCCGACAGATTCATTATCCTTCTGCTTCAGCTCGAGAAACTCCTTCTCCATTCTTGTTCTCATCGAATGAGGGAAATACTTACTAGAAAAGATCCCTATGAACTCTTCCCTCTCCATAGAACAAAATTCCACTCTTTGCCTCATGTTTTTGATAAGTTTCCACCACTGATCAGCTTCTCATTCTAAGCGATAGACAGCCAGGGTGACCTTCTCTTGCTCTAAACAGCAGAGCACAGAAAAGATCTTCTCGATGGAGCTAATCCATTGCTCAACAATCAATGTGTTAGTCGATCCACAAAAGGTTGGTGGTCTTTGGTGCATAAAGGAATCAACATAATGTTTTTTCCATTGTGGTGATATCATTCTCTTAGCTTGATTCAAGTTATTTCACATAAAATAAGACAGTTGGTTCATCATTCGCATAAATGTTTCCATTCTAGCTTCCATTGGAGGGTCGTCAGCGCATGGTCCATTATGGTCACCATTTGCATGGTTCCTCCTATTGCCTTCCATTTTCTAAAATAATAAATCCTTCATGAGAAACTTATTTCATTTACAAATATTTTAACTATAAAGGATTTTATGTCTTAAAACTTCATGCTTAAACAATTTCATTTCACTATAATTCCTTCATAATGATTTATAAAAAGCTTCTGATTTACCAAACATATCCCCCGGGAGTGTCATAACCAAGAGTGAAGCAAGGCCCATTTTCATGCACCGGTTCCCATTCGAGTATAGCTCAAAGCATTGTTTTCGGGTTTTACCCCTATGTACATCAGTGATAGAGACGCCTCTACCTGCTCATATCCAGACAGGGATGTATTTGTTTGATAAATCACTTAATCAATACTCACCAAAATACCATGAAGTTTTCCTATATTTAAAATTTTCTATAGGGATCTTCATAAATTTTTCATATCCTAATTTCCATAAATAACAAAACTATCCTTTGATACCAACTGTCGCATACTTCCTTTTTATTACATAACTTTTCATTAAATTTTACATACAGAGTATCTTTAAAGTCTAGTGTCTTGGAAATCAGGGACATAAAACATGAAAAAAATATAAAAAAATATTCTAATAAAATTATAATGCTTAATCATATGTTCATTCTTTGTACAATTACTACATCTCATATCCTGGAGACACACATCAAAGTAAAGGGTGAGCCGAAGGCCCAGTAAGGGTAAACAAGGGAATCAGTTTACTTGTGACATCAATAAGAACTTGAATAAAAACATAAGGACATGAACAATGGATGTATATAAATATCATAATAAAAAGAAATTGAAACATAACTTGATTATGTGGCTTCAACATTTCATTTAGGCATTCATGAACATATCACCAAGGTCCATCCCCAAGGTGTCATAATAATTACCAAGGTTATTCACCAAGGTATCGTGAAACTTGTCATCTCTAGAGATTAATTATTTACCCAATAAATTGGAGCGCTATCAGTGAGAACCATTAATAATTCTTTACTTTCATGTGATCCACATAGATCATAATAAAAAATTTAATAAATAACCCATAGAGAATAAAAGAAATGGGTTTCATTTCAAAATCATGGCGTTTTAAAGAGTACTTAAAAATGAGATTGTTATGTCATTTATAACCCATGGAAATAGAGTGAGGGTTAACTGTATGTTATTTACAGAATCAAATATATCATTTTTGTGAAACTATGAAAACCCATTGAAATGAAATAGGTCTGATTATTCACTTAAATAAAACAAGATAATTTCTAGAGAGAACGAGAGAGATATTTTGAGACGAAATTTATGTAGCATAATGACTATATAACATGGTTTTATAAAATAATAAAAAGAGAGGTTACAAGGGTAAACCACTCATAAATAACTCATATTACAATATTAATACATAATAATAATGAGATAAGAACATGGTATGGATATTTTAATGACAAACCACAAGAAAAGGAAACTTGAAAGCAAAGAGAAGATGCGATTTCTTTTACGAGAAATTCAGAAGCCTAACGACGTCACTTAAAATCTCAGAAAAAAAATTTATGAGAGAGGAAAGGGTCTATCAAAAATTAGACATGAAATGCAAAGTAATGAGAACATATAATAACATACCCTCAACATAAATATATGGAAACTAGAAGACACAACATAAAGGAATTCATGACTTAAAAGAGGAGGATGAAAGGATCCCTTACCTTGAAGAGTAACTTCAAAAGCTTGAAGGTCAGAAACTTGGGAGGCCTGAAGGAACCTTGGGAGGACTCCTTTGGAGGTAAGGAGACCATAAAATCATTGAAGAGGATTTTGGAATGAAAAGGATGGGGTAATGGCTTGGTATTTATAGGAAAAGTGAGTGAAAAAATTATTAATTTCCAAGGGACACCTCATCGGTGGTATTTGCAAAACCATGGGCTTGCCCATGGTATTTTCCCATGGTATTGGAAAAATTGGAAACCTAATAGCATATATCACTATTAATAATTCTACCAAAAAACTTACATCATTATTACATCATTAATGATGTCATTAAACACCCGAAACTCAAAACTGCATTTTTACTATACACCGATAATTCAACTGTTTCAGAAAAATCCCAAAAATTCACCCTAACCTAATATTGATGCTATGAATTCAAAAATAAATTCCATTTTATGAAAATAATTTTCTAAATATTTTTAATTTAATTTTTAAATAAAATAATTATTTATTCCAAAAATACAACTTTAAAACTATAACTCATTTTGTAACACCATAAAAAAGTAATCAAGGTCCCATAAAATTATCATATACCCATAAGAAAATAAAGTAACAATTTATTATTAAATTTTATGAAAATACATTTCCATTTTAAATTATTAAATTAATTATAAAATTGTTAAAAAACATATATATGGCATACAAAAATACCAAAACTTAAATTATGATAATTTTTTTTCACTTTTAAGATGTCCAAAATGTATTTATACATTCAGGGGTAAAGTTACTATTTTTTTGGTCCATTTACTATTCATTACTATTCATATGGGTATGTTACTATTCCTACTTTACTATTCGCTAAAAAACAATTTGATCTTATTAGACTCTAAATTTCTCCCTGATCACAATTGTAGAAGACAATTTTTTGAAAATCATTACACAATATTAATTATTTAAGGTTTACATAAATATTTTAAAATATCTTTTTTTTCAAAATTCATCAATAATATACATCCTATATTTATCCGGACATTTACAAACTTTACCATAAGAATAAATCACAATTTTATTTATCTCAAAGGGTTTCACAAACCAGTTACGGTCTCGTTACATAGCCCCTTATAACACCAGCATAGGACCTAAGTGTAAGGTGTGCTATGGTGATGGAATCTTGGGGTGGCTCAAACAACATTGCACGAGTGGTGATTTCTATCATCTTGAACTTCTCCCTTATGTGATTTCGTTCAAGATTCATACGTTGAAGTTCGTCTTGGGCTTGGTCTAGAGCAAAGCCCAGTGATGATACCTCCTTCCCAAGCTCCGACAGATGGGCTTTATATGGATCGAGTCTACTGGATGAGGCCATTAAATATTCTTTCCGTATTAATTAACCAAGATAACCGTATTTATAAAAACACAATGTTAATATTATAGTTTCCAACGGTCATATTGACCAACAGTCATATAACAGTCAAAACCCAATGGTCTCATTTTAATTATACCCACTTCATTAATTAAAGGATATAGTTTTGTTGAGTATAAAATAAAATAACACACAAAATTTGGAAACAAATATAATTAAAAAGTTTGGGTTGTTACAATGCGAGTTCCTTTCAAGCTTTCTGAAATGTGTGATGTCACATTATAAGTTAAAAGAAAAATAACAGGATGATTTATCAGTTATAGAGACCCCTACAAAGGAATTTTTCTATCTTCTTATAATTAATCATTTGATATGTTTGTATTCAAATTCCAATGATTCAAAAAGGTTAAGGTGGCATGTAGATGAGCGGATATATGATGGAAAATCATGGCATCCAGCTGATTGTCCACAATGAAAGAAAATTGATCACCAGTTTCCTATATTCGAAAATGAAGTTAGAAATCTCATACTTGGACTATGCACATATGGAATGAATCCATATGAAATCCTTAGTAAAACACATAGTTCATGACCTATTTTATTAGTAATTTTAAACTTTTCTCTTGAATATTGTATGAATTGAAAAGATTTCATATTGAGTTTAATGATCTCTAGACCAAAACAACCCAAAAATGATATTGACGTTATCTTATCACCATTAATTGGTGATTTGAAAATGTTATGGGAGGGAGGTATAAGGGTGTATGATTCTTATAAAATGGAATATTTTCAACTACATGAAATGATTATATTAACTATAAATTTCTTCCCAACATATTGAAATTTGTCTGGATATAGTGTTAAGGTGCATAAAGATTGTCCAATTTGTGAATAGCAAACTTCATATTATCAATTTCATCATAGAAGAAAAACTATATACAAAGGACATCAAAAGTTCTTGTCTATGGATTAATATTATAGAATATTAAAAAAAATCAGCGGTTCACATTAATTTGATATTGCTCCAAAACCTTTATCCACTGATCATTATTTTGAGAGGGTGAAAATTATGTATGTGTCATTCTGAAAGACATAGAATCCTGGTAATGACATAAATATTTGGAAGAAATGGTAAATATTTTTGAGCTACCATATTGAATATATCATGAGGTCAAACATAAAATTGTTTTCATGCACATGGATAATAATATTTGTGATAGCTTTATTAGAACATTGTTAAATATTAAAGGAAAGACTATAGAGGGGATGAATATAATATTGGACTTACTCTCAATGGAAATACATTTGGAGTTGGCTCCCACTCCTGATGGAAGTGAACATTACTACCCCGACTTTTCATAAATTATACAAGAGGGAGAAAACTAGATTTTTTCAATGTATACAGGATATCAAAGTTCCACATGGTTATTCTTTAAATGTAAATTTGTTTTTGTCTTTAAAGGATTTGATGTTGATAGGTATGAAGTCTCATGATTATGAAATCATGATGCAACAATTCCTACCGGTTTCATTTTGTGGAATATTTCATATCCATGTTAGAATGACTATCATGAAGGTGTGTTATTTTTTCAGTTCATTTTTTTATAAGGTGATTTATTTGAATGCTTTAAAAACGTTAGAGAACAAAGAGGTTTCTATACATTGTCAATTGAAAATGAATTTTCCACCATATTTTTTTAATATCACGGTGCATTTAATGGTTCACTTTATGTGAGAAATAAATATTTGTGGGCCTGTATATATATGTTTGGTGTATCCTTTTGAAAGATATACAAATATTTTGAAGGAATATATTTAGAATACATATCAATATCAAGACTCTATTGTTCATAATTATATTTATAAAGAGGTTGAAAAGTTTTTTAAAAGATATTTTTATGTAGTGGAGAACATAGTTTTGCCTACATATCACCAGAAATGAGTTATTATCAGAGAAAGGGGATCCATCGATAGAAATTCAAATTTTTGATAGGTGAATAGATAAAGAATGTACACTTATACATATTGAATAACTTAGATGAATCTCATTCATATATAACACTGTATATTAATGTGTTGAAACAATATTATCAAAAGAAGGAAGATATGTGAATTTTGAATGATCATAACAAAACTTTTTTCCATGGTTTAGAGAGACCGTTTTGGTAGATCAGATGCATCAGAACCATTGATATGGTTAATGGGTGGTACAGGTTTAAATTTTATAACATGGTTCAAGTATGACAGTAATGGATAAACATTTAATTTGAAAGATTAATACAACAAAAGTGAGGTTTAAAATAGTAGTGTATTGGTGTTCATAGAAGCAATGTAGTTTTCAAGTGTTAAAGATCAATACCAAATCTCCGCATCAGCTCCATATTATGGGATCCACTACTACAAATACCCCTTTTATCAGAGCTAAAAATGGCCTTTAACAGCGGAAGAAAAGTGTTGTTAAAGCTGACGAAGATAACGAGGGGGTCCCCTTTATCAACACACTAAAAGGCGCTGATAAAGACCCCTTTTATCAGTGCTAAAAAAAGAACTGATAAAAGGTGTCTTTTATCAGCGCTAAAAAGAAGCACTGATAAAAGGTTCTTTTATGAGCGCTTTCTTTTTAGCGCTGATAAAAGTAAAAAAAAATTAAAAAAATTAAAAAAATCATGCCAATCAGGGGGGCTTTTATAGTACTTGATCCCCCCTTTTAACATCACTTTCCAGCCCCTCCAGCGCCAACACGCACCCCCCTCCACCCTATATCAGTGCTATACCCACCCCCTTTATTAGCGCTAGCCCCCCAAATCCACACCCATGCACCCGCCCTTGCCTCCACCAAGATTTGATCTCGAGACCTCCCCCTTGCGCTCCTAAAGCCTTTACCACTCTGCCATATTGATTTGTTTTCCATTTAATGACATATCTATTTATTTATATATATATATAGTTATATTTATTCATATTGTAATATATAGTTATATTATTATATATATATAGTTATATTAATATATATATTTATAATGATATTAATATATATATTTATAGTTATATCAATATATATATGTAGTTATATTAATATATATATAGTTAGATTAATATATTGGTATATAAATATTTATATATTGGTATTTTAAATAAAATGGATATTAGTTATTATTTAGATAAATCTAATATATTTTATATGTAAATATATTTTATTATTTATATTTATAATTTAATTTTTATGTGTGAATATATAAAAAATATGTATATATTGTTATATATTTGATTATAAATAACAGTGAATTATAAAAAACGATAAAATTTCAAAGACATAATATCAATATCAATGTAATACCTTAGAATAAATTCAGTCCCTACCAAAAAAAGCCAATAATACCTCCTTAAATGAGGCTAAAAATCCACAAAATGTTAAACAAATGGGGTATCCCGACTAAAAACATAGTTTTAGAGGCCTTATGGGACTTTTTTTGCCTTGAAAAAACATTGACCGAGGTCTCCCTGAGTTTTATAGGTGTAGAGATCATCGTAGGCTTCGATTTAATATGTGGTAGAGCTCAAACGGACACCCGGATAAAAAGTAATGGCCGTTTGAAGTTCCAGTTGTGTTTTCAACATATTTTGGATCGTTTTTTAATTTTTTTAATTCTTTTAGTCTTCAAATTGTTATTAAATTACTATTACCCCATAATAATTTGCAAATTATTAATTAAAAATATTTTCTTAATTTTTTTATAATTCATTTTCACTAAATATCTTATATATTAAGTGTAACTGTATATTTATACTTATCTAAATTATATTTAAAATTATATTTAAAAAATATATATTATATTTATATCAATATAACTATATCTATATATTTAAATTTTATTATATTTTATAATGATTTTTTTTGTAAGTAGACCCTTTATCAGCGCTTTTAAAAAAATGATGATAAATACGCCCCTTTATAAGAGCTACTAAAAAAATGATGATAAAGGGGTACCCTTTAACAGCGCTAAAAAAGTGCTGTTAAAGGGGGTACCTTTATCAGCTCTTTTTTGTTAACGCTGATAAAGGGTGGCGCTGGCCTTACCCGGTTTTGTGGTAGTGATCATTGAATAAATATGGGAGGTTGATTACATTAAATTTCAATTTCCAGTATTTAACTAAAAATGGTTTATTGGTAACAACAATGTCAGAAATGATGAATTTAGAATGGCATTAGATAATATGAATTAATTAGAATACACAACTAATCCTTTTATCATTAAAACAAATGAAAAAAATTCTATGTTCTTGATCAATATGATATGTAGTACTCAATTGTTTTCCAAGAAAAAACTGTATGTTGGTGATGATAAACTTGAAAAAGATGTTGATTTATGTGAGATCCAAACTTCCATGGAAATATTAACAAATAATATTGATGAGCACATCATAGACTTGATTTTTTCCATACGGAATGATTATGATGAAGGAATTTGGGAAAACAACCCTTTAGTACGTTCATAATATTAAAGGAAACATATGTTTATTTTTGTTATATTTTTTAAATTTAATAAATCCTTAAATATTTTAATTTTTTTTTCATTATTAAAATACATATTATAAAAATTAAGTTAAATTTTTTGTTTATATTTTTTTAGTTTTGTTTAGTTTACCATGTTTCCCTTACGTAACTTATCTATTAATTCATTTTGTTAAAAAGATTACCTTAAATTTAATATGTTAAATAAAAAAATATATTGTATAATATTATATTAAAAAATATTTTTGGTGTAAAATTGATTTATCAGGTTAGATAATTCTTACTTTTCACACGCCATTTTTAGATTTGTATTAATTAATTTATGTCATTTAATCTCCCATTAAAATTGTTATCATTTTAGTTAACTATAATAAATGTGAATTAAAATGTGTTATGTTTAGTTTAGTTTATTTTTTATTTTATAATTGTACATTTTTTATATACATTTTCATATAATAGTTGGATTTGTATATTTTGTACTAATTGTTGTTTCTTTGATTTGTAGGATAATGATAGATCAATCAGAAAATTCACCACGTACTTCATGAGATGATCATACTCATACCTATGGGGAGTTACGTATAGATGATCGTATTGATGATCCTCATTATACTTCTTTACATGTGACATCTACGTACATGGGGGGAAAAGAGTTTGAGGGTTGATAAATGTGGAACCACACATTGACCAAAATTAGTAGTTTCCCATATCCAAAACCAGAGGATACTAGTATACTTTTATGATAATGATATTCCAAGAGTTCCAAATTCAAAACAATTGAAGACTTTTGTAGTATGGCAGACTAAAAGAAAACTTAGTATTTTTTTATGATTGGATAAGTATTGACAAAGTGACATTACCACACTTGTAGGAGAATATTTTGGTAAGATTGTTTGTTATTATTTTACTTATCTTGAAATGTTTATAGTAATATATGTTTCCCTCCTTCTTATCAAATAACATATCATTTACCTGATACTGGAGGAGTTAGGATGAAATTTTTATCATTAGATACTAGGAGATGGATGGATTTCAAATCACCCCTCACATAACAGTTCATTTTTGGGGATAGAAAACATCATAATCCTTGTGATATATATCCATTTATATATGAATATACTTGGAATCATCTTGTTGGAAGTAGATGATGAGAAGAGTTTTTGATAAGTGCAATGTTACCTTTTAGAAGTTTTGTTATATTAATGGCCATGTTAACGATTTATTTATTATTAATTATTAATTTCCAGTAATTGAGGAGATCTCATCAGGATAACCAATCTATAAATGTATACCCTCATATGTTATCTCGGTGAGGGTATACATTATTGGAAAAAAAATGATAACAGGGAAACTTCAAAATCTAAGATCTAAGACTATAGGGTCTACAGATGTTTCACCTACCCCCTGCTAGACATGAAAAACAAAAGAGGGCTCAGATGAGAAAAAAGGAAAACATCCTATAGAGGAGTTTAGGGTTTTAGCTAAAAGGATTGTAAGATGTTTACTTTATTTATTTATTTAAGTTAAAAAAACTTATATATTGTGTTTCATTACATATTTTTTTTCAAATATTCCATATAGGATTATATCGAGGAGAAGATTTCACATGGGGTCTTTATAGAAAGGGGTAGAATGAATATTTTAGCCACATAATTGGGAAATCTTGAACACCTAGGTGGTGTACAAGGATACCCGACATGTGTATTGGTAAAAAAATCATTTCAACATTCTGAAGCTTCTTATATGGATGATGTTTATAAAAAAAATAGAATCTTTGGAATCCTAAGTTCCAAATATTTGTGTGACAATGGAGGAAATGATCATAGCTTTGATATATTCAATGTTTTCATACATGTAATGATAGTTTTGTACAGCCGATCTGACTCCACCTCTGCTAGAAGATCCCACTCCTCCCACTTATCCAAATCATACATCTCTTCCTATAGACCCCACTCCTTCTTATCCTACCCCTACACCCCTTACTAAAATGGATCAAATTCCTTCTATTATTATTTATTTTTTTGATAATCTCTAATTTTACGAATGAAAGGGAACCCCTACATTGCCCATAGGCTTCATGACATTATATAACCCTTAGGTCTTAGTGGAATTAATCTAGATTATAAATACTTGGAACTGGTCCTCCCTAGCATTTACATCATGATGTCAGCTCTCCACCTTCACATGGATGTTCGTCTAGACTTCCAGTGCATACACAGGCTGGTCCCAAAAGAAATTTCCATACCCTCTCATTCTTCCAATCTTATTTCTGTGCTCTAGTGAGTGTGACTACTCTAAATACTCATCTAGATCATGCTCGTTGTATAGTTTTCTTGGTCTATTTATGCACAATTTCATGTGGTCCAAAGTCCTTAAGGTGTCCTGAATGACATACCTAAACCCCTCCTCCATAGATTCCCAGTTACTATGAGTTATATGTTGATGATCCCAACATATTGTTTCATATGAGATGATATTTTATATTTTTGATACCATTCATCATTGAAAGATAGAGATATAGGATCATAGAGTCATTTTATAGGATATTATATACAAATCAAAAAAAATACCATGTCATGTAGACGAGGTGAGTACAATTGGAAAAAGTATCGTCTGTTTTTTAGTTTGGATATCTAGAGTTTTTAGACATATTACCATAGAGGTATGTATATATTTTATCTTCTATTTCATTTTTATATTAAATTTGTTTTATCATTTTAAATTTTATATATTTATCTGATTTTTTATTGGAATACTTCAAAGTTAAAGAATTACTGTATAAACAACAAAAAAATACAAAGTGTTATGACTTCAGATACAAATTCTACTAGTTTTGATAGATTGTAAACACATTGAAATTTTTTATAGGACATATATTAGATTCCAATTGAATCATATATTTTTGGGAATGTAATGATTATGGGGATTATGAATAGTGATATCACATAGATTGTAACTGGAGATCAGTTGGGCATAAACACGATGCAATTTTTTTCCATGTAAGTTGATTAATGAAATTTTCTGTTCGTTTAATTTATTGAGAATTTATAATTATGTTTGTTTTGTATTAGTTATCTTTAAAATATTTTTTACAAATCATCAAAAGACATATGTATATGGATTCTTGGACCCATAGTTTATTTCCCCTATAGCTAAGACAATGACTGATGCAGAAAGAATGATTTATATTGTTGAAAGATTTTAGAAGAATGCAATTATTTAGTATTGTATAATTCCATATCTTCAATAGTATAAAACACATTTCTCAGAAAGTGTTATATATCCCTTAAAATAATATAAAATCACATTAAATTTTCTCATATATCAGTATTCATTAGATGTTGGGTGTTTTTTTCCAACAAAGAATACACTTACTAGCTATGATCTATCAATGGTGAAGTGATATATAATTTTAATAATGTATTGAACATGTAAGTTTGAATATTTCAATACTTTTATATATTATAATGATGAAAATTTATTTTATTTATATTATTTTCATATAGTTTATATAATTTATTTAGAGAGACGACAAGAAAGAAGATCACCAAGATCAAATTTTTAAAAGTTAAGGTGAATTTTCAATTACAATTACTAAATTTTGGATATATTACTTAAAAATGTTATTTTGAATTAAAATTTATTTTGAACACCATTGTAACCAATAGGAATGTGTAAAATAATATGGATAATATATTTTAAGATTTATGTATGAAATAATTTCAACTAGGATTGTTATAAAGTTCCATAAGGTTAGATTTCTCTATAATGTTTTCTTTAATATTTCATTTGTTTTATTGAAAATACAAGTTAAATGATTTCTTTATTATTTTTAGCTTTTGAAAACCCACATCGATATAGTAAATAAGAGTTGAGACACTTAAAAATTGAATTGTAGAATCATTTTATAAGTTTTATTGATTTGTAGTTTATTTGTAATATATATTATACATTTGAAAGTTCAATTTTTAGTAAATTTCTGGATGTTTTTATGGTTTTTTCTTTTTTTGCTGTTGAGAGGAGGAAACAAAATGAAATTATTAAAAAAAATCACATCTGTTATGGGATAACTGATGTGAAAAAAATTACCATGCATTTTTCACACTGGTTATCCAATAACAGATTTGAAAAACCCCAACATAGATTTATTTATAATTTTGATTTTAACTAATTAACATTAAAGTGATATTTAAAATGATTCCTTAAATAATATATCCTAATAATTGATGTGAAAAAGTAAAAATATCAACATAAAAAATCATTTCTTTACTATTGTAAACATAATGATTACCCCTTTAAAGAAATGTGTTGTATAATCATATCATATAGCATAACCAGAATGAATATCATGATTTATTACATGAAATAATTGATTAAAAAATTATAAGAATTTTATAGATGAAAAATATTCATGGTTTATGAAAAATAATATCTAAGTGAAGTGAAGATGTGAAAAAGAGTTGATATGTAACTTTGCAAATGTAACTCTTAAAGAGGGTTTTAGAGAAAAGGATAAAGAGTATTTAAAAAGGGAAAGAGAATATTAATTTATATATAAAATAATTATTAACAAAATTTACCTATTAAAATGGTAAATTTTAGAAACCCAGGATAGTTTAAAACATTTTATGGAGTGGTAAATTTTATTTCCATGGGCGTTCATTTCATGGTTACAGGGTCGGATCACTTGGGGATAGTTGTGGTGATTCATATAAAATGAGACTAATACTCCATAAGGGAAATGAAATTATAATCATGTAATTACAAAAATTAAAATGGACTCAAATATTCATATTTGTTCTGATATAAGGATGATTCATTTAGTAAAAATGTAAAGGTTACACGGTTTGTTCATTTAGTCTGTTTTACTGACCATTATGAACTAGTTTCATTTTATTTGATATTATGGATATATAATTATTAAATAATTTAAAAAATATATAATATATTTATTTATTTAATTTTAAACCATTATAATATAATTTAATCCTTCCATGAAGGTGGTAATGGAAAAAAACTCATCGTCCACGGAGGCGGTGAATCAACATAATATGGGAAATAGTTTTGTCTTTAAAATAAGAGTAGAATAGAAGAAGATGAAAGTTAGATATTCCATTTACACTATAAAATTATATTTTATATATGATATTGGAGATGTTCTTACATGTTGGGTGATAGAGGTGAAGAGAATGTAGAAGAAGAAAATTATTTTAAAGAGGTAGTTTGAGAATATTACATCTTGAATGTCGTCTCCTTGAACAACTCATTAAGGCACTTAGAATTGGTTTTTTTTGTGATATTATTAGAACTAATAAATTGTATTAATATTTAAAATAGAATTTGGTATAAATTTGGTAGGATATAAATCTTATAAGATGATAGGAGAAGGATAGGTGAGAGGTGGTATTTATAAGCAAGGGAGAGGGGTTTTTTGGAATATTATATTAATTAATTTATTATTTTTAATGAAGACTAACAATAGTGCTAATTATTATTACTCTATATATTAAATTATTCATGTGATTTCAAAATGATGTGTGTTTAAATCATCCCTTATGTGATTAATCATGTATTTAACTTATAATGTTAAATACCATATTTTAGCATATTTCACTATTTAACAATAATTCAACTATTTTAGAAGAATACCAAAAATTAACCCAAACCATTTTTCAAAAAGTAAATTTTAGAAATGATATCCAATTTATAAGAATATTTTTTAAATTTTTGAAATTTATTTTTTAAATTAAATCCTTATTTATTTGAAAAACACACATTTAAATATTATGTTTAATTATTGGACCATTTGAAAATTACTTATGGTCTCATAAAATTATATTGTCATTATAATACATCTTAATTTTAATTTATAAAACCATTTTATGAAAATAAAATTTATTTTAAATTATTATATTTTTTTATAAATATGAAAATAAAACATATTAGGTTTTCAAAAATACAAACACTTATTTTATCAATTAAAAAAATTACTAATAATGATATAAAAATGTCATATTTTAATTTTATAAGATATCTAAATATTTTTTTACACTTCCATAAGTGTGGATAATATTCTACTGATCAAGTTACTATCCTTAATGGTTAGACTAATATTCCAATGGTCAGATTCAAATAGTTAAATTATTATTATAAAGATCAGATTATTAATGGTTATATAAGTTCCATACTTACTATAAATAACCAATATTTAATTCATTATTCACTCAATTCTATTTTATCTCATGGTTGAATATATTTTAATTTAAAATATTAATATTTCATTATTAATATTTTATTCTATTTCTACAATGTTGTTAATGAGTACAGTTGTTTTGTTGGATTGAGTAGATCCAAATTTTCATATTTTAGTTATCTTATTTTTTATTTTTACCCCCTATTAATTATTTCAATTATTATGGATATTCTTATTCTCTATATTTAATATTAAAATTATTATAGTAAAATATTGTTGGTTCTATAATGCGACACATGTTATTTTTTTAATACTACATTACTTAGTGTGACACAATTATATAATCAGAGGGGGAATTACATTGATAAAATTATGGGTTGTTATATTCTTCCACCCTTAATAAATTTCTCCCTTGAATTTTCATTTAAATACTAAGGTGGAAACAGGTGAGGGTAATTTAGCTTCAAGGCTTCCTTCAGTTCCCATGACACCTTCTCGTACTTAGGGTTTCACTATAGTACTTGGTCTAGGTGAGTTATATTATTGTATAGAAATTTATTTCTATATTATAAGATCTTTATCACCTGTTACTCATAGGAGAGATAATTTTCTGACTATACCACCTATGAATTTAGTATATGTTAGGGATCTGTTATGTACTTCCTCAAGAGGGACACATGGAATATGTTATGTACAAAAGATAAGGTTGGTGGGAGTGCTAGTCGATAAGGAAATACTCTAATTCAATCAAGAATCTAAAAGGGATTGATGTACCTAAGACTTAGTTTTACCTTCTTCTCAAATCGCATAACCCTATTCCATGGAGGTATGAAAAGGAACACTCTATCTCCAATTTCAAACTTCGAGTATCATCAATGATTGTCAACATAGATCTTTTGTCAACTATATGTAACCCTAATGTACTTCTTAATGGTCTTAACAATTTTTACTATTTCCTTGACCATTTTAGGTCTCAACATATTTAATTCTCTAGCATCATCACAACATGCATGTTTACTACATCTCTTACCATAAAGGTATTCATATAGATCCGTTTGAATGCTTGAGTGAAAGTTGTTATTGCATGAGAACTCGACCATAGGAAGATAACGATGCCATCCTCTTTTTAAGTCCATCGAGAATTCTCTCAACATGTTTTCTAGTATTTAGATTATTCTATTAGAATGGACATCAATTTGAGGGTGATAAGATATACTGAATTTCAACTCTGTTTAGATAATATTGGAGTCTCTTCTAGAACATAGAGGTAAATCTTAGCTCTTGATCAGATAAAATTGATAATTTTATCCCATAAAGTATCACCACTTCTATAATGTATATCCTTACAAATTGATTGAGTGAAAAATCCTATTGAATTGTAAAGTGATAAGGCTTTATAATATTATCCACCACAATCAATATAACATTATTTTCTTTGGGTTTCTTTAAAAGACCTAAAAAAAATCCATAGTGACGTTCTCTCATTTCTAGGTGGGTGTGGGTAATGTTTATATCATATCCTTGGACTTTTTCATTTCAAACTTCACTTAATAACATACCAGGAACTTTAATGTATATTTTTGGATCTCCTTGTTCATATTTTCCCACTAATAAATACCTCAGAGGCCTTGATACATCTTCACGCTTCCTGGGTGGATTTCGAAGGTTGAGCTATGTTCATCATTTAACAACTCCTTCTTTATCTTAGGATTTTATGGTACATGGAGTTATGAGTCAAATATTATGACTCATTATTCATGAATTTCAAACACCAATGATTTACCTTTTCTTATAGACTCCACCTTATTTTGAACATCCACGTGATCACTTTTAGAATCCTTTATCTTGTACATAAGGGATGGTTGAGTTAATCATTTGATAAATTAATTATGATATTTATTCCTTTATGATTTCCATGTACATCCTTTTCTTGTCTAAGATGATCAGATCCCTATGAATTCTCGTCATTGATAAGGTTTCAGGATATTTTCTACTTAGAGAATATGCCACTTTATTTTATTTCATAGGATAGTATTGGATTTATCCATCATAGTCTTTGATAAGATCTAACCATATTTATTAGCAAATATTGAGATCCTTATATGTGAATATATATTTGAGGCTCTTATGATCCAAATATGACTAATAATTAATTTTTATTATCAAAAAACTTTATAGAGAAAGTGAGAAACCAAAAAGTTCATCATTACAACTGAAAAACCAAGCATGGAAAAATAAAATCATGATCTGCCTTACCCTAGAAACTACCTCATGTCAACAAACCCTCACCAATTCTTGACCATTCGGAAAGTTGTACCATGCAAGGATGCATGGGCATGAAACTGGTGGCAAATCCATACCCTCTCAGACCCACAATCCAAATGGAGTGAACAGGTTAAGGCTTCATGCTCTGATCCCCATATGAAGCAGATCCAAAAACAAAGCTGAATGACACTAAACTTTACTCCAAAAAGCAATGGACAAACCCAATAGCAGATTCAAACTAAACCAGAAGACCTCCCAAATCAAGCAACAAATTCCATCAGTTTAACTAAAGTCTTATAAAAGCAATTTTAGCTTACCAAAATCCATTTCCCTAAATAATTTCCATGATATAGATGGAACCTTAATGTTAGGTACGTCCATCATTAGAGTTTCAAATTCATAATCAATTTGGTCCCAGGATTGTATGTACTCCTCAATACTAATCTTCCCTTTATTGAATTACCCAATAATAATAAGGTCTTGTTTGTCAATAAAATCATATTTCTCCTCATTGAGGGTTTCCCTTAGAGGCCACCCCATCATTTTAGTAGCATCCTCCTCAGAAGCGTTGAGTAAAAAGACCTTCTCAACCACTTCTATCTCAAAGATTGACAGTAATTCCAAGGGATGGACACCCTAGGCCCTTGATTTATGGTGAATCACATCCTTAGAGTCAACCTTTTTGATGTTTTTCTTCTTAGAAGAATGAGTCCCCAAAGGAGGTGGTAAGGAGGAGTAATCTCTCATGCCCTTCCTCCTATTATTACTCCTATTATTTTTTGGACTTGAACTTTCTCTATCCAAATGACTAATTTCAGCTTCATTGAACATGATCATGCATCCCCAGTCTATCTTAAGGGGGATAATATTTTTAGAGTTCATTCCTACCTCTACAATCCTTTCAAATATATTTCTCAAATGAATTGAAAACTGGTTCCTTGAACCTAATCTCCCTACTTCCCCATCACTGGCCTGATATGCCACCTCTATAACAGGCCCCAACAACTCCTTATAAAAAGAATCACTACCCGGTTCAAGAACCTCAACCGGGGTATTATCCTTGCCATCCACCATCTGCACCGTGATAGCGTTACTCCCAAGTCCCTATAATACCTCACGTGTCATCTCCTGGTTAAGCGATCCTCCATCCCTTACACTATCATTGTGATGCTACAAAGAGGGAGGGATGGAAAGATCTATTTTAGACCTACTAAAAATAGACTCCACCATTGGGATGTCCTGAGGCATCATCTACATAGGTGGCCATGATCGTTGTTTCCATCCAGACTCCTCAATAACCACTTCACGAAATCCTGAACATGCAGAAGGCCTCTGCTCTGGACTCTCTACCTCAACTTGTGCCTCATATTCCTTGCCTCTTTCCTTGTTCCTCCACCAAGAGGGCTAATACCCCTTGCGACATAATTCTAGTGAATGACCCAATCAATTGCATCCTGAACAGAATTTTGTCCAAGTTTTGTAGACAACGGTTGTTTGCATCAATATTTCTCACCCACAATAATCCACACATATTCAAATGGATCTCATAGAAATAATTATGCCAAATAATAAATGTTAATATCATTGCACCCACCTCAAGATTATGTGTTGGATAGTTTAACTTGTGAAATATAAACTACCTTGAAGCATAGATTATGACTTTATCAACTATATTAGTTTACCACCCATGCCCCTCATTAAATTATCACTGTATACCATGAATTTTTCTCCACTTGTGGGTAGTGTATGTACTACTGTAGTGATAAGAATCTTTTTTAATTATATGGATCTATATTCAAATTCATTGGTCTAGGAAAACTTTACCACTTCTAATTATTCATGGTATTTGGGTTTAAAAATCATGATATGTTTCTATAAAATATTCAATAATACCTATCTAGTATAAGGAAACTATGGATATCAGTTATAGATTTTATTCTGGACTAATCCTCAATTGGATTTTCCTTAGAAGTGTCCTCAGATATCCATTTGTTAGTGATAAAATACCTCAAGAATTATATTTCCTCCATCTAGAACTCATATTTTTAATACGTTTAATATAGATTATCCTTTTAAAAATTAATTAGAATATTATTCAAATACTCCTCATGCTCCACCTTAATTTTTGAGTATATTAGAATATCATCTATAAAGACTCCCAAATTTTTTTTGAGGCAATCTCTAAAGGCACTATTCATTAAGTCCATGAATATTGGTGGAGCATTAATGAGTTCAATGGGTGTCACTATGAACTCATGGTGTCTATACCTAATTATAAAGGAGATATTGGGAATATCATCCATCTTTACCTTTAATTAGTGATATTCATACTAAAGGTCTAGCTTAGATAAGTAATGTTCCCAACATAGTTGATCGAAAAATTCATCAATTTGTGGATGGGGATACTTTTTCTTTATCATGATTTTGTTGAGATTTTGAGAATTAATGAAGATATGTTTTTACCTATCCTTATTCCCGAAAAAGTGGATGGTCACACCCCATGATAAAGTGCTCAAGCATAGAAAATCCTTTTATAGATTCTCTTATAACTACTTCTTCAGTTCTTCCAACACAATGGTGGATATTCAATAATGATTCTTGGATATGGTAAGATATTCAGGTACAAGTTCAATTGAGAACTCAATATTCCAGTTATAATGAAGACTAGAAAACACTCCAAGGTATACATTAGAATAGTCCCTCATAATGAGAAAGTCTTCAAGTATGGTCATCTTATTTATCTCAATAATTTTATCTATATATACTTTATCATAAGGAAAAAATATCCACACATGAGATAAGGATTCCAAAGGAGATTCATTCTCTTCCATAAACTTGTATATAATTAGAGGATGACTCAATATGTGAAGAGTGATATCCCTTTCTTGATAGATGTTGTTGGCTTTATATAAGGACACCCAATCCATTCCCAATATAGAATCAAATTCCACTAAAGGACACATGATAAGATTTTTTGGGAGGTTCGGTCAACAAAAATTGACATGGGAGGTTTTATATACTTGGGATATGATAATTTCTCCATTTTCTATTCTCAAATATAACTCAACCCCTATTTTATGTGGTGTTTTTTGAATAGTTATACTAAGCATAAAATATATTATATAATGTGTAGAACCTTAATAAAAAATTACACTCTATTCTTGAATAAATAGCCAACATATATGTCTCCAAATCATTTTCAAGATCCACCTCATCAGTATGGATAACACATTCCATTCCTTTATATATAGGTCTTTGAGGTTATTTTAATTTATTTTCTCTAAAAACTATTATCTTAGGGTAATGGATTACATAATTCATGGGTTCCTTATGATTGAAACATTGTACCATAGGTTTTGGGTTGATCTGAACTATATTTTATTCCATCACATCCATACAATGGCCCGAAGGTCTTCATTTTTTATTGATTTTGATAATACACCATTGAAGGGGTGAGGTGGAACACATACAAGGCCCTTAGGCATAAGTATTACATGTCCCGTAGGCCTTGGAGTAATTCAGTGCCCGTAGGCTTCAAACATTACATAAAACCCAGAATAACTACTTGGAACTTCTTATCCCTAGCATCTTCATCGTGAAATCAGCCCTCCACCTTTGCATGGCTGTTTGACTAGGATTTACAATGCATGCACAAGCTTGTCCTGGTGGCAGGGGTCATACCCTCTCATTCTTGCAATCCTTTTATCTTTTTCACTAGTGAAAGCTCCTTGCTCATCCTTCTTCTGAAGCTTGTTCCTTGTAGTTTTTCTAGTTTGTATCTGCACTAACGGTGGCCCGAAGGCCTTGAGGTGGCTCGAAGGCCTTACTGACCCAAATGCCTAGGTGGCCCGAAGGCCTTAAAGGACTCAGGGACCAAATCGGTGGCCCAAAGGCCCAGACAGGTGAATGTCCATATAGACCTTAAGGTCATAATAGACAATATATTCATAGATTTCAATGTCTTTAATTTCCATATATTTTTCTAGACTCAACTTTAATCCATTAAAGTAGAGGTCCATATTACATTAATTGTTGATGAAAAATACATAGGCATGCTGTATAATCCTTAGGAAGTTTTCCTCATATGGCTTGATGAAATAATATTCATTTTTCTTCATTCTATGGAACTACCTCTCTATTTTAAGATGGAATGTCAAGGGACAATATTTACTAAAAAATGTTCTCTTGTATACTTACTATTCCATATAATCAATTTCTGATTTGGAATTTGTGTTCTCGATCAGGGTTCAACACTGATCACCTTCCCCCACCATGTGATAATTGTTGAGTATGACATTCTCTTGTTCTTAACATTAGAATATAGAGAATATATTCTCAATGGAGTTAATACATTATTCTATGATGATGGGATCATAAGATCCACTAAAGGTATGAGGTTTTTATCATATAATGGACTTGAACCCAAATTTATCATTCCTAGGAGAATGAGGTCTTTCCAATAAATTCAATTTATTATCCATAACATGAGTTAGTTTATCCAGTACCACTATGAAGTCCTCATATCCCACTCCCATCATATTAAGTTTATAATTAGGGAAATTAGCACGTTACTGACCACATGGGTTTTTGGAACGGTTCCTCCTATTTACCTCGATTAATTATAATAAAGGAAATAAAAACTTGGGATTATAACACTTAAAAATCATATAAAAAGGGAAATTATGAAAATATAAGGAATAAATTATATATTACCAATAAATCCTAACTTATGGATATCTAATTTTTAATTTAGTTTATCCATGGAAATTTCACTATTATGTTTACTATCCTGAAAATCTATTCAAGTCCTTCATAATATTTCATTAAGTGTTAATGATTTTTCCAAAACATATCCACGAGAAGTGTCAAACTAGGTGTACCATAAAGAATATTTTTCGTGCACTGGGTTATGATCAATTTAATACCTAATCTTCACTTTTTGGAATATTACCCCTAGGTAAAAATGTTCTAGAGCCACATCAACTTTTCATATCCATATAAGGGATGCAATTACTTGGATACCACTTGATTTATACTTCACTAATATTTCAATATATTATCTTAGACTTATCCCTAGGGTACTCACTAATGTATTATAGTCATAATCCCAAAAATTAACCAGACCTTCCATTAAAACCAGCTATATTTACTAAATCCTTTTAAACATATTATTACATGATTTTTAACATAAATATACAATAAATACAACCCATGGATTCAGAGTCCTAACATCTTTGTGAGACTTGGAACATAAAACAAAAACATGAAACAAAAACAAAACATTTTTATTTTAATCTTCTTAATGATATCATATATCCATTTGGTCCCATAAAACCACATAATATAATCTAGGGAAAACATAAAAAAGGGGTGAGCTACCAATCCCAATAAGGGAATAAACATGTAAACAAATCATATCATATGAGTAAAATGAAATAACATGATATCATGAAAGATAAGGATCATGAATAATAATAAAGGATCATAAAATTAAGAACATTGAGTCATAATATAATGTAAATATGGGAACGGGGCAACAACATAAAACTTGATATAAGTATAAGTCAAGGATAACTTCCAAGACAACATCACATGGTGGACAAAGTTCCATCATGTATTTGGTTTACTACCTAATCCCATACATATCATCTCATGAGACCTAAAAATTAACTAATGAATTAGAACACAATTTGAAAGAAACCATAATAACATGTACATACATATGTGTTATAAATATGGAATCAAACATAATTCATAAAAATAAATATTACCCATGGAATGAAATGGGATGAAAAATCATATCTTATAGCATAACCAGATGAAATATCATAATTTTTTCCATGAAATCAAGGATTAAAAAATTATTGGACATTAATTGAAGAAAAATAATCATATTTCATGAAATATTTTATCTAGGTTAAGTGATTATGTGAAAAATGGTGGGTAGGTAACTTTTGAAATGTACCTCTTAAGTGGGGTTTTAGGGAAATGGGTAAAGAGTCTTTAAAAAGGGAAAAATAATTTTAATTTACATAAAACCCAAAAAGAAATAAAAAAGGTTTTCCATACTAAAATGGAAAATTTTATTAACTAAGGAAAATTTAAAACATTTTATGTTTCAGTACTTGAAATGGGATAAGAGACAACAAAGATCCCTTTAATCAGGTTTACTTAACAAATTAAATTGAGAAGGGAACCTTAAAACATGTATATCCCCATAAAAATGGTAAAATAAAATAGGTTTATATTTGGGGGACATATAAACATAATACATAAGAATTAAATAATAAAAATATAGAGTTAAAGTGAGGTTAAGAGAGAGAAATCACAACCTTAAGAAAGTAGGGTTTTTCTAAGAGATCCCTTAACTTATGTTGCAGAATAGTTATGCATTTGTAGTTAATTTACTAAATAATAAAATTTACGTAATTAATTAATTAATTAAAAACCTTTTATATCTATATTTTATATAATATAATTATTTTTTTAATCTAAAACCATTTCAAAGAGATATAAGATTTAATTTCACTATTCGAGGTGCCTTCGTTTCATGGTTCTAGGGTCATATCACTTGACGATAATTATGAAGATTGTTATAAAATGTTACTATAATTCCATAACTAATATTAAATTATGTTAATTTCATTATATAAATTTTAATTCTTCCAAATATCCAAATGTGTTCTTACATAATTATTAATCATTTAATAAAAATATTAACGTTATACGATTAGTTCATTTATGAGGTTTTACCAACTATTATGAACTAGTTTAATTTTATTTATTATTATAGATATATATTTATTCTATAATGTGAAAAATATATATAATGTAAATATTTATGAAATTTTTAATGATTATAATAAAATTTAAACTTTCCATTAAGTTTTTAATTGAAAAGTAAAACTCATCATCCACAAAGGCAGTGAACCAACATAACATGGATAATGGTTTCTTTTTTAGAATAAGAGAAGAAATGAAGGGGATGATCATAGATATTTATTAATAATTATAAAATTAAAGTATATATATGATACTATATTTATTATTCCATTTTGGATGAGGGAGGTAAGGAGGAGGTAGAAGAAGAAAATAATTTAAAAGTGGTAGTTTAAGAATATTACCTCTTGAATGTCATGTCCTTGAAAAACTGATTATATCAATTTGAATTGGTCTTTTGGTGAGACCAAAAGCACTAGGAAATGGGGGTGAGGATTGGGAAGATAATTGGGAATAAATTTTAAAAATCTAAAAGGCTTATATGATGTGAGGAGAAGGAGGCTGAGGAGTGGTATTTATATGGGGAGGTTAGTTTTGTTACTATTATATTGATCAATTTATTATGTTGGATCAAGACTAATAATAGTGTTGATTATTGTGACTATATATAGTAAATGGTGCATGTTATTTTAAAATAATGGGTACTTATATCATACCTTATGAAATTAATAATGTATTTAACTTATAAGGTTAAATAATTCCATGATTGGACCCAAGTCAGGGCTCGAGCCGCAACTACCCCAAAAAGTACATTGGGAAAACCAACTCAACGAAAAAGTACATTGGGAAAATAATTAAATTTGAAATACTACTATAGAGTAAACCAAGAATGAATGAACCTATAAGAAAATACAAAAGTACGGTAGTGTATACTGAAAAGTAAATGGAAAAAATAAACACCCAACTAGAAAAGTTTCCCAACCTGACAGAAAACTGGAAAAGAGTAAACAAATGAGAGATAACAGCTCCTGAATCTCAAGCTACGACCACTATATGTGGTCTAGGAACCCAATATCCCTAGGCTTCTGTATAGTCATAGTCAACCTATCTTTATTCTGCATAATATATAACATGTGTAGCCAGAGACCATGTAGGGGTGAGTATAAGAATACTCAGTAGGACAACCTAAAAGTTGTAGGGGAGTAGTAAGAGATACAATATAAGAGGAAATAAGTAGATAGAATAAGGCACAATGAAAGATTATAGATTAACCCAACTAAGAGTGAAATTAAGATCATCCAAGAACAAGGGGCTAAACATGGTGAGTAGTTGAACTAATTGTTAATCCTTCTCCACCTATAGTAGGAGAGTCGACTCATCAAACCACAATAAGCATGGAATAAAAATCATGTGGCATACCACATGCATCTTTGACTCTCCTTTAAGGAGAGTATCCAAATCCAAGGAGTAGATACATAAGAATGATATATATATATATATATGTGTGTGTGTGTGTGTGTGCTTAGTCAAAGAAACCCAAATAGAGAGAGTACAGGGCTATCCATCTCTCATCTTAGCTAAAGAATAAGAGTATCAAATAGTTATGAATGTCCATAAATAATTCCCAACATCTCATGTGTCTTCCCTAAACACATAAGTATAAGGAACTCAATCAACACAACACGATACTATCCTCTTTAGGTGGAACTGACTCACCTGCATGGTTTTAGGTTGCATCAAAAAAATGTGTCTCAGTGGGGAAAACATCTCTCTTCCTCATGAGTCTAAAGTTACATCAAATCATGTCTCGTCACTGTGTTTCATAGTCGAGGGGCCACAATTTCTAGATAGAGGACCCTTTCCCTAGAAAAAAGAGGAGGGTTCTACTTTGGTAATTACTGAGGAATTCCATTTCCCAGCCCCAATAGATGGTAATACTCAATAATGTCATCAGAGAACTCCAATTCCCAGCCCTTTTGGAAGGTAACACCCAAAAGAGCCATCGGGGAACTCCATTGCCCCACGCTATTGGAGGGTAACGCCCAGAAGAACTGCCAGTGAACTCCACTGCCCAACCCTACTAGAGGGTAACACCTAGAAGAGACATCGAGGAACTCTACTACCTAACAATGATGGAGGGTAACTCCTAGAAGAGTTGTTTGGGAACTCCACTGCCCATCCCTGCTAGAGTTTAATACCTAGAAGAACCTAGTGATCATGCATGATCGCTACTGTCATCAGGTGTTAGCTCAGTGCATGTCGTACCTAGAAAATTTCACATCAAATATTAAGAGCCACTACCAAGGGAACCATAATATCCAGTTTGGAAAATTTCTCAGGATAGGCTCCACACATTCCATAATAAGAGTTCAAATAAAGGATATACAGGCATTTGAATATTTCTCAATGGAGCTCAATGGGAACACGATGTGTGAGGGGACCCACATGGAATGCAGTCTCACTTCATAGCCTACCCGTTTCCTTGGATGACACACGAATCCCAACTATTTAGGTGTACATGCCATGTTGGTGGACTATATGATTTAAATAACCTATATGGAGACTCTTCTAAGTGTTGCGGGCTATTTCCATGTACTCAACCCCGTTTCCATGTACTGTGGTACACGACATGTTTATCCACACTGGATGACACCTGTGTAGTGAACTTGTGTCCATTTAATCTTACATGGAGTCCCTACCCATGTGACCCATCTCAAATGTTGTCTAAATGGGTAGGTGATATGTGACATGTGATGGGAACTACACAGTGTGTCATACTTAACTTTCTCAAACCCTAGTTGCTTCCGTAGAAAAGGTTTACACGCCTTGTGTTCATCCTTGAACACGATGTGTAGTCGCGATTTGATAGAAATTTAATATTTCTATATCCTTATAATTTTCTTTAAATATAGTCAAAACACATTATATATTGTTCTATCTAAGGCCAAAAAATGTGGATTTACTTAGAAATCCTGATTCTGGGCAACCGCTCACTTGAAATTGGCCTTTGTTCGTCATGGGGGTTTCAGTGTTCATTCTGAACGCCATCACCAATTCATTCATCAATATATTGATTTTTAACAACAAAATAGGCCATTCCTTACTCACAATGATTCTGTATCTATGCTCATTTAATCAAATCATTGTTCTTTTGTAGATCTGTTGTGGCTCCAGGGGCCCGATTGAGCTCGGTGTCACCCGACAATTTTCAAACTAGGACCTTAGGGATCCGACCAGTGAATGATGTGATGAAATGAGGGGGGAAATTAGAATAACAATGGTTAATTGATAGAGGATAAGCATTATGGTCCAATCGATCAATAATGGGAATTTTGGATTAGAAAAAAATTGAATCAAAGTAGTATTTCTATACATGGGTACATGAAAAGGCTACAACATGGGCGCAGATCGAAGATAGGAAAATGATATACTCAAACATTTAATAAAGGGAACAAAAACACCAGTTTAAGAGTCATACATTGGATAAATCGATGATGAATAATGCACCCACAAATTTAGAATGGAGATCCATTATGTTCTCCATGCCTCAATTTGCGTTAATCTAAGGATTAATCATCGTTTGAGGTGATTCTCCAGTAGAGGAGAGAGGAGAGAGCTCACTGATGAAAAATAGAATAATGAGAAAACCATAGAAAAACCTCTATAGTGATGTATTTATAAACCTATTAATATGTTAAATTCATTAATTAAATTTATTTAATTAATCCACTTAAATGCACTGCCAATGAGAAAGGGGTATGAATGTTCGGTGATTAATAATTTTATGTCATGCCTAGGGTAAACACCATGTTTTGGACTCAACTGTGGTCTCAAATTTCTGATCTGATCAACCATTTAAGAGTTATCCAATTTTCTTTAATAATTTTAACACATGCAATATAAAATATATTTAATATTTTTATAAAATTAATTCTGGCCACACCATTACTCATAATTTCATGGAATTTGAAAACCAAGCTCTAGAAATACATATAGAAATATTTCAAAGTCTCGGAAGAAAAAAACAAGGTCCCTACATAATTAAATCCTTCAATATTTTCATTCTCGAAAATAAAAAACTAGGAAAATGACTTGGGATACTAATCCCTCATCTCCCACTCCCAATAACTCTATTGCACATTTTTTTCCTCCCACAACATGTAAATCAAAGGAATGGTCAATCCATGTAGGGTCTAATATTTCCAATCCTCAATCGCTACTAGGTTCTCTACAAATGTTTATCCGTCCTTGATTTCTATATTTCCCAAGTCGATGATGTGCATAGGCTCATGCATGTATGTCCTCAGCTACGACAAATGAAAGACGTCGTGAACTTGATCCAGTTGTGGGGGTAGGGCAAGGTTGTAGGCAACATCACCAAACCTATAAATGACCTTGAATAGCCCTATGAAAATTGGGGATAGTTTTCCTCCTCAGGAGAACATCCATTATCAATATCATGGGTAGAATAAAAAGAAAACATGGTCTCATTTCTTGAACATCAAGGGCCAATGATGGCGATCTTTGTATGATTTCCGTCTACTCCAGGCCATCCTCATCCACTCACAGATGACTTAGACTTTCTCTATGGTCTCCTTTACTAACTATGGTTCCACAAGAGATGTATATCCAATCTATTCCTATCACAATGGTGAAATGAAGGGTCTTCCATACAAGGAATCAAAAGATATCATGTCAATGGAAGAGTGCTGGTTGTTTTTGTATGTAAACTCTACCAATGGATGGTGGTCCTCCTAGCTCCAAACAAAGTCCAACACATAAACCCTCAACATATCCTCTAGCACTGAGATAGTATGCTCAGTCTACCCATTAGTCTGGGGGTGAAAGGTTGTACTCATCTGCATCTAGGTCCCAAAAATATCTTGTAGTCCTCTCTAAAATCATGATTTAAACCTCCCATGATAATTGAAGACAATTATTGAGGGTACCTCATGATGGAGAATGATATATCAAACATACTACTGCCCTAAACTCTCCATCAAAATCTACTCCCTCAAAGCATGAAAGTGTGATGAATTTTTTATTTGGACAACTATCAACCATATGACATATTGGACCTTTTCTTTGTGTGTAAGGATTGTGATGAAGTCAATGGATATGCCATCCCATTTCCACTACAGGGTCTTAAGAGTATGCAACAAACCTGCCAGAACATGTTGCTTAGCCATCACATGCTGACATGTGAGATACAAGAAATGAACTCTTCTCTGATTCAACTCATTCCAAAACACAAAAACTAACAATGAAGATCTCTTTACATCTTCCCCACACCAGGATATACATCAAAGGAAGAATTGTGGAACTCCTTCACCACCTCTTCACACATCGTGACTGGAACTATTGTTCTCCCTCAAAAGATGATGTCGTGATTCCCTACATTAGAATATCCATTTAGTGAGTCACCTATGGATATCTGTTCATGTAAGACCTTGTAGTCAATTTCTTCTTGTTGTTACTCTCTCACATGCTCGAGGAGCGAAGGAGTCAACACCATTTACTAATGAAAATTTGTGTCCCATACTCCACCAAGGTCATCTATAGGGAATCTAGCTAATACAAAGCTTCCTTCACTAAGAAATCACGGGATTTCCTCATAAGTGAATCTACTATAAAGTTTCCTTTCCCTGGAGTGTAGACTATCTCAAAGTCATATTACTATACGAACTCCAACCAGTGTCATTGTATTAGGTTTAGGTCTCTCTAAGTGAAGACGTACCTGGGACTCTAGTGGTCTGAGTAAACCTAAAAAATCTTCTCCCAAAAGTTAGTGCCTCCACTTCCTTAGGTTCAAGACTACTAGTACAAGATCTAGGTTGTGAGTTGCGTAGTTCTTCTCATGGGATGTCAATTTTGTCGACCTATATGCAATGACTGACTGTCATTACATTAACATGAAATTGAGCCCAACTCATGAGGCATCATTATACACAATGAACTCCATGCCTTACTCTAGTAGTATAAGCACTGGAGAACTCTCCAGTATCTACCTCAACTTCTCAAAGGCCCTCTATAACTTCTCACACTATAAAAATGGATTCCCATTCCGCATTTGGGTGGTTAAAGGGGCTGCGATTCTGGAGAAGTCTGCCATAAACCTTCTATTGTACCCTGCCAAACCAAGAAAATTTTGCACCTATGAACCATTATTGGGTAGCTCCTAGAAAATAACTTACTCAATATTTGATTTATCCATGTATAAACCTTGTTTATAAATGATATAAAATTGGTGGGGGTATTTATCACACTAAAGGGAATCACCAGGAACTCATAGTGTCTGCAGCAATATCCGAATGCCAACTTTGGAATGTTAGCATCAAAAACCCTCAACTGGTGGTAGCCGGATCCGTGATCGATCTTGTAGAACCATATTGCACCATGAAACTAGTCAAAGATGTTGTATATCCTTAAAGGGGTAATTTTTAGTTATCATATCCCGGTTCAGGCGACGATAATCCATGCAAAGCCACAAGTTCCCATCCTTATTTTTTAGGAAAAAAACTGGATATGCCTTTGGGGACACACTGGGTCTGATGAAACATTTCTCACAATGGTCCTATAACTACAATCGTATATACCATAGAATGGTTAGTTCCATTTTATATTCCACAGAATATATCACTTTTTCCCCTGGATGCATGTATATGAAATGCTCAATCTCCCTCCTCTGAGGTAGCCTCATAACATCCTCATAGAAGAAGTCCATATAATCCACTACAAATGAAGGAACCCAGATTCCTGAAGTGCCTGATTCACTAAGGGATACAATTTCAAATGATGGGTGATGGGCTGAAGTTTCCTACTCACTAAACCCACTTGACCTGCAATGAGATCTCTCTCGCCAGAAAAGGAGAATCTCATCCCATCAGCGTGTAGGCATCTGACTTGTCTGTGGTGAAAAACAATATAGGATCAGACCATGGAAAGACAATAAATACCTAGAATGAAATTATAGGGTCCCATCGTGACAATAAAAAGGTCCCACATGAATCTCTCTGCACCAAATGATATCTCGCACTACCGATAGATGAAAGATACAGAAGAAGTGTTCCCTGTAGGAACCTCAATATGCAGATGTTGTGTTAGTATGTCAACTGGGAGCTCTAGCTCTCGCACCGGGTGCTAAGAGATAAGGTAATGACTAAAACCTATGTATAATAGTATTGAAACAAGACTAGAATATACAAAATTCTTACGTTTGATCATCTCATTCGATGTAGGATCATAGACATCCAAAGCATTCAGCTCCCTAAGCCTGACGTGGGATTCTTGGTGGTGGTGGGGGAAGGATCTCATAGTTTCATCCTACACCTATAGATCCTTTGGCTCCTATGAAAGATTCAACTCCCTAGGGATCACCCTATCTCTGCATAAGAGAACCCTAATCATGGCGTTACATCTACTATGGCGGTTTATCATCTATCTTCTTAGGCTGATCATCATGTCTTGTCAGGTACTCATGTGCCATGTGACCTCTCTAATCAAAAACAAAACAATTCCCCTCTTTGAGATTCCCTTCTGCTCTGTGCAACCTCAGACCATATGAACACATTCTTGATCCTTCTCATGAAAGGGTCTCCTGCTCTGAGATCCTCGTACTAATCACCTACCAGATACTATAATCAATGCCTTCGCATAGCAATAAACCTTTAGCTACCATACATGATTTGAATTTGATTTCAGGCTCTCATACATTGTTTTATTTCTTTTTATAAATGCATCTAGAACCTATAAATTTCTGGTTATTGGGTCTGGGAACAATAACCCAGGTATTGTTCTTAAGTATAGAATTAATCTTCTATTGCATTACTCTCAACAAACGATTGGATTCTTTTGAATTAATGGATTTCTTATTGGTTTGAGGCTCATCATTAAACAATTCATGATCTACATTGAATGAATATGCAACAATGTCTGCCTGATTGAAGTGGTCTAGAGGTCTAATAACTCTCCTCTCTCTATCTCAAGTGAGATGATGGTTTCTCAGATCATTAGGTTCATAGACCTTAGGTTCTGATTCCAAAATGGAATCAAATATAGGTTGGGCTTGGGAAATATGAGGTACAGAACTAGCAGTGGGCTAGTGGTGGTCACTATATTCAAAAGGAACTTCTACTTCTAAAGGATTTGGATCCCCTGAGGGTCTTGCAACATCATTAAGAGTTGCAATTGGTTCATGTCCTTTATCATTGGACATACCAGATTCATGAAAGAACACATCTCAACTAATGATTCATTTCAGATATCCTAGTTTATCTACCCCTAAACAACACCCTTTAACACCCTCTTGATATCCCATGAATATACACTTAATAGCCCTAGAATCTAGCTTATCATTATGTGAATTGGAATAAGGTATGGATCCAAAAATCCTACAATGAGCAATATTCAGGGGTGTAGCTTTCCAAAGTTCTTATGGTGTCTTAAAGGAGTTGGTAGAAGATGGGCAGCAATTAATGAGGACACTGTTGTTGAAGTAGCCTTGGCCCAAAAGGACCTGGGGAGTTTTGAGTGGGACAACATACACCTCACCCTCTCAAGGAAAATTCTATTAATTCTTTTTGATAACCCTTTCTATTGTAGGGTTTCCACAACAATCTGGTATCTTTCTATTCTTTCAGATTCACAATATTCAATGAACTCAGTAAATAGATATTCTAAACCATTATCAATTCATAAGGACTTAAGTTTCCTATTACTCTCACTCTCTACCCCAGTTTCCATTTCTTAAAAGTATGAAAGGTGTTAGACGTGTGTTTAAGTATATCAGTCCATAATATCATAGATAATTCATCGATAATTTTCACAAAGTACAAGCCTACACCATGAAAGGTGACCCTTGAAGGACCCCATAAATCATAATGTACATATTCAAGAGGTTCTTTAGCATTATACATGGACCTACTGAAACTGAATCTCCTTGATTTCCCATATACAGAGTCCTCACAAAATGATTGACTGCTAGGAGTGATGTTGCTTAGAAGGACCTATTTCTTAAGATCACTAAGACCCTTATCACTAAAGTTCCCTAGTATCCTATTCCAGAAGGTATTGGAATAAATTTTTGAACTAAAAGAGGTATTCAAATGGATTCTATACACTTTACCATCTCAAACATACATGCCATTTCGAAGGGTTCCTTTCATAACTGTGAGGGATCCTCAGGAAACTCGAAGGCTTCTAGATCCATACTTTAAGACATACCCTTTATAGTCAAGTATTTATGGGGATATTAGGTTTATTTTCAATTTAGGCACCCACCTAACTTCCTCAAGATATTTTATAGTCCCATCATGAAGCTCAAATGAAATTGAACCTATTCCCATAATGTGGAAGCTCCGGTTATTCCCTATAAATACCTCACCAAACTTTACCTCTCTTAATTCAGTAATAAATTCCTTCCTATGAAACATGTGGAATGAGCATCTTGAATCTAGAATCCACTCATACGATATGGTTATGTCAGAGACATTTGACACATTAGTAGTTTCAAAGTCTTGTTTAAATAATATGGAATGGTCATTATTACTATCTTTATAGTAATCCATACAATTAGGATAGTTATTCTTAATATGTCCAAGTTGTTTACATTGAAAAAATTTGATTACCTTGACTTTAGACTTGATTCTATGTTTCTTGGACTGACCCCTATCTTTTCCCTTACCCCTTGACTCACTTCGGCCTCTAGAATCACTTTTTTCCCAGTGTTCATCTCTGTCCCTAACATTTAAACCCTCAGACTCAATTTTTATACTACCCTTTCGTTGATGGTCTTTAGAGAGAAAATAATATTTTACTTCTTCAATAGTTAATGTGTCTTTCCCGTACATCATAAAGTCTTTAACATAGTTAAATTAATCATCTAATTATGTTAACAATATGATGGCTTGGTCCTCATAATGTATTTTAATGTCAATGTTGTCTAGATCTAACAAGATTTTTTTAAATTCATCAACGTGTATCCTAACTGCAGTTCTAGGGTTCATTTTGAATGTATATAATCCCATTTTCTTATATAGTCTACCAACAAGAGATTTATTCATATAAAGGGATTCCATTTTAAATCATATACCAGTGGTAGAAGACTCATATGCTACCTCTCTTAATACTTTGTCTCCCAAAGATAAAAGTAAAAGACTATGGGATTTTCAAAGGGTCTCCTCAGGGACATCAACATAGGAAACCACAACCTTCCCATCAGGGTTAGTGATGGTTAACTTCTTTCTAGAGCCAACAAGGGAATCTATTAGGTCATTGTGATCTAATAGGTCTATCATTTTAATTATTTAGAGATTAAAGTCATTCTCACCATCAAACTTATCAATATAGAAATTAGTTGAACCCATGGAAACGAAACAGTTGGCTCTGATACCACTTGTTCGAGTTAGTTACGTAAACCCTAAATAAGCCTAGATCCACTATCGCGTTTAATGGTGAACAAATTGATATGTTTGATTAAGAGATTGGATACAATCGAATCAGATCAAGAACAATAATCACAAACAAATAATTTAAAGGATATAAATAGTTAGTGAAGAAAAGAAAAGAGAACAACAGATGTAACGTGCTTCGATCCTATGGGGACCTACGTGCCCAGTGATAACACCACTAGGGAAATAATTTTATTAGGATGCATGAAAAGGAAGCAAGAACAAATAAAACTTGAATGTAGAAATTAAAGGACCAAATAAACAATTCGAGGAGGCCGATCTTTCTGAACTAGGTGGAAATGGTCAACCATGTCATATAGAGTCATCCTTGTCCACTCTTGGATGAACTCATGCACACACCTAAGAATGATATAGTTGAATACATGACAAAGAAAGAATAAATCACTAAAAATCCATGAAAATTATACTAGATCTTGGATATGATGAAAATATGTCCAGAACTGTTACCAATTGAAGTGTGGTTATTTGAATACCCAGAACCAAGATGATCGCCACTAAGTCTCCATCGGAGAAGAACTCTGGTTGTGAGAGTTGGCATGTACAGTGGTAGAAGGGAGTGCGGGTGGCCGTTATCTCCTGGATTGTTCTCCCTACTTCGTCGTAGAGCCTAGATGAAGGTTCCCTCACCAAGAGATATCTACATTGTAGAAATCAATGAATCCAGAGGAGGCTTCAGGAATCTCAGGCAGAGATGCAGGATAGAAGCTATGTGGAAAAATGGGATCAACGTGATGGTTCATGTAACCAAAATCAATACAACACACATGACTAGTGGAAAAACCTTAGTGGATTAGTGAAAATTACATCGGATCGAGCCCAGCCAAAGAAAACACATCAAGATCAATTTGGACCTTTAGATCGAAGATTATCGATGTTCCAGAGAAAGTTTTACAAACAAGTAAGGATAAAACATATACGAGATACAAATAAACTGGTAAACCAATAAAAAAAAAATCCACATCACCATATCTGCTGCGGAATCCATTAAAACCATGAAAAACATATGGAATAAAATTCATATAAAATAAATTGAATTCATATAATTGCAACAAAAATATGGATGGGTATAATTCAACAAAATTAATGTTTGATTAAATTACCAATGATCTATAAATGAATAAATTCTAGTAAAAATCAATGGTTAAGCGTTTTTTGGTTTATTCTAAAAATTAGATGATAATCCAATGAATTTTTCTATTTATTTATAATTGATAGACAATAAGAGTAAAAATACAATAAAATATTAATGATAAAGAATGAAAAGCTTTGCATGATAAACACCTATGTATTCAGTGAAAGAAAAAGGAAATAAGCCTATCATTGATGAATAAGGTTTCAACCGCATCATCTTATATCCATAATTATGATGTCTATGGATAAGGTGTTTTTCCTTTAATCATAAATGGTAAGGACCCCATTGAAAATTTTATTACATTTATACCTTTAATCATAAATAGTAAGGACCCAATTCAAAATTGTTATTACATTTATAAACACTTGAAAGTGGTATATATTGATATGATTAATAATTCCAAAAAAATATTTGACTATTGATAAAAAACAAAAAATATTTTTTTATGATCAATATAACTTATTTCATAATGACACGTTTAAGGGTAAAATAACTATAGATGAGTACCTGTAACATTATTCTTCTATCATTTTTATCAATTCATATATCTTAAGAACTCTAATTCTAATTTCATATCCATGATTTGGAACATAAAGAGATATAAAGTTACATTTTCAAGTTAATGTCTACTAGTTCTATTTTTTATTTTTTGGTGTATATTGATAAAAGTGGATGGACTGAGTACCCAAGTTTCCTCTCTAAGGGAGGTCTTTAGGTTATTTTATAATGAATAATAAAGACCAAATAATAACACAAGTCTGACATGGGATGAAAACTCTATCACCCCCCCTTAAGCTAGGTGTACCTATCTTGAACATAATGAAAAATAGATCAAAGAAAAGAAAAACAAAGAAATCAATAGAAATTTAAAATACTTCCCCTCAAACTAGAAATACCTATCTTGATTACAAAAAAAATATAACAATTAAAAGATAATCCTCCATGGATGTTACTCCCCCATAAGAAGTTTATGGATGATGCTGTTGAAAAAATTGGTTGATAAACCTCACAAGCGGTCCTTGTCGATAGAGCATCCGGAAAGCCACATAGGCAGACCAGTCGCTGGAGGTGATGGTAATTCTATACAGGCAGGTTGGTTGTCCGATGCACCAATAATTCCACACATGTGGTGTTAGGTGAGGGAGCACTAGTAATGCCACTATGGCGGTGTCTGTCTATGGAGCGCCAGAAAATATGCATAGGCAGGCCGTTCGTCGGAGGTTATAGGAAAGATAGAGTGGAGTGTTTTGTTGCTAGAGAGGAGGTTGGAAAATATAGACATGGATGAAACCAATGGGGAGGGCTTCCTTATAGAGGATCAAGGGATGGGAGAGATCTAGAGAGTATATCCAGTTGCGACCAACCAGATCTGGCCGAATGGGAGGGAGAGTTGGATACCAGCGACGAGAGAATAGTCGAGGAGCTGGGTCGTGCATAGTGTAGTGGTGATACGGGGGGAGAAATAGATCTGGAAGGATAAACATATCTATAAGGTGTCACACAGGATGGTTAGTCACACAAGAAGTAGTTGTCACTACAGAAGGGGTGAAGAGAAAAAGGGTCAGCACAGTTGGGTGAGGCGGTGGCATCAGGAGGTCCCACGACTACAGATGCTAACTTGCTGGGAGGCGGGGTTGAGCGTGGTCGTAGGTGAGTGTCAACCATAGAGGAGCCTATGATAGGTGACATTAGTTTGGATATGGGAGAGGGTAGGTCTCCTATTATCACGTTTGGAAGAATCTACGAAGGAACTATGTATGGATTCCATCGAGAGGGGGGGGGGGGATTGTGCACGAGAGTCACTGAGCAGGGATGAGCTGACGCGATGCAGGGAGGGTTCTGCCAAGAGGGAGCCATCAGGAGGAGGTGGGACTGCCGCAGAGGGATAGAGTGGGGGGGGGGGGGTGTGATGATGTCCTAGGGTTGAGGTCCTCCACCCCACAGTGGGGGTATCCACAGGTACTCAGAAAAAAAAAGAGATGGAAGGGATGGGGATAGGGTTAGGTAAGAACCTCCTAAGATACCATGTATAATGATAAAAGAGGGTGGACCCAAATACCCACGGTTCCTCTCTAAGGGATACCTTGAGGTTATTTTATAATGACTAATAAAGATCACATCATACCACAAGTTCGATGTGGGATACATACTCCAAAAGTTGGTATGCTTATTTTTCTCCCTTTAGTACATTCATAGAACATGTGATCTTTTGAATTATCAATCATTCTCTATTTTTACTAATTTCTTCATCCTTTAATTATTTTTTTCAAAAATGTTTCACTTCATCTGAAAAAATATACTTAAAACCTATCAATTCAAATTTCATTAAAAAAACCATAATATAAATACATCCACTATCCACATGAAAAAAATGTTCATTAAAAAATATCATATTCACATGAAACCCCATCATTAATAACATTATCAACAAGATAAAACTAAAAAAATAACAGGGGACCAATGTGAAAATTACAATTATATTCATAAACATATCCATTAGCATTATTACTATATTTCATCAACCATTTCATTTTTATCGATCAATAGTTATACTCATAACTACATTTTAAGGACCTTTCTAATATGTATAATTATTCTAACTATAGAGTTAAAACATTAACATTTTCTGCAAGAATTACCTCATAAAAATATAAAAAAGGAAGAAGAAAAGTTTTTGGAATCACCCCTATTCTCCTTTCTACATTCCCCAATGTTGGATAGGAATGACCCTTTGTTGATATATAATTACACCATGAAACTCTCCAGTAAGTGGTATCATCCCTGTGTTATATTAGAGGATAACCCTACGAAATTCTATAACCAAAATAATAGGATATATGTGTTTTAAGGAAACATTGTTATAAAAGTGGAATAACCTCATTTTGAATCAACACACCACTATTCCCACTTCCAAAAATATAGACGTATAGAAATTGATACCTTATCTCAAGGAAAACCAAAATAACTTCCCATAAACTCATCATAATTCCAAGATTTCAAAATGTGTAGATGATGATATACTATAAATGAATATTTATATGAATATAAATAATTCATCGAGAATATATTAATTTCACAAAGAACTGAGAAACCATTAAAATACTCTATCTCAAGATGTTTTATTATTCATAAAAGTTTACCATTCTTAAAAAAATATAAGCATCAAGGATAAATATTAAATGAGAGATTAAGAATGTGGGTTTGAATAATGATGAGGAATTTCTTTCACTAAAACCTCTATTTATTATTTAATTTTCTATCCCAAAACTTAATCCCCCATCTATAATTTACCTTTAAATAAAAAGGGACAACTGAAGTTTTAATAGACCATAATGATTATTTTTACCAAAGAAATATAAGAAGCCTATTATTTTCCTCCCTTATTCCACAATTTTCTTTTAATATTTAAAAAATGCATTTCCACCAATCGCATGATATTACAAATGGATAAATAATATTCATATATATATATATATTTCAATTTAAATTATTCTAATATTACTCACCCAAAATATTACTTAACTCCAAATTAAAAAAATAATAATTTAAATAATAATAATAATATAAACCATGATAAAAATATTTAATAGTTGAATATTTGTTCTCGTTTCTATAGATTTTTTTTATCATGACTTTTTTTTCTGAAAAATATTAAATAAATAATGTATAAAATAAACATACATTTTCAACACATACATAAATAAGAGACCTCTCATGTTACATCCAAAAATATTATTTTGTTCATTTAAAGAATATTAATTATATAAACTCCAAAAATAATATATCAACACATAATTCTATTATAATTAATAGTAACAATTTCAATTAAAAAATATTTCCTAATTAAATCCATTTTTAACTTAGAATCCTCCCACATCTTCAAATAAAATAATAAAATATCAATAGTATCCAATATATCATTATAAAGATATTCCATATATAATATTTTACAAAACATCAATAGATAACACATATTCAACTCTAAGTTTTATATTTTAACATGAGGCATTTTATTTCACTACACTTAAAATTCATATTCTTTAATAAATAAATAATTATTCATAATAAATAAACAATATTAATTCCATAACTCTTAACATAGTAAATTATATCATTCTCTTCTTAAAGTGTATCTCTTCATTTAAACCTTTTCCATAGTCACATAATAATAACATTCCATATAAACTTAAATATTTAAATTAAAATGAATGGCCAAATTTAAATAATGGAAAGTATAACTTGGTATTATTTTTCTCTATGAGTCATATTAATTACATAAAATCATTCACATATTAAAATTAAAAACACTTTTTACTAGAATTGTCCTTAACCCCCATCCACTAGGGCTCGTCCTAGGTCAACAATGTAGAGAGGGTGTAACCCCCAATGTAAAGACCCAAGATTTCCATGTAATTTTTTTAAATAAATGGGTATTTTATGAGTCAATGAAAGTTGATGTCATGTGATTCTGAGGCGCGGAGTGCCCAGAATGAATTTCTGATTTTTTTGGGTACATTTAGTAAATGCGCGAGTGGGTTTTTATAAATTTTGAATCGGCACTTGGAATTGAAATCTGATCGCACTGTTGAACTCGTAGCACCAGTTTTTTCTTAAGGATAATTTCACCTCAATGGTAGATAGTCGAGGGTGAAAGTTAGTTTTTGGGTTTTTCATGTACGAATAAAATAAAAATAAAAGTGTGTGGAATTTTTATTTTTATTTGAAACACCCATGTGGGTGTTGGGAGGTGGGGTCCACTAGAACTAAACCTCCATGTGGAAGTTGCGAAGTGGGGACCACCAGAACTTAACCTCCCATGAGAGGTTATGGTGGTGGGGACCACCCAAACCAAACCTCCCATGAGAGGTTATGGTGGTGGGGACCATCCGAGGCCAAAACCTCTCAACCCCCTTCATTAATGTGGAGGAACCTCTTGACTTCTTCCACATTAATTATACCAACGTGCATACCTTGAATATGCCAACCCTTCTTTAATTAATTTCTGTGCCAACCTCATCAATTAATTAAGTGGAGTGAACTTAATTAATCCTATTTTAAATTTATTCCAATGAAATAAATATCCAACATATTTTATTTGGTTGGCTATTCATTTGTTGGCAATGTTTTTGAAAAGGAGTATTGGTAGGAGGGATAAAATCTCTCCAATGAAGAACTACTTATCCAAATGAAGAATGTGTTCTTCCAATGAAGAATTCCAATGAATAACGCTGCCCCCGACTTTGACCTTATTTCTTGAGATTTCCTCTGACATAGGACGTCTTCGACTTCGATGAACCGGCACACAAACTAACGATCAAGGAAAACACCGACGACACCGACATCCGTCTTTTCCCAATGATTCATCTTCTTCTCCGTGACTCAATCGACATATCAAATCGATGTAGGGTGATTATTCTCGTGATAATACTTTTCCCATATTCTTACCTTGGTTTCGTTTGCGGTTTTGGAATGAAACGTTGTGGAAACTTGTAAGCTATACGTTCTTCTTTCTTGTTGAGCCTTATGCTACCACTCTAAACATGGAGGGTGTGGGACAAAAAAACATGGACCGACCCCCTCCTCTGTTCTTCTTTGTGGTGATCTTAGGAACGAAGGAAGGCAATGAAGGAAACGACGCCGCCACCCGTGGCCACTGCGACCCGTGCCGCCCCTGCGGTGCTCCGACCTCTCGGTTGAACCAGTCGCACGCCCTCATCACATCGCGCCGCCTCTGGCTGAACCGGCCCCACGATCAGACTCATGACACCCATTGGCCAAGACACACCGGTCGCGCCGCCCGCCGTCCATGCCACCACAGGTCGAGCCACCCCGGCCGCGCTGCCCGCCAGCCGAGCCACCCCGGTCGCTCTGTCCACTGGCCGCACTGTCGGCCGGTCGCACCGCCCGTGGGCCTCCGAGATGCCCCAGATCACACAGCCTATGGATCTTCTATATTCCCCATGGAATCATGCCCTCGTGTCACCCTCTTCGGTCGAGCATCAACTGCGGCTCTCCGCGGCCCCTCGCGTCCTACTGGGCTGGACCCAGCGAGCCAGGCTGAACCCAATAGGTCAGCCCGCCCAAAGGTCCATGCTGGACCCAACAGGTTGGGCTGAGTCGAACCGATCTGGGTTGGCCCAAGCCGGGTCATGTCGGGTCGGTCCAACTAGGTCGGACCAGACCGGGGTCCACTTCGACCCATTTACTCTCCTTCGGCCATATTTTTGGCACCGAATGTCCATTTGACGAACTGTCAGCGGTAATGGAAATCTTGGAATGAGATGGTCTCGTTGAGTATACCCTACTGGTGTTTTTGGTATAGTTGAGGTATGGTTAGGTTGGATCGAGCACGAATCCAACTGGGCCTCTGGAACTAAAAGGCTAATAACTCACAGACCGGGTGTCCGATTGACGTGTCGTCTATTGCTTTGAGACCCCCTTGACATGGAGATCCTTTGAGATACTTCTTTGTGGGACTTTGTGACAATTGGAGTATTGACCAGTAGATCATGGAGTGGATCCTTCCAGAGATGAGTGAGCATTGTGCGGAGGCCTTGTAGTTGGATGAGACTTGAGGACTGCTGACCGTTTCAACTCGGAGTGACTCGACTATCCTAGTGGGAAGCGCCTTGGTGTCACGGCAGACCCACAGTGGGGAGCGCCTCGGTGTCACGATAGACCCACGATACTCGACAGGAGGAGTACCTCAGCTGGCTA
Source organism: Viscum album (assembly GCA_963277665.1). NCBI lineage: Eukaryota > Viridiplantae > Streptophyta > Magnoliopsida > Santalales > Viscaceae > Viscum > Viscum album. Next base: position 1,642,439,431 of record OY728165.1, read on the forward strand.
TATGGGGGAGCGCGCTTGGTGACACAGAATAACCATGGTGGGGATCACCTTGGTGATGCAGCAGACCCACAATACTCGATAGGAGGAGTACCTTAGCATTCCACAGTTATTGGGAAATGCCTTGGTGTCGTTGCAAGCCCACTGAACTCGATAGAGGAGGAGTTCTCTAGAAGTTGAGGTTTTGATAATTTGACTGGGTATGTTACATGATACTACCCCTAGAATAAAATCATGGTTTCAGGTGAGTCAGTTTTTCTATGATTTCTTCATGATTGAGATGGATTACTTGATAACTTAGGTATATGTACGAGCACAAACCTAAGTAGGGTTATCTGTTGATTTTATACTTCGTGGTTTATCGTTGGTGGATTTTTGTGAGTCCTTGAGGGTCTCAGGGTCCCTAATATGTATCGTTATACTCACCCCTGCACAGGATATGCCCGCACCTTATTGTGTTGGATGCAGACGACAGACATCGCTGACTGAGGCCGAGAGTACCAGGACTGGACAGTACCTGGAGGTGGACCTTTCGATGAGTCGGTACACGGAGGAGAAGGATGGAAAATGAGTGCTGGGAGGTGATATGTACCTACCCTTTAGGTAGGAACCTCGAAGGATGACCCAACAGTTGAATTTTCCTTTTCTTCAGTTGTATTGTATCACAATAGTACTTGTACTTTCTAGTTGGGCTTGTATTATTGCCCCTTTTACTTTCAGCACTCTTTTGGTTATACAGTTTACTCATGTTCATATCTTGTTGTGGGTGTTTGTAGGTTTTATAGGAAATGACTTCCCAATTTTACGGAATTACGCCTTTGGTGCTAGTCACCATCCCCTGGCCTATGGAAGGTGGGCTTGGGGTAGTCATGACATGGGCCCCGAGGGACGGGTCGTGACAAATTGGTATCAGAGGAGTCGTTTCTACCATAGAACATAAGACTCTGATCTTTCTTTTCTATGAAGCAATAATGTTAGGATTAGTGAGTGTAGTTTTCAGTTCAGGGAGTCCAGTGTTGGTGCGGCATCTGACATATCCATACACCATGAACTTGACTTCTAATTTCCGACTCAGTGCATGAAAAAACTGATTGCATGTGTGTTTTCAAGAGTTTTCTTTGTGATTTCTTAATTCATCTCACCAGGTTTAACTTATTGACTGTGTCAGCTCACCAGGTATACCTTTTTAACCGTAGTGCACCTATTTCTTTTTAGGATGCCTCTATGAAGATAGCCAGCTAGAGTTCCAAGTGTTGTACGCACTGATAGCCCACCGAGCAATGAGGCCTTGGTGCATGGCCCTTTTCTAGTAGAGGCGCCAGCAGAGGCACCAGCGGTACCATTACCCGTTGGTCCATCAATGCTACCATCCCTAGTAGCAGAGAGTGCATGCTTCTTGAGCGCGTTTCATGAGTTCCAGTTCCAGAGTCCACCTAGGTTCAGGGGAGAGATAGACCCACAAGTGGCTGAGGATTGGCTGGAGTCTATGGTGAGAGTTTTCCGACTTGTAGGGACACTAGCCGATTTCATAGTGATCCTTGTTACCAGCCTTCTACAGGAAGCTGTAGGAAGATGGTAGAGCTTGATGCTCCAGGTTCATGACGAGGTGACACCTCTCTTGGAATACTTCGAGAGCCTGTTTCGAGCAGAGTTTGTCCTAGCGAATCTTTGTGTAGTGCGCATTCAAGAGCTATTTCGTTTGCATCCGGGGCAGCATGGCTGTAGCTCAGAACTCAGCAAGGTTCACCGAACTCTCACAATACTCCACTGATATGGTGTGGGACCCATTATTTAGGGCCCGGACCTTCGACCAGGGACTCAGGAGGGATATCAGGGCTTCAGTGATCTCACTCAGCATCCCGACATAGGCATGGGTGTTAGAGAGAGCGCTCTTGGTGGAGATTTTCCTTTCTGATTAGTCATCAGCATTGAGACCCACTACCAGTCATCATGTAGTAGAGTCTTCTACAGATGGAACCATACATACGTCACAGAGGTCCAAGAGAACCAGACCTATAGATGGATGACTGCATGACTCAGGATCAGTTGTGTGGGGCACCCGAAGCAGAACTATTCTTGCCAGGAGCGGGCAATGTTATGCCTGCGACGGGCATGGTCACATGGCTCATGACTGTCTGACCTGTCATTCGGAGGATCAATAAATAGTCGAAAGACCACACAGGTAGAGACAGAGGTTCGACCAAGGAGGTCTTCAGGGATCAGGTGGACATGGAAGAGGATCTAGTCGTAAAACTAGCGGTGGGCGATGATTTGAGATGTTACCACTACCACAACCAGGAGGTCCAACCCGAACATAGGGAGCATGTGGACAGGGGAGAGCTCAGCTCCAGGCAGCTGAGGCCTATGATCACGACACTCCGGAGATGATACGAGGTACGATCTGTGTCTACTCCACCTTAGTTGCAGTACTTGTAGACACATAGGCCAGTCATTATTTTATTTTCCCTGCCCTCGTTTGGAGCTCATAGATTCCGATGGAGCCGTTGGCTCGATCCTTACAGCAAGAGATTCCTATGGGAGCAGATTCAATAATTATGCAGTAGTGCCGGTAGTGTGATCTTACTCTACAAGGAGAGAGATTTGGCTGGGATATCCTAGTAGTGGCGTCGAGGCCTTATGACGTTATCTTGGTTATGTACTAGTTATCTACAGTCCATGCCCAGATAGACTGTATGAGGAGAAAAGTGCGGTGTGTCCGCACAAATGGGACCAGGTTTACCTTCATCGGTGAGAAGGGATCCTTTGCAACATAGGATGAACTTACCCATAGGAGGGTGCAACCGATCACTCATAAGTTGGCTTGCTTTACCCTCGGATTAGTTGATGTAGAGAGTCTGTGCAATCCTATAGAGGTTGACCAGTATGCGGATTTATTCCCTAATGATGTTCTGGGTCTATCTCCTCGCAGAGAGGTGGAATTTTATATTTAATTTTACCCCAAGATAGAACCGATATCTACCCCGGCGTATCGGATGGCTTATGCAGAGCTTTGTGAGATGTAGGTATAGCTAGAGGACTTGCAAGAGAAGAGATTCATCCGGCTCAGTGTTTATCCTTGGGAAGCCCTGATTCTGTTCGCCAAGAAGGAATATGGGAGCTTGAGGCTTTGCGTTGACTATCAGTGCCTGAACCAGGTGATCGTGAAGAACAAGTACCCACTCCCAAGGATTGACGACCTCTTTGATCAGCTGAAGGGAGCACGGTGGTTCTTGAAGATAGACCTCAGATCAGGCTATCATTGTCTTAGAGGTCGAGACGAGGATGTGTAGAAGATGGATTTCAGATGTTAGTACGACCACTAAGAGTTCTTGGTTATGCCCTTCAGCACAACCAACGCTCCTGCAGTGTTCATGGGACTCATGAACAAGGTCTTTTATTTGTACCTTGATCGCTTTGTAGTGGTCTTCATTGAAGACATTTTGATCTATTTGGATATTGAGGAGGAGCATGCCTATCATTTATGGGTAGTACTTGACACACTCCGAGATCACCAACTATATGGTATACTCTCAAAGTTCAAATTCATAATCCAAGAGGATCACTTTCTAAAAAATGTCATCTCAAAGGCTGGAGTTGCAGTAGATCTAGCAAAGATTGAGGCAGTACTTGCTTGGGAGCCACCCAAGAGTTTGACAGAGGTATGATGTTTCCTGGGTTTGGCTAGATATTACTAGAGGTTTGTGCCAGACTTCTCCAGAGTTGTAGCACCACTATCAGCCTTGACGAAGAATGGGAAACCCTTTGTGTGGTTGGAGAGATGCCAGCAGAGATTTTAGAAGCAGAGGAAGAGGCTGACTAGTGCCCCCCATCTTGAGGCTTCTAGAGGAGGGTGTAGGGTACATATTTTACTAAAACGCATCAGGGACCGGGCTTGGATTCATCCTAATGCAGGAGTGAGCAGTGATTGCATATGGTTTTCGGAAGCTGAGAAAACATGAGAAGAACTACTCTACCCATGACCTAGAGTTAGCTGTAGTGGTATTTGCCTTGGAGATGTGGTGGAACTATCTTTTGGGCGAACATTTTACAGTGTACTCTGATCACAAGAGTATCAGTTATATCTTCTCTCAGAAGGAACTGAACCTGAGACAACGATGTTGTATTGAGTTCTTCCAGGACTATGACTTAAAGATAGTCTATACTCCTAGGAAGGGGAAAGTTGTAGCAAATGCCCTCAGCAAGAGGTCTGGTATTCAGCTGCTAGATGAGGCGATAGAGTAGCTGGCCTCTTTGCAGATATCCTTTGTGGATAGAGATAGAGCAACCTTTCTACAGTCTCTTACAGTCACTCCCCACATCGTCAGCGAGTCAGGGAGGCACAACGTGGGGATGCTAACTACGAAGCACGATGTGCACAGATATCCACAGGACAAGCACCAGATTTATTTTCTGAAGGTGGGGAGCATGTCATCATCTTCATAGGATGTACAATGGTACGAGTATAACTTCAAGAGGAAGTGTTGAGTGAGTTTCACACATACCCTCTAGTGGTACATCTAAGAGTGGAGAAGATGTATCAGGACCTCTGATGACAGCACTGGTGGCTGGGAATGAATAAATCAATAGCAGAGTTTGTCTCTCGATGCCTCACTTCTCAGCAAGTGAAGGCAGAGTATCTAGTACCAGTAGGCTTGGTTCAGCCTTTAGAGGTTTCATTATGGAAGTGGAATCAGATATCCATGGAATTTGTGATGATTCTTCCCCATACGAATAGGGGATATGACTCGATTTGGGTGATTGTCGACCGACTCACCAAGTCGGCCCACTTCCTACCGATTAGAGAGTAGGGCTTAGTAAAGATCTTGGGATGCCTCTATGTACAAGAGATTTTTCAGCTACATAGAGTACCCTCGATGATTGTCACCAATCATGATACATGATTTACTTCCCGGCTATGGAAGGGGTTGTAGGAGGCTTTTGGGATGCAACTTCATTTGTGCACCACCTTCCATCCTCAGACGGATGGCCAGACTGAGTAGACCATTTGGACCCTTGGGGACATGCTCTGTTCTTGTGTCCTCGACTTTGGTCATATTTGGGAGGATAACTTGCCTTTGGTGGAGTTTTCATAAAACAATAGTTATCACTCCACCATTGGGATGGCACCTTTTGAGGCGTTGTAAGGGAAACCTTACAGATCCCCTTTGTGTTGGACTGACATAGGGGAGTCAGCACTAGTGGGACCAGAGATGGTACGTGATACCACAGAGAAGGTGCAGATCATCCAGAAGTGGATGAAGACTACATAGAGTAGGCAGAAGTCGTATGCTGATAGGAGATGGGGACCTCTGGAGTTTGAGGATGGCGACCACGTCTTTATATGGGTCTCACCTCGACAAGGTTTGGGGAGATTTGACCGAGGTGAAAAGTTATATCTAAGGGTCATCGGACCTTTTCAGGTCCTAATTAGAGTTGGTGAGGTGGCTTACAGCTTAGCTCTTCCACCTCAGTTACTGCAGGTGCATGACATCTTCCACGTATCCTAGATGAGGAGATACATGCATGACCCTTCTCATATCATCATTCATGGCGAGATGGACATCGACGATGGGGAGACTTTCACGGAGGTTCCAGTAGAGATTGAGGATCGACAGGAGCAGGTCCTTCGTGGACGGTCGATACCTCTGGTGCGTGTTCGCTGGTAGCATAGGAACCTCCTGGAGATCACATTAGAGCGAGAGGCTCAGATGCATGATCTATACCCCCACTTGTTCCCTTAGTTTTAGTGGTGGCCTACGGGGACGTAAGGCCTAAGGTGGAGAGAATGTAAAGACCCAGAATTTCCATGTAATTTTTTTTAAATAAATGGGAATTTTAAGAGTCTGTGAAAGTTGACGGCACATGATTCTGAGGCCCGGAGTGCCCAGAATGAATTTCTGAACTTTTGTTTGGGTACGTTCAGTAAACGTGCGAGCAAGTTTTTCTAACTTTTGAACCGGTGCTCTAAATTGAAATCTGAGGGCACCGTTGAGCTTGCAGTGCCGATTTTCACTTAAGGAGACTTTCAACTCAACTGTAAATGGTCGAGGGTGAAATTTAGTTTTTTAGTTTTTCGTATAAGAATAAAATAAAAATAAAAGTGTGTGACATTTTTATTTTTATTTGCAACACCCATGTGGGTGCCGGGAGGTGGGGTCCACCGGAACTAAACCACCATGTGGAAGTTGAGAAGTGGGGACCACCAGACCTTAACCTCCCATGAGAGGTTATGGTGGTGGGGACCACTTGAGGCCAAAACCTCTCAACCCCCCTCATTAATGCGGAGGATCCTCTTGACTTCCTCCACATTAATTGTGCCAATGCATATACCTTTAATATGCCAAACCTCATTTAATTATTTTTTGTACCAACCTCATCAGTTAATTAAGTGGAGCCAACTTAATTAATTCTATTTGAAATTTATGTCAATGAACTAAATAGCCAACATATTTAATTTGGTTAGCTATTCATTTTTTGGAAAAGTTTTGGAAAAGGGGGATTGAGAGGAGGGAAAAAGATCTCCAAAGAAGAACTACTTCTCCGAATGAAGAACGCGTTATTCTAATGAAGAATGCCGACCCCGACTTCAATCTTCTTCCTCGAGACTTCCTCTGATGTAGGACGTCTTTGACTTCAAAGAACCGATGCACAAACCGACCATCGAGGAAAATTTCGACGGCACCGACGTACATATTTTCCCAACGATTCATCTTCTTCCCTACGACTCTGTCGATGTATCAACCCGAGGTAGGGGGATTATTTGCGTGATAACACTTTTCCCATATTCTTACCTTGGTTTTGTTTGTGGTTTGGGAATGAAACATTGCGGAAAGTTTTAAGCTATATGTTCTTCTTTCTTGTTGAGCCTTATTCTACCACTCTAAACACGGAGGGTGTGGGCCAAACAAACATGGCATGACCCCCTCCGCCTTTCTTATTTGTGGCGATCTTAGGAATGACGGAAGGTAAAAAAGGCAACAACGCCGCCACCCACGACTACCGTGACCCGTGCTGCCCCCACGGTGGTCCGGCCTCTCGGCCGAACCGGTAGCGGGCCCTCGCCGCGTCGTGTCGCCCCGAGATGAACCGGCCCCATGCCCCGGCTCGCGACACCTGTTGGCCGAGCCACCCCGGTCACGCCACTCGCTGGCCGCCCCACCCAACCTCTGAGCCACCCCGGCCGCGTCGCCCGCCGGCCGAGCCACCCCGGCCTCACCACCCGCGGCCTTCTGAGTCGCCCCGGATCACGCCACCCATGACCCTTCGAGCTTCCCCGCGGCCTCGTGCCCTCGTGGAACCCTCTGTGGCGGAGCTGCCCTTATGGCTCTCTACAGACCCTCATGGCCTATTGGGCCAGACCCAGTGGGCCGGGCCGAACCCAAAGGGTCAGGCCGCCCAATGGGCCGAGTAGGACCCAACAGGTCAGGCCGAGTCGACCCAAGTCGGGCTGGCCCAGGCCGGGTCAGACTGGACTCGGGCCCACAATGACCCATTTACACTCCTTCGGCCATATCTTTGGCACCAGACGTCCGTTTGACAAACCGTCAGTAGTGATGGAAATATTGGAGCAAGACGGTCCCTTTGAGTATACCCTATTAGAGTTTTTGATATAGTTGAGGTATGGTCAGTTTGGATCGAGCACGAATCCAACCGGGCCCCCAGAACTAAAAGGCTAATAACTCACAGACTAGGTGTCTGATTGACACGTCGTCTGTTGCGTTGAGACACCCTTGACATGGAGGTTCTTTGAGATGAGCGAGCATAGTGCGGAGACCTAGTAGCTGGCTGAGACCTATTGACTACTGACCGTGTCAACTCCGAGTGACTCGACTAGCCCAGTGGGGAGCGACTTGGTGTCGCGGAAGACCCACAGTGGGGAGCGCCTTGGTGTCGTGATAGACCCATAGTGGGGAGCGCCTTGGTGTCGCGGAAGTCCCATGGTACTCAACAGGAGGAGTACCTCAGCAAGATACATGGGGGAGCACACTTGGTGATGCGACAAAACCATAGTGGCGAGCGCCATGGTGATGCAGCAGACCCACAACACTCGACATGAGGAGTACCTCAGCAGTCCAAGGTTAGTGGGAAGTGCCTTGGTGACGTGGTAGACCCACTGTACTCAATAGAGGAGGAGTTCTCCAGCAGCCAAGGTTTTGATAATGTGACTGGGTATGTTACTTGATACTACCACTAGAATAAAATCCTAGTTTGAGATGAGTCAGTTTTTTTTTGTGTTTTCCTCATGATTGAGATGAATTACTTGATAACTTAGGTATATGTATGGGCATATAACTAAGTATGGTTATCTGTTGATTTTATACTTTGTGGTTTATCCTTGGTGGATTTTTGTGAGTCCTTGAGGGTCTTGGGGTCCCTTCTGTGTATCATTATACTCACCCCAGCATGGGCTATGCCCGCACCTTGTTGTGTTGGATACAGACAACGAACAACGCTGACTGAGGCTGAGAGTACCAGGACTAGACGGTACATGGAGGAGGACCTTATGATGAGTCGGTACACGAAGGAGACCGAACGGCGAGGAGTTTTGAGGAGGCGATTTGTACCTACCCTTCAGGAAGGAACCTCAGAGGATGGCCCAACATATGGATTTTCCTTTTCTTCAGTTGTATTGTATCACAATTTTACTTTTACTTTCCAGTTGGGCTTGTATTCTTGCCCCTTTTACTTTCAGCACTCTTTTGGTTCTACAGTTTACTCGTCTTCGTATCAAGTTGTGTGTGTTTACAAGTTTTAAAGGCAATGCCTTCCCGGTTTTAGGGAATTACTCCTTTGGTGCTAGTCTCCAGCCCCTAGCCTATGGAAGGCGGGCTTGGGGTAGTCATGACATGGGCCCCGGGGGATGCGTCATGACACCCAAAGCCCGCCTCCAATAGACAATGATTTAGTGATTAGAAACAAGGGTATAAAAATGGATAAATGGGAGGAATTTACCATTATATATCCTAGTAAATAATAAGAATCCACAAAAAACTCTATAACATAAATAAATAACTAATCCCAATACATGTAATGTCATACAATGCAAAAAAAAAGTAAATACCAATAAAATGCATAGGTACGACACACAGACACCAGAAACTACTAAATAGACATGGTAAGCTAGTAATTCCCATCTTGATCACCAACCATTTCCTTATCACTAGAAAAATTGATTATATATATATACATATATTTGTTTGTGTGTGTGTTCATACAAGTATACTCAGTAGGTTCTTTTATGGAAATGAGAAAGAAGCATGTTAAAACTCAGCGAATAAATAGAGAAAATAAAATCTTTACCTAATTCAAGTGAACTATATATGAACCTTACCATGAAATGCTCAAAAAATATTGCATTGAAATAGGTACCATAATATCAAAGGTATATATATAATAAAGGTACCCTGTATCCACTTCCTCATAGGTTCATTGCTCTCACTCCCCAACAACAAAGGTCATGTGCTATAATCCATTCCATGTATGAGGTCACATCTGATGTGGGTTGGGCCTTATCCCTACTTCTCCCAATATCTATTAGGGTTTAATGTTCCTTGTTGTCATTTTTTCATACCGCCAAGTCATCATCTCATCATATACCCCATGCATCCCATCACCACCATAACTAAGTAATAAGTCCAAAATAGACCAAAAACCATGTATCATGCAATATACCTCCATCCATTTCAGTTCATAAATGTACATATATAATATCTGCAATCAATATAGAAAGAATACAGGCTTACATATTAACCTAAAGTCGTTATAGTCAGTGCATACTTATAGGGGGAAACAAGATCCATCACTATTGGTGTACGGACATTCTCTATACCTAAATCTATCATATCCCGATAATGCCAACACATCCTGATTCATCTAATGTGAAAGTGGGGATGGGAAATAATCATCCATCTTTTCTCTCACTATCCTAGGTATTATAGAAAACAATTACAACCCAAAGAATTTTAGTGTTGACTACCCTACCATCTTGGGTGGTGGAGAGTATGAAATCATAGAACATATTGATAATATAACCCACATCTAGTATTAGGGAATATATCTTACCCTATAATCAACTATATATATTTTCCCTCATGATAACCCAACTTTCATCACTAGGATAAGAAGCTAATCTAATCCTATTCAAATAAGCACCAAGATTCATTATTATTATTCATTTTTCAAATTAGTAATTACTATCTACTTAATAATATTCATCGTAGTTCTAATAATCTATTCAAATCAGTTACTATCGAAGAGGATTTTATAATATCCTTAAAATTTTAGATTTATAACATAAACCATAGGAACATAAACCCAACCATCCCATGATTTTCTTTATATGTATAAATAGATATCAATTCCATCATCATTTTCTATTCCCATAGATTGTATCACATCTAATTATTATTCCATATTATGGGTATATAAGGAATCTCCCTAAGATTCCATAAAGAAGATGGATTATCATTGAATTAGGCCAACAACCACAGGCAGTTGAAAATAATAACAACAAAATGACCGTCATATCATCCACAAACCATTAACAAGGTGTGAAATCTTAGCTCTCAACATGTACCATATATCTCAACATCACCCACATTGAACCATTTACATAATTAGGGCTCCCATCTAATCTTAGGCCAAATAATCGAAGAATATCAAGTTTTATATATAAAATGTTGTAGGGGATATACCATCCTAAGGCATAAACATGGCTGTGAAATATATTTTCACCAAAGAAAATCCAGGGGAAATAATGGACATCACACTAGGAAAACAAGTTTAAAAAACATGATTGGACTATAAAACAACCCCAAACATATTAATTCTACAAAGCATCATTACCCATCACTTTCATGAATTACCCAATTTATTATGAGTAAGTTTCACCAATAAGAACTTATAAATCAAACAACTAATAACAATTATGGGTGTACCATATACATACTCCATGAAATAGTTTCATGTTTAAAAGATTTTAGTGAAGAATGAAAATTAAATTCATATTCCTCAATCATCATTCATTGTGTCTTTTCATCTTTATGTGGTTTACTCAAGTTTTCAAGAATAAAAAACATGCTAAAGAACAATAATAATCACACCACAAAAAATATCACAGAATCTAGAAAGTATCAAGAAACATCCACCCTCAAAGAATAAACTTATCCAATCATAATACCCTTAAAATATTTATAATTCAGCTACTTCCATTTAATTTTCATTTTTATGGTCGATCTCAAACATTTACCCATTCAAGATAGATCTTGATAATCACACATCAATTAAATTAATATGGATAAGTTATGAATCTTATTCCTCAACATGAAGCTTCAATGTTACGGAAATTAGAATGGATGAATCAATTCAAGTCTCCAATAACCTCTCTATCCATAAATTATTGTATTTTTCAGTTTTTAGAAAATAAATTTTCATGGATATAATGGGAACCAAAACATATAATAGAATAAAAATGGCTATTAGTTCACAATGTTAAACTTTGATCCTTCTTAGAAAAATATAAACTAGTTTGTGATACATTCTATGGATAGTCTCCATTCAACACTAAAATGGATTCCATTTCAACTCTTCTTGGAATATATCCTTGATTTGTGGATCTATATTTTCAATGATTATGATGTATTCTTCCATACTGATATTCCCTTTATTAAAACCATAGAGTAGAATATGATCTTGACTGTAAATCCATTCAATTTTCACTATATTGACTTTGAATTTGGTTTTTATTAAATATATCCTATTAATATATTATCCTGAGGTTTTTATGTGGAAATCCTTACCCACTTTCTCTTCCTTAGAGTGAAGTAGAAAATCTAATAGAGGTGTTGGGTCAATTTCCATCTATTGAGCCCCCACCTAGTTAAGCTGATGGACTAAGTCTGATGTACAACTAGAATTCTTATTTTTCTTCTTCTAAACAACCATATGTCATTCTCCCTTCAAAGGACTGCCCAATATTTTATTTGAAGCCACAACCCCTTCATGGAAGGTAGATTAATTTTTTAGGTGGATGATTGATATGTCCATTATGGTTTGTTCCATTCATAACTTCTTCCAAAGAAGCATGTTTTACCTATACATAACCAATGGGAATTCTAATAAACATTCTTAGATGTTAAATTTTTTTAGATATTTTTGGTTCCAGGCATTACAAAAATGTAGTTTTTCCTGCTCGAGAGACACAATGTACCATTGAGTTCCATGAATCGCTAGACAAAAGATGCCTTGTTACTAAACCATAGAAAGGCCTTAGCCAACCATCACATATATTACTCAGGGGAAGATATCACCTGATATTAGTCCCTATATACATAGTATAAACACCAACTTTGATAAACTAAGGGGTTCCTATCCTAGGCTTTGAGGGAGGAACCAGTTGAATCAAGATACAAGAAGTATCCAAAGACCTTGAGTTAGATAAATCCCTAATCCTTGAAGTAATATACCTATTTTTGGCTCCATCATCTTCCATCATAGGACTATGAACACTGGAATTATTAAGATGAACCCAATACATAAAAGTGTATGGGTCATGATTCAATTGAAAAAAAGTCCAATGAAACAGAATAAACCCGAACAAGAATGGAATGGCCTAGAGAATTTGTCCTAAGATGACACAAAATAAACTTCATTTGAAAAATGAATAACATTATGAACGAGATCTAGGATCCCAATAATATTAGGATACTTTAAAACCCAATCTTTATTGACATGTTTTTCTAAGGAGTAAACATGGGGTCTATGACTCCCAAAATGATCTAACAGTGAATAATTTATGGTAAATGAAGCATAAAAAAATTATGAGGGGGAGATTTCAATCAAAGGTTGTCCATTGAAGATACTCAGGAAAATCAAATTGATAATAATTTATTGGAGGTAATGAGTATAAAAAGGTTTTTTTGAAATGGATAAATTTGTAAGGAACATTAAGGTATGAAAAGAGGGAATGGGATAGATTATTACACCAATATTATGTCATTAATCATCGAAAATAAATTACAAGAGATGAATAAAATAAAGCTTCTATAGCATGAAAAGAGGGAATGAGAGAGATCGATACCAATGAGGAAGAACAAAACTCAACTCGGATAACCCATGAATAGATCTCTATAAGCTGGGGGATAAAGACACGAAAACTGTGATCAAAGGCCTATGAAAGAGCTACTCTATTACTTAGGGTTCAAAGGGAAATTGGATAAATATTTGGTTTTTTAGGGGACTTATGAATTTACATAGGCTGTATTTTTAATGACACCACAAAACAACTGATATGGGTGTATTACAATAATCAAGTTTTTCATTGAAATGATGGCATAAAAAGGGTGGTCATGCCAAAATGGGTTCGAGTCCCACCTTCATCCAAAATTACTGATGAAAATCCACCTCATTTATCACCATTAAATTTAGTCAAAAAATAATATGATATTAATAAGGAAACATTGCATCATGGTAGAAACATGACATCTCAACGACCCCCAAACTAGTAGAAATAAGAGACTCGGCCCTTGGGGTTCCATGTTGTAACCCCATCACCACTTTTTATTAACCCTATAGGAATCATAGACAAAGATATTGATCTCTATATCTCTATGGTGAAACCAAACCAATAAAATATAATGAACCTTAAAATGGAATATCAAACAAAGCCTTCCCCCCAAGCTCCATGATGTAGGTCAGGAAGCACAGCTCAGGAGTCTAAAAAATGGAGGAATCGTTAAATAAAAAAACTAGGAACTCCATGCTACAATCCATGGAAATTATTCATGTTCAATATTCAAAATTACACCACATTGTAACACAAATGACCACATGACAACACCCTTCCTAAAGCTAAAATTCCTCCTCCAGTTGCACTTCTACGCCTTAGTCATGACCCAGATACCTCCAATAACATGATGACAAAAAGTAAGGGCTCATAAAGAACCTTGAACATAAAACAAATACCTCTAGAACAATTCTTATTATAACAAATTAAACCAAAACCTACAGAGGAAAAAGGATGTGAAGAGCCTAGGATAACCACCCCATGAGATTGTTGGGACCAAGTTGGCTAGAGAAGGTTTTCAGATACTTAATAGAGTTTTTTTCTAAGTGTTGTATTTTTTTAAAGAAGAAAGAAATAAATTTTTTAAAATTTGAAAATAATATTGACTATCGCATTCAGTACATCAGTTTAAAAACTTCTAAAAAATACCATCGTATTGAGAACAAATTTTCTGGAGGAAAGGGCTCATCAGATTCACCTCTGGTCCGAAATAAAAGGAAGATTGTAAAGAGAAAGAAAATTAGAGTCTTCCTAGATACAATAAAAATATTATTATTATTTTTTGTTTTTTAATTCAAAAAATTCATAAGTTTTATAAAATCTTTTGATACAAGACTTATGAAGGAAAGGGGGAGAACCAATACTACCAATTGTATTGAAGCTTTATTGGAAAGAAATATTTTCCTGAAAGATGGTAGGTTACAATGCATCCCAAAGTAATTTAGATGATGCTATAATGATCTCAAAAGTTCTTAAAGTCATGAGTAATTCATGATACATGTCGAAGTTTGTGGAAGAAGGAAGTTTTTGAAGTTGAAAATTCATGGTGTCTTTTTATCTATGTGAGGTCACTGGATGTAGATTTGTTTGAAGGCTGGGAAAGTTGATCAAAATAGTTAAAGAAGATGCTAATTTTTAGTTAGATAAATAAGCCACAAGATACAAATATTCATAGAAATAAGTGGATTCTTGTAAGTTCATGGACATCATAGTTAGAAAAGGAAAGAAGTTTCTAAAGTCGAAGCACCTAGAATCAGTCCATTGGACTCGGTCTACCACTGATTATCAGAGTATCACTGACACTGATCATTAGACATGTTTATGGTTTCAAAAGAAAATCAAAGGTAGAATTTTTTTGGACCAATGAAAAAGAAAAGAATTTGGAGTTGTTGTAATTGATGCAAAATGGAATTAGATATCAATCAACAATGTATTCAAACATTTTTATCAAGATGATTTCTTGGTTTTTTATCAAGTTGTTCAAGAAAGAAGAACTCTAAAATATTTTTTCAAGTGGTAAAGACTATCATACTAGAGAAAAAAATCTAATTTTCAGAGTAAAATAGATACTGATCCATTAGAAAAATATTACAGTAAAAACATCATTGAACTCTGTGTCATCAGTCTGATGAAAATAAGAAGATGAGTTGTAGTTTGAACAGTTTTAGTGTTATCAATGAGGGAATAAAACATGTTTAAAGAAGTTTGAATATAATTATAAAGTGCTTTTGAGAAGTGTGGATATATTTAGAAGTGTATAAAATCTTAATAGTAGAATGGATTAAATGTTTAAATTTATCAAGTGGTATCGATCATTGTAATGAGAATAAATTTCCTTCACACATATCTCATTTGGAGGGGAGCAACGTATTGGAGACTCTGTAGTTGTACATATATCTTCATTATAATGAGGAAATCAGAATGAAAATCATCATCATATTAAATATTGTTAATAAATTATGAATCAAGATTAAGTACTGGGAATATTTGATAAGGTTTGATAGTAATTGATAATTACTAAAGAAGTCAAAGGTGCATTCAAAATTCAAGGAGAACTGATGTTTCGAGAAATTTCTTTGAGCAGGAAATGTTTTTAGAATACCTCATAAACAATATTTGGATCACTTATAAATAGAGCAAGTACCTTGTACTTTTTGACACGTATGTACTATTTAAGAGAGAAGGTAGAGTGTTGAATATTCTAGATGGAAGGAGTTTACAAATCGAGCATCCATGCGGAAGTTTTTCAAAAAGAAGAAGAAAGGAGAATAGAGAAGATCATAATCCGAGTTTTTATATCAGACCAAGAAATCAGACTGGAATTTCCATACTCAGATAAAAGTAGTTTAGAATCGTTTCAGTGGTTTTTCAGAGAAGTTATTTTATCAGACTAGGTAATTGAACTGGTGAATTATACTGGGATTTGGACCAAGTATCATTATGAAGTCCAAAGAAGTTCTTTCCTACTGCTGGGTAAGAATGTGAAGAATTGTTTTGAATAACATATTTGTGAAAGTTGACAAGGCAACACAGGTAACATGTTTCTTAACTTGTTACACAAATTTATTACATTATTTCATTCTACTTAAAGCACATGCATTGTTGTATTGAACCTAGTGCTACACAAGTGTAAGGCTATATCCTACTTGTTGTATCAACAAAAAAGGATTGTTTTAAAAAGGATTGGGTGGTATTGGATTGTTTTCAAACCATACCAAGGACATAGCTAATATTTTTTTGTAGTGAAACTTGTAAATTCTTGTGTTCCTTTAGATGTGTGATTTTTTTTTGTTTTTATCGAAAGAGATAACTCTTTTACATGAAGTGAATTCAATTTCAGAAAGAAGGAAACTTAAAAGAAAAATTTATCACTGATTCGTCCCTCTCCCTCTCAATGATACTTGATATTGACTGGGAACATTCAAGTGGTGTGGGAGCCAAAATTTCCCTTCATTAAATCTTTAAAGAAGTTTTGAAGGAATATTTATTATGTAGAATCTGAATTGTGTGAATAGTAATGGGACTACAATATTCGATGGTAATAACTATCATATCTAGACATATAGAATGTTCCTTATCTCATGTCTCTTGGGTATGGTGATATTGAAGCTAAAACATGTAGATTTACTTCTATTGATAATAAAGTTCCTCTTACATCTTTTGATAAGAAGAATCATAAGAATGATGGAAGAGATAAGAATTATTTACCCTCATCACTTCTTGAAAGTGAGTTTATAAGAGTGAAAGGTGTTTCCACTACCAAAGGTATATGGGATAAGCTGAAAAACATTTATAAATGTAATAAAATAGTAAATAAGGAAAATTTACAAATATGGATTCAGAAGTATGAAGACCTCAATATGGATGAATATGAATATGTGGGCTAATTCTTTACCATAGTGAATGACATTGTTAGAACCATCGTATGTCTTGGTGAAAATATAAAATATTATACTACTTTTGAAAAGATCTTGATAATCCATCCCGAAAGGTTTGATGCATAAGTCTCTTCATTGGAAGATAGGGACCCAAAAACCTTATCAATGAATTAATTTCATAGTACTCTCCCTACTTATGAAATGAGAGGGGAAAATATATGAAAATAAAAATAGTTGATAGAGAAATTCCTTTCAATACTACCAAGAAAGAAAATATAAAGAGTCTTCTCCAAGAAAAAGGAGCTTGTGAATATGTTTCCAAAAATGAGGTATGTAAAAATCTTGATGGATTTGTATCTCTATTTTCTAAAATTGTGTGAATAGGTAAACGAGAATAAAAATGAAAAATTCTCTTGAAGTGTTTTGAATGTGGAGTCATTGGGAACTTTGTGACTAATTGTACTTAAAGAAAGAATAAGGAATATAGTGATGAATATGAAATAAAGTTAAAAAGATCATAAAAGAAACATGGAAATATGGCTTAGTATGGATTAATATTATTCTAAAGTGAAATATTGGAAATTCTTTAAATCCAAAAGGAAAAGTTTCCTATCTAAAGATGATGAATAAGAAGATAATAAAGCTGAATCCAAAATGTATATAGAGAATGATTGAGAGAATAATTTTATTGCTACATTTAACAATGAATAATTTAATAGCATCTATTCGAAAGAAGAATAAATTTTTTGAGAATTTCATCTGATAGAATAATTGAAAAAATATTTGAAAAAGATTTGAAGGATTGAGAAAGAGATATGGAAGTTAAAAAATGAAAAATCCTCAATAGAAAATTAATAATTTTTTCCTTATGATAAAGTCAAGCCCCTAGAAGAGATTAATGATTTGAAGAGATCTCTTGAGAAAGAAAATAATTGTACTGAACATCAAGAAGTTAAGCTAGAGGCAAAAGAATAAGAGTTGAAACTTATACAACAAAAACATTCTAAATCTGAAGAGTGGGATAAAAATTTCAATAATTCTATCTCTAAATCTGGCGAATGGTCTAGAAAGGTTAAACATGATAAGGATCAAAAGTTACCTTTAAAGGCTGAGAAGAAAAATGAAATTATTCCTAAGAATAATAATGATAGGAAAGTTATGTATGTGGCCAAGAACAAAAAAGTTGAGAAGTAAGAAGATTCTAAATATTCTATATCCGAAAAAGTTTCTATTACTTTTAGTTCTAATATGGATGAAAACAAAACAATGCTAAAAAATAATATTCGGGTTGAGAACATAAAGGTTGATGGTCAACAAAGTTATGATAAGGAAGATGAGAAGGTTTCTTAGAAACATGTTCACAACTCTGGATAGTAAGGAAGTTTCAGAGGAAAATATTCTTTTTATAGATAATTTTATTATTGTAGAGGATTCAGGAATATGAAAAATATTTGTTGGTTTAATAAAAAACATTACAAATATGCCACATATTATAAAAGGAAAAGTTTGATGGGGATTCAATCCTCTCAAAGAAGGAAGTTTGAGAATGATTTTGTGAAGACATATGAGAAGGTTATTGTAAAAGTTGAAAACAGGTTCCAACCCCTGGAAATGATTTTTAAATGATGTGAACTACCCAAAAATTTCACAAAATGATGTCATGTTTTTTTACAGGCACAACAAATGTGTGTTAACAATTCTCAGAATCCATATGTTAAGAAATATAAAGAGAAAGAAAAATATCTTGTTATTTAAATTTTTCCCAAATCTAAAAAAGGAGATCAACCTTGGATAATAGATAATGGGTGTTATTATCAATTGGAAGGGGGATTAAAATTTTTATAGAATGTGAAAGGCTTCCAGGAAGGAACATCAAAATTTGGTAATGTTGAATCGCATATAATCAATGGTGTGGGACATCCATTATTGGGGAATAAAAGTTAAAATCCATGAAATATTCATTTATTGATTGGTTGAAACACAACCTGATAAGTGTTTCACAACTTTTTGATGATGAAAACAAAATCATTTTTAGAAAATATGGGTTTGTTTTGAAAAGAGAGGAAGATGAAAAAATAGTTACAAGATTCCAAATCATAAAAGGAAAATTGTTCCAAGTTGGTGAGGTTCAAAGCTTTTATTACCTGAGTATGAATGAAGAAAATTAGTTGAGATATAAAAGGTTAGGACACATGTGTTAGAGAAACATGAATAATTTATCAAAGCAGGACAATTTCCTTGGAATTATTGGTATGTTAAGAATAAAAGATTGGTGTTTTACAATTTCTTATAAAGTAAATATTACAAAATCTGTGCATAAGAAAGATGATGTTTGTTCAAAACAACGCGTGAAACTTATTCATTCATATATTTTTGGGCCAATAAGAAAAAAATAAACTCATGTAGATAAGTACTTCATTACTTTAATTCATTAATTTACTTTAATTTATTGTGTTATGTATATAAAACATAAGTATGGGCTCTAAAAATGTTTAAAAGTTTCATGAGGAAAGCTAAGAAGGTATGTGATTATTCAATAAACAATTTAACAATAAAAAATGGTTCTGAATAAAAAAATTAAGAGATTGAAAGTTATCTTGAGAATCATGGAATTTGTAATGAGTTAAGTACACTTTACACTCCACAAAAAATGGTGTTACTGAAAGGAAAAATAAAAGTTAGGTTGAAATGGGATGAACTATGTTACATGAACATGGTCTCTCTCATTAATTTTAGAGTAAATCCATGAGCACTGTTATGTACATTAAAAACTGATGTTTTTAATGGCCAAGTTCATATATGACTCCATACAAAATGTTTTTCGATAAAACTCTAAGTTTAAAACACTGAAGTGTTTCTGGGATCCCATGTATCATAAAGAAGAAAGGTGGAAATCCGGGAATGTTTGATTAGAGAGGTGAAGATTGAATTTTTCTTGGTTATGCTTTAGAGGGAAAAGCATAAAAAAGTTTCATCCAAGAAATAAGAAGAATAGTTGGCTCTGTTGATGTGAAAATTATTGAAGAATATGAGAAAGACAAACAAACTCTTGTATATTAAGAAGCTAAATAAGGTGAAAGAATTTACAATAAGTATTTTGATAAGTATTTTAATCAGGATTCTTGTAATAATGAAAAAAATCCTACTCATGAAGAAGAATCAGACTCATCTACTTCAAGGGATGAGGAAGAATTAAATTTTTTTTATCCCAGGTTGAGGAAGCCAATGGAATCTAAGAACATTATTAGTGATAAATATCAAAAGTTACAAACAAGAAGAACATCAAGATATATTACACATACTTAATTATATTCAAAAGTTGAGCTGAAATATGTGAATGAAGTTTTTGAGAATCCAAAATGGATTTAGGGTACGAATGATGAGCTGGATCAGGTAGAAAAGAATGATATGTGGGAACTCATACTTAACCCAAATAAAAAATTTTATTGGTACAAAGTGGGGTTTTCAGAACAAGTTGAATGAGGAAGGTGAATTGATAAGAAACAAAGCAACATTAGTGTACAAAGTTTACTCACAAATTGAAGCCATTTATTTTGATGAAACTTTTTCTCCAGTTTAAAGGATTGAAAAAATCAGAATATTTTTTGTTATTAGTGCACAATAGGGCTACAAGATATTTCAGATGGATGTGAAGCCTTTATTTCTAAATTGTTATCTTAACAAAGAATTATATATTAAACAACAATGTGGAATTATTTTTGGTAAAGATGAAAGTTATGTGTTCAATTTGAAGAAAGGCTTGTATTGGAAAAATAAATATTTGAGGGCATGATAATCTAAATTGGCTACTTTCTTGAGGAAGATGTGTTTTCAGGAAGGAAGGGTTGATAAAAATATTTACATAAGAGAATGTCATGACTTTCCCCTCATTATAATTGTTTATGTTGATTATATTATCTTTACTAGGAATGATGATAAAATATAAGAATGATTTTATAAATAAATGAAAAATTTGTTTGAAATGTTCATGCTAGGTGAAATGAAATTCATTATTGGGCTACAAATTTCACAAAATAAGAAACACATTTTTCTTTCTCAAGAAAAGTATGTTAAGGAACATATTAAGAAGCTTGACATGAAAAATTAGAAACCAGTTTCCACACCGAATTTAGTGGGAACCAAGTTGACTAAAGATGGAGAAGGCACGGAAGTTGATCTTCAACTGTTTGGAAAGAAGATTAGATGTTTTTAATAATTGGATTCCCTAAGACTTGACATTTTGTAGGTTGTTACCTTATGTGTATGATTTTATATTGATCCAAAATAATCACATCTATTGGATAGAAAAATAATTCTTAGATATATCAAAGACATAAATAATTTAAAAATCAGGTATGATAGCTCAAAAAGTATTGATTGTTCTAGGTATTCATATTCTAATTAGGCAAGAAATGATGATGATAGAAGATCTACATCAGGTGGAGTTTTCTTTATGGGTAACATTTGTGTTAGTTATCATACAAAGAAAAAAAATTCAGTAACTCTTATCATGGTAGAATCTGAATATGTTTCTACCACTCAAGCTTCTACCCAACTTATGTGGATGAAGACTCATTTATACTACTTACTTGTTGAAGTAAAGTTACCCTTTATCTTGGGTTATGATAATCAAAGTGAAATCAACCTTACATAAAACTTGGTATAACATTATCAATCAAAACATATTGACATCAAGTACCACTTAATCAAATAGCATGTTGAGAATAATGAATTTAATATAGAGTATGTTCCTAGGTCGGAATAAGTTGCTAACATTTTCAAAAAACTTTTTATGAAGGAAGATTTTTAAAAAATTAGGTTAAACAAGGGCTTCCAGCCTCTTTCTCATCAAGTTATAGGTTTGTATGTATGTCCCCTATCTCATATATTCTCTGGATAATGTTGTCAAGGGGTATAATTACTTCATTAATTTATCCATTGATATGTGCTAAAACTTTTAAAGAAGCATGTATATAGGGGGGTTAAAGGAAAGATTTGATTTCAGTATGTAAATGTGTAAACCATTCTAACAATTTATTGGAGTGGTTGTAGGAAAATTTTGTTGAGAGGAAAGTAGAATATGTGAAGGAAGATGTATAGAAAATCTAAATAGGTTTCATGAGTCACTGATTGTGGACAACATGGATTTTATGTCAATAATTATTATTTATTACAATGAGTTAGCTCACATAGACTTAGAATTGTTGATAAATAATCCATAGCTTGAGGTAAAAAACTTTAGTGATTTATGAATCTTGGTTGATAATAAAACCCAAAGGGAGAGATTTTTTGGGACCAAGTTGGCTGGGAAGGTTTCCATATGCTGAAAGGAGTTGTTTTATAAGTGTTTTCATTGGTTGTTAATGATTAAAGGAATAAAATTTGTAAAATTTGACAATCAGACTCATCATCATTTTCAGAACATCAGAATCAAAATTTTCAAGAAAGACCATCGTATTGAGAAGAATTTTTCTAGAACAAAGGGTTTATCAGACTCAACTAGGGTCTAGAATAAAAGGAATATCATAATTAGAATATGAATTAGTGTATTCCTAGATCTGATGAATATCTTTTTATGCTTTGTTATTTTTCAATTCACAAATGTCATATGTTATTTAGAAACTTGTTATGCAAACCTTATGAAGGAAAGGGGAGAACCAGTCCTACCAATCGTATTGAGGCTCAGTTGGAAATAAATATTTCATTGGAATGATGGGAGGTTAAAATATGTCCCAATGTTTGTCAGATGATGCTATGTATCTCTCAAAAGTTCATAAATTCATGAGGAAGTTATGACATAAGTTTAAGTTTGTTGAAGAAGGAAGTGTCTAAATTTGAATCTTTCCGGTCTCAATTTCTTAGTGTGAGATCACTAGAATTTTTTTTTTAAAGTATGGGAAGGTTGATCAGAACATGTGAAGATGAAGATTCTGGTTTTTAGTCAGACTAATAATTCACAAGATAAAAATCTTCATAGAAACAAGTTGAGTGTTGGAAGTTCATTGGTATCATAATTAGAAAAGGAAAGAAGTTTTTGAAGTTTAAGATCTTGGAACCGGTCCATCAGACTTGGTGTACCACTGATTATCAAAGTATCATTGACTCTGATCATCATACATACTGATGGTTTCAAAAGAAAATCAGAGGAAAAATTGTTTTTGGTAGGAGTTATTTGGAATAATTAAAGAGAAATTAATTGGGATTTGTTGGAACTGATGAAAAATTGAATTAGAGATCAATCAAAAATTTAGTTAACCATTTTCATGAGGTTGATTTGTTTATTTTTTATCAAGTGGGTCAAGAAAGAAAATCCTTAACATACTTTTTCAAGTGGGAAAATACTATTGGACTAGAGATGACATAGATTATTAGAGTAAAGTTGAGACCGATTCATTAGAACAAGCTGACATCGATAAACTCATTAGACTCAGTGTCATTAGTTTGAAGAAAAGAAGAATATGAGTTGATATTGGATGAGTTTTAGTGTTGTCAAAGGGGGATTGAAATGTGTTTGAATTAGTTTGAATATTATGCTGAAGTACTATCGAGATGTTTTGATATCTTTATAAGTGGCTATAATGTTTATGGAATAATGATTTAAATGTTAACATTTATTAAGTGGTACTGATCACCGTAATGATAAGTAATTTCCTTCCCATATGTCTAGTTTGGTTTGGAAAAATGTATTGAAGAATCTGTTGTTGTACACATGTCTTCTTCGTAATGAGGAAATAAGAATGAAAATCAGAATTGAACTAAATATTTTTAAGAAATTATGAAATGAGCTCAAGTCATGAGAATATTAATAAGTTTATAGAATAATTGAAAAGCGCTGATGATGTCAAAGAGGCATTTTAAATTCAATGAGAATTGATGTTTCAGGAAATTTGTTTGAGCGGGAAACATTTTTAGAATCCTTCCTAAATCACATTTGGCTCACCTATAAATAGGGGAAGTAATTTTTACTTTCTAACATGGATGTAATGTTTAATAGGGATGGAGGGGAGCTAAAGATTTTAGATAAAAGGAGTTTCTAGATTGATCTTTTTTGAGGAATTTTTCCGGACATAAGAAGAAAGGAAAAGAGATAAGATCTTAATCAGAGTTTCTAGATCGGACCAAGAAATGATGCAGAAATTTCCAGATTCAGATAGAATCCTTTAAGAATTGTTTAATTGGTTTTCTATGAAAGTTATTTTATTGGATTAGGCAATCAAACTAGGGAATTGAACTAGGAATCAGACTGATTATCATTATAAAGTCCAAATAAGTTTTTCCTACTACTAGGTATGAGAGTGAAGAATTGTTTTGAAGAAATTATTTGTGAAAGTTAACAAGGAAGCAAAAGTGACATGTTTCTTAACATTTTACACAAATTTTATTACACCATTTCATTATAATTGAAGAACATGTACTATTGTATTGAACATAGTGATACACAAGTTTAAGGGTATATCCTACTCATTATATCAACACAAAAGGATTGATTTTTGGTGGATTTTTTGGTATTGTATTATTTCCAAAGAATACAAAAGATGTAGCTACTCTTTCTGACTAGTAAACCTTGTAAATTATTGTGTTCCTGTAGACATGTGATTGTTTTTTTAGTAAAAGTGATAAATCATTAACAGGAAGTGAATGATGTTTTAGAAAGAAGGAAACTTAAAAGAAAAAGATATTACTGATTCACCCCTCCCCCTCTTAGTGATACCAGATCTTGACTGGGCACATTCAAGTGGTATCAGATCATAATGTTCCCTTCATTTACTATTTTATAAAGTTTTTAAAGAGATGTTATTATAGAGAATATGAATTGCGTGAACAGTAAGGGAATTATGGTCTTTGATCGTAAGAACTATCTTATTTTAGAATGATAAAATTTTTACTTATCTTATATCTCTTGGTTATGATGTTCTTGAATACACAACATGTAGATTTAATATTATTTATGATATAGTTCCTCTAAAAACTGTTGAAAAGAAGAATATTGAGAATGATGGAAGAGCTAAGAATACTTTACTCTCATCATATTATGAAATTTTGTTTCTAAGAGTGAAAGGTGTTTCCACTTCCATAGGTATCTGGGATAAGATGAAAAACATTTATAAAGGAGATACAAGAGTAAAGAAGGAAAAGATATAGGTATAAAGGATGGATTATGAATATCTCAAGATGAATGAATATATATCTGTGGGTGACTACTTTACCAGGGTGAATGGAATTTTTAGCACTATCAGATATCTTGGTGAAAAGATAAAATATTCAACAATTGTTGAAAACATATTGATAATCCTTCCCAAAATTTTTGATACAAAATTATCTTTGTTAAAAGATAGAGATCCAAAAACCTTATCTCTGGATGAATTTCATAGTACTCTCACTACTAATGAAATGAGAAGGGAAAAACTATGAAGGGGAAAAAGTTGATAGAGAAATGTCATTCAAGGATGCCATGAAAGAAAATCTAATGAATATTCTTAAAGAAGAAGATGCTGGTGAATCTGATTCCAAAAAATGAGGTATGTAAAAATTTTGAAGAATTTTTATCCTCGTTTTCTAAAAATATGAGAATAGGTACAGAAAAATACAAATGGAATCTTCCCTTGAATTATTTTGAAAGTGGATCTTTTAGGAACTTTATGGATAATTGTCCTTAAAGAAATAATAGGGAATATATTTATGAAGATGAAATAAATTCAAGAATATCATAAAAGAAATAGGGAGATAAGGATAAATATTATTCCAATGGGAAATATTTTTAATTATCTAAAAACAAAAGGGAAAGTTTCTTATCTAAATATAATGAAGAATAATACAGTGAATTTAAATTTGAAAATTCAATAGAGAAAGTTGGATATAATATTTTTTTTCTATAATTAATAATGAAGAATTCGGAAGTAGTAGCTTTGGAGAAGAAGAAACTCATTTACAATCTTAACTGAAAGATGAATTGAAATAATTCTTGAGAATGATTGGAAGGATTGAGAAAGAGATCAAGAAGATGAAAAATGAAAACTCCTCAGTAGCCAATAATTTTTTTTCCGGATAATAAAATCAAGCTACTAGAAGAGATTGATGATTTGAATAAATATTATGAGAAATAAAAGAATAGTAATGAACCTATGGAAGTTAAGATGAAGAAAAAAGAATAATATTTGGAACTTGTATAATAAAAACTTTCTAAAGCTGAACGGGGGGTCAAAAATTTCATGAGCTATATCTCTAAAGTTGGTGAAAGCTCTGGAAAGGATAAACCTAAGAAGGATCGAAAGTTACCTTCAAAGGTTGAGAAGGAAGATGAAATTGTTACTATGAAGAAAGAAGTTGGGAAAGTTATGTATGTGTCCAAGACCAAAAAAATCAAGAAGTCATAAGTTTCTAAAAATTCTTAGTCCAAAAACTTTTTTGTTACTTATGGTTCTGATAAGGCTTAAAATAAAATTATTCTGAAAAATGAGATTCAGCTTGAGAATAGAAAGGTTGGTGGTCAACAAATTTATTATAATAAAGATGAGAAGGTTGCTGAGAAACATACACATGACTCTGGACAGTATAGAAGTTTCCGAGGAAAATATTCTTTTTTATGGGTACTGTTGGTATTGTGGTGGATTTGGGTATATGGAAAATATGAGTTGGTTTAGTCAATAATATTATAACTATTCCATTAATTATAAAAGGAAAAGTTTGAGGGGGAGTCAATCCATTCAAAGGAAGAAGTTTGAGAAGGATGTTGTGAATAATTATGATAAAGTTAGTGTAAAAGGTGAAAGTAGGTTCCAATTCATAGAAACTATTTGTGAAATATGTGAATAACATGGACATCTTGCAAATGTAAGTCTTGTTTATTACCGACACAACAAATTATTGTTAACAGTTCTCAGAAGTCGGATGTCAAGAAAGATAAATAGAAAGAAAAATCTCTTGTTGTTGAAACTGCTCTCAAGGCTAAAAAAGAGGAATGAACTTGGATCATGGATTATGAGTGTTCATCTCATATAATAGGAGACTTAAAATTTTTAAAGAATTTGAAATACTTCAAAGAAGGAACAATGAAATTTGGTAATGATGAAACTCTCAAAATCAAAGGTATTGGATCAACCATCATTGGGGAAGAAAAGTTGAAATCCAAGAAAGATTTGTTTGTTGGTGGGTTGAAATAAAACATATTACATGTGTCATTACATTGGTATGAATGAAACATACTCATTTTCATAAAATATGTGTTTTTTTATGACAATATAGAAAGATGGAAAGATAGTTACAAGAGGCCAACATAAAAAGGAAACTTGTTCCAAGTTGGAAAGGTTCAAAAATATTGTTACTTGAGTATTATAGAAGAAAATTAGTTTTGGAATAAAAGTTTATGTCGCATGTGTTTGTGAAAAATGAGAATGTTATTAAAGTGGGATAGTTTCCATGTAATTTTTGATATGTCAAGAAGAATATATTGGCGTTACACAATTTTTTAAAAAGAAAATATTACAAACTCTAGGCATAATAAAGTTGAAATTTTTTCAAAAAGACCCCTAGAACTTATTCATTCATATATTTATTGGCCAATAAGAAAACAATCAACTCATGTATACAAGTAAATCATTACATTCACTGATTACTTTACTTGCCTTACTTGTGTTATCTATATGAAACATAAGCCAGGTGCAATGAAAATGTTTAAAATTTTTTGGAGGAAAATTGAGAAGGAATGTGAGTATTTACTAAATAATTTGAAAAACTAAAATATCAGTGAATACAAAAATAAAAAGTTTGAATGTTATCTTGAGAATCATGTAATTCACCATTAGTTTAGTACACCTTACACTCCTTAAAAAAATGGTGTTTGTAAAATGAAAAATATAAGTTTGGATGAAAGTGGATGAAATATGTTACTTGAACATGGTCTCTCTCATTACTTTCGGAGGAAAGACATGAGCCATGCTATGTACATTCAAAAATGATGTTTCTACCAGCCATGTTCAGACATGACTCCATATGAAATGATTTATGAAAAAAATCTATGATTAAAAAGCTTAATATTTTTTGAGTGTTCAAGCATCATAAATAAGAAAGGTGGAAATATTGGAATGTTAGGTCTGAAAGTTGAATGTGGAACCTTTATTAGTTATTATTTGGAGGGAAGAGGATATTGATGTTTCTTTAATGAAACAGTAAGATTAATTGACTTTGTTGATGTGAAAATTATGGAAAAAATACCAAGAACAAAAATAAGCTCATTCCGATAAAGAAGTTGAAGAGGGTGAAATAATTTCTGATAAGGATTCTAATAAGAGTGAAATAAATCATACTCAATAAGAATAATCTGACTTTTCTGATTCAAGTGATAATAAAGAATCACAAAAATTTTCATCCCATTATGAGGAAAAAAGTGGATTCTCAAAACATCATTTTTGATCAACATTAAAAAGGTCAAACAAGAAGTAAATAAAAATTTATTACACATATTTCCTTGTATTAAAAATTTGAGCTAAAAAATGTGAATGAAGCTTTTGAGCATCCAGAATGGATTCATGCTATAAATGATGATCTGGATCAAATAGAAAAGAATGAAACATGGGAACTTGTACTTAAACCAAATGAAAAAATGTTATTGATAAAAATTGGGTTTTCCATAAGAAGTTTAAATAAAATGTGTGAAGTGATAATATACAAATAAATATTAGTGTGCAAAGGTTACACATAGATTGAAAGCATTTATTTTGATTTAAATTTTTCTCCAGTGGAAAGGTTAGAAACAATTAGAATATTTCCTTATATTGCTGCACAATGAAGTAACAATATATTTCAGATGGATGTGAATTCCACATTTCAGAAGGGGATCTAGATGAGTAAGTATATATTGAACAACCATTTGGATATGTTGTTGGGAAAGATTAAATTTATGTGTGCAAGTTGAAGAAATACTTGTATGGGATAATGCAAGATCTGAGGGAATGGTACACCAAATTGGATACTTTCTTGGGGAAAATGATTTTTAAGAAAGGAAGGGTTGATAAAAATATTTACATCAAAGAATGTCAGGAGTTTTACCTTATCATAATCATTTATTTTGATGACATTATTTTTTCTGGGAATGATGAAAGAAATTGTGAATGATTTTATGAATATATGAAAAAGTTGTTTGAAATGTCAATGCTGGGTGAAATGAAATACTTTCTTAGGTTACAATTTTTTTCAAAAATGAAGAAACACATTTTACTTTCTCAAGAAATGTATGCTAAATAAATTCTTAAGAAGTTTGGCATGAAAATTTTGAAACATGTTTCCACACCGATTTTAGTGGGGACCAAGTTGACTAAAGATGGATAGGGTAAAGAAGCTGATTCAAAATAGTTTCGAAATATTATTAGATATTTGTTATATTTGAATACCTCAAGATCCGCTATTGTCTATATTGTTACCTTATGTTAAATATTTGAGAGTTATCTAAAATAATCACATATATTGGCTAGAAAAATAATTCTTAGATATATCAAAGGCACAAAAAATTTTAGAATAAGGTATGATAGCTCATAAATTATTAACTTGTTTGGGTATTTAGATGATTATTTGGAAATAATTATTGATGATATAAGATCCACATCAAGTGGAGTTTTCTTTCTAGGGAAAGTTGGGTTTGTTGGCATAAAAAGAATCAAAATTCAATAACTCTTAGTATGTTTGAGGATGAGTATATTGATTCCACTCAAGATACTACCTAACTTAAGTGGATGAAGACTTAGTTAGAATACTTACTTGTCAAAGAAAGGTTAGCAATAATCTTAGGTTGTGATAATAAAATTACAATAAAACTTACAAGAGACCTACTACAAAATTCTCATTCAAAATATATTGACATCATGTACCACTTCATCAAAGAGCATTTGGAGAATAATGAATTGCAGATGGATTATATTTCTACATCAAAACATGTTACTGACATTTTTAAAAAACCTTTACTGAATGAAGATTTTTTTAAACAGAGGTCGAACATGGGCATACAACCTATTTCTCATCAACGTTGAGGTATGTGTTTATGTTCCCTATCTAATCTAGTATTTGGATAGTGTTTTCAAGGGGGATAATTTTTTCATAAATATATCCATTGATATGTGCTAAACCATTTAATAAATCATATATGAAGGGGGAGTTTTGGGTAAGTTGTAATTTTAGTATTTAAATGTGTGAACTATTATAATTTTTTTGGAGTGTTTCTAAGAAATTTTGCTGATAGGAAAGTTAAAGATACGAAGAAAGAAGTGGAGAAAAAATGAAGAGGTTTTATGAGTCACTACTTGTGGACAACATGGATTTACTATCAATAATTCTTGTTTCCTACAATGGGTTAGCTCACGTAGGCTTAGAATTTTTGATAAATAGTCCACATCTTGAGGTTAAAAGTTCAAGGATTTATGAATATTCATTGAAAACTAAAACCAAAGTGGTAGATTGATGAGATCAAATTGGATGGAGAAGGTTTTTAGATTCTGAATGGAGTTGTTTCCTATGTATTGTCTTTTTCTTTATAAGAAGAAAGAAATAAACTTTGTAAAAGTTGATAATCAGACTGACCATCATATTCAAAACATCAGACTCAAAATGATCAATAAATACCATCTTATTGAGAAAGAGTTTTATGGAATAAAGGGTTCACCAGACTCACCTCGAGTCCATAATGAAAGGAAGATCATAATGAGAAATTGAATCATAGTCTATCTAGATCCGATGAAAATATAACAATGATTTAAATCTCTGTAATTCAAAAAGTGATAAGTTTTCTAGAAACTTGTGTTGAAAGACTTACAACGGAAAAAGGGAGAACCAGTGCTGATAATCGTATTGATGTTTGGTTGGAAAGACTGATTTCACTGGAAGGATGATAGGTTAAAATACTTCCCTATGTAAGTAAGATGATTCTATGACGATCTAAAAATTTCATAATGTCATGAGGTAGCTATGATACAAGTTGAAGTTTTTGGAAGAAGAAAGTTTTTGAAACCGAATCTTTTCAGTCTCTGTTTATTAGTGTTAGATCACTGGATGTAGATTTGTTTGAAGGATCAGAAGGTTGATTGGAATAGGTGAATATGAAGATGGTATTTTTCAGTTAGACGAATAAGTTATAATATAAAAATATTTGGAGAAAGAAGTTGGGTTCTGTAAGTTCATTATTATATTAATCATAAAAGGAAAGAAGTCGATGAAGTCAAATATGATAGAACTAGTCCATCGAACTTAGTGTACCATCAATTATTGAAGTATCAATGACATCGATCATCAGACACAGTGATGGTTGCAAATGAAAATGGAAGTTAGAATTGATTTTGGTAGGAGTTGTTGAGACCAATGAAAAAGAAAATAATTGGGAGTTGTTGGAGCCCAAGAAAAATGGAATTAGTGATCAATAAATAATGTACTCAGCCATTTCCATTAGTATAATTTTTTGTTTTTTCATTATGTGGGTCAAGAAATAAGAACACCAAAATATTTTTTCAAGTTCGTCAAGACAATCAGATCAGAGTTGACAACGAATATTTGAGTAAATTAGAGATTGGACCATTAGTACAAACTAACACCAATAACATCATTGGACTCAGTGTCATCAGTTTGAATAAAAGAAGAAGATGAGTTGTTGTTTGAATAGTTTTAGAGTTCTTAAAGGGGACAGAAATTTGTTTGAAGATGTTTGAAACTGATTCTAAAGTGCTTTTGAGAAGTGTTTATATCTTTAGAAGTGGATATGATATTTTTACAGAATATGTTAAATTTTTATATTTATAAAATGGTACCAATTATCATAATGAGAAGTCATTTCTTTCCCAAATGTCTAATTGGTTGTAGAGAAAGATATTAGAGAATTTGTTATTATACATATGTCTTCATCGTGATGAGAAAACCATAATGAAAATTAGAATCAGACTGAAGATTGTTAAGAATTTATGAAGTGATATGAAGTCATGAGAATATTTGATAAGGTTTTAGAAGAATTGAGAAGCGTTGAAGAAGTCAAATATGCATATGAAATTATAGGAGGATTGAAGATTCAAGAAATTTCTTTGAGAAATAACCTTTTTATAATCCCGCCTAAACAAAATTTGGCTCACCTATAAATAGTGTAAGTAATGTTTCCTTTCTATCATGGATGTACTATTGAAGATAGAAGGTTGAGAGCTGAATATTTTAGAGAGAAGATGTTTCTGGATCAAAATATCTTGAGGAGTTTTTCCAAACAGATGAAGAAAGGAGAAGGAGAAAAGATCATAATCAGAGTTTCTAGATTAGATCTAGAAATCAAACTGGGATTTCAAGACTTATGTTGGGAAAAAATCTCTCAAGGTAACATTAGAACATTTTTGGGTAGATTATGTTTGTTGACAAAGAAGGTTTCCATGGTGAACTTTCAAGTTCTAGAGATGTTGTTGAAAATCCATGTTGAAAAAGATCCATGATAAAGGAATGGATGATCTGGAGGCGGTATAAAAGAACAGATACAAGGTGGCACCGTTTTCTAGTGTTTGCTAAATTTTTGGGGTCCAAAATTTGGAGTTTGGTGAGTATCGTAAAATATGGATTTCCTTGAATATCTCATCAAACTACAGAAAATTCATGAGTTTCGCAAAGACAGGCTTCATGAATTAAATTTTGCGAAGACCAAAAGAATCTTGACGGTGATGCTTCTCGATTACGATGAGCTTCACGAATGGCAGATTTGAAGAGCATTATGGCAGTGAAGGGAATTGCGAGTGGAGATTCTTGTTGAAGGAGCGAAGGACTTGATTGGATGCTTTGCAATTACGACGAGCTCCACGATTGGAAAATTGCCATAGTGTTTTGCGATATTGAGAGAATTTTAGAAAATATTTCAGAGCTTTGGGATTTCTGATGACGTGGCGTTGACTTCATGCGGAATGTTTGAGGGTTGGTAGAATTGCCTATAAATAGGCCTCAACCCCCTTGAGAGAGGAAGAGTGTTTTAAAAAAAAATATTTGCTCTCAGCTCATGAAGGTGGTTCGCAAAGGCAGTGAGCTTCACGAAAGGAAGGAGCTTCGCAACGACTATTCTAGCTCCGCGAAAGTAGTGTGATATGCATTGGCTCAGTGAGCTTCACTATGGAAGTCGCTCTGCGATGGCTTGAGCTCCATGACGGCCTGATCTCTATGAAAT
The DNA here is from genome assembly GCA_963277665.1 of Viscum album. Taxonomy (NCBI): domain Eukaryota; kingdom Viridiplantae; phylum Streptophyta; class Magnoliopsida; order Santalales; family Viscaceae; genus Viscum; species Viscum album. The sequence goes on from OY728165.1 coordinate 1,642,472,528, forward strand.
TACGAGCTTCATGAAAAGGCAGGAGCTTTGCGAAGGCCTGTTTGAGCTTCGCAAAATTGGGAGCTTCATGAAGTAGGGTGCTTTGCGAAGGTACTTTCCAAAGGTTGTTGCTCAGTGTTTAGGGGCAAAGGGGTATTCATATGTGGATGAAAATTGGACATTAATAGAGAATCTATCAATAGTTGAGGATGCATGTAATCATGAAAATGAAGAGACCTACATGTGTATAAGCTGTGATTGGACCCCTTGTAAGTGCAGTGAGCAAAGGAAAAGGAAGAAGGTAATCCTTTCTACCAGAAGTGATCCAATGATAGAGAAATAGGGAGTGACCCTTGGAAAGCAGTGTCCTGACCCTAAACATTGTAAAGGCAGTGTGCCTGGGTATAGAAGTGATCTAGCATGAACATTATTGGCAGGGAGGTTTAGTAGATTTGGTACAACAACACATCGCCATTGTATGCTACTTGGATATAGCCCAGTGACGGTGAACCAAGTAAAAATCTATGTGTCTACCTGGTTTCATCCCTGCATTGCATTCAAAGCATCATCATCAGATAAAGAAGAAAAGAAGTGATCATAATGAACACAAAAGATAAAACAAAGTGACCCTTGTAACAAAGAGGTTAAGATCTAGTGGGGCAAGAAGAATTTTGAAAAAGAATATACAACCATGATTCACCCCCCCTCTCAGGGTATATAGGCCTCTATTGGTACTAACAACTTAGATATAAGGTATTAATAATTTTTTCAATGGTTTTCTAGAAAAGTTATTATAACACCTCAAGATTTTTTGAAATATATTTTTTCAAATTAATTTAATATTTTTGATATTTTTCATTTCTTGAAACATTAAATATATCTTGTGTTAAATGAAATAATCAAGTTATTATTTCTTTATAATCTACACCAAGTTATGTTTTCACTACACGCAACAACCACATGGCATGTGTTACATGCAACATCGAGTTTCTATGAAATAACCCTTTATTATTATAATTATTTAAACCAGTTTTTTATAACATAGACGATAAAAATAGTAATATAAATAGTAAAAACTAATTTTAAATATTATTTATAATGTTTATATAAAAATAAAACATATTTATAATAAAACATATAATTTTTGGTAAAGTCTTTATATGTTTGGAAATACTATTTTCTCAAATGAACTACTTTTTATGTCCTTTAGTGATCAATAATAAAATTAATTTTATACACTTTTAGAAATTTAGTTAGATAAAATAAAAATATTATTTGGACCCATAATGTCAAAATTATCTTATTATTAATTTTTTATATTTTTCTAAGAAAAATCATTTTTGGATGAATAGTGAAATATACAAAATTTTAATTCAAAAATTGATTTTTTCTAAATTATTTATATAGTTAAATTTTTTCTAATTTAGTTTTAAAGTTTAATTAGATAAATTTTATAGAAATTAATCCATGTAATGTCATTGAAACCAATTTAACATTGAAATTGGATATAAAAGCATCCCAAAATTTTATACATTTTTGATAAAAAACCCACTGTCGTGATATGTCTGTGGGAATAATTTTAAATTAATTTCGTCCACTTCTGTGATTATAATTTAGAAATTGATTATATATTTAGAATATTAATGATTAATAATATCTAAAAATATCAACTTTTTTTTCACCAACAATTGTAGCGAAAGTAATAAAAATTAATTATAATGATTAATGTAAAATTAAGCTTAATAGGGGACTAAATCTTAAACTTAAGGGAAAATGAGCTAGAAACTTTTCCAAAGTCCATTGGATGAAAGTATTTCGACCATATCATATCTTTGTTCTAATTTTACGATTTTGTGGGATACATGTTCAAGAATGTGACCCATATAATGAGTTAAGTCGGGAAAAAATACAAAAAAGAAACCTTCCTTACCATTAACATTTATAAATATTTAGAGTATGGAATAAGATACATAGTTTTGGTTATAAAAATTATATTGAAAGGTAAATGGGTTTTTTTGTCATGTTAATTTTAATTTAATTTTTACGGATGATATAATTACATTAAACGCATAACAAATGCTATCACATGGATTATTTAGTAATAAAATTAAATAAATGATGCTAAAAACATTAAATGTAAAGTAAATTTAATGAATTTTTGTTATCAATTATTTTTTAGAATAATATATATTTTTAAATATATTTTAAATTTCTATATTTTAATTACATCATTGTTTTTATATTTTTAAATTAATATTAAGCTAATAATGTCTAAATTGACATTAATGTTATTTTATAATAAATGACATTTTATTAAATGAATTAAAATTAATAAAAATCATATATTATGCCAGGAAATTTTTAAGTGTTAATAAATATAAAATATGGTAAATTAATGGACCAATTTACCTTTTATAATTAACATGTTTACCAATAGAGAGTAAAAACATTTCTAGCACGGTCCGGGTTAAAGCATTGTTTTTGTTCGTTAAATGCAATTGTTTTAAAATTAATTTCCAACACGCATGAGATTTTTATTTTTTAAATTAGATGTAATATTTATAATTAATTGTTACTATATTTTATAATAAACCTCACCTTAATTTATTCTTAATGGTTAAATTCTTTAGGTTGGTAAACTAGTTACCTAAATGAAAAACTAAAATGAAAAATATAAGGAAACTAAAAGAATAGTGAACAAAATTATATAAATGACCTTATTTTTGTATGTTGGAGATTTTTATCGACCATAATTTCACATTAATCCATTATTTTTTCATTTTTAAGCACACGATGAAAGGAAGGCCTCCCAATAGGGATTACCTTTTAGTATTTACAAGAGTGCCACTCCCCCTCCATTATAAAAGGGAATTCACCCTTCCCTTTTATTACACCTATCTAGACAAATTGGCTCATAAAAAAACTGCACAAATATCCTCCCAACATAATTAACTTTTACATATAATAAACCCTTTAGGATTAAATCCATCCATGGTAGCCCTTTGGTGAAAACCAAGAGGATTTACCCAAAGAAGAGGTAACATCCTTCCTCAAGATCCTTTGTTTTATTTTCATTCTCCACCACCTCAAATATTATTTTTTCATGATTATATTATAAAATAAGTTTCCTAAATATACTTATATATTTTTTATAATTTTCATACCTACACTTACACACAAATCCATCTAATGGGTAATGAACTTATCATTCTTGTGTATGGTGAACTACCGCCTCGCAAGACAACGTTGTTCATTTTTTTCCTTTACCACATCTCATGGTTGGAAATTATGATGGACAATATGTTTTTATAGGATATATATTATATTTATAATATCTTTATCATTCTTTAGTAATTATATAAAACATACCTTCATGCTTTCCATTTTTTGTAAAAACAATATCATTGTTTGTGGATGTGTGGAATACCCCTCCTCAAAGCGATGCGATTCATTCACACATTACATGGAATGTATTAAGGATGCTATTAGTGAAGTTATATTATATATATGAAATAATAATTCTACTATAATTATTATATATATATACATACATATATGTCATTTACTTTCATAATTTTAATATGATAATAAAACTGAAACAACGTTCATGCGTACGTACGATCCACCGTCTCCATGAATGGTGTATTCCATTTCGTATTTCTATACTTTATAGATTATTATAAAAATTTATATATTGGATATATATGGTATTTAAATAAATTTTTAAATTTTTTAAATAATTAAATCATGATGATCAAGAATAATAAATCAAAACAGGTACAAAAAACAAAGCGGATATTACCCAAAGTGTAACATTAACATGGAATTGTTAATAAATTGGTAATATAAAGTCATAATAAAATCGTATATGATATTATATATAATAATATGGTTATATAATAAATTTATAATAAAAATATAATTATTATATAAGAGGTTTGTATGAGTATGATGAGAGTCAATACACAAGGTAAAGGAATTTCATCTCACTTTTTATTTCCGTGAGATACTTGTCATATTCACCACTCGCTTATTTTGTGTGGTGTATATACTACCCTATGACATTTTATATTACTAATTTAATTTATTTAATGATACTAAGAGCTTTAATTAAAGTTATTATTTCATGGGGATCATGATTCTAAAGTTACTCAAGTAGTAAGGTTTTTCTCTTCTCACTTTTTTATATCTGTGAGATACATGCCTTGTTCACCACTCATTTCTTTTATGTGGTGTGTATAATTCCCATGAATGTATTATATAACAAGTATAAATAAATTTATTGTTATTTACATATCCATTTTGTGATATTTATTTAATGGGGTTTATGGTTCAAAAGTTTCCAAATTGGTAAAGTAATTTTGTCTCAATTTTCATTCTTTGAGACACATGACATGTTATGCACTTATAATTTTATATGAGGTGTATGTACTACCATTTGACATGTTATATCATGAATCAACTAATCATAGTGATATTTTATATTTCATGTAATGTTATTATTTCCATGGTATTATGATTAAATGTTACCATAGTGGTAACAATTTATTGTAACAATCTCATTGTTTATTGGGATTTTTTATGATTATGCCCCCATTGATTAAATATTATGATCAATATTTCAAGAACACTCATTAATTTTATTATAATATGTTTATTCATTATACCTTCAATTATTAGAACCATTTTCTACTCTTTGGTACTTAATATAATTAATAATGTGATTTTAAGAAAATCCGATATTATCTCCCTATTCGGTCAGAAATATGTGTTCATTCAAAACAATGTTTTCTAAAAGGTTTTAATGTTTTATTTATATGGTATAATGTAAAATGGTTTTCAAAATTTTTTCAAGATTTATTTATATGTTTTCAAGGAAAATGGTTTACAAAATGTTTTCAATATTCTTAATAAGTTTTCAAGGAAAATTGTTTTAAAATTGTTTTAAGGTTCTTTTATAAGTTTTCAAGGAAAATGGTTTTAAAAATTTCTTTGAAGATTACTTATAATTTTTCAAGGAAAATTGTTTTCAAATTGTTTTCAATATTTTTTATATGATTTCATGGAAAATTGGTTTCAAAATTTTTTCAAGCTTCATATATATGTTTTAAGAGAAAATGGTTTTCAAAATGTTTTTAAGATTATTTTATAAGTTTTCAATGAAAAAGGTTTTCAAAATGATTTCTAGTTTACTTTATAAGTATTAAAGTTTATTTTCAATGTGAATGGGTTTTAAAATCCTTTTTTAAAAAATCATTTTTCAAATAGGAAAGGATATTTTCCTCAAGAAATTTTTTTAAAAGATATTTCAAAGTTATTTTCCTTATAAGATGACATCTGTTGGTGTTACACTTGAATCTTCTAGGGATATGATACAAGGGTTCCATTCACATTATTTCTCTTAATGGTTTATGATTTGATGGAATGATGATTATAAAACTCTTTTCCCTTTCACTGGTTATGTGTTTATGAAACCTATTTCTTTTTTATGGTTTATAAGTTAATGAAACTTGTTTCTCTTTCATTGGTTATATGTTTATGAAACTATATTCTTCTCATGGGTTATATGTTTATGAAACCCACTTCTTTTCGTGGGTTATGCTTTGATTAAATGATTAAGAAATGTGACTTTTTTCCACTGGTAATGATATGATTACATGTTTATGACACTCATTTTTTCTCATGGGTTATGATATGATTATTATGATCTTGTGTCACATGAATGTATGATTTCACAATGAGATGGGTGGGGCCTATGTCTCCCTCCAATTAATTGGGTAAATATTTATTTGTCATGAGATAGCCATGGTTGGAATGGGGGAGTGAACTCTGTTCAATCATGGACTTTGTCCGCTAAGATGATCTTGGGGGTGAACCTTGACTACTAAGATGATCATGGGAGTGAACCATAACTACCGAGATGGTATGGGGAGTGAACCCATATAATTAATATGGCCTTGGAAGTAATTCCTTGACTACTTTGGAAATCATTTTTATATGCTTATGTGTATTCCACAAGTATATTACTTATGCCTATGATATGGACACATTGTTCATGTTCATGATTATCTTATGATTCATGTCTTATAAACCAACAATATTTATTCCATGTTTCATGATTATGATCTTTGATATGGAGGGTATGATCTAAAAATGTTATTCTCACATTATCACACCCTTATGTTCTGTTATGATTACACGTTTCCTTTTTTACCCTTACTGAGAATTCGAGCTCACTACTTTCTTATGTTTCCTTTCTTCAGTTCATGAATAAAGGTTTTAATTAGGGGTACTAAAGTGTAAGATATTTTGGGAAGATGTTGAATATATTTCACCAAACTAAAATAATATTTTCCAAATTTCCGAATTTCTAAATACATGAAACTATTATGGTCCTTAGGCATATAATTTTTTAATGTGATGAATATTCATATAAATTGATGTAATATTTATGTATGTTAATCCTAGGTCGCTATAGTTGGTATCAAAGGAAATGTTTAGTCAAACTTTAGAAACTAGGATGAGAAAACCTTAGTGAGATTACTTTAAATATTTCTCAGGATATTCCTAGGGATGTATTTAATGATAAGACTAGGGTGTCGTAGATTGAAATGTAGGTGTCATGATTTAGGAATCCTATAAGTAATTTTTCATTATTATATGGCGTTTCACTATAATAAGTGTTTCTCACACTATTCTTTATAGATTTATTCAATGGATGGAACGAGAAGGAACTAGGTTAACATTGAATTTGATGGACAATTTGGTGATTATGAGTAATGAAATTAGATAATGAATGGAAAGAAAGATATTGATATTACTCAGAATCAGCTATCACATTCTATGATTAATAATGTGAACATTAGTGATCTTCCTAACACATCTAATGAGAGGAAGATGGAATTTTATAAATGTTCACATGGTAAGTAACATAGATTAAAGAAGATTTGGCTTCCTACATGTCAAGAAAAAGTGAAGAAGAAACTTGAAGAATACCTTAAATGGAGGGGAGGATGTTATCTATGTGGGGAAGGGGTCATAGAGTGATTGATTTTCATGGGGTTCAATGTCTTATCTGTGGAGAAAATGAGCATTACCCAACTCAATCCGCTAACCGATGAATTTACTTCTAAACCAAGGAATGACCTATTCTATGACAACAATTTAAGAAGAAATATTGAAGTGTTTATGTATTTTGATTCAAGAATTGTGAAATATATAAGGATAGTTCAATTTATCTTTTTTTCGTTATGTATTTACAAGAATATGTTGAATGGTTCTGATGGACTAGAAACGTGATTTAATGGAAAGGTGGTGTTCATGGGAAACACATAATATAGGGAAATTTAACCCCTAATATGTTCCTAATGTCTAGATAATGGTGTTTGGATAAAGATATGTTTGATATGAATAATAAAATTGGACAGTATTGATTACCTCGGAATTGATAATGGATTTGTTAACAATGTAGTTGTGCTTACAACATTTTTGGATTTAAAAAATATACCCAACAAGCTTTGTAATAAGGATACATGCATGTTTTCAGTAAGGATCTATGGTAATTAATGTTATTAGCCTATTTCAGGAGAATACATGGGGAATGTATTCACATGTTTGATATGTGAAGAATAAGAGATACTTTATGATATATAGGGGATTAATGTTAAGATGATTTTGAGAAATTTATTGAACTTATTTTTAAATTTTTGGACATTCATATTTCAGAAGGGTTACAAGGTTAACCATTTATGGAATGGTTTATGTTAAACTTCAGATGAAGTTTTAGAGAATAAAGTATTATCTCACCACATGAATATTTATGCATATTGCATAACTTATGCTAACAATTTTGTTGTGATAAAGATAGATGGAATGACCTATCATTCTTTTTAGAGATCTCAAGATCTATTAATGATTTAGGAATGAAAAATTCACCTTCATTTCTTGGAATAATAGATGAAGTGGAAGATGATCAAGGAATAATAATAGGCAATGTTGTACTGAAATAAAGTAAGTATATCTTTTCAAGACAATTCTTCAAATTTAATAAAAATGGTCCTGAAATAAAATGTTGTCCTATTATCATCATTTTTTATGATATCAAAGACCTCTTTCATGCTTCTTCAGTTTTTGATTTTGGGATTGTTAACTTTATTTTAATCACCCACTTTCTTTTAATCATTGATCTTTATTAATAGATATTATTATTTACACTTTTCTTCCATGTTCATGTTTTCATTTTCCACTAATGTTCTTCTATGTGGAATCCAAGTTATGAGTTAGTTTAGAAAACCACTGTGTTTCCTAAAGAACCCAATTTGGTTGAAAATAATATTTCGTGTTGTTATTTTTTTCAATAAACTTGTTTGATAAAAAGTAAATGTGTTACTAATTTAAGGTTGATATTATGATAATCTTCCATTAAATTTTTCTAGAGAATTATTCATATGTTGGCAAGGCTATTTTGATTTGAAGAAGTTGTTTTAAATAAAGAAACAATTTTAAGTGTGATGATTGAAGATCTGTTCAATAGTTCTTAAAAACATGTATCATTGTTGAATTGAGCTTGAAAAATAAATTTACAACATTAAGAAGAATTCAAGCTTTGGGACTTACGATTTAATTCAAAAAGAAATATAAAAAGTGAGTAGGATCATATTTTGATAATCATAGGGTATGCTCATGGAATGTTAGTATAAATAGAGGAACCATGGAATATAGTTATTATTTTTTTGTGAAGTATATTTGTGTATGGTTGTATTTTTGTTATGATGAAATATTTTTTAATGGTTTAATGTTAAAGACATGGGGTATCCAGCTTGAATGGGAAGCTAACGCAAGGAGCGTGCCAGACCAGCACACAGGCGGCATGAGGGGTCGTGTGATCTGTTTTTGTTTTTTCTGGTCCATTTGATTATCTCATATGAGTTTTGCATCGTGAGATTTATTCGAATGAACTCACACCGTTTGATCTATTCAATTTCTTCATCAGGGCCATTCATCCCATTCCAGCAGAGTTTTATTCTCCTACAAACTCTTCAAAGGATTCCTGCTCACCGGGATCTCGAGAAACACCGTCAGCCTATTGGATCTAAGTTTTTAAGAATCGTTTGAACATTCTAAGCCATATGATTGACTATGTCGCGCCCTCATGTATCCATCCAAATTATTCTTCATCCTCAGCCCGCACCTGAGAGTCAGTATATGCACGAGGTTTTCAAAGATGTTGGACAAATATATAGTGTGTGCGTACATTATCTCAGTAAATAGGTAGTGAACAACATTCATGAATAAAGATTATGAGTATTTCTCATTCCCTTGTGCAAAATATTTGCATGATACATACAGAAAATAATCATGCTAAGAGTTGAATGCAAGAAATATAAGATGAATTCTTGCCTTGTAGACCATACGTGATGCATGTGTTCATATGCATGCACGAACAAAGTAAAGTGTAAGGTAGTTAAAGTGATAAAGTATTTGTGTCTTTGTGATAGCACTTGTAATTTCACATAGAGAAAAAAACAGTGAGTGAATAATTATATGCAATAAATATTTGCGTGTGATGTTTTAAAATGTATGCATGAAGAACACACGATGTTGATGTGTGTAATAATTGAGTTGAGTTGAAGCAATATTTTTCAGTGAAGCAAATAAGAAGTCAGCTTGTAGAATATTGAAGAATCTTCAGTTGTTCAATCTGATATTGCTGTGAGTTGAATTGGAAGTATTATCTTATAAAATTCAAAAAAGTATACTAAACCAACAAGCATATAGTTTTGTTGATAAGATTCAGTTGAAGTGAGAAAGTACAGAAATAGTTTATTCTTAGTGTATCGAAGAGGAAGATCGCTTTTTTTTGTTGTAGTGGTAGCTTGAAGTTCTTGTGATATTTATCACTGTGTTTAGTGCTATAATATTGAAACAATAGAGGTATTGTAGTATAAAGAACACTGGTGAGATGCTAGTATAATTTCGAAAAAGTTTCATACCTACCCACAATGGTTTCGGGGTGATACCTAACCGACCAACTTGTAATTGTTGATTGATTCTAAGTAGAGAATCTATGTCTCAGATCATCCTAAACACAATAAGGACGTAGTCACACATATTAGGGGAGAACCTTGTAAAAATACCATGCGTTATGATTCATTTACTTTCTGTATTACATGTGATACAATTATCTCTGTAAAAAAAAGGATGATATATACACTCTAACATGTGAAAAGGTTTGAATTAAAACAGGGTAAGAGAAAAAAAAGAAAATTTGTAAAAACTTATGTACACTGATTCACCACCTCTCTATGTACCCTCATGATCTACTAGGCACTTCATTTCCAACATATTTTTTTAAAGAAGGTTTTAGTATTAATTTTTATGATTTGGGTTTCTATGAAAATAACTTTTGAGTATTAAACCTTTAACAATTTGGATGAATTTTGAGCGTGAGATTAATTTTAAGGGGGTAGAATGTAACAACATGAGATTTTGTGAATATATATTTTTTCAAATTAATTTAATCTTTATCATATTTTTCAATTAATGGCTCTCAGCTTCGGCCGAGAGCTCTCGGTTAGGGTTTCAGCCCTTCTTCCTCGGCTTCCCCGACTTCCTCGGCTTCCTCGGCAGTAAATCCCCATGGAACGACGGCTTACTCCTGATGGAGCGGAGGCTTCGGCTCTCAGCGGTGGCTCTCGATGGCGCGGTGATGACTTTTGATGGCACGACGACTTCAGTGGTGCGTTTCCTTCGTCGGTTCCTTCTGGATTGTTGGTGGCTCAAGTGGTGGAAAATCCGTTGGATCTGGCATCTTGCTTCCAGATATATTCTGGATCTGATGACGGCTTCCCTGGTGGTGCAGTGGTGGTCTTGGCGGGCGCTGGTCCGCGTATTTCAGGGGAACATATTCTCCTTGGGGGCTTCAGCTGGTGATGGGGTTCTATGGTGAGCTCCCGGTGGAGGTCACGGCAGTGCGGGTGTGTTCAGGCGACGACATAGTCGCAGATGAGGCACATGCCTTGGGATTCGGTGGCCCTCGACGGGGCAGGTGACGGTGGTCCGCGCAGCACTACGGCGCATCTCATGGGCTTGGCGGCATTGCGGTGCATCGACAGGAGCTGATCCGCTTCAGGAGGACTGACTGCTTATGGCGGTGGGTTTTCAGGTATGAGTGCTTCTGTTGAAGACAGAGGTCGACTGTGGGTAGCGACTGCATCAGCGCTTCCTCCGGCCTCCTGGATGTGGCGTGTGCTGATGCGTCAGACAGTGGTTTTGGTGCGATTCCCGGCGGTCACGGTAGCGACATTGATCGATGTAATAGTGGAATATGGAGTTAATTGGGTTGTCTTCTCACTTTTTAATGGGCTTTTCCCTCTTTTGGGACACTCTAATGGGTTTGTACCGATTTGTAATGGGTTTGATCCCTCTGAGCCTAGACCCTTGTAATGTGGTTTCCCTTACTCGATTTTGTAGACTTTTGTATCTTGAACCTATGGCTGGTTGCCTTTGGCCTTCGGGCATGTAATGGGTTACCCTCTCCCACTTAAAGAGGAATTTTTTTCTTTTCGTTCAATAAATAGGGTTATGCCCTAAGCTTTCTGAATAAAAAATCATATTTTTCAATTAATGAAACACTGAATATAGCTTGTGTTATATAAAATCCCTATGTTATTTCTACTTTATAAACTACACCAAGTTAACCTTTCATTACATGCAACACCAACTTGGATTGTGTTACACGCAACACCGAGTTTCTACAAAACAAAATTTTATTATAATAATTATTTAAACGATATAGTTATAACATAAATATTAAAATTAATAATATAAATAGTAATAATTAATTTTAAATATTATTTATAATGGTTTTACAAAAATAAAACATAATTTAAATAAAATATATAATTTTTGGTAATGTCTTTATATGTTTGGAAATACTATTTTCTCAAATGAACTGCTTTTTATATCCTTTTATGAAAAATAATAAAATTAATTTTAGACAATTTTATAAATTAAATTATATAAAATTAAAATCATATTTTAATTCATAATTTTAAAATTATCTTAATAGAATTTTTTGAGGTTTTCTAAAGAAACATTATTTTTGGATGAATAGTGAAAAAATAGAGAATTTTAATTTAAAACTACGTTTTCGTCTAAATTATTTATATGGTTAAATTATATTTTAATTTTTTTTAAAGTTTAATTAAATCAATTATAAATCCATATATCTAATTTAGGTCATTGAAACCATTTTCACATTGAAACTGGATATAAAAACATAACAAACTTTTAAATATTTTTTCTTAGAAAACCCATTGTCGTTACACGTCTATAAGAATAATTTTAATTTTATTTATACAAATTATGTGATTAGAATTTTGAAAAATTGATTAAATAATTTTAATAAGAATAATTTCCAATTTCTGGTATTATCAAAAAAAATTTACAAAAAATATTAGAGAAATTAATTGAAATTAATTAAAGTGATTAAGGTGAAATTAAGCTTAATCATTAGTGCAAAAACACATTTTACGTCATTTTTTTTAAATTTTGATGTCGGATTTTAACCGATGTCTACAAAGGTGATGTAAAAAATAGTATTTTTGGCGTCAGTTTTTATAAAACCGACCCCGAAAATAATTTTCGTTCAGGGTTTCAGCATCAGTTTATTTAATAAACCGACGCCAAAAATGAAGTAATATCGAGTCTACAGCATCGGTTTTGGATAACACCAACGCCTTAAACCGGTTTATGGTGTCAGTTTTAGAGAAAAAAAAACGATGTTGAAAAGCCTTATTTTAAAGAATATTGGCATCAGTTATTTCAAAAACCGACAACGTAAGTTAATTTTTTTTATAAAAATATGAAAAAACAAATTCCAAATAAAATCAAAACCCCTTTAAAAAACACAAAATACAAAAATCAAACAGTGTTTACCATTCAATTAATTTGAGTAATTGAAAAATTTAAAGATTAATAAATCTTATAAAAAAGTAAACAAAGACATTGCATATGTTTTTGAGAGAACTCAATAAATTCTAGTTAAAGATCAATGCATCAATATATCTCATGATGACATGTGTTATGCTTCCATTAATGATGTTTTTTGTTGAATGTATTACCACACCTAAGGAATCATTTTTTGGTATTTGGAACAAGTGGACCTTCATGATATGAATATACCAGTGTGGTTGACCTGACACAAGACAATGACTACGATGTACCTATGATAGGCCTATGGCTAGACCGAAAATTCAATTCATTATGGATACCAAGTACCATGCAAGAAATTGATGTCATGTATATATCAAGTATATTTTCACCCATCATTATTATGGTTTGACTCAATACTCGATGCCTTAAGGATACCATGTAATATGTTTAAGGCACTTTTGGATTGTTCTTGGTTACTTATAATGTCTTTTTTATCCTTTTGGCATGGAGTTGTAGTAGGTACGACATAGGATCATCTCAGCTTGGATAGTACATAGCCTCTCAACACATGGTTGATTGATTATTTATTCTTCCATATACAAAGCATAAACAAAAAAACCCACACCAAAAGTTACAATTTTTTTAGAAAATTCAAAATATTAAACTTTCAAAATAGAGTAGAATTAAAATACACGTACCTGAAATTTATGGAATGATAATTGTTGTTTATTGTTGAAGAATTCATTTTATTATTAGTATATTCAAACACCTAATATATCCAATGAGTTAGTTTTTTGAAACCATATGTAATAATATTTGTAAAAATTAAAACTTACACACCTCAAATCCTAATCATACTTAACAAATAGTTCACAAAAATAGATTGAATATGAGTCATATCAGATTGGGAATAAGACTGTGAATAATTGAATGTCTACAATAACATTGAATGATATGAGATAAAAAATAGAATAATATGGAAGAAAATATAAAAAAATTAATACTACAAACCTTATCCAATTTAGTAGTTTCCCTAATTGTGATTATCTCATAAATGAATCGTAGAATATAATAACCACATTCAAAATTTCCTTTTTGACGATGAAACTAAAGTTATAAAACATTAAACTATTAATAAAAATTAATATATAAAAAAAAACTAAGAACAAATTATAATATAAAAACTAATTACCCATACTTCCACATATTTGATATTATTTGGTGTCTTTATCGATTTGTATTCCATGTTAAAAATTTTCCATGAACTGAATTTTCATATATATGAACTAATAATACATATCTAAACAATGAGAATAAAATATAATGAGCTTATAAGAAACAAAAAAATACCTTTCTAATAAGGTGGATTTTTTTTACGAACATTCCCTAATAAAGAGAAAAACCAATATACGGTGCATTCACTTGGGCATAATACGCCCAACATCCAATTCCCCCTAAAATACAAAAAGTTTACAATTAATGACATTATAATGATTTCTAGTTCATAATTTTTGTTCTTACTTATCAAGAAATGGTATAAACCCACACTGAATCTTCGTATGTGATAATCTCTCACACATATATGCAACTCTTTGAGGATTATTCACATGTTTCACTTCTATGGAAATGAGTTCTGGATCTATAAAACCATAAATGCATGTACTTTAATTTTTTAGAAGAAGCATGTGTAGATACCTAATTTAAAAAGAATATATAGTTAGTCAAATTAAGATCATATTTTATTAAAGAAATACAAATTCAAACTTCAGTTTACTTACATGGTAAACAACTACACCACATTCAGGCTGAGCTCTTCAAAATATAATAGATGCATGATATCTTCTTTGAGTAATTTCAATGAATATTATCTTCCACATATATCATTATTCATCCAAAACTCGTAGATATAATTAAATGGATAAGATACCTGAGATAATCTTTGTATACCATGAGAAATATTTGAAGTATCTACAGTCGATTATTGTTGAACATTTTGTTTCATTTGTGCAACTTCTTTTGCTTTCAGATAATCCTATATAAGTTTATTGTCAGAAAACCTTATAATTAATTCTTAATCATTTGTAATTAATATTTAAAAAAACACATACCTCATATGAAATATAATGAAGCAAACTAGTTGGACAAAGTAAAAAAGGAACCACACAATCCCCAAATCCGGTGATATCCATGGTAGGAAATGGTAGTCGAACATTAGGATCTACAATATCGAGTACTGATACTCTAGCCTGACCCATCTGTATAGGCGAGTAATGTATAGAATCCCCCAAAAAATACACAAGTCCTAACACAAAAATATGAATGTGAGGATATCTAGAAAACAACTCACAATATACATTTTGGTCCGATCAAGGTGGTGGAGAATCAAATTATGAAGATGGGGAAAGGTAGTAAGGGCGACACAGCTAGGAAGACTGAAAAATGAAAAAGTTATAATAGTGTTAATAATTTATAAAATAGAAAAACTGATAACAAATAAATAATATACCTGGTTCGCCTACTCATACAGGGTGGGGTAGGCAGATGGGGAAGGGTAGTCCCAGTGAGCAGGCTATGAAGGATGAAAAATGAAAAGGTTATATTAGGGATTATAATTTATAAAATAGAAAAACTGATAAAAAATAAATAATATACCTCAGAAGGCTGTTCATATTGGGTGGGGTAGGCAGATGGAGAAGTGTAGTCCGGGTGAGCAGGCTGGGAATGATGAAAAATGAAAATGTTATATTAGTGTTTATAATTTATAAAATTGAAAAATTGATGACAAATAAATAATATACCTAGGATTGCTGTGTAGATTGTGAAGGTATTTCCATGTGTTCTAATAAAGCCTTCTTCACTACTACTTGAATTTGTTCACCTATAGACTGTTTCATAACTTTCAGCTCTGATTTTAAAGATTCTATTTCTAGGTCTCTTGATTGGTTACTCTTACTAAAAATCTTCCGAATACTAACACTCTCCTGATATCCTCTAACATGGTTGGGGTGTTATGCCTTTCCCAAAGCAGTGGCAAGGATTTCATGTTGAGTCAATAAGGTTTTCCTTATGGATTTTCCATTCCTTAATACTTGGGGGAGATTGTTAAGTCAATACGGTTTACTTATGATTTTACCATTCCTTCTTATTTTGAAAACCACAAACACCTTATCTCAAGGAAAATCCCTTTTTACCCCTTGTTTTACTTTTATAAGGAAAAATTTCCTTCCCCAAGGAAATTTATCCTTATCCTATTTTATTTTTTCATATCATAATTATTTTCTAAGTGTATAATTCGGGTTGAAACCAAAACCTCATAATCCCATAATTACTTAGATATGAAGCATTCTATTTTAGGATCCAAATTATCAGAATTCTGGTTACGAACTATTCTTAGTTCTGACTCCGAATTTTGATTATGAATTCTTAGAATTATGGTTAAAAACTCTTCCTAGTTCTAAATCTGAATTCTGATTACAAATTCCTAATACGAATTCTGGTTACGAACCTTCTGAGTTCTGACTCTGAATTCTGAATATGAATTCTTGTACGAACTTTCTGAGTTCTGAATCCTAATTCTGATTACGAATTCTGGATACAAACTCTTCTGAGTTCTGAATCTTAATTCTAATTAATAATTCTAGTTACAAACTTATTTGAGTTATGACTCTGAGTTCCCTGAATAAAGACTTCGAACTCCTATGAGTTATGACTCTAAATTCTCATGAACTCTGACTCTGAACTTTGTAAGTTCTTGTTCTAAATTCTTGTGAATCAAGATTCTGAATTTTCTTAAAATTCAAACTCTGGAATTCTATATAATTAAGGTTCTGAATTCCTAGAAAAAAGAATCCGAATATCCTTGTACCATAAGATTCTTAATTCAATTTTGGTTAGACTCTGAACATTAATTTTCTTATATTTCAAATATCAGATTTTAGTTATGCTTACACTTGTTTTGTTATAAAACGATGTCATGCTTTCAGTTAATCACTAACCGTTGTTTGAGTGACACGTGTATAGGTCCCTCCAAAATTCAAGGAAAAATATGACCGTTGGAGGAGGGAACCGACCATTGATGCCATGCCTATAAATATGAGCTCATTTGAAATAACTCTGAACTTTTGAGAAATTATAACTTAAAAAACTGTTGTTACATGATGTTGATGTGATTTCTAGAGAGAGAGAGGCTCTTATAAACTCTCAGGCATCGTGCAAAAAGTTTGAATGGAATGTTAAAACATTTCTTCATGCTGATTTTCTTAGTGTAGAGGTGAGATTTTCTTAAAATCAGAGACTTCGAGTTGTGAAGTCAGAGGTGCCGATTTCTTTACAAATCGAGGGTTTTGCGGGGATAGAAAGATAGATACTGATCTTTGGATTGAGGGCTTACCTGGGTTTGGGTAATACAACCTTTCTTGAAAGTATAAATCAAGGTACCTTTTATCCAGGGTTGTTGGATACCCTTCTCTTTGGGTTAAAAGAGTTACTACTTGTTGCATGTAGTATTTCTATTTTGTTTTCAACCGTACTTTTAGTTGTTAAGGAAAGTATAATATTCTTATACTTCTTTAGACTTTTACTATTATTATATAGGATTCTATATGCTTTAAGGTAGGTTCTTAGTTGGTGTAAACTTTTGTTATGTTTCATTTCCGGAATCATTTTTCCAGAATCAAGCAAGTTATTAGAGCTTAGAGGTGTTGTGAATTTTGGTTATGCAAAATTTACTTAGGGATTTTAATGTATACAATTCACCCCCTCTTGTATTTGAGCATCTTGTTTTTACATATTCGATCCTAGAATTGGTATTAGAGGAGGTGACATCTGAATTAATCTCACGATTAGATTCAGAAGAAAATTCTTTTTCTTATTACTCTTAGAATTGAATTTCCGGATTCACACTTTTTCAGAATCACTCTTTTGGACTTATATAGTTCGGATTAATTTTTTCTTAGAGATACTATTGTTCTATATTTTCCTTGCTTAAGAATATTATCCTTGTTTATGAACTTTTTCTATTAACAAGTTTTTGTGGAAATAACTTTCTTTAAGATGGTAGGAATCAATGTTAGTTCCATAGAAAATCTCAATCCAACAAGACCACCTATCTTTGATGGAAATGATTATGAATATTGGAGATATCATATGAAGACTTTCATTATCAAAACTAGAGTTGATAATTTTGTTATGCTTACTGGAGGATATAAAATCCCTAACAAAGAAGTTAGTACCTTTACCAATCAAGAAAAGCATGAATATCAACTGAATTATAAGGTACACAATACCTTGCTTTTCTCCCTGACTAGAAATATATATAGCCAAATTTCATCTTATGAAGTAGAAAATTGTATTTGGAAGAAACTTGAAGTTACACACTTTGGAACTTCCAAAGTTATTGAAACTAGAAGATCTATTCTTAGAGCTGAATATCATGGTTTTTTCTTTCCTTATAGAGAACCCATATATATGGTTCAATAAAGATTCATGACTATTGTGAATATTTTACAATCCATGGGTGAGAAAAGATTAAATGATGAATCTCTTGTTGATAAGATCATATACATCATGCTAAATGAATGAGAATCCAAGAGGACTGCTATTGATGAGAACAAAAAGGTTACTCAGACTTCCTTAGATGAACTGTTTGGAACTCTTCTTCAACATGAGACTAGAATAAAGAGAGATGCTGATAATGTAAAGAAAAATAATGGGAATGGAAGTGTTTCTTTTACTACAACTTCTAATCACATGAAAGATAAGACTTTTGAGAGAGTTACAAGATCTAAATCTAAGAAAGTTATTATCCAATCTGTATCTAGTAGAAGTAAATCCTCAGAAAATGAACTAGAAAATCTTACTCGAAGGATGAACAAGATAGATAGACAGAGGAAATTTCAATCCAGATATAAGAAAAATGAAAGGAAAGATAAGAAAGATTTAGAAGTCACATGTTATGAATGAAAGAGAGTTGGATACATAAGACCTGATTGTCCTATGCTTAAGAGAAAAGAAAGAAAGGAAAGGAATTCTGAGGGAAACATAAAGAAGTATTACAAGGCTAAAGCTAAGAAAGTTTTGAAAGCAAATGACACCTAGAGTGCCAGTGGTAGAGAATCTTCAGATGAATCTTTAGATTATGAATCTTCTGGACAGAAGAATCTTGATCTAATAGCCAGACTACCAATTAACAATCATTGTTTAATGGATAAGGTACACAATTCTGTATCATTGACCAATGTCTCTTTAAATGAAAATTATAGTAATGATAAATATTATAACTCTTTTAATGAAGAATATTTTTCTGATGAAGATAATAATTTACCTACCTATGAAAAAGTTTCTAGGTTTACCAAACTTCTTGAGATTGAGAATTCAAATCTCATGAAAAAATATGATAAGGAAAATTAGAGTAATAATATTTTTACTAAGGAAATATCAGATCTTTATAAAGATCTTGATAAGAAAAATGATGATTTTGAAAGTATTTCAAAAAATATTGAGGAAGTATGTTCTGAGAAGAATAAACTTTCCAAAGATCTAGAAAACATAATTTATAAGAAAAATGTTTTTGAACCTATCTCTAGTTAAAAATCAAACGTTTTTTAAGAAAAGAACTTGGTTATCAAACTCAAATCCAAAATATTTTCCTTGAGGAAGTGTTTGTCAAACTTTACCTTAGGTAAAGAAAATTTTGATAAAATGGATTCTCAAATCCAACCTCTAAGGAATAGTTCTGGTTTTGGTTATACTAATTCTAAACCAATTTTTAGTAATAATTACTTTTTTCCCCAAAGTGATCCATTCTTTACTAAGTGTCAGTGTGGTGGAAATTTGGAAAATAATTGTTCTCTAAACAAAACCTAGTCCTTAGGATTTCATAAAGCCTGTTTTTATAATAAGATGTGGGTGCCTAAAACTTTTCTTTCTGTAACTTCCAGATCCAAGAATATTTGGATTCCGAAAGTATAACTCTTTTGTTTTTTGGAAAGTAGAGAAATTACCAAAAAAATATGTGGTACATGGATTTTGGATTTTCGCGGCATATGACTGGTAACAAAAAATACTTTGAAAAGATTATCAAGACGAAAGGATGAAAAGTAACTTTCGGAGATAATGATCAGGGGGAAATTATTGGTATTGGTAACATCATTATTCTTGAAAAAACTTTGATTTAAAATGTTTTATTTGTTAAGGGTCCTAAGTACAACCTCATTAGTATAACTCAATTGTGTGATGAAGGTTACCTTGTGAATTTTAGGAATGACAAGTGCTTAGTACACAATTCCAAGGAAGAGTTCGTTCTTTCTTCCCATAGGCAAGAGAATGTTTACACCCTAAACTTAGAAGACCTTAGGAGTCAAGAATTACCTTGCCTTAGTGCAATGGAAGATCATTCTTGGTTATGGCATAGAAGGTTAGGTCACTGTAACCTTAGGAACTTATGCAAACTTTCTAAGAAAAGATTAGTTAAGGATATACTGGAGCTTAGATTTGATTCTTCAAAAGTTTGTGACCCTTGTCAATATGGAAAGAAACATAAATCAAGTTTTAAATCCATTAGTGAAGTCACAACTACTGACACATTACAGTTAGTGCATATGGATCTCTTTGTTCCTACACAAACTGGAAGCATTGGAGGCAAGTACTATGTATTTGTTCTAATTGATGATTACACTAGATTTACGTGGGTCTATTTTCTAGACAAGAAGCCTGAAGATTTTTCTTATTTTAAAATTTTTAGATCCCAAGTTAAAAATGAGAAAAAACATCCTTTGATAACTATTCAAAGTGATCTTGGGGGAGAATTTCAAAATTCTGATTTTGAAACTTTTTGTAGTAGAAAAGGCATTACTCATAACTTCTCAGCACCCAGAACACCTCAACAGAATGGTGTTTTTGAAAGAAGAAATATAATTCTTCAAGAGTGAACAAGAACTATGTGGAGTGAATATTCTGTAGCTAATTTTTTTTGGGCTGAAGCTGTAAGTACTTCTTTTTATACTATAAATCGATTTTTGATTATACCTTTTCTTAATAAAACCCCTTATGAGTTATGGAATGGTAGAAAACCTAGACTTTCCTACTTTAAGGTTTTTGGTTGCAAAGTATTCATTCTAACTACTAAAGATAATCTACACAACTTCGCACCAAAATCTGATGAAGTAATTTTCTTAGGCTACTCCACAACTTCTAATGCATATAGAGTTTTCAATAAAAACACTTGTACTATTGAAGAGACAGTACATGTTAAATTTGATGAAACTGATCCTTTTGTTTTTAAACAACCCCAATGTACATCTTCAGATGTGTATTAAAAAACGGATTATCAACCTGTGTTGGAAGATCCTTCTGATAAGAAAAATGTCCAAGAAGATACTTCTGAAACTTTTACCCCAAAATATTTTCTACTCTATGTTGATGAACATTCTTTAAAAAACCCAAATCAGTTGTTTCTAAAGAATCATCCCAGTGATAGTATCATTAGTTATGCAAATCAACCTGTAATTACTAGAAGATCCTTAAGAAATGAAGTAGAACACCTAGCATTTCTTTCCCAATTAGAACCAAAAATCACTGATGAGGCTTTATGTGATGATGGTTGGATTAAAGCCATGCATGATAAATTAAATGAATACAAAAGGAATAAAGTTGGGACCTTGGTTGAATGACCTAATAAAACTTCTGTTATTAGAGTAAAATGGGTCTTTAGAAATAAGTGTGATGAAAATGAAATCATTGTAATAAATAAAGCTAGATTAGTTGATAAAGTCTATAATCAACAAGAATGAATAAACAATGAAGAAACCTATGCTCTAGTAGCTGGACTTGAATCTATTCATATTTTACTTGCCTTTGTAGCAATCTTCAATTTCGAACTTTTTCAAATGGATGTGAAATGTTCATTACTTAATGGTTACGTTCAAGAAGAAGCTTTTGTTGAACAATATCCTGGTTTTGATGATATAAAACATCTTGATCATGTTTTTAGACTTACTAAAGATTTGTATGGACTTAAACAAGCCCATAGATCTTGGTATGATAGACTTACCGGATTTTTACTTCAAAATAACTATGTTATGGGAAATGCATATTCAACCCTTTTTAAAAATAATGATAAAAAAATGTTTTAATTGTTCAAATTTATGTTGATGACATTATATTTGGTTCAACTTAGCAATGTTTAACTGATTCCTTTGTGGATCTAATGAAATCTGGGCATGAAATGAGTATGATGGGTGAGTTAACATTTTTACTTGGTTTTCAAATTTCTAAAAAACCATAAGGAATCTATATATCCCAACATAAGTATATTAAATATCTTCTTAAAAAGTATGGATATGACAACAATAAGAGTATATGTACTCCCATTGGTACCTCAAACACGCTTGATCTTGAGGAAGCTAGGAAACCAGTAGATCAAAAAAAATAGAGGTATGATAGGAAGTTTAATTTACATGACAACTAGTCATCCAGAATTAATGTTTTCAATATGCTTATGTGCAAGATATCAATCTAATCCCAAGGAATATCATTTAAAGGCAGTGAAAAGATTTTTTCGCTACTAAAAGGGTACCATGGATTTAGGACTCTTCTATACTTCTGGAAATGATTTTTTCTTAAAAAGTTTTCAGATGCTGACTTTGATGGATGTAGAATGGATAAAATGAGTACATACAGAATTTTTCATTTCTTAGGAGATTCATTAGTTTCTTGATCATTAAATAATCAACACTCAGTAGTAGTTTCCACTGCTAAAACTGAATATATAGCAGCTTGAAGTTGTTGTGCTCAAGTATTGTAGATTCAACACACACTCACAAACTATGGTATGAGTTTTACTAAGACTATAATTATGTGTGATAACACAAGTGCCATTTCCCTTAGTAAAAACTATGCACATCACTCTCATTCAAAGCACATAGATATTAGGCATCACTTTCTTAGGGATCACACACAAAAAGGAGATATCATTCTTCAATTTATCAGAATGCAAGATCAACTTGCTGATATTTTCACAAAATCTTTACCCTCTGATAGATTTTAATACATTAAACAAAATTTAGGAATGATAACCATAAGGTAATCCTCCTCGATAAATTCCTATTGAACAAATCTCCTTACAGTAATAAACTACTTTTCATAGGGGGAGTACATTTTCTTGCTAGTTTCTCATATTTTTAATAATGAAGTTTTTCATATTTTTCATAATTATGTTTTTCATATTTTTCATAATAATATTTTTCAAATTTTTCGTAATGAAGTTTTTCATATTTTTCATAAGGAAGTTTTTCATAATTTTTGTAATGAAGTTTTTCATATTTTTCTAAATGAAGTTTTTCATATTTTTCGTAATGAAATTTTTCATACTTGAAATTTTCTTAATGAAGTTATCTTACTTAAAATTTTCGTAATGTTTTTTTTGTACTTTAGATTTTTGTAATGAAGATTTTCATAATGAAAATTTTTGTAATGAAGATATGTGTACTCAATTATTTTTCGTACTCAAGTTTATTTTGGAATCTAAAGTCTTTCAAGAAGAATTTTCCTCAATATGAATAATTCTCCGGAAAATCCGAAAGGTATCATTCTTCCTTGAGTTTTTGTCATCACATTTTAATTTTTGGTAGTTTCTTTTGTTTTTAAAATTTCTCGGATTCTAGTTTCCTTAAATCTGAATCTTTTACTTTAAAAACCTCAAAAGATCAGATCCTACCAAATTCTCCTGGTGGATATCTTTTCAACCGTCAGATCAAATCAAAATATTTCTCAGCCATTGGATTGTAATGGGAAGATGAACATCGCTTAAACACCTATAAAAGGGGACCCCCGATGGTTGCCCAAATCGTTTCTGAAGCCTTTTCATGTTGAAGCTCTACCCCTCTAAAAAATATCGTTCCAAAATTTTCAGAAGTTCTCAATTTCAAATGTATGGTGAAGTTCCTTCTCAAGAGATGTCTACTGTCAAGCTGATTGCGGAGTGTAAGATATACATGGAGAGGTTGGTACATCTGAACTTATTCAACAAATATGACTCTATTATCTCCATGAATATCAAGCTTAATAGATGGGAGAGTGTATCCATTTCGAATCCAGGGGCTCAAGATCTTGTGTATCTGGATCTCCTCATTGAGTTTTATAAATCAACCTGTTTTTTCAAGGAATATGTGAGAGAAAAAAATTTCTTTCAAGAGTTATGGAAAAACATATGCACTTTCATACACCAAGGCTGCTAGCTTGGTAGGGTTATCCTATGAAGGAGAAGCAGAATTTTGTTCCCACACGTTTCTAGATGTTCAATCGAGTTTTGTAAAAGTGAAGGATATGAAAATTCTTGGACTTACAGATGTCAAGACCGCAAATATTTCTCACTTGTCTACTAACAATAGGATCATAGAGTTATGGGTTCAGGGTTTTATCGTACCGAGAAAGGGTGATAAAGACACTCTTTAGAAAAGTGATATTTATATCATGGATTTTTTGGTAAATCCAAGGAAAATAAATCTGAAAAAGCATATTCTCATTACAATAAAGAATATCAAGAATGGGAATATGAGAGCACAGATAATCATATATACGAACCTACTATCCAGGTTGATAGTTTGGTGTCTTGAATCATTCAAGATTCCTTGCAGTTCCAAGACGAGAAATTGCAAAGTGATGTTAGTAAGTGATGAAACTTTGAAAAGAATGAATTTTTCGATTTTCTAAAGATTTAGGAGAGTTTTATGATCTACCAGTGGAAGAGGAATAAGCTGTTTCGAAAAATACTAAAGAGGCTGAACCATCAAAGAAACCTGGAAAGAAAAGAAAATTGAAGGAAGTAGAAGCTGTAGGTGAAAACCCTAAAGCTAAGGAAGCTCAAACCGTACCTAGAAATCCCAATAAGTAGAAAGCTTATCCAGATGAAGTGATTTCCAAATGGAGGGAGGATAAGAAGAACCAGAAAGAAGGGGAACCACAATTTGGTCTAGACCCTACAGATGCCAAAGCATTAAAAGAGAAAGCTACTGAAAAGATTGAGAAGTAAGCCAAAGAGAATAAGCTTAGTAAGAAGATGTCGGAGGCAGAGATTGTGCAATCTATTTTGAAGGATACTGAAGTAGCATCTGATAACATTATTGTTCCGAAATCTTTCTTAGTTGAACCATTACTTGAGACACCGGGGAAAAAGTTTATGACTTTGAAAAAAGTTCAAGAGAAGATTGATGAACAGATAGAAGCTAGGGAAGATGTACAAGAAGATGAAAGCACTGAATATACAACTGATCTGATAAAGCAAGTAGAATACTTTCATGAGAAGGAAAGTGCTTCTAAAAAATTGTCGATTTGGACTTCTCATGCCGAATCTTTGAAACTTTCTACCCCTGGAGTTGATGAGAAGGCTGAAGAGGAAGTGAAAAAATTATCTGAGGAAGAGAGTTATAATCATCACTTCATTCAACCTAAGGATATTGAGGCAGGATATGAGAAAGAAAAAATTGATGAAGATAGGATTGTCTAGTTTTCTGAGAGTGAGCACGAGTCTCCAAATGAATAAGCTATTCCGAAAACTGACAAAGGAAAACAAGTGGGTGTTGACACACCAACCAAAATTTCTTTAAGGATGAAACCATCCAGTGGATCCTCTAAGAGGAAGCTTGTTGAACTAAAGGAAGAACCAAAACCAAGAAGAGTGTCAGACACTGAGTCATTATCCCCAGGATAAGATTTTATCATTTATTCCCTGAAGAAGCTAGTGGAAACCATTCCAATATTTTCAGCAATTGACTCTAGATTCCAGATTCTCTAGCATAGCATGAATCAAAAATCAAACTATGTATCCATGTTGATGGATAGATGCATAAATATTGAGGCCAAACATAATAATTTCCTTATCAACTATGAAGCCCACATAAAATCTTGCAAGAAAATGGTGAGCTGGTCAAACAATATAGTCGATGATATGAGAGAGCTTGATGACTTTCAAGATGATGTTATGTAATCTTTTGATACTCAAGACAAAAAAATCAAGGATCTAACAAATAGCATTGAGGAGAAGCTAAATCTTGAACATAATACTTGGATTCAGGATGTCAAAGATCTGAATGGGAAGTTAAATTATGTTGTCCAAAGTTGGAAAATAGAAAGGGATCTTCGAATCGAGATTGAAGAAAAGATAGTGAAGCAAGATGACTTGGTGAAGGCTCAAGCATAGGCTCTGAAGGCTCAAGATAATAGGATCAAAGCCTTATAGAAGCAAGAATAGGAGGATCACAAAGAGCCAAAGAAGCTGAAAACCATCGTGAAGAAGCTCATACCCAAGGAAGAAGAAGTAAAATAGATCCAAATATGATATTTTGTTGTATCTATTTTTCCTTGTACAAATTCTTCCCATATTAATGAAAATGTGGTTTCTTGTTTTGTTTGTTTTCTTATACTAATATTTTAGGTAGCATATTTTTTTTCCATTTCCTCAAACTCTTTTTGAAAATCACAAAGGGGGAGAAGGAACAAGAATTCTAAAGGGGAGAAGGAAAAAGAATTTTAAGTAAAGAAGAAATATCCCTAATAAAGGGGGAGTTTATCAAATAGGGATTTCTCATTACAAATATTTCCACATTCAAATGAAAAATCTCATTATGGAAATCTTGAATATGATCCTTATATTTCCAAAGCCTGAGGGGGAGTTAGTCGTATTCACCATTGTTCATATATAAAGGGAGATAAGTTTTATTTTCAAAGTCTAGAAAATTTTTGCTAAGTTCTTATATTCTTTTTCGAAAGGATGTTGTGCTTTCCAAAAAGGGGGAGATTATTGAGTCAATATGGTTTTCCTTATTAATTTTCCATTCCTTCCTACTTGGGGGAGATTGTTAAGTCAATAAGGTTTCCTTATGAATTTACCATTCTTTCTTGTTTTTAAAATCACAAACACCGTATCTCAAGGAAAATCCCTTTTTATCCCTTGTTTTACTTCTATAAGGAAAAACTTCCTTCCCCAAAGAAATTTATCCTTATCATGTTTTCATTGTTCATATAATAATTTGTTTCTATGTGTAAAATTCGGTTTGAAACCAAAACCTCGGAATCCCATAATTACTTAGATATGAAGCATTATGTTTTAGGATCTGAATTATCAGAATCCTGGTTACAAACTCTTCTTAGTTCTGACTCCGAATTCTGATTATGAATTTTCTGAATATGGTTATGAACTATTCTTAGTTCTGACTCCAAATTCTGATTACGAATTCTGAATACGAATTCTGGTTACAAACTTTCTGATTTATGACTCTGAATTCTGAATACGAATTCTGGTTACGAACTTTCTGAGTTCTGACTCCAAATTCTGATTACGAATTCTGGATATGAACACTTCTGAGTTTTGACTCTGAATTTTGATTACGAATTATAGTTATGAACTTCTCTTAGATCTGACTCCGAGTTATCTAAATACAGACTCCAAACTCCTATGAGTTATGACTCTGAATTCTCATGAACTCTGACTCCAAACTTTCTATATTCTAGTTCAGAATTCTTGTGAATCCGGATTTTGAATTTTCTTAAAATTCAGACTCTGGAATTCTATAGAATTTAGGTTTTGAATTCCCAGAAAACAGAATCTGAATATCTTTTTACTATAAGACTCCGAATTCAATTTTGGTTAGACTCCGAACTTTCATTTGATTACATTTCGAATATCGGATTTTAGTTATGCTTACACTTGTTTTGTTATAAAATGATGTTGTGATTTTAGTTACTCACTAACCATTATTTGAGTGACATGTGTACATGTCCCTATGAAATTCAAGGAAAAATATGACCATTGGAGGAGGGAGCCAACCATTGAAGCCATGCCTATAAATAGGAGCTCACTTGAAAGAGCTCCAAACTTTTGAGAAATTAAAACATTGACAATTGTGCTAACATGCTGTTGAAGTGATTTCTAGAGAGAGAGAGAAGCTCTTATAAACTCTCAGGCTTCATCTAAAAAGTTTGAACGACATGTTCAAACTTTTCTTCATGTAGATTTGCTTAGTGTAGAGGTACGATTTCCTTAAATTTTGAGACTTCAGTTTGTGAAGTCAGAGGTGCCGATTTCCTTACAAATCGAGGGCTTGCGGGGATAGCAAGATAGATACCGATCTTCAGATTGAGGGCTTACCTGGGATTGGATAAGATATACTTTCTTCAAATTATAAATCAAGGGACCTTTTATCTAGGGTTGTTGGATACCCTTCTCTTTGGGTTAAAAGAGTTACTACTTGTTACTTGTAGTATTTCTATTTTGTTTTCCACTGTACTTTTAGTTTTTGAGGAAAGTTTAATATTCTTATACTTACTTATACTTTTACTCTAATTATACATGATTCTATATGCTTTAAGGTATAATCTTAGTTGTTGTAAACTTTTGTTAAGTTTCATTTCCGGAATAATTTTTCCAGAATCAAGAAAGTTATTAGAGTTTAGAGGTGTTTTGATTTTTTGTTATGCAAAATTTCCTTAGGTATTTGTAAAGTATACAATTCACCCCCTATTGTATTTGAGAATCTCATTTTTATATATTAGATCCTACATTTCCATCCTAACCTCAGGGATAAAAGAGCCTTGTGTCTCCTTCTCTTGAATTTCATCCTGAAATGAAAAATAAAAATGTTATATTACTATTTATAATTTAAAAAATAGAAAAATTGATAACAAATAAATAATATTTACTTAGAATTTTATCAGCTACTTTCTTAACTTCCTCGATAAGATACTGTTCATTTTTCCTTCTTCTTGCTCATTTCCATTTTTCATGGCAAGTGGGAGGAGACGGAGGACCAAATTGGACCTCTTCTAAACCACTACTAGATCGAGCTCTTAACACTTCAAATTTTTCTTCAATAATTTTCTACTCCAAATTCGAGTACCCTCCACCTGACAAAGTATGAGGGTATACATTTCTCAACTGGATATCCCGATGAGATCTATTAGAGGTCTGTTATATAAAAATAAACTACTAAGTAATAAGAAAAATATATAATAAATTTTACAATATAAAAAATTATCATACCTAAAATTTTTCTTCATTACAACTCTCAAAAAATCGCTTCCATGTATCTTCATATATAAACGGATACTTGAGGCATGGTTTTTCAAACATTCTCTTTCCAAAAACATAATTTTTCATCAGTTTTGTTTTAAAATCTCTTCATTGAACTACTGCTAAAGAGATATGTCTTTTCTTATTTTCTTTAGTTTCTTGAAAATTGAATGACATCTGTAATCGAATAAATTAAATATGTCATTTAAAATATATAATATTAAAAAAAATTAGATAAAAGAAGTAAATCAAGATATTGTACCTTCACGGCCTCCCAAAGCTATAGTTTCGCCATCCTGTCCACTGAATTCCAATCAAGATATAAAATACTAATCCAGCAACATCTTTGCATCACTATATAACATAAAAACTAAACTGAATTTGGGCCAATTGAATTATTATCATCATCAAAATGGATGTGTACTCTATCATCATCACAAGAAAGCGATAGTTTTGGTAAATGCGTAATAACACATTTACCAACTTGAGAACGTGATTTTGAAGTTGTAATAGGTGAAGTATCCTCTGCCGAGGACACATTAGTAGTCCTACAAAAAAATTGTAAATTAACAGTTTTATTTCATTAGATAAGTATATTCCTGAATATTTAATAATATGTAAAAATAGATATACCTCAGTAACAACACCTCTCTATCTGTATCTGATATTTCTACTAGAAAGTGTAATGAAAATTTTGTGTACCTGCATATCAATAGAAAACTGAATATTTAGAAACAAGGAAGTCATAAAATAATTTTGTATAAAAAGAAGCATGCATTTTTAATTTTTAAAAAAAGTAATAAAATATAAATATTTTTCAGAAAAATTAGGAGACTAATTTAGTTTTTTCCCACATTCCTTCATCATGATCATTACATACTACATGCACGATGTCTTTCTTATACACACTATAATCATTTGGAAATTGCGTAACAGATGAACAAGACTTATGTAAATCACTAACATCATCAAAATCATCCTCATCACCCAAATGGTATCTTTTTTCCTTGCAGAACAACTATACACTGATCATTTGATGGATCAATGACATTAAATACTTTCTTTTCATGTGTATCCATGATAAATGGTTCCTCATTGTAATTAAATCTTTTCAAATCAAACAGTTTAAAACCATATTCATCATGTTTCACACCACTATTACTATCCACCCAATTACACTTAAAAATGGTGACTCAAAATTTAATATAATAAAATTCCCATATGTCTTCTAGAACACCAAAATATGGCATTGATGCAGAAATTGGGATTTTATCTTTGGCACTCAAAAAATGCACTGCTTCAGCAAAAACCATCACTCCACTATTATGAACATTACTCCTGTCATCCAGGTTTTTGGTGTAAAATGTATAGCCATTGATATCAAAACCTGACCATGTGATCACATTAGAAGATGGTCCCCCTACTAACCACTTCAATGTTTCTGATGCAGATATATCTGGGGTGACTTTATCTTTAAACCATGAAACAAATGTCTTCTTATGCTCAATCATCAACCACTTATCTTTTCTTTTCTGATATCATAACTTCAATTTAGAAATATGTGAGGATATATATGATTTAACCTCATTTGTGTTGTTCAAAATGTATAAATTTTCCTTCTTCACATCATCAGGAGGAATGAACATTACCTTTAAGCCTAGAACCCCTCTACCTTCACTATAGACTATCATATGTCAAGACACAGGAAGAATAATATGCTCCACCTCATACAAATAATCAATACAAAACTCAATCACCTATTCATATTCATATTTCTGAACAATAGAGGCCTCTGGTCGATACAGATTTTTAACATATCCCGTAAAAATTTTCATATATCTTTCAAAAGGATACATACAACTTAAATAAATAGGCCTATATATTCTTATTTCACGCACCAAATGAATCAGAAGATGAACCATTATATCAAAAAACGTGGGTGGGAAATACATTTCTAGTTGACAAAGAATAAGAGTAACATTATTCTCCAACACATATAAAAAATTTGGATCAACGACTTTGATATAAATGGATTTGAAAAAATTACATATCCTGATGATAGTCTTTCTGACACCTGTCGGCAATATACCATGCACTGATACTGGTAGTAGTTGTTGCATCAACACATGGAAATCCTAATATTTCATACCTATTAATTTACAATCCTTAAATGACACCAAATTATTCACATTTAATGAAAAACCATTGGGTACTTTAATACCATGAAGACACTAACATAAATTTATCTTTTCAATCTTTCTTAGTGTGTGACAAGCTAGAGGTAAATATGTTCCATTTCCTTTAACATTGGAAGTTAACTCCAAACGTATTCTCATTAATATCAAGTCAAATATAGCATTAAATCCATCTTTTGTATTTCCTTTTATGTCTAACAAATTTCCAATCAAACTGTTACAATTTTTTTTCTCAAAATGCATAACATCGATGTTATGTTTTATCTCTAAAAAACTCTAATAAGGTAGTTAAAAAAAATAGACTGTTTCTTCCAGATATTTCTTTGAAGAACAAAAAATCTTTTCTTTCCAAATGTAAATTCTATATCTTTCACCCTGTAGTAATATTATTCAGCTGACAATAGTCGAGGGGGAAGGTTGTATTCTTGTAATCTGTTAAATGATTTTTTCAATCTCTGATAAGGATGATCAATTTGAAAAAATCATTTATGTCCCATACAAACTGTCTTTCTTCCATTCTGCAATTGATAATATGAAGTCTGTTCTTCAAAATTGGACATGCTTTATGCTCCTTAACACTATATCTAGATAAGCATCAATATACAGGAATGTCTTTTATAGTGAACATTATCATAGCACGCAAAAGAAAATACATTTTCTTGTATGCATCAAAAACTTTAACACCTGCCTCCCATAGCAGTTTAAAATCATCAATAAATGGTGAAGGATACACATCAATATCATTTACCAGTTGTTTTGGTCAAGAAATCATCAATCTCATCATAACATATTTTCTCTTCATACATAGATGTGGGGACAAGTTGGAAACTACCAGCAAAACATGCCATGAACTATATTGGCTACTAAGGCTCCGATATGGATTCATTCTATTAGTACACAATCCCATTATGAGATTTCTAACTTCACATCAAAAAACATGAATTTTTTTATCAAAACTCTTCCACTATGGTGAATCGGTTGGGTGACATAAGTTACCATTAGAGATTCAATCATCTGAATGACATCTTAACCTTTTTTCATCAATTGATTTTGCATATTTATTCTTTAAAAGAGGAATTATTTCAAGGTACCAAATTTAATTAGAAGGATTTTTGATTCTGGTACTTAAAAATGAATCAAAATTGAAATATCCTAATTGTACGAAGAAAATATTGGATGATATCATTGGAAAGTACAAAATTATTTTTTCATGAAGTTAGGTAACATCATTTGATAATGAATCTGAGTTGACATTCCCATCTATCTTATAGCTTGATGTCCCACATGTAGGATAAGTTGATAAATATTAATTTTCTTTCCTATACAGTACACAATCATTGGAGAAAGCATATATCTTTTTATACCCCAATCAAATTGGACATAATATTTTATTTTCCTCATAATTGGAATCTGGAAGGCCACTGTGTTCTGGAAGTAGCTCTTTTAAAAGATCAAGTAAGCAGGAGAAACTTTTATCACTCCACAATTTTTTTGCTTTTAAGATAACTAATCTCAAAACTATTGATAACACTGTATATTTACTACAACCTGGGAATAATGGTTTCCTAGAATCTCCATAAAATCATTCAACAGTTTCAGTTTTTTTGATGGTTTCAACACCTAAATCATGAATTAATTATTCAATATGATCTTGTACCTCGTAATGAATAATGTCATCAACATTGGATATTGAATTTTTAGTTCTTTCACCATGCCAGATCCAATATGTATAATTAAGGTCAAAACCATAACAAATGAGATGGTCCTTGATTTCTATGGATTTTAGCTTTCTCATATTTAAACACTTCACACATGGACAGAAAATCAAATCAATGTTTTGAAGATGTCGATTAGAAAATTACAATAATTCATCAACTCCTTTTTCATATTCACTAGTGGTTCTTCGTAAATGTATCTAATTACGATCCATTCAATATTTGATATCACAAAAAAATTGGAGAATATATTAAAACATATAACCATTTAAAAAAAATATATACATATAGTTACAGATAAATTGCAAACAAAAACAAATTTAATAAAAACTATTGATAATCAGATATAAATCCTCAGATATGAAATACATTTAAAAATAATAAACATTTTATTTTAATATTATATACATGTGTTATATTGATATTATAAATAAATTATAATATCAATCTTCTAAAATTTATTAGTTCATTTTACATAGTTGTTGCATTATTTCAATGTTTCATGTGTCAAATGTATTGAATATTGCATTAATTTAAAGTGCAAAAAATTAATTATTATTAGTAATATAAAAATAATAATTACCAAACAAGTTCATATTATAAGGTAAATCAATCCCAATAATTCAAAAATTATGACAGATGAAATTAAATACATAACTAAATTGATATATCTTACAACACATTTGGGTGAGAGAACAATTGAATCATTTGAGGAATAATTAGTGGTTGTGGAGGTGGGATTTGGGGGTTACCCTCATCTTCACTGTAGACCCAGGAGGGGTTCCTAGTGGGGGAGAGTTGTGACAAAGTGGCATGAAATATTTTTATTAAGAGTTTTGCACTACTGTAAATGGAGGGTATACTGACGAATGTTTTCCAACGATTTTCATAAACCATTGGAATAGGGATGTTGAGAGGTCCTTACCCAATGATTTCACTAAACTATTGGAATAGAAATTTTTAGTAGACTTTTACCCAACAGTTTTATCAAACTATTGGTATATATGTGTTTTAGATGACTATTACCCAACATTTTGATAAAACCATTGGGATGTTATAGTATTAGGAAGGCTTTCCCAATGGTTTTTTAAAACTGTTGGGAAAGGTTTCCCCAAAATTTACAGTAGGCCCAATCCCCCATCCACGCGATTTCAGGCCTAAAGACGAGACCTAATATCTCTCTCGCTGAGAAAATTATTCCACCAGATCTATCTTCAATCAGAAAATTGTGTTGTGCTACACTTCAAATCCGTAAGTTGTACCTTAGGTTTAATGTTTTGCATCTATTTTTTATGTTTTGTTTTGGCCTAAACCCAAGGTATGTGTGGTATGTTACACTCAACAATTGCGATTTGATTTTTTTCTGTTTTTGTTCTACATTTAAACTATCATGATTGTGTGAATCAACTTTATTTGATGTGGGGTGGGGGGAGGTGCAGGTGGCGGTGGTCGGGGGGTGCAGTGGGTAATGTAACGCCCCGACCCCAGCTACCCAGAGTCGGTGCAATACTTCGTAACATTGGCATGATCACAAGAAAGATCAAAACTCGAAAGACCGATTGGTTTAGTAGCCTTGGAAACACTAGATATATTTCATAAGTCTTACATTACATCATAAAATGAAAAACTACTACAACAACATATTGTCTCCATAATCCACACTCATATCCCCACATAATATCCCTGTAGGTCATTCATAATTTACTTCTTCATTTCCTGGGAAAAATAAAACATAGAAAAGGGGTGAGCTCAAATGCCCAGTAAGGATAACAATATAGCGGAAACTTTCATAAATAAGACTAAACATTTAAGGCAATGTATAACTAAAACAAAATCCATTTAAACATGAACCTTCAACATGGTATGGAATAAATAAAATGAAATAATGCCATTTACTTATTCACATGGATATTCTACTAATCGAATAATCACATGCAAAAATCAATAACCACTTTCATAATGTTGGAATGAATAATGCCAGACTATCATAACCACATAGCCAAGGCCTCGTGCCAAGACTACAAATAAGATTTTGTCAAGGCCTTGTGCCAAGACACTAGTTTGTCTCATGAGACCTACCGATGCATCGAGGAGCTATAGTGGGCTCCACCCGTCACATATTAAGTCCAATGCATTCCCATATGAAAAGGTTTAAACATAACATAAACATTCGTATTAAAACTAGCATACGAAATGTCAATACTTTCACCATAAACTATGAATGGTATAAAAATAGCACATCCACAGTCAAACATATCACAAAACCTTCAATACAATATAGAAGTTTTGTATCATAATAAATCAACCATAAATAATCTTAAAATCCATCAAAGGATGTTGACATAGATGAAATCAAAATTCTTTTTAAAGAAATATCTCCTTTTATTTTGAAATCATTTAAGATAAAATAAAACATTTTCTTTGAAAATATTCTTATAAGCTTGTAAGGGAAGCTTTGAAGATTTTATAACGGCGGAAAATAGCCGCACCCGCCGTATAAGTTAAAAAAAAACATTCTTACCTTAATTTTGTCGAAAAGGTTAAAAAGGACCTTGTTTTGAAAACGACCGAAAGATTCCTTTATAAACCACTTATAAAAGTCAAAAAGGGTATAAATGACTTTAACTCATATTCTAGTAAATAGTAAAAATGTTTTGAAATACATTTTTAAGAAACATGGATGTGGATGATAAAGAGATCCCAGTAGATTATTACGTATAAACAACCTCGAATAATGAAGAGATTGTGAAATAACCCTTACCAATTTGGTTACTTATGAAACATACAACCCATGAAAGAGGTATCATACAATGAATATGTAAATACACATAAATTAGAGTGTATTACACAACGAATATAATTATGGGCAGTACATACACCACACAAAAGGTGATGGTGGCAATATGGCATGAATCTCACGGGAATAAGGAGTGAGATGAAAACCCCTTACCTTGTACTTTTCCTTGGTTGGGGTAGGTTAACCTCCTGTATAATGGTGAAATAATTGTTATTAAATTATACAAGAATCATATACATTAATATGATATCATATATGATCTTTTAATATTGATTTGATAATAATATCTTAGTATTATCGCCGTTTCGGGTGTTAACTTACTCATTTTCTTTATATGTTTTGTTATGTAAGTCATGTTTGTTGTATCTTATTCATATCCAGAATGATATCAAGTCCTTAAACATCATTTTTAAATCATTAAATGATAATTATACTTGAATGGATACGATGGAGAATGAATCTCATCGCGTTCGTGGAGACGGTAGTCCGTACGTACGCACGAACGCTACTTCCATTTAATTTTTATTTTAAAAGAATCGAATCCAAATGATACATAGGTATATTACTATTCCAGTATAATATAATATTCTATATATGTTACTTAAGTTCATTAACACCATCCTTTATACGTTCCATGTGTGGTATGAACGAGTCATATCATTTTAAGGGGGCGGTAGTCCGCACTTCCTCAAATGAAATTATCGTATGTATATACAACATGAAACGAATAATGGTATGAAATAAAATGGAATTACAGAAGCTTATATATAAAATATATATCATTAATATCATATTTAATTACAGTGCCATCATAATGGCCACCATGAGAGGCGGTAAGATGTATTTGAACAATCATCGTTTCGTGAGGCGTTAGTTTGCCATCCACAGAAACATTATGTTCATCATCCATTAGATGGAGTTGTGTGTATGTGTAGTTTGAATCCTTTTTATAACAACATCCTAGTATATTGAGGATACTGGTGTTGTTACAAAAGAAAGGAAATAAAAAGAGTTTGGGGGTTGGAGAAGCAAAATAAATGTAAATAATTTAAGAGAAATCGTTACCTTTAATTTAGGTAACTCACTTTGGTTGGAACAAAAGGACTTCTTGAAATGCTTTCTGCCTAAGGGGAAGCTTCACGGAGGAGGAGAGGGATGTGGGGAGCTTATTTGGGCAGAGTTTGGACGAGCCAAGTGGCTTGAGAGGTGTGAGTAATGAGTAGAAGTGGTCTCCTTTTATAAGGGAGAGGAGGGGCTCTTTAGGAAAAAGTGAAAGTATTACTTTATAATATAATTATATTCGGTTTATAATGGTCCACAAATCATTGAGGTCGAAGATAAGATGACTCATATTCTAAATAACATCAACCAATAAGAATTGGACATGTTTTAGATAATATTTTAATCATTATAATCTTATTTATTTAAATGATTTATTAATGAGGTAAACATTGCATCATTATTGTGTCATTAATAATTTAACTTATTTGATGTCTAAAAATTATAAATAAAATATCATTATGTAGGAAATCTTTTTATCTTTCTAATGAATATTTATAATCGAAAATCCAACATGTATAACCCTATGTAAAAATTGTTCTTCTAAAAGATGTAAGCTTATGCCATTTTTATTTTTATTTTAACTTTATTAATATAAAGTGTCCCTACCACATACAAGTGGCTCCAATGGGTCCCCAAATTGACCCAAGGATGCCCATGGTCGGGTATGTGTCCACCAATAAGGTTAGGACACGTTTTAGGGTAATTTTGTATTATTATAATATTATTTTTTAACCCTTATTTACCGGATTTACCCTTTAACCATGGTAAATAAAATATTTACCGCAGTAATTATTCAAATTGTCTAAAAATAAAAGTTACCTATTTACACAATTTAAACATCCTGATTCCAAATATGGAATCCATTTTCCTAAATTCAAAACACAGAAGTGGCAGAAATTAATTTAAAATTAATTCCCGCTGTCAAAACAAAAAGCGTGTTTTTAAGAGATAATAACTATCAAAAGATTGACACTTGTTTATGTTCGGTTTAATTGTAAAATTATGTCCAATGACCAACATTATATTAAATGGTAAAAATATATTCTAAATATACTTTAAAACCACTCAAACTCACAATTCATCACTATTAATTATTTTGATTAAAAAAGTTGTTTTTAATTAAAATTTAGTAATTTTCACTATTCATCAAAATATAAAAGTTATCCGAAAAGTACCAAAATTTCACCCTAGGCTAATTTCAATATTCCGAATCCAAAAATGAAGTCCATTTTGAAATATAAAATATATATGATTTCAAAAATTAGGTATTACTATTCACAACGGCTAGTTTAATTAGTTGTGGTGTGTGTTAGAACTCGAGGTTGCGTACAACACACGCTATCACATTATTCGAAGGGAAACGTACCGTGGAAGCTTGGGATGTTTCATTTTAAATTTTTGATGTCCCCATTTAGTCAAAAAGTTTAAAATATAGTATTTAAAAATGGTTCACTATTAAAAGTTGATAAAAGTGCAATACTGAAAATGAATTTGTTCTTGTATTATGTCTAAGATACTCATAATATGGAAAAATTATAAGGATTATATAAAGTTTAAAATTTAGTTAATACTATTCATAACCTCTTTTGAACGGCTTGTTTGGTATGTCATGGTGTAATTGAACTCGGTGTTGTGTGTAGTGAAAGTTATTGAATTATTTTGAAGAAATAACCCATTATGAATTCTTGGGGTGTTACATTCTCCCCTCCTTTAATAAATTGCATCCTCGCAATTTGAAATTGTTCTTTGAAAATAAAAGGTTGAAAGTAGAATATATATTTGTGGGAAAACCCACATCGGAAATTGGGTTACTAAAATTTAGTCTTAATATGAGGAAAAAAGAAATGAAAGGGTCACCACCAAATTATGATCTCGATTAGGAGAACATTGGTGGAAATTAGAGACATATAATTGGAGGAAAAACGTAAATATTTATAGGTAGTGATTGAGATCATCAATCACAAACAAGTGTATAATTGTGGTCCTTAAATTCATCGATCTATGATGATTAGAAATACCATCGGTTCAACAAAACATAGGTTATTAGGATAACACATTTTTGACGTTTCAAAATATCATAGTTGAAATCCCACATCGAAAAATGAATTAACGAGGCCTCTATTGAAAATAAAGAGTGGAAAGTATGAAGATTACCGAAAATAACACATACTAGGGTTCCATGTAGGAAAATATGGATATGGAGGAGAAATCTAACCATCAATTATCTGATGGAGAGTGGTAGAGAACATGGCTATGAAAAGGCCAAAAATCCCAAAGCCATAAATTAGTGATGATTTAAGGTACCATCTAGGACAACATTTTTGTTCTAAGTTCCTTTTCTTAATGTTGTGGAATTTAATTATGAGATTGGCTAAGATCATAAGGAGATATACTTACTTTATAATTAGATTTTTATCCATTAATAAATTTCTACCACAAATACATCTTTCACTCTAAAAGATAATAGAAAAAAAAATTCTATTTACACTATTCGTATAGGGTTCCAAAATAATCGAATTTATAATTCATCTACAAGATCTTTTAATAAAAACTACATTATTTAATCCAAGAAATCTCGTGGGCCAGTGGTAGGTGATACACCCTTGTTGCCCTTCGGTTGCGGGTTCAAGTCTCGCAGCCTTGCCGGACGCGACGGGTTGCCGCCCGACCTCCGGGTTGTCCTTTTATGGCAATCCAAAATAATCCAAACTAGAACTATCCAAAATAATTCTGTCCAAACTCACAGTCCAACATTTATAAGGAAGGTAAACATAATATAGATCCTTTTTACCCCGTAATAGCATATGAATACCTTCATCTTGTATTCTTTTAATACACCGAAACATCCTGAATTACCATATTCCTTATTGATTACATTCATGCTCCCTTATTCCATATAGAATGCTGGATATACTTCATTAATCCAAAAATGTTTTAAACCCCAACAATGATGGAATATACAAATCATTAATCAGTTCCAAGGTAGTCAAGAATATCCAATATAATTTATCCAAAACAATCACATATTATTCCAAAATCGCTACCTCAGTATCAGAACTATATTATGGTTTATCATTCTCTCAACCATATATTTTCGAAAAATCTATCCTGCTATTGAGTCACTTTTCTTTGTTCCACACAATCTCAAGTCCTTAATGAAATAGTACTGCAGTACAATCCTTATATACTCCATAATTATTATAACAAGTACATTGTTGATACAACACTCAATTGACATAATCAACATAAGAACTCTAATCATTCCTCTTCATCTGTGGTAGTATCATAACTTGATTATTATCCAATAACATCATTTGTGGCATAGTCTGATTACTGGGACATAGGTTCGCGTAGTGTCCAAACTCCTTGCAAATGAAGCATTGTACATTTAAAACCATTTTCTTACCCTTGCAGTCACGTACTTTGTGCCCTTTTCCTCCACACTTATAACAAACTCCCATTCCTTTCAGGCAAGTTCCAGGGTGTTTCTTTCCACAGTTACCACATATGGGAAAATTCTTCTTTTCCCTCTTCCCATTATCCATCTTTCTCTCTTCTATCCTTTTCTTCTCTTTCTTCCCTTCAAAGCCATAGGACTCAGTAAACTCTTTACTTATCTTATCAACACATGATATTATTTATTCATATGATGATAATACATGGGAGACTATTTCTCTTATAAATTCTAGCTTAAGACCATGAAAGATATGATCCTTCCTTCTCTTTGGATCATTTGCATTTCTGGAGTTCTCATTCCTTCTACTGGGTGCCATTTCTAAACAATGGAATACACTAGATCAGTTTATGAATCAAAATACATAATCCCATACTTATAAGACACTTAACATAAATTGAACTATTTATGGATATAATCTATAATCATAAGAATGTTTTCTTTGAGGAAGTATATACTCATAATCCCTTCAAAATGATTTGTAAAGAAAATGAGAGTTATCCTAAGCATATCCCCCGGGAGTGTCGTAACCAAGAGTGCAGCAAGGCCCGTTGTCGTGCACCAGTTCCCGTTCGAGTCTAGCTCAAAGCGGTGTTTTCGGGTTTTACCCCTAGGTACATCTGTGCCAGAGCCGCCTCTACCTGCTCGTATCCAGACAGGGATGTATTGCTCGGAAAACTCACAAAATCTCTACAATACCAAAATTCTAGGAAGTTCTTCTATACTAATCCTCAAAGTTTATCTTAGGTCTACGTGCTCTAATCAGAGTTTATCTAAATCTTGCTTCCAAGGTTTGTACTAAACTTCCTCTGATACCAACTGTAACGCCCCGACCCCAGCTACCCAGAGTCGGTGCATTACTTCGTAACATTGGCATGATCACAAGAAAGATCAAAACTCGAAAGACCGATTGGTTTAGTAGCCTTGGAAACACTAGATATATTTCATAAGTCTTAAATTACATCATAAAATGAAAAACTACAACAACAACATATTGTCTCCATAATCCACACTCATATCCCCACAAAATATCCCTGTAGGTCATTCATAATTTACTTCTTCATTTCCTGGGAAAAATAAAACATAGAAAAGGGGTGAGCTCAAATGCCCAGTAAGGATAACAATATAGCGGAAACTTTCATAAATAAGACTAAACATTTAAGGCAATGTATAACTAAAACAAAATCCTTTTAAACATGAACTTTCAACATGGTATGGCATAAATAAAATGAAATAATGCCATTTACTTATTCACATGGATATTCTACTAATCGAATAATCACATGCAAAAATCAATAACCACTTTCATAATGTTGGAATGCATAATGCCAGACTATCATAACCACATAGCCAAGGCCTCGTGCCAAGACTACAAATAAGATTTTGTCAAGGCCTTGTGCCAAGACACTAGTTTGTCTCATGAGACCTACTGATGCATCGAGGAGCTATAGCGGGCTCCACCCGTCACATATTAAGTCCAATGCATTCCCATATGAAAAGGTTTAAACATAACATAAACATTCGTATTAAAACTAGCATACGAAATGTCAATACTTTCACCATAAACTATGAATGGTATAAAAATAGCACATCCATAGTCAAACATATCATAAAACCTTCAATACAATATAGAAGTTTTGTATCATAATAAATCAACCATAAATAATCTTAAAATCCATCAAAGGATGTTGACATAGATGAAATCAAAATTCTTTTTAAAGAAATATCTCCTTTTATTTTGAAATCATTTAAGATAAAATAAAACATTTTCTTTGAAAATATTCTTATAAGCTTGTAAGGGAAGCTTTGAAGATTTTATAACGGCGGAAAATAGCCGCACCCGCCGTATAAGTTAAAAAAAACATTCTTACCTTAATTTTGTCGAAAAGGTTAAAAAGGACCTTGTTTTGAAAACGACCGAAAGATTCCTTTATAAACCACTTATAAAAGTCAAAAAGGGTATAAATGACTTTAACTCATATTCTAGTAAATAGTAAAAATGTTTTGAAATACATTTTTAAGAAACATGGATGTGGATGATAAAGAGATCCCAGTAGATTATTACGTATAAACAACCTCGAATAATGAAGAGATTGTGAAATAACCCTTACCAATTTTGTTACTTATGAAACATACAACCCATGAAAGAGGTATCATACAATGAATATGTAAATACACATAAATTAGAGTGTATTACACAACGAATATAATTATGGGCAGTACATACACCACACAAAAGGTGATGGTGGCAATATGGCATGAATCTCACGGGAATAAGGAGTGAGATGAAAACCCCTTACCTTGTACTTTTCCTTGGTTGGGGTAGTTTAACCTCCTGTATAATGGTGAAATAATTGTTATTAAATTATACAAGAATCATATACATTAATATGATATCATATATGATCTTTTAATATTGATTTGATAATAATATCTTAGTATTATCGCCGTTTCGGGTGTTAACTTACTCATTTTCTTTATATGTTTTGTTATGTAAGTCATGTTTGTTGTATCTTATTCATATCCAGAATGATATCAAGTCCTTAAACATCATTTTTAAATCATTAAATGATAATTATACTTGAATGGATACGATGGAGAATGAATCTCATCGCGTTCGTGGAGACGGTAGTCCGTACGTACGCACGAACGCTACTTCCATTTAATTTTTATTTTAAAAGAATCGAATCCAAATGATACATAGGTATATTACTATTCCAGTATAATATAATATTCTATATATGTTACTTAAGTTCATTAACACCATCCTTTATACGTTCCATGTGTGGTATGAACGAGTCATATCATTTTAAGGGGGCGGTAGTCCGCACTTCCTCAAATGAAATTATCGTATGTATATACAACATGAAACGAATAATGGTATGAAATAAAATGGAATTACAGAAGCTTATATATAAAATATATATCATTAATATCATATTTAATTACAGTGCCATCATAATGGCCACCATGAGAGGCGGTAAGATGTATTTGAACAATCATCGTTTCGTGAGGCGTTAGTTTGCCATCCACAGAAACATTATGTTCATCATCCATTAGATGGAGTTGTGTGTATGTGTAGTTTGAATCCTTATTATAAAAACATCCTAGTATATTGAGGATACTGGTGTTGTTACAAAAGAAAGGAAATAAAAAGAGTTTGGGGGTTGGAGAAGCAAAATAAATGAAAATAATTTAAGAGAAATCATTACCTTTAATTTAGGTAACTCACTTTGGTTGGAACCAAAGGACTTCTTGAAATGATTTCTGCCTAAGGGGAAGCTTCAAGGAGGAGGAGAGGGATGTGGGGAGCTTAGTTGGGCAGAGTTTGGACGAGCCAAGTGGCTTGAGAGGTGTGAGGAATGAGTAGAAGTGGTCTCCTTTTATAAGGGAGAGGAGGGGCTCTTTAGGAAAGAGTGAAAGTATTACTTTATAATATAATTATATTCGGTTTATAATGGTCCAAAAATCATTGAGGTCGAAGATAAGATGACTCATATTCTAAATAACATCAACCAATAAGAATTGGACAGGTTTTAGATAATATTTTAATCATTATAATCTTATTTATTTAAATGATTTATTAATGAGGTAAACATTGCATCATTATTGTGTCATTAATAATTTAACTTATTTGATGTCTAAAAATTATAAATAAAATATCATTATGTAGGAAATCTTTTTAGCTTTCTAATGAATATTTATAATCGAAATCCAACATGTATAACCCTATGTAAAAATTGTTCTTCTAAAAGATGTAAGCTTATGCCATTTTTATTTTTATTTTAACTTTATTAATATAAAGTGTCCCTACCACATACAAGTGGCTCCAAGGGGTCCCCAAATTGACCCAAGGATGCCCATGGTCGGGTATGTGTCCACCAATAAGGTTAGGACACGTTTTAGGGTAATTTTGTATTATTATAATATTATTTTTTTAACCCTTATTTACCGGATTTACCCTTTAACCATGGTAAATAAAATATTTACCGCAGTAATTATTCAAATTGTCTAAAAATAAAAGTTACCTATTTACACAATTTAAACATCCTGATTCCAAATATGGAATCCATTTTCCTAAATTCAAAACACAGAAGTGGCAGAAATTAATTTAAAATTAATTCCCGCTGTCAAAACAAAAAGCGTGTTTTTAAGAGATAATAACTATCAAAAGATTGACACTTGTTTATGTTCGGTTTAATTGTAAAATTATGTCCAATGACCAAAATTATATTAAATGGTAAAAATATATTCTAAATATACTTTAAAACCACTCAAATTCACAATTCATCACTATTAATTATTTTGATTAAAAAAGTTGTTTTTAATTAAAATTTAGTAATTTTCACTATTCATCAAAATTTAAAAGTTATCCGAAAAGTACCAAAATTTCACCCTAGGCTAATTTCAATATTCCAAATCCAAAAATGAAGTCCATTTTGAAATATAAAATATATATGATTTCAAAAAGTAGGTATTACTATTCACAACGGCTAGTTTAATTAGTTGTGGTGTGTGTTAGAACTCGAGGTTGCGTACAACACAGGCTAT
The DNA here is from genome assembly GCA_963277665.1 of Viscum album. NCBI lineage: Eukaryota > Viridiplantae > Streptophyta > Magnoliopsida > Santalales > Viscaceae > Viscum > Viscum album. The sequence continues at coordinate 1,642,517,280 of OY728165.1, forward strand.
CGCATTATTCGAAGGGAAACGTACCGTGGAAGCTTGGGATGTTTCATTTTAAATTTTTGATGTCCCCATTTAGTCAAAAAGTTTAAAATATAGTATTTAAAAATGGTTCACTATTAAAAGTTGATAAAAGTGCAATACTGAAAATGAATTTGTTCTTGTATTATGTCTAAGATACTCATAATATGGAAAAATTATACGGATTATATAAAGTTTAAAATTTAGTTAATACTATTCATAAAATCTTTTGAACGGCTTGTTTGGTAAGTCATGGTGTAATTGAACTCGGTGTTGCGTGTAGTTAAAGTTATTGAATTATTTTGAAGAAATAACACATTATGAATTCTTGGGGTGTTACAGGTAAGGGGAAGGGGGTGTGTAGGTGGGGGTGTTTAGGTGGGGGGGGGGATGTGCAGTGGGTGAAGGGGAATGTGAAGGTGGGTTGTGTAGTGGGGTGGGGGGGGGGGGGGTTCTGTTGGGCCTGAGGTGGGGGTGGGGGAGGGGGGGGTGTAGGTGGGGGTGACTGTGTATGTGGGGGGGGGGGGGTGCAGATTGGGGGGATGGGCTGGGTAGTTGGGAGTCTGTTGGGGTGTGAGGTGGGGGGTGTACAGGTGGGGGTGGGGGTTGTGTAGTGGGTGGATGAGAGGGGGGATGTGCAGGTGGGGGGTGGGGGAGGGGGGTTCTGCAAGTGGGGGTGTGGGTGGGGGGGGGGGGGGTTGTGCAGTGGGTGGATGGGAGGGGGGATGTGTAGGGGGAGTCTGCTGGGGGTGAGGTAGGGAGGGCGGTGTTTAAGTGGGAAGTCATCACTTCCATAGTTCGCCAATAAGCACTGGGAAGTCATCACTTCTAGAGATTTGGATAGGTCTGAGGCGTCTTTGGTTTTTGTTCTTGTCTAGTCATCTTGATGAGTAAGGCATCACATGATCTAAAAGTGACATCAACTATATAGGATGAATTCATTATCTCACAACACATTTTTCTAGAAATAATATATCCTTGGAAGGTGGTGGGAGCCTTTTAGAATCCTTTCATATAGATACCAGTGGAGGAAAATCTCCATATATATCCAACTAGACCAGGGACCTACTACCATATGCACGTCCCATATTCATAAGCCTACCTATCCATGTATTAAATGAAAAGTGATTCTATCTCGACTTACCCTTCTAATGTCATCCTAAATTTAATTCATGTTATGATGAAAAAAATATCAAGGAATCCATACAACTTCATATAAAAAAACACCCTTAATCATCTTGCCACGATGATAAAAATCCTTAAAAACTCATTACCATACATCATATCATTCCTAATAACTACCTACAGATATTTCATAACCCATATTCCTTCCACCAGAATCCAATTCCCCAACATTTTCCCTATTGAAAACTTGATACCTTCAGGTTATCAAGTCACCAATCCTAGCAAATTGGATTTTCACAAAAAATACTACTCTAATCTTTAACACCAATCGTTTGTTTTTCATAACATTAATAAAAACCCAATTAAATATCATAGCTCTCAATCACACCTCTGTGGACATCCCCCCACCCCAGTGGATAGCTCGTACCCCCCAGATAGCCCCCACCCTCGTGGACAACCCACCCACCGCCTGGACACCCCTCCACCCCTCATCCCCCCAGACACCCCAGACACCCCCGACCCCCTTGAAAAACCCCCAAACCCCTGGACAGCCCCCACCCCCTGGACCCCCACCCCCGTAGACACTCCCCACCCCGTGGACAACACCCCCACCCCCTAGACACCCCCACCCCCTTGAACAGCTCCCCACACTCATGGACAACCCACCCACCCCCTGGACACCCCTCCCCCCCTGGGCAGCCCGCCCACCCCCTGGAAACCTCGTACCCCCTGGATAGCCCCACCACACCTGTGGAAAGCCCTCCCACACACTGAATACCCCCTACCCCCTGGATAGCCCCCCGACCCCATCGACAGCCCGCCCACCCACTGGACACCCCCACCCCCTGGACACCCCCACCCCCTGGACACCCCCATCCCCACAGAAACCACCCCCTAGACAACCCGTAACCCCTGGATAGCCCCCACCCCCGTGGACAGCTTTCCCACCCCCTGGACACCCCATACCCCCTGGACATCCCCACCACCCCCGTGGACATCCCACCCACCCCTCTGGACACCCTGTACCTCCTGGACAACCCTGCCACCCCTATGGACAGCCCACCCACCTCGTGGACACTCCTACCCCTTGGATAGCCCCCAACTCGGTGGAAAGGCCACCCACCCCCTGGACACCCGCCCACCCCCCAGACACCCCACCCCCTGGACACCCCGCACCCTAGGAAATCCCCCCCCACCCTTGTGGACAGCCCGTCCACCCCCTGGACACCCCCTACCCCCTGTACAGTCCCACCACCACTATGGACAGCCCTGCCACCCCCATGGACAGCCCGCCCACCCCTAGGACATCCTTGACCCCTCGTGGACAACTCCCACCCCCCGGGATAGCCCCCCACCCCTTGGACACCCCCCACCCCCTAGACACCCCCACCCCCTTGTGCAGTGTATGTGATCACTCAAATAATCTACTAAAATTCTAAATTTTTTCGATCTAAAATTTACTCAACTCTTGAATAATTCTCTTCCACAAGTGTACATGTTATTTTACACTCATATATAGTTATTCAAAGATATTTTGTTATAAATATAGTATTTTTTTTATATTATGATTCTGATACAGAGTAGTGTGTCAGTTATTGTTTCATATAAAGTGAACAATTATAATTTACTAAAAAATATTTTCAATGAAACATTAATCTTATTGAATTGATTTTGAAGAAATGACTTATAATTTTATTTACAGAATGGATAGAATTTGGATGTATGAAACGGATAATATCTCAAGCGATTTTCAATACAATTTGAATAGATTTTTAGATTTTTCATTTCACAATGCGTCAGATAGTGGTCACATAAAATGCCCCTATTACAATTGTGTTGGACGACCTTTTTTGGGCCAGGAAGAAGTCAGATACCACATAACCAAATATGGTTTTCAAGAAAACTACTCTGTGTTGTATCACAATAGGGATAATATGAAATCTCAAATTACTGATGATCCAAATGACATGAATGGATTGGAGAATTTTTTATATGACCGGTTTCCATTTATTCTTCATCATGAAAAAGAAAGTATTCTGACCCAAGAAGATTTTGTTATGAGAAGACATGATGCGTCTAATCAAAATGATGATGTTGTTAGGGTGAAAAATTGAATGATGTTACCATGACTCCAGTATATCGGCAATGCGCTAAAATGAAAAGGATGGAAATTTTAATATGATTGTTTCATGGGAAAACTATGTATGGGATTTCTAATACTCCGATCAATTACATTCTCACCTTCATGAAGTAATTACTTCTAGATGATGCAGATATTCTCTCAAACCACTATATGGAATGGACGTTAGTTTAGGAACTTGGATTTTCAAGAAACAAAATTCATGCTTGCCCGAAAGATTGTAGTTTATTCTGGGAGGAAACTACTAAATGAAATGATTGTATAAAATGTGGCACATCCCGTTGGAAGACAAAAGCTGATGGAACACCATCCCATGTGCCACAAAAAGTAATGTGGCACTTTCCATTGATCCCCAGACTCTAGAATCTTTTTATGTTTGATGAAATATCAATAAAAATGTGATGGTATGATACTGAGATAAAAAAGACTAATGATGAGTTGGTTCACCCTGAAGATGGATTTGCATGGTAGAGATTTGATACTCAATATCCTGATTTTTCAGTTGACATGTGTAATGTGGGGTTGGGTCTTTCATGTGAAATTTTTAATCTGTTTTGGAATATTCTTACTTTTCACAACACATGGCTGGTTTTTATACACATTAATAATCTTCACCCATGGTTGTGTATGAAAAAACCTTTCACTTTCATGAGTATAATCATATCTGGCCCTTCTGATCCCAACAATGATATAGATGTATACATGAAACCTTTAATAAAAGAGTTGAAACTTATTTGGGATGTGGGTGTGCACACATATGATACATGTTTGAAAGACATATTTTGGATGCATGCTACACTTATGTGGACAATTAGTGATTTTCCTACTTATGAAATGATTTCTAGATGAAGAATGAAGGGAAAACTATCATGTCCTATTTGTATGAAGAATAAACAATCTAGAATACTGAAACATCATTGTATTTTTAGTTTTATGGGACATCGAAGATTCTTTCAAATGGACCATCTATATAGAAATAATCATCGAATATTTGACAATACCATGGAGACCGATGATCCACCTCAGTGTATGTCTGTAACCGATGTGCTTAATGAATTGAAAGATTTCAGTTTTTCATTCAGGATGGGTCAAATGAAATCTGGAAAGAGAAAGAATGTTTCCACTAAAACCTGTTACAATTGGAAAAAGAAAAGTGTCTTCTTTCATTTTCCTTATTAGTTAATCAATTTTTTACGTCACTGATTAGGCATAATGCACATTGAAAAAAATATATGTAAAATTTTGTTTTTGATTCTTCTAAATGTTAAGGGAAAGAAAAAAGATGATTTACGGTCATGGAATGACTTGGTGTATTGGGGAATCAGACTAGAATTGCATCTTGTGCGTATCAGTGAACATAAATGGAAATTTCCATATGCTTCTTATGTGATGAAACTTACAGAAATAATCAATTTCTAAAAGTACTATAGACTATTAAAATTCCTGATAACTATTCAAGAAACATATCTAAATGGGTCAACAGAAGAGAGTTGAAGCTAAAATCATTGAAGACTCATGATTATCACATCCGCTTTGCACGAGTTGATTCCAATAACAATTCATTATTTTTTGTCCAATAATTTAAGGGTGGATGTTATTCGGTTGTTCTATTTGTTTAGAGTTCCTTGTGCTATGAAGTTGTCCAAGTCTTTTTTGAAAAAATGTTGGCAGATGCCCCATTAATTTTGTGTGAGTTAGAGAAAATATTTCCTCCATCATTTTTCACATGCATGTTGCATCTAAATATCCATATTCCAACTAAAATACTTCTCGAAAGACCTATTTCTTTTCGTTGGATTTATCCAACAGAAAGAAATATGTACACATTAAAGTCTTATGTCCATAACAGGAATCATCCTGAAGATTCTATCGTGAATGGTTACTTGGCTCAAGAATGAATAGATTTCTTCTCTATGTATTTGTCTAATCTTACTACAAGAATGAACAGACCAATGAGAAATGAAGAATAACAGTATAAGAAAATTTAACTCAGTTTTCCATCACTTCCTCAAACAGGAGGAATTTCTGGATCATATACATTGACAACATTAAGCCTTGAAGAGCGGGAGATGACACATCAAATAGTTTTTTTCAACTGTGAATTGTTTGATGAATACATCTTGTAAGTAAATTGAATATGTATATTATATATATATATGTTAAAATATTCATATATTTATCTATAGGGAATATAAAGTGATGATAAATAGAAAGCATCATTCTTTATCATTGAGAAAGAGGGAGACTTTGCATAGAAAAAAGTTTTCTACATGGTTAAAATTGAAGGTAATAATATTACTGTTTAAAATAATTAAAAAAATAATTAATTAAGTCTAATATTGATTTATATTTCAGGTATTGAGTTTTCATGATGACTCTGTCTTTGAGGAAATAAGAGCTTTGGCTTTTGGTCCTAATACCGCAGTTTGTGACTGTAAATAAATTGTTATCAATGGGTACATATTTATTATCACAGAATGAGAAAAGAACATGATAACACAATATGATGGTGTTATGGTTACTACCACAACAGACTATTATGATAGTGCATCAGATAGTATACCACAATTTGAAAATGTAGGTTATTATGGGGTCCTTGAAAAAATAATAATATTGGATTATTATTCTCATGAATGAGTCACGATGATGAAATTATAGTGGTTTGATTCAATGAAGAGGCATGTCACATTATTGATGATTGTGGATTTTGAGTAATTTATGTGACTCTCACTCTTTATACTGATGAACCCTATGTATTGGCATCAATTCAGAAACAAGTTTCTTATGTCAAAGACCATTTTGACTTGAATTTGGTGTCATTATTGAAGTAATTATAAGACATATTTTTGATGATGGTGATGATGGAATTGACCCCATCCCAACATCTATTGGAAATTATCAATTTATTACTTTTGATGACTTCAATAGCTCATTTGTCAGAGTTGACTATGGACCTAAAGTTGTAGTGGGAAAAATATAAAATCATCCATTCATGTTCTCAATTCTTTTGGTTTACCTCAACTTGGGCTGTTAAGGTTGGTACTATTCAAATTTATTTAATATTGACTACAAATATGTTGTATCCTACTTGACCATTATGCGAATTTTCAATTTTTATTGGTTTCAATTTTATTTGAATTGCATTTCCTAATTTGGAATTGAACTGTATTCAAACCTACAAAACCAACATTTAAATGATTCAACTGTGATTTTTATAAAAATTTTATAACTCTAAGGACTCTATTTAAAAATTTAATAGGTAATGAACATGATGGTTTGTATTCTTATGAAAAACATGTATTGAAACCTACATTGTAACACCCCAGGTAAATAAAGAATATGACATTTTCATATTTATCCATATTTGTGAATAAAATATTAATATGACTTTAAAGGGGATTCTATGCTCGATGGCGTACCCAACACGCAACAACGAGTTTCTTGGGAATCTTACGTTGCACTCTAATAATAATATAATTTTATTTTAAATGTTAGTTAACATGTAGCTGTTGTATTGGCGGGAATGGATAGAAATAAGTAAAATATGATTATATATGTTGTTTTAAATGTTTTTACATTTATCCAATAAAAGATAAAGGCTTGAAATATGGAAAGAATTCATTTTTAGGCGTATATGCCCCAATTTTCACTAAAGGTTCACTTATCGCCTTTTGATGGTGAACCGTCATTAAATATAGTTTTGTTCACTCTTATACATCCTTTTGGACCAAATAAAACTCTTCTTAAGAATTGGGACATCAAAATTTACTTTGTGTAAATTTTTGGTATCTTTCCGATAAAGTTCATTTTTTAATGAATAGTGTAAAATGTTGTATTTTAATTCAAAACCTCTTTTTAATCTAATTTATTTATATGATTAGATTATCTTTTGAATTGATTTTAAAGTTAAATTAGAATATATTTTTACCATTAAATCCAATAATGGTCGTTGGAATTAATTTCACTTTGAAAAAAGACTTAAACCAGTGTCAATCTTTTGATACTTATTGTTTCATAAAAACACGCTATTTGCTCTGACAGTGGGAATTAATTATTAAATTAATTAATGTGACTTATATGTTTTGAATTTTGTAAAATAGACTTCATTTTTGAATTCGTAATATCAAATATAGCTTAGGGTGAATTTTTGGGATTTTTCTGAAAAACATCAATTTTTGATGAATAGTGACACCACTAAGTGGTACTTATAAAAACTGATTTTTCCGTTTAAATGAAATTTTTCCATCTTTTTGTTTTGAATTTCAAAAATCTGACATACATGGTTTTCATTAAGAAGTAAAATGTGGTTCAATGGGATAAAAATAATTTTTTGGTGAATAGTAACTTATTAAGTTTTTAATCGCGATTAGAGGTAATTAGTGTAGTTTAAGGTAAAAATAATGTTTTAATAATATGAAATGAACTTGAAACATGTACTAACCTCATTGGATGTGTAATGGCCGACCAAGACAAGCCATGGGTCAACTTGGGGACCCCATGGAGCCACTTTGGTTGGGAAATGACATAAATAACTTTTTATTTAATGTAAAAGTAAAAATGACACAAACATGATATGTTTTACTAAATCAATTTTTAAGTGGGGTTATACAAGTCATATTTTTTATTATAAATAGTCATTGGAAATAGAACAAGATTTCCTACATCATAGTAATTTTTTCATAATTTTTAGACACTAAATAAATTAAATTATTTATGACATCATAATGATGCAGCGATGACATCATTATCTGACGATTTAAATAAAATTAGAAGATAATGTAAACTCTATGACCTACACAAGTCAAAAACTTATTGGATGGGTGGATTTAGAACCCTTATCACCTTATCCACTAATTATAACAATGTGGGACCTTTTAAAACCGAAACACATTTTCAAATAAAGTAATATTTCTTACTTTCCAAAAGTGCCCCTCCTCTCCTCTTATAAAAGGCCCCCACCTCTACCTCATTTCACACACTCATCAAGCCTTTGGCTCAGCCAACCACTGCCCATTTACTCTCTCCACATCCCTCTCCTCATCCTAGAGGATTCCCTTTGGGCAGAATCCTTTCAAAGGAAGCCTTTAGGCTCAAATCAAAAGGAGTTACACTTTTAAAAGTAATTCATTCTCTCATGTTAATTTGTTTTATTTTGCTTCTCCAACCCCCTAAACTCTCTTTATTTACTTATTTTGTAACAAAACCAGTATCTTAAATATAATAGGATGTTGTTATAAGATTTATTCGAGCTACACTCTCACACAACTACATCAAATGGTTAAAGAACATACGGTTTCTGTGGATGGCGAAATTCTGCCTCCCGAAACGATGATTGTTCAATACTCATTTAACACCTTCAAAGGTGGCCATTATGATGTAACTATTTTTATATGATATATAATATGTTTATGTTTTCCTTAAGCTTCTGTTTTTTTCATTTTTGGCATACCTTTATGGTTTCCATTATGGGTAAACGCGATATCTTCATTTAAGGAAGTGCGGACTACCGCCCCCTCAAAGTGATTTGATTCATTAAATACCATATGTGGGACGTATAAAGGATGGAACTATGATATTATATATGATATTATACTGGAATTATAATATACCTTTAAATAATTATTATTACATTCTATAAAATATGAAATAGAAATGAAAGTAGCGTTCATGCGTACGTACGGCTTACCGTCTCCATGAACGGTGCATTTCATTTCTTACCTCTAAATGATTATGTAATGTTATAAATGCATGAATGTACTGGATATATATGAAATATATGATATCTAAATCATGAATACAATTCTGGATATAATAAACATTTGGCCACACGAACAACATGTAATTTTAAGAAGTCCACTTTCGACTTAAGAACCAAATATCGGCAAAAAAAATATTATTAACTTAAATGATTACATAATGTTTATGACATGGTAATAAGTGATATAAAAGGAATAATGAACCTGAAAAAGGTTCTTAAGGAAGTATAAATTAACTCAAGTTTATTATTCAGGAGATTAAAGAATGATCGAGTCAAGTCGGACCCGAGGTAAGGGATCATACACCTCTCTTTCTTTTTAAGTACACTCTTTTATGTCATTCCTTTTAAGCTCATATTTCTTATGATTGGGATGTTATTTTATATTACTCCTACTGTACTTATTATTTTCATATTATAAGAGAACCTATTTCCTCTCATAAATCCATTTTTTAAGTTTTATGTGGCGCTGTTAGGCTGCCAAGTTTTCGTAAGAGATTTTTCATCTCACTTTTATTCCCGTGAGATTTAGGCTACATTGCCACAATTTCCATTGAGTGGTTTATGTACTGCCCATTATTACACTCTTTTTGTAATATAATTCCATTTATGGGTATTTACATATTCATTGTATGACACTTCTTCAATGGGGTGTACTTTTCAAAATATACCCAAGTCGGTAAGGGAACCTTTCACCCTCCTCATTTTAAAAGACTTCGTTTGTTATGTCTTTTAATTCACATACTATTATTTTGGGATATGTTCTTCTATATCCTTATTGATGTAAATTTTATGTCCAAGTGTTGATATTCCCTTTTTATCTCTCAGCAACTCATTTTCTGAATTTTTGAAGTGACGTCGTTAGGCTGTCGAATTTTACCAAGGGAACTTTTTAACCCAATTTCGATTTCTTTGGGTTCAACATGTAGTTATTGAATATGTCATCATTTGAATATGTTTGAATGACCTTTTATTGTTTTACACTTAATATCCAATTATATTGGGTGTATTTATATTTGTCACACATAATTTTTAGATTGATTTATCCTTTATTTAAGGATACCTTCTTTATAAGGGATTTCACCACATTTTACATCTCTATTGAGACTTCATTGTTGTTATGCACCAATTAACTCTTATATGGTGTATATACTATCCTTTGGAATATTATATCATGAATCCATTTATTCTCCTGATATTATAAAGTTCTGATTAAATGTTATTCCTCAATTATTATATTCAAGTGTCTCTAATTTTGGTAAAAACCCTTTAACCAAAATATCGCTTAAAATGTTTTAATGATTTGTTCTTATTAATATCCATGTTTTAAAAATGGTTTTAAGGATTTATTTATATGGATATTAATGGTTTAAAATGTTAAAAGCATCAAGGTGGTATGGGACACTTTGATTCAAAATTCTCTTTATTAAATGTTTTAAATGGTTTTGGAAATGGTTTCTTTTTGTATGGATTCATTATTTCAAAATACTAAAATGTAATATTGTGATTGAAATGTGGAAATGTTTTGTTTCCTTTATGCATGTTTTATGTGATACATTTATGTTATGGTTCTTGGGCATTGTTATTAAAACGGGTGGTTCCGTGATAAACTAAGGGCGGGTGAGCCCGATATAGCTCTCCAATGCATTGGGTAACGCGAATGAGTGAAACGTTAAGGTTTCTCCGAAGAGATTTAGGGAATATACTGTGATGGGTATTCCAAACGTAACCAAGAGGGTTACTCCCTACGTAAGAATGTTATGAATGCCTCAAGTTACCTTTTATGTCTTATGATTTCTATGATTTATTCATGATTTGATATGCCTGTGTTTTATGGGTAAAGTATGATTTCATTCTTATGTATACATGTACTCATGTTTCCTTTCCATATTTTTATATCCCTTACTGAGCTTTTTATGCTCATCCCAAGTTTTTGAAATGTTTTTCAGAGGTCAAGGGAAGGGTACATGATGTGATGATAGTGTCAAGGATGTGTTAAGAAAGAATCCGTGTTTTATTTTAAATATGTTTCCGTTGATGGGAAGAATGAATACTGCCTTTTATGTAACCACTTTGTTTAAATGTGGAATGTAATGCAAGTTTCATGATCTAATTCTCTAAAACTCTAAACCTGAAAAGATCCTCAATGTGTAATCTTGTAATAACTCAAGATTAAGTAAGGTTTAAGGCTGGGGCCTTATAGTTGGTATCAAAGGTCGGTTTAGATAACTTTAGAGGTTAGGATATTCTTTAAGCATAAGTGACATTACCATAATGGTTAGGATTTCAGAAAGAGTCCTAGTTTTAGATAAAGTGAATGAGTAAGTATATCTTAGTGTTTATCTTACTCATTAGTACATGATGGTTTTGTTGATATACTCACACTGACCTTTTTGGTTTTAGTAAATGGATGGATCTAGCAGGCACCAAAGTATCAGTGGATGTGAAGGAAACTGTGACAGTTTTTTGAGAAAGAAACTGAATGATATGGGAGCTGCAATGAGAACTCTTGTGATTATCCTCAACCAACTATCTGGAGTCATGATTGACCACCTAAACCTTGGAGATTTCTCTAAGGCATCATATATGCAAGAAACAAATCCCTACGGATGTACAGGTAATAATCATAAAGGTAAGTGTGTTCAAAAACCTATGTGTCAAAGATGTGGAAAGAAACACCTAGGAAAATGTTTCAAAGGGACAGAAATATGCTATAGATGTGGAAATGAAGGTTATAAATCAAGAACCTACCATGGAAAAAGGAAGAATCCAGTTGACTCGAGGAAAGGGAAAGAAGTTCTTTTTGAGGGATCAATTGAATGTTTTAAATGTGGTGTGCATGGTCATTATGAAAACACATGTCCTATGAAGAAGTTTCGTGAATGGGGTCACCAAGAGCGTACCAATATTCGTTTACCAATACCTAATGCTATTTCGATTGAGGATGAAGAAACTGACAATGACCAATCAAAGGTATGTACTATTTCATGACTATTGTTTTCCTATTTTGGAATCTTAGGATATGATTCATGATTTTGTTTGTAGGAAAGAGGTACTTCGGAATAAGTTGGAAAGGAATGGATAATGGATCATGAAGAATATTGAATGAGTAAGATGTCAACATATAAGGGCTTCAAGAGTTATGGTGAAATTCTTAAGAGTATTAAGTCTCTTTTGATGATGGGGTTACATTAGAAGACTTTTTATATTATGTGTAAACCTGATGTTTAATATAGGCAAATTTTATTCAAGTAATAGTTATCTTTTCTTTTGTGGACATAGTTATAAAAAACCATTTGGGTTTATATGATCCTTACTTTTGAGGTAATTATGGGTTACTATATTTTATTATTGAAGTGAAAGGAATGAGATAAAATTGAGGATAAATTATGTTATGGTTATTTTTGATGATTTTATCCCTTTTTGGGGAATGATTTGAGAATTATATAGTTTTGGAAAAAGGACAACACGTAGACCGTGTGACTACCCGTCGCGTCGGACAAAGCTGCGGGAATCGAACCCACAACCAAAGTGTGACTGGTATTTATCGCCTACCACTGGACTACGTGAAGTCCCTTGTTAGTTTGACTGATTCTTTCTATTTATATGATTTTATGAATTAAGAGTAAGTTGATTTTGGGTTATTTATGAAAATGATTAACCTATCATGGAGGATATGTGATTAGGTTAATTACTTTTCAATACGAGACTTTAGGAGAAACTGATGTTGTTTGGAGATAAATGTTACGATTTAACTTGGAAGACAATGTGACTAAATCCTTCAAATATTTGGGTTTCAATCTTATATTGGTTTACTTTGAAGAATTTTATGGACAAATTTTTTATCGGATGGTCCTCGTTGAACTTTGGGTTTTTTTGGACAAATTTTGAGATTAAGAATAGATTTTCTTTTTATAAAGGGTTATCCTTTTCTGGATTATCTGATCTTGTACTAGCCTTTTTGGTTTTGGTTTTGGTTAAAGTATAAAGACATGGGAAGTATATAGTTCTCTTTTTTGGATTAGGTGATTCTCTAAAAGTTCATTATAGTACTCTTAATGTGAACAAGTCTTCCTAAATACTCGCTTTTTGGAGGAAATATGAGTTTGTGTAAGGAATCTAATAAAAGTTGAAAGTCAACATGATAAGTGATTATGTTTCCTTATGAATAAATTCACCAATAAAAATTAACTTAAAAAAAATGTTTTCTATTAACTTTTCCTACTGGGGAACCCAACACCGTTTAACCCATCATAAGTTTGTGATTTTCTTATTGTTAACTTTATCCTAAACATGTTTTATATCACTCTTCATCAGAACATGACCCTATGTTTTCTCCTCCATGTCCATGTTTTAATACTTGTAATCCTAGTATGGGTTAACTCGGGTGACCTTTGTACTTGTCTTTCTTTATTTTAAAGTGATTGTTTTACCAACTCTTCTTCCGATGTGGGACTTTCAAGGATGTTTCCAAGCCCAATTTTAAAATTGCGAGGACGCAATTCCCAAAAGGGGGGAAGGATGTAACACCCAAGGTAAATAAAGAATATGAAATTTTCATATTTATCCATATTTGTGAATAAAATATTAATATGACTTTAAAGGGGACGCTATGCTCGATGGCGTACCCAACACGCAACAACGAGTTTCTTGGGAATCTTACGTTGCACTCTAATAATAATATAATATTATTTTAAATGTTAGTTAACATGTAGCCGTTGTATTGGTGTTAATGGATAGAAATAACTAAAATATGATTATATATGTTTTTTTAAATGTTTTTACATTTATCCAATAAAAGATAAAGGCTTAAAATATGGAAAGAATTCATTTTTAGGCGTATATGCCCCAGTTTTCACTAAAGGTTCACTTATCGCCTTTTGATGGTGAACCGTCATTAAATATAGTTTTGTTCACTCTTATACATCCTTTTGGACCAAATAAAACTCTTCTTAAGAATTGGGACATCAAAATTACTTTGTGTAAATTTTTGGTATCTTTCCGATAAAGTTCATTTTTTTAATGAATAGTGTAAAATGTTGTATTTTAATTCAAAACCTCTTTTTAATCTAATTTATTTATATTATTAGATTATATTTTGAATTGGTTTTAAAGTGAAATTAGAATATATTTTTACCATTAAATCCAATAGTGGTCGTTGGAATTAATTTCACTTTGAAAATAGACTTAAACCAGTGTCAATCTTTTGATACTTATTGTTTCATAAAAACACGGTATTTGCTCTGACAGCGGGAATTAATTATTAAATTATTTAATGTGACTTATATGTTTTGAATTTTGTAAAATAGACTTCATTTTTGAATTCGGAATATCAAATATAGCTTAGGGTGAATTTTTGGGATTTTTCTGAAAAACATCAATTTTTGATGAATAGTGACACCACTAAGTGGTACTTATAAAAACTGATTTTTCCGTTTAAATGAAATTTTGCCATCTTTGTGTTTTGAATTTCAAAAATCCGACATACATGGTTTTCATTAATAAGTAAAATGTGGTTCAATGGGATAAAAATAATTTTTTGGTGAATAGTAACTTATTAAGTTTTTAATCGCGATTAGAGATAATTAGTGTAGTTTAAGGTAAAAATAATGTTTTAATAATATTAAATGAACTTGACACATGTCCTAACCTCATTGGATGTGTAATTTACGACCAAGACAAGCCATGGGTCAACTTGGGGACCCCATGGAGCCACTTTGGTTGGGAAATGACATAAATAACTTTTTATTTAATGTAAAAGTAAAAATGACACAAACATGATATGTTTTAATAAAACAATTTTTATGTGGGGTTATACAAGTCAGATTTTTTATTATAAATAGTAATTTGAAAGATAAAAATATTTCCTACATCATAGTAATTTTTTTATAATTTTTAGACATTGAAGGAATTAAATTATTTATGACATCATAATGATGCAGCGATGGCATCATTATCTGACGATTTAAATAAAAAGAGAAGATAATGTAAAATCTATGACCTAAACATGTCAAAAACTTATTGTATGGTTGGATTTAGAACCCTTATCACCTTATCCACGAATTATAAAAATGTGGGACCTTTTAAAACCGAAACACATTTTCAAATAAAGTAATATTTCTTACTTTCCAAAAGTGCCCCTCCTCTCCTCTTATAAAAGGCCCCCACCTCTACCTCATTTCACACACTCATCAAGCCTTTGGCTCGGCCAAACCATGCCAATTTACTCTCTCGACATCCCTATCCTCATCTTAGAGGATTCCCCTTGGGCATAATCCTTTCAAAGTAAGCCTTTAGGCTCAAATCAAAAGGAGTTACACTTTTAAAGGTAATTCATTCTCTCATGTTCATTTGTTTTATTTTGCTTCTCCAACCCCCTAAACTCTTTTTATTTACTTATTTTGTAACAACACCAGTATCTTCAATATACGAGGATGTTGTTATAAGATTTATTCAAGCTACACTCTCACACAACTACATCAAATGGTTAAAGAACATACGGTTTCCGTGGATGGCGAAATTCTACCTCCCGAAACGATGATTGTTCAATACTCATTTAACACCTTCAAAGGTGGCCATTATGATGTCACTATTTTTATATGATATATAATATGTTTATGTTTTCCTTAAGCTTCTGTTTTTTTTTCATTTTGGGCATACCTTTATTGTTTCCATTATGGGTAAACGCGATATCTTCATTTAAGGAAGTGCGGACTACCGCCCCCTCAAAGTGATTTGATTCGTTAAATACCATATGTGGGACGTATAAAGGATGGAACTATGATATTATATATGATATTATACTGAAATTATAATATACCTTTAAATCATTATTATTACATTCTATAAAATACGAAATAGAAATGAAAGTAGCGTTCATGCGTACGTATGACTTACCGTCTCCATGAACGGTGCATTTCATTTCTTACCTATAAATGATTATGTAATGTTATAAATGCATAAATGTACTGGATATATATGACATATATGATATCTACATCATGAATACAATTCTGAATATAATAAACATTTGGCCACACGAACAACATGTAATTTTTAGAAGTCCACTTTCGACTTAAGAACCAAATATCGGCAAAACAAATATTATTAACTTAAATGATTACATAATGTTTATGACATGGTAATAAGTGATATAAAAGTAATAATGAACTTGAAAAAGGTTCTTAAGGAAGTATAAATTAACTCAAGTTTATTATTCAGGAGATTAAAGAACGATCGAGTCAAGTCGGACCCGAGGTAAGGGATCATACACCTCTCTTTCTTTTTTAAGTACACTCTTTTATGTCATTCCTTTTAAGCTCATATTTCTTATGATTGGGATGTTATTTTATATTAATCCTACTGTACTTATTATTTTCATATGATAATATACCCTATTTCCTCTCATAAATTTATTTTGGAAGTTTTATGTGGCACTGTTAGGCTGCCGAGTTTTCGTAAGAGATTTTTCATCTCACTTTTATTCCCGTGAGATTTATGCTACATTGCCACAATTTCATTTGAGTGGTGTATGTACTGCACATTATTACACTCTTTTTGTAATATAATTCCATTTATGGGTATTTACATATTCATTGTATGTCACTTCTTCAATGGGGTGTACTTTTCGAAAGTTTCCCAAGTCGGTAAGGGAACCTTTCACCCTCCTCATTTTAAAAGACTTCGTTTGTTATGTCTTTTAATTCACATAATATTATGTTGGGATATGTTCTTATATATCCTGATTGATGTAAATTTTATGTCCAAGTGATGAGATTCCCTTTTTGTCTCTCATCAACTCATTTTCTGAATTTTTGAAGTGACGCCGTTAGGCTGTCGAATTTTACCAAGGGAACTTTTTAACCCAATTTCGATTTCTTTGGGTTCAACATGTAGTTATTGAATATGTCATCCTTTGAATATGTGTGAATGACCTTTTATTGATTTACACTTAATATCCAATTATATTGGGTGTATTTATATTTGTCACACATAATTTTGAGATTGATTTATCCTTAATTTAAGGATACTTTCTTTATAAGGGATTTCATCACATTTTACATCTCTATTGAGACTTCATTGTTGTTATGCACCAATTCACTCTTATATGGTGTATATACTGACTTTTGGAATATTATATCCTGAATCCATTTATTCTCGTGATATTATAAAGTTCTGATTAAATGTTATTCCTCAATTATTGTATTCAAGTGTCTCTAATTTTGGTAAAAACCCTTTAACCAAAATATCGCTTAAAATGTTTTAATGATTTGTTCTTATTAATATCCATTTTTTCAAAATGGTTTTAAGGATTTATTTATATGGATATTAATGGTTTAAAATGTTAAAATCATCATGGTGGTATGGGACACTTTGATTCTAAAATTCTCCTTATTAAATGTTTTAAATGGTTTTGGAAATGGTTTCTTTTTGTATGGATTCATTATTTCAAAATACTAAAATGTAATATTGTGATTGAAATGTGGAAATGTTTTGTTTCCTTTATGCATGTTTTATGTGATAAGTTTATGTTATGGTTCTTGGGCATTGTTATGAAAACGGGTGGTTTCGTGATAAACTATGGGCGGGTGAGCCCGATATAGCTCTCCAATGCATTGGGTAACACAAAGGAGTGAAACGTTAAGGTTTCTCCGAAGAGATTTAGGGAATATACTGTGATGGGTATTCCAAATGTAACCAAGAGGGTTACTCCCTACGTAAGAATGTTATGAATGCATCAAGTTACCTTTTATGTCTTATGATTTCTATGATTTATTCATGATTTGATATGCCTATGTTTTATGGGTAAAGTATGATTTCATTCTTATGTATACATGTACTCATGTTTCCTTTCCATATTTTTATATCCCTTACTGAGATTTTTATGCTCATCCCAAGTTTTTGAAATGTTTTTCACAGGTCAAGGGAAGGGTACATGATGTGATGATAGTGTCAAGGATGTGTTAAGAAAGAATCCATGTTTTATTTTAAATATGTTTCCGTTGATGGGAAGAATGAATACTGCCTTTTATGTAACCACTTTGTTTAAATGTGGAATGTAATGCAAGTTTCATGATCTAATTCTCTAAAACTCTAAACCTGAAAAGATCCTCAATGTGTAATCTTGTAATAACTCAAGATTAAGTTAGGTTTAAGGCTGGGGCCTTATATGCATCATCTACCTGGGCTAAAGAAATTAAAATTTTTCTTAATTTTGACAACTACTATACCCCTTATAAATCTTGTAGAATCAATGTTCCATGATTTTAATAGATTGATGACACATAGTAAATAACCATCCTACTAAAAATTAAATTTCTTTATTACATATTGTATGATTTATTTACTTCATTATATATCTGTTCAAGCTCACAAAAAAAAATTGATAGTTAAATTATCCATAAATACCCCTAATTCCTCTAATTTATTTTATTTTTTGGGTTACACATTAGTTATACTTTTCTATTTAGTTCCATATTTATTTTCAAATGCAAGAAATGAAACCAATTAAAGAGAGGCAACAAAAGTAGATTATGGAAAACAATCATCGCATGACTGAGCTGGCCATTCTACCACTAGTGCTTGTAGTGAGTATTTTATTTCAAATATATATATATATTTAAATAATATATAATGTCATGTGATAAATTTTTTAAACATTTTTGCAGGATCCATGTATTAGGCAACAATTAATTGATGAGTAGCCTAGTAGTGGTCCTAGTACTCATGGTGTTTGTACGAGGGGGGGGGGGTGGTACGAGAGTTAGACGATCTAGTCGATGTACCCGATTAGACCCTACCCCTCCCACTGACATACCATCCATCCCACATTATGATCCTGGTGTGTCATTAGGGACACATGGGATATTTAGGCCTCCTATTTTTTCAACACCCTTTACATCTGAGCCTCCTCAACCATCCGTACCATATTCGATGATGATTCCCACTTCCCATCCAGCATTCAACTATCCATCCTTATCATCTTCTTTTACTTCCACTTCCTTCCCTTCAGGATTTTATATTCCATCTTCTTCAACTCCTACTCCGCTAGAGTCTGTCCCTGCTGAGCATACATTGGGACCCACTCAATCTGTATAGGGTGTTCCTTTAGTTTCTGTGAATCCAGTGGTGCCCACTCATCATACTATCGTAGGTATACTTATAAAACCCTAAAAAAATTTTACACCATTATTTATTTTCATTATAACATATATTGATAAAATATTTGTTTTTCTTTCATAACAGATACACCTACTAATAGGAGGTGAGGGCGGGGCATACATGCATGTGTGCAGTGTAGAACCGCCGCATGCAGTTGATAGTGGACTATAATGAAGATAGTCAAATGATTGAAAAATCAGGGCGGCAATATCAGAGTTTTTTGGCGACACATGCCAAATACTCCAACATCATTCCTGTTAGCCCGCTCTCATGGAGACAACTACCAAATAAAGTCAAGGATAATGCTTGGGAAGAGATATGGGTAAAAAAATCTATTGTATTTAATGAAATATATTATTTTTTGTAATTATATGAATTAATATTTTGGTGTCAAATACGGTTTAATTTTCCCGATGGTGAGGGTGCACGACCAACACGTCTAAAGGATTTAGGCGAGCTTTGGAGATCTTATAAGCACAAGTTGTACATTTTCTAGCTTGATAGAGTGGGAACAGAGTTAGGGGTGGTCTCTATCATGGATGATTGTCCATTAGACCAGTATCAACAGATGATTACTCATTGGAAGACTAGCCAATTTAAGGTATTAATCACATTAGAGGTATTTAAATGAAAATTTTCATGTTTTTAGTTAATACTAATTATTTAATTTTATTTAATATTATTCCAGAAGAAATAAAAAAACATTGATGCTAAAAAATACATCCATACATTGGGACATACTATGATGCCAGATCATGAGAGGTAGTAGGTATGACACTTTATAAATTATCTTTACGAATTGCAATTTCTATTTCTTCCTTCATAATTTATTCGATTGGTAAAGTTGTTATATAATTTTAGTTATGAAATTAATTATTGGTATCCTACTTTTAATTATGGATTCCTACATTCAATGTCATTTTAGAGGCATAAATTGAATATATAAGGACATATACCTCGAGAAAAACTATTTTGCTTGAGTAGAAGGAAGAAAGATGGAAGTGCAGTTAATGAACCGACTCAACAGAAGATTGTAAGTTTTACATTGTAGATTTAAAATTTTAATATTTATTTTTTATCTTAATAATCTATTTATATTTGTAAAATGTTGCTTTAGAGGCCCCTGATTCCTAGGTACCTGACAATTTTGGGCCATACGATCACTTACCTCAGGTGTTGGGAGATGAGCACCCTGGTAGAGTATGCTACCGACCTGGGAAGAGTATAGTTCTGATGGAGTATTGGACCTCCTCAAGTATGATTTGTAGTGCCACCGAGTTCTAGAAGGTTAAGTCATAGACAAAAAAGGTTGAAAAAAGGCTACAGAGAGGGTAGAAAAGTTTTCTAGGGTAAACACTGCGTTTATGAAACTGATGGAAGTTTTACATCCAACACTTCCACCAGATGCCAACACAGCTTGTGATGAATATATTTCATCAATGATTTCAATATATGGTGAACCAGGTGGAATTTCTAGTTGTGGTAAAGATGATGGCGAGGAGGAGGCCGAGCTAGAGGAGGAGGAGGGTGAGGAGGAGGCTAGGGCAGAGGAGGAGGGTGAGGAGGAGGGAGAGGTAGAGGAGGAGGGTGATGAGGAGGCCGAGGATCAGTATGAGGGCAAGGAGGAGGGCGTTGAGGAGGGCGGGGACAATAATGGAGATTATGATGAGGACTATTGTGAGGATGATGATGATAGTGATGATAGTGATGGTGATGAGGGACAGATTGATCAGTTACATTTTTTATAGAAATTACCGAAGTTTGATGTTTATTGATTTTTTGTGCCTGAAAATATGTGTGATTAGGTAGGTCAAATTATCATTATTTTTTTATCTATAAATAATAAAACTTGACTTGATGATTTTCTGCGACTGATTCACCCCTCCCATAGATAGCCTCCCCACCCCCGTGGACAGCCCGCCCACCCCCTTGACACCACGTACCCCCTGGACAGCCCCACCACCCTCATGGAAATACCGCAACCCCCTGGACAACCCCTTCCCCTATAGACAACCCCCCACCTCTGTGGACAGCCCGACCACCCCCCTGAACACCCCATACCCCCATGGACAACCCCACCACCCTTGTGAATAGCCCGCCCACCCCCTGGATAGCCCCTCCCCCCGTGGACAGCCACCCACCCCCGTGGACCGCCCTCCCACCCCTGGAAACCCCTACCCCCTGGATAGCCCCGCCACCCCCATGGATAGCCTGCCCACCCCCTGGACACCCCGTACCCCCTAGATAGCCCTACTCACCCCATAGACACCTCATGCCCCCCGGACAGCCCCCACCTCATGGGTATCCCTCCCACCCTCGTGGATATCCCTCCCACCCCCTTAGACACCCTGTGCCCCCCTTGACAGCCCCCTCCACCCCCATGGATAGCCTTCCCACCCCCGGACACCCCATATCCCCTCAACAGCCCCCACCCCCATGGACAACCCCCTACCCCTGTGGACAACCCGCCTACCTCTTTGGACACCTCTTACCCCCTGGATACCCCCACCACCCTCGTGGAAAACCCACCCACCCCCTGAATACCCCGTACCCCCTAGACAATCCTCACCCTCATGGACAGCCCGCCCAACCCCGTGGGAAGCCCGCCCACCCCCTGGACAGCCCCAATACCTCTCGACAGCCCCACCACCCCCATGGACAGACCGCCCACCCCCATAGACATCCCTCCCCCCATGGAGAGCTCCACCCCTGTGGATATCCCCCACCCCTGTTGACAACCAACCTACCCCCTAGACACCTCGTACCCCCCTGGACAGCCTCGCCACCCCCATGGACATCCTTCCCACCCCCAAACACCCCGTACCCCCCTAGACAGCCCCGCCCACCACTACTGGAATTCTTGATAATTACGACGACCTATTCGTGACGGAATCCCGTCGCAAACATGCTTTAGATACTTGGCCCCATCATAAATAGACCGTTGCGGAAATTACAGTCCCAAATACAATTATTTACGATGGGGCCGTTGCAAAAAATGTTATTTGCGACAGGAAACATCTCTGTCGAAAATAAGCTTCTGATCATATGTATTATATATATATAAACATTTTCACGACGAGCCCGTTGTAAAAACTATTTGCGACGAGTTATTGTCCTAGTGAAAAATATATATATATATAAACCTTTCTGCGACGGGCCTGCCGCAACAAATTATTTGCGACGGGACTGCTTGACCGTCACAAATATGGTTTTAAAAATATTTAGTTAGACTACTTGCAATGAGGTCCCGTCGCAAAAGGTTCCGTCATAAATAATAAATTAATTTTAAAAAAAATAAAATTTAATAAAATTACGATTAATGAAAAAATAATATAACTATTATTAAAACAATAAAAAATTAAAAAAATTAAAATTCTCAATATTCACAAAAAGATATAAAAAAATATTAAAATATTAAAAATTAAATTATATAATATTTTCACCGATATAAAAGACATAAAATGTAAATAATTCATATTACAATGTTA
The DNA here is from genome assembly GCA_963277665.1 of Viscum album. Classification (NCBI taxonomy): domain Eukaryota; kingdom Viridiplantae; phylum Streptophyta; class Magnoliopsida; order Santalales; family Viscaceae; genus Viscum; species Viscum album. The sequence goes on from OY728165.1 coordinate 1,642,539,964, forward strand.
ATTATTTCTAATTATTGCTAATTATTTCTAATTATTCCTAATTATTCCTAATTATTCCTAATTATTCCTAATTATTCCTAATTATTCCTAATTATTCCTAATTATTCCTAATTATTCGCAATTATTCGTAATTGTTCGTAATTATTCCTAATTATTACTAATTATTACTAATTATTCCTAATTATTCCTAATTATTCCTAATTATATCTAATTATTATTATAGCTAATTATAGCTAATTATAGATAATTATAGCTAATTATAGCTAATTATTACTATTTATAGCTAATTATTACAAATTATAGCTAATTATAGCTAATTATATATAATTATATCTAATTATAGCTAATTATATCTAATTATATCTAATTATATGTAATTATATCTAATTATATCTAATTATAGCTAATTATAGCTAATTATAGCTAATTATAGCTAATTCTAGCTAATTAATTACTAATTGTAACTATTTATTACTAATTGTATCTATTTATTACTAATTGTAGCTATTTATTCCGAATTGTATCTATTTATTACTAATTATAGCTAATTGTATCTAATTTTAGCTAATTGTAGCTAATTATAGCTAATTATAGATAATTATTACTAATTATTACTAATTAATACTAATTATTACTAAGTATTACTAATTATAACTAATTATTACTAATTATTCATAATTATTACTAATTATTCTTAATTATTAAAAATTATTCCTAATTATTACTAATTATTCCTAATTATTACAAATTATTTTTAATTATTACTAATTATTCCTAATTATTCCTAATTATTCTTAATTATTACTAATTATTCTTAATTATTCCTAATTATAGCTAATTATATCTAATTATAGCTAATTCTAGCTAATTATTGATAATTATTTCTAATTATAGCTAATTCAAGCTAATTATAGCTAATTATTTCTAATTATAGCTAATTATAGCTAATTATAGCTAATTATAGCTAATTATATCTAATTATTACGAATTATATCTAATTATATCTAATTATATCTAATTATTACTAATTATATCTAATTATTCCTAATTATATCTAATTATTACTAATTATTCCTTATATTATCTAATTATACCTAATTATTCCTAATTATTCCTAATTATTCCTAATTATTACTAATTATTCCTAATTATTCCTAATTATTCCTAATTATTCCTAATTATTCCTAATTATTACTAATTATTCCTAATTATTCCTAATTATTTCTAATTAGTACTAATTATTTCTAATTATTTCTAATTATTATTAATTATTTCTAATTATTACTAATTATTACTAATTATTTCTAATTATTACTAAATATATGTAATTATTATTAATTAGTCCTAATTATATCTAGTTATTCCTTATTATATCTATTCATTCCTAATTATATTTATTTATTCCTAATTATATCTAGTTATTCCTAACTATATCTAGTTATTCCTAATTATATTTACTTATTGCTAATTATATCTATTTATTACTAATTATAACTATTTATTGCTAATTATATCTATTTATTCCTAATTATATCTAATTAATATTAATTATAACTAATTATTTATAATTATAACTAAGAATATCAATTTCTTAGTAAAACTAAATATAAATAAAAATCAATTGAAATCTTATTAAATTAGTACTAATAAACAACAAATAAATTAACATAAAAAAATAAAATAAAATATAAATACCTTAAAATTTGATATTCTGAAGATATTGACGTCGTCCGATTACTCTCATCTAAAAAACATCAACTAAAAGAAAATTTCTCTTTGAAATTGAAGAATGAAGAGAGAGAGAAAGCAAGATGTGAATGATTTGGGAAAATAACAGATGGGGTATATATAGGTTAGATTAGTTGTGATGTGGTTATTAGCGACGGGCCACCCGTCGCAAATGGTGGTATTTGTGATGGGGCCCATCGCAATTATCCTCGCCCGCATTAATTACAGTCGGTGGTTAAAAGGTTATTTGTAATGGGTCCCGTCAAAAATAGTACCTACCGAAAGTCTTTTTGCGACGAGACAACATCCCGTCGCAAAAAGGTATTGCCCTCTGCCGGGTATTTGTGACGAGACCCGTCAGAAATAACCCTGCACGGTTTCACGCGGAAGCCGCGCGGTTTGGCACGCAAGTCACTCTAAACTATTTGCGACGGGAGATGAAATCCCATCGCAAATAATTGGTTATTTGTGATGGGCAACTTTCCCCGTCGCAAATAGCTTCCTGAACGGGTTATTTGCCACGAGAAGAAATCTCGTCACAAATAACCCGTCACAAATTGTGATTTTTCCCGTAGTGCACCCCCTGGACACCCGGTGCCCCCGGACATTCCCCACCCCCATGGACAGCCCGCCCACCCCCATGGACAACCCTCCCATCCCTTGGACACCCCGTACCCCCTCGACAGCCCCGCCACTCCTGTGGACAGCCCGCCCACCTCCTGGACACCCTGTACCCCCTTGGACACCCTGTACCCCCTTGAACAGCCCCCACCCACATGGATAGCCCCCACCCCCGTTGAAAGCTCGCCCACCTCTTTAGACACCTCATACCCCCCTTGGATAGCCCCACCACCCTCGTGGACATCCCACCCACCCCGCGGACACACCGTACCCCCTGGACAGCCCCAACCTCGTGGACAACCCACCTACCCCCTGGACACCCCATATCACCCTCGACAGACCCCCCCCCCCCCGTGGACAGCCCGCCCACCCCCGGGACACCACCTCCCCCCGTGGACAGCCCCCACCACCGTGGATAGCCCACCCACCCCCCAGACACCCCTACCCCCTTGGACAACCCCGCCACCCCCATGGATTGCCTTCCCCCCTGAACACACCGTACCCCCCTGGACAACCCCCGCCCACCCCCCCAGACACCCCATGCCCCCCGGACAGCCCCCACACCCGTGGATAGCCCGTCCACCCCCGTGGATAGCCCACCCACCCCCTTGGACACCCTGTACCCCCCTGGACCGCCCCGCCACCCCCGTGGACAGCCCGACTATAAGGCCCCAGCCTTAAACCTTACTTAATATTGAATTAAATGAATAATTCACATTGAGGATCTTTTCAGGTTTAGAGTTTTAGAGAATTAGAACATAACTATTACATTACATCTTAAAAGATTACAAAGTATACACTTCTACTAAGTTTCCATAAAATAAAAACTCTTAAAAAGAAAGATGTCTAGTTCCATGTTTTAGATAGCATGGCATTCCCTTGATCCCATCCTTGACATTATTCCACTTTAAGTCCTGTGAAAAACATTTCGAAAAACTTGGGGTGAGCATAAAAAGCTCAGTAAGGGATACACAAAGAATGAAAACTGTTAGTTTTTCAAACATCAAGTAAACCATATATACTCTATCAAAGTAATACCTTCACCTTCATGAAGTAGTAAAAACTCTTCACTAATTAAAGTATCAATACTTACCTTTTTGTAACCAAAGGATTACCATAAAACCCATATAAAGAACACATAACATATATAGAGATAACTTGGGACATAAACATACTTAAGTGGAATAACCATACGGTCGACTTCCACACATATCACTTAATGGAATAGCCATACAGCCAATTTCCATACATACTTAATGGAATAGCCATACGGTCGACTTCCATACCCAATGCATTGGAGGTTATAACGTAACCACCCGTCCTAGTATTCACGGCACCACCCGTCATGTGGTTTATAATGTAACCACCCGTTAAAATGTCCAAGTACCAATATAAAATCATAAAACATAAAACCAATATAAAGGAATGATAACATTTCCACATTTCAATCACAATATATCATAAATATATTGACATAATAGAATACTTTTTCAAAAACATTTTCAATACCGAAATACATAAAAGAGTATAAGGTATTTATTTTATTCTAAAAACATTATGGCTTGTTGAGAAAGCCAAAGACCAAATAATACTCGCGGCGGTGGAAAAGGTCGTTGTCACCACATACGTTAAAAAAAACATTCCTTTTTGTTGTTTAGTAAAACGCTTCGTAGAAAAAGATTCCTTTTGTATAAAAGTATAAGTCAAAGGAGTTTATACACCGTATAAAATAAAGTTGTGTATAAAACGAAATATGCCTCAATGAAAGGAGATTGAGACGAAGTCCCTTACCTCAGGTCCGACTTGACTCGATCGTTCTTTAACGTCCTGAATAATAAACTTGAGATAATTTATACTTGATTAAGAACCTTTTTAAAGTTCATTATTCCTTTTATATCACTTATTGCCATGTTATAAACATTATGTAACCATTTAAGTTAATAATGTTTGTTTTCTCAATATTTGGTTCTTAACGCGAAAGTGGACTTCTTACAATTTACATGTTGTTCGTGTGGTCAAAGGTTCTTTATATCCAGAATGAAATTCCCGATTTGGATATAATATGTATCATATATATCCAGCATATACATGTATTTATAATATTACATAATCATTTAGGGGTAAGAAATGAAATGCACCGTTCATGGAGACGGTAAGCCGTACGTACGAATGAACGCTACTTTCATTTCTTTGTCATATTAATGGAATTAAAACTAAATGAGAGGTATGTATATTTTAATTCCATAATTATATTCATCATTTAGATATATCATTAATTACATATATCCATTATATACATGTACTATTAATAGTACATTACATTTGGGGATAAGAAATGAAATGCACCGTTCATGGAGACGGTAAGCCGTACGTACGCATGAACGCTACATTCATTTCTATCTCATACTTTAATGGAAAGAAATAATAATGATATAGAGGTATATTATAATTCCAGTATAACATCATATATAATAACTTTAATTCCATCCTTTACACGACCCACATATGGCATTAACGAATCACATCACTTTGAGGGGGCGGTAGTCCGCACTTCCTTAAATGAAGATATCGTGTTTACTCATAATGGAAACCATGAAGGTATGCCCAAAATGAAAAATACAGAAGCTTAAAGAAAAACTAAACATATTATATATCATATATAAAAATAGTGACATCATAATGGCCACCTTTGAAGGTGTTAAATGAGTATTGAACAATCATCATTTCGGGAGGCAGAATTTCGCCATCCACGGAAACCGTATGTTCTTTAACCATTTTTTGTAGTTGTGTGAGAGTGTAGCTCGAATAAATCTTATAACAACATCATATTATATTGAAGATACTGGTTTTGTTACAAAAGAAGTAAATAAAAATAGTTTAGAGGGTTGGAGAAGCAAAATAAAACAAATGAACAAGAGAGAATGAATTACCTTTAAAAGTGTAACTCCTTTTGATTTGAGCCTAAAGGCTTCTTTTGAAAGGATTATTCCCAAAGGGAATCCTCTAGGATTAGGAGAGGGATGTGGAGAGAGTAAATGGGCAGGGTTTGGCCGAGCCAAAGGCTTGATAAGTGTGTGAAATGAGGTATAGGTGGGGGCCTTTTATAAGAGCAGAGGAGGGGCACTTTTGGAAAGTAAGGAATATTACTTTATTTGAACATGTGTTTCGGTTTTAAAAGGTCCCAAATTGATATAATTAGTGGATAAGGTGATAAGGCTTCGAAATCCACTAATCCAATTGGTTTTGGACATGTGTAGTTCATAGAGTTTACATTATCTTTCTATTTTATTTAAATCGTCAAATAATGATGTCATCGCTGCGTCATTATTATGTCATAAATAAAGTAATTTATTTAAAGTCTAAAAAATTATAAAACAAATACTATGATGTAGGAAATCGTTTTAGCTTTCCAATGACTATTTATAATCAAAATTTGGACTTGTATAACCCCACTTAAAAATTATTTTAGTAAAACAATTTATGTTAGTGTCATTTTCACTTTAACATTAAATAAAAATATATTAATGTCATTTTCCAACTAAAGTGGCTCCATGGGGTCCCCAAGTTTGCCCATGGCTTGTCTTGGTCGTCCATTACTCACCCAATATGTGTAGGACAAGTGTAATGGTGTTTTCACATTTTTATAATATCATTTTTACATTACATTACACTAATTACCTCTAATCGCGATTAAAAACTTAATAAGTTACTATTCACCAAAAAATTATTTTAATCTCATTGAACCAAATTTTACATACTAATGACAACCATGTATGTAGGATTTTCAAAATTCAATACACATTAGTGGTAAAATTTCATTTAACTGAAAAATCAGTTTGCTTGATTACCACTTAGTGGTTTCACTATTCATCAAAAATTGAAGTTTTTCAGAAAATGACCAAAAATTAACCCTAAGCTATATTTGATATTCCGAATTCAAAAATGAAGTCCATTTTACAAAATTCAAAACATATAAGTCAAATTAATTAATTTAATAATTAATTCCCGCTGTCATGACAAATAGCGTGTTTTTGTGAAACAATAAGTATCAAAAGATTGACACTAGTTTAAGTCCGATTTCAAAGTGAAATTAACTCCAACGACCACTATTGGATTTAATGGTAAAAATAATTTCTAATTTTACTTTAAAACCAATTCAAAAGATAATCTAATCATATAAATAAATTAGATTAAAAAGAGGTTTTGAATTAAAATACAACATTTTACACTATTCATTAAAAAAATGAACTTTATCAAAAAGATACCAAAAATTTACACAAAGTAAATTTTGATGTCCCGATTCTTAATAAGAGTTTTATTTTGTCCAAAAGAATTTTTAAGAGTGAAAAAAACTATATTTAATGACGGTTCACCATCAAAAGGTGATAAGTGAACCTTTAGTGAAAACTAGGGCATATACGCCTAAAATTAAATTCTTTCCGTATTTTAAGCCTCTATACATTATTGGATAAATGTAAAAACATTTAAAAAAATATATAAGCATATTTTAGTTATTTATATCCATTCCCGCCAATACAATGGCTACATGTTAACTACCATTTAAAATAATATTATTTTATTATTAGAGTGCAACGTAAGATTCCCAAGAAACTCATTGTTGCGTGTTGGGTACGCTATTGAGCATAGCATCCCCTTTAAAGTAATATTAATATTTCATTCAAAAATATGGATAAAAAATAAAAATGTCATATTCTTTATTTACCTGGGGTGTTACATCCTTCCCCCCTTTTTGGAATTGCGTCCTCGCAATTTTAAAATTGTGCTTGGAAACATCCTTGAAAGTCCCACATCGGAACAAGAGTCGGTAAAACAATCACTTTAAAATAAAGAAAGATAAGCACAGCGGTCACCCGAGTTAACCCATACTATGATTCCATGTAGAAAAACATGTACATGGAAGAAAAAGCAAAGGGTCATGTTCTTGAGGGAGAGTGATAGTAAACATGTCTAGGAGAAAGTTAACAATTAGAAAATCACAAAATTGTGATGGGTTAAACGGTATTCGATTCCCCAATAGGAAAAGCTAATAGACAAAATTTTTGTTTTAAGTTACTTTTTATTGAGGAAATTTATTTTTGATCTTAAGGAAACATACTTACTTATCATGTTGACTTTTAACTCTTTCTAGGTTTCTTACACAAACTCATAATAGCATACCTTGATCATGGCATCCACTCGGTTTCATCGTCATCTTGTTCATGTAGGTAGAAGTCCCATACATTACAACAATGATTTAGAGATCCTTCAAAATCATTTGATTCCTCCATCCAAATACACCTCGTACAACATGGTTCATATGGGTGTTCACAAAAAAACAGTTTTGGAAAATAATCATGTATGACATATAATTCCAAAACATCTGATAAAACATGTTTTCTATAAAATAGTCGGACCGAAATTGAGTTGAAACATTCTATTATTGGTCCTTTTAAAATACCATAAGTATGTGATGTGAGACTATATTGTAAAATCAAATATAAATAGGTTGCGCAAGGGTCTCCTTCCTCAGCACCCTTTTTAATATCATAATATGCTTCAAATTCTTGTGATAAGGTAAAATATTTGAAAATACCTTGATAGTATTTACCTTTCTTGAAAATATGAGAATATTGTGAAAATAGTATTTGTCTAAAAACAACCCATGATCCACGATGATAACGAGGGATAGTGGAGGTGTCTGATATCTCAAACAACTACTTGCAAGTGAGTTGTATGCTAGAAAAAGTTTCACAATCATCCGAAGATGACTTTGCAATAATTATTGCAAGAATGTCATCAGGAAGAGATAGGAATGTCGTTTGAGATCCTTCTCCTTCCATTCGTAACCGACTTTACTTGACCTGAAAAAAAGTTTTAAAACAAGGATTTAACTGAAATAATAGATATAGGGAATAATCATGTGTCTCACAAGAACTCCTAATCCCTAAAGTTGTCTAAACCGACCTCTGATACCAACTATAAGGCCCCAGCCTTAAACCTTACTTAATATTGAATTAAATGAATAATTCACATTGAGGATCTTTTTAGGTTTAGAGTTTTAGAGAATTAGAACATAACTATTACATTACATCTTAAAAGATTACAAAGTATACACTTCTACTAAGTTTCCATAAAATAAAAACTCTTAAAAAGAAAGATGTCTAGTTCCATGTTTTAGATAGCATGACATTCCCTTGATCCCATCCTTGACCTTATTCCACTTTAAGTCCTGTGAAAAACATTTCGAAAAACTTGGGGTGAGCATAAAAAGCTCAGTAAGGGATACACAAAGAATGAAAACTGTTAGTTTTTCAAACATCAATTAAACCATATATACTCTATCAAAGTAATACCTTCACCTTCATGAAGTAGTAAAAACTCTTCACTAATTAAAGTATCAATACTTACCTTTTTTTAACCAAAGGATTACCATAAAACCCATATAAAGAACACATAACATATATAAAGGTAACTTGGGACATAAACATACTTAAGTGGAATAACCATACGGTCGACTTCCACACATATCACTTAATGGAATAGCCATACAGCCAATTTCCATACATACTTAATGGAATAGCCATATGGTCGACTTCCATACCCAATGCATTGGAGGTTATAACGTAACCAGCCGTCCTGGTATTCACGGCACCACCCGTCATATGGTTTATAACGTAACCACCCGTTAAAATGTCCAAGTACCAATATAAAATCATAAAACATAAAACCAATATAAAGGAATGATAACATTTCCACATTTCAATCACAATATATCATAAATATATGACATAATAGAATCCTTTTTCAAAAACATTTTCAATACCAAAATACATAAAAGAGTATATGGTATTTATTTTATTCTAAAAACATTATGGCTTGTTGAGAAAGCCAAAGACCAAATAATACTCGCGGCGGCGGAAAAGGTCGTTGTCACCGTGTACGTTAAAAAAAACATTCCTTTTTGTCGTTTAGTAAAACACTTCGTAGAAAAAGATTCCTTTTGTATAAAAGTATAAGTCAAAGGAGTTTATACACCGTATAAAATAAAGTTGTGTATAAAATGAAATATGCCTCAATGAAAGGAGATTGAGATGAAGTCCCTTACCTCAGGTCCGACTTGACTCGATCGTTCTTTAACGTCCTGAATAATAAACTTGAGATAATTTATACTTGATTAAGAACCTTTTTAAAGTTCATTATTCCTTTTATATCACTTATTGCCATGTTATAAACATTATGTAACCATTTAAGTTAATAATGTTTGTTTTCTCAATATTTGGTTCTTAAGGCGAAAGTGGGCTTCTTACAATTTACATGTTGTTCGTGTGGTCAAAGGTTCTTTATATCCAGAATGAAATTCCCGATTTGGATATAATATGTATCATATATATCCATCATATACATGTATTTATAATATTACATAATCATTTAGGGGTAAGAAATGAAATGCACCGTTCATGGAGACGGTAAGCCGTACGTACGCATGAACGCTACTTTCATTTCTTTGTCATATTAATGGAATTAAAACTAAATGAGAGGTATGTATATTTTAATTCCAGAATTATATTCATCATTTAGATATATCATTAATTACATATATCCATTATATACATGTACTTTTAATAGTACATTACATTTGGGGATAAGAAATGAAATGCACCGTTCATGGAGACGGTAAGCCGTACGTACGCATGAACGCTACATTCATTTCTATCTCATAATTTAATGGAAAGAAATAATAATGATATAGAGGTATATTATAATTCTAGTATAACATCATATATAATAACTTTAATTCAATCCTTTACACGACCCACATATGGCATTAACGAATCACATCACTTTGAGGGGGCGGTAGTCCGCACTTCCTTAAATGAAGATATCGTGTTTACTCATAATGGAAACCATGAAGGTATGCCCAAAATGAAAAATAAAGAAGATTAAAGAAAAAATAAACATATTATATATCATATATAAAAATAGTGACATCATAATGGCCACCTTTGAAGGTGTTAAATGAGTATTGAACAATCATCGTTTCGGGAGGCAGAATTTCACCATCCACGGAAACCGTATGTTCTTTAACCATTTGTTGTAGTTGTGTGAGAGTGTAGCTCGAATAAATCTTATAAAAACATCATAGTATATTGAAGATACTGGTGTTTTTACAAAAGAAGTAAATAAAAATAGTTTAGAGGGTTGGAGAAGCAAAATAAAACAAATGAACAAGAGAGAATGAATTACCTTTAAAAGTGTAACTCCTTTTGATTTGAGTCTAAAGGCTTCCTTTGAAAGGATTATACCCAAAGGGAATCCTCTAGGATGAGGAGAGGGATGTGTAGAGAGTAAATGGGAAGGGTTTGTCCGAGCCAAAGGCTTGATAAGTGTGTGAAATGAGGTAGAGGTGGGGGCCTTTTATAAGAGGAGAGGAGGGGCACTTTTGGAAAGTAAGAAATATTACTTTATTTGAACATGTGTTTCGGTTTTAAAAGGTCCCACATTGATATAATTCGTGGATAAGGTGATAAGGCTTCGAAATCCACTCATCCAATTGGTTTTGGACATGTGTAGTTCATAGAGTTTACATTATCTTTATATTTTATTTAAATCGTCAAATAATGATGTCATCGCTGCGTCATTATTATGTCATAAATAAAGTAATTTATTTAAAGTCTAAAAAATTATAAAAAAATACTATGATGTAGGAAATCTCTTTAGCTTTCCAATGACTATTTATAATAAAAATTTGGACTTGTATAACCCCACTTAAAAATTATTTTAGTAAAACAATTTATGTTAGTGCCATTTTCACTTTAACATTAAATTAAAATATATTAATGTCATTTTCCAACTAAAGTGGCTCCATGGGGTCTCCAAGTTGGCCCATGGCTTGTATTGGTCGGCCATGACTCACCCAATAGGTTTAGGACAAGTGTAATGGTGTTTTCACATTTTTATAATATCATTTTTACATTAAATTACACTAATTACCTCTAATCGCGATTAAAAACTTAATAAGTTACTATTCACCAAAAAATTATTTTAATCTCATTGAACCACATTTTACATACTAATGACAACCATGTATGTCGGATTTTCAAAATTCAATACACATTAGTGGTAAACTTTCATTTAACTGAAAAATCAGTTTGCTTGATTACCACTTAGTGGTTTCACTATTCATCAAAAATTGAAGTTTTTCAGAAAATTACCAAAAATTCACCCTAAGCTATATTTGATATTCCGAATTCAAAAATGAAGTCCATTTTACAAAATTCAAAACATATAAGTCAAATTAATTAATTTAATAATTAATTCCCGCTGTCATGACAAATAGCGTGTTTTTGTGAAACAATAAGTATCAAAAGATTGACACTAGTTTAAGTCCGATTTCAAAGTGAAATTAACTCCAACGACCACTATTGGATTTAATGGTAAAAATAATTTCTAATTTTACTTTAAAACCAATTCAAAAGATAATCTAATCATATAAATAAATTAGATTAAAAAGAGGTTTTGAATTAAAATACAACATTTTACACTATTCATTAAAAAATGAACTTTATCAGAAAGATACCAAAAATTTACACAAATTAAATTTTGATGTCCCGATTCTTAATAAGAGTTTTATTTTGTCCAAAAGAATGTTTAAGAGTGAACAAAACTATATTTAATGATGGTTCACCATCAAAAGGTGATAAGTGAACCTTTAGTGAAAACTAGGGCATATACGCCTAAAATTGAATTCTTTCCGTATTTTAAGCCTCTATACATTATTGGATAAATGTAAAAACATTTAAAAAAATATATAAGCATATTTTAGTTATTTATATCCATTCCCGCAAATACAACGGCTACATGTTAACTACCATTTAAAATAATATTATTTTATTATTAGAGTGCAACGTAAGATTCCCAAGAAACTCGTTGTTGCGTGTTGGGTACGCTATTGAGCATAGCATCCCCTTTAAAGTAATATTAATATTTCATTCACAAATATGGATAAAAAATAAAAATGTCATATTCTTTATTTACCTGGGGTGTTACACCGACCACCCCCCAGACACCCCGTACCCCCTGGACAGCCCCACCCCCGTGGATAGCCCCCCCCCCCCCGTAGACAACCCACCCACCTCTTTGGACACACCGTACCCTATGGACAGTCCCGCCACCCCCATGGACAGCCCACCCACCCCCTAGACACCCCATACACCCCTGGACATCCCCCACCCCTGTGGATAGCCCGCCCACCCTTGTGGATAGCCCACCCACCCCCTTGGACACCCCCTACCCCCTCAACAGCCCGTCACCCCATGGAAAGCCTACCCACCCCTAGACACCCCTCCCCCCGTGGACAGCCCCCCACACCCGTGGACATCCCACCCACCACCTAGACACCCCTACCCCCCATGGACAACCCACCCACCCCCTGGACACCCCTACCCCCTGGACAACCCTACCACCCCAATAGACAGCCCGCCCACCCCTAGACACCCCATACCTCCTTGGACAACCCAACCCACCCCCTGGACACCCCTTCCCCCTAGATAGCACCCATCCCCATGGACAACCCCACTCACCCCCCATGGACACCCCCTACCCCCCCTGGATAGGCCCGCCACCCTCGTGGATATGCCCCCATCCCCTGGACAGCCCCCACCCCCTAGACAGCCCCCACCCCCTAGACAGCCCCCACTCCACTGGACAGCCCCCAACCCTATGGATTATAGGTTTTCTAACAACTCTGATATCCCATTAATCATAAGTACCCACTTGGTTTCCTATTGGGATCCTTTATCCCCAATAAAAAATAGTGGATGGTATTTTAGAAACTCCCATGCATAACAAATGATCTGAGAAGAACATGGTTATTCCACTTCCTCAAGACTTTGTATAGAGACCAAGACACAAAAATGACTACCTAAGATATCCCCTTATGGAATTTTGGATTCATTTATAGTGGTAATATTCTAAATAATTATAAAAAAAACAAATCTTTAGTAAAATAATCTTATGTTCTAAAACAGGGGACACCAAATCAAAAATCCCATAAAGATACATCATGAATAATTCTTCATAAAACCATTTCAAAATAACTTAATAGATATTCCTTTTTATTTAAAACTCCCCAATGGTTTATAAAAATCCATTTTAAGGTTCTATTTCAAAAATCATATAGTATTTTTGTCCCACAATAAAAATGTAATCCTTTTCCTAATAACCAAATCCCCCTTCCTACCATACACACCAAAAGCATTAATTTTTTCTTAAAGAGACACATACTATTGATATGAACACTATTCAATTACCATTTTAAAAATACCAAAGATATTAAAATCCATGAAATTAAATCCATTAAAACCATTAAATACCCCACACCTCCTAGACATCACCCCACCACCTGGACACCCCCACCCCTGCACACCCCACCCCCATGGACAACCCCCACCCCCTGGACACCACACCAACCCCCTTGGACAGCCCCTCCAACCCCTCTGGGTCTCCCCCACCCCTAGACACCCCACCCCCATGGATAGCCCCCCTACCCCCTAGAGATCCCTAAACCCTAGATGCCCCCACCCCTCATAGACACAACCCCACCAACCAGACACCCCCAACCCCTAGACACCCCCATCCCCATGGACAACCACCCCCACTGCTTGAACACCACCCACCCCCCTTGGACAGCCGCCAACCCCCTAGACCCCCCACCACTAGACACCAGCCCACCCCCTGGACACCCCCACCCCCACCGCCTGGACACCCCACCCCTTGGAACCCCCAACCCCCTAGACACCACCCCACCCACTGGACACCACCCTACCCCCTGAGACACCACCCGCCCCCCTTGAAACCACCCGACCCCCTGGACACCATCCCACCCCCTGGACACCACCCCACCCCTGGAAACCCCCAACCCCCTGGACAACCACCCCCACCCCTGGACACCACCCCACCCCCTGGACAGCCCCAACCCCTGGAAACCACCACACCCCCTGGACTCCCCCTGTACTCTCCCCTTGGACACCACCCCACCCCCTGGACACCCCCACCCACTGGAAACCCCCACCCCCTGGACACCCCCACCCCCATGGACACCCCCACCCCTAGAAAGCCCCCCCCCACCCCTGAAAACTACCCCATCCACTGGACACCACCCCATCCCCTGGACACCCCCATGGATATCCCCCCCACCACCCTGGACAGCCACCACCACCCCTAGACACCCCCATCCCCCCAGACACCCCCACCACCCTAGACAAACCTACCCCCCTTGGACAGCCACTCAAATCCCTGAACAACCCCCAACCCCCTGAATTCTGAATTTAATTATCTATGTATTTAATTAACTTATGAATTATGTGTTAATAGTGTATGGGTATACTTGTTGTTTGTGTATACTTTATTTAATTACCTTATGAATTATGTGTTAATTCTATTAATGGTGTATGTTACTCTGACTATCATGGGCTCTATGAAATGTGAGTGTCCTCGCACCATTATGAGATGTCTTCACCAAAAAAATTGAAATGGATTTTTTGGAAGAGTTTTTTTCATGTGATGATTGAAATGGGAAAAACTAGGTTGTGGTACATGTCATGGTTGGAAGAGAATACTATTTTTTATTTGATATTGCAAGTGTTTTCTGTTCTATTTTAAGTGTTGTTTGCAGGTGTGTTTGCAGGTTTATGCAATGAAGGGGATGGGTGGCTGCTATACTGGATGTTGTTATATTTTCTGGAAATACACTATACCAATGATTTTAAACTATTGGTAAAGTTTATTTCGAGAATAGTTTTACCAATGGTTTGAATAAACCATTGGTAATACACAATACCAATGGTTAAAAACTGTTGGCATATTGTATTTCAAGAATATCTTTACCAACAGTTTTAAAGAACCATATGTAATACTATATACCAATGGTTTCTAAGCTGTTTGTAAACTACATGTAATCTATATATTCCAACGGTTTATAAACCATTGGTGTAAATATATACCATTGGTTTCTATAAAACCATTGGCATAATGAAGGTTACAGTGCCATATACCGATGGTTAGAGAAAAACCGTTGGTATAAGACTTTCTCAACAGCTTACTAGCCAATAGTTTTCAAAACCATCAGTATATATTATACCAATGGGTTTTTTGCCTATACCAACAGTTTGAAACCATTTGTATAAATTTTATTTCTAGTATTGATGGCAGTAGCTGGATCTAGACACTTGTAAGGATTGCATGGGTTGGTAGATAAATGATACTAGCTGATCCCGGTGCTTGATATAGGCTAGGGATACTGGTTAGGATATAGGATTTTAGGTCCCTCCATGATTCGATGAAAAGAAGAAAAGTTAACCAAATAACCAAGGTAAATGGTGCTACATTCTAGGTAGATACCTATTAAAGGTACACACATCACGCTTGTTTACATTTTTTTTGAATGAGGGATTATTTTTGGAAATTAAATGATCTAAATTAAATTAATTTTATTAAATAAATTCCATGCTACCAATATTTCATAAATTTGTGGGTAAGTGTGAATAATAAAATGGTTAATTTATCATCACCTCATTTAAACATGTTTTAGTAAAATGTGGGAACAAACAATAGCCATGTTTCTAAATGAAACTAAAGTAAAATAAAAACATGGATAAATTATTTTTTATTGTGACATAACCTAATCAAGGCATAATTATATTCAAGTCAAGAAAGGCATAAGAGGCGATACAACATAAACAATTCATATCAAGAACATTGAATAATCACTCTTAGGGATGACTATTAACTATGTTCCAACTCATTTTAAATTATCTATAAACTAATTTTTGAAGAAAATGAAAATTAAAATCAAATAATCAATGGTTTATCTTCAAAATTAAAAAAACATACAAAATTCCGAATTCAACCCTAAAATAGACCCTCAATCCAAACTTTGATCCATATAATGATTTGTAAAATTAATCACTATAAAATCTAGACAAAAATTGATTGTAACAACGAAAAATAAAAAAAAAATAACCTAAAATCAAACCATAGTTGAATGTCTCTCAAAGTAGAATTCTCAAGAACAAATAATCTGTAGAACAATAAAGATGTGAATATAATGAAGAGAGCAGACAAAATATCGTGAAAATAGAATACAATCTCCAATAATGACAGTTAGAGATCACAAATAAAGCTTTGAAGTCGTCATGAGTATAGAGGAGCCGCTGCGAGTTTTTATTTTGAAGAACGAAGAAGATGAGGGTTTACGAATCCCGTCATTTTTTAAATGAGTTTTGGTGTCTATTTTTAATAAAACCCATGCCAAATGTTAAAAAAACTTTCAACATCGGGTTTTATTAAAAACTACAATGAAATTATTTTTTTTACTTTTCGCATCGATTTTGGTAAAACCGGACGCCAAAAGTATTCGGTATTTTTATTTTCGGCGTTGGTTTTTTGAGAAACTGACATCGAACATCAAAACAATGGCATCGAGTTTCCTAAAAACTAATTCTAAAAACCTTTTTTTTATCTTTAGCATCAATTTTATAATAAACCAAAACAATAAAATCTTCAAATTTTGGTTTTTGGTGTCATTTTTTCATAAAACTGATGCAAAAAACCTATCATAAAACCTTTTGGCTTATTTTTTTAGAAAAACCGACGCCAAAAATTTATCACTCAGACCATCATCATTCATTTATGAAATACTGACTTAATTAATTTGACATTAAAACCCGCATTTCTACTAGTGAATAAAGGAATAATCCTTAAACTTAAGAGAAAAATGACATAGAAACTTGTAAAAAGGCTATTTGATTCTAATAGTTCATCCATATCCCATATTGGTTCTAATTTTATGAGTCAGTGGGACACGTGTTTATGAAAGTGACCCATATAATAAGTTAATTATGGAAAAATGAAAAAAAGGAACCTTCCTTACCTTTAACATTTATAATGATTTAGAGTATGGGAGAAGCTACATAGTTTCAGTTATAAACATTGTTTTTGAAGTTAAATTGGTTGATTGTATCCTAGTAATTTATCTTTAATTTTTAGTGATGATATAATTACATTAAATTCATTACAAATTATAACACATGGATTATTTAGTAATTAAATAAAAAAATGATACTAAAAACATTAAAATTAAAGTAAATTTAATGAATTTTTATTTTACATTGTTTTTGTAGATTTATATATCATTTTAGACATCTTTGAACGTAGTATATTTTAATTGAATTATTATTTTGATTTTATTAAATTTAAATTAATTTGATAATATCAAAATTGACATTAATGTTATCTTACAATAAATGATATTTTATTAAATGATTTAAAATTAATAATAATAATCTTATAACCTTCCAAGTAATTTTTAAGAGTTCATAAATACAAAATAAATACCATTCATGGAACAACTGACCTTTTATAATTAACATGTTGACCCATATATAGTAAAAACATTGTTAGCACGGTCCAAGATAAAACAGTGTTTTTGAGCATTAAATGCACTTGTTTTAATATTAATTTCCAACACACATGATATTTTTTTTGTAAAATAGATATAATATTTAAAATTAAATTGGATTTTATTTTATAATTAATATCTTTTTATTCATTATTAATTGTTTAATTACATTGGTTGTAAAAATAGTTACCTATGTGAAAAACCAAAATGAAAAATATAAGGAAACTTAAAGACTAAGGAACAAAATTATAAAAATGCACTTATTTTAGTGTTATGAATATTTTGATCGACCAAAATTTCAATTTTACCCATTATTTTCCCATTTTATAATCACATTATGTAAGGTATACCTCCCAATAGTGATTACCTTTTTGTATTTACAAGAGAGCCACTCCCCCTCCATTATAAAAAGGAGACACCTTCTTACACCTCTCAAGCCACATTGGATCTGACAACCACTACCCAAATCTCCTCCCAAAATCCCTACCTTTGAGCTAGAATCCTCCCTTTAATATTAAATCCATCATAGTCATCCCTTTGTTTCAAACCAAGAGGAGTTACCCAAAGAAAAGGTAACATCCTTATCAAGATTGTTTGTTTTATTTTCTTTCTCCCCCAGCTCAAATCTTCTTATTCCATACTTATATGAAAAAATAAATATCGTAAATATACTGGGATGTTTCTTTAAAATTTTTCTACATAAACTTACACAAACTTACATCTAATGGGTAATAACCTTACAGTTCTTATGTATGGAGTGCTACCGCCTCACGATATGATGTTGTTCATTTTTTTTTCATTTACCACCTCTCATGGGTAAGAATTATGATGAAAAATATGTTTTTATATGATATATATGATATTTATAATTCCATTAATTATTTTTAATAATTATACAAATCATAATTTAATGATTTCCATTTTGTGTAAATATAATAACTTTGTTTGTGGACCTGTGGACTACCAAATTCTCAAAGCGATGTGTTTCATTCACACTTTACATGGATTGTATTAAGGATGAGTTAAGTAATATTATATGTTATATATGAAATACTAATTCTACTGTAATGATGATATATATATATACATATATCTCATTTACTTTCTGATTTTTAATATAATAATAAAACGGAAACAACTTTCACGCATACGTATGACCTACTGTCTCCATGAACAGTGTATTCCATTTCATATTTATATTTTTTTAAAGAATGTTAAAAATATTAATATAATGAATTTATATTGTATTTAAATCATGATTTTCATTCTGGAAATAATTAAATCATGAGGATCAAGAACAATAATTCAAAACATATATGGAAAGAAAAAGAGATATTACCCAAAGTGCAACATTAACAAGGAATTGTTAATAAACGAGTAATATGAAGTCATAATAAAATCATAAATGATTTAAGATATAAGAATAATATTATGTGATAGATTTATAATAAACTTTTAGTTATTACACAAGAAGTTTGAATGTGCACCATGTGATTCAAGACATATGGTAATGGATTTTCATGTCACTTTTTATTTCCATGAGATACAAACCATATTCACCACTTGCTTATTTTGTGTGGTGAACATTCTACTCTATTAAATTTTATATCATTCATTTCATTTATTTAAGGATATTAAAATCTTTAATATATTATATTATTTCATTAGGACCATGATTCTAAAGTTCCTCAAGTAGTAAGGGTTTTTTCATCTCTCTTTTTATATCCTTGATATACATGCTATGTTACCCACTCGTTTCATTTTTTGGGTGTGTGTATTACCCATGAATGTATTATATAATACTTATAATTAAATTTATGAGTATTTATATATCCATTTTATGATATTTATTTCAGGGGGTTTATGTTCAAAAGTTACTATATCAGAAAAGTAATTTTGTCTCAATTTTCTTTCTATGAGATACATGCCATATTATGCACCTATATATTTTTATGAGGTGTATATACTACCCTTTGACATGTTATATCATGAATCAAATAATCTTCATGATTTTTAGGTTTCATTTAATGTTATTATTTCCATGGTATTATGATTCAAAGTTACCAAAGTGGTATTAGTTTAACACAACTATCTCATCATTTATCGGGGTTGTTTATGATTATGATCTCATTGATGAAAAAATATGACCCATATTTAAATAACACTCATGAATTTTATTATCCTCTAGTTATTAATGATATATTCAAGTATTAGTACCATTTTCTACCTCTTTGGTACTTATGATAAATAATAATGTGATTTTAAGAAAATCTGACCTTATATCACTCTTCAGTCAGAAATCGATGTTCTTTCAAAACCATTTTTTATAAAAAGGTTTTCAAGTTCTATTTATAAGTTTTCAAGGAAAATTGTTTTCAAAATGTTTTCAATATTCTTTTATAAATTTTGAAGAAAAATAGTTTTTGAAATTTTTTTCAACCTTCTATATAAGTTTTCAAGGAAAATGGTTTTCAATATGTTTTAAATATTTTTTTATAAGTTTTAAGGAAAATGGTATTCAATTTTTTTTCAAGATTCTATTATATGTTGTTAAGGAAAATGGTTTTAAAAAATTTGAAAATATTATTTTATAAGTTTTTAATAAAAAAAGGTATTCAAATAAAATGTGTTTTAAAGGGTTTTATGTTTTAAAAATCATTTTCAAAGAATAAATGATATTTTCCTCAAGATATGTTATGAAAAGATATTTTAAATTTATTTTCCATCTAAGATGAAATTATTTGGTATTACTCATGCCACTTCCAGGGATATGATCCAAGGGTTATATTTTCATTCTTTCTCTCAATGGGTTATGTTTTCATGACATGATTATTACGAAACTAATTTCTCTTTCATGGGTAATATGTTTATTAAACCTATTTATCTTTAACAGGTTATATGTTTATGAAACTAATTTCTATTTCATGGGATATATGTTTATGAAACCTACTATCTTCATGGGTTATATGTTTATGAAACCCGATTCTTTTCATAGGAAATTATTTGATGAAATGATTAAGAAACTGATATTTTTTCCATAGGTAATGACATGATTACATGTTTATGAAACCAATTTCATTTCATGGGTTATGATATGATTGTTATGATTTTGTGGCACATATATGTATTATTTCATTATGAGATGGGTGGGACCTATATATCCCTCTAATTAATTGGGTGTATATTTGTATCTCATGAGATATATAAGCCTAGAATGGGGAGTGAACACGATTCAGTAATGAAATTATTTCACTAATATTGTCTTGGGAGTGAACCTTGACTCCTAAGATGGTCATGGGAGTGAACCATGACTACCAAGATGGTATGGGAAGTGAACCCATACTACTATTATGGCATTGGTGGAGATTCCTTGACTACTATGGAGATCATATTATATGCTTATGTGTATGACCCAAGTATATGTCTTATTCCTATGATATGAGAACATGGTGAGTTTTATTCTTTATCTTATGATTCATGTATTATGAATTTACAATATTTAAACCATGTATCATGATTATAATATTTGATATGAATGGTATGATATGTAAATTTTATTCTCATGTTCTCATACCCTTATTTTCATTTTTTGCTTACCCATTTCCTTTATTTACCCTTACTGAGAATTTGAGCTCACCCCTTTATAATGTTTACTTTCCCTAGGTTATGAAGAAAGGTATTATGTTGGGGTACTAAAGGGGATGATATTTAAGGGTGATGTTGATGATATTTCACTAAAAAAGAAGAATGTGTTCCAAGATTCGAAAGAGACTAAACTTTTACACTCCTCAGTCTTGTAATTTTAAAATGTATTGAATATTAATATAAATTGGTGTAATATCCATGTAAATTAAGCATAGGTCATTATAATTATTTTATCAAGATTGTAAATTAGACTTGGGAATCAGAATGGGAATCAGAATCAGAATCATTATGAAGTCCCTAGAAGTTCTTTTATACTACTGGGTAAGATAGTGAAGAATTAATTTGAAGAACATATTTGTTAAAGTTGAAAAGTCATCACAAGTAACATGTTTCATAACATTTTTCAAAAATTGTATTACATAATTTTGTGCTATTGAAGTACATGCACTATTTTATTGAACATAGTGCTAAATAATTGTAAGGGAATATCCTAGTTGTTGTATCGACACAAAAGGATTGTTTATAGTGGATTGTGTGGTGTTGGATTGTTTCCAAACCTTACCGAGGGTATAACTACTCTTGTTGAGTAGTGAACCATATAAATTATTATGTTCCTATGGATGTGTGATTTTTTTGTTTTCTTTGAATTTAATAATTCTTTAATAGTAGGAAAATGGGTTTTTTATAAAGAAGGAAACATAAAAGAAAAAGATATCACTGATTCACCCCTCCCCCTCTCCATGATACTTTATGTTGACTGGGAACTTTCGGAGATACCTATCAAGGATCACCCCGTAAAATAATCACAACCAACTCACCCTAGTAAAATTTAACATAATTACACAATATAATCCATCTCATTAAATCACATGGGGCATATATATAATCCCAAAAAAATCAAATAGTAAACAACTCAGGATATTGAGTGCATATTTTCTTCTCATTTTCCTAATTAATCTCCTCTAATCCATTATGTCACCTTAGAAAATGGACCAACGGAATAGCACACCCATATTTTTGGGACTATGTTGGATGAAAAAGGAAGTAAGAATAGTTTTTTTATGAGTGTTTTCTTTTATTATCAATAAGGAAAAATCAATTCATATTGTAAAATGTCATGGAAAATATAACGATGATTTTATGATTTATATTTGACAAATATCATATGTTTTTTTGATAACTTGTGATGCAATACTTATGAAAGAAAGGTGGAGTAAAGGTGTTTCCAATTTTATTTTAGATTTATTGGAAAGAAAGTTGTTGTGGGAATAAATGGAAGTAACAATACTTTCCCTGGTAAATCTATCGATGATAAAGATGATTGATCAAAGGTTAAAAATCATGATAGAAAAATTTCCTGATGAAATAAGATGACTTTAATTCAGTATGGTTGTATTTTTCTGAATAATTTATTTAAGGATGCATTATTTCCAATGTTTTCCAAATTGTTGGGCCTTAAAATAAGAAGTTTGTTTTTTTGGAAAAGGAAGGATTTCTGTGAATCACAGTTCACGGGCCATGAAGGATCATTCATGGACCACAAAGGAGGCTTGTGTAATGAATATGGAAAATTGGAAAAGGATGGATTTTCATATTGCATTTCTATGAGTACTGTAAAGAACGATATGCGGACCACATAAAGAAAATGGTTTGTGGGAGACTCATGGTTCACGAAGGGATTGCAGTATACTTAAGGCTATTATTTTCATCTAAGAGGTTGTGATTTATAAGATGATGGAATCAGTGTCCATTACAGAATAAAGGTGGTATGCAGACAGTGTAGGGAATAATGGTTTGATAGAGAAGCACCATCTACAATGAAGGATCTACCACATTAATTTTTTTTGTAAAATAGAATAGCAGAATTTTTAGATTTATTTTCTTATATAATGAAACCTAATACCATCACTAAGATAGTGAGAATTTAATAAGAGAACATATTTTATATTGGAATAATCTTGGATAATTCTTAAGTAGTTTGACAAGGTGGATTTCGCTAAGGGAAGAGATTATGGGGAGGAGTTTTCACGGAGGAGGAAGTAGTTCATGGGGGATCATTTCCACAAAAGATGTTGACTGTGGAGATAGTTTGTAGAAGTGGTTTTCAGGTATTGATAACCTATAAAGAAAAAGGGTCCACAAGGTATTGGAGGCCCATAAACGAAAGGTCTTTTGTGAAGTAGGGGTGGTTCGTGAAGCATCAACATTACATGGAGAACATTCCATCCATAGAGAAAAAAAATTTGTAGTGGAAGATGTGGTCCACGAAGCACTCATGCTGTATTGTAAAACTCAGTTCAATGAGGATATAGTTAGTTCACAGAGGAAGAGGGACAGTTCACAGAGTAATGAAGGAAGTTCTTTCTAGATTCTGGTTAGGAAAAGGAACAATTATTTTGAAAGATCAAATTTTTGAATGTTGACCAAGAAGCACCGTAACATTGTATTTCTTTATTTTGTGCAAAAAAATCACATGCACTATTAGATCATTTTCAAAGTGTTAAATGAGTTTATGAGAATATCTTAATAATTTTATTCCACACAAAAGGATTATTTTCTAGTGTATTGTGTGGTATTGGATTGTTTCCAAACCATACCAAGGACATAACTACTCTTTTTGTGTAGTGAACCTTGTATATTCTTATGTTCTAGTGGATGTGTGTTTGAATTTTGTTTAGTAAGGAAAGAAATATTTAATTGTAGGTTAATGTTGTTTCATAAGTGAGGAAAACATAAAAGAAAAATATATCATTGATTCATCCCCTCCCCCTCTCAGTGATGAATGAATCTTGAATGGGAAACTTCACACATAACGCCTTCTCTTAATAGTCTTGAATCTCAATGGGCCACTCCTCAAAGGTCAAATTATGTTAGGAATATAACTCACCTCATTCAATGACATGGTAGTCATCATGGAAATACCAAAAAAGGTATGATAAATGAAAACAATATTGTAACCAATTCATTTTAGAGAGAAGTTCTAACCAATATGAAATGACACCAACACACTAAAACACCTCAAAAGGACCAAAAAATTGGGATAATGCCTACAAATATGATCAAATATACATAATCCATATATATTATACCCTCATGGACATGAATGAATATATTGGATGTTTTGAGGAAGGAATAACCAAGAATTATGGGAGCATGGGAACTTACTTGATCATGCCCCATATTCAACATATAGAAATTTTAATGCCAATCACACAACCACCCAAATCAACATTAGGTCTAGAACCTACAAGGATGATAATACAATATTAGTCATGACATTAATATGGGTACCTAAATCACAAAAACATTAGAGAAATGTAACCCCTCGATGATTCATTGTATGGTGAATGTTAATGGGTCCCTAAACTTTAGGGGAATAACTAAGGTAGTTGTAATGAGTATTGAGACATTCTACCCAAGGTTGATATATTCATTTCTCTTTAGATAACTTCTATTTGTATATATATCTTTTAAAAACATATTATTTCTTAGAATTTTGTTGATTTATTCAAGAAGAGAGATGTTGATCTCAACACAATTGAATTTTTCCAAAACCTCTTTATGGATCACCTACTTATTCATATTATATATTAATACAACTAAATTTAGGTATATAATGAGTTTATGAGGAACATCATCAATATTTTTCATACCTATTTATTTCACCATTGGATTCTCATCTATTGGTCTTGAATGTGGATTCTTTAGAGCTATAGTGAATCCAAGTGGAATGATAGTTACATATTTATTAGTGATGTTTCTCCACTACTCAATGTGATGAAACTAAAATTCCCCATGGGAATCCAAGTTAGTTGCAAATGAATATTTGTGGAGTCCTTAATTACAAGTACACAGAGGGAGGTGACAATATATATCATTTTTTGTTAAACTCCCACAACATTGAACCCTAACTCTTCATCTCATTCTGTTTATTAAGATTTTTTTGAAATGGTCATCAGTATTAGAATACACATTTTGTTGACATTTCTTTTTTTTCCTAGTGAATTCTTGGGCTTTAAATTTATTTTGGGATTTTTGAAAACCTTATTGGTAAGACATAGGATACTGTATTTTTTTTTTGAAAAGGGGGCCTTTGTTTATTTTTAGTGACATATATCTTATATGTGTGATATTTCCATCCTTGGTTGTATATTAGTAAGAAAGAATCATACTTATTATGGGGATATGGTTGTTTCTAAATTTGATATGGTCACCTAGGGAATATGGCTTCCCAATCCCTTTTATATTGTAATTGGGGTAAATAGTCGGTAGGGTGGTCTGTTTTAGTTAAAATTCTACAAGGCCTTATAAGAGTTTATTGGGATGTCTTTTGGGCCAAATAAATCTTTCTTATAATAGTGGTCAATTCATCAAACAAAGTATGAATTAAAATATTTTCAAGGGAAGATAGACTTTCTTGATATACTCTTATAACATATGAGGTACCTTGATCACCAAATTATTAAGAATTTTATGCAATTTTTTTCAATAAATGCATTTTAAGATACTAGTTTTTTATCGAATAATGCTCCTCCAACTACAATATCCACAATGATTATCTCTATTAGTGTAAAGAATTCATATATGTATTGGATGGGGAGTTTCTCACTGATTTAATTTTATAAAAAAAAATGAAAATAAAATCTTGAATTTCTCTCAATAGCCATATGTTGACTCCCCTTATGATTTATTGACCCATGAGATATATTTTTAAATGTAATTGGTCCTCTAAATTTGAAAACTTATCTTTAATAAAAGACATTTATAATCTTTCCAATTTGTTACACATTCTGGTTGTAAATAATACATGTAATCATTTATAATTCCATAAACTGAGAATGATAATTCTATTTGTTTGATTTGATATTTAGGTATATTAATTAGTTTTAGGGTAGAAAAAACCAAAACAAATTCTTTTGCATATTTTTTGGGATCCTCACCATAGAGTCAATGAAATTTTTGAAGAAGGTGCGTATCAATAAATATTTATATTCAATGATTGATTCCAGGTTTGAGTATGAAAAAAAATTAAGTTGATAGTTAATGTCTAGTGCGACCAATTCTTAACATGTTCTATTAATCTCATGTTATTATTTTCATCCATTGGTTATAGTTTTACCTTTTATTTAGAAGTTCTTCAAATTTCAATGTTCATAGAATGGAGGAATTCCCCAACATGGTGAATGTTGAAACATCTCATAGGCTGAGACTGTTTGATTTTATCCCTAAGGATACATTCAATCTCATGGTAAAGAACAAATATATCCTTAGGATTAATTCAGGTAATAAATCAAAAAAAAATTAAAAGAAGAAAAATAGACTATAATGAATAGATAAGAAGTTTGAATTGATGGTCTGAAAAAAAGAAAATTTGAGGAATGGAAAAGAAGGAAGAATAAAAAGAGAAGAATATAATGAAGTAAATATAAAAAAACACCTTCAATTAGTTGAATAAAATACATTCTTCCCAAAAAAGACACTAATCTAAAAGTCATTTTCATGGTCACTGTCCAATAATTTGATAATTTTTAGTACTTTGGTGCAGAAGAGTGGATATACAAGGTCATTCTTTAAACATGAAATATTTAAAACAATACATTAAAAGTATTTTGTTAAATAAAATAAAATAAAAAAAACTATTGAAAAAGATGGAGATTTTTTTCAGTGTTATAAAAGATTAGGAAGTATGTTTGAAGAAGATTGTATTTTGTTTTTGTTTTTTATTTTTAGATGCGATTGATAAAACAAAATGATAAGATGTTTTCCATATAAAATATTTGTTAGAAAGAGTGATAAATCAAAATCTATGACATAAATAATTCATTAATTATTACCGTTTTTATTAATATTTTTTAAATACAATAAACTGATTTTTCAACTTCAAAACCCTAAGGAAATTTACAAAACCACTAATATGAAAGAGATTAAATCCTAGGTTAACCTAAAAATTTACAATCTTAAAACCATTCCTTGATTTTCATTCCTAATATAACTTATGGTATGTTGTTAATTAAGGAATAGACACACACTAGAATTGTAATTTAATTGAGTATAGGTATAACATTTTAACACTAAAAATTGATCCCATGTTGTTTTGTTTTTATGGTTAATATTTCTTCATCATCATTCACACATTACTCAAAATCGATTGCAAAGTGTTTTCCAGTTGAAATATTTTGAAATTAAAACCAAATTCATAGATTATATTAATTTTAATGACAATAATATTCTATATTCAAAACAAATCATTGAAGGTGGTGAGATATAGATCAGTTACAAATAAAATATATTATTCCATGGATAGAGCAGTCATCATAGAAATGAATTGAATATGTAAAGGTCTAGAAAAGGGTATAACCTAATAAAATTTCTACTCTTTATTTCTAGGAAAAATAAGTGAATTAAATAATAATAAAATTGAACAAAACCGAATTAATGGAAGAGGAAATAAGAAGTTTATTATAAAAACACAAACATTATAATGCGAGGAAAAAGAAGAAGGCTTCGATGAAGTGATCCTTTCCTCAAGAGATCTACTTATTGAAATATGAGGATAAATGGTGTGAAACCAATTAACCTAAACCATAATTATCCCAATGCATTTAAAACCCCATATAATAGAGTAAAATAATCCCATTTTGAGGGCAGGGGAGGCTAGGTTTATAAAATCATACAAATTTGCATGGGGAAATTTAGCGAAATATTTTAATCTGACTTGAACCAACTTTTAAAATTGAAAAAACATGAACCAGATATATTTATAGAAGGATAATCTGTGAGGAATTGTGTCCTCTATCTATTTTCCAAATTTGATTCCAATAAAATCCAGAATGTTGAAGATGTTTCGGAGATTGTATATTAGTTTTCATTATGATAAGTCCAGTACAGGTTTGATTTTATTTCCCATTTACTCCAATCAAATTCTAGATCCATCTTGGATGTCCTAAATGAAATTTCATACCATTGAGTGAGCAATTATTTTATGAAATTTTATCTACAAATAATTAATATAAAATATTAATGTCCAAAATAATAATATTCACTTTAAAGGGTTAAAACAAGAATTTTCATCAAATTTTCAAACTAATTATATAAAACAAAATATTCCATAAATAAACATATCTAACAAAATGTGAGAAAATTAGGTCAATTATTATAAATAAAATATTCAATAAAAATTTATTTTTTCAATTAGGTTCTAATAGATATTGTGGGGGAGAGTATAACATCTGGTCAGTGTAAAATAAAATCCAAAATAACCAAAACATCCATAAAGACAAACATCAGAGTATGCATAATAAATAAAATGAAGCAAAAACATACAATAATTACTAAAAGGTGTCATGAAATCATATATACTAATAATAATTCTAAAAAACAAATGATGATCCACTAGACTGATTACATATACAAAATAAACTAAAAATAAATACATTTGGCTCTACAACTAACTCTGAGTTGAACCAAAAACCTAGTCTCCACGACTCTTGAGCTGCACCAACCTGATCCTGAGACTCCACATGAGATGCCCCACTATATCAAGAAACATTGGGCCTCTTCTTGATTCACTGCACAACCTATGATCTATATGAAAGTATACTTAAGGTATGGACAAAAATTTAGGTTTACATATAGGATGTGAGAAAAAATTATCAATAGTCCACCCCTAATAATGGGAAAATAATTTTCTATCATATTCAAGTGCATGCACATGTGAGAATACCAACCTATCGATAAACTAATAACATATCACATAAAATAAATATCTATATAAAAAAATGAATGGAGAAAAGGAAAAAAAACATCTAACCACATATTCTAGTCTGACACATGAGGTAAATCTACCCCTACTCTAGACCACACTAGAGGATTTATAACACGTGGCTCATAAATCTACATGACATTAGGTGAACCTTATAGATATACAAAGGAGTTCCAAGATGTCGAAAATACAACATGCATGAATCCTAGACCCCATGGAATAAACGTAGGCATACACATAATAACAAACATCTACCAAGCTCTAAGACTCCAATAGGATGATCTGAACTGGTGACAAGACTTTACGACTGACCCTAGAGAACCTATCATGCACAAAAGTACTATTAAACAAATCAAAATCTAAACGAAGGCCATAAAGTGTAAACCAACCTAGGGGTCCCACTATCCATGGTATTGATAGACACACTATCCCATGAGTCCCATCCATAAATAGTCCTGACAAATACACTATCTCAGGGGTCCTATCCATATAGATGAGAGCACTCATAATCCACGTCAAGTAACATCTAGCTAGTTCATAACTCTCAACTAGAGGGGTGAACTTTTCTAGATAATAAATTAACTCCCTAAGTCTATATAAACAAATAAAGCCTACATAGGAGAGTACCAAATAAAATATCTGGGTCAATTCCCAGTCCATGATATCCTAAGGGTCTACCCCTCAAACCAAGTCCTGAGCAGAAACTATTTCAAAAATCTCAGCCATAGATTACCAGAATTTGGTTAAATCTAACTCTGGAAGACAACATCCTAAAATATGAAAAATTAGCATATATAAACTCTCAAATAAAGGCTATTAAGGATTTTAGTTAATCTATCTCATAAACCCACCATCCAAAAAGATTAACTTTTAGATTTAATCAACTCTCAGATCAAAAAAATCGAGGCTTCCATATTTTTTAGGGACAAATCATAATGTGAAATCCTACAAGAAATTCACCTTATGCAATTTATCACTCAATACACAACCACAAATTGATATTTATGGAAAAAATGTCACAACAAGAGAAGGACAACCGATGAGGGGTTCCTATATCCCATCAAAAAACATAGGACAAGACAAGTGAGAGAAAAATCTTCAAAATACCTCTAACTAAACCTCGATTAAAAATGACCCTACAAGGGAATCCAAATAAAAAACCATGATTATAATGGAATTATAAATATTCTTAATGAAAACCTCAAAAGTTGTAATTTCTTTGAGGTCTCCTTAATAAAAAAACCTTAGGAAAAATCCCATTGAAAAAAACTTTAGCTGATATCCCTAACAAACAACCCATCATCGTGTAATATATCTTCCATATATGTATACAAATGGGTCCCTTAGACCTATATATACATAAAAACAAAAATCAACCATTACCTCTATCCCACAACATCAACCTACCCCAAAGGATCCAAAAGCTATGACCATCAAACACCAGATCTAAAAATCAATTTCTCTAACTTTAAGAAACAAGTATCAACATACTGGGACCATCCAAGATCTCTATAGAGATACTAATCAGTCACACCATATAAGATCCATCTCAAATAACCTAAAAAAACTGACTTGGAATCCACAATCCAAGAAAAATATTAATCTCACGGACCTCACTTCGGTCTCCCATTGCACAACCCAACCTGTGGGAAGATTTTGAATCCAATCATGGAAGAAATATTCCTTAAGACTCTCTAAAAAACCAAAACACTATACAAATGGCCTCTAAACAAAGAATGTATATTACCATCATTATACATGTAGAAAAACAATCAGAATGGACTAATCACAAGTCCAATTATGACTCTATGGTGAAAAACATGAAGAAAAGCTGAGTAAGAAGAGTTACAAGGTGTGCACATCAGGTACATGGTATATTCCCCCAAAGGCCCCCCATGGTCATATGCCACATTCCACATTGTGTGTACTTCTCTTATGTGCATGGAATGTCATCCTAGTATATTTCATATACCCCACATGGGGTGTAAATCCATATACCTAGACATATACCCCCACATGTGGTCCTTCTAACTATAGTACTTTTCTATTGGCTATGTACCTCACATAGTCTCTGGTCGTGTTCCCTATAGGGACATGTGCCCAGACACAGAGTATCTGGCTATTCCCCAATCCACACCCAAAGTCACCCCTACATGGCATGTTTGAAAAAACATTTCATGTAATATCTTTTTATTGTTATCACCCTAAAAAAATAATAGACGAACAATGTTATCTTTATTGCACATAATGTAAATGGGTTCCCCAAACTGAAATCAATTACGTTCTCCTCAAAACCCCTGATTTCTTCTCAAAACCCATAGGCCAACCCCCACAGGGTCACTATAAATCTATATAAATAATTAAAAATCAAAATTTAGAAATATCTGGGGATCTATTTCAAAAAAAAAACACAATCCCACCAATGAGTGTAACACATTGTAGCTTCACATTGGAGACGTGCCACACACCAACACTTGATCCACCTCTGAATGTGAATCTTGGGTGACACCACATTTGACAAATACATATTATCTTTATATCCCTATTTTAGATTCATGACATAGGCACCTAGGAGGGTGTATGTGATAATCCAAAGGGAATAAAGGAAAATTAAAATTGAAAAAAGAAAAAGGAAGAAAAAAGTAAATACAAAAGAAAAAGGGGCCCAAGCCAGTGCTCGGTGCTCATGATGGTTTTATGCCTCACCATAGAAAACCCAACCATTTATAACTCAACAAAAAAAAATAAAATCTCAATACATTTCTCTTTTTAAAATATAAAACTAAACAAACACAAATTAATAAGTTAATATTTTATTAATTAAATATTAAATATTCCTCAAAATTCAAATGGCTTGGATTTCCACCAATATTTTATCGTAAGATAAACATCATATTTTGGGATCGAAAAAATAGTCCAAATAATTATTTAATATAATATCATATGATAAATTACCATTTCGACCTTGAAACACTTCTAAGAAAAAGGGTCAAATTTCTCATAATTTTCTACAACCTGTGATAACACATATTGTCCCCGATTGATTTTAGTATATTTATCATTAAGGAGAGATTGGTTTTTTTCTATATTTAGTGGTTAAAGACTATAAGGATACTTGAATATTTATTTAGGTCTTTTTATAGTTAATTTTTGGGGATTATTCTCATCTGACCAAGATTCACTTGTGGATACACTTATTGAGGTCTTAGTAGTGAGTCTAATATTTAGGGACCAATTCTAATGTGGGTGGCCTTGTTTCTTAGTTTCCTAGTGAAGAACCTATTTAATTAAGGGGAGAAACACAAATTTATAGTTTTGTGTGTTTATATTGATTTATTAACCTTATTATGTGTCTATAAATACTGTCATCACCAACTTTGGGTGATTTTTTTTGAGAAATTTGGGTTTTAGAAGTTTTTTATTTCTAGATAGGTAATTTTCTAAGAGAACTAGTTAGAGAGGGTGGGGGTGGGGTATCCTTCTATTATATCCCCTATTATTCACATTTCATGATCTGTGGTTTTTTTGGAATACCTTTGGTTGTGTGTTTTTGATACCAAGATGTTTGATACAATGGAATTATGGACGTGTCCTCGATTGAGAATTTATGTGGGGTTCTATTATTTTAGATACTGTCTCAGGCATGGTGTTTCCATTGTATTTTCTCCTGTTCCATTGATCTCTTATGTTATTAAGATATTTATGGTTGAGATAATAAGTATCACAATTTTCTGTTGGTTATACCCTACTATTTTTAACATTCATGTTTAGAGTCTAAATATGAATTTGGATTTACGGACATCCTCGAATTTGAAGATGTGTTTTAAATTTTTTATTTATTAGTACTTAGGTATAATTTAGGATAGATATTTTAGGGTGACTTTAATATGGTTGGTAGATCACAATATTCATTTTATCCTCATCTTTTTTGGGATATCTAGCATATAATTCCTCATAGACACTATTTTTGGTGAGAGAGTGTGTGGTCCTTAGTTATGGTTTTAGAGGTTTCTTAGGAAGATAATTATGTTTGGTAGATGGTTGTGATTTATTTTATTTATTTTTAATGTTTGTTAATCAATTTTGATTATAGTGTTCCTTGATTTGGGAGAATCAAGTTATCTTGTGGAGGTAAAATATTATATATTATTTTTACCATTTGAATTGGATGAGGCCTTGTGGGGGAAGAAATAATTATAATGGGGATTTTTTCAAAGCCATACCCAATAATTTTCCTTATTATTTTATTGATTTAATTATTATTATTCTTATTCCTAAACTTTTTACTGAACCCATTTGAATTTTTTCTGAATTTCAGAACAGGCGCACAGTTGGAACTTGGTTATTAGAAACCATGTGAAAATCATGTGAATTCATATTTAATTTAATAGATTCAAAAATAAACATTAGGATAATAGTTTACCATACCATATTTTATTCCCATGTGGGTTGTTTTACTCCCTGCATAAGGGGGAACATATTTTTCACTTGGTTTGTCCAACCATGCGACTAAACCATGCATAATGTTTAGTAAGTTAAAAATATGAAATTTTCAAAATTTCCCACCCCATATTCTTACCTTATGCAAGAACCTCCCCCAACACTTTTTTGTTTCATGTAAACTATTAAATTAATCCCCTAGACATTCCACTCTATCCTTATTTTCCTCTCCCTTGTATAATAATTCCAAGTTAGTTTTGCAAGATCTTGGTCTAGTTCATGGAGGTGCATCCTCCCTTCTCTTATTTCTTCACCTTTCTCTTTTTTTCTCCTTATAAATTGAGATTTGTGTGCCATGTATGAACCCTAACTCATATTGAGGTATTTTATTTGTAATGTTTTGGTTCCTAGGTTTTTTAGGCTTGATTTAAGGCATGTTATAGTGATGTTCATTGAAGGAGATGACTTTTGATCGATTCCAAGTAGGATTCTCTTTGGTTTGGTCATAAAATTTTAGATTGTTTACTAATTTTTATTTTAATCCATGTTTCTCATGCCCAATGAATTTATCTTATAATAATTATAAGATTATTTAAAGGTAAATCCAATTTTAAATTGACTTCCATTAAGTGAAATTTATTTTCCTTACTAAAATTAAGAATTTAACTTATTTAACTACTATCTCTCACACAAAGTATTTGATAAATTATGAATTTTATTTTAAAAATTATTTTTGATATTTTAAAGGGTGTTTTAGTTTAATAACAATAAAATTTCAATTGATTCTTTATTTTTACTTGGAATTTATGTTAGTACTTGAAATCCCATGAATTGATAATATATTTTGAGAATTATTTTTAATAAAAGGGTGATATTTTAAAATGAATTATGAAGTAATTGGTGGTTATATAAATATATAGGTGTGTACAAACATATATACATAGGTGTAAAAATTAACATTAGAATATGTAAATTTACACAAAAATAGACATATATATATATATATATATATTTGTAAATGTATATGAGTATAGTGATAAAAAAGAAACATAAAATTTATGATTTACATTTGAATTCTTTTTTAAGTGAATTTTAAATGGTGAATTTGAGTATAATTTTATAAAATA
This sequence comes from Viscum album, assembly GCA_963277665.1. NCBI lineage: Eukaryota > Viridiplantae > Streptophyta > Magnoliopsida > Santalales > Viscaceae > Viscum > Viscum album. The sequence continues at coordinate 1,642,574,744 of OY728165.1, forward strand.
TGATTTAGTATCCCATTTTTCATTTTGTAAGGATTGTTTAGAAAGATGTTTTAATAGTATTTTTAATAGTTTTATTGTTTCTAAAATTCCTCATTGTGATTCGAAATCTAAATTTTCTTAATTTATCTAGAAATTATACAATTTCATATAGATTTATGGTTGTAACTATTCAAAATTCATGGTATTCCTAGGTACTTTGGCATGTTATCCTAGATCATATGGGGTCTATAACCACAAGATAAAGTGCCTACCAGATTAGAGTTATATTTTTATACACTTTCCACTGGCCATTTATGTGTGTATTCCCCCGTTAAAATGTAGTAGAATTTTTATTCACTAATTAAAGGTATACCTATTCTATGGAATAGAAGTTCTAGTGACCCTAGACTTAGTAACACTAGGTTTTTTTCTATTACACTTTCTTTAAATTATAGTTTTTAAGGTTTATTCTAGACCTATCTTATTATGGATCTATTTTCCTAATTTATTAATGTTTTATCTCACACTATTCTATTTTATTCTTTCTTGAGTTTAATCTTTGGTGTAAATGGTATTATTAATTGAAATGAAAATATTCTTTAAAATTTATTTTAAAAGTGTGTTTTATTAAAAATAGGTTTAGTCCTGATAATTATTTTTTAAGTGATTATTTCATTTAGAAGAAATGAAAAGGAGAGTTTATAAATGATTAATAGGTCTTATGTATAATTTTATCTAAAATAAAAATAAAATTTATTTTTAATTATGTATTTTAAACTAGAATAGAAATGATATTTTATTTAAGGACTTATATACTTGGGGTTTGGTTTCTTTTATCATGCTTACAAAGCTTATTATTCATACCTATCTATTACATTTTAGTTTCAAGTCTGCATTCATCTTTTACCATTATCCGGGAATTGATTAGTTTGTGGTTTGATAGTGACTCATATGGTAACATGGATGTACATCTGTTTTTCTATATTTCTGTATTGAATCAACCAAGTATTCTTTTACCGATTTAATTTGTGGTTATTGATGGATAAATTTATATTATGGATGTCATAGTGGTACTTGGTGTTTGCTATAGGAGAGGGTGTACCATGGTGAGAGGAGGGATTTAAATTACTTTAAATTGATTTTTATTTGTTTATGTTGTTTTAACTAATTTTATATTACTATTAATTATTTTTTGTAGTCGCATGGACCTCTAATATATGAAGTGATAATGATCATTTTCCACTATTAATTTTTTATTTTTGGGAGAATGTATTCCCATTATTTATAAATTGATTACTTAGCACAAATTTCCATACTGATGTGATTGGTAATGTGCCTCAGTTATGTCATGGGTCAGCTCAGACATCTAATGGAGGGATTCCTCAGTCTAGTTCCTGATATAAATACCTAAAACCCAAATTATGATGAAAATACCATATTGTGATTGTCAAAATTCTCCCTATGATAAGATATACCACTTGAAAATTGATCTATATCCATAAAAAAACTATGTTCATTGTTATAGAATATGGGAATCTCCCACCCATGAATCCTCTTAAACAAAACCAAATTTACAAAACCCATGGAACAATCTAATTATTTTTTACTCATATGATCTTATTTATTCTATTAGAGCTAAATGATATAGCATATTTCTAGTCTTTTTGAAAATTTAAAATGTCCCCACCTAAAGGGGTGTAAACATCCCTTGAATCGTAATTCATTGTTGTCCCAATAAAGGTGAAAATCATAATATGACTTGATCTATGACCACATATTCCAAAGTTTATCAACGAGTAACAATTTTTCAAAATGGACACAATTCATTGTTACTCTCTTCATAATAAAATTAATTTTTTTAACCACATATTTCAAAATACTAAGACCTAAGATATTGATATTAATTTGAACTTGTGATGGGTGAACAAGGTGTCACTACTCATTTTTTATAAAACTCTTAGAGAAATTATATTATTTTTTTATTCGTCTAATTTTTTTATCACATGATAAAAAGGGTTTTAAAAAAAATTATTATTTTTCAATGTTGTTATATTTTCCTAAGAAGGATTAGACATACACATGTTAAGATTGATCATGCATGGGAATTCATTAATTTTTATGTCACAATACCTAAATAACTATCAAACAAGTGGTTTATTTCCCTTTAGTTACTTTAAGTAGGACAATATTATTAATCAACCCATATAAACCCAGGGTGGAATCTACAATCATTTAGTGGAACCCCCAAGAAGTCAATTCCACCACACAAAAATGGTTTTTAATCACCTATCCAATAAATCAAAATAAATAACCTTTTCATAATAGTTATTTAAGAAGATTTTTTTTGGATTACTAATGCTTTATAGGTGACTACTAAACAACCAATATTTGATTTGAGTATTAGGTGAGGTTATTAAATACTGTTATTATTTGTGGAAATACAATATTTTGTGTTCCAGTAAAATGTAGTATGTTGGGCCCTGGGTTGATCTAATAATTTTAATTGGTCCAGTCTTTAAACACCTTAGACCTAACTCCCATATTTAATTCTAAAACATTATAAATTAATTATATATATTAAAATAAATATTTTAATTAGTCCATTCTGATAATCATATGTTCAATATGGATTGGAAAAAAGTATACAATAAATGAAATAAAACAAAAAAATAATTTAAATATTCTTTAAATGTTTTTATATTTTGTACATGAACTTTTACTACTCTTAAATATCCCTATTATTTTGGGATTTATATAAAAAGAAAGTGTTATTTAAAAATTAAAATAAAGGTTTCATGAGAACCAAGAAGCATGTTGAGAAACATTCCTCTATATAAAAATATATAAGGAATAAAATAATCATAAAATATGAGTGGGATCATAAATAAATACGAGGTATATATAATTCATGAATCTGGATGTCATAAAATACATTACTAAGGATCTTTGGAAGGGTATAATATAGTCAAAGATAACTACTAATATGTTTTATCATTTTATCTCCAAAGACTGTAAATTATCCAATGTATTTTAGGGGGTTATATAATTATAGACTCCACAATAACCTATCCCAAATATTAATATATTACATCTAATATATGCCTGAAAATATCTCATACAAAATAGAAAACAAGAGACCAATTTTCATTGTTAAACAATAAGTACAGAATATGGATATAATATTAGGAATCTTTAATCAAATGAAGAGATAAATATATTTATGAATCCATAATAAAAAAATAGTATGATATAGGTAATGAAATTTATGGTTTTTTTAAATTAAATCCCATGAAAAGGTGAGATTTAAATGGATATTAAATATATTTTTTTTGAAATGTATTGGTAGAAAATTATCTTTTTTATTGGTTGATATTTTAGAAAGTATTATAATAAAGAAAGATAAAGTCAGTGATATATAAATACCCTCTCATACTATGAATATGTTATATATTTATTTGATTAAAATTAAAGACACAAAAAACTTAAGAAAATACCTCTTATTATTGGTGGCATCAATATATAAGGTTCACATATTCTAATTAAAGTATTCCCCTTTATTCCTTTGTAGTTTATTAGTAAGATATATTTAATCATAAAATAGAAAAAGTATCCCACTTTTAAATTACATAACCAAAACCCCAAAATGTATGACATTATTGGGATTTACAGAAACTAGTTTCACTATAAATAACTAGGATTATTCTATTATATTTTTTAGGTTATAAATTTCATATAATGAAATGGAATGAGATAATCATACCTATATTATCTAATATTTGTAGTACCAATATTTAAATATAATAATAATTGAAATAATAATTCCTGAATGGTTTGATAGCTTCTTGAAAAGATATATATGGTATGAAAAATGGGAGAGTAGAAGACTAATTTATTAGGAGTGAAAATAAATTCGGTGGAGATATGTGTGTTTATAAAAAACCATATAAGATTGTAAAAATACTTATGAATAAAGTCCTTAAAAAACATTTCCGAGGAAATTTCATTAAAAATTATATACACAAGGAATAAATCAACAAAATCCAATTTCATAATTTATTTTTACCATTTAAAATCTATATATTCATAAATAAATTTCTTTTAAATAAATAAAACTCTTTTTATAAATTAAAAATTCCTTTATAGTTTTAAAAATTTTATTTATTATTTTTAAATAAATCATCTAACAAATTTAGTATATTATCATTCATGAAAACCATTAAAGAAGTTATTAATTCATTTTTACTTCAAAATGAAGTCATAAAATATATAGTATAAAAAAACTTTCTTTTTCTTTTCACCCAAGAATATTAATGTATCCTAAAAAATATGAATAATTCACATTTAAATAATTTATATATCATGATTTAAATTTTTAAAAAAATTATGAAAAGAAGGCCTTAATTTTGATAAATATTTTTTTTGAAATGTAATTAATGAATACTATAAAAATCATGTTTTCTATAAACAATGTAACTTAACCAAAATATATCAATTCACAATATGTACCAAGAATGTTTTTTAACAAATAAGATATAAAAATCCATATCTACACATGGGATGAAACATTATAAATAGTTAGTCATAATAATTAAAATACAATTCTAAATCGCCAATTACTATTTTAGAAAGCACACGACTATTAAAATGGTTAATAATGAAATAGTAATTCACCCTATTCTAATGGTCATATGCTTTTCATATGACCATAACAACTTCCTATAGATTTCACCAATTTATACTTTAAAACCATATATTTCATTCGTACAATTTTATATAAAGGTTTTGTGTTTATTTTATAACATATCTCTCTTACTCCTACAATTTTCTATTCACATGACATTAATTATGATGGTTACGTTATCTCTAGGGGATAACGATCCATCAATATTCCAACTTATAGCCATCTTATTTACATATTTTTATGGCCATATTTTTCCTTTGATAATATAATATTATTCATTTAACCTTTATTGGTAACTTTTTATTAATAAATATTACAATAAATTCAATTTCTTTATGTTCCACATACATTTATAATTTTTTAGATACTATCATATTATTATTGAAAAGGGTTTTATTTCATGTTTTTCCACACACTAAAATCTTTCACCCATGAAATTAAAATATTTATTTCCCATTTAGATTAGATGATATATTTTTTCTTCATCATATCTTATAGATCTTATATTGTTTAATTAATCTTTTTATATCTCCATTGAACCTTATCTACTTGGTCTATTGTATTTTTCAACACTTTTTATCTTTAATTGAGGAATTAGATAAGTTCAACTTGATAAATTTAATTTGAGTATATATTTTTACCGTGAATTTTATTGTTAGTTTAACTAAAATTTCCAAATTATATGTTTTTAATGTTTATTTGTTATAATAGAGATTTTAGAGAAGTTTTATGATATTTTTATAATTTTGGTGATGAATAAAAAAATCATCTCACAACACATATCATTATGACATGGTTAATTAATTTGATTAATGTTGGGAATTTAGGAAAATATTTTTGTGTAAAGATAACATGTCATTCAATAATTATGATATAGAATTAAACTATAAAATAATTAATGAATAACCATTTAACTATGAAGGGGACGATTTTGAACCATTAATTTCAAACCTTTGATAACTAAACGACACATATTGAGCCTAAGTGATTCATTTTTTTTGTCAGTGAGTCAATATATGTTTGGTGTTGATGATGTTTGGAGGATTTTTATGGATTTATAAGATATCATTGGATGTCATGCTTGATCATTCCACCATGACATATTGAAAAACTATTGAATTTTTCTTAAGATCTATGACATGTATCAATGGATTTGAATAACTTAAATTATGTTTAAAAAAAGTGAAAAATTATTTGAAGAAGGATGTTCAATATTTGAACATTGAATGAGGAGTTTATTCTAAGAACAATAAATTATTTTAAGACAATGAAAATATTTATTTTCATAAATAAATGTTTTAAAGGCCATGAAAGACAAAATTTTCATGTGGAATTGTTGATATTTTTATAATGGAAGAGAAGATGAATTTGATATTGAGAAAATATTTTTTTGTTAATGTCTTTGTGTTTATACTTAGTTTTTAATAAGAAATTATTTGGTGGGACTTAATTAAAAAATTGGCTATCCATTATCCAACCAAGAACCCATATAAACCACATGTGGGACCCAAGGGTCATCCACTTAGGAAGGAGGTTGATCTAGTATTCTATGGGCGACAATTGTGTAAGAGGTCATTCATAACACCCACAGGTAGTGCACGTGTGACCAGAACATTAACACATAGTTCACAAGTGGGTGAATGTGGGAATGTTCATTTGTGTGGCATGACCTAAGAAGAGAATGTCTAAAATGTGTGTTTGGGTACTGGCCTCAGTGTTGGATCAATCTCTCAATAGAATAGGATGTATTATATAGGTTAGGGGGGATGAATAAATACTTGATGTAGGATGTTAAGCACAAGACACTATTCATTCTCTTTATAAATATATCGATATAATAGGGCCATTAAATTGAGACTTATACAATTCCACATAATCCACTACATCCCCATCCTCAAGATACCATGTGCAAGTCTTTTATGCATGGAATAACTAAATGTGACCACATGTATTATCACATATCAACCACATGAAGGATTTGGATCAACCAAACCCAAAATGATCTACCTGATTGAAAATAATTGAATTGAACATGAGTATTATCGTGGATCAATAACATGTTCATGAACATCCACAAGATCGATTACTGAGTTACCAAAAGAAGAATGTTTTGGATTGAACATGCTCAGGAAGATTGATCACACATTCTATGTATCATCTGCATGACATTTTATCAAATGAATTAATGTGTTTTGAGAAGTCCACAACATGATCTTGAGATGATTCTGCTATACATAAGTATATTTTCTATAAGAATGAGATTTAACTATTGAATGAGGCATCTAAAATTTGACCATGAAGAGGAGATACTATAGGAATGCGTTTTCATTGAAAAACAGAGCATTCAAGATAGTGTTGTTCTTAGTGTGGATGAGGATAAATGTGACATATATTCCATTGATCATGCATATTAATTGAGGCAAGAATAAAGTTTCACTTTCATTATTATTAGATGAGTTGCATGCTCATTAAATAAATAGGAGTTCGACTCTTTTAAGCATATGAACCATAGAAGAATAATAATAATAATACACAAAAACCTATTAATCCCAATCTTAGTGTTTTTATGGGTTCATATTTAGCTCTTTAGGTTTTTATAAAGGTTTTAGTACATGAATATTCCATGATTCATTAATGAATATCATATGATATCGAGATTTGGTGTTTCATGGACGATGATTTAAGCTTTATATTTTGAGTATTTATGATATAGTTCATGCACATTACTTGTATAAATGCATTCCACATTCTTTGTGAGAAAAAATGATAGAGACACATGCATAGTTAGAGATATGGTAAACTTTCAAGATACAACCAATACTCTTGGGAATTAAGTGATGAACAGAGAGGCCTCATAAGAATGAATGAATTCTATAGGATTGATCCATAAATGTGATGCTTATTTTATGCATGATTGAATTCAGGAGTTGAGATTTAATAAAAATGGGGTTATTTTTTACCAAATAATTAATAAATTAGAATAAAAAAATTCCATGGATATTTAATATGGGGAATTAGGGATTGATTTAAAAAATAATTATCATGGAATTAACGATTAATTATTATGTGTTATTGATTATTAAATAATACCCATAATGATAAGGTGTTCCTGAAATATTTTTGATGATGCAAGTATGAAAATATTTAAAATTATAATATCATGATACATGATCATTATTTATATTGAAAATATTTTTTTGTGGTTTCTATTTACAATGTGTGTAAATGTGGAGTTATACCTATGTTGTTTGGGTATAATAAAATGAGGCTGCATGATCAAATTAAAATATCCAAGGAAAATGGATATTAAATATGTGGAATTATTGAATGATTTGGAGAATAATTATAAAGGAATTAAAGAACAATTTTTATGGGTTATTGATCATGAAATAATAAAAATAATAATGAGGAGTTATTGAAATATTTATGGTAATGAAATTATACCAAGATTCTAATTTAGAATATCACGATACATGTAACACCCCGCCCTGTAACACCCCACCCCTACCTCATTGGCATGAGGAGCCAGTGAGGGACACTTATCCTTAAGAGAAATTCCCAAGATGCCAAAGGCTGGAAATAAATGCTGAGGGCTTCAAGATCAAATTGGGGAACAATTTTCCCTTAAGACAAAACCAACCAAACCATCCATTATACACCACAATATGATGCATGTCAATAAAAACATTATAGCATGTATTCCCAAAGGACAACCAAGTTGTTCCACAATAAAACCCAAAACTAATACAACCAATACCATATCAGAGTACTATGCGGAATACCAAACAACAAAGCACCATGTGCCATGACACCACCTCAGTTCTACACCAATCTCCAAGCTCTAAGCTCCACCAAGATATCACAATGCACCACTAAAGGAGGGAGATGCCTTACATTTGCCCACATCTCGATACACAACATCTTCAAAGACACCAACGTGCCAAAGATGGGGGTGAGTACTAAAACTATGTAGGTTTTCTCCAAATTACTTCCCTACACACACCACTAGGATAAAACTGTTAGCACATTTTTATAAAACCGTTTATATAAAATAATCACAAGTGCTACTATTACCATAAGCCAACCACACCCTTACCAAGCCATTTCACCCAAACCAAACCACCAAGGTAAAACCAACCAAACATACCACAAGCCATTTCATCATTCACACACTAGAACAACAATTTTCAACTTGCAAATCAATGCACAACAAACAACCAAAACAACCAAACGGTGGAGCTTCTGTCCAACCTGTTCACCCATCACAACTAGTGGATCTTCCCATCAACTTATCCTTTTATTATGGCCCTTCCATCCACTATCCATCTCCTTTCTATAGTGGTACTTCTCGCCACTTCCACACAATATTCCAATCAATCACAACCAAGCATATAACCCACCATGGTCACAACAATCATTTTCCATGCCAAACCACATTTCAATAAAACAAACTCTTTATTGAAAACCCTTTTCCATCAATCATTTTCACAAAACAATAATAGCATCCCATTTTAAAATCCCCATTTTAAAATCCACAAGAATAGCATTTCACCATAAACCCCTCTTTTCCCCCAAAAACCCCTAATGGATTTCCAACCATTTTTGCACATCAAAAACACAATTAATTTCAATCCAACCAAATTAATTGTAACCAAAAACCACTAGATCTAACCAAGTGGAGTTGAGAGAGAAGCCACCTACTTTTAGGGTTCCTGATTAATCGACCCACAAGCACCAGCACCTCATATCCAGCGAACGCACCACCAAAACTTCTCCATATCTCCTTCCCTAACCATCAAAAGCCTTAAAATCACCATCCAAGGCAACCACAACTCAGGATCTACACAAAAATAGTGTAGATATAGAAACCAAAAAATAGGGAAGAGTATATATAAAGTAAAACACAAAGAACCTAAGAGGAGAGACTTACCTGGGGGAAACCACCTTCAATCCACCAAGAAACCCCTTCAAAACGTTTCCAAATCGAGTGGGAGAGCCCATCCAACCCTTAAGAACCAAAAATTCCAATTGAGCTTCTAGTGGGAGATAATTTGGAGAGAAATGAGGCAAGCTCGAGTGAGCATGGGTTTTAAAACCCTATTTTTATGTGGCCACACGGTTAGCCCACACAGTATGTTAAACCGTGCACTAACCGTGAGCATGCTACTACCATGAGAGAAAGGGTCTTCATGGTTTTCTTGAATGGTTTGGTAAACCGTGTGCAGGCCATGTGAAGCCTATTGTCTCCCCATGAACAGTTTCTTGGAGCATCCACACCCTAAGAAAAGCCTCCAAACTCATTCAAAACCATTCCAAACTCTCCCAACCTCTTCCCAACTCATCCCATGCACTTTAAACATGTGAAAATTCATAAAAGGCCACATACCTCAAACCATGGGGTACTAAATTCTCCCCACCATTGGACTTTCCATCCATAGAAAGTAGTGAACCCGTCCTTTGCCGAAAGAGCTCAGGACCCTGCTCGACCATATCTTTCTCCGACTCCCATGTCTCCTCTTGAATCTGACCACGATTCCACAAAACATGAACTAAACCAATGATTTTACCACACAAGACTTTCTCATTCCTATCCACAACCAGCACTAGAAAGTGCACCAATGAAGCATCTAGTTCTAGATCAACATGATCGCATCGAATCACATGGTCACGATCTGGATGATACTTTTTCAACTACAACACATGAAACACATTGTGCATCGCACTGAACCTAGGTGGAAAGGACAAATGATAAGACACCTCACCAACCCATTAAAGGATCTCAGAATGTCTAATATACCTCGAAGATAACTTTCCCTACTTCCCAAACCGACGATGTGCCAACCTAGGAGAGATCCTCAAGAAAACATGATCACTCACCTTGAACGACAATGGCCATCAACGATGATTCGCATATTATTTCTGAAGACTCTAAGCCATATCCATTCTCTTCCTAATTAAATTGATCTTATCCATAGTCCCTGGGACAAGGATCGGTCCAACCATCAAGGACTCACATGTTTCCACCCAACATAGTAGAGAACGACATGGCCACCCACCCAACGCTACAAACAGAACCATCCGTATCGATGCCTGATAACTGTTATTTTATGAGAACTCAAACAATGAAAAGTGATCCTCCCACGAGTCACCAAAATCCATGACACAAGCTCACAACATATCCTCCAAGGTTTGTATCGTCCTCTCGGATTGACCATCCGTATGAGGGTGATACACCATTCTTATAGTCAACTGTGTCCCAGGCCTTTCTGCAGGGATATATAGAAACGAGATGTAAACCTCGGATCTCTATCTGATGCAATCAAAACTAGAACAACATGCCTCTTTACCACCTCCTAGATATAGATTTTGGACAGATCCTCCACCGTATGAGATTCACAAATCAGGATGAAACGGGCCGACTTCATTTGTCGATCCACTATCACCCAAATGGGATCATGCTTTCTGACCATTCTTGGGAGACCTATAACAAAATCCATTGCTATTTTCTCCCATTTCCAAATTGGGATTGGTAAATACTGCAACATTATCACTAGACTCTGATGCTCTGCCTTGACCTGCTAACAAGTCAAGCATCTCTAAATAAACTCATCCACACTTCTTTTCATACCAGCCCACCAGAAATGCGCTTTCAATGCTTTATACATTTTCTGAATTCCAGAATGAACAGAACACCTGGAATGGTGATATGCCCTGAGAAGATCCTCCTGAAAAGCAACTGGTACAACCATCCGATTCTGAAAACACCAAACCGAATCTCTATTCAGTTTCCAACCCTCAATGGTCTGCCCACCATTGAGTCTCGACCTCATGGTCACGCACTCAGAATTAGATATCTTTGTCTCTTTAAATAGTTCAACCAAGTTAGGAATCAACACATCTGGAAATAAGACCACTCTATCACCCTATTCCTCACATTCTAACCGCATGTCAGCTATAACCGACATCAACTGCCACTAGTCTGATGCCTATTTCACCACCCGAGCATATGATTTTCTACTTAATGCACCCGCCACCGAATTTCCCTTACCCGGTGTGTACATCAAGTCAAAATAAAAAATTTGGATATATTCCACCCATCTCCTTTACCTCAAGTTCAAATACCTTTGTGAGAATAGGTTCTTTAATCTCTTATGATCTGTATATACCATGAATTTCTCACTGAGGAGATAATGATGCCACACTTTCAATGCATGGACCACTGCTACCAATTCCAAATCATGAGTTTGGTAGTCCTTCTCATGCACTCTCAACTTCCATGATCCATATGCAACCACATGATTCCCTTTCATGAGAATGCACCCTAACCCTAATCCCGATGCATCGCAATACCCCACGTACCCTTTTCCTGGTTCTGGAAAAACCATGATTGGTGCTGATGTAAGGCGACCCTTTAGCTCTTTGAAACAGTGCTGAAACTGTTCATTCCACTGGAATGAAAAATTATTTCTTGTCAAAGCTATCATCGGTGAATCCAAACGTGAAAAATAACTAACAAAATGCCAATAATACCGAGCTAGGCCAAGGAAAATCCGTATCTCAAACACATTATTTGGCGGTTGCCATGAGATAACTGCTGCTACCTTTTCTGGATCCACTGAAACACCCCTTTTAGAAATCACATGGCCACAAAAACAAACTTCCTGTATCCAAAAGTCACACTTTGACAATTTGTAATACAACCGTTGATCCCTCAAGATCCCCAGTAGTATCGCCAAGTGATGTTCATGATACACCCTTGTCTTTGAATACACCAGAATATCGTCTACAAACACAACCACAAATGAATCTAGATATCTATGAAATATCCGATTCATCAATGCCGTGAACACCAATGGCACATTTTCTATACCAAAGGGCATAACCACATATTCATAATGGCCATATCTACTTCTGAAATCTATTTTAAGAATATTGTCCTTCCTCACCTATAATTGATGGTATCCCAACATCAGGTTGATCTTGGAGAACCACTAAGATCCCCTAAACTGGTCAAACAAATCATCAATTTGTGGAAGTGGATATCTATTTTTTATAATAACTTGGTTAATTCTAAAATAATCAACACGTATCCTAGAAGTTCCATCCACCTTTTTCACAAACAACACCAACGCTACCCACATAGACATGCTAGTACGGATAAAACCTTTGTTTTCTAACTCTTCAAACCAGACTTTCAATTCCTGTAATTCAGTAGGGGCTATTCGATAAGACATAAGTGAGATAGGATTGTTCCCCGAAAGGAGATCAATCATAAAATCCACTTCTCTTATGGGAACCCAGATAATTCTTCAGGAAAAACATCTATGAACTGATCCACCACTGCTGGAAGAACACTAAGCTCAATACTATCTACTGATTCCAACGACAACACCATCAACTGATATGATATCGTGCCCACTATTGGTGCCAACAAACCCATTTCACCCTTCATTTCATGCCTCTCTCCTCTAAGGAGATGTCTAACACCATCGTGTGTCGTAAAATCCACTGTTCGTGCATTACAATTGATGTGGGCCTTAAACGCTGCCAACCAATACATTCCCATGATTACATAATACCCATCCATCTCAAGCACTGAGAAATTTCAAGTTATCTCAACCTCACCCAAAACAATACAACATACTCTACACAAGAAGGCTCAACACTCTCTTTGACCTAGAAAAGTTTGAAGTTTTAAAACCGAGGGCATCGTTTATACCCTTAAACCCAACAACTAAACCACACGCGCAGTAATAAAAGAGTGTGAAGCACCCATATCAATCAACACTTTCATCAAGGTATAATTTTAAAGAATAGTACCTCACACCGTGGATTGTACGGAGTGATCATCCACCACAACCTTCTCAGCTCCAAAAAATTCCTTTTTCGCCACACTCTTCTCTTTATTGCTTTGCAGAGGCGTCATGGTATTATGAGAATCACCATGACCCACTTTACTTTGCTGATGAGGTGTGTGCTGCTGTCCCCATCCCATCGAAGCATACAATGTCTGTGATCCCTGAGGAGTGTCACACGTACCTGAACTTGGAGAATTCTGGCAATAACACTGCAGATGCCCCATCTTCTTACAATTATGACATGCTCGAGGTTGTTCCATACAATCCCACTTGATGTGGCTCATAGAACCAAACTGAAAACATCCAATCTTGCTCTTGGAATTCAGAGGAAGATTTACCAATCCTGCTGTCGGATTATATTCCATATTCCCACCCTAGGAATACGTTTCCCTCCTTCTCTTGAACCCAGTGTTAGAGTTACCACTATTCCCCATGGGTACCACCATGCTTCCTCCGCCCGGAGCGCCTAACAGATCCCGCTCAGCCACTAAGGCTCTATTCACCAACTCTGTGTAATCATCTATACATAGTACTGCTATCTTTGAATATATTTCTTGCCTTAAATCCTCTTCAACGATCCTTTCCTTCAACGACATACTACCCGCCACCTCGGGTGAAAATATCCCTAAGTTCATAAACATAGTTGCAAACTCCATCATAGACATATGCTCTTGCTTCAGAATGAAGAAATTAGTCATATGCTGAATTCTGAATGTATGTGGCTGGAATTGTTTATTGAACAATTACTCAAATCCTTCCCACATCACACATTGGTCCATCCCCGATTGGACTACCAACTCCCACCACTAAAGGGAAAGATCTTCCAATATATACATGGCCAACTTCACTTTCATCTCTACCGGTGTTACCAAGAACTCGAAGATCTTGTTCATTCTATTCAACCATGCTTCTACCCTCTCTAGATCTGAATCAACCCTAAATATGGGTGGATTTTTCTTTTGAAATTGAACTGCATGATCCACATTCCTTGGTTCATCCACTTTGTTTCCACTTTCCACAGCTTGGAAAGATTGCACTATACTCTGCACTAACTGCTGGTTCACCTGAGGCTCAGGTGAAACCATGTTCTCATCAGTGACTTCTGTTTGGTCTCTATGATGCCTACCTGGTTCCATTTTTATAAATAGAAAACAAACACCCATGAGTCTCACTTCTGTGTACATCAAGAATTACCATTTCAAATCGCATTACACAACACTATCTCACAAGGCTTTCCACAGGTTCACATTTTCAATGTTCTCTATTTTAAAAACCAAACCATTTTCAAAATACCAAATTTATTCACATTAAAATTTCACACATTCATATCACACCATAAATCATTATACCCCAATGAAATATGCATCCCAGTGGGAAGTAATTTTTACCATCCATGTCGCGCTCATCCCATTGGCTACACCCACGACAATGAGATATCCAATGCCTATAAGTGTCTCCAAAACACTTATGTACCCAACTCCCTGGTAACATGAATTTCAGCATAAAAGGTTTAGCTACGTCCTTTTATGCTATACATTCCATGTTTTGAAATTCCTACGCCTTGCTACCATCCCAACTCAAGGTATATACCACAACGAATGTCAACACCAAAACCAGTGATCAAAACCAAAGGACCGAATAAGATTATACCACTTGTAACACCATGCCCCTACCTCATTGGATTGAGGAGGTGATGAGGGCCACTTATCCTTAAGATTCATTCCCAAGATTCCAAAGGATGGCAATAAATGTTGAGGGCTTCAAGATCAAATTGAGGAACAATTTTCCCTTAATACAAAACCAACCAAACCATCTATTATACACCACCATCTGATGCATGTCAATCAAAAAATTCTAGCATATATTCCCAAAGAACAACCAAGTTGTTCCACGATACAACCCAAAACCAATACAACTAATACCACATCAGAGTACTACGCGGAAGACCAAACAACAAAGAACCACGTTCCATGATACCACCACAACTCTACACCAAGCTCTAAGCTCCAAGCTCCACCAAGACATCACAATGAACCACTAAATGAGGGATATGCCTTACCTTTTCCCACATCACGATACACAACATCTACAAAGACACCAATGTGCCAAAGTAGGGGGTGAGTACTAAAACTAAATAGGTTTTCCCCAAATGACTTCCCTACACATGCCACTAGGATAAAACTGTTAACACATTTTCTAAAATTGTTTATATAAAATAATCACAAGTGCTACCATTACCATAAGCCAACCACACCCTTACCAAGATATTTCACCCAAACCAAACCACCATGGGAAAACCAACCAAACATACCACAAGCCATTTCATCATTCACACACTTGCACAAAAATTTCCAACTTTCAAAGCAATGCACAACAAATAACCAAAAAAACCAAATGGTGGAGCTTCCATCCAACCTATTCACCCATTCATAACTAGTGGCTCTTCCCATCCACTTATCCTTTGATGGTGGCCCTTCTGTCCACTATCCATCCCCTTTTTATAGTGGTACTTATCGCCACTTCCGCACAACATTCCAATCAATCACAACCAAGCATATAACCCACCATGGTCACAACAACATGTAATCAACCAATTCCATTGCATATCAATCCACTTCAATAAATCACTCATTTATTGAAAATAATTTTCCATTCCAATCAACATTTCAATAAAACAACCACTTTATTGAAAACCCTTTTCCATTAATCATTTTCACAAAACAACCATAGAATCCAATTTTAAAATCTCCATTTTAAAATCCAAAAGAATAACATTTCACCATAAACCCCCTTTTCATCCCAAAATCCCAAAATGGATTTCCAACCAATTTCGCACATGAAAAACACAATTAATTTCAATCCAGCCAAATTAATTGTAACCAAAAACCACAAGCTCTAACCATGTGGAGCAGAGAGAGAAGCCACCTACCTTTAGAGTTCACGAGAAATCGACCCACAAGCACCCGCACCTGAAATCCGGTGAACGCGCCACCAAAACCTCTCTAGATCCCCTTCCCTAAACATCACAAGCCTCAAAATCATCATTTAAGGCAACCACAACACTATATCTACACACAACAAGTGTAGATCTAGAAAACCAAGAAAGAGGGAATTTTAGAACTAAAGGAAAACACAAAGAACCCAAGAGGAGAGACTTACTCGATAGAAACCACCTTCAATCCGCCAATAAACCCCTTCAAAACACTTCCAAATCGAGTGGGAGAGCCCCTGCAACCCTTGATAACTAAAAATACCGAGTGAGTTTCGAGTGGGAGAGAATTTAGAGAGAAATGAGGAAATCTTGAGTGAGCCTGGGTTTTAAAACCATATTTTTAAGTGGCCGCACAGTTTTTCAAATAGTGTGCTAACCATGCACACACTACTGACTCGAGAGAAAGGTTCCACATGGTTTCCTCACACAGTTTGGAAAACCATGCGTAGGCCATGCGAAGCCTACTGTCTCCCCCTACATGGTTTCCTAGAGCATCCGCCCGGTTTCCACTAACCATGCTCAAACCGTGATCCCTAAGAAAATCCTCCAAACTCATTAAAAACCATTCCAAACTCTCCCAACCTCTTCCCAACTCATCTCATGCACTTTAAACATGTAAAAAATGCATAAACGAAGGCCACATACCTCGAACAGTGGGTACAAAAATACATGATCATGATTTATGAATAAAATAATGAACCATGATATTTGATGAATTTAAGTCATGTGAAAATGGAGAAGAATGCCTATGCCTATTGGGTATTTGAATGAGAATTTATAGGTGGAATTATTCAATGTAATTTAACATGAAATTATGTCTAGAATAATTGAGAATGTAATTTGGAAATTAATTTCCAAATTAGAAATAAGAAAAATAACTACTAGAAATGGATGTGGTGTTTCAATATTCATGGAAAATTACTATGATAATATTAAGTACAATTTTCATTATATTATTATTTTTAATATAAATAATATACGAATGTTATGAATAATTTGTACGAAAATGAAAATACTTTTGTATTTTTCAAGATAATCTTAGAGAACCCGATACAAAAAATTATTGAAGAGATAAAGGGATTTGAAGACAAGAGTTCTTGAAGGATACACACTTAAGTATTAAATAATTGATATAATCAGATCATTCATGATGTGATACTATTTTTAAGGCTAATATAAATTCTTCATGTAGCTGTTGTAGACCTTGAATAAAATTTCCAAGGAAAATATGATCCTATAAGCTCATATAGGAATACTATCATCCATAAGGATGATGATCATTTTATTTATGGATCATACAGGAAGAAGTGAAGAAATATTTCAATGGAATCTGGAAGAGGAGTAACATAGTGGATCTTTTTATTAATCGTAATATGATTTTCTATTGATGTTATCACCTATTTGATAGTGAAGAATCTGTGATAGGGGGTCCAATAAATATAGAAAAGAGTATGCTTTTATGCCAAACCTCTTAAATAATATTTTCTTTTCCTTATATTTTTATAACTTTGCACAATTTGATATTGAGTAAAAATATTTACCAGATCTAGAACCTTTAAAATTCAGAGGTGTTAAATTATATGAAAGGGAATTTTAAAAAAGAAACCATTGACTCACCTCCCCCCACTTAGTGGTTCATCTGACTTGGGGTACTTCAATTGGTATCTGAGGAAAGATTCCCTCTATATATCAAATAATTATTGAAGATAGAATTTTATAAGGATATCAATTAGATCATTTCCCTTATTTCATGAAATTTTAATAAGGTTAATTTGAAAAAGTAAGGAAAACAATTACTAAAGGAGTGAAATTTTAATTTCAATAAACACCTTTCTATAGATTTCCCCATGAATATCCTGATGAATAGAAAAGAGAAATTTAATTCCACCTTTTAATCTCAATTTAGATATGAAATCATTATTCTTACCTACAATGGTAAAAGGAACAAGAATAATGATCCAGATAAGTAAGAGGTAATTCTAAATGAGAATAAGAAGAATATAATGAAAGTGGTCAATCTCAAAAAGATGGTGAAATATCTCAAAATGAAGCTATATCAAAGGAATAAGTACATTCTACGACAAATTTATTATGTATTATAATTAAATATGAGTTAAAAATGATATAGAATAATTCACCAATACAACATCAGTAAAATACAATCCCTCTCAAGATGGTGAGGTGAAAGGTCCAAGGGAACAATGTACATAGTTTTTTTTAATAAGACACCTGTTAAAACATAATTTGTGGATGTTTGGTTAAGGAAAGATGAAAGAAATCATTCACATAAATGGGAGAGGAGATTAATGTAATGAAATCACAACCCACAAGATAAATTAGGATTATTTTTCTATAGGTCAATAGAAACATAAAACTGAACAAATATGGAATCAACATATAAATTCAAAACCCTGAGGGTTTTTATATTTATTTGAAAGTTATAGACACAAAGGCTACTCTTTCTAGTTTAATATGTATTTTCTAGGAAAGAGGGATAAAAAAGGGTGATGTTATATTGAGAAAATAAGAATAAAAACTCATATGAAAACATCATTTAATAGAACTACAATAAATGAAAAATAAGTGTATGATAAATGTGGTCAATAAAGACAATATTAAAAATATTGCCTAATTATTCAACCAAGAAATGTACCTAATGTTGTGTGTAACGTCCCTATTCCGAAAGCCACCCAAAGGCACCCCATACCCGGTTGGTCACATGGCCTCAAGCGCATTTCCCCAAATTCTAGAGGCTGCCGACTAGCAACGAGGGCCTTGGGTGTAATAATGGGGAAACTATGCCCTCATTGGCAGAGTAAAACAAAGGAAGATAAACAAATATACAATAGCAGATGTAGTAAACATCCAACAATAGAAAATAGCAGAAGAATAAGATAAAGAAACAACAGGAGCATACATATATATCTAAATGATGCATGATACATATATGTCTAGAAAAAACAGAAAAACTAGTCACAATGCTGAGTACAGTACTAAATCAAAGTTCAAAAGGAAAACAGATAAAATCCTCAGCATCACAAGCCTCAGCTTGGTCCAATTCTCTCCAGCTCCAATGCAATCAAGTACCTAAAGTAGAAGGGTGCTTGAACTTATCTATACCTACAAAAATATAATCTGTTTGGGCTCAAAAGCATGTCCCAAACAGGGTGTGAGAATAAATCCCAATAGACAACCATCAAAATATCAGTGCCTAACAGTCAGTGAATATATGGCAGGTAATGTATAGAAAGTAGAAAACATGACGTACTCAATAGTAAATAGTCCCCAGTTTCAATATCAATCAACAATTCACCAAACAGTTAAACACCAATAGGTAACCCTCTGGGATGTGCCCACAACCTATCCCCTCTAGTCATACCTAGAAAGTACAAGCAACCCTATGGGCAGCACACTTAGTCTATGTAAAGACCCGCAAATTTCAAGGAAATTTTTTTTTTCTTAATTTTCTTTGGAATTTTACAAGAGCGCAGCTTCAGACGGCACCTGATTCCGAGGCCCGGTGTGCCCGGAATCAATTTCCGAAGTTTGGCTCGGGTACGTTCAGTGAACGGACGAGCGGGTTTTTCTATCTTTTGAACCGGTGCCCGGAATCGAATTCTGAGGGCACCGATGTAATCGTAGCGCCGGTATTTGCTTAGAAACGCCTCTTCCGGAGTTGCGTTTGCTCAGACGTGTTTTTTAAATTTTACGGCTTTAAGTCAGAAATAAAATAAAGTTTGTGCGACAACTTTATTTTATTTCACTTAAACTGCTTGGAAGCCACTTAAAGTCACTTAAAGGCGGCTTGAACTGAGTTGAACTGGATAGGATGCTATCCAGAAATATCCTACCCCTTGGTAGGATATTTGTGCGGTGGGGCCCGCACGAGCCCCGCCGTTTCTTTCGCTAAGTAACGCACCCGCGAAAACCCGTCAAAGTAACTGAAAAGTCAACCGACGCGTTTTCTTTAATTCTTAACAGACCATTTAATTGGGCGGTTTATTTCGTGAATTAAATGGACTGTTTCTTCGTGAATTAAATGGGTCGTTTCTTTCGAATTGATGGATCATTTCTTAACCAGTTTCGTGTTGGCATGTTTATAAAATAGGACCAACCTAAAAATCCTTGGAAAGGATTTGAAAGAATCTTCGTTCCTCCACCCTCTCCGCGAAGAACGCGAAGAACACGAAGAACGCGAAGAATGCGAAGAACGCCGGAACCGGAATCCGACGACGCACGATCCGCGACGTCAACAGCTTTTCCGCGACCTTATTCTTCTTCTTCGGTGCCTCTTCTTCCGCGGCGAACCTGCGATCGGCGGTTAAAGGTGAGAATCGAAACTTCTAAATTCTCCCTTCTTAATTTCAATAACAACGGATTTAATTAATTTAATCTGTTGTTCTTGATCCGGAGATTGGCGACGCGACGCCGGATACCGCGACGACGCGACGATCTCCTTCTTCCGCGACGAGCGAATCCGCGACGACCTCTCGTCCGACGACGACTTCGAGGTAGGGATTTATTTTGGAAAAGTTAACCCTTTTAAATTTTCTCGTGAACGTTCTTGAAAATTTAAAAAGCCGGTTTCAAGCGAACAATTTTATCTTTAAATAAAATTGTTGGATCATGTGTTGATCATCTTATTTCTTTTCTCCCGTTGTTTATGATTAACGCGGAGGGAGCGGGTCTAGCGAACAAGACCCGGCAACCCTCCGCTGATCTTCCCTTTTTGTGCGGATTTGGCGGACGACGACGAACCTGGCGGCAAGGGCAATCCGTTGTTTCCGCAGTGAAGATCGTCCCCCGGGAGGAGCAACGGCGCAGACGGGAAAGGAAACGGGCCACCGGAGCAACTCCGGCGTCCCGCGGAAGGAGGCGGCGGCGCGGGTCGCCGGCGCGGCGGCGCCGGCGACCGGAGGCGGCGGCGCCCGGCGCGCCGCCGTGGAGGAAGCCCGCCGCGGCTGAAGCCGCGGCGGCAACGGCGGCCGGTTCCGCGGCCGCGCGGAACCGGGAACGGACGCGGCGGCCCGGCCGCGTCCGCGTGACAGGCGGCCCCCCGCGGGGCCGCGGTTCCCTCAAGCCGCGGGTTCAACCCGCGGCGGCGGCGGCTCCCTCGGCCGCTCGGCCGAGGCCGAGCCGGCCGGTCCGGTCGGCCGGGCCGCGCCCAGGCCGGACCGGACCCGGCCGAGCCGGTTCGGGCCGGGTCGGGCCGACCCGGTTCGGGCCGACCCGGTCCGGCCGACCCCAGGGGGGGGTTCGGGCCGGGTCGCCCCGGGCCCAGTACCCCCGTTTCGGGCCCTCTACGGTCTTTCGCCCATATCTTGGGCCTGGGACCTCCGATTGACGAACCGTCAGCGGCTACGCGATCCTTCGATCGAGACGGTCGTTTCGGTATATTATACTCAAGGTTTCGGAAGACTTTGGGTTCGGCCGGGTTGGTTCGTACACGAAGCCAACCGGGCCCTCGGAGCGGAAACGCTCATAACTTGAGCTACGGACGTCCGATCGACGTACCGTCAGCTGTGGTAGTTTCCTCTAAGTGAGACGGAACTTTTGGCATACTCCGCCCGAGGATCGGATACAGGCGGAGTACGGTCGGGTTGGTTTTTCCCTAAAAACCAACCGGGCCCCTGGGACGAAAATGCCAATAACTCTCAGACCGGGCGTCCGATTGACGCGCCGTCTGTCGCGTTGAGATCCTGTTGTCGATACGGAACTTTTGGATACATCAACTTCGGACTACGTGTCAGTTGATGTATCAGCCTCTCGGCTCGTGGAGCGGACCCTCCTAAACGAGCTCGCTTTGTGCGGGAACCCTAGCGCTGGCTGTGACCTCGACGACAGAGCAGAGATCCTCCGTGGACTGCGACGACGGCAGAGCAGAGATCCTCCGTGGACTGCGACGACGGCAGAGCAGAGATCCTCCGTGGACTGCGACGACGGCAGAGCAGAGATCCTCCGTGGACTGCGACGACGGCAGAGCAGAGATCCTCCGTGGACTGCGATGACGGCAGAGCAGAGATCCTTCGTGGACTGCGGCGACGACTGTGCAGAGATCCTCAGTGGACTGCGTCGACTACTGCACTCAGCGATCCTACGCGGATCAGTGCCCGATCCTGTGTGGGTCCTACTACCGGTTCTGTGTGAGCCACTGCCTACAGGTTCTGTGTGAGCCCGATCCTGTGTGGGTCTTCTGCGGGGGTTAGTACCTATCGATCCTTCGTGGGTCCGACGACTTAGACGGATCAGTGATCGTCTTTGACGTCATCTGAAAAAGTATACCTGGTTGAGCTGAATCTTATGTTACTCTCCTTTGTGGATTGTGTTGAACTATCCTTTGTGGATTTACTGTTTACCCTCCTTGTGGATTTGAGTCTTGCTTTCCTTTGTGGATTGAGTTGTTCTTGAGCTCGTGAGCAGAGCTAGAAGTGGGGACTTAGGTATATGTATGGGCATATACCTAAGTCAAGTCAGATGTTACTTCGTGATTGCATCTTTCTTTTGTGCTATATCCTTTGTGGATTTCGGGAGACCTTCGGGGGTCTCGGGGTCCTTACTGAGTAGCTTATACTCACCCCTGCACGGGCTATGCCCGCACCTTGTTGTGTTGGTTGCAGACGACGGACAACGCTGATCACGGTTGGGGCGTGGAGCAGGACGGTACCTAGAGGTGGACCACTGGGCGGAACGTACTCGGAGCGGACGTGGGACCCGAGGAGCCTGGAGGCTATCTGTACCCACCCTTCAGGTGGGATTGCCAGTGGACGACACGAGGCCGCCGTCTTTTCTTCAGTTGCTGTACTTTACTTTTCAGTTGTACTTTACAGTTGGGCTTGTATTTCCGGCCCCTTTTCTTTTCTGCACTTTACTTTCCACTTGCTGACTCTGCGTGGTTGTTACTTATAAAGGCAATGCCTTCCCTGTTTACTGGGATTTTACGCCTTGGTGCTAGTCGCCAGCCCCTGGCCTATGGAAGGCGGGCTTGGGGTAGTCACGGCACGGGCCCCGAGGACGGGTCGTGACAATTGGTATCAGAGGTGGTCGGTTCTACCGCAGACTCTGATCGTCCTTTCTTTCTATGTGAAGCAATGGTGTTTAGTGTATTGAGTGTGGTTATCAGTTCAGGGAGCCCAGTGTTGGTGCGGCGGCCGACGTATCCGTACACCAGGACCCTGACTCCTGATTTCCGACTTAATGCATGAAAACATTGATTGCGTGTGTGTTTCAAGTTTTCTTTGTGATTACTTATGTCAGCTCACCGGGTATACTGATCTGCTTTATGAAAGTCTCAAGTTTTCCTTGTGATTACTTGTGCCAGCTCACCAGGTATACTGTTCTGACTTTGGTGCTCTTGTTCTCCTTTTCAGGATGGCCCCGCGACGACTGCCAGCTAGGGTTCCGAGTGTTGGGCGCGATGGCAGCCCACCGAGCGACGAGGCCTCGGTGCAGGGCCCTTTGCCAGCTGTGGCACCGGCGGTAGCTTTACCCGCCGAGCCACCGATGCTACCAGTACCAGACGCTGACGATGCACGTCGCCTCAGGGCACTGCATGAGTTTCAGAGCCAGCGACCGCCCAGGTTTCGCGGTGAGGCGGACCCCCAGGCCGCCGAGGACTGGCTAGAGGCGGTGGTACGGATCTTCAGGCTAGTGAGGACACCAGCGGATCTCATGGTGATTCTCGCGGCCAGCCTCCTGCAGGCGGCGGCAGGACGATGGTGGAGCCTGATGCTCCAGGTTCACGATGAGGCATCCCTGCTCTGGACGGACTTCGAGAGCCTCTTCCGCTCTGAGTTCGTCCCGGCCACCCTCCGAGCGGTGCGCATCCAGGAGCTTCTCCAGCTGCGCCAGGGCAGCATGACGGTCGCTCAGTACGCGGCGAGGTTCACGGACCTATCTCGCTACTCGACCGACATGGTACGGGACCCCTTCTTCCGGGCCCGGACCTTCGAGCAGGGCTTGCGACAGGAGATTCGGGCGTCGCTGATCTCCCTCAGCATTCCGACCCAGGCGGGAGTGCTGGAGCGAGCCCTCCTGATCGAGAGCTTCCTGGCAGAGCCTTCTTCAGCGGCGAGACCTAGCGCAGGGCGGCAGGTAGCTGAGTCTTCGGCAGCAGGTAGCCGACGGATGACTCACGGGTCCAGGCAGACCAGACCCCCACGCAGACGGCCTCAGGACACCGGCTCAGCAGTACGAGGCACACAGCGGAGTGCCAGCCTTTCGAGAGGCAGGCTGTGCTACTCTTGCGGCGGGCAGGGTCACATGGCTCGTGACTGCCCGACTCGCCGATCAGAGGAGCAGCAGACGGTGGAGGGGCCACCCAGGCAGAGGCAGAGAGTCGACCGTGGCGGTCCGCGGGGAGGAGGCGGACGAGGCAGAGGAGCTGGCCGAGCAGCGGGTGGTGGGCGACGCTTCCAGGCTCTACCCCCACCACCACCAGGAGGGCCACCTCGACCACAGGGAGCTGGAGGGCAGGGACAGGCCCAGCTCCAGGCAGTGGAGGCCTACGACCCCGACATGCCAGAGATGATTCGAGGTACGATCTGTGTCTATTCCACCCTTGCTGCAGTACTTATAGACACAGGAGCGAGTCACTCTTTCATAGCCTCTGCCCTTGTTCGGAGCTCGGAGATTCCGACTGAGCTATTGGCTCGATCCTTACGGCTAGAGACTCCTACGGGAGCAGACTCGACGATTACGCACTGGTGCCGGCAGTGTGAGCTTACTCTAGGAGGCGAGAGCTTCGGCTGGGATCTCCTTGTAGCGGCGTCGAGGCCTTACGACGTCATCTTGGGCATGGATTGGCTATCCACGGTTCATGCCCAGATCGACTGTTTTAGGCGCAAGGTGCGATGTGTTCGTACCGATGGGAGCAGGTTTACCTTCACCGGCGAGAAGGGAACCTTTGCAGCACAGGATGGACTTCCGCGGAGGAGAGTGCAGCCCATCTCTCATCAGTTGGCTAGCCTCATCCTAGGAGCAGTGGATG
The DNA here is from genome assembly GCA_963277665.1 of Viscum album. Classification (NCBI taxonomy): domain Eukaryota; kingdom Viridiplantae; phylum Streptophyta; class Magnoliopsida; order Santalales; family Viscaceae; genus Viscum; species Viscum album. Next base: position 1,642,600,240 of record OY728165.1, read on the forward strand.
TGCGGAGTCCGGCTTTTCCTGCAGTGGTGGACCAGTACGTGGACGTCTTTCCCGACGACGTTCCAGGGCTACCTCCTCGTAGAGAGGTAGACTTTTACATCGACTTGTACCCCGGAACAGCCCCGATATCTACTCCAGCATATCGGATGGCCCCCGCCGAGCTTCGAGAGCTGCGGGTATAGTTGGAGGACTTGCAGAGCAAGGGGTTTATCCGACCCAGTGTTTCACCCTGGGCTTCCCCGATTTTGTTCGCCAAGAAGGCGGACGGGAGCTTGCGACTATGTGTCGACTATCGTCGCCTGAACCAGGTGACAGTGAGGAACAAGTATCCGCTGCCACGGATTGATGACCTCTTCGATCAGCTCAAGGGAGCGCGGTGGTTCTCGAAGATAGACCTCCGGTCAGGCTATCATCAGCTCAGAGTTCGAGACGAGGACGTGCAGAAGACGGCCTTCAGGTGTCGGTATGGCCATTATGAGTTCTTGGTTATGCCATTCGGCGTAACCAATGCTCCAGCAGTGTTCATGAGCCTCATGAACAGGATCTTCCAGCCATACCTTGACCGATTTGTCGTGGTCTTCATTGACGACATTTTGGTATACTCGACGACTGAGGAGGAGCATGCCTACCACCTGCGAGTTGTGCTAGACACACTCCGAGAGCACCAGCTTTATGGCAAGCTCTCAAAATGCCAGTTCTGGTTACGTGAGGTCCATTTCTTGGGGCACGTCATTTCTGAGGCGGGAGTTGCAGTGGATCCCGCGAAGATTGAGGCAGTGCTAGCTTGGGAGCCACCCAGGAGCGTGACAGAGGTGCGGAGCTTCTTGGGCCTAGCGGGATACTATCGGAGATTCGTGCCAGACTTCTCCAGAGTTGCGGCACCACTCTCAGCTTTGACAAAGAAGGGGAAACCCTTCGTGTGGTCAGACAGATGTCAGCAGAGCTTCCAGGAGCTGAGACAGAGATTGACCAGCGCACCTATCTTGAGGTTGCCTGAGGAGGGAGTTGGATACGTAGTTTACTGCGACGCATCAGGGACTGGACTCGGGTGCGTCCTGATGCAGGAGCGGGCCGTGATCGCCTACGGATCACGTCAGTTGAGGCCGCATGAGCAGAACTACGCCACTCATGACCTGGAGTTAGCAGCAGTGGTCTTCGCTCTGAAGACTTGGCGACACTATCTGATGGGCGAGCGCTTCACAGTCTTTTCTGACCACCAGAGTCTCAGGTATATCTTCTCTCAGAAGGACCTGAACCTGAGACAGCGGAGATGGCTTGAGTTCCTCCAGGACTATGACTTTGAGATAGTCTATACTCCTGGGAAGGGGAACGTGGTAGCCGATGCCCTCAGCAGGAGGACGGGCATCCAGCTACTTGAGGAGGCGACAGAGCAGCTAGCCTCCTTGCAGATATCCTTCGTGGATAGAGACGGAGCAGCCTTTCTTCAGTCTCTCACAGTCTCTCCTCCACTTCTACAGCGGGTCAGAAAGGCTCAGCGTGGGGACGCTGACTGTGAGACCCGGCGTGCACTGATATCCTCAGGTCAGGCGCCTGATGGTTTCTCCCTTGGAGCAGAGCACGACATCCTTTTCAGAGGGCGTACCTTCGTACCAGTTGCTTTACAAGAGGAGGTGCTGAGAGAGTTTCACACTTCTCCCTTGGCGGTACATCCCGGAGTGGCGAAGATGTACCAGGATCTCAGACGACAGCACTGGTGGCCGGGCATGAAGAAAGCTGTGGCAGAGTTCGTTTCACGATGCCTCACCTGCCAGCAGGTGAAGGCAGAGCATCAGGTACCAGCAGGTTTGGTACAGCCCTTGGAGGTCCCGGAGTGGAAGTGGGATAGCACATCTATGGACTTCGTGACTCGACTTCCACGTACTTCCAGAGGTCACGACTCCATTTGGGTGATTGTCGACCGACTCACCAAGTCGGCACACTTCTTACCCATCAGAGAGCAGGGCTCAGTGGAGAGCTTGGGACGTCTTTAAGTCCAGGAGATCGTACGGCTTCACGGTGTGCCATCATCTATCGTCTCCGATCGAGATGCTCGTTTCACTTCCCGGCTCTGGAAGGGGTTGCAGGAGGCGTTCGGGACGCGGCTCCATCTGAGCACAGCCTTCCACCCTCAGACGGATGGTCAGACGGAGAGGACCATACAGACACTCGAGGACATGCTCCGTGCATGTGTTCTCGACTTTGGTCGCAGCTGGGAGGACCACCTACCCTTGGTGGAGTTCGCGTACAACAACAGCTACCACTCCACCATCGGGATGGCACCATACGAGGCGTTGTACGGCAGACCCTGCAGATCACCGTTGTGCTGGACAGACCCTGGGGAGTCAGCACTCGTGGGACCAGAGATGGTCCGAGCCACGACAGAGAAGGTCCAGATCATCCAGGAGAGGATGAGGACAGCTCAGAGCCGGCAGAAGTCATATGCTGACAGGAGGCGGAGGCCACTAGAGTTCGAGGATGGCGACCACGTCTTTTTGCGTGTCTCACCTCGACGTGGTTTACGGAGATTTGGCCGAGGCGGCAAGTTGTCTCCACGCTTCATCGGGCCTTTCCAGGTCCTCAGCAGGATAGGAGAGGTGGCTTATCGCCTGGCTCTACCACCTCAGTTGCACCGGGTGCACGACGTCTTCCACGTGTCTTAGCTGAGGAGATACGTGCACGACCCGACGCACATCATCGACTTTGGGGAGCTGGACGTGGACGATGGGGCGACTTTTGCGGAGGTTCCAGTGGAGATCGAGGATCGACAGGAGCGGGTCCTACGTGGGCGGTCGATTCCTCTTGTGCGCGTCAGATGGCAGCACGGGAACCTCCAGGAGAGCACTTGGGAGCGGGAGGCTCAGATGTGTGCTCAGTACCCCCATTTGTTTCCCTAGTTTTTGATGTATCTTTACGGGGACGTAAAGCCCTGAGGTGGGAGTAATGTAAAGACCCGCAAATTTCAAGGAATTTTTTTTTTCTTAATTTTCTTTGGAATTTTACAAGAGCGCAGCTTCAGACGGCACCTGATTCCGAGGCCCGGTGTGCCCGGAATCAATTTCCGAAGTTTGGCTCGGGTACGTTCAGTGAACGGACGAGCGGGTTTTTCTATCTTTTGAACCGGTGCCCGGAATCGAATTCTGAGGGCACCGATGTAATCGCAGCGCCGGTATTTGCTTAGAAACGCCTCTTCCGGAGTTGCGTTTGCTCAGACGTGTTTTTTAAATTTTACGGCTTTAAGTCAGAAATAAAATAAAGTTTGTGCGACAACTTTATTTTATTTCACTTAAACTGCTTGGAAGCCACTTAAAGTCACTTAAAGGCGGCTTGAACTGAGTTGAACTGGATAGGATGCTATCCAGAAATATCCTACCCCTTGGTAGGATATTTGTGCGGTGGGGCCCGCACGAGCCCCGCCGTTTCTTTCGCTAAGTAACGCACCCGCGAAAACCCGTCAAAGTAACTGAAAAGTCAACCGACGCGTTTTCTTTAATTCTTAACAGACCATTTAATTGGGCGGTTTATTTCGTGAATTAAATGGACTGTTTCTTCGTGAATTAAATGGGTCGTTTCTTTCGAATTGATGGATCGTTTCTTAACCAGTTTCGTGTTGGCATGTTTATAAAATAAGACCAACCTAAAAATCCTTGGAAAGGATTTGAAAGAATCTTCGTTCCTCCACCCTCTCCGCGAAGAACGCGAAGAACGTGAAGAACGCGAAGAACGCGAAGAACGCCGGAACCGGAATCCGACGACGCACGATCCGCGACGTCAACAGCTTTTCCGCGACCTTCTTCTTCTTCTTCGGTGCCTCTTCTTCCGCGGCGAACCTGCGATCGGCGGTTAAAGGTGAGAATCGAAACTTCTAAATTCTCCCTTCTTAATTTCAATAACAACGGATTTAATTAATTTAATCTGTTGTTCTTGATCCGGAGATTGGCGACGCGACGCCGGATACCGCGACGACGCGACGATCTCCTTCTTCCGCGACGAGCGAATCCGCGACGACCTCTCGTCCGACGACGACTTCGAGGTAGGGATTTATTTTGGAAAAGTTAACCCTTTTAAATTTTCTCGTGAACGTTCTTGAAAATTTAAAAAGCCGGTTTCAAGTGAACAATTTTATCTTTAAATAAAATTGTTGGATCATGTGTTGATCATCTTATTTCTTTTCTCCCGTTGTTTATGATTAACGCGGAGGGAGCGGGTCTAGCGAACAAGACCCGACAACCCTCCGCCGATCTTCCCTTTTTGTGCGGATTTGGCGGACGACGACGAACCTGGCGGCAAGGGCAATCCGTTGTTTCCGCAGTGAAGATCGTCCCCCGGGAGGAGCAACGGCGCAGACGGGAAAGGAAACGGGCCACCGGAGCAACTCCGGCGGCCCGCGGAAGGAGGCGGCGGCGCGGCGGCGCCGGCGACCGGAGGCGGCGGCGCCCGGCGCGCCGCCGTGGAGGAAGCCCGCCGCGGCTGAAGCCGCGGCGGCAACGGCGGCCGGTTCCACGGCCGCGCGGAACCGGGAACGGACGCGGCGGCCCGGCCGCGTCCGCGTGACAGGCGGCCCCCCGCGGGGCCGCGGTTCCCTCAAGCCGCGGGTTCAACCCGCGGCGGCGGCGGCTCCCTCGGCCGCGCGGCCGAGGCCGAGCCGGCCGGTCCGGTCGGCCGGGCCGCGCCCAGGCCGGACCGGACCCGGACGAGCCGGTTCGGGCCGGGTCGGGCCGACCCGGTTCGGGCCGACCCGGTTCGGCCGACCCCAGGGGGGGTTCGGGCCGGGTCGCCCCGGGCCCAGTACCCCCGTTTCGGGCCCTCTACGGTCTTTCGCCCATATCTTGGGCCTGGGACCTCCGATTGACGAACCGTCAGCGGCTACGCGATCCTTGGATCGAGACGGTCGTTTCGGTATATTATACTCAAGGTTTCGGAAGACTTTGGGTTCGGCCGGGTTGGTTCGTACACGAAGCCAACCGGGCCCTCGGAGCGGAAACGCTCATAACTTGAGCTACGGACGTCCGATCGACGTACCGTCAGCTGTGGTAGTTTCCTCTAAGTGAGACGGAACTTTTGGCATACTCCGCCCGAGGATCGGATACAGGCGGAGTACGGTCGGGTTGGTTTTGCCCTAAAAACCAACCGGGCCCCTGGGACGAAAATGCCAATAACTCTCAGACCGGGCGTCCGATTGACGCGCCGTCTGTCGCGTTGAGATCCTGTTGTCGATACGGAACTTTTGGATACATCAACTTCGGACTACGTGTCAGTTGATGTATCAGCCTCTCGGCTCGTGGAGCGGACCCTCCTAAACGAGCTCGCTTTGTGCGGGAACCCTAGCGCTTGCTGTGACCTCGACGACAGAGCAGAGATCCTCCGTGGACTGCGACGACGGCAGAGCAGAGATCCTCCGTGGACTGCGACGACGGCAGAGCAGAGATCCTCCGTGGACTGCGACGACGGCAGAGCAGAGATCCTCCGTGGACTGCGACGACGGCAGAGCAGAGATCCTCCGTGGACTGCGACGACGGCAGAGCAGAGATCCTTCGTGGACTGCGGCGACGACTGTGCAGAGATCCTCAGTGGACTGCGTCGACTACTGCACTCAGCGATCCTACGCGGATCAGTGCCCGATCCTGTGTGGGTCCTACTACCGGTTCTGTGTGAGCCACTGCCTACAGGTTCTGTGTGAGCCCGATCCTGTGTGGGTCTTCTGCGGGGGTTAGTACCTATCGATCCTTCGTGGGTCCGACGACTTAGACGGATCAGTGATCGTCTTTGACGTCATCTGAAAAAGTATACCTGGTTGAGCTGAATCTTATGTTACTCTCCTTTGTGGATTGTGTTGAACTATCCTTTGTGGATTTACTGTTTACCCTCCTTGTGGATTTGAGTCTTGCTTTCCTTTGTGGATTGAGTTGTTCTTGAGCTCGTGAGCAGAGCTAGAAGTGGGGACTTAGGTATATGTATGGGCATATACCTAAGTCAAGTCAGATGTTACTTCGTGATTGCATCTTTCTTTTGTGCTATATCCTTTGTGGATTTCGGGAGACCTTCGGGGGTCTCGGGGTCCTTACTGAGTAGCTTATACTCACCCCTGCACGGGCTATGCCCGCACCTTGTTGTGTTGGTTGCAGACGACGGACAGCGCTGATCACGGTTGGGGCGTGGAGCAGGACGGTACCTGGAGGTGGACCACTGGGCGGAACGTACTCGGAGCGGACGTGGGACCCGAGGAGCCTGGAGGCTATCTGTACCCACCCTTCAGGTGGGATTGCCAGTGGACGACACGAGGCCGCCGTCTTTTCTTCAGTTGCTGTACTTTACTTTTCAGTTGTACTTTACAGTTGGGCTTGTATTTCCGGCCCCTTTTCTTTTCTGCACTTTACTTTCCGCTTGCTGACTCTGCGTGGTTGTTACTTATAAAGGCAATGCCTTCCCTGTTTACTGGGATTTTACGCCTTGGTGCTAGTCGCCAGCCCCTGGCCTATGGAAGGCGGGCTTGGGGTAGTCACGGCACGGGCCCCGAGGACGGGTCGTGACAGTCTATCCCCTATGGTTCAATTTAAGCATTCATAAAGAATCTCTGAGTAAGCAGTCTCAGTAAATTCCCCTTATAGTCTAATGTAGTCAAGGACTCTCTAAGGAAGAACACATGGTCAATTCCCCTTATATCCCCAAAGTAGTCAAGGAATTTCTGAGGAATCACACACGGTCAATTCCCCTTATATCCCCAAGTTCAAGAGACTCTATGAGGAAGCTCACACATTTAATTCCTCTTATCGCCCCGGGTCGTTCAAAGACTCTCTGAGGAAGCTCACATAGTAAATTCCCCTTATAGCCGAGAATGGTTCAAGGTAAATTAATGTAAACAAAGACTCTCTGAGGAAGCTCACTCGGTCTATCCCCATCATAGTTTATAACATCCAAAGACTCTATGAGGAAACTCACTCGGTCTATCCGCTTATAGTCTATAATGCGCAAAGACTCACTGAGGAATCTCACTCTGTCTTGACCCTTTTAGTATACTACACATGGTTCTCACGACCGCGTGTAAGTCAACGCATAAAAATTCTATAAGGCCAAAGTAAACCTACAGAACTACTTGGCTAAACAGTCTATAGCATCTCAACATGTCAGAATACAACACTCCATCCTATAATCACTAGGCATGGGAAGACATGTAATACCGGACCAAACGGTCGTAAATAGAACATGCATGGAAAAACATACAAGCATGGTAATCAATTCTATTTACATCCAATTAACCTCTACACGAGCATAAAAGCATGGAAGAAAAAACATAGGGGTAAGACAATAAACACACAATAACATGTTCAAGGGTATTGTCGCAATTGCACATAATATTCAAGGACTATAAACAGAAAGGCACAAACCACCTACCTCTTAAGCTTTAGAGAAAATGACCTCTTTGCCCAAACGCACTCCAATCGGGCGCACGCATCCTCAAAACCAACTCAAAAACCCTTCCCTAACATCAACAAGGTCAACCTTTAGCAAAAAAAGGAAACAAAACCTTAGATCTACATGAAACCCTTGTAGATCTAGGAATTTAAGAGATGGAGAGAGATATAACCCTAACCAAAACCTCAAAGAACCAAAAGAGGGACTTACTCGAGGAGAACCTCCTTCGATCCACCAAGGAACCCCTTTGATCTGCCTCCAAAATGTGCAAAGGACCTCCCCAAACCTCTGAAAATCACAACTCCCACGTGAGCCACAAGTGGGAGGAGGAATGATGGAGGAATGGAAAATCCTGAGTGGCCAGGGACTTAAAAACCGAAACGTTAAGTGGTTACACAGTTACCTCACATGGTTTGGCAAACCGTGTGCCAACCATGTGGTTTCCACTATCTCATCCAGGGACATCGTACGGCTTTCCTGCATCGTTTGACAAACTGTGCGCAGCCCGTGTAGAACCCACTGTCTCATCTAGGGTCTTCTCATGACTTTCCCGCCCGGTTTGACAATCCCTACACAGCCCGTGCGGAGCCCACTGTCAAGGGTGCACAGTTTCCTGGGCTGGCCGCACGGTTTGTTTAAACCGTGTGCCCCTGCACAACCTCCAAATTGTTTTTTCTTTTTTCTCAAAAAAACTACCCGAAAAGGAAAACGTACCTAAAAAGAAGGTCCGGGTTCTTACAAACTTTTCACCTTATAGAAATTCATCCCTGAATTTCCTAGCACGATGTAGAAGAAGCAACCCCGAACAGCTCCTGCCATTGCGATCGTATATCGGCCAGCATCCGTACTAGAGGAACAGACCGACCACAGAGAACCTTCGTACTTTGATCAAAAATCCAGATAGGATGCTCCTCGAATGACGCATCCCCTTCAAGATCAACCTCCTTAGGTTGAAAGACATGATACGGGTCTGAAAAGTAATTTCAAAGCTGTGAAATGTGGAAGATGTCGTGCATATCCCAATACCTCTAAGGTAACTGCAACCGATAGGCAACCGGCCCGACTCTCTCGAAAACCTCAAATGGCCTGATGTACCTCAATAAAAGCATAACCTATCTCTTAATCCTCTGGTTCCCCAACCTCGGTGTGACACGCAGGAAAACCTAATCCCCGACCTCGAACTCCAGAAGTCGTCTCCGTTGATCAACATAAGACTTCTGATGAGAATGCACAGTAGCCATGCTCTTTCGAATCAACTCAATATGCTCCGTGGTCTCTTGGACAATACGAGGTCCCAGCATTGGTGCCTCTCCTATCTCCATCCAATACAGGGGTGATCGGCACAACCTTCCATACAAAGCCTCATAAGGTTCCATATGTATAGTTGCCTGTAAACTATTATTTTAGGAAAACTCTACAAGAGGTAGGTGTCTCTCCCAAGAACCTCCAAAATAAAGAACACATATTTAGAGAATGTCCTCAAGTAGATGAATTGTATGCTCAGACTAGCCGTCTATCTAGGGATGGTAAGCTATACTCAAATGTACCTGTGTACGCAAATCCTTATGAATCCCCTGCCAGACCCGAGAAGTAAAACGAGCATCCCTGTCTGAAAAAATGGAGTGTGGAAATCCTTGTAGACGCACAATCTCACAGACGTACAACCATCCCGGCTCATCAACACTGAAGGGATCAACAAGAAGTGAGAAACCTTCGTAAGCCAGTCTATGAAAACCCAAACATCATCATTCCCTTGAGGAAACCTTGACAAACTAGTCACGAAGTCAACCACGACATCGTTCCACTTTCACTACGAAATGGGTAACTACTGCAAAAGACCTGCTGGCCGCTGATGCTCCTCCTTCACCTACTAACAAGTGGAACAACTCATGATGAAATCAGATACATCCCGCTTCATACCTGGAAAACAATACTGATGGTGTAGATCCCGATACATCTTGGTGATGCCAGGATGAACTTCCCAAACCGAGGAATAGAAATCCCACATCAGCTCCTCACGTATATCTGCTAGAACCCATACGTGTCCCTGGAAACACAAGATGTCATCATCGCCTACTATCCATCCAGGAAGAGGGCCCTCTTGTGAAACACTTTCCCATAGGACTAGACCTTCTAAGTCTAATAGCTGCCTCATCCGTACCCGATTGAGAAGAGTAGAGGTAACAGCTACAGAAGATAGAAAATTCTGCCACTGTCTGTCGTGCACCTCCAAATTCATCTTAGAGAAAAGAGCCATAATCTTCTACTCACTTCTGTCCTCCTGAACATCCTGTATTTGATTCCTCCTACTCAACACATCAGCCACAATGTTTCCCTTTCCCAGCGTATAGGCAAGCTCAAAGTCAAAGGACTAAAGATAATCGACCCACCTACACTGTCTCTGATTCAGATCACGCTGAGTGAAAATGTACTTTAGACTCTTGTGGTCAATGAAAACCACAAAGTCCTCTCCTAGAAGATAATGTCTCCCACAACTTAAGGAATGAAAAACAGCCACCAGCTCTAGATCATGCATAGGGTAATTCTTCTCATGTGGCCTAAACTGCCGAGACCCGTACGAAATGACTCCATCTCCCTGTATAAGCACAGCTCCCATCTGGATACCTGAAGCATCACAGTAAATAGTATATCTCTTTCCCGGCTCTGGAAAGACTAGTATCAGTGCTGACGTCAACCTCCCCTTCAACTCTTGAAAGGCTAACTCACTAGAATATGACCACAAGAACTTCGCGCCCTTCTTAGTCAGACATTTTAGCAGTGATGCTAAGCATGAAAAGTCCTATATGAAGCATCAGTAGTATCCGACCATCCCTAGGACACTCCGTACCTCAAGTACGTTCTTCGGCTACTCCTAGGAAAAAACTGCCCTCACTTTCTCTGGGTCCACTAACACTTTTTTCTCTGAGATAACATGACCCAAGAAGTGAATCTGATCAATCCAAAAGAGGAATTTCAAGATCTTAGAATATAACTAATGCTCTATCAGTGTACTCGAAATGATCTCAAGATGGGTAGCATGGTAATGTCGAGTGTGAGAGTACACCAAGATATCGTACATGAAAACCACCACGAAAGAATCCATGTTTGGATGGAACACTCGGTTCATCAGTTCCATGAAAACTGCAGGCGCGTTCGTGAGACCGAATGGAATAATCATATACTTGTATAGACCATACCTGCTCCTAAAAGCTAGGAGAGGTATATCAGATGATCTAACATGAAACTGATGGTAACCAGAACTCACGTCTATCTTTGAGAACACCCAGGATCCTTGAAGACGATCAAAGAGATCATCAATACTCGGTAAGGGATATTGGTTCTTGACAGTCAAATGGTTCAGCTTCCAATAATCCACATAATTTATGAGTGTACCATCTTCCTTCTTCGCAAATAGGATAGGCGAACCCCAAGAAGAAGTACTGGGCCAAATGAAACCCTTGTCTTGCAACTCCTCCAACTTCTTCTTGAGCTCCTGCAACTCAGGTACATCCATCCTATAAGGAGGAATGGACATCAGTGCTGCTCTTGGCATGAGTTCCATAGAAAAGACTACCTCACGCTCTGGAGGAAAAGCAGAAAAGTCCTCTGGAATGACATCCCTGAAACAATCCACTACTGGAGGAAAGTATAACTGTGAAGTCCCCTGGTCATCTAGATAAAGGCCAGTAATATGGACTGCAATTGCTCTTAACCCATGATGCTCTGGTCCTGCTCTACTCGCATGGACTTCCAAATCTCCCTTATGAAGAAAAGATTCATCCTCCAGTAATATAAAACTCACCCTTAGGTGGTAGCAGTCGACGAATGCCTAGAAGGGAACTAGCCAGTCCATTCTGAGAATGACATTATAACCGGTCATCTCCAGAACATAAATATTCGAAAGGAAGTGACACCCACCAACCTCGAGAGGGAACTCCTTGAACTGACATACATTAGCCGTTCTATTCCCCAACGGAGTGTCTAGCGTCAAGACATCAACAGTAGAAAGGATTCGGAGCCCAAGGCTCTCCATGATAGTAATAGATATAAAGCTATGCGTAACACCTGTATCGAAAAGAGATGAAGATAAAATAGAGGATACTAGGATTGTACCTAAAACCATAGAAGGGATGTGATCCTACTCCTGATGGGTCTGCTCCACTAAAAAAGTATGGTTAGCTCCACAGACCTGTGACCCTTCCTGAATACTCTGAGTGGGCCCACCCTGTTGTTGCTGGTAGCCTGGTGACTGACCGCCATGGCCTCGACCTCCACCTCGGCCTGAACGGCCGGAAGAACTCTAGTTCCCAGACTAGTGAGAAACTGGTGGGGCTGCTCCTGTATGAGGAGTCATAGATGAACCCCTGTCACCAGCTGCTGCTGAGAAGATCTAACAGAAACGTTGAAGATGGCCCATCTTTCCACAAGATCGACAGTCTATCAGGTCCTTCTGGCACTGCAGACTAGTATTCCCGTTTCTTCTGCACTGGTATCACACCACCTGACTACCAGAAGATGCATCTCACCTACTATGGTCTCTTCACAAAATGTCCCTATGGCGCTTTCTATTATCAGAAGAAGGAACAATAACTCTGGATGTCGAACTGCCCTAGCTCACTGCTCCAAATATCCCTCAGATTGCACTCAGTGATCAATGCATGTTTGACTATTGAGGATACCAAAGTCAACCTGAAGATGTTCACCTGAGAACATATCTCCTACCTGAGACCATCTTCAAACTTCCTATCCAGGAACAACTCATCACCTGTTGGGATAGGATTGAAATGTTGCAGCTTCGTGAAATGAGAGGAATACTCCATCACCGAAAGAGTACCTGACTCTAAGCTCATGAACTCACGGGTTCGGTCGGCCCTCAGGGTCTTCGGGTAGATGTAATCATAGAAAATATTCTAAAACTCCTCCCAAGACATATTTTGATGGAGTCCCTACTAAGAGATGACATCCCACCACCTCTTGCTGGAGTCTCGAAGCATATAGGTCGCAAGTTTCACCCTCATATCTGGTGGTACCTCAATATGCTCGAATATTGTCAGCAAAGCTTCGAGCCACGACTTTGCAGCCTGAGGTTCTCCTTCCCCTGAGAAGGTGGGAGGATGATGCAGCTGGAAAACCCACGTCAAATCATCCATTGATGGGGCCGGAGTCTGCGCTCCTAGGAAGGCCTGCATAATCCTAAGAAAACCCTCTCTAAACTGTGCATCATCACCTAGGTTAGGTATAACTTATGGTGCCAAGACTGGCACATTAGGAGGATCTGCAGGGAGTCCCTGATCAGCTGTATCCAGTGTCAGATCATCGCCTTGTGGATAGCGTACAACTGAGGGACGTCTCGGTGGCATGATTCTATGAGGTCATACACACACCTCAGATCAAGATTAACTGGGACTGAACATAGGATTACATGACATGTACTTACGAAAGACTGTTTCTTCCTAAACAGAAGAACACATGACATGTAGTCAAAACTACACGGTGTGAATTCTGGGTTTTTCCAGATAGTAATCCTTAGAAACTACTCTGAAAGCTAGGGAATACTGAAATGAAAATTGAAAGTTCCAAATTCCATCCATGGGGGCCCATACTCCCCGCGAATCAAAGCTTGGAATCTTACACAAGTTATAACAAGGAAAACAAGCAATGATCCACCATATTCCGGTCCATGAGGGCCCATAACACCATAAGAACCAATGTTTGGCTTCCATATAAGAAAAGAACTATAAAAACAAATTATCTATCAAACAGAAGGAATTCCATCAAAGCATATGTCACAAAATCATGCATAATCTAAACAACGTCTTTCACAACTACATGAAGTCACTAATGCATCCTAGATGGCATGACAAGAATGCATGGCATGTGATTTCTAACAAGTGCCTATATGATGCATGACATGGAAGACCCTCATCTCATCAGGTTGTGATAGAAATAGAACCAAAATAAAAATAGTAATAACACAGAACATATGAATCACCCAACGGTGAAATAAAATCAACTGTAAAATTACAAACCAGTAAAATTGAAATAAACGAGGTAGTATGGATTTTCCCTATACACGGGTTAGCTACTCCCAGGCATAGCTTATTACCATGTACCTATTCCATCCTATCACTGGCTAGAAGGCTCCAAACAAAAAATCAAGAGAAAATAATTCCTCTGATACCACTTTCTAACATCCCAGTTCTGGAAGCCACCCAAAGGCACCCCGTACCTAGTTGGTCACATGGCCTCAAGCACATTTCCCTGAATGCCAGAGGCTTCCGACTAGCAGTGAGGGCCTTGGGTGTAATAATGGGGAAACTATGCCCTCATTGGAAGAGTAACATAGTGGAAGATAAACAAATATACAGTAGCGGAAGCAGTAAACATCCAAAAACAGAAAACAGTGGAAGACTGGGATAAAGAAACAATTGGAGCATACATATATATATATATATATATATAAATGATTCATGATACATATATGTCTAGTAAAAATATCCAAACAAGACACAATGCTGAGTACAGTACTAAATCAACGTATAAAAAGAAAACATATAAAATCCTCCACATCGCAAGCCTCATCTTGGTCCCATGCTCACCATCTCTAATGTAATCAAGTACCTGAAGTAGAAGGGTGATTCCCCTTATCTATACCTGCAGAAATGTAAATTGTTTGGGACCAAAATCATGGCCCAAACAGGGTGTGAGAATAAATCCTAGTAGGCAACCACCCAAAGATCTGTGCCTAACAGTCAGTGAATATATGTCAGGTAATGTACAAAAAGTAGTAAACAGGAAGTACTCAATAGTAAATAATCCCCAGTTTCAATATCAAGCAACAATTAGACAAACAGTTAAACACCAACAGGTAGCCCTCTGGGATGTGCCCATAGCCTATTCCCTCTTGTCATACCTAGAAATTACAAGAAACCCTCTGGGCATCACACTCAGTCTAGCCCCTCTGGTTCAGCTTAATACTTCATAAAGACTCTCTGAGGAAGCACACTTAGTCAATTTCTCTTATAGTCTAAGGTAGTCAAGGACTCTTTGAGGAAGCACACACGGTTAATTCCCCTTATAGCCCCAATGTAGTCAAGGACTCTCTAAGGAAGCACACACGATCAATTCCCCTTATAGCCCAAGGTCAAGAGACTCTCTAAGGAAGCTCCCACCATCAATTCCTCTTATAGTCCCAGGTCATTCGTAGACTCTCTAAGGAAGCTCACAAAGTCAATTCCCCTTATAGCCTGGAATGGTTCAAGGTAAATTCAAGTAACCAAAGACTATATGAGGAAGCTCACTCGGTCTATCCCCATCATAGTCTATAAATCCAAAGACTCTCTTAGGAACCTCACTTGGCCTATCCCCTTATAGTCTATAATTCTCAAAGACTCTCTGACTAAGCTCACTCGGTCTATACCCTTTTAGTCTACTACACTAGGTTCTCATGGCCCCATGTAAGTCAACGCATAACAATTATATAAGGCCAAAGTAACCCTACAGAACTACTTGGCTAAATATTCTATAGCATCTCAACATGTCAGAGTACAACACTCTATCCTACACTCACTAGGCATGAGAAAATAGGCAATACAAGACCAAATGGTCATAAATAGAACATGCATGGAAAAACATCCAATAATGGTAATCAATTATATTTACATCCAATTAAACTCCACACGTGCATACAAGCATGGAATGCAAAACACAGGGGTAATACGGTAAACAAACAATACCCCATTCAAGGGTATTGTTGCAATTGCACATTATATTCAATGACCTTAAAGAAAAAGGCACAAACCACCTACCTCTTAAGGTTTGGAAAAAATGACCTCTTCACCCAAATACTCTCCAACCTGGTGGACTCCTCCTCGAAACCACCTCAAAAACCCTTCCCTAACATCAACAAGGTCAACCTTTATCACACAAAGGCAACACAACCCTAGATCTACATGAAACCCTTGTAGATCTAGGAATTTAAGAGAGGGAGAGAGAGCTAACCCTAACCAAAACCTCAAAGAACCATAATAGGGACTTACCCAAGGAGAACTGCCATAGATCAGCCAAGAAACCCCTTTAATCTACCTCCAAACCATTCCAAGGATCTCCACCAACATCTAAAAATTGCAACTCCCATGTGATCCAGGAGTGGGAGGAGGAATAGTGCAGGAATGAAAAATCCCGAGTGGCCCGGGAATTAAAAACCCAAATTTTAAGTGGTCGCACGGTTACCTCGCATGGTTTGTAAAACTGTTCACTAACTGTGCGGTTTCCACTATATCATCCAAAGACTTCACACAAATTGCCCGTACGGTATGAAAAACCATGTGCAGCCCGTGCGGAGCCCACTGTCTCATCCAGCGGCTTCGCATGACTTGCTCGCACGGTTTGACAAACCGTTCGCAGCCTGTGCGGAGCCCACTGTCAAGGGTGCATGGTTTCCTGGGCTGGCCACATGGTTTGTTTAAACCATGCGCCAACAGTGCGCCCCTGCACAACCTCCGTAAATTTTATCTTTTTTCGCAAAAAAAATACTAGAAAAGGAAAACGTACCTGAAAGAAGGTTCGGGTTCTTACAGTGTGAAAGTGAATAAACTTAAGATAATTAAATAAGAATCCTGAAAAATTGAAATGATAAAGAAGGAATGTGATAAACCTAATAAATTTAGGAAATCAAATACTAATTGTTTGGATTGACTTGAAAAATTTCCCAAGACTAAAAAAATTGAGGATACAATTTTTTTTCCAATAATCAAGGTAAATAAGATTATGAAGTTTCCCCTAAAATATGTTCATTGATGACTAGGACGAAGAAAAAATTCCACACGAGGAACCAATCCTTGGGAAGAAAATATGTTCACAATCTATGAATCCTATCATCATGGAATAAATCACATCTCATATTGTTCCTTGAAAGAAGAAGAGAGTAGGGGTGAGGGGAAACTCTCATCCTGAAAGTTTTTTATTATGAAAAAAGAGGTTCCTCTTTATTTTAGATTATCTTATGTGTTTTTATATAACATGAATAGAATTAAAAGAGATGTTTGATGATATCAATACTGGACAACATGAATATATTTTAAATGATTTAGTATTTTGACTTATATGAAATTGAATAAAATAAGAGTATCCTTTAAAGGGAAATTAATTGAGGTGGTAGCTTTCAATATGTTATTTCAATGAAATCTGGAATGTATAGAAAGCCATAAAATCATGAAAGATGATGTATGAGAATCACACTTATAACCATTTTTTATGATTCCGTTAAAAAAATTTATTAAGGGGTATTATAGGTTATGAAATCATGAGAAAAAGGGGGAGTTACATGGATTGAACAAAAACTATACTGATTGTTTTTTGATATGTGTGTAGGTTACATGTTTTATTGAAATGAATCTATTTTAAAAAAGACCCTATTTGAGAATTTAAAAAATTATAATAATGTTATCACATGAATGGTAGTTTATGGATAACATAGAAAACCTTGGTTATATATCACTTATTTTCTAAACTGGTTTATCCCACATAGTCTTAAATAAGACCAACTAAAATTTATTTTCATAGAGAACCATGAGGTTTTATATTTATATCAAAAATGGGAGAAGATAATTTTGGATACCTTGAATGGATGAAGAATTTATGAGAAGAAAACTACATAACCATTTTAATTTTATTTTCAATAAATGGGAGAAACATTTGAGCACTCATATTGTCATTAAAAATGTGAAGATATATTGACAAAAAAATATGGAGATTGTTGATCCCAACAGTTTAATTTTTTTCAATGAGTCAATAATTTTTTGGTGGTGAAGATGTTTAGAGAACCATTATTGATTAAAAAATGGAATTATATGTCATGATTTAGACATCATACTTGACATATCTTATGATTTTTGAACTATTTATAAGCTCTAATACATGGTTAAATTGAGTATAATAACTAATACATTGTATAGAACTAGAGAATAAATACTTTGAAGAAAACTATTTAGTATTAAATCATTACAAGGGGATGTTATTTTAAGGGAATTAGATTCATTACAGTCCTGAAAATATTTATTTTCATGAAGAAATGTTTTGAATGTAATGGAAAATATGTTTCCAAATGAGGAATTATTGATGTTTGACTAATTTAAGATTAAATTAATTTGGTACTTATAAAAATATTCTTGAGAATGGATTGGTGTTCATAATTGGTTTTTATTATGTAATTTTTTGATGGGACTTTATTAAAAAATAGGCCATCCCATAGCCAACTAAGGACCCACCTCCACCACATATGGGACCCTAGCTTTAACCATGTGGGAGGAATGTTGAATTAGATAGACATGGGTAAAAGTTGGGTCAGTAGACATGAATAATGCCTATAAATAGTGCATTCTAGAACAAAGCACAAACATTGGGTGCATAAGTGGGTTCTTATAGAAACATGCAAGGGTGTGTGGTGGGAAAAAATAACTATGGTGGTATTTTTGGTCAAAATGTTTTTTTGGAAAGTTATGACATTATTGAAAAAGGAAGGTTTTCAATGGAGGTTTGAAGAGTTGGTGTGAATGTCATAACTGAATGCATGGATCATGAATATTAGAACCGATCATGTAGAGTACGAATGTCAGAACTGATCTCATTGAGTGAAAATGTATTAATTGATCATAAGAAGGGATAATTTGATCAAATGAAGCTGCAAATGGTCATTTTATAGATCATGATAAGTAGTTGAAGATATAGAATGATTGTCATAGGATATTAGAGAGAGATTATGCGAAGAACTTGATGACACTGCACGATTGTTAGAGGATCTTAGGGAGAGACCAGTTGAAGCACATGATGAAAAAAGGATATAAATGAAAGTGGATTCATGTGTTCATTTGAATTAATATGACCACATGAATATCATTGGATCACAAGATGAGATCACATGATGGACATGAAGAAAATTTCATTGATTAAGTAGGATTGACTTTGGATCTCTTGATGGGATCACACATAGCGCTAGAAGAAAACATCACTGACCATCACATGATTATCTATTGATATAGGTATGGGGTATTTTGAAGCATATAAATCCGATTTCCAGGCAGTTTTAATGGATTTATTTCCTTGATATGTAGAGTTAAGTAGATGTAATTTTTTTTTATAAATACCCACTAACCCATTCTTAAGAAAAAAATGAATATTTCTCAAGTGGTTTGATCTAATTAAAAGTTTTTTACAACAATAGAAGAAGTTGTTGAGATAGATTCCCATGAAAGGGTATCATTCCAGAATCACATGATCTATATGAATAGAAAGAGTTATTATAAAGGGGTATCATGAAGGATTATTCTGAAAGAATGTATGCTCCATTTCTTTGAACATAGGAGGATCCATCAGAATCAAATGATCCACATGATCAGAAAAATTTCTTGTTTTAAAGTTACATTATCTATGTAAATAGAACAGTTTATCATGATATTCTAGAAAAAAATGTCTTACAATACTTATACATAGAAAATATGTTGTATTGTAGTAACACAATCCGTGTGATCAGAAGAGAGAATAACATAGGGGTCTTGTGGAGGAGTCTTGTGGTGGGGTATCATTTAAGGGTCACATACCAGGGTCTCATGAAATTAGATATTAAATAAGGTTACCCTATTAATAATATCATTTTCATATTTTAATTTAGAAGAAGAATAATAATATTGAGGATCTGCACCATATGATAATATTTGCAGAAAGAGTTTATTCAATTCTATATCCAAATAAGTTTTAGGAAAACTTAGCATTTCTTATAATTTATACCAATGTGGGGAGGAGCTTACATGATCTCTCAAGGAAATGTGATTCTTGATGGTATATTCACAGCAAGGATGTGAAGAATCACATGAATTCCAAAGGAACCTATCTTACATTCGATGTAACTCTCAATAAGAGAAGATATTTTTCCTTGGACTATATTCCAATTGTTTTCCCTTCTAATGCAATGATCATAAGAAGGAACTATGAAAGAAGTGATCCTATGGAGATAGTGATTCTACCCCACACATTGTAAGGGTTTTGAGCCCAGGAATGAGTGACCTAAACCAACAAGTAGTGAGGTATGTGTTTTTTTCACACTAAATCACCATTGGATGCATAATCCTTAGATTATCCGATAGTGGATAACCAATTTATAATATATGTGTCCTTGTTCTTGCATTATTTCATTAATTTTAGTGCATCATTATCAGATAATCTAGGTAAGGATAAAATCAATATAAAAACTAAATATAAAAATAAGTGACCCCCATAGTAAATATTTCATGATCCAGTGGGGTAGAAAGAATTATGAAAAGATTGTGCAGACCCTAATTCACCCCACATAGGGTATCTAAGTCCCTTTTTGATCCTAATAGTTTTTATAAGAAAATAAGTTTATTTTATAATATTTTTTTACTCTGACTTTGTTCATTTGATTATTGATATTGAATTTTTAGTTTGATCTTATATTGGTAAGCCATGTAAATGGGTAGAACTTATAAGAAGAAGAATAAGTCTAGTATAATACCTCAATTTGGGAGTGTATATGGAAAGTGTGTGGGTTTGTTTAAGGAAACCAAAAAATTATAAGATTTTGAAACTATTTTATCATTCAATTATGATATAGAAAATAATGAATAACCTAACATACAATGTGATGTTGTAATTACTGATGATAATGAAATTACATGTAGGCTAAAATAAAACGTTTTCCACATAAAAAAAGAATTATATGATAAATAATAAGAAGAAAATAAGTTTCATGACATTTCGATATAAGTAAAAGAAATTCAATTCAATAAGATAAGTGGTTTGAATAAAATACCTTTTAAAGTTTCCACTAATCAAAGGGAGACGAATGATTCCCAATCTAAATAACTTCAAAAGATGTCCACAATTTGAAGAAAATAAAAGTTTATGACAAGGTAAATAATTTGAAATTAGAAAAAATTCATAATTTATAAGCTATAAATGATGATATTTCTATAAATCTATCAGAACTAGATGAGGATAACCAAAGTCTATAATCGTACAATTCATAGTTTAGTGATTTCATTGCTAAGATGAATTCTAAAATAAAGGAACAATGTGACATGGTGTATAAGCTCTATTGAGCATTCAAAAATGAGATGAACACAGGGAAGACCCTCAAGATATAATTTAATTATCAACTTGAATTAGGGGATAAAGAGATTAAATAAATTGGATAATATCTATAATAAATAAAGAATGAAATGGCTCAATCTAATTCTAAAGGCATTCCCAAATTTAAGGACACTTTATATTTATTATTTAACTATCTTTTATCAGGTAATAATGAAATGAAAAATGAAAAATGTTATATTTAAGATGAAAAACATAGAATTATTATCACATCAAAAAGATCATATAGTATTGTAAAAAATGGTATAGGTTATAATGAACCCTTAGATATAAATGATATAAAGAGAACATAAAATATTTTAAATAATATGGAAAATTCTGCAGGTTATAGAAATAGATCAAAAATTTATTTTATAATAAGTGATTATAACAGGTGTTATTCCTATGGGATGGATTTTCAAACTTCATGTTTTTGTTTTAATAATTGGAATATATTTATAACCATGAATACAAAAATATTCCTAAATATGAAAATATATAGAAGATTTTCAAATAATATAAAAGAAAAATCTCTCAGAAGAAAGTAGAAATGAAATTATATTATTGTGGGAGACTGGTACACACCATGACTATTTGTTAGGATGACCAAAGGATCAATGTCAATTGATGAACTCTAGATCCACCAATATATCATCTAAAAAACAATGACATGAGGTATGTTTTTAATGGGATATGTTTCATATATGACAATCATGGGTATTTGGAAATATATTCTAATCAAAAGAAAGAATGGAAAGTAAAAGTTACGCAAGGGAGATCCCCAAATCTATTGGTGAATATTGAGAAATACTATAATGAATGAAAAAAATTCAATGTTGGGAAATGTATTTACAATCTCAATGGTAATAGAAGGAGCTCAACAAAAGGTGTACCAGGAACCTCAACTATTACATTAACAATAACTCTTTTGGAAGGAATGTGAACAAACCTAGAAGAAAAAGTTATAAGATACTCTTGTTATGAGTAAAAATAATGTATGTTTAGTGAAATATTCACCCTAGCAAGAAAGGGAGAAGTAACTCAAATAAATGATAAAATAAGTATGACTAATGAATTCATAGAAATTCATAATTCATGAAACAAGTATGAAGTTAATTAAAGATAAAAAATTATGATGTTAATTCAAGATAAAGATACCTCTAATGGTGGAAGAAGATAGAGAATATGGATAGTGTAATGATTCCTCCTCAGATAAAGAATTATGAGAACCTATTTATAATTGAAGAATCTGTGAATTAACTTTATTCCAATGGGTTCAAACCCAAAATTGTAAAACATCCAAGCCTATAAAACCTATATATATCATAATAAGACAAATAATATGGGTAATTAATGTCTAGTTATATGGCTAGAATAATTGAATTTTTATTGGTAGTTAGAAGAAACATAAAATGAATACAATTTTTCATAAGAGAATATCAAAGGGTTGGTTCATTAGGACCAACCAAAATCCTCTTATTAAGGATTCCAAAGGTACCCCCATCCCCATGCAAAAAACTATTTCTAATATGTGTTTGATTTGATATAGGATTAAGGGGGAGATATGATTCATGGGATTTATGATATGAATGGGAATAACTGTATAATATTAATATAGATACCTGAAACAAGACGAATCAAAATTATTTAAATTAACATATGAAATCAGATTCAAAATGTGGTATTACAAAAAAAAAATATTTTTCAAATCCGAGTCTAGAAGTTTCATACTTTAGAAATGGAAGATCATATGATAATGATCATAATGTGAAAATAAATAGGTTTTTAGGGAGATTTTATTGAAAGAACATTATGATGTCTTTCCATAGTAGATAATAGAGCTCTATGAAATATTTAATATCAAGAATACTATATTAAAGAATGTCATGATAGAATAATCAATTAATGTAATTGAGTGACATGGAAGTAGTGTAGTTTATTTTCCTTAAATCTTGTTTCCTAAAAAGTGTTCTCACTCAGTAGGATTATAGGATTTGTCAATGACTCAATACTAATGGATAATTTCACTTTCGAAGAATCTGTCATCAATGTGCAACTATAATGAAGAATATGAATATAAGAATGAAAAGGGATAAAAAGAGAAAAGTTTCAATATTAATTTTTTACATAGATTCAACGGTGAAATTAAAAATAGTTGACATAGCCTATTAGCCTTCACATGTCCTGATATGGTGTCTTATGGGATAAGTACAAGTGAAAGAAAAAAAGGGATTAAAATCTCTCTTTATATGAATTTTTGTAGTTTGAATGATAATGTGTGTCCACTTATGAGTTTTTAGATTATTGAAAATATGATGCATCAATATAATTTATCACGGGAGAGTATAATAATATATTAAGGAACCCCTTATAGTATTATTTGAGAAAAGGGGGGAGATTGAAGTGAAGTATCTAGTTAGTATCCATTGTGATAATTCATGTTCTATACATCATATAAAAAAATATTGTAGATCACTCAAGAAAAAAGAACATTGTAATCAAATATCAATTTATCTAGAAGAAAATGGTTCATGGTCTTGTTATGGTATAGTATATTCCTAATGAACTATAGATTACAGACATCTTGATGAGTTCATACTCAAGGAATCATTTTCCTAGAATCAACTAGCTATTGGAGTTCAGTGGACTCCCCACACTTTCACAATGTGATTGTAAAACCACCTCCGCCATGGTATGGTTTGTTTTTCCATTATGTGATGGCTTTTGTTATTTACCATGTTGTAGAACAAAAATGAGTAATTTTTTTATTGAAAATGGGGTAAAAAATTCTTTAATAATGATGGGAGGAGAATATGTTAGGTGGAGTTGCAATACTGGGGGATAAACTGTTAGGAGAATCAGTGAAATAGGGGGAGAATCTATTAGGAGAAGCATCAGACATGAATATTTTTAAAATATGATGATTCTAATGTCAATATATCAATAAATAATAATCATGAAATGGCATAGAATTAAGTCCATGATGCAAGTAGTTAAATTTTTCATGATTATTTTATTTTTCATGCTTATTTGTATCATGTGGTATTATATTATGTTTTAAGGAAGTCCTTGATCACTATATGGGGTTGTAGATGGAAAATGGTTTCTCATGTGATTCACTTGTCAACAAGTTGTTTCTTAAAGTTTTGAAGTATTTTAAAAATAAATGGGGATATTATTTGAAAAAATTTATCTGATGGTTCTTTCGGTTTTATTATATTTGTTAACATGTTTTGACATCGTTGAAAAATATTGGTTATTTAAGGAGGATTGTTTAATTTGTGTGAATTTCGTAACTGAACATGTGGAGAGTGAATATTGTAACTGATCATGTGGATCATGATTGTTAAAATTGATTGGATGGAGTGAAAATTTCTAAAATGATCATGAAAATGAATCATTCAATTGCATGAAGTTACAAATGATCATGAGAATCGATCTTGTGAAGTGCTTGAAGACACCACATGATTGTGAGAGGATCCTCTAGAGTGATCATTAGTAGAAAATAAAGATGCAACATGATTTTTAGAGGATCTCATTGAGATATCATACAATGTTCATGAAGGAAAAAAGAAAAATAATAATGAAGGAATCATGTGGTTAATTGAAATCACGTGACCACATGAATGTATTTAGACCACGTGACAGGAACACACAAAGAATTTAAAGATAATTACGTTGATACGAAAATATTTCTATTAGATATTGTGATGGTATCACATGAAGTTATGGAATAAAATGTCATTGAACGCTGCGTGATTTTCAATTGATCTCACTATGGGGTCCTAAGAGGCATGTAAATATTATTTCTAAGGTATTGGAATGGATGGACATCCTCAAATTACAAAGTATAGGTGGTAGAATTTTGCTTACAAATAACCCCTGACCTATCCTTAAGAAAGAATGGTGCATGCTCAAGTGGTTTTATCAGAATTAAAGTATTCTATGAGAACTAAAGAAGGTCCTCTGTATGAGTCTCATGAAAGGGTATTATGCCATAATCCATCAGTCTGAAGGAAAAGACAAAGGTCTTATGAAGGTGTATTGAAAAGTAATGTATGTGATTTATCCTTATGCATATATAGATCCACCGAAATCATGCAATCAACATGATAAAAATATGGTCTTGAGCTAGAGTCATGTGATCTATATATATAGAAAAAATTCCCATGAACTGCATGAACATAATAGACTCTTGTGATAAATATAAGAAAAACATATTCATTAATTGAAGCTACGTGATTCATGTGATCTAAAGAGGTACTCATGGAGGGGTCTAGGGGAGGATTCTAACAGAGGAGTCTTTGGGAGGTGTCTCATGTAAGGGTTACATGTTAGGGTCTCACGAAAAGAGATACACATAAAATTTACCCTATGAATAATGTCATTTTCATATATGAATTCAGAAGAAGTAGAGTAAGAGGTATGAGGATATTCAATATCTAATATTTTTTACAGAATTAGTTTCTCCACTAATACATCCATGAC
Source organism: Viscum album (assembly GCA_963277665.1). Classification (NCBI taxonomy): domain Eukaryota; kingdom Viridiplantae; phylum Streptophyta; class Magnoliopsida; order Santalales; family Viscaceae; genus Viscum; species Viscum album. The sequence continues at coordinate 1,642,625,281 of OY728165.1, forward strand.
TCTGAAAGGAAGACTTGGCATATATTTTTTTCTTACCAAATTGAAGAGGAGGTTCCATGATATCTCATGGAAAGGTGATACTCGAGGGGATATTCACATCATAGTTTTGAATAAGCACATGATGTTTAAAGGCACCTACATTACATTCAGTGAAAATCTCAACAATACAATAGATATTATCTTAGATTTCATTTTAATTGTTTTTACTTCTAAACTATTGAGAATAACAGGAAAGTGTGAGGATAGTGATCCTTGGTAGATAATGAATCTATCCCAAACATTATAAGGGAAGTGTTATCATGAAGGAGTGGCCTAGAATAAACTAATAAGTAGCAAGCTTAGTGATTTTGGTTCACCAAAACACTTTTGGTTGGATTCTCCTTAGACTAGCCCATAGTGGTGAACCATGTAAAAATATTTGTGTACTGTGATTTTGTTATTACAGTACATTTAGTTCATCATCAGAGATAAAGTCGGTAAGGATAAGATCAAAATAAACACTAAAGGGAAAAATAATTGACCCTCATAATAAAGATCTCTAGATCCAGTGGGGTAGGATAAATTTTGGAAAAAATATCCATACACTAATTCACCCCCCCTATCAGGGTATCAAATACCCTTTGTTCCTAATAGTGTGGCATGACCCATGAATGGTCTGTGTGAATGGTGTCTCTAGGTAATGAACCTAGTGTTAGATTGATCTTTCAGTAGAATGGAATGTATTTTAAATGATAGTGAGGATGAATAAATATTTTTTGTGGGATGGGAAGTACACAATATTATTTTATGCTTTAAAAGGATAAAGATATAATATATCTATTCAATATATCCAATTCCAAAACATTATATGCCTCCACATTTTCATCCTAAATATACCATATTCGATAGTTTTTTTAGTTTAAACACTCAAAGCGACCACATATATTATCATGGATCGACCGCATGGATGGTTTGAGTTGACCATTCCAAGAATGATCCACCTATGCACAAACAATTTAAATTATTGCGATTAATATTATAGATCAACTATATGTTCATGATTCGGCACAAGTAGAATTATCATGTGATAATGTGATGAATTTTTTGGATCAACCATGCTCAATAGGACTAACCACACTTTCTTTGAATTTACTGCACAAAAGATTAGAAATTGACCATAACTAGTTTGGGAAATCTACCACATGAGCCTGAGATGGCGATACAATACATATGCTGAGATTCTATAATAATGATCTTGTGTTGTTGTATAAGGCATATGAAGTTCAACCTTAAAAAAGGGATACAGTAAGAATGATTTTTTAAAGAAAAATAATGAATTTGATATAGGTTTGTTCTTAGTGTGGATAAAGATACATGTCATTTATATGTTTTTGGGTATGTATATTAATTGAGGAATGCATCCAGTTTCACATTCATGATTATAAGACTGTCCATGATCTCATTAAATAATGATGAGTTTAGTGCTTATATATCCAAGGAATAATGATAATACATGAAAACCATATTATCCCTATATTCAAGGGTTTTATAGGTTTATCCCAAGTTCCTTAGGTATTTTATAGAGGCTCTAGTTCATGCATATCCCATGATTCCTGCATGAATATCAGATGAGATAGATCTGTGGTATTTCATGGATGATTAGTTAAGCTAAGGATTTCATGTATTTTAGATATGGGTCATATACATACCATGAATGAATGCATTCTACATATCATGTTTGTGGGAGAAAATGGAGAAATATGCATAGTACTAGCTTTAGTAAATCTTGAAGATACACCTAATGTGTGTGGTAATTTAAGGATTAATAAAGAAGATATATAAAATAAATAAATTTTACAAGTTTAAATAATGAATTTGATTCTTATTTTATTAATGACTGAGTGAAGTAGTCACAGTTTAATGAGAACAAAATTATTCATCATCCACTTTATTAATAAATGAGAATACTCAAATTACATGGTTATTTACTATAAGGTATTATAGAATTACTTTTAGAATAGTCATAATTGAATTAATGATGAATTATTTCGTGTTATTGATTAGGAAATAATTACTGTAATAATGAGTTAATGATATATTTATAATGATTAAATTATGACAAGCTTTCTATGTATAATATCATGATACAAGATTGTGATTTATGTTGAAAATGATGATCAAATATATTTGATGAATTCAATATATATAGAGAAGGAGAAGAATAATAAATTTTTTTGGGTATTTGAACAAGCATTTATATGTGAGATTATATTGGGACATTTAACATGAAATTATTTCTAGAAAATTTTAGGAGAAAATTTAGGAATTTATTACCAAATTGAAAGGAGTAAAATACATATCCGAAATGATTGGAGTGTTTCCATATTAAAGTAAAATTACTACAACAATAATGAGAATAATATTCAAGAAACTATTATTGAAAATATAAATTATAAATTCAAGTGGTGATGATTCTATAATAAAATAATAACTCTCATGTACATTGAAAATCATTTTATACAACCTAATACATAAAATTATCAAAGAGAAAAAGAGAAAAAAATCCAAGATTTCTTGAAAAGGACACACTTGAGTATTCAAAGACTGAGTGAACAGATCATTCAAGATCTAAGAAGAGTTTCAAGGAAACTAGACTTGTTTTATGTAACTATTTAATACCTTAAAGACTTTTAAATGAGAATACCTAATCATGTAGGCTTATGGAAGAAGGATGTAATCTAGAAGGTTGATTATCTTTCTAAGTTGTGTATTATCCCTAAATAAGTTAAGAAGTTCTCTATTGGACTCTGGATTTAGAGGATTATAGTGGGAATCTCTATTTATAATACTCGAGTTATCTTTGAATGTAATCACTTGGTTGATAGTGGAAAAACTATGTTGGGGGGGGGGGGAGGGGGAAGACTAATGCATCTTGAAGTAGAATTTTATACAAAACCTTGTAAATATTGTGTGTTTCTCTCTATATTATAACAACTTCACATGATGTGATATTGAGAGATTATATTTAGTGGATTGAGAAATATAAACATTTTGAGAGGTTGAATTGGGTGTAATGAGAATTAATAAAATGAAACCACTAATCCCCCCCCCCCCAGTGGTTCATATGACCAAGGGAACTTCAACACCAATGCAATGATATTATAATATAGTAATGGAGATGAAATAATAGATAATGATAAATAATATGATTTAATGTTCAATTAAATGAGAATTATGGAAAAATAATTGGTTAAAAATAAATTTCCAAAGGTAGAACAATAAATAATGATAAGTGAGAATTCCCATTTATTTAAAATTTTACATGTTTATTGAATCAACCAAACTAATCACACCACATTTTAGATTATATTAGATGTGAAAAGTTGTGATAAAGGAAGGATGGTAAAGATAATATTGGGGAATTTGTGGAGTTATATTCATCATAAGGAAATAATAATCCCTAAAATATGATTTCCTAAGGAGTATAAATTCTCATTGACTTCAATTTTGGATACACTCTTTAACACCTTCACCTTTTAAGATAGAAAAATTATTTTAGGAACTTTGGTGTGGAATAATAGGATTGATCATTTAAAAAAATAAAAATTATCCTGATTGAATTGAGTAATCAACTTGATGTACTCTTTTATTTTATATTTTATGAATTTTTTAAGATGAAATATTCACTGATTATTGATTTTCTACCAATTGTGAGTTAGTAGTCACTTTAAGGGTTAATTGATTAAGATTATGAGGATGTGTAGTTCACTAAAGATTTATTTCTATATTAAATTATTGGTTTATATTTAGGGTCAAATTTATATTTATCAATTTGTCTTATTCATTATCATTTAATTGATAAATGTATTAATATAGGAGAAAAAATGATATAGTGAAGGAAGATATTTTTTTTATAAAAGTATCCTTGGTACTTATTTTTCTTATAATATTGGTATTTAAATATTATTAGTAACAATACGTTCTTTTGTTCATAAATAATTTCAATAATTATATTTTTAACAAAAAATTATAAAGTATATATCAATTAAATTTGAATATTCCCACTAACTGATTCAATGATATACACAATTAAATGAAATAATATTTTTATAAATACCATCCGTTTAAAATAATTTAATATCTCCACTTTTTTATAAGAATTAATAATTTGTAGACAATTCTATTTCCATTATATTTTTTAAAATTCAAAATTAAAGATTAATTAATTTACACTTTACAATATTCTAGGATATTTATTAATTAAGTTCCTTATTGATCGATCTTGGTCCCTAAACAGTACTATGTCCCTATAGTTTTAGTAAAAGGGTCTTAGAAGTATAAACTCTCAAACATAACACTACCCATTGGAATTCATAATCCCTTAGGGTGAGCAAAGTTTTCTTTTCTCTTTCATGGGACTAAATTTTTGCATCAAACATGAAAATATAACGATTAGTTGGTTAGTGGATTAAAATCATTTCATTATTCTATTTTTTATTGATATTACATTTTATTTGTGTGAGTTTTATAATATTTTTTCTCACAGGTGTTATGTGAATGATAACAATGCCAATAACTTGATTAAGGAGTGATGATTATATTGCTCCATTGTTATTTAATCCCATGATTAATAGGTTCTTTTTACCAACCAATGAGCATTGATTTATAAATAAAATTTCCAAAATTTGAATGAGAAACGATTAGGATATATTGGTAAAGAAGTTATAAACATGATGAGGGAGATGATGATCATTGATTAAGGCATCCCAAAATATAGTGAACTACACTGAGTAGTTTCTGCACACCAATACAAGCCAAAAACATTGAGACCATTCCATGCTTGCTTGAAATGATATAATATGTTTCCCAGATTATTTCCCCAAACAGAAATGACATAATTGGACATATTTATATTTTTATTGATTTTATTTACATTGAAGATAGAGGGATATTATAATGAATATATACAAATAATTTATTTTCCATTTTCATTATAAAGAAATAAAACTGATTTGTTGAAAGGGTTATTGTCTAGATAGATCACCGCACATGGTTCATTTTCATATAAATTTATGGAAATGTACTTTAGACCCTCAATTTTTGTGAAAATATATTCAAAATTTTATAAAAAGGTATAAATAATTAATGTTTATGATACGAGAATAATTTTTAAATATATAAAGAATTTTTCTACAACATGATGTATGATTTTTTGTGAAACTTTAGATTTTAGACTTATTTTATATACCAAAACAAGTGTGGTCATCATTGGTATCACCAAAAGAGTGTTCTAATAGAATATAATAAGAATTTCAAAAAAAATCTTATATAAATTTTTATGAAATATATATTAATTCCAAGGATAATGAGGCCTTCCATGATGATGAATTTACTATAGATAAGAGAATAATATGATAGGAATCTAGGTCTAAGATATTTTGAAATAATTATGGGATTTGGTAGAAATTAAAAGTAATATAGAACTGATGTAGGAACATCATGAACTTTCATGTGATATATTTTGAGGACAATAATTATTTAAAGATAACCAAGCCATAATATAGTGGAATAAAATGGTGTAGTAAATTTTACTAGGTATAACCCATATAAAAATTTATTTCAAAATCAATATGGAAAGTAATTATGGTTGAAAAAAATAAATGATGGAAGGAAAAAAAGGTATTAAAGTTTTCAATCATACTCAAATTATACCAAAATTTCGAAAAGAACAGTATTTTATTACCATGTTAACCAAAATTCTCATTGCTTGAGAACTTCAATGAACCATCCACCACTACAATAGTTTCAACAGAAAAACCAAGAGGCTCACCCCTCTTTTGAATCAATGGTATCTCAATAAATCAAGGAAAATAAGAAACATTTATCTATGGTTGATATAAAGATAATAAACCAGGACACAAATTTGAAAAACTATAAATTATATCTAGGGAATATCAAAAATAATTTTGGATAAGTCTTAAAAAAATATACCCGAGATACTATCTAACACATTATTGGGTAATACCAATGCTCAAATAGAGAAGGAAAATTATATTATATTGATGAATAGGATGGATCCAATGGAAAATAAAATAATACAATTGAACATGGTGTGGAAATGTTAAAATAAGTGGAGGAATTAAGAAAGTAATCAGTAAAATAAGCAAGTAAGGAGGATAAGAAAAATTAAATAAGGATTAGAAAAGTAAAACTGAAATGACAATAGATGAAAGGTGAAGCAGCTCCTAGATCGTGCTCCGGATTCCTACCTGAAGGGTAGGTATAGATGTCCTCCTCATCACTCCACGTCTATCGGTCCACTCCGTGTGCCATCACGCCAAGTGTCCACCTCTAGGTATTGTCCAGTCCTCGTACACTCTACCTCGATCAGCACTGTCCATCGTCTGCATCCAACACAACGAGGTGCGAGCGTAGCCCATGCAGGGGTGAGAATATCGATACTCAGTAGGGACCCTGAGACCCTTAAGGTCTCACAAAATCAAACAAGGATAAACCACAAAGAAAGATCTCAATAGATAACCTTTACTTAGGTATATTACCATAAATATACCTAAGTTATCAAGCAACCCATCTTAATCATGAGGAAAAACACAAAGGTCATTGACTCAGCTCAAACAAGGATTTTTATTCATGATGATGAAAACACTGCTGCTGGAGGAACTCCTCCTCTATTGAGCACAATAGTCCTGTCATGACTCTGAGGTTCCACTCACTAACCTTAGACTGCTAAGGTACTCCTCCTGTCGAGTACCGTGGGTCTGCCACCTCACAAAGTAGTGCTCCCCCTCATAGCCTATGGAGGTACTCCTCTTGTCGAATATCGTGGGTCTTCTACCTCACAAATTAGTGCTCCTACGCCATGGGTCTGCCACCTCACAATGTAGTGCTCCCCATTGGGCTATACAAGCCACTCCGAATCAAATCGGACAAGCAGTCATTATGTCTCAGCCAGCTACAAGGTCACTGTACTCCATACGCTTGTCTCTGGGAGGATCCGCTCAATGAGCCACTGTTTGACACTCCAAGTGTCACGAAGTCCCACTAAGAAAAATCAAAAAGATTCGTCACGTCATAGGGAAATCAATGCAACAGACAGCACGTCAATCAGACGCCCGGTCTGTGAGTTATTAGCCTTTTTGTCCCGAGGGCCCGGTTGGTTTCGTGTACGAACCAACCTGACCGTATCACAACTATACCTTGAATTCCAATAGGGTATAATAAAAGAAACCCTTTCTCAATGTGATTACCAACGCCACTGATGATTCGTCAAACAGACGTCCGGTCTGAGAGTTATTGGCTTTTCTGTTCCAGGGGCCCCTGTAGAGACCCAAAGCCTGACGTACATGGATGTTACATTACTTTTGCGGAATAATTAGTACATAAAAAAAACACACACAAGGACCGTAATAGTTTAGTGTCTTTGGAAACTTGGAATATAATCTTCTAATCGTGGTGAAAGATCTTCAACATCTCCCATAGAGATCTTCCCCTTTTTGTCTTACCTAAAACCTTTCTTTATATCCTGGGGAAAAGAAAACATAAAAGGGGTGAGCTCAAATGCCCAGTAAGGGTAAACATAGAGAACATAAAACAATCCATAAAAATTTAAATGCTAAAACTTGAACATAAAATCTAAACATCAAAATCTTGAGCAAAGACATGAATCTTGGAAGTACGTAAGGCATATATCATAAGGGAACATCAATAATGATAAAATAGCAAGGGAATAAAACATGTTACTGTGGAAACCATTAATCACATGTTATGATTTCCATAGTATCCAAGGCATTGCTTCCAAGATCATGTTAGTGGACAAAGTCCCTTTCTGAATCGAGTTCACTCCTCATTTCAGTCCTGTAACACTGAACCGGATTAACTTACCTTTCCGGCCATGTCTATCTCATGAGATATAAATCTTTACCCAATTCATTGGAGGGAGATATAGGTCCCACCCATCTCATAATTAAATCATTCTTACTTTTGCCACAAAATAAACATACATCATTCATAATAACCCAACTAATAAAATGGGGTTCATAAACATAATCCCATCATAACATAATCCATATAAAAAATGGATATCATTTCATAATAAGAAAAGTGAAACCATGTAAATCATAGAGACATTATACTTAAAACATACACATATTAAATAATATCCTCTTAGATGGAAAATGTTTTTGATAAAACACTTTAAATGAATTCTTGAGGAAAATATCCTTTCTTTTTCAAAGTCAATTTCTTTTCACAAAACGTCATGAAAATTTAAAAGAAAAAGATTTTGTTGAAAATATTCATGAAATATTTTGGAGGAAGCTTCATGAAAATAAGGCTTTATAAAACCATAAAAAATCCATTCATTCCGTATAAGTTAAAAAAACATTCTTCTCATACTTTTGTCGGAAAAGTCAAAAAGTACCTTGTATGGTAAATAAAAGAAAGATTCCTTCCATACAGTGGGGTAAAAGTCAAAATGGGTAAAAAGGACTTTAAACATACATGAAAACACTTTTATAAATCATGGACATGATGATTTCAATAACCTGAGTAAATACTTACAAATAAGCAATCTCAGATAAAAATGAGATTTGCAAAATTATCCCTTACCTTAGGTCCGATATGCTTCGTACGTATCCGAACCTCATCTTCTTTGAAGCGCCTCTTTGAGACCTCCTTTTAGGGAACTAAAATTGGTCTTTGAAGAATACCATGACCTCTAGGATGTTTATAGGGAAGTGGAGAAGATAATTTGGTAGGGGTTGGCCGAGCTTGAAGGCTCAAAGTGGTGTGAGGAAGAGAGGGAGGAGGTTCCCTTTTATAAGGGAGGAGAGGGTCACCTTTGGAATAACTAAAAATATTATTTTATTATAAAGTCATATTCGGTTTTTAATAGCTCCAAATTGTGTTATTTAGAATCTAAGGTGGAAATGGGTCAAAATACTCTCATCCAATAGAATTTATACAAGTTTAGGTTTCTATTTTAAACTTATCATTTAGATTTAACTTTAAGTTAAATAATTTCTCTTTTACCGTGTCTTCTTGTTTTATTACACTATAAGGTTAATAAACTTATTATAACAAGCCAAACGAACACCAAGTTGTTTATTATTAACATATATATCCTTATCTAAGTCATTTTTCCAAAACTTATATTTTTAGGAATAAAATAACAATTACTAATATAATATGTTTTGAAAAACTATTTTATGTCAATTTTGACACTATTTGGTAATTGATTTTTGTGAAAATCATAAGATAATGATTATCTCTAAAAATGTTAATTAAATCAATAAAAACATGTCATATTAACCTAAAAAATTAGTGGAATTCATAAAAAGTCTCAAATTATATTTATTTGGGTATTTATAACATCAATTATGTCAATATTTCATTAATAAGATAATTACTGCATCATCATTATGTCATAAATAAATTAAATTATTTTAAGTCTAAAAAAAACAATTAAGTAGGAAATCTTATTATCTTTATAATGAATTTTTTTTGTCGAATTTATCTTATGTATAACCCTATATTAAAAATGATTTATTTATTAAACTTTGATTTTAACTATTTTAACCCTTCTTTAAATCAATTAATAATAAATGTCCTAATCTAATCCAAGTGGGTCTAAATGGTCATATTTTATTCCTAAGGTTGTTTTTGGTCTAATTACACTTATCCAATAGAATTAGGACATGTGTTAGGGTAATAATAATACCATTTTTACCCTTAATTACCCTATTTACTTTTAACCATGGTAAAAAAAGTAAAAAGTTACTATTCACAAAAAATTATTTTCATCTCATTGAACCACATTTTACTTACTGACATCAACCGTTTCTCTTGGATTTTTGAAATTCCACTCGTAGAAGCGGTAAAATTATGTTTTATGTGAATTTGGTAATTCTCCTAGGAGGTGGGTAAAAGACGGTCAAAAGTTCAATAAAATTTTTATATATCTAAAATTATTATAAAATGACGCTAATGAATTACATTGAACTTATATTGGTATTATGTATCAATTTTGACCTAAAATAAATTTAAATAAAATAAATAATTATTTAAATAAAAAGTTGGTTTTTAAATAGTAACCTAGTGTTTTCACTATTCATAAAAAATTGAAAGTTTTCAGAAAAATACCAAAGTTTCACCCTAGGATAATTTTGATATTCTGAATCCAAAAATGAAGTCCATTTTGAAAGATAAAATTTATAAAATTTCAAAAAGTGGGTATTACTATTCATAACCGCTAGTTTTTATAACATATCGTTGTTTAGCGAAACTCAGTATTACGTACAACACACGCTATCGTGGAAGGTCGCGATTGCATGTAATGCAAGGCAAGTCAGGGATGCATGTTGTGAAAGCTCCTTTTGGTGTAGCGTACAACACAAGACATTAATTAAAAAGAATATTTGTCATAAAATCTCGGGGTGTTATATTCTACCCCCCTTAAAATGAATTTTTCCCTCGAAATTCGTCAGGGTTATAAATGGTTTACTACTCAAAAGTTTCTTTAATAGAAACCCACATTGTAAAAAGGAATACCAAAACCAATATTTAAAAACAAAAGTATGAAACGTAACGGTTACACAAATAAACTAATCACTGGGTTTCCACATAGGTGAAAATATAGATATGGAAGAGAAATCTAACCATCATGTTCTGATGGAGAGTGGTAGAGAACATGGCTATAGAAAATCCAGCAATCACAAATCCATAGATTTGTGAAGATCTAAGGTACCATCTGATTAATCGGATAAAAGGGCACTAGGACAAAATTTTTGGTTTCCAATATCATTTCCCTAAAGTTGAAAAATCTGAATTAGAAGAAATACTTTCTTGATTTTGGTACAATCTCACTGTTGTTGGTTCTTTGAACAATTTCCACTTCATCTCTTAAAGAAATGAAGTTGAAATTGTCATTTATGAAGTGTTAGAATATCATGAGATAGAATGATGAGTCATTACATCTATTTCAAACAAAAGGTTAGAAAAAGTTATCAAATATACATAAGTCCATCTATGGTGAGGTGAATCGTATACGATTCCAAAAATGAGCTTATAATTCATCTATCTTGCTGCTTAATAAAATAAAAATAGTTTTTACTAACCAGGGACTTCTTGTAGGCCAGTGGTATGCGATAAAGGCCAGTCACACTTTGGTTGTGGTTTAGATTCCCACAGCCTTGTCCGACGCGATGGGTTGTCGCCCATCCTGTAGGTTGTCCTTTTTCTAAAACTACATTACTATAACATCCCATCAATAATATCGAAAAAACATCTTATCCTTAAATAATACTAACTTATGTCCAACATGATCCATTCCAATCTTTAGGCTTATCCATAATACTGCAGTTCACTCTCATAATATAGTGAAAATGATTACCAGATATTTTATATAAAAAGCATGTTAATACCATCGTTGATCCCCATATATCATAAGATATGTCTTGTTGGTCACATTCCAAACATTCGAAGGCCTTAATCATGTATTCTCTTGAAAACTGAATACCCATTGAGTCTTAGTAAAAACACGAGTGCTGTCAAAAGTTAACTCTTTTCACATACCAAAACCACAAACCATGATATAAATATTTCTTTATATCAGTCATGAGCTCATGAATACTATCAAACATTTCATTTTCTCCTTATCCCTTCATCATGCGTATATCATCTTTTTTCTAAAAATATCTCAATCACTTTCCATGGTTACTGGTACCATAAAATTATTGAAAACCACAATATACCAATACATAAATATTCCAATATTCCACGATACTATATACAACATTATTTTGGAATCCCATTACATAAACACATATTCATTCCACCACATCGTTGTCATATTCAACATCGCCAATAGTGATCGCATGTGACTTCCCTTTTTTCCTTTGCCTTAAGTGGTTGCCCATGTCAATCATCATGAACCCTTGTATTAGGGCATTGATTAGCATAATGCCCCATTTCATTGCACTTGAAGCATTGAAGTGTTGGTGGTGAGTTCTCTGCAGTATTCTATTTATTCACACCATTAGCAACCCTTTTTAAATTACTTCGACACTCAGCTGCTCGATGACCTTCTTTTGCACACTTAAAAAATTTTCTAGTCCCTTTAAGACAATCTCCACCATGCTTCTTTCCACACATTGAGCATAAGGAAACATTTATCTTCTTTTCACCATTATTCTGAGATTTCTCCTTGAACTCCATCTTTCGTTTCTTGTCAAAACCATGAGATGGATATGTAACAACAACTTCCATTTATACCTCGATAGCACAATGCACAATTTCTTCATAGCTACTGAAGTCTCTTATAGATAATTCCCTTCGAAGATTTGGTTTTAAGCCACTGAAGAATCGATCGATCTTACTCTCAGGTTGGATAATAATACAAGAAGCATACCTTGCAAGTCTTGTAAAATTTTCTTCGTAGGTACCAATAGATTCATCATCCTTTTTCTTTAGTTCAAAAAACTATTTCTCCATCTTTGTTCGAAGAATATGAGGGAAGTACTTATTAAAAAATAGGTTCTTGAACTCATCCCATTCCATGGACTCAATTTCATCCCTTTGCCTCATATTCTTAATAATATTCCACCATTGATCAGCATCACCTTCCAAACGATATACTGCTAAGATGACTTTATCATGTTTAGAACATTGAAGAACTGAAAATATCTTTTCAGTGGTACTGATCCATTGTTCAGCGACAAGTGGATCAGAAGACCCACTAAAAGAAGGTGGACATTTCCTCATGAAGGACTCAATAGAATATTGTTCTATTTTCTGCTCATTTAGAAGTCCAGAATGATTCATAGCTTGTGTAAGTATAGCAATAAATTTTTTCACTCCATCTCCCATAACATTTGTTTGTTCATGAGGACAATCATTGCATTGTCCATTGCATTGATCAAAACAGTTCCTTCAGGTTCCAGCCATCGTCTAAAACCCAAAAAGAATAGTGTGAGAGGAAAAAATCATGCTATGGAAAACAACATAATAAAGGGGGAGTACCTTCAATATCTAACATATTAGGTTACCATAATTCTAGTACTATAACATACACATATAATTAACCTTAGGGACATCCCTAGACATACCTTAGAAATATCTCTAGGGATCTCACTAAAGTTCTCTCATCCTAGCTTCCAAAGGTTGAAGAAACCTTTCCTCTGATACCAACTGTAGAGACCCAAATCCTGACATACATGGACGTTACATTACTTTATCAAAATACTTAGTACATAACAAAAACAGACACACAAGGACCGTAATAGTTTACTGTCTTTGGAAACTCGGAATTTAATCTTCTAATCATGGTGAAAGATCTTCAATATCTCCCATAAAGATATTCCCCTTTTTTTCTTACCTAAAGCCTTTCTTTATATCCCGGGGAAAATAAAACATACAAGGGGTGAGCTCAAATGCCCAGTAAGGGTAAACATAGAGAACATAAAACAATCCATACACATTTAAATGCAAAAACATGAAGATAAAATCAAAACATCAAAATCTTGAGCAAATACATGAATCTTAGAAGTACGTAAGGCATATATCATAAGGGAACATCAATCATGATAAAATAGAATGGGAATAAAACATGTAATTGTGGAAAGTATTAAGCACATGTTATGATTTCCATAGTAGCCAAGGCATTGCTGCCAAGACCATCTTAGTGGACAAAGTCCCTTTCTGAATCGAGTTCACTCCTCGTTTCAGTCCGGTAACACTGAACCGGATTAACTTACCATTCCAGCCATGTCTATCTCATGAGATATAAATCTTTACCTAATGCATTGGAGGGAGATATAGGTCCCACCCATCTCATAATGAAATCATTCTTACTTGTGCTACAAAATAAACATACATCATTCATAATAACCCAACGAATAAAATGAGGTTCATAAACATAATCCCATCATCACATAATCCATATAAAAGAAATGGATACCATTTCATAATAAGAAAAGTGAAACCATATAAATCATAGAGACATTATCCTTGAAACATACACATATGAAATAATGTCATCTAAGATGGAAAAATGGTTTTGATAAAACACTTGAAATTAATTCTTGTGGAAAATATCCTTTATTCTTCAAAATCAATTTCTTTTCACAAAACATCATGAAATTTTAAAAGAAAGAGATTTTTTTGAAAATAGTAATGAAATATTTTGGAGGAAGCTTCATGAAAATAAGGTTTTATAAAACCGTAAAAATCCTTTCATGCTGTATACATTAAAAAAACATTCTTCTCGTACTTTTTTTGGAAAAGTCCAAAAGTACCTTGTAGGGTAAATAAAAGAAATATTCCTTCCATACCATGGGGTAAAAGTCAAAATGGGTAAAAAGGACTTTAAAAATACATGAAAACACTTTTATAAATCATGGACATGGAAGATTTAAATAACCCCAATAAATACTTACAAATAAGAAATCTCGGATAAAAATGAGATTTGCAAAATTATCCCTTACCTTAGGTCCGATATGCTTCGTACGTATCCGAATCTCCTCTTTTTTGAAGCGCCTCTTTTAGACCTCCTCTTAGGGCACTAAAATTTTTCTTTGAAGAAGACCATGACCCTTAGGATGTTTCTAGGGAAGTAGAGAAGGGAATTTGGTAGGGGTTGGCCGAGCATGAAGGCTCAAAGTGGTGTGAGGAAGAGAGGGCGGAGGTTCCCTTTCATAAGGGAGGAGAGGGGCACCTTTGGAATTACTAAAAATATTATTTTATTATAAAGTCATATTCGGTTTTTAATAGCTCCAAATTGAGTTATTTCGAAGCTAAGGTGGGGATGGGTGGAAATCCTCTCATCCAATAGAATTTATACAAGTTTATGTTTCTATTTTAACCTTATCATTTAGATTTAACTTTAAGTTAAATAATTTCTCTTTTACCGTGTCTTCTTGTTTTCTTACACTATAAGGTTAATAAACTTCCTATAATAAGCCAAAATAACCTCAAGTAGTTTATTATTAACATATATAACCTTATATAAGTCATTTGGCCGAACCTTAGATTTTTAGGAATAAAATAACAACTAATAATATAATATTTGTTTTAAAAACTATTTTATGTCAATTTTGACACTATTTGGTAATTTAATTTTGTGAAAATCATAATAGAATTATTATCTCGAAAAAAGTTAATTAAATCAATACTAACATGTCATATTAACCTAGAAAATTAGTGTAATTCATAAAAAGTCTCAAATTATATTTATTTGGGTATTTATAACATCAATTATGTCAACATTTCATTAGTAAGATAATTACTGCATCATCATTATGTCATAAATAAATTAAATTATTTTAAGTCTAAAAATTACCAATAAAATACCATTATGTATTAAATCTTTTTATATTTCTAATGAATTTTTATAGTCAAATTTATCTTATGTATAACCCTATATTAAAAATGATTTAGTTATTAAACTTTGATTTTAACTATTTTAACCCTTCTTTAAATAAATTAATAATAAATGTCCTAATCTAATCCAAGTGGGCCTAAATGGTCATATTTTATTCCTAAGGTTGTTTCTGGTCGAATTACACTTATCCAATAGAATTAGGACATGTGTTCGGGTAATAATAATATCATTTTTACCCTTAATTACCCTATTTACTTTTAACCATGGTAAAAAATAGTAAAAAGTTACTATTCACCAAAAATTATTTTCATCTCATTGAACCACATTTTACTTATTGACATCAACCGTGTCTCTCGGATTTTTTAAATTCCACTCATAGAAGTGGTAAAATTAAGTTTTATGTGAATTTGGTAATTCTCCTAGGAGGTGGGTAAAAGACGGTCAAAAGTTCAATAAAATTTTTATATATCTAAAATTATTATAAAATTACTCCAATGAATTACATTGAACTGATATAGGTATTATGTATCAATTTTTACCTAGAATAAATTTAAATAAAATAAAAAATTATTTAAATAAAAAGTCGGTTTTTAAATAGTAACCCAGTGTTTTCACTATTCATCAAAAATTGAATGTTTTCAGAAAAATACCAAAATTTTACCATAGGATAATTTAGATATTCTGAATCCAAAAATGAAGTCCATTTTGAAAGATAAAATTTAAAAAATTTCAAAAAGTGGGTATTACTATTCATAATGGCTAGTTTTTATAACATATCGTTGTTTAGCGAAACATGGTATTGTGTACAACACACGCTATCGTGGAAGGTCACGATTGTGTGTAATGAAAGGCAAGTCAGGTTTGCGTGTTGTGCAAGCTCCTTTTGGTGTAGCGTACAACACAATACATTAATTAAAAAGAATATATTTCATATAATCTCGGGGTGTTACAGCCCGGTTGGATTTTGGGTACAATCTGACCCAGCCATACTCCGACTAAATCCAAAACTCAGGTGAAGTATGTCAAAAGAACCGTATCATCAAGAGGAATCCAACATAGTCGACGACATGTCAATCAGATGTCCGGTCCTTATATTATGAGTGTTTCCGCTCTGAGGGCCCGATTGGATTCATGTTCTATCCAACCCAGTCGTACTTCAAATGACACTGATTAACCAAATTGGTCACAAAACATATAAATATATAATTACTATAACCAAAAACTTATATGAGGGTTTTATATTTGATGAATTTTTAGAGATGTTCGAAAGTAGAATTCTAAAGAAACAAACCTGAAATTTATTTTTAGATATTTTAAGTTACAAATATCATTATGTGTTAGAAATCAAATATGATCCAATATGTGATATTCTATTTAGGAATTTTATGATCCACAAAGTAGTTCAAGAAATATTTATTTTGGAATTTAATATTCTTTTCTAGTTGTGTAGCAGATGGTTGATGCCAAGGATAACAAAAGTTGAGTAGATGAGGGGTTAGTTTATTGATGAGATCACTAACATTCATAGGTGAATGGAATTATTTTGGGAGTATACTTTAATGTTGTAACAAATTTAGAAGATGATATAGGATTATTGTCCATAAGACAGAAGGCACATGACCACTAGCTTGTTCACACTAACAAAGTGTTTTTTAGGAAATAGAAAAGACATGGACCACCCTATATGAATTTGATTCTTTAATATATTAATTATGTTTCTTCATTAATATTTAGTTTTTATAAATTTTTATTGGAATAGAAACAGATTTTGTTCCATGAAAGATTATGTCCCACCATGATTAGGCTTCCCAAGATGATGTGACATTGTGGTGAGTAAATCATGCCATATTGGTGATCCCATAAATGTAAATTTCTGGGCATTTTGGAGCAAAATGGGTTTTTATGATATGAATTGGTTGGACATTATATAACTAACATTACATTATTAATATGATCATAATATATGATTTAGAATATTCATAGTTAAAGGATTAGATCATGCTGTGAATGATACCACAAAAAGAATTGTGTTTAGGATTTTTTTCAGTTTTCGAAATATAGAATAAATTTATGTCTTGAAATTTTTGAGGATAAAAATTAGATAGGTTTTTCATTCCATAAAAATGGAGTTATTTCTTGAACTTTTTTTCTAGATTCAATGAAGAAAATGGTACAACATTGTGTATTTTTTATGGAATCTGGAGGCTATTGACCAGATTTTAAACCATGGATATAGGCATGTGTGGATGAAGCTACTTCCATGGTTCCAAATCATTAAAATAGCCATATTTCCATTGAAAAAACTATGGTTATAGCCCTATTTCCATGAGAAAAACAATAACTATAGGATTTTCCCTATAGCCACACCAATACGAGCCATGGTTCATTAAACCATGGCTATTACCTATAGACACAGTTTTTGGTTCTATAAAGATATTTACAAACTTTGGATATTGCCTTATTTTTTAGTAGTGAATAAAAAATATCAAAAAGTCTAAATTAATTAAAAAACACCTCAAATTATCTATGTATTATAATAATAAATGAAAATATTCAAGGAATAATCCTTTTTAACAAAAAATAGGATCACCCCATGACGGTGTTCTATGAAAAATGAATACTTCATCATGAAATTCTTACAACTAATTTTTGAATTTAAAATTTTCTACTTCAGTAATTCAATAAAGAGGCTTTGAAATAATCTTATCATTAGGCCCTATTTCTATTTTAAATTCAATTTTCTTGTCAGATATACTACCATGATATTCATCCAAAGATAAATCAGGATATTCATTTACTATAAGAAAATCACCAATTTGAATAGTTTCCTTCTTCTCATCTATATGGGAAAGATAACATTATCTCCATCATTAATAAATTTCTCAGTTTTTTAATATATTCTAAATTTTATTAATGAATTCTTTTATTCAAACTAAAACTCATTTTAAAAAATTATTTGACTCTATAATCAATATTACTGTGATAAAACAATTTCAATCCATACCCAGAATAACATCAAACTCTACAAGGGTAAAGAAAAAATGGTTTATTGGTAATGAATTTTAGTGGATAATAACATTAATATTATTATAATTTCTTTTTCCCTTAATAATACCCCATGTGTTTTTACAAAATGTTATGGATTTATTTTCTTTGGTGAAATTTTCTATTTACTAGTAAACTTATAAAAAATGAAAGAATATGTACACCCTAGATTAAATAAAAAAGTGACATAGTCCTAATAAACAAGTAATAAACCTCACAACACATAATTTAATGTTACAACATATTCAAAAGTTGTCAAAAAGGATTTTTACACACCATTATTTTTATGATATTGACAACTTCTCTCCTTCATTCCTATCTTCAAACAAGTACTCTCACAATGACCCATCACATTACAATTATAAAATATATTTTTTCAACTTTTCATTATTTTTATTTTCATTAGTATGATCATTTTTTATAGTCATGATCCACATGTCCAAACATAAAACATAATAAAATATTAACCAAAAATCACTCAAGGTGTTTTGCAACATTTTTGGGTTTTTTTATTGAAAAATAAAATTGACAAGGTTTTGACATGAATTTATTTTATGGATTTTGACTAGGTATGTCGTAAATGTTCTAAGATAGAGTTATAGAATATTTTGAAGGTGTAACTAAATTTGTGAGTATAAGCCTATGATATTTCCTAGTTTTTTCCAAAATTTTAGAGTCTAAAATTTGAAGAAGGGAAAAAGATTTAAAAAATGGAGTTTCAAGGACACCTCATGAAATATGGAAAAGGGAAGGTATTATTAAATGATTTTCAGATTCAAGAAATAATGTTTTTTGAATTTAGTATGTTTCGTGAAGGCAATGTTTTTTGTAATGATTCCATTATTTTGGAAGAATACAATAATAAAATTTTTTCGAGAAGTTTTATGAAGATTGGAAGTTTCATTAAGAGAATAAAGAGTTTCTCAAATGGTGGTAGTGATTGAGAATGCTTCATGAAGGGGTGGTAATATATTTGAATATGAGATGACCCCCTGTTTTGAAGATAGGAAAATACTTAAGTAATATACAAAGGTTATCAATTCAAGAAATAGTTCCATAAAAGTTTCTTTATGTGAATAATTCATACAAACATTAGTTTTTTGAAGAATTTTTTTTTTGTTAATCTGACCAAGGCTGCTTCAAAAATTTTCACTAAGATTCATGAAAGGTAGTGAGTTTCATTAATGTAAAATGTTTTACAAATGGCTTGTAATTTTAATGAAAATTTCTCCTGGAAGTGAATCTTATGTGAACCATAATGAATTTCCATGAAATAATGTGGTAAATTTTTATTCATCATGTGGATGAACATTTATCTTCTTAACACAAAAATGAGGTGTAGACATCATTGATTCTAATATTAAATAGAAGAATATCTTGAAATATTAGTGAGAACACTTCAGTAAAAAGGGAAGCGATATTTGAAATTTGGATTGGTAGAGAATCGGGAGGGATAGTGAGTCCACTATGAATATTGGAAAATATGTTCACATGAGTAGGTTTGGAACATCGAAAGATCATTAGCATATTATCCTTAAACAAATCCAAATGTGGGTGAACCATTTAAAATTGTTATATCACACACATCTTGTTTATTTTTGTTCATACATTGATATGATATTGGGGAGAATATTGTTTTTTATAATGCTTAAATAAAATCCAAACAATGTAGGGTTTTAATATTTCATACCCTTATTCACCCCCACTTAGTTTATTTAACTGGGTAGAGAAAAAAATTGACATCACAGAGAAATGTTAAAATCTGTGTTTCTCTTTCATTGGATGTAATGGAGGTTTTTAATCATAAAGGGATTTTGATCTTAGATGGAAACAATTTTCAATTGTGGAAGAATTGGGTGAAGAACTACTTTTTATCATTTGGTATTTATATCATTATAGATATGATTCATGGTATTTTGACTAGTATGGATAATGTAGATTTATTAAAAGGAACCCAAAGATAAATAGATACTGATGATTGGGGAATCGATGCTTTAGGTGGATCCTTATCTAATATAATATATAATATGGTGATTTTATGTAATTCATTGCATTCTATTTGGGAAATTTAAAAAAATATTTATGAGGTAAATTCCAAAGTCTGATAAGAAAAATTACACGGTTTGTGGAATAAGTAGGTTGACTTGACTATACACCATGATAATTTAGCTAATGCATTATTTGATAGAGTGAATGTTGTTTTGGAGGATATGTGTTGTCTCAGAGAAATCCTTGATGATTTAATGATTTCATGAACATAATGAGAATATTAACACCTTGGTTCAATATTATAGTCTTTGTACTCGAGGACAAAGATCCAAAGGATGTGACATGGGATATTTTATATAGCACTCTTTTTTGTTAATGAGATGAGAAATAATGATAATAAGGATATGGAAGAAGGGATTTACAAATAGGTGACATTCTAGGTCATGAATAATCTCTTCATATAGGATTAATATAAATTAGGATAGGTGGATGAATCCATGTCATTAAATTAATGAAATATGTAAATCAGAAAAAAAGTTATAAATAGAAATATGGACACACATGGTTTCAATGTGGAAAGTCTATACATCTTGAAGAACGGTTCCCCAAGAATATTTAAGATTATAGTGTCTATGAAGATGAAATTACCACAAATAAGTCTTCATTTAAGTGGAATGGAAAGAAAATAGTTAATTGAAATCTATTAAAGAAGAATAATTTCTTGTGGTCTTTACAGTTATCAATTTTCTAGACATGAGAAGAGAAAGGCAATGATGAAGGATAAATAGATGGAATATTTGATGACAATTATTAATTATAATCCACTCTTGAGGAGATAAATGTTGTGAGTTCCAAAATAAAGCAACCTAATATAGTTTTTCATGACGGAAAACTCTATTTACAGCAGTAGGAAGAAGAGATGTTTTAATTGAAGGTAGAATTTAAAAATATCAAACCTAAAATCCTAAAAACTTAGATACATTCATTGATAAAAATATTAAATTTTAATAACATATCTTCATGATTTATGTTTTGATGAAGATATTGAAATATATGGTCAAATGTATTGAAGAACGTGGGGGAATACATTTTCAGTAGGTGAAAAAAATTGTTGATCATGAGATACTCTTGAATCCTAATATAAAATCAGGAAAAAAGGTCAATAAGTGAATGAAAAAGGGATGTTAGAGTATGGATAGCTAGAGAAAAAATTAATTAATTATAAATATAAGAAAAAACACATCAGAATATCATAGCTGGTATGGGCATTGATTACAAACTAAAAGAAGTTATGATTGGTTCCCAACCTTAAGAACCCAAAATGAGGCTGCAAATTGATTCGGATAAGAATAATAATTAGATGATTTTGAAAACACAAGGTAATACTAGTTCAATAGTTATGATATATAAAAATACATGTTATATTAGTTATCAATTTTGTGAAAATATGGGACACTCCAAAAATGCATTCTCTATATCCAAGAGGTACCGGTTGGAAAAAGGGAAAAAATTCACAACATATATTTAAATATTGCATGAAATATTTTGATGACCAAAATTTCTATTGTTAAGTATTTGGGAACTTGGGAGGATATTTATCATTAATAATGTCAAGGAATTTTCAAAAATATACACAACTTATCAGTATGTAGCAGCTTAATGAATCATCAAATTTGCAGAAAATGAAAAATCATTTTGTTTCTTTTTAAGATGAAGTTGGTAAATCATACTCTAGAGATGATCATAAATATTAATCTATAAATATTATGAATTTAAAGATATAGATTCAATAGAAAATAATTTAACATGAAATAGTTATATATATTTTCCTTAAATAATTATATCATTGTAGTGTCTGGATCCTTGAAAGTGGATTCACTTCTCGTATGATCAGAAATAAGAATCATTTCATAAGTATCAAATTTTAGAAATAATGTTCTGTCAAATTTAAAAATAATGGAGGTATAAATATTATTAGATAATGAAAAGCAATTTTTTGGAGAAAAATATTTTATAACTATAGATGTTTTGGTCAATAAAGGTCTTAATCACAACTTGTTAAGTGTTATTAAATTGTGTAACTTGGGGAATACTATATGATTTACTAAGAAGTTGTGTATCATCAAGGTAAAAGACTAAAAATTTTTTTATAGGGAAAGTGAGTGAATATGAATTTCTATCTTGTGAGTGGAGAAGAAGATTTGTTTTTTTATATCCAATGATAAATAAAATGGGTTGTGGTAAAAACATATTGTCCATCTTTTCCAACCATCCATGGAAGATTTGGTGAAATATGATATAGTTCGAGATCTCCCCAATCTATCACATGATAATAATCACACATGATATACATTAAAATAAGAGAATATCATTTAAAATTAATATAAGGAAATATAACAGAAGTCAATAAAAGAGATTTAAATGGTGTTTATAGATATGGATGAACCGATATCAATAAGACAAATTGACAGGAAGAGGTATCAGGTTATTTTCATTGATGATTTATGTAGGATGGAATGGATATTTTTCATTTCCCTCAATTTTGAGGTGTTCAGTTGTATAAAAAAATATCGATGGGGAACTAAATGGATTCTTGGATAGATGATAATCAAATTCCAAACCAATACTGGTACAAAATTTTCAAACATCCTCATGGATGATTATCTCGAGAAACATGGTATACGGAACCATGTTTCATCGATGATAACAGCTCAAAAAATGGAGTGGTTGAGAGGATAAATTGGATTATAAATAACATGGTCAGAACAATGCTTATTTAAAAATACCTAAGATATATTTTTTAAAAAATTATTCTTGATATTGTTCTAAATTTATAATAGAGTTTTCTTGTTTTCTAAATAACGGAAAATCCATACAGTGTATAATACAAAAAGAATCCAACATTTAAATACTTTTGAATCATTGGAAGTATGTATTTTATTCTCAATAAAGAGAAATTATGAATGCTTGAACCCAATGAAGAACAGGGGATATTCCTTTGCTAATTAGAAAAATGAAAAGCATAAAAATTCATCAAAAAGAGGCTTCGAAAATGGGTTAAATTAAATGATATCACTATAATAGAAAATTAATAGAGACTCTAAAAAAATATTAATAAAATAAATTATAACTGTGATGTGAAGGAAAGTAACTCTAGGGTGAGTAAAATTGGAGAATATTAATTTAGAAGAAAATATTAATGATTAGTAGAATGGATTCAAACTTGTATCTTCATAGAAGTTAAAGGGTAGAGAAAAAATTTATAGGTATAAAATCATCAGTGATAAGGATTCACCATTTCAAGTATGGATAATGAAATCAATTTAGTTAATGTCATTTATATTTCAGGTAAATCCAATTTTTTTAATAATACCCAAGAGATGAGAATTTTGTTCATATGATGAATGAAGAGATTGACCAAATAATAAAAATTCAGACATGTGAGATTGTCTTGAGTCTAGTAGATTAAAAATTACGTCGGGACAAAATAGTTTTTCTAGAATACACAAAATGAAGATGATGTGGTTATTGAAAACAATGAATGGATTTTGTGTAAGGGATACTCGAATATCAAGGGAATTGATGTTGATGATACATTTGAACTTGTAGAAATTATATAGACAATTCGATTATTCTTATCAATTTTTTGAAAAAATTGTTCAATGCATTCCACATGGATAAAAATATAGAATTTATAAAAGGGTTTCTATTAAAATAAGTTTATATCATTATCCCTATGGTTTTATAATTCATAAATTTGAGAACACTATTTCTATTTGAAAAATTTATTATAATGATTTAATCAAGCACCAAGACCCTAGTATTCATAACATGATCATTATTTGAAAAATATCAGTTTACAATATGGTGGAGTTTATTACAATCTCTGTGTCAATAATGAGAGTAATAAGAGGATGATATAGATTGTGTATGTCAATGATAGTATATTTGGTGGATAAAATAATGTGTAGTGCATACAGTTTTCAAAATTCATGAAATGTGAGTTTGAAATATCAATGATCTATGAGCTAGTATTTTTCATTGGATTATTGGTGTTGAATGATGGGAATGACATATTTATTTCTCAATCCAAATATTCTAATTAGGTTTTGATAAGATTTGGAATGGATAATTACAAGGTATTGAAATGTCTGGTGGATACACAAATGAAATCATAATGAGATGATGATGTCAAATTAGTCAATGTCACTAAATATAAGCTAATTTTCGGGATAATTTTGTACTTAATAATTACATGACCCAAAATTTCATTTTCCACATGTTAGTAGGAATCATATCAATGTAATCTCAATAAAAGACACTTACTTATAGTGAAAATAATACTTTGGTATATGAATATAACAATGGAGTTCAATTTTCGGTAAAATAAAAAATCTCAACTGGAGTTATTTGGATTTAAATATGAATATTTTATGAGTTTAGTAGATTTTATAAATTCAACATCATGTTGTTTATTCTATCTTAGATGATTATGTATTTCATGGATCATTATGAATTGATATGACATTTCTCTAAGAGGTATAAATGATTAATTTATAGATACCACTTAATATTTCATTTAGTTACTATGGATAAGGAAATAACTTGAGAATATGAGAGTTTAAGTGAAGTCTCTAATCAGAATACATTTTTATATTTCATGTTCTATAAATCTTAGAAAAAGTACTATCCATCACCCAAGGAAAAAAATATTGAAATCAAGTATATTTTTATCAAGTAGATGGTTGATCATGGTACTGTGAAGTTGGTGTATGATCATAAAAAACTACAAGTTATAGATATTTTAGTTAATACATTACCGAATGTAGTGTTTTACATCAATATAATGACACTTGGAGTTCAGTTAACTCCCAAAATTTGAGCATGTGTGGAAATAGAACCTCGACTCCCTGAGGTATGATGAGTTATTCCCTATGTGCGTATAAATGTTATTTACCTTTTCAAAGAACAAAATGTTGTGACCATTGTTTTTGTTGAAAAATTGGAAAATTATTTTTTCATAAAAGGGGGATATGATGATGGGAAAGTTGAAAATAATGTTGATTTTTTAAATCAGAAAATGAGAAAATGTACATTTAATGATTATAATTCATTGAAGGAGCCCGTGATAAATATAGTAACCTAGTGGGGTTGTGGAAGTATGTCATAATTATACACAAATATTATGAAATAGTTCAAATAAAAATGAATATTTTATTAATTATTATCGAGAGATGACTAAGAAGTTCTATTTCAAATGCAAAAGTGATTTCACGAATGAGGTATTCAATTGGTGCAATTTTCATGATACTCTTATTTTATTTCTAATCATGGATCATGTGGTCATAGAGTATGTTTTGAGTAAATAATTAGTCTTTTTATAGATTCTAATAAAGAAAATTGTGATATATTATTGAAGTGAAACAATAATTTTTAAATAATTTGGAAATAGAAGTAATAAAGTGGTATCAATGGATGCAAATTTGTAACAAACCCAAAGGGATATATTGTTTGAAAAAAATCCCTAAATAAATATTTGTAGTTCTTCTAGGTTGGGTTTTATTGAAAAATTCGTTTTAAAAGTTCTAATGCTATGTTCCAGTGTGGTTGTTAACAAGGTATGTTGAAAACATTCCAACATAGGGGTATTGAAGCTCTGGACTGTGTGCATAATGTTGTACAAAAAATGAGGTGTCATTTTTTTTTATTTTCCAAATTTTAGTCCCAAAAAATTTAGATAAGGGGATACTTTTCATAAAAATTCACTTCCATGTAAACCTCTTTAAAATATGGATAAGGGGATGAATTCATTAAATATTGAATGATTTGTGAATGAATCTTTTGCAAATACATTAAGATACGTCAAAGAGGTAATCTTTATGAAGGAAGTGAGTTATACAATGATGCCATTATTTTTGGTAGAGTACAAGAATATAATATTTTATAAAATTTTCAAGAAGATATGGTGTTTTTAAAATAGAATGAAGATTTTCACAAAAGTTGGTGGCGAGTGAGAAGGTTTTTTTATGGGGTATAAATGTCTATAAATTGGAGGCTACTTCATCCATTTATGATATACGAAGCTATAAAGAAGATCCAAATGATATCAATTGATGAAAGAGTTTAATAATGGTTTTTATTTTATTAATAATTCTTAATTAAATTAGTTCTATAAAGAAAAAAACTTGTATAAATCCGACTACTGTAGTTTTTTAAATTTTTAGTGAGCATTGGAAAAGGTTTCGAGTTTCATAAAAGTGAAACGTTTTGTGAATGATTGGGATGTTTCATAAAAGTTGTGTGCGCGTTTCATGAAATTGAATCTAATCTGAAACAAAATTAATTTCCCTAAAATTATATGCTAAATTATTGTTCTACATGTGGATTAAAGTTGAGCATCATGACCCACAAAATTATGTGTTAACAACAATGATTAAAGTAATCAACAAAAGTATCTTCTGAAGGAAGACTGAAAATACTTAAGTTGAGAGAGTAGTGATATTTAAAATTTTGATTAGTAGTAAAACATGAGGGATTTTTATTCCACTCTAAATATTATAATAGTAGTAACCTTTAGTGTGTTTCACACATCGATGAAATGTCAATGTGTTCATTTTGGACATATCCCAGTGCGAGTGATCCATGTAAAATTTCTTAGTCTCATGAATATTTTTTATTTTTTCTCATACATTTTTGTCGAAAGGGGAGAGAATAATGTTTCATTTAATGATGGAATAATATCCAAATGGTGGAGGGTTTTAATCTATAATACCCTAATGCACCCAACACCCTCCTTCAGGGTTTTTAACTTATTATTTCTAATGGAAACACTTCCCAAACTTTTTATTATATTCTCCATGTTTTTTTCCAACACTTATCACATGATGAGAACTTGATTTTTATACTTTTGGATATCCTTGATAGATAATACCCCATTTCATAACTCCGAGACAAATTTCACTTCATTTTTTTTTCATATAACATATGACAATTAATAAAATCCATTTTTATCTTCTCCTCATATTGAACAAGTTTCTCATAACATTAAAATTCATGAGAAGACAATGCCACTAGATATCTTGGATTCAGTGCTAAGGAAGTCCAATTAATTTTAATATCAAAACTCTGAATATTATTTGGTTTATATCATTCTATTTGGGAGAAGTTTTCTTCTTACACAACTAATGAATCTTTTACTTCTGAATTAATTCTAAGAATTTCTTTTCTATCTTAAGTTTAACTGCCTTAGAAAAATATTTCTCAGGGAAAATATTGTTCAATTCATCCCATTCATGGGAATTAATCTTTTCTCATTCTCTAGTACTATTTATTAATTCCCATCATTAATTGAATTCACCTTTAGAATTAGAAATAACTAGAAGTTATTTTTGATGCTCTGAACAATCCATGGCTTGAAATACATTTTCCAAAGCATTAATCAATCCCTCATAAAGAACCAGGTCAGATGATCCCCTGAATACTAGAAAGTTTTGTTTTATTAAATGATTAACTAGAGACATGTTCCCCTATAGTGAATGTTGTTTCTATATTAAATGGATTCCACATCAATTAATATCCTATATAAATTAATCCATTATAATAAAAAACTACTCATTTCTAATTACAATTATTCTATGTATCTGATTTGGAAGGATATTTTCTACTTTGTGCCTTCCTACTTCAGTTTACCTATTTCCTCTATGGAAAACAATTCTCAATGAACATAGATTAGATGAAGAAACATGGTAAACCTTAAATTATATCTTTTTAAAACCATAAAAATTAATATCATAAGGGTATATACTTACATTATCCTAGCCTCTCGAATTATCTAAAACTCACTCTGATACCAACTATAAGGACCTGATACTTATTCAATACAATATTTAATTTTAAACAATAATTCATTATATTTAATTCCTAGAGACCATTTTAGGTTTAGGTTTTTACATAATTATTTAATTACTCATACATAACAAAACCATGAAATAAAAAGCGGTCACTTCCACTCAATGTAATTTTTTTTCATAATACATTAATTTTAAAATGAATGTTTATTTATTTTCATGAAAAAACATTATGATTTATAATTTACTTTATCCTTGATAGTACTCATTCTTTAAAAAGATGAATATAACTGAAAAACATGGTATGAGCATGAAAATAATAGAAATAGACATCTACAAAGAATAAAATAAACCCATTAGTCTATTTGAAAACCATGAGAGTATATAAGAGAGTTTTTAATTAATATAACAAATTTTTATGTTAATTAATTATTTACATTCCCATCAAATTAAAATTAATATCTAAATTTATTTATAAATAACAATCTAATAAAATATAAATGAAAAATTATAATCCTGATGATTTTTTAGAAAACATGAGAACCCATGAAAAATAATTTCTTAAAAAAATCATTTAACCCTTAAAGTGCATAATAATGTCTCTAAATAAAATATCATTATCTTTCCTTTTAAAATCATAAAATTTCCATGAAAATCAATTTTTGAAAATATAGATTTGATTTATATTTCTTGGGACAACCCCTTAATAAAACCCTTACAAGAAACCATACAAATAGAATAATCAACTCTCTTGATTCCAATAGAACTATTCGGATGACAAAATAATTACACAATGCATTAGAGAGATAAATCATGTTCACCCACCATCATAAAAAATGTGTATGGAAAATTAAATAATAGGAAAAAATAAATGAATTCCTTTATATCATAATATATATAAAAATTTACTTTTTATCCTAGAAGTAAAATATTTTCAGATAATGATATATTAGTTTCATTTAAAACCAATTTTCAAAACCAGAATACCCAAAACAATGGGAAGAAGATTTTTTATTTGATGAAAAAGTGGAATCTTATAAAGGAATCCATCTATAAAATAACATTTGTGGTGGTGATAAAAGATTTTGATGTTATTCATTATAAACATTCGTTATGTACTTTATAAATAAAGTCAAACATTCCATATGAATTACACAAAAAGATTCCTTTTGAAGACTATTTTATGAAAATAAAATGAGAGGTAAAATTAAAATATTAATTAATTTATTTAATTATTTACTAATCTATAAAATAATATTAACATGGAGTGAAAATATTATAAATAAACCTTTGAAATAGTTTTAAACAAGTGTTAATGATAGAATATATCTTACCTTGAGTCTAACCTGTCATATACTTGAAATTTCTATTTTTTGATTTTTAAAATATTCTATTTATGTTTCAGTGGTAACCAAAATGATATTACAAAGTTACAAAAAATTATATATACAATTTGAAATTAAGAAACACAATAAAAAACCTAAGGTATTGATCTTTAGGTCGCCCATGTCAGTCGGGGTCACATCATCTATAGTTTCCATCATTATTATGGGTAAACCACTGACAACATTGCCACCCATAACTACCAAAGATAAAGATCAAAGTAATAAAAATACATAATAACCCTGCAACTAATTAACCTATACATCTACATTCATCATTGTTGTAACATTTTACCACTGTAGAACACCATCGTTATCGCCGGAAAAACATAATAGGAGAACAACACATACACAAAACCTCGTTGTTGAGAGAAAGAACAAAAAGATCGATCTCCCAGTGGAATAAAAAACCTTCACATATGAATTTGAGAAGTAAACTTAAATTTTTTTTTGAAAAACCAAAAACATATCCATTATCATTTACATTGACACCTTGGAGGGCCATAATCATCGAAGAGGAAGATATCCAGATCATCATCATAAGAGAAAATCGACTCAATTCACGCTAAGAACACCATAAGCCAATAAATACCACATCCCAAACCTCTTAGTTAACACCAATCCATATCCAAATATAAGTGGACAAGAGGAACTTGGGGTAAGAGAATGTATTTTACTAGATAAGGGCTCCAGACAATGAAATTATTAGCGAGACTAAAACTTGAATCCAAGAAAAAACAAACCGACATTGGAGTGCCTGAAAAACCATCGAGCATCTAATTAAAAAACCCAAAACCCCATTTATACCCCAGCTATAGATCCTATATGGAGTGGTGAAGCGGAACACAAGGCCAAAGATGGTATGGAATAAATAGGGGCTTCAGTAGAAAATAATCTTCATCAAAACCATCAAAACATCTTGTTGGATATATTACCAAGAAGAACGACACCACCTGAAAGATGAAAGAAATGAGAGAGGAGGGAAAATAGAGGAGAATATAGAGATAAAAGGGGAAGGGAGAGGGGAAGGCTCCAAAAAATACCCAAAAAAATCTCATCCCTTCAGCTCGCCTCTGAGGGGAACCCGAGGGAATGAGGGAGAATGGATTGATGCCGCTTAGAGGCTCGAATGGAGGAGGGTTCCTGACTTTTCATATACATTTTTATCTTACAAAATAATTAATTTCTGGTAATTATTTACTTTATTAAGAATGTTTTTCATGTTCATTATCATTTTATAATTCCTTTTTTTTCACTTATTACCATGTCATGACAAATCACTTAATTTATTAAGTTTACATCAGACATTTTGAGGGTTCTGGGTTCTTAATTCCTAAATGAATTTCATCGGTTAACTATGATCAAAAGGGTCATTATTATATAACTTAAAAAATAATAATAATTTTATAATAATAATTTATATACATTAGTTATACTTTCAAAACCAACATTTTAATGTTGTCAAGATAAATTAAATATGTTACAACATGGAGATGCTAATCCGTACATACACATGAGTAAGGATTCCATTTTTCAACAAACATGAGGAAAATTAATTAATTATTATTTTATATTTATAGAATTATCATTATATAATATATATTATTTCATTTATTTAAATCCACCAAAATATACCATCCATATGAGGCAGTGACAAAAAATAAAATACATTGGTTTGTAAGGCTGTAGTCTGCACGTACATTGAAGCGTTTTTTTATTTTTTATTGCGTGATTAATGAAGAATTTAAGTATTTTTTTTAAATTAATGAAATTAATTTAAATCATATATATCATTTTTTTCATTTGGATTGATTTTTATGATCACCTATAAGATTCAGTGATGAAAAATGAAATACATCATCTTGTGAGGTGGTCATCCATAGGTACACGCAAAAGATGTTTTAAATTTCCATTACATGAACTAATAAATGAATAAGGTTTATAAAATTAACATAATAACATTACATTTTAAGGTATATAATGATGTTATTATATGAAAATTGTTAAGATATTTTTGAAGGAGATAAAATATGAAATTAAATGAAAGTGGTTGGTTAAGAACTATATCTCTTTTATAGAAAACCTTCATAGGTTTATACATAAATCTTTAATTGGATAGTATTATAAAAACATGGGACCCATAAGACATGGGGATGGATGTTAGGAATGGATTTGGGTAATTATATGCTAATATAATAGTCTCTTGAAGTGTGGAGAAGATATGATTTATGGTGTCCTTTTATAAGTGAGGGTGAGGAAACACATGGAATATTTCAAAAGGATAATGTATATTAATGTATTACTCAAGACAAGTGGATCTAAAAAGACTCAAATTTAAATATAATATGAGATAGGGTATAAAATGTACCATAAAATATGATTTAGACCAACTTTTAGGTTATTTTAATCTTTTTTGTTTTATTTTTAACCATTTAACACATTTAAATTCTTACCAAGGCAACTGATTTTTCCCCAATATTAATATTCATATTGAATAAAATGAGGTTGAATTATTTCTAAAATTTTTACCAACTTGTTTCAAATATGAATCCATTTTTATGATCAAATCTCTCAAGGGGAAAAATTTATTTTGTAAATTAGAACATGTTAGGGGAAACACTATGGGTTTCTGGATAAATTTATTTTTATTTATGAACATGTTTTATAAATACTTAAAGTATAATATTGATACCAAAGAATTTAATTAAATTATTTATAATTACAATGAACTAATTTAATTATATAAATATTATAAAAATGGGACTTTGTAAAAACTAGGAAAAAGATTTTTTTTAATTGGTATTTTATGATATTCGGTTAAAAATCATTTTTTAAAAATATTCTAAAAAATTAATGCAAAAATAATTTTGGAATTATAATATCAAAAATGATATATCATATTTTTTAAAATAAAATTTAATAATTTTGAAATTAATGTTTTTAAGAAAACTGTATAATGCATGAAACATAATTTAAATTGAATAAAAATATTTTTTTTTGATTGAGAAATTTACTATTAATTATATAGTGAATATTAAAAAATTAAATATAATTCATGAGTGATAATAAGAAATAAAATTGGTCTATTATTAATATTATTTGAATTTTAATAGAAAAAATCATTTTATACAACACGGAAACTCCCTACCACCTTTAAAAATGTGTACAAGTGGATCAATCAAATCGACGGATAAAAACAAATCATGATAAAATGATTAATGAAAGTTAGAAGGATTTATCCACGAAACATTACATTTATTTACATTCCAAAACAGTACAAAAACACCATTGAGTATATCTACAATTCATGTGGTGTATGGGAAACTACGTTAATTTTTGGTGAGGCAAAAAAACTTGTTTCATTAAGTAGTCAAAGATATAAAATGGGGTGAATATTAAGATATATTAGGAAGATCCTAAAGTGATCTAGAGTAAATATTATATATATTACCATTAACATGGATAAGATAAATACGTGGAATTATCAACACATTTTATTTAAAAATAAAGACTCCATAGAAATATTATATCCCTATAACTCATGTTTTCATTTTTTTCCAATGAAGATAAAGTCAAGATAGTCCAAAACCATTACATGAGTAAAAGTGTACACATATATAATAAATCATATTGATAAGAATAATGAATCTAATTTAATGTTTATTTTATAATGATTAAATCCATAGATTGGATATTCTAATTACTAGTTCATCCTATTCTGGAAATATAATTAAGTATAATCATTTACATTGTGATTTTACATTTAAATATGTAACAACTATAAGGAATCATTTGTATTTTTTTGATTTTCATTCATTGAATTTCATTTTTTTTGGAAATCATGCTAAGATGTTTTTTCAAGATTCTTTATATTTAGTTACTCCTCCTAGAATTCCATGAATTCCCTAAAAAATCCCTCAAACACAATTTTATATTTATTAAATATTTATTTGAGAATATTGATCAGAGTTATATATCTTGAGTCTAGAATGATTGATGTTTTAATAGGTTTTAAAAACCAACATGTAATTTAAATCAGTTATTCCATAATGAAGTTTCATCAGATACCAAAATAATCCATTTAAACTTAGAGGATATTTCATCGTTTTTTAATCGTGTTGTAAAGACGTGATATGTAATAAAGAGACACAAGGATCATATTATGATTTAGTATTATAGAATTGAAGTAATTTAAATTTTCATGTAAAAATCATGATGTTTGATTATGCCATAATCTCACTAAGAAATGAAGTTAAAATTTTTAATATAATTATTACATTATTATATATGAGAATAACTAATGGGTTATAAGAAATATCTAAAAAAACATAGGACATTATGAGGTTATAGCATACAAAAAAACCAGTAATGTAATGATACATTATAATGGAAAAAACCTGACTACATAACACTCCACGACTCCACCCCAAAACAACCAGATGGATTATAAATAAGTAACCATGAAATAAAATCATAGAATAATCCTAATTTATCATAGAAAAATCCTAAAATAAAAATTATCACTTTACTAAAGAAACCAAAGATCTATTCAACAAAAATTATAGTTTATGCCATAGTAATTTCATATTATATTTTAAGAAACCCCTTATAATTAGTATAATGTAACAAGGTAGTATTGTAGTGTAAATTTCCTTTTAGAAAATATTTAAAAATATAATAGGTTATTTAAATATATCATTGATCATGGGATAGAGGATCAAAAGATATATTTCATCATAAATTCGTTGATATCATCTAAAAATAAAAAAATATAAAGACATTATGTAGTTGATGAATTTTCCATTTTTTCCATTTATTTTATTTTTGATCCTATGTGATAAAAATAAGAGGCGGATGATTTCTATATGGGTGAATATTATATAAAAGATAAGTATTATAGAGGTGTTTTTATTTTAATTTATATATATAGAATTCATTTTACATTTTTTGAAATCTTCCTCATTGAGATTGTTTTTGAACTTGATAGTTATTATCCACTAATCTTTGAACCCCAAAATAACCTTTTTAAATTTATTTATGATTTTTCTAGATTTTCCTTTAAAAGTATAGATTTAAAACATTGAAATAATATTGTTATAATTCATATAGATTGAAAATATCTTTAATTAATGATCCTTGAGTGATGAGTGAAATGATTTGTGATGTGGTAGATCACATGTGTTAATGGATAATAATGAGTAGTTAAATAATGAGAGTGAAAAACACAATGGTTATGAAATTGGAGGCATAAAGGAAACATGGTTTAGCACACTAAGATGAACATGTTTTTGTAATATTGAAAATTTCAACTATAAATTTTTGTTGTCGGTAAGAATTAGATTTATGTTTTCCTAAGAAATATTTTTTTTCTCTATTATTGGATGTTGATATTTTGTTTGGGATACAAAATATTTCATGTGTAGAGGAATTTTATAGATAAAATCATTTTATATAATTATAAAATTAATTTTGTTATTAATTGGTCTGACTGATATATATTATTTATTTTAAATGATTTTACATTAAAAGGATAATTTGGGAAAGTTATAATAAGTTTAGACAATTTTTGAATATAATTTAAATAATCACTCAATAATACATATATTTACAAAGTGGTTAGTTTAGAAGATTAGTGATGTAAATTCAAGAAAATATTACATTGTAAGGATAAAATAACCCACTATAATTCTCATGTGGATGTGAATTCTTATATAAATGATGAATTTATATTACACCACCAAGAAGAATTAAGTATAACATGAATTTCATGTAATATTGAACTTTAATATTCCAATGTTCATGTCACACTACAATGAATAAAGGGGGAACAAATAATTTTAAAGCACATAAATTAATCCATAATGAACATAGAATTATGATGTGAAAAATTGGTAATGTAAAAAAGTGGTTTGGAAGAACCAACCAAAAATATTGGGGTGCAATTATAATTCATTTTATATTTACATTTTTTGAAACATAACCAAATGAGTTACATTGAAATATAAAAGAAATAAAATTTGAATAAATGGGGATAATAAAAGGCCGATAGAGAAAATATTAGAGGATATGATTAGATCCATTAATTATGGTTTAATGATTACTATTATGTTATGACTTCTTAATGAGTATAAATTTATAATTTTTTCAATTTTGTAGAGATTATTTAACATTTTTTTGATTTGAAATAGAGACCGGGCATCAATAACTTAGGTTTAGAAAACTTTGACTAAAAATTTACGATAATTGAATTTTATCTTGATTTTATTAATAATTATTCTTAATATAATCTATCATGACTCATCACCACTAGATATCCTTATGATGAATATAAAATATAGAATTTACCCCCCAAATACCACATCTAACAATCTATAGGTTGAGGATCAACATCTAGGGTAAAAAAACAATTTGAGAAGAATTATCCGAATTAATACCAAAAAAGAAAAAAATATCCAATCGATACAAACAAATTATAAAATAAAAGTAAATCCAAATGATAATTTAAAAATTATTTAATTTCATAGAACCATGAAAACTCTAAACTAAGTACTAGTAAATTAATTCTACTTAATAAACCACATGTGATTTATCCAAAATTTAATAACCACCTAGACACTAGCTTTTGGGTTCCATCTTGATCCCTAAAATATTCTTGAAAAAAAATATAATCTCTATATAGAAGTAATAATGAGTATAAACATATAATAATAAGGTTATTATCTAGAAAATATTATTCTGTTTTGGGAGAAAAATAATAAATTTTTAGTTAATAAGAAATGAAACCAAACTATTCTCCTAACCAAAGGTCACTTACAACCCATAACATCACTAGATCACACTAAACATCAATTTACAATAAAAGTATAATATAAAAATTAATATATATCAATTAATATAACCCACACCAGTTTCCCTACTAGACAGTCACTTTTATATCCCCATGATATATGTCCCTGATTCAATAATCCCTCGCTATATCAGCATACCAAAACCACATACAAAAAACACATTAGGTAGCTATATACCACTCCAATATATTATAATATATTACAATATCCATTTACCCAACATATAAAAACATTTTATATAGTCAGGAAGAAGAGATAAATTGATAGAGAGCATATAAAATCCCACATTTGTATTCATTGAATATGTTGGACAACATGTATTACATGAAGCATTGAAATAAAACAAAAAATGTTATATTTTATTAATTTAGACATTAATGTACAATATATTTTTTAAATTATGAAAATAAAATATAAAACATCTTTATGAAAAATATAATATTAATAAAACCAAATGTAATTAAAATTACTATAAAATTAAAATCTCCATTCATACTATTTTCCTTGAAAGTCATACCTATAATTATAATTACATAATGAAGAAAATATATTAAAAATATTATATAATTTTTGGTAGATAAATTAAAGGGTAGGTAAAGAAACATAATATGTTAGTGCTCAAATCCTTCTATCCCATTCTTTTGTGTGTTCCTAATGTTCTAGGTTCTTGGTGGATGATTGGAGTAGGTTTGTGATGTTTTGAATGTGAAATCGTGTTTCATGAGTAATTCATGACTTGATGTGATAATCATGATGTGATAGATTATTTTTCTTCTTGAATGGTTATTCGTGGCTTGAGTAACGGTGGTTCACATGGTGCGATTCATGTCATAAACGATTGGTTCATGATAAAAATGGATGAAGGAACTAATATATTGAATCATTCTAAAAAAATAACAACATTAAAATTTATTTGATGATGTGAAATGCTAATAAATTTAATAGTTCTTGGAAATATATATTTTTAGGGAGTCTCAGACTTGATCCATTGATGACATGAATGTCCCATTCACATCATGAATGCATGTTTGGCATAATTCCTATAAAATCTATTACCCTTATAATTTTTTCAAAAAAATCCATATCATACCAAATTTTAGGCAGCCATAGGTGCTATATTAGGG
Source organism: Viscum album (assembly GCA_963277665.1). Taxonomy (NCBI): domain Eukaryota; kingdom Viridiplantae; phylum Streptophyta; class Magnoliopsida; order Santalales; family Viscaceae; genus Viscum; species Viscum album. Next base: position 1,642,662,892 of record OY728165.1, read on the forward strand.
TATTTTAACACCCTTTTGATTGGTATTGATCACCGGCATTCCATGATCAATTTGTGGTGATTCAATGTGTGTTTTTCCTTCTTCTCTTATGGTTTATTCTCTATTCAAATTTTTTTACTCCAGTTATATCTTAACATTATTTTTAAATTTATCTCAATTATTCTCATTGAGTTAGTTTTAAGCTTTATATGGAGTTTTTCACATAAAATCCTTGAAGTGTTTTGGTGTACTTACTAGAGACGAGATCAAGGATTTGATATTGTGGTTTGGTTCTTGTTTTATGAATGTTAAAGGTATTAAGTTAGAGGATTCATTTCTTATCTTTTACATTCAATGAAATTATGGATTTATCATGTTTTATCTCATTGGGTAATGTTGGAATTAATCTTAAAAAATATTAAACCAAAATTATGAAAAAATTTGTTTTTTGTTGTTATGATTGAATGTGTTTTCACAATATTGATGGTTTGCCTATTTTTTCTAGGTATTATGATATATTACATTAGTGATTTGAATTATCATGCTTCTTATTCTTGGAAATTGATAATGGAATATAAACATAGTAATGCTTTGTGGAAAAAGAAATAAATAGACTTGTTTAATTACCTTAGTTATTCCTTATAATTTTTCGAAATTAGTGTTATGATTGAATAATGTTTAAATAATTTATTAGATATCTATAAATGATTCTTAGGTTTCCCATGGTTGTAAAAAATGAAAAAATAATCATTAATCCAAGTCAATAAAAAATCTGATGCTTGATAAAGATAATTGTTTGGATCCAAGACAGATTTTTTTCCTATGAAGGTTGGATTACATGGTCTTAGAGAATAGATGACTTATTAATCATTTATTGTTATCTTTTTTAATTATGTTTTTTCTATGGATTTGGATTATTTCTATATGATTTTATATGATCCTAGGATGGTTGATGGTTTTGTGATGAATGGGTGGTAGTGCTTGGGCTATGGCCGTAGTTGGCTCCAGTGACAGAGTGATGAATTCTTCTACGCATTGTGGTGTTAGGGATGAAACTAGGATCATTTGACCGTATTGAAGCTAGGATTACCCATAGTTTGATTATTTGTAATATCATTTCCTTTCATATTAATTTTTTTATTAACTTGGAGGCTGGATGTCTGGGTTTCTTGTTTTATATTTCTTTCCCCCATTGCATTTTGTATCTATTTGTGCTAGTTTATTCCTCTTTTAATATATATTAGGTTAATTCATAGAGTACTTAGAAATATGGAATTTTAATGAAAATTAAATTATTTAACCCTTGGGTTATGGGGTTATATTTTTGTCTTGGGATAATATGTTAGTAATTATGTAATTTGAAATGTTTAACATAAATAATTAAATGATTGTATCATTGAAAGTTTGTGTGATTATAAGATATATAATCCTTATTTGTGGTATCCGGGTGTCCGAGAGATGATAATTGTAGTTGAGGTTAATCCTATGTAGTTTCCCATAGTGTGGTTTGTGAGATATATATTACTTATTTTATTTTATTTCATAAACTACCACACCATTTTTAGTGGGGATCCCAACACATAGTTGTCTATAGGAATTTTTTTATACATTCAGGTTGGTGAGAATGGATGGACAACTACTCCCTCTTCTCTTCTCTATTCTCCAAATAGTATTGTGTGTTTTTACACATGAAGGTTACATTCCAATATACATGTGTTGAAGTATGTAAGGACTTGTGGTTATTTATCACACATGTACCTCCTAGTATAGTGTATAAATAATTATTATAGGAATATTGTGTATGAGTTTTAATGGATTGAGGTGTTATACATGATCTACAGACTATGGTGGCCACCATAAAGTATTCAATTTCTATCCTGAGGTGGTGATAATGATGATATTATGAGAAAAATTAGGTGTGGGTTATTATAATGTTTCCTTTGATACATGTGTATTATTTTAGGGAGATGGATTAGGACACAAGATGTTAGGCTAGAGTGGGAAACTAGTGGGGAAGAGGTAGCCAGGTACCTTCTATTATATATTATGTTGAATATTATATTGTTACATGTATGTGATAATTGTCGAGATATCCATTATAAGGATAATGAAATAACATTCCTAATTGTGTGATGAGTTAGTTTCATTGTTTGTTCACTTTTATTTAGTATTCTTTCTATACTTTTTCATGAGAGTCTCCATCAAGGATCCTACTAAATATAGCTTTTATTCCCACCTTGTGTAAATATAAACAAGTTTTTAAGTCCATGAAAAATGGTTGGTGATAGGGACATACATTACTATCTCATAGATTTTTTCAAGATCTATTTCGGATTAAGGTCGCTAACAATGATTCCTTTTGATAATTATGGTTTTTTATGGTAGTTTAGTTTTTATAACATTGCATGAAATTAATGGGATCTTTTATTTTATTATGAATTTGAGTTGTTTAGTTTTTTCATTTTTTCTATTGTTTCTCATGTTCTTATTTGATTGTAATTCCTCTAATTTGTGTGTATGACATACCCTTTATTCTAGTAAAAATTGTGTGGCCTATTTTAGTGGGCTTCAGGCATTATTATCTATCTTCCATCATCATTAGCCTAGGAGGGATACCTTTGGTTGGAGGTGGTCATGAATGATTGTTATCAAAGGATAGTCAAGGGATGAGATGGATTTTGGAGGTAGTTATTGATCAGGAAATCATGGGTTGGTAGAAAAAAGGTTTCATCTAATCTTATTATATGATTTACACAAATAAGACTCTCCAGAAAATGGGTATTTAGGACCTTATGTGATCTGAATCAAGGTCCTTCATGTTTACTGAGTCTACTATGAAAAGTGATACTGTATTCCAGGTATAGACCAAAAAAAGGATCATGAATCATTCTTGTTTGTTCCCATTATTGATGTTGACAGTCCTTGGGGTTTGGAAAAACCATAATTAGTTAATCTTAAATGTTCCATATTTTAAGTTAATGATTCACTAAATATTTTTTATTTTTTAGGAATCGGTCTAGGTTGATGACCTCACCAAAATCATGTTGAATATGTTGAGAAATATGTGCCAAAATATTACCACAAAGATGATGTAAAAAATAGAGACACATGGAGGGGATGCTTAATGAGTTTGAGAGCTATAGTATATAGAAGTAGGTGCTCTATTTAAAACTTATTGAAAGAGATATCTTTGGAAGAGGTGGATAAAACCTTACGCTAAATCCATTATCAGAAGTAGCACTGGGTTTCATTTGTGGTGATGATACTACATGGGTCTGCCATCCAATGGTGGTTCTTGTTCCTCAAGGATTTAGAGGAGTTGACTGTTTTTTGGGAGAAGTTCTGACATTAGTTTTGAGATTTGTTTCTTCATTGACCACAATAGTGACTAGTTATTAGGAGATAATTACATTTTTATAGGGGATTTATAGAATGTGGTAGTTTAGAGTCTTATTTAAGAACTATTTATTATATTCTTTTGACCTACTTCTAGATAAGGAGGCAATGTAGAGTTATTTCAAGGAGGATTTACATACAAAGATCTAGTGTTGGCTCACTCCATTTATGTTGTTTACATATTTTGAGTGCTAGTGAGATAAGAGGTTGCTGAGATGATGTTTTCTAGGACAGAATCATCCTAAAAGGAGAGTCATAATGATTCTCCATGTATTAGAGTTATAGTCTAGGGTAACCAGCTCTATGGAAAGAAGGTTTTTAGGATACCAAGGGGTATGTAACATCCTTATTCAACTTATTTCATCATGTTTGGTATCTCTTAGTACCCTGAAAAAGATAATATGTTTTATTATTATGATTTCCATGGTCATTAGTTGCTGGATTTCTCAAACTTCTTGAGAAGGAAGCCTATGACTAGTTTCCAACTTTAGGTTCCACCATTATAGCACTATCATCCAAGGTATTAGCCTCAGGGTTCTTGAACCGATAACCTGTAGAGTGAAGATGATGTAGGGGGAGGTTATAAATGTGATTCTCCTCATACTTAATGAGTTTAGGGAATCCATGGGATTTTTCATCACCAGGGTCAGATAGGTCATGGATAAGGCCGTGGTTTGATGCATGTTCTAGAGTTTCAACAACCAGGTGGGTTGGAGTTCCTCTAAGGTATTATTTTATTATTTTCTACATATATGTATGAAATTATTGATTTAGTAGCTACATGATCCTTCATTTCACATACCCTAGTTCATGCTTTGGGAATTGAGGTACATAGGCTTCTAGTTCAATTGACATTGATAGTGCCCATTGAAGGTCGAGCCATTTTTTGTGAAATACATAGAGACTATGATCTAGTTCTAGGGTAGCAACTCTCTTGGGGATAATTCATATGTTTGTAAAAATATCTATGAAACATAATCCGTAACATTGAATGGAAGTATATAGTGGATGATATAATGAATTACTTTAGGAATAAAATTATGTTATATGATTCTGATGAGGAGATTGACATGTTTATTGGTGAGTGAGACACTCAGACAGTTTAGTACTGTGCCCAAACCTTGTCTTCCTTGATTACTGATTTGATGCTATGTTCATCTGAGGTTCAGCTAGTAGTGTTTCTCAGGGTTGTGGATGAGTACCTTGATGTCTTCCCTAAAGAGGTAATAGGGATACCCCATCGAATGGAGATCAATTTGGGATATATCTATAGTTGTGTTCTTATCAGTTTTTGATATTTGTTTATAGAATGATGCCTCATGAGTTGTAGGAGATATGAATTTAGGTTGATGATTACTTATTAAAAGGTTTTATTTTCCCATGTGTTTCCCCATATGGTGCTCTAGCTTTTTTCAATGATAGAAGATGAATGTTTGTACTTATATATCGATTATTATTTCATGAATCAGTTGATAGTGAATAATCACTACACTTATAAATGGATTTATGATTTATTCTATTATCTAACGGGATATAGAAAGTTCTCAAAGATTTATACATGGACATTATATCATCAAATGTGGGTAATGGATGAAGATATTCCAAAGACAACTTTATGATGTCACTATGGGAATTATGAGTTCATTATAATTCCATTTGGCGTGAGGAATGATCCATCCACTACTAGGAGAAAAGGGTATACTAATGGTTTAGAACCATTTAAATAATCCCCAAACAATTTTTATATCATATACCAATGGTTCGAGTGACTGTTGGGTGATTATCTATCGATATACACATATACCAATGATTTTATAAAAACATTTGTGTAGAATACCTATACCAATGGTAACCATTGATATAAGTATTTTCAATGGAAAGGCCCATGAAAATGGTTTGACCAAACCACTAGTAAAGAATATATATGACAACGGTTCTAAAACAGTTGTGATAGGTATTTCTAAAGGAAAGATCTATACCGACAGTTTTGTCAAACAGTTGGTATTGGTCCTCTATTGAAAAAAAATCTCATTATATGTATTGATCCTTACACCTCTTTCTTATGTGCTATGAAAACTTATATGTTAAAATATATATATATATGTATAAATATTTTATGAAATGAATTATTTATTTAATAATTATTATTATTCATATATAATTGCTCCACAAATACCAAAATTGGGAAAAAAATCATTGGTATAGGTGTCCATAAAAAATCCTTCGATGTGTATTGATTCCCACATCACCTCCTTATATTCCAAAGACATTACCACTATCCTACAAAAAATTATTTATATATATATATAATATTTTTTAAAAATGATTTATTTATTATTATTATACATAAATAATGGTACCATATATACCAATGGTTTGACCAAACCATTGGTATAGGAGTTTAGATTAAAAAAAACAATAATGCACTGGGTATTGATCTAAGAACCTCCTATTTAAATTAGCATAACTTTACCAATATCTTACAACATCTTATATATATATATATATTTTAAAATGAAATAGTTTTTATTATTATAATGAATAAATAATCGAACCACCTAAACAAACAGTTTGGTTAAATAGTTGGTATAACAATACAAAACAATTATATATACCAATGGTTTAACTAAATTATTCATATATGTGTCTAGGAAAATTATTTATACTAATGTTTTTAATAAATCTTTGGTATAAGATTCCTTGAAAATTACATATACCAACATTTTAGTCAAACTGTTTCTATAGGTGGAAATATACATACCCATACAAACAGTTTTCCAAAAACATTTGTTCAGGTTTCTTATATGAATGGTTCTTCAAACCATTGGTATATAATCATTGGTATAAAACATATTTACATTAGTGATATGTATTCATGCAGTTGGTTAATGATGTTAATTGATAGTTTCTAGATCAATTCACCATAGTTTTTATCGACGACATCCTTGTTTACCCCATGTCAAAGGAAGAGCATAAAAAGAATCAATGGTTCATTTCAACTATTTGTCATTTTCATTAGCTGTTCAAGAAGAATTATTAGTGTGAGTTCTAAGTTTGATAAGATTTTTTCATGGGTAATTTCATGTCCCAACAAGGAGTATCCTTTGATCCTTCAATAATTGAAGCAGTCGTTTCTTAGGAACCCCCTATTACTGTTACATAGGTGTGATGTTTCCTTGATCTTGCAGACTATATAAGATGTTAATACCTGACCTATCTATGATTTAAACTCCTCTGATGTCTATTAAAAATTATTACGAGTTATTAAGAAATGGAAAATGCTAGGATACTTTTGAGTATCTGAAAGAGAGGTTAGTAGTACAGGATGCCTTTTCTAGGTGATAGTGTAGTCATCTTTAGTGTATTAGGAAGATGATTCATACTATGGGGATTCCAAGGTGGAATATTTGAGGGATCTAATAATTTATTTTGATGACCCTGATGGATGTTCTATGGATGATCAAGACTGGGTGTTGTTAAAGAGGATTTTTTTATCCCTTTTGTTTTTCACAAGGTGATTCTCCCTGAATTCCATAGCTCTACCTTGGTGGTATATCAGGGAATGAAAAATATGTTTTTTTCTTTGAGATTCTATTACTAGTGTCCTAGGATGAAGTATTCAGTTCTATGGTTCATGTCCCAAATTTTAGTCTTCCTGAAGTTGAACTCTCACATAATGTTGCTAGTTGTATGCTCCAACTATTAAATGTTCCTCAGTGAAAATTGGAGGATGTTTTGATGTGCTTATTTAATTGTTTTTATCAATATCGTAGAGGATATGAATCTATATGGTTTTTAGTATACCATTAAACAAAATAAACTCACATCTCATAAATAAAGGAGTTGAGTTTAGTTGAGGTTTTTTTGAGGAATTATTTAGAGGATGTGATGAGGATTTATGTATTCCAAAGAAGATAATATAATATTATAACCCTTGTTCCTAAACCATGGTGCAGAGAGGTATTCAACATGATTGAAATTCACTACTAGAAATATGATCTATACCAACGATTTTTGGAAAACTCTTGGTATAGTTCACTAATTTGGACCTATACCAACGGTTTGGCCAAAACCATTCGTATAGGTAACTTATATGGACCTATACCAAGGGTTTTGGACAAACCCTTGGTATAGGGGGGACCTATACCAACGTTTTGGACAAACCGTTGGTATAGGTCCCCCCTATACCAATGGTTTGTCCAAAACTGTTGGTATATGTCGCAAAATCAAAGAACCTATACCAATGGTTCTCAAAACTGTTGGTGTAGGTACATGTATTTTTAATGGAGTCTTCTTATAGAGGACATTAAATAAATCAAAATTTAAAATACTTATTATAATACATATATATATTTATGAAATTATGTTCACAAAAGTAAGATAGGTTTGTGGTTAGGTCGTTTAATAAAAAACCGGAGGTGCTGGGATCAAAACCAACCGAATGACTATTTTTTGAATTACATATACCAATGGTTTTATGGAACCTTTGGTATCGATTTTCATATTACTTATATCAATGGTTTTCAAAACCATTGTTATAGGTCTATACCAATGGTTTTCCCAAAACCGTTGGTATAGACCTATCCCAATGGTTTACTTGGAAACGGTTCTCCAAACCGTTGGAATATGGTATTTTTAAAGTAGTGAATCCATGTTGTTCTTTAGAAATTATTTTCATTCTTATATAGGCGGCCAAGTAAATAGAACCATCTAGACTCTTGAAGACATGTTTCTTGCTTGTGACCCATATTTTAGAGGTTCGTGGGCATTTCTCTTCCTCTTGGTCACGTTTTCATATAAAAATAGTATTCACTACACTATTAGTATGGAATAGTTGTAAGCCTTGAATAGTAATCCTTTATGTTCTATGTTGTGTTGGTCTGGGATTAGGGAGTCACCAATTTTCAGGAAGGAACTAGTGAAAAGAACTATAGAGATGGTTTTGGTGATTCATGAGCATATGAAGGTAGCATAAGATAAAAATAATTCCAATTCTAACAATAGGGGGAGACATTTATAGTTCTTCATTATAAATTTTCATTTCTTAATGGTGACTCCTCTTCATAGGAAGTGATAGTTTAGTCATTGGTGTATGATTTTTACACTATTTGTTAAGCCTCTTGAGGTATTAGAAAATGTTTGTGTCATCACATACCAGATAACATTTACCCTGAAGACGAGTCATATTGATGATGTATTTCATGTTTTCTAGATTAATCTCTATCTACATAATAATTCTCACATCATCAACTGGGGTGATATTGACTTTAATGATCATGTGAACTTTGAGGAGAGACCCATGGAGGTCTAATATTGAAAATCAAATGTGTTTCACAACCATGTTATTCCTTTAGTTTTTTCTTATTGCAACAAGGTAGAGTGGAGGAGAGTTACATGGAAACATTTTAAAAGATGAGAAATTAGTATCATGTGTTGTTTGACAATTGAGTCTTCTTTTGTAATGATTTTTATTTTACATTTACCTTTCTTTTGATTATTGGATATTTATCTCATCCTTGTGTCCCTGTTTTTAGACTTTCTCTTATTTGAGAGGTATATCCCCTGATAGAATCTTGTGTATTTTTTTCACCTTGTTTCTTTTAGGGAGATGTTTGTGTTTCTATGATAAATATATTATTTAGAGGTATATTTCAACTGGTCATTTGAGTGACCCATTTCATCTTCCCATTCTATATAGGTTTGGTTTTTATTCTCAATGGTGATAACTATTTTAGAGGTATCTAATGTAAGGCCCCAGATCATTCAATCATTTTCTTTTTTATTATTTCTAATTTTGATGGGCTTCAAGTAATCATGGAGTAGGTTTTATCAAGTTTGGGGGTTGAAATTTAGTTAAATTAGTAATTCATAGTGTAAAGAGAAATTCATGATACGGGCTAGTAACACATGGACGAAATAGTTATTCATGGCTTGAGTAAGGGTGTTTTATAGGGTTCAATTCATAGCGTGTACCATTGGTTCACTACATGAATCGATTAGGGGTCATATTTGGTGAATCTATATTCCAAAAATTATTGTATGTACATGTAGTAAATTATGTTAATTGATCCCAGTTTTTTAGGATTTGAGTGTTATGTTTTTTAGTGATCCTTAAATTCTAGCCATTCACAATGTGAAGGGCACATTCTTGCCATGAATGTTAAAATGGAATAATGCCTATAAAATTTATTTCCCAAATTAATTTTATAAAAACCCAGTAAATAATTCCAAATACCATTTAACCAGAGTTTATACTTTAGGTTTTTATAATCCATTTTGATTGGGATTTATCCCTGGATTCGCATGATTGATCCACGATGATCTGAGGGAAGTTTTACCTCTTTCTCATGTGGTTTCTTCTCTATTCAGTTTTTCCTCCCATTATATCTTTAACTTATATGGTATTTTATCTTCATATTTTCATTGAGTTCTTTTTATACTTTGTGGTGTGTTTGTGTCATGAAAAACTTGAAGGTATGTGGTTTTCTTGCAGAATAGGTGATCATAGATCTATTCTTTTTCTTTTATTTTGGTTTAGTGAACATTGAATGCCTTGAGGTTAGGGGGTTCATTGCTTCTCTTTTACATTGAGTGAAATTGTGAAGTTATCATGCTTTATCTCATTAGTTAACATTTTAATTAAAATTACTAATGATTAAACATTAATTATATAATGATTTCGTTTCGGGTAATATTGATCGCATGTCTTTACACCATGTTTATAGGTTGTCGTATATTTTTCTAGACAATGTTCTTTCTTTTGTTAGTGTTTTGTATTATAATGTTTGTTATGCTTAGAAATTGGATTAATAATGTGAATATATTAACTCTTGATAACAAAATTAATAAATATGCATACTGAATTATTATCATATTTTTTTATAATTGAAGGAAATTGGTGTTATTCTTAAGGAATGTTTAAAAAAATGTATTATTTGTATAAAACTAATTCCTTGGGTTTCATGTGGTTGTAACCTATGAAAAAATAATTTTTCAATTCAAGAAGGTAATATATTTTTTGATTGATAAATATAATGTTTTGGTTCCAAGTGATCCCCATTTCCTTTGAAGGTTATATTCCTGAGTTATAGGGATTTGATTCTCTATTAAATTTGTTTTACAAACAAACATGTGAATATACTCTATATGTGCGAGGTTGTTATTATAAATGAAATGGGAATATGATAAATGTTGTTTTGGTGAGTAATGGTATGGGTTAAATATGGTTATGGTAGAATATATATTCATTGATAGTGTGGTGGATGCTGGTATGCATAGTTGCATTGAGGTTGGGACAGATAGAGAAAGTTGAATTTAGGATTTCATGTGGTTTTATGAGTTGGATGATGATTTTCTTGCTTAACAATACTTTTATTTTATTGGAGGATAGATGAAAAGGTTTTTTAATTCAACATTATTTTCCCCACTTCTTAATGCAGCTACTTGTGGTTTGTTTATGTATCCTTTATGGTAGCTTAGATTTAGTTCTAGAGTACCCTGAATTATGGAATGGTTGTGAGAATTATATGAGTTAACCCTTGGAGTTGTGAGTTTGGGGGTTGAATATGATTAAATGGCTGGTAATTATGTAATGTAAAATGTTTAATAGAAATAATTATATGAAATTCTCTTTAAAATCTTGTGTTATTATAGGATATCTAGTCATTAGCAGTGGTAGTCGGGTTTTAGAGAGATGATAACAACATTTGAGGTTAAGGATAGGTAGTTTCCAATTATTTAGTTTGTGAGATATATATTCCTTATTTTATGTTAATTAATATTCTACCCCACCCATGTCGGTAAGAATATTGTTACACATTGGATTCTGGGGGGGGGGTCTTTTCCCCAACATCTAAGTTTCCATGGATGGACAACCGACCACCCCCTCTTCCACTATCTGTTCTCCATTTATAATTACATTCTAGTAAACATATAGATTACATCCTTATATATGTGTGTTGTGGGATGTAATTATTATTTTTTAGTTTCACACTCATGTATTTCCAGATATAGTATGCTAAGGATTATTATTGGAAGATTTTTCATTGGATCTAATGGACTGATGCATAGAACATGGTGTATGAGCTATGGGGGTCCCTAGAAAACTTCTTGATTTATATATAGATCTAGGTAAGATGATGAGATTATGAGATTCATGGGGTTTGGTTATTATATTGTTTCATTTGACACATGTGGCTTATTTGAGAGAGATGGATAATAATGTGAAGTGTTGGGGAAGAGAGGAAAACCAGTGGGGAGGTGATAGTGATGTACCAACAATTTTATATCATGTGGTATACTATATTATTATTTTTATGTGAAAATTAGTGAGAGAGACATTGTAATTTTGAGAACTTATCATTCTGGATTTGATGGTGAGTTAGTTTCATTGTTCATTAAATTGTATTTATCATGTATTCTTTAATTTTTCATGAGAGGCTCCTAGGATGATCCTACTAAGTATACCTATTATTCCCACCCGATGTATATATATATATATATGATTTTAAGGTCTGAAGGAGTTGGTTAGTGTTTGTTTTTGAAATTAATATCAAGTGGATTTGTTCATGAGCTATTTCAAATTGTGGTTGCTTCATTGGATTCCTTTTAGTACATTTAGTTATATTTTTATTTTTTTGTCTATATGACATAAAATGAATGTATTGAGATCATTTATTTTATTACAATCATGATGTTTTGGTGTTTTCATTATATCTCCCATTCATCATGTTCTTATTTGAGGGTAATGCATCATATTCTTGTGTATGAAATAACCTCAATGATAGTCAACAACCTATGTCCTAATGGAGCAATATTCATGTATCATTATCTATCTTCCCTCATTTTTGGCCTATGAGGGGTACCCTTTGGTCGGGGGTCATAAAGTTTTAGATATATGTTGTTTTATATATAGACTTAAAAGTGGTTAATATGACCATTTGAAATAAATATGACTATTAAGATTGTAGTTGTGAAATAGAGGTCATATTTCCATCACCATTTCTTCGTATTTCAAGGAATAAATCCCTACTATTTTGATATTTTCAATATAATTGTATCATTTCTATGTTTTGATGAATTTTATATTAAACTCTGATAAATGAAAAATTAATATTTTTTATTTGTTTTTAATCTTTTCTAGAAATATTTGTTCAATCCACAATTAATTTCATAAATCTTTGAATTTGTGGAAATTTCATTTTTGAAGATGAAATAGGAAATTTTGGAAATGTTGGGATCTTATAAGATATTTTGTAAGACAATTAAGAATTTTTAGTTCATGTATGTTTTTTTACTTTACTAAATTTTAAATCCCATGTGATATCTAAATTGTGTATGATTTTTTTTCTAGGAGCCACATCTGACAATTTTAAGATTCCCATAAGGTATTCATGTTCCTATAATATGGTTTTCCCTGATCTCTTAAGGAATTTCATATTGGTAAGACATTTTGAAATCTCTATTTGATATTTTGAATTACATGAATTCTTTTCCCAAATGTGATTTTTTTCAATTCATGTGTGCAATTTTTCTTTGTGGAAAATTTCAGAATCAAGAGAAGTATATTCCCACTATAAAATTTTGGTCATTCCCATGTACGATCAATGAGATTTAATTTAATGGGAGATGAAGAGACAATGGTCATGGAATGATTCAATGATAATTTAAATCTTGAGTCCCATTTTAATTAATTCTAAAACATGTGCACCGTCCTCCCATAAATGTGAAAAATATCTACCACTACCACCACCTATATATTGATCATGAAAGATACATAATGTGAGAAAGGATCCAAGAGAATGATTTAAAGAGTTCCAATTTTCAAAAAAAGAATATCTTTATCATATATGTATAATGTTCTGATAATTAAAAGAAAACATTGATCCGTGCTAATGAGATGATATCACATGAATACTATAGGTTTGGGTAGTAGAGAATGAGAGAGTGATAGAGAGATAGGAAACAAGGAGATAAAATCTAATCTAGACATGAATGGATAAATTCACCAGTAGATATGGATAGTGGAAACACTAGAGAACTTCATTTCTATGTTTTTTACATCATTATAATATTTTTTAATTTTCTATATTTTTTTTTCATAATTAAAGTGGGTATTTTTCTATCTTGAATTAATTATATTCTAAACCACTATTGATTTTTTGTAAATATATGAATGTAAAATGGTTGTTCTTTATACATAAATTTCCAATGTGTGGTATCATTTTTGAGAATAACAAGTTTGTCTTTTTTTATTTCTTGAAGGTATCAATGAAATTTAATTACTATCTTAGAAGGTTCAATACTCATATAAAGGGCTTAGTATGGTGTCTGGGATTATTTAGTTGTTCACCAATTTTTTTTGGGTAAACACTGAGAAATTCAATTATATAATCTTTTTAAACAAGTAAGAAGGGAGTGACTAAATGGTTGAAACTTTTTTTTATTGTTTTAAAATATTTTTTTACAATTATTCTCAATCTATTCATTCATTTTCAATATAAAAAACCTTATTAATTTACTTTTAATTTTCATTTGTTTTGGTTTATTTTAATTCTTTTCATCAATAGCATAAATTCCCCATTTTATTTAACTTTTTCATCACCAAAATATAAAAAAGTGATAGTTTTAAATCATATCCCAGGACCTACTCAAGCGAAAATTCACATGACTATTATACTACATTTTTTAGGGGATAAAAATCTAAAAGGGGACCGATTAGAAGTCCCCCTCTTTCAACTAGAGTAATTTCTAGGGCGGATTTTTAATTTATATATATATATATATATATATATATATCTTTCCTTTATATAAGTTGAAACTCCAATTTAACACCTATGAATCCTTCAATTGACCAAACCTATCAGTATAGATCTAGATATGTTATAATTGTTGGAAATGTTACCTTTTTTGTTGAAAAAACAACACGAATACAAATTTTGAACCTAAAGCCCCAATAGAAGATAATAAAACACTTAAGGAATTAGATATGTCCAATGAATAAATACAAAAAATCCATATAGAATTCATTAATACACCATATTTTTTTGAAGTAATGCTTGGTTTCATTCATCAACTTCAAGAATTTAATGCACTTCGAAATGAGGACCCATAAAAGAATCATTAAGAATATAACTATAATATTGTTAACATGAAACCATAAGAAATAGACACAGATTGAATTAAATGTAAGGAATTTCATTTTTATTTAAAAGGATTTTATGATTAATGGTCATTCTATTAGCACTCCACAATGATTAGATATTGGAATGAGTTAAATAATTATTTAATAAAATATTTCCTAATTATATGAATAATTCAATTAGAAAAGAATTAAAAAAAATATATTCTCAAGGTGTACCTTTACAAGTATACTAGGAATGATTTAAAATAATTTGTCTGAGTTTCACCCATTATAAAATCAGTGTACAATTTTTTATTCAATATTTTTATGAATTATTTTTTTCTTACTATTATAAGCCTGATTGATTCCACTAAAAGAAGATATTTAGTTGATAATCCCCTAGATACTCTTATAACTCTTATGTGAATATGGCCCAAAAAATGATCAGTTGTTCGGGGCATGAGGCCCTTTATGTATCAAATCTATGACATAATTTCCCACTTACACTTCTGAAAATAAGAAGATTGTGCGTCAGCAAAATGATATTACCACTATGGGAAGATCAATTATGTTTTCCAAGACTTCCCAACATCAGAAAAAACATGTAAAAATATTTCAAATCCATGTTTATTGTCGAATTTGGAATTCAAATAAATATTTTAGTGAACAATTTCCACACATATAAGAACCTTTTGAAAATTTAAATTTTATATTTCCTAGACTAATTTTATAAGAAAAAAAAAATACCATTTATATTCAAATAGAACCTAATCCAAGGATAGAATAACCAACCCTTTAATAGATTTAGATAATTTGAATTACCAAAAATTTCTTTCCCTATCCAATTAATTAATTAAAAAACATGATATTTCAATGATAAATACAATATTAAAAATATAAAAATGTTTCAACCTAAAAAAATGTTTAAAAATTTAAAGACAGCCTTGAGTAAAATTTGATACAACAATAAGTCCTAAAAAATACATTAACGTCACAAATGAGATAAATGGAAATTAAAATTTGTAATATAAGAAGTCAATTTAGAGTATTTTCCTTAACAAACTCAAGTGAATTAGAAATATAGAGGAAAAGAAAATGTGTTATCCAAATAACTTAGGAATCAAGCCAAGTTGAATAAACCAAAACTAAATATTCGAAATTTGATTCTATAACCATACATATTGATGGTAATTCCAAACATATTTCATCTAGTTTAATCCTTATTTAAGAGAACTCAAATATTATTGAACATACAAAAAATAATGATCTAATGGTGAAAACAATCAATTCCAAAATACAAATTTTTTAATGAACTATGGATGATTTGAATGTAATGATAAGGAATTATTTTTTTTCAAAATAGTTCCAAACATTTTCAATAATAGTAAAATCGACCATTGTGTAACCATAAGAGTAGTCCACCAGTGAATTAAAATACTAAAAGTTAATTAGAAAAATAAATTTGTGATACTTTTAGGAAATTTCATATCAAAATACCTTTGCTTGATGTTGTGAAATAGATTTAAATGATGAAATTTTTTTAAATGAAATATGTTCTCATAAGAGAAAAGTACGTGTATAAGAGAAAGTGAACATAAAAATAAATGTTTCCTCAATGATTCGACATGTATTTCTTATCAAATGTAAAGACACAATGACTTCTAATTCTCATCACCATAGGGGAGTGTGATTTTCAAGATGTTATGCTAGTCTTATTAGATTCCATAAATTATAGGATCATTATTTTTATTCATATTTATTGGCTAGAGAGATAAAACCCACTTTTATATTCATTCAATCATCTAACTAGAGTACAACCAAACCTTTTGAGTTATATTGAATAATATAGTTCATCTAAGAGACATTATTTTTATTACTAATTTCTATGACTTGGATATGGAAGATAGTAAATTTAGTACACATGCACCTCTTATTATTGGGATTTGTTTTTAAAAATTGAAAAATAAATTTTAAATGTTCACATATGAAAATTATCACATGTATTTATAGGATAATAAATTCATGTTGAAATATTTTAGTCCATCAAATAACTAATGGAAAATAATTAATCTTCTAAAGTGAACATGAATGATTTGTTTTTTATTAAGTTATTTATAAATTTTACATAAAATTATCCATCTATTGATTAAACAAAAAAACACTATTTCTAGTTAAATTATATATATATATGATGGAAGAAAATGATACATAAAAACCAAAACTAAAAGTTTAAATTTTTTAATGTAATATCTTAAAACATTTTTAATTTTCTTTTTTTTATGAAATAATTAAAACAATGAAAATTGTCTATTTTTTTAATTTTTTATCTCGAAAATATTGAAAATTATTCAGGTGAAACATTTATTGAATTATTTAAAACTTAAAATAACATGGCTTTAAATTATGATCTTATATGTTCTTTAAAATTTGGATTTTTTAGGAAATCATACCTATAAACAGACTCATTAAAATCGTTGTGTCCCTAAATTCAATCTAAAATTTTCTTATTTTTGGAATGAATTAAAAGTTTAAATTTATATTGTTTATTTAAATAAACCTTATTTCACAAATGAAAATATCCCATTTGATACATAATTAAACCATTTCCAATAAATCTAAGATATGAATTATTAGGTTAAAATGGTAAATTCTATATCATAATTGAGAAAAATATATCAAAATACTAATAAAACCTAATTCTAGGATTATTTATAACACCAAATAAAGCCTCAGGATAGAACTTAGATGACTTAACTCGAACTAGTCCTTCCAAATTCATGCAAAGGATTTGATTAGAGGATAATTCAAAACCTATTAGGAAATTTCATAGGAGACTAATCCCAACACATTTAGCAGTAGTAAAAAGGAAATAAACACCTTTTTTTAAAATAAAATTAGTTTTTACAATTTTATATCCATTGGGTGAGTTCCATCTAATTTTTTCCTCAAAAGGGTGGCTTTAAAATATCAAAGAATGAATTTGTTGGGATTGTATCTATTAAACTTCAAAACAAATGGATGTTGGGGAATTATTATAGAAATCTCCATTTAGGAACATAAAAGGAAATTTTTTATCTTATATATATTATAGATGTTCTTGAGATGTTATTTATAAAATCTTTTATTATTTCTTTGATGGATTTTTGAGTCACTTTCAAATCAATATTTTATATAAAGATCAAGAGAAACCCACTTCCACATGTACTTTTAGTACCTTTTCCTATCGAAGAATGAATTTTGGTCTATTTAATACCCCAAAAACTTTTTAAAGGACTATAAAGTGTATATTTATTGATCTTTTAGAATGTTTCATGGAATTTTTTATTAACCAAATTAAATTTTATGGATTATATTTTAAAAATATTTAAAAAAGATAGGATATTTTTCATCAAACTTTCATTGATAAGAACCTTGATATCTGCTATGAAAATTTACATTTTATGGTAGATAAGTGCAATTTTCATAGTAATTTACTATATAAAGTAGGAATTTAATCTGATCAATCCATGTTTGATGTAATTTTTTACCTTCCATATCTAATAAGGATGGTTTATTTTAGATAATTTATTATATATGTTGGATTTTATGGAAGATTCATAAAATCTTCTGAAAGATTAAATTTTCCTTTTCCAGATTGATTTAAAAAAATTCATAATTTTGTTTTGATTATATATATAAGATATCATTTAGGGATTAAAAACAAAATTTGGTATTCCTGCCCCTTTTTAGCCACCAAAATATAGATTTCCTATTGAATTAAGAAGTGATGCATAGAATTTTTCCATTGATGAAGTTTTGAGTCAAAAGTTAGAAAATACGTATCAATATTATGTATATAGAAATTTAAATCAAGATTAATAAAAATAAATAAAAACTAATAAGAAGATATTATTTGTTATTTTTTTATTGGGAATGTTTATATGTTATTTTAAAGGCTTAAAAGTGATTATTTTTACAAATTATTATGTAATTAAATTTTTAATAATGAAACATGACTCAAAATCATTGTTATTAAAATAGATATTTTTATTACAATAGTTTTATATTTAAATAAAATCTTGGTATGGAAGTAAAAAATATTTTAGTTGACCAATTGAGTTTAATAACCACTATTTTAAGTGATAAATATTAGTAATATTCACTAATCAATGATATTTTCTTCGATATAGAATTTTATAATATTAAGAGAGATAAACCATGGTTTGTTGATCTTAGGATTTATTTTAATTCTATTTAAATTACCCAATGGTTTATAATAATTAAATATCAAATATTATGAGTGATTAGAAGAACTAAATTTGGGCTGATCTTTGATTTAGGTATTCTGGTAATGATTAAATAATTAAGAGATTAATTATAAATTATTGTTTATAATTGGTATTAAAATTTTTCCATACTGTGTGTTGTGGTGGTAAATTTAGTCCAAATAAAATATAATAATGTTATTTAATCAAGATTACTTTTTCACACCATTTTTAGGGACACTCTTGATTTCTTAGAACATGGAAAACCGTCCATTTTAATGGTAACATTTCATAGAGGAATAAAATTCCCCAAAAACCCCATTTATTTTATGATGTGTTTGGTTTTTAGCATATGGATTTTATAAGACCATTTAAATTTTTTTTTACCTTTATATATTAATTTATATTGATTATATATAAAAGTATTTAGAAGTTATTTCCCCTATAATTGATGATGAAAACATTGATAAAATGTTTTTTTAAAGAAAATAATTTCCCAGATTTGGGTTTCCAATGTTTATAATCACTTATCGAGGGACCCATTTTTTGAATAGGATTTTGGAATCTTTTTAAAATAAATATATAGTTCATTAAAGGGTTTTTACACCCTATCGTGCTCAAAAAATTAGATATCTATGTTTTCAAATAGAGATATCAATTTTTTTAAAACTATACTATGAAATTGTAAAGAGTGGATTTTAAGATTAGATGGTTCTCTTTAAGATTATAAGAAAACATTTAACACTCCAATTGGAATATCACCTTTTGGGGTTATGTATAGAAAATATTGAAACCTTCCTATGGAGTTATAAAACAAATATTTTTTAGGATATGAAGACCAATATCATGAATCTATTTTCTATTGTAAAAGAGATAAAATTAATCTTACATAAGTTAAAAGAGATATAAAGGAATTTAAATGAAATATTGAGGATATATAAGGAGAAAAAAAAT
Source organism: Viscum album (assembly GCA_963277665.1). Taxonomy (NCBI): domain Eukaryota; kingdom Viridiplantae; phylum Streptophyta; class Magnoliopsida; order Santalales; family Viscaceae; genus Viscum; species Viscum album. The sequence continues at coordinate 1,642,682,587 of OY728165.1, forward strand.
ATATTGATGATATAATGATCCCCATTAAATAGTTTAAATATGGAGACAAATTTTTATTATTTGAATCTAGAATGATTCTATTTCTAAGTAAATTTCATTCCAAATGGATTTTCCCAATAATTTTTACTCACGTTTTTCCATTTGTGTTTCCCAGATTAATGAAAATGTAAAGGAAACACGGTTCATAGTGAATTTATATAGATTAAATCTATTTATATAGAATATTTAAGATCATCTATGGGAGGAGGTCCACCTTCAAGAATCCATTTACAACTTAACACTAGGTTATTCTATTCCTTTAATATTTTTCTTATGTCCAAAATTTCTAATTATAAATTCTAAAATATACTGTTTTATAATGAGGACATTGGAGAATATATGTATGGTGGGAGGGAAATCCTTTTTAAAATTAGTATTTTGTGTATTAAATTAAATATGTTGTTGTTTTATTTCATTTTTATTTATTTTATCGTTTTATAGAATTTTTGAAAAGTTTGGTGATGATATTTAAAACATTTTTAATTTTTAAGACCCATGTCAATGACTGAATTTATTTAACCCCCAAAAATAAATTTAAATAAATTATGAAATAAACCTGCTTCATATTTTTATTTTGAAATTAAGGAAAATGCCTATGAAATTTTGATTTCGATCCCTTAAATCACTTTATAGATTTTAAAATCATTTTCTTATGAAGAATATAAACCCATTTTAAATATTCTTTACTATCACGTCATTTCTTGAGTGAACTAAACACTGCATATTTTAAAAATATTTTGAATTTTTTCTATTAGAGAATGAATGTTATGAGGTGATTTGTTTTATATTATTAATGAAATTCATTTGTTTTTATATCACCATTTTCATGAGAATATTTTATTCAGGTCTACCCTTTACATTTTATTCTTATGATTTGTTAGTATTCTATGAAAAATGTTATAGTACCACATTACAGTCCTATAATACATATCCAACTTACTCTTAAAGTATAAATTACTTAATATAGTAAAATTCATGTGTGGGGGATGCAATATTTTATTATGTTTCATTATTAAAAGATTACTTGGGAGGAGGATGTTTGGATAATTATTTTGTTTTGTAGTTGGAAATATGATTAAAAACTGTATTATTTTAAAGGTGTTTTAAAGAATTTATTTAAAATGAAATGATAAAAATATGTTTTTGAGTGTAATATGATTTGAAAAAAAAATAAAAATAAATTTTGAGAGTCTAGAAATTAGTGTTTTAATTCATAGGAAGGTATAGGAATTTACACAACTACTTTAAATTCAGTAAACCCTCATTACTATCAATAAAATAAATCTTTGTAGAAATTGAAGACTTAAAAAATTAGAAATTCAATTCCACTAATGGTAGTTGAGTGGATTAAATACTTTTGATATAATACTTAAATATGATAATTTTCTTAAAAGTTTCAGGGTTTTTGGAGCTTATTTACGGCCAAAAAGAGTAAAAAGAAGACCATCCCTGAGTGAAAATTAAAATCATGCATTTTTTTTAAAATATCTAACCATACTTATTTATCAACATATCCTTTTCACATCATAAAACTACTAACTATCAAAACCCATAATATCCTTTATAATACAACATGATTAATGCAATTCATTGAATAAAATTTACAGAGATTTAGTAATATATAAAGGCCATGGTGACCAATTCCGTTGCTTTTATATGAAAATATTTACTTAATAAATTTATACATTTATATTGAGAGTAAAAAATTTAGTGGGGTATGTTTTTGGTTTGAATAAGAGGATATATTAAGTGATAATTGATTGAATAAAACAAATGGAGAATTTTGAAAAACATTTTTTTGGCATGAATGATAATTTTTTGGCGACTTAGTGTTGAACTAATGGAACTCATGTGCTTATGTTTTGAAATTAATTTTGTTTTTTTTATGATTACTTTTCATATAGAAAAAGTTTAAGTGAAGAGGAATTTATAGTGGTCATATTTATATTATAAATTTTTATTTCAAGGAATAAATGCCCACAATTTTGAAATTTTCAATGAAATTAAGAAGTTTTTGTTTTTTTGTAAATGTTGGATTTAATTGTGAAAGAGGGTATTTTTTGGTTTTTAAGTTTTTGTATTCATTTATAGATTTATTTGATCTTTCCATCCACCTAATTATAATCTTTTAATTTATTAGAAAATTAATTTTTGAACATGAAATATGATATTTTGGCTTATTTTGGATCTTATATTATTTCTTTTGAGCCCCAAAATACTTTTATTTCATGAATGATGTTACAATTTTATAACTTTTGTAATCCTGTATAATATATGAACGATTTAATACTTTTTTATTTAATCCACATGCTATATTTTTTATGGTTATTTTAGTATATTCTTTAGCCTATAAGATGTTTTTCATAGATAACATAATAAATTTCCAGTAAGGATGAAATTTAGAATTTCCTATATGATATTATTAATTCCTGTAAAACTATTTCCTCATATAAAATATTATGAAATTTAATATATAATGTTTCACATTGTGAATATTCTAGTAATCGCGAGCAGAAACTTTTCGATACAATATTTTCGCCAACCCTATCCCGTGACCGCATGATTTCATTAAAGGGTATATGAGGAGATTAAGGTCATCTGATGATTTAATATAAATGAAAAGTTATTTTCCCACATGAATTAATGTTAGAAAATGCACACAATCATCCATTTTCTATGAATAAGATTCGATGTCATTTCTTACACTTAAAGAAAGGTTTTTTATGTTTCTATATGTCAGTGAGGATCCCCATAAACTATTTGAAGTGTTCTCATTTTCAAATAATTTTCCCTCTACCATGGATGTATATGGATATTAATACTAGATGAAAAGAAGGATAAGTTCTGATGATGTGAGATCATATAGCTGCTACATTATTGGGATTTTGAGGAAAAGATCAAGGAATTAAAGAGTTATTAGAATATCTATCCATGGATGGGTAAATTACAATCAACTATGGATAATTAAGACAGAAGGAAACTTATTTTTTTTTTATGTTTTCACATTATTTTAAATTTTGTTAGAATTTTTGTTCGAGATTGAAGAATGCCTTTTTTATCATAAATTCATTTTCATCAAATCCACTCATTTTTTTTTTCAAATTTTGAATTTAAAATGGTTGTTCGTACTATTTATATTTAATAAGTGATGTCTCACATTATAACACACTAGGATTGGCCATTTTTCAATACATGGAGGTTTTAAGGAAAATTAATCACATTTATAGGAAGAGAGACACAAATATTTAAGTCTTGGTATGGTATCTAGGGAGATTTATATTTTTACTTGGTGGTATTTTTGCGAACATTGAGAAATTAAATTAGGTAATGTTTTTAGACATGGAATAAATAAGTGTTTAAAGGGTTGATAATATCTACTAATATTGTTTTAAAATCTATTTTCACACTTATTTTCATTCTATTTGTGCCTTTTCCCCTGAAATCATTTTCTTCCTTCACATTTGAATATTATTTTTTTGGTTTATTTTAAATATATTCATACAACCCATCAAAATACTATTTAACATTAATTATTCACCGAATAAACATAAAACAAAAGTTATAGTTTTGAATCTTATATAATAACATCCTTGTGGGATAACACCACATATCTCTATATTTCATTTCAGTTGGGAATAAAAATTTGGTAATAGGTTCAATTTAATAATTTTTTAAAAACTAATTTACCATGAAGAATAGTTGTTGACATAGATAAACTATAAAAACAATAATATATAGTATATTGCTAAAATTATGATTATACCATATATAAATAAATATAAAATTGGATAATTTTCAGGTTCTCAATACTCATGGGTTTTTTTCACTTATGGGATACATGTCATATAAAATTGGCCTTCCTTAACCATTATGGAATGATTAATTTCAAAAATACTACTCAAAATCTTCTATATAAGTAACCTTTCAATATCATTCACAAACAACTTCTATCATTTGGTTTACTCTTGAATTCAGTCCAAACTTCTATATCCTAATGTTCATGTTTTAACATGCCAATATAGACTGCTCGAATGGAACTTGGATGAAGATGCTACATGACCGTAGGAACACATCCTCATATTTCATATTCTATCAAAATTGTTTGAGGGTATATGATAGTCATATAAATACTATTTAATCAAAAATGTTACTCATAGTTCATGCCCAAATTCAAAAAAATCTAGTATTTCCCATCCGTATAATGAAAATCCCAGAAATACCTATTGACATAATCGGGGATCCCTATATGCCCCTTAAATAATGAATAGAAAGCATTAAAATAACTATATGATTAATCAAGTATAATAGATAAGTAATATAAATATAAAAATAAACAAGAATCATATATATAAACTAAAAAGTGGAATACTAGTTAGTAAACATGCTGAAAAATTACTAAAATAAAATTGGCCACTAGCACAACTCACATAATCCAACCTACTAAATCTCTAGTAGTATCACCTTTCTAAACCTATAATATGTGTTTATCTCCAAGACATAACCATGTCCAGAGATAATTTAGGATGATATACCATCATAAATCAAAATGTATGTCATTTATAATGGTAGGGGTTGGGTCCATTGAACTATTAGAAAATCTTTAATTCCTTGATAATACTATGTTTTGTTTTGATCAAGTGGATGGGAACACAATATATATATATATGTGTTGTAGTCTTTATCATGAAATACACCCACCTCGAAACAAAACATTGAAGAAAATAAAACATGAACGTCAAGTCATCAAGTTTCCAATACACAACCTTGAGCCTTGACCGTATAAACTTCAACTAGTGATAGTGTGTATTTAAGCCTTTCTTGGAAACATTATGACCAATAACGACCAATGGAAAACACAATAGTCTCATTTTAAATTGTCAATTCACAATAAAATAACCTAGGAAATCCATAATAATTTCAAATCCAAATCCAAGGGGGATTTCCCCAAGGCATTCTAAACTAGGATCACATATAAATACATAATGTATTTTCGAAAGGTTTTCAAAAAAATTACCATATAGAATAGTATTGGGAATTTATCTAATTTATTATAAACCAACAGTCATAATGAATATAAAGGGAAATATCCCCAAGGAATTCCATTAAAGCATTCATAATTAATTCAAGGGGTAATGAACCCAAGGTATTCCAAATCAATATAACATCTGAATCTAAAATATATTTCACCAAATAATTCCAAAAATGTATCACATAGGAATATAAAGTGGATTTCCCAAAGGAATTCCAACTGGTATGACATCTAAATCCAAGGGTGGTTATCTTAGGTAATTCAAAACCTATATTTACAATGAATAAATGGGGGATTTCCCAAGGAATTTTAATCCACATTATGGAGAAAATTCGAAGGGTTGCATCCCCTTTCCCAATTCCAAAGAACTCGTCCCAGGTTATCTAAAACTATCAAGATATTTGGAGTATTTACCTTACATAAAAAAGATACATGGTATTAGGCGTGAGGGATAAATCTAAAGGGCATGTCTATGGTATTCCATGTATCTCAGTGCATCATTATGGGAAGTGCATCCTACACCAATAATTTTACACAATGAAACTTGGATGGGTCAGTCATATTCCCAAAGACATCTCACACAGAAGAGGTTATCTCTAAACATTGGACCTAACGCTATTACTAAAACCATACAAGCACACACATAGGACTATGGTCTTAATTTGGAACTTGAAAATTCTTATAGACGTATCTTAAACTCACACTATCTTGGGTCAATATAGTATTAGTTTAACCATTAGGGTCCCTATGGTCACATCACTACACAAACACCCTACATTGGTTACTTGATCACATTTCTGCATCTGTATATCAACTCATACTATGAGGAAAAACACCTCTTAATGATTTTGAAGATCCATAAAAACTATCTATAACATCATAGGGTCAACCACATCAATCCAGATCAACTACCTTTTTGAGACCAAAATAATATTATCCCAGGGATAAAAATGAGACACACATAAACATTAACCAACATATACACATAGAAATAACTTAATAAAATTACACAAAATTTGGAAATTTTTGAATCATCAACACATATTCAAATGGACCAATAAATTCAATCAAAGGCCTTCAATATTTCTGTTTTAATTGAAGACAAAATCATATTTAAATCCTTTAAATTATGTATAAAATTCCACCTTTTACTCATGATATGTTCCTATACAAAACCACCCAAAAACATTTGATAAAATTAAAATACACATTTCAAGATTATATTTCAAATTCAATTTTATAAAATCTTCTAGATTCACATTAAATTATCATTCAATACATACTCCATTTTTAAAAAAAATTTAAAAAGAAATTATTTTTTGTTAAAATAAATGAATGACAACAATAAAACCATATATATTTTCACCTAACCTTATTAAAAAAGGAACCAAAATCAAAATATTTAGAAATATATATTGTATAAATTTTATAGTAAGCCAATTAAAACCCATACTTGTTTTTATAGGAGTCACAAAAGTAAATTCATTATGTATGAAGTACTGTGATTAAATAACATGAACAAAAAATCTCAAATCAACCAAGTGAATAAAAAAAGTTATGGTCACCAATCACGTTCATTACATTTTAACTTTTATTTCATATCATGACCATTACTTCTTAGGCTAATCGAAGCACCATATATATTCAAGGGAAACCATCTCAAACCATGACATCAAAATTAATTAATTATCCAATTTAATCTAATTTATTTGAAAAATTATAATAAATTAAACAACACAAACTAATTACAAATAACTATTGATAGTTTCCCCAATAAACCTCATCACACTAAAACAATAACCAACCACTCACAAATATCCATCAATACACTCTTTAATCCAACCTGGGAATAAGACCTATCATTCACTAGGGATTTAATATAAAATTAATTTAATTTAGGATGAATAGATAAATAAATATTTTATATAATATAGCTAAAATTTAATGATTAATAAAGACTCTATTATGTCCCCTTAGGGTGTAATCTACTAGCAATACACAAATCCCCTTAGAAATGTGATTACTACTACCATGATCTGATGGAAATCATTGGAAACCCTAAATTTCATAATAAAAAAAATATATGGAAACAAAATAAGATAGAGATAAAGGAAAATATTATGAGAATCACACCTTCAATATTTAAATGATTTACCCAATAATACCCAAAATTAAAGGGGTTTGAAGTTGAAAGTAATGGGGAGGCCGATTGGGTGTCTGCATGTGAGTGGGAGGAGGGAATGGGGTGTTTTAGATTAAAAGGTCATGATGGGGGTGGGAGAGTTAAACAATATATCTTAACTTTTAATCAAAAAATGGTTTGGAAACATGTTTTTCCAAATCATGTTCCAACCATGTAGCCTTAACTATCCAAAACCATACACCCATGATGGTTTTATCGCAAAATTTACCAAACCATGCAGATATTTTTCAAAACACCTCTAAATTTAAATTCCATATTTTATACAGATTATCTAAAACCATGTGAAAACTGTGTGAAACACCCATTAAAAAAAAGTAACCCAATTGGTTACCCATGAAATCCATATGGGTTACTATAAATTTCACTCTATCCATGAACATCAATTGTGCACTTTAAAAAATTAACTGAAAATCACCTCAAACTTAAGGTATTTTATAGCTTCTCTTCAACCATGAACCCTAGAAAAAATCATAAAAAACCTATAAAATATACATGAAGCTCCCAATACTTGATAAATCACTATAGGAACCTCTTATTCCTTGATCTCTAGGTAAAAAAATCAACCTAGGATACTCCATATTGTTGAGAATTCAAATCCATATCTCGGTTTTTAAAAATGAACACCTCACCCGAATTTCAAAAATACAAATTTCATTTGACATTAAAAACACAAAGGCTATGTGATTTTACATTATTCTATGTTATTTAGATTATATTCTCAATATGGAGGCATAATTAAATTCTTATGAAAGAATTCATTATAATAAAATCTAATTCCATCTAAGTATCTATTTCTTAAGTTTCATTAATAATAACCTTATCATGTACAATATTTTTAAATTTCATTATCTACTATAATTATGTTTAATTAAAACAATTATTCTTCTATACATTTGATATTACTAAAATATAACACTATAATATTACTCATTCATAAGTGTAACTTCTCCCTTTTTGGGTTGGTCCAACCACATACATGGAAAATTCTATACTATCTTCATAATTTATATCATGGATGAGTATAGAAACAAAAAGGAATTTAATATATGATATTAGATATTAATTTATGTTATGATTATGGTTCTGTAAAGCTGAAATAACAATGAGTGGTCATTAAAATGTATTTCATTATTATTAGTAATATTACCCAAAAAATGATTTTCATGAATTACATTCTTATAATCCATACCAATATCTTCCATAAAAAGAACACATGACTATATAAATCATTATAACACTATGATTCCACAAAAATTACTAATCTATTAATGATGTACTTATTATTAATGAATGGGGATCAACATTGATATATCAAAATCAGTACGATATAATCAAAGCTACAAATATTCGATGATGAAAATAAGTTATAACTAACAAATATATTTTTTATAAATTAATATAATTGATTACTATAAAAGGAAATAGATATGAATAAGGTTTTTAAATAAGTGACTGATATATATATATAAGTATTTTAAAGGGGTTAAATTATATAAAGGTATTTTAGGAGTAATGGGAAGGGTTTCTATCCTAATATCTCTTTTTAATTGAGATAATATACATTTCAAATTCCATTGGGATAATTCATATGAAAATTCTATAAAAATCCTTAAATTTTCATCACATTTGGTTATGTTAGATATTTACATTCATTCTTACAATTTTACCACTTATAGATTCATAATTTAAATATACCTAGACCCATGATCCCATATCTAATGTTAATAATAGTTTAAATAAATGAAATATTTAATAAAAAGTTAGATGTACCTATATTTACTCTAAATAATCTCCACAAGTTAATAGTTACATATCATAACTAATAAGATCATCCTAAGAGAGAATGGTTTAGTTCTTTTGAGTATCAGTTGCCAAATTTTTTTATTTTACGATACTGATGAATATTTCTCAATAATTGACCCATACAAGACTCACTTTTAGTCTTCTTATAAGATATAATCATCTTAATAACATAGGTAATTGAAACATAACTAAGGGGTGAGATCAAATTCTCAATAAGGAAAAAAACATCAACATGTCATCAAGGGTTAGATTGTATGGATAGTATAAAATAGGATTAGTGGGGTAATATCTTATTAAAAATAACATTATGTAGTGAGAGTTTTCAATAGAACATGGTATAAATAAATGTAGTCTCCAAAGGGAAAACATACACCACCACATAATTTTGTGAAAACATGACATGATTAACATGATAAATAGTGGGTGATAATATATATACAAATTTGAAATGGAATAGAAATGAATCATAACAGTAAACTATGTAATTAACATTGGTGTTGAAATCATAAAATCATTGAGTGGGAATCATTAATTGTTTACTACCAGATTCCCATAGTGTATTGGGCATCACTACTCAGTCCCCATAAACATAATGAATCAATAATCACTACCTGATTTCCATAAACATAGTGGAGAATGTATCAAACTCTAATTCACATAGTGGAGTAGTAATCTATACCTGATTCCCATTAACACAGTGAAACATTCCTCACTACTTTATTCCCATAAACATAGTCCATAAATAATCACTTATAGTCGATAAAAAAAATCCATATATGATTCTCATAATCATCCCAAGATATATAATTTCATATCTATTGCATTGTAGGTTGACATGGGACCTCACCCACCATCATCCATCTATACGTGTGCTATAAAATTTCAATCATCTAACATATCCTAAAAACCCATATAAGGAAAATATATTTTGTTCATTACATCATAAAGAAATATAGAAAAATCAGTGGGTTTCATAACATATCAAGATAAAATCACTAAAATTGACCCAAATAATTTAAAAAATTTATACCGAAAATTCATTCAATTAAACAGATTAATTAATAAGAAAATCTAGAGGGTGGTTCATGAAAAATAATTTCCATGGAAATAAATCCTTTAGATATAATGAGAAAATGGAATCAAAAACATAAAATACTATTTAGAAAATGATTTTATCTTTGGAATAGAGGAATAAGTTATAGTCACATTGAAAATTCATATTCTAAAAGGTAAACTATTTTTTTAAATAAATAAATCTTAAAGAGAATATTCAATAGTGGATCTTTGAAAACACAAAAAATATATAAAAAAGATGAAATGAAAACACCGGAGAAACATTTAACTTTCATAAATTAATATTAAATAATTGATCGTTTGAAATTAAACAAATGTTTCAAAATGGGGAAGTGATTTCTTTTTCTTCAAACTTTTAATTTCGAAAATAATATTTAATAATAGATCATTTAAAAGACATTTAGTTTATCAAAAAGGTAATTTGTATGGGATGGTAAAACAATTTATTTTTAAAGGATGGAAAAACTATTTAATATTTTAAAATATATATGTTGAAAACCTATATCATAAAAAAGTAACAAAAAATTATTTTTAAAATAATTAATGGTAAATATTAAGGTCAATTGAGATAAAAAGTAGTAAGGTTTTCAAATATAAAGGTAAATATGGTGGAAATGGAAATATTGACAAGGACGAGAAATCATCATTAAGGAGGTTTTGAATTATTCTCAATAAAGATATAATTTTTGGAAATTGATTAATTAAAGTAGGAGATTTGAATTAAAAATTAATTTTCCCCTAAGTGAGAAGGAATTATAGTATTACCATGGAATATAATAAATCTATATTCTGAACACATAGTAAAAAAATAAATCATAATGACTCAAGAAAATAATCTGTGTCAAGAAGAAACCATTAGAACATTAGTTTCTATTGAATTGAAAGACATTTATAAAATGAACATGATGTGGCTCTTAAACCCCCATAAAATATATGAATTTGGTAAAATAAATTAATTTTGAAATAATCACACCTTATCAAGTATATCATTGTGCACAAAAATAAATAGGTATCATGAAATTAAATTTGAGGTGAAGAACCCCTTACGATAATGGTAAAATTAGAATAAAAGTAACATAATAGGGATACCATGAAATACACATTAAAAGAGATTGAAATTAAATATATTCATATAATTGAAGATAATAGGGTATTTAAAACAACATATAAAATAAATTATTATTTATAATATGAGACATCTCTCATGGATTTGAAAATGAGACAAATAAACAATTAAATTAATTCCTGACTTCCATTAAAGAGCTAGAATCTACTTTATAAATATATAATTAACATGATCTACTATTTCATAATTTATTTTCATATCTATAACCTTTTATAATATTCATTTATAACTATTCTATATATGTATATTAGTTAGTTGTTATTATGTTTTAGGATTTGTTGTGAGTAATCCTGATTGTTTTGAACTAGTCTCGTAATAGCGGCATTGTTCATTGTTATTTTCCAAAAGTTCATCACTAAATGATAATACAATCAATTATGAATAATTTTTGTTAATTTTATAATTTCATTATATGGGATTTTTGGTTATGATCCTTAAATATGAAATTGACAATGAGCATGTTTCAAAGATTTTTAATGAATTGACATTGATATCTTAATTAATGAGTTTAATATTAATGTTACTATTAAGGAAACAAAACCTAATAATTATTTAGATATATATATCATATATTATTATTAATTAATTTCTTATAGTCTTCCATTATATTATTCTATATCGTTGTTCCTGTTTGTGGTTGGACCGACCCAAATGTGAATATACCACAATTAATGGATGACCGTGGTTATAAAAATTTGTTCGATTGGTATAATATAATTATTAAAGAATAATTATTATTATTTTATTTTGACAGTTTTTAATCAATTTTAAATATAATTTAACAAAAAATAACGAAACAATATGAAAAATGAGTAATGTTACTTTGTAGAGGCTATAATCCGTACAAACACATTAATACCATTTTTGTTTTTATTAATGGAAAAGGGGGAAGGTGGTTAATGGTTAATACCATGATATAAAAACATGTATTATAATATAAATAATTAATTCATCATATATTTTTTAGAAAATTTTATTAAAAATAAAATATTGAAAAGAATCCATGGTAGGGGAAATTGAGTACTTTTGGAGAACATTGAGTTTTCTATTGGAGGACTCCTTGGAAATGGAGTAATTAGGAAAAAATATTTTTGTAAAAAATGATTAATTAAGTTAAATAGGAATCAATGGAAGGTTAAATGGGAATATTTTCTAGAGTAAACCGAAATTTGGGAGTTTTATTAAAGGGGTGATGATAGACCTCTTTTAAAATTGGCTAGAATGGTATTTATATAAATATTTCAACTTAATATAACGAGATAATAAGTTTAACATGTCAAGAAGGTAAAAAATGGAAAATAATGGTGTTGAGAGAATTTTTGTTTAATCCAAACTATAATAGAAAAACACTAAACATGTTTTTAACATGACATTCCTTTTATCCCATTGGTAAACCATTTTTACCCCTTTGGATTTTATTGTGTTAACTAGTTTTTACCAAAGTAATTTACTTTTAATGCGAAAAAATAAAATGGAAATAATTAAATAATTTTTTATTAATTATTTAAAATATGAAATACATATTATAAAATATAATTTATATGTTTAATAAAAATTAATTATAACATTGGTGCATGAAACGCGTAAGAAACCCATTTTTAGAAAAATTGTATTTTTAAGATTAAAAATAATGTGATGGTCAAAAATATCAATGATTTTTATTTTTATGATATAAATAGATTATTATTAAAAAATAAAATTTATTTTTATTTCAAATAAATCCAAAAACTAATTTTACCAAAATAATAATTGATCAACATAAAAGACAAAAAATAGTTTTTATGGAAAATATTACTTATTTCTTTAAAATGTTAATCATAGGTTTTCTAAATTAAACATAGTATTTTTAAAATGTATATTTTTTCTTAATAATTAAATATTTTACCCATAAAATGGTTTTATAAAATTCTAGGTCTTTCTTATATAATGATAAGGTCAACAAATTTACAAATTTTGTAGAAAGTGTAGTTTTCCCGATTCCCCTAAAAACAATCATATAAAAAAATACAAAATATTCATAATAAGTTATGTTTGGAATTGTAAATTTAAAGTTGAAGTTAATATTAAATTTTTTTTTAAAATTTTTAAATTTATATTTTAAATGTAAATACAAAATAAAAATAAAAACTAATTTATTGAAAAATTCCACTTTAAAACATTAAGTGTTCTTAATCTTAATTTTATATAAATTTCTTATTTTTATTTTTTTTAAATTATTAGAGGTTTTATTATTCTTAAATTTTATTAATAATATTCTTTAATATGTCTTGAATCATTGTGGGTTGTTATTATGTGTGGGGAAATATATGAAAGATTGTATTAATTTAGAGAAACATATATTCCAAAATCATACGGTGTTACAAAATTCTCCCAAAATCAAGTTTATAAGAGGATTTTTCTGTAACATCCCAAGTAATTAATGAATAATATATATTCTTATCTATGACTATTTATGAATTAGATAGTGTTTTTGAGGCTTAAAACGAGAATAAATCCCATATTAAGCATGGAATACACTAATATTTTTAAAAGATTGTTTTACTGCCTTTTGATGGATAACCATTTTTAAATCAAACATTTGAAAATTTTATAAGCTCTATTTTTCAAAATAAACTTATTCTTTATGATTGGGACATTGAAATTTACTTTGGATAAATTTTTGGTATTTTTCTGACAATGTTCATTTTTTAATGAATAGTGAAAAATACTGCATTTTACATCAAAACTGCATTTTCATCAAATTTAATTATATAGTTTTATTATTTTTTTAATTGTTTTTAAAGTTTAAATAGAATTAATTTTTACCATTTAATACAATGGTGGTCATTGGGATTAATTTCACTTTGTAATTGGGCATAAACAAGTTCCAACCTTTTCATAGATATTGTTTCTAAAAAACCCGCTATTTGTTTTACCAACGACAATTATTTTTAAATTAATTATTGAAATTTATGTGTTTGGAATTTGGTAAAATGGATTAAATATTTTTAATCATATGTTCCAAATTATTTAATCAAGACTCTTTTGTTTTTGGACATTATGAAGAGTAACGACGATAATTATCTTTAATTATCTTGATTAATTAGTAATCGGGTAGTTTAGGATAATAAAATAAAATCATAATAATAAAAAATAATGCCAACATGTGTCCTAATGCTACTGGCTGGGTCCTGGCCGACCATGGTATGCCTTGGGCCAAACTTGGGTACCCCATGGAATCACTTTTGTGTGATAATGACTTTTTATCTTTTTATTTTTAAAGAAAGTTAAATATAACAAAGAATGTATCACCTGAGTAATTTTTTTTAAATTTTGTCTACATAAATGATCTATTGGAATATAAATAGTAATTGGAATGATAAAAATATTTCCTACATGATATTATGTTTTTATAATTTTTAGACATTAAATAAATTAAATTATTTATGACATCATGATGATGCAACAATTACCTCATTAATGAACGATTTAAATAAAATGAAAAGATAATGTAAAATATAAGACTTACACATTTAAAATACCTATTGTATGAGTATATTTAGAACCAATATCACCTTATACTCGAAATATATCAATGTGGGACCTTTTAAATCTGAAACACATTTCAATATATAGTAACATTTTATTACATTCCAGGAGTGCCCCTCCTCTCCTCCTATAAAAGGCCCTCCACCTCTAGCTCTTTACGCACACTTCTCAAGCCATTAGGTCGGCCAAGCTTTTCTCATTTTATCTCTCCAATTCCATCTCTTCATCCTACAAGCATTACCTTAGTCAGAATTCACTTCAAGAAACCCTTTTGGTACAAACCAGGAAGAGTTACCCGATTTAAAGGTAAAGTCTTCTCTAATGTTCTTTTGTTTTATTTTGCTTCTCCAAACCCCTAAACTCTTTTTATTCATTTATTTTGTAACAAAACTAGTATTTTAAATATACTAGTATTTTTTTATAATAATTAATCAAGCTACACTTACACACACCTACATCTAATGGTTAAAGAACATAATGTTTCTGTGGATGGTGAATTTCTACCTCACAAAATGATGATTGTTCAATATTCTTATAACACCTTCAAAGGTGCCCATTAAGATGTAACTATATTTAGATATGATATATAATATGTTAATGTTTTCCTTAAGCTTCTGTATTTTTCATTAATGGCATACCTTTATGGATTCCATTATGGGTAAACACGATATCTTCATTTTAGGAAGTGCGGACTACTGCCCCCTCAAAGTGATTTGATTCGTTAATGCCATATGTAGGACATATAAAGGATGGAGTTAATGATATTATATATGATATTATACTAGAATTATAATATACCTTTTTATCATTATGATTCAATTCCATTAAATAGGAAATAGAATTGAAAGTAGCGTTCATGCGTACGTACGGCTTACCGTCTCCATGAATGGTGCATTTCATTTCTTACCTCTAAATGTTATGTAATATTATAAATGCATGTATATACTGGATATATATGTTATATATGATATCTACATCATGAATATAATTCTGGATATGATGGATATTTTACCACATGAACAACTTGTAATTATAAAGAGTTTATTTTTGACTCTAGTACCAATGATCGACAAAACGACCATTATTAACTTAAATAATTACATAGTGTTCATAACATGGTAATAAGTGATATAAAAGGAATAATTAAATTTAAGAAGGTTCTTAAGAAAGTATAAATTAACTCAAGTTTATTATTCAGGACGTTAAAGAATGATCGAGTCAAGTCGGACCCGAGGTATGGGACTTCGTCTCAATCTCTTTTCATTGAGGAATATTTTGTTTTATATAGAACATTATTTTATACGGTGTATAAACCCATTTGACTTTTACATATATTCAAAAGGAATCTTTTTTATACGAAGCATTTTACTAAATTACAAAAGGAATGTTTTTTTAACGTACGTATGCGGTGAGAACGACTTCTCCGCCGCCATGACCATTATTTGAGTTTTGGCTTCCTCTATAAGACATTACTATTTTTTAAATGAAAAATAAATACCATTTTTTACTTTTCTTTTATTTGGTTATTGAAAATGGGTTTCATAATGTTTTTTTCTATCAATGTGTTGTATTGATATCTTTTGATTGAAATGTGGAAATGTTATGTTTCCTTTATGCATGTTTTATGTGATAAGATTATGTTATGGTTCTTGGGAGTTGTTATGATGATGGGTGGTTCCATGATAAACTAAGGAAGGGTGAGCCCGATATAGCTCTCCAATGCATTGGGTAACACGAAGGGGTTAAATGTTAAGGTTTCTCTGAAGAGAATTTGGGAATATACTGTGATGGGTATTCCAAACGTAACCATGAGGGTTACTCCCTACATAAGAATGTTATGAATGACTCAAGTTACCTTTATGTCTTATGATTTCTATGATTTAATCATTATTTGATAAGATATGTTTAAATGATTATGTTTTTATGAGTAAAGTATGATTTCATACATGGACTAATGTTTTTATTTCGTACTTTTATATCCCTTACATAGCTTTTTATGATCATCCCATGTTTTTGAAATGTTTTTCACTGGTCAAGGGAAAGGTACATGATGTGATGATAGTGTCAAGGAGGTGTAAAGAAAGAATCCATGTTTTGTTTTAAATATGTTTCCATTGATGGGAAAAATGAGTACTACCTTTTATGTAACAACTTTTTTTAAATGTGGAATGTAATGCATGATTTATGATCTAATTCTCTAAAACTGTAAAGCTGAAAAGATCCTCAATGTGTATTCTTGAAGTAACTCAAGATTAAGTAATGTTTAAGACTGGGGCCTTATAGTTGGTATCAGAGGTCGTTTTAGATAACTTTAGGAGTTAGAATTCTATTATATGATTATCAAAAAATATTTTTTAATGGTCAAATTAAAATTAAATAGCATTTTAAGATTACCATGTTTCTTCATGTAAGACATGTTTGTTTATAATGGTTTTCCATAGAGGAAACAGGGAAGCAGTGCTAGGAAGGCATAAAAAAGGAAATGACCATCCGAATCAGCATCCTGAGATAGTTGGAATTGGAACTGAACAGTTTGTTGCCGTAATGGCGTAGTTGACTCAAGCGATAAATGGAGGTGGTATCCATGCACGAGATCAGCCAGATCAACCACAGAGGAACATGTCAGTAGTGGAACATTTCATGAGGCAACATCCCCCATCATTCAGAGGATCATCTGACCTTGTGCCAGATGAAGGGTGGATTAAAGCACTGGAGATGTTTTTCGATGTCATGGGGTGTTCAGAAAATCAAAAGGTTATTCTTTCAATTTACCATTTGGAGGGTGAAGCAGATCAGTGGTGGTCGATGGTTAAAAATATCAGGGATGCTGATGATATTGATGCTCTCGACTGGGATGAATTCAATGGTATGTTTCTTGAAAAGTATTTTCCTAAGGATGTTTAACTTATGATGGAAAAACAATTCTTGGAATTGTGGCAGGAGGATGACTCAGTGGCTGCTTATGAAGAGAGGTTCACTCGATTGGCAAGGTATGCTCCAACTTTTATCCGAGACCTTGATAGTAAAATCAAACATTTTTACTCTGGATTAAAGCCAAAATATCGAAGGGAATTGGATTCTCGTGAGTTCAAAAGTTATGAAAGGCTTTTTCGATGTCCTGAGAAGGTGGAAATAAAGTTTTGCTATGATCAAGTGTTCTATAACAACCATCATAAGAAGAGACCGAGGTGGCAGGAGAAAGGAAAGAATTCTTCAAAAAGGTCTGATGGTAAGAAAATTAAGTTTCCAGTTTGTGATAAATGTGGTAACAGGCATGCTGGGGAATGTCTTCCCAATTCTGGTAAGTGCTACTGATGTGTTAAGATGGGACATAAGGCTCATTATTGCACTGAAAAAGATCAGGGTGATGGTAAGAGAAAATTTGATTTACAATTAGTGATATGTTTCAAGAGCAATTAGATGGGTCACTATGAAAATGAGTGTCCGAAAAAGAGCTCGAGTGATGGGAAGCTGTTAGAATACAAGTAGAAAGGGGTGGTGAAATCCTTTGAAAATACTTTAGCAGATGTTGGGCCATCAAATGAATTGGTATCAGGTACTTTGATTGTTTTTTCAGATTTTTCCAGTGTGTTGTTTGATTCTGGGTCTACACATTCCTTCATCTCTGAAAAATTTTCTAGTAAAATGGGAATACCAACTCAAGAAATGACTCCTGAACTTATGGTAAAAACACCTGGGGGAAATGTTGAGGCAAAAAAAATTTATAAGAATCTTCCTATCCTTATCCGTGGAAGGAACCTACTTGAAAACCTTATTGTTTTACTTCTAGTAGAGTTTGATGTTATCCTGGGTATGGATTGGATCTCTATTTACTATGCTAAGATTGACTGTAGAGCTAAATATGTTTCTTTTCATAAAGACTTTTAGATTGTGTACAATAATGAACCCTTACTGTTGATAACATATCAACAGGCCGAGAAACTTGTAAAATATGGAAATGAATGTTACCTTGCACATATTGTTGAAAACAAGGGAACTGTTTATATTAATGATGTGCCAGTGGTAAATGAGTATCCTGTTGTTTTTCTTGATGAGTTTCCTGGAATAATACCATATCGGGAAGTTGAGTTTAATGTTGATTTATTTCCTGATGCTAAGCCAATTTCAAAACCCCCTTATCGAATGGCTCAAATTGAACTTTTAGAGTTGAAGGAGCAATTGCAATATTTATTGGATAAAGGTTTCATTCGACCTAGCACATCACCATGGGGTGCTCTGTTCTCCTGTATTATTTGTTAAAAATAAATATGGTTTAATGAGAATTTGCATTGATTATAGAACCTTGAATAACATCACCGTTAAGAACAAATATCCTTTGCCTCATATCGATGATTTGTTTGATCAGCTCCAGGGAGCTCAGTCTTTTTCAAAGATTGACCTGAGATCGGGGTACCATCAGTTGAAGATAAAGGAAGCAGATATTCAGAAGACTGCATTTCGTACAAGATATGGCCATTGTGAATTTGTAGTTATGCCTTTTGTGCTAACCAATGCACCAACTATATTCATGGACCTTATGAATAGAATTTTCCATGAGTTCTTGGATAAGTTTGTGGTTGTTTTCATTGATGATATTTTGGTGTTTTATAAAAGTAAGGAGGATCATGAAAGACATTTAAGGGTTATTTTTCAAACCTTAAAAGAAATGAAATTGTATGGGAAATTCAGCAAGTGTGAGTTTTGGTTGCAATAAATTTCTTTCCTTGGTCACATTGTTTATAAAGATGGGATAACTGTTGATCCTGCAAAAACAAGGGTTGTTGAAGAATGGCCAAGACCCACAAATGTAACTGAGATTCGTAGTTTTCATGGTTTGGAAGGATATTACCGAAGGATTATTAGAAATGTTTCACGGTTATCTAGTTCAATGACTACGCTAACTCGAAAGGGTGTTAAGTTTATCTGGATAAAAGAATGTGATGATTGTTTTCAGGAATTGAAAAGAAGATTGGTGAATGATCTAGTTTTGGCACTACCTTCCAGGAATGGGGAGTTTATTATCTAAAATGATGCTTCATTGAAAGGACTTGGTTGCGTCCTAATGTAGAATGATCAGGTAATTTCTTATGCTTCACTTCAGTTGAAAACTCATGAGGTAAATTACCATACACATGATTTAGAATTAGCTGATGTTGTTTTCACTATAAAAATTTGGAGGCATCATTTGTATGGAGTAAAGTGTGAAATATATACCGATCACAAAAGTTTAAAGTATATATTCACTCAGAAATAATTGAACATGAGACAGAGGAGATGACTAGAATTAATCATGGATTATTATTGTACAATTCATTACCATCTGGGAAAAGCAAATAAAGTGGATGATGACTTGAGTCGAAAAAGCAATGCTTCATTAACAATGTTGTGTTTGGAACGTGATCCTTTGGTTAAGGATTTTATGAACTTTGGCATAGAAGTTTTTAGTGCAGGATGTCCTTCTATTTTGTTTCAGGTATCAGTGAAATCTTCTCTATTAGACAGAATTGTGCAAGCACAGAAGCAAGACAGTGAGTTGCAGAAAAAGGTAGATCTGGTTCAGAAAGGTAAGTTGCTTGAATACAACATTGATAATGATTGTGTTTTGAGATTTTGGAAGAGATTGTGTGTGAATTGTGATTCACAGTTGAAGAGAGAGTTGTTATGTGAAGCTCATATTTCTCTGTTTTCAGTTCATACATGTAGTACTAAGATGTATAGAGATATTCGGGAGTATTACTGGTGGGATAGAATGAAAAGGGATATTGCTGATTTTACTATGAAGTGTTTGACTTGTCAATAGGTAAAAGCAGAGTGACAGTTACCAAAAAGGATGCTTCAACCTTTACCAGTTCTAGAGTGGAAATGGGAGAATATAACCGTGGACTTCATTGTGGAATTGCCGAAGACACCTCGAGGTAATAATGCAATCTGAGTTATTGTTGATCGCATGACTAAATATGCTCATTTCCATGCTATACGAGATAATTTTTTCATAGATCACCTTTCTCGTTTGTATCTTAAAGAGATAGTCAGGTTATATAGAGTTCCTCTCTCCATTGTATCAAACTGTGATCCCAAGTTCACTTATAACTTTTGGAAAGGCCTTCAGAAGTTGATGGGTACTGAATTAAATTTTAGTACAGCTTTTCATCCCCAATCAGATAGGGAGTCAGAATGAATGATTCAGACTTTGGAAGATATTCTATGTGCTAGTTTGATGGATTATCAGGGAATTTGGGACCAACATCTTTCTTTGGTTGAGTTTTCTTATAATAACAGTTTTCATTCCAGTATACAGATGGCACCATTTGAAGCATTATATGGGAAGTGGTGTCTAACTCTAGCTTTCTGGGATGATGTGGGTGAAAGGAAGTTGATGGGACCAGAATTTGTAGAAGAGTTGGCAAAAAAAGTTCAGCTGATATATAAACACATGAGAACAGCTCAGAGCAGGCAGAAAAGTTATGCGGACAACAAAAGGAAGGATCTCTCTTTTGAGGTAGGTGATCTTGTTTTTCTCAAAGTATCACCATGGAAAAGTGTGATGCAATTTTGTAAGAAAGGAAAGCTGAGTCCAAGTTTCATTGAACCATATGAAATTCTGGAGAGAGTTGGATCAGTTTAATACCGAGTGGCTTTACCTCCGAGTTTATCTCAGATACACAATGTTTTTCATGTTTCAATGTTAAGGAAGTACATGCCAGATCCATCGCATGTTTTGAGTCCAGAGGTAGTTCAGCTGGAAGAGAATATATCTTATGAGGAACAACAAGTATAGATTTTTGACTACAGGGAGCAAGTGTTTCGAAATTAGGTGATTCATCAAGTAAAGGTTTTGTGAAAAAACCACATGAGTGAATAGGCACATGAGAATCTGAAAATGCAATGAGGGATAAATACCCCCACTTATTCGATAAGTAAATAAATTGCGGGGAATTTTTTTTCTAAAGGGTGGAAGGATATAACATCCCAATTAAGTAATGAATAATATATATTCTTATCTATGTTTATTTATGAATTAAATAGTTTTTAAAGGCTTAAAACGAGAATAAATCCAATCTTAAGCATGAAATACACTAATATTTTTAAAAGATTATTTTACTGCATTTTGATGGAAAACCATTTTTAAATCAAACTTTTTACAATTTTATAAGATATATTTGTCAAAATAAACTTATTCTTTATTATTGGGACATTGAAATTTTCTTTGGATAAATTTTTTGTATTTTTCTGACAATGTTCATTTTTTAATGAATATTGAAAAATACTGCATTTTACATCAAAACTGCATTTTCAGATAATTTAATTATATGGTTATATTATATTTATAATTGGTTTTAAAGTGTAAATAGAATATATTTTTACCATGTAATCCAATGGTGGTCATTGGTATTAATTTCACATTGTAATTGGGAATAAAAAGTTCCAAACTTTTCATAGATATTGTTTCTAAAAAACCCGCTATTTGTTTTGATAACGGGAATTATTTTTAAATTAATTATTGAAATTTATGTATTTGGGATTTGGTAAAATGGATTAAATACTTGGAATCAGAAGGTCCAAATTATTTAATCAATACTCTTTTGTTTTTGGACATTATGAATAGTAACGACGGTAATTATCTTTAATTATATTGATTAATTTGTAATCGGGTAGTTAAGGATAATAAAATAATATCATAATAATAAAAAATGACACCAAAATGTGTCCTAATGCTACTAGTTGGGTCATGGCCGACCATGGGATGCCTTGTGCAAAACTTGGGGACCCCATAGAATCACTTTTGTGTTATAATGACTTTTTATCTTTTTTTTAAAGAAAGTTAAATATAACAAAGAATGTATCACCTGAGTAAAAACTTTTTTATTTTGTCTACATAAATGATATATTGGACTATAAATATTCATTGGAAAGATAAAAATATTTCATACATAATAGTATTTTTTTATAATTTTTATACATTAAATAAATTAAATTATGTATGACATCATGATGATGCAGCGATTACCTCATTATTGAACGATTTAAATAAAATGAAAAGATAATTTAAAATCTAAAACTTACACTTGTCAAAGACCTATTTTATGAGTATATTTATAACCCTTATCACCTTATCCTCTAAATATATCAATGTAGGACCTTTTAAATCTGAAACACATTTTAATATAATGTAACATTTTATAACATTCCAAGAGTGCCCCTCCTCTCCCCTTATAAAAGGCCCCCACCTCTACCTCTTTACACACACTTCTCAAGAAATTTTATTGGCCAAGATCTGCTCATTTTATCTCTAAAAATCCCTCTATTCATCCTAGATGCCTTAAATTGGGCAAAAATCTCTTCCAGAAACCCTTTTGGTACAAACCAAGAGAAGTTATCCGATTTAAAGGTAAAGTTTTCTCTAATGTTCTATTGTTTTATTTTGCTTCTACAACCCCCTAAACTCTTTTTATTCATTTATTTTGTAAGAAAACCAGTATTTTAAATATACTAGTATGTTTTTATAAGAATTATTCAAGCTATACTTACACACACCTACATCTAATGGTTAATGAACATACTGTTTCTGTGGATGACGAATTTCTGGCTCACGAAACGATGATTGTTCAATATTCTTATAACACCTTCAAAGGTGGCCATTAAGATGTCACTAAATTTATATAGGATATATAATATTTTTATGTTTTCTTTAAGATTCTTTATTTTTCATTTATGGCATACCTTTATGGCTTCCATTATGGGTAAACGTGATATCTTCATTTTTGGAAGTGTGGACTACCGCTCCCTCAAAGTGATTTGATTCGTTAATGCCATATGTGGGAAATATAAAGGATGGAGTTAATTATATTATATATTATATTATAATGGAATTCTAATATAACTTTATATCATTATGATTCAATTCCATTAAATAGGAAATAGAAATGAAAGTAGCGTTCATGCGTATGTATGGCTTACCGTCTCCATGAACGGTGCATTCCATTACTTACCTCTAAATGTTATGTAATATTATAAATGCATTTATATACTGGATATATATGATATATATGATATCTACATCATGAATATAATTCTGGATATAATGGATATTTTACCACATGAACAACTTGTAATTATAAAGAGTTTATTTTTGACTCTTGTACCAATGATCGACAAAACAACCATTATTAACTTAAATAATTACATAGTGTTCATAACCTGGTAATAAGTGAAATAAAAGGAATAATGATCCTGAAAATGGTTCTTAATAAAGTAGAAATTAACTCATGTTTATTATTCAGGACGTTAAAGAACGATCGAGTCAAGTCGGACCCGAGGTATGGGACTTCATCTCAATCTCCCTTCATTGAGGCATATTTTTTTTATACACAACTTTATTTTATATGGTGTATAAACCCCTTTGAATTTTATATCTATTCAAAAGGTATCTTTTTTATATGAAGCATTTTACTAATAGACAAAAGGAATGTTTTTTTTTCGTACGTATGCGGCGACAATGACTTCTCCACCACCTTGACCATTATTTCAGTTTCAGCTTCGTCTACAAGCCATAACATTTTTTTAAATGAAAAATAAATACCATGTTTTAATTTTCTTTTATTTTGGTATTGAAAATGGTTTTTATAATGTTATTATTATATCAATGTTTTGTATTGATATCTTGTGATTGAAATGTGGAAATGTTTTGTTTCTTTTATGCATGTTTTATGTGATATGATTATGTTATGGTTCTTGGGAATTGATATGAAGACGGGTTGTTCCTTGATAAACTAAGGGCGGGTGAGCCTGATATAGATCTCCAATGCATTGGGTAACATGAAGGGTTTAAACGTTAAGGTTTCTCCGAAGAGATTTATGGAATATACTATGATGGGTATTCCAAATGTAACCATGAGGGTTACTCCCTACGTAAGAATGTTATGAATGCCTCAAGTTACCTTTATGTCTTATGATTTCTATAATTTAATCATGATTTGATGGGGTATGTTAAAATTCCTATGTTTTTATGAGTAAAGTATGATTTTATACATGGAATAATGTTTTCATTTCGTACTTTTATATCCCTTACTGAGATTCTTATGCTCATCCCAAGTTTTTGAAATGTTTTTCACAGGTCAAGGGAAAGGTACACGATGTGATGATAGTGTCAAGGAAGTGTCAAGAAAGAATCCATGTTTTATTTTAAATATGTTTCTGTTGATGGGAAAAATGAGTACTATCTTTTATGTAACCACTTTGTTTAAATGTGGAATGTAATGCATGATTTATGATCTAAATCTCTAAAACTCTAAACCTGAAAAGATCCTCAACGTGTATTCTTGATGTAACTCAAGATTATGTAATTTTTAAGGCTGGGGCCTTATATTTTCTTTATAAAATATTTTTTTAGAATATATCTACATCATGTCCAAATTCATTACATTATTTAAAAAATATCATTATCTTTACTTTTATAATTGATTATGGCCTATTTCCAATGGTTTTGTCTTATTTAAAAAGTGTGAAAGGGATATTTTTTTCTCTACTCCAATATGTTTCCCACATAGTAACATACTCTCAAAATTTTGAACAATTTTATTGAAGATACCAATATTCCATATTTGTATTTTTTTTAAAAGTAATTCTTATTTATTTTGAAACCATTGTTTTAAAAATTATTATTTTTTAGATTTTTTCAAAATGTAAAAGATATTTCTGCTTAAATAATTTTATTCTAAATTATTTTTCTATTTTTGTTAAAAACAATTAATGATTCTTAAGATTAATTGGGAATATGTTTTCATGTAATCACCCACATTATTTATCTTGGTGAATTATTTTATGTGTTATAAATATTTGTTTGAAACCTATTCCATTGTCATGGATTAATTATGTTATGATGATAGAATGTTTTCATAATCATGTGTAACACATCTGTATGGTCTAATATTATGCTATGGGTGGAACTAAAATTATACATCCCTAAAATATATTGGTTTTAGATTATATCTCTTAATAAGTTCTTATAGGAAATTAGAGGTTATCCTAGTACACTATGTAATGGGATATGTTTTTTCACTATGCGATGATTGTATTGGAAGTGGGACTCAATATACCATATGATTTTATTTACTTATCCATGTTATATATTTTTAAAAACATTTCTATATACCATGACTTGTACCTATATATTGTTTTTTATTCATGTTATGATCCATGGTTCTTACTCCAGGGAGTACGATTTTATGAATGTTTTCTCATACCCATGCAATGACCTACATCATTATAGGTTGATATTTTCTTAGAAAATTTAAATTATTAAACCCATATATGGGGATTTTTTAAGAATTCGGACACATATGGTAATTATGTGTGTTGGGAAACCTCTAAGAGGTGTTTTTATGGATGTTAAAAAGTTTCAATGGATATTGGGGGCATCAATAAGAATTTGGAGGAGTTATCCTTAGTGTATAATCTAAATTCTATAACTTATGGTGGTTTAAAAAAAGTGGAGTTTGTGTAAAGTTTCTAATTTCTACTTTATTTTTGTTTTAATAGTTACAATTCAGCACTTTGTTTATTTATGTATTCAAAATTATATCCCTCATTTTTTAAATCTTTCACTACATTTAGAACATTATTTATTTATTATTCATCATTTAGTATTTATCCTCTGTTTATATGATCTTTCTGCTTTATTATTCCATTTATTTAATAATTATTTATAAAAACTTTTTTTAAATTTTTTATTTCTCACATTATATATTATAGAATTTTTTCTAATTAAATTATCTTTTATTTCTTTTTTATTCTATGTTTATTATCTTTAATGAAAGGTTTGGTGAATTTTTCTATCTATTGTTATTACACATAAACTATTTTTTATGTATCATATTTGTTCACATGTATTGAAATTTTTCAATGTTAGTATTCATATGTGTGATTATTATCTTATAAAATATTTTCTATTAGTTCAAATTATCCTACATATTTATATATTTTAATAGACATTATGTTTTAAATTGCAGGGGATTTTAGAGATCATATTACGTAACCCATATATGTTTTAAGAATTATCTTATGTATTGATTCATAAGGGAAATAGTTTATATATAAATTATCAAAATTTATATTATCTATCTATCAAAGGTGTTTTTTATGGGATATATGGGTTTAAAATGATAGGTATACATAAGTTATAATAACTGAATATTCATCTTGATGTGCTGGTATTTATAATTTTCCTACAAAAAAGTTATTTATAATTAAATTATCGATCAGTTCATATAATTGAAATTTAAAAAATTATTAGATTCAAAATTTGAATGTATTGGAATATTTAATATTCTTATGTATGGTTTTTGGGATTGTTTTTAATTGATTAATTAATGATTATTATAAGATGATTTAATTATTTATTTCACAACATTTTAAATTATTTGTTAATTTATTATTATAATTAATTTATTTTTATATTATATTTATATTTTATAGGTTATTATGATATTTTAGGATATTTACACATGAATCATATTATTGATCATTTATGATTGAATATCCTGGACTTTGAATAAGGAAATAAAGAAACCACAGTTTTGACTATAAATAAATTGATGAATCCTAAAAGTTTCTAAGGGGTAGTAATGATACGTGCACAATACATACTTATTCAAATATTTATGTGTCACCATGAAAATAGATTCATTGTTAGACATTTACATTACATTATTTCCTACAATTCATAATATACTCCGAGGAAGGATGAAGTGTTATCTATTCAAAATGACAAAATCATAATTTATATTTTTCATTGATTTTCATTTTTTTCAAATATTATATACTTGTGTGGTTCACATTATGTCATAGTTCATGTTTCATAGATTATATATCTTTTAAAATGTACTTTAAAAATACGCTTACCCTAATTAAAATCATGACACCAAGGTTCTTCCTCAGCCTGTAAAAGGCATTTTTTATTCCACTATCTTAAAAAATAGGTTTTGAGCTACACCTTTGAAATTATCAACCTGAGTCTGCACCTTTTAATATGATGGGTTGTGTTTATTCCCATAAATGGATTTTTGGTTTTGTGCCTCTAAGTTGAAAATGAATGTTTTCAAGATTTTTCACTCTCTTTAAAAAGTGACATAATTATTAATTTGTGTTATTTCTATCTAAGATAAAGTTGCATGACGAGAATGTGTAGGATCATTTTTCTCCAAACTATTACAAAAACCCTTACTATCTATCTTTTTCTTGTTCTATGTACATATATCTCACTTAGTTAACTTAATTGTTTAATCTAATTGTCCAAAATATTCTGAAAATTAATTTTTACTCTTATTATCATTTTGAAATTAAAAATCCACCAACTTTTTTGTATTTTAGTATTACTATCTAGGAAGGAAAATTGACATCAAATCCCAATTCTGTTCATATTTTTGTTCTTATATTTTACCTGGTACAAAAAAATTGGTATTAGATCCTGGTCCGTATAAGGATTATTTTGATTACTAATTTACCTGGTACTATTACAATTATTATAATATCTTCATCTCTTTTGAATATAATTTAGGTACTACCAATATTCTGGACTTAATGGCCTAAGATAATGATTATCATTTTTATATATGTCTTGACCAAATATTTAAAATATCTTAATTCCTACACTCCCACCATACTCCAATGGTAATATTTATTCTCATATTAATATATATATGAAAACATATCTCAAAATTATTTATATATTATTCTAAGATATCATTATAAAGTCTTATGTTTTGTATAAATTTGATCAGGTTAATATGAATGGTTTAGATTATATTATATTTGAGCCTAATTTTAAAGTAAAAAATATTCTTTATTGATCATTTTCTATATTATTTTTATCATATACATAAATGATCTACTAATCAAGAAAATTTTCAATATCTTATGTAACAACCCACAATGTTATGGGTCTTAATTTTTTGAGGGAATTTTTGTTTTTCATCAATTGGCATGATTATTTGGAGAAAAGAGTGTTGAAATGATATAATTATTATCTAATCACCATTAAGTTATGTTTTTGTACATGAAATGAATCATTTTGGGTGATAAAAATATTGGAATAATACTGGAGGCTTGGTCGGGATAGTTAGGCAGCAACAACAACACCGACTAGCTAATATCCCCCACCAACTAGCCATTGCGGTGGAAAAAGGCCACGCTACCCAAAAAAATGCCCTATATAATTTCTAATATAATAAGTGGGATTTAATACAAATAGAGATCATTTTCTGTATAGGGAGACAACACCAGGTGGCCATTGGAGCATTGGCTAGCTGGGGGATCCCAACCGATGTGTTGGTTGGTCATGTTGGGTGGCATTATGTTGAGGTTATTTTTAGTATTTTAGCCACTAAGTCCCCCTTAATGAGGAAAACTATGTATCCATGAAATAATCTACTCCTCCATCCGAGTTCTCTCATTAATCTGAGGTAGATATAGACTCAAATCATTAGAGAATATATATGAAATCCTATATTCTTCATCAATATTAACCTCCTTCGTCCTTATATGGTGGTGGATCACTATACCACTCATCATGTATTATCCTATTTTTATATTGTTTCCTTTATTATCCCTTGATGTCTCAATTATCTTAAAACCATTTCCATTTGATAATCTTGACCTATGGTTTTTCATTTCCTCGTTCGTGGTCTAATAATTAGATGAAAATTTCATATGATCTTGAAGGAATTAATTATGAATGATGGGGATTTGGATTATTAAGGCTATAGGATGTCCCTTAATGATGAATGTGAATCATGGATGGAAATTTTGATAAAGGTATGTCCCTTGGTGATATCTTCTATAGGTTATAGTCATATTGAGCTAAATAATCTATTGGAACATGATATTAGCTTGTGTATTTTTCTTGTCTTAGGATCTAGAATGTTTCCAGAGTGGTCGAGCTCTATTAGACATCATTGTGGATAAGGTATGTCACATGATTGGTTTTCTTCAAATGGTTCCAATTTAATTATATGAAATTATTATTGGTTTTATTGTCACATGATAGAGATTTTTCCAAGAATAAAGTATGATGTGTTTTTGGAACCCTCCATGGATTGTTGGTCATGATTCCGGCTAGGTGGTGATATCTGGTATGTCTTTCAGCATCCAGGCCTTTCACCTTTAAATGTGATTTTCCTTATAATAACTTATTTAATAATAATTGAATTATAATTAATTATTTGGAATTCTTGTTCATTTATTATAACCACATGATGATCAATAGAGGCTATGTGAACATGGATGAATCGAAAAAGATGATATGATTTTATTGTATACGAGTTGGCTCCATTTTTCAGTGGGTGGATTTGTGTACACATTCATAAGGGTTGTGTTTAATATATTTTCATGTGATATGTCCTCTAACCAATCTTGGGTGGTTGACCTTCAGATTCATTAAATGATTGGAATATTAAATGGTACACCCAATAAGATATTTTAATTGAGTAGTCTAGTCAATTA
The DNA here is from genome assembly GCA_963277665.1 of Viscum album. Classification (NCBI taxonomy): domain Eukaryota; kingdom Viridiplantae; phylum Streptophyta; class Magnoliopsida; order Santalales; family Viscaceae; genus Viscum; species Viscum album. Next base: position 1,642,712,887 of record OY728165.1, read on the forward strand.
GAACAAGAGACCAAGTGTCTTGATCAATTATTTAATGAATATCATTATATAAATAATTAAATGAATATGACCAATCAACTAAAAAGGTTCCAATGACCATGTTAGAACTTGAGTGTAGCATTTTTTCCTAGACACCAATGTACAAGGCTTGACTATTTATATATTTCCTATTAACTATTATCATTGAAACTATGCTGATTTTTTATCATATGTGGTATCGAAGTAAAGCCCTGTTGGAACGATTCTTATTTTGTTGAAAATTGTGTTTGTGTATAGCCCAATGAGTTTAATTCATAATGTTTTCTCAAATATAGATTTTTGGTTTCTATGAATCCTACTTTATATGAAATGATTTTTTGATCTATCTTCCTATCTCTGAACATGACATGATTTTTATCATGCATATTGTATCCATATACTTCAAATGTTGTTCCTTTTCCTTCTACAAGTTTATCAATATGGACTATTCCCCCAAGAGCAATGTGCCAGACCGTTGGTCGTCATTTACATGGACTATCACATCAAGAAAGATGTCTTAATGTGTTTGAGACTATTTCACCAATTGGGAATGTATCAAACATGGTTGGTTGATGGTGGGGATATAAAGACTTTCCCTATTTAGAGGTATGTTTCAAATGTTCAGTAAAAATTTACACATACTATCCCATAAAGATAGATTTTTCAAACATGTTTTTGAACTATCACCTAGAATAATAGATGTGTCAGACAAGGTTTTCTGACATTCTTCTAAGATGGAGATGAAGTAGGTACATATGGCATTCACGGCGTATTCTTAAGTGCACAATTGCTCAATAAATGGTGTGGTTTCTTATATATTCCTTGGTAATTATATGATATTCTTGAGTATTTATCCATAGTATATTTACTTTTTTATTATCTATTCATATCACATGAGAATTCACAGTATTTAGTTGTCATGTACGCAACTATGTTGGTGGTGTCCTACTAATTTATACTCACACCCTTTTTCAGTGGCCATGGAACTTGGTTACCATAGTGTCCCCTACTTCTTGAAGGTATAAGTTCAGTTGAGGATCATGTTTTATCATATAGTGGTAAATATTACCTTGAATCTATAGACTAGGATAATATACATCTTTGAGTGGGATTAGATCTACATGTACTTTTTTTATTTTATATCATGTATGTGTTCGGCTTGGTGGGTGATCAATGTCTCATTAACAATTTTTACTATTTACTCAATTGTATTCATATCCATTCATACAGTTGATATGTTTTTTTGTTTTCTACATACACTAATTATATACCATTTACATGTTTAGTTATTTATTTTTTAATGTTACTATGATTGTGGGTATAATCTCTCTATGAATCAACGTTAGGCTCTCATTGATATTCAGTATCCTATGGCATACATGGAGGTACGCCTGAGTTTATGTGGTATTACATCTCAGACTCATGGATTCAGGATTGGATGTTTTAAAATCATATAATAGAACACGATTCCTAATTTTCCTATATTTTATAGATAACCATCATAGGAATGATTCAAATCTTATGATGAAACTTGATCTCGTGTGTTATGAAAACAATTCTCAAGTGAGGTCTAGGTTACCATGGAATGTGGTATATGTTATTAGTTTTCATTATCAGGATATTATTTTCTCACCTCATGTGTCACACAAGGGTTTGTGGTTCTAATATCACATGGATTTAACTCATTATCATATCCACTAGATCTATCCCATGCATCGTGTTTGGAATATATATTTTGTATACGATACTTGTGTGTAATTATAATTGTGACATATGAATCATATTTTTAGTGTCAAAAACTTGTACTGTGTTTGTACATATGAGTTTTTTGGTGTTGTTTTATTAAGATTAACCCCTATTCTTTTCTAATTATAATAGTAGGTCATGTAAGACTAAAATATGGTGCAATTGGGAAATGATGATGACAATGATGATGATGATGATGATAGTGATGTCGATGCAACCCCTCTGTGAGAATACAATGTAGTGTGATTATTAGGTTGTTATCATACATTAATTCCATTAGTAATAAATCTTTTGTGAGTAGGCATTTGGTGTGTCTGGTTAATTATGGTGCCTACTATGGCCCATGTGATGCTGTACATATAACAACTAGTGCTATTCTTTTTAAATTTACACAGAATCTGTATCCATGGCATGGTTATCGAAGTGTGAATCTGTCATCACATGGATGTAGATATATATATATATATATAGATGAGATTATCTGGGTTGGGACCCAAGTGAAACCTAGTTTTGGTTTTTTTTGTTGGACCTCAGGACCATAAATATGAGACTTTTTTTTAGTGAGTCAGTGTCGTATGTTTCATGAAGTTAACCTTGGTGATATTAATCATTATAAAGGTATGGTAATGGATAATGATTTTTTGGTGGTTTTCATTGATGGAAAGGATTTATTAATGTGAGTAACCATTGAGAGGATTGAAGTAAGGTCTTACAATTTTCCCTAGAACCCAGGGTTATTGAGAACCTCCAATTCCAATAATCATGATACAATGTTGGGTTTTAGAGAGATTCGATACTAGTGGAATATATATTAGGACCAAGGGTTGTCAGACTAATTGGTTCAGAATGAAAATCTTATTTAATGATGAGTAAAGATCCTAGGTTGTTAGTCCCAGAAGGGTTAGAGTGTGGGTGGATTCTTAGTGTAGAAATTTGATGCCAGTGTGTCAGGTGGTGCACTATGAATTTCATCAAAAAGGATTTTCCTTTTTCTAAAGAAGAGTGTTTTGATTTCACCAGTTTGGTGGATTTAGAAAATTGTTGGTGCAGATAATGTGACCCATAGAGTAAAAACTCTATTAGAATAAAGTGTGCTGATATTGTTACTTATAATAAAATTATTATTTCATGAATTTTCATTTGGTGGTCAAGAGTAGGGTTGGTTGAATGAGTTTAGATAATGGAGAACTGACCATTGATAATGTCTCAGGTTCTGTTGATGAACCTAGAGAAAGTGGAGATTGTAGGTCACTGAAAAATTCGGTTCTCAGTCACTATTTCAGCTACCATCATTTTTTTTGGCATAATGTTAATAGGTATTGGATGTTAGAGGCTTCCATATGTGGATATGTCTCTGTGGTAGTGGAAAACATTGAAAATGGAATGGGGATACACAATAATTTTAACCCATGTTAGTCATCAATTGAGATATTATGGTCCAAAATAGAAGATCGTATAATTAAACAAGACTCATCTAGTTTGGAAATCATAACCAATGACTAGGATTATATAGATTGTCCTGAACATCAAGAAAATTGAATAAATTGGAATTTTTTTCAATCTTAGTTTTTGTAGTTCTTGGTGTGTTTCATGGAAAACATGTATGGATGGAAAGTCACCTTTAGTCATTACGATCGACAATTGAATAGTTGAGGATTGGTAAACAAATGTATGCACTTTTTGGCGACTATAAGTATACTCTTGTGGTGGGATAATTGATTTTTCATTGGTGAATGACTCTCTTTTTAGAAGAGTCATGGTCTTGCATAAGACTGGTCGTCGGACGATTGTGGTGACTCTGGAAAACCGATATGTGGAGGCCCTGAGAGTATCTGGTCTACGAGGAATTTTTCTTATTTGGATTCCTATGAAAATTGGATTAATGCCGGATATAGTCTTAGAATTGGGATAAAATTAGTGAAAACTAGTTGGGAGTTATATCTTTGGTGTGTTGATGCAGGGTTAAGGGCATTATGACTGGTTCAAGTAGTTGATGGGTCAATTAAACAATTATATTAATAGTCAGTTCAGAATTTGGTAAGGATAGTGGATATATTTAAAAATTCCTATGAGGCTTAATTCTCATGTGATTGGTGGCTTCATGGAATTTAAATTTTTAAGGCCATATACCTTTATAGTTAATCGGTTAGAAGTATACCAACTGGTATCTCCATGTGAGCCTAAATGTTATGGATTGGAATAACTCTGAGCTCGCCATTTTGGGAATGACTAGTTTGTTTATGAATAAGTCAATAACATTCATAAGGGTCATATTTTGGGGATTTGTTGGTCATTATAGAATCTTTGGTTCATCTTGGAACTAGGAGTGATGTTTGGGAATAAAAAATTAACCTATGTTTTTTTGATCGAGTGTGATAGAACTTAACAACTGTTGTGGTTTCATTGGACAACCAATTTCTTATTGTTTATAATGATTACTATGTTCGGGAGAACTATGATTCTTTTAGAGGAAAAAATTATGGACAATAAGGTGTGTTGAGTTATATTGATTCATTGGAAGCACTATCGATGTTGGATAACAGTGAACTTTTGGATTGGATTTTGATATTTGTTTCTGGTGTCACACATCAGGGGCATAGTGGGCATTATAGAGTGAGTGTTGCCTTTAACTGATGAGCTTGAGAGAGACTATCAACATAGATTAATTATTGTGGATGACAGTCAATTAATATCGGTAGGCATTTTTCACATGATAATAAAGTATCTCAGGGATGAGAAGCACTATGATGGGGAGATTGTAGTGGACTGTGTCATTATGGCTCTTTATTTCTGGAGGGAATTTGAAAATTTCATCGAATATATAGATCATTCAGATATCCAAGAGTTGAACTGGTTTAGTTCTTCATTAAATACCTTTAAGATATTTTTTATCTTTAAAGGAATATTGGTGGGTGACACGTACCTCCAAATAATATGAGAGGCTTGGCAATGATTGCTAGGCTAGAGTAGTGGTACCGAGTAGCCAATGTGGTAGGTAGAAGGCCATAATACCTAGAATAACACAAAATCTAGTTAATGAGAATACATAAACCAACTTTTAAGGAATACAATGATCCTACTACATATTAGGTCTCACCATCTAGTTAGGGAGACAATACAGGGTGGTTGGTGGGCCACACTCTAGCCAGTGGACCTAGATAGGGGAGCTGGTTGGTTGTGTTGGGTAGAATTATGTGGTGGGTGTTTTTGGCCTTTTATACACTGACTCCCCATTTTAATTGATAGGTTTAAATCATATTTTGGAGTTACATTTTTTCATGGACAAATCTCCACCTCCCTCCAAAATCTCCCTTAATCTAGGGTGGATCTTGACTCAAACCATTTGAAAATATATGTGAAATCCTTTTTTGTCCTCTATATTGACTACAATCTTCCTCTTATAGTGGTGGATCATTGTGTTCTTCATAATAAATGATCCAATTGCTATTTTCCCCTCTTTAGATCCCATGATGTAACAATTTTTTTCATATCTATTTCTTCTCTGTTATCATAACCTTTGATTTGTCATTGGATATATCCTAATTTACAAATTGGATAATAATTCCATTAGTTCTTAATTTAAATTTTTGAAAATGACGAAAAATTTTATTATAATAGATATCAAATGTCTTATGATGAACAACATGTGTCATAAATAGGCATTTTGAAGAAGGTATGTCCCTTTCAGATCTATTCTATGGGTTTTTAACAAATTGGGATAAAGTGGTCAATAGACCGTGTAATTAATTTGTGGATTTTACTAATATTAGGATTGGGAATGTGTTTGGAGTGGCTGAGATTCATTGGATGTTATTGTGTATATGGTTCGTCACATGGTTGTTTTTATTAAAAAGAATACAATTTAATTATATTAAATTGTCCTTTATTTTATTACTCCATGTTTGGTATTTTTTAAAGAATGACGTTTGAAGAATGTTACATACACTCTACGGTTGTTGGTTGAGGGTTTAGCAGTGATATCCAACATGTATTTTGTCATGTATTCCTTTGGTATTTAATTGTGAATTTTCTTGTAATCATTTAATTAAATCAAATTCATTTATAACAAATTATTTAGAGTAGTTGGGCAAGGGGTAAAACCTCATGGTGATCAATGGTGGCCAACTGGACTTGGATGACATAGAAAATGCTACAAATCATTTCTTTGATGGGAGTTTCTTCCATTTGATATAGGTGGATCTGTTTTCAAGGCCCTAAGGTGAATTCTTAGTTAATTAGAATTTTATATAAGGTCACACCACTCTTTGTAGGTGGACCTTGAGATTCATAAAAAACATAGAAAACTAAATGTTACACACAACATGATATTTTAATATATTAGACTAATCAAATAAAACAAGATATCAAGTACCTTTATTAATTAGATAATGAGTTTCATATCATAAACAATTAAATGAATATTCCTATTGTACTGAAAAGTTTCTAAGGGAAATATTATACCATGTGCGCTGGCTTGTTTCTTTTCCATAAATGGTTGAGGATTGAATGATTATTTATTTTCTATATACTCTAATTACTTAGACTAGGATTATGTTTGATCACATGATGTGTGTGTGTAGAACTATCATACCAATACTTTTTTTATTTCATGTAGTGTGTGTCTGTAGACTTGTGAGACCTATTCTTTATGTTTTCTCACATATGGATTTATTATATCAATGAATATTTCTTTATATGACATGATGATTAATCTATATTCATGTATCCGTACAAGACCCGATGTTGATCTGTCATCTTTATTTCATATAGTGCGTTTTTTGTTCCTCAATATTTTAAAGGTTCATCTATGTGGACTATTCCCCCAAGAGGGATCTTTTATTCCTTTATTTATAATGTACATGTAATATCGCATCAACATGATGCGTTGACATGTTTTGGACGATCTCATCAGGGTGGAATGTGTTAGACATGGATTGTTGATGGTCGTTCCATTTGTATTATCCCCCCAGAGATGGATGTTTCATATGATAAGTCATTATGTATATGGACAATCCCATCTAGAGGGATTTATTAAATGTTTCTTTAGAATATATCCTCTTGGGAGGGATGTTTCATACATGGCTGGATAACATTTTTATACTGTGGAGTCAAATCTAGTATGACCGGGGTTAATGCAGGCTTGGTAATTTCATGATTGATTGAAATAGGGTAATGAATTCTTATATGTTCCTTGATGATTATATAATATTATTGAGTAGTTATACATTTTTTGTTTACATTTTTTTATTAGAAATTATCATCACATGAACATACATTGCATTTAATGGTCATGTGCAGAACCAAATTAGTGGGGTCTAACTAAGTTACACTCAGTCCATGCTTGAGCATCCATGATGAATGAGTTTATAACTATCCCCTTCATCTTATAGGTATTGTTTGGGTTGAGGCCTAAATTTTATCATCTAGTAGGATAGCTCACTATGAGTCTGAAGAATATATAGGATTAGAAACGTCCAAGAGTGTGAGTATATCCACTTGTAATTTTTTTCTATCATTTATGTGATCATCCAGGTGAGCAATCAGTGTCTTGTTACCAGCTGTGACTATTTGATCCATTATATTTTCCATCATTAATACAAAGGTATGTAGTTGTTATCTACTTATGATTATTTTTTATTATTGATTTTTTTGGTTTTTTTTTGTTATCTGATTTTGGGTATAGTCTCTCCATGAATCTATGTTAGACCCTCACTAAAAGTCTGTAGTCTATAGAGAATGGGGATATGTGTACGAGTTCAGGTCATTTTATTTGTTGTACTTGGTGATTTTGGTCAGGATGTTATATCTTTAGACAACCAATTTTGAATAAAGAGAGTAATCTGAAAAAAGGAATATATGGAACTCTAGAGAATATAGATTAAATAAGAAATATATTTTCTTAAGATGTAGAAAAAAATAAACATTGAAATGTAATGATTGAATTAGAAAAATGAAAATAAATGATATCTAAATAAGAATATAACTTATTAAACTAAATTTTATTTCAAATAAGACATTAAAAATATGAATTTAAAATATTTATATCTAACTTGTTATGAGTGTTAGAATAATTTACACTTCAAACCAGATTATTTGGGGAAAAAATCAAATAAATAAAAAAAAGTTTAAGAAAAAGAAAGGAATGATGTGGAATCTTAGAGATGTTTTGGAAATTCAATCTCAAGTGGGGGTTTTATAAGTGTAATGGAAACTGGTGACCTTTTATTTATGGATAAATATATTAAATATTCTTTATAGAACTCTATAACATTTCCTACAAGTTATTTAGGTGAATCTAAAATGAAAAATGGAAATATTTATTTAATTTTTAACATGGATATGGTTTATAATTCTGATTTTGGTTTTGATTATACTATTAATTATTAATGTTCAAATAATGGTGTTATAGAGTATGAGTAAAATATGATAAATTGAAAGAAAATGTGGATACTATTGTATATGATAACATGAAATTAAACAAAGGTCATTAGAATTGATAAAGGAGAAAATGGAAGATGATACTAATGTTTTAGATTATAGAAAATAAAATTAAACGATGAAAAATACTACTAATATTTTATCTAGATAGATTCCTAAATACATAGAGTATGTTAAAAAGGAATATAGTATGTTTAAAGAATATATTGAAAGTCTTAAAGAAATTTTTTCAAATTTGTTCAATGATGGAAATGTATAAAAAGATGATATTTATGAACAAAATAAAAATGATAATGTTGGAAGTGGTTGTTGTGGTATTATTCCTATAGTGTTCAAAAATTATCTTGTGAAAAGTAAATCCATAGGTATTTTTTTGGTAAATTGTTTTCTAATGTGGTGCTTTTCGTAATTATGGATCTCATAGTTCTTTAATGTTTGTGAAATCATTTTGTTACAATAATTTTTTTTATCTAAAACCATTTTCATGAAAAAATAATCTAAACCTTCTAGACCTTGGGAACCTAAATATTCTTATACAAATTCTATTAGACCAATAATTTCCTATATTACAAAGTAATGTATTTATTTTAAATTATGTCCAAAATAATTGAATTTTTTTATTTTATCATTTGGTGTACTAAAATGAGTTATTGTCAATTAGTATTTAAAATATTTTTTTTCTTTTGGTTTACTGATATATAAATTTATTTCTAATTTTTAATTCATTGAAAATATTTTATGAATTATTTTAATATCATTAATCGGTTTTTATGGATCATTGTAGAATTTTTATTTATTATAATATAATTTCACAGGATGGATAACCACTTATATATTTTTATGAAGTAATAGAAGCTTAAATTAGGGTGTGGATTTATTATTATTATTTATTTCTATTTTAGTTCGTATCTCAATAGAATTCATAATTTATGGGGAGCTATTTTCTTTCAAAATGGTGATATATAATCTTATTAGGAATGTTATAAATTTAATCATTTTTTTGATTAATATTCAGTTAAATATATATATTCTAAAGCATAAATTTTTTTCATATAATGTAACATTGTCTACTATATAAGGAGTTATTACTTTATTCTTATTTTTTAAACCGAAATTTTATAGGTTTTTATTTATATTTTTTATATACGGTACAAGATGTTTTTTTAAATTGAACACGTTATAATTCCATTGGTATATATTTCTTTTAAACATGTTGGTTACTAATTTCAAAATATGGGGGATATTTCTTTGTTATTCCTTTATATAAATTTTTCACGATTATTCCAAAATGAAGTAAAACAATTTTTTTGTTATCAAAAGTGAGATAATAGATTAATTATGTTTAATTTTATTGATTTACTCTTCTCTAGTTGGTCTTTTTGATCAATTACAAAATTGGGGAGAGTTTTTTAGATGTGTTTGGTTTTTAAATTATTAAAAAGGGTGATATTTTTGATCGAACCCATTCCAATTTTTAAAGTTTTGATAAATAAAATTCCTCACCTTGTTTATTTATGTTTTGTTAATTACATTCCACACACATTGTTTTGAATAATTCACTACATGTAGAGCATTATTTACTTATTATTGACAATTTTTTATTTATTAATTTCTTTATTTATTTATTATTATTCCATATTATTTATTAGTTAGTTATCTATTATTTATTAGGATTATTTATTATATTATTTCTCACATTCTATATTAAAAAAATTATTTGTAAATTGACTTTTGTATCCCCTTATTCATAGTTTAGTATGTCCTGTATGAAGTTTTCAGAATTTTTCTAAGATTATTATTCTTATTTATGGTCTATTTTGTTACATATCATATTTATGCTTATGTATTTAAATTTTATAGATTAAATTTACATTCATATGATTTATTTTCAGACACATTATCTTCTATTATTTCAAATTGTCTTATATATCGCTATTTTCAATGGAAATTATGTTACATATTACAGGGTGAGTTATAAATAATTTTACATATCCATTGTGATTTTAAATAATAATCTTATTTATTTATTTTTTTGGGAAAATTCACAAATCATACATATGAAAATTTATCTTACATATCCATCAATGAATTGTTTCTTGAATGTTATGTGTTTAAAATATATATATATTCAAAGATAAGATAACATAAAATTTGACTTAAAATGTCAAAATTTATTAGTGTTATTCATGAATTTTTATTTATGATTGAATTTTAAATCATTTCATTTGAATTATATTGGATATATTACAATATTCAAAATTTGAATATTTTACAATATCGTGGATATATTTGTGTGATTTTAGGGAATATTCTTAAGCGATTAGTTGACAGTTATTTTTGGAGTATTTAATGATGTTTTTTAGTTTTAAATTATTTACCCACATTTTTATAAAGAATATATTTACACCATATATTTATATTTTAATGGACGTTATTATTTTTTAATATGTTTCAACATGAATAATATTATTAAACACTTATGATATAAGAACATAGAATTTGAAAAAGGAAATCTGTACATTTTAATTTTTCTTATAAAAATATGGCCATATATCAATAGTGTGCATGGGGTAGTAATAATACATGAAAATTTTATACTAATTCAAATATTGATGTTTTATAATGTAATGATTTTTTATACAAGGATTATAGGATTTCATATAATTTATTATCTATATCATGGTACTCCAATGTATTGACTATTCAAAACAACTTCATTTCTATTGATTTTCAGTCATAGTGGTTTATAATTTTTTCATATATTATTTAGTTATGTTGTTTAAGGTTATATCTAGGTTCACTTTTAACTAGTTATACATTCGTTAAGAAGTTTTTCCAAATTATTCTTAACTAACCAGAAATGACGACATGACTCTTCCAAAACAACCCATTCAATAAAATTTTGGTTATTCCTCCCATATACTAGAGAATATGTTTAAGGACGAAACATTAAAAATACCGATTTGGTTATAATTTTATAAAAGGATGGGTTATTTATTATAAGGACTCATACTTTACATACATTGTTAATACTTCAAAATTGAATCATACTTATTACAACATATAACAAAACCATGAAAGGACCTTATAGGTACAGTGTCTTTGGAAACTGGGAAACATAAACAAATGGTTCATAAATAATCTACACTGTCTCCAATTTATTTCATCATATCTAGAGTCCCTTTTGGCATATGCTACTTAATAACCTTCTTCCTGACCTGGGGAAAGAAAACATACAAAAGGGTGAGCTCAAATTCTCAGTAAGGGTAAACAAAAGAAATATCAATCACATCATATTCCTAAGAACATAACATTTTGTAAATCTAAACCCGAAAAAGAGATCATAATTTCATAACATGGGATAAATCATAGTAGTGAAATTTAATCCCAATAATCATAACTTAAGACATGAAACTTTGTGGAATACACACATAATCATAGAGAATCATTTCCTAGTTGTCAAGACTCATTGCCAAGACTATCTTCGTGGACAAAGTCCATTTATGAACTGAGTTCACTCCTAGTTTCAGTCCTGTTTCACTGAACCAGTTTAACCTACCCTTCCAGCCATGTCTATCTCATGAGATATAAATATTTACCCAATTAATTTAAGGGAGATATAGGTCCCACCCATCTCATAATTAAACCATTCTTATGTGTGCCAGAAAATCATAAATCATACATCATATCATAACCCATGTAATAAAAATGGGATTCTTAAACATCATGACATCATAAAACAATTCATATAAGATAAAAGAATTCATAAAAATAATTCCATCACAACATAATCAAATCAATTTAATAATATGGATAGAAACAGAACCCTATATTTTCTTGGATGGAAAATAATTTTGATAAACCACTTGAAGTCCATTCTTGAAGAAAATATCCTTTCTACTTCAAAAAAATTTTACTTTCTTAACATGTCATACAATTTTAAACTAAAATAAGTTCATTAAAAATAAACATGAAAACTTGTAAAGGAGGATTCTTGGAAATAATTCTTTAAAAATCCATTCATGCCGTATAAGTTAAAAAAACATTCTTCTCGTACTTTTGTCAGAAAAGTCAAAAAGTACCTCGTACGAAAAACGATAAAAGATTCCTTTCATATAATTTACTAAAAACCCAATGAAGGGTAAAATTGGATTTAAAAAATTGTAGGTGGATGGAGTTAATATTAAATATTGAGGAAACATGGATGTGGATGATAAAATACACCCCAGTAAATACCAAAGTATAAACAATCTCTGATAAAAATGAGATTGTTATATTTTCCATTACCTTAGGTACGATTTTCTTCGTAAGTGTCCGAACCTCCTGTATGATGATTTAAATATTTTCATTCACTTATTACATAATCATAATCATTGTTATGATATCATATATGGACATATTCTTATCTTCTTATTAGTAATATTTCATTTCTATTTTTTATTCAGGTGTTTATTACTTTTTATTCTTATGCGTGTTTTTTCGAATAAATTCTTATTGTTCTCTTTAGGTTATATATACCTCATTTCCAGAATGGTATTAGTGTAAAATATATCATATTAATTCATTAAATTCATTTATATAATGATTATTCAATGAAGATCATGTAGAACGAGTCGCATCACATCGTGGAGACGGTATTCCGTACGTACGCACGAGCGATGATATCGTTCCCATGATCGTGGAATTGTATTGGAGTGTATGTATACTATTTTATAATCAATATCACTTTACAATAATCATATATAGTTATTATTTACACCATTATACCCATCCAAGTATGGTGGTGGGGGAGAATAGATTACACCACGGCGTGGAGACGGTATTCCGTACGTACACACGCGCGGTGATTTCGTTTTCCGTAGGATGGATAGATGGTGAAAAAGAGTTGTTTCATACTTATAATAACATAACGTTATATGAGTGATACTGATGTTATTACTTCATAATGAAACAACTAAAGAATAAGAAGTGTAATAAGAAATAAAGTTGAAAGAGTCGGTAACGGACATTACCTCTTCTTTGAAGCGCTTCTTTGAGACCTCCTTTTAGGTCACTTAAATTGGTCTTTGAAGAATACCAGGACCTCTAGGATGTTTCTAGGGAAGTTGAGAAGAGAATTTGTGAGGGTTTGGTCGAGAATGAAGGCTCAAAGTGATGTGAGGAAGAGAGGTATGAGGTTCCCTTTTATAAGGGAGGAGAGGGGAACCTTTGAAAAAACTAAAAATATTATTTTATTATAAAGTCATATTCGGTTTTTAATAGCTCAAAATTGATTAATTTCTAAGATAAGGTGGGGATGGGTAGAAATAATCTCATCAAATAGAATCTAGACAAGTTTAGTTATCTATTTTAACCTTATCATTTAGATTTAACTTTAAGTTAGATAATTTAACTTTTACCGCGTCTTCTTGTTTTCTTACACTATAAGGTAAATAAACTTACTATAACAAGCCAGAAGAACCCCAAGTTGTTTATTATTAATACATATAACTTTATCTAAGTCATTTGGCAGAACCTTATATTTTTAGGAATAAAATAACAATTAATAATATATTATTTGTTTTAAAAACAATTTTATGTCAATTTTGACCCTATTTGGTAATTGATTTTTGTGAAAATAATAACAGAAATATTAATCTAAAAAAGTTAATTAAATTAACAATAACATGTCATATTAACATATAAAATTAGTTTAATTCATAAAAAGTCTCAAATTACATTTATTTGGGTATTTATAACTTCAATTATGTTAATATTTCATTGAAAATATAATTACTGCATCATCATTGTGTCATAAATAAATTAAATTATTTAATGTCTAAAAATTATAAATAAACTACCATTATGTAGGAAATATTTTTATCTTTCTAATGAATATTTATAGTCGAATTTATCTTATGTATAACCCTATATTAAAATTGATTTACTTATTAAACTTTGATTTTAACTATTTTAACCCTTCTTTAAATAAATAAATATTAAATGTCCTAATCTAATCCATGTGGGCCTAAATGGTCATATTTTATTACTAAGATTGTTTTTTGACGAATTAAACTTATCCAATAGAATTAAGACATGTGTTAGTGTAATAATAATATCATTTTTACCCTTAATTACCCTATTTACTTTTAACCGTGGTAAAAAAAGTAAAAAGTTACTATTCAACAAAAATTATTTTCATCTCATTGAATAAAATTTTAGTCCTTGATATTAACCGTGTCTCTCAGATTTTCAAAATTCCACTCACAAAAGTGGTAAAATTAGGTTTTATGTAAATTTGGAAAATCTCCTTGGAGGTGGGTAAAAGACGGCGAAAAGTTCAATAAAATTTTTATATATCTAAAATTATTATAAAATGACTCCAATGAATTTAATTGAACTTATATAGGTATTATGTATCAATTTTGTCCTAAAATAAATATAAATAAAATAAATAATTATTAAAATAAAAAGTCGATTTTTAAATAGTAACCCAGTGTATAACGACCCATACTTTACATACATTGTTAGTAATTCAAAATTGAAGTACACTTATTACAACATATAACAAACCATGAAAGGACTGTATAGGTATAGTGTATTTAGAAACTAGGAAACATAAACAACTGGTTCATAAAGCGTCTACACTGTCACCCATTTATTTCATCATATTTATAGTCCCTTTTGTCATATCTTACTTAATAACCTTCTTCCTGACCTGGGGAAAGAAAGCATAAAAAAGGGTGATCTCAAATTCTCAGTAAGGGTAAACAAAAGAAATATCAGTCACATCATATTCATAAGAACATAACATTTTGGAAATCTTACCCTATAAAAGAGATCATAATTTCATAACATGGGATAAATCATGGTAGTGAAATGTAATCACAATAATCAAAACCTAAAACATGAAGATTTGTGTAATACACAAATAATCATAGAGAATCATTTATTATTAGTCAATACTCATTTCCAAGACTATCTTAGTGGACAAAGTCCATTTTTGAACCAAGTTCATTCCTCATTTCAGTCATGTTTCACTGAATCTGTTTAACCTGCCGTTCCAGCCATGTCTATCTCATGAGATATAAATTCTTTACCCAATGCATTGGTGGGAGATATAGGTCCCACCCATCTCATAATGATACCATTCTTATGTGTTCCACAAAATCATAAACCATACATCATAGCATAACACATATAATAAAAATGGGATTCTTAAACATCGTGACATCATAAAACAATTCATATAAGATAAAGTAATTCATAAAAATAATTCCATCACAACATAATAAAATCAATTTAATAATAGGGATAGAAACAAAACCCTTTATTATCTTAGATGGAAAATAATTTGGATAAAACACTTGAACTCCATTCTTGAAGAAAATATCTTTTCTACTTCAAAAACACTTTTCCTTTCTTAACATGTCATACAATTCTAAACTAAAATAAGTTGATTAAAAATATACTTGAAAACTTGTAAAGGAATCATCTTGGAAATAATGTTTTATAAATCCATTAATACCGTATAAGTTAAAAAAACATTCTTCTCGTACTTTTTTCGGAAAAGTCAAAAAGTACCTTGTACGAAAAATGACAAAAGATTCCTTTCATATCTTTTACTAAAAACTCACCGAAGGGTAAAATTGTATTTAAACAATTGTAGGTGGATGGAAATAACATTACATATTGAGGAAACATGGATGTGGATGACAAAATACAGCCCAGTAAATTCCAAAGTACAAACAATCTCGGATAAAAATGAGATTATGATATTTCCCTTACCATAGGTCTGATTTGCTTCATAAGTGTCTGAACCTCTTTTATAATGATTTAAATAATGTCGTTGACATATTCCAGAATCATACTCATTTTTATGATATCATATATGGTCATATTCTTAGCTTATTATTAGTAATATTTCATTGCTACAAGTTATTCGGGTGTTTATTACTTTTTGTTCTTATGCATCTTTTTTTTAGGTTATATATAACTCATTTCTAGGATGGTATTAGTGTAATATATATCATATTTATTAACTCAATTCATTTATATAATCATTATGCAATTAAAATCATGTAGACCGAGTCGCATCACATCGTGGAGACGGTATTCCGTACGTACGCACGAGCGATGATATCGTTCCCATGATCATGGAATTGTATTTTAGTGTATGTATGTTATTTCAGAATCAATATCACTTTACAAAAATCATATATATTCATTCTTTACACCATTATACCCATCCAAGTAAGGTGGTGGTGGAAAATAGATTACACCACGGCATGGAGACGGTATTCTGTACGTACACACGCGCGGTGAATTCTTTTTCCGTAGGATAGATAGATGGTGAAATAGGGTTGATTAATACATATAATAACATATCAGTATATGAGTGATACTTATGTTATTAATTCAAAATGAAACAACTAAATAAGAAGAAGTGGAAGAAGAAATAAAGTTGAAAAAATCGGTAACGAACATTACCTCTTCTTTGAAGCTCTTCTTTGAGACCTCCTTTTAGGGCACTAAAATTGGTCTTTGAAGAAGACCAAGACCTGTAGGATGTTTCTAGGGAAGTGTAGAGGAGAAATTTTCAGGGTTTGGCCGATATTGAATGCTCAATGTGGTGTGAGGAAGAGAGGGAGGAGGTGCCCTTTTATAAGGGAGGAGAGGGGCTTCTTTGGAAAAACTAAAAATATTATTTTATTATAAAGCCATATTCGGTTTTAAATAGCTCCAAATTGATTTATTTCGAAACTAAGATGGGGATGGGTCGAAATCCTCTCATCCAATAGAATTTTGAAAAGTTTAGTTTACTATTTTAACCTTATAATTTAGATTTAACTTTAAGTTAGATAATTTTACTTTTACCGTGTCTTTTTGTGTTCTTACACTATAAGGTTAATAAACTTACTATACCAAGCCACACGAACCCCAATTTGTTTATTATTAATATATATAACCTTATCTAAGTCATTTGACCTAACCTTAGATTTTTAAGAATAAAATAACAATTAATAATATAACATTTGTTTTATAAACTATTTTATGTCAATTTTGACACTATTTATTAATTGATTTTTGTGAAAATCATAAGAGAATGATTAGTTCTAAAAAAGTTAAGTCAATCAATAATAACATGTCATATTAACCTATAAAATTATTGGAATTTATAAAAAGTCTCAAAATACATTTAATTGGGTATTTATAACATCAATTATGTCAATATTTCATTAATAAGATAATTACTGCATCATCAATGGGCCATAAATAAATTAAATTATATAATGTCTAAAAATTAAAAATAAAATACCATTATTTATGAAATCTTTTTAGATTTCTAATGATTATTTATAGTCGAATTTATATTATGTATAACCCTATATTAAAAATTATTTACTTATTAAACTTTGATTTTAACTATTTTAACCCTTCATTAAAGAAATTAATAATAAATGTCCTAATCTAATCCAAGTGGGACTAAATGGTCATATGTTATTCCTAAGGTTGTTTTTGGTCGAATTAAACTTATCCAATATAATTAGGACATGTTTTATGGTAATAATAATATCATTTTTACCCTTAATTACCCTATTTACTTTTAACCGTGGTAAATAAAAGTAAAACGTTACTATTCTCCAAATATTATTTTCATCTCATTGAACCACGTTTTACTTACTGACATCAACTGTGTCTCTCGGATTTTTGAAATTCTACTCATAGAAACAGTAAAATTATGTTTTATGTAAATTTGCAAATTCTCAAAGGAGGTGGGTAAAAGACGGTGAAAAGTTCAATAAAATTTATATATATCTAAAATTATTATAAAATTACCCCAATGAATTAAATTGATCTTATATAGGTATTATTTAAGAAATTTGATCTAAAATAAATTTAAATAAAATAAATAATTATTTAAATAAAAAGTCTGTTTTTAAATAGTAACCTAGTGTTTTCACTATTAATCAAAAATTGAAAGTTTCCAGAAAAATACCATAATTTCACCCTAGGCTAATTTTGATATTAAAAATCCAAAAATGATGTCCATTTTGAACAATAAAATTTACAAAATTTCAAATAGTGGTTATTACTATTCATAACGGCTAGTTTTAATAATATTTTAATAGCATATTGTTGTTTAGTGAAACTCGGTATTGCGTATGACGCAAGCTATCAATGAAGGTCGCAATTGTGTGTAAAGCAAGACAAGCTAGTGTTGTGTGTATTGAAAGATTCCTTTGATGATTTATATAAAATAAAAACAAAATATTTCTTATAAAAAGTCTTGGGTGTTACATTCTACCCCCCTTAAAATAAATTTCACCCTCGAAATTCGTCACTTGTAACAAACAGATGAGGATACCTATCCCACATCATATCCTCAAGCTCTCATGTAGCTTCTTCTAATTGGTGGTTCCTCCATAAAACTTTCACCAAGCGAGTAGTCTTGTTCCATAAGACTTTTTCACTATGATCGAGAATCTCTATCGGTTGTTCTTCATAAGAAAGATCTTGTTCCAGCAGTACAACTTCTAAGCTGAGTACATGTGAAGGATTAGGTATGCAATTTCTCAGGAGAGATACATGGAACACATCATGAACTTGAGAGAGATTTGGTGGAAGCGCCAATCGGTAAGCTACCTTCCCAACATGATCCATTATTTCGAAAGGACCGATATACCTAGGGCTCAACTTTCCCTTCTTTCCAAATCTCATTACTCTCTTCCAAGGAGATATTCGTAAGAACACTTTATCACCCACTTCAAAATCTAAGTCCTTTATTCGGTTGTCAGAATAAATTTTTTGTCAACTTTGAGCTGCAATTATGTGTTGTTTAATAGATCAGACCTTTTATGCCATCACATCAACAAGATCGGGTCCTAATAGCTTTCTTTCCCCAATGTCATCCTAGCAAGTTGGAGTCCTGCATTTCTTTCCATAGAGATCTTCATAAGGAGCCATATGAATACTGGAGTGAAAGATATTATTATAAGAAAATTCCACCAAAGGTAGGTGTTGATCCCAACCACCTTTGAAATCCATAGAGCGAGCTCTCAACATATCTTCTAGAGTTTTAATTGTCCTCTTAGACTGACCGTCTGTCTGAGGATGATAAGCAGTGCTGAAACTCAACTCTGTATCCAGAGTATGCTGAAGACTTTGCTAGAACTTTGAGGTAAACCTCAGATCCCGATCAGATATAATAGAAAGTGGTACTCCTTGTAATCTTACCACTTCCTTAACATATATCCTGGAAAGCTGATCCAGAGAGAAATCCTCTCTATTAGCAATGAAGTGTGCAGACTTTGCAAGACGATCAACTATGACCCAAATAGAATTATTGCATTTGAATGTTTTAGGAAGTCCTATGAAAAAGTCCATAGTGATGTTTTCCCATTTCCATTCCGGTATGAGTAATGGTTGTAACATCCCCTTAGACATCTATCTCTCAGCTTTAACTTGCTGACAAACCAAGCATCGAGAGTCATATTCAGCAACATCTGTTTTCATGCCATCCCAACAGAAGTACTCTTGCAGGTCCCTATACATCTTTGTGCTTCCAGGATGAATAGAGAATGAAGAACTATGAGCCTCATCCAGCAGATCCTTCTTTAATTCAGGGATGGGAGGAACACAAACCCGATAACTAAACTTCATTATCCCATCACAATCAAGGATGAATTCAGGAACATTTCTCACCTTCTTTTGTAACTCTACAACTTCTTTCTGTGGCTCTTTAATATTAACATGTATAGATGGTTAACAATTCATTTGAGAAAGATACAATTTTTTTCCTTTCATTATAATTCTAAGATCCATCCTTTTTAAATCCATAAATATTGGTTCTTTTGTGATCTTCATCATGGATAAACTGGCATGGTCTTGTCAAGTTAATGCATCTGCCACCTTGTTTGCTTTCCCAGGGTGGTAATGAATTGATCAGTCGTAATCCTTAATCATCTCCAACCATCTTCTTTTGTGCATATTCATCTCCTTTTGTGTGAAAATATACTTTAAACTTTTATGATCAGTATAAATATCACACCTTTCTCCATAAAGATAATCCCTCCAAATCTTTAATGCAAAGATTACAGCAGCTAACTCAAAATCATGAGTTGGGTAATTTTTCTCATGGATTTTTATCTATCGTGAGGCATAAGCTATCACCATATCATTTTTCATAATAAAACACCCCAATCTCTTCTTGGATGCATCACTGTAGATCAAAAACCTTTCTCCACTACAAGGTAGTGTGAGCACAGGTGCTCTGGATAACCTTCTTTTCAACTCCTTGAAATTCTCTTCACATTCCTCCATCCAAACAAACTTAACTCCTTTTCGAGTAAACCTGGTGAGTGGATTAGATAATCGTGAAAAATATTTCACAAAACGTCGATAATATCCACCCAAACCAATAAAACTTCGGATCTCGGTTACTGTTGTTGGTCTCAACCATCTTTCGATAACCTCTGTTTTTTCTAGATCCACAGATATCCCCTATTTTGAGATTATGTGACCCGAAAATGAAACTTTTTGAAGCCAAAATTCACACTTGGTAAATTTGGCATAAATCTTCTCGTTTCTCAGGGTCTTTAATATAATTCTCAAGTGATCTTCATGTTCTTCCTTGCTCTTTGAATATACAAGAATATCGTCTATAAAGACTACCACAAACTGATCAAGATAGTCTCTAAAGACTCTATTCATCAGATCCATGAATATAAAAGGGGCATTAGTGAGACCAAATGGCATCACTATAAATTCATAGTGTCCATACCTTGTATAGAAAGACATCATTGGTATATCCTCCCTTTTGACCCTTAATTGATGATACCCTGAACAAAGATCAATCTTTGAAAAGTATTGAGATCCTCATAGTTGGTCAAATAAGTCATCAATGCACAGGATATGATATTTGTTCTTGATAGTCACCTTGTTAAGTTCTCGATAATCAATGCAGAGTCTCATTGATCCATATTTCTTCTTATCAAATAGAACAGGTGCTCCCTAAGGTGATGCACTAGGGTTTATAAACCCCTTATCAAGATTCTCTTGGAGTTGCTTCTTCAATTCCTACAACTCAATTGGGGCCATTCTATAAGGTGTCTTTGATATAGGTAAAGCACCTGGTACGAGTTCTATTGAAAACTCAACTTCATGATTTGGTGGAAGACCCAAAAATTCCTCCGGAAAGACATCATCAAACTGCCGTACAATGGGAATATTCTTAATCGTGAGTTTCTCACCAACCACTTGAGATAAATAACCATCATTTAGTGGAATCAAGTCCCATAAGATGGAAGAAATTTCCACTGGAAGGTTATGTTCATCCTTGCATCGATAGACGATCAATGATTGATCTGGAATATGAAATGTGAATTCCCTTCTTTGTCAATTGATATGAGCTACATATAGAGAAAGTCAATCCATACCAAGAATCACATCAAATTCCACTATAGGAAGGATCACAAGATTTGCAGGAATCACTTTCCCACAAACTTCAATCAGAGAAGAATTATAAACTTTTGATGCGACTGTTGTGCCATTAGGGGTTGTTACAGCTAACTCAACGTCTAATTGTTGAGGTAATACGGTGATACCATTAGAAAATTCATCAGAAATAAAGGAGTGGGTGGATCTAGAATCAAATAAAACATTTTCTACTTTAGAGTGGATGGTAAGTGTACCTTTCACCACTTCATTATCGTACTCCACATTGCTGATAGAAATTGCATGTGACTATCCTTTGTCTTTAGCCTTAAGAGTTTGTTGATGTCGATCATCATCAACAATCCTTGGATTAGGGCATTGATTGGCATAATTCCCCATTTCCTTGAACTTATATCATTGAAGTGTAGGAGGTTCACTCTGTGTAGCCTTTTCATTGTTCGCATCACTAGACATCTTCTTCCCATCATTGCATCATTCAAATGCCCAATGACCTTCCTTTACCCATTTGAAAAATTTACTTATCCCTTTAATACTACTCCCTCCATGTTTCTTTCCACGCTTTGAGCATAAGGGAAAACTCATATTCTTTTCAGTGTGCTCTTTAGATTTTACTTTGAATTCCATTTTCCTCTTCTTATCAAACCCATATGACTGATGGGTTACTCCAATCTCCATCTCAACCTTGAGAGCACATTGAACGATTTCCTCGTAGCTATTGAAGTCCTTTATGGCTAACGCCCTTCGAAGACATGGTTTTAAGCCACTAAAGAATCGATCGATCTTACTCTCAGGTTGGATAATAATACTAGAAGCGTACCTTGAAAGTCTTGTAAAATTTGCTTCATAGGTACTAACAGATTCATCATCCTTTTACTTTAGTTCAAGAAACTCCTTCTCAATCTTTGTTCAGAGAATACGAGGGAAGTACTTATTGATAAAAAAGCTCCTAAACTCGTCGCATTCCATGGACTCAATTTCATCTCTTGGCCTCGTATTCTAGATAAGATTCGAACATTTATTAGCATCACCTTCCAAACAATACACTGCTAAGATGACTTTATCATGTTCAGAACATTGAAGAACTGAAAATATATTTTCAGTAGTACTGATCCATTGTTCAGCAACTAATGGATCAGTAGACCCGCTGAATGAAGGTGGACGCACTACTGGAAACATGATCTTTCCCAACACTTCTATACCAACGGTTTGTAAAAACCGTTGGTATAGCTAACCTTTCCCAACGGTTCATCAAAACCGTTGGGAAAGGGCCTAAAAACACACCCTTTCCCAACGGTTTTGGTGAACCGTTGGGAAAGAGTGACCTTTCCCAACGGTTCACCAAAACCGTTGGGAAAGGGGTGGATTTTTTCCCACTTTTTCCCAACGGTTCATCAAAACCGTTGGGAAAGAGTACCCTTTCCCAACGGTTCACCAAAACCGTTGGGAAAGGGTGTGTTTTTAGGCCCTTTCCCAACGGTTTTGATGAACCGTTGGGAAAAAGTGGCAAAAAATCCAGCATACAGCTTAATAAAAATACACCCACCCAGAACCTATCCCAACGGTTGTCAAAACCGTTGGGATAGGTCTATCCCAACGGTTTTGACAACCGTTGGGATAGGTTCATTGCTGTTTTTCCAGATCTACTAACGGAGAACATTATATAAATCAAAAATTTATATAATTATGATAATACATATATATATTTATGAAATTATGTTTACAAAGTGATGTTAGCCTAGTGGTTAAGTCGTTCGATTATAAATGAGGGGGTCCTGGGATCAAATCCCAGCGGTGATTTTATTTTTGGAATTTATATACCAACGGTTCCATTACCGTTGGTATAGATTTCATATTACCTATACCAACGGTTTCCAAAACCGTTGGTATAGGTCTATACCAACGGTTTTCAGAGAACCGTTGGTATAGACCTATCCCAACGGCTTACTTGGCTACGGTTCTCCAAACCGTTGGTATAGGCTATACCAACGGTTTGGAGGCCTATACCAACGGTTCCAAACCGTTGGTAAAGGTTGGTTTTCCAGTAGTGACGCTTTCTCATGAAGGATTCAACAGAATGTTTCTCCTTCCTTTTCTCGTTTGGAATTCATGCATGATTCATAGCTTGAGAAAGTTGTGTGAGTATGGATACAAGAGTTTTCATTCCAACTCCCATAACGTTTGGTTGCTCAGGGGGACAATCATTGCATTGCCCGTCGCATTCCACATTAACACGGTTCCTTCGGGTTCTAGCCAAAGACTAAAACCAAGAAGAATAGTGTGAGCAACACTAATTATAATAGGAAAACCACATAATCAAGAATAAAATTTCACACTTAAGGTCTTATCTTAGGTTATTCATGGCCATTTCTAAAACACTAATATTTTGTTCTATGCTTAGATTTATCCTTAGGGTTCTTACTAATGCATTCACATCCTAATTTCCAAAGGTTGACTATACCTTTCCTCTAATACCAACTATAACGAACCATACTTTACATACATTGTTAGTACTTCAAAATTGATTTACACTTATTACAACATATAACAAAACCATGAAAAGAACGTATAAGTATAATGTCTTTAGAAACTGGGAAACATAAACAACTGGTTCCTAAAGCGTCTACACTGTCTCCCATTTATTTCATCATATCTATAGCCCCTTTTGGAATATCTGACTTAATAACCTTCTTTCTGACCTGGGGAAAGAAAGAATACAAAAGGGTGAGCTCAAATGCTCAGTAAGGGTAAAAAAAAGAAATATCAATCACATCATATTCATAAGAACATAACATTTTGGAAATCTTACCCTGCAAAAGAGATCATAATTTCATAACATGGGATAAATCATGGTAGTGAAATGTAATCACAATAATCATAACCTAAAATATGAAGATTTGTGGAATACACACATAATCATATAGAATAATTTCTTATTAGTCAAGACTCATTGCCAAAACTATCTTAGTGGGCAAATTCCATTTCTGAACCGAGTTCATTCCTCGTTTCAGTCCTGTTTCACAGAACCGGTTTAACCTGCCATTCCAGCCATGTCTATCTCATGAGATGTAAAATCATTACCCAATGCATTGTAGGGAGATATAGGTCCCACCCATCTCATAATGAAACCATTATTATGTGTGCCACAAAATCATAAACCATACATCATAGCATAACACATGTAATAAAAATGGGATTCTTAAACATCGTGACATCATAAAACAATTTATATAAGATAAAGGAATTCATAAAAATAATTCCATCACAACATAATCAAATCAATGTAATAATAAGGATAGAAACAGAACCCTTTATTATCTTAGATGGAAAATAATTTTGATAAAACACTTGAACTCCATTCTTGTGGAAAATATCCTTTCTACTTCAAAAACACTTTTCCTTTCTTAACATGTCATACAATTCTAAACTAAAAGAATTTGGTTAAAAATAAGCATGAAAAATTGTAAAGGAAGCTTCTTGGAGATAATGTTTTAAAAATCCATTCATGCCGTATAAGATAAAAAAACATTCTTCTCGTACTTTTGTCAGAAAAGTCAAAAAGTACCTCGTACGAAAAACAACAAAAGATTCCTTTCATATCTTTTACTAAAAACTAACCGAAGGGTAAAATTGGATTTAAAAAATTGTAGGTGGATGGAAAAAATATTACATATTGAGGAAACATGGTTGTGGATGATAAAATACACCCCAGTAAATTCCAAAGTATAAACAATCTCGGATAAAAATGAGATTGTGATATTTCCCTTACCTTAGGTCTGATTTTCTTCTTAAGTGTCTGAACCTCCTGTATAATGATTTAAATAATGTCATTGACTTATTCCAGAATCATACTCTTTTTTATGATATCATATATGGTCATATTCTTAGATTATTATTAGTAATATTTCATTGCTACATGTTATTCAGGTGTTTATTACTTTTTGTTCTTATGCGTGTATTGCCGAATAAATTGTTATTATTTTTTTTAGGTTATAGATACCTCATTTACATAATGGTATTAGTGTAATATATATCATATTTATTCACTCAATTCATTTATGTAATCATTATTCAATGAAAATCATGTAGAACGAGTCGCATCACATTGTGGAGATGGTATTCTGTACGTACGCACGAGCTATGATATCGTTACCATGATCGTGGAATTGTATTGGAGTGTATGTATACTATTTCAGAATCAATATCACTTTACAATAATCATATATATTCATTATTTACACCATTATACCAATCCATGTAAGGTGGTGGTGTAAAATATATTACACCACGGCGTGGAGACGGTGTTCCGTACGTACGCACGCGCGGTGATTTCATTTTCCGTAGGATGGATAGATGGTGAAATAGGGTTGTTTCATAATTACAATTAAATATCAGTATATGAGTGATACTGATGTTATTAATTTATAATGAGAAAACTAATTAAGAATAAGTGGAAGAAGAAATAAAATTGAAAGAATCGATAACGGACATTACCTCTTCTTTGAAACGCTTCTTTGAGACCTCCTTTTAGGGCACTAAAATTGGTTTTTGAAGAAGAACAGGACCTATAAGATGTTTCTAGGGAAGTTTAGAGGAGAAATTGGAAGGGGTTGGCCGATATTGAAGGATCAAAGTGGTGTGAGGAAGAGTGGGAGGAGGTTCCCTTTTATAAGGGAGGAGAGGGGATCCTTTGGAAAAACTTAAAATATTCTTTATTATAAAGCCATATTCAGTTTTAAATAACTCCAAATTAATTTATTTCAAAGCTAAAGTGGGGATGGGTCGTAATAATCTAATCCAATAGAATTTGGACAAGTTTAGTTTACTATTCTAAGCTTATCATTTAGATTTAACTTTAAGATAGATAATTTTACTTTTACCGTGTCTTTTTGTGTTATTACACTATATGGTTAATAAACTTACTATAACAAGCCAAACGAACCCCAAGTTGATTATTAGTAATATATATAACTGTATCTAAGTCATTTGGCCGAACCTTAGATTTTTAAGAATAAAATAACAATTAATAATATAATATTTGTTTTAAATGCTATTTTATGTCAATTTTGACACTATTTAGTAATTGATTTTTTGTGAAAATCATAACAGAATTATTAATTCGAAAAAAGTTAATTAAATCCATAATAACATGTCATATTAACCTATAAAATTAGTGGAATTAATAAAAAGCCTCAAATTACATTTATTTGGGTATTTATAACATCAATTATGTCAATATTTCATTAATAAGATAATTACTGCATCATCATTGTGTCATAAATAAATTAAATTATTAAATGTCTAAAAATTACAAATAAAATCCCATTATGTAGGAAATCTTTTTAGATTTATAATGAAAATTCATAGTCTTATTTATCTTATGTATAACCCTATATTAAAAATTATTTACTTATTAAACTTTGATTTTAACTATTTTAACCCTTCATTAAATAAATTAATAATAAATGTCCTAATCTAATCCAAGTGGGCCTAAATGGTTATATTTTATTCTTAAGGTTGTTTTTGGTCGCAATACACTTATCCAATAGAATTAGGACATGTGTTAGGGTAATAATAATATCATTTTTACCCTTAATTACCCTATTTACTTTTAACCATGGTAAATAAAAGTAAAAAGTTACTATTCACCAAAAATTATTTTCATCTCATTGAACCACATTTTACTTACAGACATCAACCATGTCTCTCAGATTTTTAAAATTCCACTCACAGAAGCGGTAAAATTAAGTTTTATGTAAATTTGCAAATTCTCCTAGGAGGTGGGTAAAAGACGGTGAAAAGTTCAATAAAATTTATATATATATAAAATTATTATAAAATTACCCCAATGGATTAAATTGAAATTATATAGGTATTATGAATCAATTTCTTCATAAAATAAAATAAAATAAAATAAATAATTATTTAAATAAAAACTCGGTTTTTAAATAGTAACACAGTGTTTTCACTATTCATAAAAAATTTAATGTTTCCATAAAAATACCAAAATTTCACCCTAGGATAATTTCGATATTCCGAATCAAAAAATGAAGCCCATTTTGAAAAATAAAATTTACAAAATTTTAAAAAGTGGTTATTACTATTCATAACGGCTAGTTTTAATAATATTTTAATAGCATATCGTTGTTTAGTGAAACTCTGTATTGCGTACGACGCAAGCTATCAAGGAAGGCCGTGATTGCGTGTAAAGAAAACTAAGATAGTTTTGTCTGTAGTGAAATATTTCTTTGATGATTTATATAAAATAAAAACAAAATATTTCTTATAAAAGTCTCAGGTGTTACACAGTGTTTTCACTATTCATCAAAAATTGAAAGTTCTCAGAAAAATACCAATATTTCACCCTATGCTAATTTCGATATTCCAAATCCAAAAATGAAGTCCATTTTGAAAATTAAAATTTAAAAAATTTCAAAAAGTGGGTATTACCATTCATAACGGCTAGTTTTAATAATATTTTAATAGCATATCGTTGTTTAGTGAAACTCGGTATTGCGTACGACACAAGCTATTGAGGAAAGTAGAGATTATATGTAATGCAAGCCAAGCTAGTGTTGTGTGTAGTGAAAGATTCCTTTGATGTTTTATATAACATAAAAACAAAATATTTTTCATAAAAGTCTCAGGTGTTACACTCTACCCCCCTTAAAATGAATTTCTCCCTCTAAATTCATCACTTTGTAACAAACAGATGAAGATACCTTTCCCTCATCATATCCTCAAGCTCCCGTGTAGCTTCTTCTAATTGGTGGTTCCTCCATACAACTTTCACCAAGTGAGTGGTCTTGTTCCGTAGGTCTTTTTCGCTATGATCTAGAATCTCTATCGGCTATTCTTCATAAGAAAGATCTTGCTCCAGCGGTACAACTTCTGAGCTGAGTACATGTGAAGGATCAGGTATGTACTTTCTCAGGAGAGATACATGGAACACATCGTGAACTTGGGAGAGATTTGATGGAAGCGCCAATCGGTAAGCTACCTTCCCAACACAATCTAGTATTTCTAAAGGATCGATATATCTAGGGATCAGCTTTACCTTCTTTCCAAATCTCATTACTCTCTTCCAATGAGATATTCTTAAGAACACTTTATCACCCACTTCAAACTCTGGGTATTTTCTTCGGTTGTCGGCATAACTTTTTTGTCGGCTCTGAGCTGCTCTAATGTGTTATTGAATAGATCTGACCTTTTTTCCATCTCATCAACAAGATCTGGTCCTAATAGCTTTCCTTCCCCAACTTCATCCTAGCAAGTTGGAGTCCTGCATTTCTTTCCATAGAGAGCTTCATAAGGAGCCATCTTAATACTGGAGTTAAATCTATTATTATAAGAAAATTCCACCAAAGGTAGGTGTTGATCCCAACCACCTTTGAAATCTATAGAGCAAGCTCTCAACATATCTTCTAGAGTTTGAATTGTCCTCTCAGACTGACCGTCTGTCTGAGGATGATAAACAGTGCTGAAACTCAACTCTGTATCCAGAGTATGCTAAAGACTTCGCCAGAACTTCGAGGTAAATCTAGGATCCCAATCAGATATAATGGAAAGTTGTACTCCATGCAATCTTACCACTTCCTTTACATATATCCTGGAATGCTGATCCAGAGAGATATCCTCTCTAATAGCGATGAAGTGTGGCGACTTTGTAAGAAGATAAAATATGACCCAGATATTATTATTGCCATTGGATGTTTTAAGATGTCTAGTGACAAAGTTCATAGTGATGTTTTCCCATTTCCATTATGGTATGGGTAATGGTTGTAACATCCCCTTAGACTTCTGTCTCTCAGCTTTAACTTAATGATAAACCAAGCATCGAGAGACATATTCAGCAACATCTCTTTTCATTCCATCCCACCAGAAGTACTCTTTTAGGTCCCTATACATCTTCGTGATTTCAGGATGAATAGAGAATGAAGAACTATGAGCCTTATCCAGCAGCTCCTTCTTTAATTCTGGGATGGGAGGAACACAAATCCGATTCTTGAACTTTATTATCCCATCACAATAAAGGTTGAATTCAGGAACATTTCTCACCTTCTTTTGTAAATTTACATGTACATTATGTGCCTCTTTAATCTTCACATGTGTAGATGGTTGAACATTCATTTGAGAAAGATATGATTTTCCCCTTCCATTATAATTCCAAGATCCATCCTTTGTAAATCCATAAATATTGGATCTTTTGTGATCCCCATCATGGATAAGCTAGCATGGTCTTGTCGACTTAATGCGTCCGCCAACTTGTTTCCTTTCCCAGGGTGGTAATGAATTGAGCAGTCGTAATCCTTACTCATCTCCAACCATCTTTTTTGGCACATATTCATCTCCTTTTGTGTTAAAATATACTTTAAACTTTTATGATCAGTATAAATATCACACCTTTATCCATAAAGATAATGCCTCCAAATATTTAATTCAAATATTACCGCAACTAACTCCAAATCATGAGTTGGGTAATTTTTCTCATGGATTTTCAACTGTCGTGATGTATAAGCTATCACCATATCATTTTGCATAAGAACACACCCCAGCCCCTTCTTGGATGCATCACTGTAGATCACAAAACTTTCACCACTACAAGGAAGTGTGAGAACAGGTGCACTGGATAACCTTCTTTTCAACTCCTTGAAATTATCTTCACATTCCTCTGTCCAAATAGACTTATCTCCTTTCCGAGTCAACTTGGTGAGTGGATTAGATAATCGAGAAAAATCTTTCACAAAACGTCGATAATATCCAGCCAAACCAAGAAAACTTCGGATCTCAGTTACTGTTGTCGGTCTCTGCCATCTTTTGATAACCTCTATTTTTGCTGGATCGACAGATATCCCCTCTTTTGAGATTATGTATCCCAAAAATGCAACTTTTTGAAGCCAAAATTCACACTTGGTAAATTTGTCATAAAGATTCTCCTTTCTCAGGGTCTTTAACACAATTATCAGGTGATCTTCATGTTCTTCCTTGATATTTGAATAGACAAGAATATCGTCTATAAAGACTACCACAAACTGATCAAGATAGTCTCTAAAGACTCTATTCATCAGATCCATGAAGATAGCAGGGGAGTTAGTAAGACCAAATGGCATCACTATAAATTCATAGTGTCCATACCTTGTACGGAATGTCATCTTTGGTATATCCTCCCTTTTGACCCTTAATTGATGATACCCTGAACGAAGATCAATCTTGGAAAAGTATTGAGCTTCGTGTAGTTGGTCAAATAAGTCATCAATGTGTGGGAGAGGATATTTTTTCTTGATCGTGATCTTGTTAAGTTATCGATAATCAATGCAGAGTCTCATTGATCCATATTTCTTCTTAACAAACAGAACTGGTGCTTCCCAAGGTGATGCACTAGGGCCTATGAATCCCTTATCAAGATTATCTTGGAGTTGCTTCTTCAATTCCTGCAACTCAATTGGGGCCATTCTATAAGGTGTATTTGAAATAGGCAAAGCACTCGGTACGATTTCTATTGAAAACTCGACTTCACTATTCGGGGGAAGACCCGACAATTCTTCCGGAAAGACATCATCAAACTCCCGTACAATGGGAATATCCTTAATCGTGAGTTTCTAACCAACCATTTGAGATAAATAACCTTCATTTAGTGTATTCAAGACCCATAAGATGGAAGAAATTTCCACTGGAAGTTTATGTTCATCCTTGCATCGATAGACGATCATAGATTGATCTGGAATATGAAATGTGACTTCCCTTATTTGGTAATTGATATGAGATCCATATAGAGAAAGCCAATCCATGCCAAGAATCACATAAAATTCCACTATAGGAAAGATCACAAAATTTGTAGGAAGAACTTTCCCACAAACTTCAATCAGAGAAGAATTATAAACTTTTGATGCAACTGTTGTGCCATTAGGAGTTGTCACATCCAACTCAACATCTAATTGTTGAGGTAATATGAAGATACCCTTAGAAAATTCGCAAGAAATAAAATAGTGGGTGGATCCAAAATCAAATAAAACATTTTCTACTTTAGAGTGGATGGTTAGTGTACCTCTCACCACTTCATTGTCATACTCCACATCGCCGATAGTAATTGCATGTGAATTCCCATTGTCTTTAACCTTAAGAGTTTTTTGACGTCGATCATCATCATCAACCCTTGTATTTGGGCATTGATTGGCATAATGCCCCCATCTCCTTGCACTTGAAACATTGAAGTGTAGTAGGTTCATTCTGTATATCTCTTCCTTTGTTTGCATCATTAGACATTTTCTTCCCATTATTTCGACATTCAATTGCCCGATGACCTTCTTTTCCACACTTATAAAATTTTCTTGTCCCCTTAAGACAATTTCCTCCATGTTTCTTTACACACATTGAGCATAAGGGAAAACTCATCTTCTTTTCAGTGTGCTCTTTAGATTTTCCTTTGAATTCCATTTTCATCTTCTTATCAAACCCATATGGCTAATGGGTTACTCCAATCTCCATCTCAACTTTGTGAGCACATTGAAAGATTTCCTCGTAGTTATTGAAGTCCCTTATGGATAATGCCCTTCAAAGACTTGGTTTTAATCCACTAAAGAATCTATCGATCTTACTCTCAGGTTGGATAACAATACCAGAAGTGTACCTTTCAAGTGTTGTAAAATTTTATTCATAGGCACCAACAGATTCATCATCCTTGTGCTTTAGTTCAAGAAACTCCTACTCCATCTTTGTTCGAAGAATACGAGGGAAGTACGTATTGAAATACAAGTTCTTGAACTCGTCCCATTCCAGGGACTCAATTTCATCTCTTTGCCTCGTATTCTTGATAAGATTCCACCATTGATCAGTATATCCTTCCAAATGATACACTGCTAAGATGATGTTATCATGTTCAGAACATTAAAGAACTCAAAATATCTTTTCAGTGGTACTGATCCATTGTTCAGCCACTAATGGATCCGAAGACCCGCTGAATGAAGGTGGACGCTGCCCCATGAAAGATTCAACAGAATGTTGCTCCTTCCTTTGCTCGTTTGCAAGTCCTGCATGATTCATAGCTTGAGAAAGTTGTGTGAGCATGGCTACAAGATTTTTCATTCCACCTCCCATAATTTTTGGTTGCTCAGGGGGAAAATCATTGCATTGCCCGTCGCATTCGGCATTAACATGGTTACTTCGGGTTCCAACCATTGACTAAAACCAAGAAGAATAGTGTGAGAAACACTAATTATAATAGGAAAACCACATAATCAAGAATAAAATTTTACAATTAAGGTATTATCATAGGTTATTCATGGCCATTTCTAAAACACTAAGATTGTGTTCGATGCTTAGATAAATCCTTAGGTTTCTTACTAAGGGTTTCACATCCTAGTTTCCAAAGGTTGACTATACCTTTCCTATGATATCAACTATAACGACCCATACTTTACATACATTGTTAATACATCAAAATTGAAGCATACTTATTACAACATATAACAAAACCATGAAAGGACCGTATATGTATTGTGTCTTTGGAAACTGGGAAACATAAACAACTGGTTCATAAAGAATCTACACTGTCTCCCATTTATTTCATCATATATAGAGTCCCTTTTGGAATATCCTACATAACAACCTTCTTCTTGACCTGGGGAAAGAAGACATACAAAAGGGTGATCACAAATGCTCAGTAAGGGTAAACAAAAGAAATATCAATCACATCATATTCATAAGAACATAACATTTTAAAAATATTAACCTGCAAAAGAGATCATAATTTCATAACATGGGATAAATAATAGTAGTGAAATGTAATCCCAATAATCATAACATAAAACATGAAACTTTTTGGCATACACACATAATCATAGAGAATCATTTCTTAGTAGTCAAGACTCATTTCCAAGACTATCTTCCCGGACAAAGTCCATTTCTGGACCGAGTTCACTCCTCGTTTCAGTCCTGTTTCACTGAACCGGTTTAACCTGCCATTCCAGCCATGTCTATCTCATGAGATATAAATCTTTACCCAATGCATTGGATAGAGATATAGGTCCCACCCATCTCATAATGAAACTATTCTTATATGTGCCACAAAATCATAAATCATACATCATAGCACAACCCATGTAATAAAAATGGGATTCTTAAACATCATGACATCATAAAACAATTCATATAAGATAAAATAATTCATAAAAATAATTCCATCACAACATAATAGAATCAATTTAATAATAGGAAATAAAACCCTATATTATCTTAGATGGAAAATAATTTTGATAAAACACTTGAACTCCATTCTTGAGGAAAATATCCTTTATACGTCAAAAACATTTTCCTTTCTTAACATGTCATACAATTTTACACTAAAATAAGTTGATTAAAAATAAAATTTAAAACTTGTAAAGGAAGCTTCTTGGAAATAATTTTTTAAAAATCCATTCATGCCGTATAAGTTAAAAAAACATTCTTCTCGTACTTTTGTCAGAAAAGTCAAAAAGTACCTCGTACGAAAAACTACAAAATATTCCTTTCATATCTTTTACTAAAAACTCACCGAAGGGTAAAATTGGATTTAAAAAATTGTAGGTGGATGGAAATAATATTACATATTGAGGAAACATGGATGTGGATGATAAAATACACCCCAGTAAATACCAAAGTATAAACAATCTCAGATAAAAATGCGATTGTTATATTTTCCTTTACCTTAAGTCTTATTTGCTTCGTAAGTGTCCGAAACTCCTGTATAATGATTTAAATAATGTCATTGACTTATTCCAGAATCATACTCATTGTTATGATATCATATATGGCCATATTCTTAGCTTCTTATTAGTAATATTTCATTGCTACTTGTTATTCAGGTGTTTATTATCTTTTGTCCTTATGCGTGTTTTGTCGAATAAATTCTTATTGTTCTCTTTAGGTTATAGATACCTCATTTCCATAATGGTATTAGTGTAATATATATCATATTAATTAATTCAATTCATTTATATAACTATTATGAAATGAAGATCATGTAGAATGAGTCGCATCACATCGTGGAGACGGTATTCCGTACGTACGCACGAGCGATGATATTGTTCCCATGATCGTGGAATTGTATTGGAGTGTATGAATAATATTTCAGAATCAATATCACTTTAAAATAATCATATATTGTTATTATTTACACCATTATACCCATCCAAGTAAGGTGGTGGTGGAAAATATATTACACCATGACGTGGAGACGGTATTCCGTACGTACGCACGCGCGGTGATTTCGTTTTCCATAGGATGGATAGATGGTGAAATTGGGTTGTTTCATACCTATAATAACAAACCAGTATATTAGTTATACTGATTTTATTACTTCATAAAGAAAAAACTAAAGAAGAATAAGTGGAAGAAGAAATAAAGTTGAAATAATCGGTAACAGACATTACCTCTTCTTTGAAGCGCCTCTTTGAGACCTCCTCTTAGGGCACTAAAATTGGTCTTTGAAAAATACCAGGACCTCTAGGATGTTTCTAGATAAGTGGAGAAGAGAATTTTTCAGGGTTTGGCTGAGATTGAAGGCTCAAAGTGATGTGAGGAAGAGAGGGAGGAGGTTCCCTTTTATAAGGGAGGAGAGGGGCACCTTTGGAAAAACTAAAAATATTATTTTATTATAAAGTCATATTCGGTTATTAATAGCTGAAAATTGATTTATTTCAATGATAAGCTAGGGATGGGTCGATATCCTCTCATACAATAGAATATAGACAAGTTTAGGTATCTATTTTAACCTTATAATTTTGATT
Source organism: Viscum album (assembly GCA_963277665.1). Taxonomy (NCBI): domain Eukaryota; kingdom Viridiplantae; phylum Streptophyta; class Magnoliopsida; order Santalales; family Viscaceae; genus Viscum; species Viscum album. The sequence continues at coordinate 1,642,748,286 of OY728165.1, forward strand.
TAACTTTAAGTTAGATAATTTAACTTTTACCGTGTCTTCTTGTTTTCTTACACTACAAGGTTAATAAACTTAATATAACAAGACAGAATAATCCCAAGTTTCTTTATTATTAATATATATAACCTTATATAAGTCATTTGGTCGAACATTATATTTTTAGGAATAAAATAAAAATTAATAATATAATATCTGTTTTAAAAACAATATTTTGTCAATTTTGACACTATTTGGTAATTGATTTTTGTGAAAATCATAACAGAAAGATTAGTTCGAAAAAGTTAATTAAATAAATACTAACATGTCATATTAAGATATAAAATTAGTGTAATTCATAAAAAGTCTCAAATTACATTTTTTGGGTATTTATAACATCAATTATATTAATATTTCATTAATAAGATAATTAATGCATCATCATTGTGTCATAAATAAATTAAATTATTTATTGTCAAAAAATTATAAATAAAATACCATTATGTAGGAAATATTTTTAAATTTCTAATGAATATTTATAGTATAATTTATCTTATGTATAACCCTATATTAAAAATTATTTACTTATTAAACTTTGATTTTAACTATTTTAACCCTTATTTAAATAAATTAATATTAAATGTCCTAATCTAATCCATGTGGGCCTAAATGGTCATATTTTATTCCTAAGTTTTTTTTAGTCGAATTAAACTTATCCAATAGAATTAGGACATGTTTTAGGGTAATAATAATATCATTTATACCCTTAATTACCCTATTTACTTTTAACCGTGGTAAAAAGAGTAAAAAGTTACTATTCAACAAAAATTATTTTCATCTCATTGAACCAAATTTTAGTCCATTATATTAGCCGTGTCTCTTGGATTTTTGAAATTACACTCACAGAAGCGGTAAAATTAGGTTTTATGTGAATTTGGAAATTCTCCTAGGAGGTGGGTAAAAGACGGTGAAAAGTTCAATAAAATTTTTATATATCTAAAATTATTATAAAATGACTCCAATGAATTGCATTTAACTTATATAGGTATTATGTATCAATTTTGACCTAAAATAAATTTAAATAAAATAAATAATTATTTAACTAAAAAGTCGGTTTTTAAATAGTAACCCAGGGTTTTCACTATTCATCAAAAATTGAAAGTTTTTAGAAAAATACCAAAATTCCACTCTAGGATAATTTCAATATTCAGAATCCAAAAATGAAGTCCATTTTGAAAAATAAAATTTACAAAATTTAAAAAAGTTGGTATTACTATTCATAACGGGTGGTTTTAATAATATTTTAATAGCATATCGTTGTTTAGGGAAACTCGGTATTGCGTACGACGCAAGCTATCGAGGAAAGTCGTGATTGCGTGTAAATCATGCCAAGCTAGTGTTGTGTGTAGTTAAAGATTCATTTTATGATTTATATAACATAAATACAGAATATTTGTCAAAAACGTCTCGGGTGTTACATTTATTTTCCCATAAAGGGTTATTTTGGGTTTATGCCTCTAAGTTAAAAAATAATGGGTTTGAAGATTTCTTCACTTGCCTTAGAAATTGATATACCTTTTTATTAGTTTCTATATCTCTCAGTGATAGAAAGGTTTGATCAGTAGATGTAGGATCACATTGATCCAAAACAATATAAAAACTATTTGTTTATATTTTTTATTAATCTATATATACTATTTATAGTGATTTCACATAATTGTTTTTTATTTAATTGGTTAATCTCATTATATACCATATTACGAAATTATGTTTTACACTAATTGTCATTTTGAGATTGATAATTGATCCACCTCATTTCCTTTCTTTCTCATTATCTCAAAAAAACAAGTTTGATTATGAATTCCACCTAGTGGAGAATGTTATCTCATAACAAAAATATTTTTCCATGGGGTTTTCCAACATGTGAACTGTTATTCCACAAACACAGAGTTGATTTGTGAAGGTTTTTTTATTTAAATAATATTTTTGGGAGAATTATGTCATAGTAAAGAATCATTCACTATAATATGACACATACAATTACGTTTTCTATAATTGATCAAGATCAAACTACAACAGGGAAATTACTAAGCGAAGTGTTCTCATAAGGGATGTCTTCCACCGTAATCCTTGGGGGTTCCACCATGAGTAACCATACCTGGTTTCCTTTTTTCCCCTATGGAGGTATATTACATCATTACACCCTTGGTCACACCACAAAAAGTCTTGGGTCTGGGGTGTTCCTTCACGATGCTCATGGTCAACACATAAAATTCCTTTTTCCCATAATCTGAAATTAGATAAAAAATTTATCTTTTCTAAGTTGTCCACTCACATGATTTAGAATGTAAATGGGGTTTTAGGATGACAATTTTCAAAGATCCACCCTCCCCCTTCCTTCTTTGGATTCCCATTAATATGGGATGTTTGGTGAAGGATTTTATATTTTAATTTAGTGGAATGATCTTTTTATTATCCCACTTTAACTATTCTTGATAGTTCCTTGGGTTTTTATAATTTTAGTTTCTGGTTTTTATGACGAATCACTTGAAGTATTGTGGAATCATCCTAAACAAAGGGTATTTTTCATTTGGCGGATCGAGGATACTGAGAGATAATGAATTGTTTCTATTTCTCACCAATTTGATAGAGTAATATTGACTGGTGATTTATCTTAGGGTATTAACTAATTACTTTTCCAATTGATAATAAATTATATTATAGTTGTTAAGATTTTTCTTATGGGTTTTTGTGTGTGTGTGTTATATAAACACTTCAAGTGTGTTTAGTTGTTGTTTTGGTGACATGGAATTTCATGGTGAGTTATTGTAGAATATTTCAATTTGGATTAAAATGATTAATTAATTATAAATTTTTATAATTAATTATTTTGGAATGTTTCCATGGGATATAGGATTAAAATACTATCATGGCATGGTCTAGGTTTGATTGATGATTAGTATGAATATATATGAAGGTATTTTATCTATATAATAATTTATCAAATTATTATTTATGCATGAATGTGCATGCCTACATGGGGATTTGGTTTTGGATAAAGTGACTTGAGCCTAGGAGTGTATTTGATGGAGGAGGTAAGTGTATTGGTACCTTCTAGTCTAATATAAAGTGAAACATTGAATTTTTAGTAATTCGTAATAGCTCCGTATATTTACTGTAATGGGATTTGAATTTCAACTGTGTGTCCTTATATAGTTCATGGTTCATGGATGAGTTGTGAGGAGCCTAGGTTGGATATCCAATGGATAATATTACCAAAATTGGTGGATTTAACCTATGGGTAATAGGTTTAATGGATGTACATCTCATGTATGGTTCAGAGTACTCCCTTCAGGGTGGGTAGTGGAATTGGTGTATGTTATAAGCGTATTAAGCCCCATAGTGCTTAGGTAGGAGCGAAGAGGATGTCTTCTTCTTCATTATAATATCTAGAGGTCCCCTATGGGAGATGTGTGATAGTCCTAGGTGAGGGTTATGGGAGTTACCTTTTTGGATTAAAATTGGATTTCTATGAAACTTGGAAGATTTTAAGCATGATCCACCCCTTGGATTATGTGACCTATTTATCGATGTCAGACATAGAAATGAAGAGTTAAAACTAACCTTTAAGGGCCTATGTTAGGTTTGTACTCTGGGTTGCGGGGTCACCATGGGTTCATATGAATGGGTTAGATCAATGGGTATTTATTGATTTAGGTCTTAGAATAATATTGGATGTCTTTATAGATAAGCTAGGAATGTTTATGGGTTCAGTAAAACATGTTTATGTGTTTGAATATGACTTGAAGCGATTATCCTATGAGGTAGGGTGGGATATGAATTTTTCATCAGGATGTGGGGTGGGGTTATCGGTGAATAGAACTAGGTCGTGCATTTATATTTGAGATACTAGTTTCTTAAGGATCTAACAAAGAGTTATAGGTTGGATATGTTATCCATATCATGTGTGGGGGTTGAGATATTCTATGAGAATTCTTCCCTAACTAAGAGGGGACATATTGATTTTTTATGAGGACATAACTTGAGTGAGTGGGAGGAGGTAGTAAAATGAGATTACAAAAAATCTATTAGTGACAGGGAAGATGGAATTTTTTAATGAGATTAACAAACCATAGTGAGAGGGTTAAAACCGGGGTTGTGTTATGAGACCATAACCTATATGAGAGGGTGGAGGCATGATATGTACTATATATCATGTTTTGATTGATTAGTGGTCAAGACAATAAATAGTGAGGAATGGGTTGGGTTGGGCTGTAATATTGAAACTTCATTAACCATATGATGTGTTATATACGGTTAGGTGTCCCGATATCCGGGTTAGAACATGATTTACCAACCTTTCTTCTTGTATGAAATGTGTTTCTATAATTCATTTTTCTTATTCAAAAAACATTATATGATAACATATATTGTGGTATTTTAGTGATACCCTAATAAGATATATTTTTTCACACTCTATATAGTAAATATAGTTCACATGAAAACCTTATGTTTTGAATAAAGGTTGGGAAGTGGTTTCCCAATGGATTAGAAAAGATTAGCTTGAAAGGTACAAGTGATGGGTTAAGTTGAGGCTCAGGTTTGGTTGCAATGAATCTTATAGTTTTTATTTAATTCTATTTTTGAAAATTAATTGGAATAGTGGGTGATAAATTGAGATATATGTGTTTTATGACTACATATTCAATATTATTACATGAATGTATGTTTATTTTTAATGGTTTTATTAGGTTGTAATTTCACACATGCATACTCTAATTATTGATTATAAAAGAAGTATAGATATTTATTTTTATTGATAGCTATGGTATTGGGATTATAGTTTCATCTATGTTGATCATTTAGTATTTATAATAACTTTAATCTACTTGAATTTGGGGAGCCATGTTAGGAGTTTTTTTGTTCTCAGATAATATTTTATGTATTTGAACATTACAATCTCCTTCAATATTTTATGTAAATAATTTTTCCATGAAAATTTGTTTTTACTACAACAAATTTTTTTATTATATCTTGAGTTATAGTTCATGAAATTTAATAAACAGTTTTTCATATGAATGATTATAAGTTTATCTATCTTTTATTCAACTATGATTTCTTCTATATCAATCTATAAGTGTATTTACTTTTGGTCCAAACATGATGCATTCTATTATTTTTACATCAATTTTTAGTTTAATATATTTTTATTTGTTCTATTAAAATTTGAGTTATATAGCTCAGAACTTCATACAAATAGTTTTTATATAGAAAATAAATATATTTATATTTAATTAAACTAATTGGAAGTGTGCAATCTTTATTTAAGTGTTCTAGAAAATTACCCAATTCTTTTCAAAAATTCTATAATTCTATAATTTACAGAACAAAATTTATTTAATTTTTCATTGATAACACTTGAGATATATCTTAAAAGTACACACCATTAGTTTATATGAAAATTTAATATATTTTTAAACATTTCATTTAGAAGAAAAAAGTTTCAAATCTCCCCTTATATTCTTTAAAAATTTGTTAATGTTTTGAAACTATTTTTGACGTTATTTTATAGAGTTTTCATGAAATATGTGTCACTAATTTCTGAAAATATCATTTGATATATAATAAATATTTAATAATTATTTTATCTTTTGGAAAGATAATTAATTTATATAAATTAAATTTGAGTTGACGAATTTATCATTCAAATGTTTAGATGGTCTAAAAGTCACTAAATCTTCAATTTTCAAGGTGTAATAGGTTTCTAAGTTTTCAATTTTTTAAAACATACCATGAACCCTTTATTTCAAGGAACCGTGTGATTTTTTAAATGTATTATGAGTCTATAAAAAGTTACCACATATATTAAATTACCAAGCATGAACCCTCAAATCCCATCATCTAACTCACCACAAGTGTTTATCTTCTCTTTCATACCTTGAAAATGTTGAAATACCTAACCAACCCCATGTATGTTTTTCATTATATCATGAATCCAAACTCTTACCTATATAACCCACCACATGAAGATATATACCTCAATAGAGAGTATCTATCTCCTGGGGGAAGATTTTAAAATGGGTTTGGTTACTCATTTTAGTCTTGACCCATGTATATCCTTCATGTATTATATAAAAATATGTTTTTTTTTTCATTATTATAAAAAACTAAAACATATTGGAAGAATCCAGTTCATGTCGCATGATACGTAGTAACAACTTTGTTTGGAGTTTTGATCAAATATAGACATACATGATCTTTATTTATTCTTACAGGTGGAAGAAGATAATGAATAATACATGAAGTTTGTACATGATGAACCTATTATGTGTAACCTATTGGGAGATTTTTTTTGTTACCATTTGGGAATACCATATTCATAGCCTCACAGTAAGTATAGTTACCATATACTATAATTTTTCACATGGTAACTCTATCTACACACTTTATAATTTTCACACAAAAAGTATAATGACTGCAAGAACACTTGAACTGACCACTCCTTATTTTTTTTCACAAGGCCAGTATAGTGACTAAAAAATGTATTAAGTGACTATATGTCATAAAAATTTCATGGTTAGTATACTAACTACAAGATCACATGGTGCATACGATCATTTGTATACAATATTTATTTTTTTCGAAAATCTGGAATTTTCAGCATACTTTGTTTTCCATTATTTTTTATACATTGATTATATACACTATTATATTAATTATTTTAAATATTTTATTTATTTCTAAAAACATATTTATTATACATAATCCATTAGATATGTATTTAAAATTTTTTAATATATTTTAAAATATAATTTAACTAATTATTTATTCACATGCACATATATACAACATATATTTCCAATATTTAATTTTTTTGTATTTTTATTTAATATCCCTATATTATTATTTTCTACTTTTATATTTAGTGACATTGAAATTTTTTAAATTTATTTTCTATAATTTAATGTAGTATATGTTAATTCTGAATAATTACACATGGGATGAAATTAGTAAGCATTTTGAAGTAAGAGTTTATGAATAAAACTATTTTTTGATATTTATGGAATTTGTTTTACCTAATAGATAATATTTGAATTATTTAATGGATATTTCAAATTTTTGTGAATTATTATTTTAGTGTTTATTTCAAATTATTTTTGTTACGATTATTTCAGAATGATATTTCTCTCTCTCTGGGATAATTATGATGTTATTATTTTAATTACTTTACCCACTTAGAGATTTTTTTGTTAGTTTTTATAGACTCTATTTAAATCCTTTGGGATGCGTTCAAAGGATATACAAATACAATTTATTATAACACTAATATTTAAGTATCAAAAGAGCTTTACTCTAAATTTTGAAGTGTTATACAAACCAAGTCCTGTACGATCAATTATTTATAATCTTGGATGATCAGTGATGGGATGAACAAAAACATCTACAGTTTATTATTCTACTATAAAGAGATAATCAAGATGATCTAACTCAAGAACCATTACTTGTGGTTTATTCATTTATCTTCTACATCGTCCCTGTTTCTTGTATTTATAACACTTATACCTATATCACAAATTCTCCCTCTTTCCCTTTTTATGATTTTAATTTAAGAGATTTATCCTATTTCATTATTCAGGTTGTGACTCCTATATTATATTGTTAGTACCGTTCATGTTGTGAATCTCATAGTCAAAATTCAATGTAGTAATTGGGTTGTGACTTCCCATTAAAATGTAATGTGTCTTGGTTATTATTACATTAGAAAAATTATATTGTAATAAGGTTATGATTTCGATTCAAAAATAATATTATTTAACAATGTATCTCTCTCTCCAAATATATATTTATTATAGTATACTAGGACCACATTGGACCAAACTACTATAAAAATCATTTTTTCTCTCTTTAATTCCAGATTCTAATTAGCTCTTTTAATTAAAACCAATAATTAGTTTAGATAATTATTATATTTCATTAAAATTTTAATCTAATATATTAACCACCACTCTATACCATTTTAAATTAGACTTTATAACCAAATAAGTCATGCATGAGGTCATGTGGAAACCTCTATTAGAGTTCCATCCAAGGAAATTTAACATAGTTGTTATAATATTATGTTAGAGAACTATTTTTTATTTTACTATTTAGGATTGGTAGATTGAGATTGGAATGTGTTATATATTATGATTGAAATTGTTTTAATGATTCATTAATTACAATTTAATGGCGATTCCAAGGTTCTAAAGTTATAGGATTTATATTCTTGGGTTTCACTATAACAGTTTAGTTGTTTACTCAAGTATGGTGTATTGATTTTTTATCAATAATTATGGTTTTACTCTTGTACCAAGTGGAAAATGGATTCTGTATATGAATCATAATTGGAATGTAGGATTCACATTATTTTTTTCTTATGTGTGGTTGATTTTATTAATTAATGCGGGTTTAGTTATGTAACCTGTAAATGACAACTAATATTGCATTTTTCTATATAACAAGTTAATGGAATTCTACTTAGATTTACCATAGTATATTGTAATGGATATTTATGCGGATATAATCATGTTATGATATATAATTATGGATTATTAGTCCTTATTTTCAATGGAAGTATAGTAACCCAAGGTAGGTTGATTAAGAAATTTGATACCCTGGTGACGGTTTGAAGAAGATGATTTATTCCTAAAAAATATTTGAAATGGGAATGAGTTTCCCTTTTAATTTATATACCTTTGAGAGTGTACAGAGGACTTATCATGAGATTCTTTGTGATATTTATATAGATAACACATGGTATGATTTTGGTCAATGGTTATGTTCATAGGTGGGATCAGCTGGATGCAACCTCAATGGTTTAATGTTCTTTTCATGGGATAGTGAAGAATGTTCCGACATAGTTAGGTATATGATTTATAATTCATAGATGGATGCCTTATGTTTTGTAGTGATACCTCATTGGTGTTTGATCATTATTTTTTCCATTTAATGAGTGATACCTATTGTGTTTTTTTGGTTAGGAAGGTAGTGATCGTGCCTATGGGATTGTGTGTATAACACACTGGAACCATACACCCATATCCAGTTCTACAAACATAATCTCTAAAAATATATATTTAATTACAATAGATGATACAAAATTTTAACTATACATAAATATAATATGAAAATGAAATGTTGAGTCATTTACATAACCAATACATTTTAGGTTTAGAGTTTTATAGAACTAAAAAATCGACAATACCTTACAAAAACAATATATTTCTCATCCAATGGGAATTTACCCCCTTGTACCTAGATTTTATTGTTCCACAATTAGTCTTTTTGATAACCCATGAAACTACGTACACATCATCCTCATTCATATATAACTCACTTAAGATCATTATTTATAACATGGGTAAATGGAAACATAATAAAAATGAGATAAATTTATCAGTATGGGTAAACATAGGCCTTAAAAATTAATATCATTAGTTATAATAAGAATAGAATAATGGTATGGGGACATAATAAAATTCCATGATCATAAAAAAATACAATTCATACCAATCAAAACATCGATCTTAAAACCTGATTCATTGCTTAAATGTTTTACTACAATACTAGAGACATTTCAGTCAATAATCATGAGCCATGTGAAATAATTATTTGTTCAAAGGAACCATTACAACTCATATCAATCATAGAGAAATTATATTGGTACCTTAAGAAAATATCTTCATCACTCATGTTCACTCATTTTTAACCTATGTTGGAGTTACACACAAGATTTATACCCTATAATAGTAACCAAAATGGTTATCTATAATATTATAGATGTAACTTATTTACCATTAACTCTATCACATTACACAATACACTTGAGATATTTAATGGGTTTTCCCATCATCAAAAAAAACTTCCAAAAAAGTATAACAGTAATAAAGTACATAAATCATTCATTTCATTATAAAACTCAAATAAAAAACCATCATTCCTTTTATGAACTGATTTTCCCATGGAAATTGAATGGGTTTCATGAAAATCGATTTAAAATAATCATCATAATACATCTGGAGAAATGATATTGATGGTACCATTAGAGAATATCCTATATAAATAATTGGAATCATTTAATGGATGTTGAAATTGATTAATAATAACTTTATAAAATAATTTGAAATATTGTTTAAAAAAAAATTAATATCATTTTCTTTTTTAACATTTAAATATTAAAATTTCTAAGAACAATGGAAAACAAAATTTTATTTTAAAAATCTTGTAAACTTGTAAAGCATATTAATGATGAATAGAAAAATCAACAAGAAAATCCCTTTATATCATGTCTGTTAAGAAACATTATTTTCAATATTTTATAATTATAGTCAAAAGTGATGCATATGGAAAATGATGAAGTGATTCATTTTAAATCCATTTTAATCTTGGTAAAAAAGTTGTTTAAAATTAATTTAATCACACATTTTATTATAAATAATAATAAAACTGAAACTTTTTCATAGTTATAGGTATGTAGGGAAAAGAGTTTGGTAAAGGGGTTCAAAACCTTTAAAGTAACATTTTTAAAGAAAAACCAATATTACCATTTAAAACCAAAAACTATTTGAAATAAATGACAAGATAAATGACATAAAATTCCATGAGTACAATGAGATTTATGATATTATATTTCAAAAGGTATTATATACACCATGTAAAAGAATATAGGTTCATCAATGAATACATTTCTCAATGTAGAAAGTTTGAAATGAGAAACCCTTACAACATTGATAATGATAGGATAAAAAATTCATTTAATGAAGGAAAATAATATGATTCTATAATAGAAATAGATTTAAAGATATAATTTTTTAAATCTAAATAATAGGGAATTAATTACACAATATGAAATAAATACTGATGTAAAACCTCAAACACATCTATAGGAATCAAATATTGTGTCCAAGAACCATTACAAAGATTAAAATATTTTTTGGAATCCATCAATTAAAATAATATGTTGCAAAAATTTAAATTTAAATTAAATAATTGTAAATAAAATATTGGTAATTTTAGTTTATAACACTCATAATCATGGCATAACAGAGTTAATGAATAAGTGATATAACCTAAATTAAAGATATTCAGTTAAACATTCTCTTACCTTAAACATCCATTTACTCAGATTCAATCTAACTACCCTATATAATAAATATATTATTATTATAAATATATATCAAAAACAATTTTTTTCTAATAGTATATACCATACACTCCCAAATTCTTTTTACCTATTTACTTATAATTCTTTGTCAAAATCAACTTTTAGGTGTTAATTGTCTTGTTTCCCATGCATGTTTTTAGATAAAGATTTTGGTCCTCACACGTAAACCATTGCTTCATCCTATATATAATAGTTAAAATGTTATAATTATAATTTTTATAAATTAAATATAAATTTAGAACCATCCATATAAGTAGTTCATGTAAAATTAATCACATCATTTCATGGAGAAGACAGTCTATACGTACACATGAATGGAGTTTTCATTTTTCTACAAGGTATAAAATAAAAAAAGTAATTAATATTTTAGTTTTACAAATTCATAAATATTCAATTAATTTTATATCTATTATTTAGTTCCATCTTTCGACGGTCCATGTGAGATAGTAATGAAAAAATTAAATAATTCACTTCATGTAGGTGGTAGTCCACATATAAGCACGAGTGACGTTATGAATTTATAATAGATGAAACGGTAATAAATTAAGTAATATATTATCATTAAATAAAGATAATATAGTCACAAATACCATATATATTCATTTTATCCATAATTTTAACCATCCCTTAGATTTGGTGATGAAAAATTACACATATAACTTTGCAGAGATTGTAGTTCATACGTTCAGATGATTATTTATTACATTTAACATTGGATATAAAAGGTTATGGAAAATGGTTTTAAAATAAACATAATAAAAATTTAGTATATTGGATATAATTATGTAATTATTTTATCATGGGTATCATATCTTTGTAATAGGTAAAAGAAGAAATAAATAGAAAATAAATTAGTAAAGACTTATACTTCCACATTTGATATCCACGTTTTGATTAAGATTATGGTATTGGAAGGAAATATTTATGGTCACTATAAAGGAATTTAAAATTGGGAATGGTTGTTTAGATAGGTTTTGGGCATTTTTTTAGATAAAATCGGACATGAGTTGTGTTTCAAATTGGATGATGTGAGTCCCCATAAATAAGAAAAAATCAATGGTATTTTCACAAATTTTCAATGTTTAAGGAACATAAAAGTAATTTTAAATATTTAAAGTGGAATATACATGAAACATTTAAAAATGGATATTATATTAATAATACACTTGAGTTATGATGTTATTTTTATTATTTTTCTATTTATTTAAAAATAATATTTAAACATTAAATATCATTTAATCTTATTTACATGACTATTCCCATATCTTGACATCAAAAGCATCAATATAAAAATTAAATTAGAATATAAATATATTAAACATAATTAATACCTTATAATTATTAAAGAAACTCACAGATTAAAAAAATTCATTCAAAACATAATACTATTATGTTTTTTAAAATAATTTTTCTCATCTTTCTATTGATTGCACAATAACTATATCAACAATGCATAAATGTTCAAGGTAATTATACCATAAATAAAAATTAAAAATAAAGTGATATACCAATATTTATCTATTTATATAAAAAATTTAAATATATAACTATTAATGCACTCGTTTTATCTTTATCAAAGTATTTTTAGATATATTAAAAGTAAGTGACATTTTTAAGTTATCCGTTACTAAAAATAATATAAATATTATAATAAAATGTTAATGGAAAAAAATTAAATATATTAAAATATACGATTATTATGGTTGAAATATATTCATCCAATTAAATAATTTAATGAATTTTATTATTTTTTAGATCTTAACACATAATTTTATCATCATTTAACCCATCATTCCATTTATTGTAGTGACAGTCTTTTACCATGGTTACTATTGATTATAAATAAAAATGAAATTAAACTTATTAAATAATTTAAATATGATTATTCATAATATATATTGAATTTTCAAATATTTAATTTCTTGGAGTGGTGAAGATTAATTTTAATATAATAGCACAAAATGAAAAGAAAAAAGTCTTTTAAAAAATAATCATTTTAAGCATAAAAAGATTTTATAAAAAAATAATGTATAATGATGATTACTATTTAATTAATTTTATTTTTTTAATAAAAAGGTACTAATTTAAATTTTTAACCAATCCAAAATATAATATATCTTTATAAATATTTTAAAATAAAAGATAGTTTTTATAAAATCGGTATTTTTCACTATTCACCAAAATATAAATATTTCTCGAAAATACCAATAATTTACACTAAGAAATATTTTATATGGTGATATAATAAATTATTTCAATTTTATCAAATAAAATTTATAAAATATATAGATTTTACTTTTATATTTAAATACAAAATATAGGGAAAATCTTATTGTATAGAAAATTGATCCTTTTATACTTTTTAGATTTTTAACCTTATTTGATATAATTATTATCATTCAAAATAGGGTACTTATTTCATAGGAACCAATAAAAATTTTAATAATTAAAAATTTTAATCCTATATTTTATATTTTCATTACTCTTATTTATACCCACAAACCAAAAAATGGGTTAGAATAGTCATTTTTAAATAATAATATTACTATTATATATAGTGTTTTGTTTAAGAATGATGTTGTAAGTGGCACACAATATTGAATATGTTCTAAGATATTAGGGTTTCTGGTGTATTTACATGTGAGGGGTTCATGAATTATTTATTAAAAATATGAGCATATTATGTATGGGAGGTGATATGTAGGATCATGATTCAGATTGTGTCTTTTAGTGATAAGAGCGTGTGTACTCATTTTGGTTTAGATGGGATTGATATAGATTATGGGAAAAGAACCAATAAGAGGTTTATTTGGAGGAGTAATCATCCTTAAAAAGTATAAGAGTGAGTGTTTGTATGGATTTTTAGGAAATTACATTGTGTTTGAAGGTAGGTACTCATTGATTATGTATGGTGTGTGTTTGAGTGGAGTGTCAAAATGGGATGTAGGTTCTTTGTGATTTTTATGGGTTCTATAAGAACATGTGAGGTGTAGTGATGGGGGTATGGTGACGAGTGAAAATTATTTTAACATGTGGGTGAGTTATAAAACATTGGAAGGTTTTTGGTATGTGGATACTATTAGATGAAAAGATTTATAGATAAATGAAATGTATTCAAGAATGGTGGATCAATGTTTTATGGGAATGTGAGGTGTGTCATTAATTATAATAGGATATGTCGATGACGGATTGAGGCACCGTAGTGTAGTCGATCTCAGAATGGGCCTTCAAATGAATTTACGATTATGGTGTGAGCATGGATTGGGAGGATAGACACTCTAGTGATTCTAAATATTTTTTGGAACTATGATAATTATTTAGTTTAAGAGAGGAAATATGGTGGAGAGAACACCACTAGATATTGGAATGTGTGACCCTCATTTCGGTAGAATTTTAGTGAACATGGACGGTAGTGTTTATGGTAATCATGGAATGGGAAATAATTAGTGTCTCTTTTTGGCACTCAGGTATGAAAAAGTTAGTTTCATCATGTTACTACATTGAGTAATAGATAGGGTGAGTTTATTTATGATTATGTGTTTTAGTTTTAAAAAATAATGATATGGACACCCTTACGGTGTAGAGCATATTATTCATTTGAAGTTCATGACCCTCATGATAGAATTATCATAGGTATAATGAAACCTATAGATAATGGTTGAAATACTGATAGGATACCAATATATAGGAAGGAAAATTCCACATAATATCTTCATAAACACCTGAATATGAATTCATTGATGGTTTTTGGGTATAGTCAGTACCTTGGGAGACTAAAACAAGAATAATTCAATGTTGTTTTGTGAGAGATTGAGATAGAGGGTTCATCTGTTCTAATGAAGAGTATATAATGATGATTTTGGTTGGTTGAATATTTATCCATTAAATTATAGTGTATTAGGTTTAGACTTTGGTGTGGGTTTCTAGGATGCTATCGTGATTCCTTCAGAAGTTATTCTATATTAATTGGGAAAATGTGATTGCAAACCGATGTTAGAAGTTGATTTTTTTTGTTAATTTGGGAATTGGAGGAATGACCAGTGTTTCCTTATCTAATATGATTCAATGGACTGGAAAATATATCAAATATTCAATCTTGGATGAAACTAATATTTTGAAATTATTAGACTCATTATTTTTAAGTATAATTCAATCTTTTTGGGGTTAGTGTATGAGAAATGGATTTGCATATAATTTAATACAAAATTATTATGGGCGAGTGTTGTTGACTTATGATTGATAAAAAAGAATCCATAAAATAATTTGAGATTCCTCTCAAGGAGAATAATAATTATGGGTG
This sequence comes from Viscum album, assembly GCA_963277665.1. NCBI lineage: Eukaryota > Viridiplantae > Streptophyta > Magnoliopsida > Santalales > Viscaceae > Viscum > Viscum album. The sequence continues at coordinate 1,642,763,762 of OY728165.1, forward strand.
GGGAGAGTTTGTAATGAGCAGTGTCATTGTGGGTTGGTATTTTTTTGGGTAAATTTGTATTTTGTGTCTAGATTAATGGATTTTATTGAATTGGGTAAAAAAAAATTATTTTTGGGAGTCTATAACCCCCAGATTGTGTTTTTAATCAGTATTTAATGGTTCAATGGTTTTTAGGGGAATATGATAGAAGTGAGAGGAAATAGTGTTTATATAGAATGTTAATTCCATTACGAGTGGTGTTTTATATGACAACTAATGAAGGATAAATTTTGAAGACATCCTTAGAGGATATCATTATACTCCCGCCTAAGAATTTCAACAATAAAATAATTTTATGTGATACTTAAATAATAAAGGGTTATTCCATGAAGGGTGTTTTATAAGAATAATATTCATGGGAGTTTTATCCCATGATAAGATGGATTGCACTATGATTTAATTATTAAAATTAAATTTTCTAGAATTGATCAAAAAAAATCATAGGGATAGATATTGTACTCAGAAGGGTTCTAAAAAGGGAATTATTGTACCACATATGATTGGGTGACACACATTGAATCATCTAATCTAATTCCCTTCATTATTCCCTAGGGAGGTTCATTACATCATGACCTCCTTTGGGCATGCTATAACCTAGATTAGATATGAGGAGTTGCACTATGATAGTTAGGGTCACACTGAAACATTTTTTATTGTTTTTTAAATAGGATGCATAGTCATATTTTCTAGGTTAGTCCCTCCCATTATTTTCAAGGGAAACGGGGATTGGAAATGGTTATTTAACTATCCCCTCCACCTTTTCCTCCTTTTAATTCCCTTATATAGGGGTTGGTTTGTGAGGAGTTTCTAAGAAATTTTATAGGAATGATATCATCCTTCCCAATCCATTTTTATTCTTAGTTTTTCTTTTATTTGATTTGATTTTGGGTTAGTTTTTAAAAATTTATTCCACTAGAGCACAATGGAATCATCCCATGTTATGAGTATATTCTATAGAGTGGATCAAGGATGCCAAGAGACTGATGAACACATCCCACCACTCACAATTTTGATGGTGGAATGTTTCTTGGTTCCTTTTAAATGGACTTTCACTAATTCCATTGTAAATTTAAAATTAATTTGATGTTTTTTGATATGAAATTTTCTTAAAACTATTCCTTGGGTGTTCCATGGACACTCTTCATGTGTTTAGTAATAGTTTTGTGATTCAAATTTTTTTAGTGAGTTATTATAGATTATTTTTTGGAGTAAATTATATAATTAATTTTAAATTTTAATGAAAAATTATTTGATTATTGTTCTAAAAGAGAAGGTTTAAATATTTTGTCATGGATTGGTTCAAGATTCACCTAGTTTTAATGGGCATGTTATAGGATGGAAACTTCTATATGGAGTTGGGTGGTCCTTATAATACTTAACTATATGTGTGAATAAGCATGAAATTACACGATTTCATGAGAATTTATGTTTTCTTTAAATAGATATAGACTAAGAGAATCCTTACTGTCAGAATTAAATTCTTGGGGCTACATATCCTAGAAGTTAGTTCTCCCTTGAATTACAAGTGATTTAGAATCTTATGGAAGCTACATGAATAGCGGGTGAGGATATCGATGAATTTTATGTGAAGCCTGAGATATGTATTGGGATCTATATGAGTTATGTATATCCTATGATAGATCTTATAGGGGTAATATAGTAGGAATGATTGGATTAGTCTTATAATAGATAGTTGTTATGGCCATAAATCTCACGTATGTTTCTTTCTAAACCCATGATAAAGGGTAGTATCCTTGGTTCATGTGGTGAGTAAGACAAGTCCCATAGGGCTTAGTATAGTGTGGCGAGGAGGGATTCCCCTAGATGATGGGCTTGGGAGATCCTCTATGGAAGATTCATGATGAATCCCATGTCGGGGGTTTTGGAATTTCTTTAATGGCATGGAATTAGATTACCAAAGGGATTAGAGAATGTTTATCTAGGGGGTATCCTTGGGTTACAAGATGAGGTCACTAATATGAGATATAGAAATGAAAAATCAGAACAACCCATTAAGAGACTATGTTAGAATAGACCTATGGGTCTTATTTCTATAGTGGGGTGACAGATTGATTTTGGATCAATGAGTAGATAATTGGTTAGGTTTATGGATACTATTTAATGAATTAAAATATTTGGAGGGAGTACCAATGGGTTTGAATATCCATGCTTGTTGGGACCAAGATGATGAAATTTTGTTTTGTTTTCAGGTGTTGTCTTTTGTTGTCAAGAATGATTTTGAATAAAGGAAATCACCTAAATTTGTTTTTGGAAATAATCATACTAACCATTGTTTTGGAGAGAACCAAAAAAATGTTTTGAAAAGAATAAGACTCATTGTGAAAGTCCATCATAATGAGAATTGTTTTTGGAAGAAATGGTTTTCATCATAGTAAACTCTGGTCCAGAATGGAAGTGAAAATATATTGCTGGAAGTAAACTTTCATGGGATTCACTTTGAATTTGGTATGGAATAAGTGTTTGTTTTGATGGGAATTAGAGTCTCTATGACTAAGATTAATTAAATTTAATGATGCTTTTATGATTTTTATTTCATAAAAATCATCAGTTGATTAGAGAACATGTGATACAATCCTATTGGAAGAAAGAGATAATACGAGGTGGTGCCATTTGTTCCAAAATGATTGGATCTAGGTGAAATTGAAGAAAAAGATGTTGTCGATTCACTATATCATATGATCATCCATATGAATCATTAAAAAAATTTGTACCGAGGATGATCATACTCAGTCTCACAATAAAAAAAATATGATACCTAGAAATGTGTGTATCCAGGACAATCATACTCAGAAAGATCGTACTCTAGAAAATCGTATTCAAAGAAGGAATTTCTTGAGGCTGATGGATGAAATTAAAAAGATAGAATGAGATCCACCATGTATTCAATCATTTCAAAAGGTTTGAATTACTTTTTTAGGTTTCCAATTGAGTTAAGAGAAGAGGGGAAGAAGAAGTTTTGTATCTCAAGTGGGTCAAGAGAAAAAGATAAGGAGTTTGATGGATGTACTATCATGGGGGAGCTCAACATTCATAATAATGATCGTATTACAAAATTTACCGTGTTATCCATTTCATCATACAATTTCTTATAATTTGTATAAGAGATTTATTCTGAAGATACCAGATTCCAAAAATTAGACTCACGTATTGAAATTGGACTAGTAATTGAAATGATAATCTGAAGAAGAAGTGAAGTGTGTATAAGATTTTAGAAGAATCGATAAGTGTTGATGAATTAAAAATACACCTAATATTGTTGGGAAAATTGTGATTAAGGTGAATTTTATTATGTGAGATTTTTTTTGGATTCCTGCCAAATCATCTCAAGGGTCACCTATAAATGGTGAAAAATACATTGTACTTTTCTAACGACTCATGCACTATTCATGAGAGAGAATATTTAAGCATTCCTTGAGGTAATAAAGATACCATATTGATCTTTGTTAAAATTGATTAGATGGGTAGAAGACATAGGAGAAGATAAAATATCACAACATTGTTTCCAGTTGATTATCGTACTGAGTTTTTATCATATTAAGTTGATTACTACATTTATCTTGTTAATCATATTCAGTTGAGTACTGAATCAGGCTAGATTAATCAGCTTCAAATATTTCCATAATCATGTTATCAAAATATGAAAAAGTCATACAAAAGTTTATCATTCTTAGGAATTGAAGTGGTTATGAATCATTTCTATCATATTCTGAAAACAAAATCATACTGGAAGAATCATATTGGGAATATTATTACCCATAGGAATTAGACTCAAAAAATATGACTAAATTTTACTTAGTAATGTCCAGGAAGTTCATATAATCTTATTTATAAGAAAGTGATGAATTATATTCCAATTGAATACATTTTTGGAATTGAAAATAATCATAGGTAACATTAGTTGTCACAAAAACATTATATTACCCTATTTGTTCTAAGAGGGGGCACATGCACTATTGGAATTATTTATATAGTGCTAAAAAAATGTAAGGGTATATCCAACTTGGTGTAATCCAATGACTGATTTCTAGTGGTTTGTATGGTATTTGATCATTTCCAAACCATACTAAGGACATAAATATTCTTATTGAATTGAGAACTTTGTAAATTCTTGTGTTCTTATGTATATGTGATGGATTTTTTTCAATAGGGAATTGATGTCTTTTATAGGAGGAAAATGTTTTTTCATTTAAAAAAACATAATAGAAAATCTTATGACTGATTTACCCCCTCCCCTCTAAGTGACACAATCATACTCTCTGGGTACATTCAAGTGGTATCAGAGGGTAGGTTCCCTTCGCTTATTATTTGTTAATGGATAATTTGAATTATGTGAACAATAAATGTATTACTGTCTTCGATGGAAATAATTATCATATCTAGAAGGATATAATGTTTAACTATCTTATTTCTATCAATTATGATGTTCTTTAAGCTGCAACAGTTAGGTTTCCTCCCATTGATGATATAGACCCACTTACATTTTTTGAAAATAAGTATGATGAGAATGATGGAAGGGGAAGAATTTTATATTATTATCATATTATGAATGTAAATTCTCGAGGGTGAACTATGTTTCTACATTCATAGGTATATAGGGAAAAATTGAAAAAAAAATATACAAAGGTAATACAAAATCCAAGAATAAAAAACTTCAAATATAGAGATTGAAATATGAAGACTTGAATATGGGTGAGCATGAATCTATTAGGGACTTCTTTATGTGGGTTAATGACATAGTAAGTACTAGTAGTTGTCTTGGTGAAATTGTTTTTGACTATATAGTTTTTGAAAAGATATTTAGAATCTTAAATGAAAAATTTGATGCAAATGTTTCTTCATTAGAATAAAGATATCCCGAAGCATTATCTCTTGATGATTTTTATAGAACTCTCATTTCCTATTAAATGATATGAGAAAAATCTATCAAAATAAAAACAAAGTTTAATAGATAAGTTTCCTTCAAGGATATAAATATGTAAATGTCAAAAAAGATTCTTATTGAAGATGAAGTTGAGAAATCAGATTATGAAGATGAGGTATGTAAAAATCATGAAAATATTTTATCGTTGTTTTCTAAAAATATGAAGATATGTGCAGTTAAATAAAAAGGGATACTTCCCTTTAAATTTTTATGCATATGGAGTTATTGGAAGCTTTGTTACAAATTTTCCTAGAATAAAAAAATAATAGGATAATGAAGAATAATAGAGAAATCCAATAAGATCATGGAATAAATATGGCAATAAAGTAAAATTTTATTCCACATAGAATGATAAGAAATTCTTCAACTCCAAAAGAATAACATTCTTATATAAAGGTAAAGAATAAGAAGACAGTGATGCTGAATCTGAAAAATCACTAGATTTTGGTATTGAAAATACTTTTATTGCAACATTGAATGATAAAAAACATAGGATAAGTTGTTTTGAATATGAAGAAACTCAACCTGAACATCATTTGAAAGAAGAATTGCATGAATGTTTGAGAAAGATTAAAAGGCTTCAAAAACAAAACAAAAGGTTGGAAGATAAATTCTCTTCAATAAGAAAAAAAGAATGTTTTTCCAAAGAGAACATATGGATGAAAAAAGAGATTGATGACTAGAAAAAATATCTTGAATAAGGAAAGAATAATAATGATCTTTTATAGGTGAAGCTCACGAAAAAAATAAGAAGAGTTGGAACTTGTCCGACACAAACTCTCTAAATATTAATTGAGAAATACAAGTTTCCAATACTTTATCACTAAAGTTGGTTAGTGTTCTCATAATGGAAAACCTACTAAGGTTTAACCAAATTTACCTTCATGGGGTGATATGAAGGATGGAATTGTTTCTTTAAAGAAGAAAGCTGGAAAAGTCATGTTTTTGGACACGAACAATAATTGTCAGAATTCAGAAGTCTCAAAGAACACTGAGTACAAAAAAGTTTTGAAAAATTTTGAATCTAGAAAAGTCTTAAATATTTTTGGTGATGATAAATAAAATATGAAAAGGGAGACTATGATTGATAACAAAATGGTTGGATACCCAAAAAATATAGATAAGAAAGTGGCTGAGAAACATATTCATAATTTTGGTTTGTATGGAAAATTTAAGAGAAAACAATCATTATATGGTTATTGCTTGTATTGTGGTGGATTTAGACATACAGAAAATATGTGTTGTTTCAACCAAAAAAATTACTATTTTTCCAAAGGTTATGAAAACCAGAGGTTGAGGGGGATTTGATCTCCTCCAAGAAAAAAGACTGAGAAGGTATTTGTGAGGAAACCTGAAAATAATGAAGTCATGATTAGAAATAGGTTCCAAAACCTAGAAAATATTTGTGAAAGGTGTGATCAATATGGAAACCATGAAAAATTATTCCTTGTTTTGTTTCCAGAATAGTGGAATATTCTTACCAATTCTCACAAGTTAGAGGTGAAGAAGGAAAAGAATGGAGAAAAAGCTCTTGTTGTTGAAACAACATTGAACGCTACAAGTAGTGAATGACCATGTATTCTTGAAATTGGGTGCTCTACTCATATAATATGTGGATTAAAATAATTGAATAATGTAAATTATTTTCAAGAAGGAAACCTGAAATTTGAAAATGATTAATCCTTGGAAATCAATGGTTTTGGATTAGCCATCATTGGAAAGGAAAAGATAAAATCCAAGAAAACATTGTATATTGATGGGATGAAACACAGATTTATTATGGATTCATAATTGTGTGATAAAGGATAAAAATTAATCTTTAGAAAAGCTGATTTTTTTGAAAAGTGAAGAATATTGGAAGATGTTTACAAGAGGCAAATGTACAAAAGATAATTGTTTTTTCATATTGGCGAAGTAAAAATATCTTGATACATGAGCATGGTAGAATTGAATCAGTTGTGGAATAAAAGGATTGGAAAAATGTGTTTGAGAAAAATGAATAATTTATCTAAAAGGGATAATGTATAAGACATTCATGATTTTATAAGAATAAGATATTAATATTACACTATCTACTGGAAAAGAAAGATTAAAAATTCTATGCATATGAAAAGTTGAAATTTGTTCAAAACAACCCAGAGAGATAATACATTCTGATATATATGAAAAAATGAAAAAATCTTGAAAATTTTGACATAAGTACTTAATTACATTCATTGATGATTTTACTCACATTACATGTTTAATGTATATGAATCATAAATTATATTCTTTGAAAATGTTTAAAATTTTCAGAAGAAATAAAGAAAGGGAATGTGAGTGTTCAGTGGTTTGTGAACAGATTATCGTGGTGAATATAGAAGTGAATAGTTTTAAGACCACATTGGAAATCATGGAGTTCAGTATGAGTATAGTTCCCCATACACTCCCCAAAAAATGTGATTTCTGAAAGAAAGAACAGAATCTTGGTGGAAATGGGAAGAACCATGTTACTTGAACAAAGACACTCTCATTACATTTGGAGGAAATCCATGAGTGATTATTTTGATATTTAGAACCATTGTTTATATAGTCCTCAATAAGGTATGAATCCATATGAATTGTTTTATGGTAAAACATCATGTTTGTAGGACATTAGAGTTTTTGGGAGTCCATGTGTTATAAAATGAAGGTGGAACAATATGTTTGAGAAGAAAGGTGAAGAAGGAATCAATTTTGTCCATGATATAGAAGAAATAAAATACAGATGCTTCAACAAAGAAATGGGACGAATTTTTGATTCAGTTGATCTGAGAGTGATTAAAATATCTAAGAAAGAGAAACATGCATAGAAAGATAAGGAAGTTGATAATGTTGGAGAAAAAAAATTATAATAAGGATACAAACAGTTGTAATCCTTATCAAGAAGCATAAAAAAAATCATCTATTTCTAGTGATGATGAAGAATCACTAAAATCTCATCATTGGATGCGGAAATAAGTAAAATCTCTGAATATAATTGGTGATCAACATAGAAATTTTCTAAAAAAAATAACAAATAATATTATCATATATATTTCTTTATATTCAAAAGTGCAACTGAATGATGTAAAAGAATATTTTTAGAATGCAGAACTGGTTCAACCCAAGAATAAATAATTGGATTATATTGAAAATAACAATACAAGGGAACTCATTCACAATCCTGAAAACCAAAAAATTATTTGCACAAAATGGGTTTTACGAAACAAGATAAATCAAGAAGGTGAAGTTATAAGAAACAAAGAAATTTTTTTTACAAAGGGTGTTCGTAGATTGAATTAATTTATTTTGATGAATCCATTCCTCTGGAGTCCAGATTGGAAACAATTAGAATCTTTCTTTCCATTGATTCAGAATAAGTCTATAAGATCTTTCAAATGGATGTTAAATCCATACTCCTGAATGATGATCTTGAAGAAGAGTTTAATATTTATAAATCTTGCGACTTTTTTTTTGGGAAAGATGAATGTTATTTGTACAGATTAAATAAGGACTTGTATGGGATAAAACAATATTTGAGATCATGGTATTCCAAATTGGATACATGGTTAAGGAATATGACTTTTAAGAAATGAATAGTTGATAGAAATCTTTATATCAGAGAATGATAAGAGAATTACCTCATTGTAATTGTTTATGTCGATGATATTATCTTTTCAAGGAATGATGAAAGAACTAGTGAAATATTTTCTGAATAAATGAAAAAGGTATTTGAAAAGTCCATAATAGTGGAAATGAAATACTTTCCTAGGTGAAAAATACACCAATGATAAGAATACATTTTTCATTATCAATAAAAGTATCCTAAGGAACATCTTAAGAGATTCATCATGGAAAACTCAAAACCTTTTTTCACCCCTATTTCAATGGGAACCAAGTTGGGTGAAGATGGAGAAGGAAAAAAAGTTGATCAGAAATAGTATTTGAAGCTGATTGGAATTCTATTGTATTTGACTACCTCAAGACTTAACATTATTTATTCTACTACCATATGTTCCATATTTTAGAGTTCCTCAAAAGAATAACATTTAATTGATGGAGAAATAATTCTAAGATACATCAGAGGCACAATTTAATTCAATATTAGGTATTGAAACTTAGATATTATTGAATTTTTTTGGTATTAAGATGATGATTGGTTAAGAAATACTGATGATCGAAGATCCACATATAGTGGATCATTATTCTTGGGAAATAATTATGTTAGTTATAATTCAAAGAAAGAAAATTTATTAACTATCAGCACTCTTGAAGATGAGTGAGTTCCTTCCCCTCAAGTAATAAGACAACTCATGTCGATGAAAATTCAATTAGAAGATATGATTATTGAAGTGTATTTAACCTTTCTCTTGGTTTGTGACAATCAAAGCACAATCAGTCTCACCAGGATACTTGTTAAAAATTATTTTTCAAAACATATTGATATCAAATATCTTTTCATCAATGATCATGTAGAGAGGAGTGAATTGTTGCTGTAGTATGTTTCAACATCAGAATAAGTTGCTGACATATTCACAAAACCCTTACCGAAGAAATAATTTTCAAAATTATGGTTCAACATGGGTGTCCAATGTATTTCTCTTAAAGGTTGAGTTATGTGTTTCATTCCCCTATCTCATATTACCTCTGGATAGTGTTGTAAAGGGGGCTAATGAATTGATTCATAAATAAATCCATTTGATGCATGTAAAAAGGGGGAGTTGTGGGAAAGCTGGAAATTCAGATTTTTTTTGTGAATGAACTATTCTAACTATTTTTCGGAGTGGTTGTATGAAATTATTATTTTTTATTCCAAGGAGAATAAAGAAAATTTTAGGAAGTAATAATAAAAAGGTTTTCATAATCACTACTTTTTGAAAACATGTATTTGTTTTCAATGAATCTTGTTTCTTATAATGATTTTTCTCATATAGGCTTAGAATTGTTGATATGTAATCCATTTCTCAAGGATACCTAGTTCAATGATTTGGGAAACATGGTTGACAACAAAATACAAAGGGGGAAATTTTTGGGACAAAGCTGATGAAAATGTGTTTTATTCATGTTTTGTCTTTTGTTGTCAAGAACATATTTGATGAATGGAAATAACCTCAATTTTTTTGCAAACAACCATACTAACTATTTTTTTTGATATAATTAGACTCATTGTTTCAAAATAATATGACATGTTGTGAAAGTACATCATAATGAGAAGAATATATTTGGAATAAATGGTTTTTATTGTACTCTACTAGGGTCTAGAATGGAACTGAAAATATCTTGTTGGAAGTAAATTCTTATTGGATTCACTCTTAATTTGGTATGGTAGAAGTGTTTATTTTGATGAAGATTCAGAGTGTCTATGACTATTATTAATTAAATGTGATAGTTCTTGGTAGATTTTTATTTCATAAAAATCATAAGTTGATTGGAGAACATTTGATAAACATTTTTGGAAGAAAGAGAGAATATATTTTTGTGCCAATTATTTTTAAAAATGATCATATCTAGGTTAAAGTGAAGAAAGAGATATTGTCGATTCACTATAGAATCCTATCATCCATATGAGATGTATTTTTTTTCATACCCAAGATGATTGTACTCAGGCTCAAAAAGAAAAAAATATATCATACCCAAAAATTTTCATATTCAAGCCAATCATACTCAGAAAGATCATACTCTAGAAAATCATATTAGTATAATGAATTCCATAAGGCCGATGGATGAAAATAGAAGGAGAGAATGAGATCAAAAATGTAGTAAACCATTTCAAAAGGGTTGAATTACTTTGTAGGATTCCAACTGGGTCAAGAGAAGAGTAGAAGATTAATTTTTGTATCTCAAGTGGTTTAAGAAAAAAATAAAATGAGTTTTTTAGATGTACTATCAACGAGGAGCTTGAAATTAATAAAAATTATCATATTCAAAAAAAAATAAGAGTGGTATCCATTTATTAACTCACCTTCTTATAATTGGTATAAGAGAATTGTTTTGAACAAATCAAATTCAGAAAATCGGACTCATTTATTAAAATTGGACTAAAAAATTGAAAAGATAGTATGATGAATAAGTTAAGAGTCTATTTGATTCAAGAAGAATCGAGAATCGTTGACGAAGTCAAAATGCACCTGAAATTTTATGAGAAATTGATATTATGCTGAATTTGATTAATTGGGATTTTTATGGGATTCTTGCCAAATCATCCGGACGGTCACCTATAAAAGGAAAAAAATTAAATTATACATTTATTATGACCAATGTACTTTTCATGAGAGAGAATCTCTATGTTTTAAAGGAGATAAATAAGATACCATATTAATATTTTTCGAAGATGTTCCTATGGTAAGAATAAATAGGAGAAGAGACAAGATCGAAACGTTGTATTCAGCTGATAATCATACTCAGTTTTTATCGTATTGAGTTGATTACCATATTGATCATAACAATTTTATTCCTCTGATCATCGTATCGGGCTGGATTAATTGCCTTTGGGATTTCCATATTATTGTTCTTAGATTGAGGAAGAATCGTACTGAGTATATTGGGCTTAGTTATTAAAGTGGTACAGATTCATTTCTATAGTATTATGAAAATAAAATTAGACTGGAAGGATCATGTTGGGAAGAATCTTACTTGAAGGAATCAGAATCGAAATATCAAACTGAATTTTACTCAACAATGAGTAGGATGCTCTTACCATATTCTGAAAAATAAAGTAAAGAATAGTATTTCAATTGAATACATTTATTGAATTAAAAATAATCATTGGTAACATGAGTGGTTATAAAAACATCATATTAACCAATTTTTTCTAAGAGGGTGCACACACACTATTATAATTGTTTACATAGTGGTACATGAGTGTAAGTGTATATCATACTTGGTGTAATCCAATAATTTATTTCTAGTGGGTTTTTTTGGTATTGAATCATTTTCAAACCATACCAATGAAATATCTATTCTTATTTAATAGTGAACTTTGTAAATTATTATGTTCATATGGATGTGTGTTTAATTTTTTTAGCAGGGAATTGATATCTTTAATAGGAGGCTAAGGTTGTTTCATTTGAAAAAAAACATAAAATCAAATAGTATAATGGATTCACCCCTTCCCCCTCTTAGTGATACAATTATTCTGACTGGGAACATTCAATGCATATGTATTAAATTATATCATAGAGAGATTTAAATACGAGGATACATGGGTTATGATATGTTCATTGAGATTTGGGGTTAGGTTATGAGTGTATATCCCCAGTTTATGTATTGGGGTGAGGAATTTTGATAGACTGATGATCTAGTCAAGAGATAGATCTTGTCCATGGGAGCCATAATGTGTGTATATGTTCATATATGTTAATGGTGGTTTACAATAAGTGAAATCTAAAAGGTTAATGTTTGGTATGATGACCTACACTAAGTGAGAGGGAGGAGGTCATGGACTAAGATGAGAGGCCAATAATGAGTGGGAGGGAAGAGTTTATGGTTTAGTGTGAAGACATACATTGAGTAACAGGGATGAGTTTGGGGTTTTGATATAATACCTCACCCAATGTGATTGGTTATAGGCATGAGATATAGTATGTGATACGAAATGGGACCTCACCCTATGTAAAAGTGTGGTGTCATGAGACTTGGTATATGACATGTGATGTGACATCAGGTTTAGTGAGAGGGTGATAATATCAGATGTGGATTTTGATGTGCTATGTAACCAAAACATTATTGATTGGGTGGTTGGGGTAAGATATGAGACCCAGATTTTGTAACCGACCATATATTGAGTGGGAGGGTAGTGGTGGGTCTCAATTTTATTTCATTTTCCTGGGTGATAGGTTATGGGATATATTGTGTTTCAAGACTACTTATCCTTCGAACATTTTCCATGATAGTTAGGGTTTGTAATCATGGTGTATTGGTTATCTCAAGATGATCCAATGCAAATTATAGTATGAATTTAATTTTTTGTTATTCATTTTATTTGTTTATACCCATATATATGATGGAATATATTGGGGGAACATGGTGATACATTACTGATATGTATCTCTCCCACACTATATGGGAACATTGGTGTGCATCTACACAATATATTTATTAAATTGGTTGGGTATCAATTTCATAATGGATAAAGTTGAAGTAACTTGACTAGTATTGGTGATGGCTTCAATTAATACTTCAGGTAGTTAGTAGAAGATCTTTGTACTCATTATTATTCTATTTTATTTTGTATATTTGACCATCCTAATGGGTGATTATTTATATGTATATGGTGTGAGACTTTATATTCATATTTATGGAATGAATGTATGATTATTTGTTGTGGTTTTATTAGCTTTATTTCCATACAAGCATACTTTGATCATAAAATATTGATAATATTTGTCAATTTATTATTATTGATGGTTATGTTATAGATAGTGTATTCAAAGTTATTATAGACTCTCAACACTATTCATAATATTATGATGTATGAGAAGAGGCACTTGAGGTCATTTGGAGGCCCCATCTATAGTTACATTTAGAAAATTTTATCCTGGAGAACCCATATATTCTACTTATTCTCACCCATGATGTTATTTATTTCCACCTTTTTTTGCATCAGATGATATCTCTATTATTTTACACGTACTAAGTTTCTCAATATCTTCTTATGTTTCCATTACCTAGGTAATGTAAAAGAGTATTATATATGATATTACTATAAGGGTGTCATTTCTAGAGAATTTTTGTGGGATATGTTGAATAATTATTGTAAAATAAGTTAGTCATGTATCTAATATACATTGTATGAGACATGATACATTATAATGAGTCATATTTTTTCGAAATAGTTTTGAATAAACTCCATATTTTTATACATATTTTTAGTAAACTTGTAATATTATTTGTATAATAGTATCTTGGTCTTCCTCTAGATCATGAGGTTGAGTTTTCAATTGAACTCATACCTTCAGATATACCTATATTGAATAGTATTTATATAAAGGTCCTTTTTTATGTGAGTAATAGAATAAGTATTTATAAGATAGTGTATATATGGTTTTATTTCTCCAAGTGCATTACTATAGTGTGAACCAATTTTTTTTAGAATAATGATGGACCAAGGCATCTTTACATTGATTATCAGGAACTTAACATATTCATGATCAAGAAAATGTGTCCCTTATGTAGTATTAATTGATAGTAAGATATATTATTAGGTTATAAGTAATTTTAAACAATTTATCATTAATACAAATGTCATCAATTAATTGTGAAAATGAATGATATACCTAAGATAAACTTCTACACGAGATATGGACCCTATGAATTAACAGTGATTCCTTTCAAATGTAAAAATTCACTCATAAAATTCATGGATTTAATAAACAAATTATTTAGAGATTACCTTGATCAATTAATTATAGTTTTTATAGGTGGTATTCTTATTTATTCCATGAGTAGGGAATGTAATTAAGATCATATTATTATTGTGTTTATGGTCTTATGAAAGGAGACACTATATTCCAAATTTATAGACTATAAATCCCGGATAAATAAAGTTTCATTATAGGGTAATTTAATCAAAACATATGGTATATATATGGATCATTCAATGATAAAGGTTATTTAATAAGGGCCCAACCTAACCACTATAACAAAGACGAATAATTTTCCTGAAATAAACGGATACTATTAGTTCTTCTTGATAAATTTTTCATTATCTTCAAATCCACTAACCTTGTGAACAAATAAGAGAGTTATTTTTCTCTTGATGGATGAATATAAAGGGATATTTGTGGAGACTATGATAAGGTTGTTCATTTCACTTTATTCACACAACCATATAGTGTAGAAGGTTTTGTGACAAATAATTATGTATCAAAGAAGTTATTGGGGTATACCCTTATACAAAATGACAATATGGTAGCTCATGTCTCATGTCAATTAAAGATACATGGGAAATATCATCTAATGGATGATTTAAAGCTATTGGTGGTAATATTTACATTAAATATATCCATGAATTTTCTATATGGTGAAATTTGTGATATATATAAAGATAAAATATTTTAATGTTATATTCACATTGAAGGAGTTGAACATGAACCAAACTAGATGTTTGGATTTAATCAAAAAAATTGAGTACTTAACACATTACCAACCCAAGAAATAAAAAAATGATTTTGATGATTTGAGGAGAAAATACCATGATATTTTATTTATTATGAGGATTTAAAGAAACCCAACAGAGAATTATTTGAAAAGTATCTACCTTCAAATCATAAGGGAATGAGAGAAATCATACCTTTCTCAAATGAATTCTCAGTAATCTACCCTTGTGAAGATCATGTAGGAATATATTGATAAAATAGATCTATATAATAATCTAGTAAATATTCTAAAGTTGAACCTTGGTAATGATGCAGTGAAATGATTTATCAGAAGAATATGTGTCCAAAAAATACTAGAATATAAGAATGAGCTTCTAGGTTGTACATATATCTCATAATTATCTATCGGTCATGGAATCAAAAATATGTATAGATATATCAAGGATCATTTTTTGAGGTATAAAATGAAGAGATATATTTTAGAGTGTACACATTGATTCATATTATGTTAATAATTTAAGGATGAATGTTAGAATCCCATAGGGATGATGTTACAAGTACCCATAAATTTATGATAATATGATAACATCACCACATATTTCATCGTAGTTCTTTACATGATCTCTAAAGGATATAATTAATTTTTTTATCATTTCTCAAATTATAATGTCAACACAATTCATTTCTATTTAAGCGTATTTTTCACTGAATCATCATTCTAGTATATATACAATGGAAATTATAACAATTTCTGGTATAACACTACTTATTATATCAAATAGAGATAGAAGATTAATATTAAATTTATAGAGATTTTTTAAATAATAAATGGTTATAGAGATCACCTTTAGAAAAACATATCACCCTTAAATACCTGGTAAATATAAAGGGACCTTTAAAACTGTATAAGATATACTAAGATCCTGATCACCATATTTTAAAGGCGGTAGGAATTAATATCTTCATATAGTAGAGTTCTCATAAAATATTATTTTCCACTCATGAATTCATATACCACTATATAAGGCTCTGTAAAGTATGAGATTAAAATATATAACATGCTAGGCTGAAGTATAATAGAAAAATTTATTATTATCATACCATGTTCAAGATATGTTATAGAATATTCAAACCATTCAGTGATATCTGAACGTAGTGAAATGTCAATATAAGATATAGGCTGTAAATCATTGATGATATTTAGAGTTTTTTGTCAGAGACAATGAATTCCTTTATATATAACCAATGACTAGGTTTATGGGATTCAAGAAAAAAGGAATAGTGATACCATGATACGTTGGCCCCTTTATGATTCTTAATCTATTAGTTACTAAATATTACTAGCTAGCACTTCCACCAAACCACTCTCAAGTGCATGATGTGTCCCATTTATTCTATTTGATGAACCACATACGTAATCCATCACATGTGATGATCTCAAAATTTATAAAAATGGAACATGATCACTCTTATAGGGAACAACTAGTAGAGATCATAGATCATAGACTTAAATTTATCTGAAAAACCACTTACCCAGTAATTTTCCTCTAGTGAGATCATTAGTTTGAGGAAATTACATGGGAACCTAAAGATGCAATGAGGAAAAATTATACTCATATATTTACATTAGAGATATAATATCCAGATATTATTTTCAACAATTACATTACTCAAGTTTAATTTTCTTCTTTATTTTTTTGTTTCCATATTTCTTTAACTATTTTTAGTTGGTAAGAGGTGTTGGAGGTGTGTTTTGAGGAGTCAGTATAGGGTTTAAAAATACCAATAACTAGTGAATACATTGTTGGTCAACCAAAAAACTGTTTGGATTATAAATGAGATTTTTTTTAATTATCCACCTATATATTGATGGGACTCCCCTAAGAAGCCTGTAAGATAGCCCATAACCATAACATTCCTATAGTATCCACTAACCAATCAAAGGGATTCCACTGGATTTTTAGTGGGGAAAATATATGCCATCAATAAAAGGGGGTTATCATCTTTTTATGAAGTCAATTACTCATTTAATTTATTAATCCTCTTACCTCAGTCATATTTGGATACATTAAACTTATATTTTCCCTTAAGACATTTTTTCTCTCCCAACTAATTTCCTTGGTGGATCAAAGTGTCAACTGAATCCATAGTTCACACACCCCAGTTAAAAATTTTATTTTATGTATATCTTCTTCTATTTTATGTAGGTAGGGAAAAGAAACCATAGGATGGTGAAGGGTTTTATCATTAGTAGGGTTTTTGAATCTAGAGGATGTGTTTTTTCACATAAAGTTGGATTTTTATTGAACCAATGTACTTTGGTTGTTTTATTGATTTTTGAAACATTTTTTCCTTATTATTTTTTTCTTTTATCTTGTTTTATTGTTTTTAATACCAACAGTTCCATTATCACTACCACATTGTTTCAGGTTCATTATAGAAAATCATTCCCAAAGTTAGTACATGATTCATATGCACATAACTCATACCTGCATCTATCGGAAACACCCTTATGGTCATGTTAGATTTGGTTTGGGTTGAAAATACTTTGGTAATATAGGATGGTACATGAAAAATTGGAATCAAAGGGTGGTTTTCCTGTTCCTATTATCGGTATGAATTTTGGGATGTCTTGGAAGATAGGAGATAACAATGTGTCTATTTAAGGGGTTGGTTGTGATTAAGTATGTGAGTAACTCCCATTATAATGAGACTTAACATACCAAAAGTGTCTTGGAAATAAATCTCTTAGGATTAATATTGAATGAATTATATCCTTTTATTTTCTATGTCTCTTTATAATTTTGGTTGACTAATATTTTTTAAACCGGGATTGATCAATGGATCTCTTGTTCTGCTGTTTCCTTGACTTTTTATGTGTAGTACCATTCCACCTTAATACATACAATGATTCCCTAGAAGGGTCGTGTTGATGAACCATGATAGGGAAATCATTCAATTCACCAAAATCTAATCGAACCAATTCTGAACATAGTCTGATACATTGACCATGATGTTTCAACCTCCCTTATCTTGGTTTGAGAGGGGGAACCTCTAACAGAAAAAGAAATTAATCACGATCAATAGTTTCATCACCAGAATCAACCATCATTTTTAGGGATGAATGATCTATAAGAAGAAGAATATTATTTGGGAAAGATATAAAGGATATTTGAAATTCTGGAGACTCTTAATTTAGTTAATATGGGTTGTGTTGTCTTCAAGATTGACGGTCTGAGTAGAAGGTGGTGGGAATAATTTTCATTTTATAATAATAATGAGGGTTGGAATGGAAGTTAATAAAGGAAATTTTCACTAAGAATTTCTACATGGGTTCTATGAACATGGTGAAATCTATGGAGTTCATAACCCTTGATAAAAATAATAATTCGATGAAGGATTATTCTACTTGTTTTACTATGCTTGATTTATTTTATCCTAAGGTTATTTTAATCAGAATATAAAGGCACATAGGTTTTATATGGGCCTTCAAATGATATATGGTCATAGGATTTCAGGTTAATTATGACCTCATATTCCAAGGTAGTGGATAGGTCTTTCATGGTAGAGATTGACTGGGAAAGCAATTCTGGGCCAATAAGATTTCCTTTTACATCTTCCTGTATCTCCAGTGATTTTTATAAGGGGTAGAGGGAGAAAAGAATTATTTGAAGGGGAAAAAAATTGGTATCTTAAAATCATTAACCCACACCACAATCAATGGATAGTGGTTTGAATTGTTACTAATATGGACAAATGGGACACTTGAAGAACTTTTGTTATGTCCCTCTAATTTTCTATTACTCATGTGTACTCCTTGTTTTGTTGAAGAAGTTTTGTCAATATTTTTTATCATAGAACTATGAAACATGATTCTAGGAACCTATAATATTTATGGTGTATTAATATGATTTATGGACAATAAGGTTCCAGTTATAGGCCTTTTGAATGAAGATTGTACACATAGTGGAGGATTTTTTATGGAAGTTGATGTGGGTTCTATGACTGTGTGAGGTACCATTTCTATTTCTTCAATAATAGTGACTACATTATTTGATATAGGTGCATCTCTCTATTTTTTATCAATATGTACGGTTGATATTTTCAAACTTCTTATAAAACACTTTTAATTATTTATAGAATTAGTGATACCTATAGAAAATAAGAGGGACGAGGGTTTCTAACATCCCATATACATCTTCTTTATGTGAAACGTAGAGATGGTTTTGGATGTTCTAGTTCTAAAATTGGACCTCTAAAATGTTATTATCAGAATGGATTGGTTATTTTTTCAAAAGGATTAAATATATTTTTATTATTGGTAGGTTTATTTTATTTACCCTGATGGGAATTCCCATATATTTCAAGGAGAATGGGACCCAAGGTACAGTAAAGTGGGACCACCTTTTTCATAGCATGGTCGGTTGTGGTTTTTATCTACAGTCAATTTGGGATAAGAATATTTCAATAGTTATATTACTCTTATATTCAATTATTTTCCTACAATTTTCTAGATGACATTTCTAGTATATCATTAGAGATATATTTGGAAGTCTTGATTAATTTTGTGTTGGGGACTCAGCTAATATCGATCATGTCTTACTATATGGATCAAGTTATATAGGCGGAGTTACATTTTTCTGGATGATTTGAGAGATATGGTATATAATCTCACACTTTTTTCACCTTTGTTAGGTCTTGTAAAATTTTCCATGAAATCTAATGGAAATACACTCTTATGTATTGACCATCAAAATCCCAATCAAGTAACGATCAAGAAAAAATATCCCATGCCTCATTCTGATGATATTTTTAATCAGTTGAAAGGGAAAATATGGTTCTATAAAATTGATCATGAATATGGTTTTTAGCATATTTGAATCAAGGATTAATATATTCCAAATACCTCTTTCAGGACTAGGTATGGCCACTTCAAGTACATCGTGATGTGGTTGGGTCAAACTAATACTCCTGTTATCTTTATAAAATTGATATTCATAATTTTACACCTATGACTTGACATTTTTCTCATGGTATTAATGGATAACATTCTGATATATTGAATGATAGAGAAAGATCATGTGCATCACTTGAGGCATGTTTTTTTAATCCATAGGAATCACTATCTTTTTTCAAATCTATCCAAATTTCAATTTTTTATATGGGAAGTTATATTCTTAGGAAACATGATCCTAAAAAATGGTATCATAGTTGATCATAAAAATGTGGTGATTCTTATGTCATAGGAGGAACCACAAAATGTATTTGATATTTTAATCTTCCTGGGTTTGGAAAGATATTATGAGTGGTTCTTAAAGGATTTTCCTGAATACTACTTCACCTTTGACTACTATCACCTAGAACAGGTGATGTTATAGTTGGATATAAAGTGTATGGAATCCTTTGATGAACTAAATTGGTATTTTACCTCAGAACTGATTCTAAAATTACTAGAGGTCGTTTAGGGAAACATGATTTATTAGGATTCATTAGGTGCTGGTTTTGGATACTTCCTTATGAAAGTAGATCATGTGGTGGATTATTGATCACATTTGATTCAATCTCATGGGAGGAATTATCCTACTAATGACATGTAATTTTAAATAGTTATAAATGACTTAAAATTTTAGTGTCACTATCTTTTTGGGGATTTTTTTATCACGTTCTCAGACCATGAAATATTTGAATGCATCTTTTCTCTAAAATATTTGATCCTTTGGTAGAGATTATAAACTTAATACCAAGAGTAATTTAAATTTTAAAATTCCTAAAACCTGGAAAAGGGTAATGTGGTTGTTGACTATCTTAGAAGGAAGTTTCCTTCTCATGGTATAAATTAATAAAAGGATTAATTGTAATAGATCGGGCTCATTTCTTAGATTCACTTGTAGTCCATAAAAGAGGTGTCTAGTATTGTTTTGGTGAGTTTCATGTGGAATTGTTTATCTTTGATATTATTATACATGAATAAAATAATAATATTGAGTTTCATAATGCCAAGTATTCTTTATATGGTAGGCATATCACTATTGAGTGATATCTCTCCAAAGAAGGTATCATTTATTTCAGAAATAGATGTGTTGTTCCATAGACTACAAGAAAATCCTTCTTTGGTGATTAATATCATTCATTGTGGGTTATCTAACATAGAACCATAATGTTGGTTTATGACATGAGGTGTAGGTTCTTGTGGACTAGAAAGAAATTGGATATAGCCAGATTTGTGTCACAATGTTACAATTGTAAATAGATAAATATTGAACACCAAAATCCTTTATGCTATAATAATCCTGTACTTGATCCAATATAGAAATAGAATGATATTTTAATGGATTTAATTATTGGTTTACCTTAAACTCCCTAAGGAAATAATTCCATTTGCACTGTAATCAATCGGTTGACTAAGTAATCTTATTTCATATTAAACCATGAAAACACAAAAGTGAAAAATTCAGGGAAGTTATATGTTCATGAGATCATAAATTTTCATAGGACTCCTATGCTATTTTTCATGGATATGGGCCCTCACATTAACTCACAATTTTGGAAGGTCCTCGATGAGTAAATGGGAACTCATATCAAGTTGATCATTATATATCATCCTGGGATAAATGAGAATATATAAAGTGTTAATCAAATCCTAGAAGATATGTTTCGCGATTTTGTTTTAAACTTTTTATGATCATATGATATCCTTTTGATGATAGATGAATTTTATTATAATAATAATTACATATCATTCATTAAAATGGAACCTTTAAAATCAATATATGGTCATCCTTGTAACTCTCCTCTTAGTCAGTGTGAGGTTGGGGGAAGCTTCTTAGGTTGGACTGAGTTTAGTTCAGGAGACAATAGAGAAGATACAGTTAATTTATTATCATTTTGTGGTAGGTCAATTCCATTACAAGATTTATATGGATCTCTATTATCATCCTTTAGCATTTTTAGTTTGTGGCTAGTTTTTTTTTACATTTCTCCTCAAGTGAATCATCGATAGTTTGGGAAGTAATGAAGGATCTCTCCTAGGTATGTGGGACCGTTTGAGATCATTAAAAGACTTATAAAAGTGGTGTATCTCATATCTTTACCATCTTATTTGTCTTTAATCCCAAAAGTCTTCAATGTGTCCCAACTCAAACATTATATTACTCACATTTCTTATCTTTTGAATTGGGAAGATATCTATAAAGAACCTGATGTTTATTTGAATGAGAAAATATTTTGAGTTTTTGATTCATATGTAAAGGTTCTATATGGGAATTTTATACCACCGTCTCAGGTTCTACGGAATTTTGTTTATGATTTTAATGAGACATGGGTGAAAGAGGCTACGATAATGGATAAATAGCTTCATATATTTGGATATTGACCTTCTTAAAAATAACTTTCTTGGGACAAAATGTAATATAGTGGGGACAAGTTTAACTTCCCAATAATTTTTTCAAGAACAACTTTACTCATATATTTTTCTTTTCCCTTTTGACATTTTTGGATTGTCTTAAATGTTTTTAGTTGGTTAGAAGGATTGGGAGTGTGTTTTTGGGAGTAATTGAGGTGTATATCAACACCTACAGATAATTATGCTTCATGTGATCCTTTATCCAGTCAATGAGGGCCACCATCCATCTAGGGGATATGGAAGTGGCTACAACATTCAATTTTATTCATGAAACAGTCATTTAGTTTCCACTATCCCCCTGATAGGCCAACCAACATCCACTGTATATCAACAGTATCCATTGAAAATCCATTGGTCTTCCATCGTCTCACCTATGGGATTCCATTGGCTTGCCGGTGGTGTCGGACTAGCCCAATGGAGTAAGGGTTTTATCAAATTTTATACCACTAAAACCCTCATTTAACTTATAAACCCTCTAACCTCAATTGTATATTTACTAATTTAAACATGAAGGATATATTATAAAAAATATGGCTCACAAAACCCTTTTCAATGTGGTATAAAAGTGTCTAAAAAATCAATGTTCTCTCTTGGAATGTTGATCTCTATTTTGATCATGAATCTCGTTATTCTTGGATCTCTCTTGATCCCTTTTGTGGATTGACTTATTAAATATTGGAAATTATTTGATCTATAATTATAATCATATATATTTAAAATCCATTATGGAATTTAGCGGTTTAAACTAGATAGTCATTTGTCTTGGTGCATTTCTCGAGAATTCGTGAGTGAGTGTTACCTTTTGATTCCTTTACTCTAGAACTAGACAATTTGAAGATTCATGATTGGGGATTCTTAAATTAGGATTCTTACTTGATTTAAAGGATCCTTGAAAATTATAATCATTTTCATTCCACATGGATGCTATTATTCCATGGGTTCCATGGTTGGTTATTCAATGATTCAACTTTAATCAACCAAATTGTGCAGGCTTATTCTTTGCATTTTCTTTCTAAAATGGTTGGAAATCATGATTTATGGATTTTTCATCATAATGGTTTTATAATTATTGAATAATGTTTTAATACAATGTGTTGGTCTTGGAAACTTTTGTGAAAATAGATTTTTTCCTAGGTGCTGTTAGCATAAATTATTTTAAAGTTTGATTTGTATGGTTTTAAAGATGAAATTTTCATGGATTGATCTTAATTTGGTAAGCCTGAATTAGATCAATGACAAGGCAAGGATATATCCTTGGGGATGAATTTTTTTCCCTTAGACCTCTTATTATAATGTAACGTGTGCACCTATTTGTTTAATTTATGGTAAGTATAAACTCACATGTGGGAAATCTTTTCTCTTAGACTTGTTCTGCTTCGGTAATATGAACACGAGGCAGCCTACTAATTGGGAAAATATAATGAGGATCCTCAATAAACTATAATTAATTAGACTCAATGGATTTTATTCTCTATTTATAATCTTTTAAAATTATTTATAGAATGTTTATGATTTTTTTTTGAAATTAGGCTAATGGTATTAATTACAAAATTATGAAAATGGTGATTCATCCATGTTTTGTAAGAATTTTTGTACAATTTTATATTATTTTATTTATTTATAAAATTGAGAATAAATAGTTTATTGTATAAATTATTCTTATCAAACACTTGGTGGGATCCTAATGGGATCTTTATCTAACACCGTACATACACCATTGGGCATCTGTAGATCTTGTTCTATCAAATGAAGGTAAGGGAAAGGCCCCACAAGATGGTGGTGGGTTTTTAAAATAGTAGGGTCTGTGAGTCTTGAGGTGAAATCATGTCACATTGATTTGGAGTTTTAATTAACTTATGTACTTTGGTTTTTATAGACTATTGGCACATGTTTTTCCTTATGATTGTATATTTTATCCTCTTTTATTATTTTGTAATACCGACAAATCCTTTTCCTATATTACCTGGTGTTATGTTTTCTATGTAAAGATTGTTCCTAAAGGTATTTATAGAGTGCATGTAGTTTTGTCTAGCCTGTGGGGATAAAAAATACCCTTCATTCATTCCATGACCAGATCTAGTTGTAGATAGTTGGGTAATCCAAGTTTGTTGATGACAAGTGATGAAATTTATTTGAAGAATATGTTTTAAGGGTTGAAAATGTAACACCCATTATTTTTATATGAATAAATTTTGAAATAGCATGTCTTACAAATAGAACTAATAAAAAAAATGAATAGTATATTTTATAAAAAAATTAAAAAATAAAAGATAAATATTAATGAATTATGAGAATGAAATATGAATCATTGTTATAAAGATTACAAATGGAATAAAAACATATATAAATAAAAACACAATGAAATTTAAATCTTCATCCCCATGGGTTACCTTGGTGATCATACCACTATTTATAAAGATCATAATAAGTAAAGATATTACATATATGATAGACAAACTAATGGTTAGGATGATTTAATCTGAATAAAGTATTAAAGGTTTCATATTGAAGTAAAAATGGGAAATATGACTTTAATATGACTGTTTCACATATAAATAACCATCGAGAATGAATATAACCAATATTTGTATTGAAAATAGTATAATAGGTATCTATTAATTTTTTAGAAATGAATATTTTTTATAAATCATATATTTGACATGAATAAAAAATGACTAATACCCATTAAACAATTATGCTATGATAACAAATAAAAATTTAACCATTTATTACATAATATGTTGTTTAAAAAAAATATTTTTGAAAAGTATTATATATATTTAGATAAATTTTAGATTTAATTTATTTTGAAATTAAATTGATTAAAAATTATTTCTTTTTTGGAAATAAGGATCCCAAATTTGTTAAGAGGGTTAATTTTATTTTTTGGGAAAATAATAAGTTACCCAGGTGAAGTTTGAATTAAATATGTAAACTTTAAAAATGGGAAAATATTGTATATGGTTAAAATATTGTATAATTATTATAAAAGTAAAACTAAAATTTTATAATGGAGGGAATAATCAGAATAATGTTTTCTCTTATTATATACTATTCAGGTAAAAATGGAATTCCATAATAATTATGTAATGAGAAATTTTAAAAATGACACTCAAAATCATCTGTAAAAAGAATCATACTCTACCCTTAACAGAACACTTATCATATTTTGTTCCATATTTAATACCAACCAAAATTCACTATAATAACATTTTGTTCCATGTTGGGTTGATTTTGGTCTCATGATGGTGGCCTAAATCCTTATAACAAAGGAATCCTTTTATAAGACTGATCAATTCCATCTAAGTAAGCATCTAAATTTTCTATATAATTTTAAATTAATTTATCATTTTAAATATTTTTAAATCACATTAGTCACTATAATTATATTATATTAACATCATCATTATTATATAAAAATGAAATTTCTATGATATAAATCTATAAATTTACACATTAATTTGTATAATATATATTTGTTTGGGTCAATTCAACCACCTACATGAACAACACAATAATGTTTTTATAAATTCTACCATGGTTGAGTGTAAAATAAATAAATAATAGTAACATTCTATATTAATGATGAATTAAATTTATGATTAAAATTCATGAATGGTGTTAGAAATAAAAATAAATTTTATAAAGTAAATCATTGTTATAAGAAAAATTTCTTGAAACATGTGTGTCTTGAATTTATTATTATAAACCATACTCACATAGTCTATAAAATGAACACATGAATTTATACATAATTACAATACTATCATTACACTACCTAGAAAAATATTTTAAGGAGTAAATTATTACAATGAATGTGAATTAATATCTCCATACAAAAACAAGTACACATTAATAAAAAAACGCTAATCCAATACTGAAATTAGACAACAATAGACTTATATATATGATATAAATCAATACAATTTAGTTGTACAACTGGTCAAATATATAAATAATATTATTAAATAATTTATTAGGATGGATATATTTATTATATATTAGCTTAATGTATGACTTTCGGAGTGAGGAGTAAATGTAGGGGTCTCTCTCTTAATATATTTTGTTAATTATGATTCTCTATATATGAATATCTATATGGATAATTTTAATTAAATTTCCATTCAAATACATATATTATATTATCCTATAGTTATTTTTGGGATTTATATTTTTTTACCATTTCTTGTCCCATCTATTTAGCATCCACCTAAAAAGATGTCTATAAGTGTGATTTTCTTTATCAATTCTCCTAGGTTTGCAATATTTCTATTTAATGTCCATATAATCACATTGATTCATGAATTTTACTCTATCTACATCTATTAATTCATAAGTCTTGTGTCTAATGTTTTATAATTAATTAAAATTTATTTAAAATTATCATTTTGTCACCCCCACATTATGTTTTGTTTTCGGTGACTTTCTCCCACAATTTTATTCGATTTTCTTTAAAAATAATCCATTAAAATCTTCCATGTTGCTTAAAAATAATTCATAATTTTTAAATATTATATTTAAAAGTAATTTATTATTTAAATTTATCAAAATTAAAAATATATCACTTCTTTATAAATCATATTCTGTAGTATTTTTCTTCTATGTTATTACCCCTTTACATTTATTATGATTCACTAGGGATATATTCTAAAAGAATCAGCCAAATTATATTTATGGATGATTTATTTTATGGCTTGTGAAGATATTTTTAAAACACGTTTCATTGTAATGAGTTACTTATGTAATGATGAATGAATATTTTCATTCTCATGTAGGACACATTTCTATGGTGTATCATTATGTGAGAGGTAGACCCAGAATTATATATACATCCAATTAATTGGGTAAAACATATATCTCATGATACTTTATTCCATGGGACATGAGATATTATCCTATTATAATATTTTTAAGACATGTTTTTCAATTATCTGGAGTTTTTATTTGGAGTTCTACTAAATATAAGATTTTATTTTCATTGTTTATGCATGTCCTTCATATTGATCCTCACAAACCAGGGAGGGTTAGATATTTTGAAATTTCATTATAATGGGCTATCCCACATTTATTTTTTGGTGATTGGGGTTCTAGTAAAGATTTTTAAAAGGGGTTATTTAACAAAATAAATAAATGCATTTCAGTCCACATACCTATGTTGTGTCTTAGATTTATTTATAATTCAGGTTATGAGACATGGTTCTAAATCATTTGGTCTGAATTTATGATTATGTTCTTAGACACTCAATTTCCTTTTATATTCACATATTATCTTGTTTATTTTCACCTTTTTTTATTAAAGTGATATATATTATGTTTTACCATTAATAGAAATATAATATCACTATTTTCTGATGTTTACATTCCCCAAGTAATGAAGAAGAGTATTACGTATGATATTCCTTTAAGGGTTTCACATGTGTGTAAATGTTTTGGGAGATATTGAATAATTTTTTTAAAATAAGTTTTTATTCATATAATATTTAATGAAACTAAATTTATAATATCTATGGCTATGATTTATTATGTGATGTTAGAGATAATCATGTATATTGATGTATCATTTAAATATGTTACTATTAGGTCATCATAGAGGAGGTTTTGTCTGTCATTCACATCTCCCAAAAAAAATCACCACAAAAACATCCACCACACTAAACACTATAATACAAAATAAATTAGAATAATTTTTCAAGTGATCCAAGATAACCCAGATAATGTCATTTACTCAAAATAATAGTGTAAAACTATAACATAATCCATTAGTATATCCTAATTTTTTTAATTAGGAACATACAATGGCTATAACAGACCAGTTAAGACTAAATTATCAAAATTAACCTCATATTAGACAAGGTATTGAGTCGTAAAATCATCCACTGAGTTCCCCATACCCTACTAAATAAAATTTTATTATAAAGGAATGAAACATATTGGAAAACTGAGAATATTAAATCAACCTAAATTAAAATCAATCCATACATCCACCCCCGAACCCCAATATGATATTTTTGTATATTCTATAATAAAGGATAGTTCATCATCATTTTTTTGTTGAAATTACATGAATAATCACCTTAATATTGAAATAAAATCCATAATTTCCTAAATTATATTTCCAAAATATCTATATTTATGAGAAACATCACCATATATCCTATTAATCAATACATGATCCATTATGTTACCTTTCCTTAAAGTGTATGAGATATCAAATTCAAATAATTTCCAAAAAATTACCCATATATTCTAAAATAAATTCGTTTAATGGTGTAAAAATATATAATATTAGATCTTGTGATCTTTGAAGGCCACAAATTTCTCTCCAATGAGGTAATTTCACAATATATTTAATTAAAACACCATCCTAATAAGATAAAGATCATCTGTGGAATTGTTATTTTATTGGGTATGTAACTACAAATACCCATAAGAAATCACTACCCACTTTTGTATAAGTACACAACCTAAAAAAGTTGTGAAGAACTGAAATAAACATCAAGCATGACTTCTTAATCCTGGAATTAGTAGACATGGGCACTAATAAACATCCCCTTTTAGTATTCATAGATTAAGTAACACTAATTTTTCAAAACTAAGGACAGATGCAATCGGGTTATAGATATCAAAGGTGTTATAATTAAAGTGAAATTATATATGAATACTTTGTAATAACATATAATACTACGGAAGATACATACCAATACAGTATTTTTAAATGATTCTAAATAATTTTTTTATCTTCAATGTAAAGACAAATACACCACTATGGTAGATTAGACGTCTAATAAAATACATCTTTTGTGTCCAAAACTTATTGTTGGATTTCGTTTATATATCAAATATAATTGAATGATTTTTAATATAGCTATCAAATTCTCTTCATTCTCCAAAAATGTATTTAAATACACAATGAAATCATCAATGAGCGCATCCATGGATTGATTAAAGAACTCATTGAACAATGAAAACATCAATCACAAGATTAATTATATATAATTAATGACTACATAACGAATCCCCATAAACTCATAATTTCTATAGAAACATTATCTGTCATTTAAATTTCCTTTTCCTTCACTATAATATAATGATATTCTAATAATTGATCAATTTGAGAGATTCATCTAGCACCCTTCAACAGATTAGCCATGTCATAAATTATAAGATGTTTATTGTGGCTTTTACTATCACATAGTTTTACCATCAGTAATCCTTACAAATCTATAATATACTATCAAAATTATATACGAAAAATATTAAATTTTATAAATGGGACACACTCGGTTGTATGAAGACCTTTTTGAAATAGTTAATCAACTAGAGTTTTCGACTCATGTAGGTTTGATAGTGTAATACTAAAAGGATAAATATAAATGGGAGATACACCATGATACAAATCTACCCTAATCAAGATCTTCTATCAAGGGGTAAACATTACAATTACTTTATGAAAAACATCTTGGAACTATTCTATAACTATCAATAATAGAATTATCCTATCTTCTTCAAAGATCACCATAAATCCAAATAACTATAATCAAAATTACACCCAACATCTATAATCAACCTAATGATTCTATTCATAAATTAATACTATACAATTTCCCTCTAAATTATAAAATATATTTATATTGATATAAATCAATGATGCTTTAAAAACAATAACACCAATCAATATAATGGATGACATTATATATATATATATCATTAATAAATGAAACTCAAAAAATGATGAATAATTTAATAATATTTAATCCACCCATTAAATACCCATTAGCCTAGAATAGTTTCCAACTCAGGTAGATAACGCCAAATGAA
Source organism: Viscum album (assembly GCA_963277665.1). Lineage (NCBI taxonomy): Eukaryota > Viridiplantae > Streptophyta > Magnoliopsida > Santalales > Viscaceae > Viscum > Viscum album. Next base: position 1,642,794,060 of record OY728165.1, read on the forward strand.
TAAAAAGTATATAAATTCTAATCACAAATGAATTAAAATTACTGAGTGTAAATAATGTTTGTGATTATCTTAATTTGATTAAAGTTTATTACGAAATATCATATATGTAAATGTTAACTTTAATTATTTCCCCCCTTATGTTGCAAAATTTATAGTATGTAGTTCTATGAATTTTAATCATACACCTTTCCATCACTAAAAAAGACCAATACCTATTTCATTCTCAACCCAGGGACCATGGGGATGTGGATTTTTCCTTTATAATTTTCCCCCTACTATGACTCCCATCTATGGTCCAAAAGCCTAAGGATTTGACTATTTATAAGGTTAAGGTATAATATTTTTTGGTGGTTATATATGAATAGGTCGAGGTTCACCCACTTTAAAACATATGTATATACACTAACTACTAAGAATTTTTAAGGGTATAGAATAATGTTTCTTTATTCACATAATAAAAATAAAAAAATATTTGTGTTTCAGATGGAATTTCTGGAATTTCAAACTCTATGGGAATGAGGAACGGAGGCCTAAGAGCTACTACTCCCCTATCAAAACCACAAATACCCTTATAAATGATAGGTCATCTCCACAACTCCACATTTCAGAATGTTTTAATGAATTAAATAAATAAGTAAATATATACATTCTATGGTCTTATCTTCCACAACTAAATTAATTATTTCCATATAAATTTTAAGTAAAAAATTATTCTTAACCAACATTAAATATACAGGTGTAGTTCTCCCTAAAGATTCTACACTATTTCCTTATCATCTTGTAAATGTTTCTGATAATTTTAGAAGACTTAGTTCATAACTAGGTCATAACATTATCCCATGTAACATTCAATGGATCATTATATCCAATATTAGGGTCCACCAATGGTTAGATACACCATGAAATAGGATACCATACAATAAAAACCAATTCTTTATCTTTGCATGGATGAATCCAAAAGTTATGTTAATCTCCTCAATCTAGTTCTTTATCTCCTTACAGAAAATGAATCCTTCATACCATAAAAAAACTATACTATTAAATCTTTAAAGATATTCCTCTATGAATCATTATCTAAAAATTCAATGCATATAAAATAATCTAAAATATATTGTACACCTGACCAACTTGAACTACATGATGGTGTCATCCCCCATCTATGTAAAAATGTAGAAAAAACTCAAAAAAATTGAGATTTTAATTTTATTTAAGATAATTTAACTATTTTTCATAATTAAATAGTGTTAGTCAACAATAAAATTTAATAACCATTAAATAATACACAAACACCTTAAAATATTTTTCACATAGAAACAAAATAATAGAACACACATGGATTTAACTTGTCTAATATCAATGAGAGGTTAAAACCATAATATAACAACTTAAAATATATTATATAATCACTAATTTATATTTTAGATATATTAACCTATGTATCAAAAAAATTATCTCAACTTATGGGATTTTCGAGTTAGATATAAAAAAAGGTGAGAAAAATTATAGGTGAGGGCATAATCAGAATCAATTTGATGATGAGATAAATCATATGAGTCAAAATAAATAACATGGAACTGTAAAGTATGTGGATAATAAATCACTAAATATATTTATGGAATTTGAGAAATGATATATTACAAACACGTTAATATTATGATATATAATAATATGGCATAAATATAAAACTTGTCTTCAGAAATTTAAATAAGGTCTCGATGCCTTGACATCATAACATAATGTTCTCGAATAACTATACATGTTCCAAATATAGTATCTTAATATATACAAGAATTATACAATAAATCAAATGGATATATAATTATAATCCCAAAAATAAAATCTTAACATTTTGTATATGTGAACCATATTTGAAATAAATTATATAACCAGTTGCAATAAAAAACCCCATTTTAAGGAATGGGTTGTAAAATAATTTCAGGAAGAGTAAACTAATTTGAACCCATGAAGGATCCCAAAAAATAATTTATTAAGTAATATTGGTTATTATGATATGAGAATAAAGGGCCATAGTTCATGAGTAAAAATACAAATTTTAGGCAAAATTTAAATAAAATATACAAGAAGAAGTCTATAAATAAACACCTTTGAATATATTTTATGATATGGGTAAAAATTATTTTCATGGAAATATGAAAAAATCGTTTTTTATTAATAAAAAGAATTAATGAATAGATTTTAAATATAAATAATTATGTTATGAAAATCATATAATAAAACATTATTTATAGGTGTGATACATGGAAAGGAATAAGATATAGAAAAACTCATTTTTGTTGTGTTTACTTAAATAGATGTTTGGAGAGGATATAAAAAGGTATTAACATCCATAAAATAAATAAAATGAAAATAAATTAATGTAAATTTATAATATATTTATACAATATTTATGTACTATAATTTTATTTGATTGAAATAGAGAGCATATATTGAACAAATAGAGAATGGAAAGTGTCCCCTTACCTTGGGACCTTATTTTCAATATAGACTCCTAACATATTGAGTAATCAAATAAAAATAATAAATTTCATGATTTTTTAAATTAGTAAATTTTTATTTTATTATTTATCATTATTATTTATTTAATTGTTACTTATTGTTTTCTATGTTTTCCATGTTGATAGTTTTGTGATGTTCACTTCATATTTCCATTATTTCATTCATAAAACGATAATGGTCAATGTTCTATATACAATGAGTCAATAAGCACCATACTTGAAAATTTATTAGATTAATATATTTTCTTTAGTATAAATAGTTTAATAAATTTTAAAATCTACAAAATAAGTACAATTAATCTAAGTAAAATATTTCACTGTAAACATTTGTTATGTGGTTTTAACGACTATGTTTCTTTATTCTAAAGTATTTTCAAATATATTTTATTATCACATACTCATAAGTAATATTAAAATTTAATAATAATATTATAATTTTATAGGAATAATATATTTGAAATCATCCATGATATATTAATATGTGTATGAAACAAATCATCCATAAAAGTTCCATAGGTTGACTATTGTATGGATGATGCTTTTGAAATAACTAATGAAATTTAGAATAATTTTTAGTTCATTATCATAATTAAATAAAATTAGAATCATAATAATAAGAATTTAATGTTATTATAATGAATTTTTATATTTAGAAGAATCTATAAGATGAAATAATATGGAAATAAAATAAGTGGTTTCGATTGGAATCCCTATCTTCTTCTTTTAATTGAATTAAATGGTAAAAAGAAATATACTTTATGGATTAATCATTTGGTTTAAAAAAATATACCCAAATATATATAAGAGGGGTTGTAATGATATTATCATAGATTTTAAATAATGTTAATTATTTCATACGTGAATATAAGTGTGTGGTTGGCAGGTGTACTGATAGGTGAAGGAGAGGGAGGTTATTGAATAAAATATTAAATAAATAATTGTTTTTTATCTAGACTTTGCATAATATTGATTATTATCACCAATAAATAATTTTTATAAAACCATATATTTATATTATTGACATTTATACCCTTACCAAATTGCATGGTATGATTAGAATAAGTTCATTAAATTTAAAAAAAATAAAAAATAGCTTTTTATTAAAATAAAATATAATTTTGATATTTGAAATTGATTTATATGTTTGGATATTATTTTATTCATATAAATTATTCGACACATTAAAAAATGTTTAATTTATTTTGGAAATTTTATAATTTATATATTCGTTTTAATTTAAAATGGATTCATAAAACATACCACATACACAAAAAATATATTTTTTCTATTCATATCAAAAGTCAACTTCTTCAAAAAAATAAATAATACATCGTTGGATAATTTGAAAACACAAATTCTAAAAATGTTATCCATTTTATCAAAGTAAATTTTTTATTTTTTATTTCATGTTAAACTAAAAATTATATAGTTATACATGAATTACAATTATATAGTTATACATTAATTATATTACACTTGTTGAGTAACTTATTTGTTTTATTTTAAAGTTTGTATTTACTTGTTTAATTAATGGTAAATATTAACTATAAGTTTACTTAATCCTATACCCCATTATATATTTTACTATTTAAATATATATTTTTCTATTCCAACGTTTAGTTCTCTATTATAAAAATAACTTTTTAATGCATAATTTACGATGAGTTCTAATTCATATATATACCTATTAGTTCCTTCATTATTTATTCATATAATTTTATCTAATTTTTTGTAAAATATATAACTTATTTATAACATTTTAATTTATTATAATAGTATTTTTCATGGCTATGATATTTCTAATGGACCATGACCCATTATATTTTAATATTTTTGTTATATTATTTTCAAAGGTTTAATATCCCATTGTAATTGTACTGATATTATGAAATTAATTTACAATTCATTTGGGATATCATAATTATAAAGTAAAATTATGTTTATTTTATTATATGGTGCATATGATTTTTCCTAGTATACTCTAGTAATACATTGATATAATTTTATAAAAACATGTTTTAAGGTACTAATTTTCATATATAAACATGACATGTTACATTACCCCCTTAAATAAATTCAACATAAAATTTTAACTCATACACTATGTTAAAAATTGATAAGTGTAAATTTGTTGCATTACATATCCAATTTTTGATATTTCTTTCTTGTACTTATGATTTCAATATATTACATTAACAAGGAGAGTAATCTCATATAATATAAAATTACATATATGATCCACGATATTTATGTGATACACCTCACAAGATTGATTATATTTTAAATACACCACTGATTTATTTAGTATATGTGATGGATATAGTATGTACTTCCTCAAGATAGATTCATGAAACACATTATTTATGTTAAATGGGTTTTTTTGGAAGTGATAGTCGATAGGCCCCAACTCCAATATGAACAAGAATCTCAAATGGAACTATTTACCTAGGGATTAACACTGCATTCTTCCATGACCTAGTTACAATATTTCATAAATATATTTAGAGGAATAATTTATAACAACATAAAATTCTAGGTTATTCAAAAAAATTTAGAATGTATCTTCTACTGAATCAATGATGCCTTGATTTATTATTAAATGTATTTAATTTCCAAATCATTTTTCAACTTGTTATTATCCCGAACGTTCTGTTTTCTAAATTCATCACAACATGTTGGAGTTAAATATTTCAACCAATATATTATCTTATAAACATACCTAGGATACCCTTTAATGGTACTCAATTTGGCCAGTGATAAGGCTTAAAGTGCATTCTTGATCATCAACATATAGAAACTGGGGATGAGGAAACAAAAAAACATTATTAAGAAATATTTCACCTATTAAAATATAAAGCTTCAAGGTAATCCTATCCATACATATATCGTGATAATTAAATAAGTCATAGTATAACACATATGAAATATGAAGTCTAAAAATCAAAATCATAACAAGGAATACATAACATCATAAATAAAAAATAAATAAATTGTAAACAAACATTAATAAAAAGTATATATAAAAGAATATGATAATTAAATAAAAATGGAGTTTGATTTGGCATGATACATTGAGTGAACCAAAAACAAAATAGTGAAAAACACAATAGGAATCCCAAAAACCCATCTCAATGTTTTGAGTTAATTTCCATCACATTCCACCTTCAACAAAACTATAATAGAATCCAAAGAAAACATTCTAGATCGAATTGGAACATTTAATGAACCTGTGATATATGTTGGGTTTGAGAGGATAATTTATAAAAGGTATCATCCACACAAACCATACATAAAATTTAAAATTAAATACATTTAATGCTGGTTTGAAATACCATAATGAAAATATTATTTCTAGTTAAGTGTAAATAATTTAAAATTGAGGCATCATATCACAACATTCACTAAAAGGTCAAAATATTAAGTGTTTTAATATAATACAAACATAATAAAGTTTTAAGAAAATATTATATTATATTTTAAGAAAACATTTGATAATGGAACATGAGAAATGCCAATTCTTATGATATAATTAAAACATACCAACTTTAATATACCTTTAATGTTTGACAAAAAAACACATTTTAAATGTTTCTAATATTTTAGAAGGAATACAAATTTATATACTATAATCTAAATAGGTTAAGAAGAATTTTAAATTTGAAATGACCAATCCCATGTGAGAAGAACTCGTTTTTCATTTTATAATGGAATAAAACAATATGATTGAATTTTCTAAAAACCATTCTAACATTGTTATAATAGAAAAAAAGATAACATCAACCAGAATAATAATTAATAGAATAGATATGATAATTGTGATAATAAACTATTATTAAATAACTATAAATATTTAATCATTGGATAAAAAATCATAATAATTAAGGGAACAACAAAGATCTCTTGATAAAATCCAAGGAAAGAAAAACAATCTTCATATTTTGTTTCTGATGTGAATCAATTGCATAAAACCCACTTTTACCATACTTGGAATGCATGGGAGGAATAATGATCTAAAAATATATCATATTTCTAACATATGTCCACTAGACATAGTAGATTCATAAACTACTGTTGTACTCATTCCTTGATTTTAGACTTCGATACCCAAGGTTTTTATGACACATGATGTAGGTAAGAAATCAACATGGAACACACACACACAGATATATATATATTAAAAATAATAATATATCACTTTCACCTCAGATCACTATTCATAGAAGAAGCCCCTTTATTAAGAATAACCATATATTTACCATATTATTTATCAAGGATAAATCTATTAATATCATATATTATAAAGAACTCTTATAAATTTTAAATAAAAAACCCAAGGAGAACAAATCCAGGATATAAAAATATTAGATCATATCAAAGTAAAACCATTTTACAAAATCTACTGAACATACACCTAAAGCCCATAAAATATAACATTTTAAGATCCTTCAAAAACATCCTTTATCTTTTTAAAAACAAAAATAAACTAAAGTTACATTATAAAAGGTAAATCACTAATTAATGAGTAAAAAAATATCCTAACCATTTTTAAGACACTAATAAAACATTTTATTAAATCATTTTTATTCAAAAGGGATTAATCCATGGAAACCATTTCATGATATTCCATAAAAAATGGGAGTAAAGTTTCATCAAACTCAATATGGGAATTATTTTCATAAAAACCAATTTTAAGCATTGAATCATGACAAATCCCTATTATTCCATATTTGAATCATGAGTGGAACTAAACTAATTTTATAAATAATTAATAAGTTTAATAGATATATATTTTTATCTAATTCAAAACATGAATTTAAAATAACACAGTACTCATGGATTTATGTTAAATGGAAATTCATGGAGTAACCAACCTTAAATATTTGATTTAGATTGAAACAATGTTACAACACCATAAAGTGGAAACAAAAACCATTGAACGATAATTATGAACACTAAATGAAGAAATATCCAAAATAAAGTTGAGTGAAATGAAACCATATGTATCCATAACAATATTAGGGGAAGGAATGAAGATAAAAAAGTAAATGAATTATAGAAAATGTGAATAGAACTAATAACTTGATTAAAACATGTATATTTGATAAAGAAATCCAAATATGATCATCCACATAGTATAGGAGAAAAGAAATTGAAATACTTATGTTATAGAATAGTTGAATGGGAGGAAATAAGGAATAACCAAGGGTTTTAATTTGAGAAGGAAAAAACCAAATATTCATATATTTAAAATCAAACATCTCAAATATTTTTAAACCCATGGTTTTAGAAACTATGAACAATTAGTGCAGTATCCAAAAAAAATTTAGTTGTAAACCACCATGTTTTGTATATTCTTTAATTCTAGGAACAAAATCATTCTATTCTCATCTGGTTATCCTTGGTGTTATTTTTCTTTACTTTACCTTGTTTTACGTTGGACATTTTTATATCTTTTAAAGTTGTGTGGTTTTCAAAAAATTCTTTTAAAAAGTGAATTATTTTTTTCAATACCCAAAATGGTTTGGATACCCCTATATTTATTTAAAAAAATTAGGAAGGTGTTTTTAACTTCATTAACCAACTTTTAAAATGTTATAAAGGAAAATAATTCATTTTATTTTATATGGAATGTTTTTGATTTTTTTAACATTCCCATTTCAACTTACCTTTCCATCACATTTTTTATTTTATATAAAACATTATTTATAACTTTTCATGTTTCTAAACGAAATTAATTTTCACCTTGATTTATATTTTTTAAAAATGTTTTCAAAAGATCAAGGATATTTTTTATTACTAAAGTTATTTTTCTAATACTTCATAAGATAGTTTTTCATGAATTTTATTGTCCTTTTATATATCTTATGATTTATAAATGAAATTATTCAAATGATACTAACCACCTTATTTACATAGATTAATTATCTAAAACCCATCCATTTTGGAGGAATGACACATTACTTCCTTTTTATTTTTTAATAAACTTCTATGTATAGATAATTTTTTTCTTCTAATGTATTTCCTTTAATAATACCCTATTTTTGATTTCATTGATCGGGGGCTATTCACCTAGATTATATACATTAATTTATTAGGTAAATTATATTATTAATCATATACACTTTAACTATTTGTTGTAAATACTATATTCTTTATTATCATAATTAAATGGTATTTAGTTATAAATTTATTAAATATCATTGGATATCCATTTCTTTTCCATGGGTTTTTATTTTTATGATTATTGATGATTTTTTAATGTGATTCCATTTTAAAATAATATGTAATTAATTTTATTTTCATCGATTTATTATTATTTGTTGAATGAAACCCAGTTTATTCATTTAGGTTCCTTACACTATAAAAAGTAAATGATTTTCATTTGAAATATTAATAAAAGACATTTTATATCCATGGTTTTTTTATAATTAGTGAATTATTTTCAAGTGGAACTCATATATATAGATTATGGTGGGTGGGGTTATATATCCCCATATAATGTATTTTCTAAAAGGTAATATCTCAGAAGAAAAAGTATTTTCAAATACATTTTAGTTACTTGTAGGAATGGGAACTGATGGCGTCGCTCATTAATGTAATTTTTCATTAAAATTTTTTTTTTCCAAAATTGAAAGGTTTTTCGCGGTTTTATGCTTATTCTTATGAATATATTATGATCTCATTATTCTTCTTTATTAACTCATTTTTTTATACTCTTTTGATTCATCTGTTATGTTGTGATATGATTTATTTCATTACTCAGGACTTTGATATGTTTTTTTGGTGTAACATCCTCATGTAATTTGATATATGAGGTGTTTTGAGCCCGTATAATTATCTATTACATTTTTGTTCTTCCATTTTATGCATGTTTAGGTGTTTTTACGTGAAAAGGAGTCAACAAACTGAATATTGAATGTTTTGTAGATCTAGGGTTTTATATTTATTAGAAAATTCCACTTACACACCATTGAAACCCATTATCCAACCGATGGGGAACTAGTAGATCTGATTTTTTTTGAAGATACAACTAGATATCTGATGTGGTTCCATGGGCCAGCCCGTTGTGTTGGAAGAAATGAGGTAGTTTTACCCGTCCCACCAGCTTATCGGAGACTACTCATCGGCTTGTTGGCTCGTCGAGGTAGTTTGGTTGAGTGTGAAATAAATTCACCATATTATCTTTTAATTATAATCATTTTTTACAAAATTAATTACACAATTCCATCCATAAGCCCCGTATTTTTAATTTTAGGAATATTTTATTGGGTCCAGTCCTCCCCAGTTCCTCTATCTTTTCCTCATTAGCAGTGTATCAATATAGTGATGCTAGAATACTATGTTATTCCAAGAACTATTCCAAATTACTCTACATTAATGGGATAAATTTAAGGATCTATGAAGTATCATTGTTTTATAAGAGGATATAATTATTTTTTATTCCATTCTTTGTATATCATTCATAGATCATACAAGTTAATGATATCAATTGATGAGATAAAAATCAACCATTATCTATGAATATATTATGAGTATGTGTTCATGGATCATACTATTAGTATTATTCTTGATGAAATGTTATTTATAGAATTATAATCCATTTATGATCCTATGGTATATTAGTGGTTGATTTTACATGTCAAATCATCCCCTTAACTAGTGCTATATTTCCTATGAACAGTGGATATTTTTAGGTAAGTCATCTTAGAATGACTATATTGAGGCCTTCTATCACATACATGACTTATTTTAATGTTAAATTTAATTTAATTTTCATTTATCCTTTGTTTTTTTGGGTTTCTCAAGCTTTTATGGTGGAATGGGTGAGTTTTCGGGAATTGGGTCAAACCGTGAGCCCAATTCCCGATTTAAAAATAAATTTTGTTTCTTTTATAAATTTTTCAATTTTTAATATTTTTACCCATTTCAATACCTAAATGGTCTACCCTGACATAGTGACACCACCATTGTAGTTTGGAGCCTTTATAAATCCATAACCAAGGTTTATATGGGTTTTTCTTTAAGGGATTGGCCATGCCTGAAAGCCCAATTCCAGTTTTAAAAATAAAATTTGATTAATTAATAACTTATTATTTTTTAAAGATTATTCGGTGATTCCAAGCCTCCAACATGCCCCTTGAACCCAGTAGCGTGCCCAAGCTCTGTCTACCCTCTTTGGAGCTCTTCTTCATCGCAATTTAATGCTGAACTTATTAGGGTTTCAAAAATCGGGCAGATTTGAAGAGGTAAATTAATTCCTTCATATCTCTATCTATATTTACTCTTTTCCACCATTTCAGTCCCAACATGACCTCCTCCTCATCAGTAGATCTTACCTATTAGGTTTTGATGCTTTGAGTTTCAACATTTGGTTAATTCGGGGTATTGCATCAAGATATTTCAAGGTGAGTGTTCCTCCCTTCCACTTATTCCATTTCCTTAGGGTTTCATCCCTCTTTCTTGATGTTCCAAAGTGTCCAGAAGCTATGGTTCGTACCTAGGGTTTAACCATGGGCATTTTGGTGAAAGTTTGTGGTCTAGGGCTGGATTTATCATCCTTGTGGTGCCGGGGTGGTGCGGTTGATGTTTCGCACCATGTTTTGAGGGATTCAACAATTTCGGTAGGTGATTTCGTGGGTAACCATTTAATGATGAGTTAGTTTGCTTCATTAAATTATTTTACATGTTACTTATGTGCTTTGAATTATGATAAAACCATTTTTGGTAGCAATAGTAAAGCATTTTTTTAAAGTAACATTTTTGTTTGAGGCGTGTATTTTTCAAATGTATTTCATGTGTTATCTCTTTTGGTAGTTTTGTAAAATGTGGAAGTGATTTATTAGTTGTTTAAAGGGGATTCCGATTATGGTTGGGTAATGATATAGTTCCACGTGGGCCTAAAAAGGGGGGGTATTTGAATGGTTTTATGTGTATAACCTTGTTATACTCCTTGAAAGTGTTTTATGGATTTGTGTGTTCTCATGGGTATATTTTGTGATATTATTCAAAGTGATTATATAACATTTGAAAGTGGATTATTAAATTTTTATTGGGATGCCAATTATGTTTTGGTAGGGTATTGGTGTGATTTTGGCTTAAAAAGAGGTTTTTGAAATGGGTTTTGTCTGCAAAGTTTGGGTATACTCATTATAATTGTTTTAGGAAAGTTTTGAATGGTTTATTGGGTTGTGTAATAGGTGAAACTATATCATCAAACTGTTTTGGTAGGAATATATTTTTAAAAGGTCCATTTCATTTGTGAAAAGGCTGTTATGTGATATGTATCATCTTTGAAATATTTTATTAAATTGTTTGAAGGAGATATTGAGGAGTGAAAGTGATGTGGAGTGTTTTGTGTGAGTGTGATGTGAAAAATTGAATTTTTGATTATGAAAGAAGTGTTATTTTCCATGTGTGTGGGCTGTTATATGAGTTTAAATATAATATAATTGTTTTATAAAATTGTTTAATGGTTTTTTGGAAGTGTTAAAGAAATGTGAAATGTGTTGTGGGCTATTTTGGTGTGATTCAGATTTCAAAATCATTTTGAATGAAAAATGGATTTTTGTGACTTGTGTGGTATACATATGGGATGTTTGGTGAATTTTTGATGTGGAAATGATATTTTCATGTTCAATGTATATTTCTTGACTTGTTGAACTTGTTTGAGCACAAGGGGAAAACCTGTGTATCTAGGTGGGTGGACGTGTACTAGTATGCTAGTGAATCCGGGGGGTTTTGCCTCAGTTTCACTTAGCAAGATTGATGCTTATAACTCTAACTAAACTATGATGATGATGATTAAGGACCACTAGGTTATGGGTATGTTCTCTACTAGTGGCTCGTGCATGAGAATGGATATTTTTGATGGTTACTCTCACCAAGATACGAGGTACTTGGGACCCACAACTAGCTAGTGCCTAGGGGTTATTTTCTATTACTTGTGCTTATTAGTTACTTTATACTTACCGTCAACATACGGTACATTTGGCTGGAAAATTTAGTAGCTTTGGTGTTTATTTTAAATGTGTTAACCCGTTAAAATATCCCACTTGAAAACTGTTTTTATTCAAAGTCGCATCTTTTAGAAATTGTAACTAGCTTTTCATGTTTTTGAAAACTTGCATGCTTTTTTATCTTTAAATGTTTATCACATGGAATCTCTTAGTGGTGGTATCCTACTAGGCCTTTTCTCACACCCTAATTACACCCTTGGGTGTAAGTATACTTGGTTATTTTTGTTGTCGCAGGTTGGGTACAGTTTTTAGTACCATTGGTTCGGGTTTCTAGCAGGTCCTTGGTGGAGAAGTCTTGTGAGGATGGCTTGAGGGAGGTGCCTCTTTCCATGTGGAGGTTCTTGGGATATATTTTCCTGGTTTTTTACCTTTGTAATGGTCTTCATACATTTTTTAAATTTGTGTAATTCAGTTCTGAATTTTAGTAAAAGATGTTTTTGTTTGAAAAATCCAGTAATGGTTTCATGGTTTCGTTTGTTGTTTTAGGTTTAAAATATTAGGTAAATCATTCCCAAACTTCATTTATTAATACCTGGGCACTTGTACCAGCCTTTGTGGATCAGGAACGCCCTTCGGGTCTTTCCATGGACTGGGTCGGGTGCCGGTTTTGAAGGCGACTAGATTCGGTTCGTGACAAAATGGTATCAGAGGAGGTTCAGGTTAACTCTTTGGGTCATGTTATTTTGGGAAGAGTCAGGATTGTTTGGAGTTAGGATTGTTGGGACATGGAATTCTAGTTATGGGTAGTGTTCCTGATCACCACACATCATAATGGGATTCATGTTTACAAGATAATTCGTGACTTATCTAATTCCTTTGGTTTTCTTGGTTCGATGATGATTAAGGGAAATGAAAAGAGAGTTGGGTTAATGGTCCTAGTGAGCTCACAGGGCCTGGTAAGCCATGTGGAGCCAAGTATATTCCCTAGAACACTCTCTGTGACAGTGAAGTGATTGGAATATGGCCGCCAACCATATTTCCAAGTCACCCACTGAAACTAGTTTCCTCTCACATTGTTTTGTGCTTAGGTTTTGAAATCATGGAACTTTGGTTTTAAGAAGTATAAAGTTTTTGAGAAATTATTTTCAAATAATGTGGGAATGGTTTGATTTATGAAATGGTGTAAGTGAATTTTTAGAAATGTTTTGAAATGGAAAATGGTGTGCTTACACCTCTTTTGAAAGAAGGTACTATATTGATGTTGGTTTTCAAAAGTTTTTCCAAAAGAGTTTTCTAAACAATCAATGGGTGTTTTAATGGGAGGAGATGTTTTGAAATTGATGTGAATATCTTGAAAGTGAGTTATTTTCTAAATGTTTGTGTCTTTCTGAAATTTTTTGTAAGATGTGAGTTGGGATTTTGATCTTGTGGTTAGGAGTTTTGAGAAAAAGGATTTGTTGGTTGACTTTTTTGGTTTTGAAACGTGGAAAGAATGTTTTGTTTTAACCATTAGTATTTCCATGGGAAACCACATGCATGGGGTTATATAGGATGATGGATGATTGATGTCATGACTGGATGAGTGTCAGGATGGATATGAGGAGGGTGCCCAGTGTGGCACAGAAACATGCATGTGTAAGGCCCATGGGGTACAATTTGTGGATACGCTAACCGCTGAACAGTTTGTTTTCAAGAAATATTTTTTTAAAGAAAAATATGATGTATTTATTAATTGTTTGTGATGGATTATATTATGTGTTTTTGGAAAATGTTGATGTTGTGGGTGGTTTTGAGTCCAAGAACCCCTCCTATTTGAACTGTGTTTTGGGTTTATGTTTGGTCGGTAAGCTGGGTAGAAGGACTGGTTAGTAGTCTCCTCTGAGATATATTTCGGGACACCTTTATGGTGGTTCCCTTCATGATTTTGGATATAGTTTATGGGTTTTTTTACCAATGGACCAGATTGGTTGGGTCCTTGGGTTCTCTTATTGGACAAGGTGCGCCCCCATTAAGGGGTAAAGCATAACTGAACTACAATCCAGATTGTTTCGCCATTGGAAAATCCTCCAGTTGATCAATATAAGGAATATTTTATTGATCTTTGTCGATTGAGTCTACACCCATTCCTTTCTTTGATTTTTAGATCCTCTTGTAGCGGAAGAGTGCTCTTGGAAGGTTTAAAGAGACATTAGTTTCTTAAGTTTCCTAATTCATCAAAGCTGGAAGTGGTCTAGGGTTGTTAGTGGGGATGAGTGTCTCGATGTCATCTAAGAGGGCCTTTGGGTTCTTCACAGTTTCTTTGAAGCATGAGTTTATGTTAAACCACCAGTGTGGGAAATATGGTCACGATAGGATATTGTGGCCATTATCAAGAATTGTGTGTTGTTTTGGGATGCTATATAAGGCCCCTCTCCATGAATTATTTATATCAGTCGCAATGGTCATGTTCGGTGATACCTTATGAAGTCATGTGATCAATTGACCATAAAGGTGAATGTTGGGAAATCATATGAGAGTCTCTGTTATGTTGGGAGAATGTCTCCCTTGAAAAAAAAAACATAAAAAAATATTCCATTTTAGAGGAAGTTGAGTATAGGTGTTCTTTACTTCTATTGTTTCTCACCTGAACAAAAAAGGTGTGATGTGTGTGCATCTTCTAAGCCCTTGTTTTAGTGAAATATCGAGTTAGGGTAAAGTGAGTCTGGAATGTTTTATGTCTTGGAAAACATATCCGGGATTGCATTGTACTTGTTGGTTGCACCGAAAGATGAATTATCGTTAATGGGGTTTCCAAAGCCTAACTACGAGGCTGAAGATGCTTCCATCATTTGAGCTCCAGTCATAGGTATCAGAGAGAAGCTGGCCCATAGTCAGGGGAAATCACAGGGTTGTTTAAAACCTTGTACAAAGTCATATCCCCAGTATGAATGTTAGGAATATTTTAAACATATGGTGTCATCATATTTCTTATGTTGTTCATGTTCGGTGGAAATAGGTGGAGGGCCATGTACCCATGTCATCGCCCAATGTTTTTCCCTCCCCCTTTGGTTTCCACTGAGTCATTGAAGAAAGGTTTGGAGTTTTGCTAGACTGGTTGAGAACACGGTTTTCACTTGGTTAATAGTGACCATGCCCAAGAAAACCATGTGGATAGAAGGATCCACACTATTAGTGCATGGTTTCCAAAATCATGCGGACTAACCATGTGACCTTCCCAACTATTCAAATTTTGGGGTCTTTCTTTACTGGCCCATGCTGGTCGGTTATGATGGTTAGTGTTTATGGTGGGGAGTCCCACTATGAGTCTTTTATAAGTTCTTTAATGAAGGTCCAATGGAAGAATACCCATTATACTAGGGAGTCCGTTCAGGCCTCCCCCTATTAGTGTCATGATTCTTTCTCGGGAAAAATATAGGTTGTATCTTATGGTGGGGAGCCTATTTTTGTTCCCCCGTACCAGTAACTCATATTTATTCATGATATTGGCTTGGAAGTAGGTATTATAGTTTGTAGATATCAATCTACTTATTTTTTTCTTGGGTAAACATTGATATTGGAGAGTGCCCAATGGTATAGTTATAGCATGGTAAGTGTAACCTTGTTCGATGTTGTTGTTCGTTTGGGTGAATTGCTTGAGTCTTGTTCGGATAGTTCATAAGGATTATTATTTTTGGATAAAGGTCGAATGTGATTGATCATTTCAGGAAAGTGGTGTACGTTTTGGTTGTGAGAGTAATCCTTCATTATTTGATCACTGGAGGTGTTTTGGCCTTTGGGGGTGAAACCTGACAAGGGAGTAGCTCTTGGTTTCTCAGTTGGGTTTGGTTGTTGCTTTGGCATTGATGTGACTTTCTGGGGAGGAAAGTTTTCATGGTGGGGAGAATTGTCACATACATGAATTATTTTAAAGTTAAATTTAATTTAATTTTCATTTATCCTTTTGTTTGGGTTTCTCAAGCTTTTATGGTGGAATGAGTGAGTTTTCGTGAATTGGGCCAAACCGTGAGCCCAATTACAGATTTAAAAATAAATTATGTTTCTTTTACAACTTTTTCATTTTTTAATATTTTTCACCCATTCCAATTCCTAAATGGTCTACCCTGAAATAGTAACACCACCATTGTAGTTTTGAGCCTTAATAAATCCATAACCAAGGTTTATATAGGTTTTTATTTAAGGTATTGGGCCTGCCCAAAAGCCCAATTCCAGTATTAAAAATAAAATTTGATTAATTAATAACATATTCATTTTAAGGCTTTTTCGGTGATTCCAAGCCTCAAACGTGCCCCTTGAACCCAGTCGCACGCCCAAGCACTCTCTCCCCTCTTTGGAGCTCTTCTTCATCGCGATTGAATGCTGAACTTACTAGGGTTTCAAAAATAGGGAATATTTGAAGAGGTAAATTCATTCCTTCATATCTCCTTCAATATTTAATCTTTTTCCACCATTTCAGTCCCCACATGACCTCCTCCTCATCAGTCGAGCCTAACTATCAGGTTTTACTGCTTTGAGTTTCAACATTTGGTTAATTCGGGGTAATTGCTTCAAGATTTTTCAAATTGAGTGTTCCTCCCTTACACTTCTTCCATTTCCTTAGGGTTTCATCCCTCTTTCTTGATGTTCCAAAGTTTCCAGAACCTAGGGTTCATACCTAGGGTTTAGGCATGGGTCTTTTTGGTGAAAATTTGTGGTCTAGGGCTGGATTTATCATCCTTGTGGTGCCGGGGTGGTGCGGTAATGTTTCGCACCATGTTTGGAGAGATTCAACAATTTCGGTTGGTGATTCTGTGGGTAACCATTTAATGATGAGTTAGTTTGCTTAATTAACTAATTTTACTTGTTCTTTATGTGCTGTGAATTATAAAAACACCATTTTTGGTAGCAATAGTAAATCATTTTTTTAAAGTTACATTTTTGCTTGAAGTGTGTATTTTTCAAATGTATTTTATGTGTTATCTCTTGTGGTAGTTTTGTAAAATGTTGGTGTGATTTATTAGTTGTTGAAAGGGGCTGACAATTATGGTTGGGTAATGATATAGTTCTATGTGGGCCTAAAAATGGGGTGTATTTGAATGGTTTTATGTGTATAACCTTGTTATACTCCTTGAAAGTGTTTTATGGATTTGTGTGTTCTCATGGGTATCTTCTGTGATATTATTCAAGGTGATTATATTACATTTGAAAGTGGATCATTACATGTTTATTGGGCTGACAATTCTGTTTTGGTAGTTTATTGGTGTGCTTTTTGCTTAAAAAGAGGTTTTTGAAATGGGTTTTATGTGCAAAGTTTGGGTATACTCTTTATAATTGTTTTATGAATGTTTTGAATAGTTTATTAGGTTGTGTAATAGGTGAAAATATATCATCAAACTGTTTTGGTAGGAGTAAATTTTAAAAAGGTCCATTTAATTTTTGAAAAGGTTGTTATGTGATATGTATCATCTTGGAAATATTTTATTAAATTGTTTGAAGGAGATATTGAAGAGTGAAAGTGTTGTGGAGTGTTTTGTGTGAGTGTGATGTGAAAAATTGAATTTTTGATTATGAAAGAAGTGTTATTTTCCATGTGTGTGGGCTTTTATATGAGTTGGAATATATTATAATTGTTTTATAAAAATTTTTAATGGTTTTGTGGAAGTGTTTAAGAAATGTGAAATATGTCGTCGACTATTTTGGTGTGATTCGGATTTCAAAATCATTTTGGATGAAAAATGGATTTTTGTGACTTGTGTGGTATACATATAAGATGTATGGTGAATTTGTGATCTGGAAATGATATTTCCATGTTCAATGTATATTTATTGACTTGTTTAACTTGTTTGAGAACAAGGGAAAAACCTGGGTGTCTAGGTGGGTGGACGTGTACTAGTATGCTAGTGAATCCATGGGGTTTGGCCTTAGTTTCACTTAGAAAGATTGATGCTTACAACTCTACGTAAACTACGATGATGATGATTGGGGACCACTAGGTTATGGGTATGTTCCATACTAGTGGCTCGTGCACGAGAATGTATATTTGTGATGGTTACTCTCACCGAGATACGAGGTACCTGGGACCCACAGCTAGCTAGTGCCTAGGGGTTATTTCCAATTGCTTGTGCTTAATTTATAATTACTGTCGGCATACGGTACATTTGGCTGGATAATTCAGTATCTTTGGTGTTTATTTTAAAAGTGTTAACCCATTAAAATATCCCACTTGAAAACTATTTTTATTCAAAGTCGCATCTTTTAGAAATTGTAACTAGCTTTTCATATTTTTGAAAACCTGCATGCTATTCATCTTTAAATTTTTATCACATGGAATCTCTTAGTGGTGGTATCCTACTGGGCATTGGCTTACACCCTACTCACACCCTTGGGTGTAAGTAGACTTGGTTATTTTTGTTGTCGCAGGTTGGGTACAGTTTTTAGTACCATTGGTTCGGGTTTCTAGCAAGTCCTTGGTGGTGAAGTCTTGTGGGGATGGCTTGAGGGAGGTGCCTCTTTCCATGTGGAGGTTCTTGGGATATCTTTTCTTGGTTTTTTTACCTTTTTAATGGTCTTAATACATTGTTTTAATTTATGTAATTCAGTTCTGAATTTTAGTAAAAGTTGTTTTGTTTGAAAATTCCAGTTTTGGTTTCTTGGTTTCGTTTGTTATTTTATGTTTACAAATTCAGGTAAATCATTCCCAAACTTCATTTTATGATACCTGGGAAATTGTGCCAGCTCGTGGGGATTGAGAATTCCCTTTGGGTCTTGCCATGAACCGAGTCAGGTGCCGATTTTGAAAGAGACCAGATTCGGTTCGTGACACCTTCTTATTCAGGAATCTCATCTAGTATATCTATATAATAATGGATTCATAGTGTATCAATTAGCATTATCTAGACACATGTTTTCTTCTATAATTTTAAAGGAATTCACAATCCATTATTTGATCGATAAGAAAATCTTGTTTATTGACATCCTCTCCATCAACATATCTCAAAACTAATACTCCCGATGGACTCCATGATGTATGTTATTCTACAACCACCATTATTGACTTGTAATCACCTCAGTTATCTCTTCTAAACATATTTATTTTTTATTAATTACCCAAGAGATTCATCATTGAGGTGTATGTCAGTTCTCAGTGGGTGAGAAACATGAATCAGACTTCGATCCTTTTATAAACTTTAGAGCACATCATCAATGATCTTGATATAGAAAGTTACTCACTATTTAGAACATTTTTATGATGTTGAAATGATTTGTATATTTTTGCTTGATAGCCCATTCTTGTTATGTGAATGCATGTGGGTGAGTGAGTTGCGCTTGAAACCCTTTCTTGGTTTGTTATCTTATGATTTGTATCTAACCTATTGCGTATTATTCTTAATATTACTTATTTTCCCTTTATATATTTTTTATTTACTATGGTATTTCATAGAATTTAGAACCCTACTTCATTTATCAATATGATCATGTTTCTAAAGCTCATGTAAATATCCCCTTGGAGGGGGAGCATGATGAAATGACAATGGCTACAGACTATAAAATGTTAATGATATGGGTCCAATCATAGACATTTCTATTGACGTGGGAGTATATCATGCCTACGAATTTATAATTTTTCATCTACATATCATAGTGGGAGAATTCCATAGAGGGTTGATGTGTTTTCCAATTATGAGAAACATTTTAGTTGGGTTATACCATCAAACATGGTTAACCACCACCACTAGGGTTGGGCATGTAGGATTTCATTAATGGATGAACATGGGGGCATTAATGATAGGTGTAGGGTGAAAACTTCTATTTTTTATTAATTATGGTATCTTGATGTGTCTGTGATAGGCATAAACATCATTATTAGCATCATGTTGATGCAGGAGGGGCCAGGGTTTGTGGTGCCTTGGTTAGTGGACGATGAATCTATAAATGTGTGGTTGTATTTTTATTTCTTAATTTACATATGTCAGCGTATACACTATTATAAATTATATGCACTTATGTTAAGAATGTTTCAGTGGTTTCTTACTCTGTTTATTACTCGCAACATGAATGGAAATATCAATGATCATGTAGAATTTTTGACAAGGGATTTAGTGATGGCTAATGGCCCTATGGAAAGGAATTTAAGAGATGTAGGATCATGTTAAAGGTTATTTCGGGACATAATCTAGACATTAACTGATATTTTTCTTTCTCTTTTTCATCATTTACTTCTTGATTTGACCTACCACATTTGGGGTTCATTGTTTTATTTTTCAATATGACATGAGATAGCTACTATTACATTTGTTATATCACTAATAAATTATTCAGATAATTTACTCAATTTTATTATTATTTCATGATTTATTGACACTAAGGGTATAGTCTCCTAGATGAAAATCCTTAGAACCTAACTTCTAATCAGAAACCTCTTGCATATTAGGTGGTGTTCATGAGGATATGTGTAACATCATCCTGAACCAAGTGATTTTGGTAGAGGTGTTACAAAGTGGTGCTACAAATCATTTATATTATTTTCTTCTAGTTATCCTTGGTACATGGTAGAAATTAGATAGGATGTTTTGGACTTGGGTAGGATAGTTTCCATGTTCTAGGCCAACTCATGTGTAAGAGACCTTCTAGTTACCATTGAGGGGATTTATGTTACATTTTTTTTTTGAAATTTTGGTGCATTCATAAATCATGATTAGGCATATAGGATCACATTCGATATATATACTTGATATGTATTGCATATTCATTCATTAATTGAATTCCATGATTGGTGTTACCTTTTCAAGATATTCCTATTTTTTTATTGATGTGATATCTTAGTTTTGGCATAGATTAGTTGAAATTGACCATACTATTATGTTATATATATATATGATTATGAATAACATTTAGGGATGGAGAACCTTTGGTGGTGATAGGAGGGATGTACGTTGGGTTATGGGTGTCTTCCTAGGTGAGCCATTGTGTTATACCATTTACTAATTAGTGTCTATCTTGAAATAATGGATTCAAAACTATAAATGTTCTTTTATAAATTTATAAATTTCATTATGGGGATGTTTTTATGGGAGCACCAGTAGAGGAAGTATAGGACTATCTCATTAGGGAGGGAGGGATTATACCATTAGTAGTGTTGTAGAAGAAGGTACCCTAATTTTCTCCTATACATGATCTGGTGATTCAAGTTACAAAACCAGTATAGCCATAAAATTTTGGGATTTTTCCCATTCAAGGTTGAAACATTTAGAATACCACAATTGATCATTCTTGAGATTCCCAACTCCAACATCTATATGTTTTTCAAGGTACTGATGGGCTGTTGGATTTATAGTAATGGTTATATATTTTTGGCTAATTTGTTCCTGACTCTTAGGGATGCACAAGTGATCATAATAGTATTCATTTTCAAAGAACCAAGTTTGATATGTTTGAATATTGTCAATAAAGTTGGAATACAAGAGGGTATTACATGGGAGACCTTCATGAAACTATTTCTTGAGAAATATTTTTCTGAAACAATGAATTTTGACCATGCCAAGGAATTCTTGTAGTTGTAGTAGGGTATATTTATATCTCTATGTATTCTACTTGATTCAAAGAGTTACTTCTCATTGATACTCTGTTAGATGGGAATAAGGAATACAAGGCTCAGATGTTGTAGATATTTCTTCTTCTAGAGAATAAATGCCACGTTGTGGTTTTCAACCTAATAATGTATGCACAGGTGCCTCACAAGATAATTAATTATAAAAAGGAGATAGATAAGGATAGGGTAGAGGGGATACTTCATATCCATATAGAACTAGTGTCTAATTTTCCTCTGACTACTATGGGATCTTCTTCTTCATGTAAGAAGAGGGAGGATGATGTGGTCGGTCTGGTAATTGTTTTTATTTTCCCTAATGTATTATTATAGGATAGTTGGAAGATCAAGGTATTATTGTACTGAAGGACCTTAATAGATTATATAAACATCCCAAAAATCTTTGAATCATGGAAAAGGAAAAAGTGATATGGATTATTGAGTTTTTTTGTAGTGGATCAGACACCAACTGATGGTGGTGATAGACTATATACTATTTGGGAAATGAAATTGATCACATCTTCATTTTCTACAAATATTTTTTATACTGATGCTTCACATTCCATTATTTATTAACTGGTTGTTGGTAGACTTGACTTGTAGATCAATTTAACATCTAGGTTTATTTCCATTGATACACTATTGGGGATGAAAGTGGATCATCTTTAGAAATTCCATGGGTTTCTTATAGTAGTTTTCTGTTTTTGAAAATCTGTGGGACTTTAGGATTCTTGAGATGAAGAGCCTCGTTGTGATTCATTTCATGGAATGGCTGACATGTTATAGAGATCACATCAATTAATATCTGATATGGGTATTTTTTATGTCTCATAAGTGATATAACTTCATGATGAATAGTGGGTGGTAGTTGGAGAGTGAATATTAGTTCCAGAATTGAGTATGCTTGGGGTGATTACATCATAGATTATAGGTTGGTCTCTTTCATCGAGATTAGCGGTAGCCCCTTTTTCCTTTACTCTAGTTATATTTCTCTACCAGTATATATTCCTGGATATCTTGGTGTGAATCCCATTTCGATTCCCCCTTATTATATGGAATCATCTAAGTATAAGGCTCTAAAATTATAGCTTGGGGACTTGGAACATAAAGATTTTATCAGGTTAAGTATATCACCATGGAGTGCATATTTTTTTCTCCAAGAAGGTTGATATTAGTCTTTGAATATTCGTAGATTGTTGAAAGTGGAATCTAGTTATTGTGAAGAACATCTACCATTTTCTTATATTGACAATAATTCTGATCGAGTTATCACCAGTTGCAGGTTAGAGGGGTGAACATTCAATGATGGATTTTAGGAGTATTTTTGGGATATATGAGAACTTGGTGTTGTATTTTGGACTGAAGAATGCATCAACAATGTCCATGTATCTCAAGATTAATATTTTACACCCATATCATGTCATATTCATCATAGTGTTCATTGATGAAGTCCTAATCTACACACAAGACCTAGAGTAATGCACTATATATCTCAAGATATTATTAAGTACACTTGGAGAACATTTTATTTATATGAAGCTATAAAAGTGTAACTTTTTGATTCAAGAGGTGAAATTTTTAGGTCACGTGTTTCTTGATATGGTAATATTAGTAGACCCATAGAATGTAGTGCTGACAATGTCATGTAAATTTCACTGGATCATAATTTAGATCGAGATAATTCTAGGATTAGTACAATACAAAAAATATTTATCCAGAATTTCCTAAAATTATCTACCCCTTTTATTGATCTAATAGGTGTGAATATTTAGTTTTTGGGCCAATGTGAGGGGTAATTTCATGATTTGAAACATTGGTTGACAATATCTTTATTTTTTATCCTTCTTAATCCTAGGATTTGATATATAATTATTGTGATGCATCAAGAGTTGGTTTGGGTACAGTTTTAATGTAGAGGGATCAAGTATTAGATTTTGGGTCACATCCACTCTGACCCCATGAGCTGAACTTTCCAACCCATGACTTGGAAATGGAAATCACGGTCTATGATTTAAATTGTTGGAAACACTATGTATTCATAATTAGGGTTTTTATCTATCTGAACCACTGGATCCTTTTATATATCATCACATATAGGGATCTCAATTTGAGGTATGGGTTCTGTGTAGATTTCTAGTAGATATTTGACTTTGAGTTGGACTAAACACTATGTAGTGGTATTTTTATTATAGATTCACTTAGATGTAAGAAGTATATATTTTAAGATCTTGGTGAATGACCTTTAGTGCAACAATGGTGCTTAATGATCTTGTTAGATTACTGGAGGAGGTTTTCAATTAAGGATCAGGCATTGATGAGGTGTGCACCAGTAGTGGTCACATATTCTTTAGAAGATTTGGTGAAGGCTAGTCATGAATTTTACCTAGGTTTTATTATGATAAGAGATCACCCAGAAGGTGTTTACCCGATACTTGTTTTTTCTATGTTAATGATGTGATCATGCTACAAGGGAGTGTTATAACCCATGATTCTATTGGGAAAGATATTATGAGATATTCCTATTCATTAAAGTGGGTGTTGCATTTTAGAGAGACAATTATTTACCATGAAATTATGTGAAAATTATAGTGGATAGAGAAGAAGAGGGTTATTGTTAGATACAATTCCTAGTTCCTTACGTTCTAGATATTGAAGTTTGAGAAAAAACATCCTGGTGGTTTGATCCAGAAACTTCCTATAACCATGTTTAATTTTTACGATGTCATGATGGAATTTTTGATAGGGTTGTTGGGACCAAGTGGAAATAGAGAAGAAAATAAGAAGAGTTTTCTATTACAGAGTGCTTCCTTTTATTTCCAAAGAAGATAAATCAATTCACTCTGTAATGGTCTTGAAAACCAAGTGATGCTTTTCTTATTTTTATTTCCCAAATATCATAATTTTTGAGAACTTGTGATGAAATCCTTATGAAGGAATGGGGGAGTAAAGGTGCTGCCAGTCATATTCAGTTTTGATTGGAAGGAAAGATGATATTGGAAGACATGGAAGGTAAAATACTTTCTATTGAAAATATGATGATGCTAAAGGTTTTAGATCAAATATTATATATCACAAAAGATATGATATTTATTTAAAGCAGTTTTAATTTGAATAATCTTGATAATAGTGAAGAAGCAATGGTGTTCTTACCGAAGCAGATTTTAAGGGGGAACTATTTCCCAATATTTGCCAATTTTTTGGGGCTAAAAATCAAGTTATGGGGAAATGTGATTTGGGAAAAGGATTTTGCGTGAAAGTTTAAATATGGAATGGTATATTGTGTACATGTGGAGTTACAAGATCCAAACATCAAAAAATGAAAAAGGCATGAAGTGCGTGAAAGATTCAGGAAGTGCATGAATGATGAGGTTTCCACGAAAGAGACTTACATGCCCAATGCGACGTCAAATGGGGTTATATGCGACATGTCGAGATCTTGTGAGAAACATTAGGGTTTTTACATATGGTGGTCGATGAGGCCTATAAATATGAGGTGAAACCCTCTCATTTGTAGATCTTGACACATATGTAAATCCTAAGCTCGGAGGAATGAAATTATTTTTAGTAAAGGGGAGTGCATGAAAGAAATAGTGTTGTGTGCAAGAAGGTGAAGTTACACACAAGATTGAAGATGAACATAAGAGGTGATTCATGGAAAAAGTAAAATCTAGCATGCGTTGCATAAAAGTTGAGTTTCAATACACCTAAAAGGGTGCGCAAAAGATTTGGTTTCTTCTCCCATATTCATTTTTTCATAAGATAGTTTGTACCAACTTCTGGGTAAGAATATGAATATCTGTACTTAAAAGAATACACTTGTTCAATTGTAAAGAAGCACTAAAATACTGTAATTCCCTATTTGTGATAAGAGGGTGAACACACACTTGTGGATTGTTTTCCAAGTGCTACACGAGTGCAAGGGAATATCCTACTCATTGTATTCCACATAAAATTATTATTTACTAGTGCATTGTGTGGTACTACATTATTTCCATACCATAAAAAGGATGTAGCTACTCTTGTTGAGTAGTGAACCTTGTAAATCTTGTGTTCCTGTGGTTGTGTGAATTTTGTATGGTAATAAATATTTAACAATAGGTGAAGGTTATTTCAAAAAGGAAGGAAATATAAATGAAAAAGATATCACTAATTCACCCCCACACCCTCTCAGTAATACTTGGATCCTGACTGGGTAACTTCAATTGGTATCAGAGCGATATGTTCCTTTCATTTGTTCTTTAATGAATTTTTGAGGAGAAGATTTGATGGAAAATCTAAATTGTGTGAACATTAAGGGTATTATGAAATTTTATGGGAATAATTATCATATCTAGAATGATATAATGATTCCTTATCTTATGTCTCTTAGATATGAAGTTCTTGAAACTACAACAGATGGATTTTATGGTATTGATGACAAGGTTTATCTTAATCAAGTAGATAAGATGAATCTTGAGAATGATGGAAGAGATAAAAATGAATTACTCTCATATATTTCTGAGATTGAATTTTTTAGAGTGAAAAGTGTTGCTACAACCAAAGGAATCTGAGAAAAACTGAAATACATCTATGAAGTAAATATAAAAGTGAAGAAGTAAAAAATTAAAATATGGAGGATGATGTATTAAAACATAATGATGGGTGAGAATGAATCAATTGGGGACTTCTTTACCAGGATAAACAGTATTGTGAGTACAATCAGATGTCTTGGTGAAAAGTTGGAGGATTATACAATCGTTGAAAAGATCTTTAGAATTATTCTAGAAAAATTTGATGCTAGAGTGTTATCACTGGAAGAAGGAGATCCTAAAACATTATCTATGGATTATTTTCATATCACTCAAATAAATTATGAAATGAGAAGGGAGAAGACTATAAAGCGCAATGATTAAGATGATAGAGAAATGTATTTAAAGGCTGTAAAGAAAGAGAAGTCAAATAAAATTCTTATTGAAGAAGAAGCAGGTGAATACAACGCTAAAAACAAGGAATGTCCAAATTTTGATGAAATTGTATCCTTGTTTTATAAAAATGTGAAAAGAGGCACAAGGAAATAAAAAGGGAAACTCCCTTTGAAATGTTTTGAATGTGGAGTTTTTGGCCACTTTGTGGATAATTTCCCCCAAAAAGGTAAATATGAAGACAGAGATGAAGAAGATAGAAGACGAAGAAGATTATGGAGGAAACAAGGTGATAAAGATAAATATTCTGGTAGAGGTAAGGATAAAAAGATCACCAAATAAAAAAGTAGATGTTTTTTTTCAAAAAATGAAGATGATGATGATAGTGAGACTGAATCTGAAAAATCTATTACTAAGAAAGCTAGAGAGAGTACCTTTTTCTAACATTGAATAATGATATTTATTAGAACAGTAACACTGAAGAAGAAGAAGATCAATATGAACAATATCTGAATGATTTTTTAAGAAAGATCAGAAGGCTAGATAATGAAAATTGGAAATTGAAAAATGAAAACTCTTCATCAAATGACCAAGAAGGTTTTCCTGATAAGAAAGAAAAATTTGATAAGGAGATTGATGATCTGAAAAATTTTATTGAGAGTTAAAATAATCTAAATGACCATATGTAGGTAAAACTAAGGGAAAAAGAATATGAGTTGGAACATGTATAACATATTGTTTCTAAAGTTGAGAAAATGGTAAGGAGGTTAAAAAACTTTGTTACAGAAGTTTGTGAATGTTTTGATAAAAATTAACCTAAGGATCAATATAATTTACCTTCAATGGATAATAAGAAATATAGAACTAGTTTTGATAAGAATAATGCTGGAAAGGATAATTATGTGGTAAAAGTTACCAATACCGAAAAATTAGAAAAGTATAAAAATCATGAGACTATAAATATTTCTACTAATTCTAGTTCTGGTATGTCTGAATAGAAATCTGAACTGAAGAGGAATGTTATAATTTAAAATATGAAGTCTGATGGTCAGAAAAGTTCTATTAAGAATATTTCTAGGAAACATGTTGACGAATCTAGTCAATATATAAGTTTCACAGGTATGTATTCATTCTATGGACACTGCTTGTATTGTTGTGGATTCAGACACATGGAAAATTTGTGTTGGTTCAAACAACAATATTACTACTATTCCACAAGATTTTAAAGACAATAAATGAGGTGGAGTTAATCATTTCAAAAGAAAAAATGTCAAAATAAAGTCCAAAAGATATCTGATAAAGTTGTTTTGAATGTTGAGAATATGTTCCGACCACTGAAAACTATCTAAAAAAGATGTGATCAACTTGGAAATCTTCCTAAGTGTTGTCTAATTGTGTTACCATAACAAGAAACGTGTTTTAAAAATTCTCAGAATTCATAGATTTTAATGGCTAAAAAGTAAATATTTATTAGGTCCAAAAATAAAGAGTGCTTGGCTGTCTAGCCAAAACACATTGAATTGGATAGGAAATTTGATGAAGCATAGCAGAAAATGGTAGAAATGGATGAAAATAAAACTCTTATTGTTTAAACCTCTTTGAAAGTTATGAAAGGAGAATAACCCGGGATCCTTCATAGTGGTTGTTCGTCTCATATGAAAGGATACTTAATGGTTTTAAAGAATGTGAAATATTTCAAAGAAGGAACATTTACATTTGGAAATGATGAATCTTTAAGGATTAAAGGTGTTGGATCAGCCACCATTGGAAATAAAAAGATGAAATCCAGGAAAACACTATATGTTGATGGGATGAAATAAAACCTGCTAAGTGTGTCACAACTATGTGATGAGGGTGAAAATTTTATCTTCTAAAAATATGGGTTTTTTTAAAACTAAATATTATGGAAATGTAGTTACAAGAGGCCAATGTACAAGAGGAAATTTTTTCCAAGTTGGTGAAGTACAGAAATCTTGTTACATTGGGGTGGTGGATGAAAATCAGTTATGGAATATAATTATGGGACATATGTGTCATAGACATATGTGAAAGTTATAAAAGAGAGTGTGTGTCCTAGATATTCCTGATTTATCAAGAATAAGAGGTTGGTGCTGCACTATTTGTGAGAAAGTGAATATTAAAAAATCTATACAGAAGAGAGATGAAATTCGCTCAAAACAACCCTTGGAGCTTATACATTCTGATATCTATAGACCAATGATCTAGTAATCTACAAATGGTGATAAGTACTTCATTGCCTTAATTGATGACTTTACACACATTACTTGTATTATGTACATGATACATAAGTCAAATGATCTGAAAATGTTTAAGAGATTTATGAGGAAAGAAGATAATGAATGTGAGTATTCAATGAAGAAGTTGAGAACTGATAATGGTGGGGAGTATATGGATAATTATTTTGAAAGTTATCTTGAGAAGCATGGAATTGGGCATGAGTTCAGTTCACCATACACACCTCAAGAAAATGGGGTTGCTGAAAGAAAGAATATATGTCTAGTGTAAATGGGGATAAGTATGTTACATGAACATTGTATTTATCATTATTATTTGAGTTAATCCATGAGGAATTCTGTGTATAATAAAAACTGATGTTTTTATAGGAAAAACTCAGATATGACTCTATACGAAATGTTCTATGTAAAAACTCCATGTATGAAACACTTAAGAGTTTTTGGGAGTCCATAAATTATAAAGAAGAAAGGTGGAAACCTTGGAAAGTTTTGGAAAAGAGGAGATGATAAAATTTTTATTTTATATGATCTATAAATAAGAGGATATAGATGATTCAACAAAGAAACATGAAGAATTATTGATTTTAAAGATGTGAATGTTTTTGAGAATTTTGAGAAAGAAAAGAATTCATATGCTGATATGGATGTTGAGTAGGATAGAGAAGATTTTGTTAACAATTATGATAATACTACAAACAATGTTAATTCTACTAAAGAAGATGAATTAGAATCAGAAATCTCAAGTGATGGAGATGAAATTCTAACGGATCATCATAGGATAAGGAAACAAGCTGATGATCAGTAAATTATTGGAGATAAACATCAAAGAGTTCAAATAAGTAGAACAACATATTCTATTTCACACACTTCTCTCTATTAAAAAGTTGAACCAAATGATGTAAATGAAGTATTCGAGCATCTATAATGGGTTCAAGCTATGAAGGAAGAGCTTGATCAAATAGAGAAGAATGATACTTGGGAAATTATACCCAAGCTAGATAACAAGAACATTATTTTTACGAAGTGGGTTTTCTGGAAATAGTCGAATGAAGAAGGTAACGTAATAAGAAATATAGAAAGACTGGTTCAAAAAGGTTATTAAAAAATTTAATGCATTTATTTTTAAGAAAACTTTTATTTAGTGGAAAGGTTAGAAACAATCAGAATCTTTCTTTCTATTTCTGCACAACGATGTTAAAAAATCATTCAAATGGACGTAAAATCCTCATTTTTGAATGGGGATATTGATGAGGAAGTTTAAATTAATCAAACTTGTGTATTTATTATTGGTAAGGATGAAATTTATATGTGCAGGTTAGATAAGGCATTGTATGGGATAAAACAGGAACTGAGGGAATGGTATTCTAAATCAGATACTTGCTTGAGGAAGATGAATTTCAAGAAAGTTAGAGTTAACAATAATATTTACATCAAGGATTGTCAGGTGTTGTATCTCATCATAATTTTTTATGTCGATGAAATTATCTTTAATGGAAATGATGAAAGATCATGTAAAATATTTTATGGGAAGATGAAGAAGTCATTTAAGATTTTCGTGCTGGGGGAAATGAAATACTTTATTGGGTTTCAAATTTTATAAATAGGAACCCATTTTTTACATCTCAAGAAAAGTATGATAAATAACTTCTAAAGAAGATTGGCATGGAAAATTGAAAACTAGTTTCCACACCGATTTCAGTGGGGACCAAGTTGTCTAAATATAGATAAGGTAAGGATGTTGATCAAAAATAATTTTAAAAGGTTTCTAAAAGTATTTTATATTTGACTGCCTCAAGATCTGACATTGTCTATGTTGTTACCTTATGTGTAAGATTTCAGATCCCTCATAAAATATCACATTTGATTTCTAAAAAAAATAGTTCTCATATATATCATAGGAATTTTTTTTGGAATCAGGTATGATGGCTTAGAAAATATTGATATGTTCAGGTATTCAGATGTTGATTGGGAATGATACATTGATGATAGAAGATCCACATCTGGTGGACTTTTCTTTTTTGGGGGAATGTTGTGTTTGTTTTCATTAAAGGAAATAGAATTCAGTAACTCTTAGCATAGTTAAATATGAGTGTGTTGATTCAACTCAAGATGCTACCAAAATCATGTGGATGAAGACTAAGTTGGAATATCTCCCTGTTGAAGTAAAGCTACCCATGCTCTTGGGATGTGTAATCAGAGTGAAATCAATCTTACAAGGAATCAGGTGTAACATTCTTGTTCAAAACACATAGACATAATGTACAAATTCATCAAAGAAAAAGTGGAGAATAATTAATTGAGGATGGAGTACTTTTCTACATTGGAAGAAGTTGCTAACATATTCAAAAAACCTTTACTAAGGGAACCATTTTCTAAATTAAGGTTTAACATGGGTGCCCAACCCCTTTCTCATCAAGGTTGAGGTACATGTATCTGTCCCCACTCTCATATTACCTTTGGATAGTGGTTTCAAGTGGAATAATTCTTTCATTAATATATCCTTATGGAAGCATGCATAAAGGGGGAGTTGTTGGTAAGATGTGAATCCAATACATATGTGTGTGAACTATTCCAACTATTTTTTGGAGTGGTTGTAGGAACGAATGTTGTTATATTCCAGCAAAGGTGAAGAATTAAATAATGTTAAATTAGAAACATAAAATATGTTCTGAAGATGGATAATGATATATGATCATGAAATTTCATAGTCAATACATTGAGACAACATGGTTTTGGCTGTCAATAATTATTTTTTCTTACAATGAGTTAGCCCATGTATGCTTAGAATTATTGAAAACTAATCCATTTCTTATGGTTAAAATGTTCAATTATTTATGAAACTTTGTTGAAAAAAAATATAAAGTGGGAGATTTTTGGGACCAAGTTTGATGGAGAAGGAAGTAAGAAGAGTTTTTTGTTATAGAGTGTTGTCATTTATTATCATAGAAGATAAATCCATTCACTTTGTAAAGGTATTAAAAATGAGATGATTATTTTCTGATTTGTATTTCCAAAATAACGTAAGTTTGGAGAACTAGTGTTGCAATACTTATTATGGAAAGGGGGAGTAAAGGTGCTTCCAGTCGTATTGAGTTTTTATTGGGAGGAAAGATGCCAGTGGAAAACATGGACGGTTTAGTACATTCCGTTGAAAATATGAAGATGCAATAGGTGTTCAATCAATGACTATATATCACAGAAGATATGATTTGTGATGAAAGTAGTTATTTACTGAAAAATATAAATAACAATGAAGTTTCATTGGTGTTCTTTTCCAAGAAAATTTATGGTGTCACTGTTTCCCAATGTTTGCAAATGTTTTGGGGCTAAAAATAAGGAGATGGAGAAATGTAATTTTGGAAAAGGATGTTCTGCGCAAGTTTGAAGATGGACTGGTATGTCGCCTGCAAGTGGAGTTCCAAGATCCAAATATCAAAAAATGGAGAAGGCATGAAGTGTGTGAAAGATTGAATAAGTGTGCAAAAGATGATGTTTCCATGAAATAGACTTATGTTCCTAATGCGACGTTAAATGGGGTTTTTCACGACACATTATGATCTTTCACGACACATTAGGGTTTTTGTGTTCGGGGGTCAATGAGACTTATAAATAAGAGGTGATCCACTCTCATTTGTAGAGCTCTACACATAGCGAAATCTCGAGCTCTGAGGCACGAAAGAATTTTAAGTATATGGAAGTGCACAAAAAAATAGTGTTGCACACAAGAAGGTGAAGTTACATGAAATATTGAAGTTGAGTACAAGAGGTGTTTCATGACAATAGTAAAATATTGCGTTCATGGCATAAAATTTTAGAAAAAGACACCTAAAAGGGTGAAAAAATATTTTGGGTTCTTTGCACATATTCAGAAGTTTATAAGATAGTTCTTACCGGCTTCTGGGTAGGAATGTGAAGATTTGTACTTTAGAGAATACACCTGTTCAATTGTAAGGAAGCACTGAAATGCTATAATTCCCTATTTTTTCAAAGAGGGTGCACACACACCTGTCGATTGTTTTCCAAGTGTTACATGAGTGTAAGGGAATGTCCTACTCATTGAATTCCACATCAAAGGATTATTTTATAGTTTATTCTGTGTTACTATATTTTTTCCATACCATACCAAGGACGTAGCTACTCTTGTTGAGTAGTAAACCTTGTAAATGTTGTGTTTCTTTGGTTGTGTGCATTCATCAAGGAAATAACTCTTTAACAGGAGGTGAATGTTGTTTCAAAAAGGAAGGAAACCTAAAATAAAAATATATCACTGACTCAACCCACCCACTCTCAGTGATACTTAGATCTTTATTGGGCAAATTCAATGGTTACTCATAACCTGGATGAGTAGTGATGTATTTTGGCTAATTTTTGATTGGTCGATGAATTATTTTCATTTCTTATTGGTCTATGATACTCACTCATTTGACAAGTTTTGAATGTTTCATGTCTATCAGATTATATACATTAATGGTGTTCCCATGATCATTGTATCAAATAGAGACTCATGGTTTATGTCATGGTTTTGGAATGGATTAAACAAGTTCTTGGGGACTCAGACAAGATTGAGAAAAGTGTACAATACCCCCTTTGTATGGACAATCACAGTAGATGATTACTATATTGAAGGATATTCTATGACCCTATGTTTTGAAATTTGGTGGATCTTGGGATGAGAAAATATCCATGGTGGAGTTTGTTTAAAAACTTTTTTCCATGATTTCATACATATAGAACATATTACATTCTATATGGTACTTTCTGTCATTCGTAGCTTTCTTTGAATTTTTCTGGTCTGGTAGTGGTTGTGGGGAGCAGTATGGTACATGAGATCTCTTGGAGAGAGTGTAGAAGATTTAGAAGGGGTCAATCATAGATCAAATCAGAAAAAAGTATTATTCCAACCATAAGATCAGACCTTTATAATTATTTGTTGTCCATAGGGTTTTTTAGAGTGACTCATTGGTTATGAAACTTATAGTTGAGGAAGAATGAGAAGCTAGATCCATGTTATGTTTGAACCTTTGAGATCATTGAGTAGATTTGAATAGTGGAATAACATTATGATCTTAATTTTCACAGTCAGGGTATGCATGTTGTGTTTCATGTATCATAGATTTAGAGGTACATGCATTATCCCTTTCCTATCATCAACTATGAGGATGTTGAGCTAGTGAATAACACATCATACCTGGAGTGGTTGATGTGTATAGTATGTCAGAACAATAAATTCATATGAATTTAGATAATTACAGTTGCCTAAATATTGTAGCATCATAGAAGAATACAAGATAATATTTAAGATTGAGAGGTAGATGTTTGGGATCAATGGCCCAAGTTGTTTGATCAGATTCATTGAAGGTGATACATGAGGATGTAAAGTCATTATAGGGGAGAAATTTTAACGTCTCACTCAATTTATGTAGGAGATATTTTCATTTTATAAACTTTTTCATTCCATATTTTCTCTTCCATTTTATGGTGGTTTAGGGGTTTTTTTAAAATGGTGTCCGAGAACCAAAGGATAGAATTTGTAAAATGGTTGGGTAGTGTGGTAATTGGAAAGGTTCCACCAGATCACCAGTGGGGATACAATAGCTCAAATGATTTATGTAGAACCCTTTATAATGATGTGGGGTCACACTTATAGTAACCCAATATTTTCATACGTCAATACTACTTATTTTTATATGAATATTCTATACATTACAAAAAAACATGTCCAAGGAAAGTATAGGATTAGTGTGTTTGGAGACTAGACACCCAATATTTTTATTTAATGATTGATCTTAAATATCTCCTATAAATATATACCCCCTCATTTCACTTAACATACATACCCTACTTAAAACCTTTCATTATTACATGTGGAAATGAAACACAAGAATGTGTGATCTTAGATTCTCCAAAATGGTAAAGATATGAGATTTAAATTTATGCTTATATGAAAGCATAAGATAATTATAGTTGTATGATATCAAGATAAAAAATTATAAAGTTCATACCCAATCGGTCATAGATAATAAACATGAGTCACAAAACATAGAATTATCATTCCAATATACATGATTCATAAGAGTTTGAAATCGTCATAATTCATGAACAATAATACCATGTCATAAAATTGAAGCACCAACATAGGTATATAATCCATTTCATATGGAACAGTTAACTATGAAAACAATAAAACACAGTGGATCAAGACTTATAACCTTTTTATTATAGTGAATCAATCATACCAACTTGTTTCCCTTAGTGGATCTACCCCATCAACATGTTTCCCATTATTATCTTATGAGTGATAATGATTTACTGAATTTATTAGAGGGATATATAATTCTTAACCCACGAATTACATAATGAAATCCATAATTATGTTTTTCATAATATCATAAAATATTCATCATATCATCATATTATAGCCTCTATAAATAATACAGGTCTCATAAAAATTTCATCAAGTCATCATAGCATAACCTATGAAAATAAATGGGTTCCATAAACATCTCATCAACATAAACATAAACGGTCTAGATAAAGAGTAAGTATTGTGTCATTAAAATATATCCCCAGTAAATAATAAGTAACATGAAAGGATACAATCATATTTATATAATTCCATTCAAAGATCATTATAAATTTTATCAACAAAAATGGCCTTTTCACATTGAAAATAACTTTTTAGATAAAACAATTTTAAAAATAATATGGAAAACAATTTATTTTAAAACAAACTTTAAAATTTGTAAAATAATATTAAAAACATTTAGTGGTCATGATGGTGTAAAATTTCATACATGTTGTATAAATTAAAATATATATTCCATTCACATTTTTAGAAAAAAGAAAAAAGTACTTCATTTGGAAAATGAAAGGAAGATTATTTTTAAATAATTTTTTGAAAATTAAATAATTGGAAAAAATAATTTTACCATAACAGTATGATATTAAGATATCTATTAAGAAAATATTTAGAAAACATGGATTTTCGTGAGAAAACATTTTCTATAGAAGAGAAAAATAAAGTCGTTTTTCATTACAAATATTCTTTTGGTCTCTTATGTTATGAAAGAGAGAAAAATGAAATTTTTTTATTATTAATAAAAAAATATACTAAAATAAAATGAAAGGGGTATTTCAAATAAGAACCATATAATTTTTTCAGAAAAAATTCAAGCATAAACAATCCTGATTAATGTATGATTGAAACATAAATCCATTACCTCGAGTTTGTCTCAATTTAAAAGTAATCTATCCTACTATATAATAAATTTATATTTATTATAATTCAATAAAAAAGTCATATACATAATTATAATATCATATGTGATCCCCATATAATATCTCACAACCCTTTTATTAATAATTCTTTATTAAAATTATCATTTTTTGTTGTCAATAATTTCATTTTTCTTGAGAATGTCGATTCAGAAGATTCATTCCTTAAAATTTTATCATAATAATATCTATAATTTGATTACACATATAAATAGCATATATTTTCTTATATATTAATTTAGATTCATATATAAAAGTTAGATATATAAAAATGGATTTCACTATTCATGGAGACGGTAGTTCGTACGTATGCTAGAAACTTGTTTCCATTTTTGATGGATGTAACCAAAGAAAGGTAAATAATAATAATTATTTATACAATAATTATGTTATCATATATATCATATATACTCATTAAATTTACCTTTATCACATTCCATGAAAAGTATAAGTAAAAAAATCATATCACTTCAAGAGGCGGATGTCCTGCATACACACGAGCGTCATTATCATATTCCTACAAAATAAAAATACAAAGTTATATGTGATAATATAAAAAATAATATTTTTTCATGAAAACAATATATATAGTTTAAAACCATTGTTATAACAATCCTTTAAAGACGATGATAAAAATCAAATTTTGTCGATTCTTGAGGCTATAGTCCGTCGTACATACAATCAAATATTTTGTTTACCATTTGAGGGAAGAGGAGAAAGAAATAGGTCATACCCTTATAATAAAAAGAATCTAATTTTGTGAAATGTACTATGGATATTATATCATTTTATTTTAATAATATTTTAATGGAATGTAAGAATTAATAAAACCAATACCCCCTATTAAGAACAATGTATCTTCTTCGGACAATCTCTTTAGGTTGGAATCAAAACCATTCGTAGGAGGGATTGTCAATATAACGTGGAGTCTAGGTTTTGGTGAAGGAATTATAGAAGTGATTTGGTCAAGGATTTGATGAAATGAATTTATTTTTATGTTTGAATAAAAGAGGATAGGAGGTTCTCCCTTAAAATTGTGGTAGAGGACACAATTGGAATTTTTGAAAAGAATAAAATATTTCCACATTTTACAGAGCCCAAATGGATACAAAATGTACCATTACAAAAAATATGATGATATAACATAACACTATTTCATAAAAATGTTATTTAAACATATTTAAATTCATTTTAATCTCTTATCTTTAAAGTTTGACCCCCTAGTAAACCTTTTTATACCTAAACTGTGGAAACCAATTTTTTACATTTTTTATAATTCATCATAGTTGAAAATTTAGTTAAACTTATTAGATAATATTATTTATACTTATTCTAATAATTTAATCCATTTTATTAAATTTAATTCATAGATTTTGTACAATTTAATTTCAAATTAAACCCATAAGCATGATTAAATATTTGTTCTTCAAATAAGAATATTTCACAAGTATGAAAAGTTTTTATATCAAAAATGAATATAAAATTGATTCCAAATAACTATATTGACTTAATAATAATATTATTTAACTAGTTTTACTTTTGATACAATTTAAAAAAAAAATTATATTATTAATTTCCTGAAACAAAAATGCAATTCCAAATCAAAATCATTATTTTTAATTATTCATTGAAAAGTAAAACTTTTCATAAAATTACAATAAATTCACTCTATGATAATTTTCAGATGAATATTTAAAAAATAAAGTTAATTATTTATAAATAAATTTTACAAAATTGGGTAAATGTTTATTTTAAAATAAGTGCATAAAACATGATACAATATGTTTTAGATGATTTTGTTTTCTATACATAATACTAGATTTATTATTATACAATGCCTAGAAAAACTGATACATAAATAATAAAAAACTTAATTAATATATAATGTTTATGTTTCATGAAAACCATTCACTAATAGTGATTAATTTAAATTTTTAAGGTAAAATTCAATTATGTGCATAAAATCAAATCTTTAGATAAAAAATTTATTTTTAATTGGGTTTTATTTTCATTTAATATCAATTGATAACCAAATAATAAATTTTATATATGTTTTAAACATGAAATCTCAAAATTTAGTTAATTATATTCATATAATCTATTCTAATGGCAAAAAAACAACTTCCATATTATATAATAATGTTTTAATAGTATAATGAGGTTTTTTAAACTCAGTGTTGCATGTAACACGTGTTATAAAGGAAATTAAATTTATTGAAAATATATTTTATAAAATAATAGGATGATACACCACTAGCGATCTAGTGGTTCTAAAAAATCCCTAATATTTCTACAAAATACACCAGCCTGCTGATGAGGCCCATCGTCACACTAGTGTAGTCTGACGAAGTGTGAAATAAATGAACCCCATTGAATTCTAATTATACTATGTTTTTACTACCTTAATTCAAGAATTCTTACCATAAACCACCTATTTTTAATTTATGACCTCCACTTCTTACTCTTGTACTCCCCCTTTATTCTCTATATGACTCTTCGACATTTGATCGATCTGGTGATGCAAGAATTGTAAGTTTTCTCTAGATCAATGCCAAATTCATCATCCTTATTATGAGATGTTCATGTATCCATAATGGACCTATGTTTTCTATGTAGATCAGATGATTATTTCTTCACTTATTCAATGATCAGTGATTAATATATGGAATTAAAAATGACTCTTAATCAGATCAAGATCTACCATTAACTATGATAATATTATGGGTATGCGTTCATGGATCATCTTATTAGACCTCTTATTGATTACATATTATTGTTAGAACATTAATCTGTTGATGATATATTGGTATATTGGATGTAGATTCAATGTGTTAATGATATCCCGGTGACCATAGATATATTTCTCATGAACGGTAAACTTTTTTGGGCAATTAATTATAGAAAAATCATCTTGAGACCTTATTCTTCTTGAATCTCATATTTAATTTCTATTATTATGATGTATTCATAAGGATAAATGTTTATTTAATAGAATATGGTTATTTTCTATAATTTACAATGAATTCATGATCCATTATTGAATCAAAAATTGATCTGTTGAATTGATGTCCTCTCCTTCAATATATCTTGGAACAAGTACTGTTGAAAACCATTTGGAGTTATATGATTTTTGAACTACCCATGTTTACATGTATTGACATTAGGTATCTTTTCTAAACACTTGATGAATTAGAACACGATATAGGCATCCTAGATGTGTGGGATAGTTTTCCATGGGTGTAAAACATGTTTTAGTCTTTGATCCTTTGAGGAAATTTGGAGTGATTCATCAATGAGATTGAGGTAGGAAGTTCCTTACTATTTATGGACTTATTTATCATGTTTTCATGATTTGTATGGTTATTCTTGATAACCCTTTCTTGTAATTTGATTTCATGTGGGTGTGTGAGTAGCCCTCGACACCCTTTATTGATGTGTGATCATATGATTTTAGTATAGCCTCTTAAGAACTATTCTTGATATTCCTTATTGTTTTGTATTATGATTTGTAATGTTTGTGACATTTCATAGCTGGTGGAACAATGTTTCAGGTATCAGGATGATCTTATTTCTCTTTTTTAGTTAGATGAGCCCATGGAGGGAGATCATGATGACATGATAATGGTTGTGGACTAAGGTCCATTGATAGTATTTGTAAGATCACATACATGTATATTTATGTAGGCGTAGACCAAGCATCATAATTGATAATTCATCAAAGACTGGATGTAGTGGGATAATTCTATTTAGGAGTGATGTATTTTGTAATTACATCCAACATGTTATGTGGGATTTAACATCAAATGATGTTAATGACCACCACCAGAGTGGGGCATTCAGTGTTTTGTTAAGTGAGAAACTTGGGGATTGGACCGATAGGCATAGAGTGTTAAACATTGAAGGGAATTGAGGCATTTCTCATGATGTTAGTTTGACAAACATATACATCCTTACCAGTATCATTACAAAGTTGGAGGGGTTTGGGTTCATGGAATCCATTTAAACACACAATGAATTAGAACATGTTTGGTTTTATGTTTATTTGAGAGTTTTCTTATGTATTGAAATACATTGTTTTCTATTATGCGAACTTATGTTATGGATTTTTAGTGGGTTATTGATGTGTTTATTAATCATACCCCCATTAGAATATCTATGTTCATACAGACTTCAAGACTATGGATCTAGTGAAGGGTAAGATCCCTATGATAGGGAGTTGAGGTGATGGATGTATAGTGTCGAAGGTGATGTTGGAATATACTCAAAACTTATTCTGCTACTTTTTTTTATTTTCATCATTGATTTTTGGGTTTTACCTACCACATTTATGGGTCCTTGGTTTATTTTCCTATATGACTTGAAGAAATTTTATTCCATTTTATATTAAATTAATTTTTTATTTAATTTCATTAAAACATTATAGTGTTTTTCCTTGTTTAATTTATACTTAGCATCAGTCATCCCACTGATGGAACTTGAAACCTAACTTCTATTTGGAAACCTCTTCTGTATGGGGAGGTATGCATGAGGTTATGTGGAACATTGGCTCAAAAACAATTATTTGGGTTAGGGTATTAGAGTTGAGTATGAATTTCCTAATGAATCTTGAATATACCCATATGGTCAAAATAATCTCAATTATGATGATTAATTTTTATCAGATATGATTACCCTTATTGAGAATTTGACCACTCCCCCTTTATATGATGCCATTTACCCAAGTTATGGAGAAGATTATAATATATAAGAAATATATAAGAAACTACAGTGTGTATAAATTATAGATAAATGTTCACAAGTGTTGTAAAATATGTTTCTCATATGGATAATCCTTAATGAATCTAAAACTTATATTTTTAGTTTTATGGGATTACTTGTGAGATGAAAATTATACCTTATATAAGTGTTTTAAAATAAATTAATGTATTTATTGAGCCACAATAATTGATATCAGAGTATATTTTAGATTTATTTGAGGAATTTATGCTATTCTAATCATAATCATGAGAGAACTTTAGAAAAAATCATAAGGGTAAGTCTTAATATATGTTAACATTATGTGTTTGTTGTAAAATTTTGATTATGTGGTTTTCTTAGTAATTTCATCCTTCTCTGGGTACATGAAAGTGTATGTATCTATAGAACAGATTCCCCAAGGGTTAATCACATAGAAAAAGTATGATTGAGTATCAACTCAATATTCACACTATTATACGATGAGTAAGCCAAAG
This sequence comes from Viscum album, assembly GCA_963277665.1. Taxonomy (NCBI): domain Eukaryota; kingdom Viridiplantae; phylum Streptophyta; class Magnoliopsida; order Santalales; family Viscaceae; genus Viscum; species Viscum album. The sequence continues at coordinate 1,642,835,756 of OY728165.1, forward strand.
ACAATACACTTGGACATACACTCCAAATGGAGTTACATTTCTTAATCACATTATCATTAGAAGAGATTGTGATGGATTTATATCCTAATTATTCTAATAAATTAGGTTAAGGAATATGAGAGATCACACCCTAAATAAACTAAGATTAAACTGAGAGATATTTTAGTTGAGGTAAATACTAATGTACAAATTTAGAAGATATGGAAAATATAAGGATGAATTTATCATGTAATTATATTAAAATAATTCTCTAATGGATTTAATTACTCTGAGTACCTCCTTTTTTAGTAATGGTTGAACCCTAAAGGAACCTAGTAAAAAATGGATATCATTGATAATGCTGATACTATCTCTATAATAAATCAAAGGGAATAATATATGGAGTGATGAATCTTGTTTTTATTCCAAACTAGTTATCATGAATCACAATTAACAATTTGATCTTAGATGAGTTTACCAAAAAATCAAAAAAGATAAGTATGAAGTCTCATGGTTGTTTTGGTGATAAATATGGTGAAGGAAAAATGATTAAATTTCCTTTTTTTCAAAAATTTGGGATGATAAATCTAGGGGAATATCATCAAGAAATTAGAAGATGGTTTATATTTTGTAAAGGATGTCACAGATCATTTTTTTCTGTATAAGTGAAGTCCTCAGTGGATATAGTGAAAAGAAAATAATTTCATCCTAATATACCACTAAAATATTAATGCCTTAAATGTAAAAAACATGGGAATTTCTTAAATCAATTCTATAATCCAAGGGTTAATGAGGATGATAAGCATAATTTTTTTAATACTAATAGAATAAGGGAATGTCTTTGCAAACACAATAAGAGAAGTAAGTTCCAAAAATGATGCAGAGTGAAAAAAAACAATCATCCAAACAATAACCATGAGTGTTGTTGTTTTTTATTATTCATTCCACTCCTTTAAACCTAGTATGTTCTCTAAGAACATAAAATAATGACATAGATGATTAGATGTTGAATTTTTAATAAAAATTCTAGTGTTATAATTAAAATAGAGAGATCATATTATATATCTCAAATAAAATAATAATCTGTTATCATAACAAGGTAGGTGATGAAAAATCTTGGAAAATTGGTCCCATTATATTATCCATAACACCAAAAATGATATGAATTTATCTTAAAAAGATAGAAAGAAACCCCCTTATGGTGATATGTCTATTATGAATGAATTTATTAGTTTCCTCGACATACTAAACATAAAAAGGATGATAACTCTCATAAAATAAAATCACGAGTCATGCTTATCCTAGCGACATCATTAAAAATTTCATTAGTGAGTAATTATTAAAATTTCGAGGGAATGATTTATTTGTGGGGGAGAATGTAATGACCTGAAATTCCACTATGTTTTATCCTTAAATAAATAATAAATTAATATATTGGTTTATGAAAGAAACCAAATTATAATATATAAAATTTATATGTTAAATTTAACTTTAACCATTATAATATAGTCATTAAATTAGAAGGTATAAAAGGGAGTAACCATATTATGAAATATCTGAATAAATTTGAGAGATATGGAATTTTTTAGTTGAAGTCTTCTATATGAAGCTTATTTTCTTGTGCTTGAAACAGAGGTATCTTCACTAGGTTTTTCATTAGACCAAGACTAATCCAAACATAAAAAATTATGGTATCAATGAAATAATATGTGAGGGAAGTTTAAACTCATATAAATTTCCATGAGATCTATGTTTCCAGAATCACCAGCCTCGACAGGCACAATAGGTGGCCTTAATCTTACATATATAATAGATATTTTAAGGGGATATGTAACTAGATATTAGGATTATATAACCATGTAATTCTTAATGATATAATTTTCCTATCACATATATTTTACACATTTTTAATTTTGATATTTAATAAAAAAATCGTTTATACAATAATGAATTGATAACACAAGTGAGATAATTTTATTCACAAAAATATATAAAAAAATTTTATTTTCATTATTTAGTGAAACTAAATATATTAAATGTGTACAAAAAATATATATTTATATAATGAAATAACACTAATTTGATTATTATAAATAAAAATAATAAATTTTAATACATTGAAACGTTATTTTCCTATATAAAATATTTTCATGATATGTTTTTATTAAAAATGAAAATATTAAAATCTTGAATTTGAATTTGAAAAAATACAACTAATTTTTTTATTTTATAATGTCAATATTAAATAAATATTAATTTATTATATCTTTCTAATTGATTTTTAGGGGAATATTGAAAAATACAGTTTTTACCAAATTTGTAATGTTTATAACATTATAACCAAGATATAAGAGCATATAAAACCTGATAGTTGACCTAATATGTATTTAACAGTAAAAATATATATTTTGAAAATATTATTCATAAATTTTAAGAACATAAGTAATATTTTACAATAAAAACTATTCTTGGTAATTTCATTTAATTAAATATTATTTTAGAAAATTTTGTTTCTGGATTAATTTTAAAGCCATATAAATGTTATTTGTTCTATATGAAACCAATTAATATCATAAATATTATTTTAATTCCTTATATTAACATTCATATACATATTAATCTTTAAAAAAAATCATAAAAATATTTTTATATTCATTACAAGTTCAAATGTTAAAATTGATTTTTATTACACATATAAATTTAATCTGATAAAATTTATTTCATATTTGAAAAAATTAGGTCTAAATTATTTAATAATACCCACTATATTTTTACACGTGAAATTTAAATAACTTATGTAAAAACTATTTAACACATTAAAATCTAAGACAATAAAATTAATAAATTCAGAGGTAAGGGGCTTCAAACTTGTTAAAAATATGTTTCTAATTGACATTTTGAGAGATTATATAAATTATATAATACATCGCTTATTTATGCATCATTTTTGTATCCACCTTAATTATTTAACATGGCCTCCCTTTATATAAATTTGATATATTTTCAAAAAATGTTATTCTCCCCATTTACAAAAGGGGACTATCACCACCCATTCAAGTCCACTCTATGAATTAGAATTACTATTGAAACCATTACCTCATACCTTACCTTATCGTAGTATTACTCTCCCTTATTCTTATGGTAATAAGATATTATCCAAAGTCTTCCATTTCCATGAATTACTTTGAAAGAAAATTCAAAATCTCAATGTAAGTGCTTCTCACTCTCTAATACTTTTTGTTGTCTATATTTTATTTCCTTAACATATATTAACCATTATGACATGATAACTTAGTTATTACCTATATATTAAGAAAATCAGGACTATGGGATATACATTATATACCCTTTGACATTTCCCATAAGATATTATTAATTTCCGATCATGCATATGTATGGACAACCACCTCCATAGAACAATGCATTCTATTTTTATTTTTCATGATTCATGTATGGTATTAAGGTTTAATTTAAATAATTAATGTGATATTTATAAAATTTATAAAATTATTTAAATAAATTTCATTCCATGACTTTCTCCCATTTTATGAAAAAACAAGAACATCCTATAATCGTGCATGCGCACTATCATCTCTATAAACATGATGTATTATTTTTCATCTAATATTTATTTTATTATCCATTTATTTTAATTTATGATTTTAAAAATAAAAAAATCCAAATAATATAATTATTTTTAATTTATAATGAAATTATTCAAAAATAAACTATCTTCTTGCCTTACGCACCCATCAAATTATAGCACGTTCTTGGCTATGTTGGTTTTACCACCTAATTAAACACTATAATAAATTTATATAATGGATGAATATTGGAAATTTTATATATGCTTATATATGATGTATAAATTTATATAATGAGCATTTTTTCTAAAATTTTAGTAGAAAATTTTAACTTATTATTTAAGAAAACACTATTCGTTCACTAAGAATCCTTGAAACATGTACATCAATGAATTCATAAATAAAGATCATAACCAAAAAACCATAAAATGAAGTTGAATAATTATTAATCAATAAAAATTATCAATTCTAGTTCCTTTTAGGATCTATGATTGAGGAACCTTTGGAGACCAATTAATAACAAAACATATATTACAAAATGAGTTTAAAATGATCAATATTAGTCATACCTGATTTTGAAAGTAGATAATAACTCACTAATATAAATTCATATAGTAATTATAAATGAAATTTAATAATTTTTTTATATGAAAATGGTTTTTAAATAGATGATTATTATTTTTTAATTATAGAGGAGAATAGAGTGCATTCGACTAATTAGATAATCATGGTAATAGTTTTTTGTCTCAAATATAATTTTTTGGGACATATTTCATTTTTTGCACCATGATATATTTGATATGGTGTGTTTACTAAAAAAATAATTAATTTTAAAATAATTATGTAATTAATTTGGTTTAAATATCAATATCATGTTATTTATTTAAATTATATGTGATGAAAATGCTATAAAGGTAGTGAGGGTTTATTTGTCAAAATTACTATTTCATGACACATACTTCTTGTTAAGAATAACTTTATTCTCATATGTGGTATAAACTAGCCATTTAATATGTGATAAAATCAATTATCCTTTTTTAAGAAATTATATGTTCAATTGCATTCTTTATATACATCAAGGGTTTTTATTTGAATGTCACTCAAGTTGTAAGGTTTTTATTTCCATCCTCATTTTAAAACCGAGACCTCAAAAAAAATGAAAAACCATCATGGGAGTTTGTGTAGTTATTCATTATAAAATAAAAATAATTTTATTCTCCTATATTGATCCTTCTTGTGTTTTTTCTTATATTTACCTTATTTTAAAGCAGATCTTTTGTATTTTTTTTAGGTGGCGTGGTTTTCAACAAATGTTTTTAAAAATGTTAATTTCATTTATGCACCACTACGAATTTTAACGATATACCTATATTTATTTAAAAAAATTACATATTTCATTTTCAACAACCTTGAGATTATTTGAAAATTTCTTAAACAAAAATCACTTAATGTTTTCTCTATGGGTTATTTTTGACAGAAATAATCTATTTTAACATTTTTGTGAATATTTATTTCCTCCGATTTACTAATTTTATAAGTAAATTTATCTCTAACATTTCATGGTTATAAAATAAATTAGTTTTCACATAGATTTATAAAATATTTATTTAAACTTATTTCAAAATAACAATAATATTTCTTATTTTCAAGATATTTTCCAAAAAATACTAAAAAGTATTTTTCATCAAAGTCATTTTATTTTGAAATAACTTATACTTCATCAATGATATTATTCAAGTGTTACCATCAACCTTCTTCCTCAAGATATATTAATTTTCACCCTTTTAATTTAGAGGAATGATTTATTACTACCTTTGTCTCACCAAATCATCTTTAGAGTGTAATCATAGTTTTTATTCCAATAAATTTCCTCTATGAATGTCAATTTTTGATTTAATTGATTGGAGGGAGTTCACTAAGATTCCATACATCAATTTATTAGAGAAATTATTTACTTAATCATGTACACATTAATTATACATTGTAAATGTTATATAATTTATTATCTCAATTGAATATTTTTTACCTGGATATTTATTGAATATCTTTATACATTCATTTATTTTCCTTGAATTTATATTGTTATGATTATTGATGATAAAATTATGATATTACAGTTAAAATGAATATAAAACTCATTTTCATTACAAAGGGTTTTTATGGTGTGTTGTATAAAACTAATTTTCATCCCATGTGTTGTTTATACAAAAAAATGTGAATATGTTGTGTTATGAAACCCATTTTATTTACATAGGTTCTTTCTGAGGATCACTCCAATAATGATGAAGCATATTCATTCTTCTTCATCAATAGATCCAATTAGAGGTATGAAACTTGTCTTCCACTGTTTCTTTTCCCCATATTTCTATTCTATGAATAATTTAAATCAAATAAAGAGAATATTAATTTGTGGAATGTTGGTGATGTTAGTATCCAACTAATCTTCCTAGGATGGGAATTTGATAATGTTTTATTTCAGTTCATTTTTTATTTAAATTTTAATGAATGAAAGCCAACTCAATAAATAGATGAGATTATATCCATATTTTTTATTTTTTTATATTTCTTCCCCTTTCATGACCCATTCATCAATGGTGATTTCTTTGGCCAATGTCTCATCCAATATCCAATATTTTATTGTTTTTCAACTGTTCTTTAGTGAAATGGATTGATACCGCATGTTCGGGTTAAAGATACACATATTAATTGAGGTGCAACAATGATGTTGGAAAATCAGTAATGGATCAAGATGGATTAGAGGTCTCCCATTTTCTTGGTTTGGAATGAAGTGGTTGTATGATACAATGGGAACTGATTCTTAATCGATTTAGATAGCCGAGTTTAGGATAGTGGTGATAACAATTATTTTTCAATCCAAATCCCCATTTTGAGGTTTGATTCTAGAAATAATTATGGCTGTAATATCATGAACATTAATGTGAATCCAAATATGGATTTTTGTAAAAAACTTGACTACACAATATGTAGTATTAATAACACATTCCATATAGGGTCCTTGATTATGGAAACTATGTTTTTGAATAAGTTAATGATCCCACACCATGTAAACCGTACCACACACCATGTGGGCCCTAAAAAACACCATGTGACCTCAAGTTGACATCTCGGCATGTACTCATGGGGTTCATCAGCAGTTACACATCCAGGTATATGGGATGGTACACAGGAACATCCAGATGTACATGGTCACTAGTTTAAAACATGTGAAAGGACATGAACTGGTATGAATTTCATGGAACATGACATATATCAAACTATACATGTTGTGTACTTTTTTAGTGTAGTATAAGGCCCTTAATTTTATTACTTCATACTAGTGTTGATTGGGGGAGCCACCATGGTTTGTTTCATGTGGGGGAACAATGCAACATTACATACTAAGCATAATATTGCCATACCTTGTATGGTAAGAGATATAGACGAAGTTATTGGTTTCCCTCAATGGTCCAGGGTGGGATCCTCTGTCATTCTCTCTTTTCCCTATGTGGTTTTCGTGGAATCGTCATGACCAACACTACATGGTTGGTGATCCTCTATCTAGTGTGATCACACCAGTAGGGTTTGTTGTACTCCCAGTAGACCTGGGAGGGATCCTATATCAGGTATTTGGATTCATTTAGATCTAGTGAGAAATTATTTAGAGAGAACCAATGATCAAATACTTAATAGATGAGCACCACCTATGACAACAAGGATCATGGATAAATCTATCCTAGAAAAGCATTACCATAAAGCCTCGAGCAGAATCTTGTGGGTGGGATTTTGGTTGATACAAAATGGAGGTGTGGTATACTTCCTGAGCATATCTAGGTTTTTTTAATGTTTGATATATTCTTTTGGTTATATGATAACCTTGTATCTTAATTATTTATGTTTACTGATTTTGGTATGTAGAACTAGGTATTATTATACTCACCCATACATAGGATCTACCTTCACTTGTTGTGTCTTATGAAAATTAAATATCATATGATGGATTCATGGAGGGACTAATACCAAGCAGAGAATAGAAAGCCAGATAGAATGAGGTTTGTACTGGTTGTTTCATTTGATACCGTTCCCCTACTACTTAGTATCATGGACTTGTTTTTAATTTTGGCGGTGTTTTATTTGACCCTTTTCATTCTAATACTTATTGTCATGCTATGATTTTGGGATTTAGATATATGAATGAATTTTTATTTTTTTCTACTTTAATTTTAACATTCTATGAGTTTAGAGAGGTTTAATTGTGTATAGTTATATTAGGATAATTCTTCACATGTGTGTGATATGCCTAATCAATTCCGGTCACCATCCCCAAGCCTATTGGAGGCAAGCTTGTCGTAGTGGCCGCTTGGGCCCCAGCGGGTCGGGTCATGACATACCATATCTACAATAACCATATTTTCAACATTCAAAATATTAATGACCATATTTTCAATGAATATGTTTTCAATGGGAATATTTCATTCCTATATATAAAACCTTACTAAACATATTGCATTCACACTACCCATTTCCACATTTTTCATTTTTGATCTCCGAACATGCTTTCTCCTTCTGTGGTATTCTTTCTTATTGTAGGTTTTGTTATACAAATGGTGACTCTTAAAGAAGAAGGTTGTCTAGTGGATTTTCTATTTATGAATATATTGTTATTTTCTATTTATTTTCATATTTTAATTTTTATATTTTTAATAGATATAATCATCCAGGATGTGTAATAATTTGTTTGATATGTTTTTATTGTAACATTTTTGTATGAAAGAAGAATTTGTTGTTAGTTGAATCCCAATCATGTATGCATTGTTACTTAATAAATTTCAAATAGAAAAAATAGGTCAGAATTATATGCATATAGTTTATTAAATGAATATGTTTTTTATAAAATGGGGGCACTACATTCTCTCCCTTAAATAAATTGCATCCTCACAACATTAATTATCACATACCAATTATAATTTATATGAAAATTTAAATTATGAATAATAATCAGGATATAATATCTAGAGATATATCAAACTTTTAAACATGGTAATCATATCTCATTCCTTGGAATATTATTATCCCTAATATTATGTTTTCCTCTATCTATTTGGTCTTAGAGTCTACCATTACATGGTATAAATACCAACATTATATAATTTTCTTATAGATGGTGTTTTTTATTATCATTTCATTGATAGAAAATCACTGGTTAATATGACGTGGGTTCTTGTTACTATAAATAATTTTTCCTCTAAGTGGAGGCAACCAATCCATCCCTAAAATCATATTAAATTTATATAAAGGAAGGATATTAAGGTTTACATAAGGATCATTCCTATAAACAAAAACTCTGAATACAATAATCATTCCACAAGATTATTTGTTCAAAAAACAATTCATCTAAGTGGTGATATAATGATCCTATAAAAAATATTATATATAAAATATTTCTTAAAATCAAATTATAATAAGACATGTAACACTTCATACTAGAGGTTATTTGTACCTTATATATTTGGATCCACCTCGGGAGTAGTTCTTGTGTATATATTCTATTTTCCTGTTGTCCTTGGAGGTTAGTGATGATAATCATCTTGGATATTCCTTGGATTAGGGAATTTACTTGGATAATTACTAAGTTCCTCAGTCATATAACATAGAATTATTTTTGGTACATTAGGATGAACTATATTTAATAAAATTATTTTAACCCAAATCTTCATTTTCAATGATAGGTTTATGTTAGATGACCCCCTCTTCCACTAGTAAAGCATCTCTGAGTCCCGTCGAGGCAATTACCTTGGTGCTACTTCCCACATTTTTTACACATGAAAAACTGAACATTTTTTCATCATCATCATCATCAAGACTTGATATTTCATGAGACTATATCCTTATATCATTTGGTGTGTTTGAAACTTAAACTATGTTCACCTTAATAATCTTATTTTTGTGATAGTTAGTTTGTAATAATCACATGTTTTCTCACTCCAACTCCAATTTTGATTAGTTTTTCACTGAGGTAATGTCTTTTGTTTCCATCACAAAAATGGTTCATTTTACTTTCATCCAATTTTAAATCTAAATGGGGTGACATTAGTGATGAAACATTAACAATATTGGTATATTATCATAATCATAAAAGGAATTAAACATTAAAACATCTTGTTATTTTACATTTTTATTTTGGCCCATAGTTCCCTTAGTTTAATCTTATTTCATCTTAGCTTGACCCGACTTACATTAAGTTGGGTAATCTTACACTTCTAAAACTAATACTTCAACATAAATATAAAATAAATTCATTATATATGTTCATAAGGATCATATGAAAAACAAAATCATATCCCTTAGGAGTTTCAAACTAGGTGTGCTATTAGGCATCATTGTTGTGCACTAGGTAATAATTGTTTTAATAGCCAACATGCCCTTTTTTTGGTTATTACCCTTAGGCACATCTGTTTTAAAGAGTTTATCCACTTTAGAAATCCTGATAATTATTTTTTCCTAAGGAAAACTATCTACTCAATACTGTAATCATATTTCAGTATATCATCCTATATTTAGACTAATCTCTAGAGTTTTCACTATGCTTCTCCAAATTAATCCCCAATATGACTAAAATATTATCAAAAAATAACTAAAACTTTAACAAATAACATATAAATCTACCCAAGATAATCACAAAAAAATACATAAGTATCTTTATTAAAATAATATATATCACAAATATTTTCATATCCCAAGGACTAATAGGTTTAGTTTCTTTAATATTATCTACATAAACATATTATTTTAAAATACTTTTATTAAAATTTTAAATAACTTTTCTCCTATATAACATATCTAGAGATATGACATGAAATAATCATCTTCATAACCAAGGTAATGGAAACATATGAAAGGGGTGCACTTATATTCTCTGTAAGGGAAAAACATGGGTGGAATTGTCCCTTTTGAAAATTTATAAGTGTTCCACTCACCTTACATATAAAAATCGACCCTCCCCTCATCTTAACAGCATAAAAACATTCAATTTCGTCCAATAACAGCCAAAATAACTTCCTAAATTCCATAATCTCAACCTATAATACTTATTCTGTACATAAACGCAACCTATAAAGGATTTTTGTTCAAACCTATGTAGGATACCTGAAGAAGAGGTAACATTCATCAACAAGCTTTTTTATTTTATTTCATAATAAAATCCATTAAATTTTTATTAAATATTTATAATATAATAAAAAATTATCTTAAATACACTGATATGTTTTTAGGTTATGTTCATGAGCTACAACCATCTCCAATTCCACCAAATGGGTTATGAAATCAACATTTGTGTGTATGGTGGACTGTCGCCACACAAAATGATGTCATTAATTTTTTCATAAACACCTCTCATGGTTCTATATGATGATTGATATAAATTATATTTATGATATTTATAACATAATTATACCATTAGAGTTATTAAATCATATATACATGTTTTACTTTTTATTCTATAGGGGATACGATAACGTTGTTTGTGTGTACGACAGACTACCACCATATAATGAGATGGAATTTGTTTTCACTAACTCATTTAATAGAAGATAATTATGATAAATAGATGTTATAAAAACGAAATAATTAGGATATTAATGATATATTTATCATTTTAAAAAAGAAAATATATCATGTTATTTCATATTTTTTCAGTCAATGAAAAATGATAACATCATTCATGTACATGTGGACTACCACCTTCATGAAGCAATGTGACTCCCTCTTTTCATCACCACACCACATGGATGATTTTAATAAGTATATTTAAATTAATAATATTTTATTTAAGATATTATTATAGATATATACAGTTAAAATATTACTTACTTTTTTTTCCAAAATGATCTTTGACAAATGGAAACAGTACTTACCTATCCGTACATCCTACTGTCTCCAAGATCGTAACATACATCATTTCTCAAAAAAGTTTTTTCAAGATTGGTCTTAAAAGTATAATTGATTTATAAGTATGATAATTAATTCCTGATTATTATTTGTTAGATTACATTACAATTATAATAGTAATAGTACCAAAGGTAAAATATTTAACCATACATGAAAAACAGAGTAGTTATTGGCCAAAACATGACATTATCATGAAATTGTTAATAAATAGGCAATAAAAGGTAATAAGAAAATAATATATGGTATGATATATATGAATATCTCTGTTTAATGTATTTATAATAAACATATATTTATTATAAGCTATGTTTTAACGTGTTTGATGGAATTCGAGACTTACAGTAAGGGTATTCTGATCTCAATTTTACTTCGATGAGATATATGTCATATTCACCACTTATTTTTATTGTGAAGTGTAAATAATTAAAATGAAAGTATTTTATTATTAATTTTATGAAAATTATTTTTATTTAAAACCCCACATGATGTTATCTTTTTCATGGGGTCCTGATCCAGAGATTAATAAAGTTGTGATGGATTTTAATCTCACTTTTTTACTTCTCTAATACACATTCCATATTCACCACCTATTTTGTTTATGTAGTGAATATAATACCCATGAATTTATTCTATGATTATTATCCATGAAATTTAATAGTATTCACATACCCTTTTTTATCTATTTTTTATGGGGTTTACGAATGAAGTGTTACCAAATCGTTAAGGTATTTCTGCCTCAATTTCCATCTTTGCACCGTATGCAATGTTATGCACCTGTCTTCTTTTATAAGGTCTATATTCTGATCCTATGACATGTTACATAAGGAATATACTTATTTTAATGATATTTTATATTTCATTTAATGTTATTATTTTATAGGAATTATTATTCAATGTTACCAAAGTGGTATGAGTTTTATGTTACAATCTCATCGTTTATTCAGATTGATTATGACTATAATTACATTAATGAAATATTAGGATCTAAATAAAAATAAAATAATTATTTCTATTCTACTAAGATTATTCATTATATTTTAATGAAATATTAACATTTTCAACTCTTTCATACTTATTATATTGAATAAATTATTTCTACGGAAATTAGACATTATTTATCTCTTCAATCAAAAATTTATTTTCTTCCAAAAACACGTTTTCTAAAAAAAATTAAAAAATGTTTTATTACCCTATTATTATTTATAAAATTACATTTTAACCATTTTTAAATTTTTAATTTTTTTAAATATTAATCTTCGTGTCACATTCCAAACAATTCCCAGTTGGCATTTAACGAAAATGTGAAAGGAATATGTTTTTAATGTGTATGACATGAATGTAATTTTATGGATTAATGACCATTATTTTCATTAAGGACTAATTTATAACATTAAATTATATTTCAATGAAAATTATTTTAATTTTTTTTATTTTTAATATATTTTTTTCAAATACAAAAGTAATTTTTTATACAAAATGTTTTAAATTTTTTTTAAAGCTTCTTATATGAGATTAAAAGGTTATTTTCAAAGAAAAGGATTTTTGAAAAGCTTGTAAGTTTCATAAAAGTATTTTTCAAATATTAAAGGAAATTTTCCTCAAAAAATGGCTCATTTTAACTTTCAAAATAATTTCCCTATAAAATGAAATATTTTGATGTTAAATATTCTTTAAAAGGGATATGATAAAATAAAACCATTCTTATTATTTTTATGAATGGTTTATTTTAATTAATGAAAAGATGTTTATGCATCCCATTTATCTTCCATGGGTGATACCATAATAAAATTCATTTGAAACCAACTTATTTTTCCATAGTTAATATTTTGATGAAATGTTTAAATGATTAAGAAACATTTTTATTTTCCTTATGATATATTATAATTAAATGTTTATGAAACCCATTTCATATTATGGGATCTAATACGAGGAATTTTTTATGATATTGTGGCAAAATTATGTATAATTTCCATATGTGATGGTGGTTACATTATAACAAGTGGAGGTTGGGAAATATATATCCCAATAATGCATTGGCTTAATATTTATATCTCATGAGATATACAAGAGTGGAATTGGTATTGAACCTAGTTTGAAGGTGTTTTTTTCTACTATGATGATCTTAAGAGTGAACCTTGACTACTATAATGGTTTGAGGAGTGAACCCATTTCACTATTACGAAAGGAATTACACTGAGGTTGGTGGTGTGTCCCATGAAAGAGGTGTAGCCACCCTTGGAGTGCCTTGATAAGTTTTTTAAATGAGCTTTTAATACTAAGGAAATAATTTTCAATACATATGTATCTACCGAAAAATAATTTTTTTATGCCAATGCTCTGCTCTCATGGATTATTTTCTATGATTCTTTTATGATTAAGGTGTTATGAACTACCAATAATTATTCCATTACTCAATATTATGATACTTTATATGTACTGTATGGTTTTCAAATGTTTTGATCATGTTATAATACCCTTATGTTCTTTTTATTCTTAGGTATCTCCCATATTCACCCTTACGAAGCATTTGAGATCACCCTTTCTTATGTTTCCATTACCCAGGTTATAAAGAAATGTTTTAAGTATGCTATTTTTATAAAGATTACTTAATGGGATGTTAATTATGGGATATATTGAAGATCATTCCTAAATTCATAAGATTTTTTTTCCACGATTCAAAAGGAACTAAACTATTATGGTCCTTAAGAATGTGCTTGTTTAATGTAATAAATATTAATCTAAACAGATGTAATACCCAACTTTGTGTAGAATGGTTCACTATAGTAGGTGTCATAGTAATTTTTTATTCAACCTTTGGAAACAAGGATGAGAAAACCTTAGTGTTATCCCTATGAAAATTTCTAAGGAGATTTCAAGGGATGTCTCTAAGGATAGGTTTATGAATGAGTCAAAGTACTAGAAAATGTGCAGAAATTTTGGTAAAGGATAGCGTGAGTGGTTTCGAAGACATTAAATCCCTTTCTAGACATTATACATGGATTTGGATCTATAAATGATGTATCTAGGGTTAAAAATATTAAAAGGATGCATTGTGATACAAACTATTAGAACCTGGTGCACGACAACGAGACTTGCTGCACAATTGGGTTGACAATCACAAGGGATATGATTTGGAAATTCACAAACATTTTACTAAAAATAATTAAAGGTTTAAATAGATGATAACCCTGGTTGACCATGTATAAATCTAAGATTTTGTAGACTAATAAAGAATCTACCATAATTTAGAGATTATATAAGTTATTTTTCATGATTATGTGGTTTTCCCACTATGATTATAGTTTCTCATACTATGATTTTTGGTTCTAGAAAATGGATGGATCCAAAATAAATCATGTTAAAACTAAATAATAAGGGAAATTTGGTTACTAAGAGAAACCAAATTAGATGAATAATAGAGAGATTTAAATTATTATTATTCATAATTATCTATCATGATATATTATTGACAATGTGAACTTTAATGAGACTCCTAAAGAGTCAAATAAGAGAAAAATGATCTTTCATGAATGTTTGTGTGGTAATTTACATAGAATAAAGAATATTAATATTCCTACATGTCAAGAAGGTGTTAAAAACTTGAATAATATCTCAAATTGATGGAAATATGTTATATTTGTGGAAATAAGGTCATAGAGTTAAAAATTGTTAAGTAGTTCCATGTATTATGTGTGCGAAACATGGGAATTATCCAACTCAATGAGCTGAACCAATAAATAACTTTTAGACCAAGGAATTACATATTCAATTTCAATCATTAAATTATATGTATTTAAGTATTTATGTAATTAAATTAATGTATTAAATTGTATATGTATTTTCCCAAGGGTATTTGGGTTTTAAGAATCATTAAACATATAAGGATTATGTTATTTTTTGAATTATATATGATTTCATGTTATATTATGTTAAGAGTTATAGATTTCATCATGTGTTTATATTTTTGAGTTTTATCATAAGTTCAATGTCTTAAACACCCCACATGAGGTTTTACATGATTGGAGTTTACCATGATTAAGGATATTTTAGGAGACATTTCTGGAAATACAACACTTTGGATTTGAGGAGTAATGTATTTAATTGAAAAATGATTACAGTTGTTCATTACCTTTAGGGTGTAACTAATATTTTTTGTTAACGTAATTTCCAATTATAAAATTTAAGAATTATTATTTTTATATAGTTTTAGAAATTGGATAACTCACAATCTGGGTGATGACCTATGGCATCTAGTAAGTCCATGAGGCTTAAACCCACAACCAAAGGAAGACAAGGGTATAGTTCATACCCATATCCTATAAAAATATTACTTTTTGTGGGACAAAAAGTATATATATTTCCAAGTAATTATCTCAATACTTAGTTATAAAGTTAGGGTTAAGAGACATATGTATAAAATGATGATACAAACATTATCCATACCACAAAAGAAATAGGAAGACATCACCATGGATTTTGTCATTGGAATCCCCAAAAATTCTAAAGGGAATGATGTTGTATGGGTTTTATTCGATGAACATACTAATTTATAAAAATATATATCTATTAGAGAAGAGTTCTCTCCATATAATCTTGATATAATATACATTAATGAAGTGGTAAGGCTTTATGGAGTACCATATTTAATTGTGTATGATCAGGGTCCTAAATTTACCAAGATGTTTTGGTGAAGTATTCTGCAAGATCATAATATATATTTGAGTTTCAAAACTTCAATAACACATCAAACACTACAAAATATGATAGTTATTGTTCAATGGATTTTAAAGGTTGTAAGTATCACAAATTCCTATCATTTAGTTTCCTTATAACAATAGATTTTACTCAAGTATTCAGATAGAACCTTACGAATCCCTTTACGAAAATAAGATTAGAACACCAACATAACGGAAAGAAGTTGTAGAAAGAAAGATATTTGGACAAAAGAAAGATGATGAGATGATAGATAAAGCTATATCAATTCTATAACATGTATGAACAACAAATATTTTAAGGAATTTTTTATGATAATCGTCTACATGGTCTACAATTTTAATTTGGTAATAATTTATTTCTATGAATTTCTTCATGGGTAAATTTTATGAGATTTTGTTAGGAAGGGAAACTAATCCCTTAGTATATTGGTCCCTTCTAAATTATTGAAAGTATCAGGATTGTAGTTTCTTTTGTGGTGCATCCATCGAAACTATCTCAAGTCCCTGAATCATTAAATGTATCTATTACAAGTATGTACATACCTGAAACATCGCATGATCTAAACTCATAGGTTGTACCATTGGAGAAATATATTTCTAATGAGGAACTAATGTTGGATATTCCAGACCATGGCTATAATGTTTTAATAAATAACACCTCCCACCTAGTAAAAGTTTTTTTAGTGGAACCAAAAATTATAGGAAGCTATATTGGAACTCAACGATATGATGAGGAATAATTATCCTCATTTTTTTATATCTTATCAATAAATTTATATGGATAAATTTATTTTCAGGGGGTAGAATTTAACACCTGAAGATTTTTGTAAAATATTTATTACAAATAAAATTAATAATTTCTATAATTTTCATTCCACATATTTCTAAGTATAGATTGAATTACACACAACACCAAGTTAAACATTCATTTCATGAAACACTAGGTTAGCTTGTGTTACACACGACATTTAGTTCTAAAAAAACATTAATATACTATTAATAAAGTTATTTAAACCCAACCACTATAACATAGAAATTAATCTTAGTGATATGAATAGTAATAAACAATTTTTAAATAGTAGTTATAATTTTATTATATAAAGGAAACATATTGATAATCAAGTACTTAATATCAGAAAATTCCTTATATGTTTCAAAATTAAAATTTTCTAAAAAAGGATGATTTTTTTTGTTTATTGGGAACATGAACTAGATTAATTTTTAAAAATTTAGAAAATTTATTTGATAAAATAAACTTCCTTTTTTTAAATCACTATCTCAAAAATATATTAGGGTTATTTTTTATAATATTATGAAAAGGTTATTTTTTGATAACTAGTGAAAATACGGAATTTTTATTGAGAACATCCTTTTGGTTTAAAATATTTATAAATTTAAATTATATTATAAATTAGTTTTAATATAAAATTATATAAATACTATAATTTTTAATCCAATTTAGTTCATTGGACTCACATTCATATTGAATTTTGATATAAACACTTGTAATCAATTTTACATTTTCTCTCTCCAAACCCACTTTCTCATTGAATTTGTGGGATTAACTTTAAATTAAAATATTCCAAATATATGAATTGAATTGGGAAAAAATCTATTCCATAATTGGAATCATAATTATTTATATTATATAATAATTTCAACTAAATTATTGACTAAAATGAATAGTGAAAACTGAAAAAATTAATTATCGTTGTTAAGGTAAAAATTGATTTACTGTGGGTTAATCTTAAATGATAAAAGATAAAATGAAATAGAAACTTGTAAAACATCAATTTTATGGAAATATTTAGACATTATACCTTATTTTATAAATAATTTTCAATTATTTGATCCATTTTATAAAAAAATACAGGTGGAATTCTCCCTTCTAAAAATTTGCAAGTGTGTCACTCAGCTGACTTATAAAAGGCCACCCCCTCTCACTTATTCGTCACATGTTAAATTTTTTTTCTCCAAGATCTTAAAAATAACATCAAAAATTACCTTATATCCTTATAATATCCTTATTGTTGATATAAATCCAACCTATAAGGGATTTTGTGCAAACCTATAGATGATACATAAAGAAGACGTAACATTCTTGAAAGAGAATTTGTATATTATTTCTTCTTATACCCCCTTAAATTATTATTAAAACAGTATGATATAATAAAATAAATATATTATGTATAATTATATGTTTTTATGTTAATATAGTGACCTATAAACATCTCTACTTCTATCAAATATTTTACAAAATCATCATTCGTGTGTATGATAGACTACCGCCATACGAACCAATGTCATTCATTTTTCCATGACCACCTCTCATGGCTGGGTATGATGATGGATCTTAAATATATATATATTATATTTATAAAATAATTATACTAATTTATTTATTATATCATATATACCATTTTTACATTCCATTCCATAGGGGATACCATATCATCATTCATGCGTACAATGGACTGCCGCCTCATAAAGCGATGTTATTCGTTTTAAAAAACTCTTTAAATGTAAGATGATAAGGATAAATATTTGTGATATATAGGAAATAATTATTATATTAATGATATATTTACCATTATTAAAATAAAATATATCATTTTATTTTTTACATTTTCACACACTAAAAAATGAAAGCGTTGTTCCTGTACATATGGAATATCGTCTTCACGAAGCGATGTGACTGTCTCTATTCAGCACCAAACCACATGGATTTTAGTGTCCCGTATCTTAACGTACATATACATTACAATACTTTTACAGAATACTTAGTACATAGCAAAAACACACTCACAAGGACCGTAATAGTTTAGTGTCTTTGGAAACTCGGAATATAATATTTTAATCGTGGTGAAAGACCTTCAACATCTCCCATAAAGATCTTCCCTTTTTTTTAACTAAAACCTTTCTTTATATCCTGGGGAAAAGAAAACCGAAAAGGGTGAGCTCAAATGCTCAGTAAGGGTAAACAAAAGAAATATCAATCACATCGTATACATAAGCACATAACTTTTGAAAATCTTAACCTGCAAAAGATATCACAATTTCATAACATGGGATAAATCATGGCAGTGAAATGTAATCACAATAATAATAACTTAAAACATGAAACTTTCTGGCATACACACATAATCATAGAGAATCATTTCTTATTAGTCAAGACTCATTTCCAATACTATCTTAGTGGAAAAAGTCCCTTTCTGAACCGAGTCACCCTTGTTTCAGTCCTGTTTCACTGAACCGGTATAACCTACCATTCCAACCATGTCCATCTCATGAGATATAAAATCTTTACCCAATAAATTGGAGGGAGATATAGGTCCCAACCATCTCATAATGATACCATTCTTATTTGTGCCACAAAATCATAAATCATACATCATTACATAACCCATGTAATAAAAATGGGAATCTTAAACATCGTGACATCATCAAACAATTCATATAAGATAAAGGAATTCATAAAAATAATTCCATCACAACGTAATAAAATCAATGTAATAATAGGTATAAAAACTGAACCCTTTATTATCTTAGATGGAAAATAATTTTGATAAAACACTTGAACTCCATTCTTGAGGAAAAAATCCTTTCTTCTTCAAAAATATTTTTCCTTTCTTAACATGTCATAAAATTTTTAACTAAAAGAAGTTGATTAAAAATAAACATTAAAACTTGTAAAGAAATCTTCTTGGAAATAATGTTTTAAAAATCCAATCATACCGTATAAGTTAAAAAAAACATTCTTCGTACTTTTGTTGGAAAAGTCAAAAAGTACCTCGTACGAAAAACGACAAAAGATTCCTTTCATATCTTTTACTAAAAACTCACCGAAGCGTAAAATTGGATTTAAAAAATTGTAAGTGGATGGAAATAATATTACATATTGAGGAAACATGGATGTGGTTGATAAAATACACCCTAGTAAATACCAAAGTATAAACAATCTCGGATAAAATGAGATTGTGATATATTCCCTTACCTTAGGTCCGATTTGCTTTGTACGTGTCCGAAGCTCCTGTATAATGGTTTAAATAATGTTATTGACTTATTCCAGAATCATACATATTGATATGATATCATATATGGTCATATTTTTAACTTCTTATTAGTAATATTTCATTGTTACTTGTTACTCGAGTCTTTATTGCCTTTTGTTCTTATGCTTGTTTTGCCGAATAAATTCTTATTCTTCTTTTAAGGTTATAGATACCTTATATCAGAATGGTATTAGTGTAACATATATCATATTTATTCATTTAATTCATTTATATAATTACTATGTAATGATGATCATGTAGAACGAGTCGCATCACATCGTGGAGACGGTATTCCGTACGTACGCACGAGCGATGATATTGTTCCCATGATCGTGGAATTGTATTTAAGTGTATTTATAATCTTTCAGTATCAATATCACTTTATAATAATCATATATAGTTACTCATTACACCATTATACCCATCCTTGTAAGGTGATGGTGGAAAATAGATTACACCACGGCGTGGAGACGGTATTCAGCACGTACGCACGCGCGGTGATTTCATTTTTCCGTAGGATGGATAGAAGGTGAATTAGGGTTGTTTCATATTTATAATAACATATCAGTATGTAATTAATACTGATGGTACTACTTTATCATGAAACAACTAAAAAAGAAGAAATTGAAGAAGAAATAAATTGAAAAGATCGGTAATGGATATTACCTCTTCTTTGAAACGCCTCTTTGAATCCTCCACTTAGGGAACTAAGATTGGTCTTTGAAGAAGACAAGGACCTCTAGGATTATTCTAGGGAAGTGGAGAAGGGATTTTGGTAGGGGTTGGCCGAGTTTGAGTGCTCAAATTGGTGTGAGGAGGAGGGGGAGGAGGTGCCCTTTTATAAGGGAGGAGAGGGGCACCTTAGGAATATCTCAAAATATTATTTTATATTAAAGTCAAAATCGGTTTATAATGGTTCCAAAGGGTCTTATTTCGAAGTTAAAGTGGGGATGGGTCGAAATACTATCAACCAATAGGATTTAGACAAGTTTAGGTTATTATTTTAACCTTATCAATTAGATTTTACTCTAAGTCAAATAATTTATCTTTTACCGTGACTTTTTGTTTTCTTAAACTATATGGTTAATACACTTACTATAAAATTCCAAACGAACCCAAATTTGTTTATTATTAATATATATATCCTTATATAAGTCATTTGGACGAACCTTAGATTTTTTGGAATAAAATAACAATTAATAATATAATATTTTATTTAAAAACTATTTTGTGACAATTTTGACACTATTTGATATATGATTTTTGTGAAAGTCATAACAAAATTATATGTTCAAACCAAGTTGATTAAATCAACACTAATATATCATAGTAACCTAGAAAATTAGTGGAATTCATAAAAAGTCTCAAATTACATTTATTTGAGCATTTATAACATCAATTATGTTAACATTTCCTTAAAAGGGTAATTACTGCATCATCGTTGTGTCATAAATACATTAATTTATTTAAAGTCTAAAAATTATAAATAAAATATCATTATGTAGGAAATCTTTTTATCTTTCTAATGAATATTTATAGTCGAATTTATCTTATGTATAACCCCATATTAAAATTTTTTAGTTATTAAACTTTGATTTTAACTATTTTAACTATTCATTAAATAAAATAATATTAAATGTCATAATCTAATCAAAGTGGACCTAAATGGTCATATTCTATTCATAAGGTTGTTTGTGGTCAAATTTCACTTATCAAATAGAATTAGGACATGTGTTAGGGTAATAGTAATATCATATTTACCCTTAGTTACCCTATTTACTATTAACCGCTGTAAAAAAAGTAAAAAGTTACTATTCACCAAAAAATTATTTTTCTCTCATTGAACCACATTTTACTTACTGATATCAACCGTGTCTGTCGGATTTTCGAAATTCCATTCACAGAAGTGGTAAAATTAAGTTTTATTAAAAATTCAGTTTTTTAACTACCACTTAGTGGTTTCACTATTCATCAAAAATTGAAAGTTTTCAGAAAAATGCCAAAAATTAGGCCTAAGATATATTTGATATTATGAACTCAAAAATGATTTCTATTTTACCAAATTCAAAACATATCAGTTGCATTAATTAATTTAAAAATTAATTCTCGTCGTCAAAACAAAAGGCGTGTTTTTAAGAGATAATAACTATCAAAAGATTGACACTTGTTTATAACTGGTTTAAATGTGAAATTACATCCAATGACCAACATTGTATTAAATTGTAAAAATATATTCTAAATATTCTTTAAAACCACTCAAATTAATAATTTATCACTATTAATTATTTCGATTGAAAAAGTTGTTTTTAATTAAAATTTAGTAATTTTCACTATTCATCAAAATATGAAAGTTATCCGAAAATCACCAAAATTTCACCCTAAGCTAATTTCGATATTCCGAATCCAAAAATGAAGTCCATTTTGAAAAATAAAATTTACAAAATTCCAAAAAGTGGTTATTACTATTCATAACGGCTAGTTTTAATAATATTTTAATAGCATATCGTTGTTTAGCAAAACTTGGTGTTGCGTACAACACACGCTATCGTGGAAGGTCGCGATTGCGTGTAATTCAAGCTAGGTCAGACATGTGTGTTGTGAAACCTCATTTTGGTGTAGCGTATAACACAAGACATTAATGATATAAAAAAGAATATTTTTCATAAAATCTCGGGGTGTTACATTCTACCCCCCTTAAAATGAATTTCGCCCTCAAAATTCGTCGGGGTTATAAATGGTTTACTACTTGAAAGTTTGTTTAACAGAAACCCACATCGTAAAAAGGAATACCAAAACCAATCTTTAAAAACAAAACTATGAAATGTAATGGTTACCCAAGTAAACTAATCACTAGGTTTCCACATAGGTGAAAATATGGATATGGAAGAGAAATCTAACCGTCATGTTCTGGTGGAGAGTGGTAGAGAACATGGCTATGGAAAATGCTAGCAATCACAAAGCCATAAATTTGGGACGATCTAAGGTACCATCTGATTAATCAGATATAAGAGCACTAGGACAACATTTTTGGTTTTCAAGATCGTTTCCCTAAAGTTGAAGAATTTGAATTAGAATAAATACTTACTTTATTTTGGTACAATCTCACTGTTGTTTGTGCCTTGAACAATTTCAACTTCATATCTTAAATAAATTAAGTTGAATTTGTTATTCGTGAAGTGTTAGAAGATCATGTGATAGAATGACGAGTCATTCCATCTGTCTCAAACAAAAGGTTAGCAAAAGTTATTAAACATACATAAGTCATTCTATAGTGAGATTAATCATATATGGTTCCTAAAATGGACTTATACTTCACATATCATACTGCTTAATATAATAAAACTAGTTTCTACTAAACAGGGACTTCCTGTAGGCCAGTGGTAGGTGATAAAGGCCAGTCGCACTTCGCTTGTGGGTTCGATTCCCACAGCCTTGTCCGACGCGATGGGTTGTCGCCCGTCCTGCAGGTTGTCCTTTTTCTAAAACTATATTACTATAACATCCCATCAATAATATCAAAAAAAATTCTATCCTTAAACAATACTAACTTATGTCCAACATAATCCATTCCAATCTTTAGGCTTATCCATAATACTGCAGTCCACTCTCATAACATAGTGAAAACGATTACCAGAGATTTAATACCATCGTTGATCCCCATATATCATAAGATATGTTTTGTTGGTCACATTCCAAACATTCAAAGTCCTTAATCATGTATTCTCTTGAATACCCATTGAACCTTAGTGAAAACATGAATGCAGTTAAAAGTTAACACCTTCCACATACCGAAATCCTCAAAATTCTATATACTCAAACCATGATATCACTTAGTCCTTATATCAATCATGAGCTCATGAATACTGTCAAATATTTCATTTTCTCATTTTCCCTTCATTATGCGCATATCATTCTTTTTTCCAAAAATATATCAATCACTTTCCATGGTTACTGGTACCATAAAATTATTGAAAACCACAATAGACCAATACATAAATATTCCAATATTCCACGATACTATATACAACAGTATTTTGGAATCCCATTACATAAACACTTAATTATTCCACCACATCATTGTCATATTCAACATTGCCAATAATTATCACATGTGACTTCCCTTTTTCCTTTTCCTTAAGCGGTTTCTCATGTCGATCATCACTAACCCTTGGATTAGGGCATTTATTGGCATAATGTCCCATCTCCTTGCACTTGAAACATTGAAGTGTTGGTGGTGCGTTCTCTGCATTCTTTTCTTTATTCACATCATTAGAAACCCTTTTTCCATTACTTCGACACTCAGCTACTCGATCACCTTTTTTTCCACACTTAAAACATTTTCTAATCCCTTTAAGACAATCTCCACCATGCTTCTTTCCACACTTTTTGCATAAGAAAACATTCATCTTCTTTTCACCATTATTTTGAGATTTCTCCTTGAACTCTATCTTTCGTTTCTTATCAAAACCATGAGATGGATATGTAACACCAACTTACATTTCTACCTTGATAGCACAACACACAATTTCTTCATAGCTACTGATGTCTCTTTTAGCTAATGCCCTTCGAAGACTTGGTTTTAAGCCACTGAAAAATCGATCAACTTTACTTTCAGGTTGGATGATAAGGCCAGATGCATACCTTGCAAGTCTTGTAAAATTTGTTTCGTATATAACAACATATTCATCATCCTTTTGCTTTAGTTCAAGAAACTCCTTCTCCATCTTTGTTCGAAGAATATAAGGGATGTACTTATTGAAAAATATGTTCTTGAACTCGTCCCATTCCATGGACTCAATTTCATCTCTTTGCCTCGTATTCTTGATAAGATTCCACCATTGATCAGCTTCACCTTCCAAATGATATACTGCTAAGATGACTTTATCATGTTCAGAACATTGAAAAACTGAAAATATCTTTTCAGTGGTACTAATCCATTGTTCAGCAACAAGTGGATCAGAAGACCCACTGAAATAAGGTGGACGTTGCCTCATGAAGGACTCAATAGAATATTGTTCCCTTCTCTGCTCATTTGGAAGTCCAGAATGATTCATAGCTTGTGTAAGTATAGCAATGAGATTTTTCACTCCATCTCCCATAACATTTGTTTGTTCAAGAGGACAATCATTGCATTTTCCATTGCATTGATCAACACGGTTCCTTCGGGTTCTAGCCATCGTCTAAAACCCAAAAAGAATAGTGTGATAGGCAAAAATCATGATAGGGAAAACAACATAATAAAGAGGGAGTACCCTCAATATCTAACATCTTAGGTTAAATTCTAAGATCGTTAGCGCAATTCTAGGACTATAAACTATACTTATACTTAACCTTAGAGACATCCCTAGACATACCTTAGAAATATCTCTAGGGATCTCACTAAAGTTCTCGCATCCTAGTTTCCAAAGGTTGACTAAACCATTCATCTGATACCAACTGTAGAGACCCGTATCTTAACGTACATATACATTACAATACTTTTGCGGAATACTTAGTACATAACAAAAACAAACACACAAGGACCGTAATAGTTTAGTGTCTTTGGAAACTCGGAATATAATCTTCTAATCGTGGTGAAAGACCTTCAACATCTCCCATAAAGATCTTCCCTTTTTTTACCTAAAACCTTTCTTTATATCCTGGGGAAAAGAAAACAGAAAAGGGTGAGCTCAAATGCTCAGTAAGGGTAAACAAAAGAAATATCAATCACATCGTATACATAAGCACATAAATTTTGAAAATCTTATCCTAAAAAAGAGATCATAATTTCATAACATGGGATAAATCATGGCAGTGAAATGTAATCACAATAATCATAACTTAAAACATGAAACTTTGTGGCATACACACATAATCATATAGAATCATATCTTATTAGTCAAGAATCATTGCCAAGACTATCTTAGTGGACAAAGTCCCTTTCTCAACCGAGTCACCCTCGTTTCAGTCCTGTTTCACTGAACCGGTATAACCTACCATTCCAGCCATGTCCATCTCATGAGATATAAAATCTTTACCCAATTCATTGGAGGGAGATATAGGTCCCACCCATCTCATAATGATACCATTCTTATGTGTGCCATAAAATCATAAATCATACATCATTACATAACCCATGTAATAAAAATGGGAATCTTAAACAGCGTGGCATCATCAAACAATTCATATAAAATAAAGGAATTCATAAAAATAATTCCATCACAACATAATCAAATCAATGTAATAATAGGGATAAAAACAGAACCCTTTATTATCTTAGATGGAAAATAATTTTGATAAAACACTTGAACTCCATTCTTGAGGAAAATATCCTTTCTTCTTCAAAAATATTTTTCCTTTCTTAACATGTCATACAATTTTAAACTAAAAGAAGTTGATTAAAAATAAACTTGAAAACTTGTAAAGAAAGCTTCTTGGAAATAATGTTTTAAAAATCCAATCATGCCGTATAAGTTAAAAAAACATTCTTTGCACTTTTGTCGGAAAAGTCAAAAAGTACCTCGTACGAAAAACGACAAAAGATTCCTTTCATATCTTTTACTAAAAACTCACCGAAGGGTAAAATTGGATTTAAACAATTGTACGTGGATGGAAATAATATTACATATTAAGTAAACATGGTCGTGGATGATAAAATACACCCTAGTAAATACAAAAGTATAAACAATCTCGGATAAATTGAGATTGTGATATATTCCCTTACCTTAGGTCCGATTTTCTTTGTACGTGTCTGAAGCTCCTATATAATGGTTTAAAAAATGTTATTTACTTACTCCAGAATCATACATATTGATATGATATCATATATGGTCATATTCTTAGCTTCTTATTAGTAATATTTCATTGTTACTTGTTACTCGGGTCTTTATTGCCTTTTGTTCTTATGCGTGTTTTGCCGAATAAATTCTTGTTATTCTTTTATGGTTATAGATACCTTATATCAGAATGGTATTAGTGTAACATATATCATATTTATTCATTCAATTCATTTATATAATTACAATGTAATGATGATCATGTAGAACGAGCCGCATCACATCGTGGAGACAGTATTCCGTACGTACGCACGAGCGATGATATTGTTCCCATGATTGTGGAATTGTATTTAAGTGTATATATACTATTTAAGTATCAATATCACATTATAATAATCATATATAGTTACTCATTACACCATTATACCCATCCTTGTAAGGTGATGGTGGAAAATAGATTACACCACGGCGTGGAGACGGTATTCCGTACGTACGCACGCGCGGTGATTTCATTTTTCCGTAGGATGGATAGAAGGTGAAATAGGGTTGTTTCATATTTATAATAAAATATCAGTATGTAAGTAATACTGATGTTATTACTTTATCATGAAACAACTAAAGAAGAAGAAGTTGAATAAGAATGAAATTGAAAAGATCGGTAATGGATATTACCTCTTCTTTGAAACGCCTCTTTGAATCCTCCACATAGAGAACTAATATTGGTCTTTGAAGAAGACCATGACCTCTAGGATTATTCTAGGGAAGTGGATAAAGGATTTTGTCAGGTGTTGTCCGAGCTTGAGTGCTCAAATTGGTGTGAGGAGGAGGGGGAGGAGGTGCCCTTTTATAAGGGAGGAGAGGGGCACCTTAGGAACATCTCAAAATATTATGTTATATTAAAGTCAAAATCGGTTTATAATGGTTTCAAAGGGTCTTATTTCGAAGGTAATGTGGGTATGGGTCCAAATCCTATCAACCAATAGGATTTAGACAAGTTTAGGTTATTATTTTAACCTTATCAATTAGATTTAACTCTAAGTTAAATAATTTAACTTTTACCGTGACTTTTTGTTTTCTTACACTATATGGTTAATACACTTAATATAACATGCCACACGAACCCCAAGTTGTTTATTATTAATATATATATCCTTATATAAGTCATTTGGCCGAACCTTAGATTTTTAGGAATAAAATAACAATTAATAATATAATATTTGATTTAAAAACTATTTTGTGTCAATTTTGACACTATTTGATATATGATTTTTGTGAAAGTCATAACAGAATTATATGTTAGAACCAAGTTGATTAAATCAACACTAATATATCATAGTAACCTATAAAATTATTGTAATTCATAAAAAGTCTCAAATTACATTTATTTGAGCATTTATAACATCAATTATGTTAACATTTCCTTAAAAGGGTAATTACTGCATCATCATTGTGTCATAAATAAATTAATTTATTTAACGTCAAAAAATTATAAATAAAATATCATTATGTAGGAAATCTTTTTATCGTTCTAATGAATATTTATAGTCGAATTTATCTTATGTTTAACCCCATATTAAAAATGTTTTAGTTATTAAACTTTGATTTTAACTATTTTAACTATTCATTATATAAAATAATATTAAATGTCATAATCAAATCCAAGTGGACCTAAATGGTCATATTATATTCATAAGGTTGTTTTTCGTCGAATTACACTTATCCAATAGAATTAGGACATGTGTTAGGGTAATAGTAATATCATATTTAACCTTAGTTACCCTATTTACTATTAACCGCGGTAAAAAAAGTAAAAAGTTACTATTCACCAAAAAAATTATTTTTCTCTCATTGAACCACATTTTACTTACTAATATCAACCGTGTCTGTCGGATTTTTGAAATTCCATTCACAGAAGTGGAAAAATTATGTTTTATGAAAAATTCAGTTTTTTAACTACCACTTAGTGGTTTCACTATTTATCAAAAATTGAAAGTTTTTAGAAAAATGCCAAAAATTAGGCCTAAGCTATATTTGATATTATGAACTCAAAAATGATTTCTATTTTACCAAATTTAAAACATATCAGTTGCATTAATTAATTTAAAAATTAATTCCCGTCGTCAAAACAAAAGGCGTGTTTTTAAGAGATAATAACTATCAAAAGATTGACACTTGTTTATAACTGGTTTAAATGTGAAATTACATCCAATGACCAACATTGTATTAAATTGTAAAAATATATTCTAAATATACTTTAAAACCAGTCAAATTAATAATTTATCACTATTAATTATTTCGATTGAAAAAGTTGTTTTTAATTAAAATTTAGTAATTTTCACTATTCATCAAAATATGAAAGTTATCCGAAAATCACCAAAATTTCACCCTAAGCTAATTTCGATATTCCGAATCCAAAAATGAAGTCCATTTTGAAAAATAAAATTTACAAAATTTTAAAAAGTGGTTATTACTATTCATAACGGCTAGTTTTAATAATATTTTAATAGCATATCGTTGTTTAGCGAAACTTGGTGTTGCGTACAACACACGCTATCGTGGAAGGACGCGATTGCGTGTAATTCAAGCCAGGTCAGAGATGTGTGTTGTGAAAGCTCCTTTTGGTGTAGCGTATAACACAAGACATTAATGAAATTAAAAAGAATATTTTTCATAAAATCTTGGGGTGTTACATGGATGATATGTATAAGTATATAAAAATGAATAATATTATATTTATGATATTATGATCACAATTGAAAAGTAAAATATTATTTACCTATTTTCCAAAATGATCATTGAAAAATGGAAACGTTACACATGCATATGTTTAACCTATTATCTCCATGAGTGTAACATACATCATATCCAAAACAATGTTTCATGATTGGTGTAAAAAATATAAATTATTTACAAATATTATAAATAAATAATTATTATTATTTTTCATATTATTGAACCATGTTGAAATTATGAGTTCCAAATGTAACAAATCAAGACATACACAAAAAACAATGTAGCTATTATCCAAAACATGACTATAAAAAGGAATTGTTAATAAATGGGAATTAAAGGTCCTAAGAATATAATATATTTTATGATATATATAATTATTTTTATATATTATATTTATAATAAAATAATATTTATTATATAGGGATTTTTAACATGTATGAATGAATTTGAGACTTATGGTATGGGTTTTATCATCTCACTTTAATTTTTGTGAGATGAATTCCATATCCATAAATATTTTTTTGTTTAATTTATTTGTTTCCCATGAATTTATTTTATGATTAATTTTAGTAAAATTATTGGGATTTAAAAATTCTTATGAGGTTATTCTATTTCATTGGGACTTGATCCATATATTTCCAAATTCCCAAGGGATTTCTGTCTCACTTTTTACTTCAATGAGACACATTCCATATTCACCAAATATTTCTTTTATATGGTTTACATAGTTCCCATGAATGTATTATATGTTTTTTATCCTTAAAATTTATTTTTATTTACATACCCATTTTATTATCTTAGTTTCATGGGCTTTTCATTTCAAATGTAACCAAGTCGGTAAGGGATTGTTTCCTCAATTTGACTTCTTTGAAACATATGTTGTGTTATAAACCTATATTATTTTATGATGTGTATATAATTACATGTTCATGTTTTATATCATGAATATAATTATTTTAATGCTATTATATTTTTAATTTAATATCATTCTTTTATAAGAATTATGAATCAAAGTTTCCATGGTGGTAAGAGTTTTATGTTACAATCTCATAGTTTATCAAGATTGTTTATAACTGTACATTCAATGAAAAATATTATGATCTACCTATAAATAAACTAATTAATTTTATTCTCATTTTTTTATAAATGATATTTTCAATTAATTGTTTCATTTTTTATTCTCTTTGGTCCTTAAAATAATTGAGAAGATGTTTTTAAGGAAATCCATATTTATTTCTATCTTTAGTTGGAATTATGTTTTATTCCAAAACAATGTTATCTAAAAATGTTTTAAAATATTTATTAATAATCTCCTATGAATTTTAGAATAGATTGTTAAAAATTTATAATATTTTAATAAAATAAAACATCAATCTTCATGTCACTTTCCAAAAAATTTCTTATTGGATTTTACCGAAAATGTGAATAGAATACTTATTTTGACATGAATGAAAATATTGGAATATCCTCACGTCATGAGAATTATTTTCATTTAATCTTACTCTATATGTTTTCAAGGATATTTTGAAAGAAAAATATTTTGAAAATGTGTTATGTTTTAAAAAGTTTTTTTTTCAAATTTGAAAGGATATTTTACCCAATAAATGTTTTAAGACATTTTATAAAGAATCCAGTATAAGTTGAAAAATTATTTGCAATAAAAAAGATTTTTAAAATGAACTATTTAAAAAAAACAAAGTGGAAAGTAAATTTTTCTTATTATATGTCCTAAGTAATCATTAAAAATCATTTTGAATCTATGATCTCATCATTTGATGTTACAAATGCTTTATTAGTGAAATTATCAAAGGATTGCATTCAAATTATTGTTTTGAATGGATTATGTTTATAATGAAAAGATGTTTATGAAAATATTTTATCATCCATGGGTTATACCATGATATAATTATTATGAAGATATATTCACTTTCAATATTTTATGCTTTAATGAAATTATTAAATGAATGTGAAACCTATTTATTTTCCAGAGGTTATGTTGTGATGAAAGTTTTATAAACCCCATTGGATTTCATTAGTTTTGAAATGATGTATGTTTTCTGATCACTTGGAACAAATATGTATAATTTTTATTATATGATAGTGATTACATCATAACCCAATATTGATGCAACCTATATCTCACATCAGTGATTGGGTAAAGATTCCTATCTCATGAGATAAAAAAGACTAGAATAGTGAGTAAACCAAGATCAATAAGGGACTTTGTATATGTAAGAACACAGATCTTCTTTTCAGGTATGTATTTCTTTTCTGGTTGTTTTTGAGAAAAAAAAAAGACTTTTTGGAAATTTATGGAGTACATGCCATGTACTTATAGGTAAATTTCATGTACTCAGTTGCCACTAGGGACTGTGTACTAGACGTGTAATGGCTAAGTACATGGACGTGTGGGGTGACCTGGAGGCTTCCTAATGTGGAGATTAGTAAAGTAAAGTACACACCTTATACTTTTAAAATACATGCTGTGTACTTTTTTTTATTTCATTAAACGGAATGGTGTCACATCTAATGGATAAAACACACATCTTATTCGTCTATATCATCCATGAGCATCTGTAAAACCATAGATCTTCTACAAAGCCCCTAACTCATCGTCTGTTCTTCGAATCAAACTCCTTCGGTTGCGTGGGAATCACAACAGTGAGTTATATCTTCTTGTTGAACATCATCTTCTAATTTCTCTTATTTCACGAGTTATCCTCATTTGAACATTTTTATCATTCTTGTTGATCTAAGGAATTCAAATGTGATTTAAGGACTGAGGTTCACGTATATCGTCTATACAATGTCGTGGTAGGTGGTTCGTGCCTTTCTGTAGTGAGTCTTTGAGTTATATGTGCAAAAGTGCTCAATAACCTTGTTCGAGGTATTGCGTGTTAAAGGTCTTTAGCCCTATTATTTCCTGCTACGCCTTGTTTGTTAGGATAGAGGTTAATTGTTTGTGAATAGGGTTAAATTTTCCATGCTATGAAGGTTTCCCCATGTTTTCCAGATTTGACAATGTGCTCTAGATTTCATGTTATGATGCTTGCTTTCCATGCCTAGTATTATAGGGTAGATTTATTTTTATCTGACATGTTGTGATATGTTGTAAACTGTCTAGTCAAGTAGTTCTTGAGGTTTACATTTCCTGTCATATATCATTTTTCATGATTGAATTACACAAGGCCATGAGAACCTGGTGTTGTAGACCATATGGAGAATGGACGTTGAGGGCTTCTCCAGAGTGTCTATTTACTTTTACATTGTGAGACCATAGGGGGTATGGACTTTGTGCTCCCTCAAAGTGTCTGTAGTTTCCTCTTTATAGGCAACAAGGGGAATTGGACATTGAGTGCTTCCTCAGAGTTCCTTTTAGTTACTGATATGAGACCACAATGGGAATTGATGGTGAGTGCTTCCCCATAGTGTCATTTCTGAAGATGATCCA
The DNA here is from genome assembly GCA_963277665.1 of Viscum album. Lineage (NCBI taxonomy): Eukaryota > Viridiplantae > Streptophyta > Magnoliopsida > Santalales > Viscaceae > Viscum > Viscum album. Next base: position 1,642,868,969 of record OY728165.1, read on the forward strand.
TAGGGGTTAGACTATGAGTACATACCAGAGGTTTTCTTGTGTTTTCTAGTTGAACCAGTTGGGTTAGGCTGTGAGTAAATCCAAGAGGGTAACCTGCTTCAGTTAGCTTCTTACTTGATATATGAAATTGAATGCATTTGAAAATATGGAATTGTTTACTTTTGAGTGCATCCTTGTTTACATATTATTTTTGCTTTTTTATTGCCATATATATTCACTGACTGTTAGGCATAGATCGTTTGGTGGTTTCTTACTGGTATTCATCTCGCACCCTATTTGGGTCATGTATTTGGGCCTAAACTGGTTAAATTGTTGCAGGTGTAGATAAGGGCAAGAACCCTTCTACTTCAGGTACCTGATTGCATTAGAGTTGGAGAGTATGGGACCAAGCCTAAGCTTGAAATGATGAGGAGTTGTTTACTTGTTTTTCTTTTGTACTTGGGTTTAGTAATGTATTCCAGCATTGTGACTTGTTTGGCTATTTTACTAGAAATATGTATCATGCATAATTTAAATATGTGCTCCAGTTATTTATTTCTTCTATCTTCCACTGTTTACTGTTGTATGGAATTATTATTTCTTCCGTTATTGTTATCTGTTTCATTTCCATTGTGTTAATCGTCCAATGAGGGCATAGTTTCCCCACTATCACACCCAAGGCACTCTCTGCTAGTCAATAGCCTCTAGCATTCGAGGAAATGCGCTTGAGGCCATGTGACCAACCGGGTACGGGGTGCCTCTAGGAGGCTTCTAGAACCAAGATGTTACAAAGTTGTATCAGAGGGATTATTTTCTTCTTGACTTACTTTTTGGAGCCTATATCTAGGGATAGAAAGTAATAAGTACTTGGTAATAAGCAATGCATGGGAGTAGCTAACCCGTGTATAGGGAAAATCCAATTTATCTCGTATATTGAAATTTTTTCTAGTTTTCCAATTATTACAGTGGATTTGATTTCAACATTGGATGATCCACCTGTATTGTGATGTTAATATTGATGTTATTGAGGTTTTATTTCTATTGCAACCTGATTCTATGAGGGTATTCCATCTCATGCATCATATATGGAGTTTCTATAAATCACATGTCTTGTATTATTGCCATGCCATTTAGGGTGCATTACTAATTGAATGTTGTTGTGATATATGTTGTGCTAGATATGCATTATGTTGTGATAGATGCCTTGATAGAATACATACCTTTTATAGGGTATTGAATTCGGTAAGGTTTTGTTTGAATGAACTCTAATCTTTGGTTCCAGAGGTGTTAAGGGTCCTCATTGATCGGAATTTTCTGAATCATTTCTTTATTATTCATTATATATGAGATGTATAAAATGCCAAGATTGATTCGTGGAGATTATGGGCCCTCAAAGATCAGAATTTTACACTTTAATGTTCATTTCGGTGTTTTTATGGGTTCCAGAGTATTTTTTAAGGCTTACTGTCCAGAAAAACCCAGAATACACGACGTGTAATGATTAATACATGCCATGTGTCCTTTTTTTTGAATGAACTATTTTTCATGAGTACATGTTGTGTACTATATGTACATACGGTGTAGTCTCTAACCGTGTCACTAGTTGTGTAGGAAGAGACATGGGTTGGGAAATCTTTGGGGGAACATGTCATGTACCAGTTATACACACCGTTTTGTGTAGACCATGTGTCCACCTCTATGAATAACGAAAGAGATGGAAGGAATATTAGGTTCTACACATCGTTTCAAGCTTGAACACGTCATGTAGTGAAACCCTTGAATCCGTCCATGTAACAAAAAACACGTGTCAGTAAATTCCTTCAAGTTCACTCCTATATCTCTGGAACATGCTGTGTAGAGTGAGCAGTTTAATCGTCCATGTGACTAATAACTCGGTATGGTGAAGTTCATCTAGTACACGCCCATGTGAAGGATTAAAGTAACACGCCATGTAGTGGTCGTACATGCTGTGTATCCATGTTTTTAAAAACATTAATTCTTTTTTTTCTCATGTTCCATTCAGACACTTCAAAGTTTCAGTCCTTTATAATCCTAATCTAAAGTGTATTCTTGACCTTGCAGTGTCATGCCATCGAGATTTCATCCTATTGTATGCCAATTATAGGGTTGTTATCAGACACCGGATATGGCTGATCAGGGACTACCGGCATATCCTCTAGTTGTGTAGTTTTGGGACCGACCATCATTTTGGACACAGGTGTTGAAACAGAGTTTCGAAAAGGATTCACGAGGTTCATGGAGATCTTCCAAGGAGTACCGAATCCTGCCCCGTCTATGGCAGAGTTGACACGGGTTTTCCAGCAGCAGCAACCTCCCACCTTCATAGGGGACAGAGGACCTCAGGCTGTAGAGTCATGGTTAGAAGCCATGATTTCTATCTTCGATAATCTGGAGATGCCTCTAGAAAAGAGGGTGAATATTTCTATGTACATGCTTCAGAACTCTTCCATGAGATAGTGGTATGTGATCTCACATACAGGATACCAGCAGGTTATGTCTTGGGAGGATTTCCATCTTTCCATCTATGACTACATCTATCTGGAGACTTTGAGGGACGATCAAGACCAAGATTTCATGATTCTGGATCAGGGTACTCTTTCTATTATGGATTATTCTTCTCTCTTTATAGAGCTTTAGTGCTTCACTCCCATTCTAGGAGGTGATGAGTTATTTCTGGAGATAAAGTTTTAGGATGGACTCAGGAACGCCATCTGATCTTAGGTGAACATCTTCAGGTTGACTTCTATCACTTCTATAGTCAATGAGGTTCTGTTCACGGAGCACAATATGAGGGATTATGTAGTTTTTAGTCAAGGCTGCTTAACATACAGTGTTGGTATCCCTCCTACTGACAGCAGGAAGCGACACAGGTAATTTACGTGTAGAGATCCAAGGAGGTGAGAGACATATTCTAGTATCCAGGTGGTGTGCTACTAGTGCGGGAAGAGTTGGAATATGAGGCCAAATAGCTCGAGAGACCTAGTGGAGTTTCAATATTTCATAAATATGGGTCATATTCAGTACTTTTTTCAGATCTTCTCACTAGTATCTTGTGATAGCGGTTCATCTATGACTCCTCGTTCGAGAGCAGCACCACTAGTTCCTCACTAGTCTGGGAACTAGAGTTATTTCGACCATTTAGGCAGTGGTAGAGGTCACGAACATTGTAGTTAGTCACCAGGATTTTAGCAAAAACAAGGTGGATCAACTCAAGATGGTCAGGTAGGGTCATAAGGTCGCGGTGCAGGTCGGACTTTTGTAGTTGAGCAGGCCCAACAAGAGCAGGATCCCGGACCATCTACAGTTCAAGGTATGATCCCAGTTTCCTCCGTTTTAGCTTCTTCTCTTTTCGATACAGGGGATTCCCATAGCTTTATATCTTTAGATATTGTGGAGATCCTTGGATTTTGTATCTTTTCTTCGTCTGATATATTGACACTAGACACACTTTTGGGGACAATAACGACTAGTGCACATCAATCAAAGGAGTGACCTCTTGAGGATGGTGGGTGTCACTTCATATTGGACCTCTATTTCATAGAGATGACATACTATGATGTCATTCTTGCAATAAACTGGTTAGTTCCCTTCCAGGCTATGGCCGACTGATATCGTTATAGGTTGAGTTTCACATCACCAAAGGGGGGATCATTTCATCATAAGGGCGAATGGGATGTCCAGTCGAACAGAGTGGGACCCGAGCATCTTGGGTTGGGAGGGGTTACAACCCAGATTTCTAGTCTATATTTGTATGAATAGGGACTTGATAGATGGACTTTCCTTGAGTGGTGGATTGTTTCAGGGACATCGTTCCAGAGGAATTTTTATGTTTTCCTCCGGAGAGAGAGGTTGAATTTTCTATTTAGATTGTCCCAAGAGTGACACCGGTGTCCATACCTCTATATAGGATAGCTACACTAGAGTTATAGGATCTCAATAAGTAGTTGGAGGAGTTTCAGGCCAAGGGTTTCATCTGACCTAGTACTTCTCCTTGGGGTTTTCCTATCCTTTTTGCAAAGAAAGTGGATGATACCCTCAGAAATTGTGGGGATTATCGGAAGTTGAACCAGTTGATGGTTAAGAACCGACATCCTTTCTAAGGATTGATGATATCATTGATTAGATTCAAGGAGACCAAGTGTTCTTGAATATTGAATTGAGGTCCGGTTATAATTAGTTGCACATTAGACCATCTGATATACCTCTTACAGCCTTCTAGAGTAGGTATGGTCTATACAAGTATGTGGTTATGCCATTCGGTTTCATAAATGCGCTTGCAGTTTTCATGGAACTAATGAACTGGGAGTTCCATCCATACTTGGATTCCTTAATGGTAGTCATCGTGGATGATATCTTGGTGTACTCTCACACTCGACACAACCGTGCTACACATCTTGAGATAGTTTTGAGTACATTGAGAGAGAATCAATTATATTATAAGATCTCAAAATGCCACTTTTGGATGGCCCAGATTCACTTCATGAGTCATGTTATCTCAGAGAAATGAGTATTAGTAGACCCAGAGAAAGTGAGAGTAGTAGTTTCCTAGGAAAAGACGAAGAACCTATTTGAGGTAAAAAGTTTTCTAGGGATAGATGGTTACTAAAAAAATTTCATACAGAACATCTCACACTTAGCAACGACACTGACGAGACTAACTAAGAATGGTGTGAAGTACTTGTGGTCATATTCTTGTGAGTTAGGCGTTCAGGACCAAAAAGGGAGGTTGACTTCAACATCAATACTAGTTTTTCCAAAGCCAACTAAGATCTATACTATTCACTGTGATGCGTCATGTATCGGGATGGAAGCTGTGCTTATGCAGGGGGAAGGAGTCATTGCGTATAGGTCTCAACATTCGAGGCCACATGAGAGGAATTACCTAAAACATGATCTTGAGTTGGCTACAGTTGTTCTTACATTACACTATTGGAGACATTATCTTCTAGGAGAGAATTTTTTGGTTTCACCGACCACAAAAGTCTCAATTATATGTTCACCCAGCACAACCTGAATTTGAGACATCAAAGGTGGGTTGAGTACCTTCAGTCCTTTGACTTTGAGCTTCCCTACATGCCTAGTAAAGGCAACACAATGGCTGATGAGCTGAGTAGGAGGACTCAGATACATGTAGTTCATGAGGCCAATAATGAGTGGAAGCTTATGTCTATGTTCTATGAGATGCATTTGGATGTTCACGACAGATAGGGGAAGCCGTTTATAACTTATGTAGTTGTTACCTCTAATCTTATTAATCAAGTGTGAACGAGGCTTCCGTTAGATTCTAAAGGCCTAGTCCTATGGGAGAGTGTGGAAGGAGAGGACCGTATTCCTAGATGGACCATTGAAGAGGATGAGATCTTGATTTTTTATGGTTCCATATGGCTATCAACAGACATACACGAGGAGTTGGTTTGGGACTCTTGTTCCCCATTTTGGGTAGTTCATCCTGGTGTCACCAAAATGTATCGTGGTCTACACCATCAGTATTGGTGGCCGGGTATGAAGAGAGATGTTACTGGTTTCATGATTAGGTGTTCCACCTGTTAGCAGGTGAAGGCATAACATCAGCGACCAGTAGGGATTTTCCAGTAGTTACCATTTCCCTAGTGGATGTGGAATGATGTCGCGATGGATTTCGTGACCAGTTTCCCGAGGTCACCTTTAGGGAATGATGTAGTATGGGATGTCATTGACAAACTCACAAAGTATTCTCACTTCTTTCTGATCAAGGAGACTTTTAGTGTTGATAAGATGAGAAGATTTTACATTCAATAGATTGTACGTCTACATGGGGTTCCACACTCCATTGTTTCAGATATGGACACATGTTTTATTTCTTAGGTCTGGATGGGATTTCATAAGGCTTTGGGTACATTGGTACTTTTTTGTACAACTTATACCCCTAGATAGATGGCCAGTCTAAGCGTAGGATTCAGGTGCTTGAGTACATTCTTCGATCATGCATCCTGAATTTTGGAGATTAGTGGGAGAAACACAGACCTCTTGTGGAGTTTTCTTACAATAATAGTTTTCAAGAAACTATTTAGGTGGAACCTTATGAGGATTTGTACGGTATGCCAGGCCATTCACCCTTGTGCTAGATTGAGGCAGGAGAGGCATCTATACTATGACCTCATCTTGTGTAGGAGACCACATACCAGAAAGATTTGATTCGAAAGAGGATGGATACTTCACATTCACGTTAGAAGTCTTATGTTGATCGATAGAGAATACCTCTGGAGTTCAAGGTTGGAGATCATGTTTTTCTACGCGTCACACTAAGGTTGGGACAAAGGAGGATTAGGAGACAGGTTATGATTTCATCGAGATGCATCATGCCATTTGAGGTTTTGGAGAGAGTCGGGATGGTTTCTTATTGGTGGAAGTTACCTTCGAGGTACCAAGCTAGGCACGACATCTTTCACGTTTCTCATCTTTGATGTTACTTATCAGATCCGCCTCATGTTTTCCAACCCGAGGAGGTTGAGTTTGAGGTGGACACCTCATTCAAGAGGCATCCTATCTAGATTTTTGATCAAAGTGATAAGGTTCTCCATGGCTGGTCTGTTCCTCTGGTACGAATGATATGGAAGTATGAGCGAGTACAGGATGAGAACTGGGAGAGGGAGGCTGATGTACGATCATAGTGGCTGGAGCTATTCAAGTATTCTTCTTTTATGCCGCCTTGATAGGGAAATTCGGGGAAGAATTTCTTTAAGGGGGGAAGTTTGTAAGAACCCAGATATTGTTTTTAGGAATGTCTTTATTTTCTAGTTGTTTTTGATAAAAAGATGTGTTTCTGGAAATTTTAGGAGTACACACCATGTACTTATAACTACACGCCATGTACTCGGTTGCTTATGGTGACCGTGTACTATCATTTTAATAGTCGATTACAAAGTCATGTGGGGTGACTTGGAGGCCGCCTAATGAGGGGTCTAGTAATGGAAAGTACACACCATGTACTTTCTTTATATTTCATTATATAGACCAGGGCTACATATAATGGATAAAACACACTTCTTCTTCATCTGTCTCATCTAAGAGAGTTCGTATGACCACATATCTTCTACGAACCCCCGATTCACCATCCTTTATCTGAATAGAACTCCATCTATTGTGTTGGAATCAAATCAGTGAGTTCTCTCTTCTTATGGAACTACATCTCCTGATTTCTCCTCTTTCACAAGTTATCCTCATTTGATCATTTTTTACATTTTTGTTGATCTAAGGAATTAAAGGGAGATTCATGGCCTGAGGTTAACATATATCCTCTGTACAATGCTGAGGTTGGTGGTTTGTTTCTTTCCTTAGTTAGTCATTGAGTTATATGTGAAAAATTTCCCAATACCCTTGTTCAAGGTATTACGTGGAAAAGGTCTTTAGCCCTGTTATTTCTTGTTATTCCTTGTTTGTTTGGATAGAGGTTAATTTTCTGTGAATAGGGTTAACATTGCCATGCTATGGAGGTTTTTCCAATGTTTTTTTTATTTTGACCATTTGGTCTAGATTTCTTGTTTGGAAACTTTCTTTCCATGCATAGTGTTGTAATATGGATTGATTTTTATCTGACATGTTATGATATGTCGTTGACTATATAGCCAAGTAGTTCATGAGGTTTACTTTGGCTACCATAAAACATTGTGCTCGATTGACTTACATAAGGACGTGAGAACCTAGTGTAGTAGACCATAGGGAGAATGGAAGTTGAGGGCTTCTCCAGAGTGTCTATTTACTTTTACGTTGTGAGACCATAGGGGGTGGACTTTTCGCTCCGTCAGAGTGTATGTAGTTTCTTCGTTACAAGATATTATGGGAATTGGACGTTTAGTGGTTCCTTAGAGTGCCTATTAGTTACCGATATGAGACCATAGGGGGAATTGATAGTGAATGATTTCTCAGAGAGTCTTTTCTAAAGCTGAACCAGATGGGTTAGATTCTGAGTACTTCCCAGAGGGTTGCTGGTGTTGTTTGGTTGAACCAGAGGGGTTAGGATTTGAGTAATTCCCAAAGGATTAACTATTTGAGTTAGCTTCTTACTTGATATATGAAATTTAATTCATTTGAAATTGTGGAATTGTTTACTTTTGAGTACTTCCTTGTTTACTGCTTCTTTTATCTTATTGCATTCCATATATATTCACTAACTATTAGGAACAGATATTTGGGTGGTTACCTACTAGGATTCATCTCACACCCTCCTTGAGTCATGTTTTTGGGCCCAAACAGATTATATTATTATAGTTCTAGATAAGGTCAAGCGCCCTTCTACTTCAGGTACTTGACTTCTTTGGAGCTTGAGAGCATGAGACTAGGCTGAGGCTTGTGATGCTGAGGAGTTGTTTACTTGTTTTTCTTTTTTACTTGGGTTCAGTACTGTATTCTAGCATTGCAACTTGTTTTGATATTTTCCTAGACATATGTATCATCAATCGATTATATATGTGCTCCAGTTATTTATTTCATCATTCTTCTATTGATTACTATTTTATGCTATTATTATTGCTTCCGTTATTGTTATATATTTCATTTCTGATGTATTACTCTACCAATGAGGTCATAGTTTCCCCACTATCACACCCAAGACCCTCGCTGCTAGTCAGTAGCCTCTGGAATTTGGAGAAATGCGTTTGGGGCCATGTGACCAACCGGGTACGGGGTGCCCCTGGCCATCTTCGAGAACCAGGACGTTACAATCTACTATGATGATCGTCGTATTGAACCTTAACTACAATGATGGATTGAGGATTGGACCCACTCCACTACGAGGAAAGGGATGCCATAAGGGATGGTGGTGTGTTCTTCCTAGGAGGGGTATCCACCCATGGATTTCCATAATAAGTGATAGCAATGAGCCTTTATTACTAAGGAAATGATTTTATATGCTTATGTGTATTCCAAAAATCCATGTCTTATACTAATGTATGCTCTCATGGATCATGTTATTTTTTTCATTATGATTCACAACTTATGAGCTACCGATATTTATTCCATGACTCAATATTATAATATTTGATATACATGTTATGTTTTTGAATGGTTATGATCATGTTCTCACATCATTATGTTCATGATATGCTTACATATCTTCCCAATTTACCCATATCGTGCATCTATGCTCTCCCTTTCTTATGTTCACATTACCCAAGTTACGAAGAATGGTTCATATGTATACGAAAATTAATAAATGGGAAGAACTATATTAGAAACCTTCAATATCATTCATGAAATAAGAATATTTTCTTCCATGGTTCCAAAGTCACTAAACTATTATGATCATTAATAATGTGTTTGATTAATTAAATGAAAATTCATCTAAAAAGACAGATTATCCATGTATGAGAAACATGGGATTCTATAGTCACTCTCAAGAAATTTTTTTTCCAAAAATAAGAATTAGTGGAGATAATAATATTTAAGTTGGACCCTCAACTCAACAACTAAATTAATACATCTTTTCAATATATTGGTATGATTATCTCTCTGGTTATTCATTTTTACCATTTCAGTTTTCACCATGATAACTAGTTTCTACTTAGGTAATTTATCCTTTACCCCCAAATCAAAAACTGTCCTTATTATATAATTTTTACCTAATGATTCCAATTCGGATATCCATTTTTATTCAATTTTTAAATGTGATAAAAATTAATTTCAATATAATAAATGTATAATGTATTTAAACAAATTTTTAAAATAATATTACAAGAGTTTTAATGTATCAAATATATTTTTTAAATAATAAAAAATATTTTAAAATGTGTAATATCAACTAGAATATATATATATATTCAACAAAAAGGATTTGAAAATTCCTAATTCAAACTTATATACTAGTAGTGGCATAGAAGTCATAGTATTGGTATATTTCACTATTCACCTAAGAATATTTTTTAATAATAAAAATTATAGATAAGATAATTTTGACTTTATAAATCAAAAAATAGAGATATTTTTATCAAATTTTGGTTGAAAAATTTGTAAATTTAGTTTTTAATCGAAAATAAAAAATATAAATATAAATTTATTTTATTGAAAAATGAAGTTTTTAAACATTATGTGTTCTTAATAAGATTTCATATCAACTTAAAATATAAATAATTAATATATATTAGTTCATATAATAAAATTTAATTTTTTTTCAATTTAATTATATGGATAAAATATATAGTACATAAAAAATGTTTCTTTGAAAAAAATAAATATTTATTTTATACTAAACACTCTAAAAAATACCATTAAAATTAAATTTTTGTATTTTAAAATTAAAATTTTCTACTCCACATATATTAACATATTTATTTGAATTTTATATATAAATAGTATCATATTTTAATAATATTATTAATATTTATACAAAACACCTAAATATATGTATTGTTGGAACCATGGTCTTATATGCATGATTTGGAGTATGGTTTGGGTTTGTTGTCAATCCTCAGTGGAAGTTCAGAATGTGTACCAGCAAAGAGATCATACAGTTCAAGCAAACAACAGTATTAAAGGTGGCGTTGTTTCCCAGTGTTGCGCGCCCTGTACTTGAAAGAGAGGAAACTTGTGCGCCATATATTTTTCAAGATCAGAACATGGGAAAATGGCAAAGGGATAAGGGCCATGCATGTTTTGGTCTGGTCGCGCAAGTGACCTACGCGCCGTGAAGAGACTTGCGCGCCGATGCCTAGGAGGATTGGAAACTTGTGCGTCTATTGTTTTTCAAGATTATTACTTCAAAATATGGAAAAGGAAAGAAGGTCGCGCAAGTATTTGCATGGTTGCGCAAGTGAGTAGCGCGACAAAGGCTAGGGAGGATGATCTGCGCGCTAGAACCTGCGAGCTGAGGGAAGACTTGTGTGCCACCGCGTAGGGGGTCCAGTTTGCCTATAAATAGAGGACCACCCCTCCTCATTTGTAAAAATGTTCGAGGCTTAGAGATTTTTCGAGCTCTCATCGTGCAAGTGGTTCAGTCGCGCAAGTGGTTGTTGGGTCGCACAAGTAGAGGCTGCGCGCCGACTGTTGGATGCATGCCCAAGGTGATTTGGGTGAGAAAGGAAGTGGGTCGCGCAGGTTTGAAGTTCAAGACGGCAGTGTCGCGCAGGTCCTTTGGTGACACTTGCGCGCCGGTTTGGACTTGCGCACCGAGGACTTGCACACCGTATTGGGAATTGCACGCCGGGCTTTGAGGAGACTGCCAGATATTGTTTAAGCACATATGTCCTTTTTGAAGCTGCACGAAGGCTGGAGGATCACCCGGTACCCTCAACGCAAAGTGAGATTTGTCTTCTGTTAAGAGTTGGACGTCAACTGAGAATCTACATACAATAGAGGATGCATTCTTATGAAATGATGAAGAGACCTTCACGTCTATAAACCGAGTGGGACTTCACCAACGGCAGTGAGCGAGGGGGAGTCAACGGGAGTGACTCGAGGGACACAGTGAGATATACCTGAACTTTTGTAAAGAAAGTGAGCCCGGGACAGAGTTACTGTTCCCGAACCACTATAATCCTCAACTAGTGAAGTTTAGTGGAATTTTGTACGACCGACAATTGGTCGGCGTATGGTCCTTGGACGTATCCCCTAGTAGTGAACCAAGTAAAAAGGGTTGTGTCTTTTCTATGCATGTGAATGTTTTATTTCTGATCATATTCATCATACAGGTTCAACAAGTTCATACCAACGTGGGAACAAGATCCATCACATTAAAAGAAAAAGCTTTCACCCTGATTCACCCCTCCCCTCTCAGGGTGTCCCTGGGTCCATCAAGTGGTATCATAGGGAGGTTACTGATGTTGAATCTGTCCTTTATCGTCATGGAGAATGCAGTCAATGTCAGGGGAGTCCCTAACTTCGATGTAAGTAATTTCCAGATCTTGAAGAAAAGAATGAGATCTCATCTAAGATATCTTGTAATGGAAGTTCTCTTTTTCTACTGTGCAAGGAATACAAGTCACTAACCCAACAGGCCTGGCTATGACTGAAACAGACAAGAAAATTCTTAATGTAGATGCTAAAGCACAAAATGCACTTACTGCAGCCCTTTCTGATCAGATCTACCTAAAGGTGATGAATTTCACCTCAGAAAAATCCATGGAGGATAAAATCTAGAATATTTTTGAAGGAGATAGGAAAGTGAAGTAGGTGAAACTACAAGTGCTGCACAATTAGTTTGATGATCTGAAGATGCATCCAGACGAGAATGCATACTCTTTCTTCAATAGAATTACTGAAGAGGATGGAGTAATTATGGGTCTAGGTGTAGAAATTAAATACATTGATATTGTAAAGAAAATATTAAGAAGAATTCCACCTCTGTACAATGCAAAGTTGTCAGCCCTTGAGGAAAGAGATCTTTCAAAACTTTCTCTGGATGATCTACTTAACAGCTTGGTAGCATACGAAATGAGAGTCAAACCAGAAGATGCTACGACTCGTGTGAGAAAGGAAATGGCATTATAACGACCCATACTTTACATACATTGTTAATACTTCAAAATTGAAGCATACTTATTACAACCTATAACAAAACCACAAAAGGACCGTATAGGTATAGTGTCTTTAGAAACTGGGAAACATAAACAACTGGTTCATAAAGCGTCTACATTGTCTCCCATATATTTCATCATATCTATAGTCCCTTTTGGCATATCTTACTTAATAACCTTCTTCCTGACCTGGGGAAAGAAAACATACAAAAGGGTGAGCTCAAATTCTCAGTAAGGGTAAACAAAAGAAATATCAATCACATCATACACATAAGCACATAACTTTTGGAAATTTGAACCTGAAAAAGAGATCATAATTTCATAACATGGGGTAAATCATGGCAGTGAAATGTAATCACAATAATAATAACTTAAATCATGAAACTTTGTGGAATTCACACATAATCATATAGAATCATTTCTTGTTAGTCAAGACTCATTGCCAAGACTATCTTAGTGGACAATGTCCCTTTCTGAACCGAGTCACCCTCATTTCAGTCCAGTTTCAATGAACCAGTATAACCTACCGTTCCAGCCATGTCTATCTCATGAGATATAAAATCTTTACCCAATGCATTGGAGGGAGATATAGGTCCCACCCATCTCATAAGGATACCATTCTTATGTGTGCCACAAAATCATAAATCATACATCATTTCATAACCCATGTAATAAAAATGGGATTATGAAACATCATGACATCATAAAACAATTCATATACGATAAAGGAATTCATAAAAATAATTCCATCACAACATAATCAAATCAATGTAATAATAGGGATAAAAACAGAACCCTTTATTATCTTAGATGGAAAATAATTTTGATAAAACACTTGAACTCCATTCTTGAGGAAAATATCCTTTCTTCTTCAAAAACACTTTTCCTTTCAAAACATGTCATACTAAAAGAAGTTGATTAAAAATAAACTTTAAAACTTATAAAGGAAGATTCTTGGAAATAATGTTTTAAAAATCCATTCATGCCGTATAAGTTAAGAAAAACATTCTTCGTACTTTTGTCGGAAAAGTCAAAAAGTACCTCGTACGAAAAACGAAAAAAGATTCCTTTAATATCCTTTAATAAAAACTCACCTAAAGGTAAAATTGAATTTAAAAAATTGTAGGTGGATGGAAATAATATTACATATTGAGGAAACATGGATTTGGATGATAAAATACACCCCAGTAAATGCCAAAGTATAAACAATCTCGGATAAAAATGAGATTGTGATATTTCCATTACCTTAGGTACGACTTGATTTGTAAGTGTCCGAACCTCCTGTATAATGATTTAAATAATGTTATTGACTTATTCTAGAATCATACTTATTTTTATGATATCATATATGGTCATATTCTTAGCTTCTTAGTAGTATTATTTCATTGCTACTTGTTATTCGGGTGTTTATAACTTTTTGTTTTTATGCGTGTTTTGTCGAATAAATTCATATTCTTCTCTTTAGGTTATAGATAACTAATTTCCAGAATGGTATTAGTGTAATATATATCATATTCATTCATTCAATTCATTTATATAATCATTATGAAATGAATATCATGTAGAACAAGTCGCATCACATCATGGAGACAGTATTCCGTACGTACGCACGAGTGATGATATCGTTCCTATGATCGTGGAATTGTATTGGATTATATGTATACTATTTCAGAATAAATATAAATTTATAATAGTCATATATAGTCATTATTTACACCATTATACCCATCCAAATAAGGTGGTGGTGGAAAATAGATCACACCACGGCGTGGAGACGGTATTCCGTACGTACGCACACGTGGTGATTTCTTTTTCCGTAGGATGGATAGATGAGGAAATAGGGTTTTTTCATACTTATAATAACATATCAGTATATGAGTGATACTTATGTTATTACTTCATAATGAAACAACTAAATAAGAAGAAGTTGAAGAAGAAATAAAGATGAAAGAATCGGTAACAGACATTACCTCTTCTTTGAAGTGCTTTTTTGAGACCTCCTTTTAGGGCACTAAAATGGGTCTTTGAAGAAGACCAGAACCTCTAGGATGTTTCTAGGGAAGTGGAGAGGAGGAATTGGCAGGGTTTGGCCGAGCTAGAAGGCTCAAAGTGGTGTGAGGAAGAGGGGGAGGAGGTGTCCTTTTATAAGGGAGGAGAGGGGCACCTTTGGAATAACAAAAACTATTATTTTATTATAAAGTCAAGTTCGGTTTTAAATAGCTCCAAATTGATATATTTAGAAGCTAAGGTGGGGATGGGTCTAAATAATCTCATCCAATAGAATTTAGACAAATTTAGGTTCTTATTTTAACCTTATCATTTAGATTTAACATTAAGTTAAATAATTTTACTTTTACCATATCTTCTTGTGTTCTTATAATATAATGTTAATAAACATACTATAAGCAGCCAAGCGAACCCCAAGTTGTTTATTATTAATATATATAACCTTATCTACGTAATTTGGCTGAACCTTAGATTTTTAGGAATAAAATAACAATTAATAATATAATATTTGTTTTAAAAACTATTTTATGTCAATTTTGACACTATTTAGTAATTGATTTTTTTGAAAATCATAACAGAATTATTAGTTCGAACCAAGTTAATTAAATCAATACTAACATGTCATATTAACCTAGAAAAGTGGTGGTATTCATAAAAAGTCTCAAATTACATTTATTTTGGTGTTTATAACATCAATTATGTCACTACTTCAGTAATAAGATAATTACTACATCATCATTGTGTCATAAATAAATAAATTTATTTAAAGTTTAAAAATTATAAATAAAATATCATTATGTATGAAATCTTCTTAGCTTTCTAATGAATATTTATAATCGAATTTATCTTATGTATAACCCCATATTAAAAATGTTTTATTTATTAAACTTTGATTTTTAAATATTTTAACTATTCATTAAATAAAATAATATTAAATGTCATAATCTAATCCAAGTGGACCTAAATGGTCATATTATATTCATAAGGTTGTTTTTGGTCGAATTACACTTATCCAATAGAATTAGGACATGTGTTAGGGTAATTGTAATATCATATTTACCTTTAGTTACCCTATTTACTATTAACCGCGGTAAAAAAAGTATAAAGTTACTATTCACCAAAAAATTATTTTCATCCCATTGCACCACATTTTACTTACTGATATCAACCGTGTCGGTCGGATTTTCGAAATTCCATTCACAGAGGCGGTAAAATTAAATTTTATTCAAAATTCAGTTTTTAACCTACCACTTAGTGGTTTCACTATTCATCAAAAATTGAAAGTTTTCAGAAAAATACCAAAATTTCACCCTAGGCTAATTTCGGTATTCCGAATCCAAAAATGAATTCCATTTTGAAAAATAAAATTTACAAAATTTTAAAAAGTGGTTATTACTATTCATAACGGCTAGTTTTAGTAATATTTTAATAGCATATCGTTGTTTAGTGAAACTCGGTATTGCGTACGACGCAATCTATCGAGGAAGGTCGCGATTTCGTGTAAAGCAAGCTAAGAAAGTGTTGTGTAGAAAAATATTCATTTGATGATTTATATAACATAAAAGTCTCGGGTGTTACATTCTACCCCCCTTAAAATGAATTTTGCCCTCGAAATTCATCACATTGTAATAAACAGATGAGGATACCTCTCCCTCATCATATCCTCAAGATCCCATGTAGCTTCTTCTAATTGGTGGTTCCTCCATAAAACTTTCACCAATCGAGTGGTCTTGTTTCGTAGTACTTTTTCGCTACGATCCAGAATCTCTATATGTTGTTCTTCATAAGAAAGATCTTCCTCCAGCAGTACAACATCTGAGCTGAGTGCATGTGAAGGATCAGGTATGTACTTTCTCAGGAGAGATACATGGAACACATCGTGAACTTGAGAGAGATTCGGTGGAAGCGCCAATCGGTAAGCTACCTTCCCTACATAATTCAGTATTTCGAAAGGACCGATATATCTAGGGCTTAACATCCCCTTCTTTCCAAATCTCATAACCCTCTTCCAGGGAGATATTCGTAAGAACACTTTATCACCCACTTCAAACCCTAAGTCTTTTCTTCGGTTGTCGGCATAACTTTTCTGTCGACTCTGAGCTGGTCTTATGCATTGTTGAATAGATCTGACCTTTTCTGCCATTTCATCAACGAGATCAAGTCCTAATAGCTTTCTTTCCCCAACTTCATCCCAGCAAGTTGGAGTCCTGCATTTCTTTCCAAAGAGAGATTCATAAGGAGCCATCTGAATACTGGAGTGAAAGCTATTATTATAAGAAAATTACACCAAAGGTAGGTGTTGATCCAAACATCCTTTGAAATCCCTAGAGCAAGCTCTCAACATATCTTCTAGGGTTTGAATTGTTCTCTCAGACTGACCGTATGTCTGAGGATGATAAGCAGTGATGAAACTCAACTCTGTATCCAGAGTATGCTAAAGACTTCGCCAGAACTTCGAGGTAAATCTCAGATCCCGATCAGATATAATAGAATGTGGTACTCCATGCAATCTTACCACTTCCTTTACATATATCCTGGCAAGCTGATCCAGAGAGAAATCCTCTCTAATAGCAATGAAGTGTGCAGACTTTGTAAGACGATCAACTATGACCCAGATAGCATTATTGCCTTTGGATGTTTTAGGAAGTCCTGTGACAAAGTCCATAGTGACGTTTTCCCACTTCCATTAGGGTATGGGTAATGTTTGTAACATCCCCATAGACTTCTGTCTCTCAGCTTTAACTTGTTGACAACCCAAGCATCAAGAGACATATTCAGCAACATCTCTTTTCATGCCATCCCACCAGAAGTACTCTTTCAGAGCCCTATACATCTTCGTGCCTCCAGGATGAATAGAGAATGAATAACTATGAGCCTCATCCAGCAGTTCCTTCTTTAATTCGGGGATGCGAGGAACACAAACCCGATTCTTGAACTTTATTATCCCATCACAATCAAGGTTGAATTCAGGAACATTTCTCACCTTCTTTTGTAACTCGACATCTTCTTTCTGTGCCTCTTTAATCTTCACATGTATAGATGGTTGAACATTCATTTGAGAAAGATAAGATTTTCCCCTTCCATTATAATTCCAAGATCCATTATTTGTAAATCCATAAATATTGGATCTTTTGTGATCCTCATCATTGATAAACTGGCATGGTCTTGTCGACTTAATGCATCTGCCACCTTGTTTGCTTTCCCAGGGTGGTAATGGATTGAGCAGTCATAATCCTTAATCAGCTCCAACCATCTTCTTTGGCGCATATTCAGCTCCTTTTGTGTGAAAATATACTGTAAACTTTTATGATCAGTATAAATAGCACACCTTTCACCATAAAGGTAATGCCTCCAAATCTTTAATGCAAAGATTACCGCAGCTAACTCCAAATCATGTGTTGGGTAATTTTTCTCCTGGATTTTCAACTGTCGTGAGGCATAAGCTATCACCATATCATTTTGCATAAGAACACACCCCAATCCCTTCTTGGATGCATCAATATAGATCACAAACCTTTCTCCACTAC
This sequence comes from Viscum album, assembly GCA_963277665.1. NCBI lineage: Eukaryota > Viridiplantae > Streptophyta > Magnoliopsida > Santalales > Viscaceae > Viscum > Viscum album. Next base: position 1,642,886,988 of record OY728165.1, read on the forward strand.
AAGGCAGTGTGAGCACAGGTGCACTGGATAACCTTCTTTTAACTCCTTGAAATTCTCTTCACATTCTTCCGTCCAGACAAACTTATCTCCTTTCCGAGTCAACTTGGTGAGTGGATTAGATAATCGTGAAAAATCTTTCACAAAAAGTCGATAATATCCAGCCAAACCAAGAAAACATCGGATTTCAGTTACTGTTGTTGGTCTCGACCATCTTTTGATAACCTCTATTTTTGCTGGATCCATGGATATCCCCTCTTTTGAGATTATGTGACCCAAAAATGAAACTTTTTGAAGCCAAAATTAACACTTGGTAAATTTGGCATAAAGCTTCTCCTTTCTCAGGGTCTTCAATATAATTCTCAAGTGATCTTCATGTTCTTCCTTGCTCATTGAATAGACAAGAATATCGTCTATAAAGACTACCACAAATTGATCAAGATAGCCTCTAAAGACTATATTCATCAGATCCATGAAGATAGCAGGGGCATTAGTAAGACCAAATGGCATCACTATAAATTCATAGTGTCCATACCTTGTACGGAAAGCCGTCTTTGGTATATCCTCCCGTTTGACCCTTAATTGATGATACCCTGAACGAAGATCATTCTTGGAAAAGTATTCAGCTCCGCGTAGTTGGTAAAATAGGTCATCAATGCGCGGGAGAGGATATTTGTTCTTGATAGTGATCTTGTTAAGTTCTCGATAATCAATGCAGAGTCTCATTGATCCATCTTTCTTCTTAACAAATAGAACAGGTGCTCCCCAAGGTGACGCACTAGGGCGTATGAATCCTTTATCAAGATTCTCTTAGAGTTGCTTCTTCAATTCCTGGAACTCAATTGGGGCCATTCTATAAGGTGTCTTTGAAATAGGCAAAGCACCCGGTACGAGTTCTATTGAGAACTCAACTTCACGATTTGGTGGAAGTCCCGATAATTCCTCCGGAAAGACATCATCAAACTCCCGTACAATGGTCATATTTTTAATCATGAGTTTCTCACCAACCATTTGAGATAAATAACCTTCATTTAGTGGAATCAAAACCCATAAGATAGAAGAAATTTCCACTGGAAGGTTATGTTCATCCTTGCATTGATAGACGATCATAGATTGATCTGGAATATGAAATGTGACTTCCCTTATTTGGAAATTGATATGAGCTCCATATAAAGAAAGCCAATCCATGCCAATAATCACATCAAATTCCACGATAGGAAGGATCACAAGATTTGCAGGAAGCACTTTCCCACAAACTTCGATCGGAGAAGAATTATAAACTTTTGATGCGACTGTTGTGCCATTAGGTGTTGTCACAACTAACTCAACATCTAATTGTTGAGGTAATACGGTGATACCCTTAGAAAATTCTTCAGAAATAAAAGAGTGGGTGGATCCAGAATCAAATAAAACATTTTCTACTTTAGAGTGGATGGTAAGTGTACCTTTCACCACATCGTTATCGTACTCCACATCACTGATAGAAATTGCATGTGACTTTCCTTTGTCTTTAGCCTTAAGAGTTTGTTGACGTCAACCATCATCATCAACCCTTGGATTAGGGCATTTATTGGCATAATGCCCCATCTCCTTGCACTTGAAACATTGAAGTGTAGTAGGTTCATTTTGTGTATCCCTTCCTTTGTTTGCATCATTAGACATCTTTTTCCCATCATCGCGGCATTCAAATTCCCGATGACCTTCCTTTCCATATTTGAAACATTTACTTGTCCCTTTAAGACAACTCGCTCCATGTTTCTTTCCACACTTTCAGCATAATGGAAAGATCATCCTCTTTTCAGTGTGCTCATTAGATTTTCCTTTGAATTCCATTTTCCTCTTCTTATCAAACCCATATGACTGATGGGTTACTCCAATCTCCATCTCGACTTTGAGAGCACATCGAACGATTTCCTCGTAGCTATTGAAGTCCCTTATGGCTAACGCCCTTCGAAGACTTGGTCTTAAGACACTAAAGAATCGATTGATCTTACTCTCAGGTTGGATAATAATACCAGAAGCGTACCTTGCAAGTCTTGTAAAATATGCTTCATAGGTACCAACAGATTCATCATCCTTTTTCTTTAGTTCAAGAAACTCTTTCTCCATCTTTGTTCGGAGAATACGAGGGAAGTACTTATTGAAAAATAAGTTCTTGACTCGTCCCATTCCATGGACTCAATTTCATCCCTTTGCCTCGTATTCTTAATAAGATTCCACCATTGATCAACATCTCCTTCCAAACGATACACTGCTAGGATGAATTTATCATGTTCAGAACTTTGATGAACTGAAAATATCTTTTCAGTAGTACTAATCCATTGTTCAGCAACTAATGGATCAGTAGACCCGCTGAAAGAAGGTGGACGCTATCTCATGAAGGATTCAATAGAATGTTGCTCCTTCCTTTGCTCGTTTGGAAGTCCTGCATGATTCATAGCTTGAGAAAGTTGTGTGAGCATGGCTACAAGATTTTGCATTCCAGCTCCCATAACGTTTGGTTTCTCAGGGGGACAATCATTGCATTGCCCGTCGCATTCCGCATTAACACGGTTCCTTCGGGTTCCATCCATTGGCTAAAACCAAGAAGAATAGTGTGAGAAACACTAATTATAATAGGAAAACCATATAATCAAGAATAAAATTTCACACTTAAGGTCTTATCCTAGGTTATTCATGGCCATTTCTAAAACACTAAGATTGTGTTCTATGCTTAGACTTATCCTTAGGGTTCTTACTAAGGCTTTCACATCCTAGTTTCCAAAGGTTGACTATACCTTTCCACTGATACCAACTATAACGACCCATACTTTACATACATTGTTAATACTTCAAAATTGAAGCATACTTATTACAACCTATAACAAAACCACGAAAGGACAGTATAAGTATAATGTCTTTAGAAACTGGGAAACATAAACAACTGGTTCATAAAGCGTCTACACTGTCTCCCATTTATTTCATCATATCTATAGTCCCTTTTGTCATATCTTACTTAATAACCTTCTTCCCGACCTGGGGAAAGAAAACATACAAAAGGGCGAGCTCAAATGCTCAGTAAGGGTAAACAAAAGAAATATCAATCACATCATACACATAAGCACATAACTTTTGGAAATCTGAACCTGCAAAAGAGATCATAATTTCATAACATGGGGTAAATCATGGCAGTGAAATGTAATCACAATAATCATAACTTAATACATGAAACTTTGTGACATTCACACATAATCATATAGAATCATTTCTTGTTAGTCAAGACTCATTGCCAAGACTATCTTAGTGGACAATGTTCCTTTCTGAACCGAGTCACCCTCGTTTCAGTCCTGTTTCACTGAACCGGTATAACCTACCGTTCCAGCCATGTCTATCTCATGAGATATAAAATCTTTACCCAATGCATTGGAGGGAGATATAGGTCCCACCCATCTCATAATGATACCATTCTTATGTGTGCCACAAAATCATAAATCATACATCATTTCATAACCTGTGTAATAAAAATGGGACTCTTAAACATCATGACATCATAAAACAATTCATATACGATAAAGGAATTCATAAAAATAATTCCATCACAACATAATCAAATCAATGTAATAATAGGGATAAAAACAGAACCCTTTATTATCTTAGATGGAAAATAATTTTGATAAAACACTTGAACTCCATTCTTGAGGAAAATATCCTTTCTTCTTCAAAAACACATTTCCTTTCTTAACATGTCGTACTAAAAGAAGTTGATTAAAAATAAACTTTAAAACTTGTAAAGGAAGCTTCTTGGAAATAATTTTTTAAAAATCCATTCATGCCGTATAAGTTAAGAAAAACATTCTTCGTACTTTTGTCGAAAAAGTTAAAAAGTACCTCATACGAAAAACGACAAAAGATTCCTTTCATATCCTTTACTAAAAACTAACCTAAGGGTAAAATTGGATTTAAACAATTTTAGGTGGATGAAAATAATATTACATATTGAGGAAAAATGGATTTGGATGATAAAATACACCCCAGTAAATGCCAAAGTATAAACAATCTCGGATAAAAATGAGATTGTGATATTTCCCTTACCTTAGGTCCGACATGATTTGTAAGTGTCCGAACCTCCTGTATAATGATTTAAATAATGTTATTGACTTATTCCAGAATCATAATTATTTTTATGATATCATATATGGTCATATTCTTAGCTTCTTAGTAGTAATATTTCATTGCTACTTGTTATTCGGGTGTTTATAACTTTTTGTTTTTATGCGTGTTTTGTCGAATAAATTCATATTCTTCTCTTTAGGTTATAGATACCTCATTTCCAGAATGGTATTAGTGTAATATATATCATATTCATTCATTCAATTCATTTATATAATCATTATGAAATGAAGATCATGTATAACGAGTCGCATCACATCGTGGAGACGGTATTCCGTACGTACGCACGAATGATGATATAGTTCCTATGATCATGGAATTGTATTGGAGTATATGTATACTATTTCAGAATCAATATCACTTTATAATAGTCATATATAGTCATTATTTACACCATTATACCCATCCAAGTAAGGTGGTGGTGGAAAATAGATCACACCACGGCGTGGAGACGGTATTCCGTACGTACGCACGCGCGGTGATTTCTTTTTCCGTAGGATGGATAGATGGTGAAATAGGGTTGTTTCATACTTATAATAACATATCAGTATATGAGTGATACTGATGTTATTACTTCATAGTGAAACAACTAAAGAAGAAGAAGTGGAAGATGAAATAAAGATGAAAGAATCGGTAACAGACATTACCTCTTCTTTGAAGTGCTTCTTTGAGACATCCTTTTAGGGCACTAAAATGGGTCTTTAAAGAAGACCAGAACCTCTAGGATGTTTCTAGGGAAGTGTAGAGGAGGAATTATCCGGGGTTGGCCGAGCTAAAAGGCTCAAAGTGGTGTGAGGAAGAGGGGGAGGAGGTGTCCTTTTATAAGGGAGGAGAGGGGCACCTTTGGAATAACTAAAACTATTATTTTATTATAAATTCAAGTTCGGTTTTAAATAGCTCCAAATTGATATATTTCAAAGCTAAGGTGGGGATGGGTCGAAAAACTCTCATCCAATAGAATTTAGACAAGTTTAGGTTGCTATTTTAACCTTATCATTTAGATTTAACATTAAGTTAAATAATTTTACATTTACCATGTCTTCTTGTGTTCTTATACTATAATGTTAATAAACTTTCTATAAGAAGCCAAGCGAACCCCAAGTTGTTTATTATTAATATATATAACCTTATCTAAGTCATTTGGACGAAACTTAGATTTTTAGGAATATAATAACAATTAATAATATAATATTTGTTTTAAAAACTATTTTATGTCAGTTTTGACACTATTTAGTAATTGATTTTTTTGAAAATCATAACAGAATTATTAGTTCGAACCAAGTTAATTAAATCAATACTAACATGTCATATTAACCTATAAAATTAGTGGGATTCATAAAAAGTCTCAAATTACATTTATTTTGGTGTTTATAACATCAATTATGTCAATATTTCATTAATAAGATAATTACTGTATCATCATTGTGTCATAAATAAATAAATTTATTTAAAGTCTAGAAATTATAAATAAAATATCATTATGTAGGAAATCTTTTTAGATTTCTAATGAAAATTTATAATCGAATTTATCTTATGTATAACCCCATATTAAAAATGTTTTAGTTATTAAACTTTGATTTTTAACTATTTTAACTATTCATTAAATAAAATAATATTAAATGTCATAATCTAATCCAAGTGGACCTAAATGGTCATATTATAGTCATAAGGTATTTTTTTGGTCTAATTACACTTATCCAATAGAATTAGGACATGTGTTAGGGTAATAGTAATATCATATTTACCCATAGTTACCCTATTTACTATTAACCGCGGTAAAAAAAGAAAAAAGTTACTATTCACCAAAAAATTATTTTTATCTCATTGAACCACATTTTACTTACTGATATCAACCGTGTCTGTCGGATTTTCGAAATTCCATTCACAGAAGCGGTAAAATTAAATTTTATGCAAAATTCAGTTTTTAACCTACCACTTAGTGGTTTCACTATTCATCAAAAATTGAAAGTTTTCAGAAAAATACCAAAATTTTACCCTAGGCTAATTTCGGTATTCCGAATCGAAAAATGAATTCCATTTTGAAAAATAAAATTTTAAAAATTTCAAAAATTGGTTATTACTATTCATAACTGCTAGTTTTAATAATATTTTAATAGCATATCGTTGTTTAGTGAAACCCGGTATTGCGTACGACACAGGCTATCAAGGAAGGTCTCGATTTCGTGTAAAGCAAGCCAAGCAAGTGTTGTGTAGAAAAAGATTCATTTGATGATTTATATAACATAAAAGTCTCGTGTGTTACAGGCATTCAAGGCCATAGATAAACTGAAAATCTCAAAAGATATTAGTGGTGAAGATGAATAAGAAAATGAAATTATTTCTCTCATTGCAAAGAAGTTTTAGAGGGGGATAGGGAAATTCAAAGGGAAGTTACCTCTCGCAAGTTTTCGTTGTGGAAAAGTTGGGCACATTACCTCCCAGTGCTTAAGAAAGATCAATGATGAAGATAGTGAAGATGAATGCTTCGAGAAGCCTTAGAGAAGGTTCTTCAAAAAGGGAGACTTCAAATCTGGAAAGAAAATTCAAAGAAAGAGTTTTGTCTGTGAAGAGGAAGAAGATGATAATGAATTCTGTGATGAAGAAGAAAAAGAATTCAAAACTGGGAACCATGCTTCCATGATGGCCACTATTAAAAAGTCAGAAGATACTGGTGGAGAAAAACAACTGAGAACTTGTGTAGATCCTGAGATGCAACTTAAGGATGCAGTTAGTAAGCTTAAGATTAAATGTAAGAGTTGAAATAACTGGAAATCTATTGTAGAAGAATCAACTGAATACGTTGATCAACATGAAGCTGAAATTGAATGACTAGAATAATTTGTGAAGGTACACTCTAAAATAATTGAAAGCAATGATGATGTAGTGGATCTGAAGCTGAGAATTGAAGAGAAATAAAAGGTCATCAATGACCTCATCTCTAGACTAGATGAAAAATCCCAGACTGCTGAGGGTCTTGAGGAGGAAGTTGTTACTGTAAGGAGTAAACTTGAGACTGAATCAATTCCAAAAGAATCAAAGAAGAAAATATAGTTTGGAAGATTATCAGATGCAGAATTACTAGAAAGAGTCATGTGTGGTTCAGATGGGGTTGGAAAAATATTGAGTAATCAAAGACCCGCTTGCATGGGAAAGAGTGGAATTGGCTGTGAGACTGAGACATCAACTGCTAGAAGTTAAAAGATCCAAAAGATAGATAAGATGAAAGTTGAACATATAGAAACGTTGCCTAAAGTGCTGAAAAAGGAACCCTCAATCCAAACTAAAAGGAGAACTGAAAATTATCCTAAAAAATTCGGAAATGACAGACAATCTAACTTTTCTCCCAAGGAAGAAGGTATGAGGAGAAGTTCAAGTGAGAATACATTTCCTCTCATGAAGTGTCAGTTCTCTGGCTATCTGGGTCATACCATGTATTATTGTGAAGAGGCAAGAAGCTATCTGAATAGAGAAGATATAGAAGTCCAACAAAGGAGAACAAATTCATATCCTAATTCTTATAGAAGAAACAATTTCTATGGATATTGTTATCTTTGTTCTAACGTTGGTCATAAGTCTGCTAATTGCAGGTAGAGAAGGGACATGGACACCTCATACCGATGTTCAAGACAAGTCAAGTCTCGTCAGCAAGACAGTGTTGCTCTTTCAAACAGGTTTTCTCCTCTCAAAAAAGATTTTGACTATGAAGAACCTGGGTATGAGGAAGAGGTAATTGAAAGTCCATCAGTACTATATACTCAATCCAATGTCTCATGGAAGGAAAGGAAGAAGATTGAGAAATCCAACCTTGCAGAGGTGGCCCTCAATGCTACAAAGAACAATACTACCTGGATTCTGGATAGCATTTGTTCATCTCATATGATAGGTAATGCGAGCTTGCTAACAGATATCAAAAGGATGGTTGATGGTACAGTACGATTTGGTAATGATGGGGCTCTGAAAATCAAAGGGAGTGGAAGTACCGAATTAGCTAATGGAGAACTAAAGAAGACTGAAGTCCTTTACATAGATGGACTACATCATAATCTCCTCAGCGTGAGTCAACTCTGTGACTCAGGACTTGTAGTTACATTTAATCAGAAATGCTACACTATCAAGGGAAAGACAAGAAATTAACTTATGAAGGGATGCAGAACAGAAGGCAACTTGTATCAGGTTGATAGTGAAGAAAATCTATGTTGCATGACTGTTGAAGAAGAAAACAATTTGTGGCATCAAATACTTGGACACATCAATCAACAAGACATGAATAAAATATCAAAATTGTGAATTGTCATAGAAATTCACAACCTGAAGCATGAGCGTGAAAAATCTTGTGATGCTTGCATTTGTGGGAAGTCGGTCTGCAGTTCGTGTCGGCCAAAGAAGAATAAGGCATCTCACCTTTTTGATCTGATTCATAAAAATGTTTGTGGGCCGCTAAATGTTGCCAGAACTCATGGAGAAAGGTACTTTGTCCTTTTCATAGATTATTATAGTAGAATGGAATGTGGGATGGTCATTCACAGGAAACGACAAGTCCTTGACTCCATGAAAACATATCAGCAAATCGTCGAGAATGATACTGGATGAACAATCAAAGTGTTGCGATCTAACAATGGAGGAGAATACATGTCCATTGAATTTGAAAATTATCTTGAGAAGCATGAGATACAACATGAGGTAGCTGCTTTGAGAACTCCACAACAAAATGGAGTTGTTGAACGTAGGAATCGACAGGTGAACAACATGGCACAAACTATGCTGATTGAGAGTCGTATTCCATGACATTACTTGAAAGAGGCTGTTCAAGCTGCAGTTTACATTCAGAATTGAACAGGAATTTATATGGGTGAGACAAAGACACCATATGAATTGTGGCATGGATGAAAGAATTCATTAAAATACTTTCATGTCTTTGGAAGTAAATGATTTATCAGGAACAAAGAAGGAAGTCAAGGAAAAATATGGCGACAATGCAGATGAAGGAATTTTCCTCGGTTACTCAATGAACAACAAAGCCTACAAATGTTACAACAAGCGTTTATGAAGGATTGTGGAAAGCATTGATGTTAAGATAATTGAAGAGAAAAGCACAAATCCTTCAAGGACGCCATATGATGATGTGATAGAAAGTCAGGAAGAAAGTGAACGTGAAGAAAATAAAAATGCAGAAATAGAGGAAGTTGTTCAAAACACTCAGCAGTCACATCATGATGTTGACTCAGAAGAAGAATATGAAGAAGAAACTGTGGCTGAAGAGAATTCTACTGAACCTCACAGGAGAAATCGAAGAGCATAGATTGATCCATCCAACATAATTGGGGACAAGAGTGCACCCAATCAAACAAAAATGATGAGGAATAACACGCAATATGCATTTCTATCAGTTGTAGAGCCATACTCATTCGAAGAAGCTGCAAATGATGAATCTTGGGTGAAAGCCATGAATGTTGAATTAGATCAGATTGACAAGAATCAGACATGGTATCTTGTCCAGAGACCCGAAGGTCACAACGTGATTGGTACCAAATGGATCTTCAAAAATATGTTTGATAAGCATGCAAGTGTCATCAGAAACAAGGCATGACTGGTATGTAAAGGGTACTCCCAGATTGAAGGCATTGATGTTAAATAAACATTTGCTCCAGTGGCTATATTGGAGTCAATCAGGGTTTTCCTTGCCATGGCACTCCAAATAGGATATAAAGTATATCAAATTGATGTCAAGACAACATTCTTGAATGGTGTACTCGAAGAAGAAGTCTACATTGAACAACCAGTGGTCTTTGTTTTGGTTGATGATGAAACAAAGGTCTGCAAACTGAAGAAAGCTCTATATGGTTTGAAGCAGGCACCATGGGCGTGGTATTCATGGCTGGATTCATATCTCAAGAAGCTGGAATTCAAAAAAGGATGAGTTGATCACAATCTCTAAGTCAAGAATTCTCCAAAAGATCAATTCATGGTTCTAGTCTATGTAGATGATATCATATTTGGTTGCAGCAGATAGAAATCAGTGGACGAATTTGCCAACCACATGAAATCAGAATTTAAAATTTCTATGATTGGGGAGCTCACATATTTCTTGGGGATGCAGGTGATTTAAAAGAAGGAATACACTTTCATTTCTCCGGAAAATTATGCAAGAGAGCTACTGAAGAAGTTTAATATGAAAGACTCCCAACCAATGTCAACTCTGATTACAGTTGGAACTAAACTTCAAAAGCATGAGGATGGGGCCTCTGTTGATCCCACCATGTATAGGAGGATCATTGGGAGCCTACTGTACCTGACAGCGACATGACCAGATATTGTCTTTGCCACATGCCTTGCGGCCCGCTTTCAGAGTATTCCAAAGGAGGAACATATGGTGACAGTAAAAAGAATCATGAGGTATATTCAAGGTACACATAACTTCGGGTTATTTTTTGCTGTAGGAAGGGATAGTGAATTATCGGCATTTTCTGATGCTGACTGGGCTGGTGATGTAGTAGACAGAAAGTCCACTAGTGGTGGAGCCTTCTATATTGGGCAGAAATGTGTTGGATGGTTGAGAAAGAAACAAAAAAGTACTTCTCTTAGCACTGCTAAAGCTGAGTATATCTCTTCCACAAAGGCATGAACTCAACTATTACGGATGAAGCAATAATTAACAGATATTGGTGATGAGGTAATGTAACCAATGGTGATTTACTGTGATAACAATAGCACAATTGATCTTATGAAAAATCTTGTTCATCATTCCCGTATGAAACATATTGAAATCAGGTATCACTTTATCAAAGAAAAAGTTGAACAAGGGGTGATTAGAATGGATCATGTGGGAACTGATGAGCAAGTGGATGATATCCTGACCAAGCCACTGTCAAAAGCTGTGTTTGAGAAGCATCGGTTGAACCTCGGTGTTCAGCCACCTCCCAGTTCATAAGGAGGTTACGCAATTCCCCTCTCTCTGATTATGTTAACTGTTTTTATCTGTTTATGGATATGATGCAGGTTTCTGGGGGAGATACTATCCAGGGGGAGTATGGTTTGAGTTGAACGTTGAACAAATTACCAGGCTTTAGGTTTATTGTCAATGGGGGAGAAAGGAATAAATTTAGGCATGTTCAGACTTGTAATACTCATGTGACAAAATGCAAATTCAGTTTCAGTGATAGGATGAGAAGGATAAGAAGTAATTCATCAGTCATGTAATTATTCTTGGGCATCATTGAGAATTCCAAAACACTAGATCCCAATTCAAGCTTCCTCTCTTGTTTTCTACACTGAGCATTGCTCACGTAGACTTAGAGTGTTGGCTGAGTTGATTCTTGCGTTTTTTGGTTTGCACAAGGATGGAGATCAATTGAATTTATTTTTTGATTTCCAACAAACCCAAAGGGGGAGATTGTTGGAACCATGATTTCTTATGCATGATTTGGAGTATGGTTTGTGTTTGTTGTCAATCCTTAGTGGAAGTTCAGAATGTGTACCAGCAAAGAGATCATACAGTTCAAGCAGACAACAGTATTGAAGGTGGCACTGTTTCCCAGTGTTTTCCAATTTTTTGGGCCTGAAAATCGTCAAATGGAGAAAAGTGTTTTTGGAAAGGAGACTTGCATGCTGTGTACTTGAAGGAGAGGAAACTTGTGCACCATATATTTTTCAAGATCAGAACATGGGAAAATGGAAAAGGGATAAGGGCCGCGCAAGTTTTGGTCTGGTCGCGCAAGTGACCTGTGCGCTGTGAAGAGACTTGCGTACCGATGCCTAAGAGGATTGGAAACATGCGCGTCTATTGTTTTTCAAGATTATTACTTCAAAATAAGGCAAAGGAAAGAAGGTCGCACAAGTATTTGTGTGGTCACACAAGTGAGTAGCACGACAAAGGCTAGGGAGCATGATCTACACGCCGGAACCTGCGCGCCGAGGGAAGACTTGCGCGCCACCGCGTAGGGGGTCCAGTTTGCCTATAAATAGAGGAACATGCCTCCTCATTTGTTACAATGTTCGTGGATTAGATATTTTTCGAGATCTCGTCACGCAAGTGGTTGAGTCGTGCAAGTGGTTGTTGGGTCGCACAAGTAGAGGCTGCGCGCCGGCTGTTGGCTGCGCGCCCAAGGTGATTTGGGGGAGAAAGGAAGTGAGTCGCGCAGGTTTGAAGTTCTAGACGGAAGTATCGCGCAGGTTCTTTGGTGACACTTGCGTGCCGGTTTGGACTTTTGCACCGAGGAATTGCACACCGTATTAGGACTTGCGCGCCGGGCATTGAGGAGACTGCCAGATATTGTTGAAGCACATCTGTCCTTTTTGAAGCTGCACAAAAGCTGGAGGATCACCCGGTACCCTCAGCACAAAGTGAGATTTAACTTCTGGTAAGAGTTGGAATTCAACAGAGAATCTACATACAAAAGAGGATGCATTCTTATGCAATGATGAAGTCACTTTCACGTCTATAAATTGAGTGGGACTTCACCAACGGCAGTGAGCCAGGGGGAGTCAACGGGAGTGACCCGAGGGACACAGTGAGCTATCCCTGAACTTTTGTAAAGGCAGTGAGCCCGAGACAGAGTGACTGTTCCCGAACCATTGTAATCCTCAACTAGTGAAGATTAGTGGAATTTGGTATGACCGAAAACTTGTCGGCGTATGCTCCTTGGATGTAGCCCTTAGTGGTGAACCATGTAAAAAGGGTCGTGTCTTCTCTGGGCATGTCAATGTTTACTTTCTGAACATATTCATCATACAGGTTCAAAAAGTTCCTACCAACATGGGTACAAGATCCATCACATTAAAAGAAAATGTTGTCACCCGGATTCACCCCTCCCATCTCAGGGTGTCCCTGGTTCCTTCAAGTGGTATCAGAGAGAGGTTGCTGATGTTGAATCTGTCTTTTATCGTCATGGAGATTGCAGTCAATGTTAGGGGAGTCCCTCACTTTGATGGAAGTAATTTCCAGATCTGGAAGAAAAGAATGAGATCTCATATAATATCTATTGGAATAGAAGTTCTCTTTTCTACTGTGTAATGAATACAAGTCACTGACCCAACAGGCCTGGCTATGATCGAAACAGACATGAAAAATTCTTGATGCAGATGCTAAAGCACAAAATGCACTTACTGCAGTCCTTTCTGATCAGATCTACCTAAAGGTGATGAATTTCACCTCAAAAAAATCCATGTGGGATAAACTCGAGAATATTTTTGAAGGATATAGAAAAGTGAAGGAGGTGAAACTACAAGTGCTACACAATCAGTTTGATGATCAAAAGATGCATCCAGACGAGAATACAGACTCTTTCTTCAATCGAATTACTGAAGTGGTTGGAGGAATTTGGGGTCTAGGTGAAGAAATCAAATACATTGATATTATAAAGAAAATATTAAGAATACTTCCACCTCTATACAATGCAAAGGTGTCAGCCCTTGAGGAAAGAGATCTTTCAAAACATTCTCTGGATGATCTACCTAGCAGCTTGGTAGAATATGAAATGAGAGTCAAAACAGAAGATGCTACGACTCGTGTGAGAAAGTAAATGGAATTCAAGGCCATGGATAAACTGAAAATCTCAAAAGATGGTAGTGGTGAAGATGAAGAAGAAAAAGAAATTATTTCTCTCATTACAAAGAAGTTTTAGAAGGGGAAAGGGAAATTCAAAGGGAAGTTACATCTCGCAAGTTTTCGTGGTGGAAAAGTTGGGCACATTGCCTCTCAGTGCTTAAGAAAGATCAATGATGAAGATAGTGAAGGTGAAAGCTTCGATAATCCTCGGAGAAGGTTCTTCAAAAAGGGAGACTTCAATTCTGGAAAGAAAATGCAAAGGAAGAGTTTTGTCTGTGAAGAGGAAGAAGATGATAATGAATTTTGTGATGAAGAAGAACCAGAATTCAAAACTGGGAACCCTGCTTCCATGATGGCCACTATTGAAAAGTCAGAAGATACTGGTGGAGAAAAACAACTAAGAACTTGTGTAGATCTCGAGATGCAACTTAAGGATGTGGTTAGTAAGCTTATGATTAAATATAAGAGTTGCAATAAGTGGAAATCTATTGTAGAAGAATCAACTGAATATGTTGATCAACGTGAATCTGAAATTGAACGAATGGATGAATTTGTGAAGGTATAGTCTAAAATAATTGAAAGCAATGATGATGTAGTGGATCTGAAGCTGAGAATTGAATAGCAGGCAAAGGTCATCAATGACCTCACCTCCAGACTAGATGAAAAATCCAATACTCTTGAGGTTCTTGAGGAGGAATTTGTTACACTAAGGAGTAAACTTGAGACTGAATCAATTCCAAAATAATCGAGGAAAAAAATACAGTTTGGAAGAATCTCAGATGCAAAATTACTAGAAAGAGCCACTTGTGGTTCAGATGGGGTTGGAAAAATCTTGAGTAATCAAAGACCCTCTTGCATGGGAAAGAGTGGAATTGGCTGTGAGGTTGAGACATCAACTGCTGGAAGTGAAAATATCCAAAAGAAATATAAGATAAAAGTTTAACATGTTGAAACGTTTCCTAAAGTGCTGAAAAAGGAACCCTCAATCCAAACTAAAAGGAGAACTGAAAATTATCCTTAAACATTCATAAATGACAGAAAGTCTAACTTTTCTCCCAAGGAAAAAGGTATGAGGAGAAATTCTAGTGAGAATACATTTCCTCTCATGATGTTTCTGTTCTGTGGCTATCTGGGCCATACCATGTCTTATTGCGAAGAGGCAAGAAGCTATCTGAATGGAGAAGATATAGAAGTTCAACAAAGGAGAAGAATTCATATCCCAATTCTTTTAGAAGAAAAATTTTTTATGGATATTGTTATCTTTGTTCTAACTTTGGTCATAAGTCTGCTAATTGCAGGCAAAGAAGGGACATAGACACCTCATACCGAAGTTCAAGACAAGTCAAGTCTCGTCAGCAAGATAGTGTTGCTCTTTCAAACAGGTTTTCTCCTCTCAAAGAAGATTTTGACTATGATGAACCTGGGTATGCAGAAGAGATAATTGAAAGGCCATCAGTACTATATACTCAATCCAATGTCTCATGGAAGTAAAGGAAGAAGATTGAGAAATCCAACCTTGCAGAGGTGGCCCTCAATGCTAAAAGAACAACAATACCTGGATTCTGGATAGCGGTTGTTCATATCATATGACAGGTAATGCGGGCTTGCTAACAGATTTCAAAAGGATGGTTGATGGTATAGTACGATTTGGTAATGATGGGGCTCTGAAAATCAAAGGGAGTGGAAGTACCGAATTAGCTAATTAGGAACTAAATAAGACTGAAGTCCTTTACGTAGATGGCCTACATCATAATCTCCTCAGCATGAGTCAACTCTGTAACTCAGGAATTGTAGTTACTTATAATCAGAAAGGATACAATATCAAGGGAAAGACAGGAAATTCACTTATGAAGGCATGCAGAATAGAAGGCAACTTGTATCAGGTTAATAGTGAAGAAAATGTATGTTACATGACTGTTGAAGAAGAAAACAATTTGTGGCATCAGAGACTTAGACACATCAATCAACAAGACAAGAAGAAAATATCCAAATTGAGAATTGTCTTGGACATTCCCAACCTGAAGCGTGAGCGTGAAAAATCTTGTGATGCTTGCATTCGTGGGAAGCTGGTCTACATTTCATGTCGTCCAAAGAAGAAAATGGCATCTCACCTTCTTGATCTGATTCATACAGATGTATGTTGGACGATAAATTTTTCCGGAACTCATGGAGAAAGGTACTTGGTCCTTTTCATAGATGATTATAGTAGAATGGAATGTGTGATGGTCATTCACAGGAAATGAAAATTCCATGACTGCATGAAAACATATCGGCGAATTGCCGAGAATGATACTAGATGAACAATCAAAGTGTTGCGATCTGAAAATGGAGGATCAGGATATTTTACATTATGTATTACATAACCATGAATTCATTTATTTTTATCTAGGTGATTATTTTAATTTGTATGTTTTCCATGGATATTGTTCAGGCACAATATATTGATTATAGGCTATTTTAATTTATTTTTTAACTTTCCATAATGTGTATTTATCTTATGATAGTGTATGTTGTACTTTTACCCTTACTGAGTGTTTGAGAGTCCAGTATTATATCAAAATAATGTACGTATCTAGTCTCCCAAGACTGATAAAATCTATAGTCCTTTGTGATGTGAATCCTTGTATTTTGTACCAATGTAATAAAGTAAATGTTATCTTTGGGTTACTACATTTAGGGTATTATATTTGGTATCATAGAATGTTTAACAAGAAGCATGGGAATTGAAATTTAAAATAACATTGTTATCAAAAGAATTATGATAAAATCACAGGATTCCCTTAAACGTTTAATGGAATATGGATTTATTTAGGTCAAGATATTCATTATTTTATGATTTAATTAATTATATTCTATGTTTCTATATTTCATCTAACTGGAGGAAGGGAAATCATATATTCACTTATAATTAGTGTAGTGATATCAATCTACAGAAATTCAATATGTATGGTGATGGAATTGGGAAAATTATGGATAAATTAAAAAAGTTGACTCAGGTTATAATTAATGGTATTTTTGGTATAGAGAGACCTTACAATCCATGACATGTTACGATAATGTTGGAAGGATCCATTTTATGATAATCGCTATCAATCATTGGGACTATTGATCCATTTGTAGCTGAACAATGGAACAATTCCCAATAGAAGATATTTCATGTATTGGGAAGTAATGAAAGGTATATTGTTATCATGTTGGTTAATAATCTATGGGTAGATTTATATCAATGGCAGTCATTGATCTAAAATAATAAGGGTTGAGTGGATTTCATTTTATTTACAGGTGTGTCCTCATTATCTGAGTCATACATAGACCTCCTATGGTATCTAGCCTTAATGAAATCATTATAGTGTAGAAGGAGATGTAACATGTGGTTAGTATGGATAAATTATTATTGGATGATGAAAATATTACATATATGATATTGATGTGTTACCTATAAAATTACATGTATATCCTCATAAGCATAATGTAGAATTTTCTATTAAAAAAATCCTAGAAGCAAGGGTTATATCTATGAATATCTATATAATGACCCCAATGGAATTAATTGAGGTTAATAAACAACTCATGGATTTCTTTGAAAAAGGATTCATCTAACATAATGCTACACCTTAGGGAGGCCATGCTATATTCTTATGAATACAGATGAGTCTATAAGGTTATGAATCGATTATTGGAAGAAAAATTTTATAATAATAAATAATAGTTACCCTCTCCCATGAATTAATGACTTATTTGATTGTGATTAATCTTTTAAAATATTTAACTTCTCTATGGTTATAAGTAGTTAAGAGTGAAGAAAGATGAAATACAGCATACTTCATTTTTATGAGATATAGACATTATGAGTTTACTGTGATTCCCTTTGGATTAAATAATAAACCGTCTATATTTATGAATATTATGATAAAATTATTCAAGGATTATCTTGATGATTTCATAGTGGTATTCACTAATGATGCCTTGAAATACTCTAAATGATAAGGGGATCTTGAGAATCATTTGAAAATCAATCTTCAATATCTCATAGATACAGAATTACATAGGAAATTCTGTATCTCAGAATTTTTTTCCACAAATTTTTTTTCCCTTATAAATATTATATCTAAGGATATAATATATGTTTATCATTAAAACTTTAATGCACTGAAATAACAATGAACATTGAAGAATATAACAGAGATATGTAGTTTCATTTTCATAATAGGATATAATCAATGATTTATTTAAAATTCTTATCGATTATCCAGCCCATTAAACGATTTGACACATAAAGGGGTAAATATCACATGGTCAAAGGAATATGAAGAAATTTTGAAGAGAAAAAATAATGATTGGTCAATTCTGTAGTTTTGACTCTACCATTAAAAAATAAAGGATTTTCAATATATATAGTGATTCATTGAAAAATGTTTTGGGATTAAAACTTATAAAAATGATAGAGTGGTTTCTTATTTATTAATGAAACTAAATATAATTGAACAAAACGATCCATATCATGACCTGGAGTTTATAGAAGTAACATTTTCCTTGAATATATGGTAACATTATCTCTGTGGTGAAAGATGTTACATATGCACCGACTATAAAAGATTCAAGTACATTTTCTCGTAAATAAATCTCAACATGTGATTATGAATATGAATACAACTATTCAATAAGAATTGTTACACAATAAAATAAAACACTTAGATGGAAAAAAGTTCTTGATGATTCAATTAAGAATTATCATGGAAAGATAACAAATATTAGTATATAAAAGGATATTATATTCATTGAGTTGGTAATGTTGGATATGGGAATCATTATGGAAGGGGAAACATCAATCATTCTATAAATTATTTCCAAAACACCTTTACCGGTGAAGATAAATAAATTATATTAGGAAGATGAGGGTTTCCAAAAGAGAATTAAATCCATAAGAGATAGGATATTAATATACATCACCTATATAAATGGTGTGTTAATTTTTTTAATGAGACTATGTGTACCATCAATACCTTAGGAGAAAATGGAATTATTAGATAAAGCATATAGCTCAATATTCTCAATACAAACTAGTATAATATATATATAGATATTTATAAGAACATTTTTTGTGGGATGATATGAAGTAGGAAATTATTGATTTTGTATATATATGATTTCTATCCCAACTAGTAAAGGGTTAATGAAACCATCATAAAATAGTTATACAACCTCTCCTCATACCGATGTGGAAGTTTTACATGTTACAATTTACCTCTCTACTAAACTATTATGAACTCCAAAAATGTATAATGTTTTATGGGTCATTGTGGATCGTCTTACCAAGTCTGTATATTTTATTTAAGTAAAGGAGTACTTACCCTTCAATATTTTTGTATGAATATATATCAAAACATTTGTGAAACATTATAGTTCACCTCTATCTGTTGGATCTGATCATGTATCTCAGTTCAAACTAAAATATTGGAGGATCCTTTAGAAGGAAATCAGCACTCAGATATATTTGAGACCTTAAATCATCTTAAAATGAATGGCCAATCTAAACTGAAAATGTTGACATATTAATTCATTTTGTGTCCATTATCTATTTATCTACATTGTGCATGAGATTAAAATCTACCTCTAGTGGACTCTCATACAATAATAGTTTCCATTCAAGAATTCAACTAGAACCATATGAGACATTTTATGGGAATTCATTTAATACTCTATCTTTTTTGGATTACGTGTACACAAGAAGCTAGTATCCCCAAAACAGTATAGGAAACAACCAGGAAAGTAAAAACTTTTCCAAATCATAACTAATTAACTAAAATTATCTCAAATTAGACCAAAGAGTTAAGAATATAATCTGAGAATGGATCTATAATTAAAATTGGGGTAATATATTTTCAATTTCATCTCCATGGAAGGGAGTTATATGTTTTTTCAATAATGGGGAACATAACCCCATTTATAATGGTCTTTTGGAAATTTGGGAAATAATTGGATTTATGGAAAGTTTTATCTCTTTTTCACCCAACCTCTCTAAAGTGCATAATGTTTTCTAGGTTTCATTATTGAGGAAGTTTATGTTGAACTCAATGCACCTAATAACCACTGATGGGGTAGAATTAGAACAAGAATTTTCTTATACTAAAGGGCATATAAAAATTCTTGACACTGAAGAGCAATTGAAAAATAATTGGACAACTATACTAGTGAAAGTGCAATATATGGATCAACAGTTAGAGGAGGAAACGTGGGAACTAGAAGAGGCAGTGATGAAGAATTATCCAAATTTTATTATGTTATAACATATATGAAATATAAGTGATGAAATTACATAAGGGAGAGAATGTAATTGTCAAAACCAAACTAAGGAACACAAACATTATATCCTGAATATTATCGCACAATATACAATCTATGAATATAAAAAGAGAATTTATTAATTTTTGTAAGGTTACATTATAAATACTGGAATTATTATTTGATAAAAATAAATTAATTTTTTAATTATACATGACAAAACTATATTTGGGTGAATTTTTAGGATATTTCTGAAATAGTTTATTTTTAGATGAATAGTAAAAAATACAGTTTTGTACATAAACTATAAAATTATATAATAAAGACATAAAAGATTATATTAAATTTTTATTTATAAAAGTTTTATAAATAAATACTATATATTTTAAAAATAAAATTTATAATTTATAATAACTTTTTTAACATTTTAATGGCATAAGTAATAATTTTCAATAAAAGAAACTATTTTTAGTCTTTTCATTTATTTAAATATTATTTTTCATAAATTTGGTTTTGGATTTCATTGAAATAGAAATAAATTTTATTATATTATAATAAAAAAATTTATAAGATGAAAATAAAAAACGTTGGTAATTTTATCCTCTATATAAAGTTTATCTTCAAAATGCACTTTTTATAAAAATAGGTTTTTATATGTTTCACATGCTAATGTTAAAATTGATTTTTATTATGCCTATAAGTATTATCTGATAAGATTTATTTCATATTATGAATTATTATGTAAAAATTATGTAATATTTTTCATTCTTCTTTATTAAAAAAATGAATTAGTTAGGTAAAAACTAGTTACCTGGTAAAAACAAGAAAAAAGAAAAAGTAAGAATAAAAGAAAAAATGACATCCAAAATATTAAATAATTTGGGTAAATACTTTTCTAAGGATTAATCAATACATTATCATTCCAAAACCAATTATTTTTCAATTTTTATATCATTTATCTTTCAATAGTTTAATTTTATTATTTAAAAACTATAAGTTTTCACAAAAGTTCTATTTTCTTCACTTATAAAAAGGGATACTTCCACCCCATCATTCAACACCAAATCCATAAAATTTATTACAAAAAATATGATATTTGTTTTCATCATATAATAATATCTTATATTCATAAGCCTATGATGTCAATTATTTATCCTAATCCCTTCATTTCCATGCAGACTTCCAAGAGAATGTCCAAGGTCCCAAAGTGAGTGTTACATTATCTTCATCTTTTTCTTCTTATCCATTCCTTCCAAATCTATAAAAACTGCAATTATATATTTACCTAAGTTTTATTATTTTAATTAAGTGTTAATATATTAATTTAAATACCCATATTTTTCCTACTAGGCCACATAAAACATCAAAAGAACGCTGATTGTGTTTTATGTGGACTACCACCTCCAGAAAATAATGTTTTTTTCTTTTCATCTTGATTTTAATCATTTATAATAAAAAATTAAAATATTATTCCCCAATAATAGAATATCTAAGTTTTATCATTCTTATTCTACTATAATGTAATTATACACTTCATTCACATTACTCACCCATCGATATATTGTGTGTTCATATTTGGGGTTTGTTTAACTACCTTCTTGTACAATGCTATAAAACTTCATCATGGATGAATATGCGAACACAAATAATAATTTTATTATAATTTATTAGATTAATAATTATATTTTATTCTTATAGAATGTTTATATTATGTATTTAACATAATATTAAAATATCTCTTTCGATTGTTGAAATTATCAAAAAGGTGACACCAATTCAATTTTCACAAAAACATATACAAGAATATATAATAAATAAATATCATATGATAATAAATTTTCTATAATAAATAAAATGTATATTAATAATGTTTTTATAAGTTATATAACAAGAATAAATTGATTATTCTAGATATTAGGCACATGCATTAAACAAAATAGGAGTAGAGTAAGGGATTCCTATCTAGGATTTTCATCCCATGGGTCATATTTGTTATTATACACCACGTTTTATTTGGAAGGTGAATCTAATAACCATTTTATATTTTTTTCCTGATCCTACCATTATTTATGGTATTTATTTTTTTCATTTGAAATCATATTCTTTAAGGGATTTTGACTCAAAAAAATTATGGTCATAAGTGTTTTTGTATATCCATTTTAATTCATTAAGATATGACATTTATTCAAGAAATGTTTCCTTTGTGTACTGTATACATTATAATTTTTTTAACATTTATCATATTTCACACGAGTTTCATAGGATTTATGATTTTATATCATTATCAAAACCCCATGTCCTATTTACTCCAGAATTTAAAAAATCATTATAAAACTAAAACATTATCACAGTGGAACCCTAATCTTTTAGTGAAGTAAATGTATGTTTAGTCTCCTTGTTATTACATCCCTATATGTATACTATCATGTGGATTTAACTGTGTAATAGAATCACCTAGGGGCAATAACCCTGAAAAATACTAGTTGAGTATCCACTAAATCTTCACTTGGTTCACGATGAGTGGGACTAAGGCTGCTGACATGGAAAGACACTCTCAAGGGATATGCTTTAGATAATATACACACTCTTAAAAACCATAATAATGTATTTTCCTACCATTTATATGTTCACCTACCAATTCAAACTGTTACTATATTCTATTGATTACCTATCCCTTTTTAAGTTCCCTTGGCGGACTACCTCATATTTATTTCATTAATCCGAGTACATTCCATTTAATAATGAATGTTCTTATAGTTGTATATTCACATAGTGATCGAAATTATTCCATTTAAAAGATAATAATTAATAATACTTATATAGACTATTTCAATAGGGATTATTGTTGATTACTTATCCATGACTATGGATGATATTACTTAGGGAATATTAGGATAGTTGTTGTTTAACAATCTACCTTATTTATCTAGGTGGGTTATGACTCTGTAATATATTCAATTAATATGAGGAAAATATTAATTTTCTACATATTGTTATTATAATATGGATATATACGAATTAAAGTTGATTTTTCATATCTTTCGATTGTTAATTGATTACAATTAAAGTAGGGATGGGTATGGCCCACAATTATATAGACCTATGATTCATATGTTGGTATCATGATACAAAAGGTATGAGTATTTGGTTTATACCTACCCTATATAATCATTATTTCTTGGTTATGATCTTTATGGTGAGAATAATTTATTTATTGTGACCTTTGTAGAATGAATAAAATATAATCTATACTATTGATGGAAACAAAAATGTATTCACTAAATCCTTAATGGTAAATATAAGGTTGTTTTACATTATAAATTTCTACAATATGAATTCTCTTAGTTATGCATGTGATATTTTTCATTACTATGTTATCTAGGAATATTTTTAGGGTTAATATTTGGATTATATGGATTTTTTATTGACTATTCACTCTACAATAATGTGTGTTCATATTTTGATAGTTTCTAATATAATTGTACCGTTACTAATAATTTGAACATACCATTATTATGATTCCATATCCCTAGGGCTCTAAGTAGTGAACTATGAACAAATGAAATGATGCTATAAATGGAATAAAGATATTTTCAAGAGATTTTTATGGTTTATTTTTTTTCTAATGTAATATGTAAATTATATATGTATCTAGTCTCTCAAGACTGCTAAACTCTTCTATTTTTTATGATGTGAACCCTTGTATTTTGTATCAGTATAATAATGTAACTCTGGTATATGGTTTACTAGATACGGGGTATTACATAATATCACATGAAAGGTGATCTAAAAAGACTATTTTTTTTGAAAATTAGACAGCGAATATATGAAATTTCGAAATGATAGCTCTCTTAATATCCGAGGAGTCTGAAAAGAAAATTTTGGTCACAATAGATTAGTCTAGATAATGTTTTATTTGATGGTGGACTAAATCATAATCTATTTATTGTATCACATTTATTGATATAATAAATGAAGTAATCTTCAAGACAAATGGATTCATTATAAATATATTAAAATAAGTGTTTTTTGGATGAAAAGGTTTGATGACCCCAGACAATTTTTTAGTTAGGGAAGCTGTCATGACCTCCTCCCACCAATGATTCCCCTCCTGAGCTGGCAATGGTGAAAGGGAGATAATGACCCCCTGAGTCCCGCCTCCAGTAGGCCCTGGAGTGGCGACTAGCACCAAGGGTATGAGTTTTCACAAATATGGGAGGCATTACCCTTTTTTATTATTTAAGATCGGGAAATAGGATGAGTCAAACACCAAAAGGAAAAAAGAAAAAGTAAGTGAAAATAAACCCAAAACCAAACCCATATGCATGTTTTATACAATAGTGAAATAAAACTACAATTACAGAAAAACTCCTAGTACTATACCAAAAAGTAAAGGAAAACAACAACATTAACCAGCAGTAACTCCCCCTGCCTGACTAGTAAGCTCCCGCACAGTCCTTATAGTCCTCTTGAAAACCTGAAAGCATACGTAGGGTGACCATACAAGTATACTCAGTAGGGAAACCTAAAGCTCTCGTGCACAAGTGGGGAGAAATCCTAATTTCCCGTGAGAAAACAGAAGAACCAAAACCTAGTAAGGAATCTATCCACCCATCCTCACTGGTAACACTCACCAATTAACACAAGTTAATAGAGTATAGTAGTAATGTTATCAAATTATGGGTACCCCGCACCACCTTCCCACTGGATACTGCTCAAGCCCTCACGCATAACACTCTGATGCTTCCCCCTCTTTCTGAGATAGTGCCGTAACTTGGCCATACGAAGCTCGAGCTAGTGCTGCAACCTGGCCATATGAACCATATAGTAACCCACCAACAGACAATCCTATGTCATATCAGATCACATCCCGCCAGTACACAAACCTCGGACATAACCAAATCTCATCCCAAAGACACCTGGGAACATATCACACCTCACCCCGAAGATTCTTGGGAAACATCTGTCGTAACCTGCCCGAAGGAACATGGGCTATAGAACCTGGAAGGGGGAGCACAAGGAAGAACAGTAACCATCTATCCTTTGGATGTTTGAGAATCTCACCCTCGTCCCACGGGCGTTTAGCACGTAGTGCTCAACATGGGTGGGGTGCCTAAATAAACATAAAACATATAGATTTATATAAGTATAACAACCAATCAGCCCATCCTAAGACTTCTACACAAAGATCTGAGCACGTGCCTTGGAAATGATACTTTGAGAGAAATAGAACAACAATCAATCCCAAAACCTTATTTAATGTTTTCATGTTTCAATAGCTTTACTTATCAGCTTCTTAACTACCGGGATACTATAAACAAACAAACTGGATCAAGCGTTCATAAAACATATCCCTGCCATCCACAAACCAAGTTAGGAAAACACAAGTAACACAAACAAGTCCCTTATTATTAACCAAACAACCCCATTTATTATTATTTCCCTTCAATTACCATGCCCCACCATTCATTAAATCTTCCACTTTTATTTATTATTCACAACCCATAGTTCGTTCACATTCAAACCGATCCCTGTAGCCCTTCTACCAACCACCATAACCACAATCACACTGAAACCCGTACATCATTGTCCCTTTGATACCATTTATCGCAGCCCCGCTGCCCATCACCAACATAGAATTCACAGCGACCCACAACCAAGACAACCGCAGCCCTGCTGCTCACCCGATACACAACAACCCACAAAACACCCCCTTCACATAAATAAACCCTAACTAGCACCCACATGTTTATTGTTTCAGTTTGTTCAACTGGGGTGATCACACAAGGGTTCCAGGTTTTTAATCAGCCAACTTTACATGATTTACCAATTTCAACATTCAATAAAATTTTCATCCATAAGAAAATCCATAATGAGAGGGAAACATTTAATTGAGTAAGAAAAGTCACCCAACGACGTTGATTTTCAATAGGCAGAAGCACATTCAATTCACAACATAATATCAAGGGATATAAATAATGTAACTGCATTCACAAACGTACCATACCCGTTATATAAGCCAGTTATTATCTTTATTAAACTAGTTCAAATGTGTTTCACGTAAACAAGAGGACACCCACCCCGCATGATTCACAATCTAGAGAGATGAAGGTAAGATCCCTACCTTAACAGGTTCCTATGTCCTTCTATGAACACGAACACCACGATCACACGGCTTCTCCCAGAACGATTGCACCCACCAAGGACTTCTCGGAACCACTGAATCAACAACACAAGAAACTCCCACAACACGGAGATCACATGCCGTAGCATGGAAAGAAAACGGTAGAAGTAGGATCAGAAAGAGAATACAAGAACAGAGGTTTAACATAACTTTTTAGAGTCGTTCGTCAAAGACTGTCGTTCCCATCAACTATCAGCAGTCTTCTTTGTTGGAAACTACAGAGGGGAAGTCGAAGAAGAGGGAACGAAACAAGGTGTATGGTGTTCTCCTCACCAACACGATCCCGCAGTCACTGACGGATTGACCATCGGTGTCTAGATGAAGAAGTTAGAGGAGAAAGACTTCTCGATCGTCCAAGAGCATCGTCGTGCGAAGAAGAAGCAATCGATCTGGAAATAATCTGCGACCCTTTCTTATATAGGCAACGTAAAGGTAAAATTTTATGAAACGTGTATTAATGAATACACGTTGTGACCGTACACCCATTACGTGTTTTGACTTGTCAACACACGACACGTCAGGCAGTTTCCACGCGTTTTAATAATAATGATAATTCTATTAATATTTGGTGTTTCGTTGACCCAAGGCATGTGTCATGAAAAGGTATTCATCATTGGTCTTAAAATGATTATCTTAATTTCAGGATTACACTGCCACTGATGGTTCATCATTTCGATAACGTATGAAAGAGTTACAATTGAACTAATGTTTTGATAATTATAATAATAACAGTATTATTATAATATTATTGTTATAAAACTTATGGGAGAAGAAGGGAACACACAATCAGCCTCCTCCCACCATGCGCCTCCCCTCCCTTTTCATTTATTATTATTTTTAAAACTATTAAATTAATATTATATAAAATGTATAATTATAAAAGGGGAAAGGGGAATTCAGTCCTCCCCTCCCTCTGCATTTCATTAGCATTCATTTTATCTCTCTTCATTTATCATTATTATAATATATTAAATATTATATAAATTATGTAAAGACAAATGGGGCCATGCGCCTCATCCTTATGCCCATAACATACCATTTATTATAGAAATTTTATTACACATTATATAAAACATATAATTAATATCACCACAATATATGGGTGGAAAGAGATTTTTATGGTAATGCAAGCACACTGCAAGATTTGTGTGCCCCTATTTAATTCCAATTAATTTAAAAACGGTTTCATTTATTAAATTAAATCCATTTAATTTAATTATCCTGATATATATACATATACATATATATATATATTTACGGCATCATTATTATTATTATCTTACATAATAATAACTCACATTTAATATTATTAATTCACCACCTCTCTTTCTCTGCGCATCTTCATTTATTTATTTCCAATAAATACCATGACTCATTTCATTAATTTATCATCATTATTAATATTATGAATAATATTAATAACACAAAATCCATTATTATTAGTATAATTTAATTTCCACAATTACTCAATTAATAATAAACTACATGTTTCATTTATCAACGTCTAATGGGTCACACACCTTCCCACTTCACATCATTAATAATAATAACACCCATTAAATCATTTTATCATGATTATTCTCTTTTTAGTTTAATTAATCACACAATTTATGTCATCATTATTATTTAACATATTTTTACATTATCATCAGTATAAAAAATTATCATTATAACGCACGTCGTGTTGACCACATCTATTTCAACAGAGGAATGGATTGGAGGGGTTTGAGCCCTTACATCAGATACCTCTCAAAACATTCTCGTCCCCGAGAATTTAAAAAAAAACCAACCCAGAAGAAAGAATGGATGCGAACAACCACCCCGCAAGATACCTCTCAGGGCTCTCGTCATAACATGAAACAACCCAAAACCCTAATTATATGAGTTAGGAATTCCATCTCCCGTATCGAGATATTATCCTCTTTAGGTGGAACTGACTCGCCTGCACTGACTCGCCTGCACAGGTTTAATCACATCCACATTAATGCATCTCGATTAGGGATCAGTTCCACCTCTCCCCACATGTAAGGACTCTTCATACACATTTAAAGGAAAGATGGAAACAACATAGCATTATAGACTCATGAAAAACAAGGTCCATGCCCAAAGCATGGGCGAGAATGAGTTTCAACAAAGGAGTTCGATGCTCCTGGATTTAAACAAAACATAAACAAGAGAATTTAAGTAAAACGGAAAACATCTCTCTTGATCTCTATCCTTGATAGGGTTGCCTCTTTTGTTGCATTCAACTTTACACGTCCCAATCTTCTTCTTCTCTGTTGATGTCAAACTCCTCGACCATGTCCCGGTTGGGGTCCTTGAGGAACTCCCTGTGGTTGGCCACCACTTGCTCTAGCTCCCCTTGGAGGGACTAGAGCCTGTCGCTGCTAGAAGGGTCAGGCCGGGAACTACTGCTGGGGATGGGGCTGAACCTGTCCAATCCCTCCATACTGAGCTTGAAAAGGGAAATTTCTTCTAAGATTCCCACGATTCTCACATGCAAAGCACCTCAGTCCCTGGCACATAGATAACGTGTATAAATTGTGAGATTGTTATGGGACCTGCTAATGTCTTCTCCCTACCAGTCAAAACTTGGAAGTTCCTATTTCTGGGGATCTACTGATGACCACCTCCTTCTTGGATGAACATGGGTGACTCCTCTCTTGTGGTGGACCTACTTTCGAGTGCATCCTCTCGATTATATCTGCCTTCTTCTGTACTTTTAGGTACATTGGTAAGGTGAAAGGGATCACCGCGCACCGAATAGAGGGGTGAAGTGCCTCCTCTAAATTTCTGGCTCGGGAATCCTCATCCGGAAAGAGATTCGGGAAAAAATGGAGGAGATCCTTGATCTTGACCCCTAGTTCCCACACTGAAATGTTTCCTTGTTGGAGAGACAACAAATCCTACCTCTTCTTAACCTTCCTCATCGAGGAAAGAAATTCCTCATGGAACACCTTCTCGATGTTGGCCTATAGAACTTCTATCTACTTCCCCTCCCCAAGGTAAAGCATCCACCACTGACGTGCCGCTCCTCACAGCTAGCTTACTACTAGAGGAACCCAGTACTCTGATGGATCCCTGATCAGCCCAAAGGTGATCTCAAGTTTTTCCAAACAACTCTCTGATTCCATATCTGAAGAGCTGCCTTCATACTTCTTCAAGCTCTGTCGCTAGAAAGAACGAAATGTGTGCTACCACAAGTCATCTTCCTCCTCTCGGTCAATCCTCAGCTGATCGACCGTCTGAATCTGCTGGGCCTCGACTGCCCGAGTCACCTGGGAATGACTTCCAGGTGCCATAGTTGTATTATAAACGAATAATTCCTAAGCCTAAGTAGCAAGGAAATTTCCTCAAGGATTAATTTTATCATTTTATTTCGATTTATTTCCCAAAACACCCAAATCAAGTAAAACTCAAATCATGATTCTGTCTGTACCTTTCCTAGGATCTCTACCCTACAACCAATGTAGTCTTACCTGGTTGTTCGGTAAGCTCAGATTCCTTGCATCGGATCACGGGGGCCCTAAAATCCAGTGTCCTAGCTAGTCTTCCTTGGCCTATGTCACGCAACAAGATCAGCCAACACTGTTTCCCTACCATCCCATTCAATCCTCACTGTTCCTAACTCTATACTTCATCCTATCTCTCAACCATCAGCTCTGATACCATTCTGTCATGACACCCTCCCACCAAAGATGCCCCTCCTGTGCTGGCAATGGTGAAAGGGAGATAATGACCCCTCGAGTCCCGCCTCAAGTAGGCCTTGGAGTGGCGACTAGCACCAAGGGTATGAGTTTTCACAAATATGGGAGTCATTACCCTTTTTATTATTTTAGATCGAGAAATAGGATGAGACAAACCCCAAAAAGAAAAAAGAAAAAGAAAGTGAAAATAAACCGAAAACCAAACCCATATGCATGTTGTATAAAATAATGAAACAAAACAATAAGTACAGAAAAGATCCAAGTACTGTACCAAAATGTAATGGAAAACAACAAAAGCAACCAGAAACAACTCCCCCTTCCTGACTAGTAAGGTCCCGCATAGTCCCTGTAGTCCTCTTGAAAACCTGAAAGGAAACGTAGGGTGACCATACAAGTATACTAAGTAGGGAAACATAAATCTCTTGTTCACAAGTGGGGAGACATCATAATGCCCTGTGAGAAAATAGAAGAACCAAAACCTAGCAAGGAATCTATCCACCTAGCCTCACCAGTCACACTCACCAAGTAACACAAGTTAATAGAGTATAGTAGTAATGTTATCAAAGTATGGGTACCCCACACCACCTTCCCACTGGATACTAATCAAGCCCTCATGCCGGACACTATGATGCTTCCCCCTCTTCCTGATCTAGTGCCGCAACTTGGCCATACAAAGCTCAAGCTAGTGCCGCAACCTGGCCATACGATGCTCATAGTAACCCGCCGACACACAATCCTCGTCCATCTCAAATCACATCCCACCGGCACACAATCCTCGGTCATAAGCACATCTCATCCCGAAGACACCTGGGAACATATCACACCTCATCCTGAAGATTATAGGGAAACATCTGTCATAACCTTCCCGAAGGAGCTTCGGCTATAGAACTTGGAAGAGGGATCACAGGGAAAAATAGTAACAAGCCATCCATTGGATGTTTGAGAATCTCACCCCCCGTCTCACGGGTGTTCGGCACATAGTTCTTAACATGGGTGGGGTATGTAAGGAAACATAAAATGTACATATTTATATAAGTATAACAACCACTCAGCTGATCCTAAGGCTTCTACACAAAGATCTGAGCACGTTCCTTGGCACTGCTACTTCGAGAGTATGCACACAATAATAAATCCCAAAACCCTGTTTAATGTTTTCAAGTTTCAACATCTTTAGTTATCAGTTTCTTAACTACCGGGAAACTATCAACAACCAAACTGGATCAAGCGTTCATAAATCATATCCCTTCCATCCAAAAATCAAGTTAGGAAAACACAACCAACACAAACAAGTCCCTTCTTATTAACCAACCAACCCCCTTGATTATTATTACTATTCCATTACCATGCCCCTCCATTCATTAACTCTTCCACTTTTATTTATTATTCCCAAGCCATAGTTCGTTCACATTCAAACCCATCCCTGTATCCCCACTGCCAACCACCATAACCACATTCACAATGAAACCAGTACATCATCGTCCCATTGATACCATTTATCGCAGCCCCACTGCCCATCACCAACATAGCATTCACACCAACCCAAAACCAAGTCAACCACAACCCCGCTGCTCACCCGATCCACAACAACCCACAAAACACCCCCTTCACATAAATAAACACTAACCAGCTCCAACATGTTTATTATTTCAGTTTGTTCAACCGGGGTGATCACACAAGGTTTCCAGGTATTTAATCAGCCAACTTTACGCGATTAACCAATTTCCACATTCAATAAAATTTTCATCCAAAAGAAAATATTGAAGGAGAGGTCAACATTTAATTGCATAAGAAAAGGACCCCAACGACCATGATTTTCAGTATAGAGAAGCTTATTCAATTCACAACATAATATCATAGGATACAAATAATGTAACTGCATTCACAAACTTCCCATCCATGTTATATAAGCGAGTTATTATCTTTATTAAACCGGTTCAAATTTGTTTCATGTAAACAAGAGGACACCCACCCCACATGATGCACAATCTAGAGAGACGAAGGTAAGATACCTACCTCAATAGGTTCTGATGTCCTACGAACATGACCACCACGATCACAAGGCGTCTCCCGAAACGACTGAACCCATGAAGGACGTCGCATCACTTCCGAATCAACAACACAAGATACTCACTCAATATGAAGATCACATTTCATAGCATGTAAAGAAAATGGGAGAAGTAGGATCGGAAAAATAATACAAGAATAGAGGTTTAACATACCTTTTTAGAGTCGTTCGTCAAAGACTGGCGTTCCCATCAATTATCATCAGTCTCCTCGGTTGGAAATTACGGAGGGGAAGATGAAGAATAGGTAATGGAACAAGTTCTATGGTGTTATCCTCACGGACACGATCCCTCAGTCACTGACGGATCGACGATCGGAGTCTGGATGAAGAAGCTAGAGGAGGAAGACTTCTCGATCGTCCAAGAGCGTCGTCGTGTGAAGAAGAAGTGATCGGTCTAGAAAAAATCCATGCCTTTTCTTATATAGGTAACGAAAAGGTAAAATGGTATGCAACATGTATTAATGAATACACATTGTGACCGTACACCCGTTACATGTTTTGACTGGTCAACACAAGACACATCATGCAGTTTCCACACGTTTTAATAATAATGATAATTCTATTAATATTTGGTGTTTCGTTGACCCGAGGCATGAGTCATGAAAATTTATTAATCATTGGTATTAAAATAACCGTCTTAATTTCAAGATTACACTGTCGCTGATGTTTCGTCATTCTGATAACATATGTAAGAGTTACAATCGAATTAATGTTTTGATAATTATAACAATAATAATTTTATTATAATATTACTGTTATAACACTTATGGGAGAAAAAGGGAACGCACAATCAGCCTCCTCCCACCATGCGCCTCCCCTCTATTTTCATTTATTATTATTTATTAAACTATTAAATGTATAATATATAAAATGTATAATTATAAAGGGGGAAAGGGGAATTCACGCCTCCCCTCCCCATGCATTTCCTTAGCATTCATTTTATCTCTTTTCATTTATCATTATTATAATATATTAATTATTATATAAATTATGTAAAGATACCTGGGGCCATGCGCCTCATCCTTATGCCCATAACATACCATTTATTATATAAATTCTATTAAACATTATATAAAACGTATAATTAATATCACCACAATATAGGGGTGGAAAGAGATTTTTACGGTAACGCAATCACGCTGCAAGATTTGTGTGCCCCTATTGAATTCCAATTAATTTAAAAATTGTTTCCTTTGTTAAATTAAAACCATTTAATTTAATTATCCCGATATATATATATATACATACATATATATATATATATATATTTACTTTTTCGTTATTATTACTATCTTAGATAATAATAACTCACATTTAATATTATTAATGCACCACCTCACTTCCCATGTGCATCTTCATTTCTTTATTTGCAATAAATACCATGACTCATTTCATTAATTTCTCATTATTATTAATATTATGAATAATATTAATAACACAACACCCATTATTATTATTCAAATTTAATTTCAACAATTACTCAATCAATAATAAACCACATGTTTCATTTATCAACGTCTAATGGGTCACACACCTTCCCACTTCAAGTCATTAATAATAATAACACCCATTAAATCATTTTATCATGATTATTATCTTTTTAGTTTAATTAATCACATAATTTATGTCATCATCATTATTATTTAACATATTTTTAGATTATCATCAGTATTAAGAATTATCATTATAACGCGCATCGTGTTGACCACATCGATTTCAACAAAGGAATGGACCGGAGGGGTCCAGGACATTACATCAGACACCTCTTAAAACATTCTCATCCTCAAGAATTAAAAAAATCCAACCCAGAAGAATGAATGGATCCAAAAAACCACCCCGCAAGATACCTCTCAGGGCTCTCATCATTATTGGACACAAACGACAACCCAAATTATATGAGTTAGGAATTTCATCTCATATATCGAGATATTATCCCCTTTAGGTGGCACTGACTCGCCTAGATAGGTTTAATCGCATCCAAATTAATGTGTCTCGATTAGGGATTAGGTCCTCTTCTCCCCACATGTTAGGACTCTTCACACACATTTAAAGGAAAGATGGAAAAAACATAGCATTATAGACTCATGAAAAACAAGGTCTAGGCCCAAAGCATGGGAGAGAATGAGTTTCAACAAAAGAGTGCGATGCTCCTGAATTTAAACAAAACATAAACGAGAGAATTTAAGTAAAACCGAAAATATCTCTCTCGATCTCTAGCCTTTCTAGGGTTGCTACTTATGTTGTGTTAAAAAGTCCGTGTCTTACTCCTCTGCCTCTCTGTTGACATCCACCTCCTCGACCATGTCCCGGTTGGGGTACTTATGGAACTCCCTATGGTTGGACACCACCTTCTCCAGCTCCCCTTGGAGGGTCTAGAGCCTGTTGCTGCTGGAAGGGTCAGGCTGGGAACAGCTGCTGGGGCTGAACCTGGCCAGTCCCTCCATACAAAGTCTGAAATGGGAAATGTATTCCAAGATGCCCATGATTCCCACATGAAAAGAATCTCGGTCCCTGGCCCATAGAAAATGGGTGGAAATTGTGAGATTGTTATGGGACCTGCTGAAGTCTGCTCCCTGCTGGTCGAAACATTGACGGTCCTGTTGCTGGGGATCTACTAATGGCCGCCTCCTTCTTGGACAAACTTGGGTGACTCCTCTCTTGCGATGGACTTACTTGTGAGTGCATCCTCTCGATTATCTCTGACTTCTTCTGTACATCCAGGTACGTTGGTAGGGTGAAAGTGGTCACCGTGCACCAAATAGAGGGGTGAAGTGCCTCCTCTAAATGTCTTTCTCGGGAATCCTCATCCGGAATGATATTCAGGCAAAAATGGAGGAGATCCTTGAACTTGAACCCTAGTTCCCACACTGACATGCTTCCTTGTTAGAGAGACAACAACTCCGGACTCTTCTCGGCCTTCCTCATCAAGGAATGAAATTAATCACTGAACTCCTTCTCAAAGTTGGCCCATATAACTTCTGTCTCCTTCCCCTCCCCAAGGTAAAGCATCCACCACTGACGCGCCACTCCTCGTAGATGGATTACTACTAGAGGAACCCATTACTCTGATGGAGCCCTGATCAGCCCAAAGGTGATTTTGAGTTCCTCCCGCCCACTCTATGATTCCATATCCAAAGTGATTCCTTCATACTTCTTCAAGAAATGTCGCTAGAAAGAATGAAATGTGCGCTGCCACAAGTCATCTTCCTCCTCTCAGTCAATCCTCGGCTGATCGACCGTCTGAATCTGCTGGGCCTCGACTGCCCAAGTCACCCGGGAATGACGTCCAGGTGCCATAGCTATATGGTAAACAAAGAACGCCTAAGCCCAAGTAGTAAAGAAATTTACTCAAGGTTTAATTTTATCATTTTATATCAATTTATTTCCCAAAACACCCAAATCAAGTAATACACAAATCATGATTATGCATGTACCTTTCCTAGGATCTCTACCCTATAATCAATGTAGTCTTACTTGGTCATTTGGTAAGCTCAGAGTCATTGCATCAGATCACAGGGGGCCCAAAAATCCCATGTCCTAACCGGTCTTCCCTAGCCAATGTCACTCAATAAGATCAGCCAACACTGTTTCCCTACCATCCCATGCAATACTCACTGTGCCTAACTCCAGAATATATCCTATCTCTCAACCACCAGCTCTGATACCATTCTGTCACGACCCCCTCCAACCAAAGATGCCCCTCCTGAGTTGGAAATGGTGAAAGGGAGATAATGACCCATGAGTCCCACCTCCAGTAGGTCATGTAGTGGTGACTAGCACCAAGGGTATGTGTTTTCACAAATATGGGAGGCATTACCCTTTGTATTAAATAAGATCATGAAATTGGAAGAGTCAAACACTAAAAAGAAAAAAGAACAAGTAAGTGATAATAAACCCAAAACCAAACCCATATGCATGTTTATACAATAGTGAAATAAAACTACAAGTACAGAAAATCTCCAAGTACTGTACACAAAACTAAAAGAAAACAATAACAACAACCAACAGTAACTCCTCCTGCCTGACTCGTAAGGCCCCGCACAGTCTCAGTAGTCCTCCTGAAAAGCTGAAAGAAAACGTAGGGTGACCATACAAGTATACTCAGTAGGGAAACCTAAAGCTCACGTGCACAAGTGGGGAGACAACCTAATGCCCCGTGAGAAAGCAGAAGAACCAAAACCTAGAAAGGTATCTATCCACCTAGCCTCACCAGTCACACTCACCAAGTAACACAAGTTAATAGAGTATAGTAGTAATGTTATCAAAGTATGGGTACCCCACACCAGCTTCCCACTGGATACTTCTCAATCCCTCACGCCTAACACTCTGATGCTTCCCCATCTTCCTGAGCAAGTGTTGTAACTTGCCCATACAAAGCTCGAGCTAGTGCCGCAACCTGGCCATATGAAGCTCATAGTAACCCACCGACACACAATCCTTGGCCATATTAAATCACATCCCACCGGCACACAATCCACGACCACAACCACATCTCATCCCGAAGACACCTGGGAACATATCACACCTCATCCCGAAGATTCTTGGGAAACATCTGTCGTAACCTGCACGAAGGAACTTGGGCTATAGAACCTAGAAGAGGGAGCACAGGGGAGAACAGTAACCAGCCATCCTTTGGATGTTTGAGAATCTCATCTCCCCCGTCCCATGGGTGTTCGACACGTAGTTCTCAACATGGGTGGTGTGCATAAAGAAATATAAAACGTAAATATTTATATAAGTATAACAACCACTCAACCCATCCTAAGGCCTCTACACAAAGATCTGAGCACATTCCTTCGAACTGCTACTTCGAGAGTATGCACACAACAATAAATCCCAAAACCCCGTTTAATGTTTTCATGTTTCAAAAGATTTAGTTATCAGTTTCTTAACTACCAGGAAACTATCAACAACCAAAATGGATCAAGAGTTCATAAAACATATCTCTGCCTTCCACAAATCAAGTTAGGAAAACCCAAGCAACACAAACAAGTCCATTCTTATTAACCAACCAACCCCATTGATTATTATTCTCGTTCCAGTACCATGACCCACCATTCATTTAATCTTCCACCTTTATTTATTATTCACAACCCACAGTTCGTTCACATTCAAAACCATACCTATAACCCATCTTCCAACCACCATAACCACAATCACACTGAAACCCATACATCATTGTCCCTTTGATACCATTTATCGCAGCCCTGCTGCCCATCATCAACATAGCATTCACACCAACCCACAACCAAGCCAACCGCAACCCCACTGCTAACCCGATCCACAACAATACACAAAACACCCCCTTCACATAAATTAACCCTAACCAACATCCACATGTTTATTATTTCAGTTTATTCAACTGGGGTGATCACACAAGGCTTCCAGGTATTTAATCAGACAACTTTACGTGATTAACCAATTTCCACATTCAATAAAAATTTCATCCCTAAGACAATCCAGAAGTAGAGGGAAATATTTAATTTCATAAGCAAAGGCCCCCAACAACCATGATTTTCAGTAGGCATAAGCTCATTCAATTCACTACATAATATCACAGGATATAAATAATGTAACTGCATTCACAAACTTCCCATCCCCATTATATTAACCAGTTATTATCTTTATTAAAATGGTTCAAATATGTTTCACGTAAACAAGAGGAAACCCACCCCACATGATGCACAATCTAGGGAGACGAAGGTAAGATCCCTACCTCAACATGGTCTGATGTCCTTCTACGAACACGGCCACCATGATCAAAAGGCTTCTCCCAGAACGATTGCACCTACCAAGGACGTCGCGGCACAACCAAATCAACAACACAAGAAACTCCCTCAACCGAAAGATCACATGCCGTAGCATGGAAAGAAAATGGGAGAAGTAGGACCAGAAAGAGAATATCAGAACATATGTTTAACATACCTTTTTAGATTCGTTCATCAAAGACCATCCTTCCCATCAATTATCAGCAGTCTCTTCAGTTGGAAACTGCGGAGGGTAAGTCGAAAAAGAGTGAACGGAACATGGTGTACGATGTTCTCCTCACTGACACGATCCCATAGTCCCTAACAGATCGACGATCAGAGTCTAGATGAAGAAGTTAGAGGAGGAAGACTTCTCGATCATCCAAGAGCGTCGTCATGGGAAGAAGAAGCGATCGGTCTGGAAATAATCCACAACCATTTATTATATAGGGAACGAATATGTAAAATTGTATGCAACGTGTATTAATGAATACACGTTGTGACTGTAAACCGGTTACGTGTTTTGACTGGTCAACACACGACACGTCACGCAGTTTACACACATTTTAATAATAATGATAATTCTATTAATATTTGGTGTTTCGTTGACCTGAGGCATGAGTCATGAAAAGTTATTCATCATTGGTCTTAAAATGACTATCTTAATTTTAGGATTACACTACCACTGACAGTTCTTCATTCCTATAACATATGAAAGAGTTACAATCGAATTAATGTTTTGATAGTTATAACAATAATATTATTAAAATAATATTATTATTACAACACTTATGGGAGAAGAAGGGAACACACAATCAGCCTCCTCCCACCATGCCCCTCCCCTCCTTTTTCATTTATTATTATTTGTTAAACTATTAATTGAATAATATATACAATGTATAACTATAAAAGGGGAAATGGGAATTCACGCCTCCCCTCCCCATGCATTTCATTAGCATTCATTTTATCTCTTTTCATTTATCATTATTATAATATATTAATTATAATATAAATTATGTAAAGATACATGGGGCCATGCGCCTCAACCTTATGCCCATAACATACCATTTATTATTGAAATTTTACTAAACATTATATAAAACATATAATTAATATCACCACAATATAGGGGTGGAAGGGGATTTTTACGGTAATCCAATCATGCTGCAAGATTTGTGTGCCCCTATTTAATTCCAATTAATTTAAAAATTGCTTCCTTTATTAAATTAAAACCATTTAATTTAATTATCCCAGTATATATACATATATATATATATATATATATATTTACGTCATTGTTATTATTATTATCTTACATAATAATAACTCACATTTAATATTATTAATGCACCACCTCGCTTCCTCTGCGCATCTTCATTTATTTATTTGTAATAAATACAGTGACTCATTTCATTAATTTCTCATTATTATTAATATTATGAATAATATTAATACCAAAACACCCATTATTGTTGTTCAAATTTAATTTCAACAATTACTCAATTAATAATAAACCGCATGTTTCATTTATCAACGTCTAATTGGTCACACACCTTCCCACTTCACATTATTAATAATAATAACACCCATTAAATCATTTTATCATGATTATTCACTTTTTAGTTTAATTAATCACACAATTTATGTCATCATCATTATTATTTAACATATTTTTAAATTATCACCAGTATTAAAGAATTTTAATTATAACGCGCGTCGTTTTGACCACATCGATTTCAACAAAGGAATGGACCAGAGGGGTCCAGGCCATTACAGAAGCATGTAGTGGATGTTATATATGTCAAAAATTAGAAAATTTCTTCTTCCATAAAATAATTGGACCCATTTTTGAAAATAACATGATGAAACATATCAAATAAGAGGATGTGATGAATATGCTAATTTTTAAATGGGATACAACTACTATTTTTAAAACATGATAAAAAGGAAAAATGTCAAATAAAACTAATAAGGTGATGAAATTAAAACTTCAAAAATTATTAATCTAATATAAATTGATGTGAGAAGAAGTATAAAAATTGAAGTCAATAGATAGATAAAGATACTTTATAACATTCATATATTACTTAACAGTAATTACATATGACA
Organism: Viscum album; assembly: GCA_963277665.1. Lineage (NCBI taxonomy): Eukaryota > Viridiplantae > Streptophyta > Magnoliopsida > Santalales > Viscaceae > Viscum > Viscum album. Next base: position 1,642,926,772 of record OY728165.1, read on the forward strand.
TGTTTATGTTATAAAAATCAGGGGACATGAAAAAATTCATGAGTTTATAAAGAATAAAATAGCGTTTCTTCAATAAAATTGAGATCAGATAGTGGAAGTGAGTATTTTGATATAAAATTCATTTATTAAATTGATAAATATTGTATCGAGGATGAGCTTAGTGCTCCACATACTACTCAACCAAATGGATTTCCTGGAAGGAAGAATAGGTATCAAGATGATATGGTTAATACTATAATTATAGAGCATGAAACATTATGATTATACTAGTTACAGGCCATCAAAACTTTTAGATTATTTCATAATTATTGTATCTTAATGAAAAACTATGACATGAATCCTTATTAGATTTTTTTTAAAAATAAATCTAAATTTTAAATGATCTAGGATATTGTGGATCCTATTCTTTATTTTGAAAAAGGGAAAAAGTTGATAAAGGTGTGATAAAGATATAATGATGGAATATTCCATGGTTATACACTAAATGGTAGTTTTTATATATTTGATAAAATGATATATGAAATAATTGTTTAATGTGATGGTGATATTTTTTTGATAATAAATAAGAGATCGAGAGAACTATTATGGAATATGAGAATCAAAATCCAAAAGGAGTAAAATCAAGGTGAAATAAACGTGTAGAAATTGAAAAGATTATTGGTGTTCAAAATGAAGGTGTGAGAACTATGATAATAACCTTTTAAACTATTACCAATAGTTTATATAAAAAATTAATCCTCATAAAATTAAATATTATTTTGATAATAAGAAATAGTTTTAGATTATCGATGAAGAACATGACCAGAATAAAAATAATTAAACATGGTAAATTGTTCCTGGACCCAAAGAAGAGAAAGTAATCAGAGAAAAAAGAGATTTCAAGAGTACATTGGATGAGAAGGGTGATATATCTAGAAATAAGTATAGACTGGTAGGCATGGGATACAATCTAATTTAAGGTATTTATTTTTATAAAAAAGGTACTCATATTTCTATACTTGAATCCAAAATTATTTTTCAGTCCATTACATATTAGATAAGATTTAATGTATTATAATTGAATGAACAATTATCTTTTCTAAATGGTAATCATAAGAAATAAGCATACATAGAACAACCTAAGGGATTTTTCTTAATTCAGATATAAGTAAGGTGTATAATCTAAATAAATATTTCTATGGTTATTCTCTAATAGATTGATATTTTAGGCATGATAGATATGTGAGAAGATAAAAATTTACCAAAAAGAATGTGGACCCCAATTTATATGTGAATAAGACCAATTTCACATCACATTATATTATTATGAATTTTAATTAAATTTATTTTCTATAAATTATCGTATACTATGTGAATAATTATCAAGGAACCTTGAAGACATATTTTACATGTCAATACGTGGATAAATAAAAATGTTTATTAGGGTTACAAATTACCAAATATTATGATATCATTTTTATCTCAAAAGAAATATATTAAAAAGATCCCCTAAAAGTATTAACATTTAAGAATATAGAAATGTTTCTAAACCCATTCATGTTGGAACAAAAATATGAAAAAATGATGATGCAAAAATAATAATTGAAAAGTTGTTCATATGTTTAATTTGATGTATCATCTACTTGAAAATATCTTAGACTACTATTATATATGATTTCATCCTTTATTCTGGATATCAATATAATCATAAAGAATAACATCTTTATAATCACATATGATGCTAAGACACATCTCAAATACATTTAGTTATGGGTTAATTTATAAGAATAATGTTGATCTGGATCTCAATAGATTTACTGATGCTAGCTAGGAAATAGATGTAGATGATAAAAAATCCATATATGGTGGAGTTTTATTCATTTGTAGAAGTTTTGTTTCTTAAAATTCAAAAAATAAAACATAAGTGACATTGAGATCAATGGATCATGATTATTGGTTTTAAACACATGTAGAAATATCCAATATGTGGATAAAGACACCTCTACATGACTTGAATGGTGAAGCTGATTAAACCCTCATTATAGGATATGATAATCATAGTTCCATTAATTTGTCAAAAAATATAGGGAAGTATTCCAAATCTAATCACATTGACATAAAGTACCATTTTTAAAGGAGAATGTTATTGAGGGTATTTTGGAGATATAGTTCGTTCCATCAAAGAAACAAATTGCTGATATTATTATAAAACACCTAACTAAAGAGTTGTTTGTGAAGCTAAGGTTTCAAATGGGAGTATATAACAATCTATATCACTAATGTATAATTCTTAATGAGTTTTTTCCTACTCTTTTATCATGGAAGGGTTTTTATAAAAGAGGAGATGTAATATATAAGTGGTGATAGTTTTTTTGGTTTTTTTGAATATTTTATTGTGTTATTGTCAGAAATTTCTTGAAATGTCAGTTATATCTTACTTCCTAACATGATTCTCGGATCTTTTTGTAGGTTGAATTGTTAAAGTAAATAATTGTATTCAGAGAAATCAATCATTTTTTCTACATTGATAAAGCATAAATAAACCTAGATTTGATTGATTCAAGACACAATTCTTAGAGAATTTGGTTCCATACCATCATTTTTATCTCTGAATTTATTATCGATAAGGTGGAGAAGAGTTGTAATGTTCTAAAAAAATTGGAAAAGAAGATATTATAAAATCCTATAGAGGGTTTGTTTTCTGTCAAAACAATTTAAATTATAATAATTTATTTATTGATCCTATTTTCTATGAAAAGTTCATAGAAGAAGGATCATTATATTTAGTATTTTGGGAATGTGATTGAGAGAAGTAAGCTAGTGGGAGTATGAATAAGATAAGAAAAAGATGTCTGAATATTCGAGGAAGGAGTTAAAGAGGTTTTAAACTAAACAAATCATTCAATAAATTATTTGGAGTTATTTAGAGGTGATTTAGAGGTATTAATATTGGTCTGAGTTTTATTGGAAGTGTTTTGTGTGAACTTGGGTTAATTTTGTATTTATATATTTCATTGAATTTTGAAAAATTGTTGAACCAAACACACATCATAAGTATAAAATTTATATATTTCATATACTTCATAGGGTATAGAAACGAACATAATAATGAATAACAATTTCTAAAAAAATTACATCATAGAGTTTTTTAAATGGATGTTGACAGAGTTCAACTTTATAGTGTTGAATCACAATTCATCACAAGGTACATCTTCATAGAGTTCATATTCATAGATCAATAGTGAATTGTGTTTTACGTATATATATATTTAAACATTTTAAGGTTTAAATAACCTAATGAAAGTAAACTAACCATGTGATGGACAACCAATGAAAAAACCTTAAGATATGAGAGATAAAAAATTAAAGTATTATAAAGAAAATAATATATAAATTAGATTGTTCATGATCAGTTATTCATGGATTAAATATAATATTTAATAAAAATAATTATGATTCAAGCTAATAAGTATTCATAGATCAACAACACAAAAGAAATTTCATTTCAGGAAGAAATTATGGGGAATGCACATGTTAAAGAATACTTTCAATGAATCACAACTGAAAATATTTTGGAAGCTTTTAAGAATATTATGTCATGATATTCATTGAGATTAAAAAATTCACTATTTATTAAGATTAAGTAAGAATATCATTCATATTTCATGATGATTTCCAATTCAAATATTTGAAATTATTCTTTCGGATTATTTATTTATTCTATACGGATTTTTCAAAAAAGTGAGAACCATAAATGTTTTCTATAATTAATTATGGAAATATTATTCATATAATACAATTAATATATAAAATGGATAATTGAATAAGACATTTTTGTAACAAAATTAAAAAATGATATTGATACATTATTGTGTTGAAGAACTCTTGTATCAAAGAAAGAAGATATCGATGAGAATTACACCTATTTTGTTAATCCCTATTTATGAAGGAAATATAATTTTAGATTGAATAGTGACATTCTCCTAAGTAATAATATCATTATAATCTATTTCATATGTGGTGGCGTGATCATACCATAGATATCTTTCTTCAAAACATAAATGTAATTTTTTTATACAGAAAAACTATAACTGGTGGGAAGCAAGAATTATAATGAGTCCAAGGACATCACCATTCCCGATTTCTTCTTGGCAATATAGGGAGAGATACGCACATGGTATAGAAACCATGAAACCATAATTATGTATCTATGGTTAAATTAGGCGAACCTCATTGAAAAATTAGTTGTTTCTATTATTTTTTTCATCTATGATTATTTTGAGATAACAATGTTGAAAAATCATAACAGTTTATGGGGTTTAAAAAAATCTATAAACACTTATTTACTGCCCCCACCCCTACACACCTATAAATGTTTATCACACTTTTTGTGTGATATATATAATATTTTCATTATTTTTTATATGTAATTGAATGATTTAGTCCCTAAAAGTGGATCAAGTATAGTTATTTACATCAATTTTGGATTTACAGGGTGTTTTGAGCTTAAATGTGAAAACTTCTTAATTTGGAAATATTGACAGATTTTAATCACTTTGGTAATTCACACATATATCTTAAAATATAAATCCAATAGATGTGATTACTTTTTTATTGGGTTAATATATTTATTTTTTTATCTTTTGTATTTGGACTAGGATTTAAATCTGTCATACAAGGTTTATAAAAATTCAATCATGTTGGACAATTATTCTGGAAGACCGTGTGGACCCCACATCAATGAATTAATTATAAATCGGTCTACATACATATAATTTATGTGATTAAAATTTTAATTGAAAGAATATATAATGGGGTGTTATTTTGTATAATATCCTGGTGATATTTATTCATTTAGGGGCCTTATGAATGCTCTACCTTTGGAGCCAAAATAGAAAACATTCATCCAGATTAAAATCTTATAATTAATTGGCCATATCTCTTACTAAAAAGAGAATATATTGATGAAAATTTGTGGAAAAAATTAAAATATATTTTTTAATATCTTTCAGGAAGAAATCATGCCAAAATTCAGCTATTACATTTCTCTAACAGGATGCATCTTTCAGTGGAAAAAATTTGCAGGAAATCCTAAGTAGAGATTTTAAAGATCTGAAATTTGAAGACTGAAGGATTGAAACCCTTGGCCTATATATGAAGGAGTTCACCCATTCTGAACTGGGAGTTCAACACTAAAACTGGATAGGAGGCCTAGGGACATGCTGCTAACTTAGTAATTTTCTTTTCTTTTCTTTTTAATATAGTTTTATTTTCTAATGTAATGCAGCTTCATATTTTTAATTCAACTGTTTCCATCTTCTTCCATCTCTCTTTATCTTACATCACTAATATAATTATTCTCAATTTTTCTTCTTCTATAAACCATGACCTATTATCCTAAAAAATTAGGGGATAACCAGAGGCTTGGCTCTGGGGTAGGTTTCACAGTGTTCTTCATTATTTCCCATCAAATTCAAAATTGTTTAAATCTATTTGTGGTGGAGGGTGGAATATTGCATGGCTACGTATATTTTCCGCAAATAAACTATTCCAAAATCTATTTATTTTCCATGATTAATTAATTTTAAATCCATTATCTTAGTCAAACCCTTCATACGATGGAGTCGTCATTTCCATAAGGGATGAAACGACATTCGGTGGAGTCATGTCCATTAGGAATAACATTCTTTGTTGAGGTGTTACCTTATTTGACTATTGGAAGAGGTGTGGTTTAGTGTGATGTATGCATACTAAAACCAAACACAAAATAAATTAGGGGAAATTAATCCATTAATGAGGTTTTAATAAATTAATTATCAAATTGAGTTTAAAAAATAAATGAATAATGAATGAACTCATGTTATCCAACCCAAGGAAGAAGTTCTTTTTTCAATAATTCCATTATGTAATTGCATTTTAGTATACATTTTAACATTTAATTTGATATTTAAATTTCATTTCATTCTTATATTAATTGAAAACAATAAAAATAATTATTTTAGGTTATATAGATTAAGTAAGTGATCAACTGAGAAAGCTCCTCAAGTAAGACGACACTGGTCAGCCTCTGTGCTACATTAGGAAAATAAATTTCTTCTTTCATGCCCTAAGATAGGCGTGATTCAAAACTGGTGCCATTGCCAGGGAGGCAATTCCCCAATCTAATTTTAAATACCTGAAAATTTTTAAATTAAAAAAAATTAGAAAAAAACTTTTCCACGATGTTTTGAAATTATTATTTCTTTAATTCATGGAAAAATTAACCACATGTCAATGAACCGATTATTGAATCACCATATTCCATGGGGGATGGTGTGTCATTTATTTTTAAACAAGTGAGGTTATTTTTGGAGTCAAATAAGGAGGACTAGACATTCAATGAATTCATAACAGGCATGGGGGAAGATATGAACTTTTTGTTAAGGTAATGGCTCGAGAGCTAACTGAGTTCTACCATTATATTCTAGAATTTTATGATGTTTACAAGGGCCAAGAAGATCCCTCCTTAGTCTTCAATGATTTTTCTATGAAGATCCATGAAATAGTGGAGATTGAATCCCTACCTCTATCTAATACTTCTCAACACTGTGAGGCTCTTTCTTACGAAGAAGAGAATGAAGATGAACAAACATAGGGAGATAAGAATTTCATGAACTCATTATCTTTTTATCTTGTTAAAACTAAATTGATTGTTACATACCCCTGTTTTAATTTTTCAGATTTAGAAAACACTTTTATTTCCTTGGAGGAGGATGATGAAAAAGAATATTCTTCTAAAGAGGAACATATAGAGCTCCTCGAACATGTTGAAAATTTATTGGAGGGTGTTCAAGAAGAGATCAAAGTGGCTTTTTCTGAGGAAATAAAGACACAATACAAAAAAATTTCAAGGAAATAATTTGATATTGACCCATCATACTTTGATTTTGTTCAAACAGAATTACATTCATATTTTCCCTTTGTTTTTTATTTTGATGTAGTATACCTTTAGCAACCACTAGAGAATAAAGAAGAAGTTGTGAAATTGGAATCCAAGATAGAGGAGGACTCATTCATTTTCTTAACCCCACCATGCAAGTTGTTTCTCATTATAATTGGGGTGGACTTAGTATACTATATCCATGAGTTCCTCAACAAAAATGAGTAAGTGTTTGCAAGAAAGAAGAATTTCTGTTGATTTATGAGCTAGAAACGTCACCCAACACCAGATTGGGGATAACTGATTAGAACTTCCCATCTGGATGCAGTCAAAACCTAGGTCCCACTTGGGGGATTAAATCAAGATCTATCCTTATATTCTCATTCTATTTCAAATTTTGTTTCTTTCAATAAATATCTTATGTTTTCTTTTGTTCTTTTGTTTGTAGGTTTTCATAGTGCAACACTTAGGAGGTTAAGTAAATATTTCACTATGAATAAGTCAACTTGTAACTATCCTTTATACTTACATGTTTATTATGAATCAATCAAAAATAAACTTGTATGTTAAATCCATTTGAATACACTGAGAACACAACATCAATTAACTATGTGTGAGGAAATCTTGTAGTCTAGTAATTATAAAAAAATTAATTTTTTTTAGTTAAGGGAACGTCTTTAAACAAGAGCACTTCCAAGAGGCAACCCGTGTTTTACCCCATTGTCCACTTGTCCTCTTGGTCATATACCAACATGATTGAACAAGCCTGCACTATCAATTGTTTTTATTCTTATATTTCAGTTCCATTAATTAATATTCTACAAGGCTAAAAAATTTCAAGCTAATGAAGAACCCTCAAGATAGGTAGAAAGTAGGAAAAGAAGCTACAGTGGGATTACATGTTGTGAAGATAATCATCCATTTGAAAGGGGATTAATAGTTTCAATTCAATATTATCAAACTATATTCCCTACATTTTTAGTCTTTTGATGTGTTAATTAGAAAATGCATGCCCACACATGAATTCATGTTTTACTTGACTTATCTAGGAGACATGTGTTTCTTAGGAATCTAGTGATTCCATGTTTTAGATTTCAATTTTAATGATATTTAATGAGTAAAATGGAGAATTGGATGATTAATGTAAAGCATGAATATTGAAATGAGGACCCATGATTTGATGTAATAAAATGATTCATGTAAATGAAATTTCCCTACCATATTTCATTATTTGAATGTCTGAAATTGACGTGAATTAAATTTCTATTATTAATCATGCCATGAGTGATTGTACAATATTATATTTTCATTCCTAAGAGGATTTATTGAAAAAATATTTCCTATTTTATCTTGACAATATTTCTGGAGTGATTTTGGGACATGCCACCTGCCAGAACTTGTATTGAAACTTATCAAAGATATGATTGTGAAAAAACACATTTAATATGATTGAGGAACTAATTTGGCTAACCACATATCTACCTGATACCCACCATTAAATTTATCCTTCATTATCCCATAGAATCCATGAATCTCCTTATATGTTTAAGCCACATTACATGATGATATATTCTTACTTACCTGCACTTTTAGTATTTTGGCATGGATATTTCATGTTTGAGTGTAAGGTAAGGGCCTTTTGTGTGTGTTCATTGGTATGTTTATAATTTTTTGGCGGTGTGAGGTGTGTGTCATCATTTTTTCCAGTGCATTTTTAGAAAATGGTGCACAAGTCATCATTTCTTTATGATTCTTTCATTTCATCTAGTTCTCCTTAAAAAGGTGAAAAAATTGATAATAAAGTTGTGCCTATCTGGAGCATAGAAAATGGATAAAAATAAAGCTGTTCCTTTCATGATCTTTAAAAAAATGATATAAAAAGAGGGGGAGGACTTGGATGATATCATTCTTTGTAATCATATATTGACTCATTTCTTATGTCATAAAAAAGGGGGTGGTGTTTTGTTTCACATTCTCAAGAGGATTGGAGTGAGGTTCATCCTCTATTTTCACTTGATTAATCAGGAATTTTACTTAAGAGATCAGCCTCCTCCTTGAGCCTTAATTTTTAACATTTAAAATCCTACCAACCATAAGCCATAGAGCCATTTGAACCTTTATTGAAAATGCTCATGATTTTATGTTCATTTTGTCTATACAAATTGGAGAAAGTAGTTCCTTTACATGCCTATAGATAAGGATCATGTTCTCATGATATGAGAATAACTCCACATTAATTGTATCATGAGTGGTGGGAGAAATGATTCAAAAGATAGGTAGATCATGATATGGCATGTTTAATAATAATAAATTGATAAGCTTGAATAAATGAAAGGAGAAGCTCCATCATTTTTCAAAAGGGAAAAATAAAATTCCGGAATTGATTGTTTCATTTAAAAATGGGAAATTAAGTTGATATTTTTTGTGGAACATGAAAATTTGATTGGACATTGATAATTTTTTGCTTTTATAGCATTGAAATTTGAATATTGGTAACATTGGTGCCCTTTGAATTCCATGTTGAGATTTTATTCATGAGTAAAAGCTTAGTTTAAGTGTGGAGAATTTATAGAGATAATATTTTTATCATTTATATATTTAATTAAATGATTTAATCCGAAAAAATTTAACATTTTTAGTTATTTACATCAATTTTGGATTTATTGGGTGTTTTGAGCCTAAATATGAAAACAACTTAATTTTGAAATATTGATAGATTTTAATAACTTTGGTAATTCACTAATATATTTTAAAATATAAATCCAATTGATGCTATTAAATTTTAATTGGGTTCATATATCTATTTTCTTCATCTTTTGTTTTTGGACCGGGATTTAATTCCGCCATCCAATGGTTAGAAAAATTCAATCAAGTAGGAAAATTATTGTAGATCACTACGTGGACCCCACATCAATGAATTAATTATAAATAGGTTTACATACATAAAATTTATTTGATTACAATTTGATTTGAAATAATATTTAATGGGGCGTTCTTTTGATTAATATCAAGGAGATATTCATTCATTAAGGTGCCCCATGAATTCTCAACTTTTGGAGTAAAAATAGGAAACATTCAGCCTGGACAAAATCTTGTATTTAATTGGCTATATACCTCACAAAAAAGTGAATATAAAGCTGAAAGTTTTTAGAGAAATGTAAAATATATTTTGGAACATATTTTATGAAAAATCATTCCAAACTTTGGCCATTACATTTCTCTACGAGGGTGAATCTTTCTGTGGAAAAAATATGTATGAAATCCTAAATAGAGAATTTGAAGATCTAAAATTTGAAGACCGGAGGATGACAACCCTAGGACTATATAAATATGATCTCAACCATGATTAAGAGGGAGTTCTATATAGACATTGGATAGGTGTCCTAGGGACGTGTTGCTAACTTACGTATTTTATTTTATTTTCTTTTTAATTTTGTTTTCTTTTCTAATGTACCACATTTTCATATTTTTAATTCAAGTGTTTCCATCTTCTTCCATCCCTCTTTATCTCTCATCCCTTATCTAATTTTTCTATTTTGATCTTCTTATATCCACCGTGACCTATTATCCTATAAAAATGAGGGGCTAACAAGAGGCTTGTCCCTGAGGTAGGTTTATGGTGTTCTTCATTATTGCACTACCAATTTAAAATGTTTTAAATCTATTTATGGTGGAGGTGGGAATATTGCATGGGAGTGGCGGTTGTCAACCATGAAAATATTACCAAATCCATTTATTTTCATTCATTAATGAATTTTACCTCCCTTATCTTAGGCAATCCCTTCATATGGTGGAGTTGGGGTTTCCATAAGGGATGAAACGACATACTGGGGAGCTGAGTCCTTTAGGAATAACATTCTCAGTTGAGGTGTTATTCTATTTGACTATTATAATAGGTGTGGTTTTTTGTGCCAAGCGCATACTAAAATCACATACTAAATAAATGAATGAAATTTAATTCATTAATGGGGTTTCAATAAATGAATTACCAAATTTCATTTAAACAATAAATAAATAATGAATAAACCTGTGTTATCCAACCCTAGGACCAAGTTCATTTTAAATAATTTCATTCTATAATAGCATGTTAGTATATGTTTTAACATTTAATTTTACTTTTAAATTTCATTTTATTCATAGATTAATTAAAAACATTAAAAATAATTATTTTAGGTGATATTTATTAAGTTAGTGAACAACTGAGAAAGCTCCTCAAGTGAGACAACCATGGTTATCCTCTATGCTGTATTGAGAAAATAAATTACTTTTTCCACACCCTACAATTGTTTTGCGTCAGTGTGATCCTAATAGGTACATTTTTCCACATCAGTATAGGTTGATGATGGTAGTTCAATGAATGAGGGTGACTATATAGTTCCCCATGTATTGAGGGATCTGTATAATTGATCATGATTTTCATTCCATATTGTTATTGATTCTATATTTATGTAGAATCTATTCAGGGAAATGTTCATGGTGGACTACTAATTTTCACACTCACACTCTGTATGGGAACATTAGTATGAAAGAATCAATCAGGTTTTTTTTCAGATGGGTCGTAGCCCTTATTAATGAATTGAAGTATGTTGGTGACGGGTTATGGTTTTTGTTGGATTCCGGGAAAATGTTAGAGATATAATTGGAAATATATTCAAGATTTATTAATGTATCATCTAGTGCATTTTTTTGTGATCTTATGTTTGATATTAACCCACATTGGGTAATATTTTATGGTATGCATACATATAATCCATCTAAAAATTTCATCTGGCATGATGTGAGCAATAAAGTTATTCTTTTATTGTCATATATATTATGGTATTAGTTTATTTCTAGTTATTTATTATTTATATTTAATTGAGGTTACAGTATTCCCATGATGACACATAGAACCTCACTACTAGTCAGTACTAATTAGCATACATGGAGATGTGCCTAATGTCACATGATTCCACGATTTAGTAACTAAGTAGATTAGTCAATTTAAGGTGTTACAATTAAACCGGAATATAAATTCCCATTATAATTTATGTAACACATCCATTAGAAACCTCACATATGGGTTTTGATAAAAATCTAGTAAATTTAATAAATTCGTATATCCTCATTGGTGACTATAATTGTTATCTATGTTTTGTTGAGGGGTCATTTCATTATTTTGAGTTCTTAATGGGGTTTTTATTTTAGATTTACTTTTTAAAAAATATTATGTCTTATGAGCATGAAATAGTATTAAATTTTATGATTGGGTTATATAATTTGTAAAATAGTATTAGATATCAGTTTTGGGTATGGTTTATATAATATTTACGGGCTATCCCACATTTTTGGGGTGAATCAAACATAAAAACGAATAATGTTTCATAAATGGTCGTAAATGAACTAAGTTAATAAAATTGTTGATTCATAGATTAGTTCATGGTCCCACAGGATAACCTTTAGACTAGTTTTTATTTTAAAAAATTAATATTTAGACACTAAACATCCGCTGACTTCCTCAGATTCCCCAACAGCATGTTCCACCCATCCTAATTGCCACATAGTATTAGAATACACTCTCAAAACCAAATAAAAATAATAATAAAATTATTTGTTTATAAATTTTTTTCTTTGATAGATATTTACAATGTCAATTCAAGATTCATTAGGCCAATCCTCTCAATCATCTCAATCGGGTTCATTCGTTTTGTCAAATATACATCACTAACAGTCGATCTCTATTCTTCATCTCATCAGGATCGACCATATTGTTTTTCATCTCCATATATTTCCATTTTATTTTTAAACCCTACCTCATTTAATTTTACAAATTATTTGATCTAGGGTTGGTTTTTGTATGAATTATCATTCCAATGTATCTAAATTAGAACTTCAAATTGTTTGTTATATTTTTTTATTGGTAAACTTTCTTATTATTTTATTTATGTTAATTTATATGTTATTTAATGTTTCTAAATATGATTTTATATTTTTATTTAAACAATTTTATTAACATGTTATTTGGTATAAATATTTTTGATTTATTTTTTATTCAACATGTTATATTATTAGAGAACATTTTTTTGACATATTTCAGTCAATTATCTACTCAGAGTACTTTTTAGATTTATTTCAATTGTTACTCTAATTATATTTGCATGCAACATTTCTCATTATTTGATATATGTTTAATTTTAAAAAAATATTAACATTTATTCTATCAATTAATTAATTTTATTAATTTTATATTAATGTAACACAATAATCACATGTATATATTCAATATGTTTTTGATGAAAAATGAAATTGTTTTACATTTTTCAAAATATTATATCTGAATTTAAATTTCATAAAAATTCTTTGGTTTAGGTTAAGTGAATTTGATTTGAATTTAATATTTTCAGTTTTTTACATTGGAAAAATATGAAATATTCGGTTTCAATGATACAAAATATGTTGGGACATGATGTATTTTTTCTATTTATTGAAAAATATAATTTCAATATATATGTGCACCAATGTTTAGTAGCAGTAATACTATTTTTTAAACATATGTATTTTTTATTGTTTTTTAAATTTAATATAAATGGGCCATCCTTAGGGCTAATCCAATCCGTTTCACTTATAGATGAAACATGTTTTTTGAAGCCCAAATATCATGGGGGATTAAATGTAGACGGGACCGTGTAATTTTATTGCCTGAGAAAATTTATAAAAACAATTCAAAGCATTCTAATTTGTTCCATGTTTATCCCATTAATTTTAATTCACTTCTCATTCATTCCACTTCATCCATCCATCGATTTGGAGGATGATTTGAAGGCCATATGTAAATAAGGGTTTTATAGAAAATAATGTTTTACTCTATATTTATAGATTTTGTTAATATGGACTAGGAAAACCTGTTGGGTATAAATGGGATTTAATTATCTGATTTTTTTATGTTAATTGAAATATGGAATTATGTGACTCAGGGTCTTATTGTTAAAAAATTAATTAATTTTTTAAAATTTAATTGATTTTAAGGTTAGGGTGATAGAGAGAGAATGAAAGACTAAATATCAGAAAAGAGTTTTGATCAATGTATTTTTTTAATAGAATTTTCAGGACTATAGTTCATATTAGTTGATAGTTTTTGAAAAAAATAACATTTGAGCATTATAAATAGTCATTTCAATAAATTTTTTTATCAAAATGATGCGGGAAAAAATTAAATACCATAAATGTTTTGTCAGACTCAATGCTAAAGTAGTAATAAATTTGTTTATAATGTGAATGATAATAAAAATTAAATTAAAAGTTAAAAATGAAACACAATGATGACAAAAAAAATAACATTGATGATAATCACATCAATCACACTTGATTTTCAATATTTATTTATTTAACTATTGAGGAATATTCCATATTAAATTTAAATTAGTGATGAACAAAAAAAATATACGAGGGAAAGATATAACCTATCAATTTATTTTGAGATGGATAACATCATCGAGGTATATTTTTTTAGGTTTTCCAACGAATATCCAAGTTACATAAAAATAATAATTAGAAACATATTATTATACTAAAAAAGGGAAAAAAAACTAAAGAAAATATTTAAGAGAACATGCATTTAACTCCCCTTTTGGATCAACATTTTTTATACACCCATATCCTTAATAGTATTATAAATTTAATCCCATTTTTGGGGGTTTGGATTCTGAATTATGAACCAATACATCTTAACTTGTCTAGTTTGCATCCAAGAACATTTCAGCCAAAACTAAACTACCTAAAACTTGTTAACTTATTATTATGAGTCCTAAAAATAGCACGATTCATTCTATGTTTTCATTATTTGTACATAGGTTAATCAATGATCTAATCAATATCCTATCCCCATGGAGATGGGTTGGTCCTTCATAGTTATTGTGATACTAATAAATTGAATGCTATTTGGAGTTCTGTAGTTTACAATTAAATAAAAACAACAATAAAAAATTGACACTATATATAGGGATATGAGGGGTTAAAATAGTTTCAAAGAAATATTTTAATGAAATATAGTACCAAAGGAAACTTTAATCATGAAATAATTTTGGGATTTTAAGAGAAGTTCCAATAATGATGGCCAAGTGTATTATAAAATGGGATTCATGTGCCGAAAACATCGGTTTTCCCTATAGAATAAAAAAACTATAATGATTTAGGATTGTGTTTCATAAAATTCAGTCCAAATTATCATGGAATAAATAATTAATATATGTATTCATTAAAAAAACTAAAACCCACATCTTGTGTTCTCATGGAAAATTTTCTTTAATAGATAAATAAGATTAACCAATTTTCTTAAAATACTCATGAATGTATCCCAAAAATTGAAATCCAAGTATATAATTGAATAGATAAATAGTGCGAGGGATAACTGAAGAATAATAATTTGTTATAAATTTAATACAATGTAGTGAGTTATGGAAATCACTATATGTTATAACAGTGATAAGGAATAATAATGATAAAAAATAAACAATGAGTAAATGAATGATATATAAAATATACTACAATTTTGGAAATGACAAAACTATATGTGGGAAGTTTAATTAAGTAAAATAACTCCTCATTAAGTAAAGTAAAAAGAGGAATGCATTTGGAAACATTTAATGATGATGGGATAGAAAAATATGGTCATACAAAACTATTAAAAATTGGATAGATGAAAATAAACTAATGAGGGAACATCAATATTACAGGAAAAGTTCTATTTCATATGTGAAACTGGAAATTTATATTTCAAATAAGAAATGATATAAAGGAGATATCTTATTATCAATAGGTAAAAAGGAATGGATAATAGATGAGAACATTAATGTTGAAAAAATAATCTCAGAATTGTTTTTTTGTAAAAGATAAAATATTGATCATGGATTTATTATAAAAAAAGATATTTACATTGAAAGAATACAAAATACAAAATATAAAATTGGTTTGTAGGGAGTACATATAGTGTGTTTTCTATTTGAAAAAAAAATATTTGAGAGAACCTTATCTATCAAACTCTAAGATATAATGTCACATGGAAATCAATGAGTCAGCTATTCTAACTACATGAAGATTAAATTTAGTTGAATATAATTTAAGTGAATCAAAATTTATACTAGAAAAACAAGATTAATAAACTCAACCTATAGGTAACTGGGTGTTGAGCAAAAGTATAACTTCAATGATTCAATGTAAACAAACAATTAGATAAAATCATTTTAATTAGAGTAAAAGGATCATTTTGGAACATAACATTATGTTTATTGAGAAATCACGACCATGTGTATGTTTGTGGAAAATTAAATCCATGAATATGTGTTAATAGAAATGTGATAGTTAGTTATCATATACATATTCCATTCCCTAGTTACCAAAATTAACCACAAGGTATTTTTTCTATTATGGAATTATTAGTTCTATTTTTATTATACTCATTACATGAATAGTTTTTATGCATAATATATGGATTAATATATATATGTATGTATTTTTAAAGTGTTCATTGTTAGTAAAAGACATGTAAATGATGGGAAATACTAAAATCTATTATCTAATGGGAAACATAATGTATGAGATTAGTTGGGTAGTGATTAACCACTTATTAGGGGAATTGTGTAGTTGGGTTAGAAGCTTGAATGACATGAAAATGTTTTGTTATATTAACATTATGATTCAAATAATTATTTACAATTAACATTTTAATACTAAATCCTTATACATTTGATGAAATAAATTCTTAGTAATATTTTTTATTATAAGAAATTACATGAAGTGATGTAGTCTCTGAATTATTGGGGTATATGGTTAACATAACTTTGTAATTATTTTATTTTAATAGTTTACATATATTTTATGGTTTTCTGTGTATTATTATATAAATATTATATGATTTTTTATATTTTTTTGAAAAAATACTTTCATTATTTTTACTCTAATTCATTCCAATTTTCAAGGATGTATGTATCAAAGATATAGAATATGAAAAAAATAAACAGTTCATATGAAGTTAAACAATTTATAAAAATGATAAATACCAAAGAGGGGAGAAACAATAATTCCTTACATTAAACATCGAAATTGACCATTTTCCATTCAACAATCGCTCTAACCCAAGGGATATCATCTTCACATTGAAATAAGTTGTACTGGTCAAGATATTGTGTAATAAAGTAAATAGTATTAGGTTCATATCATTCAATTGAAAACACTCCTTACATGGAAATTTTCATAGAAACATGCCAATTCAAATTATATAGAAAGTTAATGAGGAATATTTTTTTTTCTTGTGATGAAAAAAATGAAAGGTTCATTACCAAATCATTCATATATATAGATAATACTGTTAAAATTAACTAATGTAAACTAATATTGATCAAATTTATTTCTATACAATGTATTAACTCAATTACTATTTAACATTATGTATTTCATCCCATTCACATATACAACTTCAATAATTTATTTCAGTTGACCATAGTAATAACCAGAATCGACAGATGGACATCCAATGACACTGTTTTGTGTTTCTCATTTGACATTGAATGCATTTTCATGAAACTTCAAATTTATTATGTTTTGAAGGTTGATTTATAGTATAGGGTAAACACTATGTCGTCTCTCAAGTAGCGATGTATGTTAAAAGTATGTATTTTTAATAAATATTACTATAAGAAGAGGTAGTTTGGAAAATAGTTTTTAAAAAAAATTAATAAGTTATAGAGTTTAAGAGTTGATAAATAAAGGTGGTAATTTAAAAATATTAGATAAAAGGGTTAATTTTGAGTTCAATACTCCACTTAAAATGTTCTTTGTTATTAATTTATTATTTGGTTTTCGGTTTAGTCATTTGGTTGAGGGTTAACCAATATCTTGGATACCCACAAGCCTCTAAAAAGATGCAACTAGGACTAAACCATGACATACCATTCATGTAGTCAAGTTCCAACCCCATATAATGATTTAATGGATTCCATGTAACACTAAAATCTAAAATTTTTAGGAAATAAGAGGATACTTATGTTGTCTAATTAGAACAACACAAATCACACACAGAAAATTAAACATTGATTAGTTATGAGATAAAACGTTTTTCAATTAAATGAATCAAAAAAATTTAAGATAAATATAAAATAAAAAATCCAAACCACAATATTCATAAAACCAATCGATAATTATATATAGTAACTCCATATTCATGTTTGTATCTCCCTCGAAATGATCACCTTCTGTTTAGCTACTCATCAAGAGGATGAGGAAGTTTGGGAGGGACTCTTTATTCATCCTTGATCCCCTTATAAGGATATGGGACTATTTAACTTATTGGATAATGAGAGGGATCCTTTGGGTATCTAATATAGAATATTTTTTATCCTGGTTCAAACATACTAATGGGTTTCCCAAGGTGTCATTTTATCGAAAAATTGGAAGGTGGTTTAGATCCACCACATTTGACAAAAATACATTGAAAATGGTTTTTGACCACCATAAAAACTTATCTCACTTTGTAAAAAATAAATATTATTTATCCCAACCTATTATAAATCTCCATAAAAAATTTAGCACCATTTGAAAAACTGATGCTCGAAATTTTAACATAATACAAAACACCACTTTTGAATTTGTGCATTTTTTATTCCCTAAACAGATCAGTTTATATTTTTATCTTAGTGGATGTATTTTTGTTGGGTTAATTTAAAGTATTTATAGACCATTAATTTTGGACCAGATCACAAAATTTAGCTCATTTCAATGCATGGTTTAAAATAATTGTGTGTTTGAGTCCACTTGTGTGCTTGTAATCAAGCATAGTTTGGCCCATTTTTCATTCACTTTATCCTGGGTCCTCCAAATCACCTCCACCTACAATGTAATTATAAAAACATGTAAAATTTACTTTTTTAATAGTGAAAAAAATAAATTATTCAAACATGAAGGTCATTTTTTTATTAAATTGTGAATTTATAATATAAAATCAATATAACACAGTGGTAAATGGTTGAAAATAAAACAGTGAATCAAGGAGCGATCAAAGCCCCACACATAGAATTTTTCTCTACCAGGAAAAGTCACATTTCCAAAAATTATGTATGGAGATATTCCCATCGTAATGAATATTTAACATTGAAAATTTAATTTTTAAGAGAAATGTGATCAAATATAGACACACTAAGGATTTATTTTCATTTTTCTTGGGAAATGGAATCACATAAATTATATTATAATGAAATTATAAGAGATGCATGATACCAATATAATAAAATAATTGAAAATTTATTCTTGTCACTGATTCTCCACATGTGTGTGTAACAATAATTTCATGATATTCTTCCGTATTTTTATCCAAAAAAATAGAAGTTATTTTAAACAATTTATACTTAAATGATTATATCCACCAAACTTACCCTACTTCCTTTGAAATACAATTTTCAGACCAACTCAATTATGCATTCATGGAAGTCAAACCTTCAGATCTCAACCTGGATATCCCCATATTTTTTACATTTCATCACTCCCCAAAGTTATTTATTTTTTTCAAAAGATGGACATGGAAGAAATATCACACTCTTATATCAAACATTGTTGGATCTCTTCATGAAAAGAATTTCAATAGTTATAACAAGATAAAAGGGTGAGGAAAAGTGGATTTTGACATGACCAAGACAGAAACCATATTTTTGGGTGTGTTTTTTTTTGTTTTTTTATGGAATACAACAGTCGAATAATAAGTACAAACACATAAGTCAATATAGTATTGTAATGAAACAGATCTAATAAAAAATTAACTTATTGAATAATCATTTTATTATGAATATAAACATTAACCTAACTTATATTCACCATCTATTGAGAAAACAAATTCACACTACATTGTTGGGTGTAAAGATGTGTGGAGAAATTAAGTGACACAATTTTTCTTTAAACTACGCACACAAAGGGTACCATTCTTCTTAAATGATCCAAATGATAAAACCATTTATATCATCAAAAAAAATTCAATAGAAAGTCAAACTAAAATGATAAATTCATGATGAAAAAAACATTTCATTAGTGAATTTTTTGGAATGATAAATCAACTTGAAATATCGAAATTACTCATGCATATTCAATAATTTGTAGGATAAGGATCCATAATTTTTCATGATTAGTTTTGAATAAAAATGAATATTTTGGAAAAAAGTGACGGTAAAAAGATGGAGAAAAGTAACAATACTATTCATCAATCTAAAAATAGAAAATGGAGAAAGATGATGAAAATCTACTATATTTACTAAACCTGGGTGTACCTAGGCCTATGTGTCACCCCCACAAATAGCCACACCACTGATTTTACACATCCAATTACACTAATACCCACTACCTTCATCACAAAAACCCACAGTGCCCTTTATTTTTCGACAACCACCGATGGCTTCGCCGCCTTACGCCTTCACGCTTAGGGTTAAGGTATTCGAGCTTATTCCTCCCGCAGATCGCATTCGACGACGGTCATACCACCGATGCCTTCACCGCCTTAAACCTCCGACATTAATCGTCTCCTTCGACATCCACCATACCCATCGTCCAACTCCCAGATACACAGAATTCTACATCAACTCCCTCCCCACAATTTTGGGTCTCTGTATTCTCCATCGACTACCTCCTGCATGAACAGAGATTCCCTCCCCATCATATTCCTCCCTTATACAAATCTATCTACATCTGTTTCAACTGATACTAAACTCATACTTCCTCTCGTCATCTAAACTAAATTTCCTACGACGTCAAATAGGGGATTCCGACTTCTACCACTGCTACAGAGGTAAGGGGTTTCGCCGTCTACCAGAATCGTCTGCTACACTTGGTACTACCAAAAACGACAACCCAATTCCACTCCTTCTAACTTTGTAAAGGTAAAAAATCTTTCCCTTTCACCCTAACTATACAACCTACAAGATCCAATAAACTATCTTTTTTTTACTTTACCCAGTAATCATTAGAGGAATTGATACTTAAAATGATTCATCTACTACTTATGAGAAATACTAATTCATCTACTACTACTCAGGAATTTCTACTGCGAGTATACTTTGGAATTTCTACTGTGAGTATACATTGGATTCTATTAGAAAAATTACCTCTTCATGCAGTGATGTTATAGTTTATTTTGTAACCTATAACTGAAATTTTTTGAGACCAATGTTTTGAATAACTTCAACTATAGGATATCTGTTTACCATACAGAAAACAATATATTTCTACTGCTTTAGCTCATACAATATTAATGAACTACAAACAAATTGGTAACAAAACAACTTCCATTTACCACAGTCTATGAAACAGAAAACACTGCAATAAATCATACATGTGTTATATGCCTATCAATTTTTATAGAATACTTTACTTCCAATATCTGTTACCTGCAGCATTCACTATATTTTACATGAACATTACATTTCGAACATTTTCACAACTACATAAATTTATGCACATATATCTTTAGCCATTTCTGTGTTTGTAATCACAAATTATAATACCTTTCCTTCACTGCTAACTTTTTATACAAATAATACAATGCACTCCTTGACATTTTTATATAATGATATACAACCAAAAAATGAATTCCCCGACAACCTCCACAGTTGAAATTTGGGAAAGAATAGTGCTACCGAATGAAAGACGCAATTTTGTGTTTACTATTCCCAAATTTTTATACTTATTCATGTTATAAATTTTATCCAGTGTTTGTATAAGATATTGCTGTCACAATTACAGTGTCAAAATCTACTGGAAATCCATCGATGACATCTAAAAATATCTCTCCTGCTCTAACAAGTGAACTGCATTCTACAAATGGTGGTGCAGATGAATTCACACACACGCCACTAACACCATTGTCTATCAATGGCCTGTTTTATTTACATTGCACTGCCTAAACCCCTACTTTTTAAATGCTTAAAATACTAACTAAATCTATTCCTATTTGACTACTTCTTCTATAGTTTAACAACAATTTTAATCAAGGAGAACAATTAATGCAAAAGCAACCAAGAAAAAGAAAACATCAGATGCCTTCAAACAGTCATATATTCCTTACTTTATGTATGATGACTTTTATATGCCATTACCACACTATACCCCACACAACCGAGAAACTCATCATCTAACTTTTTCATTTACACTTTCGATAGTGATCATGACTGATGAAAACATGCATTCCCCGTCAACCTCTAGATATGAAAGGTTTCGGAGAAGACTGATAAGGAAGGAACGACACAATTGTAACTTCACTATTACCTTCATTTAACTTCATTATGTTACATTATATTTCCATTATTTTTGTAAACTATTGTTGTGACACTGACATTGACAGAATCTACTAGAAGTCCCTCAATGACATCTACAAATGGCGGTGGAGATGGACTCACACACACGCCATTAAGACCACTGTCTATCAATGGTCTGATCTATTTACATTTTAGTCTCTAAATCCTGAATTTTACAAATACAATACATAAAAACATAATGTAATCCTCTTTAACTACTTTTTCTATAGTGTAACAAAAATATAAAGGTAGGAAATCACTTATCACAGAAGAAAACAAGCAAAAGAAAAGATTGGATGCACTCTTACAATCTCCTAATACTTACTGTAAGTATGATGACACATGTCTATGAACACATTGATGTACGCCACACAACCGAGCAACTGTTCGACTAACGTTTCCCTTTACAATTCTGGTAGTAATCATGATTGATGCTGTCAATATGATGGATTTATCACCAGCCTCCTCAACAGTGTAACTACCTGTCCTGCAATTATATTTTACTATGACTATTAAGGGATATTCATTGATTGCAATCTACGCTAACATTTGTTACAGATTTAGTCCATATGATAACGAGAACTACAATTATATATCATTTCTAGGTTCAACATCCTCTTTAATACAACTATACCGCATCACACACACACACACTTCAATGGACACAGTTTTCAGTTATAATAATGTTTTATGCACATACTATCAGTCCGTAGGAAACAGCTGTTCCATCAAGAAGCATCACAACCTAACAATTCAGAATCAAATGACTACTTCAACGGTGACATCCATCATACAGAAAACTATAAAGGTATGTAAAGAAATATTATCACATACAAACAACAACCAGTTATGAATTATTTACTGTGATATTCGTAATAATCGGACTATTACTGCAGGCAACTCAGTACAACAAGAGTTTTTGGATAATAGAGGTTAGTAAACATATTGATTCATTATTACTGCTATCATAACACGATAGACAAATACTGTACTGCCAATACTTAGTAAATATGATCAGATACATCTTTTTTCCACTCAGTATATTCAGATATTGGAGACCCTACTTACGTCTGTCAATATTTTCATGCTTTAATGTGGTTTGATGAAAGAAACAGAAAATGTAGCAATCAACAAACCCAATATTTTGTAGCATGTTGTGCTATGGGAAAGATTTATTTGAACTTGATACCACCATGTTCACAGTACCTTAAAATGATGCTCTTCAGTTCAACTTCCACAGCAGCCAAAATATTCCAAGAAAACATGCATATTTACAACTCCATGTTTTATTTCATTTCAATTGGTGAGAAGATTGATAGGTATATCAACAAGGGTGGAGATCCATTTATATTCAGATTGAATGGACATAACTACCATCTTATAGGATGTTTATGTCCATCATATGGTAAACCACTAATATTAACACAACTATACGTTTATGACACTACACATGAATGTCAAAATAGTGTGTGCGAATTTAGGTATGTCTAAACCTATCTATGATAAACTATTTATCAAAGTCATCTATTTATATATTAACATGACTTCTACCTGCAGCTTGGGAAACCAGAATGTTTAAACTCATATATTCTACATGATAGTCGAGAACCTGCAATAAATGCTTCATTATAAGAATGCATTAGCAATACAATTCAGAACTGCAAGGGATGTTCTTCAGAGTGAGGAGGAGACCAATTTGAAACTACGACTACTGAAAAGAA
Organism: Viscum album; assembly: GCA_963277665.1. Taxonomy (NCBI): domain Eukaryota; kingdom Viridiplantae; phylum Streptophyta; class Magnoliopsida; order Santalales; family Viscaceae; genus Viscum; species Viscum album. Next base: position 1,642,950,693 of record OY728165.1, read on the forward strand.
GAAGAAAAAATCTCAGTACATATAACATACTAAATAATTCTGAGATTGCTATACTTATTTTCGGTGATGTCGAAGATCTCAACCCGGAGCATGATACAATCATTCATACCAAAATTGGAGATTTTCAAAGAATTGATGAGAATAACCAACCGTATCTTCCATTACAGTATCCCATGATTTTCACAGATGGAAGTGATGGATATGTTGACAACATTCTTCATTGGACAACTCTTTTCACAACAAGTTTCAAATTAAGGAATGTTACCATGAGAGAGTACTTCTCATTCCACTTGAAATTCCGTGAAAATCACGCCTCAATGCTATTGCATTCAAGAAGACTTTTGAAACAGTTTTCTGTCAATGCTTATACAATGATAGAGTCTCAGAGACTTTAATTCATTAGATTCAATCAAAATAAAATGAGGGTATATCTATACAATGGATTGCATGATACATTTCTAAGAGGCAACCGAGATGGTTCTTCATGCAGCAAACACATCATTTTACCTTTAACCATTATTGGTTGTCTAAGGTATATGATCCAGAATTACCAAGATGAAATATCAATTTGTAATTGGGAAGGTTATCCGGATTTGTTTCTAACCATTACATGTAACCCAATGTGGCATGAGATCACTCGGTATCTTAGACATAAGAATCTTCACCCAGTAGACTCCCCTCCAATACTATCTCAAGTTTTCAATATTAAACTTGAACATATAATGAAAGATTTAAGAGAAGGTTGTTTCTTTGGAAAATCAAGTGCAGGTAACCATATATGTCCATAGTTCAAATATATTTATCCATGCTAGTTTCAATTATATCATCAATTACAAATAATGACAGTTTTCTTCCCATTCAGTTGCTCGAACTGTAGAGTTTCAGAAACATGGCTTGCCTCATGTGCACATCTTATTATTTATCTTCTGTGAAAAAAAAGTGAACAATCCAATAGCTATAAACAAGTATTTCGGTGCGAAAATCATAGATAACATTGCATACCTAGGGCTACATGAAGCTGTCAAATGTTTTAAAATCCACGGCCCTTGCGGTGATGCAAACATGTCTTCACCTTGTACGAAGAATGGTAAATGTGCAAAAAATTTCCAAAAAAAGTTTTTGGAAAATACTAAAGTAGATGACTATGGTTATTTCATTTATCGAAGAAGGGATGAAAAAAATAATGTTTTTAAACATAACATTCATTTGGATAATCGATTTGTAGTTCCATATAATCTGGGATTACTATTAAAGTATTGTGCTCATATCAAAATTGAAGTTTGTAATCAGTCATCTTGAATAAAATATTCGTTTAAGTATATTAGCAAGGGAAACGACCATGTGACTACAACACTCTATAAAGGGAACACTGAACAACTGTCAAATAATACTATAGATGAGATAAAAATGTATTATGACTGTCGATACATATCTCTTTGTGAGGCATCTTGGAGGATATTTTCATATGACATCCATTAGATATATCCACCAGTTGAGAGGTCCCGTTTCCATTTCCCTAAACAAAATTCTGTCATGTTTTTATACAATGGTAACATTAAAGATGTATTAAATAATACAAACAGTTCTTAGTCTATGCTGACCACTTGGTTTGAAGAAAATATTATTTATCCAAAAGGAAGAGGTTTAACTTTTTCAGAATACCCTACAAATTTTGTGTACCACTCTCAAGACAGAAAGTGGAATCCTAGGAAACAAGGAATCTGTATTGGAAGACTATACTATGTGCCTTAGACATCTGGCGAACTCTACCACTTGAGGATACTTTTAACAAAAATCAGAGGAGAAACTTCGTATGGCTATATCAGGATTGTAGGCAGCATTACTCATGGAACATTTAGAGAGGCCTGTTCTGCTATGGGAATACTGAGAGATGACGGAGAGTTTGTTGAATCCATAAAAGAACTCTCCACTTGGGGAATGGGACAACATGTACACAGATTGTTCGCAGGAATGTTAATTTTCAATAACGTATCTCGCCTAGATATTGTATGGGATGAAACAAAACACATACTATCAGAAGACATTTTATATATACGGAGAAGGGCAAAAAAAATCCAAGTTTACATTTTCTCTTCTACCAGCTTTACTAGTCTCAATTAATGTATTGGTAACATCTTTTTATTACTTCTTGCTGCTATTTATAACACCATAATAAAGAAAAAATGATGATGTATTTGTAAAATAAACTATATACTTCACATTACATCCGCCACATCTTTCTCTGTATGTGTACTTACAAAATCTCAGTACACAGAATCCCTCCCATTATGTTACTTACAATACTAACATCAAACAACAATTATGTTCATATTTAAATAACAAATTACTCTATATATTTAGTTCTATAATCCATCTTAAAAAATCAGCAGATTTCTTCAGATAAATGTTTATTCCGCACCTTAAGTATTTAAATATTACAATCTGTACATGTATTCATGATATTTATATATAAGTTAAACACATAACAGTTCTCACTACATTTTACTTGCAATTATTGTACATCTTTTTCCCAAGTAACTTTGTTTATATTTAATATAATTCATTACATCAAAATGTACAACAATTCTGATCAAATAAAATTAAAATATTAATTCATTAATTTTAATTTGTACTATTCTATACAAGAAATCCATAGTTTCATTTAACAATTATTCACATTACATTGCAAACTACAAGATTGTCATATAATTCTCTGCTAATGCATTATTCACAATATTGCAGTACAAAGTAGGCCCAACATTAATAATAAGATGTTAATACAAAATGCATGAGTTTAAATTATACTATAAGCCTTAATAAAACAGTACAACAGTTTCATATATCAATTATGAGTACGTACAAACTGGATCCTACTAGGATAAACTATTAATAATAACTTTCTCCTCAATAAAACCATATATTGGTATAATGATGCCTAATAATACAGACAACACCACGTAAATACTAATGGTATCTTTCTATGTATTTCTGCTTCCACTTGAACTACTTATGTTTAATTTATAATAAACTATTATAATATCATTATTAATGATATTTAATACTACTATTTAACAATATTCTATGACATTGGAAATTTGACACTCACAAATAAATAGATACATACGTATGATTTGAGAGAGATAGAACAAATCTTACAGAGAAATGGAAGGGCACGTCAGTTATATCCTCATATGCCACTTCCAGATTCATATTTTGATGCCAATCCAAATCGTTTTGTTATAGATTAATTAAATTACAATAATGAATATCTTCTACAAGAGTACAACAGTTTACATGGTATGCTTACAGATGAACAGAAACAAGTGATGTCTATCATTATCTCTTCCCTATCTTGCAATTCGGGTGGGTTCTTCTTCTTTCATGGTAATGGTTCCATATGTAAAACCTTCAACTGGAGAGTAATATCATTGATGTTGTGAGCCCAGGTCATGATTTTACTTGCAGTTTCATCGAATGGAATAGCTTCACTACTACTTCCTGGTGGACGAACATTACATTCTAAATTCCATATTCCAATATCCATTACAGAATAATCAGCTTGTAATATTCGGCAAGGGAGTGATGTAGCGGATCTTTTTCAATTGACTAAGGTTATAATTTGGGATGAGGCATCTATGATTCATAAGTTTTGTTTCGAGGCTTTAGACCGAACTCTTAGGGACATTATGACTATAAAAAATGGTAATGCTCAGAATTTTCCATTCAGTGGTTTGATGGTTTTCTTGGTAGGATATTTTAGTCAAATACTACCTGTTATACCTGGGGGAAACAGAAATGAAATTTTCTATTCAAGTGTTAAGTCATCGTATATTTGGAAACAATGTCGAGTGTTATCTCTTTCAAAAAACATGAGATTGAATTTTACTACTAGAAGTCATGATGCGACAATGTTACATGACTTTTCTAAATGGACATTGGATATTGGTGAAGGTCGAATTGGAGAGCCTAACGACGGTGAAGAACTCATTCAAATTATGTCACCATTTCTTATTACTGATAGTGATAATGCCATGGCAGCAATCATCAACAATACATACTCGGGTTTCTGTATTAAACTTGAAGACCAAAACTATCTAAAAGACCGTGCAATTCTAGCTTCGACCTGTGATGTCTTACAAGAAGTAAATGAATATAGGTTTTCACTCACTGGCTCTGAAGACAAAGATTACTTTAGCTCAGAATCTATTTTCAATGCAATTTATGATACAGACACACCAGAAAATATTTACACATCTGACATGTTGAATGGTATAAATGTCTCTAGGTTACCTGCCCACAAAATTACACTACAAGTCAGTGTTCCAATTATGTTACTATGAAATGTAGACCAATTTGTTGGTTTGTGTAATGGAACTCGGATGGTAAAACACACTTGGGTGAGCATGTTATTGGGGCCGAAGTTATAACTGGATGTCATTCGGGATATTCTGCATTCATTCCAAGATTAACCATGACTCGCTGTGATGGAAGATGGCCATTCAAACTACAAAGAAGACAATATCCTTTGACAGTTTTTTATGCAATGACTATTAATAATATTTAGGGTAAATCTTTGTCTTTAGTTGGGCTTTATCTTCGCAAACCGGTATTCTCTCATGGTCAATTATATGTTGCAGTGTCTAGGGTCACATCACCTAGTGGATTGAAAATTGTAGTAGACTGTAACACTAATGATTCCTCAAATTACATAAAAAATATTTCCTACAAGGAAATATTTCATAATATGTCTTAGGTAACATCTAAAATGAATTTCATATACTTTATTATGCTCTAGAAAATAAACATGTTTACATTAATGGATTATTTACTATTTTAATATGTTTTATTTAAACACTTCATGCTTATGTAGAGTCACAAATATGTCACGCTCAATAACTATGTTGAATGAGATTAGCCCAGACGATGATGAAACACTACAAATAGAAGTTCGTGTCTCGAAAATGTGGTTCAATTCGTCTTCTAAATACTCCAATGTAGTCATTGTTGTTGATCTCATACTATGTGACATTCATGTGATTTTTTTACTATAAGTAATTATAGATTATTTTCACTCCTCCTCATCTACACTCTGAATGTATATATATATATATGTACATAAGTATGTATACTTTCATCGTTCCCTATAATCATTATTATTTCCTCATTATCCAACATTTTAACGAACTATATGCATGGAACCAAGATTCAACATACCATTACGAGTCGTCATCTTATCTCTAAGTACATACAACTCTTGGGGGAGGGACTCTGCTATATTGTCCAAAACATCCAAATAGGTTCAAACCAAGGGAGTTACCTCGGAACAAGAAACCCCCATCGAATCATGTCCAAATCTATGATATATGTTTTTCCTTGTGAAGTAAAACTACCTCTTTTTAGTTTTCAATTTACTTCATTTGATAAAATCATTCAAGAAAAGTCCCAGAAGAACATCTAATAAGTACATGTGCTTAATACCACATATTTAAAGTTTCAATTACCTACTTATGTTAAATTAATCTGTACAATGTCTTTTAATTCAGCCTTATGTTATTCATAGGATAACTTTGTATCTTGGTACATTGATTTAGAACTAATTGGAGTTATACGTTACTCACATCCAATGCAATCAATAGGCACTTCCAACCAAATGATGCAGATTATTTTACAAGATGACATGTCCTTTTTTATTTTGAGTAATTTCATTATATTACTCTAACATGCTACATTTACTCATTCTGTCACTTGGATTTCGTGCAGAGGGTTGAAGGTTACTTGCAGCTTATGGGGTAATTTTGCATTTGAAATGTTGCGTTACATGGAAAACAACACAGACCCCACTACCATTTTGATATTAAAGCTCGTCCAGGTGAAGATATTGACATGTTTGGTTTCTATCTATAATTATTAATCTCAATCTTTCTACTATGTGTTTTCAATATGTCGCTTGAACATAGATTTATATAATGCTGATTTGAAACTGCTTTCAGCCTCTATTCTTGTCACAAAAACTTTGAATGCAAAAAAGATTCTTTAAAACCAAAACATTCAAGTAGTTGAAAAATTCAGAAGGATGTATCATTTTAACAACCTTTACCTGTGTAGTAGAATATTTTACATTTCTGAATTTCATAAATGTACTACCAACATCATGTAACTATTTCCTTCCATGTATGTTGTTCTACTTTTATCAGGCTTGGTGTGATAATAACATCACAGTTACATGATACATCACCAACAACTCCCAACCAAACAATAGATATACTATATTGGAATAACAAGAAATCCATTTTAGATGTCAAAACCTGTCAACAGGTCAGAAAAATGCCCTTCTTTTTCAAGTGTGATAATGCAAAATTATTAACTGTTCACAACAATCCTATAATAAATTATATATTTACATGTAATGAATATACTGTAGGCTACAAGGTTTTTAATTGTGGCTACAATTCACAAAATTTAAAGCACCCACAACTGGTTATATGAATCATTCCAGTCGTGCATGAAGATATTGCAGATTATAGATGGAAGCATTTGTAGTATGTCCTACAAATCCTCACCTATTGGCATTACTTCGAGGTGAGATTGTATTCAATGCTTCCTATATTTCATTTTATCATTACGCTACACTCTGGATTCATCTGCACATTCTAAATGAGACTGAATGTGTAGTCATAATAACAATTGCAACAGTTTTAGAGTTCAGCTACTGGGTATGGATAAGAAAAACTCTTTTTCAGTTGAGTTATTTGAGAAACAAGTCATGCAATACATACACAAAATAGTTGCACTACTAAGAGCAGCATTGATACAGGTATATCCAAGTTCTTACATCCTATCATTATAAAAAATTGTATATTTTAATTAATAGTGCCTATGGCTTTTTTATTAGGATGATGATGAGTTTGGTTTCCCTCAGGAATTGAACTACATCAAAGCCAGGAAACATCATTTAGCAATTGAGGTGACAGAGTACAATATTAAGAATTGTCATCATCCATCTGATCAAAATAGTTACAAAGTGGTTTATATGAATGATAATGAAAACTGCATCAAACTTTTTACTGACGTCTTAGAAATTAAACATGCAAGTCTATTTTTTATCACATTATCTATAAAAAACAACTCAGAATACTTGAAATTTTTCTTGAATAATATAGAGGAAGATCAAAGAAGTGGGTCTTCTACAGTAAGCTGTGTCATTCATTATATGCAGGTAATTCTGTATGAATTTCTTTAAAATTTATTTCTGACTATGGATATCATTTTACAGATATATTCCTTTGCACATTTACTCATAGGATCATCAATCTGTTAGAAATACTCTTGGTACTGTAAACATTGACACAGGATTAGATACCACACCCTTGAACACATGTTCTACTCGGGTATAAATATGTTATATTTCTTTACTACAAAATGATATCCATTACTGTACAAATTAATGATGATAACATAAAGTATTATGATTTATAAATATTTAAAATTCATACATTTATTTCAAATTACATCTATGTACAGATAAGAAACACAAAACTGTTTAAACTCTACTCTGAATTTCAATGATTTCAACCTATGTACTTTATAGGTTAAAATTGTTATAACAAAATCCTCTATGTAGAGAAATCTATCACGATGTTTTGATATTGAGGATGTTGTGGAAGATATTGTCCAAACGTCTCCATAGAGTGTGCCTACAGAATGTCAAACTACTGATGTACAGACCATGCCGAAGGAATATATAAACAGGAAAACTGAAAAAAAAGACTGAAATCTCGTACTAGAAACAGAAGGTAAACATAAATCTTTAGTGACTAAATGAATCTCATTATTCTGTTCATAATTAATAAATTTTATACAATGTGATACATTTTAGATTGTACAGAACTTTCATTTGAAATATTTTCTGCTACTCATTCAGTATTTTGATAGGATTACTATATACTATGTCATTGAGGAGACTATAGCACCATGGGCATTTCCTGTTTTCAACCAAATCAATCTTATTTTTCAATTTTATCATACAATACATACATAATGCCCAGTTTGGTCGTTCATTTGGAGCACGTTTCTTCTATATGCACAGTTTGGTTCTTCTATATGTACAGTTTAGTTCTATATGCATAGTTTAATATCTGCACATTTCAAAGTCTTAAATATTCCCAGTTTGGTTCTATATGCATAGTTTAATATCTTCACATTTCAAAGTCCCAGACATGCCCAGTTTGGTTCTATATGCACAATTTGGTTCTATAATGCCCAGTTTGGTTCTATAATGCCCAGTTTGATTCTATAATGCCCAGTTTGGTAGTTCATTTGGAGAATGTATCTTCTATATGTACAGTTTGGTTCTGATATATGCACATTTTGGTTCTATATGCACAATTTGGTTTTAGTTCTATATGCACAGTTTGGTTCTATATTCACAGTTTAATATCTGAACATTTCAATGTCTTAAACATGACCAGTTTGGTTCTATATGCACAGTTTGGTTCTATAGTGCCCAGTTTGGTTCTATAGTTCCCAGTTTGGTTCTATAATGGCCAGTTTGGTCGTTCTCTTGGAGAATGTTTCTTCTATATTCATAGTTTGGTTCTTTTATATGCACAGCTTAATTCTATATTCATAGTTTGTTTTTGGTTCTATATGCACAGTTTGGTTCTATATACACAGTTTAATATCTGCACATTTCAAAGCCTTAAACTTGCCCAGTTTGGTTGTATATTCATAGTATGGTTCCTCTATATGCCCAGTTTGGTTCTTCTATATGCACAATTTGGTCGTTCTTTTGGATTATGTTTCAGTTTTTTTACAACTATTTTGTAAATCTATTAGGATGTACGAAATGCGTACAGTAACAACTATTCCTAATAGTTGTTTTGGTGATCATAATGTTAATATACTTGGATGTTATATATTCAATGGGTTATAATATTTAATTTTTGAATTCTTGATATTAGATGTACTAAAACAACCTCCCCATTGTAGTATTTGATTTTGGGTTTCAGTATTATTCTCCTTTCCGAAGGCCTTTTTTACATTCATCATATTTTTCATACAGTATATTCCCAATAGTTTTAAAAGGATTTATCATTTTGATTAGGTACCGTCATTTACATAAAATTCCCTCTCTATATATTCATTTCTATGTATTTATGTTCAAAATTGTACTTTGATATGCAGGTTGGGAAACCTGTATGAGAAATAATCAAAAAACCTATTTCAGGTAGAATTTTCTTCTACTTTGCAAAATGTAATAATATTAACTACACTACAATATTTTCTATTCAACAATATTACACTACAATATGCACACATTTCCATATGAAATGATTAATAGTTTTAAATGTGCAGATATTACATACAAAAACTCTTTAGCATACAGGAATATATGTACAGAAAATATTTTTTTACATTTCCCTATTAAATTTATGTTGTCACCAAAAATTTTGTAATTGATCCAATTTCTTAATAATGTTTCTATTTAGATTTTTTAAAATGCTCTTCTATTTGTTCTATTTTATTCTGAACTCCTCTACTAAGTATTTCCTCCTTTCAGACACTTTTTTTTACATTTCTATACTATACAAAACGTCTATTTTTCTACCTATTTTCATTCCCATTTCCTGTTTCTGTAAATTACAAACACACCACCATTGTAATTTTTGAATTCTTAAAATTTTTTGATCATGTCCACTGAAGAAATTGGTCCAAACGTATAGAAATCATATATTCTAAGTACTATTTATGTGCAGAACAGTCAATTTTTTACTACTTTTTTGTTTCATTGCTGGATTGGATTTTCATATTTCAATATTCATTACTATTTATTAATCTATCTAATGGTTTTTCATATGTAGAGTGAATTCAATGGACTATGATGAAGCATTAAGACTTATTATCATAACACTTTGATCGTGCAAAATTTGTAACATCATTTAGTTGGAGAACTTCTACATTAGCAACATCATAAATTTTGGTGCAACTAAAGAATGGGTCTTGTCATCATGTATTAAAATTATTCTTTTACCCAGTTCATATTTTTTTATTACATCCACTTCTATAATATATTTTTATTTCACTTCAAATTACTATACATGCATTACTATTTATATGGAGCATGTTCGCCATACCAGTTTCCTGAACCCTATGATGACGTGTAGTGGAATGGAGCATAGGTGTTGACGCACTATGACCATCAAGACGGACTTGAATGCATTTGAAAATGATGTGAAACCTCCCTCAAAATTTATAAGTTACTTTTTATATATCCTTCATTGTTTCAAGTATATTTTTTTTGTATCCATAATTTATCTACTACTATTCCATGACTTTTTAAAAATACTTTGGGATTAAAATGTATTTAATATTACTATTGGTGGTTTAATTTTACTAACACAATTATTTTTACAAATAGTAACCATTATTTCAACATGTCATGTGTACGCACAGGTGAGTACTAGTTATTAATAATCCTAGGAATGTACACATCCTCCCGCACCTAGAGTTTTCAATCACTCACTATAATTAAAGATAACTTGGGTAGGAAGGATAAACTCAGTGGACATTATTCGTAGGTTCCTTCTTGAACTTGGAGTTCCACTATATGGGACTCCGGAAGGGCTTCATGAAAGTGTTTCAACTGCTGTGCATTGATAGTGAAGGTTTGTTCTGTTTCTTCATTTTGAACATGAAAAAAACCAAAAGGATAGTAATTAGTAATAGTGTGTGGTCCAAACTAGTGGGAACAATGCTTACTTGGATGAGACTTCGGCCTTGTATTATAATAAAGGATCTTTTTCCTAGTGTGGAATTGTTTATAAAGGTTGATATGGTTGTGGGAATCCTTCGTTTTCTTTTTATAAATCTGGGAGTTCTCATATGAATCTATATGCATTTCCACCAACTCCAAAATTTGCATCTTCCTTTGGGAACCTACAATATAAGTATTAAAAATTAATTGTTTTATAGACCTGTAGTCCAGGTTCTCTATCTCAATAGGGAGGTGACAACTCTCTATGAAAATCGTCCAATAAGATGAAATTTCAATTGGAGCTTCAAAGGTATTACAATATGTCCATAATGAATCATCGAGTCTAAGAATCCAATGTTTTCTATTGTGTTAAACAATTTTTCCAGAATTTTGTTTACCTCTATATTTAATACCTCATTTGGACCATTGGTTTGTGGGTGATAAACACTAGACACTTGGTGACCGACCCCATACTGATGCAAAAGTGATTTCATTGTTCGATTAAAAAAAATGTGAACCCTCTTGAATGATGATGATATTAGGTAATCCAAACATACAAAAGATTTTGGTTCAAAAAAATTCTAAAACATTCTTGGAATCATCATTCCTTGTATCTCATTACTCTATCCATTTTGACAAATAATCTGTTGATATAAGAATGTACAGTTTTCCAAAGTAATTGGGAAATGACCGCATAGTGTCAATACTCCGAAAAATTAAAAATTCCAGGGAAGAGAAAAGGTTTTTGTGGAATTTAATTTCATATAGAAGAATTACCCATTCATTGATAGTGAGGAAAATATTTGTAGAAATCAAGGGCATCTAGAAATAATTTTGGATAAAATAGACCATAATCGAGGACCTTGCGAGTAGTCTATTTGGGAACAATGTGTCCCCAACAGGAAATAGTGTGGAAGAACCTAAGGATAGATTGAAACTTCCTCTCCGGAACGAAAAACCTATGAACTCATTCACTACATGTGTAAAAAATTTAGGGGTCATCCCAAATGTACCAATGAGACTCTTGTTTTAGATAGTTTACTTGGTTTTTCATGAAATTAACAAGAATGAGTGATGATAACAAATAATTAAAAATTTTAATATTCCAAGGAATATAGCCTTGCACTTGGTGAAGTTTTTCATTAGGAAACAAGTCATTTATTGGAATATAGGGAGATGATTCAATGTCTATTGATGGGATGATCCTACTAATATGATCAACATCAACATCATTTTATCATTTTATCCATAATTTCTAGATTGAATTCATGAAATATCATCATCCATCAAAAGAGACGTGGTTTGGCTTTTAATTTCCTAAGGATATATTGGAGGGATATGTGATATGAGAACACAATTACTTTGGCCCTAAAAGGTATAAACTGAATTTATCCAAAGAATACATGATGTTAAGGAATTATTTTTCGGTTGTAGTGTATTTTTCATGGGTAGCATCCAATGTATGTGAAGAATAGGGAATGAAACGTGGAGCTAGAATGACCCTTTGTGATAAAACCTCCCTAACTACTTAGTACATGTATCACACATGAGATCAAATAGTAAATCCCACCAAGGTGGATGGATTACTATGGATGTTGTGAGACTCCTTTTTAATTGATTAAAAGAATCCTCAGATTCTTTATCAAAAACAAATTATTTTACATTTTGGTGTAAGTGGGAGAGGGGGAGTATAATCTTACTAAATTAACGAATGAAAAAATGGTAAAATATAGAATGATTTAATAAAAAATTCACATCACACACATTTATGGTGAATGGTAGGGAAGAAATGTCATAAAATTTTGATTTATTTTCTCAGATACCATCCCTAAAAATGACATGCCCATGAACAATACCTTGTCACACCATTTAATGTAATCTACCCTGATTTAATACAATATTCATTTCAATACAGTGACATAGGAATGATCCAAGAATACTCAAGAATTCATAAAAAGAGGATACATAAATTTTGAAATCGTCCATGAAATTCTCCAGGTAATCTATTAAAATACTAAACATCTATAAATGGAATGTACATGGAGAATTAAACAGAACAAATGGCATCCTCTTATAGGAAAATGTGACAAAGGGGAAAGTGGAGGTCATATTTTCTTGATCCTTAGAAGAAATATTTATTTGAAAATATCTAGAATAACCATCAATGAAACAGTAGTGGGACTTCCCTCATAGCCTCTAAAACATCTAGTCAATGAATAGATGGGGTAAATGATTCTATAAGACAATAATTTTGTTACCTCGTTTTTAACAACATCTAGGAGGTTTGGGTTCAGTCGATGTTGTGCTCGCCTCACTAATTTTTCCTTATAATTTTAAAATATATGAAAAGTTCAAATTTATGGGTTAATAATAGGAATTTTAGATGGTTTCCATCCCAAATCTTATTTATACACTCTCAAAACATCATGTAGTCATAATTAATGCTCTGAAGGGAGTGAACTAGTAAAGATGATAAACAACTTGATTCCATTCTCAACATAGGAATATTTTAAATCTTGATTCAGTTGTTTTAGTTCTAATTTAGGTGAATTTTGGATTGATGGGATTTAATTTGACCATTTTAGGTCAATGATATCATCTAAATTCTCAATGGTGTCATTATCAGATGAGGAATGAGCTTTTACATGTTTTGTCGAATCATTGATAGTGATGTAATCCTCAGTGTTCAAGAAATCAAGAATTTATAAACAGACATGAAAATTTTCAAGACTGGTACAAACTTTATTGCATGATTAATTACAAAACATTTCTATTAAGGACGAAAACTTATTAATAGGATCAACTGAATGAAATGATATTTTTTTGGAGGAAGGGATTACATCAAGTAAATTAACAGACAGTGATGAATATTATTTTAAGGGATGCATCATGGAATCAAGGATATTGAAGTGGACAATGTCACCACCAAACTCCATATATAATTTACCATTACAGACATTAATTATTTTCATGGAGGTTTACACAAAAATTTTCCCAATATAACTATGGCATTTTCATTTATCCTGTAATCTTTCACTTCAAGCAAATAAAAGTTAGTATAAAAAATTAAGTTTTCAACCTCATAAGAATATCTTCTAACACATAACCAAGGTGTGAAGTACTATGGTTTTATAGTTGAAATTTTTTTTGGAGGGCTTTAGTATTTTGACCTATATTAAAGAGTAAACAGAATGAGGCATCACATTTGTAGAAGCACCTAAATCAAGAATAGAATTGGATAAGGAATACTCCCCAATGGAGAACAGAATAGACAACTCTCTTGGATCATTTAATTTTGTAGGAATTGATGGCTCTATCAATGTTGAGACATTTTTCACCAAGACCACCTTTACATCACCTCAAAAATTCCTTTAGTATGTACAAATCTTCTTGATAAATAATGTGTATCAGGGAATTTTCTTCACAAAATTGACCAAGGGAATGTTAAACTCCATTTTGTTGAATTTTTCTAAAATTCAATTATCTTGGTCTATTTCTTTTTGTTTTCTTGGTTGGGTGTCCCATTGGGGAAATAGAAGAGGAATTGTTGGGATATGAGTCCCATCAAATGAAAGATTATTTCCATTGGAAGGAATTCTCTCAAGACAATATTTTTCCACACATTGACTATTTATAGTGTTTGGGATGGTGGTTTCATTAAGATGGGAGGAATATAATATAATATTAATTTTAATTTTATGTGGTGTCCTACTCCTAAGTTAGATGGAATTGTCTTTTCCATTTTCCATAGGGTTGACTAGTCATTGATAAGGTAGTTTACCTAACCGGTGACTTTTAATTTTCCCCCCTGAGTTTGTATGTTGGAATAATTGGGTTTTGAGGCATTGTATGGATACTTGAGTGGTTTATTGATGTTGGAGGTTATTGGTATCGATTTTTTCATCATGTCTTCTAGGCTAGGCTTAGATTTTGGAGGTGGATGGAAAGGGATTTGTGGTGGATAAGTATTTCTAGGTAGTGGTGGTGAATGACTGCTCTTCCTTGGTGGGTTCCATGGTTTTTTTTTGAATAACCTCTTACCTATAGGCTTGTTTTTCATTCCACTAAGAGTTTTATGGATATTATGGTTTTTCATAATGGGTTGATTATAGGGGTGTCTTGGAAAAATTTCCTCACAATTGTTAGAAGTTTCTACCAATTTATGGGATTAGAAATAATAGTGGGTGTGAAAATAATATATACCACAATGGATGGAAGGTAGAGATTGGTATTTACCTTGGTGATGATAAAGTTGTCGGATAAGGGTGGTTACGTCTTCAAACATTGTGTTCACCTTATTCTCAAATTGATTCCTTTGTAAATAATGGAAACCTAAAATTTGAACAATAGTCCTTGAACCAAATTGTTGTGTGTTCTACACCAAGTTCTCATGTAGGGTTCATTCAACAATTCATGTCTTATCAACTAGTACACCACCTACATCAGTATCAACCATATTTCGATCAATACAGATTTAACCTTCATAAAATGACTCTATTAAAAGTTGATCACTTATTTGGTAGTGTGGGAAAGTTTAACAATGGATTTTGAATCTTTACTAGTATTCATGAAGTGTTTACACTTTAGATTTCCTTATTACAAGGTGTTTTTTCCATATTGCTGCAAATCTAGAGGCTAGAAAGTATTTTTCAAGAAAAAGGAATTTCTTGTATGCCCAAGATGTATTTGGTAAATTAACATAGTAAAGACAATATTTTGTAGTTTCTTATAATGAAAATGGGTTTATACTAAGCATTACATTCACTTCATCCACATTTTAAGGTTTTAATGTTTATCACATAGTGTAAATATATTTTAAATTCTTATGTGGATCTTCCTCTTCCAGTCCTTGTAATCTTCGTAATAAGTGAATTAACCCAAATTTTAGTTTAATGTATGGGGATTTTACAAGAATTTTAATATAAATTGGTTGGATATCAACATCAGGTGAGGTTAGTTGTTTTTATGTAAAATTATTTTTATCCATATAATGCTTTTTTAATTAAATTTTAACGTGGGTTCCAGAAGAAGGTGAAGAAGGATTGAGAAGAGTTTTAATGTTTTGTGCGTCCTCCAAAAAAGGGTTTTCTTGTGTCTCTTGGTGTCAATGACGTAGGATCCTCTCTAATTTAGGATTCAAAGGTGGTAAATCTCCTAGAGTAAAATGATTCATGTACAGAACCTACACAATAAAAAAATTAAAACAGATAAATATAGCTAAAGGTATACGATAAAACAAATAAATATTCACAAAATTTACAAAAACCATATAAAAATCACACACTAAAAAAAAGTGCTCCTTGAAAATGATGCCAAAATTTGGATGCGTTATCATGACATATCAAATTGATTATGTTTTTAAGGTTTAATTATAGTATAGGTTAGACCTAGTTTGTCTCTCTAAGAGCTTTGGATGTTTATTATGTGTATTTTTAGTAAATATTACAAAAAGTTTTGATATGTTTTGAAAAAATATTTAAAAATAAAATAACATGGTTAAAGTGATTAAGACATGATAAATAAAGGACGTGTTTGGAAAATATGAGATAAAGGGGTTAATTGTGAATTTAATACCCCACTTGAAACGTTCATTTTTCTTTATTGATTATTAGGTTTTTACTGCAATCCTTTGGGTGAGGGTTAACCAAGATCTTGGGTACCCACAAGCCTATAAAAGGATGCAATTACTACAAAATATTTACATAAGAATCATATAGTCATGTTAACTCCCATTATAATTATTTACTGGTATCCAAGAAAATATGAAATCTATAAATTTTGGGAAATAATAGGATATTTATGTTTTCCTATTAGAACAACATAAGTCACACACTTAAAATTACACACCGATCAGTTATGAAATAAAACTTTTATCAATTAAATGAATGAAAACATGTTAAGATACATCTAAAATAAAAATTCAAAAAAAAAAATACACCAATATAGAATATAATTATTTAATGAAACTCCATGTTCATGTTTGTAGCTCCCTTACAAAGATCACCCACCATGTTTCCCTCCATCAAGATGGGGATTAATCTCTCGTGGAACCCATTCTTCATCCTTGATCCCCATATGAAGATAGAGTCATACAGAAATTTTTGGATGAGAATTGGAAACCTTTGGTTATCCAAAATTGTATATATTTCATCCTGGTTGAAACATAAAAATGGTTTCTCCATGGTATCATTCTATAAAAAAATTGGAAGGTGGTTTTGAGCACCCAGATTTCGTAAAACAACGCTTCCCATAGTTTTCAACCACTATACCGTCTTATCTCTATTTAGATAAAATTAAAAATCTACATCCCCACCTATTTAATATCTCCACAGAAAATTTGGCACCATTTGGAAAACGATATCACAAAATATTGACATAATATAGAACATTACTTTTTTACTTTGGGTAGATTTGATTCCCTAAACAGATCGGTTTTAATAGGCCACTTAGTGGGAAAATTGGGCTTGGGTTCTTTAATAATATTTGTAACCCACTAATGTTTGGATTATATAAAAAATTTCATCTCATTTATATGCTCAATTTAGTTGAAATGTTCATTTGAGTCTACTCGTGTGATTGGAATCAAGAACAATTTGGCCGTTTTTTTCCACATCATCTTGGGCCCTTCCAAACACATCGACCTACAATGTAATTATCCAAAAAATTAACATTTGTCATTTCAAAAGTGATTAAAAAAAAATTATTTAATCAAAAATGAAGTGAATTTTTTTATTAAATTTAGAATTTATGATACAAAATCTGTTCAACACATTGGTAAAAGGGTGAAAATGAAACAGTGAATCACAATTCGATAATTCATTAACAAATTTAATGTGAAACTGAAATACATTATCTTCTAAATATTTATAATGATATTATGTTATTAATGTAACCACATCTAGCTGGTTAAATTTTTCAGTTAGTGTAGGTTCACCAAACACTCATAGGTATCAAACTTATATATTACATAGAATTAAATAAGAAGTTATGCATAAATAAATCAATATTATACATAAATCATTATAAAAATCCATTTATATGCACAAAATCCTTAAAAAATTATAAAATGATACACAATGGGAATTTTGAATTTTATTATCACTCACATAAGATATCTATTATTTTATCTCATTAATGTGTTTCCTATAAATTATAACTCCATATTTAAATGATCAAATAATATATGGAAATAGAACATGTAAAAGTTAATTAAAATAAAAGTGAGAAGACGCATACTTCATGAATGGTGAAACTAATGAAGTATTGAACTAGACATATCGATGAGCATGTACCAACGGGATTTTATTCCATATCAAGTATGGTTCCTTCTCCAACTGGACCATCATGAATCTAAGAGGGAATATTTAATATTGTTTCAACATCTACAGGATATTATTCTCAATAATTAGTACACTCATCCGTCAAATAACCATTGGTTATTGATGCCTTTATATGAAATCTGTTATATACAAACTATTTCAATGTTTTTATATTCCAATCAATAAGATACAACCACCTTAATTTCATTGGACCATCATCCATTAATTCACCAGTTAGGTGCACTGTTAAGGGATCCATAACATTAAAAAATTAGGGTGGGAATATTTTCCCTAAATGAAAAAAATGTAAATACAATTATATATAATATTTTTTAAATGAAAATTTTATTTATTTATTAAAAAAATTTAAAAAATTACTCATGTCAACCAACGTTTGAAAAAAACTGGGAAATAAATAATAAAAAATTTAAATTAGAATGAACTAATGAATTAATATGTCTTTTTCATGACATTTCAACCCTTGTAATTTCATGATTTTCACTTTCACACATTTGGAAATATTAGAAGATGAACCATCTAGCACCTTCAAAATCATCAAATTGAAATAAAATGTCTCTTTTTTTTTACTCATCCTATACTTCATGCTTGTATTCCTTGTTTCCATCACCCAACTATTTTTAATTTTTTTATTAAACCCATTTCTTCAAAATAATGTTGTTCATTTAAATGTTCCTTTGATTTTTTACTAACACATAAAATTTCCCAAAATATATTATCATAAATTTTTCATCAAATTTGCATGGCTTCTAGATTATACCTGATCATGTTAGTTTTCCAATAAAGTAGATTAATAAAATAATTTTCTTCTTCTATTTGTGATTTCACTATCTACCTACGCAATGAATTATGTGTAATGGTTGATCCACCAAATCCTGAAATTCATGTACAATGTTGATTCTTACTTCCTCAATATGTGATTATATTTCTACTATGATCATGATCTATGGTGTTGGGTTGAACTTTTTAGAACCATAAAATACCACTCAATCAATTTTTTACCTATTTTGAGGATGATTAGAACATATATGACCCATGTATGTCCATTTTTACATTGTTTAAGACAAGTAGAAGCTTTAATTTTATTGGAGAAAGGGAACTAGATTCCCCTTTTGTACACCAAACATATAAATTTTAATAATTCGAGAAGTCAATGATTGTACACAATAAATAAGCCTATACTATGAAAACATCATTATTTTCACAGTCGTAAGTCATCACACCATCACCCCAAAATTCATTCAAATCTTTAATGAATGGATGAAGGTAAACCTTAATAATATTCATCATAATTCTATGTCCATCAATAAGAGTGGAAAGTAGTAAAAATTATTGTTTCAT
Source organism: Viscum album (assembly GCA_963277665.1). Lineage (NCBI taxonomy): Eukaryota > Viridiplantae > Streptophyta > Magnoliopsida > Santalales > Viscaceae > Viscum > Viscum album. The sequence goes on from OY728165.1 coordinate 1,642,970,124, forward strand.
ACAAATACATAGAGAGATTATAGGTAACCAACACCACATGACATGTTCTATGAGTTTCACCAAACATAGACCCAAAGGGATTGATACCATCTACTACAAACCCCAATAATACATTACAACTATCTTTAGAAATTTCTAGATGTCTCTGATCGAAATTTTCCACACAAGAGAGACTTCCATGTGGTTTATCATATAAATTTATTAATATCCTTCCACATTAAATCTCATTAATTTAGAAACATTATATGACATAATTAATATTTTTAACCTCATATTCAGTGGAATGTAATAAATTTGATTTACAGAAATCGGTTTCCCCTATTTCACAGAATGGCTTTAATGAGTTTGATTTCCCCCATTATCATTATACCTAGAAGGGTAACATACTATATAGTTATCCAAACATCATATATTTGTTTGTGAAGTTATTTATAGTCCCATATTTTAAACCGATGTTCTCATTCAAATTACAGACAACGTAATATGATTCAGGAATCATAGCATCAACAAGTTGTACATTTTTCCGCAACACCAATAGCATATTGAATGATGTATTTGACTATATATTCAATGTATTCAAGTGAAACAAACTCCACAATAAATGATAATATATTGTACCTAATACTACCAGAATATAATTATGTTTTTGCATCATAATGTATTTCATAAAACTGTTACTAATAATGATGTACATTAGATCGTGGATTGATCTCACCAGACTCAACATTCCAGATGTTAATACCTCTAAGAGCCTACCACTAACCATTTTAGTAATAATTTCTTGCATTTAATTATCTTTCCTCACATCAACATACAATAGAATTGTTTTTGTGTGATTAAAATAAATATACTCTCCCCATGAATAATCCAAATCTTTTAATTTTTCAAAAACACATTCAATAATTGGTGATCCCTCACAATATCTCATATGGATTGATATCTATTTTCACACTTTCTACATGGATAGCTAAGAAATTCCCATTTAAATGCTCTGGTGAAATCAATAAAACACATAATGCCATCAAAATTTTCTCTATATTTTCTATTTGTAAGATCAATCCAATTCATATCCATATTCTTATATATACAACTAGAATAAACATTTACACAAGAATTCATATTGCATGGTTTTTTAAAATTTTAAATCCTAAAATCTATTTAAAATAAAAACTAATAAATTGCATCTAGACTTCAATTCATACTCATCAAAAATTAGAAAGCAATTCAAAAATTGCACAATCATTAGATTTTATGTTATATTTAACCATTGATAAATTTTATTTTTTAAAGTGTTATAGATGGGAATTTATTACCTCAACAATAATCTAAAATATATGTTGATTTTTATTCTCACAAATACCATTGTTTGTTTTATGATAAATTTTCTTTAAATATTTTTTTGGAATTTATATCATGTTTTAATTATTTCTTTTTGATGGAATATAATGATATAGGATGTGTTGTGTAAACATTTTTCATAACAAACGTTTGGTAAATGAACATATAGATCATTATTCTAAGTCTATAATGAACAATAAACTTATGGATTTGAACCTTATGTTTGAGAAAACATATTGATCGGCCACACTATGTTTGAATAAATGTGTGAAATTTCAATTCTGTGGTTATATCTATAATCACAATTCAATTACTATGCTAGAAGGATGAATGTATGGATTCTGATCTATACTCTATGAAAAGGAACCCTACACTACAAAAATGAACCCTAGGCTACACATAGGAACCCTACGCTATAGTGTTGGACCATATATTGTTTTATTCAATATTAGAGATCTAAATCCACATTTTTATTTGAGATTTATGCATCAGAATTGATGAAACAATGATCAATAAAAAGATTATTTTCAACAAATTCAACGAATCATTTTGATTGATTCAACGAAACATGTTCAATAGAATAAATAATTCATATTTATAAGAGAAATTAAAACTTTACTAAATGATTTATTTTGAATATACAAGATCTTTTAGGCATGTTTCATGGATCTTGTCAGCTGAAAGAAAGCTATAAATATGATCAGATCATTTTCTTGTGACATATATTTATATAAATATATATAGAGATTTGTATTCAATATAAAAATATACATAATTTTTGTACGTATATTTTGAATACCTTCTACAAATAATATCAAACTCTATTATTTTTTAGGATATATTTCACTTTGAATGTACATCATTTTTACCCTCCTACTGCTGTGAAACTGCAGCTTGTTTGTTACTGTATTATTGAAAATAATTTTAAACATGTATCTCTTCAAACCAATTATTTCTTGAAGAAATTATCTTTTGAATAAGAATATCATCATTTCTTCAGATGAGTTCCAACTATGAATTTCAACCTATACCCTCAACAAATCAAATTCTTTTTATTTATTGGAGTTTCGACTATACTAGCTTAGTCATGGTGGAGTGCCATATTTTCGGTCTAAGATGTGGTTTTTTCATTTCCCTTTAAAAGAAAAAAAGTATTTGTTTATCCTTGTTGTAAATGATTCAACTTCATATACTTAGTTGTGGATTTTATGGTCTTAGGATATGATGAAATTTCTAATGAAAACATCCAAACTTGTAGAGAGTGTTTGTGGAGTGGACTAGGGGATCCTTGTGACCCAAAACCCTATAAATTTTTTTATGTATTATTTTCTATTTATCATCTACTAAGAATATAGAACAATTCATATCTGCATCAAGTACAAATAAAATGGAAAATCTAGAATATATCATGATTTTTGAAAAGACAAAATTCACCCCTTGTGTATCTTTTTATTATTCTGACCTAATAATTGGTATCTAATGAGACATTTTTGATATAGCTATAGAAATATTTAAATAATATGGTCTACACAAAGTACATATAAATGAACGATCTGATATAATGCATGTCTATGATTCATGCTCTATATTTTAATGGTAACAAGTATGGATGTTGTAAATCATGTATGATCATCAATTTGAAGAATCTTAGATTCAATGTTTATTCGACGATCATTACTTTTTATGTGATTCCAAAGAAACCAAAGACATGATATTCCACAACATATGTTTAATATGATACCAAATCAAAGGAAATGAATTCAACATTTTTTGGGCTTGGACCTGATGATTTAAATCTAGTATCACAATGTCCTACTGCCTATGAAATGTTGCAGATATTTTCTGTTGCATATGAGGGAACAAAAAATATCATAAAAATGAGGTATGCTACTGCAAAACTAAATTTTGACCGGATTAGAATGGTTGATGGTGAAATAATCGCAAAATTGAATAGAAGGTTCACATAAATTTTCAATAAAATTAATACCTTGGGAGATAAAATTACAAAATTAGACCATATCCTAAAAGTACATAGATTACTACCTACAAAATTGAATGGAATATCTACAGCTATTCGTCAATCAACACCAATCACGAATTTGACTATGAAGGAATTAATTGGAACATTGATGATCTATGAATCTGAAATGAAAGATGATGATTAAGATCACAAGATAGTAGTAAATATGGAAAGAAATTCCCTTAATGTATTATCTTATAATCTTGAAAGAAAATCAAAACAAAAAGTGAAAAAAATTCAGATTTCCCAGACTCTGAAATGGAACTAGGTTAGCTGGCCAAAAAGTTTAGAAAATTCTACAAAAGAAAAGAGTCTTCCTGAAATCCTTTAAGAGTGATGAGAAGGAACCATGATAAGTAATATGTTATGAATAAGAAAATATTGGTCACATCAACCCTAATTTCCCCCTAATTAAAAGATTAGAGAAAAAGGTAAAAAAAATAAATATTAGAGAAAAGCTAATTTTGAGCATAATGGAAAAAGAGAAATAAAAGACACATAGAGTGTATCTAAGGACTCCATCATCTATTAAAAATTTGATTTACAAAGTGATCCAAAAAATCTGAAAGAAAATATGTTCTTTATGGTTTTTCAAGAAGAAGTGGTGAAATCTTATTATTCTTCTACCTCTGACTCTAATAACTATTCAAATATTAAATTAGGTTCTTAATGTTTAATGCTAAAAGAAAAATATAAATCATGAGTAATTAAACATAAATCAATAGAAAATATCGATAATATTGTTTTGGGTGAGAGAGACACAATTTTAAAACAACATCAATATCTAATAGAAATATTCAATTCATCTTAATAAAAATATATTGATCATGAAAAAAGGATAAAAGAATTTTATGATGAAGTACAATCTTATGAAAGTGAAGTTATTATTTTAACTAAATGAGATAAATATCTAAATTAGATTATTGAAAATAATATTTTAAAAATATAAAATTAAGGAATTAGAAGAAAGGGTGAAAAATAAAAAATATAATAAAATCATTTTGTGTCAAATTTAGAAAATTCTATATTCTATTATTTTGGAGTCAAGGGACATTACACTAACAACATTTACTTGAAAAATCCTTAAATTCGTGGTATTAAAAAATATTTTATTTCAAAAAATATGTCTGAATCTAGTAACACAAATTTTAGAAAAATAAGGCAGATATGAATTCCTATATCTCTACTTATTGACACAATTGATCCCAAGAAAATAAAGGTACCAAAACAAAGAAATGTTTAAATTTTTTTCACATAAAAGAACATATGAACAAACATGTTATATGGTATAAGGATAATGGTTGTTCTGGACATATGAGTAGAGAATCTACAAATTTCCACACACTGTCACAAATTTATGGAGGTCTAGTCGCATCTAGTGATAATGAAGATGAAAAGAATATTGGATTTGGAATTTTTGGAGATCAAAAAAATAAATTAATATAGTATTGTATATACAAGGGATAAAGAACAACCTAATATGTATTTATTAACTTTTTGATGATGAATTTTTTGTGGATTTATCTAATAATTCTTTTTCTATTTTAAATGATATAATCCTTAAATATAAATCATCATGAACTGATATTTTTAAAAAATTAGATCTCAATTCCTTGTGTAAACAAAACTTGAATTTTTTAAATACTAAGACAAATGAATATGGGATCTAGAATAGGATACATGGACCCTAATATATATATGATTTAATTAAATAATCTAAGAAACATTTAGTTTCTTATTTTCCTCATTTTTACTTTGATCATGATAGATATTTTGATGCATGTAAAATTTTCAAATGACATAAAGTGTATTTAAAATCAATTTACAACATTTTTATATGTTAAACATCACAAATAATATATTTTGAATTTCTCAGACCATCCAATGTAGAATATTTTTCTGGTAAATTATATTTCTATGTTTTAATTGATATTTTTTCTCGATTTACTTAGTTATATTTCATAAAACTCAAAAATGAAGAATTAAATGTGTTTAATTTTTTTTTTCAAAATTGATTAAAATGAAAAATATTTTAAAATAATTTCATTGAGAATTGATTGGGGTGGAGAATTTGAAAATAAAAAATTTAATTATTTTTCCCCCAATTTGTCTTTTAAATACACTTTTTCATCCCCATGAACACCTCAATAAAATATGAATTTTGAAAGAAAAATTATAACTATTCAAAAAATGGAAAGGGATTTGATAATTTCATATAGTACTAAAATCTATATTTGGGTAGAAGATATAAGAAAAACCTGTTATATCATGAATAGGGTTTTAATAAGACCAATAATTACAAATAAACTCTATGAAATACATAATAAGATAAATCCAAATGTAAATTACTTTAATGATTTTGGATGCAAGGTATATATCTTGAATACTATGAATAAACATGGAAAACTCAATCCAAAATCTAATGAAGGAATATTTATATGTTTTTCTTCTACTTCTAAACCCTATATAGTGTTTGATAAAAATTCAAGGATTATTGAAGAATCTGTTCATGTGAGGTTTGATGAAACTGAACCTTTTAATAAAAAAAAAGTAAAATCCAACAGATCAGTAAATATCTATTTAGGAAACATGAGGCTTGATTCACAACAACAACATACTTTTTATTTTATTAAAAGAAAAATAAAAAGGCTATAAATCCTTATACAAAGACGGTTAAGGGGGACTAAAATAGTGCAACCAAGAGCGTCAGCCTGAACGAAATGCAAACCCTCAGAGGGAACAGAACGAAGACTATAAAAAAATACAAGCCTATTCTCCAAAGACACATTAGAAGCAATAAAGTTAGAAACAACATTAACCTCATGATAGGTATGAAGAATGAACATCTGACTGTCCTATAAACCTCTTGCACCTTCAAATGGAGTACTCGATAGACCATGGAATGGGACCTTGACCTGAAAGAGATTTATAAATTTTTAACGAATCAGTTTCAACCTCCCTGATTGAAATATTCCTCTAATCGCAAAGAGACAATCCAGTGAGAATAGTGAGGGCCTCCGCTTGAAGAGAATTACTGTTGCCGAAGGAAGCTGACAAAGCTGCCACAACAGAGCCTTTATGATCCATGATAACTCTACCCCCACGAATCGAACCCATGCAACATGATCTGTCTGTGTTCATCTTGTTCCCCAACATCGAAGGCTTCCACTTGACCCAACTACCCTTATCAGATAAGTCATTGTTGGTACAAGGAAGCTGGGGACGAAGGGCCATGATAGAAGGTCCAATCGTTGTATCCCTCCACAACCAGTAAAAATCCAGTACTAATTTCCGAATGTAAAAAATAATACAAGGAACCATTCCTGGAGAGTACTGGTGGCACCTGGCGTTTCTGGTCAACTAGAGGACCCAACACCCTACTGTGAAAATCAACTACCTTGCCTTCCTCTCTGATACAGGTCTATTTTCTCCTTCAAACCAAAGCTGGAGAAAAGAATCAGAAGAGTTAATAACTCCCAATTGCCCAAAAAACTACCCAAAGGATCCCTATCATTCATTCTACCATTCTCTGTTGAATAACATGTGAATAGTGGACTCACAGCTCAACATCTACCAACATTGGAAGCTAGAAGCAAGGCTGATCCCTCTATGTTGAATGCACTCCTCTGTTGGAAAGGCACTGTACCGAACGCGCCACAAAAGAAAGAATAAATTTAATGTAATTTCTTTTCACCATAGGATTTCACCCCAAGGATCCTGGATAGTAGAAATATATTTAATAGACAAAAAATCTTTGATTTTAAAAGCACCTGCAGCAGCTCTAGTAAAGACACACCGGTCCTGGTCATTTGATATCACAATGTTATCAAAAAAACATTTATGTTTATCATTCAAAATGGTGTTGATGAAGATGGGATAAGCACAAGATTCTCTAAAACTAATACTTAAAACTGGTCAATAAGGAATTCCAAGAATAGTGCCAACCAAATTCTAATTCCAAAAGCTTAGATCACCATTGCTAATAATCCTCTGAGAATGCGGCTGAAGAATATGAAGATACTACCGGACCAACTTCTAGATTCTAGAAGGCTTGTATTTGGAATGAAAACCACCAAATCTATAAGTACATTTCATATGATTTGCACATAAATACTTCCCCTCAATAATTTTCCAAGCCAATTTGGCATGAAATCCCCCCATAGTTCCAAAAATACTCCTAAGATTGATACCACCTTCAAAAATTGGTTTAGCCATCTTGCTCTAAGAAGCCCAATGATGCTTCCCCTTTGAGTGCCCATCCCAATGTAATGAAATCAGAGTTATTTCAATTATTTAAATCACCTTATTTGGAACCTTCAATGTTGATAAAATAGGGATAGGGATAGAGGATAAAACAGAATTAATCAAAGTGATTCGTTCTCCAAAAGACATGAACCTATTTATCAAGTTAAGGATGCACCGCAGAAGATTTTCAATCACCGAAGAAAAATTATTAATAAGAAGAAGACTAGGAGACACCGGAGAACCCAAATAGTTCATAGGGAAGGAGCCTTTCTTCATGCCAAGACTAGATTCCAGCACCTTTATTCTCCTCTTAGAACATTTATTAGGGACAAAGAAACTGCTCTTCTCACGATTGAAAATCTGGCCACTCCAATTACAGTACTCCTCTAAAGCTTGATTAAACCCCTGAATTAACTTTCTACTACCATTAACAGAGATGATAGTGTTGTCTGCAAACATGATGTGAGAGATACCTCCAAATAAATGTTTATTAAAAAAATGAATCACCTTTCCAACCATAATGAAATGATTAATGTACATGTTAAGGGCATCTTGAGCAATGATAAACAGAGAGGGAGATAGGGGATCTCCCTGCCTCAAACCTCTGACATCTTTAAAAAATCCAAACAGTTTGCCCATAAAAGAAATAGACACCCAAGGAGAGATGGAACAGTGAAATAGAATATCGATGACCCCCTTAGCAAACCCCATAAATCAAAGAACTCTGATAAGAAAGAACCACTCAACCCTATCATATGCCTTTCTGATGTCCAGTTTAATTGACACATTACTACTGAAAGTTTTCAGATACATATCACTATTAACTTCATGGGCTAAAGCAATGGCCTCTTGGATGGATCATCCTTGCACAAACCCATGTTATTCCTCAGCCACCCAACTAGAATGAAGAGGGGAAATCCTTTTGTTGAGGACACCAGCCAAAACTTTGTAATGAACATTGCATAAGCTTATAGGCTAAAATTGATTCAGAGATTGTGGATCCTTAACTTTGGGAACAAGAACAATTTTTGTAGCACAAGCCACTCTAGGTATATTTCCCCCGATAATGAAATCATACACCACATTGATCAAACTCCCTTTAACAATATCCCAAGCATCTTTGTAAAAAGAAACAGGGAACGAATCCAGCCCCGACGTGCTATTAAACTTCATGTACCAAACCACATCACGAATTTCATCCTCACTTGGAATAGCTCTCAACTTATCATTCAACTCTTCCAACACAACACATGGAATCAAATCAAAGAGTTCTGAAGAGCCACTCGGATAACCCGGAACCATGTTCTGATTAGGGGCTGCCAGGAGGGACCTGAAGAAAGAATCCTCCATTTGACTAGTAACATCCCTATCATTAATATAAGAACCATCCTTAATAAAATTAATTCTAGTTTAGAAGAACATGAATTTAATGAAAATGAACATTCCTTCCCTAGATAGTCAATAAATATAAAGAACCATCATCTAAAATAGATTATAGGATACCTGAACAAAAAAATTAGAACTTGAAAAAATGTAGGAAAACTAGTTGAATTTTCTTACTTTCCATCTTAATTAGAATATATGTCTCTTGAAGTATATTTAGATGATGTGAGTTGGTTTTTTGAAATGAAAGAATAACTAAACCATTTCAAAATAAATAATTTTTTGGAATTAGTAGAAAGACCATCCAAATATCCAGTACTAAGAACTAAATGCATCTTTAGAAATATAAAGGATCATCAAGGGATCCTGACCATAATAAGGATAGATTAGTAGAAAAAGGATTTAACCAAGAAGAAGGGATAGATTATCATTAAACCTTTCCACATATGGATTCATTAGAATAAATTAGAATCATTTTTTCATATGAATCTAATATGAATGTTAAATTATGTTATATGGATGTTAAATCAACCTTTTTTAAATCAATATTTAATAATGGAAGCATATGATGAATAACTACCAGGTTTCGGAAATCCACACACCAAAAATTCTATTTTTAAAATTTCTAAAGTTGTTTATGGATTTAAACTAGAACCTAGAGATTGGTATGAATGATTAAGATCCTTTTTATTGGAAGATGGATTTTATGTGGGGTTGGTGGATCCTACTATTTTTATGAAAACAATTTATTATAATATTTCATTAGTACAAATTTATGTTGATGATGTCATTTTCAGTTCAACAAAGAAAAATATTTGTAATGAATTTTCAAATCTAATGAAAATAGAATGTGAAATTAGTATGAAGGGAGAATTAAATTTCTATTTTGGATTTAAGATTTATCCCCAAGATAATGGAAATTTTTTAAATCAATGCAAATATATTATTGACTTATTGAAAAAGTTTTTACTTGAAAATAATATGACTTTTATAACTCTTATATCTACCAATATAAAACATGATTTGGAAGAGGCTTGAAAACTAGCTGAAAATGATTTATATAAAGGTATGATTGGTAGTTTGTTATATCTTTCTTCTAGGATTATAATAGTAATGTTTTATCTATGTATTTTTTCTTTTTTTCAGTCGAATTCAAAAGAATTTCATCATACTGTTATTAAATGAATATTTGGATATTTAAAAGGAACTATTTATCAATCTCTTATTTATCCAAAAACCACTTATTTTAATTTAATTTCAAATTCCGATTCTGAATTTAAAGGATTTAGATTATATTGTAAAATAACCTCAGGAACCTATCACTTCTTCGGGAAAACATTGTTATCATTGTCAATTTAGAAAAAACATTATGTTTCCTTGTAAACAACTAAAGAATATATATATTTCTTTGTAGTTTCTATACAAAAGTGTTGTCGATGAAACACGCTCTACCATAATTTGGACTAAATTTTGCTAATATAACTATTTTATGAGATAATATTAGTGAAATAAATATTTCAAAAAATCCAATAAGCCACTCTCAGACTAAGCATATTGATATAAGGAATCATTTCCTAATAGATCATGCTATTAAAAGGGATCTATCTTTATAATTTTTAAATACCAAATATAAATTAGATAACTATTTTACTAAACCACTTCCCACTGCATTCTATGATTTTATTAAGGGGGTCAAGATTATTGAATTTTGAATAAATTCTTACTAATTTATTTTATTTCTTTTATTTTATTTCTTTTTTCAATTAATATTATTTAGAATTTATGCATTTATTTTTTTAATCAATATATTTATTTCATTTTTTTAAAATCCCTTCCATTAAAAATTAAAATTTTAAATGATCACCCCATATAATCAGCACATGGAACCATACCACATCACTAAACCATCAGACTCTCGCACTCTCCTTCCAACTATTCATAGAACTTCAGATTACATTGCATCAGTCATTCTAGTTCTTCAAATCCATAACCTTAAAACCTTCAATCCTAAAACATTTTAAAATAGATGGTTTTGGCATATTTGATGAAGTCGATATGATTGAGCTGGTTCTCTAAAATGTGATGCATAAAAAAATTCTTCAAGGAAAGGTAATCGATTTTGACCGGATAAATGAAACAAATATATTGTTAAATAATTAAATCATATTTCATGTATGGGAATTTCCTTTCAAAGATAGTAGAACACAATATGTATTTGGTCTTAAATTAGAATAATTTTACTGGAATGCATCATTTAGTATTAGAGATGATGAAGATTCTATTATGTCTATAATTTATCATGAAGTGTTTTATATTTCATCATCTCAACTTGGTATGATATTTGTTTTTTCCCATGATGGGGAATCTCATTATGATCTAAGAAATATAAGAGATTATGTATATAAATTCATGGGTACAATTTCATTATTTTTTGGAAAATCATGTGTCAAGAATATGAAGAATAACGATCATAATACTGATTAGAAGGTCCTAAAAAAGTTTATTTAGTTGGAAATTATTACAAGGAATGTGGAGTTATATAAAGTTTTGTATCATGATATGTATGTTCTATTTTTGTTGATTATCCATATAAATATGAATTTTAGTATGTATATGTTATGGTATATGAATTATTGGTTCTCTAAATAAGATAGAATGAGTTTTTATCCTTATAGAAGGGATCTTTCTCATTTTTTGTTCATATTGGGAATAGTTCCAGACATCTTATTTGGTCAAAGATGTCATCATATTAATGTTTTAAATGACAGAACTATAATAAATCTTGGATATATATAGATATGCTCTTATAATAGTTTGTTACCTATTGGTATGTTAGAACAAGATAATATTAATGAAACTTCTCAGGGGGAGCAGAGAACAATACCATCATCTTGTTATGTTAGACCAAGGCTAGAAAAAGAATCTAAATCAAGATTAAAGGCCAATACTACTAAAATAAGAATAATTTTAGTAAAACAAGGATCCTTTCATTATTGTAAGTATGAAGTTAAACCCGAACCCTCCACAAATAAAAATCATTTTATGTTTTTGAGTTTTTTATGCCCATACATAGTTTTGGTGGGGTTTCAGCTTCTCGGTCTATGGTATTGATTTTTTGGGTCCTTGTAAAAGAACTAGAAGGCTTTATTAAGTATTGTTTAAATGTTTCAGCTACCTATACTCTGTTTTGGATTTTAAGGTCTTTTGATAAGAGGGACTTTCTAGTGAAAATCATCAAGCTCACTGAGAGAGCATTGGCGGAGTTGACTAGGGGATATTTGTTCCACAAACCACTATAAAAAATATCGTAATATTATTTTTTTTATCTACCACATACAGTAAAAAACAATGAATATCTACATCAGTCGTAAAGAAAAGGAAAAATCAGGAATTGGTCAATTTTTTTTAAATAGACACAATCCACCCCCCTAAAAAACAATGAATATCTGCATCAATCGTAAAGAAAAGGAAAATCAATAATCTACCAATTTTTTTCAAATAGGCTCAATCCACCGCCACTCTTATGTATCTTTATATTATTCTGACCTAAAAATTGATATAAAAGGTGATATTTTTTATAAAGATATAGAATTATTTAAAAAATATGGTCTATATGAAGAAGATATGAATGGTTGATCTAAACAAATGAATGTATAAAATTTGAGCTTTATATTTTAATGGAGACAACTATGGATTATGGAAATAACACATGATCATATTTTTTAAGAATCTTGGATTGAACGATTATTCAAAATTCATCACTTCTGATGTGTTTACTGAGAAACCGTAGACATGGAATGCCACAATAGATTCTGAATATGATATCTACTGAAAGGAAATGAATTCCATAATTTGTGGACTTGGACCTGATAAATTCAATCATCTTTCACAATATCCTACTACCTGTAAAATTTGAAAGATAATCGATATTTCATATGAAAGAATATATAATATCAGAAAAATGAGATATTCTATTGTAGAAATAAACTTTTCCACCATTATAATATTTTATGGTGAAAGCATCACACTAATTATTGAATAGATAATAGAAATTTTCAACAATATTACTACCTTGGGAAATCCAATTTCACAATTAGATCCATCACTAAAAGTAGCAAGAATATTACCTTAAAAATTGAATGGCATATTTACAACTATTTTTTAATCAAAACCTATCTAGAATTTTACTGTGATGGAATTAATTGGAACATTAATGATGTAGGAAGACAAAATGAAAGCTAAAGTTGAATATCACAATATAGAAGTAAAAAATTAATACAATACCCTTAATATGACATCACAAAATCATGAAGTAAAATAAAAATAAGAAGTCAAATGAAAAACATTCATATTCATCATACTCTGAAATGGAACTGGCACAGCTAGCTAGAAAGTGTGAAGATTCTACAAGAACAAAATAGACTACATAAAATCCTTTAAAAATGATAAAATGTAACAAAGATAAGTAAGATGTTATGAATTAAAAAAGATGGGTCACATCAGACTGGATTTCCCCTCATTAAAAGATGAGAGAAAATGGTCAGAAAATATATATAAAAGAAGATATACTTTTGAGTATAATGTAAAATTAGCCATGAAAGCTATATGGTGTGTATATGAAGACTCGAGAAGATCTTCAAAATCAGATTTATAAAAAGATACACAAAATCTGAATGGAAATATGTTATTTAGGGATAAGTAAGAAGAAGTTTTTAAATCCAATTTTTCTTCTTCCTCTAACTCTGATATCTATTCAAATAGTAAATTGACAGATTACTATTTAACTCTAGAAGAAAAATTTGATTCTTTAGTATATATAAACATAAATAATTAAAATTATTCATAGTTCTGTTTTAGGTGAGAAAGACACATTGCTAAAAAAACATCAAAATTTAATTGAAAAATGTTATTCATATACACAAAAATATATTGATCATGAAAAAATGATAAAAGAATTATATGATGAAGTAGAATCTTCTAAGAGCTCTATTATTAGTTTAACAAAAAGAGAGATCACTATGAATGAGAGTATTTAAAAGAATTTTATTTAAATATACAAGTATTGAATAAGAAGAAAGGGTGAAAAATCAAAATTATAATGAAAATATTTTGTGCCTGAATCAAAAAAATGCTACCTGTTATTATTGTGGAATAAAAGATAATTACAATAACACCAGTTACTAGATAAATCCTAAAACTAATGGTATTAAAAATTATTTTATTTCAAAAAATAAGTCTGAATATATTAATAATTTTTTTTGAAAAATAAGGTAGATCTATATTACCAGATGTTAGTTTGCTGACACATCTGGACCAAAGGAAATATGTGAACCTAAAAATCCAAATGTTTATCTATTTTTTAATATCAAATACCCTAGGAAAAAACATTATATATGGAATATGGATTTTGTTTGTTCCATACACTTGAGTGGAGACTCTATAAATTTTATAAACTGACACGGATGGATTGAGGTCTAGTAATAATTGGTGATAATGAATAAAGAAAGATTATTAATGTTTGAATTTTTTGAGATCCAAAAACAATTTCAATCCACAAAGTATTGTATACACAAGGGATAAAGCTAAACCTAATTAGTATTTCTCAACATTGTGATGATGGATTTTAGGTTGATTTCTAAAAAAAATCGTATTCTTTTTTCAAAGAAAATATTCATAAATTTTAAGCATTGAGAACTTAAAATGTTTACACTTTTGATCTCAATTCCCTGTGTAAAAAAAGTGAATTGTTTAACTGCTAAGAAAAGTGAATCATGGATCTAGTATAGAGATTTTAAAACCAGAATACCTATGATTTAAATAAATTATATTAGAAACATTTAGTTTTTGATTTTCCTAGTCTTATGATTGAACATGATATATTTTGAGTTGTATTCTAAATTGGAAAAAACAGAAAACATCTTCCAAATAAATTTAAAAAATTTCTACATATAAACCATTTGAACAAGTCTATATGGATTTTTTAGACCATCCATATTAGCATGTTTGGTTGGTAAATTATATGTATTTGTTTTATTAGATGATTATTATTGATTTATTTGTGCATATTTTCTAAAACTCAAAAGTTAAAAATTCACCTTGTTTGTAAGTTTATACAGAATTATTTAAAAATAAAAATATTTTAAAATAATTGAATTGAGAAGTGTTCATGGTGGAGACAATAGGAATGAGTAATTTAACTTTTTTCTCAAATATAGGTATTAAATAGACCATATTTGCAACAAAAACACCTAAAAATGGGTTTTTGAAATAATAATTAGAACTATTAGAAAATATAAAGGACAATGATAAATGAATAATTCTTTCCTACTTATTGATGGGTAGAAGCTATAAGAACAAATTACAATATCATGAATGTAGTTTTAATAGGATAAATTATTAAAAATATACCCTATAAACTCTATAATAATATAAAACCTAGAGAAACATAGTTTAATTTTTTGGATAAAAAGTATATATCATGAATATTAAATATTACCTTGGTAAATTGGATCCAAAATATGATTATGGAATATTTATAGATTATTATTCTACTTTTAAATCCTAAAAAGTGTTAAATAAGAAGTGAGGTACTGTTAAATAATCCATTCATGTTATGTTTTATGAAACTTTACCTTTTAATAAAAAGGAAAATAAAACAAATGATATAACATACTCTTTAGACAACATGCGACTTTACTCACAAGAAACTATTTTTGAAAATAAAGAAGATGAAATTCAGTTTAGATTAAAAGAACTTGAAACTGAAGAATGTTCATGTTTCTTACATAAAAAAACTACAATTTTAAATTACCATATTTTAGAAACTATTATTAGAGAAATTGATGTAGGAATTAGAGTTAGAAGAAATGTAGGAAACATAGCTGAATTCGTCGCCTTTCTATTTTATTGGGAACCTGAGTCTCTTGACAATGCTTTAGATAATTAGAGTTGGTTGTTATAAATACAAGAATAACTAAACCAATTCAAAAGAAATGAATTTTATGAATTTGTAGTGAACCATTCAATTATCCATTAATATGAACTAAATGTATCATAAGAAGTAAATGGTATTATCAATGAATCATTACCAGAAACAAAGCTATATTAGTAGAAAAATGATATAACCAAGAAGAAGGGATAAATTGCGATGGAAACATTACACCTATAGCTACCTTATAATCCATTAGAATCCTTTTTTCTTATAAATGTCATAATAATCTGAAATTATTTCATATAGAAGTTATCAATGCCAATTTTAATGGATATTTAATGGTGGAAGTTTATGTTTAACAACCACCAATTTTTGAGAATCCACATAATCCAAATTCTATTTTTAAACATACTAAAACTATTTATGGACTTGAACAATATCCTAGATCTTGGTATGAAATATTATGTTCCTTTTTATAGGAAAATTTAATTTTTCTGGGATTCTTAGATCTTCATATTTTTAAGAAAACTGTTTTTTCTAATATTCAATTAGTAAATATTTATTTCGATGATGTTATTTTCAGTTCAAAAAATAATTTTTTTTTAATTATTTATCAAACCTAAATAAATAATAAAATCAAATGAATACTATGTGAGAATTAAATTTCTTATTATTATTTCATATTTATCAAAATATTATGGAAATCTTTTAAACTGAAGTAAATATATTATTGATTTATTTGAAATGTTTGGACTTAAAATTAGTAAATCTTATACAGCTCCAATGTCTACCAATAGGAAACATGATTTAGATAAAGATGGAATACCAGTTGAAAATAAGTTATATAGTGGTATGATTGGTAGTTTATTATATCTTATTGTTATTTTAATAGAAACAATGCTTTACATATTTCACTGTTCTATATTTCAGTCAAAACAAAAAGAATACCATCATACTGCTACTAAAATAATTTTTTGATAATTAAAAAGAAGAATTTTTCAATATCTTATTTATCCAAAAACCATTGATTTTAATTTAATTTTATATTTAGATGCTGATTTTAGATGATGTAGATTAGATTGAAAAATATCCTCAGGAACATGTCACATATTATGTAAATTTTAAGTATCATGATCAAGAAAAAAAAATATTAAATTACTCTATCAACAGTTGAAACAAAATATATATATTTTTGGAGGTTTCTGTACACATATGTTGTGCATGAAACATGATCAACTGGACATTGGATTAAGTTTTAATAATATACTTATTTTATGTGATAATACTGGTGAAATAAATATTTGAAAAAATCATATAAGTCACTCTAGGACTAAGAAAATTGATATAAGAAATCATTTTCTAAAATTTCACATTCTTAAAAAGGATATATCTTTAGAATTTGAAAATATTGAATATCTATTGGTTTATATTTTTACTAAGACACTTTGTACAACAATTTTTCATTTTATAAAGGATGAGTTAAGATTATTTAATTTTAAATAAATGTTTATTAATTTATTTAAATTTAGTTTTTTAATTTATATATCAATTATTTTTAATTAGAATTTAATTTATTAATTTGTTAATGTAAAATATTTTTTATGTGTTTTTTTAAAATCTCCCTCTCAGAATTGAATATTTTTACGATTACCCCACATAATCTGCACACAAAACTATACCACGTCACTAAAATGTCATTCTCTCTCAGTCTCCTTCCTACTCTTCATGAACCATGACAATAAAGAGTGTCTCCATTTCTAGTTATATCAATACCTAACCTTTAAACCTTCAATACTATAACCTTTTGAAATGGAAGCTCAAGAATATTTGATGAAGTCAAATCTGAATGAGCCAGTTCGCTAGCATGTGATTTATTGAAAAATTATTCAAGGAAAGGTAATCGATTTGGATTGGCTAAATTAAACTAACTATTGTTAAAGAATGAAAGAGTATTGCATGGATGGTAATTTAATTATTATGATTAAAATAGTCCATTTTGTTTGATCTTGAATTAAAATAATTTTATCAGAATGATTCATTCAGTTTGGGAGATGATGAAGGTTCGGTTATGTCTAAGATTTATCATAAAGAGTTTTATATTTCTTCATATCTAATATTGAAGTTTCAAGTTTTTTCCAATGATGGGGAATCTCATTTTAATCTATGATATATTGGAGGTGATATATATAAATCATAAGATATAATGTTATTCTTGTTTTTAGCTTCATTTTTTCACAAAGATAATGATATAATACTTTAAAGCTAATCATAAGGTCGTAATAACGTTTATTCAGTTAACATTTATGCCAAGGACTAAAGAGTTAGAAAAAAGATTTTTATCCTAAAATGTATGTTCTGTTTTTGTTGTTTAACAATATAAAGTTAAATTTTAGTTGGAATGTGTTGAGCTATGTGAATTATTTCTATTAGAAATAATCTACAATGAGTTTTTATCCCTATGGAAGGTTTATTTCTTATTTTTTGTTTATATTGGTAAAAGATCAATAAATATCATTACATCAGATATGTCATCAATGTAGTGTTTTAAAAGAAGAAACTTTAAGTAATCTATGATATTTTTGTAGAAAATCTTGAAATAGCTTGTTACCTATTGTCATGGTCGAAGAAGATAGGATAATGAAAACTGCTTAGGGGGAGAAGATATTGTTACCATTGGTTGGTTCGGTTAGAATAAGGCTAGAAGAAGAAGTTGAATCAAGAGTAAAGGATGGTCTTTCTCAAAGAAAAATAATTATATTTAACATTACTGATGTTTTTAATTATTCTAAAGAAGGAAATGAATGAAGAGTTGAAGCTGATGTGGATGAGAATGTTGAGTGGGCCAAGAAAAGGAAAGATGAAATGAGGGAATTTTACCCTATTTCAAGTGGAGCCATCCCTGGGAATAATTATATGATTTGGTATTATTTATTAGATATAGATGTATCTGATTTATGAGAATGAATAGATGTTCATGAAATCCCTGGTTCTAAGAGAGATCCAAGGTTGGCTATATTAAAGGATGGAAAACAATCAAGAGAAATTTCTACAGAGTCTTATAAATCTTATAATGAATCCCAAATTCCTAATTATAACATTTCAGAATAGTAGAACTTGTATATATGATAAGAATTATATGATGAGAAGAAGAAGGTAGAATATCTCAAGATTTCAACAGTGCCCAGAGCTAATTTGGAGGATCTTCATACTACTTTAAGAGAAGCTCAAGAATCACTTATTTTAGTTGGAGATATTGAAGGTTTTATAAAAATGTTTTCTTTTGATATTTGAACATAAAATTGATAATAATTTAAGAAATAATATTTTCATGAGTTGAAGAAGTTTTTGGGTAGAGAATTTAAATCTCCAGAACAAGTCGAGCATCATCTCCCTCTCAAAAAACTTTTCTATATTTGATCAAAATATTTTAAGCTATTAATCACATGTTATTTAACGACCCAAACATTCATTAATGAAAATTCCACTCAATCTAATTAAATTTCTTAGTATGTAAAATGGTTATATAAAATATGTAATTCTTTGGTTTAATGTTTTTGGATTTTAATATAATGTTAAGAATTGTGACCGTTTCTGATCAAGCTGTTGAACAATGATCACATGATTAGTATAAATACTGGGCTTTAACAAATCCAATTTACTCAGAAAAAGAATGATTTGGCCTCATACAGTATAACTAACCCATATGAATCCCATTTTTTGGATATTGAAAATGAGGTGGCATCATTGGGCGTTACTCTTGACCACGCCCAAGTCGCGCTTCAACATGTTAAGCTCGAACAGAACTACCTATGGAAGAAGTGGATGTTGATAGAGATTACCACCCAAGCGATGTTATCTAAGACACCTCAAGAGTCCGTCACCATCGTACACCTTACCCTTCGGTCTAATGTGGGTGTTATAAGTGGTTATGTAATGAGACCCTAGTACTACGATTATTTACATTATTTTTGTATAGATAATATGCATTCATTGTAACTTTGTAAATGGTTTTCAAAGATCAAATATTATTTTTAGTTAATATTCAATAAATAAATATATTTTGATGAATTAATGGATCTTTTTATTAAATAACATTTTAATAAAATATTATTATTAAATTACTATTTATTAAATATAAATGATCATATAATATTTTTAATACAATTGCAATTGTTTTTAAAGTTTGAAAGAAATTTTGTCAAAACCCATGAATTTTCAATAAATCTCAGTTTTTATTTTGAAAGAAAAATTTCAAAAATTTCAAAAATTATTTAGATAAAATGAATATTATATTTGGAACTAGGACGTTGAAATTTTCCAATTGATAATTTTTCATAATTTTCTAAGACAGTCAAATTTCTTGGTAAAAAGTAAATATTGTTTAGATATATAATGTGTTTTATGACATTATAATGACTGAATATTGATTTAATAAAATACTATAAATATTACGTTTGGCCAATATATTTTGTACCATTAAAATAATGTAATTTTTGGTTTCTTTGATTTATTTTACAAAGCCTTAGTGGACCCTCCAAAACTTGTAAAACATTTCACACTTATAAATTAATTTCCTTGAGAGCGTGACTCAACTCCACATAAGAAACCCAATTATTTTAATAATTTCGGCCATTTTCCATATATATATTTTTTCCACTCTTCTTTGAAAAAAAATGGGAAAAACCATGGGATGATTTTTTGTTTGGTTTATTTTAATGTGTGGTGTCACAAACCTAAATAATAAAGAATTCCATCTCCTTTTCAATATAATCCCACCCAGCAATCACTTCCTCTTCACTCAAAGCCTTTGGAGTTCGTCCAACCTCTACCCCCTTTCTCTATAATACTCCCAATATGACCAAAGCACCCAAAAATCCTTTCTCAAGCCCCTTTTAAGGCTTGGGATCACACTTCCAAGTAAGGGATTACTTCCTTTCTCATTTTATCCATGTTTCATAATATTGTTAGGTCCTTTTATTTTCAAATATAAATGTGGGGGTATGATTTTAAACCTCCCCAATACTACCCTCTTTATGTTTGAATGATTATATAACCTTTTATCTCTCATTAACCCCCCCCCCCCATGTACACCTGTTACCATACCGAAATTCTGCATGGAATTTCTCTCTCCTCATTTACTTTCAAGAAATTATTTTTTATTATGAAACTAACATCCATTAATCGTGTTGTGACATGTATCTATATGACTCCATTATAGTACAATTCATTTAAATAAGATGAGACACACCTTTCTCTATCATAAACAATTTTTATGAAGTCTTATGTCAAGCCGTTGTGCTGCCGAAATTTCACCGTAATTTTCCAAGCTAAAATCACTGTTTAGTAAATACCATGCTCATTTCTCTATCAAGGGTATTAACCATTATGAAAATTTACTTATTAATGGAATATTTTCATGTAGTAAATCTACATTACATTATCGTGGAATAAATTATGATGTTTAATTAATCCATGTTGTATAATCTTGTGGCACACTTATGCATGAAATGAAATGTTTAAGAAGGGTGCGCCCTCATAGTGCGCCAATGAATTGGGTAAAGATTAGTATCGTGATAAATCAAGTTCAATGAGGGTTTACTCATGATAATTCAATTTCAATGAGGTTTTAATCATTATCTGTGTGCAATGAGACGTGGATCATGCTAATACCATGTTAAGTATTGTCACCACATTTTCATTTTATGATAATCATGCTATATCAGGCCTTTATGTTCATGTTTCTTTCACTCTCTATTGATATTATTATTGCCTAACATGTATTATATTCTTAATTTTATTCATTGTTTACAAACATACTAGCCTTTATAGCTCACCCTTTTCAAATGCATGTCCTCAGTTGTTCCCATGCAATGCTAGTATGAGGGAATGTAGTGGTCATGTAAAGGATGTTTTCAATAAAGATATCATGTTTCATGTTTACAGTCACTATGTAATGTTCTGAATTTTCAAATGACATGAGACCTCTCGATCTTCTATTTTCTATCAATTGAATATTTTATATAATAAATCATGTTTAAGTGTGTAGTAAAAAAGAAGGGTTGTTATAGTTGCTATCAGAGGATACGTTTAGTTATTTTTTGGATTAGGATTAGAAAACTATAGTTAAGCCTTAGAGACAAGTCTAAGTATAATTACAACATCCATAAATTTTGGTGAGTATTGAGTAAGTTGCATATCAAGCAACTGCATCACTGTCTGGATACGATCACGTAGATGCGGCTCCAGTACAGATATACCTAGGAGTGAAAACTCCAACTATGAGTTTTGGGCTTGACCTGTGGTATCCTGGTATATGACAATAATCCTTCCTCCACTCTTGGTTATGACACTCACGAGGGATATTCTTTGGTAAATTCAAAATCTTAGTATGAACCATTATTAAGGTAATTTGAAAAAACGACCTTAGGAATATATGTTAGAAAGTAGATCATGGATAACCTACACTAAAGCCTATAGATTCATAAGTTAAGGAAATAAAATCTCTTTATAAGTCATCCATTTTTTCCATATATTACCCTTTATATTGTACCCCCAAATATCCTTTTATTCCATCCAATGGCCGGTAATTGGAGGACTCGTGCTATCAACCTATGCAAAGACCAATGTAATGACTATTCTAATGAGATTCCCAATCCAAATGGAGCATGAATCACTGAATTTTTCATGGTACACTCCCAATTAAATCAAGACTTCGACAGAAAAATTGTTCAAGAGGAACATTAACCCCCCCAACCTCAATAAAGAACTAGTCGCTATAGAGAGCTTCATGAGACAATGACCTCCTACTTTAAATGGATCGTTCGATCCCTGAATCACCGAAAAATAGATTAACTCAATTGAAAAGATTTTATCCAACCCTAAATGTTATAAACAAGTGATGGTTCTTCTAACTACATATTGTAAGGAGGGTGAAGACGATCCATGGTGGACATTGATAAAAAATACAAAGCCTGGGGAGGATATCAAAGAATTGGGATGTATGGATTTCTGGAGAATGTTTTTCGATAAATATTTTACTCGCACCCTATGACTTTAGATGGAAAGGGACTTCATTGATATAAAGGAAAAAGACGACTAATACATCAGAGTGTACGAGGAAAACATCACAAGGCTTTCATGATATACCTCCAACATGGTCGTTACCCCTGAATGCAAGGTTTACCACTTCTTTGGTAGGCTGAAACCTAGCCCTAAGAAATCCATGAATATCCATGACTTCGACTACTATGAGAAAATTTTATGATGTTCCCTCAAGGTCGAAATGGAGATCAGCGAATCTTAGGGGAATCATGTGAATAAGAAGTGTAAGGTGGAATTCAATTCTGGAAGCCCAATGGATAAATCCAATGTTGATAAGAAAATTTTCCTCCCAACTTTCCAGTGGTGTGGAAAGAAGCACCATAGAAATTGCCTGAAAGGGATAAGGAAATGCTATAGGTGTAGAAGAGAATGGTACCAAGCCATTAACAACTGAAAAGAAAAACCCATGGCTGTGACAGAGGAGAGGAACACTCTATTCAAACCTTATCGCATTGTTCATTACTTCAACTGAAAAAACTAGGGCACCTTGAAAATAAGTGCCCTAACATAAGGGTTTAAATAGGAAACCAACAACCTGAAAAGTAGAAAGGGAATGTTTTTTCCATCACTACCATGGAAGTAAACCTCGACATTGAGGTGGTGATAGTTACGTTAGTTATTCATACAAGAATAGCAAACTAAATTTTTGATTCTAGTTCTACACATTCTATTATATCCCAAAAGTTTAGTAGAATAGTCCCAACAACACCAAAAATCATTGATGTATAGATGTCGGTGAGTACTATAAATGGTATAATCATTTCATCCCATGAATATAACTCCTCCCCTATCATAATTTTTGGAGTGACCTTCCAAACGAACCTCTTAAAACTCCCACTAGTGGAATTTGATTCAATTATTGTCAATGATATGATTTCCTTATATAGGTCCAATATAAAGTTCCGTGAGAGGGAAATCACTCTACATATAGATAATCGACCCCCCGATTCTATACAAGTGCAAGGAGGAAGATGAATATTTTTTAGAACCATCATCTCAAGAGTGGATAATACTTCCCTATGAGCATGTGTATCTGTCTCAAATGATTGAGTCTAAGGTAGAAACCATCCTTGAGTACATGCCTATTGAAAAGGAATTCACTAAAGTGTTTCCCGTGGAATTTCATTGTCTATCTCTTAGAAGGGATGCTGAATTATCAATTGACCATATACATGGGACATTAATAATATCCAAGACTCCAATAGAATGGATGTTGTGGAGTTTGATGAGCTGAACAAACAACTATAAGAGAATCGAGATAAATGTTTTATATCCCAAGCGCTTCACCATAGGGTGATCTAGTTCTCTTTGTCAAGAATAAGGATGGGTTAATGCGCCTTTTCATTGATTATCGTGAGCTCAAAAAAATCATGATAAAGAAAAGGTATCGTCTACCATGAATTGATGACTTTTTATATCAGCTACATGGTGAAAAATAATTATCCAAGGTGGTTCTGTGGTCGAGATATTTTTAACATCCCAAGATTCCACGGTACGCTTCTCTTTGAATAATACGGTGGCGTGTGTCGTACACAATTTCTAGTTCTAACCCACACCACAACCAATCAAACTAGTTGTTATGAATAGTAGTACCCAATTTTTGAAATTTTATAAATTATATCATTCAAAATGGACATCATTTTTGGATTCAAAAAATCAAAATTAGCTTAGGGTGAATATTTCGTACTTTTTTGATAACTTTCGTATTTTTATGAATACTGAAAATTACTAAATTTTAATTAAAAACAAATTTTTTAATCAAAATCATTAATAGTGATAAATTATGAATTTGAGTGGTTTTAAAGTATATTTAAATTATATTTTTACCATTTAATACAATTTTGTTCATTGGATGTAATTTCACATTTAAACCCGACATAAACAACTGTCAATCTTTTGATAGTTATTTTTTTTAAAAACACGATTTTTGTTTTAATAGCGAGAAATAATTTTAAATTAATTTATGCCACTTCTGTGTTTTGAATTTGTAAAAATGGATTCCATATTAGGAATCAGGATGTCCAAATTGTGTAAATAGGAAACTCTTATTTTGAGACATTTTGAATAATTACTTCGGTAAATATATTATTTACCATGGTTAAAGGGTAAATCCAGTAAATTAGGGTAAAAAATAATACTATAATTATATTCATTTAACCTAAAACGTGTCCTAACCCTATTGGTTGATACATGTCCGACCATGGGAATCTTTGGATCGATTTTGGGACCCCATGGAGCCACTTGTAAGTGATAATAACACTTTATATTAACTATGTTAAAGTAAATACAAAAATGACATAAGCATATACCTTTTAGAAAAATAATTTTTACATAGGGTTATATATGTTATATTTTCAAATATAAATATTATTTAGAATGATAAAAGGATTTAAAACATAATGGTAGTTTATTTATAATTTTTAGACTTTGAATAATTAAATTTATTTATGACACAATAATGATGCAGTATTTTATTTATTAATGAAAGAATCAAATAATTGGTATTATAAATTTTAAAATAAATACTATTTTAATATTTTGATGAGATACATGAATTTTTTGGTTAATAACTCATGTTAGTATTTCTTAAATAAATTTTTTCCAAATAATAAAGTTGTTAAGACTTTAACAGAAATCAATTATTGAATAGTGTCAAAATTGACATAAATGAGTTTTTAAAACAAATATTATAATATTAATTGATATTATATTCTTAAAAATTTAAGGTTCTACCAAAGGACATATATAATGATACTTGTATCATTAAAGGACCAATTGGAGGTCTCTTGGAAGAATATAGTAAGTTTATTAACCATATAATATAAAAAGACACAGTGTATGGTAAATGTCAAACTAATTAACTAAGAGTTAAAACAAAAATATAAGGTTAATAAAGTGAACCAAACCTGTCTAAAAACTAATGGATGAGTTTTTTTCGACCTATCCCCACTTTATACCTTAAATAATACACTTTTGAGACATTATAGACCGAAAATAATTTTATTATAAAATAATATTTCTAGCTTTTCCTAAAGTGCCCCTCACCCCCCTTATAAAAGGGCACTAACCATTCTCTCAAATTCATACCCTCAAAGCCTTTTGGTTCGGCCAAACACTATCCAAATATTATCTAAACATCCATAGCTTAATACTAGAGGCCTTACTTTATTCAGAAAGCCAACATAAGAGGCCCTTTTGATCAAATCAGAAGGAAGAACCTGAAGAGGAGGTAATAATTTCACCACCCTCTTCCAAGTTACATTCTTCTTCCACTTATTCTTTATTTGTTATTTAAGTTATAAAATAATAATTCAAGTATCTTATATATAATATTATGTTATTATAAATATGGTACAACAATATTAAGTATTTTATCCATCCTTTGAATGACATGTCACCATATGTGCGTACGTACGACTTACCGTCTCCACGTCGTGGTGTAATTGTTATTTAAAACATTATTATGTGGATGGGTATGATAATGAAGTGTAATTCATGTAAATAATAAATATAACATGATAATGATTCCGTATATATGATATACCATCCAATTATATTTTAATTTAACATAAAAAGAATAATATTGTCGCTCGTGCGTACGAACAGACTACCGTCTCCACGAACGTGATGAGATTCATTCCCCATAGAATCCATTCAAGACCAATTCTCATTTGATGATTAAAAGTAATGTTTATGAACTTTATATAATTCTAGATATGAAAAAGATTCAACATATCCATAACAAACACGGCTTACAGAACAAAACATATAAAGGAAAATGAATCAGTTAACACCCAAAACAACAATAATACTAAGATGTTATTAACAAATCAATATTAAAAGATCATATATGATATCATATTTATTAATATGATTATTTTATAATTTAATAACAATGGCTTAAATATTATTCAAATGGTTAACCTACACTCGACCAAGGTAAAGTACATGGTAAAGGTTAATTTCACAATCACTTTATTATTCGAAGTTGTTTTTACGTAAGTATCTATTGGGACATATTTATTATCCATGTCCATGTTTCATAAAAGAGTTTTCAAAGGAATTACTTTTAAATTACTTTTTACTAAAAAATCATTTTAAATGTTTTAAATATTTATTCTTCTAAATTGTTCTCATTAAAGTCTATGTTTTCAAAATGGGGCATAAGGATTTATTTATATGGACATGAATGTTTTAAAAATGTAAATTACTTTCAAAAGTTTCGAAGTAGTATGGGACACATTGATTCAAAAATGTTTTTAAATGTCTTACATTCTAAACTGTGTGACTTTTAAATGTTTTCATGAAAAAGGGGTATTTCTCTCAAAGAGTTTTAGAAACAAATTTCATCTATGTGAAAATAATTTATTGGATTTAAAACTAGTTTTAATGTTGATTTATCATGATACAAAACATCCATATTGTATTGATGACTTTTTGATATGTTTCACTATGGATGGGTTAATTTTATACCATTCATGGTTTATGTAGAAAGTATTGAAATTTTGTATGCTAGTTTTAATATGAATGTTTATGTTATATTTAAACATGTTCATATGAGGAATGCATTGAACTTAGTAAGTGACGGGTGGAGCCCGCTATTTCTCCTCGAAGCATCGGTAGGTCTAATGAGACAAACTAGTGTCTTGGCATAAGACCTTGACAAAATCTTAGTTGTAGTCTTGGAACAAGGCCTTGACTATGTGGTTATGATAGTCTGGCATTATGCATTCCATCATTATGAAAGTGGTTATTGATATTGCTTGTGATTATTCGACTAGTATAATATCCATGTGAATAAGTAAATGGAATTATTTCATTTTATATTTTCCATATTATGTTGAAGTTCAAGTTTAAAAGTATTTTGTTTTAGTTGTACATTTCCTTTAATGTTTATGTTTATTTATGAATGTTTCCACTATATTGGTATCCTTATTGAGAATCTGAGCTCACCCCTTTCAATGTTTTAATTTTTCCCAGGATGTGAAGAATTATTTTAGGAATGACCTGTAGTGATATTATGAGGGGATATGAAGACATGAGGTTTTTGTAGTTTTTTATTCACATTATGATGTAATATAAGAATTATGAATATATCCAGTGATTCCAAGGATATTAAGCTAATCGTTCTTTCAAGACTTGATCTTTTTTTATCATGCCAATGTTATGTAATAAAGCACCGACTCTGGGTAACTGGAGTCGGGACGTTGTATTTTGTATCATAGGAAGTCTAGTAAAACACTCGGAAGATAGATTTAGATAAAATAGGATTAGAACACATAGCCCTAAGATAGATTTGAGGATTAGTATAGAATAACATCATAAAATTTTGGTATTGTAGAGATTTTTTGTGTTTTCCACGCAATACATCCCTGTCTGGATACGAGCAGGTAGAGGCAGCTCTAGCACAGATGTACCTAGGGGTAAAACCTGAAAACACTACTTTGAGCTAGACTCAAATGGGAACTAGTGCACAATAATGGGCCTTGCTGAACTCTTGGTTATGACACTCTCGGGGGATATTCTTATGATATTTCTCATTTTCATTACAAATCATTATTAATGGTTTATGAGTATATACTTTCTCAATGAAAATATCTTTATGATTATGGATTATATCCATAAACTGTTCGATTTACGTTAGGGATTTTACTAGTTTGTAATTATTCATTGCAATTCCTAAACTGACATAGTGTATTCCATTGTATAGAAATGGCGCCCGGTAGAAGGAATATAAACACCGGTAATACATATGATCTAAAGAGTAATAAGGATCATATCTTCCATGGTATTAAGACAACATTTAGAAGGTAAATAGTCTCTCGTGTTTTCTCAACATATGATGAAATATTATCATGTGTTAACAAGATAAGTAAAGAATTATCTGAGTCCTATGGATTTGAAGGGAAGAAAGAGAAGAAAAGCATGGAAGAGAGAAAGATGGATAAGGGGAAGAGGGAAAGGAGAAATTTTCCCATATATGATAACTATGGGAAGAAACACCCTAGAACTTTCCTGAAGGGAATGAGAGTTTGTTATAAGTGTGGAGAAAAAGGACACAAAGTACGTTACTACAAGGGTAAGAAAAAGGTTTCAAATGTACAATGCTTCGTCTGTAAGGAGTTAGGACATTACGCAAACCAATGTACAAATCATTAGAGTATGCCCCAGATGATGCAATTGGATAATAATCATGTTATGATACTACCTCAGATGAAGAAGAATGACTAGTGTTCTTATGTTGTTATTATAGGATTATTTCATTTGAGTGTTGTATCAATAATATACTGGTTATATGAATTATGGAAATAAATAACGATTGAATTTTAGTAATATTTTATTGGGTATTTGAGATTATATGGTTCTATGAAAAGTTAATTAATAGTTAGCTACACTTTTTGTAAAATACTTGGTTGAAGGAAAGGTAATACTTAATATGGTCCTGGTAATGAGGAAGTGATTTTGGAATAAGAGATGATTTATTTGAATTAATTATATTGGATATTCTTGACTACCTTGAAACTGATTAATAATTTTTCATTTTTGGAGTTCAAAACATTTTTGGATAGAATCATTATATCTAGTAAGGGATCATGAATGTAATCAATAAGGTTTTATGGTAATTTAGGATATTTCAGTATTTTAAAAGAATACATGATGAAGGTGTTCACATGTTATTACGCGACAAACAGGATCTTCACTGTGTTTAACTTCCTTATAAATTTTGTACTGTGAGTTTGGACAGATGTATTTTGGATAATTATAGATTGAGATTATTTTTGGATTGCCATAAAAGGACAACCAGAAGGACTTGCAGCAACATGTCGCGTCCGACAAGGTCGCGAGACTTAAACCCGCAACCGAAGGGTGACAAGGTTGTATCACCTACCACTGACCCATGTGATGTACTCGACTGAATAATTTAGTTTTTTTAAACAGTCTTGTAGATGAATTATAAATACATTTTTTGGAAACCCTATATGAATAGGATAAATAGAATATTTTTTAAGTTCAATTATCTTTTAGAGTGAAAGATGAGTTTGTGGTAGAAATTAGTGAAAGGATGGAACTATACTTGTCAAGTATATATATATATATTTATATATATATATATATATATCTTATCTTATTCTTTGAAGAAATTAATTCTTAAACATTAGGTAAGGGATCTTAAAACTAAAAATGTTTTATCCTAATACCTTATGTTTTTTTGAACCGGTGATATTTTAAATCATCATAGATTGATGGCTTTGAGGACCTCAATTATACAATTGTTTGTGACTGATGACCTCAATCACTCCCTATAAATATTTCATTTTTTTCCCACTAATTATGTGTCCTTAATTTCCACCAATGTTATCCAAATCAAGATCATAATTTTTTGGGGACCCTTTCTTTTCTCTTTTCCTCTTATTAAGACTAAATTTTATTATCCCAATTTCTGATGTGGGTTTTCCCACATAGATATTATCTGTTTTCAACCTTTTATTTTTGAAGAACAATTTCAAATTGTGAGGAAAAAATTTATTGAAGGGGGTATAATGTAAAAACCCAAGCTTCCACGGTACGCTTCTCTTTGAAAAATACAGTAGCGTGTGTTGTACGCAACTTCGAGTTCTAACACACACCACAACCAATCAATCTAGCCGTTATGAATATTAATACCCACTTTTTGAAATTTTATAAATTTTATCTTTCAAAATGGATATAATTTTTAGATTCAGAATATCTAAATTAGCTTACGGTGAATTTTATCACTTTTCTGATAACTTTCATATTTTGATGAATAGTGAAAATTACTAAATTTTAATTAAAAACAACTTTTTTAATAGAAAAAATTAATAGTGATTAATTATGAATTTGAGTGGTTTTAAAGTATATTTAGAATATGTTTTTACCATTTAATACAATTTTGGTCATTGTTTGTAATTTCACATTTAATCCGGACATAAACAAGTGCCAATCTTTTGAAATTTATTATTTCTTAAAAACATGCTTTTTTGTTTTGACAGCGAGAAGTAATTTTAAATTAATTTCTGCCACTTCTGTGTTTTGAATTTGGAAAAATGGATTCCATATTTCGAATCATTATGTCCAAATTGTGTAAATAGGAAAATCTTATTTTTAGTCATTTTGAATAATTACTTCGGTAAATATTTTATTTACCATGGTTAAAGGGTAAAGCTGGTAAATAATGATAAAAAAATAAAATTATAATAATATTAATTTACCATAAAAAGTGTCCTAACCCTATTTTTTGATACATTGCCGACCATGGGAATCTTTGGGTCGATTTTGGGACAACATGGAGCCACTTATAAGGGATAATGACACTTTATATTAATTAAGTTAAAGTGAATACAAAAATGACATAAGCATATATCTTTTAGAAAATCAATTTTTACATAGGGTAATATATGATATACTTTCGACTTTAAATATTCACTAGAAACCTAAAAATATTTAAAACATAATGGTATTTTATTAATAATTTTTAGACATTGAATAATTAAATTTTTATATGACACAATAATGATGCATTATTTTCCTTATTAATAAAAGAATCAAATAATTGGTTTTATAAATGTTAAAATAAATATATTTGAATGTTTTGATGACATCCAAGAATTTTTTGGTTAATAAGACATGTTAGGATTTCTTAAATAAATTTGGTTCGAATTAATATAGTTGTTAAGACTTTAACAAAAATCAATTATTGAATAGTGTCAAAATTGACATAAATGAGTTTTTAAAATAAATATTATATTATTAATAGATATTATATTATTAATTGATATTATATTAATAAAAATATACGGTTCAGCCAAAAGACTTTTATAATGATAAGTGTATCATTAATGGAACACTTGGGGGTCTCTTGGAAGTATATATATTATGTTTATTAACGATATAATATAAAAATACAAAGTGACATGGTAAATGTCTAACTAATTAACTAAGAGTTAAAACTAAAAGATAAGGATAATAATGTGACCCAGACCTGTCTAAAACCTATTGGTTGAGTTTTTTTCCACCTATCACCACCTTATACATTAAATAATATACTTTGGATCATTATAAACCGAAAATAATTTTTATTATAAAATAACATTTCTAGCATTTCCTAAAGTGCCCCTCACCCCCCATATAAAAGGGTACTCCCCCTTCTGTCAAATTAATACCCTCAAAGCCTTTTGGTTCAGCCAAAACCTGCCCAAATATTTTCTAAACATACCTCACTTCACCATAGAGTCCTTTCTTTAGTCATAAATTCATCTTAAGGAGCGCTTTTGATCAAATCAAAAGGAAGAACCCGAAGAGGAGGTAATAATCTCACCACCCTCTTTCATGTTCCTTTCTTCTTCCACTTATTCGTTATTTGTTATTTCTATTATAAAATAATAACTCCAGTATATTAAATATACTATGATGTTATTATAAATATGGTACAACCATATTTAGTATTCTATCTATCCTTGGAATGACATGTCACCAAACTTGAGTACGTACGGATTACCGTCTCCACGTCGTGGTGTAATTGTTATTAAAAATATTATTATTTGGATGGGTATGAAAATGATGTTTAATTCATGTAAATAATAAATATTACATGATAATTATTCTGTATATATTATATACCATCCAATTATATATTATTTTAACATAAAAAGAATGATATTGTCACTCGTACGTACATACGGACTACAGTCTCCACGAACGTGATGAGATTCATTCCTCATCATATCCATTAAAGGCTAATTATCATTTGATGATTAAAAGTAATGTTTAAAAACTTTATATAATTCTGGATATGAATAAGATACAACCTATCCATAACAAACACAACTTATGTAACAAAGCATATAAAGGAAAATGAATCAATTAACACCCGAAACAACGATAATACTAAGATGTTATTAACAAAGAAATATTAAAAGATCATATATGATATCATATTTATATATATGATTATTGTATAATTTAATAACAATTATTTAACTATTATACGGGAGGTTAACCTACCCTCGTCCAAGGAATAGTACAAGGTAAGGGTTAATTTCACAATCTCTTTATTATCTGAGGTTGTTTTTACTTTAGAATCTACTAGGACATATTTATTATTCATGCCCATGTTTCATAAAATACTTTTCAAAGGAATTATTTTTAAGGGACTTTTTACTAAAACATCATTTTAAATTTTTTAAATATTTTGTTATTCTAAATCGTTCTCTTTAATGTCTATGTTTTCAAAATGGTATTTAAGGATTTATTTATATGGACATGAATTTTTTTAAAATGTTAATTCCTTTAAAAAGTTTCAAAGTGGTATGGGACACTTTGATTCAAAAATGTTTTTAAATGTCTTCCTTTCTAAATTGTGTGACTTTGAAATGTATTCATGAAAAAGGGGTATTTCTCCCAATGATTTTTACAAATCATTTTCATCTATGTCAAAATCCTTTAATAGATTTTAAACTTGTTTTGAAGTTGATTTATCATGATACAAATATTACATATTGTATTGATGGTTTTGTGATATGTTTGACTATGGATGTGTTATTTTTATACCATTCATGGTTTTTGGAGGAAGTATTGACATTTCTTATGCTAGTTTTAATACATATGTTTATGTTATGTTTAAACCTATTCATATGAAGAATGAATTTGACTTAGTAATTGATGGGTGGGGCCCACTATAGCTCTTCGATGCATCGATAGGTCTCATGAGACAAACTAGTGTCTTAGCACAACGCCTTGACAAAATCTTATTTGTAGTCGTTGCACAAGGCCTTGACTATGTGGTTATGATAGTCTGGCATTATGCATTCCATCATTATGAAAGTGGTTATTGATATTTAATGTAATTATTCGAATATTAGAATATCCTTGTGAATAAGTAAATGGAATTATTTCATTTTATCTTTTCCATATTATGAAGAAGTTCAAGTTTAAAGGAATTTTTTTAGTTATACATTTCCTTAAATGTTTATGTTTATTTATGAAAGTTTCTGCTATATTTTTATCCTTACTGAGCATCTGATCTCACCCCTTTCAATGTACTAATTTTTCACAGGATGTGAAAAATTATTTTATGAATGACCTGTAGGGATAGTATGAAGGGATATGAAGGCAAGATGTTGTTGTAGTTTTATTTCTCTTCTTAATGTGATGTAAGACTTATGAATATATCTATTGATTCCAAGGCTACTAAACTAATCGGTCTTTCGAGACATGATTTTTTGTGATCTTGCAATGTTATGTAATAATGCACTGACTCCTGGTAACAGGGGTCGGGGTGTTACAATATTACCAAGTAAGGGTGAAGAAGGAGGATATCCCCAAGACTGCTTTTTGTACAAGATACAGGCACTATGAATTCATAGTAATGCCTTTATGACTCACTAATTCTCCATCAATCTTCATGAACATGATGAATTTTGTTATTAGAGATTACCTCAATAAATCATTAGAAGACTTTGAAGATGATATTCTAATATACTTAAAAACCAAGGAGGATCATGAGGAGAATCTATGAACTGTACTAGAGACCTTGAGAAAGTATAAGATCTATGAAAATTACAAAAAGTGTGAGTTCTAGTTGAAGGAGGTCTCATTCTTAGGCCATATCATCACAAGCCATGGGATATTGGTGTTTCCCTCAAAGATATCTGAAATAGATGGATGACCGAGGCCAACATCGGTAACAGATATCCGTAGCTTCGTGGGGTTATCTAGATATTATCACCGATTTGTGAGAAATTTCTCACAATTTTCAAACCCTCTTTCCGAGCTATCTTAGAAGGGAGTCAAGTTTTATTAGAGTGATGAATGTTAAGAGAGTTTCAAGAAGATTAAAAAGGGCCTTATCACTATGCTCATGCTCACTTTACCCACAAGTGGAGATTTTTTTGTGGAATTCCGCGATTATTCGAAGATGGGCATGAGCTCTGTGTTGATGCAAAATGAAAAATTCACTACCTTTGATTTAAGGCAATTGAATTTTCATGAGAACAACTATCAAACACATGATATGGATTTGGCTGTAGTGATATTCACTTTAAAAATTTTGCAGCATTATCTAGTTAGGGATAAGTGTAAAATATATACGGACCACAAAAGCCTCAAGTATATATTTACACAGAAAGAGTCACACATGCACTAATGAAGATGGTTAGAGCTAATAAAATACTATGACTTCTCAATCCATTACCACCCTGGGAAAGCGAACAAGGTGGAAAATGAACTAAGTTGAAAGGACCCCTCAATTATATCATTGACAAGAATTGAAAATGATCCAATCTACTTAGATTTGATGAATATGGACATAGGAATCATAAAGAATGGAACATAATCAATCCTTTAACAAAATATTTATCCACCCTCTCTTTTAGAAAGGTTAAAGGATGCTCAAAAGGATGATATGGGAATTTAGAAGAATGTGGAAACTATATGAAAAGGGAAATCCTCAAAGTTTAATGTTAATGAAGAATTAATTGTGATATTTGGGAAAATAATATGTGTTCCATGAAGTCTGGAGATGAAGCAGGAAATTTTGGATGATGAAAATTGTTCGAATTTCTCCATTCACCAAGAAACAAATATATGGATCTAAATCTACGAGAGAATTATTTGTGGGATAACATGAAGAATGAGATCACTGAGTATACATCGAAGTTACGAGTCTGTCAGGAAGTGAAGGCTGATAGGCATAAGTCTAAGGGGATGATGCATCCATTACCCATACCATCATGGAAATTGGAGAACATCACCATGGACATTGTCACCAGACTTCCAAAGACATCCAAAGGAAACAATGATATCTGGGTTGTTGTGGATTTCCATACAAAGACTGCACACTTCATTGCTATTCGGGAGGATTTCTCCCTGGATAAACTTGCACAGATATACATCTGATATGTGATAAGGCTACATGGAGTACCACTATCTATTGTATTTGATCGAGATCCATGATTCACCGATATGTTTTGTAAGAGTCTTCACGATGCTCTGGATACTTAGATGAACTTCAAAATAGCTTATCATTCTCAAACTAATGGCCAATCTGAGCGTACAATCCAAACACTTTAGGATATTTTTGATAGCATTCTCGATGGACTTCAAAAGAGGATGGTATCAACATCTTCATCTTGTTGAGTTCTCATACAATATAAGTTTCCACTCAAGCATCCAAATGGCTCCTTATTAAGCCCTTTATGGGAAAAGGTGATGAACACAGACGTTTTGGGATGAAGTTGGTGAGTGTAAGCTGCTAGGACCTGAAATGGTCGAAGAAATAGTGGAGAAGGTGAAACCCATTTTGCAGCATATCAAGCGAGGCCAATGTTTAGAGAAGAGTTATACAGAAAACCGTAGATGAGACCTCGAGATCAAAGTTGGAGACATGGTATTTCTATGAATATCACCATGGAAGATGGTCATGAGGTTTGCAATGAAAGGGAAGTTAATCCTAGGTACATCGGCCAATTCAAGATTCTTGATTGGGTCGAGACTGTAGCCTATCGACCAGCACTTCCACCTACCATGGCCAAAGTACATGATGTATTTCATGAATCCCTCTTAAGGAAGTACATACCAGACCCTTCACATTTTCTCTCTTTAGAGGTAGTACAATTAGAGAACGATCTTTCTTACGAGGATCAAGTAGTGAAGATCTTATATCGTAGAGAAAAAGTTCTATGAAATAAGAAAATGCCCCTCATCAAGGTGTTGTGGAGAAACCACACGTTTGAAGAAGTGACATGAGAATCAGAGGAAGTGATGAAGAAGAGTTACCCACATCTATTTTAGTGTAGGAAATTGAAATTTCGAGGCTAATATTTTGTAAGGGGGGAAGATTGTAACGACCCAAAAATTCATTAATGAAAATGATTCTTGATATAATTAATTGTCTTATTATGTAAAATGGTTATATAAAATATTCACTTAATTGGTTATATGTTTTTGGATTTTAAAATAACATTACGAATTGTGACCGTTTCTAATATAGCCATTGAACAATGATCAAATGATTAGTATAAATATAAGGCTTTAACTATCCAATTTACTCAGAAAAAGGATGTGATGGCCTCATCCAGTAGACTTGCCCTGTATGAATCCCATTTTTCATACTAGTGTTATAAGGGGTTTTATAACCAGAATGTAGTACAATGATAATGTACTCTTTTTTGTACAGATAATATACATTAATTGTTACTTTGTAAATGAGTATTAAAGAAGAAATAGTATTTATAGTTAATATTCAATTAAGAAATCTATTTTGATGAATTAATGGATTTTTTAATTAAATAATCTTTTAACAAATATTATTATTAAATTACTTTTTATGAAAATATAAATGGTCGTGTAATTTTTATAATACAATTGCAATTTTTATTAATGTTTGAGAGCTGTTTTTGTCAAAACCCATGAATTTTTTATAAATGGACGTTTTTATTTTGAATGAAAAAATTCACATATTTAGAAAATTATTTAGATACAATGAATATTATTTTTGGAATCGGGATGTCAAAATTATCCAATGGTGATTTTTTCATAACTTTCTGAGATAGTGGAAATTTTCGGTAAAAAAATAAATACCGTTTAAATAAATAATGTGTTTTGTGACATCATAATGATGCAATAATGATGTAATAAAAGACTATAAACATTATTTTCGGCCATTATATGTTTTACCATAAATGTATTGTTATTTTTGGTTTGTTTTATTTATTTTACCAAGCCTTAATGGACCTTACAAGACTTATAATACATTTTAGATTTTTAAATTAATTTCCTTGAGTGTGTGACTCACCTCTACATAAGAATCCCTATTATTTTAAATCTTTAGTCCATTGGCATTATAAGATATTGTTTTCCACTCATTTTTCAAAAACCATGGGCAAAACCCATGTGCTTTTGTTTGGTTTTTATTAGATTAAAGTTCGATATTCTAAACCTAAATAATAAAAAAATTTCTCATCATTCATATATAAGCCCAACCAATCTCCCACTTCCTCTTCACTCAAAGCCTTTAGAGTTAGTCCAACCTCTTCCCTTCACTATCTAGAATCCTACCATGGCACCCCAAGCTCCCATGAAGCATCTCTCAAGCCTCCCCAAGCCTTTGGGATCATACTTACAAGTAAGGGATTTGTTCCTTTCTCATTGCATCTTAGTTTCTTAATATTGTTATGCCCTTTTATTTTCAATTATAAATGTTGGAGTATGATTTCACACCTCCCACATACTACCGTATTTATTTTTTAATGATGATAGACCCCTTTATCTGTCATTAATTCCTCCCATGTACACCTGTTACCATGCCAAATCTCGTACAGAATTTCTCTCTCCTCATTTACACACAAACAAGTTTTTTTGTATTATGAATATAAATTACATTAATAAAGTTGGAACATGTATTTATATGACCCCATTACAGTACATTTCATGTTCATATGATGATAAAACCATTTCTCCTTCATCAACCATTTTTATAAAGTCTTATGTCACACCGTTATGCTGCCTAAATTTCACCGTAATTTTCCAAGTTAAATACTTGTGTATTGAATACCATGACCATTTATCTATCAAGTTTATTTACCTTTATGAACATTTACTTATTGATGGAATAGTTTAATTTCTGAATTGCAAATTCCTTTATTGTGGAATAAATTATGATGTTTAATGAATCCATGTTGTATGATCTTGGGGCACACATATGCATGAAATGAAATGTTTAAGAAGGGTGTGCCCTAATAGTGCTCCAATACATTGGGTAAAGATTAGTATCATGATACGTCAAGTTCAATGAGATTTTACTCATGATATTTCAATTAAAATGAGGGTTTACTCATGCTCTATGTTCAATGAGCCTTGCCTCATGCTAATTTTATGTTAAGTGTTGTCACCACATTTCCATGTTATGATAATCATGCTATATATTTCCTTTATGTTCATGTTTCATTTATTCTCCCTTTATATGCCTATTTCCTAACATGTATTGTATCATTAATATTAGTACTTTTTTACTCCCTTATTGGACTTTATATATCACCTTTGTCTTATGAATGTCCCCATATTATCCCATGCAATGCAATGTACAAGGGAATGCAGTGGTCATGGAATAGAAGTTTTCAATAAAGACGTCATGTTTCAACTTTTAAGTTGTTATGTATTTTTCTTAATTTCACAGGGACACTGGACCTATCAACCATCTATTTTGTATCATGTATAGATTTTATGTAATAAATCATGTTTATGTTTTTAATAAAAATCAGGTTTGTTATATGTTAGCTGATTTTAATGACATATGTACACTCTTCAGTGTGACAGTAATCCTTTAAAAGTTCATCTAGATAATCAAATAAATTTGATAATTCAACTGACCTATAATGATTTTTTTGGGATAGTTATTCATCAAGTGGTAGACAAGCCTACTACTTTCATTCTATCTTCATAATCATTTAATGAGTTTTTTTTAAGTAAATTTGTTTGATATCTTAAGGATCGATCAAGATTCCAGGAAGATTCTCCAAAAGTAGACAAGTGTTTTGAAAATTGGTTTTCAAATATTGTTGGTGAATCAAAATGATATCATTGTTGTTGTACAATCAATTCCTCATCCTAATGCATCCTCTTCTATTAAAGAAGAAGAAGAAGAAGAAGAATCCACTACATCGGGCCCCAACCCAACCTTTTAGAAACATTCCTTATATTCATTTGTGTATTGTAACCTATTTTCAAAGAATTGTATTTACAATTAAATTCACATTACATTATATTTATTTATTTTAGTTTTATTTAGTTTTATTTTTATATTATTTATCTACAATTTTTTACTTCCATTTCTAAATATATTTATCTTTTTCCTGTTACAATAACTATTTATTTCAGTTTAGTGAAAAATTTACATTGATTTGTAATGATTTTATTTCAAATTTCATTTTGATATCACAAAAATGGGGGGAAATTTGGGTAAACAAACACTCTTAATTTACAATTATATTTTTCTATAATTGAAATAATACTATGAAATTGAATTAATATTGAGAAAAATTAATGATTTCTTGAAAAATGATTACAAATCCCATACTTTATGCAAATTATATTATGGGTTTTATGATAATAAAAATGGGGATATTTTTGGGAAAGTATTTTCAGAAAAGTACTCTAAAATATATGTTGAATTTTAGGCTCACAAATTCCATTTTTTGTTTTTTGATAAATTTTCTTTATGTATTTTCCAAGAATTTATATCATGTTTACTTATATCTTTTTAATGGAATACAATTCTACAGGATGTGTTCTGTAAACTCTATCAATACCCTATGATTTGTAAATGAACATATTGATCATTATCACTATTCTACACTGAGAAATAAATGTATGGGCCAATAACCATATTTTTGACTAAATGTATTGATCGATAATCCTATGATTTAATAAACACGTAGAATTAAAATTCAACGATGAAGTTTGGAATCATTGTTCATTTCCTACACTAGAAGGATGAACGTATGGATTATTATCCCTAATATACAAAAAGTAACCCTGAACTACACAAAGGAAACCTATGATATGAAAATGAACCCTACACTACACAAAGGAACCCTATGCTATTGTGTTACACCCAACATTGGTCAATTCAATATCAGATATCAAAATCCACTATTTTAACTGAGATTTCTACATCAGACTTATTGGAAATAAATATTTATTGAAAGATAATTTTCAAACGATTCATAGGGTATTTTTGATTGATTCAAAGAATTATATTAAATAGAATAAATCACTCTAATTTATAAGGTAAGTAACGATTCTCCTGAAAGATTTAGTTTTAATATTTGTTTCCCATTTGGCATCATTCTTGGATTTGGTCAACCGAAAGAAGGATTTATATATGATACAATCATTTTCTAATATGATACATAGAGAGACAGATACATTGTGATTTGTTTCAATATAAAAATATGAATACTTTCTGTGAATATATTTTTTAGATCTTCTGCAAAGAACGATTGACACTGTTATTTTATAGAAGAGGTTACACCTTAAAAGTTCAATATTTTTCAACTTCGAACCACTATAAAACTACTACTGGTTTTTTCAATATTATTAAAGATAATTTGAAACCAATATCCCTTCAATGAAATTATTTTTTGAATACTTTATTCTTTGATTAATTAGATCTTCATTCTATCAGTTGATGTTACAACTGTGAAGTTCAACATATACCCTCATGAAATCAAAATATTTTGATTTGTTATTGTTTCGATTGCTAAAACTCAATCGTGGTGGAGTGTCAGCTTCTCGGTATAAGATGTGATTTTTTTGGTTCCCTATAAAAGAAATAGAAGGCTCTATTTATCCTTTTTGTAATGGTGTCAACTACCTGTACTCACTTTTGGATTTGAAGGTCTTATAATAAGAGGAATTTTCAAGTAAAAATTACCAAGCATATAGAGAGAGTGTTGGTGGAGTATACTAGGGGATATTTCTTCACCAAACCACTAAAAAAGTTATTGTTTCCTTCTTTTCTAGTTATTTACTTCCTATAGAAGAGAAAATTTAATATCGACATTAATCACAAAGAAAAGGAAAAATCCAAAATCAGCCAAGATTTTAGAAAAGATAAAATTCATCCCCTCTTCTGTATATTTGTATTATTTCAACCTAAAATTTCTTTTCTTACATGAATAAATTTTATTAAGAGAGGATCTTATAAAATAGGTTTTTTAAAAAAATATATTTTAGAGAATGAAAAAGTCGATAAAATGAATATATAAAATAAAACTAAAATAATATTTTTTTAATGAAATGAGAATTATTTTTTTAACATGTTAAAAGAAAAGGAACCAAATATCCAGTTAAAGTAAAATTAAATATAAATAAAACATTTAGCCTCAGTTATTATATATGAATAAGTTGTTGAAATAATTATTTTTTAAAATAATAGAAGAACTGATAATAAATATTTTGTGCTGGGAGCTCTGTTAATTCCAACTCAATAAATAAATCCTCATAACCCAAACATTAATCCATGGATGGTCTATTTCTTAACAAAAGAATGTATTGAAGGCAATGTCTTTATCATCCCACTATTTAATTGTTAACCCATTTCATGTTTTCTTTAACATCCATGTACTACAAAATTATCATTCATTATCTGGAGTGCTTGAAATAATTTTAATTAAATTTATCAAAATTATAAATATATAAAATATTGTATCATTATGAATAAAAATATTATCTTTCGGTGGTCCAAGAAAAAATTAAGGGTTGTTTGTTTCAATTTACATTTTTTTGATAAAAAAATTATCATAACAAGTAAACATTAGTATAATAATTAAAATTCATTGAATTATGATAGAAAATAATACTTATAAATCCTCCCTAATTAATCATGGATCAAATTTATAAGATTATAATTTTTTAATAAATAAAAAACATGACACTCCAAAATAATATACCACTCATTGGTGTCAAATCCATGATTATTTTTCTTAAAATAAATTGATAAAAAATCATAAGATAAAGATAAATTAATGGTTTTTAATCAATTTATTGAATGTTTTATAACAAATAATATATCACTTAATGGTGAAAAAATTTATATAACTTCTCATGACAATTTTATTGACTATTCATTGACAAAAATAGATTATTTAATCCACCACGTATCATTCAAATAAAATAAACTACCTAATTTACATAAATGTTATTTACATAAAGAATCAATGCATCAATCTATACATGGCTTAAAAATTTATACATTTTAGTGTAAAATTGATACTTTTAACAAATGCAATAAATTTTATGTATCTAATCAATGTATTATTGAAAATCCAATAAATAAATTTATCATTCACCAACATGGATTCCATTAATAAATTAATGATTAAATTATAAACAAATCACATTTTAATTAATTATCCATTAATGTGTGTAAACATTAATGAATCAATATATATAGCTGAATCATTGGTTTATTTAATTTATACAATGAATAGTAATTTTT
The DNA here is from genome assembly GCA_963277665.1 of Viscum album. Lineage (NCBI taxonomy): Eukaryota > Viridiplantae > Streptophyta > Magnoliopsida > Santalales > Viscaceae > Viscum > Viscum album. Next base: position 1,643,013,159 of record OY728165.1, read on the forward strand.
TTTCAAAAATTGGAATTTATCTTTCTCCCGCATGGATCACATTAATTAATTTATAATAACATGAAGTATGAAAAGTTTATTGAATAAAATCTCATTATATACAAATATATGAAACATTAACATCGCAGATATAATATTTGGTAGGAAAAATATTCATACATATGAAAATAATTATATAAAAAATAATTGAAAAATAATTATATAATAATTTAAATTTAATATATAATTATAAGAAATTTTATACCATCACAAAATGAATTCAGTGATAAACATTTTCAAAGTGACATCATTAGAAAAACAAATCTTCAATAACAATTTCATATACAATGTTTACATCCCACACTAACTAAATAAATCAAAAACATTATCCAAAATTATATCGATTTAATTCTGAATAATTAATTTCAATGCATAGGAAATAAAGTATGAAATGATGAACCATGGTAATACATATATGAATTACAATGTTTACCTCAAATATCATGTGATGAATCCAAGATGGCAGTTAGATCACTATTAGCAGTAGAGAGGGGATGGTTGTAGTGACTGGGACCAAAGTTTGTGGTGACAATGGTTTTGGTAGGGAAATGATGTGGGTCAGAGAAAGGAAAGGGAAGGGGGATGGGTGTAAGAGGTGGCTTGGTAGGGGGAGTGATGAGGGATATAAAAGTTGGGTAGTAAGGGCAGATGGGTTGTGGTTTCTTTGGTTTGGGAGGGGGAGGGATCGCCCCATGGGTGGAGGGATGGCTGGAAACGGCAGAGAAAGGTTAGATGATGGTGTTGAGGGTATCGAGGTGGGTAGGGAGTTGGGCGGGGGTGATAAGTAGCCTCATTTTCAAGGGATATTGATGGCCTTTGGTGGTCTCCCATTTCGAGGTGTGCAACAACCCCCATTTCCAGTGTGATTTTTAATTAATAAGTGATATGAAAATTTTCCTCAATTTCTCCCTCCCCTAATAGTCTTATCCAGTCATAACTGATTGGTCCCTAACCATTAACAAATTTTTTTTAATAAAGATGAGAATATATCATTTAGAAAAACTAAGTATTGATAAATTAGAATAAAACTTCCTTTAATTTCATATGAAAACCAATGTACTAATTCCACAACAACATAATGAAAATAAAAAATAAAAAAAGTAATCTACTCATCTATATAGACTGATCCACCATCGCTTCATGAACCTATAGGTTTATGATCCTCTTTATAGTGAAAATAGGCTCTTATTTTTAACCAAATGGCTTTGATATATATCTTATAATTTTTCTCATTCTATATCATATTTTATCTTATTATCTTTATATATCTTTACTTAATTCTTTTGGCCTCATCCTCACTCAACAATAATGGTAAATATGACGTTCATGAGTCCTATCCAATCTCTCATATGATAAATCTTTTATATCATATAGGGAGACATATTTCCAAACTGATGTATATATATGGATATAACTTATGAGGTGTAGACAAGGGGTGTGACAAAAAATTCTATATCAATGACTATCGCACATGGTTGGGATGCAACATAGATAACTGATTCCTTTGAAGGAGGACAATGTAGTGCCAAACACAACCTCGCAGATGTAGATCAATAGAGGCGATCACAACAACAAAAACGTAGAAAAAACAAACAAGTATTTATTTATTGAACTGTAATTAATATTACATCACAAAACATACACTACTTATATGGATATAAATGTACAACAGAATAAACTAGGAAAAAATAAAACAAAAATACAAGTCCACAAATTCAGTGTAGTAGGTGTTGCTCAATCCTCTGAAGCCACACATGGCTAGTAGTGAACATTGAATTTCTTTCATCCATCATGTCAATAGTGAAGGTAGTTTTCTTCTAAGGAAATCCGAGTATATACATCCAATATCCTTGTCCTTGAGCCTCTTCTAAAAAACCCACTGCCATGGTGCTTCACCAGACCTCATCGCATCCTCTTGTACTCTATCTGAACATTATTCACTTCTTCATGTATTCCGAAAGTGAGTACCTCTTATCGAAAAATCTAATAACATAAAAAATATCATATATTTCTTTGTTCATCCACGGTGTAAGAGTTCCTTGGTGATTTAGCCTCCAATAATGAAAAATAGACCCCCTTCCATACCAAGGATCTCCATTCCACAGTGCGTCTCCATGCCAAAACATCACATTTATGCACTTCCCATGAAACTTACATGGAACCTTCTTCAAACTCACACAACAACGTCTTGCGGCATGACACTACCCATATATTGATAGCCACTTTAAAAAAAACTCTCGTCCTTTATGTAGACCTCATCTTACCTTCAAAAAACACCCATTGGAGATTCTTTATGTAGCTCTTCCAATGATGGTGTCTACATTGAATGGTCATATTCATACCCTCACAAAGACCAACCTTAGAACCCTTATACAAAAATCCCAGGACACTTGGGTTGCTTGAATTGAATCCCACATATCATGTCCATAGTGCAATGAAAATACCTACATATCAGCATCAATCTATGTATCAACTCCATCCGGATACTATGGTGGAAATGTTTTTTTTGTTGCAGATTCAGAGTTTTTGTAATGTGTTTTTCAAAAAAAAAATTATGTGTGTGTTGGTCAAAAAAAATTCGAGGAATATGTGTGAAAGGAGATAATTTTGCTTCCTCCTTTAACCTATAACACCAAAAATACTATTTTAAATACTATTTTTAAATATATTCAAAAAATTTATTTTTATTATGTTTTTGTATATATATACATATAACAAAAAATATCAACAAAATTTTTATACTATTTAATATCCAGTAGTACTACCATTACAGTATTCTAGATTCTAACAAAAACCCTCAACTAGGTCTCCCTTTTATAAGGGGGATTTCCCTTGAAATCATTCTGCATTTCCAATGTTGGATTGATGTTCTCCCTTTCCTGCACAGAACATTCTACATTTTAGATGTAGGATTCAGAATTGTTTCGAGTACATGGTTTTGAAAGACAATAAAGTATAAACTATAAAACCAATATAAATTAAACTTAAAACACTGATTAAAAATATAATAAATAGTTGAAAATAAAACAAATTTCATAATAAATGTTGATGAAAAATATTGTATACGCTTTCAAAGACTCATACATGAACCATAAAAATGTTTCATGTATGTTTCATTGAAAGCATATAAAATATAAAAAATAAGGCCAATATAAATGAAATTTAAAACATGGATTAAATATATAATAAATAGTCCAATATTAAAATATTTTTTTAAAAGACTTTGATGAAAAATAATTTATAATCATTCAAAGCCACCAACATGAAACTTAAAAATGTTTTCAATATATGACGTTGAAAGCTTATAAAATATACAATATAAGACCAATATAAGTGAAACATAAAAAATATATAAAAAATATAAGAATTAGTCAAAAATATTAATTTTGTAATAAAATTTGATGATAAATAATTTATATGTTTTCAAAGCCACCAACTTGAAACATAAAACCAGTTCAAGTATAAGACTTTGAAAGCCTATAAAATATAAAATATAAGACATATATAAATTAATATTAAAACATGGATTATTCATGTAAGAAATAAATGAAAAAGAAAAAAATATAAATAATGTAGATAAAAAATAATTTATAAGCTTTCAAAACCAGATACATGAAATATAATTTTTTTTTAAGTATGTGGCTTTGAAAAACTATAAAATATAAACTATAAGATGAATATAAATGAAACATAAAATATGCATTAAACATATAATAAATAGTTAAAAATTAATTAGTTAGTGAGTAATATAATTATTCATAATATAATTATTAATTATAAAATACTGAATTAGATAATTAGTAATACAATTACAAATTATTAATTTTTTATTATATAATTTAATTAATTAATTAGTAATATCATTATTAATTATATAATAATAAATTAGTTAATTACCAATATAATTATTAAGTATATAATATTTAATTTGTTAATTAGTATTATAATTATTAATTTTAATTATTCTTTATAATTATTGATTATTAATTATTAATTATTAATTACAAAATAACTAATTAGTTAATTAGTAATATATTAATAAATTATATAAAAAAAACTAGATTATTAGTAATATATTTTAATATTTAATTATTAATTATTAATTATTAATTTTATAATTATTAATTAGTTAATTAGTAATATAATAATTAATTATTCAAAAATTAATTAGTTAATATGTAAAATAATTATAAATTATAATTATAAATTATCATTATTGCTTATTGTTTATTAATTATTATTTATATAATAATTAAGTAGTTATTAAGTAAAATAATTATTTATTGTAATAATTTATTTTCTATTGTATAATAATTAATTATTTTATTAGTAATATAATTATTAATTATATAATTAATTATTATATAATTATTAATTATATAATTAATTATTATATAATTATTAATTATATAATTAATTATTATATAATTATTAATTAGATTGTTAATTAACTAATTAATTATTATATAATTAATAAATAATTATTAATAATTATAATGAATATTTATAGTTAATAAGGAGAATGGATTGTCGGGAGCTCCCAATTGGAAATGGCTATGGTTCGCCACCACTTCGTCATTGTTGTCACGTTGTCATCATGCTCGAGGAAGTCTGCACCGTCATCAAAGTGGTTTGGATCTTTTCATCACCCTCCCTCCACACTATCATTCGTCCGCTACAGGATCTCGATCTCACAGTCACGGGCCTTCCACTACACCGTTGCGATCCTGGCTTGTGCCTTTGTTGTCAGACACAATGCTGTAAGCGAAGACGAAGGTCGACGGGCTTACGATCTGGTCAAGCGGCCTCAGATGAGTGTCATTCATTAGATCTGGTTTTTCATTCTTCCGTTCTTGTCACAGTGGGTTGGGGTCGAAGGCCTGCTTCAGGTTTGTTGTTTGTGTTGTCAGATCAAGATCTCATGGTAGAGGAGTTCCTTGTTGTTGAGCACGTCGACTCTCAGAAGCTGTTTGCTGATGATTTCAGGCCTCAAACTCATCATTCCCAAGGATTTATTTCATATGATTCCAAGGTTGATGATCTACACCAATCTAAAGTGGATCTTCTCTTCACTTAGGGAAGTGATGGTATTATAGAACTGATTTTTCAATGTTGTAATTATGCATCGATTCGTGCAAATCAGGATGTGATTCATGAGTGGTTTAATAGTTACGAGTCTTCCATTATAGCGAGAATGGAACTACACTTGAGTCAAAAACCATTGAATTTGGAAGATCTGGTTCAAAGTCTCTCTAATTCAAGATTATTCCATGTGTTGAAGTGCATTCCAGTAGGTCGTGGTCATTTTCACATTCTCTTTCTGTCATATGAATGCAAGAAGAAGTCATCGGGGATGAGATTGATTCCCCTCAAGCCTAGAATGATTTGACTACAAGACAAGAACATGAGCTTTAATCCCTTCTCCACCCCACAAAAAATCCCAGGTATGGGTTAGAATTTATGCATTTAACTGGGTTTGGTCGCATCCTTCCATCCACTTTGATATTAAATTTGCAATTTTCATGCCAATTAATCTTAAATGTTCCACTTAGGAATCTCATTTTTGTTTTTATGCACGGTTCTTGGTCAAAGAGTATCTTTTTTTCTCACATTGAATATGTGGTTTTTTCTACCACTGATTATAAATTTGATCTTATTATTTAATAATAGAACCTTCCCCCTTTTTTCAACGGATGTAAATCCATAAGAAAATTTAGAGATAAATGTCATCAAAATTTCTAGTGTAACATTTTCAAGGATAATGAGAATATCACTATAGACAATAGGAGTCGTATCAAGGGTAATGTGAAGGCTCCCACATCGATTTCAATGCCCACTAAGAAGAAGGATGAAAATGATCGTTTTTGGATATTCGTGGTAAGGGACTATCTCAATATTATCATACTAATTCATCTGAGTTTCATGATACTCAAATGAAGTAATGCTCTTGGGTGGACCATGATGTAGAAGGTTCTTCTCGTCTTGATCCAGATACTATTCTTATTTCAGCTTGTCAATTAGGGGTGAAGATCTCACCCTCTTATTATGATATGGCTTTGGATTTTATGAAGACAGCTTATAATGACACAAATAGTTCACCTAAAGGAATAATGGACACTGTTGAGGATCGTGCTAATCACCCTGGCTCTATCGGTAATGGGGAACCGAATTTTGTTGTTGTGAAGAAGTTATCGTAGCATGATGATGATTTCCAGCCAAAGGATTTGGTTGTTTTTTATAGGGACTCTGGTTGCTTAGATCATGAGTCAGACAAGATGGATTTTGTTAGAGAAAATGAGTAAGATGATGTTTCCACAAATTATGATGACTTAGATCTTTCCGTTGAAGAAAACGTTGATATGGAATTGTCCCATGAGAAATATTTGAATTCCTCTAGGAAAGGTAAGGATATGTTGGTTTCCCCTTCACAGATTAGGGGTTTGGTGCAACAAAGGCATCAAGGGTCTATGCTGGAACCCCCAAGTATTGATGTTGTGGTTCCCCTAAGCTAGTAGAGTCGGGAGGGTCCTGGAAACATTCCAAGACTTGGCAGTAGGGTTGACATTCAAAAAAACCGTGTTTGTGGAGGTGGTCATGATTAGTTGACTGGTGCATGAGGGAATGGCCGATCGGTTAGGTCTTCCTCCAAAGGGTTCTCATTGGAGTAGAAAAAGCTCACATAGATGTATTCTACGCTTTTCAGTAAAAAGACTCCTTAGTCAAAGTGTGATAATATTGATGATGCAAATAATGTTGATCATGATTATGAGAATTATTATGTTCTGGAATTGTAGTTTTTCTTTTAGATGAGGGCACGATGCTTTGTTTTACCATGTCCTTTCTCATTCCTGTCACTTTTTTCATTATAATAATTTTTTAGGCAGATGCTCTCCTGTCTCCTGAACAATTTGAGTAATTATAAATAATAATTATATTACTAATTAACTATTACAAAATTAACAATTATATTACTAATTAACTAATTAATTAGTATATAATGAATAATTATATTATAATTAACTAATTAAGTATCATATAATAAATAAATATATTATTAATTAAGTAATTAATTATTATATAATTAATTATTATATAATAAAAAATATACTATGAAATAATTATTATATAATTAAAAATGATATTACTAATTAACTAATTAATTATATAATTTTTAATTAATAATCCTTAATTATATTAGTAATTAACTAATTGATCATTATATAATTTATAATTATATTATTAATAATTATATTACTGATTAACTAATTAATTATTGAATATTTTTTATATGTTTAATCTATGTTTTAAGTTTCATTTTATTCGTCTTATAGTTTCTATTTTATAGTATTTCAAAGCCAAATACTTGAAATTTTTTTATGTTTCTAGTTTGTGGTTTTGAAAGATTATAAAAATTTTCTCACCAACATTTTTTACGAAACACTATTTAATTTTATCTATTTATTTTATGTTTAATCCATGTTTTAGGTTTCATTTATATTGGTCTTATAGTTTATATTTTCTAGGCTTTCAAAGTTATATACTTGAAACATTTTTATGTTTCATGTTGTTGGCTTTGAAATCTTATAAATTATTTTTCATCAACATTTATTACAAAATAATTTTTATTTTCAACTATTTTTATATGATTATTCCATGTCTTAATTTTAATTTTAATTTTTTATACTTTATATTTTATATGCTTTTAAAGCCACATACTTGAAACATTTTTATGATCCAAGTCGGTGGCTTTGAAACCATATAAATTATTTTTCACAAACATTTATCATGACATTCATTTTATTATAAACTATTTATTGTTTGTTTAATCCATGTTTTATGTTTCATTTATATTGGCCTTATATTTTATATTTAATAGTCTTTCAAAAGCACGTACTTGAAACATTTCTGAATCTCACATATGAAATGAAGAATGTTCTGCAAAGGAATTGGAGAACCTAAATCCCACATTGGAAATGCATATTGATTTATAGGGAAAGCCCTCTTATAAAAGGGAGCCCAGGATCAAGGTTTCTATTAGAATAAAGACTTCTGTAATGGAAGTTATATTGGATATTAAATATCAGAGAGATTATGCTGAATTTTGTTTTCTATTTATATATATATAAACAAAAAAAATCAAAAATAATTAATTATATAGAAAATAATATTTAAAATAGGAGAAAATGGGTTTTAGGTGAAAGGCGGCACGTGCGTTGTTTCCGTACAGCTTACTCGAATGGCGGTAGTGCACCTGAAGCCTTTCACAACTATTTTTTGAAAACAATTTGACCTAAACACATTTAATATTTTTTTTGAATAAACACATATTAAAGAAAACATGCACATTCATATTCTTATTTTAAGTAAAAAATTGATCTCTTTTGGTTGGTGATGTCCAAACTACAGCTTAACATAATGCTTTACTGAGTAGGATTTCGCCCCATGGAGATGATGCGACCCTAGTTTTATACGGAATTATTTTTATAAAGTTAGAATAGTGCCTATACTCGACCGTTACAAATCAGTTATGAAGTGGGGCTCTATCCATGTAAAAAATGTAGGGGAAGCCGATTAAGAAAAGATGAGAGTAGACCCAATTGATGCGGTTTAGCCCAGTAGTTGTAGTTTTTGAATATAATATTATTCTATTAAAATTCGAATTTATGGCCTTCCACTTCATTGGGTGTGCACTTGAGATACCAACTATTATTTATATCTCATTTTTGAATTAGATGAGATTCAAAGATAGACTGTAAAAGAAAGAAAAAAAGGAATTAACCATCAGATAGATATATGATCAGAGTGAACCATGTGGTGTAACCCCTTGGAAGGATTCTTGGACACCACCATTTTTCGGTTGTGGGCGGCAACGAGTAGATACAAAATTAAGTAGTGCATTGAGGTGTTGCAACGATTTCGTGTGTTCTGTTTTTATCTCTAATGGGTGAGTTCTTGTCACTAGAGGGTTATTCATGTTTATTTATGATGGTGTTGAGTCCGAATCGGATCAATACCTGGATAATTATTCAATTACGACAAAATTATTACTAGAATCTACCATATAAATGAAACAAAAAACCAAACACCATAAAATAATTGAGGGAATATATTTTAACATGCAATAAACATTCGGATGCAGTAGATTAAAAACCATGAGGAAACTCTGAGTGAATCCATTACGAATCCATGTGTACATAGAATCCAATTAGAAGCTCAAACATTAATAAAAAATATTGAGTAGAAAAAATTTGTAAAATTCACACACTACTACAGATATTCTTGTTAACAATGCACAAAAAATCCTTAAAAAACACTAAAAAAGTGATGTTGTCCTCAACGTAGTTATTGGGGGTCCCCTTTATCAGCACATTCATTAGCAATGAGAAAGGCTATACCTACTATGTTGTGTTGTTTTTATAGCAACATAATGTATTGAATACCTATAACCAGTATGAAAAATATATAATTTGATTGAAATAAATGTTAAATCACAAATACATTAAAACACTACTATATTAATTTCAAACAAAGTCTTTTATAATTAAATTTACAATTATTATGAAAAAACATTTAAAAACATTAATGTGTCATCTTCTTTGGAACCCATTATCCCCTCTCAAAAAATTCCACCCATGGTATCATTTTTGAAAAAATCACCTCAACCTGAATAAAAGAATCCACATATATAATAAAATAAAATCTATTTTTAATATTATAAAGAAATAAAGTAAACATTTATACGAATGAATACATTAATAAAATGTCAATTTTAAATAAAAAATAAGAATTTGGAGTTATACCGTTCACACCGTGTGTCCACTAATACACATATGGCATTTAACAATAAGAAAATTGGATTTTAGTAGAGTTACAAAAGAATTGTTAATCACAACGATGATAAGGTGGGGTCCCTGTTATCAGTGCTAAAAATCACTAATCAAGGCCTTTCCAACTATAGTGTGTTGTTTATATAACTCCACACCTAGAAGAAAATTTATAATTTGAATAACACACACATAAGAAAGATATATATATATATATATATATATTTATTTATTTAATTGACACAATGAATAAAAAATTTCCACCCATGGTATATATAAAAAACACTAATATTTACATTTCATGAAAAATATATTACATAATTACATTTTAAATTTTCCAACAAACATTCTAAAAAATTAATATTTTATATTTTGACACCCATGATTCCCTCCAAAAAATGACTTCCACTGGTATGAGTATCCGAAAGAATCATCTCATCCCAATAAAAATATTCCACTTATATAAGAAGAAAAATATAATGTTAGTAATACTATAAAGAAATAAATTAAAAATTAATATACACAAACACAATAATAAATTGTCAATATTTACTTAAAATGACACATTTAGGGTTATACTGGTCACACCATGTGTTATATTAAGGTGGGGTTGATTAATAAATGTTACAAATGGTTATGTATCATTTTTCTAAAATATCAAAATAATATGAATGTTTTTTCTCAGTTTTGAGTAATACACTTTTTCATTTACTAAAATTAATATCCATTTTAAATAATGAAACATTTGGAGTTATACTGTCCACAAAATGTATTGTATTGAGGTTCATTTTATTCCTACATATCACAAATTACTGATTCTTCATTTTTCAAAAGTTTTAAAACAATCCAAATGTGTTTTCTCAGTTTTCAGTATGTCAGTTGGGGTTTTTTATTACTAAAATGTCTTTTCAAATTGTAAACATGAATTTTGATTCATTACAGTCACATCATGCATCGTTTTAACATGATACTATTTCACACCAATCACAAATGACTTATGAATCGTTTTCCTAAATTATCCTGATAATTAGAGTGTGTTTTCTTTGGTTTCAGTGAGTGAACCTTTTTGAACTAAAATTTAATTTTTAAACTGTTAATAGACACTTTTAGTTATACTTGTCACACTGTGTATCATATTGAGGTACTGTTTAGTGATACACATATCAAATGACTCATGGATCATTTTCCTATAATATAAAAATAATTTGAATGATTTTGATCAGTTTTTAGTACGTCACTTGTTGTTTTTACTTAAATTAATGTCAATTTTAAATAAAAAATATACACTTTGAGTTATATTGTCCAAACCTTGATTCATATTGAGATTTGAATGATAACTATACAAAAAAAATTAATAATATATTATAGCCCTATAATATCAATAAAAATCGAATGTTTTTTTGTCATTTATAGTATGCCATGTTTTTCGTTTTACTTAAATTATTGTAACATTTAAATAAAAATAGACACATTGAGTGATATCGGCCACACTATACGTCATATTGAGGTTTGGATTATTATTATATGTCAAAAATAACTAATTGATCATTTTCTAAAATATTAAAACAATCTTAATTCATTTTCTTGTTTTTTAGAATTTCACTTGTTGTTTTTACTTAATAAATGTAAATTTTAAATAAAAAGAGACACTTTGAGTTATACCAGCCACACTGTGTGTCGTATTGGGGTGAAAAAAATCCCAACACATTAAACATCAAAAATAGATATTTTTACTAAAATATGGAAAAAAACGAATGTGTTTTCTCAGTTTTTAGTATATCACTTTTTTTACTCGAATTAATGTCAATTTTAAATAAAAAGAGACTCTTTGAGTGATACCAGTCACACAATGTGTTTTATTTAGGTTCCACTAGTCCTTAAACATAAAAAATTACAAGTATATAGTTTTTGGAAAATATTAAAAAAAATCTGAATGTGTTTTATCAGTTTTCAGTGTGTCACTTGTTGTTTTTACATAAAATCATGTCAATTTTAAATAAAAAGAGACAATTTTAGTTATACCTGCCACATTGTGCATTTTATTGAGGTGAGGATGTTTCTAACACATCAAATATGACTCATATATAATTTTACTAATGTATCAAAATAATATTAATTCATTTTCATAGTTTTCATCATGTCACTTTTTCTTTTTTACATAAATTAATGTCAATTTTAAAAATAATGACACACTTTGAGTTATATAGGTCACACCGTGTGTCGTATTGTGGTTCATTTTACTAGTAAACATAAAAAATGACTCATCAATAATTTTATTAAAATATAAATACAATCCAAATGCATTTTTGGGGATCTTAGTATTTCACTTGTCATTTTTACATAAATTGATGTCAATTTTAAATAAAAAAAGACACATAGAGTTATGTCAATCACACATTTCATTGTATTGAGGTGAATATGACCCCTACATTTCAATTATGATGTATAGATCATTTTCCTAGAGTATAAAAACAATCCAAATATTTTTACTCAGTTTTCTGTATCTCAATTGTGTTTTTTTACTAAAATGACATTTCAAACTAAAAACGTTCATTTTGAGTCGTACCGGTCTCATAGTGCATAATGTTGATATGATAATACTTCAAACACAATAAAAAATAAATATAAATCACTGCCCTAAATTATCAATCAAATCAAATAATTTTTTCATGGTTTTTAGTTAATGACATGTTTTGAACTAAAATGTCAATTTTGAACTGACAACGAACACTTTTAGTCATACCGTTCATACAGTGAATCTAATTGAGGTTCTGTTCATTCCTACACAACCCAAATGACTCATGTATAGTTTTATTAAAGTATAAAAATAATAAAAATTCTTTTTCATGATTTTTTCAGTATGTCAATTGTTCTTTTTGATCAATTTAATTTGAATTTAATATAATAACACACACATAAAGTCACATCTGCCACACCGTGAAACATATTGTTGTTTGGATGACTCATACATGTCACAAATGACTCATGGATTTTTTTCCTAAAATATAAAAACAATATTAATGTGTTTTCTCAGTTTTCAGTATGTCACTTGTTCTTTTTACAAAAATTAATGTCAATTTTAAGTAAAACGACACACTTTGAGTGATACCAATCACTTTTTATTTTTTCTCAATTATGAGTTGTTTAGTTTCACTGATAGATACTATATTAACACAAAAATTTCATACATAAATATCACATCTTAGTAGATTAAAATTCTTTACTTAATGTAATGATTTGTTCCATAATAGTTGTATTCTAGTGTTTTGGAAGCATGAAAACATAAAGAACTATTTATTAAGAGTCTCTCGTTATGTTATTATTTACTAGAAACCTTCTTGGAAAAATCATTTATAAGAAAATTCTTTATAACCTAAGGATATGAAACATAGTAATGGGTGATCATGGATGTTCCATAAGTGTAAACAAGGGATACATCAATAATTATATAAGGTAAACATGAGAATAATGATGTTAGAATGTGATATTAACATTAGAAATTCATAATATTAATATCATAGATCATAATAATGAGTCATGGATCAAATCAGGGTAGTTAATAATACATGAACCTTAGAGGATCAATAAATATTATAATCTAAAAACATACACTTTTAATTCATACTGAGAACATTGTATGTCAAATTTAGGTGCATCTGATTGAGATGTAGCTCATTAATACATTGTTTAGGAACATATTCAGGACAAATATTTTGGGAAGAAATGCTATAAATTAAACTAATGAGAATTCATAATTATCATTCAATATGTTCTCTCATTTCTGTCTTGTTGCAAATAGTTCAATAGAAAATATGACTTCGCAAAAGATGTGTAAAAAATAAATAAGTATTTGATAAAAATGATAAAAAATTAATGTAAAAATTGTCGATAAAATGATGAAAAACTAATTACTAAGATAATTTATAGTTATTAACATTTATATGTTCATGACCTATTACATTGTTGTCATTATCTCAGTTGCAGCCTCGAAGTCTAATCTCGCACGAGCATGAGCACCATTGAAAAAACTGCCCTAACTCAAAAAAAGGAATCCACCTGTATAAGAAAAAAAATCTTAGGTGAGTAATACTAGAAATATATAAATTAAACACAAATATGAAACAATACACTACTTCTATGGAAGTCACATCTTCATTCGGTTTGTGTACATTCTTCCATTAGGTATGTTTCCCATTCATTTCTAAGGAGATATTTATCATCTTATGAATATGAGTCTTTTTGACAGAAATAGTAGTATTGGATAAATATAAATACACAAAGGATTAATAAATATTTTAAATGAAATATTAATTATATTATAAAATACATCTTCAAGGATTCTAGTTTGTTCATGGAATATGGTCTCTCTCTTAAATTTACAAACATAATAACCGCAATATATTCCATTGGTTTGTTTCGTACACTACCTAAAAACTTAGTAGAATATGTAATTTTTTTCGATATGTGTTTGGATATTGAAGCCATATTATATATAACTTTACAATTATCTAGTCGTAGAACCAGTATTCATCCTTGTGGTTAGCCCCTAGCCTCATTTATTATTTTTTAGGATAATGAAGAACCACCCTATCATAAAGAAATACTCATTAAAATATAATATAAATTATATAACATGATTTTTACTTCTAAAATATTGGAAGTAGTATATTAAAAATTGAAAACATTCATCATGTGTGGATAGTTTTTCGGATATATATGCATTGAATCTATGAAATAAATCTTTCGAGTATCCAAATTTATTGCATTAAAAATCCAATTCTACCTAAAAACACAAAAAAGAATAAGTAATGAAAGAAATGGAAATAAATTGAATATGATTAAATTTTAGAGTCTTATCCCCACATCATTGTTATTAAATAGATTCAATCATCCAAAATTTTTCCTTCAAGGATTTGATCATACATTCCACTATTTTATTCTTTTTTGTGTTTTATTTTGTGTTGCTCTATAGAGTTGATGTGAGGAAAAATGAGTTTTATCTCTCTATCATGGAAAAATCTCTTCAACTAGTTTTTATATATACCCTGACCAAAAATAGAAAATGTATATAGTCATAATTTACATAGTATATCATTATTTGGATTTTAAAATCATGAAAACATATCTCATATATACATTTTCAACTGAGCCGCCTACCTAGTCATAGTTGAGGATTTAAATTGCACTCTCATCACTAATGATGTATTGATATTTCTCTCTGTATATATTTTATTCAAATTCAACTACGTGGTTATGAAAATATTTTAACTTTGTATCCACATCAACATTCAATGATAGGAAATGTGGATATATAATAGGTGGGGTAATGGTGCTTTGGATAGATATTTTTGATTAGTTTGTTGATCTGTTCAAGGATTTTGAGGTGTTTTCTCATTTCATCCCCTTCCCTTTATCTATCTATAATAACATTCACGGGTTCAATCCTTTTTTCATTAATTTATAAAGGTTTATATTGAAAAGTAAAATTGAAATGAAAACCTTCTTATTTTAATGTTTTTTATAAGATGTGAAGGCCATAAGATGAATTTTACAATAGATGTTTTGACCATATTAATATCATACTCATGAATTGGAATAGGTATCTATGCACTCAGCTCATGGGATAAGCTGACCAATAGTCTCACATAACTTGTTAGAAGAGTTATGTTGTGTATCATGTCATTTTGAATATTTAACAATATAGACCTCACACCAAGGTGATGGGCTGGTGTTACTAGATATAAATAATACTTACAATTACCATATATAATGTTAGTACATGATAGTTAGTAGTGTATTTATGATTCAAATTTTATAGAAACATTTATTAGAACATTGATTGCCTCTTATAAGATATCTATTTGAGAGGAATGGCCAGCCTCATAGCTAGTGTGGGGTGGGGTGGGATTTCGACATGGTGGATATTATTGAGTTTTTTCTTTTATTGCCTCTCCATCATTAAATTTTCCATCATCTCTATCTACCATTGAAATTTTCCATCAATGGTAGATATTCTTTATCTCATATTTTTTTTATTAATTAACTTTGATAATATCCTTTTTTTTCTAAAAATATGTTTATGGTGTCTCCCCAAAACCCACACCTCTGAAGAAGCCATAATTTACCTAATAAATCAAGGCCACTGATAGTTTTTGTTCATCTAGAATAGGTGTTTCTAATTCCTATGACTATGTCTTTGAGAAAATACAAGAAAAATAAGTGATAATTTTCATATATTAGCAATTCAAAGACTTATTTATGCAATAATTACACATGTTTCCCACACTTTTTATTTGTTTTCATCTATTCATATCTCGTCATTATTTTCATACACCTCCTTCCATAGTATATGGTGTGGGATTTATGGGGCATTGTATTTCGTGTAATCAGTCTTCATATAAATAGATAAACATATATATAGTGTCCTTCCATGTCACATAAAAGTATTATGGTCAATTTCAAATATGTTCCAATTTATTTCAAGGGATGTGTACCCCATCCTTGCTTTATGGTAGGGCTACGCTGGGCTTTCCACTTATTCCATTTTTCCAGTACTCAATTGTTGTTTCCTAAATAAAAAATTATCGTTCAAAGTGATGAATACACATATATTCAAAGAATGTATTAATAGACACAATGTAATTGAAAAGACACATTTGCACGATGTCAAGTAAACCAATCCCACACTTCTTTGGTTATTATGTGTGCATAGATAACTTGTTGGTGCAGGTGTATTTTCCATTCGACATATTTAAGATGATGTCTTATTATTATTGTGAGAAATCCTCGTTGAATCCTTCCACCAAGAATTAATACATATTTATTATGGGATTTATCTACTATAAATTCTATCTTCAATGTATGATGAAGAGTAAGTCAATGTTTCATTATTTTATTTTTTTATTAAAATAAATAAATCATATCATAATGTTAACATAATCTATTCCCACATTATTATCTTCATCCCGAGCACAACATGGTTCCACGAATCTATGTAAATCGACACATGTTTCTGAGTGACGAATCCAATACAACTATTGAACATGGATTTTTTATAGTTAACATGATGACCTCATGCATTCCATCCCACCTCCAATTTGAGCCTTTAACTTTAACATTAATGATTTTTTATGACACCATCAAACTATGACACTCATGTTTTTTCTACGACGTTGGTCCTTCATTGCCAACCATTTCACTAGAATCAATATCATCAATAAGTTCCTCTAGAGTGGTCACATCATAATTTTCATATGGTCATTGTACCTTTGCATTTGGAGAAACAAGAGATTGAGAAACCTATTATTCCTTAGGAATGATAGCACCAACATGTGTATAAGGTCGTTCCTCTTTACTATGAGTAGCAACATGTTGAGAGACCTATTGTTCCTTGGGATTGGGAGCACCAAAACTTGCCAAAATCAATATCTATAGTAGTTTTTTATCATTTAATTTTGAATACATAAATATAGTAGGAAAAGGATAATAACATGAGGTAACATGGTGATTATTACAAAAAAATGTTCCCTGATTATTCAAATCTATTTTTATTTTTTAAAGGATGAAGGGATTTGACCCCTATATCTACAATCCAAATACCTTTATTGTGATCTCATTTAACATACAAAACTCCATCTACATTGGGACCACTGCCAAATAATGGCGATGACCCAATGAAAGGTTTATCCTCAGTTCAATTTTCATCTGGCCTTTCAGTAGTTTTGGTCGATAAAAGAACAATTTCCCACTTTTAGTTCGTAGGATATAAAATATAAAATACTTTTAATACCTCTAATACCATTATAAATAGTAGTTATTTGTACCCTTCCTTACTAAAATCAACTTTCACTAATCCCAATTCATCAATTTTAATGGTAGTCCTATTATCAACCCTATTTCATTATAAAATTAGGACTTGGAATGTTGTATAATCCAACTCCCATATTTTATTGTTGATTCCAAAGTATAACATATTCTCATAAATTGGATTTCTATCCTTAGTACCAAAAAATTCATCTCTTTAGACACGAGCGTAACTCCTCTATTTTTCATGGTACTGTCTTCATGATGCCATTTTTTTATAGAACGTATAACCATTAACTACATAAACATTGTAAGATAATAAAAACACACTTTTTCTTCCGACTAGTCTTTGAAGCCATTATGAAATTGAATATGGATTTTAATATTACTCCTAAAAAATATGTTCCCGAAACCATCCTATAAATTTTTTAATTTGTTTATTTGATATCCATATTTCAGCGCTTGATAGATTCAAATGCATAAGAATTTCTTTGTGGGTTCAAGATATGGGGCAACCTCCAAACTATTATGAATAATGTAAAGGTGGGCCTGCTCTCGATCTATAATATTGATTGATACAACATGTCTTATAGAAATTAATTTACCTACAATCCACCCAGTGTGATGAGATTTTAGTTGACCAATGATTTCAATACTAGATAGGTATTCAGTAAAAAATTCAGTAGTTTCCTCAAAAATATATTACTTAACAATACAAAACTCTGGAAGAATTAGATTTTTGACATAACCTTTGAAAATAATTATATACTATTCAATAGGGTACATAAATCTATAGTGTACAAGACCACATATTCAAATCTCTATCATCAAGTGAACTATCAAATTAACCATCGAATCAAATAATGTTGGTGGGAAGAACATTTTTAATTCACATAATATGAAAACACATTCTCTTTCCATATTTGGAAATTTTTCCTAGACTATAACTTCACTACATATATCTTTTAAGAAGAAACAATGTTTGGTTAATGTATAGAGTAAATTATTGGGAAAATTTCAATGTAAAGCTACAGACATTAGATCTTTTATCAAAAAACATAGGGGTCATGTGATTTCATACACTTTAATTTTAAATAGATCAATGAAACGATTCACATGATATATGATGAATACCACTATAGGCAAATTATGTAATTAAATAAGTTAAAACACTAATATCTCTCCTACCTGGAAATAGTGTAAGTAGATAGTGGAAGAAAAGTTCACTTTTCACCCATCACTAGTGCCAACTCTTCCCGTACACCCAAGTCCACCATGTCCAACCTAGCCTTAAATACATCCTCTATTTCTTTAGGTTAATTTATCAATGTGTATATCACTATGTGATATACATTTTTTTGAAAATGCATAACATCAAAAAACATTTGACATACAGAAAATTACATTATGGAAATTCAAAAAAACTAATCACTTTTTCAAATGGGATTTAATAAGGTTATTCGAAAATGGTTTACCAAAAGCAGTGTCCACATATTTTAATTTCTCAAACAGTTGATCGCATGTTTGTGGAGATAGTGTGGTACTTTATTTTGAACTTCCATCGAATGATGTCATCCTTGATTGGTACTTATGTCATTGGGGTGTAAAAATTTGATGTCCTAGAAACATAGTTTTCAATTAATGTTTCAACTTAATTGTCCATATACCTTGTTTGCAGATGGGACACCCTTATGTTCCTTTGATTCTATATCCTAACAAATTTCCATAACCAGGAATGTGATTTATAATCCCGTACAACATGGATCTCGATGTGAGATTTCTTTTCAATAAGAATAATATAATGTAACAACTAAACCCCATAATAATTGTAAATCCTAGATCAATGGAGCCTGATAAACATCAATATCATTACCCAGTTGTTTTGGTCCTGATATATTAAAAGATAACATGATGTATTTTCATTTCATGAATAACCATGGTGGAAAGTTATAATTTACAAATATAACTGGTCATGTATTATGCGTGATGCTTTAAAAAATAAAAGGACTCACTCTATCTGTAGATAACACAAGATGAAGGTTTCTTGTATCATTTAAAAATTCAGGATAATCATGACCAATTCTATTCAACTGAGGAGAGTCTTCTGAGTGATGTAGTTTCCCATCATTATTTCTTGTCTTTTGTTCCATGTCAATTTCCCTATAGTATCCTCACATCCATTTAGGAAACTAAACCTTGTAATGATTGGAAAGTCCCACAAAACATTTCCAGGACTATAATCATCATTATTGTATCAAGAACCACCACACTTTGGGAATTCAATATGTTATTTTTGGTCCTTGTGAAATATTATAAAATCATTCTGTATGGCGTGTATTCTTTTAAAGATCATACCCATTGATCTTAGCATTCATTTAGAATCATATGTTCTGCTCGAGATCTCATTATCTTCTAACAGCATGTCATTCAAGAGAGAAAGTAATTCTATAAAACTAAATTCAAACTATCTTTTGGTTGCTTTCAAATTATATTGCTTTAGTAAGGTTGATAATTATGTATGTTTAGTGCAACCACCATACAATGGTTTCTTTTCCTGACTCCTTAACTGATAAAATAATTTTGCGTAATCACAAAGATCATCTTCAACTACCCTTCTCATTTCCCTAATATTATCTTTATCATCATTTACATTTGTAATCACTTCCTCAAAATTGTATTCTTCATTTTCCACACTTGTAATCATATCACATGATCCATAAACCATAGCATTATCTCTTCCACTAGCTACATTCAAATTTTTTCCCACGTTTATTCCAACATTTATAACTTTGATTTATTATATGTTAGATCAAGTATTATTCTAACTCCTCTTGACTAACATGGAATGAATAACAACATCATAAATAGGGAAACATGATTTTATAAGGGTAATATGCATGATATTTTTCAATCATGATGAACACTTTCACTCCATCTTGATACACTTTTGTCAAAATATTGGGATCCATCCACAATTTATTCATATCCATCCTATTTGATTTGGTGATATTAATATTTAACAATGTAAATACACAAAAGTGGACTTTCAAATAAGGGTAACTCGACATTTTAATGATAGTAATTATTGCATTTTTTCCTATGGATCATCCCCATAGAAGGTAATACCATATTCCTTTTAAAAAAATTTATAAAACCAAGATCCAAATCCCAATAACAAAACCAACCATTTACACAAATTCATCGTTAAAATAAAACACCCATTTTAAAATGAAACCATCATTAAATAAGATTTCAAAACATTCACACCCCTTTATTAAAGTCAATCCGATCAATTGAAAAACAATTGGCATGTTTCCAAAGTCTATGCCATGTTTTTAAAACATTTTAATGCAATTTAAAACCAAAAAAGGGTATGTTGAACACATATATTTTTTTAAGAAACATTTCAAGGCATTTTAATCATTTTAAAATAGCCACATAGGCATTTTCACAAAGTCATAAATCCAAAGAGAGGAACTTTATAAATGATACATTAATAAAAAAACAAACATTTTGTAAAATATAAAGCTATAAATTTTTTGTTAGGTCTCTCAGGAATAAATAGCCTGAATCTTATAGTTTACACCAGTAATACTACTGAGGAGTGAATAATTGATATATAAAGACATAAGTGTCACTTGAACCTATTATCTCATATCGTCAATTTGGGAAACCATCTTATAGTTCATTCTTGAATCATGTACAACCTAGATTGATCCTTCAAATATAGTATCTTTGAAAATATGTTCCCCTTCTTGAGGATATACATTAGGTCAATTTTAATAGACTATAGGTACTCAAACCATCTCCACAATCCATGGTTCATTTCACTTTATGATTAAATATATTTAAAATAAATTTTATTGTATTCCCAAAATATCTCACCCTGAAGATAATACCAATAACACCTCATGGAGAGAAACACTATTTCCAAATCTAGGGAAGGATTTATAAATTTTCTCTTACACCTCCTTCACTATCTTGACCCATAATCAACCACATGACCATCATGGTCTATAACTATTTATATCATAACTCCTGATACATCACAATATAATCCATACTCATTACCCTGCTCTTTATTTTAAAAGGTTGGTGTTTTCATCAATCACTCATTATGATAATTGAAGGATCTCTCAGGAACATCTATAATAAAATGAACCATACCACATTCTTGGTAATGGACTTCTTAGAATTTCCAATCAGGAAGAATCCTAGTTGACCCTCTCGTAATAATTAGAAATTACGAATGAATTCCACAGTGTTTGAATGAGTCATTTACTACTCTAAAATCTCATTAGGTCATAACTTCATTACTACCTTATATCATATAGGATTCCCGTATATGGATTTGGGTTTTGGGTGATGCGTCAATAACAACACCTTAACTAGGGAAACATCTAGTGAGCTAGATTAATCATCAACATGAAGTAG
Source organism: Viscum album (assembly GCA_963277665.1). Taxonomy (NCBI): domain Eukaryota; kingdom Viridiplantae; phylum Streptophyta; class Magnoliopsida; order Santalales; family Viscaceae; genus Viscum; species Viscum album. The sequence continues at coordinate 1,643,035,259 of OY728165.1, forward strand.
CCTAATCAAAGATGTTGGTTGTAGGATGAATCATCTGGGAGGTGAACCATAGAGATTTTTATAACCTTAATTAAGACCATATAAACCTAGAAGAAGGAAGACTTATTCCAAATATTGGATCCCATAGTTATGACTCTATACTAAAAATTACCTTTTTGACTAATGATTGTGTTGGGATTTGAGATGAGATTTACACCCTAGAGGTTTTTCTTATATGGAGTGGGGTTGGACCTTCAAGGTGCACCCGAAAAAATAATATTTTGATAGGAACTCAGGGTACTTGAGTTACATGAATTTTTCTAAGTATCGTAGCATTTCTTTCTCTTAATAATATAATTTGTCTCAAAACCTAATTATTAAGGGGATAATGTGAATGAAAATGTTCCTCTTGGGGTATGAAGTGGTTAGGATAATCCTCAAAGAATTTTTTCATCATTACTTTATTAATTTTGTTCCTTATTTTTCATCATACATTCATTCCTCCCATTCTTACTTAGTCTTTTTTTCCACATTCCTCAATTTTCACTTTTTTTCAGTGCCCTATTTTTCATTATTCTACTAATTTAAATCTTATAGAAATTAATTTTCATTGGTCAGGGTTAGTGGAATTGTAGATGAGATTATATTACATGATGGGGTAATTCCTTTGGATGATAAGTAATCTTGTTTATTATCCACGGCTATAATGACATGTATAATCTACACCTCCAGCATGGACATGAAAGTTGAAGATTATTTGTGATAGTACGATGATATTTGGGTGAAATTATAATGACCTAATCTCAAAAAAGACAAATTAGTTCACTACTACCCTAGAGCATACATCGATTCACTAGGGATGGTGCCTATAAGATAGTGTATTAGTTTAATATTTGGGGAACAATTTTCCCACTTTGAGTATATTGATTAGAAATAATCTAAATATCATATGAACCAACAAGAAACATTCATATGCTATAAATTATCAACAAAAATAAACAATAAATTCTTCTATAATTGAATAAAAATAAAAAATAAAAACCAACATCACTATATGAATGCATTAAAAACAAAAAACTATATCCATATGTAAATAGATGACAATAAGCATGTGAAACTATATAGAAAAAACATAACCAAAAATAGATGGGTTATATTCTATGATGTGATATCCAATGAAACATGGCCTCCATTCTCAAAATCACCTATCAAACAAACCAATTCCTATGCATAGAAACATAAATTGGGCCACAAGAATCCAATATCAAACAGTATACTTATTGAACCAAAAATGTACACAGAGCATTACAAGAATAATCAAAATGGTTGAACCAGAGGATCTGGGTTCATGGCGGAGGTGGGTTTGCAGAGGAGGAGTGCTCCGTGGTAGAGGTGGGGTTTAGGGGTAGAGGTGGGGTATGCATAGGAGGGATTTGTGGTGGAATGATTTAGAGGTAGAAGAGCAGGAGAAGGGATTCACTATGATAACAGAGGAGGAGGAAGAGTTGGGGGTGGAGGAGGAAGAAGAGGAGGTGGAGCATGAGGAGGAGGGGATTTCTGTGATGGAAATAGAGTAGGAGAAGGAGGGCTTCATGGAAGAAATGGAGGAGGAGGAGGAGTTGGTGACCTAGGGGGAGGAGGAGGAGGGCTGTGCAGTAGAGGAGGAGGAGGAGGAGTAGACGGTTAAGGAAGAGGAGGTGGCGGTGGTTGGGTTCAGCTTCTGTGAGAGCTTGAGTCATTTGAAAGGTGGAGGAGACTATTAGGGATTTTTTTATAAATACAGAAAAACCTTTTATCAGCACTAGCTAAAAAAATCTGATACTGGTATGTTTTATCAGTGCTAAAACAGGAAGTGCTGGTAAAACATCCCTTTTTGAGCGCTTTTTAGCACTGATAATGATAGGACTTTATCATTGCTAAAAAATAGCTGATAAATCTATGATGATAATAAATTATTTATATTTTTATATGTATTTACAAAATTATATGTATAATAAATATATATTGATTTATTTATAATAATAACTACACATTCATATATTTTTCTTCATATTTACATATTTAATAAATAATTATTTTTTATAATTATAAATTGATAATAAATATATTTATTATATTAATAATTATATATAGTTAATATCTTTAATATAATTTTATAATTATTTTATTATATATATTTATTTATAAATATATGTTTATATATCTATTATAATTTTATAATTATTTACTAACTATAAAAATATATATATTTATTATAAATATAAATTTAATAAATATTTATGACAAATATATATTTATTACAAATATATTTTAATTACAGTTATATATATATATACTTATGAAATTAAAATAAATTAATTAATTATATGTTGTAATATATATAAAAATATAAATATATATATATATACATTTGAAATTAAAATAAATATATTAATTATATATATTATTTACAATTTCATATTTATTTAGAAAAATTTATTTTTATATTCAAACAATTATCAAATTATGATAAATATATATATAATAAATATATTAATTAAATTTATAATTATAATTATAAATAAAAATTCACTTACATTTTTTACAAAAATAAATAAATTAATATATATAATTATAATTATAAATATTATAAATATATTTATTATATATATATATATATATATTATTTTAATAATTATTTAAATATAAATATATATTTATTTAAATAATTATGAAATTATAAATAATATATATAATTAATATATTTGTCTTAATCTCACAAGTATATATATATATATATATATATATATATTTATGAAGATAAATAAATATATATTTAATTATAATTTTAATTATATACATATAAAATATATTTATTATAATTTTATAACAATATATATATATATTTATTATTCATATTTTTAATTATAAATATTTTTATATATGTCTAAGTATTATTATGTATTTATAAATATATTTTTATAAATATATATATCTATTTAAAATTATAATCGTTATAAATATATTTATTATCATTTTCTAATTATTTAAATATATATATATATATATATATATTTATAATTATAATTATAATTATAAATAAATTTATTTACAAATATTTTTATATTGTTATATATATATTTATATGGATATATATATATATGTATATTAATATATATATATATATATATATAATTATAATAAATGTATTTATTGTAATTTTATAAGTGTATGTATAATTTTAAATATAATAAATATATTTATCATTTGGAAAATTACAATAATTATATGTATTTATCTATAATTATAATTATAAATAAATACTTTCAAAATGAATTTATATATAATTTTAAATATAATAAAAATGTTCATCATTTAAAAAAATTATTATCATTTTATAATTATTTAAATATATACATATTTACTTATATATAATTATAATTATAAATAAAATTTAAAATGTTATTATATATAACTAAATATTTATAATTATAAATATAATAATTATATTTATTATTTCTATATATTTACTGTTATTTTAAGTGTATTTATGAAAACATAATAGTTTCATGGGAACATTAATGAATCATATACATCGAGTAAAGTGTAGATCTCATAAAAATTGAGCCATTATATATATAGATAACATGAATAGTAATGAGGTGGTATTGTATAACAGAACATTCATGATGAATACATGACACATGAATGCCAATTATATTCACGCATCAATTGACAAAATTCATTAGAAAAATATATTTATTTAATTATATATATATATATTTATAATTATAATTATAAATATACATATTTAAAAAGAATATATATAATTCTAAATATATATAATTAAATTGTATTTATATATAATTATAAATATATAAATATAATAAATAAATTTATTAGCTAATGAAATTTATGATATATAATTGAATTATTTAAAAATATATATTAATTATAAACATGTTTTTTTATTCAATGTATAAAAAAAACATTATTTTCTAATATGAATGTAATAATTATATATATATTAATAATATTTTTTAAAAAAGTTTTATCATCACTAAAAATAGAACTGATAAAGCTACACTATATTTGTGCTAAAAAAAACAGATAAATGGTATATATACCACCACTCTTAGCTAGCACTGATAAATGTCCCTCTTTGACCTGTGCTTTTTGATTAGTGCTGATAAAAGCCAATGTATCTATTGCCCTTATTTGTATTAGTTGTTGTATTTAGTTGCAATAGATTCATACAAATCACAAATGAGTTATGGATTATTGTCATAAACTATCAAAATAATTTGAATGTGTTTACTCAGTTATGAGAATGACATTTATTCTTTTTATTAAAAATAATTTCAATTTTAAATGAAGACCCACATAGAGTTATACTGGTCACACCGTGCATCAGATTGAGGTATGGATGGTTCCTCTACATCACAAATTACTTATGGATCATTGTACTAAAATATTAAAATAATCCAAATACATGTTCTCAATTCTTATTACATCACTTGTGTTTTTTTACAAAAATGTACTTTCAAATTGGAAACATGCACTTTCAGTCATAACTGTCACATCATGTGTTGGTTTTATGTGAGCTAGGTTACTACATGCCACAAATTACTTATTAATCACTTTCCTATGTTATCAAGACAATCAGAGGATATTTTATTTATTTTTAGTGGGTGACATGTGTTTTGAACTAAAAAGCCAATTTTAAACTGATAACAGACACTTTGAGTAATACCGAACACAACCTTCTCCAAAACGAGGTGTGGTTTATTCCTATAAGTATTGCATAACTCATGAATCATTTTACTAATGTATCAAAACAATATGAATTTGTTTTCATGGTTTTCAGTATGTAACTTGTTCATTTTATTAAATTTATTGCAATTTTAAATAAAAAGAGACACTTAGAGTCATATCGGTCACATAATGCATCAGATAGAGGTGTGGTTGATTCCTACACATCACAAATGACTTATTCATCATTTTACTAATGTTTTAAAACAATCAGATTGAGTTTTCTCAGTTTTCTGTATGTCACTTGTTCTTTTTAATAAAATTAATGTCAATTTTAAATAAAAAGACACTCTTAAAGTTATAACAGTCACACCGTGCATCATATTGATGTTTAGTTGATTCCTACTCTTCAAATATGACATATGAATCATTTTTATAATATATTAAAACAATTGGAATATGTTTTCCCATTTTTCTTTATGCCACTTCATTTTTTATACTAAAATTATTGTCAATTTTATCAAAATTAGTACCCTTGGAATTATACCGGTCACGTCATGAGTTTGATTGAGATGAGGCTAATTCTTAAAAATCAGAAATGACATATGGATTGTTTTTATATAGTATCAAAGCAATTTGAATTCATCTTTTCATTTTTGAGTATGTCATTTGTTTTTTTTTGTTAAAATGTTATTTGAAACTACAAACACACAATTTGTGTCATATCGTTCACATCATGTATCAGTTTGACATGATAATACATTGTACAAATCAAAAATTACATATTAATCCTTTTCCGAAATTATCAAGAAAATTGGAGCATGTTTTCTTAGTTTTCAATGAGTGTCATGTTTTGAAAAAAAATGAAAATTTTAAACTAATGAGAAAAAGTTTGAGTCATACCGGTCACATCGTGCTTTAGATTGAGGTGTGGTGGATTCCTATACTTCAAAAATGACTTATGGATCATTTTTATAAATTATAAAAACAATTATAATGCATTTTATCAGTTTTTATTACGGAACTTGTTCTTTTTTAATAAAATTAATGACAATTTTAAAAAAACAATACACACTTGGAGTTATACGAGCCACACCATGCATCATATTGAGGTATCGTTGGTTCCTACATGTATAAAATGACTTATTAATCATTTTCCCAAAGTATCAAAATACTAAGAATGAGGTTACTTGGTTTTCAGTATGTCACTTGTTCTTTTTGCTAAAAATAATTTCAATTTTAAATAAATAGACACACTTAGAATTATACTGGTCACACCATGCATTGTATTGTTGTGAGGCGAATTCATACACGTCCAAAATGATATGTGGATAGTTTTTATAACGTATCAATACAATATAAACATGTTTTCTTGATTTTGAGTATGTTCTGTTTTTTTATTAAAATGTCATTTAAAATTGGAAACATGCACTTTGAGTCATATCAGTCACACCATGGGTCAGTTTGATGTGAGACTGCTTCATATACGTCACAACAGACTTATGAATGATTTTCCAAAATTAACAATACAATCATAGAAAATAATATTTCAGGAATGTTCACGTACTAATAATTCCTGACCATAAAAATTTGTTAGTAAAAATAAACATACATCATAGACAAATAAAATGACACATCAAGTGTCTTTAAAATATCAGCGTGGCTAGACACCACCCAAAACAAAAATAAAGTCCAATGACACACAAAATGGTACAAATCCAAGAAAAAATGGCCAAAATCCCCAAAACATGGTCATCACCAAACAACTAAAATCCATAAAGATCTCAAACACCCAACCACATTGATGATGCACACCAACAAAACTCCACCTGAGGTCATCAGCCAAATTGTTCGAACCAAGGGCATCATCGTTCCCTTCAACATCATCCTCATGAAATCAAAGGAATCCCTAATATTTTTCACTGGAGGTGTTGGAGTTAGCACGTCATCAGCTAGAGATATTCACTATTTACATCCCATTCCATCAATAGATCATGGTACCTGAGATCATCGCACTACAGTAGCCCATACCATTAGAATCCATCATGAAGTCATCTACCAATAAATAAAAACACAAAGTTTAAAAAATATCTCCCAACAAAAATTGGCCAATAATCCATATTAAAGCCCAAATATATTTCACCACACAATTGAGATGCCAACAGACAACAAGGTGAGTCTTCGCCAGCTACCAAAACTACGCAGCAGATGTCTACCAACACGCCTCTCACGTAATATAAGGTCATCGTGCCCTGCATCTCAAGGTTACCACTAAAAAAGTCACATTCCACATTAAAAAAAACCTCATAGGCTCTTTCATGCCAAATTATGCTCCTCTTCTCACCAAAGAATCTTCTCAACATCCCCTCCAAGTGACGGGACAACATTCAGAGGGCCGCGAGCGATTCCAACCACTTTCCTACAAAAGGCGGTCCTTCCACATTAGCTCCCCTTGGCTCCCACAAATCCCTACTGCTGATATGTAAATAAATTATATCAGGATCATCGATGTTTGCTACAACACCTAACACCAACACCACCATCTAGTTTCCATATCCCACGCATCGTGTCCACAATGCATCCTGAGGGATGGTCCTCTCATTAGCCTCCCACTGCAATCACCCGCTGTCGGCCCAAACAGCTTCACCATCCATCACCATTTCTAACTGATCCTTGCAACATCGTGTATCAAAACCACGAGGATCCTATTATAACCATGACCATAATTGCAAAAACCTCATACTTCATGCTCCACAATCACCTCAATTAGATCTTTCACCTTCAACATCATCAGAGCACATTTCTTGGATTTTCAGTGAGTTGCACATTTTGATCTAAAATAATAATTTTAAATTCATAACGGGAATTTTGAGTCATACCGGTCATATTGTATGTCATATTGAGGTTTGGTTAATTCCCACAGGTCAAAAAAACTTAATGATTATTTTTAAAAAGTATTAAAACAATCAAAATGAATTTTATTTGTTTTTTATATGTCATAACTTCTTTTTACTAAAATGAATCTAAATTTTAAATAAAAATACACACATTGAGTTATATAGGAAACACTGTTCATTATATTGATGTTTGATTGATTCGTACACACCAAAAATGAATTATTTATTATTTCCCAAAAGTATCAAAACAATCTGAATGTGTTTTCTCAGTTTTCAGTATGTCCCATGTTCCTTTTACTAAAATTTCATTTGGAACTAAAAACACAAACATTGAGTCATATTGTTCACATCGTGTGTCAGTTTCATATGAGACAACATACTACATGTCACAATTGACTTATGAATCATTTTTCTAAATTATCCAGATAATCAGATCATTTTTTTTGGTTTTTATTGAACGACATAAGTTTTTAACTAAAATAACAATTTTAAACCGATAAAGAAAACATTGTGTCATACAAGCCATACCATCCATCATATTGAGGTGTATTTGTATCATACTTGTCCTAAATAACTTATTGATAATTGTCTTGAAGTATCAAAACAATCCAAATTTTTTTTCTTGGTTTTAATTATGTCTCTTGTTCTTTTTACTAAAATTGATGTCAATTTTAATTGAAATGCACAGTTTGAGTCATATCGGTCACACTGTGCATCAGATTGATGTGTGGTTGATTCCCACACATAAAATATTACTTCTGGATCATTTTACTAATATATTAAAACAATATTAATGTGTTTCATCTATTTTAGTAGGTTACTTTTCCTTTTTACCAAAATTCATTCAGATTTTAAATAAAAAAAGACACTTCGAGTCATACCGGTCACAAAATGTGTCATATTGTGGTGAGTTTAATTCCTACAAATCACAAATAAAATTTGGATAATTTTTTGAAATTATAAAAAAAAATTAAATGTTTTTTCTTGGTTTTTGGAAGTTCACCTTTTCATTTTACTAAATTTAATGTAAATTTTAAATAAAAAGAAATAAATGGAGTCATATTAGCCACACCGTGTATTGGATTGCGGTACAGTTGATTCCTACACATTCAAGATGACATCTAGGTCGTTTCCATAAAGTATAAAAAAAATACGAATGCATGTTCAAGGTTTTCAGTATTTCATATATTATTTTTGCTAAAATTATTTTCAATTATAATAAAAAATACTCACTTGGAGTCATACCAATCACACTGTACATTATATTGACATTTAGTTGATTCCTACACATCAAAAATGACTTCTAGATTTTTTCCTAAAGTATCAAAATAATTTTATTATTTTTTTGATTTTGATTATGTATCTTGTTATTTTACTAAAATTAATGTCAATTTTAAATAAAAATACACACTTGGAGTCATATCAGTCAAACCGTGCATTATATTGAGATGTGGTTGATTCATACATGTCAAAAATAACATATTTATTGTTTTTCGAATGTATAAAAACAATATGAATACGTTTTCTCAATTTTGATTATGTCACATTTTCTTCTTACTATAATTAATTTCAATTTTAAAGAAAAAACATACATGGAGTTATACCAGTCACACTATGTGTTATATTTAGGTGTGGTTGATTTCTATTCATAAAAATGACATATGGATAATTTTTCTAAAATATTAAAACAATATTCATGTGTTTTCTTGGTTTTGAGTATGTTAGTTTTCTTTTTTACTAAAATTAATGTCTATTTTAAATAAAAAGACACACCTAGAGTCATGCTGGTTACACAATGTGTCGTATTAAAGTGAGGTTTATTCTTATACACAAAAAATTACCTATGTATTGTGGTCCTAATTTTTCAAAACAATATGAATATCCAATGTTACCACAATTTTCATTGTATTTATTTATCGAACTACCAAAACCTCATATTGAGTTGATTTTCTTAGTCAAAGAAGATTATAATACTCTTCTAGTTTCCAACAATGACAATGGTTTTCCAGCTAAAAACATAGACTCTATATGTATTTTTCCCATTTTAACAAATAAAGGCAATAGATATCATGGTAACATTAGAAAAGAAGAACTTGTAATCTATTTTATGCACTTTTGTATATAGTTGAATGAAAAATATGACTTCCCAAAATATTTTTGAAAATAATAATTAAGTATTATATAAAAATGATTAAGAAATTAATTTAAAAATAGTAGATAAAATGATTAAAAAATTTATTAAATTAGTATTCGGAATTAACCTTTTTATGATGGTTTTATACATTCTTTACCCATTTAGATATTTTCAATATCATAGTTGAAATCTCAAAGTCCAATCTCTCATGTGTATTAGTAGCTTCGAACAAACCACCACAAATCAAACAAAAGAACTCACTTGTATAAGGAAAAAAATCTTATGTGGTTAATATAAAAAAGAAATAAATTAAACATAAATATGAAAAAATAAATTTCTTATATGAAAGTCTCATCTTTATGATATATGTGTATAATATTCCATCATATATGTCATCCAATAATTTATAAATAAGTCTATATTGTTTTGTGAATATGAGAATTTTCAACAATCATAGTAGTACTAGAAAAAAATAAACACATAGAGGTTTAATAAAAAATTTAAATAAAGTAATAATTATATTTTAAAATAAAACTTCGGGGATTCCAGTATATTGATAGAATATGATCTCTCTCATAAATTTACAAACATAACAATGGAAATAATTTCCATTTTTTTATTTCAAGAATTGTAGAAATATTTAGAAAAAAATTATGTTTTTCTGATATGTGATTGTATTGTGAAATATTATTATATATACACTGATACTTATCCACTTCTTTAAATTTTAAGGCTCTTTGTGTGCATATAATATCCCCATGACATGAATTTCTTGATATATAACCACCTCTCTATCATAACAGAATTACAAATAAAACAAAATAAATAATATATTACATGATTCTTAGTTATAAAATGTTGGATGTAGTGTATTAAAAATTGACAAACACCATAATTTTTGTTTTGTTTATTGAGTATTCAGATAGTTAATCCAGGAAATAAATCATTGGAGTATCTAAACTGATTGCAATGAGCATCCAATTTTTCTTAAAACCACAAAAAGGAATAAGTAATGAATCAAATTAAAGTATATTTTATATGTTTAAATTGTATATTTTACCTTTACATTTTTGGTATTCAGAATATTATTTCATCCATATGTTTTCTTTCAAACAATTTGTCCAATTATGCTACTATTTCATCCATTTTTTATTCCTTTTATTTTTTTTCTAAGGAAGTGATGTGAGGAGTAATGAGTCCAAATTTATGTTCATGGGATAATCCCATCAAATGGAATTCATATATATATTCAGCTATAATATATGAAATTTATTTATTCATAATTAAAATTTCATATAAGCTATTGAAAAAAATCACGAAAATAGACATCATGTATACATTTACTACTAAGACTCCTAACCATTCATCCTTTAGGATTTAGTTTATATTATCATGATAAATTTACTTTTTAATAGCCTCTAAATACATTTTTTATTCAAAATATATTATATTATTACTATAACTTTATAACATTGTATCTGTATAAACCTTCAATATTAGTAAATGTGGATATTGAACATGTGGGATAAAGGATTCTTTTGAAGATATTTTTAATGTGTTGGTTTATCATTTATATGGTTTTGATTCAAACATAATTTTAACACCTACAATCTTCCCATCTATAATTACATTCATTAATTTATACCTCTTTTGATTAATTGTTAATATCATATCATGAAAAATAAATTATAAATGAATACCACCTTGTATACCTGTTTTCTACATGATCTGACAGGAATTCAATGAATGTTCCAACAGACTGGTTGACGGTATGAACATCGATTCCATCATGTGGAATATGTATCATCATGATCATCTCATGAGATATGCTAATCACCACTCTCCATTGAACTTTTGGAAGTGGATTGTTATGTAGAGTGTCTTCTTGGATATTGAACAAGGTAGACCTCGGAACAAGGCGACAGGTGGGTGTTGAAAGATATAAATCAAAGTAATTTTGACCATTTATAATATTAATATAAGAAATTTATTAGTTTATACCTAATTCACTTTTCAAATGAACAATTATTATAATATTTATTGCCTCATCTAATACATATCTTTGAGTGGGATGTCTCACCTCAATAGAGGTGTGGTTGGGGGGATGGATATTTATGCAATGGTTATTCATGAGTTGTTTCTTCTCTTTGCTTCCCCCAATTAAATTTTGTAGTAAATCAGACTAATAATGAAAATTTCCTTCAAGGGAATATAATATTGCTTTTTTATCTTCTATTTCATTATCGTTATCCTCAAGTAGTTTTTTTTCTCAAAATATGTTCGGGGTGTCACCCTAAAACCCACACATCTGATGCTGCCAAAACATTCTGGCCTCTTTATGTCCACCAATAGTATTTTTTCATCTGGTACAGGTGGTGGTGATTCATGTGACGAATTTAGATAGTAAATGTCAAAAAATAAGTATTCATTATTATGTAATATTTATTTAAAAAAAGGTTATTGTGTCATACATACACAATGTTCCCATAATGTTTTTCTATTTTCAACTATTAGTATCCCATATTTATTTATAGGTTCCTCCTTCTATATCACATGACGATGGATGAAAGTATCTTTTCATTTGGACTCATCAATCTATATATAAATAGAGGATCATAATTATGTCGTTGTTTCATATCAAATAAAATATTACAGAATATTTAAAATACATACCAATTTTTTTTCAAGTAAAGCATACACCATCCTTTGTTTATGGTAGGGTTATTTTGGTTTTAAAACCCATTACTTATTTTCAGCACTCAATTTTTGTTTCATTAATAAAAATTTCTCAATCAATCGATGAATACACATGCTGTCAAACAATGTATTTCCAACCACAATGTACCTGAAAAAATATATTTGCATGATGGCCAATAAACACATCCCACACTATTTAACTTAGTAGTTGTTCCTACATAAGAGGTGGTTTCAAGTTTATTTTACTTTTGTCATATTTAATATGAAATCCTTTTTATATTATGTGAAATACATTTTTAATCCTTCTGAAAAGAATATATAAATATTTATTGTTGGATTCAACTACTATAAATGCACTCTACAAGGGATGATGAATAGTAATTCAATGTTTCATTATTTTATTTTTTAAAAAAACTATGAAATAATTTCATAATGTTAGGATAATATCTTCCCAAATTAGTGTCTTATGTATGGTCACAACATGGTTCTTCAAATCTACATCAATCGACATGTACTTATGAGCGATGAGACCAATGTAAATACTAAACATGGCCTTATTGGGGTTAATAATCTGGCCACAGACATTGCATATAACCTTTAATTTTATGCCATTACTATTATCTATAATATATTTTACTGAAACCATCATAGTATGATGCTCTTGTTTTTTTAGCATCATCAGTTCTTCAACATCTATCATTTCCTCATATTCAACATCGTTGATATGTTTGTCCTCTATATTGGAAGCATTGGCATGTTTAGAAGGTATTTATTCCTATATATTGGGATAAACTTTTGGTTGAGAAACATGTTGTTCCTCTGGATTGTGAGCATGGACACATTCAAAATTTGTTTTCTATAGAATTGGATTAATATTTAATTTAGATTACCTAAATACCACAGTGAATGGATAATAACATGAGCTAACACTTTGTATATTAGAAAAATTATAAAACATGATTATTAAACTCTCTTTCGTAAAGGTGGATGGGATTTGACCCCTTTATTGAGTATTAAAATCCTTTCATTGTGGTCTCCTCTTCCATAAACAACCCCATATATATTGGGACCACTACGAAATAAATATGACATCATAATGAAATGGTCATCCTTAGTTGAATTATCCTATAACCCCTTAGTGGTTATGGTCGACAAAAGAATAATTGACCACTTTTGATTGTTTGTATATGGAACATAAAAGACATGTATTTTCTATGATTCCATTATAAATGTTTCATCCTTATACTCTTCTTTTCAAAAATCCACTTTCATGATTCCTAATTCATCTATTTTAAAGTCACTCTTGTTATCAACCCACTTGTATTAAAAAAAGTAGCACTTTGAATGTTTTATAATCCAAATCTCATATTTGTTTAATGATACCAATGTATGACATATTCTCATAATGTGTATTTTTGTCATTAGTACTCAAAAAATGCATCACTTTAGCCGCAAGTGTAACTCCACTATTTATCATGGTACTGTCTTCATAATGTTCATTTCTATAGAATGTATAACCACTAATTACATAACTATTATAAGATAATACATTCAATCATGATACTCTATATAGACATCAAACTCATTCTAAAATTGAAACTATATTTTCATATGACTCTTTAAAAATATGATGTTGAAACCATCCTATGTTGATTATGTTTAATTGATACCCATATTTCATCCCTTGATGGATTCAAAGGCCTAATAATTTTTTGTGGGTTAAACATATGGTGAAACTACTAAATTTTTATTGAAAATGTAAAGGTGGCTCTACACCTGATCTATAATATTTATTGTGAAAACATCTCTTCCAAAAATTCCTTCACCCACAAGCCACCCAGTGTGATAAGATTTCGGTAGACCAGAGCTTTACACACTGGAAAGGTGGTCAGTACATAATTTTATGGTATCCTCAACAATAAATTTCTCCTCAATACAAGCCTATGGAGAACATAAATTTTTTACATGCCCTATAAAAATCATAATATACAATTCAATGGGGTATATCTATCTATAATGTATATGACCACATTGTCGAATATCTATCACCAAGTGATCCATCATATCAAAAAATTATGGAGGGAAGAACATTTCCAATTCACATAATATGATGGAAATTTATTTTTAAATAGTTGTAATTTTTTTCAGGTTTTTAACATTTCTATATATTATTTTGAAAAATAAATAGAGCTATGTCAATATAAAACGTATATTGTTTTTGAAAAATAAAATGTAAATCTACATGAATTAAATCTTACATCAAAACGTGACATTCATGAGATTTTATACACTATAAATTTAAATCATTTATTGATACGATATTCTTGATATTTGAAGAATAAAACTCTAGAAACATTATATCTTTAAAGAAGTTGAAAAACAAATATCGCCCCTATCTGAAAAGATTGTAAGTAGCTGGAGGAAGACAAGTTCATTTTTCACCCTTCACTAGTGCCGACACTTCCCATATTCTGATGTCAATCATGTCCAACCTGGCCTTAATTCCATCCGTTGTTTTTATGGGTTTATTTAGTAATGTTCGAAGGACACTATCACATAAATTTTTTTCAACATGAAATGATTAAGAAAATGTATGACGTACAGACATTTCAAATATAGTAATTCAAAA
Organism: Viscum album; assembly: GCA_963277665.1. Taxonomy (NCBI): domain Eukaryota; kingdom Viridiplantae; phylum Streptophyta; class Magnoliopsida; order Santalales; family Viscaceae; genus Viscum; species Viscum album. Next base: position 1,643,050,326 of record OY728165.1, read on the forward strand.
AAAACTATTCTCTTTTTTTCAACTAGTTTTCACAAAAAAATTTGAAAAAGGTTTACAAAAAGTGGTGTCTATATATTTTACTTTCTCAAATAATTGATCACCTATTAGTGGACATGGTGTTTTATTTTCTTCTAATATTTTATCTAATGATGTTTTTTAAAGCTGGTACATATGTCGTTGAGGTAGAAATTTATGATTTCCTTGAAACATAGTCTTCGATGAATGCTTCAACGTAATTTAATGTGCACCTTGTTCACAAATGGGAACCCTTGAGTTAATTTAATTTTATATCCTAATAAATTTTCATAAACAGGAATGTCATTTATCATCCCATAAAACATGGATCTCAACATTAAATCTTCATTTCTTTAAGAATCATACAACATAACACCTAAATCCCATAATAATTTAAAATATTTGATCAATGTATCTGAATAAACATCAATATCATTACCCAATGGTCTTTTCCTAATATAAGTATTGATAACATAATGTATTTTCGTTTCATGCATAACCATGGTGGTAAGTTATAATTTAACAACATAACTAGACACGAACTATGAATGATTCTTTGAAAACGAAGAGGATTCACTAAATATATATATAATGCAAGATGAAGGTTTCTTGGATTGTTTTCAAATTCCAGATACCCATGATAAATTTACTTCCCTAGAGGACAGTATTTCAGATGATGAAGTTTCCCATCATTATTTCTTGTATCTATGTTCCATGTTAATTTCCTTATAGTCTCATCACTTCATATAGGTCCCTAAAAATATGAATGATTAGAAAGTACCATGAAACATTCATAGGACCTGATTCAACTGTCTTGTATCGAGAATCCCCACATATTGGGTATTCATTAAGTGATTCGTATTCATTGATAAATACTATATAACCATTTTGATAAGCACGTATTCTTTCAGAGATCACACACATCGAACATAGAACTCATTTAGGTTAATATGATTATCTAGGGAGGTCATTATCTTTTTGAAGAATAACATTTAAGAGGGAAATTAGTTTAGTAGAACTGGAATCACTCCATCAATTTTCAGCTTTTAAATTATGTAGCTTCAATACGGCTGACAATGATATATATTTAGTACAAACATCATACAATGGATTCTCTGCATAACTCTTTAAGTTTTCAAAAAAAAAATTTGGACAATCATAAAGTTAGTATTCAATTGTCATTGTCATTTACTCAATACGATATTCATTATAATTCATGCCTATAATCTCATACTCAATATGATCTTTCTTATTTTACACAATAATAATCATATGAGATGATCCATAAAATGTATCACTATCCCATTCTCTTGATATATTCTCTTCATCCCAGTTTTTATTCCAACATTTATAACATTGATCTATTAATTGATATATTAAATCTCTTATAACTCAAACAGTGTAATTAAAATCGAATAAAAATAGTGTGAACATGGGCAAAGGATTTGAGGAGGGTCATATGCATGATCTTTTTCAAACATTATAAACTCTTTCACCCCATATTCATACTCATTTCTCATATTATTGGAATACATACATTATCTGTTAATATCCATCCTATTTGATTTAGTAATATTAATATATAACAAAATAAATACTCAAAAGGGCCTTTCAAATAAGGGAACCCAACATTTAATTATTTTAAATAATTTCACCATGATTTGAAGGAAATAGGTAATTTAATTTATAGAAATAATTAATCTATTGGTTGTAGGTGTTATCCTTTTAATTACTATAGAATAGATCAAGGATGAGTCTTAGGAAACCAAATTCAATAATAACTATTTGGGAGATAAATCTAATGAGGATTATAGTTATTATTTCATTTTTTTCCTGATACTCATCAAATTTGAAGCTAACACCAAATCATAGAGAAGACGTAGTTGTGAATGACTCATGTAATTTAAAATAGGAAGGATATCTAGGATGCAAAGTTGTTTTAGGAGTTAAAATGGAGTTAAAGATTAATTCACCTTTTGTGGGATCGATTTCTTGATGGATATCATATGGTTTGGACAGAGTTAGTGACATGCCCTTTCCATGGAATTATTTTCAATATATATTATATAATATGTGAGATTATTTGTATCTTTGAGCTTTTTTGAAGTTAATATGATCATATAAATATAAATATCACCCATTATGTGTAAATCATGGTCTTCTAATGCAATTATAAAATGGAATCAAATATGTTCTCCCTTGGAAACATTTTTGGGCATGAAATTGGAAAAAAGAAAGCTAATTTTGAAACCCATTCAACACTCAATTAAAAAAATGAATCAAAATTCTATATATTATTATTTAAGAGATAAAATATTACATTTAATAAGACAACTCTTAATTATCAAAATTAATTTGTTGAATAAATAATAATCATTCTACAAAATTTTAAGAATATAAAAGTATAATTAATAGAAATATATTTTATTAAAGTATGAAAGCATTAAACTATTGATAAAAAGAAAATATTTATACATGTATAAAAGTATAAATTATAAATGTAAATATATTTATATCACTATATAATATTATAGACATCTATAGAATTATAAAATTATATATAATTTATAAAATATTATATATTTTATTTAAATATACATAATTTATAAATGTGTTTAAATTTATAAAACTATATAAAAGTTCATATATTTCATAAAAGTATACATAATTTATATAAGTATACAATTGAAGGATTTGTAAATATATAAAATTATAATATATAAAAGTAAAATTTACGAAATTTTAAAAGTACAATAATTTACAATCAATATAACTATAATTGTATATTAATTTATAAATCTAGAAAACTATAAAATTATAAATATTTAATAAAATTTTATATTTAAACTATATATGTAAATATGATATAGTATTAGATTTATAAATTATACAAAATTATAAATGAAATAAAATATAAAATTATAAAATATTTTATAAACAACTATTGTTAAATTGTATTATTGTAATACCTTTACAAACATTAAATTATGAATATATAATTAATTTTTAATTGGATAAAATATTTCCCCAAATACTATTAGAGCCGTTGTTGAGATTATAACGGTTAATGTCGGAATGAAATTAAATTATGTTTTGGTTATTTTCAATTGGTTATAAGTGATTAAATATGACTAATAAAAATGATGAAATAATTATGAAGATAAGTTGATAATGTTTAAAATGTATCATATAACAAATATTTTTATTTTATTTTAGTTGAAATTTCATTTATTTTATTCATATCTTTAATATTATGAAAATATATTCAATTAATTAATATAAGGATCCAATAATAACATTCATTTTAATATTTTAGAAATTTTAATAAAAATATATGTCATGAACATACAATTAAATATTTAAAAACAACTTATTAAATTCTTGGTTAAACATATAAATACACATATAAAAAACTACAACTATTTAAATACATTGATAGGTTTTCTAATTTCAATATTTAATATTAGTCAAATTTGGTTGGGTCAAACTAAATTTCACTTTACAAAAATTATTATTTTTTCCTAATAAAATTAAGCAATATTAAATTCAATTTTATTCATCAACAATATAATTTTACTATAATACTTAATTTCATAAAATTAAACAATATCAATGTAATATATATTTTGAAAACTTAAATGGGATGACGGGTGATGGGAATCAAGAACCCTTTACTAAATTCCTTAGTTGTGTGATCGTGTGATCTTATTACAGCCTTGAAATCACAGGAAAATATAAAATCCATTTGAATTTAATTCAATATCATGGACTACTATAATCAGAGCATCATGTAATATAATTAGAGTGGTTATACTAGGATTAAGTTGTCTGAACCCAACATATATAGTTTATAGAAAATAAACTCATTTCATTTTTAGGTCAATCACAATCTAGAGGTGAGGCCACAGATCACAAATATCAAGAACAATTCATTATACATAGTGAAACATTATAGACCATTGAAATCGATATATAGTAATCCCTTGATGAAATACAAGAGAACCAACAACTAACTTCATATAATACCATTAAAAATAAATTAGAGACAATTTGATCACATAAGGTCATAACACCATCAAATATTCGTTTCAATTGTTCATAAAAACAATTAATTAATCAAAATTAATTATATAAAATAAATAAGTCATAATGGATGGAATACAATTAAAAAAGAAATCAATGTCCTTGTCTCTTATTCATCATACTCCTGAAACCTAGAAACATGTTTTAGATCACTTCAAATGAAACTTACACATTAGAAACATCCCTATAGTCTTTTCATATGAGTAAAATAATTCCAAATCTCATTTCAAGATTTTTTTTCTTGGAGATATCAGAGGATTTAGGTGGTTTGGTGGGATGTGGTGTAAGAGTGTGTTGTGGTGTAGGTATTTATCCCATACCTTATATTTATAGAAGAATGATTCATTGGAATAGTCGCTGAAGACTGAGAGTGGTGGCTTCGAGAGCGTCAGCATAACATAAGATCAGTAAGATTAGTGATGAGAGTAGCGGTGTGGAAGAAGATCAAGAGTGGTGGAAAGAGCATTGGTGAGAGAGGTGGTGGGAGTGGTGTTGAGAACGGCAGTGAGACGGAAGTAGGGTTTCATGGGATCTTCATTTCGTGTGAGGGAGAATCCTCATGTTAGGGTTCTTTTATAAAATTAGGTAATTTTTTTATCATCTCTCTCTAAAAATCATTGATAAAGGGTAGTTTTATCATCAAAAAAATAAAAAACATTGATAAATCTAGTCTTTATCATCACTTTTTTAGCAATGATAAAGAGATACTCTCAATAATTTATTTATAATAATATATATATTTTTAAAATTATATAATAAATAAATAAATAAATAAATAAATAATTATAAATATCAATATCAATATAAATATATATAATTATAATTATAATTATAAATAATTTCATAGGTATAACATCAATGAAATGTATTGATCATAAAAAGGAGTAATCACATACATAAAAGCATGAAAAATAAGGGTGTGAATTCTTAAATGAACATTTCATGAGTTATTAATACATAACATATACATGTGTCATCATAAGAATGTGAAATATAAAATTTTGAACATATATAGCAACCCACGATCATGTCCATAAATAAAATAATGATCACATCAAGGGTCATTTATACTCACATATCAACATATGAACATAAATATATCCATTAATATAATCATTATCTCCATATATATATATATAGACCTATTTCATTGAAGGAAAATTTTAATTTAATTATATATATATACCTATAAATAAATATATTTAAGAAGAATATATATATATAATAAATAGAGTTATTATTTTTAGAAATTTATCACAAATATTTAAATATATATATTTATTTATAATTTTATAAATACTTTTCTTGAAACATTATATAAATATATATATATTTTAATTATTTAAAAAATATTAACAAATAATAATTATATTATAACATCACATACTACACATTCATAGATATTACTTCAAAATTGAATAATATTCATTGGAAAACATAAAAGAACCCATGCGAGGACTGTATAGGATTAGTGTGTTTAGAAACTGGGAAACATAAACAACTGGTTCATAAAAAATATACATTATCTCTAGCTTATTTCTTCATAACTAGACCCATTTTTTACATATCTTACTTAATACCCTTCTTCATGACCTAGAGAAAAGAAACATATGAAAGACTGAGCTTAGAAACCCAGTAAGGGTAAACATGGTAGTTCACAATCATATCGTAATCATAGTACATATGAACATAAAATTTGAAAATCTTATCCAATATAAGAATGATCGTGGAATATTGTCATAGGATAAATCATAAATGTTCGTAAAGAAATAATGAACATATTACCAAAATTCATAACAGAAGACATGGAATTTTTGGCATACAAATAAGAATATAAAATTATTTCATATTAGTTTGTAATAATTTCCAAGACCATCAAAGTGGGAAAATACTACTATTGAACTGAGTTCACTCCTTGTTCCAGCCCTGTATTACTGAATTGTGTTAAATTTCCTTTTCAGCCCTATCTTACTGAACCAAGATCATTTCTCCTTCCATCCCCATCTATCTCATGAGATATAAATATATACCTAATGCATTGAATTGAGATATAAGTCCCACCCATCTAGTAATGAAATCATGATTACGTGTTCCAAAAAAATATAAATCATTCATCATAGTAAAACCCAAGAAATAAAATAGGTTTCTTAAACATCATTCTATCATAACATAATCCACTTAAAACAAATAAATTTCATAAATATAATTCCATCATAAATGTAATCAAATTGTAGGAGAAAATAGGGATAATATACTAAAAACATAACCCTATTAAAAAAATTCATCTTATATAGAAAATTATTTTTGATGGGATATAAGAAATTAATTCTTTAGGAAAATATCCTATCTTCCTAAAAAACATTTTCTTTTCTCAAAATTCCATTCAATATAAAGGAGTATAATTTATTTAAAAATAACTTTGAAATATTAAAAAATATTATTCATTTAAATAATGTATTATGAAAATGTAAAAATACATTTAGTTATATAAGTTTAAAGAAAACATTCTTTTCATACTTTGTTCAAAAAAGTCAAAAAGTACCTCGTATCTAAAATGACACAACATTCCTTTCATTCTATTTAATAAAAATTCACCAATGGGTACAATTGAATTTATAAACCTGTAGAAGAATAGAGAGATGTTTTTTGAATACGTATTCAGGAAACATGGACATGGATGATAAATATACCATAGTAAATACACACTTATAAACAATCTTAGATGATAATGAGATTGGGATATTGTCCTTTATATTAGGTTCAATTTCATTTTTATGTATCTGAACCACTTGTATAATGATATAATTAATTTAATCGACTTATTATAGAATCATATTCATTTTTATTATAACATATATGATCATATTATCATTTTTTGTTAATAACATTTTCTTATTACTCATTATTCAGGTAATAAGTGTTTCATTTTCTTGGGCATGTTTTGTCAAATATATTCTGGTTCTCCTTCTTAGGTTATATTTATATCATTATAAATTTATATTAACATAATATATATAATTTTTATTCATTATATACACTTATATAATCATTCTTTAATGAATATCATGTAGAATGAATCTCATCACATCATTGGGACGGTAGCCCGTACGTACACACGAGCGATGATATCATTCCCATAATTGTGAAACGGTATGGAAGTGGATGGTATTTATTTTGTTACATAATTCATATCATGTTATAATAATTATATATAGTTTTATTTTCATCATTTTACCCATCTAGGTAATGTGGTGGTGAAAAATATATTATAACACATTGTGGAGATGGTAAGTCTTGCATACGCACACATGATGATTTCTCTTTTCATAGGATGGATAGATGGTGGAATATGGTTGTTTCATTTTCATAATAACAAATCACTATTTAATAGATATTAGGTTTATTACATTATAATGGAAACAACACATGAATAGTAAGTATAAGAAGAAATAATTTTGAAAGAATCAGTAGAGAAGATTACCTCTTCCTCGACTTACTCCCTCTAAATCTCCACTTAAAGAACTAGATTTGATATTTAAAAAAAACAAAAATCTTTATAATTTAACTAGGAATGTATAATATGGAAAAGGGAAGGGTATATCTAAACTTTAAGGTTCAATGGGTTGTGAAGGAATGAGGTAGGATGTGCCATTTTATAATTGATGTGAGGGGCACTTTTGGAATCTCTAAAAACATTAATTTTTAATAAAATCAAACCACATAAAAAAACCTAAAAATATATTAGTATAGAATATTATATGAGTTTATATTTTAATATCATAAACCATTAAATTTTATAGATGTTTTTCTGTCAACCTATACCTTATCTTTATAATTAACACTCAATTATTTAATTTAATTTTAACTAACGGAACACATATTTCAATATTAAAAAGGTGTAATATTTAATTATTTTACTTCAATTAGACTATAAATAAATACTTTAGAATATTTTATACCATATGATAATTATTTGATATTAAATAAATGTTATTTATGTATTTTAATAATACATTATTTTCATAAAGAAACAATAGTGTCAATTTGGACACTATTCAATCCATTGATAATTAAAAATATAAATATTACAAGTTAACTTCAAATAAAATATTTATTTATATTTCTAATAGGTCAAATTCATCTTGAAAATTCTTTATATATATTAGTTTAGAGAAATTATATTTATTTTAAAAACTTCAAAAGCAGTTATTTTTTATCACCATTAATAAAATAATTACTACATAAGTTAAAGGTAATTATTGAATATACATATTTTTAGAATAAAATTTTTAAATAAATTACTATGATGAAGATAAATAAAATACCATATGTGTGAAAACATGAATTTGAAAACATTAAAATCACCTTAAACACTTGAATGTGATGACTTTAACATTAATCTAAAGTGTGAATTTGACAACTTTAACATCACTTTAAATAAAACATGATTGTGGCTACCTTAAGATAACATAAAAAAATATTACAGGGGTTGTAATCTTTTTCATATGGCTCTAAATGGTCAATAAATAGACCCCTGTTTGATTATGGTCATGATATACTAATCCAATAAGATTTGGTCAAGTTTGTTTATATTTTTTAATGGTTATTATCATTTTAATAAAAATTATTTTATAGATTTCTCATCAATTAAATAATTTCTACATCACTAACATATAATCCTTTCAGAAACTTATTTATTTCCTAAAAATTATAAATAAAATAACATGATAAATAAAAAAAATTATCTTTAAAATGAGTTTTTATATTCTAATTTACCTTTCTTATAACCTTATATTAAGAATGATATGCTTATAAAATTTTGAGTAAGTCATATTAATGTTTTCTTTAAATAAAATATATTAAATGTCCTAATCTAATCAAAATAGCTTCCAAAGGATACCATTTCTACCCAAGGATTATTTTGATCGAAACAAACTCGTCTAATGATATTTTTAAAAATTTAGGATAATTTTATAATATTAATTCTATAATTAATTACACGATTTACCATTTTACCATATTAATAAAAAATACCCAAGTTAATATTAATAATGACCAATAATAAAAGAAATATATTTATATATACTAGACCTAATGTCACGACCCATCCCCCGGAGCCTATGTCGTGACTACCCCAAGCCTGCCTTCCATAGGCCAGGGGATGGCCACTAGAACCGGAAAAATGTATCCCTAAAACTAGGATGGAATTGCCTTTTTAACCTGCAAACTCACAAAAACTAAGAACACAACATGATACAAGAACAAGGTAAACTATATAGTAAAAAGAGTGTGTACAGTAAGTAATGGGGCCAGAATACAAGCCCAACTGGAATGTATAAGAAAAATTGAAAACAACTCCTGTGAACACCCTCTATGGATACTACTAGATGGGTAGGTATAGCTCTATAATGATTGTCATTGAATTACGCCTCATCTAAGGTCCACCTCGTGAAACCTCTAGTCTGGGTACCCTCTACCTCGATCAGTGGTGTCCGTCTTCTGCACAAGAAACAACAAGGTGCAGGCATATCCTGTGTATGGGTGAGTATAACGATACACATCAGGGACACCGAGACCCCCTAAGGTATCTCAACTTCCACAAAGGATAAACCTCAAAGCACGAAAATAATAGTCAACCCTACTTAGTTAGATGCCCATACATATACATAAGCTATCAAGTATACCCAACTCATCCAGAAGGAAACACAGGACCCAAATATCTAGCCAGAATCACAAATGTTCCATGAAGGAAAGAATACCATGAAGGTAACACCATGAAGGTAAGTAAAACAAAGGTAATTCCACACAGAATAATACCACGAAGGTAAGTACCACAAAGGTAACACCACAGAGTAGAATACCATGAAGGTAAGTACCATAAAGGTAACACCACATTTTATATTACCAAGAAGGTAAAGACTCATCACACAGTAGGTATAAATGGTTAGTTGTATTTATAGATCATCTTACTTCGTTGAGAAGCTCTGCTATTGACCCACACAAGATCGAAAATGACCCACATAGGATCTTAAGATGAACCACAAAGGATCTAGAGATAACCGACATAGGATCTGAAGATGGCCCACACAGGATCTGGAGATTCTGACCCACACAAGAATGGAAGATTCCCCACATAGGATCTGGAGATTTTGACCCACATAGGATCCAAATATGACCCACATAGGATTTGAGGTCTCCTCAAGTACAAACAACCACATGGATTCCTCACTAAGAATGCTTGATTCTAGGAGGATCTGCTAATCAAGCAATCAGTTGATACTAAAACTGCCACAAAGTCCCACGAAGTAGTATCTCTAAGTTCCTCCACGTCATAAAGGACCAAATGAGATAGACGACGAGTCAATATTACACCTGGTCTGTAAGTTATTAGTGTTTCTGTTCTGAGGGCCCGGTTGGATTCAAGTTCGATCCAACCCGACCATACTCCAAATTTTTACAAAACATAAGTGGAGTATACCAAAAAGACGATCTCAATCAGAGGATATCGGTGCCAAAGACAGTTCGTCAAATGGATGCATGGTTCTCAAGATAATACTATAAAAGCGTATTTGGGTGCAGATTAGCTCAGGTCGGGGCTGACCCGGTCAGACGACCCGACCCGACCTGGTGCAGTTCGACCCGACCTAATTCTGGTCTGACCAAAATGGGCTAGGACATGGTGTGCACGACCTGTAGGGAACGACCCATTACATGTTGCCTACTTGGCTGGGTGCGGTCTATCGTGGTGGGGCCCACACTAGCCACTACTCGGGGGGGGGGAGGCGCCCCCGGTATTCCAAACGGTTAAAAAGACCATTTGTCTTTTCCAGCCCAATGGTACCACGTGGCACTAACTTCTGGCACACAGGACCTACTGGAGAGGGTCCTGCTTGGGGTGATGCGGCGACCGACGATTTCGGTCGGCCCCCCCCTTCCAGCGGCATGACTGCTCCGCTGTCCTCTCGCAGCTGGCCGGTTGCCTGATGCACTCTGGGGGCACTGTCACGGCTATGCAGTAGCGACCTCTTCCTCTATCGGCGGCGCGGGTGCACGCTTTCCTTCCTCCAAGTGTCCGGCCAACATGCTAGATGTCGTCATCCCACCATCACAGCCGATGGGAAACAGCCTCCTTTGCTACCAGCGATGTGGACACGCACCGCCCCAGTTCGTCGCGGTCGGTCAGAGTGCTTGCCACCACCTTTCACCGTCATGGCCGATGGGCCATGACCTCCTTTGGTGGCGCAGTTTCACTGCCACTATCATCATGGCTGGCCGGTGTGCCTACCACCACCCGTACCCTGCCAGCGTCGGTCTCCAGTGATGTGGTCAGGTTCTGATCAACTGTCGATCCTCCCATGAAGAACGCGTCAATAAAGAATTAGTGGAGGGATCATGCCATGTTCATTTAGCCTAAACCCTCCACGTTAGATCGATAGTGGGTGGTTCTTAGATTGGAAGAAATGAATTACCGAAGAATAATAATAAACAAATTCTCTACATAATTCGTTCGTCGGAGTTGGCATGAGGAAGAAGATAAAGATTCCAATGTTCATCACTCCCTCAACACACTCTCGATCCAAGCTCATGCATCATCCTCATCATAGGTTCTTTCCTCATTGGAGGAGGTTCTTCATTGGAGGATGTTATTCTAAAGATTCTCCCAATTCACTTCTTTTCCAACAATCCCCCACCATGTGAGGTGAGGATCAAACTTAATTAAGTTCAAGAATTAATTACTTACTGAATTAATGTTGGCACATCAATTGCGGAAAACCAAGTGTTACAAGGTTTCAATTTTGGGTTATCCCCACCAAATTTCAAAAGAGTTGTTTCAAGAAAAATAAAATAAAAGTTATTTATTTTATTTTTCAATTCTACCATGAAAATATGAAGAAAAACGTCCACCCTTGACCTACTACAATCGAGGTGAAGGTCTCCGTAAGAGAATATCAGCGCTGCAAGTTCAACGATGTCCTCATATTTCATTTCTGACCACCGGTTCAAAATTTACAAAACTCTGCCAGCACGTTCACTGAAAATAACAAAAAAAGGTTTAGAAATTCATTCTGAGCAGAACGGCCCTCAGATTCATGTGTCGTGAATTTTCTTGGACTCATAATATTTTCATATAATTTAAAAAATTAAATTGAAAAATCCATGTCATGAAATTATCCCCACCTCAAGGCTTTGCATCCATGAAAGACACAACATAAACTAGAGAAACAATTGGGGGGTATTGTGCACGAATCTGAGACTCTCACTCCCAAGTGTTATCATGGAGTTCCTCATGCTGCCGATAAACATACACCAGAGCTATCAGATACCCACGAAGGACCTGCTCCTATCAATCCTCAATCACAATTGGAACTTTTAAAAATGTTTCCCCACCGTCGATGTCCTACTCGTCCCAGTCAATGATGTGTGAAGGATCATGTATGTATCTCCTCAGTATGGATACGTGGAAAATGTCATTCACCTAGTGCAACTAAGGGGGAAGATCTAGGCGGTACGCCAACTCGCCAACTCTTATGATGACTTAGAAGGGTATGTTGAACCTATGAGATAACTTTCCTCCTTGGCCAAATCTCCACAAACCATGTCGAGGTGAGACTCACAGGAAAACATGGTCACCATCCCTGAACTCCATAAGTCTCTTTCTCTTTTTTGCATAAGAAATATGCCTACTCAGTACAGTATTCATCCACTCTTGGATGATCTGCACCTTCTCTGTGGTATCTCATACCATCTCTGGTCCCATTAGTGCTAACTCCACTGGGACAGTCCAACACAAAGGTGATATGAAAGTTCGACCGTACAATGCCTCAAATGGTGCCATATTGTTGGTGGAGTGATAGTTTTTGTTGTATGTGAACTCCACTAAGGGAATGTGATCCTCCCAGTTGTGGCCGAAATCAAGGACGTAAGCACAGAACTTGTCTTCGAGGGGTTTTATGGTTCGCTCTGTCTAACCATCCATTTGAGGGTGGAATGTGGTTCTCAATCAAAGCTAAGTCCCAAATGCCTCCTACAATCACTTTCATAGCCAGGATGTAAAATGTGCATAATGATCGAACACAATCAAAGATGGAACCCCATGAAGCCGCACAATCTCTTTCACATAGAGGGTTCCCAATCCCTCAACTAGTCCCTACTATTTGATAGGTAGGAAGTGGTCCAACATGGTGAGTCATTCAACGATCACCCAGATAGAATCATGACCCCGGGATGTGTGAGGAAGTCATGTCACGAAGTCCATGGAAATTCCATCCCACGTCCACTCTGGCATCTCTAGTGGCTAAACTGAGCCTGCTGGAACCTGATGATCTTCCTTCAATTGCTGAAAAGTGAGTCACCTTGAGACAAACTGTTCCACTTATTTCTTCATTCCCGAAAACCAGTACTACCGTCGAAGGTCCTAGTATATATTCGCCACTCCTGGATGTACCTCTAGAGGGGATGTATGGAACTCCCTCCACACTGTCTCTTGTAGCACCACAAGTATCATTCTACATCCTATGAAGTGGATTACGTTATCCCCACCCTCATAAAATCCATTAGGTGTATGTTCTATTGATATATGATAATGTCGAGCCTCGCAGTCAGGGTCCCCAGGTTGCGCCTCCCAAACTCGCTGAAGGAGTGGGGAAGTGACTGTCAGAGACTAAAGATAAGCTTCTCCATCTCGATCCATGTATGAAATCCGCAAAGCAGATAGCTGCTCTATCTCCTCACTCTAGAACTATATACCAAATCTCCTCCTTAGTGAATATGAAACTATGTTCCCCTTCCTAGGAGTATAGACTAGCTCTAAGTCATAATCCAAGAGGAAACCAATCCAAAATCATTGTCTTAGGTTCAGGTCCATCTGAAAGAAGATATACCTGAGACTCTTATGATCAGAGTAGACTGTAAAATATTCTCCCATCAAGTAATGTCACCAAATCTTCAAGGAGAATACCACTGCTGCCAACTCCAGGTCCTGGGTAGCATATTTCTTCTCATTCTATCTCAGCTATCGATAACTATATGCGATCATTATCACTCCTACATCATGACACATCCAAGCCTGGTCCCTGAAGGGTCATAGTAGACTAAGTACCAAATGCCCTCCTCTGTTAACCTCAAGATGTGGCCACTCGTCAGTCTCTTACTCATCTCTTGGAAACATTGCTGGAATCTCTCCGGCCACTCGAAGGGTTTCCCCTTCTTCGTCAATGATGATAAGGGTGTCGCAACTTTGGAAAAGTCTGACACAAACCTCAGGTAGTAACCGGCCAAACCCAAGAAACTCTGCACCTTCGTCACACTCTTGGGTGCCTCCCAAGAAAGGACATCCTCAATCTTCACCGTATCCACTGCTTATCGAGCCTCCGAGAAGACGTGTCCCAGAAAGTGAACTTCTCGGATCCAAAACTGTCAAATCGAGAGATTACCATAAAGTTGGTGCTCTCAGAGTGTCTCTAGAAGTATCTGCAGATGATAGGCATGATCATCCTCTGTAGCTTAGTATATCAAGATGTTGTCTATGAAGACTACCAAAAATAGATCGAGGTATAGGTGGATGATTCTATTCAATAGTCCCATGAACACTACTAGGGAGTTGGTCAGGCCAAATGGCATAACCATGAACTCATAATGGCCATACCGACATCTTAATTTCATCTTCTACACATCCTCATCTCATACCCTAAGCAGGTGATATCCTGATCTGAGGTCTATCTTCAAAAACCGCTATGATCCCTTCAACTGATCAAATAGATCTTCAATCCATGGTGGTGGGTACGTGTACTTCATGGTCAACTAGTTCAGGAACTTATAGTCTACACAGAGTCTCAAACTCCCATATGCCTTCTTGGAAAACCAAATTGGGGTTGTCCAAGGAGAAACACTAGGCCTAATGAACCCCTTGATTTGAAAGTCCTCTACTTCTAATTTTAGCTCTCGAAACCCCGAGGGAGCCATCTGATATGCTGGTGTAGATATCGGCACCATCTCATGATACAAGTCGATATAGAAGTCCACCTATATGCATGGAGGTACACCCAGAACATCATCAGAGAAAACATCAGCATACTAGTCCACCACTATATGATATCTCAGACTCTCAACATCAACCGCTCTAAGGGTAAGGCTATCCAACTGATGTGTGATCTGCTGCACCCTCCTCCGAGTAAGTCCATCATATGCTCCAAAGGTTCCCTTACGACTGGTGAAATAAAAACCCAATCCCATCCTCAAAGACACACCACACTTTGGACCTAATACAGTTGATCTATGCATGGATTGTGGATAACCAATCCATATGAAAGATAACATCATAAGGCCTCGATAGTGATACTAGGAGATCCCAGACAATGCTCTATCCTTCTAGAGTAAGCTCACACTGTCATCACCTGTGTGTAATCGTCTAATCCTCTCCTGTATGAGTCTCTGGCCGTAAGGATCGAGCCAATGACTCTACCGGAATCTCTAAGCACCGAAAGAGGGTCGTGGTAAAAAAATAGTGATAGAAACTTGTGTCTATATATACTGTAGATAAGGTGGAGTATATATATATCGTAACTCATATCATCTCTAGAGCACCGTGGTCATAAGCCTCAGCTATTTGGAGCTGAGCTGGTCCCTGTCCACCTGCTCCCTATGGTCAGGGTGGACCACCTAGAGGTAGTGGATGTAGAACCTCGAATCTCCACCCATGTCCTAATACATGGACCACTCCTCTCCCATGTCTTCCTCCTTCCTACAGACCTCATTAATCGAATCTTCGCCTCTGCCTAGGTGATCCTTCGACCGTCTTCTGGTTGTCTGTACGGCGGGTTGGGCAATCATGAGCCATGTGACCCTGCCCGCCGCACGAGTAACACAACCAACTCCTCGCCTATCCAGATCTGTCTCGAGAGACCCACATGACTAACCCAGTATCCAGTGGTCATCCACCTATTGGTCTAGTCCTCTTGGACCTCTGCATCATCTCTCTGTTTCCAACTATAGATGACTCTTCTACGTGATGTCTGGTGCTGGGTATCACTGCTTATGACTGCTCAACAAAGAAACTCTCCACTATTAGTGCTCACTATTACTCCCTCACCTGTGTCGGGATGCTTAGATAAGTGATCAAAGCTCTAATATATCGTCTAAGCCCCTGCTCAACAGTTTGGGACCTGAAGAAAGGGTCCTGAACCATGTCAGTTGAGTAACGTGATAGGTTAGTGAACCTCACTGAATAATAAGTCGTGGTCTTGCTACCATGTTGTAAGTGGAGAAGCTCTTATATACTAATAGAGTGTATGGTCTCTAGGATGAACTATTCCCTAAAAAGGATCTCAAAGTCCACCCAGTTGTGAGTGACCTCTTCGTGAACCTGGAGCATCAAGCTCCACCATATGCCCACTGTGGTCTAAAGAAGACAGACAGAAAAGATGACCATTTGATTAACTGGTTTCCCAACTAGTTGGAAAACTCTATCTATGGCCTCCAGCCAGTCCTCAGTCACCTATGGATCTGTCTCTCTATGACACCTCGATGGCCTATAGCACTGAAACTCATGTAACATGCTCTAGAAGGGGGAGCCCACTACTGATGGAGCTGGTGGAGTCAGCTTCCCATGGAGTAGTGGTGGTGCTGGTACACAACTATATGGTACATCTTTCATAAGGGGACCTACACCAAAGCCTCATTGCTCGGTGGGCTTTCATCGCGTACTCTACCTAGAAACCTGGTTGACTGTCAGTGTGGGGGAATCCTGAAAGAAAAAGGTGTTCCACGGTCAATAAGTTATACCTGGTGAGATGACCCAAATAGATCACAAAGAAATATTGTCAGAAATGCACTTGCAATCATTTTTTTCATCCACTGAGTCAGAAATCATAATTCAGGTTCCTGGTGTATGGATACGTTGGCCTCCGCAGCAACAATGGATTCCCCAAACTAAAAATGACACTCATAACACATAATAATATTGACGATTACAAAGATCAGAGTCCAAGTTATCTAGTAGAACTGTCTCCTTTGATACCAATTTGCCACAACCCGTCCCCCGGGGCCCGTGTTGTAACTACCCCAAGCCCACCTCTCATAGGCGAGGGGCTGACAACTAGCACCAGAAATGCATATCCCTAAAACTGGGAAGGCAATGCCTTTTAAAACTGCAAACTCACACAAACTAAGCACACAACAAGATACAATCACAGGGTAAACTATATAGTAAAAATGGTGTATATAGTAAGTAAAGGGGTCAGAGTACAAGCCCAACTAAAAGTACAAGCAGAACTGAAAACAACTCCTATGAACACTTGCTATAGATAAAACTTGAATGGCAGGTACAACTATCGAATGGTCATCTCTGCGGTACACCTCGTATAAGGTCCACCTCCGTGCAGTCTCTAGTCCGGGTACCCTCGACCTTGATCAACAATGTCTGTCGTCTGTATAAGACACAACAAAGTGCGGGCGTAGCCTGTGCAAGGGTGAGTATAACGATACTTAGTAGGGACCCCGAGACCCCCTAAGGTCTCTCAGAATCCAAAAAGGATAATCCTCATATCACGAAATCAATATTAAACCTTACTTCAGTATATGAACATACATATACTTAAGTTATCAAGTATACCCATATAATTCAGGAGGAAACATGAGTCCCATCTCTCTAACCAAAAGAAAAATTGTTACAAGAATTAAAGAATAACACAAAGGAAACACCCCGAAGGTAAGTACAACAATGGTAATTCCACACAGTTGAATACCACGAAGGTAAGTACCACAAAGGTAATTCCACATAGTAGATTACCAAAAATTTAAAGACTATGCTCACACCAGGTATAACTTAAGTACTGAATTATAGATGATTAGATGTATTTCTAGATCATCTTACTTCATCAAGAATCTCTACTGTTTACCCACATAGGATCGAATATGACCCACAAAGGACATGAAGATGACTCACACAGGATCTGAAGATGGCCCACACTGAATCTGAAGATAACCCACATAGGATCTGGAGATGCCGACCCACCCAGGACCTGAATATGAAACACATAGGATCTGGAGATGCTTACCCACATAGGATCTGAAGACGAACCACATAGGATCTGAAGTTTCCTCATGTACAGCCAACTACAGGGTTCCCGCACTAAGCATGCTTGATTCTGGGAGGATCCTCTCCTCAATCCATCATTCGATACTTCAACTACCATGAAGTCCCACGAAGACGTATCTCGAAGTCCACCATATCATAAGGTTCGCAACGCGATAGAAGAAATGTCAATCAGATGCCCGATCTGTAAGTTATTAGTGTTTCCATTCCGCAGGCCCAGATGGATTCGGGTTCAATCTAACATAGCCATACTCCAACTTTATCAAAAACAAAAGTGGAGTATAAAAAAGGACCCTCTCGATCTATGGATCCTGGAGCCGTAGAAAGTTCATCAAACGGATGTCTGGTTCTCATGATATGTGTATAAAAGATTATCTGAGTCTAGATGGGCCTTGGTTTGGTCTGATCTGACCCGACCCAGCCTAGGTTGACCCGACCTGGTCTGGGTCCAACTCGGATAGGCTAGGCCGCAACGGTTCTGGCCCGTTGGGCCGTGGTCCGGCCCGACCCACTGGGCGCGGCCCGCTCTGAGTGCACCATAGGACACGACCCACATTGTTCGGTCCTGCTCGGCTGGGTGCGGTCTACCTTGGTGGGGCCTAACCTTGCCACGACCCGGGGGGAGGTTCCCCCTGGTATTCTGAATGGTCCATTGGATTGTTCATCTTGGCCAACCCGGTGACGCCACATGGCACTGCCTGCTAGCACACGGGACCTGCCATAGTGGGTCCGGCATGGCATGACGCGGCCGGCCGACGATTCCAGCCGGTCTTCCCTTCTAGTGGCATGACTATGTCGTTGTCCTCCCACATCTAGACAGGTGCTAGCTTCCCTCTGGGTGCACCGCCACTGCTAAGCAGCTACGGCCTCCTCCTCTACCCGCGGCATGGATGCACGCCACCCTACCTCCCTGCGGTCGGTAGGCATGCCAGCCACCGTACTCCCACAGTAGCGGTCGATGGTCCGTCGCCTCCTTCACTACCGGTGGCACGGATGCACGCCGCCCCGGTTCCACGCGGCTGACCGGGGTGCCGACCACCTCCTTCTGCGGCCACGACTGATAGGCCACGGCCTCCTTCGGTGGTGCAGTTGTTCCACCGCCGCCTGTACCCTGTCAGCATCGATCTCCAGCGATTTGGTTGGGTTCCACTCCACCGTCGATCTGCTCGCAAAGAACATTTCAATAAAGGAGTGGAGGGATCAGGTGGTGTTTGTTTAGCCCACACACTCTGCATTTGATCGATAGGAGGGGGTTCATAGATTGGAAGAAATGAATTACCAAAGAACAATCATAAACAAATTCCCTACATCTCTTGTTCATTTGAGTGGGTGTGAAGAAGAAGATGAAGATACCGACGATCATTGCTCCCACAACACGCTCCAGATTCAAGGTCATGCCCAATCCTCATCAGAGGTTTGTTCTTCATTTGAGGAGTTTCTTCATTGGAGGATGCTCTTCCAAAGACTCTTCCAATTTAACTTATTACAAATGATCCCCCACCACGTGATGTGAGGAGCCAACTTAATTAAGTTGAAGAGTTAATTACTTTCATAATTAATGTTGGAACAACAATTGGGGAAAACCAAGAGTTAGAAGGTTTCAAGGTCGGGTGGTCCCCACTAAATTTTTAATAATAGGTTTCATGAAAAATAAAATAAAATATATTTATTTTATTTTCCAATTCTCCCATGAAAATCTGAAAAAATTAACTTCCACCCTCGAACTACTACAGTCGAGGTGAAGGTCTCTTTTAGTGAATATCGGTGTTGTGAGTTCAACAATGTACTCAAATTTCAATTTCGATCACCAGTTCCAATGTTACAAAACGCTGCTAATGCATTTACTGAATGTACCAAAAAAAATTCAGAAATTCATTCCGGGCACACCAGGCCTCGGAATCACGCACCGTCAATTTTCACAGACTTGTAATATTTCCATATAATTAAAAACATTACTTGGAAAATTCTGAGTCTTTATACCTAACGATTCTAAAAATTGAATCCATTTTTTAAAATTCAAAATAGAGAAATTTCAGTAATTAGTTTAAAATTAATCATGTTTCTAGAAGGTGAAAACAAGTTTTAAAAGTTAAAACATTGCAAAAGTTTGAATTTTTTACATTGAAATTGAATGAAAAAATATTTCAAATGACCTAAATTAAATTTGCTGATAAAAATATAATATTTATACATTAAAACCATTTAAAAATATAATTTATCCATATAAATTATTCCGATAAAAAAAGTTGTTTTCAATTAAAACATAATATATTTTTACTATTTATCAAAACATTAACATTATCAGCAAAATATAAAAAATTCCTTCAAATAAAACTTTAATATATTACTTTACAATAAGAGGTTTATGTTTTAAAATAAAAAATATTACTGTTTTAAAATTCTAATTTAAATTGGGTTCTCCATTAAAATGAAATTAAAATACCCTTTTTAAAAATATAGCTTTTTATACATAATATAGGGTTTATTCATATCCTATGACTAAAATATATATTGGATGGATATAGAAAATATTTTATTAAATATATAACATATATATTTAATTAATTTCATTTACTAATTATAATTCAATTAATTTATTAATACAAATGACTAATATTTCTTATACATTTAATTGGCCAATATTTTTCATAAATAACTTGTAGTCATTGAATTCAACACACAGTTTCATAAGTTAGTAATATTTATTCTTGCTAACAGAAAGGCCAGATTATAATGGTCATATTTTATTAATGGTGTCTCACAATTTTTTTTAAAATCATGATTGTGTGAAATGTAAGCTATTGAAGATTTAAAATTATTTGAAGAAAATATTTATTAAGACATCCGGGTGTTACATTCTACCCCCTTAAACTGAAATTATCTCTTGAAATTCATGATTTATATATAAACAGATGAGGATACCTCATCCTTATAACATCCTCATGATCTGACATAGCTTCCTCAATTTTGGGGTTCTGGCATAAAATGTTAACCAAGTGAGTGGTCTTATTTTTTTGAACGTTTTTTTTATGATCTGAAATCTCTATCTGTTGTTCTTAATAATAAATATCTTTCTACAACAGAAAACATTATGATTTAATAATTGTGAACGATCAGGTATGTACTTTCTAATGAGATATACATGGATCACATCATGAACCTGATGAGGATTCAGTTGAAGCGCCAATATATAAGTTATCTTCCCAAAAATATCAAGAATTTAAAAAGGACCAATATACCAAGGGATCATCTTGACCCCACTTCCAAATCTCACTAATCATTTCGAAGGAGGTATTCATAAAAACACCTTTTCACCCACTTCAAACTCTTTGACTTTTTTATGGTTGTCAACATTGTAGAGACCTGTATCTTAACGTACATATGCATTACAATACTTTTGCGGAATACTTAGTACATAACAAAAACACACACACAAGGACCGTAATAGTTTAGTGTCTTTGGAAACTCGGAATATAATCTTCTAATCGTGGTGAAAGACCTTCAACATCTCCCATAAAGATCTTCCCTTTTTTTACCTAAAACCTTTCTTTATATCCTGGGGAAAAGAAAACAGAAAAGGGTGAGCTCAAATGCTCAGTAAGGGTAAACAAAAGAAATATCAATCACATCGTATACATAAGCACATAACCTTTGGAAATCATAACCTGCAAAAGAGATCATAATTTCATAACATGGGATAAATCATGGTAGTGAAATTTAATCACAATAATCATAACTTAAAACATGAAACTTTGTGGCATACACACATAATCATAGAGAATCATTTCTTATTAGTCAAGACTCATTGCCAAGACTATCTTAGTGGACAAAGTCTCTTTCTGAACCGAGTCACCCTCGTTTCAGTCCTGTTTCACTGAACCGGTATAACCTACCATTCCAGCCATTTCCATCTCATGAGATATAAAATCTTTACCCAATGCATTGGATGGAGATATAGGTCCCACCCATATTATAATGAATCCTTTCTTATGTGTGCCACATAATCATAAATCATACATCATCGCATAACACATATAACAAAAATGGGATTCTTGAAACATCATGACATCATAAAACAAATCATATAAGGTAAATGACTTCATAAAAATAATTCCCTCAAAACATAATCAAATCAATGTAATAATAGGGATAAAAATAGAACCCTATATTATCTTAGATGGAAAATAATTTTGATAAAACATTTGAACTCCATTCTTGAGGAACATATCCTTTCTACTTCAAAAAAACTTTTCTTTTCTTAACATGTCCTACAATTATAAACTAAAAGAAGTTGATTAAAAATAAACTTGAAAACTTATAAAGGAATATTCTTGGAAATAATTTTTTAAAAAACCATTCTTGCCGTATAAGTTAAAAAAAGCATTCTTCGTACTTTTGTCAGAAAAGTCAAAAAGTACCTCGTACGAAAAACGACAAAAGATTTCTTTCATATTCTTTACTAAAAACTAACCGAAGGGTAAAATTGGATTTAAAAATTTGTAGGTGGATGGAAATAAAATTACATATTCAGGAAACAAGGATGTGGATGATAAAATACACCCCAGTAAATACTAAAGTATAAACAATCTCGTATAAAAATGAGATTGTGATATTTCCCTTACCTTAGGTCCGATTTGCTTTGTACGTGTCCGAAGGTCCTGTATAATGGTTTAAATAATGTTATTGTCTTATTACAGAATAATACATATTGATATGATATCATATATGGTCATATTCTAAGCTTCTTATTAGTAATATTTCATTGTTACTTGTTACTCGGGTCTTTATTGCCTTTTGTTCTTATGCGTGTTTTGCCGAATAAATTCTTATTCTTATTTTAAGGTTATAGATACCTTATATCCAGAATGGTATTAGTGTAACATATATCATATTTATTCATTCAATTCATTTATATAATTACTATGTAATGATTATCATGTAGAATGAGTCGCATCACATCGTGGAGACGGTATTCCGTACGTACGCACGAGCGATGATATTGTTCCCATGATCGTGGAATTGTATTTAAGTGTATTTATACTATTTCAGTATCAATATCACTTTATAATAATCATATATAGTTACTCATTACACCATTATACCCATCCTTGTAAGGTGATGGTAGAAAATAGATTACACCACGGCGTGGAGACGGTATTCCGTACGTACGCACTCGCGGTGATTTCATTTTTCCGTAGGATGGAGAGAAGGTGAATTAGGGATTTTTAATATTTATAATAACATATCAGTATTTAAGTAATACTTATGTTATTACTTTATCATGAAACAACTAAATAAGAAGAAGTTGAAGAAGAATGAAATTGAGAAGATCGGTAATGGATATTACCTCTTCTTTGAAATGCCTCTTTGAATCCTCCACTTAGGGAACTAAGATTGGTCTTTTAAGAAGACCAGTACCTCTAGGATTATTCTAGGGAAGTGTAGAAGGGATTTTGTAAGGGGTTGGCCTAGCATGAGTGCTCAAATTGGTGTGAGGAGGAGGGGGAGGAGGTGCCCTTTTATAAGGGAGGAGAGGGGCACCTTAGGAATATCTCAAAATATTATTTTATATTAAAGTCAAAATCGGTTTATAATGGTTCAAAAGGGTCTTATTTAGAAGGTAAAGTTGGTATGGGTCGAAATACTATCAACCAATAGGGTTTTGACAAGTTTAGGTTATTATTTTAACCTTATCAATTAGATTTTACTCTAAGTTAAATAATTTAACTTTTACCGTGACTTTTTGTTTTCTTACACTATATGGTTAATAAACTTACTATAACATTCCAAACGAACCCCAAGTTGTTTATTATTAATATATATATCCTTATCTAAGTCATTTGGCCGAACCTTATATTTTTAGGAATAAAATAACAATTAATAATATAATATTTGATTTAAAAACTATTTTGTGTCAATTTTGACACTATTTGATATATGATTTTTGTGAAAGTCATAAAAGAATTATATGTTCGAACCAAGTTGATTAAATCAACACTAATATATCATAGTAACCTAGAAAAATAGTGGAATTCATAAAAAGTCTCAAATTACATTTATTTGAGCATTTATAACATCAATTATGTTAACATTTCCTTAAAAGGGTAATTACTGCATCATCGTTGTGTCATAAATAAATTAATTTATTTAAAGTATACAAATTATAGATAAAAAATCATTATGTAGGAAATATTTTTATCTTTCTAATGAATATTTATAGTCGAATTTATCTTATGTATAACTCCATATTAAAAATGTTTTAGTTATTAAACTTTGATTTTAACTATTTTATCTATTCATTAAATAAAATAATATTAAATGTCATAATCTAATCCAAGTGGACCTAAATGGT
This sequence comes from Viscum album, assembly GCA_963277665.1. Classification (NCBI taxonomy): domain Eukaryota; kingdom Viridiplantae; phylum Streptophyta; class Magnoliopsida; order Santalales; family Viscaceae; genus Viscum; species Viscum album. The sequence goes on from OY728165.1 coordinate 1,643,074,868, forward strand.
CATATTATATTAATAAGGTTGTTTTTGGTCGAATTACACTTATCCAATAGAATTAGGACATGTGTTAGGGTAATAGTAATATCATATTTACCCTTAGTTACCCTATTTACTTTTAACCGCGGTAAAAAAAGTAAAAAGTTACTATTCAAAAAAAATTATTTTTATCTCATTGAACCACATTTTTACTTATTGATATCAACCGTGTCTGTCGGATTTTCGAAATTCCATTCACAGAAGCGGTAAAATTAAGTTTTATGCAAAATTCAGTTTTTAACCTACCATTTAGTGGTTTCACTATTCATCAAAAATTGAATGTTTTTAGAAAAATACCAAAATTTCACCCTAGGCTAATTTCAGTATTCCGAATCCAAAAATGAGGTCCATTTTGAAAGCTAAAATTTCAAAAAGTGGTTATTACTATTCATAATGGCTATTTTAAATAATATTTTAATAGCATATCGTCGTTTAGTGAAACTCGGTATTGCGTACAACACAAGCTATCGAGGAAGGTCGCGATTGTGTGTAAAGTAAGTCAAGCTAGTGTGTAGTGAAAGATTCCTTTGATGATATATATATAACATAAAAACAAAATATTACTCATAAAAATCTCGGGTGTTACATTCTACCCCCCTTAAAAAGAATTTCGCCCTCGAAATTCGTCACTTTGTAACAAACAGATGAGGATACTTCTCCCTCATCATATTCTCAAGCTCCCATGTAGCTTCTTCAAGTTGGTGGTTCCTCCATAAAACTTTCACCAATCTAGTGGTCTTGTTTCGTAGGACTTTTTCGCTAAGATCCAGAATCTCTATCGGTTGTTCTTCATAAAAATGATCTTGCTCCGGCGGTACAACTTCTGAGATGAGTACATGTGAAGGATCAGGTATGTACTTTTTCAGGAGAGATACATGGAACACATCGTGAACTTGAGAGATATTCGATGGATGCGCCAATCGGTAAGCTACCTTTCCAACACGATCCAGTATTTCGAAAGGACCGATATATCTAGGGCTCAACTTCCCCTTCTTTCCAAATCTCATAACCCTCTTCCAGGGAGATATTCGTAAGAACACTTTATCACCCACTTCAAACTCTAGGTATTTTCTTCGGTTGTCGGCATAACTTTTCTGTCGACTCTGAGCTGCTCTTATGTGTTGTTGAATAGATCTGACCTTTTCTGCCATTTCATCATCGAGATCAGGTCCAAATAGCTTTCTTTCCCCAACTTCATCCCATCATATTGGAGTCCTGCATTTCTTTCCATAGAGAGCTTCATAAGGATCCATCTGAATACTGGAGTGAAAGATATTATTATAAGAAAATTCCACCAAAGGTAGGTGTTGATCCCAACCTCCTTTGAAATCCATAGAGCAAGCTCTCAACATATCTTCTAGGGTTTGAATTGTTCTCTCAGACTGACCGTCTGTCTGAGGATGATAAGCAGTGCTGAAACTCAACTCTGTATCCAGAGTATGCTGAAGAGTTCTCCAGAACTTTGAGGTAAATATCGGATCCCGATCAGATATAATAGAAAGTGGTACTCCATGCAATCTTACCACTTCCTTTACAAATATCCTGGCAAGCTGATCTAGAGAGAAATCCTCTCTAATAGCAATGAAGTGTGAAAACTTTGTAAGACGATCAACTATGACCCAGATAGCATTATTGCCTTTGGATGTTTTAGGAAGTCCTGTGACAAATTCCATAGTGATGTTTTCCCATTTCCATTCGGGTATGGGTAATGGTTGTAACACCCCCTTAGACTTCTGTCTCTCAGCTTTAACTTGTTGACAAACCAAGCATCGAGATACATATTCAGCAACATCTCTTTTCATGCCATCCCACCAGAAGTACTCTTTCAGGTCCCTATACATCTTCGTGCTTCCAGGATAAATAGAGAATGAAGAACTATGAGCCTCATCCAGCAGCTCCTTCTTTAACATGGGGATGGGAGGAACACAAACCCTATTCCTGAACTTTATTATCCCATCACAATCAAGGTTGAACTCAGGAACATTTCTCACCTTCTTTTGTAACTCGACATGTTCTTTCTGTGCCTCTTTAATCTTCATATGTAGAGATGTTTGAACATTCATTTGAGAATGATAAGATTTTTCCCCTTCCATTATAATTACAAGATCCATCCTTTGTAAATCCATAAATATTGGATCTTTTGTGATCCTCATCATGGATAAACTAGCATGGTCTTGTCGACTTAATGCATCTGCCACCTTGTTTGCTTTCCCAGGGTGGTAATGGATTGAGCAGTCATAATCCTTAATCAGCTCCAACCATCTTCTTTGACGCATATTCATCTCCTTTTGTGTGAAAATATACTTTAAATTTTTATGATCAGTATAAATATCACACCTTTCACAATAAAGGTAATGCCTCCAAATCTTTAATGAATAGATTACCGCAGCTAACTCCAAATCATGTGTTGGGTAATTTTGCTCATGGATTTTCAATTTTCGTGAGGCATAAGCTATCACCATATTATTTTGCATAAGAACACACCCCAATCCCTTCTTGGATGCATCACTGTAGATCAAAAACCTTTCTCCACTACAAGGCAGTGTGAGCACATGTGCACTGGATAACCTTCTTTTCAACTCCTTGAAATTCTCTTCACATTCCTCTGTCCAAACAAACTTAACTCCTTTCCGAGTCAACTTGGTGAGTGGGTTAGATAATCGTGAAAAATCATTTACAAAACGCCGATAATATCCATCCAAACCAAGAAAACTTCGGATCTCAGTTACTGTTGTTATTCTAGACCATCTTTCGATAACCTATGTTTTGCTGGATCCACAGATATCCCCTCTTTTGAGATTATGTGTTCCAAAAATGCAACTTTTTGAAGCCAAAATTCACACTTGGTAAATTTGGCATAAAGCTTCTCCTTTCTCAGGGTCTTCAATATAATTCTCAAGTGATCTTCATGATCTTCCTTGCTCTTTGAATAGACAAGAATATCTTCTATAAAGACTACAACAAATTGATCAAGATAGTCTCTAAAGACTCTATTCATTAGATCCATGAAGATAGCAGGGGCATTAGTAAGACCAAATGGTATCACTATAAATTCATAGTGTCCATACCTTGTACAGAAAGCCGTCTTTAGTATATCCTCCCTTTTGAACCTTAATTGATGATACCCTGAACGAAGATCAATCTTGGAAAAGTATTGAGCTCCACGTAGTTGGTCAAATAAGTCATCAATGCGTGGGAGAGGATATTTGTTCTTAATAGTGATCTTGTTAAGTTCTCGATAATCAATGCAGAGTCTCATTGATCCATCTTTCTTCTTAACAAATAGAACAGGTGCTCCCCAAGGTGATGCACTAGGGCATATGAATCCATTATCAAGATTCTCTTGGAGTTTCTTCTTCAATTCCTGCAACTCAATTGGGTCCATTCTATAAGGTGTCTTTGAAATAGGCAAAGCACCCGGTACGAGTTCTATTGAAAACTCAACTTCACGATTTGGTGGAAGACCCGGTAATTCCTCCGGAAAGACATCATCAAACTCCCGTACGATGGGCATATTCTTAATTGCGAGATTCTCACCAACCATTTGAGATAAATAACCTTCATTTAGTGGAATTAATACCCATAAAATGGAAGAAATTTCCACTAGAAGGTTATGTTCATCCTGCATTGATAGACGATCATAGATTGATCTGGAATATGAAATGTGACTTCCCTTCTTTGGCAATTGATATGATCTCCATATAAAGAAAGCCAATCCATGCCAAGAATCACATCGAATTCCACTAATGGAAGGATCACCAGATTTGCAGGAAGCAATTTCCCACAAACTTCGATTGGAGAAGAATTATAAACTTTTGATGCGATTGATGTGCCATTAGGTGTTGTCACAGCTAACTCAACATCTAATTGTTGAGTTAATACGGTGATACCCTTAGCAAATTCGTCAGAAATAAAAGAGTGGGTGGATCCAGAATCAAATAAAACATTTGCTACTTTAGAGTGGATGGTAAGTGTACCTTTGACCACTTCATTATCGTACTCCACATCGTTGATAGAAATTGCATGTGACTTTCCTTTGTCTTTAGCCTTAAGAGTTTGTTCACGTCGACCATCATCATCAATCCTTGGATTTGGTCATTGATTGGCATAATGCCCCATCTCCTTGCACTTGAAACATTGAAGTGTAATAGGTTCATTCTGTGTATCCCTTCCTTTGTTTGCATCATTAGACATCTTCTTCCCATTATCGCGGCATTCATATGCCCGATGACCTTCCTTTCAACATTTGAAACATTTACTTGTCCCTTTAAGACAACTCCCTCCATGTTTCTTTACACACTTTGAGCATAAGGGAAATCTCATCTTCTTTTCAGTGTGATCTTTAGATTTTCCTTTGAATTCCATTTTCCTCTAATTATCAAACCCATATTACTGATGGGTTACTCCAATATCTATCTCGACTTTGAGAGCACATTGAATGATTTCCTTGTAGCTATTGAAGTCCCTTATGGCTAACGCCCTTCGAAGACTTGGTTTTAAGCCACTAAAGAATCGATCGATCTTACTCTCAGGTTGGATAATAATACCAGAAGCGTACCTTGCAAGTCTTGTAAAATTTGTTTCATAGGTACCAACAGATTCATCATCCCTTTGCTTCAGTTCAAGAAACTCTTTCTCCATCATTGTTCAGAGAATACGAGGGAAGTACTTATTGAAAAATAAGTTCTTGAACTCGTCCCATTCCATGGACTCAATTTCATCCCTTTGGCTCGTATTCTTAATAAGATTCCACCATTGATCAGCATCTCCTTCCAAACGATACACTGCTAGGATGACTTTATCATGTTCAGAACATTGAAGAACTGAAAATATCTTTTCAGTAGTACTAATCCATTGTTCAGCAACTAATGGATCAGTAGACCCGCTGAAAGAAGGTGGAAGCTGCCTCATGAAGGATTCAACAGAATGTTGCTCCTTCCTTTGCTCGTTTGGAAGTCCTGCATGATTCATAGCTTGAGAAAGTTGTGTGAGCAAGGCTACAAGATTTTTCATTCCAGCTCTCATATCATTTGGTTGCTCAGGGGGACAATCATTGAATTTCCCATCGCATTCTGCATTAACACAGTTCCTTCGGGTTCCAGCCATTGACTAAAACTAAGAAGAATAGTGTGAGCAACACTAATTATAATAGGAAAACCACATAATTCAAGAATAAAATTTTCACGCTTAAGGTCTTATCCTAGGTTATTCATGGAAATTTCTAAAACACTAAGATTTTGTTCTATGCTTAGACTTATCCTTAGGGTTCTTACTAAGGCTTTCACATCCTAGTTTCCAAAGGTTGACTATACCTTTCCTCTGATACCAACTATAACGACCCATACCTTACATACATTGTTAATACTTCAAAATTGAAGCATACTTATTACAACATATAACAAAACTACGAAAGGACCGTATAGGTATAGTGTCTTTAGAAACTGGGAAACATAAACAACTGGTTCATAAAGCGTCTACACTATCTCCCATTTATTTCATCATATCTATAGTCCCTTTTGGCATATCTTACTTAATAACCTTCTTCCTGACCTGGGGAAGGAAAACATACAAAAGGGTGAGCTCAAATTCTCAGTAAGGATAAACAAAAGAAATATCAATCACATCGTATACATAAGCACATAAATTTTGGAAATCGTAACCTGCAAAAGAGATCATAATTTCATAACATGGAATAAATCATGGCAGTGAAATGTAATCACAATAATCATAACATAAAATATGAAACTTTGTTTCATACACACATAATCATAGAGAATCATTTCTTATTAGTCAAGACTCATTGCCAAGACTATCTTAGTGGGCAAAGTCCTTTTCTGAACCGAGTCACCCTCGTTTCAGTCCTATTTCACTGAACCGGTATAACCTACCATTCCAGCCATGTCCATCTCATGAGATATAAAATCATTACCCAATGCATTTGAGGGAGATATAGGTCCCACCTATCTTATAATGAATCCATTATTATGTGTGCCACATAATCATAAATCATACATCATCGCATAGAACATATAACAAAAATGGGATTCTAGAAATATCATGACATCATAAAACAAATCATATAAGGTAAATGACTTCATAAAAATATTTCCCTCAAAACATAATCAAATCAATGTAATAATAGGGATAAAAACAGAACCCTATATTATCTTAGATGGAAAATAATTTTGATAAAACATTTGAACTCCATTCTTGAGGAAAATATCCTTTCTACTTCAAAAACACTTTTCTTTTCTTAACATGTCATACAATTATAAACTAAAAGAAGTTGATTAAAAATAAACTTGAAAACTTATAAAGGAATATTCTTGGAAATAATGTTTTAAAAATCCATTCTTGCCGTATAAGTTAAAAGAAACATTCTTCGTACTTTTGTCGGAAAAGTCAAAAAGTACCTCGTACGAAAAATGACAAAAGATTCCTTTCATATTCTTTACTAAAAACTCACCAAAGGGTAAAATTGGATTTAAAAATTTGTAGGTGGATGGAAATAATATTAAATATTCAGGAAACATGGATGTGGATGATAAAATACACCCCAGTAAATACTAAAATATAAACAATCTCGGATAAAAATGAGATTGTGATATTTCCCTTACCTTAGGTCCGATTTGCTTTGTACGTGTCCGAAGCTCTTGTATAATGGTTTAAATAATGTTATTGACTTATTCCAGAATAATAAATATTGATATGATATCATATATGGTCATATTCTTAGCTTCTTATTAGTAATATTTCATTGTTACTTGTTACTCGGGTCTTTATTGCCTTTTGTTATTATGCGTGTTTTGCCGAATAAATTCTTATTCTTATTTTAAGGTTATAGATACCTTATATACAGAATGGTATTAGTGTAACATATATCATATTTATTCATTAAATTCATTTATATAATTACTATGTAATGATGATCATGTAGAACGAGTCGGATCACATCGTGGAGGCGGTATTCCGTACGTACGCATGAGCGATGATATTGTTCCCATGATCGTGGAATTGTATTTAAGTGTATTTATACTATTTCAGTATCAATATCACTTTATAATAATCATATATAGTTACTCATTACACCATTATACCCATCCTTGTAAGGGGATGGTGGAAAATAGATTACACCACGGCGTGGAGACGGTATTCCGTACGTACGCACGCGCGGTGATTTCATTTTTCCGTAGGATGGACAGAAGGTGAATTAGGGTTGTTTCATATTTATAATAACATATCAGTATATAAGTAATACTGATGTTATTACTTTATCATGAAAATACTAAATAAGAAGAAGTTGAAGAAGAAAGAAATTGAAAAGATCGGTAATGGATATTACCTCTTCTTTGAAATGCCTCTTTGAATCCTCCACTTAGGGAACTAAGATTGGTCTTTGAAGAAGACCAGGACGTCTAGGATTATTCTATGGAAGTGTAGAAGGGATTTTGGCAGGGGTTTTCCGAGATTGAGTGCTCAAATTTGTGTGAGGAGGAGGGGGAGGAGGTGCCCTTTTATAAGGGAGGAGAGGGGCACCTTAGGAATATCTCAAAATATTATTTTATATTAAAGTCAAAATCTGTTTATAATGGTTCTAAAGGGTCTTATTTCGAAGGTAAAGTGGGTATGGGTCAAAATCCTATCAACCAATAGGATTTAGACAAGTTTAGGTTATTATTTTAACCTTATAAATTATATTTAACTCTAAGTTAAATAATTTAACTTTTAACATGACTTTTTGTTTTCTTACACTATATGGTTAATACATTTACTATAACATGCCAAACGAACCCCAAGTTGTTTATTATTAATATATATATCCTTATCTAAGTCATTTGGCCGAACCTTAGATTTTTAGGAATAAAATAACAATTAATAATATAATATTTGATTTAAAAACTATTTTGTGTCAATTTTGACACTATTTGATATATGATTTTTGTGAAAGTCATAAGAGAATTATATTTTAGAACCAAGTTTATTAAATCAACACTAATATATCATAGTAACCTAGAAAATTAGTGGAATGCATAAAAAGTCTCAAATTACATTTATTTGAGCATTATAACATAAATTATGTTAACATTTCCTTAAAAGGGTAATTACTGCATCATCGTTGTGTCATAAATAAATTTATTTATTTAAAGTCTAAAAATTATAAATAAAATATCATTATGTAGGACATCTTCTTATCTTTCTAATTAATATATATAGTCTAATTTATCTTATGTATAACCCCATATTAAAAATGTTTTAGTTATTAAACTTTGATTTTAACTATTTTAAATATTCATTAAATAAAATAATATTAAATGTCATAATCTAATCCAAGTGGATCTAAATGGTCATATTATATTCATAAGGTTGTTTTTGGTAGAATTACACTTATACAATAGAATTAGGACATGTGTTAGGGTAATAGTAATATCATATTTACCTTTAGTTACCCTATTTACTATTAACCGTGGTAAAAAAAAGTAAAAAGTTACTATTCACCAAAAATTATTTTAATCTCATTGAACCACATTTTACTTACTGATATCAACCGTGTCTGTCGAATTTTTGAAATTCCATTCACAGAAGCGGTAAAATTAAGTTTTATGCAAAATTCAGTTTTTAACCTACCACTTAGTGGTTTCACTATTCATCAAAAATTGAAAGTTTTCAGAAAAATACCAAAATTTCACCCTAGGCTAATTTCGGTATTCTGAATCCAAAAATGAGGTCCATTTTGAAATATAAAATTTCAAAAAGTGGTTATTACTATTTATAACGGCTATTTTAAATAATATTTTAATAGCATATCGTCGTTTAGTGACACTCTGTATTGCGTACAACACAAGCTATCGAGGAAGGTCGTGATTGCGTGTAAAGTAAGTCAAGCTAGTGTGTAGTGAAAGATTCCTTTGATGATATATATATAACATAAAAAAAATATTACTCATAAAAAATTCGGGTGTTACAAACATAACATTTTTATCCACTCTATGATGCTCTGATGTGTTGTTGATTAGATTTGACCTTGTCTTCCATTTAATCATCAATATCAGGTCCTAATAACTTTATTTCTCCAAATTCAACCCTAAAAGTTGGAGTTATGCACTTATTTTTGGAGAGGGATTCATAAGGACCCATCTCAATACTCAAGTGAATGAAATTGTTGTATGAAATTTCACCAATGTTAGGTGTTGATCCCAACAACATTTGAAATACATATTAAAATCTCTCAATATTTCATGTATATTTTTAAATTTCCTCTCAATCTAACAGTATTTTTTAGCATAATAAGTAGTCCTAATCATAACTCTGTATCTAGAGCCTACTAAAGTCATCAACATAACATTGAGGTAAACCTCGGATCCCGATCTAATATAATGGAAAGTGGTACTCTATGAATTACTACCACTTTCTTTATATATATACAGGAAATATGATCAAGAGAGAAATCATATCTAATAGAAAGGAAGTGTTACGAATTTGTAAGATGATCAACTATAACCTAGATAGCATTATGGACATTAGATGTTTTTGGAAGTCTGTCAATAAATTCTATAGTGATGTTTTCCCATTTCAAATATGGTATGGGTAAGGGTTGTAACATCTCCTTATACATCTATCTCTCAGCCATAACATGCTGATAAACAAGGAATTTATAGACTTATTTTGAAAAATCTCATTTCATGTCATCCCACCACAAATACTCTTTTAGGTCCTTGTACATCTGTTTTTCTTCTAGTATGAATAGAGAATGAAGAACTATGAGCCTCATCAAATAAATGTTTCTTAAATTATGGTATGGGAGGAATACAAACATGGTTTGGGAACATTATTCATCTGTCACAATCATGGTCATATTCCAAAACATCTCTCACCTTCTTTTGTAGAACCACATGTACCTTCTACACCTCCTTAATCTTCAATTCTGTATATGGGAATTCATTTGAGAAAGATATTATTTCTCCCATTCCTGTAAAATTTCAAGATTCATAATTCAAAAATTAATATACATTGGATCTTTGGTGATCCTATTCATGGATATACTAGCATGGTACTTTTGACTCAAAGCATCTGCCACATTGTTCACATTCTCAATGTGGTAATATATTGAGCAGTCATAATCTTTGATCAACTCTATCCATCTATATTAGTTCATATTTATCTCATTTTGTGTGAAAATTTACGTTAAAATTTTATTATTAGTATAAATATCATACCTTTCACCATATAGATAACACCTATATATATATTTAATGCATAGATTACCAAAGCTAACTCCAAATAATTAATTGGGTAATTTTTCTCATGGACTTTCAATTTTACCATGGAATAAGATATCACCATATCTTTTTTCATGAGAAAACATCCCATTCCTTTCTTGTATGAATCAATATAGATCACAAACCTTTCTCCACAATAAGTCCGTGTGAGCACATGAGTACTGTATTGCCTTATTTTTAGATCTGTCAAATTCACTTCACATTACTTAATCCACATGAACTAAACTTATTTACAAGTCAACATGCTGAGTGGATTAGATAGTTGTGAAAAATATATCACAAAACATCCATAATATCCATAAAAACTAAGAATCCTATGGTTCTCAATTACAATTTTAGGTCTAAGACGAGATTAAATATATTTAGTTATTTCCATATGCACAAATATCCCCTCTCTTGATATTATGTGACCAAAAAATAGAACCTTCTGAAGTAAAGATTCGCACATGGTAATTTTTTCATTTATATTATCATTTCTTAGTGACTTTTTTACAATACTAAAGTGATCTTCATGATCATCCTTGGTCTTTGATTATGGAATAATATAATTTATACAGACTAACTCAAACTAGTCATGATTGTTTATAAAGACTATATTCATTAGATATATGAAGATAGTGGGAGCATTAGTAAGGCCAAAAGGAATCATTATAAATTTATAGTGTCCATACCTTGTATGGAATGTCATATTTGGTGTATCCTCTTTCATAACACTTAATTTATTATATCCTAAATGAATATCAATATTTGAATATTATTAAGCTCTACATAGTTGGTCGAATAATTCCTCAATGCAAGGAAGATGATATTTAATCTTGATAGTGATATTGATATGTTCTCAATAATCATTGTAGAGTATCATTGATCCATAATTCTTCTCAAAAAATCGAACTCGTTTACCCCAAGGTGACACACATTTGGTTATGGATCCCTGGTGAATATTCTCTTGGAGTATCTTCTTTAATTATTTCAACTCAATTGGGTCCATTTATATGGTTTCATTGAAATAGGAAAAGCACTCTGTATGAGTTTTATTGAAAACTCAACTTCAAGGTTTGGTGAAAAACCTAGAAATTATTCTGGAAAGACATCAATAAACACTCATTCAATATAAGTATTCTTAACGGTGAGTTTCTATACAAAACATTGTGGTAGATAACCATCATCTATAGGAACCAAGACCCATACAATGGATGAAATTTTAACTATAAGGTTGTATTAATCCATGCATCAATAGATGATCATCCATTGATCATGAATATGAAATGTGAATTCCCTTGGAAATTGACATGAGCTACATATATATAAATCAAATCCATTCCAAGAATCACATAAAATTTCACTAATGGAAGGATCATAAGATTTTAAGAAATCAATTTCCCACAAAAATAAACTAGATAATATTTATAAACATTTGATGTGATCGTTCATCCATTATGAGTTTCCATAGACTCAACATCTAATTATTGATGTAACACCGCGATACCCGTATAAACTTCTTCATAAATAAAAGGGCGGTTGGATCCATAATCAAATAAAACATTTTAATCTTTAGATTGGATGGTATGTGTTCCTTTCACCAATTCATTATCATACTTCACATCACCTATAGTGATCACGAATGACTTGACTTTTTCTTTGGCCTTAAGTGTTTGTTGATGTCAATCAACATTGATGACCCTTGGATTGGGTAACTTGTTTTTATAATTCCCCATTTTTTGTTCACTTGCAGAATTTAAGTGTGGGAGGTGTATTCTATGTATCATTTTCTCTATTTACATCATTAAATTTTTTTCCCATAACTTCAAGATTCAATTTCCCAATAAAGTTGTCTAGAACACTTAAAAAAGTATCCAATCAATTTAAAGGAAATTTCTTCCATGTTTCGATCTACACTTTTATCACAAGGGAAAACTCATATTATTATTATTGTGATCTCTATATTTTCAATGAATTCCATTTTTCTCTTCTTATCAAACCCATAGGACTGATGGGTTACTCAAATCTAAATATAAATCTTGAGGGCACATCAAACAATTCACACATAACTTTTGAATTCCTTTAGGTATAATTCCCTTCAGTGGCTTGGTTTTATGATACTAAAGAATCAATCAATTTTACTCTCAAGTTGGATAATAATTCCAGAATCATACCTTGAAAGTCTTGTAAAATTTTACTCATAGGTACCAATAGATTCCCTATCCTTTTACTTAAGTTAAAGCAACTATTTACCCATATTTGTTCAAATAATATGGAGAAAGTACTTATTGGAAGATAATTTCTTGAAATAATCCCATTCCATAGAGTCAATTTTATCTATTTTCCTTGTATTCTTGACATGATACCACCATTGATCAGCTTCACCTTCCAAATGATAAATGTCCAAGATAACTTTATCAACCTATGAACATCGGAGAACTGAAAATATATTTTCAGTTGTATGAATCCCTAGTTCATACATTGGTGGATCAGAAGACCCACTGAAATTTGGTGGATGCTACCTCATAATAAAATCAACATAATGTTTTACCCTCCATTTCACATTTGGTGGTCCTTCATGACTCATAGCTTAAGAATGTCTTTTGAGAATAGTAATATGATTTTAAAATCCATATTCTATAACATTTTATTTCTCCAGAGGAAAATAATTTCATTTTACCTCACATTAATCATTAATGTGGTTAATTAATGATCCATCAATTGAATAAAACCAATAAGAATAGTGTGAGAAACACTAATCATACAGGGAAAACCGCATGATGTGTTATAAAATTCAAATTTACGGAACCTTAGTAGTTATCCTAGGTTATTAATGATAATTTATAAAACACTAGGATTGTAATTTTTTTGATATATCCTCAGGGTTCTTATAAAGGTTTTATCATTCTATTTTCCAAAGTTTGACTATATATTTTCTCTAATACCAACTATAATAGAAAACACATTACATACATAAATATTACTTCAATATTGAATAATATTCACTAAAAATCATAATAAACCATACTATGACCATTTAGGTTTGGTGTCTTTATAAACTGGTAAACATAAAAAACAGGTTCATAAGACATCTAAATTATCTCTTTCTTGTTTCTTCATAATTAGACCCCCTTTTGACATATCATACTTAATATTCTTCAGCAAGACCTAGGGAAAATAAACCTAAGAAATGGATAGATTAGATTCTCAATAAGGGTAATAAAGGGAGATATCAATCATATCATAATAATAAAACACACGAACCTTACCTATAAAAATCATATCTTGGATATGAAAGATATTGATATCATGTCATGTGATAAATCATAATTGTTTATAAAGAACGAATGAACATATAACCAAAATTCATAACCTAAGACATGGAATTTGTGTCATACACATATGAAAATAAAATCATTTCATATTAGTCCAGGTTCATTACCAAGACCATCATAGTAGACAAATTCCACTACTTAATCATGTTCACTCCTCGTTCTAGCCATGTATTACTAAATCAGGTTTATGTTTTGTTCCATCCTGGTATTACAGAATTGAGATAATTTCTTATTCCATACCTTTCTATCTCATGATATATATATATATATATATATATTCATTTATCCAATTAATTTTTGGGATATATTGGACCCACCCATCTCATAATGAAATCATTCTTACGTCTGTGATAAAAAAAATAAATCATTCCTCATAACTTAACCCATGGAATAAAATGGATATCTTAAATATAATTCAATAATAACATAACCCATGTAAAACAAATAGATTTCATAAATATCATTCCATAATAAACATAATCGAACCATATGAATAATAGGTATAGTAAACTTGAAAAAAACCATATTAAATTATTCCATCTTAGATAGAAACTAATATTGATATAACACTTAAAATTTATTCTTGTGGAGAACATCTTTTGTTCTTCAAAAATGTGTTATTTTCTCAAAATAACACACAATTTAAAAAGATATGAATTTATTTTAAAATAAAAATTAAATATTATAATGTAATATCCATGGGAATAAGGAGTTATGGAAACATAAAAAATAATTCATGCTGTATTAGTTAAAAGAAAACATTCTTCTTGTACTTTTGTCGAATAAGACAAAAAGTACCTCATCTTGAAAACATCAAAACATTAATTTCATATTATTTAATAACAATTCACCAATGAAAAAAATTGACTTTAAAAAATTCTAGAAGAATATAAATAATATTATGGAATACATATTTTGGAAACATAGACATGGATGGTAAATATACTCCATTAAATACTTATGTATAAACAATCTCAGATAATAATGAGATTATGAAATTATCCCTTACATTATCTTTTATATCATATTTCGGTATCCAAACCTAATGTATAATGATTTAAATAATTTCATTGAATAATTATAGAATTATAGTCACTTTTATGATATCATTTATGCTAATATTATCCTCTATTTTTTAACAACATGTCATTATTACTCGTTATTTGGGTATTAAATGTTTCATTTTCCTATGCATGTTTTGTCGAATAAGTTTTAGTTATCCTTATTAGGTCATTTTTATATCATTCAAAAATGATATTAACATAATATATATAATATTTATACATTATATACATTTAAAAAATGATTATTTAGTGGATATCATGTATAATGAATTGCATATCATCCTGGAGAGAGTAGGTGTTATGTACGAACGGGCGACAATATCATTCCCATAATTGAGAAATATTATGAAAGTGGATGGTATTTATTTTGTTTAATAATTTATATATTGTTATAATAATAATATATAGTAATTATTACTATCATTATCCTAATCCAAATAAGGTGGTGGTGAAAAACATATTACACCCTAGTGTAGAGAAGATAATCCATACGTATGCACACGTGGCGATTTCATTTTTTATATGATGGATAGAAGCTGGAATATAGTCGTTCCATAATCAAAATAAAACTTCATTATTTAAGTGATACTGAAGTTATTAAATTATAATTTAAACAACTCATGAATTTAAGTATGAGAAGAATTAATTTTGAAAGAATTGGTAGAGGAGATTACCACTTATTCGATGTGCTCCCTCTAAATCTCCACTTAAAGCACTAGAGTTGGCCTTTGGAGAAGAATATAAACCATATAATTTCACCAGGGAAGATAATAATGGAAAATTGTAGGTAATAGAAAATATTGAATGCTCAATGAGTGGCGAATAAATGAGGGGGAAGTGCCCTTTTATAAATGAGGCGAGGAGCACTTTTGGAATCTCCAATAATATTAATTTATAATAAAATGAAACCACTTTAAAAAACCACAAAAATTCCCTAGTTTAGAAACTGAGATGGGATAATATTTTAATATCATCAACCATCAAATTTTAGACATGTTTTTCTATCAATTTAAAACTTATCATTTTAATTAACACTTAATTATTCTATTTTTGTTTAAATAAGGTAAAAAATATTTCAATACTAAAAGGTTGAAATATTTACTTATTTAATGTAAATTATACCATAAAAAATAAATTATGTCATTTAAGACCATATAATAAATATTATATATTTTAAAATTTTTAAATAATTTAATAATATATTATTTTGATAAATAAACAATATTTTTAAATTTGTCATTATTCAATTCAGTGATTATTAAAACATTAAATATAACAATTTAACATCAAAAAAATATTTTTTAATATTACTAAGTGTTCAATGTCATATACAAAATTCTTTGGATATGTTAATTATCTAAAATTATATTTATTGTATTATTTAAAATAACATTTATTTGTTATATCTATTAATAAAATAATTACTACATTAGTTTTGTGTTTGTATTTAATATATTTTTTATTGAATAAAAATTAAAAATAAAATAAAATGATGAAGATAAATCCACTATATTTCCAAATATTACTTATGGTTGAATATATATTCTGTAAAATCCTATATTAAAAATATTATATTTATTAAAACATGAGTGTGACAACTTTAACATAACTTTAAATAAAATATTATAAGTGTCATAATATTTTTCATATGGATCCAAATGGTCAGTTCCTTTGTAAAGACCCGTAAATTTCAAGGAAATTTTTTTCTTAATTTTCTTTGAAATTTTACAAGAGCGCAGCTTCTGACGGCACCTGATTCCGAGGCCCAGTGTGCCCGGAATCATTTTCCGAAGTTTTGGCTCGGGTACGTTCAGTGAACGGACGAGCGGGTTTTTATAACTTTTGAACTGGTGCCCGGAATCGAATTCTGAGGGCACCGATGAAATCGCAGCGCCGGTATTCGCTTAGAAACGCCTCTTCCGGAGTTGCGTTTGCTCGGGTGTGGTTTTTAATTTTTGGGCTTAAAGTTAAGAAATAAAATAATTTTGCGACAACTTTATTTTATTTTTCTTAAGCCACTTGGAAGCCACTTGAAGCCACTTAAAGGCGGCTTGAACTGAGTTGAACTGGATAGGATGCTATCCAGAAATATCCTACCCCTTGGTAGGATATTTGTGAGGTGGGGCCCGCACGAGCCCCGCCGTTTCTTTCCGCTAAGAAACGCACCCGTGAAAACCCGTCTTAATGAAAGTCAACTAATGCGTTTCTTAAAATCTTAACAGACCATTTAATTGGGCTGTTTCTTTCGTAAATTAAATGAGCTATTTCTTTCGTTGAATTAATTCTACGAATTAATGGTTCGTTTCTTATCTTTTGAAATTCAAATGTTTAGTTGTGTAAATAAAATAAGGCTTAAGCTTATTTTATTTTTGGGTTGAAACTTGTGGCGTGGAGAGGATTTGGAGGAAAGCGTTCTTCTTCGGAAAAGAACGCGAAGAACGCGAAGAACGCGAAGAACGCCAAACCTGCGGAGATCGACGACGTGAAGCCTTGTACCGCGACGCCAACGGACCTCCCTTCGCGACGCTTCTTCCGCGACGATCCAACCCCGCGACAGCCTTCGATCGACAACAACCAAGGTAGGGGGTTGCGCTTCTTTTTATTTTCTTTTTGGATTTCAACAACAACATGGATTTAATTATTATTAATTAAATCCGTATGTTCTTGGTCCTCGGAGATCGTCGACGCGACGCCCTTCCGCGGTGTGACGATCACCTCCTTCCGCGATGGTCAATTCCGCGACGACCTCGCATCCAATAGCGACAGAGAGGTAGGGATTTATTTTGGGATTTACCCCCCCTTTTTTTATTTCTGTGAACGTTCTTTAAAAATTTAAGAACCGGAATCAAAGAAACAATTTTATTTTATTAAAATTGTTGGTTCATGTGTTGAACATTTTATTTTCTCCCGTTGTTTATATCTAACGCGGAGGGTGCGGGCCAAACGAACACGGCCCAGCAACCCTCCGTCGTTCTTCGTGTTTTGCGGATTTTGCGGGCGGCGACGGAACGTGTTGCAACGGGTGTTTGATGATCCCGCAGTAAAGAACGGAACCCGGGAGGAACAACGGCGCAGACGGGAAGGAAAACGGGCCACCGGAGCGACTCCGGCAGCCCGCGGAAGCCGGTGGTGGCGCGGGTCGCCGGCGGCCGGAGGCGGCGGCACCCCGCGGGTGTCCAGCGCGACACCCCGCGGGTGCCGCGAGTGTCCAGCGCGACACCCCGCTGGTGCCGCGGGGTTGTCAGCGCGGCACCCCGCGGGTGTCCAGCGTGGCACCCCGCGGGTGCCGCGGTGTTGCCACGCGGCACCCCGCGGGTGTCCAGGGCGACACCCTGCGGGTGCCGCGGGGTTGTCTCGCGACACCCCGCGGGTGTCTGACCGACACCCCGCGGGTGTCTGACCGACACCCCGCGGGTGCCGCGGGAGTGTCACGCGGGGCGGCGGCTTTCCCTCGCGTCGGCCGCTCGGCCGCTCAGCCGAGCCGAGCTGGGCCGGGCCTACCGGGTCGGACCCGACCCGGTTCGGGCCAACCAGGGGGGGGGTCGGGCCGGGTCGGCCCGGGCCCGGACCCCCCGTCTTCGGACAGACTTCGTTCAAATGGACGTATCTTGAACTACGGGCCTCCAAACGACTCGACGTCAGCAACAACAGAATCCTTGGAGCGATTCGGACATTTCGGTTTATCGCACTCAAGGTTTCGGAATACTTTGAGTTCGGCCGGGTTGGTTCGTACACGAAACCAACCGGGCCCTCGGAGCGGAAACGCTCATATCTTGAGCTACGGACGTCCGATTGATGTACCGTTAGCTTTGTTAGTTTCCTCTTAGTGAGACGGATCTTTTGGCTCACTCCGCCCGGGGTTTGGGCGCAGGTGGAGTACGGTCGGGTTTGTTTTTTCTTAAAAACCAACCAGGCCCCTGAGACGGAAAAATTGATAACTCTCAGACAGGACGTCCGTTTGACGAACTGTCAGTGGCGTTGACGATCACGTTGAGAAACGGTCCCTATGAGTATACCCTATGAGAGCTCGGGGTACAGTTGAGATACGGTTGGGTTTGGTTCACTCATCAAACCAACCGGGCCCCTGGGACAAAAAGGCTAATAACTCACAGACCGGGCGTCCGATCGACGCGCCGTCTGTTCCGTTGAGACCCCTGTGACGAGGCGGTCCTTTGAGTTACTTCTTCGTGGGACCTTGATATACTTGGAGTATCGACCTGTAGCTCGTGGAGCGGACCCTCCAAGAGACGAGCGTGCGGAGTACGGAGACCGTGTAGCTGACTGAGACCTGACGACTGCTTGACCGACTCGACTTGGAGTGAGTCGACTAGCCCAGTGGACGGAACACTACTTTGTTTGGGTGCAGACCCATGGCGGACAGAGTACTACCTGTGTGATAGTGCAGACCCGCGGTACTCGTCCGGACAGTACCTCTGCAGGCTACTAGGGGGTGTGCACTACTGTGTTTGGGTGACATACCCCTGCGGGAAGCACTAATGTGTTTGGGTGGCTGGCCCGCGGTACTCGACAGGAGGAGTACCTCAACAGTCTTAGGTTAGTGAGTAGTACCTCGGAGTCGTGACAGGACCACTGTACACTCCAGAGACGGAGCTCTTCAGCAGTTACGGTTTCGATAATGAAAATCCTGGTTTGAGCTGAGACTTTTGACCTTTGTGTTTCCTCATGATTGAGATGGGTTACTTGATAACTTAGGTATATGTATGGGCAT
This sequence comes from Viscum album, assembly GCA_963277665.1. NCBI lineage: Eukaryota > Viridiplantae > Streptophyta > Magnoliopsida > Santalales > Viscaceae > Viscum > Viscum album. The sequence goes on from OY728165.1 coordinate 1,643,094,285, forward strand.
ATACCTAAGTAGAGTTTATCTGTTGAGATCTTCTTGTGGTTATCCTTGTTGGATTTAGTGAGACCTTGAGGGTATCGGGGTCCCTACTGAGTATCGTTATACTCACCCCTGCACGGGCTATGCCCGCACCTCGTTGTGTTGGTTGCAGACGACAGGAAGTGCTGACGGAGGCCGAGTGTTCGAGGACTGGACGGTACCCGGAGGTGGACTACACGACAAGTCAGTGTCCGGAGGTGGACTTCACGGCGAGACGACACCCGGAGGAGGTTGACAGACGAGATAACTGTGGAGGCTATCTGTACCTACCCTTCAGGTAGGATTCGTGGTGGACGATCCAGGAGCTGCGCCATCTGTACCTACCCTTCAGGTAGGATCCGAGGAGGACGACCCATGAGCCACTTCCGTCCCTCCAGCTGTTGTTTTTTTCTGTTGTACTTTGTTCAGTTGTAGTTGTACTTTCTTTTGGGTTTGTATTCTGGCCCATTTACTTTTCAGCACTTCTTTTTGTACTTAGTGTTTTACTTCCGCTTGTACTCTGTGGTGTTTTGTTACTTTTATAAAGGTAATGCCTTCCCAGTTATCGGGATTTACGCCTTTGGTGCTAGTCGCCAGCCCCTGGCCTATGGAAGGCGGGCTTGGGGTAGTCACGGCACGGGCCCCGAGGACGGGTCGTGACATCCTTAACCCTTAGATGATTATGGTAGAGATATACGTTACCAATGAGGTTTTTTCAAGTGTTTTTAATGGTTATTATCATTTAATAATAATTAGATTATTTATTGATCATCAATTAAATTACTTTTGCGTCATCAATGTATACCTCTTTAAAAAAATTATTTATTTCATAAAAATTAAAAATAAATTACCGTGATAATGAAAAAAAATTTATATTTAATTTTTTTATTTATATTATAATTTATATTTTTTATGACCATATATTATAAATTATATAGTTATAAAATTTATAGTAATACATAAATAACTTTTCTATAGATAAATTAAATTAAATGTCTTAATCTCATCCAACCAGATTACGAAGGATTCCATTTCAACCCAAAGATGATTTAGGTCGAAATAAATCATCCAATGATATTATGAAATGTTTTAAGATAATTTAATATTATTATTTTTACCTTTAATTACCCAAATTTACCCTTTTACTATATTAATAAAAATTACTAAAGATACTATTCATAATGCCCAAAAATAAAAGAAGGATATTTTCTTAATTTGGACCTACTGATTCCAAATATAGAGTCTATTTTTAAATTCAAAATATAGAAGTTCCCGTAATTAGTTTAAAATTAATCCCATTGTCGGGATGAGAAAACAAGTTTTAAATGTTAAAAAATCGAAAAATATTTAAATTTTTTTACATCTAAATTCGAAGTAAAATTAATTACAATGTCTTAAATTATATTAGATGACAAAAATATAATCTATTTATACTTTTATAAAATTAAATAATATAATTTCACCATATAAATTATTTTTAGGAAGAAATCTTATTTCAATTAATATTTAGTGTATTTGTACTATTCATAAAAACATGAAAATTAAAGGGAAAAAATAAAAAATTCTTCCAAACTAAAATTTTATATCATTATTCCAATGAATTAAATTATTTATTCATATAAAAATTATTAATTTTTAAAAATTTTAATTTAAAATGTGTCCACCATAAATGATGGTCAAATTACTCTTTTGAAAAATATAGGTTTTATACATAAAATTGGGTTTATTCATATCATATGACTAAAATATCTATTGAATGAATATAAAAAATATTTTTTAAAATATATCACATATATAATCCATTAAGTTCATTTAATATTGGAAATTCACTTAATTTTTTTAATTCAAAATACAAATATTCCCATTTCATTTAATTGGGTTATATTTTTCATAAAAAATTAGTACCCAATGAATTCACCATAAATTATCATCAGTTGGTTATATTTATTCTTGATAACTTAATGGATATATTATAATTGTAATTTTATAATAATGGCATCTCATAGTTTTGTTTAAACTCACGATTGTGTGTAATGCAAGCTATTAAAGAATTAAAAATATTTAAAGAAAATATTTCCTAAAAACATCACGGTGTTATATATATTAATTATAATCATGTATTTTTTAATTAATTTATATAAATAAACATATATATATGAATATATATATTTATTAAGTATATATTAACAAAATATTAAATTTTTTATCACTACTAAAAAATCCATGATAAAGGAAACAACTTTGTCAGTTTTTTTAACAACGATATAAGTTACCTTTTTTTACTACTATTAGGACATGTTTCTTTTATAGTGTCTTATTCATCTCTATTGGATTCCTGCTATCTTCCCCTAAAAAAGAAATCCAAATGATGAAGTATGCATCATACGTGTGTATATAATGCCGATACTAGAATCAACAAAATTTATCCCCCACATAATGTTGATAACCACATAATCTAGAGCACCTAAAAGAATTAATTTCTCCCTCTATTAAACGTCCTTTTAGAAATCTGAAACCCTTAGTGCATCATCTCATCAAATTATTTTAATTCTTTCGAAACTATTAGCACCCTTTAAATATAAATAATTTCATGTATGACCTGAAACACCTGACCTGGCATGCTTCGACTTTCAAACCTTTTATAGCTTAGTCAATGATCTTCAACTCATCTATTCTGATCACCTGTTCCACACATATGAAGAATACCACTTTATAACTAGATTAGTCACATCATCTAATGCCTTTACATCTATCTAGTAAATAGTATCATTTATTCTATATCCTACACATACCGTCAATCCTCATGAAGAAGTCCATATTCCATTACCCAACAAACTTTTAAATCCATCTGTATCAATAGTACAAGATGAAAAAAAATTATTTCCTATACCTAGAACATGTTGCACATCATTCAATGTTTGTGTACTTATTACATTTTTAATGATACAAATATTACCAACAGAAATTACATCATCATAATATATGTTTCCCATCTTCAAAACACCAAAGTCACTTTCTTCATATGAATACAATAATTCTTTTTTTGGATAAATGTGGAACAATGTTGCAAAATCAACCACCAATTCAATGTATATATTTGACCAATGACAATCAACACCAAGTAAAAGTTAATCACACTCACCTTGAATAAGTCTTATGCCAATATCCTTATAATCAGTATTGTGAACCTTCTTTTCTTACTTAATCATTTCTAATACATATTAGTTTCTATGAACATGACCCTCGTTATCACAAAAATACGAACATGACCTTTCTTCTTGTCCTTCACCAACCTCTTTGATTACCACGTCCATATTCCCTAGTCAGAATACCACTACTACCTAATGATTCACCCTCATCAGTCTATTTTTGAGTCTCATTCATCAAAAATGATGAAATCAAATTATATATATTCATTATGTCTTCCGGAAACAATAATTTGGTGACAAGATAATCATATGAATCAAGAAACGAACCTAAAAGAAGAAAAACTTTGTCTTATTAATCCATTTAAATAAGTATCGTGTTACATTTATCAATGATCTTTTCTTCCACTGAATATAGATCCATGAGAATTTTGGTGAACTCATATCGATGGTTAACTAAATCAATATTCTCTTCCATTTACAAATGATGCAATAACTTTTTCTGGTATAAAAAATTTGTGAGGGATTTTGATTTATACATTCATTCATGTATCAACACAATATATTCTAGATCTTTTAGATTCATCACTTCCTATAGAGTATTATCAACTGAATTCATTTGAATCATACTTTTCTCCAACTCTCTCATTTCTTTCCAATCAACAATTCTCATCATCTCTAGTTTATCATATTTTTTCTTCGGCTCCTTCACTTTCTTATCACAGAACAAAATATTTTTAACTCATTGCTTCTAAATTGTCAAAACATTTTTCATGTTAAATAGTTCAATGTGTGAATAAAAACCATGGTGTGAGTCACCCATATCAAATAAATAAAAAACATGGATAAATCCATATGATATTTGTTTTTGGGTAAAAAGTTTATCGATCCCATGATAAATATTCACTTGTGAAAAAGAACTGTGAGAATCACGATTGTAAATGAATCACAGAATTAAATCGCAGAAAATTAATTGGGAAATCAATTTTTTCCTAGAAAACCCCTCTAATGCAAAGGTTTAAAAACCACGGGGAAGCTCCCATAAAATACACTACGTATAAGAGAGTACACAAAACCCAAGAAGAATCCTAAAATTTTATTAAAAATATAGCACTTAAAACATATGAGAAATTCACAACCAGATATGCCTATGTATCCTCTATGATAACCATCGCATGACAAGACTTCAACCTTTAGAGATCAAAACCAAGCATGTAGCATCATTGCAGTACCTCGTGGAAAAATGAAAATTTCCCCTGCTTGCTGCTACCCACACCGAAAAACCATCACCCACATATATGCTACACACCACCTTATTTTTCTTATCTTGATATAGAACCCCTTTTTTAACCATTTACAATCAAAGGAAACCCTAAAATTCATGTATTACGTATTATCCTTTCAAATATAAAAAATATATTTAATGACCATATCATAAAAATGAATTTAGTGGAAATAGATATATGTAGAAAATATCCCTCTACATTTAAACCATACATAGATGGTTTAAAAAAATAAAACCCCATAAAAATATCCTCCAAAATTAGGAGGAATCTCAAAATATTAGATTTAGGTGATGACAAGGTATTTATTCCACCATCAAACTATTTAAGAGGGAAAATAATTTTACTCTATAGAAGAAATGAGTTAAAAATATTTTATTTTGTTATAAGACAATGAATGTGCAGAAGAAAAAATAAAATAAAATAGAAATGATGAGCCTTAGTGATTGGAAATATATGAGAGAGTTTGAGACAAGAATGATTCAAAAGTATTTGGATGATAAAACTTTGTGGGAAGTTATGAATCCAATATATGTAGAGGAGGTATAGGAAAATCCTAAAATCATGTGTGAAGTGAAATCCCTCAAAAAAAAATTATATCTGAAAAAAAAATTTATATCATTTTTAAATGCTAGATTATAAAGATATAGGTATCCATATGGATGAGTTAACCAAATATAGGATAGATATTTCATTGGTGGAAATAAAGATCAATGATAAAGGTAATGTGGTACCTATTTAAATTCTTAAAGAAGACAAAGCTTTAATTATTTGGGGGTCATTTCCTAATTTATATGATAATCTCTTCACCACATTATTGTTTGACAAATACACAATGAAATTGGATTATGTGATTTCATCATTTTTGATGAATGAGACTAATTGAAATATAAATTATAGTGAATATTTATGTAATTGTGGTATTCTAACTATAGAATATGGAAGCACTAATCAGAGAGGTTAGTCAAAAAACAAGAAGAATGGTTAATTACTTCTTCTGTGATATGGAGGGTAATGTGTAGAGTAACTGATATTTTGTGAAAAAAATAAAGAGGAAATGAAAGATCAAGACACCAGCTATAAAGATACAAACATTATCATTATTCATGGAGAGGGAGATTTAGTTTTTGTTGGTGTTGATTGTTTCAAGTTAGATGTTTACATAAAATGGGTTATTGATTCAGCAACATCTTTCCATTTTACATAGAAGAGGGAATTGTTTTCATTGTATAAAGATGGTGGGATTGGTATATTAAAGATGGCAAATAGATATTTTGATGATTTTAATGGCGTTATTAATATTTATATCACTTATAATTTAGGTTGTATGATGTTGTTAGGGGATGTGAGACATGTTCAAGTAATACACCACAATTTGTTATCTTCATGTGATCTTGATACTGATGGATTTTAGAGTTCTTTTTGAAGTAGTAGAAGTGCATTTTCTAGAGGATAATTTGTTTTTGTGTGAGGAATAATGGATTACATTCCTTATAGGATAGATTTAAAGGTGTGTGGTTATGTGAGAAAGGAAATTGTGAAGAGGACATCATCACTTTTGTGGCACAAATGATCGGCACACACGAATCCAAGACCATCGAATATGATGAAAACTGTATGGATTTCAAAGAAAGTCAGGACAAGTGTTTAATGTCTTAAACATAATTAATTTTCCTCAAAGTGTGATAATAGACAACAAAAAAATAAAATTAATTATCAGGATTCTACACAGAGAGTTTAATACTAGTCGGAGGACGTTGGGAAGAGGTAGCTATTAATTACTACAGGTGATCGAGACTATGTGGCAATTGCAGTTTTATGGGAGCCATGTTTTTGTCATAGTATTTTTTTAGTAGGGAAGTGTTGACACAAGTACGATGAAGACTTAATCATTTGGAATTATTTTACAGGGGAGCATTCTCATTTTCATTAAATATGAAAAAAGGGTTATCACATTTTCCACAGCTGATGACAGTTAGTGCGACACCAACTGGAAAATGATCCAACTAAGTTTGTTATAATTCAACTTATGCTTTGTTTGGATGAAGGGGTAGATTTATGGGGTTCAGTATTCTGGTAATAGTTTCTGAAGATTATATAGGTTTTTAAAATTTAAATTTATGGATGTCAGCTTCTTTTAGTGTTCACATGGGATTGATGAGTATTTTTATAGCTCATTTTTAGAATTGGATGATATTCACATGAGGGAATATAAAATAAAGGAGAGAGGCAATGAAAAACATAGAGATATGTAATCAGAGTATAGCAAGGGGTGTAACAGTGTGGTAGGTAGGTTGTAAATCAGTGTTTTTAGGGTGTGGGAAGCACCGAGCGGTGGCAAAACTATGTTGTGCAATGAGGTGTTTCAATGAAATTTTGTGTTTGGTTTATTTCTCGAATGGATGAAATATTATCAAGAGACTATTATTATAGAGGCAAATAAGGTATACTAATATTTGTATTTTCACCCATGTTTTTTTATGTTTTATTTTTAATTCAAGTCTCGATCATTACATGGATTTTTTTACTCTCTAATTGATATTGGATTTTCTCATGGTTTCTCCATGTTTTTAGTCCTATACATTGGAGGGGTTTTCAAAGTTAAAATATGTGTACCCATTTATTTTATTCTATTTGGTTTTTTGCTTCATTTTTATTTGGAAATTTTCATAATTCTTTTTTTTTCATTTGAATTATTATCTTAGGACCGATCTGCTTCTGACCCAATAGCCCCTTGGTTTCTCCAACTTAGCACTGACCCACGTCAGGGTCTCCTTTCTTCATACATGCACACCCCCTCACACTCTCCTTTCGGTTAACCTAACATGCTCATGGTCTATTATTAGCCTTAGTCTGGATCTTTGACGGTGTGGTTGTCCAATTTGGCCAATATTTTTGGAAGACTTCTTAAATTATTATTTCCAAAAATCATCTTTAACAACACAAATTTTCCATTTGTCCAAATATACCAAAAAATCATAAAAATATATTTCTTTTTCATTCCTTTTTCTAGAATTAAATTTAATTAATTACAAATAAATAGAATAAAAATTGAAAATTTGGTAAAACATATCAATTAAATTAAAAGGTTTATTAATTTAAATTTAAAAATGTATATATGATATTATGACATAAAATACCCCCAGACATAGACTATGTTTATCCTCGAGCATAGATCTCAACTCAAAATTCATAGGGAACCAACGATACCATTTTATAAACTCCAATGTAACAAAATCATGTAATTATCAATTGGGTGATTAACTTTTAAGCATCACATAAATGATATCAATTCAACTCTTAACTTTTCAAGGAAACTAATTAGTTATGTATTATATTTTACACACTTTTAAATTAATGTTCATATCTTTACTTCCTAATGAATATATTAATTTATTATTAATATGCATGTCAATTGTGATTTCACACAATATGATTTTTTCAATCTTCACTCAAAGTAACAATTTAATTGAGTTTTCTCATACCTCAAATACATGTGCCTAAATATAGTATTTTAAAGGATCTAGAATCTCAACCCATTAAAGAAAAATATCACCAATAATCATGAGTTCATTTAATTATGGTTCAAATGACTCTAAGGCTAAGGGTAAGTAAGTAAATGATATTAAATAATTATGGATTAAAGAAGGTTTATCTTTTAAAAAAATTCATGATATACAATCGTAAGGAATCATGAAAATACTCTTATAATAAAATCACCAAATACTTCCCATAATTCACCAAGATCGTAGTAAAAGCCATGAACTCTATGAAATAACAAATAATGGACAACACTCTTTTATTTTATTTTCTACTTTTTCAGTTATTTTGAAAAATTATCTTATGATAAATCTAACATCCATCAGAAAACTCAATATGTTATCATCACGATTTTATGAAGATACAAAAAATCATAGTTCAAGTAATGGTTATTTTTTTATCCATCCAATAGTTAATGCATTTTTTAGTCTTCTTTATTTCATTTCTTTTCTTTTCATTTTTTCTCAGGAGGGATAACAATTGACGAAACTAAATTATTGTCATTATCCTATACCATACCCAAAAAAATAACAACTCATATATTATCCTAAATTAAATAATTCCCTTTCCACCATAGAAAACATCTACCCCATAATAGAACTATTGAATATCAATCAAAATGCAAGGAGTAAGGGTGAGAAATGATAATATTGTCTGGTAATTTGGATCATTCCTAAGAATTTCAAGAGTTTTAAAATATACTAGTTCATGTTATATTAGGTTTTATGTCCCTAGATTTTCTCAAAAATAGTTTTTGAAATGATTTTAAATATTTAGTCTAGAATCCTCTCAGGAATGAGGTCATATGATAAACATGAATCACATATGAAATGTATATAAACAAAACTAACAAACACGAAATTCATAAATTGAAATCATGAAAAATGCGAGGTCAATTTGTTTTAGATTGATTAACACCCACCCAAAACCATGATTGATTAAATTTATAACCATATACAAAACTATAATCATTCATCCCCCCATTTTACTCATTCATGTTCATTCTTAAAGAAATCTAAATCATCGATTCATTGAATTCATAAGTAATTATTATATCATCAATCAATATTATAAAAAATAAAAGGTGGGGAATTGATTTTCTCAATTATAATTGAAAAACCTATTTTAAAATTTGAATCAATATAGAGGACATAAAATACTGAATTTATTACAACACACCTCTTTCCTCATGAAGTCATTACCTTCTCTTCATGTCTTGTCGTCCATTCAAGTATTTCATCATAATGAACCTATCAAATAAAATAAAACAATTACATTAAAAGGTCCATGAACATTAAGATAAAAAATAATCAAGGGGATAAGTATAAGGAACCAACCTTAAAACATACATAATATTGAATTAAATGAATAATTCACATTGAGTATATTTTCAAGTTTAGTGTTTTAGAGAATTAGGGAATAACTATTACATCTCAAAAGATTATAAAGTAGACATTTCTAGATAGTTTCCATTTTTTTACAAAACATGAAATCTTGAAAAAAGTGACATGTCTAGTTCTATGTTTAAGACAGAATGAATTTTCCTAAATCCCATCCTTGAACCTATTCCACATTATGTCCTATGAAAAACATTTCAAAAACCAAGGATGAGCATAAAAAGCTTAGTAAGGGATTCACAAAGAAGGAAAAAATTTATTTTTTCAAAACAACAAGTAAACCATGAATACTTTATTACAGTTAATAATTTTCACCTTTATGAAGTAGTAAATACAGTTCATTGAATAAAATATCATTACTTACATTTTTTAAACCAAAATATTACCATAAAACCCATATAAAGAACACATAACATATAATGGTGACTTTGGAAATAAACATACTTAAATGGAATAACCATTCGGTAGACTTCCACAGATATCACTAAATGGAATAGCCATATGGACAACTTCCATACCCAATGCATTGGAGGTTATAACGTTACCACCCATCCTAGTATTCATGGCACCACCCACATTTGGTTTATCATGTAACCACCTGTCAAATGTCCAAGTACCATTATAAAATAAAAAGTCATAAAACAAATATAAAGGAAAGAAAAAATTTCCACATTTCAATCACAATATATCACATAAATATATTGACATAACAAATCCATTATCAAAACCATTTTCAATACCAAAATACATAATAGAGTATATGGTATTTATTTTCATTTACAAACATTACGGCTTGTTGAGGAAGCTAAAGATCAAATAATACTCGTGGCGGAAAAAAGGTCGTTGTCACCGCTTACATTAAAAGAAACATTCATTTTTTGTCATTTAGTAAAACACTTATTAGATAAATATTCACTTTCAAACATCAAGGGTGTTTATACAGTGTATAAAAGAAATTCATGTATTAAAACAAAATATGCCTCAATGAAAGGAGATTGAGACGAAGTCCCTTACCTCGTGTCCGACTTGACTCGATCGTTCTTTCATCTCCGGAATAATAAACTAATGTTAATTTATACTTTCTTAAAAACATTTTTAAAGTTTATTATTCCTTTTATATCACTTAATACCGTGTTATAATCATGATGTAATCATTTAAGTTAATAATGTTCGTTTTGTCGATATTTGGAATTTGAGTAAAAAATGGACTTCTTATAATCACATGTTGTTCATGTGGTCAAAGGTTCATTATATCTAGAATGATATTCATGATTTGGATATCATATATATCATATATATAGAGAATATAGATGTATTTATAATAGTACATAACATTTAGAGGTATGAAATGAAATGCACCGTTAATGGAGACGGTAAGCCGTATGTACGCATGAACGCTACTTCCATTTCTATTTCATATTTAATGGAATTAAAACATAATGATACATAGTGGTGTTATAATTACAGTATTTTATCATATATAATATCATTAAATATATCCTTTATATGTACCGAATATGGTATGAACGAGTCATATCACTTTGAGCGGGCGGTTGTCCGCACTTCCTCAAATGAAATTATCTCATTTACCCATAATGGAAACCATAAAGGTATGCTATAAATAAAAGATTATATAAGAACAAATAAAACATAAAAATAATTTATATATATATCATAAATAAATACTGTGCCATCATAATGGCCACCATGAGAGGCGGTAGGAGATAATCGAACAATCATCGTTTCGTAAGGCATTAGTTTCCCAACCACAGAAACATTATGTTCTTCATCCATTAGATGGAGGTTTGTGTAAGTGTAGTTTGAATCCTTCTCATAAGAACATCCTAATATATTTAGGATACTGGTGTTTTTACAAAATAAATGAATAAAAAGATTATAGTGTTTGGAGAAGTAAAATAAAAGAAAACAATTTAAGAGAAACCAGTACCTTTAATTTGGGTAACTCCCTTTGGTTTGAAACAAAGAACTTCTTGAAGTGCCTTATGCATAAGGTAAGGCTGATAAGAGGAGGAGAAGGATTTAGGGAGCATAATTGGGCAGAGTTTGGATGATCCAAATGGCTTGAGTGGTGTGTGGGATGGGTTTGAAGTGGTCTCCTTTTATAAGGGAGAGGAGGGGCCCTTTAGGAAAGTGAGAAAACATTATTTTATTTTAAACATATATTCAGTTTTAGAAGGTCCAAAAATCATTAAATTCGAAGGTAAGATGAATCATATTTGAAATAAAATTATCCAATCATAATAGGACAAGTTTTGGATAATATTTTGATCATTATAATTTTATTTAATTAAATCATTTATTAATGAGGTAAATACTGCAACATTAATGTGTCATGAATAATATAATTTTTTCGATGTCTAAAAATTATAATAAAAATACTATGATGTAGGAAATATTTTTAGAGTAAAAATGAATATTTATAGTCCAAAATATTACTTATATAACTCCATATAAAAATTAATTACTAAAACATTATTGTTTATGTCAATTTTGCCTTTACTTTAAATTAATTTATCTAAAGTTTGATTATCATTCATTATTGGCTCCATGAGGTCCCAAAATAGACTCAAAGATGCCCATGGACGGCCATGACTCATCCAATAATGTTAGGACATGTTTTATGGTAATTTTGAATTATTATTTCATTCTTTTGACCTTAAATTAACCTATTTACCTTTAACCGCGGTAAATAAAAGTCAAAAGTTACTATTCACCGGAAATTATATTAATCTTATTGAACCACATTTTACTTCTTTATGACAACCATGTATGTTGTATTTTTTATATTCAATTCACAGAAGTGGTAAAATTTTATTTGAATGAAAAAGTTAGTTTTTTTAACAACTACCAAGTGGTTTCACAATTCATCAAAAATTGATGTTTTTCAGTAAAATACCATAAATTCTGCCTAAGAAATATTTGATATTGAAAATTAAAAAATGATGTCTATTTTGAAAAATTCAAAATATAGAAGTGACATTAGTTATTTTAAATTAATTCTCGTTATCAAAACAAATAGCCTGTTTTTAAGAAGCAATAACTATCTAAAGATTGATACTTGTTTATGTCTAATTTCAAAGTCAAATTAATTAAAATGACCAACATTGGATTAAATGGTCAAAATATATTCTAAATACACTTTAAAAGCAATTAAAAATATAATATAACAATATAAATAAATTATATTAAAAATCCATTTTGAATTAAAATACAATATTTTTCACTATTCATTAAAAAATGAATTTTATCAGAAAAATTCCAAAAATTTACAAAAGTTAATTTTTGATATCCCCATTCTAAAAAGGATTTCATTTGGTCAAATATAATGTATTAAAGTGAACAAAACTAGATTTAATAGGGTTCTCCATTAAATGGCGGTAAATTGACCTTTTTATGTAAGTTATGATTAAAATTAGATTCATTCACATTTTAAACCTCTAACATTTATTAGATTAATGAAAACACATTTAAGTGACATGTATAATCATATTTTAGTTTTTTTTTCATTCTTTCCAATAAAACGATTAGGATTTAACTTTCATTTAAAATAATAATATTATATTATTAGTGTGCAACATAGGATTTCATAGAAACCCATTGTTGGTATCGGGTACGCTATCGAACAAAGAAACCCTTTTAAAGTAAAAATAATATTTAATTCACAAATATTAATAAAAATGAAAATATCTTATTCTTCATTTACCAAGGATGTTACATCGTTCCCCCCTTTTGTAAACTGTATCCTCACAATTTTATTCACTTATCAAAATAAGTGGGGTATTTATCCCTCGCAGCAATTTCAGATTCCCATGATTCCTCTTCAACCATATGGGGTTTTCACAAAAACCTTTACCTGGTGAATTACCTTATTCCGCAACACTTACTCTCTATGGTCCAGAATCAGAACTGGTTGTTCATCATAAGAGAGATTCTCTTCCAATTGAACTACCTCGGGGTTGAAAACATGAGATGGATCTGGCATATACTTTCTCAAAATCAAAACATGAAAAACATTGTGTACCTGGGAAAAACTTGGAGGTAAATCCACTCTGTATGAAACTGATCCAACTTTCTCCAGAATTTCATAAGGTCCAATGAACCTCAGACTCAACCTTCCCTTCTTACCAAAATGCATCACACTTTTCCATGGAGAAACATTGAGAAAGACATGATCACCTAACTCAAAAGAAAGATCTTTCCTCTGGTTATCTGCATAAATTTTCTGTCTTCTCTAATCTATTATCATGTGCTTCTAAATCAACTGAACATTATCTGCCATCTCTTCTACCAATTTTTGTCCCATTAGCTTCCTTTCACCTACTTCAACCCAAAAAACTGGAGTTCTACAACACTTTCCATATAATGCCTCAAATGGAACCATATGTATACTAGAATGAAATATTTTATTATATGAAAATTCCAAAAAATAAATATGTTGGTTCCAGCATCCCTGATAATCCAGCGAACAAGCACGTAGCATATCCTCCATGGTCTGAATTTTTCATTCGGACTGCACATCTGATTGAGGATGAAAAGAAATACTAAAATTTAATTCAATACCCAATGACTTCCAAAGGCCTTTCCAAAAGTTATAAGTAAACCTGGGATCATGATCAAATAAAATTAAGAGGGGAACTCCATGTAACCTATCTATCTCCTTCACATACAACCAAGAAATTTTATATAGAGACAACGTATCTTGAATAGGAAAGAAACGAGTAGATTTAGTCAATCGATCAATAATAACCCAGATTGCATTATTACCTTGAGATGTATTTGGTAATCCCACAAAAAACACCATTGATATATTTTTCCATTTCCACTCTGGCACCGGTAAGGGCTGAAGCATTCCTTTTGGTAACTACCACTCTACTTTAACCCGCTGACAAGTCAAACACTTTAGAGTAAAATAACCAATATCTATTTTCATTCCATCTCACCATTAATAGTCCCGAAGATCATTGTACATCTTAGTACTACTAGGATAAACTGAAAATGAGGAACTATGAGCTTCACATAACAACTCATTCTTCAACTGTGAATCACAAGGCATATATAATATCTTTACAAATATCAAAACACAATCATTATCAACGTTAAAATCAGGCAACTTACCCTTCTAAACCAACTATACCTTTTTTTACAAATCACTGTCTTCTTTAAGCACTTTCTTAATTCTATCTTATAGAGATGATCTCAAGAACACCTAATACAAAACAGAAGAATTTTCTGCACAAACAACTTCTATTCTAAAGTTCATCAAATCAAAAACCAATGGATCTTGTTCCAAATGTAACATAGTTAATGACACATTACTTTTTTGAATCAAATCATTAGCCACTTTATTTTCTTTTCTTGGATGGTAATGGATCATACAATCATAATCCTTGATTAATTATATCCATCTCCTCTGTCTCATGTGCAATTATTTCTGAGTGAATATATAATTTAAACTTTTTCGGTCAGTATATATTTCACATTTTACTCCATACAAATGATATCTCCAAATTTTCAAAGCAAAAACAACTTAAGCTAATTCCAAATCATGTGTAGGGTAATTTAACTAATGAGGTTTCAACTAACGTGAAGCATAAGAAATTACCTGATCATTGTGCATTTGGACACAACCCAATCCTTTCAACGAAGCATCACTGTAGATAACAAACTCACCATTTCTGTATGGTAGTTCCAAAACTGGAGCATTCACCAATCTCCTTTTCAATTCCTGAAAACAATCATCACATTCTTTTGGCTAGATGAACTTAACAAATTTTCGAGTTAACTTAGTCATTAGACTAGATAACTGTGAAAAAGTTTAAAAAAAACTCTGGTAATAACATGCCAAACCAAGAATTCTATGAATCTCAGTAATATTTATGGGTCTTGGCCTTTCTTCAACAACTTTTGTTTTTGTAGGATCAATAGTTATTCCATTTTTTAAAACAATGTGACCAAGGAAAGAAATTAGTTGTAACCAAAACTCACACTTTCTGAATTTCCCAAAAGTTTTCTTTTGTTTTGAAGTTTGAAAGATAACCCTCAAATTACTTTCATGTTCCTCTTTACATTTTGAATAAACCAAAATATCATCAATGAACACAACCAAAAACTTATCCAAGAAATCATGGAAAATTCTATTCATAAGATCCATGAATACATCAGGTGCATTGGTTAATCCAAAGTACATAACTAAAAATTCATAATGGACATATCTAGTAAGAAATGTAGTCTTCAGAACGTCTGCTTCCTTTACTTTAAATTGATGATACCCTGACCTCCAATAAATCTTTGAAAAATACTGAGCTCCTTGGAGCTGATCAAATAAATCATCGATATAAGGAAAAGGATACTTGTTCTTCATAGTGATGTTAATCAATTGTCTATAATCATTTCAAAGTATCATTGGACCATCTTTCATTTTAAAAAATAATACATGAGCACCCCATGGTGATGTGATATGTCGAATGAAACCTTTATCTAATAACTCATGTAATTGTTTCTTTAACTCTAAAAGTTAAATTTGAGCCATTTGATAATGGGTTTTTGAAATTGGATTAACATCAGGAACTATGTAAACAATAAATTCAACTTCCTAATTAGGTATAATACCAAGAAACTCATCTGAAAAAACATCAAGGTAATCAATTACCAATGGCACATCATTAATCTAAACAGTTCCTTTATTTTCAACAATATGTGCAAGGTAACATTAATTTCCATCTATAACTAGTTTCTCAGCTTCCTGATATGTTATCAAAATAAAGGGTTCATTGTTGTACAAAAACTGTAAATATTTTTGAAAATAGACCTCTTTAGCTGTGAAATCAATCTTAGCATGATAAACAAAAAGCCAATACATGCCCAAAATAACATCAAACTCTAGTAAAGGAAATCAATAAGGTTTGTAGGTAGATTCCTTCCGCTCAGAAGGGTAGGAATGTTCTTATGTTTTCTTTTCATCCCAACATTTCCTCCAAGTGTTTCTACCATAAGTTTTGTATACATATCTTGATATGAAATTCACAATTTAATAGAAACCTTCTCAGAATTAAAAGAGTGGGTAGACCCCGAATCAAACAACACATTGACATAATCTTAACAAACAAACAGTGTACCTGATACTACTTCATTTGATGGCCCAACATCTGCTGAAGTAGTTGCAAAGGATTTCACCACCACTTGCTTCTTGTAGTCTGGCTTCTTTCCCTCAGTTGAGTTATTTTATGGACACTCATTTTTCATAATGACCAATTTCATTACACTTAAAACATCTTACCGATGGCTTTTCATTTCCTTCTTGATCATATTCCTTATAGTTATGAGCAATATGACCAGACTTACCACACCAGAAGCACTTTCCAGACTTTGATAAACATTCTTCGGGATAATTTTTACCACACTTCTCACAAGATGGATATTTAGTTTTCTTACTTCCAGTCTTCTTTGATGAATTCTTCCCCTTTTCCAGCCAACTGGACCTCTTATTCTGTTGTTTGTCAATGAACAACTGATCATATGAAAAAACCATTTCTACCTTCTCCTCACATCAAATAATTTTTTCATAACTTTGGAACTCATGAGAGGCTAATGCTCTTAGATATAATGGATTCAGTCCTGAGTAAAATTGATTTATCTTACTATCAAGATCATGGATGAAATTGGGTGCATACCTTGCATGTCGAGTGAACGTTTCTTCATAAAAAACCACTGAGTCATCCTCCTGCCTCAATTCTAGGAATTGTTTTTCCATCGTAAGATGATCCACCATAGGAAAATATTTCTCAAGAAACTTACATTTCAATTCATCCCAATAAAGAGAATAAATCTCCTCATTATCCCAGATAATTTTCACCATCGACCACCACTGATCAGCTTCACCTTCAAAACAGTAAAAAATGAGACTATCCTTTTGATGTTCAGAACAACCCATGAAATTGAAAATCTTTTCCAATGCATTAGTCCACCCTTCAGTTATCACCAGGTCAGATGATCCTCTGAATGATTGGGGATGTTGCCTCATGAAATGTTCCACTACTGACATGTTCCTCTGTGGTTGATCTGGCTGATCTCGTGCATGTATACCACCACTATTTATAGCTTGATTCAAATGTTCCATCACTGTGACAAACCATTCAGTTCTGATTCCGAACATCTTAGGTTGCTGATTTGGAAGGTTTTCTTCCTCCTGATGTCGTCCCAACATAGCTTCCATTTTTTACTCTGCTGAAAACCATTCTGAACATAGAAATATCTTAGGTGAAGCAACATGGTAATCTGTAAATGCTATATGATTTTAATATTAACACAAATTACTTTATGGTTATTAATTTAACAATACCCTAACTTCTAAAGTTATTTAAACCGACCTCTGATAAAAACTATAAGGACCCATCCTTAAAACATACATAATATTGAATTAAATGAATAATTCATATTGAGTATCTTTTCAGGTTTAGAGTTTTAGAGAATTAGGACATAACTATTACATCTCAAAATATTACAATGTTGACACTTCTATACAGTTTCCATGTTTTTTACAAAACATGAACTCTTGAAAAAAGATTCATGTCAAGTTCCATGTTTATGACAGCATGAATTTTCCTTGATCCGATCCTTGACCCTATTCCACATTATGTCCGGTGAAAAACATTTCAAAAACCTAGGATTAGCATAAAAAGCTCAGTAAGGGATACACAAAGAAGGAAAACTATTAGTTTTTCAAAACAATAGGTAAATAATGAATACTTTATTATAAGTAATAATTTTCACTTTTATGAAGTATTAAATACTATTCACTGAATAAAATATCATTACTTACCCTTTTGTAACCAAAATATTAACATAAAACCCATATAAAGAACACATAACATATAAAGGTAACTTCGGACACAAACATACTTAAATGGAATAACCATACGGTCGACTTCCACACATATAATTAAATGGAATATCCATACGGCCAACATCCATACCCAATTCATTGGAGGTTATAACGTAACCACCCATCCTGGTATTCACAACAAAACCCGTCATTTGGTTTATCAGATAACCACCCATAAAATGTCCAAGTACCATTATAAAATCAATTGATATAAAACAAATATAAAGGAAAGAAAACATTTCCACATTTCAATCAAAAAATATCACTTATATATATTGACATAACAAATCCATTATCAATACCATTTTCAATACAAAAATAAATAAAAGAGTATATGGTATTTATTTTATTTTAAAAAAATTACGGCTTTTTGAGGAATCCAAAGATCAAATAATACTCGTGGAGGCAGAAAAGGTCATTATCAACGCTTACATTAAAATAAACATTCATTTTTGTCATTTAGTAAAACACTTTGTATAAAAATAATCCCTTTGAAATTTCAAGGGTGTTTAACAGAGTATAATAGAAGGTCGTGTATTAAAATAAAATATGCCTCAATGAAAGGAGATTTAGAAGAAGTCCCTTACCTCATGTCCGACTTGACTCGATCATTATTTAATCTCCTAAAAAAACTAAAGTTAATTTATACTTTCTTAAGAACCTTTTCATGTTTATTATTCCTTTTATAACACTTATTACCATGTTATAAAAATTATGTAATAATTTATGTTAATAAAGTTCATTTTGTCGATATTTAGTACATGAGTCAAAAATGGACTTCTTATAATAACATGTTGTTCATGTGGTCAAAGATTCATTATATACAGAATGATATTCATGATTTGGATATCGTATATATCATATATATCCATCATATACATGTATTTATAATAGTACAAAACATTTAGAGGTAAGAAATGAAATGCACCGTTCATGGAGACGGTAAGCCGTACGTACGCCAGATTGCTAGTTACATTTCTATTTCATATGTAATGGAATTAAAATATAATGATACATAGTGGTATTATATTTCTAGTATTGTATCATATATAATATCATTAAATAAATTCTTTATATGTACCACATATTGTATGAACGAGTCATATCACTTTGATGGGGCTGTAGTCCGCACTTCCTCAAATGAAATTATCGCATTTTCCCCTAATGGAAACCATAAAGGTATGCTATAAATGTAAATTATAGAAGAATAATGAAAAAATAAAAATCATATATATCACATATAAATACAGTGCCATTATAATGGCCACCATGAGAGGCGGTACAAGATAATCAAACAATCATCACTTCGTAGTTTTCCATCCACAAAAACAATATGTTCTTCATCCATTAGATAGAGGTGTGTGTAAGTGTAGTTAGAATACTTCTCATAGAAACATACTAATATATTTAGGATACTGGTGTTGTTACAAAAGAAATTAATAAAAAGAGTTTAGGGGTTGGAGAAGTAAAATAAAAGAGAACAATTTAAGAGAAACTGTTACCTTTAATTTGGGAAACTCCCTTTGGTTTGAACCAAAGGACTTCCTGAAGTGCCTTCTACCTAAGGTAAGGCTTCAATGAGGAGGATAAGGATTTAGGGAGATTAATTGGGAAGAGTTTGGATGAGACAAAAGGCTTTAGAGGTGTGTGGAATTGGATAGAATTAGTATCCTTTTATAAGGGAGTGGAGGGACCCCTTAGGAAAGTGTGAAAACATTATTTTATTATAAACATATCTTCGATTTCAAAATGTCCAAAAATCATTAAATTCTAATATAAGATGACTAATTTTTGAAATAAAATCATCCAATCAGAATTGGACATGTTTTGTATAAAATTTTAATCATTATAATTTTATTTATTTTAATCATTTATTAATGAGGTAAATACTACATCATTATTATGTCATAAATAATTTAGTTTTTTCGATGTCTGAAAATTATAAAAAAAATACTATGATTTATGAAATATTTTTATCTTTAAAATTAATTTTTATAGTAAAAAATATTATTTTTATAACACCATATAAAAATTAATTACTAAAAGAGTTTTGTTTATGTCAATTATTCCTTTACTATAAATTAATTTATCTAAAGTGTCATTATAATTCATAGGCAGCTCCATGTGGTCCTAAAATAGACCAAAAGATTCCCATGGTGGTTCATGACTCATCCAATAAGGTTAGGACAAGTGTTAAGGTATACTATTCTTTTTATCGTTAATTAACCTATTTACCTTTAACCACGGTAAATAAAATTCAAAAGTTAATATTCACCAAAAATTATTTTCATCTTATTAAACCACATTTTACTTCATAATAACAACCATGTATGTCTTATTTTCAAAATTAAATTCACAGAAGTGATAATATTTCATTTAAATAAAAAATTCAGTTTTTTTAACAACTAATAAGTGGTTTCACTATTCATCAAAAAATTGATGTTTTTCAGAAGAATACCAAAAAATTAGCCTAAGCTATATTTTATATTCCAAATTCAAAAATGATGCCTATTTTTTCAAATTCAAAAAATATAAATGGAAATAATTAATTTTAAAATTAATTCCCATTATGAAAACAAATAGCGTGTTTTTAAGAAACAATAACTATCAAATGATTGATGCTTGTTAATGTCCAATTTCAAAGTGAAATTAATTCCAATGGCCAAAATTGGATTAAATGGTAAAAATATATTCTAATTACACATTAAAACATATTAAAAAGATAATATAACCATATAAATAAATTTGATTGAAAAGAAATTTGGAAATAAAATACAATATTTTTCACTATTCCTTAAAAAAATAACTTTATTAGAAAAAATTTGAAAAATTTAAACAAAGTAAATTTTGATGTCCCCATTCTAAAGAACGATTTTATTTGGTCGAATAGAATGTATTAAAGTTTCCACAACTATATTCAATAGGGTTCACCATTAAATGGTGGTAAATCGACCTTTAAATGTAAATTATGCTTAAAATTAGATTCATTCACATTTTAAGCCTCTAAAATTTACCAGATTAATGTAAATACATTTAAAAAACATTTATAATCATATTTTAGATAGTTTTGTTCATTCCCTCCAATACAATGAATAGGAGTTTACTACCATTTAAAATAATAATATTATATTATTCTTGTGCAACATAAGATATCAAAGAAACCCGTTGTTGTGTATCAGGTACACTATCAAACATAGAAACCCTTTTAAAGTAAAATTAATATTTCATTCACAAATATTAATAAATGTGAAAATATGTTATTCTTTATTTACCTGGGATGTTATAATAAGTGCTTCATCCTAAAATAGACTCATAACTAAAAACTAAATTTATAGAAAGAAATGAAAAGAAACACGGGTTTTCTCATACACAATGATTTTTACAGGGTCATTGTCTAGACCTTATCCAATTTTATCATTTAATAAGAATATTGTATAAGGCTTACTATATCATATCTATTAAATTCTGAATTTGTTGAACATCGAGATTTCTTACTTTCTGGATCCTAATTGTTCTCAACTTATCTCTAAGTGGTGGAGAGTTACCATTAGTGAATATCCCTAAATATTAAATAATAAACTCATATTATACCCATCCTTGAGAGAAATATTCTTTTAATTCTATTATTAGATACATTTATTCATACTCTTCCAAGATTTATTCAATCTCAACTACTATATTTTTCTCTTTTTCCACTTTTCTAAAAATTCTATAATTAATTTCTCAATTTCAGAAACTATACATTCTTATTCCTCTACTTATTTATTTAATTGTCTCAGATTCTTAAGGAATACATTTATTAGTTCATTAGGTCCTATCTCCTCTTACTCTACTTCATATTTTTGATTATCTTGAACTAGTTGTGGGTGTTCATTTCACTAAAACTTCTAGTATTCTCTCTGCACTTCTCCTCCGTCAGTTTGATCTTGTTGTTCCAAAATTACATATCTGTCGGCCCTGTTTCCTCTTCTTCCTCCACCTACAACATATTGTGGTGAGGTAATATTCTATGAAAACAAATTTATCATTGGACACAAGTGTTACAGTCAACTAATCTTATGACTTAGCATCACTCTCTGACATTTCCTCAATTGCTACCTCAATATTTTATTTATCCAATTACATCTATTTTGAATCCTGGTCGTTCCCGAAAATATTATAAGTGTCTTCATACACCTCCTATAAATATAATTACAAGCTACAGAGTAGTTTATCTTCATTACTCAAGTTCCTTTGTGGGATAATTCCTCCCTGACTATTGATCCTTTTATAATGTTTTATTTAGTATGAAAGGACAATTATTGAAGTGAAAACTTTTCCTTCTTAGTAAATATGCATTGAATTTCATTTATCACAAACAAAATAATACCCAATCATAAAATACAAAAAAAACCAATATGAAATCATGAAGCATAAAATGGGAAGTGAAAAAGACTTAACCTAACTATTGAATTAAAGTTGTTATCCAAGTCTCTTTAAATGATGCCAAATGATTGACCAGGACACCAGGTTTCATTACATCTTATGGTATCAAATTAGTTTAGAATTTAAAAACAAAAAAATCACTAAAATAACTAATAATTAGTATAGGATATCAAAGCCTCATGGTAAAATACAGAAGGAAAAAGAAAAAAATAACCTAATAAAAAGGACTTGTCCCTAATAGTATATGAACTAAATTAAACAAGATAGGTGAATTGAATGAAGTATACTAAAAACAAATGAAGACAAAAAAAGGGAAATCGAATCAAAGAATAGTTTCCGATAACTTAATATTGCTCAACATACCTTTTGGAAATATATCAAATCATTATTCACAAGACTTGTTGGCGTACCTAGTTTAACATCGTTAAAAAATAAAACTCCATATGTTTGTCAATTCCAATATACTAGGTAATATTTAACAATCCCATGTTTTTGAAATAAAATCTCTTTGTGAAATGTGAATTTATGTAACCTCTTTCTCCCTACCTTCCTCTACCAGATTGGGTTACATCCCCTAGAACCATAAATCTTTACTGGAAACTGGACGATATGATATTGATTAATCTAAATGCAATATTAATTAATAATACAATATCACAACCATAAAATAATTTCAAACATGTAGTATACATAATTTTTATCATTTATATTCTCTCCTATAAATTGTGTCCACTCATGATTGAATAGTCATCAACCTTGAATAAAAGAAGATTCATAGATAAGGGAATATATTAGTTAGATAAAATAAAAGTTCCTTTGGAAGATAACATAGTTTAATTACTCTATAAAGACAATATATGAATCCCAAAATTTCACAATGAAAAAAAAGTAAAAATATCCAAATCTATAAAGATACACCACACATTCTTTCTAAAACACCAGGTTTGTGATCCCCATCAAAGTGCATACCATCTTATATTTTTAGTAAAAATTCTGTGATTGATATCTCCCTTTTATCTCATTGTATATTGTTTCTAATCTCCTTATATTTATTTATATTTACATAAATCCCTTGGCCTCAAAAACCCATAAAAATAGTGGTGAATATCATGTGCATGAATCCCATCCAATCTCATGTAAAATATATCTTTTAAATCAAACATTGAGAGATATGGTCAACAAGCTTTACTTGTGAGGATATAACTTCTATGGTGCATGTCAGGGTTTGTGGTGCATCACAAAACTCCATCTCCTTAAATACTATACATGTTTTTTCTATATCATAGACAATTGGAGCCTCATCCTTGATTCATGGCTGAAAAACCCACCTCCATGATGCAGGACTAGACTACCCCACAACATCCTATACTCTATTCAAATGAAAAACAATTCTTAATGAGTTGTTATATATAATTAAAGGGGGTCGTTAATGGTTTAATTGGGGGATACAGGACATAACAGTTCCAGTTGAACCAACATTTTTTGAAATGAAGTTGAAATCACGAGTCGATCATGTGCTTTTAAACGGTGTCAACACCCCCCATTCCACCAATTTCCTAATATATATATATACACACACTAACAATTATAATCAAATTTATATATTAAATCTACACATATATATAATTATAAATTTATATATTTATAAATATATTTATATATATTGTAATATATTATACATAAATATATTTATAACAAAAGAAAATTTAAAATTATTCGGTTTTTATTAATCAAGGTGGGTTCACGTAATATTTTTAAAACTCAAACCCTTTCAAAATCTGATTACGAGTTTTCCGAACCCAAAAAAAATTTAGAAATATTTATTTATCAATATATTTATGATTATATATTGATTTATAATTATAATTATAATTAATTATTTATTTATTTATAAATAAATAAAGATATATATATATTTAATATTTTATTTATTTATAAATGTAAAAATATAATATATATATATTTATAATTATATATTTCTAATTATATTAATAAATACATTGTTATAATTAATTAAATATATTTATAAATATATGTTAAAAAATATGAAATTATTTATAATTATATTAATAAATCAATATTTGTATATTTATACATATTTATTTATAAATAAATTTATAATATTTTTAAACATACACTAAAATCCTAATAATTATAGTATTATTAATAATTATATTTTTCATATTACTAATCTAATAGAGATTTATTTTTAATTATATTATCAAAAAATTTATTAGTATTATTGACCTTATTATTCATATTTATTAATGTAATGAATGTAAATATTTAATAAGATAGTGATTATTTGTTAATAATATAATTAGTAACATTCAATAGTATTAAAACAATTACTTATACTTCAAAAGAAGGTAATTCATAGTATAATACTAAATATGAAATACGACAATAAAAATTTTAAAGTGTAAATGTAATGTTTTAAACAATAATGATTGTGTCTTGTAAATTTGTTTTTCATTAATATATTGTTTTATTTGTATTTATTTATTTTTAATATATTGTTGGTTTTTTATTGTGAAAAATCTCATGTAGATAGTATTTGTATGTTATAACATATATTCTTTGAAAGTCATGTAAATAAAACATAATAATGTTTTCATTATGAGACTTGGAATGTCGATAAATTATAAAATATAAATAATATCTAAATTAAATTTTAAGCCTTGAGAAAAATAATAAAGAATAATTTAAAATAAATATTATTTTATAAAAATAGTTAATGAAAAAAATTAATAGCACAAAACACCATCTTTTAAAAATATATCATTTTTACCTATAATTTTTTGGAATTCCATTCACTAATGGAAATAGAATATAAACCAAAATAATAAATGCAAGGATTCTCATAGTGGAGATATTTTATGATTTTTATAATTTTAGGGATGTTATGATGATGTCTAAGAGGAGAACCAGGGCTACTTCTAAGTTTAAAGCAGATGATGATCATAATTTTATCTTGTCATGTGTATCATGACATAGAAGATTTGGAGAATTTCCCCCTCAAAATGATTGAATTATATGATGATCTATAGGAATTAAATTTATAGAATTTTAATGTCTTTTAAATTGATCAAAATATCTTCAATCCGGATTGTATATTAAGATATATAAAAAAATAGCAAAATATATAATCTACAGCATCAGAAAAAGAGATTGAAATGTTTCAGAAATTAGGAATCTTTTTAAGGATTTTAAAAGATGTTTTTATAATTTAGGAAGCTTAATTAGTTATATTAAAACTAGTTATCTTTCTAACCAAACAATCATTGTGTGATTCCTAAGTATATCGAAAGAGATATCACTGAAATGAAAAAGATTTTGAATTCTGAAAATTCTAGAATTCCAGAACTGTTGCAAAAACATATGAATTTTTTACACTATATAAAAAATAAATATATCCTTCTATTATGTTATAAGAAATGTAGAAACACTTATTGAATATCCAAATGAATATGTTTCATGAGAGTCAAAACTATATAACTCATTTTATATATCAATAATTAATTAAAACTATTAATAACTTTAACAAAAAAATATGCTTAAAACCTAAAGCATTCTGCAAGATCTAACCAAAATGTGAACTTTATATAAATTAATTTAGTCCTATATAAGGTTTAATAAAATAAATATATACTTATTATCTATTATATAAAACAATAATTATAAATTTTTAATCACTAAAACTTGAGATATAGTGAAAACATGGAGAGATGCTTAGAACTCATTTTCACATTAAAAAATTAGAGTGTTTTGGAAAAAATGTAATTTTTTGAAACAATTAATTTTTTCCCTTAAAATTATTTTTCAATATCCATTTTTTTGAAGTTCATTTTATTTTTCAATTATTTTTTATGAGTTTCGTCAATGTTTCAAATTTTGTTAATATTTTGTTTATATTTTGTAATTTATAGACATTAAAATTCACACACTTGTAGCATTATTATTTTTAGTTTTAATGGATTTCAAAGAATATAGAATATAAATTACACATTCTTTCTAAATGTAATTTTTCACAATATCTAAACATATAATCTATTATGGAAAATTAAATAGAAATAGAAATATGTTGTAAAAAATAATAATTTACTTGACACAAATTTTATTGTTTAGAACCATTACATTTAGAAATTAGATTTTTTTTTTCATATGTAATATTAATTAATTTGTTACAAATTACATGATTTTGAAGTATAATTAATTATGTTATTATTATTTAATGTTATTAATTACATTATTAATATATATTCTCTATATTATTTAATATTTATAATAATTACATTAAAAAATATGAATACCAATGTCAATAATACTAATAAAGTAGTTAATAATATAATTTAAAATAAATCTAAATTAAATATGTACTATAAAAAATAAAATTATTTATAATAATTTTTATTAATAGGTTGAAGATAAAAAACTCTTTCATTAAATAAAAAATAAATATAATAGAGGAACAAGAAAAAAATAAAATGTCCACGAGAAAAACAAGAGAAATAGAAACCATGAAAAATCAAGTAACTCGAGATCAAGTACTCATGCTTTGGTGGGAGGAGCAACAAACCTATCCCTGAGGATGTCGAACCCTTCTCAATATTTTCACCTACAATTAGGGACCACCTCCATCAACTGGGAGTCCATTATCATTGAGTATCGACATTTCTTTTACTCCCAGTACATGATCATTGTGTTTTCTATCCTCCTCATACTTCTAGATGAAAGGAACTCCAAAAAGGTATGTGCACTGACCTCAGAAATTGATTTTTTCCTTCATTGTTTGAACAAAAATTGACATTACTGAATAAAAAGTAGTATTTTATTTATCCACCTTGAGAATCCCTAATATTTGGAACACCTAGATCCTCACTATCAAAACCCTATCGAAAACCAAAATTATGTTTACAAAGAGTAAACACAGTACTCCCTACTTTATCTATAAAGTTCATCCATGAAGCCAAGGGGAATGAAGCAACATAATTTTGGATCTCCCTACCATTAGAAGGTTTGGTACCCAAATAAATTCCAAGATGAATATTTGAAAAAACAGCGGCTTCATACCACAATGACCATGGTCAGAACCCATAAGCTACTTACGAAGAACCACAGTGGACCCATCCCCCATTAGATTATCCATCTACGAGATCAATGGTTTAATATTAGTAGAACTCAAGGGATGTCTTACACTTATCAAAAATCTAAGAGATGTGAATCCTTTTGGTTTTGGGTTCCTCCCTAGAAACAATATCTATTTTTTTACATTCCATTTTTTAAGAAATAATTGTTTGTTCTTAAAAAAAGTTAAAATCCATATCAGCCTATACTACAAGATCCTTGGAATCTCGACTATCATCAAATTAATCACTAATAGGATATTCCATTGTCCCCTGGATAAGGCATCCTTAAATGAAACTCTATAAATAGACAAGTGACCCACATCTGCAATGTCATCCCAAGATTGGGGCTAGTAATTCAATTTAGCAGGAGAAAGAAACTTGTAATATACCAATGAGGAGAGGTAGGTATGTGATTAATAACTTCAATGAATCCATCCTGGAAATAAGGTAATACAATATTAAGTCTTTGATTTCCCTAGAAAGGCCCTTCACTATTAACATGATTATTTTCTATTAGTAGATTTACTACTCCAAAAGTAGGGGCTTGTCCATCATTATTTATAATTTTTTTTGAATCATGAACAATCCCACAATTACTCTTCCTTTGAAAGTGCTAGAAATCATTCCCTTTAAGATAAAAGTTGGGGAGAAAATGTCTTTTCTACAAAAAGACATCACATGTCCAATAATTCTGCAAGAATAACAAAATATTGGTGTACTATCAAATTCAACTCTATGATTGATCTCATCATGTGGTGTGGAGAGAACTACCTTATCAGTCAATGTAGATCTAAAATCAACATCAACCAAAAATCGTGCATAGTAACCCCAAATAACCAATGAGGTGAAATTATATAACCTAATCAGAATACCAATCACAAATAAATATAAAACAATATTTATAGATGCCATAAGACCTAGTTGTGACCAATAATTTTAATCCATTCCTATGTTCAAGTGTCATTTAAATCATTAAGACGGAAGTTTAAACCCCACTCATGATCCCTCTAGCTACCCACCTTTAGATTGACTAAGCATGTAATCCAAAATCGCCCTTTCAATTCTATAGAAATGAATAAAATTTGGAAGAAGCCACGACCTAATGAGACACAACTGAAATATGAAAATCCCCAAATGGAGGAAAATTTTGAAAAAAGATCAACTACATTATAGGGTTTCATACATTTCAATAGAAAAATGCGATCAATAATTGAATTCTTACACAGATCGATCATTTCTGAAATGGTTCCATCCAAGGCCCAAATGTGAGCAGTATAACCTTTCACAACAATTAGTTGTGAAGCTTCAAACATTAGGGAGACAAATTATCCTCCAAAAAACACAAGAGAAGGACGATATTCACTTCAAATCTTCCTCTTCTGTCTCATTAATATTCATTAAATTATACGACCGCAACGAGATTGCTTGATGATTCAACACGTAGGAGTAGATATTCAAACTCGTTGATTGGACTAGGGCAACCCAATCTCCTGAAAGCGCAGGCCGCACCTTCTCATATTCAACCATATTTTTTCTGTATATATTATTATTAACGATTTAATATATGTTTAAAAATATTTTAAATTTATTTATAAATAAATATATATAAATATATATTTATAATTACATAATAATAAATATTTTTATAAATAATTTAAAATTAATAAATATATACTTCTAAAAAAATTTCAATAATTGTAGTTATGTATTTGTAAATGTAATTAAAAATATATATTTATAAATATAAACATATTTATATTAATATATATTTACTATTATAAATATATATATAATTATAAATATATATAATTATAAATATATATAAAATTATAAATAAATATTTATAAAAAAGATTATATATATAATATATATATATATATAATAAATATATTTCAAATTATATTTATAAATATATTTATAATTATATAATTAAAAATATATCATTATAAATATGTATTTATATTGATTTAAAAATATATTATCATAAATATATTTATAAATAATTATTTCTAAATATGTTTATGGTTTGAAAACCCCCTAATCGGGTGGGTTTTCCCCTTGGGGGGGGGGGGGGGCTATGACCTACTTCACTGGCCTGTGTGTGTGGTGTGGATGTGTTTGAATATAAATTTACACCCAATCACCATATATATATACACATTAATTAGGTATATTTATTTATAGTTGTTGATATATATATATATATATATACGTAAATAGTGGAAATGTGGGTGCATTGAAACTATTAAAAATCACTTGATCAACCAGCATTGTTAATTCCAATATCCCCAATTAATCTTGACCTCGCACCATTTAATGATATAAAAATCCTCACCTGACAAATTTTACCCCTGGAAAAAATTAGACTCTTCTCCATACATCCACAATTCAAGGGAATCATTTTATAGGTAAGGTTTTTTTTATATAATTACAAGGGGCTCGGGCTGGTTTAATTGTGGATATGGGAGTTAATAGTGCTAGTTGAACTAGCATTATTTGAAAAGAAGGTAAAATCACCGGTTGATATGGTTCTTTTACATGGTTTCAACCCCCCATCCCCTATATATATAATTATATATTAATAATTACAAATAAATATATATAATTAAAAATAATTATTTATATGATTATAATGAAAAATATATAAATATATATAAATATAAATATAAATATATATATATATATAGTAATATATATATATATAAATATATTTCTAACAAAGTTAAATTTAAAATTATTAGTTTTTATTTGTATATGTGGGTTTGGATAATATTTTTAAAACCCAAACCCTCTCAAAACCTGATTATAGTGTTTCCAAACCCAAAACAAATTTATAAATATTTATATATCATTATATTTATGAAAATATATTTTTAAATCAATATAAATACATATTTTCACATCTTTAAATATATTTATAAATATATATTTATATTTATATATAATTTTTAAATATATTTATAATTGTATTTTAAATATTTATGAAAATATATCTTAATAATTATATTATTATATTTATAATTATATTTATAAATTATAAATATTTATTTAAAGAGGTAAAATTTTAATAATATATTTATAAATATATTTATGAATATAATTATAAATATATTTGTTATATATATATATATATAAATAAATAAATTCATATCTATAAATATATATACTTATAATTATATAAATATTTATAATTATATAGATTAGTTACTTGGGGGTAAAATTACACTTGAACACACACACACACACACACCACACACATAGGCCGAAAAGGCCAACCATATCCCTCCCCCACCCAAATGGATAGCCTACCCATCAAGATTTATTTATTTAGTACATGGACCATAGGCCCAGTGAGCATGAAGCCCAATACATGGACTGCATGCTCATTTCATTGTCATGCATGCATCATGATTCCTACGTCATGCCTCTATCATATCCTACATAGTAATGTTATAATACCTATGCCCAATAAGGCTTGATCCCAAGATCTCCTAGATGCCAAAAAGGAGCCTCCACCACTCAGGTATAAGCTTGTTGGAAGTTATATATATATATATTATTAATATTTATTTATAATTGTAAATGTATATTAATATATATAAATTTATATTTATAGATATATAGTTATAATTATATTTATAAAGACATAATTTCTATTCATTAAATATATTTAATAATAAAAAATAAAAAATATGAAATTATTTATAATTATAATTAAAAGTATATTTATAATTGTGTAATTATAAATCTACATTTACCAATAAATATTTATATAGTTATTAACTTTTATTTATAAATAAATTTAAAATATTTTTAAACATATAATATATTTTTAATCATAAAAATAATATTAATAAAATATTTTTTTATTTTACTATTTTAATCGTGGTTTATATTTAATTTAATTATTAACCACTTTATTAGTATTATTGACACTACTATTCATATTTATTAATGTAATTATTATAAATATTTATTAATATAATAGATTTTTGTTAATAATGAAATTAATATCATTCAATAATTATAACATAATTATTAATTTATCAAAATAATAAAATTAATAATATAATACGTAATATGAAATATGACCATAAATTTTGTCAAGTGTAAATGTAATGGTTGTAAATATTAATGTTTGTGTCATGTCAATTTAAAATTTTTCACTATTTATTATTTATATTTTTTCAATAATTTATTATATGTTTAGTTGTTGTGAAAAATTAACTTTTTATTCAATGTTAACCTTATAATTTATATGCTTTAAATGTCACCTAAATGAAACATGATAATGTTGCAAGTATGTCACTTTCAATGTCTATAAATTATAAAATATAAATACTATCGAAATGAAAGTTTAAATATTGAATAAAATTATAAAAAATAAATTAAAATAAATAAAATTTCATAAATAAAGTAAATAAAAAAAAATTTAATGGAACAAAACATCATTGTTTCAGAACATTACATTTGTATGTATAAATATTTTCTACATTCCATTCCCTACTAGAAATAAAATTTACACCAATAGAATAAATGAAATGATATCTATAGTGGAGGGATTTTATTTTGTCGAAAGAAGAAGGGATACAAAGGCACTACTGAGGAGGAGAACCAGGACTGCTCTTAAGTTGGAAATAGATGATTAACAACATTTTATCATTTCATGTAAATCTTGATGAATAATGTTTGGAGAATATGTATCCCTTATAAATGACTAAATCATATGTTGGTCTAGAGTAATTACATGTATAAAATCAAAATTTCTTTTATACTAATCCAAAATCACTTCAATCCAACATGTATATTAATATATATCATAAACAATATTGAAATATATAAACTAGTACTTCAAGAAAAAAAAAATTGTAAGGTTTCAAATATTGGGTCACTTTTTAATGAATAAAAAATCCATTTTATGCTTTTATGAAGTTTAATTATCTATATAAAAACTTCTTTTTTTTAAAATGAAACAAAAGGTCTGTGATTCTGAATTATATTGAAAGGTATATCATTTAAATAAGTATGATTTTGAATTATTGAAATTCCAAAATTCCAAAAACTGTTGCATAAATTTTGGTCTTTTTTACAATACATAAACAAAAAATCTATTTTTGAATAGTTAAATTAAATTTTTTAAGATCTATTGCATATCCAATGAAATATGTTTTGTGATAGTATAATCTATATAACTTATGTTATAAGTAAAAAATTTTAAAAAACTATTAATAATTTTAGACTAAAAATATTCTTAAAACCAAGAGCATGCACTAAGTTCACGCCCAAATGTGAACATGATAGGGATTAATTTATCCATTGACATGGTTGAACAAATCCAATAGTTACTTATTATATTTCATATATTAACAAGAATTTTTAGCCAATATTAAATTTACCTATTATAATTGAGGCCTCTATATCCTGGCGGTCTAGGATGAATTCATAGTAATGTTATAATTAGACTCTTAATTTCGGAGGTATTTTCCTAGACCACTTGCGGATGTATCATTTTAGAATCAGAAAGCATGCGGTGATCCTATGCATAAAGATTTTGTTGATGGAACTTCATGGATGAGGGAAAGGGTGGAATCTTCACAGAGAGTGCACAACATAGTCCTTATGGGGTCTCAAATGTGGATGGATATAGAGACAATTGGATATTGGTGGGCGCGTCAAATGACCCAACAACATGAAAGTCTGAAAAACATATCCATGAGTCACACAGTTTGTGGGTGATGGAATCCTACAATTATATATGGGATGCGACTGTCTTCCCCGGTAAACAAGGCACAGGTGGTGCTGCTAGGCTTTCGAGCTTGCTATTGTGGGATGCAATGATTGATGAATGTGGTCTATTGGGCCTCTACACATATGTAATAGGGTCTATGGGCCTTTAAAAAATATAATTAAATTGGGACGAATGGGTGGGTTTTCCCTCTAGGGGCTATGAAATGCCTTTTTAACCAGTGTGTGTCTGGTGTGTGTGTATTTGTATGTAATTTTACCCATAAACACCTAATATATATATATATATATATATATATATATATATATATTAACAGGAATTATAAAATTTCAATCACAACAACTCATGATATAGTAAAAATATTGTGATCCAATTAGAACTCATTTTCACATAAAATAATACAAGGTTTTTTGGAAATAGATGTCACATTTTGAAACAATGACGTTTTTTTCATCTAAAATTATCTTTTGTTAACAGTTTTTATGAAATTATTTTATATTTTATATTATTTTTTATATTTTTAGTAAATGCTTCAAATTTAATTTAGATTTTATTTATATATTACAACTTATTTAATTTCAACAACACATACTAGTAACATTATTATGTTTCAATTAGGTTCTTTTCAAACCATATACATTATAAAGTACACATACTTTCAAAATGAAATTTCTCACACTAAATATAAATTTAACAATTTATTAAAAAATAAATACAAATTAAATATATAGTAAATAAAAATAATTTACATTACATGAAATTTATTTTTTAAAACCACTAAATTTACACATAAAAAAATTATTTCTATATTTCATATTATGTATTATATTATGAATTACATTTTTTTTGTAATTGTAGGGATGTAGAATCATTATTAAAGTGAAAAAAAGAAAATAGAGAAAATATAAGATAAGTTCATACAAGGAAATCTTCCCTCCTCAAAAGGAGTCAAATTCTGAGAATTATTTCTAAGCATTATCCCTATCCTGCATTCCTCCTCTCCCAAGGTGTTCTAATGAATTGCTAGACCACAACCACAACTACAACCCCAGGAATAATGATCTCTCAATCTTTATTCCTAATGAAGGAGGATATAAATATGAATCCCTCAAATTTAGAATCAACCACGGTTTTAATTTACTCCTTCTAAGAAACATAATTAGTACAGACACATCCTCAGACATGAATCATTGGATGATGACACTATTTCCAAATCATTACTTGTTTCCATGTGACTTCCAGTTCATCCCTCTCTGATTCATGTTTTTATTTCTCCATGGTATTCCTCTCCTTATATTTATAATCATCAATTCCCATATAAGGGTCACTTCCTTTCTTCTCAAGGTTCTACAACTCACCTACATTGACCTCCTCACTAAAATCCTTATCCAGATGGTTATTTTCAGAATATCTTGTTGTATGAGTATTTATAACTTCTCCCTATAGGTGAGGTTGGATCTAATCCTCTCACTATTTACATGTGCCTCCATAGTTTTATTGATGAACTCCAAAGAGATTTTAAAATGTAGCTTGCACCTCATTAGTGTGACCCAATACCTATCCAGAGACAAGAATGGATGTACCGAAAAAATTTAGTCATGTTGGATCAACCTGGATATAGTCATTAAAAGGACTATAATTCATATAAGAAACCTTTTGGAACCCCTCTTCATCCACTAAACTTGATTAATTATTCTTCTTGTATTCAGATTTTCTGTCATTACTATCAAGTGAATCCTTTTCCAAGGATTCCAAAACATATGGCTACATTCATCAAGTCCAATATTTATATGTATATCCTAGTGTTCCACCTATGAATTCTTATACTTTTTACCTTTTTAGAATCAATTTTGTGTTTTCCTTTACGATCAATAAAGGAAATTTAATGCTCCTCCATAACCTGTTTATTAGATAAGTCTTGAATGTCTTCTTCATTAGTGGGTTGGACATATATTTTAGCCTCCGTTGTTCCATTATTAATAAATAGATGGCCATTCAAAACTCTAGTTTTAACTTTTTCACTTGAGGTGATCTTTCCTATCATAGGAGGACCATTACGATCATTGAAGGAGGTCTTCATGGAAGAAAATGCCATATATTTATAGGAATGAATAACCTTATCCCCCATATTTCTAGCAAAAAATAGATCATTTAGATTTTGATAGAGAGTCCATTGATTATAATGGGAAAAGTATTCTTCATCAATGTATTCCCACGATATTTATTTCACCATAATATCTTCATACATATCAGTATAATTTGTTACAATAAATACCTTACCAACCTTATTAGAAGAAAGAATGAGATCATTTACATCCTTTTTTTCAAAAAGCATGGTAGGGGGAACATCATCGTCCACAGTTGATGGGTTTCCATTTCTTGTAGTTATTTTTCTCTTGAATTCTATAGTAGCATGCTCATTTTCCATGTAATTTTTACACAAAAAAACATTATGAAATTTATCTCCAAAGTATATGATGGATTCCAATCCCTTTTAGAATCGAGGAAAATTCTCATAATGAATTGAAAGTTCAATGGTTTAATTAGTGTTATATTGGATAACATTTTCATTGGGAGATGTGAAAAGGTCCACTTCAACTAGGAAGTGTGCATAGAAACCAAAGAGTTCATCCTCTATAGAATGATCCAACTTAATTTTTGTTTTAATTTTTGAAGCTATATAGAAGAGTACATTAGAATGACAAAATATCCAATGTAAGACATAAATTCTTACCCATTCTTATGTCCTTGTGTAATGGGTAGTAAATGGATTAAATCTTAGGTGTCGATCCTGGTATCATTTCATCAAATGTTTAGGAGGAATTGAGCCTAGCCCCCATTCCCTCCCCTTCAACTATTCCAAGGGGAAAAAATATCTAAATAGACACGAACAATAAGAATTCACTTATAATCTGAGAATCCCCATACGACGGAATGTCTATGCACTAAATCATTAGTTTTCCATTGTTTTTCCTCTGAGATGTAAGACCATTCTCACTATTGTTGAAAACTAACAAATTTTGAATGTATTAAGGTTACATATTGATTAGAGAAAATGAGAGTGGAGTTACCTCATTGAAAAAAATTTATGATACACTATCACTATTGTGAGAAAAAGAACAACTGGCCTCCTTAATCCAAGATCTACTCCAGAAAGGGTCAGTTGCTTTGATTTCGTCTATTTTTGAGCCATTT
Source organism: Viscum album (assembly GCA_963277665.1). Taxonomy (NCBI): domain Eukaryota; kingdom Viridiplantae; phylum Streptophyta; class Magnoliopsida; order Santalales; family Viscaceae; genus Viscum; species Viscum album. The sequence continues at coordinate 1,643,131,063 of OY728165.1, forward strand.
AAATGGAGACCAAGATGAGGTGAAGTTATACATTCATCAGAAACAACCTTGTTATATTTAAATATTCCCTGTGAAATGAAGGATTTCACCATGGGAGATTGATTCCTAATGCATGATGAGAAAACCCTAATCACCATTGCAAGAGCAAGATAGAGGATCTCATAGACCCATCAGAACCATATGAATTACAATATTTTGAAGCATTATAATTTATGTTATTATTATTGAGGAGGAATAAGAGAAAGTAAAAAACTAGTAGTAGAGCTAACTGGATTGTAATAATGAGAGGGTATGTCAACCGACATCGGTACCAGGCACTGTGCAGCTCTACAATGGGAAATGCCAGTCGATCAACCATGAGAGTTGGGGAGTTAGGTTCCATTAGTGAAGAAAATGATGGTAATGGGTAGTTCTAGTTTATTCAGGTCCCTGGACCTTCAGTTCATGTTCTAAGATGTGCGCCTCTGGGCCTACAGGTCATGTAAGGGTTCCCTCTCTACTAAGTAAAAAGGGTGATTATCCAAAATAAATAAAATTCTAATGGGCTTCAGGCCATTCAAATTTATTATTAACAATTTAATATATGATTAAAATGTTTTATATTTATTGTTTTGAAAAAAAATATAACTATATAATAACATATCAATAAATAAATATTTATATTTTCATAATTATAAATATATATATAAAAATATAAATTTATTTATATTAATATATATTTACACTTATGAATCCATTCAATTATATATATATATTTTTTAAATATATATAATTATAAATATATACTTATAAATACGAATTTATTTAATAAAATTTATATATAAATAATAAATATATAAATAATTGTATTTATAAATATATTTTTAAATATATAATTATAAATCTATCTTTCGAAATAAATATTTCCAATTCTATAAATATAAATATATCGATAATTTTATAATTATTATAATATATTTAAATATACATTTAAAATATATTTATAAATATATTTAAAAAATTGTAAATATGGGTATATGTCGATTTAAAAATATATTTTCATAAATATATTGATAAATGCACATTTTTAAATATGTTTCATGTTCGAAAACCCCGTTACTGGGATCCTAAAGGGTTCATGTTTTAAAAATATAACCTGAACCCGGCTGAACCAATAAACTCCTAATAATTTTAAATTTAAATATTTTATTAGTATTTTATTAAATATATTTAGATATTTAAATTGATAAATGTTTTTATATATTTATAATTATAATTATATAAATATATGTATATTAATTATATTTATTTATTTATAATTGTTAATACATATATATAAATATTATGAAATGGGGGAATGAGGGATGTATAACGACATGATCAATTATGCTATTATGTCCCATAATGCCAATTAAATAGGACATATAACCCTTTAATTTTATATACCTCCCACCCCTGCCTGGGAATTTTTTCCACGGTTCAATTGAACTGTTTATGGTGTAAGATCATATAACATGAAAACCAATTTTTTCCTTCATTAATTTTGGTTCATGAGTTCCTTTCTGACGTAAAATCCTCCAATGAAATACTTGATCCCCTTTGACATCACAGATCTCCTCGACACAGTGTTTCACTACATTGAATCATTAAATGTACATGCTTCCTATGATACTTACACAACTCCTTTATCACACTTACATAGCTTCAACCAATGATGAATAGTCATTTTAATCCATTTTTGAAATATTTTTTTTTATAATAAGGCTAGTTTAAACTATTTTGAAAACTAGTGATGAAAGGAGGCATCAATGATGCCTCCTTTGGGTTATGTTGGAAGGTTCAATGCCGATGTCGCTTTTTCCACCCATCGATCTGGATCACAGATGTCACGAACCATGCTTTTATATAATAATAATTTTTTCATTTTTAATAATATTTATGAATAAGAAAATAATTTTATGTTAACTAGGACACTTGTTTTGATATCTTACTCAACATGCAAAAAAGGGTTTCCATGAAATATCACGTTTCACACAACATTGAGTTATACTAAAAAATAAAATATTATTATTATTATTTTAAATGGTAGTTAATGCATAGTTTTTGTATTTCCAGGAATGAAAATAATTAACCACACTATAATTACCCAAGTTTTTTAAATGTTTTTACATTTATCCAATAAATTTTAGGGGCTTAAAATAAGAATGAATCTGATTTTAAGCATAAAATTATCTAATATTCTTTAAAAGGTCGATTTACTTCTTTTTGATGGAGAACCATTTTTAAATATAGTTTTTTTTCACTATTATATGTTCTATTTGACTAAATAAAATTCTTCTTTAGAAAAGGGACATCAAAATTTACTTTGGATGAAATTTTGGTATTTTTATGATAAAGTACATTTTTAATGAATAGTGAAAAATAATACATTTAAATTCAAAACTGCATTTTCATCTAATTTATTTATATAGTTATATTGTACTTTTAATTGGTTTTAAAGTGAAATTGGATTATATTTTATTCATTTAATGAAATTATAGTCATTTTAAGTATGTTTACTTTGAAATTGGACATAAACACATGTTAATCTTTTGGTAGTTTTTACTTCTTGAAAACACGCATTTTGGTTTTGAAAACGGGAATTAATTTTAAATTAATTTCTGAAACTTTAGTGTTTTGAATTTGGAAAAATGGAATCTATATTTTTAATTAGTAGTTCCAAATTTTTTGAATAGGTAACTTTTATTTTTAGAAATTATGAATAGAACCTTCAGTAAATATTTTATTTACTATGGTTAAAGGGTAAATATAGTAAGTAAGGGTAAAAATAATAATATTATAATAATATATAATTATATTAACACATTTCTTAATCCTATATGATGAGATATTTCTGACAATGGGAATCCTTCAGTCAATTTTGGGACCCCATGGAGACACATGGAAGTGAAAATGACACGTTTTAAGAATTAATTTAAAGTAATGAAAAATGTTACATAAACATGTATATTTTAGTTAAGAAATTTTTTAATGGGGTTATATAAGTGATATTTATGACTATAAATAGTAATTATAAAGATAAAAATATTTCATGAATCAATGTTTTTTATTTATAATTTTTAGTCATCAAATAAATAAATTTTTTATGACACAATGATGATGTAGTGATTACCTTATTAATGAATGGTTTAAATAAATGAGATTATAAATATTAAAATAAAATTATTTTGAGGCACATTATGCCATATGAGATTTCTAGGGATAATTATGAATTGTTATATTTTAATTAATGAAGGTTTTTAGAAAGAATAAAATTGTTATGGATTTCTTAACAGTCATGATATGAAGAGGATATAAATTGACATAAATGAGTTTTTAAAACAAATACAATTTTATTAAATGATATACTAGTCCTAAAAATCTAATATTAGATCAAATGACTTATATAAGTTTTAACATGTAATTAATGAACTACTTCAGGTCATATTTTCAATTTATAGTAACTATATTAACCATATATAATTAATATACAAGAAGACATGGTAAGCGTTAAATTAGTTAACTAATGGTTAATGCTAAAAATAAGTTTACATTTGTGACCTAGAATGGTCTAAAACATATTGTTTGAGAATTTTTCGTCCCAAAATAATATTATCTTTGAAATAAATGACTTTTGGGCCTTTTTAATCCCAAAATCATTTTATAATAAAAAATTACTTTCAAACATTCCTGAAGTGCCCATCCTCCCTCTTATAAAAGGGTATCACCTGTAACAATAACTGACATCTCTCAAACCCCATTTTCTCTTCAAAAATATACCAAAATAATATTCCAACATCCCTATATTCTTTATACAAGCCAAACCTTGTGAAGAAGGAAATTCTAGAAGACCTTTTAGCTTAAATCCAATGTAGTTACCTGTTTAGAGGTAATGTCTTCTCCTAAGCATCGTTAATTTATTTTCGATCTCCAACCCCTTAACAATAATTATTCCATAAATTATATCAAAAATAGTATCTTAAGTATACTAGTATATTTATATGAGAAGTATTATACCTACACTAATACAAACCTCCATCTAATGGATTTAAAACATATTGTTTCAGTGGACGGTGAATTACTGCCTCACGAAATAATGATTGTTCAATTATCTACTACCCTCTATCATGGTGGCCATTATCATGGAAATATATTTATATATAATATTTATTATATTTATATGGTCCCTTTTCTTATGTATTTATTATTTACATCAATCCTTTATTCTTTCCATAACGCATAAATATGATAATTTCATTTGAGGAAGTGCGAACTGCCGCCCCCTCAAAGTGATATGACCTGTACATTCAATACATGGAATGTATAAACGATAGAATTAACGAACCTATATAACACATATAACATAGATATTATACTGTAATTATAATATAACCATGTATCATTTATTTTTTCTTCCTTTAAATATGAAAAATAAATTAATGTAGCCTTCATGCGTACTTACGGCCTACTGTCTCCATGAACAGTACATTTCATTTATTATATCCAAATGTTATGGATAATTATATATAAATATATACTGGATATAAATAAAAATATACATGATATATATGAAATTTAAATTTTTAACACAATTATGGAGATATTCGACTTTTGACCACATTGACAATTTGTAATTATAACAATTTCATTTTTGACTCAAGAACCAGACATCGACAAAACGCCTGATATGAAATTGAATAATTATATTATTTTTATTTAAAGGTAATAAGTGATATAAAAGTAATAATAAAATTTAAAATTGTTGTGAAAAAAGAATAAATTAACTTTAATTAATTATTCGGGAAGAACAAGGAGCATACGTGATGAGTCAGACTCAAGGTAAGGGAACCTTTCACCCTCTTATTTTAGTAATATACTTCCTCTAAGTTATGTATTTAAAATCCATTTTATAATGTTGGGATATGCTATTATGTGTCCTTGTTTCATAAATTTTATGACTATGTGATGAGAAAACCTTTTCTCTCTCATCAATTCATTTTCTGATTTTTTAAGTGATGCGGTTAGGCTACCAAATTTTCGATAGGGAATTTCTAAACCCAATTTTCACTCAATGGGTTTTAAACTTACTTCATTGATTATATTATGACAAGATTATGTGGGTAATAAATTTTTATTTATTTATGTTTTGAATTTCCATTCTATTTGTGTTGATATACTTTTTCAACACTTAATCACCCCATTGATAAATTATTATGTCATTTATACAAACTTTGTAAGGGAAATCATATATCAATCTCCATTTATTGAGTTAAATATCAATGTCATTGGTTTCTGTTTTACAATAATATGTGTGAATGAAATATGATTTTATTAAACATAATATCCACATATATTGTGAGTATTTATATTTTCCAGACATAATTAGGTCATTGATTTATCCTTAATCTATGGATACAATATTTGTAAGGGATTTTGTCTCAATTTAAAATCCACTGAGACTTATTTGTGTTTATACACCATGTCACATTATATGGTGTATATACTTCCCTTTGACATATTATATCATGAATATCCTTATTTTCACAATATTAAAATCCTCTTTTAATGCTATTCTATAATTATTTTTGTTCAAGTATTTTCTCAAGTGGTAAGGGACTCTTTAACTAAAACATTTTTTTAAATGTTTTAATGATTTATTCATCTAAATCATTCTTATTAATGTCCATGTTTTCAAAATGGTTTTAAGGATAGATATATATGGACATTAATGTCTTATAATTTTCATCATTTTAAAATTTTCAAAGTGGTATGAGACACATTGATTTAAAAATCTATTTATTAAATGTTTAAATCGTTTTGGAAAAGATTGAATATTTCAATATCTTGTATTTGTTTATTGTGATTGATGAGTGAAATTTTAATAATTTCAATCTTTTATGTGTTATTATTATGTAACGGTAGTTGTAAATTTTATGGTTGGTTATGTGATAAAAATAAATACGGGTCGTTCCATGATAACCCTTGGGCGGCAGATCCCGAGATAGATATCCAATGCATTGGGTAATGTGATAGAGGGAAACATTAATGTTTCTCTAAATAGATTTAGGTAATATACTGGGATGGATATTAGAAACGTAACTCCCTATGTAGTTCTTAAAGCTATAATGTAATTATGTTATCAATGCCAGATGTTAAATTTATGATTTATGATTTATGTGTGTTATTCATAAATATTATGATTTCATTGGGTATGTTTAAGAGCTTGTGTTTTATGATTGAAAAGTATGATGTTGATTAATTGTATGTATTCATGGACAAATGTTTTCTTTCCTTATATTATAACCCTTAATAAGATTTATATTCTCATCTAAGGTTTTCGAATTGTTTTTTCACAGGGTATAAGGAATGGTAAGAGAATAGAAGAATTAAAAAAGATATATATCAAGAAACGAATTATTGTTTTAGTTAAGGAGTTTATTGTTCTGAAAATTTTTCTAGATTAGAAGTGTCTACTTTGTAATATTTGATATTTAATGTAATTTTTATGATGTAATTATCTAAAACTCTAAATGTGAAGAGATCCTCAATTTTAATTCTTGATTTAACATAAGATTAAGTAATGTAAGGCTGGTTAGTTATAGTTGGTATCAAAGGTTGGTTTAGATAACTTTAGAGGATGGGGTGTTATTTAAGAATAAGTTAAATAACCATAATGGTTAACATATTAAAAAGATTCATAGTGATTTTAGATATATTGAATTGTTTTAAGATGACATGAATAAGTATATCTTAGTTTTTTCCCTCCTGATAAGATATTATATGATAATTTTTATGATATACTCACACTGACCTTTCAGGTTTTAGTGAATGGCTAGATCTAGATGGCACTAAAGTAACAATGGATGTAAAGGAAACTGTGGTGGTTTTATGAATGAGAAACCTAATGAAGTTGGAGCTGTAATGATAACTACTTTGGTTATTATTAGAAAACTATCTGAAGTCATGATTGACCACTTGAACCATGGTGAATATTCTAATCCATCATATATGCATGAAAAAAAATCCAAATGGAAGTTCATGTATTAATAATAATGGTAAGTATATTAAAAAACCTATGTGTCATGGATACGTAAAGAAATACCTAGTAAAATGCAACAAAAGTAAGTGAAGATGTTTGAGACATGGTAATGAAGGTCAGAAAGAACTAACCTTTCATGGAAAAAGGAGGCGTCTAGTGGATTCTAGCAAAGGGAAAGATGTTCTTTCCAAATGATCAATCTAATGTTTTAAATGTGGTGTACATGGTCATTATACAAATATATTTCCTAAAAATAAGGTTCGGGAATGAGATTAGTGGGATCGTATAAATACATATTTTCCAATTTTTAATTCCATTCCAATTGAAGATGAGTAAACTGAAAATGACCTATGAAAGGTATGGATTATATATTAGCTTATGTTTTGAAATTACTATAATCTTAGGACATTATGCATGATTATTTTTAGAAAATAATTACAAAATAATAATGTGAAAAAACATGGATAATGGATCATGAAGAATGTTCAATGATTAAGATGTATAGGAATTGAAGATTTGTGCTGGATCTATGGATGATGATATGTTTAAATGTATTAATTATAGGAATAATTTGTATGTAATTTTCTACTATGTGTTTCCCTAATGTTTGATATGTGAAATTTTTATTCAAGGAAGAATTATCTTTTCTTGTGTGGGCATAATGGATAACCTTAGGGGTTCATGTGATCTTTTGGTTTTGAGGTAATTATGGGTTATTAGTTTTTGGGATGCAAAATGTGAGGTATGAAATAAACTTTGAGTTTAAAACATGTTATGGATATTTTTTAGGATTCTATCTAATTTTTTTACTTTTATTATAATTATATAGTTTTTGTAAAAGGAAAACACACAGACTTTGTGACAACCCATCGTGTAAGATAAAGCTACAGGAATCGAACCAACAACCAAAGATTGACTATGATTTATCACCTACCACTGAACTATGTGAAGTCTCTGGTTTGTATGACTCATTATTTTTAGTTAAATGATTTTATGGATCAATAATAAGTGGATTTTTGGAAATTATTTTTTATCAAATAGATATCCTTAGTATAGGAAAATGATTTTTTGATTAAGTGATAAGGGTTGTTTTGAAAGAAGTTCGCTCTTTTAAGAACACTATATGCCTATGGAAAATATAATACTATGGGATTTAATTTATGGAGTAATGGTTGAAATATTATTTTGTAAGAATCTATTTTTTATTTTGAACATATGGATATTTAGGTTATTTATGGAAATGAATAACCTATTATAGGTAATATGTGATTAGGTTAAGTACTTTTCAGTATGTGACTTTAAGTGAAGTTAGTGTTATTTGGAGGAAAATGTTATCATTTATCATGGAAGTCTATGTGATCAAATACTTCTAAATTTTGGGATACAAACGTAGTTTGTATTATTTTGAAAAATTTTAAGGACAATTTTTTATTGAATGGTCTTTCTTGACCTTTGAGAATTTTTTGTTTATTGTAGAGATTAAGAGTATTATTTCTTTATATAAAGCATTATCCTTTTTGGAGGTCATCTGATCTTGTACAAACCATTTTATTTTTAGTTAATGTCTAAAGACAAGGGAAATATATAGTTCATCTTCTATAGATTATGTTATTCCCTCTAATTTGATTCTAGCATTTCAGGTGTGGCCAAGTCATCTTGAATACTCATTGTTTGGAAAAAAACATGTGTTTGTGGTGGAAATTTATTAAAGGATGAAACTATATATGAAAATAAAGTATATCTCATTATGTTTGTAGTAAATCTAATAAATAAATTCCTAAACATTATGAAAAGGAACATAAAACAAAAACATTTTTCGTTTACTCTTCCTACTGGTTAATCAAAGACCATTTAACCCGTCACAATTTTATGTTTTTCTAGTAGTTAACTTTTTCCTGATCAAGTTTTCTATCACTCTCTATCAGAACATGATGGTTTGTTTTCTCTAATATATCCATGTTTTCATACATGGAACCCTAGTATGGGTTATCTCATGTGAACTTTGTAATTCTCTTTATATATTTTAAAATGATAGTTTTATGGACTCTTTTTTTAATGTGGGACTTTCAATGATGTTTCCAAGCCCAATTTTAAAATATTGATGACACAATTTCCCAAAGGGGGGAATGATGTAATGACCACGGTATTTATATAATAATACGCCCCACCGTTGGTGGTGGGTTGGTAAGGGTTGGGGGGTGAGGGCAGGTCATGGGGTCAAGTCCCCAGGTTTGTGATTTAATATAATTTTCTTCCTTGCGTGTGTTCCGCTTTTGCAGTTGTACCCAATTTTTTTATTTATATAATAATATACATTATTATTACTATTAATATTTATGAATAATATATTAATTTTATTTTAAATAGGACACTTTTTATGATAACATACTCAACTCAAAACAACGGGTTTCCTTGAAATCATACGTTGCACACAACATTGTGTTATACCGAAAAATAAAATAATAATATTATTATTTTAAATGTCAATTAACACATAGACATTGAATTTTTTGGAGTGAAAATAAATAACTAAATTGTGACTACACATGTCTTTTAAATGTTTTTATATTTATCCAATAAATTTTAGAGGCTTAAAATAATAAGGAATCAGATTTTAATAATGAAATATGTTAATATTCTTTAAAAGGGGGATTTACCACCTTTTGATGGAGAACCATTTTTAAATCTAGTTTTTGTAACTTTTATATGTTCTTTTTGAAAAAAAAATTATTTAGAAGAGGGACAAAATAATTAACTTTTTATGAAATTTTGGTATTTTTTTGATACTGTTCATTTTTTAATGAAGAGTTAAAAATACTACATTTTAATTAAAAACATCCTTTTAACATAATTTGTTTGTATAGTTAGATTTCAAATTTAATTGGATTTAAATTTTAATTGAATTATGTTTTTATAATTTAATCCAATTTTGGTAATTTTAGGTAATTTTACTTTGAAATTTGACATAAACACATGTCAATCTTTTGGTATTTTTTACTTCATGAAAACACATTTTTTGGTTTTGACAACGAGAATTGATTTTAAATTAATTTATGCAACTTTTGTGTTTTCAATTTAAAAAAATGGATTCCATATTTGGAATCAGGATGTCCAAATTGTGTTAATAGATTACTTTTTTCTAGAAAATATGAATAGTAACTTTAGTAAAAAAATTTATTTACCATGGTTAAAGTGTAAATCTGATAAATAATGGGATAAATAATATTATAATAATATAAAATTAAACTAACACATGTTTTAATCCTATTTTATGAGATATTTATGAGCATGGGAATCATTGGGTAGATTTTGTGACACCATGGAGCCACTTGGATTTGAAAACAACACTTTTTAAGAAATAATTTAAAGTATAGAAAAAATGAGACATAAAAATGTATCTTTTAGTAAAAAAAAAATTATATGGGGTTATATAAGTGATATTTATGACTAAAAATAGTCATTATAAAGATATTTTGTTTTTTAAATCATGGTATTTTATTAATAATTTTTAGACATAAAATAAACAAATTTATTTATGACATAATGATGATGTAGTGATTACATTATTAATATATGATTTAAATAACTGAGATTAAAAATACTAAAATAAATTTATTTTGAAACTTTTTATGCCATAAAATAATATTATAGATAATTATATATTTTTATATTTTAATTAATGAAGTTTTTTTTAATTAATCATGTTGTTATGGGTTTTTAAAAATCATCATACGAATTGTATATAAATTTATATAAATGAGTTTCCAAAAAATACTATATTATTAAATGATATAGTAGTCCTAAAATGATATGATTCTGCCAAATTACCTTGATAAGGTTTAACATGTCATTAATTAACCACTTTATATTATATTTACATATTATAGTAACTATATTAACCATATAGTATGAATATACAAGATGACATGGTAAGAGTTAAATTAGTTAACTAAGGGTTAATGCTAAAAGTTTAGGTTAAATTTTTTATCTTGATTTTTCTAAACCCAATTGGATGACAAATTTTCGATCCAAAATCATCTTATATTTTAAATAAATGACATTGGAAAATTTTTAAACTGATAAACATTTTATAATAAAATAATACTTTCAAACATTAAAAAAGTTCCCCCTTCCCTCTTATAAAGGAGCTTCAACTCTAACCCTTATTTACACCACTACAGCCCCCTTGACTCATCCGACAAATAAAAAAATAATATCCCAAAATTCCTATATTCCTCCTTCAATCCTTAAATTTTGATGAAGGCAATTGAAGATATACTTTTAGCTTAAATCAAAAGGATTGACCCGATTTGAGGTAATGTCTTCTCTCAAGCCTCTTTAATTTATTTTCCTTCTAAAACACACAACTATATTTATTCAATTATTTTATAAAAAAAATTATCTTCAGTATACTGGGATGTTTTTATGATAAGTATTTGACCTACACTCACACACACCTCTATCTAATGGATTTTGAACATACTATTTCTGTTGAGGGAGAACTATTGCTTCACGAAATGACGATTATACAATTATTTGCTACCGCCTCTCATGATGTACATTATGATGACAATATATTTATATATGATATTTATTATTTTTTTATTTTCTCTATTCTACTATATTTTAAATTTATATAACACCGTTTTTCTTTCCATAACACGTAAATACGATAATTTCATTTGAGGGAGTGTGGACTACCGCCCCCTCAAAGTGATATGACTCGTTCTTGGTATACATGGATTGTATAAATGATATAATTAATGAACTTATGTATAATATATAACATAGATATTATAATGTATATATAATATACCTATGTATAATTTATATCTCAATCTTTTAAATGTGAAAAAGAAATGAAAGCAGTGTTCATGAATATGTACGACTTACCGTCTCCTTGAATGCTGCATTTCATTTCTTATATCAAAATGTTATGGAATTATATAAATAAATATATACTGGATATAAAAAAATATATATATTTTTATATATGAAATATAAATCATGAATAAAATTCTACAGATAATGGACTTTTGACAACATGAAAAATTTGTAATTATAACATCTTTAATTTTGACTCAAGTACTGAACATCGACAAAATGACTGACATGAACTTGAATAATTATATGATTGTATTAGAAAGTTAATAAGTGATATAGAAAGAATAATAAACATGAATAATGTTCTTGAGAAAGTATATATTAACTTATGTTTATTATTCAGGAAGAATAAGGAAAATATGTGATGGGTCAGACTCAAGGTAAGGGAACATTTCACCCGCCTCTTTGAGTCAAAGAATTATTTTATGTTTTGTCTTTTAATTTCCATTTTCATATGTTGGTATATGTTTTTCTATATCCTTGTTTTTTTAAATTATATTTCCATGTGATGACAGAACCTTTTTTCTTTTATAAACTATTTTTCTGAATTTTTAAGTGACGCCATTAGGATGCCAAAAATTTGCAAGGGAATTTCTAAACTCAATTTCCACTCAATGGGTTTTATGCATACTTCGTTGATTATATTATGCCAAGATTATGTGTTGAATAAATATTTATCTATTTATGTTATAATTTACACTAACCTTTGTGTGGATATATTTTTTCAACACATAATCACCCCATTGATAAATTCTTATTTCATTTATACGAACTTTGTATGGTAAATCTTAGCTCAATCTCCATTCATTGAGTTTAATGTCCATGTCATTGGTTTTGATTTTCCCAAAATATGTGTGAATGACCTATGATTTTTTTACACTTAATATTCACTTATATTGGGTGTATTTATATTTTTCACACATAATTATGTCATCGATTTATCCTTAATCTAAGTATATGATCTTTGTAAGGGATTTTGTCTCAATTTACATCCTATTGAGACTTATTGTTTTTACACGAAGTCACTTTATATGGTGTATATAATTCCATTTGACATATTATATCACAAATATCGTTACTCTCATGATATTCTAGGCTTTTTTATGTTACTCTATAATTATTTTTATTCAAGTATTTTCTCAAGTGGTAAAGAACTCTTTAACTAAAACATTATTTTAAATGTTTTAAAGATTTATTCTTCTAAATATTTTTAATTAATTTCCATGATTCGAAAATATTTATTTGGATTTGTTTTTATAAAAATTAATTCTTTAAAATGTTAATTCTTTTAAAAGTTTCAAAGTGGTGTGGAGAACTTTGATTCAAAAATCACTTTATTAAATGTTTAATTTTTTTTGGAATTGGATTGAATATTTCATTATCATGAATTTATTTACTATGATTGATGAGTGAAATATTGATAATTTCAATATTTTATATGTTAGGATTATGTAATGGTACTTGGACACTTGATTGGTGATTACATGATATACCAAATATTGGTAGTCCCGTGATAAACCTACAGTGAGTGAGCCTGAGATAGCTCTCCAATGCATTGGGTAACATGAAAAAGGTAAACAATAGTGTTTATCCTATGAGATTTAGAGAATGTACTATGATGGGTATTTCAAAGGTAACTCCCTATGTATTTGTGAAAGATAAAATGTAAGTATGTTATCAATCCCACAAGTTACCTTTATGATTTATGATTTCTATGGGTTATTCATAAATCTTATTATTTTATAAGGTATGTTTATGAGCTTATGTTTTATGAGTGAAAGGTATGATTTCATTAAATTTTATGTATTGATGGACTAAAGTTTTCTTCCTTTATTTTATAACCCTTACTTAACTTTTTATGCTCATCCCATGTTTTTTAAATGTTTTTCACAGGGTATAAGGAAGGGTAAGAGAAAAGAAGAATTCAAAAAGATTTATATCAAGAAAAGAACTATTTTTTACTTAAGGAGCTATATTGTTTTGAAAAATTCATTAGAGTAGAAGTGTCTAATTTTTAATGTTATTGATGTCATGTAATGTTTATGACCTAATTCTCTAAAACTCTAAACCTAAAAATATCCTCATTGTGAATTCATGATTTAACTCAAGACTAAGTAATTTATTAAGCTTGGGGCCTTAATAGTGATATGGAAAAGGCAGCATCAATGATGCGGCCTTTCCCCCAACCCCCAATAAATATCACCGACCCTCCCCTTTATCTTCATTCGTTTCAAACCCCCTCACTCTAATTCCTCTCCAACTCTCAACACAATTTTCCCAGGGCTTCTTCCCTTGTCTGTGGTGATTTTAGTGGACTAAAAGGATTGCTGAATTTTTCAAAGCATCATTTAGAGGTATTTTTTTTTATTTACTTTAATTTTATTTATTTATTTAGTTGATTCGTCTTTACTTAGTTTTAAATATGTTATTTACATAGTAGTTTATTTTGTCATATATTGTTTTGAAATAATATTTATTATTAGTAGTGGATTTATTATTATAACAAGATTATTATTTACTATAACATAGTAGTTTTTTTATTATTAGTAATATAATTAAGCATTAACATTAACTAAATAATGAAAAAGTATAAGTGAAGTAATGGTTTTATAATAATTAACTATTAAATAAATAATGAGTAACCAAGGCTAAATTTATGATTAATTTTTGATTAACAAATGAATAAATTAGTATCAAAGAATGATTAGATAATAATTAAATAATGAATACCATATAATTAAATAATGAGTAAGGAATAATTAATTAAGGATTAAGTAATGTTTGAGTATTTATCTAATCAAAAATAAATAATTAATAAAAAATGAATAGCTATTGATTTAATAATTATTATCTAATGATTAATGAATGAATGAAAAATTATAAAATAATGATTAACTAATAATTAACTCTTGATTAAAGGATGATTGAAGGATGATTAACTAATTATTAAAGGATGATTAACTAATTATTAAATAAGTATGTACTAATGATTAAATAATGTACAACTAATTATTAAAGAATGATTAAATAATTATTAAAGAATGATTAAATATTGATTAAATAATAATTAATGAATGATTAACTAATGATTAATGAATGATTAACTAATTATTTGCTAATTATTAACAAACTATTATCTTATGATTAAGGAATGATTATCTAATGATTAAAGAATGATTAACTAATGATTAATGAATGATTAATGCATAATTAATTTACGATTAACTAACTCTTAAAAAAGTTAACTAATGATTACATAATGATTAACTAATGATCAATGAATTATTAACACATAATTAATTTAAAATTAATTAATGATTAAAGAATGTTTAACTAATGATTAAAAATGATTTACTATTTATTAAAGAAGCATTAAATAATGATTAAATAATAATTAATGAATGATTAACTAATGATTAACTAATGATTAAAGAATGATGAACTAATGATGAATTAATTTTTTTACTAATTATTAAAGAATGATTAACTAAAGATTAACTAATGTTTAACTAATGGTTAAATAATGAGAAACTAATGATTAACTAATTAATAATGAATGATTAATGGCTAATTAGTTTTGAATTAAGTAATGCTTAACTATTTATTAGCTAATAAATTACCAGTTAATAAAATGTGGTTAAGTGTTGATAAAAAAATAATTAATTAAATATCAAATAGAAATTAAATAATATTTAACTATAAAAAACTACTTAATATTCATTATTTAAGTAATGATTATCAATTAATTGATGAAGGATAAAGGAACAATTAATATAGGATTAACTAATTCCTAACAAATGATTAACTAATAATTAACTAATGGATAACATAGGATTAAATAATGTCTAATGAAAGATTTACTAATAATTATGTAATAATTAACTATTAATTAACTAATAATTTGATATAAACAAACTATTTGACATTAATTAACGAAGTAAATATTAACTAGTTATTAATGAATTATTAAGGCATAATTAATATAGGATTAATTAATGATTAATGAATGATAGACTAAAAATTAATTAATGGTTGGATTTTTATTAGCATTAGATTATCATGTAATTATCATAGGGTCAAAGATGGCTAACTGGATAAAAAAATGGTTTAACTGCACACATGATTTATTACTCTTAGGATTTTGATGATTCATAGTTTATTGCATGCCTATTTGGTTACACTAGATGGATATGTCTTAGAAGAATCATGTTCTTGTTGTACAACACAGAACATGCCTTTAAAAAATTAAACAAATATACTAAGAATTTTTTTGACATATTTTAGGATATAAGAAATGTTTTAAAATTTTTTTATAATAAAGATTTTGTGGCTATCTAAGAAACCAAATCCCTATCAAGATACTAAAATTGGATGTGGATCTGACACAGATGTACCTAGGTGTAAAACCCAAAAATACTACGTTGAGATAGAATCGACCATGAACTGATGCATGAAAACATGCCATATTTCACACCTGCTTTTATACTCCCAAGGGACATGCTTTAAATGATTAATATTTTCTTTATAAACCACTAAACATAACATTAGGATGATTAAAAGCTATACTATAAAACATTTTTGTCCTCTTTTTAGGATATAATAATGTGTTCTAAAATTTCCCTATAATAAGGATTATGTGGTTATCTGAGAAGTGAAATACCTATCTAGATACTACATGTAGAGGTGCTCTTACATAGATTAATATATGGGTAAAACCTAAAAACACAACATTGAGTTAGACTCGATCAAGAACTAGTTCTCATAAACATGCCTCAATATTCATCTGGTATGACACTCAAATGGGATATGATTTTGATGATTCATATTTTCTTTATAAACTATTGAACATTCCTTTATGAAGATTATATTTTTTAAAATGAAACATTAATGTAATATTTTAGGATATAATAATATGATCTAAAATTTTGGTATAATAAATATTATGTGGTCAACACTACAAGATTATTCCTCATTATCAATATTATTTACACAATCAGAATCGTGATCAAAAAATGTTTTCACCTATAGAATCATGTTTTCATATGTCTACTAATACGGGGAGATTATTCAAACTAGGAAAGGAGATTCTTATTGTACACAACCAACTACAATGGTTATAAAATTTCATTGTGTAACCCTAAGAGTACATTAGTAAAGAATTCATGGTTGTTTAAATCTGGTACTTGATCAAGAGATATAGTCTATTAAATATAAAATTTTTCAATTCCCGACTACACTATGGAATTTAGTTTGTCCATTGGATAATGATGAGCAATAATTCTAAGAAATAACTTTATTTTTCTCAATGGTTAGATGGTGTAAGAACCCATATCTTCTTTTCATGTAAGTTTTTTCTGGTGTTTTTTAGGAAAATGAGATGTTTTTGGATATTTCTAATGTACACGTCGTGCAATTGGTTATAGCGGGTAGTCGTGTGCTGCCCATGTAGCGGCCTTGCACAGGGTCATGTGTGGTGACCTAGAGACCGCCTAATGCAGGGGATGGAAAAGACAAGTACACAGTGTGTACTTCTAAATTACATATTGTGTGATTTATTTTTTTTCATTAAACGCACTGGGGTCACGTCTAGTAGATAGAAACACCCCCTTCTTCATTTGTCTTCTCTTAGAACACTATTCCTTGATTTCACCTTTCTTGTGAGATATTGTGGGTTGAAAGTTTTAGATGTTTTTATAGATCAACCACATTATAGGTTGATCCAATGGATGATGCTGGATTATATCGATCTCCCAAAATTGAGGTAGGTGGTTTGTGCCTTTCCATTGAAATTCATTGAATTATATGTGAAAATTTTCAAATACCCCTGAACGTGGTACTGCAAGTTTATAGTTTTAACCATGTTAATTTCCTGCTATGAATGTATGCTCGAGTAAAGGACAATTGATTGTGCATGGGGCTAATTTCTATACTTTGGAAGTGTCTTCCCATGCATGTTTATTTATGACCCTTTGGTCCTTCTTATCCTGTTAGGCTGCTTTCCCTGTTTCCATGCCTACTATTGTAGGATAGAGTGTTATTGTTTATTATGACATGTTGATATGATGTATACTATTATCCAAGTAGTTCATGAGGTTTACTTTGTCCGTACTACATTCCTTTTCTCATTCGACTTACACAAGGCCATGAGAACTGAGTGTAGTAGACTATAAAGAGAATTGACCATGTGAGATTCCTCAGAGAGTCTTTAAATAACTTATGACTATAAGGGGAATTGACCATGTGAGCATCATCAGAGAGTCTTTGATCGCGTCTGACTATAAGGGGAATTGAATGTGAGTCCTTCTTCAAAGATACTTTGTTATATCCTTACAATTGATCTATATGGGATAGGCTGTGTGTACATTCCAGAGGGTTACATGATTTTATTAGCTGCTTTCTTGATATGTTGAATTGAATTCCTAAATTGTAGGAATGTTTACTACTGATTACTTCCTTGTTTACTTCTCCTTTACTTATTTCCTGCTATAAATATTCACTGACTATTAGGCACAGATCTTTTTGTGGTTTCCTACTTGGATTAGTCTCACATCCTGTTCGGGTCATGCTTTTGGGCCCAAACAAATTATATTGTGGAAGGTATAGATAAAGGCATGCACCCATATACATCAGGTTCTTGACTGCTTTGGAGCTGGAGAGCATGGGACCAAGAAGAGTCTTGAGATTCTAAGGAGTTTATTTGTTTTATTTTGTAGTTGGGTTATTTCTGTATCACATCACTTTGAATTGTTTGGCTTCTTTCCAAGATATATGTATCTTGAAACATTTATAAATGTTCTCAAGTTGTTTCTTATTTTCAGTCATCCACTGTTTACTATAGTATGGTATGTTTAATGATTCCGTTATTGTCATGTTTTTTTTCTTATGATGTGTTACTCTACCAATGAGGGAATGGTTTCCCCAATATCACACCCTAAGACCTCACTGCTTTTCGTTAGCCTCTGGCATTTGGGTAAATGTGCTTGAGGCCATGTGACCAACCGGGTATGGGGAGCCTCTGGGTGGCTTCTAGAACCAGGATGTTACAATTTGGTAACAAAGGAATTTCATTCTTCTTGACTTACTATTTAAAGACTATAGCTAGGGATATGATGGAATTGATTCTTGGTAATAAGCTCTGCCCGAGTGTAGCTAACCCGTGTACAAGGAAAATCCAATCTACCTAGTTTATTGCAATTTGCTGGTTTTACAAATTTAAAGTTGATTTGATTTCACCATTGGGTGACTCGCATGTTTTGTGCTCTTACTGTTGATGTTATTAAGGTTTTATTTCTTTCACAACCTGATGAGATGAGGGTATTCCATCTCATGCATCATATATGCACTTTCTATAAATCACATTTCATGCTTTCTGGCCATGCCATTTAGGGTTCAATAGTGATTTCATGTTGTTGTAATAGATGTTGTGATAGATATGCATGCTGTTTTGATATTTGATTGATAGAATACCTATTGTTTGATAGGGTATTTCTTTTTGAAAGGTCTTGTTTGAATGAACTCCAAACATAGGTTCCTGAGGTATGATGGGCCCTCATGAATCAGAAATTGGTGGATCATTGAATTGTTTTCCTCGGATATGACATGTATAAGATGCTAAAATTCGATTCTCCAGGAGTATGGGCCCTCACGGATCGGAATTTGGCACTTTAATTTTTTGTTTTACTATTTTTGTAGGTTTCAGATTAGTTTCTGAGGCATACTATCTGGAAAAACCCAGAATACAGGCTGTGTATTTCTGAACACACGTCGTGTGTCCTTCTGTTAAGGAAGGAACACTTTTTCTTGAGTACACGCTATGTACTCAATATACTATCCATGTTGTCTCTAATTGTGTCACAGGTTGTGTGGAATGATACACAGGGATAGAAATTCTTTTTTAGGACACACCATGTACCAGATGTACACATTGTGTTGTAAGAACCATGTAACCGCCCGTGTCACTAACAACACGGGTCTGTTGATTCTTTCCTACTACAGGCCGTGTCTGTCTAAAACACACCATTTAGTGAAACTTGAGTATCCATCCGTGTAGCGAACAACACGGGTCGACAAAATCATCCATGTACATTCCATGTCCAAATGTAATACACCGTGTAGTCTGAGCCATGTATCTGGTCATGTCACTAACAACAAAGGTCATAGAAGCTCGTCTAGTACACATCTTGTCTGTCATGAACACACCATGTAGTCTTCTTCACGGAGAACCATGTGTCTTAGCTGTGTATGGGGACTCGGGCAGGGGAAAAGGATTCAGGTGCACACCATGTGTTAGGACAACACACTTTGTGTTTGGGGTGTCACACGACATGTGGTGGCAGGAGTACACACCCATGTGAATGTCATAGGGGAACACACCGTGTAGGGGACATACATGCCGTGTAGTCATGTAATAAAAAACATAAATGTTTTCTTTATCCTGTTCCCTTCTTATACTTCTATTTTTTAAGTCCCTATTAATCTTGATCTAAGGTGTCCGCTCAACCTTGTGGAGTCATGCCACCGAGACATCCTTCAGTTGTATGCCAGTTACAGGGCGGTGACCAGACAATAGAAATGGCTGATCAGTGACTACCAATTGATCCTCCAGTTATTCCAGTCATGTGACCAGCATTTATACCTGACATAGGTGCCCATGCACAGTTCAGGGAGGGATTTCTGAGGATGATGCAGACCATTCAGGGAGCACCGCCTCCTGCCCCGTCGATTGTAGAACTGACACAGTTCTTTCGGCAGTATCATCCTCTCACCTATTTAGGGGATGCAGGACCCCAGGATGTAGAGTCATAGCTAGAATCCATGATGAAAATTTTCAAGCATCTAGTGACGTCTCCAGATAGGAGGGTCAAGCTTGCTACCTACATGCTTCGAGACTCCACCAAGATGTGGTGGGATGTGGTCTCATAGGCGGGTCACTAGCAGAATATGTCTTGGGATGTGTTTTAGTGCACCTTCTACGATTACTTCTGTTCGGAGACCTTGAGGGTCAAAAAATCCTGAGAGTTCATGAGTCTGGTGTAGGGTATTGTTTCTGTTATGTAGTATTCTTCTCACTTCACCGAGCTGCATCGCTTTACACTCTTTTTTGGGGTAGATGAGTTGTTCCTTTCACAAATTTTGGGGATGGTATTAGGTAGGGAATTCATGCCTAGGTAAACATATTCATTTTGACTTTGATATCCTCTATAGTCAACTAGGCGCTAATCACAGAGCGTAATCTGTGGGATTCTAGAGCTGTGGACCAGGGCCGTTCAACATCCAGGGTTAGTGCTTCTCCAGCTGATTGCAGTAAGCGCTGCAGGGAGGCTACATGATGAGATCCCAATAGGCGGGATGAATCTTTGGGTAGCCAGGGGGAGTGCTACTAGTGCGGGAAGATCTGGAATATGAGGCCACATTGCCTAAGAGACCTTGTGGTGTACTGATCTTGTGGAAAGATGGGGCATCTTCAGTGCTTCTGTCAGATATTCTCACTAGATGCAGGTGACATGGGTTATTCAAGGAATCCTCATTCAGGAATAGTACTACCCATTTCTCATCAGTCAGGGAACTGGAGTTCTTCCAGCCATTCAGGTCGAGGTGGAGGTTGTGGTCGTGGTAGCCAGTCGCCCAGTTTTCAGCCACAATAGGGTTGATCAGCTCAAAGTGGTTAGGCTAGGTCATAGGGTTGTGGTGTATGCCAGAAGTTTTTTAGTGGAGTAGACCCAGCCGAAGCAGGATCCCAGACCCTCTACAGTTCGAGGTACGATTCTAGTTGCCTTAGTTTTAGCTTCTTCTCTTTTTGATACCTGGGCTTCCCATAGCTTTATATATGTTTCTGTTTTAGAGATCCTTGGGATCTTTATCATTTCTTCTGATGATATCTTAATTCTATACACTCTGTTTGGGACTAGAACGACTAATCTACATTAGTGAAAGGAGTTCCCTCTAGTGTTTGGTGGGTTTCACTTCATATGGGACCTCTATGACCTATTGATTTTCAGGCTATGATGTCATTCTCAAAATGGACTGGTTAGTTCTCTTCCAGGCTATTTTCAATTGCTATCACTGAAGGGTGAGTTTCAAATCATTAGAGGGAAGATCATTTATTCATAAGGGATAATGGGATGTCCATGTGAGTAGAGAAGGACCTGTGTATCATGGGTTGGGAGGGGTGAAGGCCCATATTTCTAGTCTATATCTAGATGACTAGGGATCTTTATAGATAGACATTACTCTAGTGGTGTATCATTTCAGGGATGTATTTCCAGAAGAATTTTCAGGTTTTCCTATGGAACGAGAGGTAGAATTTTCAATTGAGCATGTTCTAGGAGAGACACCAGTGTCCATCCCTCTTTATAGGATGGCTATACTCGTGTTACAAAAGCTCAAGAATCATTTGGAGGAGTTACAGTCAAAGGGTTTTATCCAACCCAATACTTCTCCTTGGGGTTCTCTTGTCCTATTTTCAAAGAAGGCAGAAGATACCCTCAGACTTTGTGTGGATTATCAGAAGTTGAACCAAATGATGGTCAAGAACCGATATCCCTTGCTGAGGATTTATGATATCTTTGATCAGCTTCGAGGATCCCAGGTGTTCTCAATGA
Organism: Viscum album; assembly: GCA_963277665.1. NCBI lineage: Eukaryota > Viridiplantae > Streptophyta > Magnoliopsida > Santalales > Viscaceae > Viscum > Viscum album. The sequence goes on from OY728165.1 coordinate 1,643,153,605, forward strand.
TTGACTTGAGATATGGTTTCCATCAGTTGCATGTTAGACAATCTAATATACCTCTTACAGCATTCCTGAGATGGTATGATCTATACGAGTATGTGGTTATGTTGTTCAGTCTCACGAACATGCCTGTAGTTTTCATGGCACTGATGAACCGAGTGTTCCATCCATACTTGGATTCCTTTGTGGTAGTCTTCATAGACAATATCTTGGTGTACTATCATACTTCACATAACCATGAGACCCATCTTGAGATCATTTTGAGTACACTGAGAGCACATCAATTATATACTAAGCTCTCAAAATTCCACTTTTGGATGCATCAGATTCACTTTTTGGGTCATGTTTTCTTAGAGAAAGGAGTGTCTTTAGACACCGAGAAAGTGAGAGCAACAGTTTCCTGGGAGCAGCTAAAGAACATCTTTGAGGTTCAGAGTTTTCTATGGATGGTTGGATACTATATATTTTTCATACATGACTTTTCACACTTTGCAGAACCACTGAAGAGCCTGACCAAGAAGGGTGCGAAGTTCTTGTGGTCAGTTTCTTGTGAGTCATCCTTTTCGAAGATGAAAGGGAGGTTGACTTCAGCACCAATACTAGTATTTGCAGAGTTGTCCAAGAGTTATACTATGTACTATGATGCATCAGTAATTGGGTCGGGAGAAGTACTTATACAGGGACAAGGAGTCCTTGCGTATGAGTCTCAGCAGTTGAGGCCACATTAGAGGAACTACAAGACGCATGATCTCATGTTGGTTGTTGTTGTTCATTATTTCTGATGTTGGAGACATTATCTTCTAGGAGAGAACTTTGTGATTTTCACCCTCCACAAAAGTATCATGTACATCCTCACTCTGTGTGACCTGAATTTGAGACATTTTTGGTGGGTTGAGTACCTTCAATCCTTTCACATTGAGCTTGCCTATAGGCCTGGGAAAGGCAACGCAGTGGCCGATGCGCTGAGCAGGAGGAATCAGATACAAGCAGTTCAGGATGCCAGCAGTGAGTTGTAGCTTATGACTATGTTCTCTGAGATGCATTTGTAGGTGCATGACAGACAGGGGAAGACTTTTCTTTCATCTGTAGATGTTACCTCTACTCTTCTTGATCGAGTGCGAATAAGGAAACTATCAGATTCAGAAGGCCTAGACCTATAAGAATGCATGTCAGTAGAGAACCATATTCTTGGATGGACCATAGGCGAGGATGAGACCTTGCGTTTCCAGGGGCGTGTATGGGTGCTAGTAGACATACGCGAGGAGCTGATTTGAGACTTTAATTCCTTAGTTTGGACAGTTCATCTTAGTTTCACCAAGATGTATCATGGTCTACAACATTAGTATTGGAGGCCAGGTATGAAGAGAGATGTTGCAGGTTTCATCATGAGGTGTTCCACTTATCAGTAGGTGAAGGTTGAGCATCAATGACCAGTGGGGATTTTTCATTAGTTATGTATTCCCAAGTGGAAGTGGAAGGACGTAATGATGGGTTTTGTGATGGATTTTCTGAGGTCTCCTCGAGAAAATTATGCAGTTTGGGTTTTCATTAACAGACTCTCGAAGGTTGCTCACTTCTTGCCGATCAAGGAGACCTTTAGTGTCGACAAGCTGGGACGATTTTACATCCAAGATATTATACATCTACATAGAGATCCACACTCCATTGTATTAGATAAAGATTCCCATTTTACTTCTTGGGTCTGGGAGGGGCTTTAGAAGCCTTTGGGTGCAGAGGTACTTTTGAGTATAGCATACCACCACCAAATAGATGGACAGTCCGAGCATATAATTCAAGTGCTTGAGGACATGCTTCGAGCATGCATCCTGAATTTTGGAGGTTCTTGGGAGAAGAGCATGCATCTTGGAGAGTTTTCCTACAAAAATATTTTCCAAGAGACTATTTAGATGGGACCATATGAGGCTTTGTACGGTAGGTCATGCCGATCACCCTTATGTTGGCTAGAGGCAGAAGAGGAAACTATGTTGGGACCTCATCTTGTCCAGAATACCACAGATCAAATAGAGTTGATTCGAAAGAGGATGGATATTGCAATGTCTTGACAGAAGTCTTATGCTGATCGATATAGATGACCACTGGAGTTCAATGTTAGGGATCAAGTTTTTCTCTGTGGCACACCAAGGTTGGGACGCAGGAGGATTAGGAGACATGGTAAACATTAACCGAGGTATGTCGGGCCGTTTGAGGTGTTGGAGAGAGTTGGGATGGTGGCCTATCGGTTGAAGTTACCGAAAAGGTATCAGTCTACTTGTGACGTTTTCTACGTTACTCACCTTTGACGACACTTCTCAGACCCATCTCATGCTTTTCAAGCCGAGGAAGTTGAGCTAGAGGTGGATGCATATTTCAAGGAGCATCCTATCCAGATTTTTTATCAAAGTATGAAGGTTCACCATGCCCAGTCTATTCCTCTGGTATGAGTTCTATGGCAGTACAAGAGATTACATGACGAGACTTGGGAGATGGAGGCCGATGTACGATCACAGTGGCCAGAACTGTTTGGGGTTTCTTATTCTATGCCAACTTGCTAGGGAAATTTGGGAACAATTTTATTTAAGTGGAAGTCTGTAAGAACTCGGATCTTTTTTTAGGTATGTGTTTCTTTTATTGGTGTTTTTGAGGAAAATGAGGTGTATTTGGAAATTTATTAAGTACACACAGTGTACTCGGTTACTGCAGGTAGCCATGTGCTGGCCATGTAGCGGCCTTGCACACAACCGTGTGTGGTGACGGGGAGACCACATAATGCAAGGTTTGGAAAAGGCAAGTACAAGCCATGTACTTCTAAGTACACTCAATGTACTTTTTTTCATTAAATGCACCAGGGTCATGTCAAAATGACAAAAACACCCCCTTCATCGCCCGTCTTGTCCAGGAGCATCGTACGACCACATATCTTCGCTGAGCCCCCGACTGAGCATCTGTCCTCTAAATCGAACACTATCAATTATGTTGGAATTTCATCAGTGAGTTCCTATTTCTCCTAGAACATCATTCCTTGATTTCTCCTCTCTCTTGAGATGTTGTGGGTTGAACTTTTTAGATGGTTTTGTAGATATAATTTGTTCAAGGTTGATCCGACATCGGACACTGAAGTATATCGATCTCCCAACACCGGGTTGGTGGTTTATTCCTTTCCGTTGAAGGTATTTGAATTATATGTGCCAATTTTCCCAATACCCATGAACTGGGTATTGCGTTTTTACTGTTTTAACCCTGTTAATTTTCTTTCTATGCTTGTATTTTCGAGTAGCGGATAATTGAATGTGACTACGGCTAATTGCAATGCTTTGGAAGTGTTTTCCCATGCATGTTTTTTATGACCGTCTGGACCTGCAAAGCCTGTTAGGCTACTTTTCCTGTATTAATGTCTATTATTGTAGTATGGAGTGTGATTTTTTATTCTAACATGCTGATATGCGATAGACTTTCAGAAAAGTAGTTCTTGAGGTTTACTTTCCCCGTATTGCATTGCTATGATTGATTGACATACACAGGGTCGTGAGAACCTAGTGTAGTAGACTATAACAGGAATTGACTGTGTGAGATTCCTCAGAGAGTCTTTAAATCAATTTTTACTATAAGGGGAATTGACCTTGTCAGCTTCCACAGAGTGTCTTTGATCACGCCTGACTATAAGGGGAATTGACTTTGAGTGCTTCCACAGAAAGTCTTTGTTATATCATTATAATTGAACTAGAGGGGATAGGTTTTATGTACCTCCCAGAGGGTTACCTGCATTGATTATATGCTTTCTTGATATGTGTAATTGAGTGATTAAACTGTAGGAATGTTTACTACTATGTACTTCCTTGTTTACTATACATTTACTTATTCCCTAATTAATATATTCACTAAATTTTAGACATAGATCTTTTGGTGGTTCTTATTAGTATTATTCTCACACCCTATTTGGGTTATGCTTTTGGGCCCAAACAGATTGTACTACTGCATGTATAGATAAGGGAAAGTTCCCTTCTACTTCAGGTTCTTGACTGCTTTGGAGCTGGAGAGAATGAGACCAAGCTGAGGCTTGTGATGTTGAGGAGTTTATCTGTATTATTTTTTACTTGGATTATTTCTATATTCCATCATTGTGACTTGTTTGGATGATTTCCTAGACATATGTATCATTAATAATTTATAAATGTTCTGTAGTTGTTTCTCATTTTCAGTCTTCCGATGTTTACTATTGTATGGTATGTTTACTGCTTCAATTATTGTTATCTTATTTACTTACACTGTGTTACTTTCCCAATGAGGGAATTGTTTCCACACTATCACACCCAAGGCCCTCATTGCTAGTCGGTAGCCTCTGGTATTCAGGGAAATGTGCTTGTGGCCATGTGACCAACCGAGTACGAGAAACCTCTGGGTGGCTTCTAAAACTGGGACGTTACAGATGGTGTCACGATGGAGTTATATGTTGAATTTTATAGTGTATAATATTATTGTACCGTTTTATGAATAAAAAAACATACAAGAGTGGTTGAAGAAGTTCCATCCCAAGAAAATGAGGCTATTTCCTATGATGTGGAAGATGAAAACCTTGTTGGTCTCTAAGATATACATCCATATTCTAATTAGGGATTTTCTAATGATCGAATAGATATAGAAAATAGTGCTAATCAAGAGGAAGCTGAAAAGTTTGGGGAGGAATATTCTAAAAATGCATTAGTTATACAACAGTCAGGACACACAATAAATCATCCACCACTCTTCACATCTTGGTTAGATGAAGTGGAATGTTTTCTAGAATTTGACAAGAATGTTATGATGCCTAAAATTGAGTTTCCTAGAGTTATAGAGAATATGTTTAGTGAGTTGAAGAAAACATTATATGTTGGAATTCATTTTCCAAATAAATTTTCAATGAAAAAATACTAACAATATTTCATATTCTGAGACAATAGATATTTAGTTCGTGAATTAACCCATATAAAATACATTATATAGTGTGATAAATATGGGAATGGTTATATATTTTTCTTGAGGGAGATTCTAAACTATGCATTTGGAGGTTGGATAATTTCTAAGATTAAGCCAACTCTTACTTTCTTTCATCCATTCCAGACACAAGATCAATATTCATTGGATGCTAAATTTGATTAATCTGTTATCATTTAGTTAATTGTGAATTTCGAAGACATTCCTATATCCCATGTTAAATAGAGGATGCAAAAAACTTTTTATTATAATATTTCCTATAATATAGCATGGATTGTAAAATAAGAGTATATTGTTATGGTCTATAGTGATTAGGATGACTCGTATTGAGTATTACGGGAATTGAAAACCAAATTGAGACATAATGACCAATTTGTCTTCTATAATGAGACAAACAAACATGTGTCTCAATATAACCAACATAATCCATGTTATGTCAATTTTCTTTTTTTGTGATGCATATTCCTCTCATGTATGTCTATATTTATTTTTTGAAAAAAGTTCTTATAGATTGAAAGATCATTTATTCATGGAAAATAAATGGGTGCATTGTTGTTTAAGGCAACCCAAGATGTAAATTGTTCACCTCTACTGCTTTCATTCCACATTATGGAGAAGTTAAATTACAAATCACAGAGTTGATTTTTTTAATTTATCAGTAACAATTTCACCCCAATTTAGAGTGTCTGTTTGATATCTAATAATAAAATGAAAATAAATGAGTCAATAAATGAAGAGCCTATTATATGGAGTCCCCTGAATGCAAATCATCGGTACTGTATCACACACATTCCATGAAACCTGGTAAAATATCCCATTATGAACCTATGATGAGGGACATAAGAAGTCTTGGAATGAAATATGTTATTTGTTTTTTACTATTTAAATGTAATGATAATATTATTTTATGTTAAATATGATAACTTATATATGGAATTTGAGTCAGATCAATGAATGTTTGAACAATTTTTCGAATAAATTTGTAGGGTTAATCAGGGATTATATGATTCTATGACACAGATTACAAAAGAAAAGTGGACATTGTACGATGAAGGGGGAAGAGGTACCGACACATGACTATAAACATTGTCTAGTGCATCAATGGAATATTCTAGGGGATTTTTAAGTAACCCATAACTATCCTATTTTAAGAGAAATTTTGACATTGTGTCATGTAATTAATTATTTCAGAAAGATAGACCACTTATAGGATTCATCTGGGGATAAGGTATAGAAGAAAATTTCTATGAGATATGGAAATGAACAATGAAGAATATTATACTTATAAAATGTCTCTTATCCTCTAAGAATAAACTCGATTTGATGTTCTAGAGTGTCTAAACCCCATTAAAACATATGTGGTTGATTTTTGGTCATATTACTAGAATTATGGCAATTTCAATATAGAAACATTAATGCATTATAGTTTCCATGTGCACACACCATCACAACATGTGCCTCTATAAAAATATAATGGGACGTATATGTTGAATCAGTGTACCATTTGGAAACCTTTTCTATCTTCTATGTCACACCATGGATTCCTTTTTGGGATATAAAATATTTCCCAATGCCCGAAGACCACTAATATTAAAACCTGAGATCAATAGTTTGCAATAGAAAGTGATACCAAAGTCCAATATGATGCGGAATGTGATAGGCAAGCCTCAAGAACAAGGGCACCATTTGGGATGTAGAATATGTCATCAAGAATGTCATAACTTGAAATAATTCCCTAAAATTATCGGATCATGTTTAAACTCCCAGCCACAATGATGTATTTCTTTGCAATGTGATCTTTTCATATTATCAATTACATGGTGTTAACATAAAATAACTCAATTATAATAATTTTTTTGACATTTATAGATTCTTTTACTATCATATAATAATATACCTTTTATATTCACATTATAATGAATATGACAAGTACATGTGAGGTGACATGAAAGAATAATCAAACTATCCCATGATAAACCATAATGGAAGCATGAGAAAAATTAATTGAAAAAATATACCATCATGTGAGATGATTTAAAATCTCTTTATAAACCACTAAACATACCATTAGGAAGATTAAATATTGTACAATGATAAAATAGTTGAAGAAAAGAATTTTTTCTTCAAATGAAAGGCCTCCACATTACATTAGATTATTTATAAGGAATAGTGGATTGTGTGGTTGGTCATATTTCACAATTCCAAGATTATGTAACTTCAATTATATTTTTAAACATGAAATAACTAAGAATATGAAGAGATAAAAATTAATTAGTAAAAGTAAAACTATGTTTGTGGTGGGTTATAAAAAATATTCATTTTCTCAAAGTTTATTGGAATATAAGTTGAAAAATGTTTTGGAATGTGACGTAAAAAGAAGAGAAAACATCAAATCAATTTATTTATCCCTAATAAAATGAAAATTATGATCATATAATGTTGAATGGACAATAATAATGTAACACCCCAAGCATCCACTGTACGCTTCTATTTGAATAATATAGTAGCGTGTGTTTTACTCAACTATGAGTTCTAACACACCCCAAAACCAATCAAACTAGCTGTTATGAATAGCAATACCCAATTTTTGAAATTTTATAAATATTATATTTCAAAATGCATTTCAGTTTGGATTCAGAATATCGAAATTATATTAGGGTTAATTTTTGGTACTTTTTTGGTAACTTTCATATTTTGATGAATAGGGAAAATTACTAAATTTTAATTAAAAACAACTTTTTTAATCAAAATAATTTATAATGATAAGTTATTAATTTGAGTGGTTTTAAAGTATATTTATAATATATTTTTACCATTTAATACAATTTTGGTCATTATACATAGTTTCACATTTACACCGAACATAAACAAGTGTCAATCTTTTGATAGTTATTATTTCTTAAAAACACGCTTTTTGTTTTGACAGAAAGAACTAATTTTAAATTAATTTCTACCACTTCTATGTTTTAAATTTGGAAAAATAAATTCAATATTTGGAATCAGGATTTCCAAATTGTGTAAATAGGTAACTCTAATATTTAGACATTTTGAATAATTACTTCGGTAAATGTTTTATTTACAATGGTTAAAGGGTAAATCCAGTAAATAAGGGTAAAAAAATAATATTATAATAATACTGAATTACCCTAAAATGTGTCATAACCCTATTGGTTGAAACATGTCTGACCATGGACTTCTTTGGGTCGATTTTGGGACCCCATGGAGCCACTTGTAAGTGATAAGGACACATTATATTAATTATGTTAAAGTAAATACAAAAATGATATAAGCATATATCTTTCAGCAAAACAATTTTTACATACGGTTATATATGTTATCATTTCGACTATAAATATTCATTAGAAAGAAAAAATTAATTCCTAAATAATTTTATTTTATTTATAATTTTTATACATTGAATATTTAAACTTTTTAATGACATAATAATGATGCAGTATTTTCTTTATTAATGAAAAAAATCAAATAATTGGTATTATAAATGTTAAAATAAATATAATTTGAAAGTTTTAATAACATTCACGAATTTTATTGGTTAATATGACATGTTTGGATTTAATAAATGAATTTGGTTCGAATTAATAAAGTTTTTAAGACTTTAACAAAAATCAATTATTGAATTGTGTCAAAATTGACATAAATGAGTATTTATAACAAATATTATATTATTAGTTGATATTTTATTCCTAAAAATCTAAGGTTAGGCCAAAGGACTTATATAATGGTAGCTGTATTAGTAATGGACCACTTGGGGGGTCACTTGGAATTATATAGTATGTTTATTAACTATAAAATATAAAAATACAAAGAGACATTGTATATGTCAAACAGATTAACTAAGAGTTAAAACTAAATGTTAAGGTTAATATAGTGACCCAAACCTGTCTAAAACATATTGGTTGAGTTTTTTTTCAACCTATCCCAACCTTATAATTTAAATAATCCACTTTTGAGTCATTAGAAACAGAAAATATTTTTATTATAAAATAATATTTCTAGCCTTTCCTAAAGTTCCCCTCCCCCCTCTTATAAAAGGGAACTCCCCCTTCTCTCAAATTCATACCCTCAAACCCTTTTGGTTCGGCCAAAACCTGCACAAATATTCTATCAACGTCCCTCAATTCAACCTATAGGCCTTATTTATATTATAAAGTCATCCTAAATATCCCTTTTGATCAAATCAAAGGGAAGAACTCAAAGAAGAGATAATGTTTTCACCACCCTCTTTCAAGTTCCTTTCTTCTTAAACTTAATCTTTAATTTTTATTTCCATTATAAAATCATAACTCCAGTATCTTATATATAATGCGATGTTATTATAAATATGTTTCAACCATATTCATTATTCTATCTATCCTTTGAATGACATGTCACTATATTTGCGTACGTATGGCTTACCGTTTCCACATCGTGGTGTAATTGTTATTCAAAACATTATTATTTGGATGGGAATGATAATGATGTGTAATTAATTTAAATAATAAATATAACATGATAATTATTCTGTATATATGATATACTATCCAATTATATATTATTTTAACATCAAAAGAATGATATTGTCACTCGTGCGTACGTACGGACTACCATCTCCACGAACGCGATGAGATTCATTCCCCATCGTATCCATTCAAGACTAATTATCATTTGATGATTAAAAATAATGTTTAAGGAATTGATATAATTATTTATAAGAATAAGATAAAACCTATTCATAACAAACATTACTTATGTGATAAAGAATATAAAGGAAAATGAATCAGTTAACACCCGAAACGACGATAATACTATGATTTTATTAACAAGCCAATGTTAAAAGATCATATATGATATAATATTAATATATATGATTATTTTATAATTTATTAACAATTATTTCACCATTATACAGTAGGTTAACCTACCCTTGACCGAGGAAAAGTACATGGTAAGGGTTACTTTCACAATCTCTTTATTATCCGAGATTGTTTTTACGAAAGTATCTACTAGGACCTCTTTAACATCCACATCCATGTTTCTTAAAAATGTGTTTCAAATATTGTTTTCAATATCTTAAAGAATATGGGTTAAAGTAATTTATAACATTTTTTGAATTTTTAGAAGAATCTTATAAAGTAATATTTCATTCATTTTCCAAACATGGTCCTTTTTAACCTTTTCGATAGAATTAAGGTAAGAATGTTTTTTAACTTATACGATGTGTGCAGCTATTTTCTGCCATTATAAAATCGTCGAAACTTCCCTTAAAATCATATAAAAATAATTTGAAAGTAAATGTTTTATTTTATAATTATGTGACATTTAAATGATTTTAAAATGAATATTTTAATAATTTTTGAAATGTACTCCTTATCAAGATCAAAATTTTAAATGTTTTAAAGATTTATCTTTCTAAATATTTTTAATTAATTTCCTTGTATTCAAATGGTTTTATGGATTTATTTATATGGAATGAATTTTTTGAAATGATATTTCTTTTCAAAAGTTTCAAAGTGGTATTGGACACTTTTATTTAAAAATTTATTTTAAATTACTTCCTTTATAAATGTGTGACTTTTCAATGATTTCAAAAAAAGAGATATTTCTCTCAAATAGTTTTGATTTCATCTAGGTCAACATCCTTTGATAGAATGTAAACTTATTTGAGGTTGATTTATTATGATACAAAACGTCCATATTGTATTGAAGGTTTTGTGATATGGTTGACTATGGATGTGTTATTTTTATACCATTCACGGATTCTGGAGAAAGTATAGACATTTCATATTCTAGTTTTAATACGATTTTTTTTGTTATGTTTAAACCTGGTCATATGAGGAATGAATTGGACTTAGTAAGTGATGGTTGGAGCCTGCTACATCTCCTCAATGCATCGGTAAGTCTAATGAGAAAAACTAGTGTCTTGGCACAAGGCCTTGACAATATCTTATTTGTAGTCATGGCACAAGGCCTTGACTATGTGGTTATGAAAGTCTGGAATTATGCATTACATCATTATGAAAGTGGTTATTGATATTGCATGTGATTATTAGACTAGTATAATATCCACATGAATAAGTAAATGCCATTATTACGTTTTAAATTTTCAATATTATGCTGAAGTTCATGATTAAGAGGATTTTGTTTTAGTTATACATTACCTTAAATGTTTATGTTTATTTATGAAAGTTTCAGCTATATTGTTATCCTAACTGAGCATCTAATCTCACCCCGTTCAATGTTTTAATTTTTCCCATGATGCAAAAAAGTATTTTATTAATAACTTGTAGGGATAGTATGAGGGAATATGAAGACAAGATGTTGTTGTAGTTTTTTTCACTTTATGATGTAATGAAATCTTATGAATGCATCTAGTGTTTCCAAGGCTACTAAAATAATCGGTATTTCGAGACATGATATTTTGTGATCATTCAAATGTTAGGTAATAATGCACCGACTATGGGTAACCGGGGTCGGGACATTACAGTTGGTATCAGAGGAAGTTTAGTAAAAACATTGAAAGCTATATTTAGATAAACTCTGATTAGAGCACATAACCCTAAGATAGACTTTGATGATTAGTATACAAGAACTTCCTAGAATTTTGGTATTGTATACATTTTGTGAGTTTTTTAACTAATACATCCATGTCTGGATACGAGCAGGTAGGGGTGGCTCTAGTACAGATGTACCTAGGGGTAAAACATGAAAACACCACTTTGAGCTAGACTCGAACGGGAACTGGTGCACGACAACAGGCCTTACTACACTCATGGTTACGACACTCCTGTGGGATATGCTTAGGATAATTCTCATTTTCATTACAAACTGTTATGAAGGTTTTATGAGTATATACTTCATCAATGAAAACATATTTATGAGTTTGGATTATATCTACAAACCGTTCAATTTAAGTTAGGTATTTTACAAGTTTGTAATTATACATTACAATTCATAAACTGACATAGTTTTTTCCATTTTATAGAAATGGCGGCTAGTAGAAGGAATGTGAACTCCTGTAATACATATGATCCAAAGAGTAAGAAAGATCATATCATTCATGGTATTAAGCCAATATTTAGAAGGGAAATAGTCACCCATGTATTCTCAACATATGAAGAAATAATGTAATGTGTTAATAATATAAATAAATAATTCTCTGAGTCCTATGGCTTTGAATGGAAGCAAGTGAAGAAAAGGATGGAAGAGAGAAAGATGGATAAAGGGAAGAGGGAAAAGAAGAATTTGCTCATAAGTGATAACTATGGGAAGAAATACCCTGGAACCTTCCTGAAGTGAATGGGAGTTTTTTATAAGTGTGGAGGAAAAGGACACCAATTACGTGACTATAAGGGTAAGAAAAAGGTTTCAAATGTACAATGCTTCATCTACAAGGAGTTGGGACACTACACAAACCAATTTCTAAATCATCAGAGTATGCCCCAAATGATGATATTGGATAACAATCAAGTTATGATACTACCACAGATGATGAGGAATGATTAGATTTATTATGTTGTTATTAATGAATTATTTCATTTGAGTGTTGTATCAATGATGTACTGGTTATAATAATTATGGAGTATATAAGGATTGTGTTGTAGTACTATTTCATTAAGGAATTGAGATTGTGTGGAACCATGAAATGTGACTCAATATCATGTTAAATTATTGGAAAATATATGACAATAGAAGGATAATCCATAATATGGTTCTGATACCGAGGTAGTGATTTTGGAAAAATACATGATTGATTTGGATAAATTACATTGGATATTCTTGAATACCTTGAAACTGATTAATGATTTGTATATTCCATCATTGTTGGAGTTTACAAAATTTTTGGATAGAAGTAGTATATCAAGTATTATATAAGGAAAAAGGGATCCAGACTGCAATCAATTAGGTTATATGGTAATTCAGGATGTTGTAGTGTTTTAAAATAATACATGATGAAGGTGTTCACATGTTATTATGTGGAAAAAGGATCTTATTTGTGTTTACCTTCCTTATAAATTATGGAATGTGAGTTTGGAAATTAGTATTTTGGATAATTCTAGTTTGAGATTATTTTTGGATTTCCATAAAAGGACAACCCGGAGGTCAGGCGACAAACCGTCGTGTCCGGTGAGGCCGCGAGACTTGAACCCACAACCAAAGGGTGAAAAGGGTGTATCACCTACCACTGGCCAACGTGATGTCCTGGATTGAATAATGTATTTTTTTTTATTAAAAGGTCTGGTAGATGAGTTTGAAATTCATTTTTTGGAACCCTATACATATAGTATAAATGGAATTTTTTTAGTTCTATTATCTTTTAGAGTGAAAGATGAGTTTGTGGTAGAAATTAGTGAAGGGATGGAACTATACTTGTCAAGTGTATATATGTATATATGTATATATATTTTATTCTCTTATTCATTGAAGAAATTAATTCTTAATCATTAGGTAAGAGATCCTAAAACTAAAATTGTGTTATCCTAATACCTTATGATTGGTTGAACAGATGAAATTTTAAATCACCATAGATTGATGGCTTTGAGGCCCTCAATTCTACAATTGTTTATGACTGATGACCTCAGTCACTCCCCCTAAATATTTAAGTTTTCCTCCAATTATTGTCTCTAATTTCTACCAATGTTCTTTTAATCGAGATCATAATTTGGTGGTGACCCTTTCATTTTTATTTTCCTCTTATTAAGACTAAATTTTATTAACCCAATTTCCGATGTGGGTTTTCCCAAAAAAATATTTTCTATTTTCACACTTTTTTTTGAAAAACAATTTCAAATTGCGAGGATTTAATTTATTGAAGGAGGGAAGAATGTAACACCCCAATCTTCCATGGTACTCTTCTCTTTGAATAATACAATAGCATGTGTTGTATGCAATTTTGAGTTCTGACACACACCACAACCAATCAAACTAGCCGTTATGAATAATAATACACACTTTTTGAAATATTTTAAATTTTTTCATTAAAAATGGATTTCATTTATGGATTCGGAATATCAAAATTAGCTGAGGGTGAATTTTTGGTACTTTTCTGATAACTTTCAATTTTTGATTAATAATGAAAATTATGAAATTTTAATTAAAAACAACTTTTTTAATCTAAACAATTTATAGTGATAAATTATGAATTTGAGTGGCTTTAAACTATATTTATAATATATTTTTACCATTCAATACAATGTTTGTCATTGGACATAATTTCACATTTAATCTGGACATAAACAAGTGTCAATCTTTTCATGGTTATTATTTCATAAAAACATGCTTTTAGTTTTGACAGCGGGAATTAATTTTAAATTAATTTCTTCCACTTCTGTGTTTTGAATTTGAAAAAATGGATTCCTTATTTGGAATTAGGATGTCCAAATTGTATAAATATGTAACTCTTATTTTTAGACATTTTGAAATATTACTTTGGTAAATAATTGTTTTTCCATGGTTAAAGGGTAAATCCAGTAAATAAGGGTAAATAAATAATTTTATAATAATATTAATTTATCCTAAAACGTGTCCTAACTCTATTGGTTGGTACATGTCCGACCATGGTCATATTTGGGTCTATTTTGTGACCCCATGGAGCCACTTTTAAGTGATAGGGACACATTATATTAATTAAGATAACGTAAATACAAAAATGACATAAGCATATATCTTTTAGAAAAACAATTTTTACATAGGGTTATATATGTTATCATTTAGACTATAAATATTCATTAGAAATATAAAACGATTTAATAAATAATTGTATTTTATTTATAATTTTTAGACATTTAATAATTAAACTTTTTAATGACAAAATAATGATGCATTATTTTCCTTATTAATGAAAAAAAGAAAATAATTGGTATTATAAATGTTAAAATAAAAATAATTTGAAACTTTTGATGACATCCACGAATTTTATTGGTTATCATGACATGTTAGTATTTATTAAATTAATTTTCATTCTAATTAATAATGTATTTAATACTTTAACAAAAATTATTTATTGAATAGTGTCAAAATTGACATAAATGTGTTTTTAAAACAAATATTATATTATTAATTGATATTCTATTCATAAAATTATAAGGGTAAGCCAAAAAACTTATATAATGATAGGTGTATCAGTAGTGGACCACTCTGGGATCTAATGGAAGTATATAGAAAGTTTAGTAACTATATAATATAAAAAACAAAGAGACATGGTAAATGTCAAACTAATTAACTAAGAGTTAAAACTAAAAATAAGATTAATAATGTGACCGAAACCAGTCTAAAACCTATTGGTTGAGTTTTTTTGACCTATCCCCACATTATAAATTAAATAATAAACTTTGGAGACATTAGAAACCGAAAATAATTTTATTATAAAATAATATTTCTAGCTTTTCCTAAAGTGCCCCTCACCCCTCTTATAAAAGGGCACTCCACCTTCTCTCAAATTCATACCCTCAAAGCCTTTTTTTTGGCCAAACCATGCCCAAATATTCTCTAAACGTGCCTCAATTCAACCTAGAGGCCTTATTTTGATCATAAATACAACATAAGGAGCCCTTTTGATCAAATCAAATGGATGAACCCGAAGAAGTTGTAATGTTTTCACCACCATCTTTCAAGATCCTTACATCTTCAAATTATTCTTTCATTGTTATTTCCATTATAAAATAATAACTCCTATATATTATATATACTGTGATGTTATTATAAATATATTACAACCATATTCAGTATTATATCAACCCTTTTAATGACATGTCACCATTTTTGCGTACATAAGGCTTACCGTCTCCACGTCGTGGTGTAATTTTTATTCAAAACATTAATATTTGGATGGGTATGATAATGATGTATAATTCATTTAAATAATAAATATAACATTATAATGATTCTGTATATATCATATACCATCTAATTATATATTATTTTAACATCAAAAGAATGATATTGTCACTCATGCGTACGTATGGACTACAGTCTCCATGAACGCGATCAGATTCATTCCCCATCATATCCATTCAAGAAAAATTCTCATTTGATGATTAAAAATAATGTTTAAGGACTTGATATCATTCTGTATATGAATAAGATACGACCTATCCATAACAAACATGACTTATGTTACAAATAATATAAAAGAAAAACGAATCAGTTAACACCCGAAACGACGATAATACTATGATTTTATTAACAAAGCAATGTTAAAAGATTATATATGATATCATATTAATATATATGATTTTTTTATAATTTAATAACTATTATTTCACCACTATACAGGAGGTTAACCTACCCTCTACCAAGGAAAAGTACAAGGTAAGGGTTAATTTCATAATCTCTTTATTTTTCGAGGTTGTTTTACGTAAGTATCTACTTGGACCTCTTTATCATCCACATCCATGTTTCTTAAAAATGTATTTCTAAACATTCTTACTATTTTATAGAATGTGGGTTAATTTCATTTATACCCTTGTTTGACTTTTTATAAGAATCTTATAAAGGAATCTTTCCATCGTTTTCCAAACAAGGTCCTTTTTAACCTTTTCGACAGAATTAAGGTAAGAATTTTTTTTAACTTATACGGAGGGTGCGACTATTTTCTGCAGTTATAAAATCATCGAAGTTTCCCTTAAGTGCTTATAAGAATATTTTGAAAGTTACTGTTTTATTTTATAATTATGTGACTTTTAAATGATTTCAAAATGAATATTTTAAGAATTTGTGAAAGGTACTCTTTATCAAGATCAGAATTCTAAATGTTTTAAAGATTTATCTTTCTAAATATTTTTAATTAATGTCTATGTTTTCAAAATGATTTTAATGATTTATTTATATGGACATGAATGTTTTGAAATGATATTTATTTTTAAAAGTTTCAAAGTGGAATGGGACACTTTGATTCCAAAAATCTCTTTTAAATTACTTCCTTTATGAATATGTGACTTTTCAATGATTTAAAAAAAAGATATATTTCTCTCAAATAGTTTTGATTTCATCTATGTCAACATGCTTTGCCAGATTTTAATCTTATTTGAGGTTGATTTATTATGATACAAAACTTCCATATTTTATTGAAGGTTTTGTGATATGTTTGACTGTGGATGTATTGTTTTTATACCATTAATGGATTATGGATAAAGTATGGACATTTCATATGCTAGTTTTAATATGAATGTTTTTGTTATGTTTAAACCTGTTCATATGAGGAATGAATTGGACTTAGTAAGTGACAGGTGGAGCCTACTAAAGCTCCTCGAAGCATCGGTAAGTCTCATGAGACAAACTAGTGTCTTGGAACAAGGCCTTGACAATATCTTATTTATAGTATTGGCACAACGCCTTGACTATGTGGTTATGACCGACTGGCATTATGCATTCCATCATTATGAAAGTGGTTATTGATATTGCATGTGATTATTAGACTAGTAGAATATCCATGTGAATAAGTAAATGACATTATTTCTTTTTAAATTTTCCATATTATGCTGAAGTTCATGTTTAAGAGGCTTTTGTTTTAGTTATACATTTCCTTAAATGTTCATGTTTATTTATGAAAGTTTCAGCTATATTGGTATCCTTACTGAGCATCTGATCTCACCCCTTTCAATGTTTTAATTTTTCCCAGGATGTGAAGTAGTATTTTATGAATGACCTATAAGGATAGTATGAGGGGATATTAAAACAATATGTTGTTGTGGTTTTTCATCACTTTATGATGTAATGTAAGACTTATTAATGCATCTAGTGTTTCCAAGGATACTAAACTAATCAGTCCTTCTAGACTTGATCTTTTGTTATCATTCCAATGTTATGTAATAATGTACTGACACTGGGTAATTGGGGTCAGGATGTTACCATGAAACTCATTAAATAACACATGAATTTTTTTTAAAAAATAAGAAACTTTTTACCATTTTTCAATAGAACATAGTTCGGATGAGATGATCCGAAATTCAAAGGTGATGTAAAATCTAGTTTTTTTTCAAGGGGTGTCTTAATAAAATCTTTTAAAGGATGTTCCTAGATTTTGGATTTTTAAATGATTTTGGCATTCTAATAAAATATTCACTATATGGGGAGGAATTTAATTAGAAGGAAAAAATATTTTGAAAATTAGAATGATAAGTAAATTACATTGGATGATTTCATTAAGAAACTACTTGAAAATAAGCTGAATTTTACTTCACATAAGATATCAGGATCATATCATCCAATCTGTGTTCTGTTGAAAAATTTCAAGGTATTTCTTGTCTGTTCATTTTTTATTTAATGGGATTTTTCCTAACCATTTCACTTTATATGATAATAATTTTAATTTCATCATGGAGAAATAAATTAATTTGATGTTTTATCTTTTTTTATCTCACATTAAAAAACATTCTCTTACTTATTTTCTAATAAAAATTTAGAAATTGTTGGAAAAATGATTTTATATATAAATATATAAAACCATATCTTATAAAACAACCTTTATAAGGTAAAACCATATCTAAAACCACTTTATAAATATTATTTTAGAAACATGAATACATTTCCTATTATTTTGATAAGACAAACCTTATAAAACAATAGAAATATACATTTTACAACTCACATTCTATTAGACAAAACATTTTTTGGACAATAACATTATATATATCTTTTACACTTAATACTTATTTCATTGTTATACATAGAGATGGAGGATACTACACTACTCACAGAGAAGTATATGAATGTTTCACATGAAATACGAGTGGACTACGAGGTTTGATAGATCTAGGTGTATAAATCACACCATTATCATCACATTCTGCCTCAGGTTACAATTATAACATACCTACATCATGATGGATTCTATGGAATTGTTGTATATAATTTTACATTTTTTTGATAATCAACTACTTTCTTTTCACTCCTAGAGATAAAGACATAGGACACACACACTCCACTTGCCCGAGGGAGAGATTAATATCACCAATGAGGATGTGGTAGTTCTACTCGGTCTTTTTATCAAGGGTGATGTTGTTATAGGACCCACTCATTGAGATTGGACTGATCTTGTACAATGATTTATAGACATTGACATTGTGGTAAATTATGATGCTAAAGATGATGGGTTGATATCTAAGAGCTGTATTAGGATGCACATCACACATTTACCCGCAGATGCTGATAGAGAGACTGTTATGTGTCCTGCACGTCCATATATCTTGTGGATCATTGGAGGGACATTGTGCATTGATCACTTCGGTATGCATGTTAACATGATGTATCTAGGGATATATAATGATTTTGATTAGGTCTAAATATATAGCTATGGATCCACATGCATTACATAAACATACATATCATTATTCATGGAATGAAGATCATATCATAGTAATAATTGAGGATGTGTTAACCTTAATTAGATGTGGTCATGTGAGTGCATATATCCCCTCTCTCATATTGATGTTCGTCAAGATCTTCATATATATGTGTTCCATGATGGTCTACATGGACGCTGGTATGATCAATCATCTTTATTGTTTTCTGATACTATTATGAGTTATTAAATATAATTTATTATTATTTATCACATTATGTGTTGTACGTTATAGGTGGAGTTAGGCACAACACTTTTCCAGGACACTGAGGGACAACATGGGTGCAAATAATCTCATTTTGGATAGTCTAGTACCCGCTGATGTAAGTATATATTGTCTTTACATGACTAATCAATTTCATAATATTATATTTTTTTTGGTTTTTAGTTATAGTTTTTTTAAAAATGGCCCCATTTCATTTCAAATTACAAGTCTATCATATTGGGATCTATTAGACCAGGTGCTGATGTAATGTACCGATATGATACACAATCTCATGACTATAGTGCCTCTCATTCACATTCTTATTATTGAGTGGCACCAACCTGATAGATTTATGCATGAGTATGGATTTTTTCAATGAATTCCCTTTCTACAAAGAAATTCAGTAGTGATTCATTCCATAAAACTGACAGGGAGGTCGGTTGTTAACTAGAGTGGATGAAATATAGTGTATCTGGACCTCCGACATAGATGAGTTTCATTTCATATAGAGGGTATGCATACTATGCGGTTCCCTCTAGTAAAGCAACTCGAGTATGATCCATGGTAAAAATTGAAGTCTATATTTTATCTTAATCCACATGAAATAGGGTTATAGGATTTATTAAAATAATAAATATCCATTAGTTCATTTTCTGTACATTTTTTAATTCATTTTCAATCTATTTACAGCATACTCGACTACAAAATATTTTCTCCTTGTCTGCTATAGAGGAGGAGGATGTTTTTAAATAGGAAGTGGACCATGCATCAATGTACGGGATGATACTAGCATACCATGTTTCACATGATAGTATATTTGATTTTCCACCATAGGGAGTTGACAATATTGCTCAGAGAGCGGAGGTTTCTGCTGAGGATCCTCCTCCAAAAAATGCTGATGTCAAGGATCCATGACGATGATGGCATAGATCGCATCATGCTACACATGAGGCCTCATCTTTTCCACTGGTAGAGGTCCACCCTCTTGTTGTCTCGCCTAAACCGATTGGGGATGTGCATCAACAGGTGTAGGATCCATTTCAGTTTCTAGGATATTCAGATTTTTCTTCATGCACAACTAATCTAAGCTTTTATCTGGGGACATTTCTCATGCCTCCATCTTTAATTCTCGAGATTTCACAAGGATTATTGTTCCCCAATGAGATGATGGTAGGTCCCTCTACTCACACGATGAGAGAAAGATCGAGTGCACATGACGACATGCACCTAACACCTCC
This sequence comes from Viscum album, assembly GCA_963277665.1. Taxonomy (NCBI): domain Eukaryota; kingdom Viridiplantae; phylum Streptophyta; class Magnoliopsida; order Santalales; family Viscaceae; genus Viscum; species Viscum album. The sequence continues at coordinate 1,643,174,348 of OY728165.1, forward strand.
TCCTGATGAATCACAGCCAGTGAATCCGACATTAAAGGTTCCAGTGCTTGAGGAACAACCCTCTCCAGCACATCATACTCCACCACAACACAGAGGTCAACAATCTGAATACGAGTTTTTTATTCACAAACCAGATTGTGGGATGAGACCTCATCATCGACAGTGATTGTACTAATTTATTTAGATGTTCTATATTGACTAAAATATTTTGAAACAATAATATATTTTGTATTATATATGATTTTTTTCTATTAAAATATTGAAATTATTTTTACAATCAACCATTTTTACAAGTTTAGACACCATTTCAATTTGGATTTATATTTTCGTTACAGTTTATATTTTATAAGCTTTCAAATTGGAAAAATAGAAATATAGGAAAAACAATTAAATTTCATGTATGGAACATTAAAATATAGTAAAATATAAAATATAAAACAATATAAATAAAACATAAAATATAGCCTAAACATCTAAAAACATGTTGACAATAAAAATAATTCTATAAAAATAATAAAAAAATCTAATTTAAATGAGAGAAATATTATTGACTACAAACATAATATATGCACAGTAAAAAATAAATGCACATTATATATAGTATAAATATATTTGAAATTAAATTTCGAACATTGACTAAACAAAACATATAATAAATAATTGGAAATAAAAAAAAATATGAAAAAATATATAAATTAAAATGTAATGGTTTAAAACAACAATATATTGTGCTACAAAAATTACTTTTCATTAATTGTTTTAATGAAATGATTGTTATTTTCAATTATTTTTTACATGTCTAGTAAGTGTTCCAAATTTCATTTAGATTGTATTTTTTACTTTACTATTAATATACATTAAAAACAAAAAACATGAAACGTTATTAGGTTTCATGTAGGTGTCTTTGAAGACGTAAAACATAAAAATTCAAATACAATATAAATTATATTTATAAAAAAAACTCATCATATAAAACATAATTGAAAATTAAAAAAAATCATAAATATAATTAGTAAAAGGTAATTTATATGTCCGAAAATTTATAAATTAAAAAAAAAATATTTTAACTTGAAAATATTATGCAACATAATTCTACAAAAAACAAAATAATATATATTGATATATATATATATATATATATATCAAAATCTACAAAACTATTTATTTTTAATTTTTTAATTTCTTTAATGATTTCAGTAAATGTGGCATCAAACTTACCGCATTTGGAGTACAACCCAATGGTGGAAAGGGGGATGACTCTTTTATAATTTTTTTTTTAAAAAATATTAACCCATCCTTATTTAAAAAAATAATTTTGTGAAAAACACCATTATATATATTAAAAAACACTACAATGAAACACCGACATTATAGTGTAAGCCTCTTCAATCCAAAGATCCCAACCATTGCGTAGAACTCATCTTACCTTCATGAAAACACAACATACCCATACACAGTCATGAAAGAACCTTCAAGTAGCTCTTTACATGACAAGCATACCTTTAGGTGGCAGGATTCATACCTTCAAGTAGCCCTACAACCTCACTATGAAATATTAAACCCTTATACAACATGTCTCTTCTCCATCAATTAAAAGTAGTTTCATAAAGCCTTGAACACTCATATGTCTTCAAATTTCCTTGTTACATTACCTATACAATGTTTTTTTTCTCTCAGAGCCCTCTGATATTGCAGTGGAGTAGACTGGACCACATTTCAAACGTTATCCATGCATACTCACTTGTGGTATGTTCACTGCGTATTGAAAAGAACAAAAACACAACATCAATATTTGTATCAACTCCTTTAGGGTACGGCGACATAAAACCTTTCTGGCAGTGTGTTTTTGTTCCAATAGACCGCACAATGTCAAGCGCTTTTCATCTGGCGGTGGTGGAACATTGGCCAAACTTGGTCATCCAACATCGATTTTTGGGTAGGGGTTGTGGCCACTTAAAACTAACATGGACGGTGATCTAATCCAATTTTTATACCCCGATGGTCACCCCACAATGCTTCCTTCTCCATAGCATCAAACTCCACCATGTTTTATTAACACTTGAAATTCTGTTACAAATTCAGCTTGCAAGTCGACAATTTCGAATTTTTTTAATATGTTTTATGATTTTTTTATAAAAATCACAGGTTAATTTATTTTAAAAAATATGCATTATAGGTGGCATTTTTTATGATTCCTTCCCACCCCCACCATGTTTTTCCTGGATTTCTACCATTAAAAATGTGACAGTGGGGGAGGGAGTGCCACCTTTCACCTTTGCATGAGGTGAAAGGTGGTATCATCGATGTTGCCTTTCCCTCAACTCACTATAAAAGGGATCCCTCCCTTCTCCCCACTTCTATTTCCCCCATCTCTCTTCATTCCACTGAATCTCTCTCCAAAAAATCTATTTATCCGTACGGTGGAGTCGGTTGTACAAAAGATGGACCAGTTTTTTCCAAAGCATCACTTAGATGTATTTTTAATTTTATTTATCTGAATTCATTATAGTTATAACTTTTTCATTTTTTAAGTATTTTAGTAAGTTATAAATATTTAATTTATAAGGTTATTTAATTATTTATATATAGTTTGAAATAATAATAATTATTAGTAATGATTAAATATAGAATAAATATAGATTAATTATATAATAACTTATGATTATGTATTGACAAATTTTTGTAGCATAACGATTATGTGGTTATTTAAGCAATCAAATCCATAACTGGATACAAAAAAGTGGATGTGGGTTTGGAATAGATATATCTTGGGGTAAAACCCCAAAAAAAACAACATTGATCTAGTCTCAAATGGGAATTAGTGCATGAAAAAGAGCCTTTTTGTACTCTTAGTTTGATACTCCCATGGGATACGCTATAGAAGATTCATATTTTCTTTATAAACTACTAAACCATGTCAGAAAAGAAATATAAAATTGGTATATTCATAAATTAAAATATGATAATTATGATGATGTAGGATGAAATGGACATGGACAAAGGCATTAAAGAATTAAATTTATTCTTAGTAATTGAATTCTTTTTAGTTAGTTTTAAAGATGTTATTCATTAAGTAGTTTAATTAGTTATATATAGTATAGAAATAATACTTATTTTTTGTAATGATTAATTAGAGATTAATTAATGAATATCTTAGGATTAAAAATGAATACACACAATGATAAGATAATAATAATTAACTAATGAATATCATATGATTAATGATGGAATAAATATTGATTATAGAGTGATTAAAGAATGATTAACTAATGATTAATTATTAATTAACTTAGTAATGATTAAATATTGATTAATGAATGATTGACTTAGTAAATATTTTAATAAGATACATTAGTATCATAGTTTAGGATATAAGAAAATGTTATAAACTTTTAGTATCATAAATATTTTATAGTTTCGAAATAATAGATATTATTAGTAATGATTAATTATAGATTAATTAATGAATGACATAAGATTAAAAAATTAATCTATATAATGATTATCTAATGATACTTATGATTATATAAAGTGAAATGGAGAAGATTAAATAGGTTAAAGAAAACATTAATGATTTACAAAATAAAATAAATTCCTTGAAATTTTTCAAAAGAATGTGGTTTGGATGAGATAAGTATCACATTGTACATGAAGTAAAATCTAGATTATTTTTAATTGGTAGCTAAATAACATCATCAAAGGATGTGAACATAACTTTTGAACTTTCAAAAGTTTTTGTACTTCTAATGAAATCTAAGAATACATCAATGATATTTCATTAGAAGGTTGAAATATTGTCAATGTTCAGATGTTAAGTAAATATCTCTCCAAGATGTTATTAAGATAAAAATAAAAAAAAGATGAATTTTACCTCATATCTGAAGTGAGACTCATCTCACCCAAACCACATTATATTGAAAAATGTAAAGGAATTTCTTATATGTTATAAAGAATTTATATGTTATTTAATATGATTTTCTTATTCATTTAACTTAATATGATGATAACTACCATTTTACCAATAATAAATAAACTAAATTGATGTTTTATTTTCATTTTTACATTAGTTTCTAAAACATTCTGTTACTTATACTCTCATAAACATTTATATAATGAATCATTACTGGCATATTTTAGGCTGTAAAATAGCACCCTAAAACTAAATTCTAATATATATTATATGTTCAACCATAATTGTTAATATTTTTTACAGTATCATAATATTGATCAAGAAAAACATTTTTGATGTAGAGAGTCATGTTTTATTGTGTGTACTAAATTGGGGAGGTTATTCAAAGTAATAAAGGATCTTCTTATGGTACACAACCAATAAAAATGGTTATTAATGTTGAATGTGTAACCCTAAGTGAACTTGAAGATAGAATTCATGGATCCTTAAATCTAGGACTCGATCAAGAGATCAATCTGATGAGCTATAGACATTTTCAATTCTGGCTAACATTGTTCCATATAGCTTGTCCATAGGATTCAAATATATAGTGGGTCCAAGTAATAAATATATTTTCTCAATGGTCAGATGGTACCATGGTGGATTTTTATTTTTATGTTTCTACTATACAAAAACAATGTCTAATTGTATGAAGACATAGAATTGAAAGAGTGGATGAAAATAGTTTGCACCATGAAATTAATCCTATTCCAAATGACATAGAAGAGGAACACCTAGATGATATCATAGATATACATGTCAATCCAAACTCTTATATGAGGAGTTTTGTAATGGTGGAATAAATGATGACAACAATAGTGATGAGGATGGACTTGAGGATGTTAGAGAGGATGTTTCTAAAAATGAATTAGTTGTTCAACATTCTTGAACTACAATAAATCAACCACCAATATTTTCATCATGGTTAGAAATAATGACACATATTCCTAAATTCGATAATAATGTTCTCACACCTGAGACTGAGTTTCCTAGATTTGTACTAGATATGTTTTTTGAGATTGACAAAACTATATATATTGGAAGGAATGTTTCAAGTAAAGACGCCTTAAAAAATATTTTTAAAGACATTTCACACTGAGAGGCACAACTAATATATAGTTCAAGAAAACAAGCTATAGTAAATATCTCATATGGTGTGATAAGTATGGGGATAATAGTAAAGTCTACTTGAGGGTGATTACAAATGTTGCATTCGGAGGTTGGAAAATATAAAGGATTGAGGCAGCTCATAATTGCGTTCACCCAAGCCTCACACAAGATCATATGTCATTGGATGCAGAATTTGTGTCATCCATTTCCGTTGAGATGATTATGACATTCTATGATGTTCCGATATCCCTTGTGAAAGAGAGGATAAAACATAAATTCAGTTATAAAATTTCTTATAATAAGGCATATATGGTGAAATAAAAGGTAATTGTGAAGGTCTATACAGATTGGGATAAATTGTATCGAGTGTTGCCATAATTTATAGCCATACTAAGGCACCATAACCGAGTTATCTTCCATCATGATATAAACAAAAATTTGTATCAAGATAACCGATGTGATCGATCTCATGTTAAATTTTTATCGGTGTTTTGGGGCATTCCTCCCCTGTATCACTTCATTTCGTTTAGCAAAAAGGTCATTCAGATTGATAGAACAATTCTATATTGGAAATACAAGGGTGTATTTTTGATTTTAGCAACCCAGGACGGAAACCGTTCACCTTTTCTACATTCCCTTTCTATAGGAGAGAAAGAAAACTATGAATCTTGGAGTTGGTTTTTGGCATGTATCTCTGACCATTTCATCAACATTCAGGGTTTTTTTATATCTGATATGTATTGGGAAATTAATGAAGCAATCAATGTAGATCAAAATATATTTTTAATAAATTATTTTTATTTTTGACTACATCTTACAAGTTTAGTCAGTGTTTTAATTTTCATTTATATTTTTCTTCTAGTTTATATTTTATTGGCTAACAAAGTCACGTATTTGAAGGTGTTTTTTGTTTCATGTTGATGGGTTAGAAATATTATAAATTATTTTCATCAACATTTTTTAAGAAATTATTTTTATTTTCAACTATTTCATATATGTTAAATAAAGGTTTAAATTTTCCTTTATATTTGTTTTATATTTTATATTTTATAGGATATCAATGTCACGTACTTTAAAAATTTTTATGTTTCATGTGGGTGGATTAAAAAGATTTGAAATTAATTTTCATCAACATTTTTTTAAGAAAATAGTCTTATTTTTACTATTTATTATGTGTTTAATAAATTTTTAAATATTCATTTATATTCATCTTCTACATTATATAGGCTAGAAAAGTCAAGTACTTGAAACAGTTTTATGTTTTATATTAGTGGATAAGATAGATTATAAATTATTTTTCATAATCATTTTTTAATATTTTTTTATTTTCTAATACTTATTATATGTTTAATAAATTTTCAAATTTTCATTTATATTAGTATAATAGTTTATTTTCTATAGGCTAGAAAAGCCACGTACTTGAAAAGGACTCCTTAGGATGGCTTTATGACTAAAGTAAAGCTTCTAGGATGAAGGGAGAGAAGTTGGGAGAGTATTTGGGCAGAGGTTGGCCGAACCAAAAGGCTTGAAAGTGTGAATAAGGTGGTAGAGGTGGGGGCCTTTTATAAGAGGAGAAGAGGGGCTCTTTTGGAAAGATTGAAATGTTACATTATTATACAATGATTTTCGGATTCTAAAGGTCCCACACTTATATAATTCGTGGATAAGGTGATAAGGGTTCGAAATATCTTCATCCAATAGGATTTGGACAAGTGTAAGCCTTGGATTTTGCATTATCTTCTCATTTTATTTAGATCGTTAAATAATGAGGTCATCGCCGCATCATAATGATGTCATAAATAATTTAATTTATTTAATGTCTAAAAATTATAAAAAAAATACTATGATGTAGGAAATCTTTTTAGCTTTCTAATGAATATTTATAATCAAAATTTGGACTTTTGTAACCCCACTTAAAAACTGTTTTAGTAAAACAACTCATGTTTGTGTCAATTTAATTTTATATATTAAATAAATATATATTAATGTCATTTTCCAACTAAAGTGGCTCCATGGGGTCCCCAAGTTGACCCATGGGTTGTCTTGGTCGGCCATGACTCATCCAATAGGAGTAGGACAAGTGTCATGCTCATCTCATATTATTAAAACATTATTTGTACCTTAAACTACACTAATTACCTCTAATCGCGATTAAGAACTTAAAAGTTACTATTCACCAAAAATTTATTTTAATCTCATTGAACCACATTTTACTTCTTAATGACAACCATGTATGTCAGATTTTTGAAAATCAAATCACAGAAGTGGTAATATTTCATTTAACTGAAAAATCTGTTATTTAACTACCACTTAGTGGTTTCACTATTCATCAAAAATTGATGTTTTTCAGAACAAAAACAAAATTTCACCCTAAGATATAAATGATATTCCGAATTCAAAAATGATGTCTATTTTACAAAATTCCAAACATATAAGTTACATTAATTAATTTTATAATTAATTCCCGCTGTTACAAAAAATGGCGTGTTTCTAAGAAACAATTTATATCAAAAGATTGGCAATTGTTTATGTCCAATTTCAATGTTAAATTAATTCTAATGACCACCATTGGATAAAGTGGTAAAAATATATTTTAATTATACTTTAAAACCACTAAATAGTATAATTTTTCACTATAAATTATTCTGATTTAAAAAGTTTTTTTTATGTATTTTTCACTATTTATAAAAAATTAGAAGTTTTCAGAAAAATACCAAAAATTCAACATAGGCTAATTTCAATATTCCGAATCCAAAGATGAAGTCTATTTTGATAAATAAAATTTATAAAATTTCAAAAAGTAGGTATTACAATTCACAACGGCTAGTTTAATTAGTTGTGGTGTGTGTTAGAGCTCGAGGTTGCGTACAACACACACTATTGCATTATTCGAAGGGAAACGTACTGTGGAAGCTTGGGGTGCTACATTCTCCCCTCCTTCAAATAATTGCGTCCTCGCAATTTTATAGGGTATTACTGCATAAAAAGACTCAGGTGGTTCTTCATCATAAGTTCCTTAGGTTCCCACGTTGCCTCTTTCATTTTATGATTTCTCCACAAAACCTTTACCAGACGAGTCGTCTGGTTTCTCAGCACTTGCTCCCTCACATCAAGAATCCTGACGGGCTCTTCACAATAGGAAAGATCGGGTTCCAGTTCTAATTCCTCATAGGTGAGTACATGCGTTGGGTCAGGCATGTATTTCCTCAACAGAGATACGTGGAAAACATCGTGAACTTTGGAGAGATTTGGCGGCATCGACAAACGATAGGCTATAGCCCCAATACGATCTAGAATTTCGAAAGGTCCGATGTACCTGGGACTCAACTTACCCTTCTTACCAAAACGTATAACTCACTTCCATGGAGATACCTTTAGGAAAACATGATCTCCCACCTGAAATTCCAAAACCTTTCTTCTGTTATCTGCATAACTCTTCTGCCTACTTTGAGCTGATTTGATGTGGTTTTGGATTACCTTCACCTTTTCCATTGTTTCTTCCACCAGTTCTGGTCCCACAAGTTTTCTTTGACCAACGTCATCCCAACAGGTTGGTGTACGACATCTCTTTCCGTATAACGCTTCATAAGGTGCCATCTGAATGCTTGAATGGAAGCTATTGTTATAGGAAAATTCTACCAGTGGTAAGTATTGATCCCACATACCCTGAAAGTCAAGAGAGCATGATATCAACATGTCTTCTAAGGTTTGAATAGTCCGTTCTGATTTTCCATCTGTTTGAGGGTGATAGGCAGTGCTCAAACAAAGTTCAGTATCCAAGGCCTTTTGAAGACTTTTCCAGAATCTTGAAGTAAAACGAGGATCACGATCAGAAACAATCGATAGGGGTACTCCATGAAGTCTTACAACTTCATTAATATATAATCTTGCTAGACGTTCAAGTGGTAGATCCTCCCGTATAGCCAGAAAATGTGTTGACTTAGTAAGACGATCAACAATGACCCATATTGCATCATTCCTTCTAGGAGTCTTTGGTAGTCCCATGACAAAGTCCATCGTAATATTATCCCATTTCCACTCAGGTATGGGAAGAGGTTGCAATACTCCACCAGGATGTTGCCTTCTAGCTTTCACTTGTTGACAAATCATACACCTCGACACAAAATCAGCAATCTCCCTCTTCATATTGTCCCACCAAAAATGTTCCTTCAAATATCTATACATTTTGGTGCTCCCAGGGTGTATAGAGAAATTGGAACTATGAGCATCATCCAGCAATCCCCTTTTTAGATCAGTTATATTGGGAACACAAAGTCTCTTCTTGAATTTCAAAATTCCATCCTTATACACAAAGTCCCTCAATCTTCCATCATTCACATCTTTAATCTTCTTCTGAAATTCTTCATCATTGGTCTGAGAACTCTTAATCCTTTCTAGTAATGATGGTTTGGCAATCATTTGAAAAAGCATTGATGTTTCACCTTCCCTAGTTATTCCCATGTCCATCTTCACTAGATCCAAGAAAATTGGATCCCTTTAGATTATCATCACATTCAAAACTCCATGGTCTTTTATACTCAAAGCATCTGCCACCTTGTTTGCTTTCCCCAGGTGGTAATGTATCGTGAAATCATAATCCTTGAGTAGTTCAAGCCATCGCCTTTGCCTCATGTTGAGTTCTTTTTGTGTGAAAATATACTTCAAACTCTTGTGATCAGTATAAATCTCACATTTTTCACCATAGAGGTAATGTCTCCATATCTTTAAAGAAAAGATCACAGCTGCTAACTCAAGATCATGAGTAGGATAGTTTTTCTCATGAATTTTTAGCTGTCGTGATGCATAGGCAATGACCTTATCATTCTGCATAAGGACACAACCAAGTCCTTTCTTCGATGCATCACTATAAATAACAAACCCATCATTCCCCGATGGTAGAGTCAATACAGGGGCATTGAATAATCTTCTATTTAGTTCTTCAAAACATTCTTCACACTCTTTTGTCCAGAAAAATTTAATCCCTTTACGTGTGAGCTTTGTCAATGGGTTAGCCAATCTGGCAAAATTCTGGACGAAACGTCGATAATAACCTGCTAAACCAATAAAACTGCGTACCTCAATTATACTTGTCGGTGCTGGACATTCATGGATTGACTTGGTTTTAGAATGATCAATGGAAATTCCATCCTTAGAGATAATATGGACAAGAAAAGATATCTCATGAAGCCAGAATTCACACTTGCAAAATTTCCCATATAATTCATGTCTTCTAAGAGTCTTCAGGATAATGCGTAAGTGATTTTCATGATCTTCGTGGCTTTTGGAGTATACCAAGATATCATCAATAAATATCACTAAAAAGTCATCAAGATATTCCTTGAAAACTCTATTCATTAGATCCATGAAAACAGAGGGTGCATTAGTCAATCCAAAAGGCATTATTGTAAACTCGTAATGCCCGTACCTTGTTCGAAATGCTGTCTTTGGAACGTCTTCCTTCTTCACACAAAACTGATGGTATCCAGACTGAAGTTCAATCTTTGAAAGGTATTGAGGTCCATGCAGTTGGTCAAACAAATCATCAATGCGAGGTAGGGGATACTTGTTCTTTATTGTTATAGCATTGATCTCCCTATAGTCAATGCACAACCTCATAGATCCATCTTTCTTCTTAACAAAAAGAACAGGGACTCCCCAAGAAGAAACACTAGGGTGAATAAATCCCTTATTACTCAATTCCTCTAGTTGTTTCTTTAGTTCAACTAATTCCACAGTGGCCATTTTATAAGGGGTCTTCGATATGGGCCTTGATCCAGGAATTAAATCAATGGAAAACTCAACTTCTTGTTTTGGAGGATGTCCAGGTAAATCTTCCGGAAACACATCAACATATTCTCTCACAATTGGTACATCCTCTATTTGAATATTCCTTTCCTCACCCTCAGTAATTTCCTTCTCTTCCTCCCCAATAATTGAATTTAGTTGAGCTACTGGGGGTGGATCTAGATAAGAATTATGTGGCGACGATTCGGCTCTAAAGATAAGGTGTTCCTTATCATCATCATCAAGAATCCTAACCTCTTTCCTCTTACAATAAATTTTTGCATCATGGTCCGAAATCCAATCCATACCGAGGATTATATCAAATTCAATCATGGGTATGATGATGAGATTAGCAGGTAAAGAACATTTAGGTGCTCTAATGGGAACTAATCGACAAAACTTTGTTGCAACAATACTTCCCTTAGGGGTTTTGACAGACAACTCCCTTGTTAAATCAAATTGGAAATATCTAATTTTCTTAGCAAAATGGGAAGATATGAAACAATGCGATGATCCAGAATCAAATAATGCATTTGCTAAACTTGAGGAAACCATTAAATTACCTGCCACCACGTCTTTCGGAGCTTCTACCTCAGCAGTAGTGATAGCATAAGCCTGGCCTTGATCCCTTGGCCTTTTCTGAGGTAAGTTCTTCTGACGCTTAGGACATTCATTTTCATAATGCCCCATCTCCCTACAATTGTAGCACCGAACGTTGGTAGCTTCCTTCCTCCCCTTGCAATCATGAGCTTGGTAGCCTTTTTCACCACACTTGTAACAGACTCCCATTCCCTTCAAGAAAGTACCAGGATGTTTCTTCCCGCATTTACCACAAGATAGATATTCAACCTTTCCCTTCTTCCCTTTATTTCCATTCCCAGACTGATCAGCAGGTCTCTTCTTCTGTTGCTTTTCTTTAAAGTCATAAGACTTAGAGAATTCCTTTTCCGTCTTGATAGCGCACGAGACAATACCTTCGTATGAAGAGAAGGTTTGTGATACTAAAGCTCGACGGAGAAATGGTTTCAACCCATCAAAGATACGATTAATCTTACTTCTTGGGTTACGTATGTAATCTGCAGCATACCTTTCTAACCTTGTAAAATTAGCCTCATACTTTGCGACATTCTCATCCTCCTTCTGCCTCAGACTCAGAAATTGCCTTTCCATATCCGCTCGATGGTCTCGAGGAAAGTATTTTTCTAAGAACAGCTCTTTGAACTCCTGCCATTCCATATTTGTTAATTCATCATCTTCCTTTGTGTTTTGAATTAGTGACCACCATTGATCGGCATCTCCAGTGAGGCGGTAAACTGCCATGATAACTTTTTCCCTTTCACTGCTCCCCAAAGCCTGAAATATTTTCTCTAGGGAATTTATCCATTGCTCGGCTACTAAGGGATTTGTACTCCCATTGAACGTTGGTGGTTGTTGTCTCATGAATCGATCTAACATTGATCCTCCACGCTGTGGATCAGGGTGCTCCATACGGGTAAGGTTATTATTCATAACCTGAGTAAGTTGTCCCAGTATGGTGATTAGCTGATCGGCACCAGTTGCATCACCAGCCACACTATAATTATCTTGAGCAGGAGGGAAATCCCTATATGGAGTGCGTGCATTAATACGATCTCCATTTCTTCCACTAGGCGCCATTTCTAAACAATGGCAAAAACTAGATCAGTTTATGAATCAAAATACATAATCCCATACATATAAAACACTTAACATAAATTGAACTATTTATGGATATAATCCATAATCATAAAAATGTTTTCTTTGAGGAAGTATATACTCATAAACCCTTCATAATGATTTGTAAAGAAAATGAGAGTTATCCTAACCATATCCCCCGGGAGTGTCGTAACCAAGAATGCAGCAAGGCCCGTTGTCGTGCACCATTTCCCGTTCGAGTCTAGCTCAAAGCGGTGTTTTCTGGTTTTACCCCTACGAACATCTGTTCCAGAGCCGCCTCTACCTTCTCGTATCCAGACAGGGATGTATTGCTCGGAAAACTCACAAAATCTCTACAATACCAAAATTCTAGGAAGTTCTTCTTTACTAATCTTTAAAGTTCATCTTAGGTCTATGTGCTCTAATCAGAGTTTATCTAAATCTAGCTTCCAAGGTTTGTACTAAACTTCCTCTGATACCAACTATAATGCCCCGACCCTAGTTACCCAGAGTCGGTGCATTATTAAATAACATTGGCATGATCACAAGAAAGATCAAATCTCGAAAGACCGATTGGTTTAGTAGCCTTGGAAACACCAGATATATTCATAAGTTTTACATTACACCATAAAATGAAAAACTACTACAACAACATAATGTCTCCACAGTCCACACTATTAACCCCTCATAATATCCCTGCAGGTCATTCATAATTTACTTCTTCACTTCCTGGGAAAAATAAAACATAGAAAAGGGGTGAGCTCAAATGCCCAGTAAGGATAACAATATAGCGGAAACTTTCAAAAATAAGAATAAACATTTAAGGCAATGTATAACTAAAACAAAAGCCTTTTAAACTTCAACATCAACATAATATGGAAAAAGTAAAATGAAATAATGCCATTACTCATTCACATGGATATTCTACTAATCGAATAATCACATGCAAAATCACTAACCACTTTCATAATGTTGGAATGCATAATGCCAGACTATCATAACCACATAGCCAAGGCCTCGTGCCAAGACTACAAATAAAATTTTTTCAAGGCCTTGTGCCAAGACACTAGTTTGTCTCATGAGACCTACCGATGCATCGAGGAGCTATAGCGGGCTCCACCCGTCACATATTAAGTCCAATGCATTCCCATTTGAAAAGGTTTAAACATAACATAAACATTCGATTTAAAACTAGCATACGAAATGTCAATTATTTCACCATAAACTATGAATGGTATAAAATAGCACATCCATAGTCAAACATATCACAAACCCTTCAATACAATATAGAAGTTTTGTATTATAATAAATCAACTTCAAATAAGCGTAAAATCCATCAAAGGATGTTCACATAGATGAAATCAAAACACTTTTTAGAGAAATATATCTTTCTATTTTTGAAATAATTTAAGAGCCATATATAACAAAACATTTTCTTGAAAATATTCTTATAAGCTTGTAAGGAAAGATTTGAAGATTTTATAACGGCGGAAAATAACTGCACCCGCCGTATAAGTTAAAAAAACATTCTTACCTCAATTCTGTCGAAAAGGTTAAAAAAAGACCTTGTTTTGAAAACGACGGAAAGATTCCTCTTATAAAAAGTAAAAAAGGGTATAAATGACTTTAACCCATATTCTTATAAATAATAAAAATGTTTTGAAATACATTTTGAAGAAACATGGATGTGGATGATAACGAGGTCCCAGTAGATAATTATGTATAAACAACCTTGGATAATGAAGAGGTTGTGAAGTAAACCCTTACCTTGTACTTTTCCTTGGTTGGGGTAGGTTAACATCCTGTATAATGGTGAAATAATTGTTATTAAATTATAAAATAATCATATACATTCATATGATATCATATATAATCTTTTAACATAGCTTTGTTAACAATATCTTAGATTTATCGTTGTTTCGGGTGTTAACTTACTCGTTTTCTTATATGTTTTGTTACGTAAGTCATGTTTTTCATGGATAGGTTGTATCTTATTCATATCCAGAATGATATCAAGTCCTTAAACATTATTTTTAAATCATCAAATGATAATTATACTTTAATGGATACGACGGAGAATGAATCTCATCGTGTTCGTGGAGACGGTAGTCCGTACGTACGCACGAGCGACAATATCATTATTTTGATATTAAAATAATATATAATTGGATAGTATATCATATATAAAGAATCATTATCATGTTATATTTATTATTTACATGAATTACATATCATTACTATACCCATCTAAATAATAATATATTGAATAACAATTACACCACGACGTGGAGACGGTAAGCCGTACGTACGCACGTATGGTGACATGTCATTCAAATGATGGGTAGAATACTGAATATGGTTGCTCCATATTTATAATAACATCACAATATATAGAAGATACTGGAGTTATAATTTTAGAATTGAAATAATAAACAAAGAGCGAGTGGAGGAAGAAAGAAACATGAAAGAGGGTGATGAAAATGTTACCTCTTCTTCGGGTTCTTCCTTTTGATTTGATCAAAAGGACTCCTTAGGATGGCTTTATGACTAAAGTAAAGCTTCTAGGATGAAGGGAGAGAAGTTGGGAGAGTATTTGGGCAGAGTTTGGCTGAACCAAAAGGCCTGAAAGTGTGAATAAGGTGGTAGAGGTGGGGGCCTTTTATAAGAGGAGAGGAGGGGCTCTTTTGGAAAGATTGAAATGTTACATTATTATACAATGCTTTTCGGATTCTAAAGGTCCCAAACTTATATAATTCGTGGATAAGGTGATAAGTGTTCGAAATATCTTCATCCAATAGGATTTGGACAAGTGTAAGCCTTGGATTGTTCATTATCTTCTCATTTTATTTAAATCGTTAAATAACGAGGTCATCGCCACATCATAATGATGTCATAAATAATTTAATTTATTTAATGTCTAAAAATTATAAAAAAACTACTATGATGTAGTAAATCTTTTTATCTTTCTAATGAATATTTATAATCAAAATTTGGACTTGTGTAACCCCACTTAAAAACTGTTTTAGTAAAACAACTCATGTTTGTGTCAATTTAATTTTATATATTAAATAAATATATATTAATGTCATTTTCCAACTAAAGTGGCTCCATGGGGTCCCCAAGTTGACCCATGGGTTGTCTTGGTCGGCCATGACTCATCCAATAGTAGTAGGACAAGTTTCATGCTCATCTCATATTATTAAAACATTATTTGTACCTTAAACTACACTAATTACCTCTAATCGCGATTAAGAACTAAAAAGTTACTATTCACCAAAAATTTATTTTAATCTCATTGAACCAAATTTTACTTCTTAATGACAACCATGTATGTCGGATTTTTGAAAATCAAATCACAGAAGTGGTAATATTTCATTTAAATGAAAAATCAGTTATTTAACTACCACTTAGTGGTTTCATTATTCATCAAAAATTGAAGTTTTTCAGAACAAAGCCAAAATTTCACCCTAAGCTATAATTGATATTCCGAATTCAAAAATGATGTCTATTTTACAAAATTCAAAACATATAAGTTGCATTAATTAATTTTATAATTAATTCCCGCTGTTACAAAAAATGGCGTGTTTCTAAGAAACAATTTATATCAAAAGATTGGCAATTGTTTATGTCCGATTTCAATGTTAAATTAATTCTAATGACCACCATTGGATAAAATGGTAAAAATATATTCTAATTATAATTTAAAACCACTAAATAGTATAATTTTTCACTATAAATTATTCTGATTTAAAAAGTTGTTTTTAAGTATTTTTCACTATTCATAAAAAATTAGAAGTTCTCAGAAAAATACCAAAAATTCAACATAGGCTAATTTCAATATTCCGAATCCAAAGATGAAGTCTATTTTGATAAATAAAATTTATAAAATTTCAAAAAGTAGGTATTACAATTCACAATGGCTAGTTTAATTAGTTGTGGTGTGTGTTAGAGCTCGAGGTTGCGTACAACACACGCTATTGCATTATTCGAAGGGAAACGTACTGTGGAAGCTTGGGGTGCAAAATTCTCCCCTCCTTCAAATAATTGCGTCCTCGCAATTTTCTAGGGTATTACTGCATAAAAAGACTCGGGTGGTTCTTCATCATAAGTTCCTCAGGTTCCCACGTTGCCTCTTCCATTTTATGATTTCTCCACAAAACCTTTACCAGACGAGTCGTCCGGTTTCTCAGCACTTGCTCCCTCACATCAAGAATCCTGACGGGCTCTTCACAATAGGAAAGATCGGGTTCCAGTTCTAATTCCTCATAGGTGAGTACATGCGTTGGGTCAGGCATGTATTTCCTCAACAGAGATACGTGGAAAACATCGTGATCTTTGGAGAGATTTGGCTGCATCGCCAAACGATAAGCTACAGCCCCAATACGATCTAGAATTTCGAAAGGTCCGATGTACCTGGGACTCAACTTACCCTTCTTACCAAAACGTATAACTCCCTTCCATGGAGATACCTTTAGGAAAACATGATCTCCCACCTGAAATTCCAAAACCTTTCTTCTGTTATCTGCATAACTCTTCTGCCTACTTTGAGCTGATTTGATGTGGTTTTGGATTACCTTCACCTTTTCCATTGTTTCTTCCACCAGTTCTGGTCCCACAAGTTTTCTTTGACCAACGTCATCCCAACAGGTTGGTGTACGACATCTCTTTCTGTATAACGCTTTATAAGGTGCCATCTGAATGCTTGAATGGAAGCTATTGTTATAGGAAAATTCTACCAGTGGTAAGTATTGATCCCACATACCCTGAAAGTCAAGAGAGCATGATCTCAACATGTCTTCTAAGGTTTGCATAGTCCGTTCTGATTTTCCATCTGTTTGAGGGTGATAGGCAGTGCTCAAACAAAGTTCAGTATCCAAGGCCTTTTGAAGACTTTTCCAGAATCTTGAAGTAAAACGAGGATCACGATCAGAAACAATCGATAGGGGTACTCCATGAAGTCTTACAACTTCATTAATATATAATCTTGCTAGACGTTCAAGTGGTAGATCCTCCCGTATAGCCAGAAAATGTGCTGACTTAGTAAGACGATCAACAATGACCCATATTGCATCGTTCCTTCTAGGAGTCTTTGGTAGTCCCATGACAAAGTCCATCATAATATTATCCCATTTCCACTCAGGTATGGGAAGAGGTTGCAATACTCCACCAGGATGTTGCCTTCTAGCTTTCACTTGTTGACAAATCATACACCTCGACACAAAATCAGCAATCTCCCTCTTCATATTGTCCCACCAAAAATGTTCCTTTAAATCTCTATACATTTTGGTGCTCCCAGGGTGTATAGAGAAATTGGAACTATGAGCATCATCCAGCAATTCCCTTTTTAGATCAGTTATATCGGGAACACAAAGTCTCTTCTTGAATTTCAAAATTCCATCCTTATACACAAAGTCCCTCAATCTTCCATCATTCACATCTTTAATCTTCTTCTGAAATTCTTCATCATTGGTCTGAGAACTCTTAATCCTTTCTAGTAATGATGGTTTGGAAATCATTTGAAAAAGCATTGATGTTTCACCTTCCCTAGTTATTCTCATGTCCATCTTCACTAGATCCAAGAAAATTGGATCCCTTTCGATTATCATCACATTAAAAACTCCATGGTCTTTTATACTCAAAGAATCTGCCACCTTGTTTGACTTCCCCAGGTGGTAATGTATCGTGAAATCATAATCCTTGAGTAGTTCAAGCCATCGCCTTTGCCTCATGTTGAGTTCTTTTTGTGTGAAAATATACTTCAAACTCTTGTGATCAGTATAAATCTCACATTTTTCACCATAGAGGTAATGTCTCCATATCTTTAAAGCAAAGATCACAGCTGCTAACTCAAGATCATGAGTAGGATAGTTTTTCTCATGAATTTTTAGCTGTCGTGATGCATAGGCAATGACCTTATCATTCTGCATAAGGACACAACCAAGTCCTTTCTTAGATGCATCACTATAAATAACAAACCCATCATTCCCCGATGGTAGAGTCAATACAGGGGTATTGAATAATCTTCGCTTTAGTTCTTCAAAACATTCTTCACACTCTTTTGTCCAGACAAATTTAATCCCTTTACGTGTGAGCTTTGTCAATGGGTTAGCCAATCTGGCAAAATTCTGGACGAAACGTCGATAATAACCTGCTAAACCAATAAAACTGCGTACCTCAATTATACTTGTCGGTGCTGGCCATTCTTGGATTGCCTTGGTTTTAGAAGGATCAATGGAAATTCCATCCTTAGAGACAATATGGCCAAGAAAAGAAATCTCATGAAGCGAGAATTCACACTTGCTAAATTTCCCATATAATTCATGTCTTCTAAGAGTCTTCAGGATAATGCGTAAGTGATTTTCATGATCTCCGTGGCTTTTGGAGTATACCAAGATATCATCAATAAATACCACTACAAAGTCATCAAGATATTCCTTGAAAACTCTATTCATTAGATCCATGAAAACAGAGGGTGCATTAGTCAATCCAAAAGGCATTACTGTAAACTCGTAATGCCCGTACCTTGTTCGAAATGCTGTCTTTGGAACGTCTTCCTTCTTCACACACAACTGATGGTATCCAGACCGAAGGTCAATCTGTGAAAAGTATTGAGCTCCATGCAGTTGGTCAAAAAAATCATCAATGCGAGGTAGGGGATACTTGTTCTTTATTGTTATAGCATTGATCTCCCTATAGTCAATGCACAACCTCATAGATCCATCTTTCTTCTTAACAAAAAGAACAGAGGCTCCCCAAGGAGAAACACTAGGGAGAATAAATCCCTTATTACTCAATTCCTCTAGTTGTTTCTTTAGTTCAACTAATTCCACAGTGGCCATTCTATAAGGGGTCTTCGATGTGGGCCTTGATCCAGGAATTAAATCAATGGAAAACTCAACTTCTCGTTCTGGAGGATGTCCAGGTAAATCTTCTGGAAACACATCAACATATTCTCTCACAATAGGTACATCCTCTATTTGAATATTCCTTTCCTCACCCTCAGTAATTTCCTTCTCTTCCTCCCCAATAATTGAATTTAGTTGAGCTACTGGGGGTGGATCTAGATAAGAATTATGTGGCGACGATTCGGCTCTAAAGATAAGGTGTTCCTTATCATCATCATCAAGAATCGTAACCTCTTTCCTCTTACAATAAATTTTTGCATCATGGTCCGAAAGCCAATCCATACCGAGGATTATATCAAATTCAATCATGGGTATGACGATGAGATCAACAGGTAAAGAACATTTAGGTGCTCTAATGGGAACTAATCGACAAAACATTATTGCAACAATACTTCCCTTAGGGGTTTTGACCGACAACTCCCTTGTTAAATCAAATTGGAAATATCTAATTTTCTTAGCAAACTGGGAAGATATGAAACAATGCGATGATCCAGAATCAAATAATGCATTTGCTAAACTTGAGGAAACCATTAAATTACCTGCCACCACGTCTTTCGGAGCTTCTACCTCAGCAGTAGTGATAGCATAAGCCTGGCCTTGATCCCTTGGCCTTTTCTGAGGTAAGTTCTCCTGACGCTTAGGACATTCATTTGCATAATGCCCCATCTCCCTGCAATTGTAGCACCGAACGTTGGTAGCTTCCTTCTTCCCCTTGCAATCATGAGCATGATGGCCTTTTTCACCACACTTGTAACAGACTCCCATTCCCTTCAAGCAAGTACCAGGATGTTTCTTCCCACATTTACCACAAGATGGATATTCAACCTTTCCCTTATTCCCTTTATTTCCATTCCCAGATTGATCAGCAGGTCTCTTCTTCTCTTGCTTTGCTTTAAAGTCATAAGACTTAGAGAATTCCTTTTCCGTCTTGATAGCGCACGAGACAATACCTTCTTATGAAGAGAAGGTTTGTGATACTAAAGCTCGACGGAGAAATGGTTTCAACCCATCAAAGAAACAATCAGTCTTACTTCTTGGGTTACGTATGTAATCTGAAGCATACCTTGCTAACCTTGTAAAGTTAGCCTCATACTTTGCGACATTCTCATCCTCCTTCTGACTCAGACTCAGAAATTGCCATTCCATATCCGCTCGATGGTCTCGAGGAAAGTATTTTTCTAAGAAAAGCTCTTTGAACTCCTGTCATTCCATGTTTGTCAATTGATCATCTTCCTTTGTGTTTTGAATTAGTGACCACCATTGATCGGCATCTCCAGTGAGGCGGTAAACTGCCATGATAACTTTTTCCATTTCACTGCTCCCCAAAGCCTGAAATATTTTCTCTAGGGATTTTATCCATTTCTCGGCTATTAAGGGATTTGTACTCCCATTGAACGTTGGTGGTTGTTTCCTCATGAATCGATCTAACATTGATCCTCCACGCTGTGGATCAGGGTGCTCCATGCGGGTAAGGTTATTATTCATAACCTGAGTAAGTTCTCCAGGTATGGTGATTAGCTGATCGGCATCAGTTGCATCACCAGCCCCACTATAATTATCTTGAGCAGGAGGGCAATCCCTACATGGAGTGCGTGCATTGATACGGTTTCCATTTCTTCCACTAGGCGCCATTTATAAACAATGGCATAAACTAGATCAGTTTATGAATCAAAATACATAATCCCATACTTATAAAACACTTAACATAAATTGAACTATTTATGGATATAATCCATAATCATAAAAATGTTTTCTTTGAGGAAGTATATACTCATAAACCCTTCATAATGATTTGTAAAGAAAATGAGAGTTATCCTAAGCATATCCCCCGGGAGTGTCGTAACCAAGAGTGCAGCAAGGCCCGTTGTCGTGCACCAGTTCCCGTTCGAGTCTAGCTCAAAGCGGTGTTTTCGGGTTTTACCCCTAGGAACATCTGTGCCGGAGCTGCCTCTACCTGCTCGTATCCAGACATGGATGTATTGGTCGGAAAACTCACAAAATATCTACAATACCAAAATTCTAGGAAGTTCTTCTATACTAATCCTCAAAGTTCATCTTAGGTCTATGTGCTCTAATCAGAGTTTATCTAAATCTAGCTTCCAAGGTTTGTACTAAACTTCCTCTGATACCAACTGTAACGCCCCGACCCTAGTTACCCAGAGTCGGTGCATTATTACATAACATTGGCATGATCACAAGAAAGATCAAATCTCGAATGACCGATTGGTTTAGTAGCCTTGGAAACACCAGATATATTCATAAGTTTTACATTACATCATAAAATGAAAAACTACTACAACAACATAATGTCTCCACAGTCCACACTATTATCCCCTCATAATATCCCTGCAGGTCATTCATAATTTACTTCTTCACTTCCTGGGAAAAATAAAACATAGAAAAGGGGTGAGCTCAAATGCCCAGTAAGGATAACAATATAGCGGAAACTTTCATAAATAAGAATAAACATTTAAGGCAATGTATAACTAAAACAAAAGCCTTTTAAACTTGAACATCAACATAATATGGCAAAAGTAAAATGAAATAATGCCATTTACTCATTCACATGGATATTCTACTAATCGAATAATCACATGAAAAATCACTAACCACTTTCATAATGTTGGAATGCATAATTCCAGACTATCATAACCACATAGCCAAGTCCTCGTGCCAAGACTACAAATAAGATTTTGTCAAAGCCTTGTGCCAAGACACAAGTTTGTCTCATGAGACCTACCGATTCATCGAGGATCTATAGCGGGCTCCACCCGTCACATATTAAGTCCAATGCATTCCCATATGAAAAGGTTTAAACATAACATAAACATTCGTATTAAAACTAGCATACTAAATGTCAATAATTTCACCATAAACTATGAATGGTATAAAATAGCACATCCATAGTCAAACATATCACAAAACCTTCAATACAATATAGAAGTTTTGTATTATAATAAATCAACTTCAAATAAGCGTAAAATCCATCAAAGGATGTTCACATAGATGAAATCAAAAAACTTTTTAGAGAAATATCTCTTTCTATTTTTGAAATCATTTAAGAGCCATATATAACAAAAAATTTTCTTGAAAATATTCTTATAAGCTTGTAAGGAAAGATTTGAAGATTTTATAACGGCGGAAAATAACGGCACCCGCCGTATAAGTTAAAAAAACATTCTTACCTCAATTCTGTCGAAAAGATTAAAAAAAGACCTTGTTTTGAAAACGACGGAAAGATTCCTCTTATAAAAAGTCAAAAAGGGTATAAATGACTTTAACCCATATTCTTGTAAATAATAAAAATGTTTTTAAATACATTTTGAAGAAACATGGATGTGGATGATAACGAGGTCCCAGTAGATAATTATGTATAAACAACCTTGGATAATGAAGAGGTTGTGAAGTAAAACCTTACCTTGTACTTTTCCATGGTTGGGGTAGGTTAACCTCCTTTATAATGTTGAAATAATTGTTATTAAATTATACATGAATCATATACATTCATATGATATCATATATGATCTTTTAACATAGCTTTGTTAACAATATCTTAGATTTATCGTTGTTTCTGGTGTTAACTTACTCATTTTCTTATATGTTTTCTTACGTAAGTCATGTTTTTCATGGATAGGTTGTATCTTATTCATATACAGAATGATATCATGTCCTTAAACATTATTTTTAAATCATCAAATGATAATTATACTTGAATGGATACGACGGAGAATGAATCTCATCGTGTTCGTGGAGACGGTAGTCCGTACGTACGCACGAGCGACAATATAATTATTTTGATATTAAAATAATATATAATTGGATAGTATATCATATATACAGAATCATTATCTTGTTATATTTATTAGTTACATGAATTACATATCATTATTATACCCATATAAATAATAATATATTGAATAACAATTACACCACGACATGGAGACGGTAAGCCGTACGTACGCACGTATGGTGACATGTCATTCAAATGATGGGTAGAATACTTAATATGGTTGATCCATATTTATAATAACATCACAGTATATAGAAGATACTGGAGTTATAATTTTAGAATTGAAATAATAAACAAAGAGGGAGTGGAAGAAGAAAGAAACATGAAGGTGGGTGATGAAAATGTTACCTCTTCTTCGGGTTCTTCCTTTTGATTTGATCAAAAGGACTCCTTAGGATGGCTTTCTGACTAAAGTAAAGCTTCTAGGATGAAGGGAGAGAAGTTGGGAGAGTATTTGGGTAGAGGTTGGCCGAACCAAAAGGCTTGAAACTGTGAATAAGGTGGTAGAGGTGGGGGCCTTTTATAAGAGGAGAGGAGGGGTTCTTTTGGAAAGATTGAAATGTTACATTATTATACAATGCTTTTATGATTCTAAAGGTCCCACACTTATATAATTCGTGGCTAAGGTGATAAGGGTTCGAAATCGCTTCATCCAATAGGCTTTGGACAAGTGTAAGCCTTGGATTTTGCATTATCTTCTCATTTTATTTAAATCGTTAAATAATGAGGTCATCGCCACATCATAATGATGTCATAAATAATTTAAATTATTTATTGTCTAAAAATTACAAAAAAAATACTATGATGTAGTAAATCTTTTTAGATTTCTAATAAATATTTATAATCAAAATTTGGACTTGTGTAACCCCACTTAAAAACTGTTTTAGTAAAACAACTCATGTTTGTGTCAATTTAATTTTATATATTAAATAAATATATATTAATGTCATTTTCCAACTAAAGTGGCTCCATGGGGTCCCCAAGTTGACCCATGGGTTGTCTTGGTCGGCCATGACTCATCCAATAGGAGTAGGACAAGTGTCATGCTCATCTCATATTATTAAAACATTATTTGTACCTTAAACTACACTAATTACCTCTAATCGCGATTAAGAACTTAAAAGTTACTATTCACCAAAAATTTATTTTAATCTCATTGAACCACATTTTACTTCTTAATTACAACCATGTATGTCGTATTTTTGAAAATCAAATCACAGAAGTAGTAATATTTCATTTAAATGAAAAATCAGTTATTTAACTACCACTTAGTGGTTTCACTATTCATCAAAAATTGAAGTTTTTCAGAACAAAGCCAAAATTTCACCCTAAGCTATAATTGATATTCCGAATTCAAAAATGATGTCTATTTTAAAAAATTCCAAACATATAAGTTTCATTAATTAATTTTATAATTAATTCCCGCTGTTACAAAAAATGGCGTGTTTCTAAGAAACAATTTATATCAAAAGATTGGCAATTGTTTATGTCCGATTTCAATGTTAAATTAATTCTAATGACCACCATTGGATAAAATGGTAAAAATATATTCTAATTATACTTTAAAACCACTAAATAGTACAATTTTTTACTATAAATTATTCTAATTTAAAAAGTTGTTTTTAAGTATTTTTCACTATTCATAAAAAATTAGAAGTTCTCAGAAAAATACCAAAAATTCAACATAGGCTAATTTCGATATTCCGAATCCAAAGATGAAGTCTATTTTGATAAATAAAATTTATAAAATTTCAAAAATTAGGTATTACAATTCACAACGGCTAGTTTAATTAGTTGTGGTGTGTGTTAGAGCTCGAGGTTGCGTACAACACACGCTATTGCATTATTCGAAGGGAAACGTACCGTGGAAGCTTGGGGTGCTAAAATTTGTATCTGTTTAATTGATTCATGTTTATTATTGAATCCATTGTATTTATTGAAATTCAATGAATTTCATATCTCATGGTGCACGTATACCCAGTGATATTGGTATGTTCTCAGGGGAATATTCCTAATGTTATCTACGACCACTCGACATCCACTCATCTAGATAAACAATTTTATAATGTGATATAAACTTGAGAAATTATTTGGACAAAATGATTTCAATTTATCGAGAATTAAAATGAGGGAAATTTTTTGTTAAAAAAGGTTTAATTGATGCCCGATCTGGGCCTACAAAACTCATTACATCTGTTAATGAAATTGGCCAGACTATTATAAAATACCAACATATTTCCTATAAAATACATGTTAAGGATGATATTTCCTTTTAATTTTCATAGGGGATAAGGTCATTATAGAAGTGTCTTATGAGTCTACCTCTAAATGAATATGGCTTAAACAAAAAAATTATACATGAATTACTCATTAGTATGATGAATTTACATGAAGCACCGTATGATCACATTTAAAATGAAGCATGGTACTTCTATAAAAACACATTTAGATGAATTTAATGAAGTATTGTTAGACCTCACCAATATCAATGTCTCATTATATGATGTGGATCAGGTGATGATCATCCTAATCTCTCTTGTGCATAGTTACAACACACTTGTCGAGACCATGATGTATGATCAACACTCAATACTTTAGGAGAAGTTAAATCATCCCTTCTGTCTAAGGAACTGCAATCCAATCCTAGGATAAAAGTTGAGGTTGTGAGTTTTCTTACCAAGGGAAGAACTCAAATTAATGGTAAAAAACAGTTCAAAAGAGGCCAAATTAAGAGAAGTAAAGAACCCAAATCTCCGACTACTTCAATGGATTGAAAATTAACGTGATTTCATGGTATTAAACCAGGCTAAATTAAGTTCGACTATTGGAAGATCAAACATGAGTTAGAATACAAAAAAATCGTTGACTAACCTCTTCTTATTTACACATGATATGACATTGTTGAGGTCCTAAATGTGTCCATCCATGAACTCAATCAAGATTTGGTCCTCAAATCTTGCTATTCTATTCACATGTGTCTTTATAGATAGTTTATTTAGAGCTGGTAGAAAAGGTAGAAGGGGATTTTGTAACACCCTAAAATTTTTAAAAAAATATTCTTTTTAATTTTATTGATGTCATGTGTTGTACGCTACAACAAAGGAGTCTTACACAACACACAACCCTAATTTGGCTTCATTATACACAATCGCGACCTTCCTCGATAGCATGTGTTGTACGCAATACCGAGTTTCACTAAACAACGATAAGCTATTAAAATATTATTAAAACTAGCCGTTATGAATAGTAATAAACACTTTTTGAAATTTTGAAAATTTCATCTTTCAAAATGGACTTCATTTTTAGATTCGGAATATCGAAATTAGCCTAGGGTGAAATTTTGGTATTTTTCTGAAAACATTCAATTATTGATGAATAGTGAAAACACTAGGTTACTATTTAAAAACCGACTTTTTATTTAAATAATTAGTTTTTAAATTTAAATTTATTTTAGGTCAAAATTGACACATAATACCTATATAAGTTCAATGTAATTCATTAGAGTCATTTTATAAAAATTTTAGATATATAAACATTTTATTGACCTTTTGACCGTCTTTTACCCACCACCCAGGAGAATTTCCAAATTCACATAAAACATAATTTTACCACTTCTATGAGTGGAATTTCAAAAATCTGAGAGACATGGTTGATTTCAGTAAGTAAAATGTGGTTTAATGAGATTAAAATAATTTTTGGTGAATAGTAACTTTTTACTTTTTTACCACGGTTAAAAGTAAATAAGGTAATTATGTGTAAAAATGATATTATTTTCACCCTAAAACATGTCATAATTCTATTGAATAAGTGTAATTCGACCAAAAACAACCTTAGTAATAATATATTACCATTTAGGCCCACTTGGATTAGATTAGGACATTTAATATTAATTTATTTAAAGAAGGGTCCAAATAGTTAAAATCAAAGTTTAATAAGTAAATCCTTTTTAATATTGGGTTATACATAAGATAAATTCGACTATAAATATTCATTAGAAATTTAACAATATTACCTACATAATGGTAATTTATTTTTAATTTTTAGACTTTAAATAATTTAATTTATTTATGACACAATGATGATGCAGTAATTATATTATTAATGAAATATTGATTTAATTAATGTTATAAATACCCAAATAAATTTAATTTCAGACTTTTTATGAATTAAAATAAATTTCTATGTTAATATGACATGTTAGTATTGATTTAATTAACTGTTTTCGAACTAATCTTTTTTTTATGATTTTCACAAAAATCAATTACCAAATAGTGTCAAAATTGACATAAAATAGTTTTTAAAACAAATATTTTATTATTAATTGTTATTTTATTCCTAAAAATCTAAGGTTCGGCAAAATAACTTAGATAAGGTTATATATATTAATAATAAACAACTTGGGGTTCGTTTTACTTGTTATAGTATGTTTATTAACCATATAGTGTAAGAAAACAAGAAGACACGTTAAAAGAAAAAATATTTAACTTAAAGTTAAATCTAAATGATAAGTTTAAAATAGAAACCTAAACTTGTCTAAATTCTATTGTATGAGCAGATCTCGACCCATCCCCACCTTAGCTTCTAAATAACACAATTTGGAGCTATTAAAAACCGAATATGACTTTATAATAAAATAATATTTTTAAGATTTCCAAAGGTGCCCCTCTCCTCCCTTATAAAAGGGCACCTCCTCCCTATCATATTTACACAACATTGAGCCTTCAAGATCGGAAAAACCCTGCCAAACTCAATTCTAAACATCCCTAGAAACATCCTAGAGGTCATGGTCTTCTTCAAAGACCAATTTTTGTGCCCTAAGAGAATGTTTAAAGGAGACACTTCAAGAAAGAGGTAATACCTTCTACCGTTTTCATCAAGTTCCATTCTTCTTATACTCCCTCTTAATTAGTTGTTTCATGATGAAGTAATAACATCTTTATCACTCATATACTGATATATTATTATAAGTATGAAACATCCCTATTTCACCATCTATCCATCCTACGAAAAATGAAATCATCGCGCATGCGTACTTACGGAATATCGTCTCTACGCCGTGGTGAAATCTATTTTTCCACAAACACCTTACATGGATGGGTATAATGGTGTAAAGAATAACTATATATGGTTATTATAACATCATACTGATTCTGATATATTATACCATACACTACAATTCTATTCAATACTCCTGGGAACGATATCATCGCTCGTGCGTACGTACGGAATACCGTCTCCACGACGCGATGAGATTAATTCTCAATGAATAACCATTCATAAATGATTATAAAGTATATATAATAAGTAATCATGAAATATATGAAATAATAATTCTACTGGATTTATGTATATATATATGTATGTCATCTATTTAGTTTCATTCAATTCAATAAGGGAACGAAAACAGCGTTCATGCGTACGTACGACCTACCGTCTCCATGAATGGTGTATTTCATTCCTTTTATCGATATATAATATATATATATATTTATATGATGAATATATATTATATATAAATCATGTTTTACATTCTGGAATTATGTAAATCAGGATATAAGTATTAATATCAAGAATGACAAGTCGATACACATACGATAAATGTATTGATTTTACCCAAAACGCTGCTTTAACATGGAATTTACAAAAGAACGGGTAATATAAAGTCATAAGTGAAACATATATGATATCATAAAAATGAATATGATTCTGTAATAAGTCAGTGACATTATTTAAATCATTATACAAAAGGTTTTCATACGTACGAAGCATATCAGAACTATGGTAAGGGATAATGTTGCAATATCAATTGTTTTCTATCTGAGATTGCTTATACATAAGTATTTACTGGGGTTATATTTATCATCCATGTATAAGTTTTATAAAAATGTTTTCATGTATTTTTAATGTCCTTTTAACCCATTTTTGACTTTTACTACATGGTATGTATGGAATCTTTCTTTTATGAGGTACTTTTTGACTTTTCTGAAAAAATTAAGAGAAGAATGTTTTTTTAACTTATATGGCATGATAGGATTTTTACGCTTTTATAAAGCCTTATTTTCATAAATCTTCCACCAAAATATTTCATGAGTATTTTCAACAAAATCCTTTTCTTTTAAAATTTCATGATATTTTGTGAAAAGAAAATGATTTTGAAGAAGAAATGATATTTTCCCCAAGAATTCATTTCAAATGTTTTTTCAAAACCATTTTTCATCTAAGATGACATTATTTCATATGTGTATGTTTCAAGTATAATTTCTCTATGATTTACATGGTTTCACTTTTATTATTATGAAATGATATCCATTACTTTTATATGGATTATGTGATGATGTTTATGAAACCCATTCTATTTGTTGGGTTATTATGAATGATGTATGTTTATTTTGTGGCACAAGTAAGAATGATTTCAGTATGATATAGGTGGGAACTATATCTCCCTCCAATTCATTGGGTAAAGATTTATATCTCATGAGATAGACATGGCTGGAACGGTAAGTTAATCCAATTCAGTGTTACAGGACTGAAACGAGGAGTGAACTCAATTCAGAAAGGGACTTTGACCACTAAGATGGTCTTGGCAGCAATGCCTTGACTACTATGGAAATCATAACATGTTCTTAATGGTTGCCACAATTTCATGTTTTATTCCCATGCTATTTTATCATGATTGATGTTCCCTTATGATATATGCCTTATGTACTTCCAAGATTCATGTCTTTGCTCATGATTTTGATGTTTTGATTTTATGTTCATGTTTTTTCATTCAAATGTTTATGGATTGTTTTATGTTCTCTATGTTTACCCTTAATGGGAATTTGAGCTCACCCCTTTTATGTTTTATTTTCCCCAGGATATAAAGAAAGGTTTTTGGTAAGAAAAAAAAAGAGGAAGATATTAATGGGAGATGTTGAAGATCTTTCACCATGATTAGAAGATTATATTATGAGTTTCCAAAGACACTAAACTATTATGGTCCTTATGTGACTGTTTTTGTTATGTAATAAGTATTCCGAAAAAGTAATGTAATGTCCATGTATGTCAAGCTTCGGGTCTCTACAGTTGGTATTAGAGGAAAGGTTTAGTCAACCTTTGGAAACTAGGATGCGAAAACATTAGTGAGATCCCTAGAGATAATTATAAGGTATGTCTAGGGATGTCCCTAAGGATAAGTATACGTATAGGATATAGTCCTAGAACTATGGTAACAATCTTAGAATTTAACCTAAGATGTTAGATAT
This sequence comes from Viscum album, assembly GCA_963277665.1. Taxonomy (NCBI): domain Eukaryota; kingdom Viridiplantae; phylum Streptophyta; class Magnoliopsida; order Santalales; family Viscaceae; genus Viscum; species Viscum album. The sequence goes on from OY728165.1 coordinate 1,643,204,804, forward strand.
TTATGGTAATCCCCCTTTATTATGTTGTTTTCCCTAGCCTGATTTTTGCCTCTCATGCTATTATTTTTGGGTTTTAGATGATGTCTGGAACCCGAAGGAACCATGTTGATCAATGTAATGGAAAATGCAATGATTATCCTCCTGAAAAAACCAATGTTATTGGAGATGGAGTGCAAAATATTATTGCTATACTTATACAAGCTATGAATTATTTTGGACTTCCAAATGAGCAGATAAGGGAACAATATTCTATCGAGTCCTTCATGAGGCAACATCCACCTTCTTTCAGTGGGTCTTTAGATCCACTTGTTGCTGAACAAAGGTTCAGTACCACTGAAAATATATTTTCAGTTATTCAATGTTCTGAACATGATAAATTCATCTTAGAAGTATATCATTTGGAAGGTGAAGTTGATCATTGGTGGAATATTATCAAGAATATGAGGCCAAGAGATGAAATTGAGTCCATGGAATGGGACGCGTTAAAGAACTTATTTTTCAATAAGTACTTCCCTCAAATTCTTTAAACAAAAATGGAGAAAGAGTTTCTTGAACTAAATCAAAAGGATGATGAATCTGTTGGTATATACGAAGTGAATTTTACAAGGCTTGCAAGGTATGCATCTGGCTTTATCATCCAACCTAAGAGTAAGATCGATCGATTCTTCAGTGTCTTAAAACCAAATATTCGAAGGGCATTAGCTATAAGAAACTTCAGTAGCTATGAATAAATTGTGTGTTGTGCTATCAAGGTAGAAATGGAATTTGGTGTTACATATCCATCTCATGGTTCTGAAAAGAAAAGAAAGATGGAGTTCAAGGAGAAATCACAGAATAATGGTGAAAAGAAGATGAATGTCTCCATATGCTCAAAATGTGGAAAGAAGAATGGTAGAGATTTTCTTAAAGGGACAAGAAAATGTTTTAAGTGTGGAAAAGAAGGTCATCGAGCAGCTGAGTGTTGAAGTAATGGAAAAAGGGTTTCTAATGGTGTGAATAAAGAAAAGACTGCAGAGAACGCACCACCAACACTTCAATGCTTCAAGTGCAATGAAATGGGGCATTATGCTAATCAATGCCCTAATCCAAGGGTTAATTATGATTGTCATGAGCAACCAAATAAGGAAAAGGAAAAAGGGAAGTCACATACGATCACTATTGGTGATGTTGAATATGAAAACGATGTGGGGGAATGATTAAGTGTTTATGTAATGTGATTCCAAAATAATGTTGTATATAGTATCATGGAATCTTAGAATATTTATGTATTGGTGTATTATGGTTTTCAATAATTTCATGGTACCGGTAACCATGGAAAGTGATTGAGATATTCTTGAAAAGAAGATGATATGCGCATAATGAAGGGATAAGGAGAAAATGAAATGTTTGACAGTATTCATGAGCTAATGACTGATATAAGGAAATAGTTATATCTTGTTTTGATTATATAGAATTTTGGGGTTTTGGTATGAGGAAAGAGTTACCTTTTGACAGTATTCATGTTTTCACTAAGGTTTTACAGTAATTTATGTTTCAAGAGAATATATGAATAGGTTATTCATGTGTTTGGAATGCAACCAACAAGATATATTTTATGATATATGTGAGATAAATGCTTGTATTTACATTCTTGGTAGAAAACCTTTCTAGTAATTGTTTTCATTATACTATGAGCTTGGACCGAAGTATTTTAGATAAGCCTAAAGATTGGAATGGATTATGTTGGACATAGGTTAGTATTGTTTAAGGATAGAACCTTTTCGATATTATTGATGGGATGTTATAGTAATGTAGTTTTAGAAAAAGGACAACCTACAGGACGGGCCATAGCCCTTCGCGTCGGACAAGGCTGTGGAAATCAAACCCACAACCGAAGTGCGACAAGCCTTTATCGCCTACCACTATCCTACAGGAAGTCCCTGGTTAGTAGAAACTAGTTTTATTTTATTAAGCGGTATGATATATTAAGTATAAGTTCATTTTTGGAATAGTATATGATTAACCTCACCATAGATGGACTTATGTATATTTGATAACTTTTGCTAACATTTTGTTTGAAACAGATGGAATGACCCATCATTCTATCACATGACTTGTTAACACTTCACGAATAACAAATTCAACATCATTTCATTAATAAATTAAGTGGAAATTGTTCAAAGAACGAACAACAGTGAGATTGTACCAAAATCAAGCAAGTATTTCTTCTAATTCAAAATTTTTAACTTTAGGGAAATGATAATGAAAACAAAAAATGTTGTCCTAGTTCCCTTATATCCAATGAATCAGATGGTACCTTAGATCATCACAAATATATGGCTTTGTGATTTTTGGATTTCTCATAGCCATGTTCTCTCCCACTCTCCATTAGAACATGATGGTTAGGATTCTCTTCCATATCCATATTTTCAGCTATGTTCTCCTATATGGAAACCCAGTGATTAGTTAATTTGGGTAACCATTATGTTTCATACTTTAGTTTTTAAAGATTGGTTTTGGTATTCTTTTTTATGTTGTGGGTTTCTATTAATGAAACTTGCGAGTATTAAACCATTTATAACCTCGACGAATTTCGAGGGCGAAATTCATTTTAAGGGGGGTAGAATGTTACACCCTGATATTTTATGAAAAATATTCTTTTTAATTGTATTGATTTCTTGTGTTTTACGCTACAACATAGGAGTCTTGCGCAACACGCAACCCTAACTTGGCTGCATTACACACAATCGTGACCTTCCTCGATAGCGTGTGTTGTACGCAATACCGAGTTTCACTAAACAATGATATGCTATTAAAATATTATTAAAACTAGCCTTTATGAATAGTAATAACCACTTTTTGAAATTTTTTAAATTCCATCATTCAAAATGGACTTCATTTTTAGATTCGGAATATCGAAATTAGCATAGGGTGATATTTTCGTATTTTTCTGAAAACCTTCAATTTTTTATGAATAGTGAAAACACTAGGTTACTATTTAAAAACCGACTTTTTATTTAAATAATTATCTATTCTATTTAAATTTATTTTAGGTCAAAATTGACACGTAATACCTATATATGATCAATGTAATTCATTAGAGTCATTTTATAATAATTTTAGATATATAAAAAATTTATTGAACTTTTGACCATCTTTTACCCACCTCCTAGGAGAATTTCTAAATTCACATAAAACATAATTTTACCGTTTCTGTGAGTGGAATTTCAAAAATCTGAGAGACACAGTTGATGTCATTAAGTAAAATGTTGTTCAATGAGATGAAAATATTGTTTGGTGAATAAAAACTTTTTTCTTTTTTTTACCACGGTTAATAGTAAATAAGGTAATTAAGGGTAAAAATGATATTATTATTACCCTAACACATGTCCTAATTCTATTGAATAAATGTAATTAGACCAAAAATAACCTTAGGAATAAAATATGACCATTTAGGCCCACATGGATTAGATTAGGACATTTATTATTAATATATTTAAAGAAGGGTTAAAATATTTAAAATCAAAGTTTAATAAGTAAATTATTTTAAATATAGGGTTATACATAAGATAATTTCGACTATAAATATTAATTAGAAATCTAAAATTATTTCCTACATAATGGTATTTTATTTGTAATTTTTAGACTTTAAATAATTTAATTTATTTATGACACAATGATGATGCAGTAATTATATTACTAATGAAATATTTACAAAATTGATATTATAAATACCCAAATAAATGAAATTTGAGACTTTTTATGAATTAAAATAATTTTCTATGTTAATATGACAAGTTAGTATTGATGTAATTAACTTTTTTCGAACTAATATTCCTGTTATTATTTTCACAAAAATCAATTACCAAATAGTGTCAAAATTGACATAAAATAGTTTTTAAAAACAATATTATATTATTAATTGTTATTTTATTCCTAAAAATCTATGGATAAGCCCAATTACTTATATAAGGTTATATATATTAATAATAATCAACTTGGGGTTCGTTTGGCTTGTTATAGTTAGTTTATTAACCTTATAGTGTCAGAAAACAAGAAGACACGGTAAAAGAAAAATTATTTAACTTAAATTAAATCTAAATTATAAGGTTAAAATAGAAACCTAAACTTGTCTAAATTCTATTGGATAAGAGTATTTCAACCCATCCTCACCTTAGCTTCGAAATAACGCAATTTGGAGCTATTAAAAACCGAATATGACTTTATAATAAAATAATATTTTTAAGATTTCCAAAGGTGCCCCTCTCCTCCCTTATAAAAAGGCACCTCCTCCCTATCATCTTTACACAAATTTGAGCATTAAAGATCGGCCAACCCCTACCAAATTCTTTTCTCCACTTCCCTAGAAACATATTAGAGGTCCTGGTCTTCTTAAAATACCAATTTTAGTGCCCTAATAGAAAGTTTAAAGGAGGCACTTCGAGAAAGAGGTATTACCTTCTACCGTTTTCATCAAGTTCCATTATTCTTCTACTCCCTCTTCTTTAGTTGTTTCATTATGAAGTAATAACATCAGTATCACTCATATACTGATATGTTTTTATAAGTATGAAACAACCATATTTCACCATCTATACATCCTACGGAAAATGACATCATCGCGCGTGCGTACGTACGGAATACCGTCTCCACGCCGTGGTGAAATCTATTTTTCCAGCAATACCTTACATGGATGGGTATAATGGTGAAAGGAATAACTATATATGGTTATTATAACATCATACTGATTCTGATATATTATACCATCCACTACAATTCTATTCAATAATCATGGGAACGATATCATCGCTCGTGCGTACGTACAGAATTCCGTCTCCACGACGCGATGAGATTAATTCTCAATGATTAACCATTCATAAATGATTATAAAGTTTATATAATAATTAATAATGATATATATGAAATAATATTTCTACTGGATTTATGTATATATATATATGTCATCTATTTAGTTTCATTAAATTCAATAAGGAAATGAAAAAAGCGTTCATGCGTACGTACGACCTACCGTCTCCATGAACGGTGTATTTCATTTGTTTTATCGATCTATAACATATATATGTATATGATGAATATATATTTTATATAAATCATGTTTTACATTCTGGAATTATGTAAATCAGGATAAAAGTATTAATATCAAGAATGATAAGTCGAAACACATACGATAAATGAATTGATTTTACCCAAAACGCTGCTTTAACATGGAATTTACAAAAGAACAGGTAATATAAAGTCATAAGTGAAATATATATGATATCATAACAATGAATATGATTCTTTAATAAGTCAATTAAATTATTTAAATCATTATACAGGAGGTTCGGATAATTACGAAGAATATCGGACTTAAGGTAAGGGATAATGTTGCAATCCCAATTGTTTTCTATTCGAGATTGCTTATACATAAGTATTTACTGGGGTTATATTTATCATCCACGTCTATGTTTAATAAAAATGTTTTAATGTCTGTTTAAATTTCGTTTTAACCATTTTTGACTTTTACTACATGGTATGTATGGAATCATTCTTTTACGAGGTACTATTTGACTTTTCCGGCAAAAGTAAGAGAAGAATGTTTTTTTTAATTTATATGGCATGATATGATTTTTACGGTTTTAAAAAGCCTTATTTTCATGAAGCTTCCGTCAAAAGATTACATGACTATTTTCAACAAAATCGTTTTCTTTTAAAATTGCATGACATTTTGTGAAAAGAAAATTATTTTGAAGAAGAAAGGATATTTTTCTCAAGAATTCATTTCAAATGTTTTATCAAAACCATTTTTCATCTAAGATGACATGATTTCATATGTGTATGTTTCAAGTATAATATCTCTATGATTTACATGGTTTCAATTTTATTATTATGAAATTATATCCATTACTTTAATATGGATTATGTGAAGATTTTTATGAAACCCATTTTATTTGTTGGGTTATTATGAATGATGTATGTTTATTTTGTTGCACAAGTAAGAATGATTTCAGTATGAGATGGGTGGGACCTATATCTCCCTCCAATGCATTGTGTAAAGATTTATATCTCATAAGATAGACATCGATGTAATGGTAAGTTAATCCGGTTCAGTGTTTGAGGACTGAAACGAGGAGTGAACTCGATTCAGAAAGGGACTTTGTCCACTAAGATGGTCTTGTAAACAATGCCTTGGATACTATGGAAATCATAACACGTTCTTAATGGTTTCCACAATTACATGCTTTATTCCCATGCTATTTTATCATGAATTATTTTCCCTTATGATATATGCCTTATGTACTTCCATGATTCATGTCTTTGCTCACGATTTTGATGTTTAGATTTTATGTTCAAGTTTTTACATTCAAATGTTTATGGATTGTTTTATGTTCTCTATGTTTACCCTTACTGGGCATTTGAGTTTACCCCTTTTATGTTTTATTTTTACCAGGATATATTGAAAGGTTTTAGGTAAGAAAAAAAAGAGGAAGATCTTTATGGGAGATATTGAAGATCTTTCACCACGATTAGAAGATTATATTCTGAGTTTCCAAAGACACTAAACTATTACGGTCCTTGTGTGTCTGTTTTGGTTATGTACTATGTATTTCGCAAAAGTAATGTAATGTCCATTTACTTCAAGCTTCGGGTCTTTACAGATTTCCTTTCAGGACACAATCAGAGGTGAAATGTTGAGGGAAGATGCTCTATTCTAATAGATTTAGATGATAAATCCGTAATCACCCAACCTGATGTAAGGTGGGTGTCTAACCAATAATTAAATTTATCTCCTTATATGTTGTTGATCAAAAGGGGTATACGATTAAATAAAAAGCAGGTTGTCTAACGACCTCTATAAGATCGAAGACAATCATAAAAGGAACTCTTACTAATGGGTGGTATTTTATGAATGGGAAGACCCATTCAATACAATTGGGTAGGGTTTATAATACAAACACTAATAATATTGTGCTATGACACAGAATATTGGGGCATGTAAGCTCTAATGGTTTAAATGAACACAAAAAGAAAGGTTTGGTGAGTGACCACACACCATAATATCTTCCATTCTATGAGGATTGTGCGATGTGAAAATAAAAATGGGTTAGTTTCAATAGGTAGTCCTTCAAATCATCCAACCCACTTGAATACATTCATTCACATTTGTGGGGTCCAACAATGATCACCTCTCATGGTGGAGGGTCATATTTCGACACCTTCATTGATGATTTCAACCAGAATGTCTGTATTTACATATTAATGAATGAATATGATCTTTTCAAAACCTTCAAGACCCGGAAGGCATCAATTGAAAATCAAACATACATAAAAATTAAAACCATGAGAATAGACAATGGGATTGAATATCTGTCTACAGAGTTCATTCATTATTATGTGTTTGAATGAATTAAGGGGAATAATATTATTAGGGAAACCCCCAATAGAATGGCCTTATAGATAGGGAGAATTATAATATACATTAAAGAGATTGAATAATTCTATCATCCTCTAGCCTCCCCAAATCCTTTTGGGCTGAGGAAACCAACACTTCTATCTACCTTATCAATATGCGTCTCTCTTCTACAAATCAGTTTAAAACACCTGATGAAGTATGGATTGGTAATCCCTCTTCTTATTCCTATATAATGGTATTTGGATCTATATCTTATTCTCAAGTCAATATTGAAAAAATTAGAACGAAGTGCCCTCAAATTCATATTCAATGGTTATTTTAAGAGAGTAAAAGGTTAAAAACTACTTGTTGATAAACTAGGATACCATAAGAACATTATAAATAGGGATGTGGACTTCCACGCATCATCATCTCCTAATACCAAGACTTACAAACTAGGAATCAATGATCCATGCCTTGAAAACTATAATAAATATAAACCACTGGATCATTTTGGGTTTGATGTTCTGCCCAATCCACCACCTCCTCATCCCACTGATGGGAATGATTCTGATACCTTTTTTGGTTCAAATTCATATTCTGAACCTCCTACAACTCAACATGATTTTCTGTAGACCCATTATAGGAAAAGGAGAGACCCTATACCTCCTACCCGATTCATCCAATATGATATGGCTTAGTATGACTTTCAGGTGGCTCAGGATATTATTGAGGATGATCCTCAATCTTAAAGGTATTCTATAAATGACTAATACTCAAATTAGTCGGTCTTTACTATGATTGAATAAATATAATCACTAAGGAAGAACCACATTTGGGATGTAATAAACAAAAAAATTAATGAAAAAGAAATTGGTTCCAAATGAATCTTTAAATGAAAGGAGGACAATATTGAGGGAAGTGAAATCAAATATAAATCTTGGCTAGTTTCCAAGGGGATCCTTCAAAGGGAAGAAATTTATTACTCTAAAATATTTTCCCCTGTTGGTAAGAATTGTTCCATTCTACTTATATTAATTTTTTTTCTTATAATGACATTCATATAGAGAAATTAGTTATTAAAACTTATTTTTTTGTTTATTTTTTTGAAAATATTCATATGAAAACTTATAATGGTTATACTACTGAATTCAGACCAAATCAAGTATGCCTTTTGAATAAATCTATAAATGGCCTGAAAAAACCCTCTACGAAGTGGTAGTTGAAGTTTGATTTATTAATTCTAGGTAACGAGTTTATTAGGAGTTAAATGATGATTGAATATATTTTAAATCACTTAACACCTATATCATTTATCTACTATCATATGTTGATGACATGCTCATTATTTTAAAATATATAAATATAATTTCTTCTATTGATCCAAACAAAAATGAAATTTTGAGATGAATAACTTAGGTGAGGCCAAGAAAATGCTAGGTGTTGAAATCCTAAGAGATATAGAAAAAAATTATTTACCTATATCAGCATGCTTACACTTTAAATGTTTGAAAGAGGTATATTTTTGAAACTCTCAAGCCTGTTAATATCCCTCTTGCACAAAATTTTTAACTTTCATTGACTCAAACCCCTATTCCGGAAGAAGATATTAAATTTAGTACAAAAATTAATTATGCTAACATCATTGGTATCTTAATTTATTATATGATTTGTAATCAACTTTGAATTGAATTTTCTATCTGCACTCTAAGTAATTTCATAGCAACTCCAAGGAATCCACACTGGCATGCCCTTAAGAATATCCTTAGTTATGTTTCTTGAAATTATATTGTTCCATTTTTATATGGTATAAATGTTGACACTAATGAGATTATCTATGGTTTCTTGATGTTGGATATGTTGGAAATGATGACACTCATAAATATTTTCCAGATTATGTGTGTTTACTTTTAGTGGTTTCATTTCCTAGATGTGCTATATGTAATCTATTTTTGCACTTTCCGTAAAAAAAATGAATACATTGCGTTAACTAAGGCAGTTATAGAAGCCCTATGAATCAAAGGAATGTCTTTTGAAATTTTTTATTTATAGTTATGTTATCAATGTTTAGTCTGATAGCTAGTCACCAATTGATTAATCTAACAATTTAGTTTTCTAGGGTAAGTCTATAAATCTAGATATTAGATTTCATTTTATTTGAGATGTTGTAGAATTAGAAACTGTGTGTATTAATAATATACACACTAACATAATCTCAACTGATAGTTTGACTAAATCATTGGATCTATCCAAGTATATATTCTGTTTAGATAATCTAAAATTGGTTCTGGTTCTATGAACCTTGGTGCCAGAAAATCTCAAAATTTAATTGAACGTGGCGGAGATTTGTGAATTAATGTTTTATTTATTGTGTTTTCATATTAATTTTTTTAAGACATACTGCCATATTTTTATTTTCAGTAACACGTTTATTTTATTTTCCATTTTTTTTCATTCCCACTAGATATATGTTGTTTCACTATCTACCTATTTTGGGACATTTGTCTATGTTTTTTTACATGCCCTAATAGTATGACATGATAGAAATCTACATTTAATAGGGTGATATTTTTCCACCATGGATTATCCATGATACCCCTATGCATCTGGCCATCCATGTGTGCTGGTTTGTTCAGCTATGCAGTTATGTGCTTGCTTCATGGTGCTCCCTAGATTGTAATTTTGTATGAAGGGTCTGGTGGTGACATGGGGTTTTATTTTCCTTTAATGGTATCTCTTTAGTGGTGTTCATTTTATTCCATCTGTTCCTCCAAGTATCATTTATCTCTTAGTCTTCTTAAGAGAAAACCCTATTGTCTTCTTCCTTTGTTCCGATATTGTTTAATGTTTTTTCCAGGCATGTAATGCTTCATCATCTTTAGCTCTTATCCATGTATAGAAGAGGAAATGTCCTTCCATGATTGTTTATGTGTGGAAATTTTATCAATGACTCTAGGAACATGGTTTGAGAACCTCACATATGCTTCGTCACATCTAAGAGGCTAGGTGTCCATCTGTAGATTGAAGAGATCTGGGCCGCAAAATAGATTATCGTCTAAAACTGTAAGTATTGACATGAGGTTTCATTTTCATTTTTAGTTTTTAAATATTGTTTACCTACGACAAGTACCTTTTTTTCTTGATGTATTGCATCTATTTTATCATTTTCGGTTTCCTTTTAAGAAATAATAAAAGCATTTGAGTGTGTGGTGTTCTTGTTAGGCAGTATGAACCCTAAGGGACCAAAGCACGTTAAATCCTCGTGTACATTTACTCTTTCCATTAGTTTCTTGAAATTGGGTTTTCATTATAGTATTATCATTATTGGACTCACCAATTAAAATATAATTCCATTGTTGTTCATTACTTTCATGGTTTTATATTCACTACCCATCAACCACAACAGAATTTAGTAATTGATTGTTTTTCTCTGTATTCTTCTCATACTTTTAAAAATATTGAACACTCTAATAGAATATATGTAACATTAATCTATTTTTAAGATATATTTGATCATTTATTCCCATATCTATAAACATAAAGTATTGTATAATTATTATACATTTATATTTTAAGGAAATAATAATCCAAGTCATAATTACTGGTTGAAAGTGTTATGAATATAAACCCTGAATCAATTTACAATGAGATGACTTTATGTATAAGCTCTAAAATCTAATTTACCCTATGCAGACAGCGGTGGAGGGAAACTCTTGTAGAGAATAGTTTCTAGATGTTATGCTTCCAGATAGTGTAGTTTTTTTTTCACCTGAGGCAGTTTAAGAAGATGTTACTATCATGTATGTGAAATTATTTCACGAGTTTATGTATTATTTATTCCTCACTATTATTCAGAAAAGGAAAATATTTTAATTTTCATCAGAGTATATGAGTAATTTTCACAATTTATCGGATCGTGGTGGTCGATAGTAAATTCCAAAAAGAAATCAAAGGTCTTCATGCTCAATGGCGGGTCTTCTGTGAATATCAGAAGTCAGTGCTACGTAATGGACCACTGAGATCCACTATAAGTGGGTGGTACTACTTGAACACAATATGTATGTGATTGAGTGATTTTATGTAATTAGTGATCTATTTGGTATATTAGTCAAGTCATTGAAATTATTATCACCTATGAATGTATTATTGTTCTTGTGTGACTTAATTTCTTAGCCATGTAAATTCAATGTTTTCTTTTTCATATTTTTTCTTGTTTGATTTCTCATATTATTATGAAGTCTAGACGACTTGGTGTGGTGATTTAGGGTTTGTTCGATATTGTTATGTTCTGGTACATCAACATCTAGGGTATCATTCATGAATGCTTTATCTTCTAGTGATTAGAGGTGTGTTCTTCCAATAGATAGCTTATACCTATGTACAAATCAATCCTTTAGGAAGGGACATTCTATATCATTCAAAACATCTTTGTTTCTTTCAATGAAGGAAATTTATTAGCAGCCTATTAAAAGTACAAAATTATTTTAAATTGGATCACTCTTATAATACATTATGAAGCTATTTTTTCACATTTGGATTTTAATTTAAACTATCTAATGATATCAATGAAAAGAATATTCTAGCAAAATTAGGAAATGGTATTCCTCTATTATATTCTTTGATTATTCAATATTACAATGTTATAAAATATTATCATTACTCATTATTGTAACTTTTATTAATCTATACAGTTTTGTTAAATTCATTTTAATTTTTTAAATATATTTTTTAAAACAAACTAATATTATATTATAATTATACAACTAAAATTTTTACCCAAAAAATGCATGTCCACATTCACAGTGTATACATAAATAAATTTAATAGTAAAATGTACAATTGTATTGATATATTTTTCTTATTTCATTTATGTTACAATAATTCTTTGACTTGTTTCAACTATGATAGAACTAACACTCCAACTATTCTTTCCACATTCACAATGTTCACCATGAACCATTCTGAATGAGTTTTCAACAATGGATTATTTTATTTATGTTATTGTAACCCTTCAAAATTTTGATTTTTTTTAAAAAATTCCAAAACATGAATAGCATAATAAATTTCATAAGAGTTCTACATCAGCATCAACAAATGAAACCATGAGAAACTAATGGAAAGAGGATGTAGATTGTGTTGAGAAATGATAAGTAATATAAAATTTATATTCTTGAAATTTTTCATATACATTATGAATTTTACTACTTATTTCATTCCCAGAACTCATTTAATGAGTATTAACCATTAACTAAATGTTATCGGATGTGTTTTTAAAAAAATAAACAAACATATTGAAATAGATAGAAGAGTTAATGCACATTATGGTGATATAAATAGTTTGTGCTAAATGACTCAAGAATAAGGCATTTAAAAAAATGTTTTGTAGCTTCCATTTCATTTTATAAACATAAATTTAACTCTTTTATTTTAAATTATCACCCTTTTATCATATCTTTTTTATTTTATGCATAAGAAGTAATTCTTCCCAGATAATATTGAATCCCAATAACCTGACAATCAAGTAATTTCAAAGTAAGTTATTTATCATCAGACATCCCAATAATTTTATGAACATATTTTATCTTTCCTATATATACTTCAAAAGTTATATCAATGTTTAATAGCACTATTCCAATATTAATTGACATAATCATGACACTATAGGGTATTTTCTTATTCCAAATATCCTTAATAATGGACTACTTCAGAAGCCAATGGTTTATCTCTAAACACAATTTCAAAATTTTTAAATCACTCACTTTTTCACTATATAATTCCTCTTATTAACATGTTTGATAATCTGAAATTGGTGATATCATTTTATAGATGGTCATGAAATGGAATCATAACTCTTATTAATATCTTATTGGTTTTCATATCTATACCTATCCAATTTAAAAATATTAAACTATTTAAATAATATATTTTATTAACATATATGTTACTAAAAATTGAATTTGAACTACAATAATATATATTATAGGTTATATTATTTCATCATTCTCTTATTTTTTCATTTATATTCATTCTTAATTATCAAATTACAATATCACTTTTATTGACTAGTCTGTGCTCAATACCTATATATTTAATTCTATATATTAGTATACTCTCAATAGAAGCACATGGATCATTTAAATAGTTTTATTTTTTACATTTAAAAAAAATAAATATGTATATTATAAAAATATTTTGAAAACTACAGTGGAATGGTGGCATTTTCGGTGCTGCCATTCCGTTAAGTCAAAAGGCGACATCAGTGATGTCATATATCAACAAAAAATACTCATTTTAAATGTATGTGTTTGTATATTTAAATTTTTTATTTAAATTTTGTTTTTCTGTATATATAAATAAATATATATATATTTCAATAGAATTTAATTTCTATTTAACATCCAAAATTTCATCAATAAAAATCAGTATGTGTATAATCAATTTGACTGTCAAAAGTTTGTGTTATAAATTATTTGAAATGAAAAATATCACTGTTATACACAAATGTGATTCTTCTCAAAAAAAATTTCCCATTATTCGTGGATTAAATTAAAAGATTTAATTCCGAAAAAATATTACCAAAATTAAGCATCTCGACCATGGAATCATTTGAAGAAAAACAGAGAATATTGAAACCTGTGGTTGATGAAAATATTTTTACACATTGTTTTACCCTCAGAAATTTCATCATATTGTTCACCCAAATTCATCTAAATATTAATATTTTATCATTAAAACATATATAACACTAAAATGACAGTTAATTAATAATTTTATAGGTTTAATTCACTGGGGGAACCGCAAGCATCGGTAATTGGGAAAATAAATTTCATTTAAATTGTTTCCATCTTCTAAAAAAAGCTTCTAGGTAGATAGTTTTAATTCCCCAATATGGATGTTATAAAAATTTACTTTCTATGTGGACACATTGAAATATATATTAATCACATACAAATTGGATCTTCAGTGGGAAAATACAGAAATGCTTTCATAGGTTCTGAGAAAACCACAACAGAATCCTTTGTGTCAATTTCATATTTGTTGGCCTGAGCACCCTCATGGAACCTGTCACCAAACAAAAGATTCACTAAATCATAAAATCATATCATTAAAAAATAACCTCAAATTAAAACTAGAAAAATAGAATTGATGACATATAGAAATCCGGTAAATGGATGAAAATAAACACCATGTTTTTCAACATCAAAAAGATAGTCAATGGGCAATTCAAACAATGATCCTAAAAGAAATAACAATCACATTTATTTTGTTTGATAATTTAGTTTTTTTAAAACTTCATCATATACATATTTATATATATATATATTCATATTCACTCTATAAATAGTCAACAACAGACCATCTTTCATGGGTATATATTTCATGATTTATTTAAATATAATAATAAATTTTTGACACAACAATGAAAAAAAATTTATTTCTCAATATTTAAGATACTCATTCTAAATGGCGTAAAATTATTCAAAATATTACAAATTTATCCATTAATTGATGAATCCTTTCACATAGTTATTCTTGTGTAGTTCAAATAAAAAGTATATTCTAAATTCATAAAATTATGAAATAGAACAGTAAACCATTAAATTGAAATAATATGGAAGAGAGGGCATGTACATTATATTATTTTTTTTAAAAAAGATATGATATACAATATTTCCAAAAAATCAACAACTTTTTCATTGTAAAATAAATACTCAAGGAATACCAATAAAACATGGCATATATACTTTCAGACATATTTAGTCCCTCAGTGTTAGAATATTGATAAAAAAAGTAGTAGCCTCATCACCTTTCAATCTTATTTATAAAGAAATAGTTTTAGGGGACTTTGACCTAATATACCCATGGATACCTTTATTTTTTCCAAGACATGAGACTGAATTTTGAAGTGATGTAAAATCTATCTTATTTTCAAGTGGTATATTAATGACATCATCTATAGGGATGTACTTAAATTTTCAAATTTTAAAATATTTCAGACATAAAATGAAATACCTCCAAATAACATTAGGATATTTATTGGGAGTAGTGTATTGTGGTTCTATGAATTTTTCCCAAATACAATCCTATGGATCTTATATACAATTATTATGCATGAAATAACTAGGAGTATAAACTGATAACAAAACATTAGTTAATGTCAAACTACGGTTGTGTTAGGTTATAGAAAACATTTTTTCTTCATGTCTTAAAATTTTATTTGACATTAAGTTAAATAATTTTTTGTAAAGTGTGGTGAAAAGAACATAAAAAATCAAATCAACTTATTTAACCATGATAAAATGAAAACTATGATCATGTAAAGTGAAATTTAAAAGAACAAATCCATTAAATAATGATTTTCAGTTTAGATGAATAAACATGCAAGAAAAACTTATGAAATATCGAATTAGAATAAGGAATAACTTTTTAGTATCAAAATTAGAACAAGACAAACCCAGAAAGTAGAAAAACAGCATTTAACTAATGTTAAGAAAATATGAAGGGAGAAATCATCAAAATGAAATAGGAATAAAAAATGAAACAAACAAAAAATGGACTGATCATACACATGTTCACAAGAATCATTTCATTTAAAACAAATGAATACAATTTTAGGGTAGTAGATATCCCCACATGTGTTTCAACATTGTCCTATATAATTCTCAAAGGTTACATATGGAATTCTATAAAGAAAGGAAGCTATTTCAAAAAAAATAACTACCAATAAAAAAACTATAGATTATCCATCTCGAATGAAGAAATCAGTTGTTTGAGAAATACTACACATGGAAAATATCAATCTAAGATCATATTATTTAACAATTAATTAAGAAAATAGAATCATGAAATTTAAAAGGTGGTTGTTTTCAATGGAAACTAATCTAGATATGATTAAGTATAGAAATAGTAAGAAATTAAATTTACTTAAATGATGAATGATATTTTATTTTAAAAAAAGAGGGAAATAAAAGTTTATTTCCAAAGAACAATGTTTATCGTAATGATAGACCACTTTTAAAAAAGTAAATATGTGATTTCAAAATAGATAACTCTAGAAACTAAAAAAGAAAATGAATTTTACAATCACAAAATCCTGGAAAAATGGATGAAAAAAATGCAGCAGTCCATCTATATCGTTAGGCTTCAACAACGTTAAAAAGAAAAAAGGGGGTGGCATATGCGAGTTGATAATTCATAGAATGTCCCCATAAGTAGTTCAATGTAAAAAAAATTCAAAAAAGGAATAAAAAATGAGTACTCATGCATGGATGAAGATTATAGGTGGTGTTATAAGCTTGTTTACCTAGGTGAATCCCCTCCATTTGAAAATTTGACTCTATTGAATTGTAATTGAATGTGGGAATTTGAAGATCATATATGAAAACATAGTAAGGAAACTGAAGTCCAAGAATTCATGTAAGGAAATGGACGTCTTATGGTTAATTCTAAATATGGCATCGGGGATGTCACCCTTTAGAAAAAAACATATTTTAAGTATACATGTTTCAATACTTAAAATTTTAATTTTAATTTTTTCTTATATATATATATATAACAAAAATTATCAGTATAATTTAACTACTTTAATATAAGTAGTGCTAGATATTAAATAGCAGTTAAATTCTGTGGGAAATTATTTTATATATATACAAAAAAGAAACAAAATAAAATAAAAAATTAAAATATACAAACACACATATTTAAAATATTTTTTTTTCTGAAAGGTGGTATTGATGATGATGCCTTTCCATATTATTGTCAATATATTTTAACCAAGAATAATGTAAATAAATATTTTTTTACAAAAAATATATAAAGAGATACTTATTTAGAACATCACTGAATTCATTTGATAATAAGAATAATTTATTTATAATTATTATGCGTACAAATGAAAATTAAAACTATAATATATTTTCATTATTGTATCTCTATTTATTGATTCAAAAATTGATGTTCAAAATATATACAAATAACCCTACATTTAATTTACTGTTTATAAATGGTACCACCACAGGAACTGTAAAGAAAATACAAACTATAACTAGTTCTATGAATCATGTGTTTCATATAGGAAAAGGGTAACTACTATAATGAAATGGTTTAGTGTAAAATTTTTAATGTATCTCTATCATCAACCATTCCATGATATGACTTCATATATTGATTTCTATTTTACACATGCCCAATAAAAAATGAATGAAATATTAATTTTACATTACATATATTGTATTATATGTTTCACTGATATAGAATGAAATTTTTAGTAAGTGATCATATTGAAACTATTTATATTGTCATATTTCAAAAAAAATAATGAAATTCATATCAAAAACCATGTTTGATCATAGAGATATTTTTTATTTTGGAAAGATTCCAACATCAAACTACAATATTTTTGTGTATTATGTACAAGGTTTAATGAATGTTGATCTCTTTTTTTTTGTAGAGTGATGATGAATTTGGATTTTCATCATAATTAAATATCTTTGAAAGGAAATAATGTATACTCAACAAGGAAATTTCAGAATACAACATTGGAAACTTTCACTGATCAACTAACCATGATATCCTTGAAGATATTTTCATTACAAAAAGTGTGCAACATATCAGAAATTTAGACAACATTGCACAAGAAAAGAATATGGAAATTTATGTATTATCAAAACTGAAAATAGTGAAAATCAATTACCCCTGTTTTTATTTAATGTAATATTAATAAAATTATGTATAATAATTATTTATCAGTTTTCATTCCTAATATCTAAAATGATGTTTATTTTGATGGTATCTTCTAGATATGTAACTTATCCATCATATAATAACAATTAGTTTAACATGTGGAACATAAATATTTTTCTCATTCATAGTTGTAAAATTAATATTAAAAACAAACTTTCTTAATGTTTTTATATAGCGATTCATTTACCAAAAAATATACTATCTCCATTAACAATGAATTTCATTGTGTTGCATCATGTAATGCTCTCCCACTATTGATTTCCTATTTTTGAGATGGAAAAAACACAATGTACCATACATATGAGAATTAAGATAGTATACTTCATAATATATCTTTTCATAATAAAATATATAAAAAAAATTAAATAAAATGTTTTAGAAAATTTCTTGTTCCCAAAAAAACACTAATGTTACTAACGCATAAACTCAGAGTTATGGTATCCTCCCCCAGTGACAACTTATTGAGTATATATCCCTAATTAATAGGCCCTTACTCATCAAAAAATGAACCAATAAATTCATAAAAATCTCAATTACATTATGTAGTTCTTTTAAATTTAACTTATTTGATTGTATGAGTTGTGTTACATTTAGTTATTCTTTCTCACAGGTCATGTATGATGTTTAAAAATTTCTTGGACCTATTTCACTTGTGCTGATGCATTTGAGTTTTAAAAACATAGTATGTTATCACACCTCAACCTCTAGGTTGTCCTATTTTACTGATGATAATATAAAAACTACAATTTTCATTAATTTTTATCATTCTTTATATATTATCAACATATTAGTTTTACCATTTAACCATATTCTTGAATGGTACAACATTTCTCTATTGTGTTTCTGGCCAAAATATAGAAATATTGTCACATTAAATATTATTTATCACTCTTGGTATATCATTAATAAATATCATTGAACAAATTACCAAATTCTTGAATGATACAAGATACAAAATAAAATAGTCAAACCTTCTTTCCATGAGTTAATATCTCATCTCATTGGAAGAAAAGTGCCTTCACAGTTAAAACCTCGAATCTAAATTACAAGGCTAGTTTAACAAAAAAGCTTATGCAATTGAAAATATTCTTATACCTGGCCACTCTAGTAAAATCATTAAATAATAGAAATTAACAAAACTCATTCAACTAATAGAACAGTTTAAAATATAATATGATATGATATATATATGATCCATTTTCACAGTTTAGTTTTCTCAGTGTTATTTCATCACTGTCAATTTTTTGAGAATCCAGTAATATATTTTAAAATAATACACTCCAAGTGAACTTGAAATTATATATTTGATATTACATATATTTGAATTTGTTTAAAAATTTATTATTTTAAATATATATTTGAGTATAATTATCTATTTACTTTATTTTTTAAAATATATTTCATAAAATATAAATTTCATGCACTAAAAAATTTTCATTCATCATGTATTGTATGACTAATTTCATTTTATACTAATGACATAGTATTTTTTTAATTTATAAATATACTTTTTTAGACGTTTTATCTATTTCTTTTATCATGATTCAATTTGTTATGTCTTGGATATTACATTATTAAAAATTATTTTCTCGTACTCACTTGCTCTATATATAACTGCTATGTTTTCACTATAAAAATAGGTGGTACATATTTTATACTATAATGAAACAACATATTTCAACCAATTGGTTTTATTTATCCATTTCTAAATGAATAGTTTCAATTCAATAAATTTATATTATAATTTAATAATTTTCCTTCCGTATTTTGATAGTTATATTTTTTTTAGAATTGGAACACCTTCAATAACTAATTAATTTCTTTGTTGATGTATATTTAAAAACAATGTTTCATGTTAATAATTATGTTCACTTCTTAATGATTTGAATCCAACTACCTTAATATATACATTATTAAAAATTGATTGGCTAATATATTTATTGAATAAAAGTTCACTCTAATATATTTATGATGAAACATTTTCAGAAACTGACAAATGTGTAATCGATTACGTAACTGGATCAAAATAATCCAAATCAACATACTAGAGATTAAATCATGAATAAAATAATGAGTTAAATTATAGATTAAACTATAGTTCATAATTTTATTTACATTATCAAACTGTTATGAGATATTGAGGGTGTATGGACTGAACACCCAACCCAGAATAAAATTAGAAACAATATCTAAGATCAAGATTAAGAATAAAAAAGAGAAATGAGATGATAGAAATGAACATACAACAATATAAATGATGAAAATGAAATGAAACAAAGGATTTATGTGGTTTGGAATAGTTTGGTCATAATCCATGAAAATAACACAAACATAATGTTTATTGTTATTAAAATTATTGAATCAAACTATAAAAGAGAAGGTAAAGGAGAGTGAGAACACATATAGAACATAGAAAGTATCCGAGCAAAGAAAAATTTTCACATCAGGAGACAATAGTGTTCCAGAACCCAAAGATGTTAATGTACTCCGTAGGTCTGGATGGGCACATGAACACAACCCCAACACTGGCCAAGAAAAGGAAGAAGGTATAATAAAAAATTGAAGTTGAAAAACAAATATAGACATACAGACTTATGACTACACTATGAACATGAGAAGTAGTTACTATACAATATTAATGGCTTTGTTGAGATTGGTACTTCTTTAAGGCATCATAGTCGAACAAGGCTTGTGGGAGATGATATCTCCATGAGATAGGATCACCAGAATTGGGCATAGTGGGGAGAGCCAATGGAAGTTGGGAGGTTGAAACTTCTATCAAACTTCATCTCTCTGAATAGTTCATAAAGAATACCAAAGTACCACATTCTATGATAATAAAGGTCCATGACCAGTAATAAAGGTGTAGTAGAGATAATGAAAAGGTGTTGAATAAGTTGAATGGACCGACAGCCAAGGCAGATGCATGGATGTTCAATGGAGCACTGAAGGATCGAGAAGGTTAGGTAGATTCAAATGATCAAGATAAATCTGGGACATGCTACCAGTGAGGAATAGGAAGAAGAATGCAGTTATGGATTACCAAGAATTATAAAATCATAAATCCAATAATTTAGAGCCATATGATTTCTCCTCATTAATAGTCGAGAGATCAAAAGGAAGGTAATAAGGATCTTTCTCGTAAAGATTGGCCACCCCAAATCCCAAAGAACACATGGAGGCTGAGCAACACTATAAGAGTAAATGGAGGCCCAAAAACGGATGCCTGGAATATAAAATAATTTTCATAATCATAGAAACATGAATTTTCAATTGAACAAATTGAGAACCATATTTTAATTTGAAAAAAATTTAACAAATATATACCTTTGAAAAAAAATTGAATAACATTTAGACAATGTTACCAAAACCAATCTAAACCCAGGATAATAGTAGTTCATGTACTTTTCTAAACTCCAAATACCTATCTCTACAAAATATTCCCTAAATATGTATAAAAAAGCATGTGTCAGAAGTGAAACATTTTCTACCCATACTACTCATCTAATATTATTATATACTTTGAAAATATTATCAAAAATTGAAATACTAACAAATAACATTAAAATCAAAACAATCCAATAATATATAATTATCTATTTAAGGCTTGATGCACTTTCCAAAATCAAAACAATATGAAAATTACTAAATAAAAATTCTCATCAGTTAAAATATAGTGAAAATAAAGAATCAATAGAGATCAATATAATGCAATAGTAAAAATAGTAGATCTCACATGAACCAAAATCAAGAAGCCGACAGGTGAAACATATCCCCCTAAGTTCGAATGGATTAGATCAGCCCTAACTCACTCTCTCTTATAAATAGGTTCCCCTATAAACACGATTAAGTCCAATTCAAGGATTATATAAGGGATAATTCTTACTATCTATGCCTAATTATAACTAAGGGATTCCAGGAAATAATATACATCTACAACGGTGAACCTAGTGAATTCCACATGACATTGGACCATATAGTCATTATTTTTAATGTAAAGAAAATATATTTTTATATATACTTCCATTCTAATATCAAAATTCTGGTAGTTCTTAAACAAATTCTTCTCTTTTCATTTTTTATTATTTTTATTTGACCTTTAACATGCATTAGTTGAGGATAATATTTTAATCCACTAAAATCATCCTTTAAACCATGTGTTTGAGTTTCATGGGACAAAACAGGTGATTTAACCTCTTCTAAGGTGATAAATTCTCAACCATACATCATAGAGTCTTCTAAATAATTAAAATAATCATAAAGGTAAGTCAACAAGATTATTACATTACATTCATCGATTGTTTTAACATTTAAAATAGCTAATTCAACTAAAAATTTATTAAAATTATTAATATGAACATGAAATGAAGAAACAAGGTTAATTTGAAAAGAATAATGTCTCCTTTTGTATATAAATGACCAAAAAGAGACTTATACAACTGAAAATGGCCATGTTTAATCTATATACCATTGGTAGTAGTCTCATACACAAATAATCATATAACTTTATCTCCTAAGGTTACCAACAACCTACAATCGTCTTTCTCAATAATTTTGTATTTAATATCAATATATGTGGTAGATGATTGTCAATCAGTGGAAAGAATAACTACAAGATTATTAGAACATAATAGAGAGTATGAAAATCCATTATTAATGAGAAGAACCCTGATATTAACTCTTCTATGGTTAACATCACTTTCTTCATTGAAATTTTCAATTTATATCTTAGCATAAGTCATCGTTAACACGAAAATAAGGGGTCGGCTACCAATTTTTATATATTGTGGTGGGTGTATTAACTGAAATACCAACCTATAATAAAAGTAGAAACATTAGCCAATAATGATAATCATAATAAGAAAGATAAGTGTGATGTAAAAAATTAACATAAAATAAATGAAATCTTGACTAATAAATAACACATATGATTGATGTGGTTCAAACAAGTTAGTTCCTACACAATGGATAAGAAATCACTAAAAAGTTAATATTACAACAGACAAAGAAGAAACACAGAAAAGACAAGGTAAAACATAGACACATCGCACACAGAGAAGAAAAACTATCCGATCATAGAGACCTCATCACTCCAGGAGTTAAAAGTGAACCCTGGCATGATGATGGTAACATACTCCCTTGAATTGAAAAAACTCACGCATGTAACCCCAACAATGAAAAATACAAGAAAGAATTTATATTAAATAAATAAGTCCAAAAAAGCATCTATACAAACTTAGGATTACACCAATAAATGAAGAAAAGGGTGTTAGAGTATACCAACATAGCGGAAGAGGCTGGTACATCTTGATGGAATTATTATAGAATGATGCTCACGGTAGGTGGGCTCTCCAGTAGAGGGGATAAGTAGAATAGGGGTAGTAGGGAGTGCCAATGAAGGCAGGGATGCCTCTTCTTCTCTCAAACCTCTTCCCTAATGAATTAAATATGAATATTAACAAAGAACTTCGTGCTAGGATAATCAAGGTATGATTCTATTAATAAAGGTGATCTAGAGTAGAGGCAGAGGCGAGGCTACAGTTTGACATTCCCAATAGGTGAGGTAGACACATGTGTTGTCGACGAAGTGTCTAAGGATTGAAAAGTACTTGTAGGAACAATTGGTTGCATTAAATCCAAGACACATGTCTAGTGAGGAATGGGTAGGCGACAGTGGTTATGGATCATTAGGAATAAGAAAAAAAACAAATTCTTTAGAGTCTCTTGATAACACATCGTCAGTGGTCAGGAATACATGAGAAAGGGAGGTAGGATCAAGCTAGTAAAGTCAGACCACCCCAAATCCCAAATCATGCATGGAGCCCCAACAACACCATATGGCCAAACAGAGACCCACAAATATGGGCTTGTAAACTAAAATAATTTAAAAAATAACAAAAACATGTATTTTCCATGGAAAAGTAGAAAACATTATATTAATTTGAAAAAAAATTAACATAAATAATTTCTGAATAGTTACTGAAAAAGAAATTATGGAAATTAAAATGAACAAAATTATTTCTATCATGTTTTATTTCACAATATATCTCTATCTATGAACTTAATTTAAAATTATAAATGATCTTTGTTTTTATGATTCTTCGACACATATTAATCAAAAAAATAAAACTACCTTCCTTCAAAAATTAAATTCATTATTCAATTCCAAAAATAATTTCATTTATTTTATTTTCATAACCAATGATCCATGATAAGGGACAAGTGAAATACTAGTTTAAATAATTTAACGATTCATGTGATTCTATTTTATTAAAATTAATCTGATCAGTTGCATGAACATCCATATATTCAAGGTGATGATTTTTTTTTGTGTTGGGGGATGCATTATAGGGATTTAACCATTCAATGACTCATGGAGAAATGTATGGATTAGTTTTTTTCTTAGAATTTTATGTATGATTAATCATGTTTAATAATATAAATAGAATAGGTTGTAGAAAAAATACATTAATAAAATAAATCATTCAGTGAATTCTCATAAAGGGAAGCTTATACAAATGATTCTATCAAACCATAATCAAAATAACAATAAAATGCATATTAAGGAGTAATGTATAAACATTAATGTACATATACATGCCAATAATAATCATCTTCCCAATACGATTAAATCAAAAACATTTTGAAACAACATAGTCAAATGTGATAAAAAATCGCTCTGGGATTAATTGGAATAAAAAACCATTTAAGTAAGCTTAGTGAATGGTTTTTACATGTGAACGTGTGGTACCACATTTATAGAAGAAAGAGGGTGATTGCCTTAATATTTATAGAAAATAGGAAGCATTAAAGAGATGTGAAATGTATAAAGATGGAAAGGTTCTAGTTGTGTTATGGTTTGTTGTGTAGAGAAGAGAGGGTCAGCTAGGGAAGTCAGTGAGCTGTTATCAAAGTACTACAGGAGAAGCAATAGAATATAGAAGTGTAGGGGTGGTAAGATATATCCACCAAGTGAGAAAATGATAACGGGGGTCAACCGTTATGGATTCCCAACTATTCATGAATGTAATCAAATTGAGTTGAAAATGATGGTGTTCAAGGATTTTGGGAGAATTGTTGACGACAGTGTGTGATGAGATCCATGAAGAGGGCTATGTATCAAAAATATTATGGGTTATAGAGATAAAATGGTGTGATATGATTCCTACGATTGATGGTGTAACAATATGTCTGATTCATGTGGGTATGTCAAAATTATTTGGGTGTAAAACTCATTCAAGTTATTATGTGAACATTCTTTAGGGTGAGTTGTAAAACATTCTTCGGGTGCTGTAAGATTCATTCCGGTAAAAAAAATTATTCGACTGATTTTTTGGTGTGTTTTTTGACTGCTTGTGCTGTAACATCGAATTCCAACCCAACAGAAACAATAGCTTCATCATGTCGACATAATGTAAAGAAGTCAAAAAAAGGAAACTTGTATTTTACATGATTTTTCCAATTTACCTATGTGCATGGTGGATTGGAATCAATGTTCCAATGTGTAAAATAAAAAAATGAGTAAAAAAATAAAATAAGTAGAAAATAGAAACAAGATAAGGTAAATGAAAATGAGGAAACTATGAAAAGGCTAGGTTCTTGTTTCTCTAGCAATAATGATTAAAAGTATCCAATGATATGACCCACACCAAATACCTTGGAAGAACTAAAAAGGAACAAAACATAACACTAATTTAAACCAAATATAAAAGGGATCAATAACTTAAATAAATTAAATTGTGAACTGAGACACACTTATCAAGGATTGATTTTAACTATATGTCATCAGAAACCCTCTATTTTGTAGGTGTTTTCATCTCCATCAAAAAAAATTCCTTTATCCTCGTCATCGTAATTATGGAATAAGGAATGATATGGAACCCTAGGATCCCATCAGAGCTCCTCACCAAGAATCAAGAAATGACGGTCTCTTATCGTATACTACAACTTCTCCAATGATCCAAAAGGCCATAAAAGTACACTTTCACCATCACACCTCTTGTTCAAAAAATAATCCTCAATGAGGGTCCTCACCACATCCAAAACTAGTAATAGTCCAAAATGGAATTATACTCTCTATAGATCAAGGATTCACAGTGTGGTAATAACGGAGGAGTAGTTGCCTCTCCCCAACGGGGACATGTAGACAATGGAGTGTATCTCCAATGTAACAAACAGAATAATTTGAAAAGAAAACACAGGAAAAACACCAAAATGGATTAAAATGTAGTAGAATCACTCAGATGAATGGGTTAGATACAAGCTATGGGGAATGACATGAATGAGTGAACCAGTGATTGATATGTCTAGCAACCATGCTAGGTTCACCAACTCTACTAGCCCCTTGGATTATTCAAAATTGGTTATTTCACATGTTTATGTGCTGGATTCCTTGGTTTAAGGTGGATAGATATTGGTTGGGGGTTGTTTGTTGCGTTTTGTGAAACATGAAATATACAACCATGGATATAAAATGAGGGCCATGGGAGCTTCAAAATTAATCACTTCTGAGCCAGGAGGGATTTCTTTATATGGAGAGAGCCTTTGATATAACCATGTGTGAGAGAAAGGTAGGTTTGGGTGGGGAACTTTTGTAACATTTTTTCTCTGTGAAATAAATTTTATTGTTTGCTCCATTCATCTCTCTTCATAATCAGTGAATCACAAAAAGTGGTATTAGATCCATTTTCTGAAAAATGGTGGTGAGCAGTAGAGTTTCTATGGTGAAAAAAAAATTCAATTTTTTATATTTTTTTGAATTTAAATTATTAAATTTCTTGTTGAGACAATTCAAATGGTGAAAGTATAATCGAAAATTGATCCAAATTGATCTTCCTAGGCTTGTTCAAAGTTTGGTCAATGATCAGGTGCTGCAATACCCCATTTCCATAGATGAAGGCACTATTCTGGAACCTGCAACATTTCTAGAATGATTTTGGTAGCTTCTCTAGTGTTATAAATCAATGCCAAATCATCTCTATGGAATTGGTCTATCTTTATCTTTGACACTATTTTTGTCATATCTTGATCAATCAATGTCTATTGTCGATAATCCAAGAGTCAATTCCACTATTTTCAACCATTAAGGATTCAAACGTACACTATATTTTTCTATTTTCATCACAAATTTTTACATAATTATACTTTGATGGAGGGGAAATCTATGAGAAGGCTGATCAAGATGACTTCTTCAAACTAAACAGTTTGGAAGTCTCAATAGAGGGGCCACTCACAACATCTACCACCATGTTTTATAGGATACTGGCTCGAATGTACATTGGATGAAGTTGTAAAATTTGTAACATTAAAAGAATTCTTATAAAAATATCTACTTATTGAATTTCTTGATGAATATTTAACTATATAGTGGAATATCTATATTTGAAAACACCAGCAAGTTCCAAATCTTGGTGAATGAATTGGTAGATTTAGGTAAATGCGTCATTGTTCAATGAGGATGATTGAAGGAAGGATGCAGGTTACAACTAGACACATGCTCTCATCCTGGGGAAGTGAGGGAGACAATAAGGAGGTGGTCAAGGGGAAAAAATTAGGTGTCAATGAAACAACATATGAAGGTCCACCTATGGTAGGATATAATTATACAAATTCTACCATTGAGTCATTGAGAGACACATGAATAATAACTGCCAAAGGTTTCTACAAGAAAAGGGAAAAAGTAGTAATCAAAAAAGATGAAATGATAATGGGAATGTGAGCATCACTAGAGATGGTGTGATTTTATACAAATATAAAGAAGAGAAATTATTTTTCACATTGGGCTAATACAAATAATGGGTGGTGGATACTGAATCATCATTCCACATCACTTCATATCCTGAGTATTTCATGACTTATCATGCTGGTGAATTAGGTGCAGTCAAAATAAGGAATACCGGTTCTGTATATATTTTTAGAATGGATGATATCCAATTAAAGATGAACATTGGATACAAAATCACCCAGTAGGATTTTTTAGTTGTTCTAATCCTTCGGCTCAAAATTTTATCAGGAATAAAATTTGACCAACAAGACGATGACATCATCTTAATTAATAGAACATTAATGTTGATGAAAGGATCCATCTTCATCACTAAAGACCACATATATAGTATATTTTCTAACAATCATGTGAAGATATGTATAGATAGACTCAACATGATGGATGTTGAGAAATCATCTTATTTGTTGAATAAGAGACTCAACTACTCGAGTTAAATAGGGTTATCCACCCAAAAAAGAAGAATTATATCATTGTTAACTAGGATGAATCACTTGATCCTTAAAAATACTTATTGTATATGAAGTATCATAGCGGCTCCTTCAATACTGCTTCTTCAAGGAAATCAATGTTAGACGATCTAGTGCACTCTGATGTATGCGAACCCATGGAGATGAATTCACTAGGAGCTAAAAAAATATTTCCTATCCTTTATTCCGAATTCATCTCAAAGGATTGGGTGATCTTTTTATGTATGGATGGATAAGTAATGGACTACTTTAAGATATTCCATGCCATAGTGGTGCGTGAAACTGGAAGGAAGCTAGTGTTTCTTCATTTAGACAATCGTGGAGGGTACACTTTCAGGGAAATTGATGCCTATTGACGGAGTCCAGGAATTTGACCTGAGAGGATGGTCCAAAGCACCCCGCAACAAAATGATGTCACAGAAAGGATGAATAGAACCATCGCGGAGAAGGTTAGAAGTATGATGAATATATCTAATCAACCTAATCCAATCTGTGGAGATGCTTTTTAGGTTTCATGCTACCTCATCCATAGATCACCATCAGTCCTACTAAATTTTGAGACTCCATAATAGTGATAGTATGGTAATCATCCCTCTTAATCTCATTTATTAGTATTTGGATGTTTGTAATTTTCAAATGTGTCTAAATATCCCAGGAGGAAGATATGAGAGATCTACTCCATTCATCTCCCTCAACTTTAGTGGTAAGGAGTTCAGATATGAGCTTTGGGACCTAATGGAGAAGAAGGAGATCAAAATCATAGATGTCATATTACATGATAACAAAAAATCTAGGAAATTAAAAATCATAGAATTCATCAAAGGGAACATATAAAGGAATATATTCATGATCAAATACAAGCACCAGAACCACATTTCAATGATGAGGAGGTGGTGTAAGAATACTCATCAGTAGTGGACTAAGATGTATTGTAATAGGATATTATCCTATGGGACACTCAATCCAATCCAAAAAAAGTTGCAAAACAATCATAGGAGTTGGGTGATGTTGTGCCTCAAAAAAATAACATTTCAGAGGTTCAAAGATAATTATGAGGACGGATTCCATAAAAAAAATATTTATATTTGGAGTACTTATTACGAACTAGTGAGGGGGTCTATAAGGATACTATGAAGCAACAACTAATCCCAAAAAACTCAAGTTGATACATTCAATGGAGGGTGTGATGAAGTCTTTATTGAAAAATAATTCCTAAAATTTAGTGGAACTACACAAAGGTAGGAAGGTAATAATGAGAAAATAGGTGTTTAGGATAAATAAGTGTGGAATAAAAAGGGGGATCAATCACAATGCTCAGTTAGTAGTCAAGGTATTCCTTTAGATTAACGGATTTGAATTTGAAGATATCTCTTCACCTATAAAAAATATGGTTTCAATTCGTGTGATTTTAGGATTGGAAACTTGTATAGACATGAACATTGATCATACAGATTTGAAGAAGGTTTTCATCATGGTGAACTCTCATAGGAGATCTATATGAAGAATCTGAAGGTTTTGAAGTTTCTAGATAAAAAAACTCGTATGACAATTAAATAAGATTTTTATACATTGAAATATGCCTCCAAATGGCGGTACAAGAAATTTGACACAATCATGGTGATTCATGGCTACAAGTGGATGTAGGAGGACCAGTGTGTTTACTTCCAAATATTTTGGGATAATAAAACCATTGTTCTTCAATTTTATGTTGATAACATGTTAATCATTGGGAAGTATGAAGTGAATATCTTCTACATGAACAAGGATATATAAAAGCATTTTAAGATGAAATATTTGGATGAATCTCAATATATTTTGCGAATTTAGATCATTTAAGATAGAAAGAGGATGTTGTTATGGATATTTATAATGGATGTATGTTGAACGTGTTCTGAAAAGATTCAATATGGACAGAGAAAAACTAGTGAGCATTCCTCTTCCCATTCATATGAAGTTGAGAAAGAGTTCATGTCCATCATCCAAGGAAAAAATCATGGATTTGGAGATGATTCCATACTCCTTGGTATATGGAAGCCTGATGTATGCTAGGGTGAGTCTGAGATTGGAATTTAGCAATGTAGTGTTGATCATGAGCCGATTTCTCTCCAATCCTTGGAATCATCATTTGAATGTAGTAAAATGAATTCTAAGGTATCTTAAAGGAACATCAAATCTATTTTTATGATACATGGGAGCTAAAACTCTCTTCAAGGGATATAAAGACGCAGATATGGATGAATAACTTGATAGATAGAAGTCTACATTAGGATACATCTATACATTTGAAGAAGGAGCTGTATCATGGACGTTAATGTTTCATGTGTTCATTACTTTATCCATAACCGAATTTGAGTACATTGATACTTCAAAATATGGGAAGGAGATATTGTATCTATATCATTTTCTCTAGGAGCTCAGATTACACTAGAAAGAGTACAATGTTTTTGGTGATAGTCAAAGTTCATAAGACATGAGCAGGAACTCCATGTATCATTATTGGAAAAAAAAATTCGACATTCACAATCATTAGACATGAAAAGTGATGGATCAAAAGATACTGTGACTTGTGAATATGCAAACAATGGAGAATCCAACATATATTTTAAAAAATTATTTTTCTTTGGAGAAGCTAGACCTTTTCAGATGCTCTAATGGATTTTAGATGGCGGGGTAGAATTGATGG
Organism: Viscum album; assembly: GCA_963277665.1. NCBI lineage: Eukaryota > Viridiplantae > Streptophyta > Magnoliopsida > Santalales > Viscaceae > Viscum > Viscum album. The sequence continues at coordinate 1,643,235,853 of OY728165.1, forward strand.
AGTTATATATCTACAATGGTAGGTTCACCAACCACACACTCCCCTAGGATTCTTGAATATTGGATGTTTAGCATTCTAAATGTAGAGGCTTCCATTGTTGAAGGTGGGTGAAGATTGATGGGGGTTTGTTCGGGAGTTGTGTTAAACTTGACACCTTCCACCATGAAAAAATGGTGGCCATGGGAGCTTCAATCATTCATAAGTTACGAGCTAGGAGGGATTTTTTATGGAGAATGATCCTTTGATAGATCCATGTGTGAGAGAATGGGAGGTGTGGAAGAGGGTCTTTTGTAACATTTTTCTTTCTCAAATAAAGTATTTTTTCTCAATTCATCTCTCCTCATGATCAATGAATCAAAAAAAATTATAGAGGGATATCGATAGAGTAAAGACACGAGCCGAGAAGTAAATAAACAGGAATACCAACATAAAAAGGTTGCAGTTCAACATTTAATAAATCAAGCAGTTATATCAAATAAAATGTTTATAATATCACGGAAAGAATTTAAATCAATTTCATAAATGAGTAAATTTTTATTTAGAAATCATTATTTATTTTATTTATAAATATCCGCCTTCAAAATTAAATAAACAAGCCTAAAATCTAATGACCCTCTTATCAGGTCTCATTGATTCAAGAATAAAAGAAATCATAACAATTACCCTCTATGTGAATCATTATGACACACATATGCTCGAACAATAAAATATAATTCTAACAGATAAAACATGATCAAAACAACATCTTAAACTATGAAACATCATTAACCTAACTCATACCTTCACATACTTGAAATTCCATTCATATACATGCAATCCAGATGCACTCATATTATTAGAGGTCCGACCATCTCTCTTGTGATGGAAATTCACCTAAAAATATTGAAATATCCAATTCTTCACACATAAAAATATGTGAAAATAGCACTAAAGTGTATAAACAATCTCAATACATGGAACAATTGAAATGATGACAACAACAAAAAACGAAACCACCATAGAATGAAATCCCTCAAAAACTAGAAAAACTATGTCAATATTTCTTAGAGCATCTAGAACACCTAGAAAACCACCTTGAATCCACAAAGGACCATCCATCATCATGGATTCTCTTGGAGCTCAATACAACCAAAACACCCCAGAAAATACTCTAAAACCGAACTAATCTGGGTACAACTTGTAACCTTCTTCTAGAAAAGGGTATAACCCAAATCCACACTAAGTCCCAATTAGAATCCAAAAAGAATCCATAATGAGTCTAATTTAGACACATCTCCACATAAGGAGAACACTCTCCTTAAATTACACATCATTAAAACAAAAAACTATCAGAAAGTGGGTACCCTAAATAATAACACCAAGGGATCAATGTCATCTCAAACCTAAAGGTGGAAAAGGAAGAGAACACCTAGGAAACACCTCCCTAGATTTCACGATACTGTTACCAGGCCAACACGTATATAGGATATTGAGACCCTAAAATCAAAATGAGGAATAAAAGGGAGAAAGAACAAGATTACATGTGTATATCAACAAAAAATAAATCAAAGATGGTATCCTTAAATGAATAAATCCATGTTCATCAAAGTAACATAAAATCAAGTTATAAAAAAGATAAACAATTGAATAACAAACATTGATTTTTTATGCAAAAATATTTCATTGTTGGAAATGATAACAATTTTTGAGGGTTAGATTCCATGGTTTTCCCCATTAAATGTCCCAAAGAGTTATGTATTAATTAATTGTATTTCTCAAAACATCAAACATGATTAAAAATGTTTAGTATTCTAAACCGAACAAGAAATTGTAACAATACATGAATAAAATAAATCTTTTAGTGAATTATTTTAAACGAAATCTTACACAACAAATTTCATCAAACAAGAATCAAAAGAACATGAGAATACATATTCAAGTGTAGTGTATAAATATTTACAAAAACTCAACATGCTAAGGAAATGAAACTACACAATTCGATTAAATAAAAACAAGTTCGATAAAAAAGAGTAAAATGATTGAAAACAACAACATCTACAAGTTGACATAAAGTAGTAAAAAACTAAAAAAGAACAAATTTTTTTTACATTATTCAGTCAATTGATCTATTTTCATGAGGAAGGGGCACCAAGTATCCACTATAAAAAATAAATTATTGTAAACCAAACAAAATACGTTGAAAATAGAAACAAGAGAAAGAGAAGGCGCATAAATAAACTATTTTAGGGTGGGGTTATTCTTTCTCCATGACTCACGATGAAATCAATATGGTTCAGAAAACTTCCCATTTAATGTAAATTAAAAAAATTGGAAAATAGCATTTTTGGGAAACTAATTTTAAAAGTATCAAAGAAAGTTGGGTGTAATTTTTAGAAGGATGGGCACTCTATGGGAGTGAATTTTATTTCAAAAAAAGTAAATATGGAACTCTATATGAAAAACAAATTTTTCAAAAAAAACATTCTTCGAAAAGATCATTCTCGAAAAAAGTGTTCCTAAGAAATGTTTTCAAGTAAGCGCTCTCCTAAATAGAACCTTCATTAGAGTATTTTTATAGAAGGTTCTCTATGAGAGAGTGACATTCTTATAAGTTTTAAAAAATGTTTTTGTATATATATATATACAAATTATTAATTTCATAATAAATTTACAATGATAACATTATTGTTAATAATTATATTTTTTATATTAAAAATTTAGTTAAACTTTATTTTTAATTATATTATTAACTAATTTATTATTTCTAAGAGATATGGATGGACCCAAGGATGTTTTTAACTAATTTATTACTTACATTAATAATCATCTGATTTATATCATTATTCATAATTATTATTGTAATTATTATTAATTTTTAGTAATATATTTAATATTTTTATCATGTATTTCAAAACATTTAATAATCATAATAATAACATAATAAATAATAATTATTATAAATGTAATTAATAAAATGATACTTATTAATAATTAAGCCCATAATTTTTTTAATGTATAAATGTTAATTTTTTCAACAGTAATGTTTTTTCATAATTTTTTTTTCTATTTATTATATTTTTCAAATTTTCTATTTTCAATTATTTTTTATAGTTTTAATCAAGGAAAAAAATTATATTTAGATTTTATTTATACTTTACAATTTATACACTTTAAAATTCACTTATTTAAAATATTATAATGTTTCAAGTAGGTGATTTTGAAAGCTTATATATTAAAATGCATAAAAAAAATATAAATTAAATTTGAAGAAGTGACCAAAAATATAAAAAATAATTGAAAATAAAAATAATTACATAAATAATTAATGAAAAAATGATTTCAATGATACAAAACATTTTTCTTTCAAAATATAAAATGTACACATAATGTTTTTTTCATATAGCATTTTTTGTGAAATTTAAAATTTTATTTTTATTATTTTTTTGGCAATCCATTAATTGAACATTAATATTTATTTTTATAATGCCTTGATAAATATAATTCAGATATAATTTATTCCATAATTTATTTTCATATATTTTTCAAAGTGTAAATGTTATGGTTTTAATCAATAATGTTTGTGTCATGTAAATTAATTTTTTTTATTATATTTAGGAAATAATTTTTATTTTCAAAAAATAATTATATTCTTATGCGATGTTTTATGTTTCAATAATATTATACATATAGTTTATACTTTATAGGCATCAAAAGATACCTACTTGAAACATAATAAGTTTGTTCGGTTTAAATTGAGAAGAGTTAAATGGTTATCAAAAATAAAGTTTAAGTACAGCTAAAATGATATTTAAAATGAAGGTTAAAACATAAAAAATAATTAAAAACGAAAAAAAATCAAAATAATAAAATAGACAATAATATTGATGATACAAAATAATTTTGATTCAAAATATAACATTTTGAATTTAAAATAATGAGAGAACTCTAAAAGATTACAAAATATAAATTATAATTACGTTTCTATTGAAACTTATGAAATACACTTAAAACATATAAAATAACTAAAAATAAAAGTAATTTCATAAAAATTATAAATATAAAATATTAGGTAATAATAATAATATATGAATTAATAATAAGAATATATTTTAATAAAAAAATATTTTCTCATTATTAATACCACAAATTATAATTCATATGTATTATATTACTAATATTAAAGTCGTAATTATTTATATTATGTTAAGAAAATTTTCAGAAATGAAATGTTAAAATAAGAAATTTTTGATTTAAAAAGGAAATATTATAAATAAATTTTATAATCTATTAATATTAAAATTATAATATATATTATTATATATTTCATTATAATCTATATTTCATTGTAAATGATTTCACAGAAATCTAAGATCATTTGGCCAGTTTTCACTCCGTGATGTAAGTTTTTAATGACTGTCATTTTCTATGAACTGCTTATTTTTTCAGTTCCAGTACATCACATGTCAGATGGACATGCCATCTCCTCACACAAGTCTAATATATAAATATATATATATATATTTGTGTGTGTGTGTTTGTTTGTGTTATCATTTATTAATAATAATATATCTAAGAATAATATTAACATAATATATTAACATTTCTAAACTAATAAATATTAACATATGTTATAATGAGAAATATTATTAGATATTCCATTATAATATTTATAAATATATATTTGTATAAAAATGTTAATATATAATTTTTATATTATTATATATATAATATTATTAATAATTGACAAAAAACACACACATTCTAATAAATATATATATACATATATATGATGTGTACAAGGAGATGGAACGTCAATCCGACATGCGATGTGCTGTAACTGGCTAACTAAGGTGTTCTTAGAAAATAAAGGTCATTTAAGACATGTTCTATGGATTGAAAAATTGATAAATGACAATAATTACTATTGGACAACAACCATATATTTATTTTTAAAATATAGCAACTGAAAACACTTCACACAAAGGTGTTGTTTGTCTGAGATGACTGAAGACATAGTTTTAGTAATTTAAAATGCTAAAATATGAATTTGATGGTCCAAATCATAGAAAAATATCTCTAATTTATGTGATATATTTTTATAGCTATCATAGAATTATATTTTACATGTTCATGTAGATGACACATCAATGTTACATATAATGTTCTCAAAATTACTAAAGAAAGAGTTCTTAATGAATGATAATCCATAGATTCTTTTTTAAAATAATAAAGTGCAGCAATGATTATTGAATAATATTTCATGATGGTTCAGACCATGGGTTGTGTCCTATGGTACAAAAATTTATTTAAAATAAAGAAAATGAAAGGTATAAGTGGAGATATAAAAAGTGAATCTAGTGACATTATAAATTCATAAAGGGTAAAGAAGACATCATACCATAAATAGAAAGGAACTCATCTTTTTTATCAGACACTGCCCCAAACTCTCGGATGAATACTTACCTTATAGGACTTTGGTTATTTACATAACTTATAATCCACATCTTTCATTACATGATGTTTTTTGGGATCCACATGGGGTTGAGAATCCTATCCTCCACCTTGATATGGGCCCTCTAGTCCAACAGGGTTTCCAAATTCCTCCTAATAAACCTCTCTTCTCAGAGACCTATTATGTGTGTCAAGAAAACAAAAAAAATTATTACTAAATTCTGGAAGGGTGACCACAGTGCAATGGATATCAATTACAGACTCTTTCAACCTATCAGCATCACCCACAGTAGAGGATCTCTCCACCCCTCTTCCCATGGACTTCTTCGAAGAAGCACCAACATTAAAATTGTACCCATCCAAATCTATATTACCTTTATACATGCCTTTTGTATATGTATTTGATTTACACATCAAGGAATCCCTAAATGAGAATGACTCTCCTTTTTTTAGTTTCTGTTGTGACGACGAACCATAATCAGTCTATTCTCTTACATTCTCATCAGATCAATTTCTGCCTGAATCTCCAATTGAAGTGGATTATGGTCATCCTCGTTAATGAATTTAATGGAAACCTCCCATATATTATCCGAATTACTAGGTTTTTTACTCAGAAAAATAATTTCCTCTAGTCTAGGGTCCTGCATATCCAACAAAACATATTGATCCAAACATTTGTCCAACCTCTTATATTCCAATCCTATATTGAAATCAAACCCAAAAACTTATGCATCAAAATGATTCTCTTCCAAACTAGGTTGAGTCCCACTATAATAGACAATTAATTTCCTCATAACCTATGGAAAGTTTTCAATAATCCTAAGGGACAATTTAGGTCCCTTATTCTTATAGAAATTAGAGGATTCATGCATTTTTTAAGAGCAAACTGAGTAGAACAAATTCCTTCTGCACTTCACATTTGATTGTCCAATAGAGTGAAAATTCTAGAATAATAGTTGATGATTTTCATTGAAAATATTCAGATTCAAAACATTATCATCAATATATAACATTACCCAATCAATTAAAGAAGAATTAGATCCATATAAATAATAACACATGCAAAAAAACCATATTGAGTTTCCTCATGAGCCTTATCCATCTTGATCAGTATACCTATAACAGAGGTTATGTCAAACATAATATTTAAGTATTATTCAATAATATATTTTTTATACATAATTTCAATTTTTATGTCAATGAAATGTATAAGTAATAAATCATTGATGTTTATGTGTATGTAAGTGTCCTCCAATCCCTCACCTCATCTCTCTGATAGTATTCCCATATCGATTAGTCTATTCAGTTGGTTTTGAAGTTTTCTTAGCTATAGGTCTATGTGTGAGGTCCTCATATATAGTTTAAGGTGAAATGTCCTTAGAAGTGGGTCTAGTAGGAAAACTAAAACTATTCTCCCATCCACTCTAGTGTTTTACAAGAATCTAGAATCTAGCTATATCAGGGAGAAGAAAATCAAGGGGTGGAAACCCCCCAATCGGATCCCCAATATGGGGAACATGGAATTACATGAGTTTCATATGGAATAGGGGTCACAATATAAAAATCAGTGACATATCCCATGACCCACTCCAAATAATGGTGTGTAGGGAATGTCTTGAATGAAACCATGTAAGATGAGGAAGGTCCAGTTCGTGGTGTGTAGTGGTTCCCCACTCTAAAAAACGGTGTATGTGGAATATCTTGGATGGAACCATGTATGATGAGGAAGGTGTAGTAAGTGGTTCTGTAGTTGTATCTGAGGATTTAATAGAAGTGGAAGGATAAAAATGATGTTGTCATGAAGGTTGGTGCTCATCAATGTTTGTTGGATCGATCCCAGCCTGAGGTGGAATGGACTGATGGTGAGGAAAACACTCTGAATGAAGTGCGATGCTCTTAGAACTATGTAACACACTTGTCATTTACTGAATAATTAAACCCAACTCATTAACTTTGAATGAATCTTGTGTCTCGGGAGTGATCATATAATGTACCTGATCTACCTCATCACCATAAAATAATTAATTAAGATATTAAAAAAATTAATAATAAATAATCAATAATTTTGATAAAATTAAATTAACAAGGTATAATATGACACAAAAAGTTGAGTGATAAATCTTCTGATCACTCAAAAATATCAACAAATGAACACAATTTAGGGGCCAAAAGGAAGACATTCTCTAACTTTTCTAGTGATGAAATACTGGTCCCGTGGAACCCCCATAGATATGTATGGATCATTTATAATATGTCGAACTTGATTCTATTTTCCACTAAGTCAAATAATTCACACTTATGCAACCTATCTCGGTGGCCCCAGAAAGGGTTTTTGATATCAAAAATGACTCATGACCCTATTATGTTAGTTCCACTTAACAATATGAAAATGGATCAATAGAACCACATCAGTAAAATGATGAAATCTCATCAAAATATAATCTAGAAGATTTCCCATAATATTATCTATATATGGAATCCAAAATATCTATATATAGAGAAATAAAATTGATCAATCATTAAATAGACAACTCAAAATTATAACAATAGTGATTTGTGCATACCTCATCAATTGATATACAATTGAACAATATATGGTAATATGAAATGGAATGTGCATGGATATATAAATATTTGTTCAAGTGTCTCCATATATTAATACAAAGAAAAAAAACTTCTGAAATTATATAATCAGTATATGATATTAGAACAAAAGTGTTCATTAAAATTTTAATGTACCTTCGGGTAAAAATAACCAAACACAATGCATCAAATAGTAAATATGAGACAAATCAATGTGATGGTGTGGGTAATCATAACCATGCCCACACCTATAATAACAAATAATAATCGCATGTCTCTTTATCCTCAATGAGTGATTCCCTCCACAACTCTCTATACAGATGTTCCATACTCGTTGAACCCAAACTATACCACTCGACGTGCTCAAAATCACCATGTATAGGTTAGTTCATTAGATGTATATAGGATCGAAAGTGGTCTAGAAATAAAAAACCTCCAATAAATTTCAAAATGGATGCTCATTTATATCTCTAAAATGTCAACTCATCTGTATCTAGATCAATGGGGCTGAAAGGGGTTCCCAACTGGGGCATCTGTAAGATACCACTTTTAAGGTTTCCAAGCACATATGGTAATGGTATGCAAAAATATCTATGAAAAATTTAATCCAAAGCATGTATCTTTAGAAAGTAAAAACATCCCCATCGACATGAAGACCCAATATTGTGGAGACATCCTGTAATGTAATTGTTATATTCTCCTTATGAATATGAAGTGTATGCATCTCTGACCTCCATCACTCAACCAATGTAGAAATTCATAAACCATCAATGGTAATATTCCCACATATTTTCAACACATAGAACCTGGAGTGATTCAAAAATGGTATGATATCCTTTAGTGGTCCCTCATGGTGAAAGTGATGGTCCATACAAACTTTTAGTTTCTTATCTCCACCATTAAACCATAAATGATGTGATATGTGCTAACTCTATGTTGTGTGAAGAGATGGATCATTGGGGCCAAGATGTAGCTGTGTGAATGTCGTCTTTGTAAATAGAAAAATAAATGATGAACATATAAATATTTTAAATAATATATATCTTTTAGTGGAATAAAAATTAAGATAATTACATTTTTAATAAAATAAATATTTATAAATGGAAAGTAACGAAATTAAAATAATCAATCCATAGTACAAAATATTATATAGGGAATGGTGATGAACCCTACGTGCTATCATTTTGTGGACAATACCTACAACTGTTTCCCTCTTCTATACACCATCCACATCATTAATGTATCCCTTTTTTCTAAGGGAAATATATTTCATTTCTCATACGTATATATTTTAGATGACCTTTTCCATGAAACCTTGATTAATTTAGAATATAAATTGGATGTTGAAAATGGAAATTTAATATTTATACATCTCAAATTGGACTCTACTATGTGCTGCAGAAATTAGGTAATGTGACGAGTTTATAAAATGGATTGAAAAAACTCTATCTTGAGAAGTGAATATGAGAACATGTTTCAAGTACAGGTGAGAAAGTAGTATTTTGTTCTTGTATGTTACCACATTCACTGGTGTAGTTCTTGAGAAAAATAATCATCGCCCAAATAGAAACATTGATCATCGGAACCTGAACCTCTTCACCTTCAACCCACCTTCCCATCTAGTGAAAATCATGCACCTAGTATGAAATTTCAAGAGTTTGATTAACCTCAAGCTCTATTATAAACGTTTTTGAGTATCGATGACCATAGAGTAGTTCTTTCTCGATATCTTCTGATACATCAACAAAGTATTTTACACATAAATAAAATATCTATGAAAAATAATTTTGATTTAAAATTTTCTAACCCCCTTGAATATGTCATTAATTCATCCAAAAATATTTGTAGTCATGTTCTCATATCTCTTCCCTTAATCAAATGTCAATGGCCATTTCTACTTTGGGATGTGCATCATGTACTTATATAAATAATCCTTAATTCTACTTATTTCATATAGTATTTGAAGGAAAACATGTTTTCTTGGTTTGAATTTTATAAATCCATGTACGAAACATTTTAAAAAGTGTTCATTGATATAAAATAAATATATGTACCCAATGTGTAGAAAATGTGATCCAATACCTAATTTTATGATTTCTTATTTCAAATTGTCATCTTGAATTTTTTTACTTAGACTACTAGAAATATATCTCATGTAGTAATAATGATAGGCATGGGGGTATTCAACCAAAATCATCGATATTCACTACTTCTTTGATAGCATGGAAGTGACCTGAAATAAGGCATATCCCATGATTATCATTGACATTAAAATGTAGAAAATACAAAATCCAACTCCACAATTCAAGATCCTTATTCTCTAACATTGAAAATTCCACTAGAATGGGACATCAATTTCTATCCCGAGTGAACGAAGTCAAGGGAAATCCATTACACATTCAATATAGTAATGTAATTACAACTTGTATAAATTGTTTTCAATGAGGGAATGATGGGATGAATGGAAGGAATGCCTGTATTATCCAATTAAATTGAAATTTATTTGCAGATATGTGATTTTCACCACATGATCCACTATTTCAAATTTATAAATAGCTTGTCCAGTTTGAAAAAATCACTCAATTCAATGAGTAAACACCTGAAATTTCATTTCCCAATCACCATAAACCATATCAACATCTTTATCCATTGCAATACATGCCTTCTTGTATGATATTTTAAATCAATACTCACTCTCCATGTGTTCCTATATTAACTCGATACAAAAATCCTAATTAACTCAGATCATACCAATAATAATAGATAATATGAATGTTGAGTTGAGGTGTCTATGATATTGATTCACAATTTTATTCAAATTAGTAGGCAGTGTTTATTATTTTTAAATTTTTTACAAGTTTAATTTATGACTAGGGTGTATCACAAATTCATATTTCATGTGTCCCCAAACTTTTGACATTTTATAGAAAATTTTGATCTCATAGACTCATTAGTGAGATAACTATAATATATCTTCCCACAATAATGTGAATAACTATTTATAATTCCTATTTTCTCACAAATTTTCTTCAAAAAAAAATTCATCATTCATCCTTCCAGATTATGTTTTATAGAAAATACATGGGAACTTGGTTATTGATGTCACAACATCCCAATCAAAATCAGGAACCACTTGTGTAATATAATGTGAGGTTTTCACTGGTCATTCATGTTGTATTTTAGGATCATTGGTTTGCATCATCTCATATTCTCTATCATATACTTCATGATATTTCAAATGATCATTGTAGGCATTATTAATTACCCCATATATGGATCACCTATGAAAATAGATGTTGTAGGAATTCCTTAATATACTATCATCTAAAATAAATTCTCTTCTCTATATGTATTTTCATCACCTGATCCACCATGAACAACTGCCTCATATGTAAACATATACCCCTTAGTAAATCTAGCATTGTTTGATATGTTTTGTTTGATTTGAGTTATATATTAATCTGTACTTACATAAATTTACAACTCCTGCACACTAAGCCTTACAGGATCTTGATATGTATTATATGAAATCCTCAAATCTTTATCATCAACTATATTATGATGTATGTAATATAGAATATACTGAGTTCGATGAATTTAATAAACAATTGATGATATACACTGATTACAGGTAATCATCAATAAATCATGAATTTTACTATTAATTGTGTTAATCCTATCGCATCTTGAAAGATTTATTAATCATCAAGGACAAACATTATATGATATCCCATTCTAAACATTTATTATTTCACCTCCATTTTATACTAATGCATGAAATTGTTTGTACATATTTCTAAAATTGTTGATTTAAATTAAAATTTAGGTTCAATATATAGATTGAAATTTATTAAGTTAAATATAAAACTATCAAACATTAATTATTATTATTTCAATTTTAAATCCACTAATCTGTATAGAAGAGATGAATCCAACAACGACAATGGGAAGTAGTGATACAATAGAAAACAATGTAATAATATATTAAATGAAAAGAAATAATACATTAATATATTACTTACAATGAAAAAATATATTATTTATAATGTAACAATATATATATCTTTATTTTATATAATATAATAATACACACACACACACATATATACTATATAATTCAATAACTAACAAAATAATGTTGCTTATAAATAAACAAATGACTATGTAATATTTAAATTCAATTTCAAATTCAATTTTCTTTTTAAAAATAATTAATTTATTATCAAATATCAAATTGACTTATTTGATATAATTATTTTATTGAAATAAAATAATTAAAAAATAGTTAATTTACATAACATAAAATATTTTATTATTATCAACTTCATATTTTACATATATTATATAAAACAAAATAATATATTATTTAAAAAATTTATAATAAATTGAAAAATAATATTTTTCCTACAATGAAATAATACACACACACACATATATATTATAATACAATGATATATTAATAATATATTATTTAAAATTAACTAATATATTAATATATATACAAATACCTATTTTATATAATGTAGTAACACAGAAACAATAATACAATGAAATAATTAACAAATCAAATTTACTTATATCCAATGCAGTGAATACCATGAGTTTTATCCCATGGTCCCAAACTTTATTAAAAAAACATAATTAAAAATAACGAGCTATGGGCACAAAAATTACCCAAAAACACAAAAGTGACCAACAAGAGTCCCAAAAAATGAGACTTGAGGACACCCATTAATTCATGACCCAAAGGGCCGCAAATCCAGACAATAACACCACATAAGAAACACCCAAAGGCTGAGAACAACCCTCCCTAGAATTTTCTGACTCTTACCGACTGCAACAACCTCACGCACCTGACCACAATGACAAGGTTGGCCGACATACTCCACCTGAGGCCATCAGTCCAAAATGTTCATTTGAGGACATCGTTGTGACCTTCAACGTCACCACTCACACCAATGTGGTCATCCACATTGATCATCACTGGAGGTGTCATTTATCTCATCATCAGCAGTAGTTTTACACCATCAACATCCCATAACACCAACAACTTTTCATCCCTAAGAATATCAAAACTAATGCGGTCCCATAACACCACAGATCATCCCACAGCCCCAAATAATAGAACCCATATGTCACCCAAAGACTAGACTAATGAAAAAAAATACATCCCAAAAGAAAGGCCCAATGACCTAAATGCATGTCGAGGTCCCAAATTGAGCACCAACATCGACCCATATGTTTCCAAGGAAACAACCAGCTACCATCTTGGAAAAACACCATGCCTCAAAATTACCCCCCATTAAAATCAAAGACTGCCTTTAAATCTAGCCATGAAAGCCTGTATCAAGTTCTGAATCCAAGGTCCTCACCTAATCTCTTCCTGAGGTCACTCCCCATCTGAATATTTATAAATAAAAAAATTATTAATTAATATTTTAATTAAATTTCAAGTTAATTTTTTAAATATTTAATATATTATCAAAAATCAAAGATGATTTATTTGATATATTGTTTTTCTTAATTTTAATTAATTAAAAAAATATTTAGTTAACATAAAATGTTATCTTATTATTAACTTACTAATCAATATATGTTTTTCCAGACTATCCCTTCACGGAAAAAAATATATGAATATAAATTCTCATATACAATATTTATGGATTTTGTTTTCAAATTATTATTTTTTATGTATAAATATGACAATATATTAACTAAACCAAATTAAAACATAAAACATAAAAATATTACACATTTTTAATCAAAAATATAATATTTCATAAAATCCTAATATATAATTGAAAATAAATAAAGCCACCCATAAAAAACAATGAATATAATATCTAAATTACAATAAATATTAAATGTAATAAAATGATAAATTTAAAAAGAAATCAATTATCTATATTCTTCGAAATCTGGAGGCGCTTTACTGGTGGCCTTTATGGAAGGATTTTGCGGAGGAGGTGCTTCTGGAAAAGAGACAAGAGATCGTGAAAAAAAAATTCATGAACTACAAGCGGTGCATTGAAAATTATGGTGGGATTCCTGAATGGTTAAAATAGAGGGATTACTATAACCTTCAACCGGTAAATGAATCATGATAAATTTTAATTGTTTATAGATTAAGGTTTCATGGTGGTCTCGAAACTGGACAAACCATTGAGGAGATGGATTTGAAAAAAAAGATCTATGATTTTTTGGAGAAGATTCATGGAACATGATAAGAATTATGGGTGAAAATTCATGAAATAGGGGGCCCAATCATGGGTTATTCGATAGAGAAGTTTTGGTATGGGAGAAGATATTTTATTTTATATCTACTGGAAGGAACTTAATTGATTGTGTCTTCTTTGTGAGACTATAGATGATGTCTCTTTCTTGAGAAGAACCTACCTCTGATTTCGTTCATAGAAGTCACTTTCTAAGATAGTTACATCTTCAAATTATCTCTTCATAAAGTGATTTCCTAACATTGTCTTCCACTAAACTGAATTTCCTATGGTGAATCGAGAATATGTTTACCCATTAATACATTTTTCATAATTTTTTTAGAAAAATTAATTATATTTGGAAATTTAAAAAAAAGATATATGAGAGAACTTAGAAAAATTAGAAATACACACAACAAAACACATAAGTAAACCACCAAAGTAAAGGGATAAAGGACCAAAATAAAAGAAATAGATTAATGATATGGGGATCAGTCGCACCTATATGTCATCGGATACCCTCCATGTTTTTGGTGATGGTCATCACCATCAAGAAAAATTCCCTCCATCATCATCAATCTGGTAATTTCAAAAGGAACGATAGGGAACCCCTTGAGATTTTTGGAGATCCTCACCAAGCAATAAGTAACAAAGATCTCTACTCTTATACCTCTACTTTTTTTACAGCAGATCTGATGTCCCATAAAGGAAACCTCCATCTAGGCATCACCCACTCACCAAAGTCAACCGAATGAGGTTCCCCACTATCCCCAAAACCAATTCTTCTTCAAAATAAAATGACAAAATCTACATATCAAGGAGTCACTTGGTGGTAATGATGGAGGAGCAACTAGTTCATCTCAAGGAGAACACACAGACGGTAGAGGCCGACCCCCTGTAACAAATAGAGCATCTCAATGAGAAAACCCTAGCAAAACACTAAATGGGGCAAAATATCATGGTATTATTACATGAATGAATGACTCAAATACAAGCCATAAGGGAAGGAATGAATGTGGAAGTGGTAATGGGTCACCAACATGGTCAATCTGTGGCTTGATCAGAAAACAAATATGCATTCTAGAAGAAAAAAAATAAAAGTTTATTGTTTATCAAATCATTTATTTATATCAAAAAGATTAAATTAATTTCATGCTAAAAAATTAAATCAATTACATAACCGAATATAAATTAATTTGAAAAACCATAATGAATAAAATTTAAATTGTACAAATAATACTGTTATTAATTTAATTATTTAAATAAAATCAAATAAAAAGGTTGATTTTGTATATTAGTTTGAATAACACATTTCCATTGGAACACCAAAATCACACTCATTTGTAGAGAAAATAAAATATGTAATATAGGGAAATGGAAACTTAAAAAAAAAAGAAAAACAGATTGATTTACATATAATATAATACCTCTTAAAAATGTAACTATAACCATCTACATAGGTTGACAATGATAGCACAATGAAAATTATTTCACTTTCAACATATGAATCTTGAACATATAACAATCCTCATAAACCACTACATGGTTTCTACTTGTAGAAAAAATGAAACTCCAATGGCATTCCAATATTTAAAAAATCTATTCTTCATCTCATGCTCCCACTCTTCCAAGATTGATAATAATTATTCAATTTTAAATATAAAAATATGGAGTCCAGTTGTATAATTATTTCTGTAGTTTATGTTGTACGTGAGATATTTTGGTAACCAAATGTTTATCTTCAACCACCAATAAAAAAAATAGATACTTTAAAAATAAAATATTAAAAAAAACATTGTTTATGACATCCATAAACATTTAACACAATTTTATAAATTACTACTCAATATTAGGAGATTATAATGTGACTACTTATATACATAACTATTAAATTTGTTATATTATCAATATCATGTTTGATAATTAATATTTGAACTTTTCCACCAATTCAAATCATTAAAGTCTCTATGACTGGATGAGAAATAAAGGAAGAAAAATTACCTAAAAACCAATTAAAAATCATAATGGAATTCCCATGTAAAACTATATGATCTCAATCCTCCATTATCATGTACTGTATTATTGTCTTTCTTAAATGGTTGATCTGCACCATAATTTTTTTATAGTGGAGGACCATATAGATGAGAATTTTCAATGAATATTTTTATAGTAAAACCTTGAATATATGGCTTCATTGTGTTTATTCCATAAAAGTTTTAATCTAATAACATAAAAGGTCTCAAGAAACATTGATTTCATATGATTTCTATACTTTTTCTTGAAAATTGGTTCTTAGATAAATCTAGAGATTCAAGATATTTCATGGAACCAATTTTCACATGTATAATTACATAAAAAATTTTCTCTAATAAATTTAATCCATCCAATTATTGAAGGTTAGTCAACTCCATTGGGATCTATTTGGATAATTTATTACATAATAGGCCAATAGTTTTTTTATCCAAAATAAATCACTATATTCATTTTCATTTCATTTTATAACAAATGTGCATTCTCCATTGATGAATTTGTTACCCACATTCTAGTCTCATGAAATATTTTAAATAAATTTATGATAGTTTAAATGAGTCCATTGTTTTCCAAGTCTATTATGTGAAGATAAATTAAATCACACCACTCTTTAGGAATAATTCCATGAATCATGATCGACTAAGGGAGAATAATTCTAAGGGTGATAAGAATTTTAACTTTGGATCAAACTATATTTCTAGAAATATTATTCTCACTTTGATATAGAACGAAAATTTAACTCCAACTGTCCAAAAAATGTGATATGTTTTTAGAGAATAAAAAATTATGTAAGCACAATTCAATGATCTCAATAAGATAATTCATGGATTATGGTTGCTCTCCTATAAAATTATTGCTTCCAATAAATACCCATTCAAAATCATTCAAATATATCGAGGGATTTGTAATTTCACTACATAAATTAAAATTTTTATAAATCAAAAGATAATTGACTTTTAATTTTTCTTATTCAGTATAAAATAGATAAAAATGACCCCTTCAAAAAAAGTTTTGTAGAGGCTAGGAATGGTTATATTTGATGTTATATAAGGAAGTAAAATATTTATACTATAGGAATAAAGGTAGATATCATTTACAAAAAATGAATATGGAAGATTTTATGGTATTTATTTTTAATATAGATCATGTATGAAATGATATGGTATATTTTAAATCAATTTGTTTGTGGTTCAAGATCCTTGTATTTTAAAAAATACATCGCTTCAAAACTATTATGGGATTGCATCTGCATTGGAAATTCATTATAAAATCATGTAAAGATCAATCTTGTTGTTCTTAGTTGAAATTATATAATTTAGTTTGAGTTGAAATATTTATTTCAATATTGATTCTTTGAATAATAAAAAACATTTAATAATTTTGAATTTTAAAATAGGGTTTGTTTAAAAATAACCAGGGCTGATTTTTTTAAAATTATCAAATATATGAAATGTTGAAATATTTATATTTTTATGAATAGTTTAATTCATATTATTTTAATAAATGTCAGCATGATATAGAATTATAAAACCTTAATGTTGACTCTACATGTGATCTAATAGTTGATTATTTTGGAAATATATATTCTCCAAACTTTTAGTCATGTGGGAGGAGGCCTCAAGTATATTGTTCACACATATGTTAAATTATTTATCCCAAGGTTTTATTTTTTTTAATTTTGATGTAAATCTCATGGATATTTTATTTCTCCTTAAAATGAAATTCCAACTAAGTTTGAATTATACATGTGTAGTAATATTGACAACTGTCGATGAAATGGGAGCAAGAAATTTAATTATTTAAATGTTGAGGGATTCCAAGGTGACAATGTTATTAAACCATTCATGTATGGTGGAGTAATTGTTGTTATCTAAATATATAGAACACAGAGAAGTGATATTATTTAAACATGTTGTAATAGGTCTGTCAAATTTTTAACTGGTCAAAGAGAGTGTAAAAACATATAATAAGATAGAAACCCACTCAAGAAGGTATGGTGATACAAAGAGATGGTTGGAACTAGGATAAATTGTGAGGATAGAGGAAGAGTTGATTTGTTGAGAAGTAGGATATGTTGGAAGGAGTTAGTGAAAATTGAAATAAATTTGTGTTAAAGTGATAATATTATTAAACACCTGTAAGCATGTATTTCTAGACTAGTGGCCTAATGGCCTGAGCAACCCATTCTTGAAAAGCCTAACTGAGTCCGGGTCGGGCTTGGCCTAGTTATTAGTTAGGACTTGTCCTATATGAATCCTAGACTATAAAAGACCATCCAATATAAAAAAACATATGTGAAATTATGGGTAGGGAGAGTTGAACCCTCTACCTCAAAATTCCATGGTTTCTCCTAGACCAATCGGTCTAGGTGGTGAACTTTGTTTTAAATTATAATGATATATATATATATATATAATGAAATCTATTAATAAAAAAATACATCCCAGGCCCACTATTTCATACACAACATAAGTTTACATTTAGTGTAGGTGGATGAGTTATCACTGATTATCATATATGACTTACACTGGACATGGTTGAACTATTATAATCATAAGGGATAATTGGTATGCACAAGTTCAACAACATGAATAAATCAACATTGATAATGAGATCGAAATGTTGTTAATACCTACCGAGGACACATCTGAGGACTGATTTCTTTTTAATATAACGAAATTTTTTAATGGAATGGATATGTAATATATTTTTTATAAATGCATTTATTTATTTTACTTATTTTTATAATCATAAAAATAAATAGTGTATGCTCTTAATGTTTACTTGTTATGTACTTTTTAAATGACAAATAATATATTTTTTTCTAAACAATGTTAAATATTTTTAGTTATAATATATATATATATCAATAATTTAAGATAATATAATATATATATATATATCCGTGTGTGTGTGTGTGTGTATATATAAATATCAACAAGTTTAAATAATATATATTCTACTATATTTAATTTTTTTTATATGTGTGTGTTTATATATAAATATATTAACCTTTAATATATTATTTTGAAAATAATAAAATCCTAAAAGGGTTTTCTCGGCCCAGACCAGGTGGATCCATGCCAAATTCACATGCTTCTATCGAATCAAAATACAAGCAGCTATTTTTGGATTCGATATCTAGAAGTTGCAGTGAAGAGAGACTCAATATCTCTTCCAACCCCATTTCAACATTTAATAATAAGTAATTATAATAGAGAGAAAAATGTCATGAATTGAAAAGGTTTTTGAGTTAAGGGGGGAATACACCACCAAATCCTACCTCATAGAGGTCAAGGAAACTTAGATTGGAGAAAGAACTGAAGAATTCTAGAATTGGAGTGCATCAAAAATAATTATTGCTAGGGTTTAGGGCCAGATGATGTCGGAGGTGTGCTTGTGATTTACTGATTTTACTACTCAACTCAAAATTTGGGTCATCAAATGAACAATAGAGAAGAAGCTCTAGAAAATTGTTCCCAATTCATGAACATGGGAGTAAAAGGGAGACAGCATGGTGGGTGAGGTTGTGGCACCCATCTCTGTTAGGGGCATGTCAAGTACAATCAGAAGGCGACCCATGTAACAACCCAAAATTAATATTGTGTTCTATATATTTTCTACACACAACACCAAACACATTCCATGACATGTTTTATTAAAATTGATATTTTCCACTCTATGGTAGTTATTAACTAATATTTTTCTAATAATTGTAACTTTTTTGTCAAATAAAAATTCCCTTTTAATACCATTTCAACTATTTTAGCTAAATAGCTTATAAAATATTTCTATACATAAACATTATTTGTAACACCCCGACCCCAGTTCCCCAGATTTGGTGCATTATTATATAACATTGGCATGATCACAAGAAAGATCAATTCTCAAAAGACGGATTAGTTTAGTAGCCTTGGAATAACTAGATACGTTCATAAATTTTACAGTTCATCATAAAGTAAAAAATACTACAACAACATCTTGTCCCTATATCCCCTCATATTATCCCTGCAGGTAATTCATAAATTACTTCTTCACATCCTAGAAAAAAAATAAAACATTGAAGGGGGTGAGATTAGATGCTCAGTAAGGATAACAATATAGCAGAAACATTCATAAATAAGCATAAACATTTAAGGTAATGTATAACTAAAACAAAATCCTTTTAAACTTGAACTTCAGCATAATATAGACAAGATAAAATTAAATAATGCAATTTACTAAATCACATGGATATTATACTAGTCAAATAATCACATGAAATATCAATAACCACTTTCATAATTATGGAATGCATAATACCATACTATCATAACCACAAAGTCAATGCCTCGTTCCAAAACTACAAATAAGATTTTGTCAAGGCCTCGTGCCAAGACACTAGTTTGTCTCATGAGACCTACCGATGCATCGAGGAGCTATATCAGGCTCTACCCGTCACTTACTTTGTCCAATGAATTCCTCATATGAATAGGATTAAACATAATATAATCATTCGTATTAAAACTAGAATACGAAATGTCAATTATTTATCTATAAACCATGAATGGTATAAAAATAACACATCCTCAGTCAAACATATCACAAAACCTTCAGTACAATATGGATGTTTTGTATCATAATGAATCAACTTCAAATAAGCTTAAAATCCATCAAAGGATGTTGACATAGATGAAATCAAATCTATTTGAGAGAAATCTCTCTTTTTCGAAATCATTTAAAGGCCACACATTTATAAAAGGATGTAATTTAAAAGATATTTTTGAATCAAAGTGTCCCATACCACTTAGAAACTTTTTAAAAGGAATATCATTTCAAAACATTCATGTCCATAAAAATAAATCCTTAAAATCATTTTGAAAATATGAACATTAATTAAAATGATTTAGAAAGATAAATCTTTTAAACATTTAAAATTCTATTCTTGATAAAGAGTACCTTTCACAAATTCTTAAAATATTCATTTTGAAATCATTTAAAGGTCACATAATTATTAAATAAAACAATTTATTTAAAAATATTCTCATAATCTTGTAAGGGATGCTTCCAAGATTTTACAACGGTGAAAAATAGCCTCACCCACCGTATAAGTTAAAAAAACATCCTTAATTTTGTCGAAAATGTTAAAAGGACCTTGTTTGGAAAATGACATAAATATTCCTTTATAAACTTCTTATAAAAAGTCATAAAATGGTATAAATGACCTTAACTCATATTCTGTAAAATGGAAAAAATGTTTTGAAATACATTTTTAAGAAACATGTATGTGGATGATAAAGAGGTCCCAATAGCTAATCAGGTATAAACAACCTCGGATAATGAAGTGATTGTGAAATAACCCTTTCCTTGTACTTTTCCTTGGTTGAGGGTAGGTTAAAATCCTATATAATGGGGAAATAATTGTTATTAAATTATACAATAATCATATACATTAATATGATATCATATATGATCCTTTATCATTGATTTGTTAATAATATCTTAGTATTATCGTTGTTTCGGGTGTTAACTTACTCGTTTTCTATTATATGTTTTGTTACGTAAGCCGTGTTTATTATGGATAGGTTGTATATTATTCATATCCACAATTATATCAAGTCCTTAAACATTATTTTTAATCATTAAAATATAATTAGTCCTGAATGGATAAGATGGGGAATGAATCTCATCGCGTTCGTGGAGACGGTAGTCCGTATGTACGCAGAAGCGACAATATCATTCTTTTGATATTAAAATAATATATAATTGGATGGTATATCATATATAAAAAATCATTATAATGTTATATTTATTATTAACATGAATTACACATCATTATTATACCCATCCCAATAATAATATATTGAATAACAATTACACCACAACGTGGAGATGGTAAGCCGTACGTACGCACGTATGGTGACAAGTCATTCAAAGGATGGTTAGAATAGATAATATGGTTGTACCATATTTATAATAATATCACAGTATATATATGATACTGGAGTTATTATTTTAGAATGGGAATAACAAATAAAGAAGAAGTTGAAGAAGAAATGAACTTGAAAAAGGGTGGTGAAAACATTACCTATTCTTCGGGTTCTTCCTTTTGATTTGATCAAAAGGGATCCTTAGGTTGCCTTTCTGATCAAAATAATACCTATAGGTTGAAGTGAGGTAAGTTGAGAGAGTATTTGGGTAGGGGTTGGCCGAACCAAAAGGCTTTGAAAGTGTGAAGAATTGGTTAGAAGTGGTGTCCTTTTATAAGGGGGAGGAGGGGCACCTTATGAAAGTCTAGAAATATTATTTTATAATAAATTCATACTCGGTTTATAATAGCTCAAAAGTATATTATTTAAAGGTTATGGTGGGTAATGGGTCGAAAAATACTCAAACAATATAATTTAGATAGGTTTCGGTCGTTATATTAACCTTATCTTTTAGTTTTAACTCTTAGTTAATTAGTTTGACACTTACCATGTAACTTTGTATTTTTATATTATGTAGTTAATAAACTTACTGTATACATAAAACAGACTCCAAAGTGGTCCATTAATGACACACCTATCATGATATAAGTCTCATGGCCGAACGTTAGATTTTTATGAATTTAATATCAATTAATAATATAATATTTGTTTTAAAAACTCTTTTATGTCAATTTTGACACTATTGGGTATTTTGTTTTTGATAAATTCACAACAGCATTATTACATATAAACAAATTCATATAACCTGTAATAATATGTCATATTAAACTATAGAATTAGTGTAATTCATAAAAAGATTAAAATTTCATTTATTTTGATATTTATAATATCAATTATTTGATTCTTTCATTAATAAGGAAAATACTTTATCATTATTGTGTCATATTTAATATTAATTTTTAAATTTCTAAAAATTATAAATAAAATACCATTATGTTGGAAATCTTTGTATCTTTCTAATTAATATTTATAGTCTAAAATAAAAAATATAATACCCTATTTAAAAAATGTTTTTCTAAAATATGTATGCTTATGTCATTTTTGTATTTATTTTAACTTAATTAATATAATGTGTCATTATCACTTACAAGTGGCTCCATGGGGTCCCAAAATCGACCAAAAGATGGCCGTGGTCGGACATGTATCAACCAATAGGATTAGGAAACATTTTAGGGTAATTTAGTATTATTATAATATTATTTTTTTACACTTATTTACTAGATTTACCCTTTAACCATGGTAAATAAAATATTTACCAAAGTAATTATTCAAAATGTCTAAAAAACAAAGATACCTATTTAAAGAATTTGGACCTCCTGATTATAAATATGGAATCCATTTTTCTAAATTCAAAACACGGAAGTGGAAGAAATAAATTTAAAATTAATTCCCATTATCGAAACAAAAAAGCGTGTTTTTAACAAATAATAACTATCAAAAGATTGACAATTTCTTATGTCCAGTGTAAATATGAAATTATGTACAATGACCAAAATTAGATTAAATGGTAAAATAATAATCTAATTATAGTTTAAAATCACTCAAATTCATAATTTATCACTTTTAATTATTTCGATTAAAAAAGTTGTTTTTAATTAAAATTTAGTGATTTTCACTATTCATCAAAATATGAAAGTTATCAGAAAAGTACCAAAATTTCACCCTAAGATAATTTCGATACTCCGAATCCAAAAATTAAGTCTATTTTACCAAATTAAAAACATAAAAGTTTCATTTATTAAATTAATTTCAGCTGTCAAAACCAAAATTTGAATTTTTAAGAAATAATAACTATCAATGGTTTGACACTTGTTTTTGTCAATTTCAATGTGATATTACTTAAAATAACCATCATTGGATTAAATGGTAAAAATTTAATCTATTTATACTTCCAAACCATTATAATGTATGATTTAACAATATAAATTATTTTGATTAAAAATTTGTTTTCAACTAAAATATATTATTTTTCAGTATTCACCCAATTTTAAAAGTTATCATAAAAACACAAAAACATTATTGAAACTAAATTATTATGTTCTGATTCTATAGAAAAAGTTCATTTTGTAAAATTTAATATATAAATGTTTCAAATATTGGATTTAAAAAGGTTGCACCATTAAAAGGTGGTAAAATTTTATTTTTTAAAAAATACTTCTTTTATTTGAAAAAATGAATTTGTTCCTAAATTATGTCTTCAAAACTCATAATATGGATTCTAAAATTATAAGGACAATATAAAATTTAAAATTCAGTTAATACTATCCATAACCGCTTTTGAACGGCTAGTTTGGTGAGTCGTGGTGCATTTGAACTCAGTGTTGCGTACAACACACACTGTTGTATTATTCAATGAGAAGCATGTCATGGATGCTCGGGGTTTTAAATTCTACCCTCCTTCAATAAATTGCGTCCTCACAATTTTAAATTATTTTTCGAAAATAAAAGGTTGATAATCCAAAATATCTTTGTGGGAAAACCCATATTGGATAATCAGTTAATAAAATTTAGTCTTAATGAGAGGGAAGAGAAATTAAAGGGTCACCACCAAATCATGATCTTGATTAGGAGAACATTGGTGGAAATTAGAGACATATAATTGGAGGAAAACATAAATATATATAGGTAGTGATTGAGTTCATCAATCACAAACAAGTTTAAAATTGGGGGCCTTAAATTCATTAATCTTTTATGATTTAAAATACCATCGATTCAACAAAACATATGGTATTAGGATAACACATTTTTTTGTTTTAAGATCCCTTTACTAACGTATAAGAATTAGTTTCTTCATTGAATAAGAGAAGAAGAAAAATATATACTTGACAAGTAGAGTCCCATCCGCTAACTAATTTATATCACAAACTCTTCTTTCACTATAAAAGATAATAGAACTTAAAAAAATATTCTATTTATCCTATTCATATAGGGTTAAAAAAAATGAATGAATTTATCATTCATCTACACGAATTTTTTTAAAAAAACTACATTATTCAATCCAGGACATCACGTGGGCCAATGGTAGGTGATACACCCGTGTCGCCCTTCGGTTGCGGGTTCATGTCTCGCGGCCTTGTCGGAAATGATGTGTTGTTGTCCGACCTCCGGATTGTCCTTTTATGGCAATCCAAAAATAATCTCAAACTAGAATTATCCAAAATACTTCTGTCCAAACTCACAGTCCAAAATTTATAAAAAAGGTAAACACAATAAAGATCATTTTACCTCGTAATTGCATGTGAATACCTTCATCATGTATTATTTTAAAACACTGAAACATCCTAAATTACCATAAGACCATATTTATTACATTCATGCTCCCTCATTCCTTATATAATACTAGATATAATTCATCCATCCAAAAATTTTGTAAACTCCAACAATGATGGAATATACAAATCTTTAATCATTTTCAGGGTTGTCAAGAATATCCAATATAATTTACCAAATCAACCATATCTTATTCCAAAAACAGTACCACAATATTAAACCACATTAAGGTTTATATTTCCTTCAACCATGTAGTTTCCAAAAATTTTAACTTTCTGTAGAGTCACTTTTCATAGTACCATAAAATCTCGAATCCTCAATGAAATAGTACTGCAATACAATCCTTATTTATCTCCAGTACATCATTGATACAACACTTCAATGAAATAATTCCAAAATAACAACATAAGAACACTAGTCATTCCTCTTCATTTGTGGTAGTATAATAACTTGATTATTATCCAATAGCATCATTTGCGGCATAGTCCGATGCCTGGGACATTGGTTCGCATAGTGTCCAAACTTCTAGCAGATGAAGCATTGTACATTTGAAACCCTTTTCATACCCTTGCAGTCATGTACTTTCTTTCCTTTTTCTCCACACTTATAACATACTCCCATTCCCTTAAATCATTTTCCAAGGTGATTCTTTCCACATTTATCACATATGGGAAAATCCTTCTTTACCTTCTTCCTTTTATCCGTCCTTCACTCTACCATCCTTTCCTTATCTGGATTCCCTTCAAAGCCATAGGACTCTGATAATTCTTTACATATCTTATCAACACATGATACTATTTCTTCATATGATGATAATTCGTGGGAGACTATTTCCCTTCTAAATTCTGGATTAAGACCATGAAAAATATGATCCTCCTTACTCTTTGGATCATTTTTATTGTTGTAGTTCTCATTCCTTATATTGGGCACCATTTCTAAACAATGTCATAAACTAGATCAGTTTATGAATAAAAATACATAATTCCATACTTGTAAAACACATAACATAAATTGAACTATTTATGGATATAATCCATAATCATAAAAATGTTTTCATTGAGGAAGTATATACTCATAAACCCTTCATAATTGTTTGTAAAGAAAATGAGATTTATCCTAATCATATCCCCCAGGAGTGTCGTAACCAATAGTGCAACAAGGCCCGTTGTCGTGCACTAGTTCCCATTTGATTCTAGCTCAAAGCAGTGTTTTCAGGTTTTACGCCTAGGAACATCTATTCCAGAGCCACCTCTACCTGATCGAATCCAGATAGGGATGCATTACATAGAAAACTCACAAAATTTATACAATACCAAAATCATAGGAAGTTCTTCTATACTAATCCTCAATTTCCATCTTAGATCTATGTGCTCTAATCAGAGTTTATCTAAATCTAGCTTCCAAGGTTAGTATTAAACTTCCTCGGATACCAACTGTAACGCCCTGACCCAAGTTTCCCAGAGTCGGTGCATTAATAAATAACATTGGCATGATCACAAGAAAGATCAAGTATCGAAAGAACGATTATTATAGTATCCTTGGAATAACTAGATACATTTATAAAGTTTACATTACATCATAAACTGAAAACTACTACAACAACATCTTGTATCCATATCCCCTCATATTATCCTTGCAGGTCATTCATAAATTACTTCTTAACATCCTGGGAAAAAATAAAACATTGAAAGGGGTGATATCAGATGCTCAGTAAGGATAACAATATAGCAGAAACATTCATAAATAAGCATAAATATTTAAGGTAATGTATAGATAAAACAAAATCTTTTTAAACATGAACTTCAGCATAATATGGAAAAGGTAAAATGAAATAATTCCATTTAATTATTCACATGGATATTCTACTAGTAAAATAATCACATGCAATATCATTAACCACCTTCATAATGATGGAATGCATAATTACAGACTATCATAACCACGAAGCCAAGGCCTCGTGCCAAGACTACAAATAAGATTTTGTCAAGGACTCGTGCCAAGACACTACTTTATCTAATGAGACATACCAATGCATCGAGGAGCTATAGCGGGCTCCACCTATCACTTACTAAGTCCAATGCAATCCTCATATGAATAGGTTTAAACATAACATAAACATTCGTATTAAAACTGGCATACGAAATGTCAATACTTTCTCTATAAACAATGAATGGTATAAAAATAACACATCCACAGTCAAACATATCACAAAACATTCAATACAATATGGAAGTTTTGAATCATAATAAATAAACATAAAATAAGCTTAAAATCCATCAAAGGATGTTGACATAGATGAAATCAAATCTATTTGAGAGAAATCTCTCTTTTCTGAAATCAATTAAAAGTCACACATTTATAAAAGGAAGTAATTTAAAAGATATTTTTGAATCAAAGCATCTCATTCCACTTTGAATATTTTGAAATGGAATATCATTTCAAAACATTCATGTCCATATAAAAAAATCCTTAAAATCATTTTGAAAACATGGACATTAATTATAAATATTTATAAAGATAAATCTTTAAAACATTCAAAATTCTGATCTTGGTAAAGAGTACCTTTCAAAAATTCTTAAAATATTCATTTTGAAATCATTTAAATGTCACATAATTATAAAATAAAACATTTACTTTCAAAATATTCTTATAATCTTGTAAGGGAAGCTTTTAGGATTTTACAATGGTGAAAAATAGCCGCACCCTCCATATAAGTTAAAAAACATCCTTAATTTTGTCGAAAAGGATAAAAGGACCTTGTTTGGAAAATTACGTAATGATTCCTTTATAAAATTCTTATAAAAAGTCAAACAAGGGTATAAATGACTTTAAATCATATTCTATAAAATGGTAAGAATGTTTTGAAATACATTTTTAAGAAACATGGATGTGGATGATAAAGAGGTCCCAGTAGATAATCACGTATAAACAACCTCAGATAAAGAGATTGTGAAATAACTCTTACCTTGTAATTTTCCATGGATGAGGGTAGGTTAACCTCCTTTATAATGGTGAAATAATTGTTATTAAATAATACAAGAATGATATACATTAATATTATATTATATATGATCCTTTAACATTGATTTGCTAATAATATCTTAGTATTATCATTGTTTCGGGTGTTAACTTACTCGTTTTCTTTTACATGTTTTGTTACGTAAGCCGTGTTAGTATTGGAAAGGTTGTATCTTAATCATATACATAATTATATCAAGTCCTTAAACATTATTTTTAATAATTAAATGATAATTAGTCTTGAATGGATACGATGGGGAATGAATCTCATAGCGTTCATGGAGACGGTAGTCCGTACATACGCACGAGCGACAAAATCATTCTTTTGATATTAAAATAATATATAATATGATGGTATATCATATATAAAGAATCATTATCATGTTATATTTTTTATTTACATGAGTTACACATCATTATTATACCCATCCCAATAATAATATATTTAATAACATTTACACCACAACGTGGAGACGGTAAGCCGTACGTACGCACGTATGGTGACAAGTCATTCAAAGGATGGTTAGAATACAGAATATGGTTGTACCATATTTATAATAATATGATAGTATATATAAGATACTGGAGTTATTATTATAGAATGAGAATAACAAATAAAGAAGAAGTTGAAGAAGAAATGAACTTGAAAAAGGGTGGTGAAAACATTACCTCTTCTTCGGGTTCTTCCTTTTGATTTGATCAAAAGGGATCATTAGGTTGGCTTTATGATCAAAATAATACCTCTAGGTTGAAGTGATGGAAGTTGAGAGATTATTTGGTCAGGTTTTGGCTGATCCAAAAGGTTTTGAATGTGTGAATAATTGTTTAGAAGTGGTGTCCTTTTATAAGGGGGAGGAGGGGCACCTTAGGAAAATCTAGAAATATTATTGTATACTAAATTCATATTCGGTTTCTAATAGCAAAAAAGTACATTATTTAAAAGTTAAGGTGGGGATGGGTCGAAAACTACTCAACAAATATAATTTAGACAGTTTTGGGTCATTATATTAACCTTATCTTTTAGTTTTAACTCTTAGTTAATTAGTTTGACATTTACCATGTCACTTTGTATTTTTATATTATATAGTTAATAAACATACATTATACATCCAACTAACCCCCAAGTGGTCCATTAATGACACAAATATCATTATCTAGGTCTCTTCACCGAACCTTATATTTTTAGTAATTGAATATCAATTAATAATAAAATATTTGTTTTAAAAAATATTTAATGTCAATTTTGAAACTATTGGATATTTTGTTTTTGATAAATTTTCAACAGCATTATTACATCAAAAAAATTCATATAACTAGTACTAATACGTCATAGTAACCCATAAAATTAGTGGAATTCATAAAAAGATTCAAATTTCATTTATTTTGATATTTATAATATCAATTATTTGATTCTTTCATTAATAAGGAAAATACATCATCATTATTGTGTCATAAATAATATTAATTATTAAATGTCTGAAAATTATAAATAAAATAAAATTATCTAGGAAATATTTTCATCTTTCTAATGAATATTTATAGTCAAAAATACAACATATATAACCCTATGTAATTTTTTTTCGAAACGATATATGCTTATGTCATTTTTGTATTTATATTAACTTAATTAATATAATGTGTCATTATCACTTAAAAGTGCCTCCATGGGGTCCCAAAATCGACCCCAATATGCCCATGATCGGACATGTATCAACCAATATGATCAGGACACATTTTAGGGTAATTTAGTATTATTATAATATTAAATTTTTTACCCTTATTTACCGGATTTACCCTTTAACCATGGTAAATAAAATATTTACCGAAGTAATTATAAAAAATGTCTAAAAAACATAGTTTCCTGTTTAACCAATTTGTACCTCCTGATTCTAAATATGTAATCCATTTTTATAAATTCAAAACATGGAATTGGCATAAATTAATTTAAAATTAATTCCCATTATCGAAACAAAAAGCATGTTTTTAACAAATAATAAATATCAAAAGATTGACACTTTCTTATGTCCAGTTTAAATATGAAATTATGTCCAATGACCAACATTTGATTAAATGATAAAATTATAATATAATTATAATTTAAAATCACTCAAATTCATAATTTATCACTATTAATTATTTTGATTAAAAAATTTGTTTTTAATTAAAATTTAGTAATTTTCACTATTCATCAATATATGAAAGTTATCAGAAAAGTACTAATATATCACCCTAAGATAATTTAGATACCCTGAATCCAAAAATGAAGTCTATTTTACCAAATTAAAAAAAATAAATGGTTTATTTATTAAATTAATTTCTGCTATCAAAACCAATAGGCATATTTTTAAGAAATAGTAACTATCAAAAGTTTGACACTTGTTTATATCAATTTCAAAGTGAAATTACTTACAATAACCATCATTGGATTAAATGGTAAAAATTTAATCAATTTTTACTTCCAAACCATTATAATGTATATTTTAACAATATAAATTATTTTGACTAAAAAAGTTGTTTTCAGCTAAAATATAGTATTTATCACTATTCACCCAAATTTGAAAGTTATCAGAAAAACACCAAAACATTATTGAAACTAAATTCTTATGTCCCAATTCTAAATACAAAGTTCATTTTGTCAAATTGAATATATAAAAGTTTCAAATATTGGATTTAAAAAGGCTTCTCCATGAAAAGGCAGTAAAATTGCATTTTTTGAAAAATACTTCTTTTATCTGAAAAAATAAATTGGTTCTTAAATTATATCTTAGAAACTCATAATATGGATTCTAAAATTATAAGGATAATATAAAATTTAAAATTCAGTTAATACTATTCATAACTAGTTTTGAACAGCTAGTTTGGTGAGTCGTGCTGCATTTGAACTCAGTGTTGCATACAACACACGCTATTGTATTATTCAAAGAGAAGCATGTCGTGGAAGCTTGGGGTGTTACATTAATTGAAAATGGATTTTTAAGGTGTTATATATCGTTTATATAAATAATATATTATCAATAATATTGTAAGAGTAGTTATTGTACCTAAAAGATTGTTTCCTAAATAAAAAATAAATGAAATAAAAAATAGTTTTCCACCATACATGATAATATTTTTTAAAGGTTAAATTTATGAAATATAGGTTGAGAATTTGAAATAATTAAATAAATACTTGAACATAGAAAAAATATAATATCTTAGGGTAAATTTTAGATATTTTTATAAATTAGTTAATTTTTAATGTGAATAGTAAAAAATTATTTTATCAAAATAGTAATTTATATGAATTTTTCATAAAATAAAAGGGACTTATCACCAACACTTTGAGACCACTCAAATAATTATTTTCCACAAAAATTTTTACCAATTATCCTTCCATTATAATCATATTCCATTTTATTGATCCCCTGGTCAAAAGAGATTTTCTTAAAACCTCTATTTATTAGGAGTCTTCTGATGGAAAAGGTATGTTTTCCACATGACTTCATTTTTTACTAACATAATTTATTCCATTTATCACCTTTCAACAATAATTTTCTATTTACTATTTATTTAAATCTAAATTTGTTTTATAATTAGTTTTATTATTCATAGGGAATACCTATTAACCACTTTTCTCTATTTACTATTAAGAAAAAAACTGGCATTTCTGCATTGTGTGTACCACCGACTCCCTGAAGTGATGACTTATGTTTGTCATAAATACCTCTATTAAATGGGTATAAGGGTGAAATTTTATAATCATTGTGAAATATATAATATAATTATAATTATAAAGAGACCAATTATAATCCACCTTCTTTCCCTAACATTCATTGAGAAATGAAATCATTAACTATGAGTTGTGAGGATTACTTCCACCCAGAAGTAACAAATGTCATTTTACATATAATTCAATATTATTTTCACACAAATCATGAAATATTATTCAACACCTTAAAATAATTTAATTATGATTCTATAATATTGTTTATATCCCAAAATAAATGACTTTTATGATCATATCCATCCATTAATTATGGTATGTTCTAGTTTGGGATGATCTAACCAACTACATGAACAATGATATAAAGTTATATAATAGACCACTATGTGAAATTAAATTTTGATAATACATGTTATAAATAACAAAAAATATATTTTATTTTGGTTCTTGTGGGGTAAATTTCACATTAAACTCATTAATTAAGATATCAACGCCTATTCATTAAAAATCACTGAAACAAGATTATAACTAATTTTATCTTTTAGGATCATAACTAAAACTATCATAAAATGAAACTAAAACATTATACATAATTATAAATATTCAATTATAGTACCTCTTATTATCTATTAATGGTTATACTTTTAAGAACAATGAATAACATCACTATGATTGTGAAACTAGTTCAATATTACTCACATCCAAAATTGAAAATTGATAATAACTAACTAATAAAAATGTGGATAATAATTATTAATTAGGTTTTAAAAAGAATATGGATATGAATAATGTTCTAAAGTAAGTGATTTGTATAGTAATTTTCTATATAGGAGGTTAAATCACATTTGTGTTAATCAATATTAAAGGTAAGGGGTTTGGTAACTCAAACTTATTCCTTTATGATTTATAGTTTATTCTTAAATTTATTTCCCATATGTTCACTAAATTTTATAGTTTAAATGATGTTATTTCTTATATCACTGGGTAATTTTTTCTAAATTCAATTATATTTCCATGAACTGTTTTTTTTTCACTTGTTTTTAAGAAAAAAGTAACATATTTATCGATGAATTAAAAATTGTTTTTCATGAATGCACTTTTGTGGGTTGGTTTTCATTTTCATCAATGTATTAAAAAATATCTATATCCAATGGTGTTATTTTAGAATTATTATACTCCATTATTCTTTTATTTTGTGTTTATTTATAGATGATCATGTTTTTTATGTCAATCAATTTATTTCATATTGTTATGAAATTTAGAAATGCTATAAAACCAACTTCTATTTCCATGGGTTCTTTATGATATGAAATTTTAAAGAATTTAATTTAGAATTTTAATGATGTCATTTTTATTTCTATGCGTTATTTACAAAAGTGAATAATTTTCATTTAGAAGTTTTATGATACCCATTTTAGTTACATGGTTACATTACAAGGTTATACGTTAATGGTTTTTAAATGGAACACACGTGTATGGATGATTTATGAGTGGGGTACTATATCACCCTCTAGTAAATTGGTTAAAAGATTAAATCTATTGAGATATGTATAAAATGGATCAATTTAGTTGTTCATAAGTGTGGGTGAAAGTGTGTGACATATGAAGGTGATGCATACATGTGTGTAATTAATTTGTCTTGACTGAATGGTTTTATATGTGTGACTCATGAACTTAATGTTTCCTTTTACTAATTATTATCCACAATTGAGTGATGTTATGAATTTTGATCTTATTATCTCATGATTCATGGTTTATGTTACATTTTTTAAGTCAGGCTATGGTTATATTTTTATTTTCTAAAAGTTTGTGGCATTAAGTTTTTATTCCATGTCCTTTTATTGAGACATTTGTTTTATGATTACAACTTGACATGATATGATATTTATGTTATGATCATTTATTATTTTTAAACTTATGATATCGTCCTTGAAAAAAAAATTATTCACATCTTACTAAGAGTTTGAGATTACCCATTTCTTAAGTTTTCATTCCCCGTGTTATGATGATCAGTTTATTGAATGAGATTTTTAGTTGATGGTCTATTATGGTAAACTTAAGAGAAAATTATCACAAGCATTATAAAATAAGATGATTAAATATCTATTCTACAAGGACACTGAACCTATTTATCCTTATGATATTAATATTTTCATTTATGAAATATAATTTTTATATCATGAAAAATTAAAAAAATCTAGGCATGATTAGCTTAGGTCACTATAGTTGGTATCAATGAAAATGGTTAGTTTTATTGAGATTAGGTATGATTTTTGAGAATTATAGTCATAAAACCATAGTGGATACACTATAGGTGGGTCTATGTGTAGGATTATATCCTAAAATTTTGGGAAAGTCAGGCATATGTGGTTGTCCTTGAAATTACATCCCTTTCATGACACTAGCAAGTGGATGTGGTCATGGAAAAAATTCAAATTGGGGTAATAACCCCAAAAACATTGAATTATCATTTAATAGATCTTCACATTGGTGCATGATGAGTGGTAAAAAAACTACACACCAAGCCAAACTCTCTCAGGGGATATTTTTTGGTTATTACAATTCTAGTTTTGAACCATTAAGAAGGATTTGAAAACAATATTGAGGTAAATTTAAGGATCCTAATCGAATGTAGACAATGCATAACATAGATTAAATCCTTTAAATTTATATGTTAAAGAACACATTACATTTTTAATTCATTCCTTTTATTATAATAGTTTTATTTTTTGATTAAGTATTATTATCCTTGAAGTGGTGAAAGGAACACTCATTCTCTACTCCAAATATGTAAATTCCTTGTTTGATTGTGGTTCTTCAAATTATTTTATATCACAAAAGTTTTATAAGATGTTTTTTGAAAAACTTATGCAATAGATATTAAACAATCTTTTGAAACACCTGGTGGAACAATTACAACGTCTAATATATACAAATCGTTTATAATTGGTATTTTTGGAAGGATAATTCCTATTGATCTAATTATTCTTATTTTGGTTGAATTTGTCATAAGACTATGCATTTATTATCTTGATATTCATAGTGAATATATCAACTGTTACGATATGAAAATATCATTTCATATCCAAAATTTTCATGTTTTCATTTATCAATACAGGAATGGTTTTCAACTCCCATTAGAAGAAAATTCTATAATATGGGTCTTGATACCCATAAAGAAGGGATTTTTAGATCAAATGATTTGGGAGGAAGTCAATGATGATTACATTCCTACTGTATGGGGGATATATTGATGTATTTATGGATGAACTATCTGGTACTCCCTCAAAGAATGAATTTGATTCTTCAATTGAACTCATACAAGGATCCATGCCTATAACAAAGATTCCATATGTTGCCCTAACCTGTTTTGATAATCCCAATTATGCTTTAACATACATTGATAATAGCAATTAATGTTTATATATATTCTAATATTCTCAATCTATAACTCTCTATATGATAAGAATATTAAAATAATCCTTGAAATATGTTAATCAATGTTTATCTTTGTTTATATAAGTTCTTAAGTAATTCTAACCCAATCGGATATGTTTTGAATAAAACAGATATGTGTTTGTCACTGATCTTTGTATAGCTATTGATACGGAGCTACCAGTACTTAGTCTACCAATAGAATTAGTCTACTGGTAGACAGATTCACCGATAAGCTAAGGTCACCGATACGCAGAGTTATCGATATGTACAAGTCCACCGGTATGCATAGAACAAGTATTCTGATAGTACATAATGGAGATACCAATATGCATAAGTCTACTGATAGACATAATCACTGAAACTAAGCGAGATACCGATATAGAGTCACCGATACAGAATGAAGCTACTGATACAAAGCAAAGCTACCGATAGATCAAGATCTACCAGTATAATGAATTCAACGGTACATAAAGCTACCGATACCAAAAGTTACCGATACACATAGTAAGTGCTACTGATATCAGGATCTATCTATACAAGTTCAAAGAGCTACCAATGGAAGGTCACTGCTACACAAAGTCCACCGTACACATCTACCAACAGAAGGCTATTAATGATTTCCCAACCAGTCAAACTTTATACTGTCTATATTATTTGTTTATTAAGCTAACAGTTACATTTGATGTTTTTAATGCAATTAATTTTATTTAATGATATATGTTGGCATGTTAGGGAACCATACCTAGTACACCTGAAAAGGTAATCATTCCCATTTTACGGAGCTGAAAGCTATAAAATGGAACATAAAGACCTCACTAAATGATCATGAAAAAAGGGAGAGTCAAGGATCTAAGAAGGCACACGAAGGGTGAAAAAGACAAGGGCTCAACAACATTGAAACACGGTGCATTCACACAAGACTACATCCATAATCCAAGAACAATGGACAAACACGAAGCCACTCATTATAGAGGAGAACACAAGCTATTTATTGAGTGAAGAACTACAACAAACACATCATTCACTCAGGCTGAAAAGATGAACCTGGAACAAAGGAAGAAAACAACACGCTGCTTTTCAGAACAAAAAACGGGAGAAGGACTCAGAAGCTTTTCTAACCAATCAATTAAGTTCAGAACTGCACTGTCAATCACTAAATCTTTTATAAACCCATTCACACATAATTTAGTGATTCTTTAATTTAAATTTCGAGCATTGTGTGTACCCTGTTTATTTTACGCACACACTGTCTCCAGATCTAAACTGAAGGATTT
The DNA here is from genome assembly GCA_963277665.1 of Viscum album. Classification (NCBI taxonomy): domain Eukaryota; kingdom Viridiplantae; phylum Streptophyta; class Magnoliopsida; order Santalales; family Viscaceae; genus Viscum; species Viscum album. The sequence continues at coordinate 1,643,272,781 of OY728165.1, forward strand.
ATAAATCCTCATTCAAACTATATAACTCACTTGTATCCCACTATGGATAGTGGTAGAGGTCGAGTAAGACCTGGACAACTGTGAGTTGTTGTTTGTTTTCCCACGTAGAACTGTGGTAGAGGTCTTGGAGCCTTGACAATCTTTGAACTGTTGTTTACCCCAATCTATAGTGTGGATCGATTTATATAAATTGTTTGAGAGGAATTTGTCTCCGCTTGAGACTAAACCTATTGGTTACATATATTGTGCATTTTAGTTTATGTCATAAGTAAACTACATATATATTACATATTCCACTGCTAGTTACATTGAAATAAAAAAACTATTTTAAAGTTACTTTGATAGTTAAATTAGAAAGTGTGTATACTTATTGTAAACCATTATGTTAGTTTAAAAAGTTAATTTGATCTTTAGATTAAATTAACTGAGACCTAATCAATCTTTGAGAAACTAATTGAACATTTAAAATTTGTATAAATTCACTACAGTTTAACTTTGTTTTTAAATTGGTAGATTTTAAGAGAAATCTTTTTAACATAAACTTTAATTGGAAATCAATTCACCCCCCCCCCCTCTTGAGTATCCACTCCGACAAACATTTGTTATCAGAGGGTTGTTTTTATCAATACAAGTTTTCGAAAAATTCTCTTTTTCTACTATGATTTTAGTTCCATCTTTAATAATCTTAAATATCTGTTAGTTCTAAATTTTTTCACTTTAATATAATTTCTAAAATCTAGTTATGGACAATAGACTAGAAGGTGCTTCTACTAACATGCCACCTTTCTTTAATGGAACAAACTATGCCCAGTGGAAACATAAGGTGAAAATTCATTTAGATAGTATGGGTTTTGATATTTGGACTGCTACATAGTCACAATATAAAATTCCATAAACTGAAAGAACAACTTGGGATGATCCTAAAAATACTGCTTACAATAATAATTGTAATGATATGAATGCCCTGTATTGTGCTTTAGGAGATGAAGAGTTTAATTGAATTTCTTCTTACAAAACTGGTTATGAAATATAGGACACTTTGGATGTTTCCCATGAGGGAACAACCAATTTTAATGAAATAAGGATGAATACCTATACTATTTAATATGATAACTTTACAATGAAGACTGATGAACCTATTTCTAACATGTATCTCAGGTTCAATAAGATTGTCAACACTATGAGATCACTTGGAAAGGATGTTCCAGCAAAGGAACAAATCATGAGGATACTAAGATGTCTGCCAGAAAGATGGAGAGGCACATCTGTTTTTATTAGAGAATCGTGTGACATCAGCACACTCCATGTTAAAGTATTAATAGGTAAGCATATGATGTATGAGGAAGAACTTAAAGTGAACAAAGAAGAATATGATGAACCCAAGAGGAAATCCGTTGCATTCAAGTATACTACTTCAAAGAGAAAAGACAAGGAGAAAATGCATGTACCTACTGGAAGTTCAACAAGTGAAAGTTCAAACTCTGACAGTAATGAAGAAATGGCTCAAATAGCTAGGAGATTTAAGAAGTTCTACAGGAAGAAAAATTCTTCAGAAAATCAAACTAAAAAGGTAAGTATGACAATAAAGGTAAGTGGAAGAAGGATTGTAAGAAATATGATATGAAAGACAATATAGTCTGCTATGAATGCAAGAGGAAAGGAGACATCAAGGCTGACTGTCCAAAATTAAAATTCAAAAAGAAATAAGATTATAATGACGAGATGTACAGGAAAGCCATGAAAGCAACATGGAGTGATTTGAAAGACATCACAAGTGAATCTAAAGTTTTTGATTCTGAAAAGAGTCATGCCAACATGAGTTTCATGACCAATATATTTGAGGTAACCTTAGAAACTCCTATTTTAAATTCATATTATTCTAGAGATGATGCCGAATCTGATTCTAATTCGGAAGACATGACTAAAGATTAATTATCTGAATATTGTAACATGCCCGAAGAAGCTTATATTGAACTTAAGGAAAAATATAAGTCATTAAAGAAACAACATTCTCTCACAGCTACTGCAAAATCTACCCTTGATATAGAAAAAGAAAAGAATGCTCAACTATTGAAGGAAAATACTAAACTAAAAATGTCTAATGAGAAACTTAGAAAAGACTTAGAAAAGTTCTCAAAGGGAAAAGATACACTTACTCAAATGTTAGGTGATAATTTTGCACCAAATTATACTAATAGTTTGGGATACCAACCTGGACAGAGATAGTTTACCAAAAATCGATTTATTCCTAAATCTGGACAAAATTCTGCTTGTTCCAGTTCTGGAAATTCATATGCTTCACCTAGTTACTCACACTATTATAGATCAAATAAAGTTTATCTTTAAAAATATATTGATTCAGTAAATTATATGAGACCCATAAGACAAATCTGGGTACCTAAAGCTTTTATTTCTAACCTGTATGGACCCTAGAAGATCTGGGTACCACAATCATTTTCTGTTTAAACCTGTTTTGTAGGAAACTTGTTTGAAGAGCTCTCACAAAAAGGTATGGTACTTGGATTGTGGATGTTCAAAGCACATGTCTGGATATTACTCATGTATTAAAAGCTTAATAAAGGTTTATGGAGGCTAGTCACCTTTGGTGATAATTGTAAAGGAAATATGATCATCCTAGGGCAGATTGGTAACATTAATTCAGTTTTAATTTCTAAAGTTTTATTTATTGATGGACATAAGTATAATATGTTAAGTATTTCTCTGTTATGTGATGATGGCTTTAATGTTAAGTTTGGAAATTATTCTTGTAATGTTTTTAATTATAATAATGTTTTAGTATTTTCTACTTTGAGAAATTAAAATGTTTATGTTGTTGATATGAACTCTTTAGCTAAGCAAAATGTTACTTGTTTAAATGCATTAAATAAAGATTCTTGGCTTTGGCACAGAATATTAGGACACTGAAACATCCATTCACTTAGAAAATTTACTAGGAAGAACTTAGTTAGAGACCTACCTAAACTAGAATTCTCAAATGACAAAGTTTTTAATCCCTGTCAAAATGGAAAGAAACATAATGTTTCTTTTTAATCAAAGATAGCAGTTTCAACTTCTCAACCTCTCGAGTTGGTTCACATGAAATTGTTTGGACCTTCTAGAGTTACTAGTTTAAATGGTAAGCACTATTTATATGTCTTATTAGATGACTTTTCTAGATATACTTGGGTATAATTATTAGCTCAAAAAATTGAATCTTGTTCTTACTTTGTTAAATACACCATGTTTTTAGAAAACCTTAGTGGACCTATGATTCAGACCCTGAGAAGTGATCATGGCCGTGAGTTTTAAAATCAAGATTTTGAATCTTATTTCCCACACAATGGATATAGTCATAACTTTTCTTCCCCTAGGAAACATCAACATAATGGTGTAGTAGAAAGAAGAAACATAACACTTTAAGAAATTGCAAGAACCAAGCTTAATGAGTATGATATGCCTATTTATTTTTGTTTTGAGGTTGTGAATACAGCTTGTTATATTATAAATAGAGTCTTAATTAGACCTATTCTCAAGAAGACCCCATATGAACTATAGAATAATAGAAAACTCAAAGTTAGTTACTTTATAGTCTTTAGCTGCAAAGTATTTATCGTCAACACAAGGGATAATCTTGACAAGTTTGGTTCTAAAAGTGATGAGGTAATTTTTTTTGGTTATTATTTAACTACAAAACCCTATAGAGTCTCTAACAAAAGAACCAAATGTGTGGAAAAATCTGTTCACATCAAGTTTGATGAAACTGATCCACATGAGCCTAAAACCTCTCTTGAAAATCTTAAAGAATATTTGAATGTTCTTGACCTAAACGATAAACCTAAAGAACCTGCTATAAAAATATCCAGTTCTGGACACATTCTAGAATCTGCTTCTATCAAACCTGAACATAGTGATGAACCAGAAATTTTTAGTCCTACCTTTTCTAGATCAACTAGGATTCTAAAGAATCATCCTTTGGATACTATTTTCGGTAATCTTGATAGAGGGACACAAACTAGAGCTTCTCTAAGAAACCAGGTTGAACATCAATCCTTTCTTTCACAGTTAGAACCAAAAAATGTCAATTATGCAATCAATGATGAATTTTGGGTCATGGCTATGCAAGAAGAGTTAAATCAATTTGAAAGAAACAAAGTTGGGGAATTAGTTGACAGACCCAAGGACACTTTAACAATATGCACTAAATGGGTTTTGAGAAACAAAGTTGATGAATCTAGAAATATAGTTAGAAACAAAGCTAGGTTAGTTGAACAAGGATATAGTCAAGAGGAAGGTATAGACTATGAGGAAACCTTTACCCCTGAAGCTAGATTAGATGCCATTAGGATTTTACTTTCCTATGATGCTCATCTGAATTTCAAGTTATATAAAATGGATGTCAAAAGTTCATTTCTAAATGGTTTTATAATTGAAGATGTTTTTGTTGAACAACCACCTAGATTTACTAATCCTCATTTTCCAAATAGAGTTTTTAAATATTCTAATGCTTTATATGGTTTAAAACAAGCTCCAAGATCTTGGTATGATAGATTTAGTAATAGTCTTATTTCAAAATGTTTTAATAAAGGTATTTAAGATCCAACGCTTTTTATTAAAAGAAATTATAAAGAAGTTTTAATAGTACAAATATATGTTGATGTTATTATTTTTGGATCTACTAAAAATGCTTTATTTACTGATTTTTCAAAATGTATGCTAAATGAATTTGAAATGAGTTTAATGGGAGAACTCAAATATTTTCATGGATTTCAAATTTTTCTAAATGAAAATGGTATTATCTTGAATCAATGTAAATATAAAAAGGTTCATTTAAAACCTTTTGGTTTGGATCGTATTAAGGAAAGTGATACTCCTATTAGTATAGTCTGTAAATTGGATGCAGATGAAACTGGGAAACCAGTGGATCAAACCAAATACAGAGGAATGATTGGAAGATTACATTACCTTTCTTCTAGTCGACCAAATATTATGTTTTATGTGTATATAAGTGCCAGATTTCACGATAATACAAAATAATATCATTTACTTACTTTTAAAATAATTTTTAAGTACCTTAAACATACTGTAAATTTAGGTTTGTTTTACCCAAAAGGAAAATCTTTTGAGCTACTAATTTATTCAGATCCTGACTTTTCTGGTTGAAAGTTGGATAGAAAAATCACATCTGGAACATGCCATTTATTGGGAAAATCCATAGTATCTTGGTGTAGTAAAAAGCAGAATTCTGTAGCTTTGTCCACTACTGAAGAAGAGTATATAGCTGCTGGTAGTTGTTGTTCACAAATTCTGTTGATGAAACACACTCTTTTGGACTATAGATATGATTTTGAGCATGTTTCTATCAACTGTGATAACACTAGTGAAATAAAAATTTCATAGAACCATGTATCTAACTCTAGGACCAAACACATTGATGTAAGGAACTATATCTTGAGAGATCATTATGAAAAGGGTGATATTACTCTTGAATTTATAGGTAATGAACATCAATTAGATGACATTTTCACCAAAAATTTATGTTCATATAGGTTAAGTTACATTAGACATGAGTTAGGAATGATTAACCTTGATCGATATGTACCTCACCGATGTGAATACCTCACCGACGTGAAAACCATTCTTATGTGAAAACCTCACTGATGTAACCTCACCGATGTAACCTCACCGATGTAACCTCACTAATGTAACCTCACCAATGTAACCCCACCGATGTAATACCTTGCCGATGTAATACCTCACTGATGGACCTTATTGATAGGAATTCTCACCGATAGACCGTACCGATGAGTGCGCTGTTTTAAACATCTGTCTGCCACCAGAATATGAATCGTTTTTACTTTATTTCATTTTATTTATTTATTTTAAGATTCCTAAATGATAAAAACAAAGTCTTACCTACTTCTAAATCCACCAAGCATCAATCCCTTTACCCTCAAACCTTAGCTCTTGAATCTCTTGAAAACCCTAAATCCCTCAAACCAGAGATGGAAAAAACCAAACTTCCTACCATCAGCGATGACACTGATGAGCCGAATTCAAAAAAGAAGAAGTCTGAGCCAGAAGCAAGTGGCAGTGTTGGTAAGACAAGTTCGTGTAGGTGACCAGTGAACCCCAATTTGTAGAATAGAGTTATTGGGATTGAAAAAGATCTATGCATGGAATGTTTGTTGGCTATCAAATCATTAGTGCTCGAATTGTTGGAAGATTAAAAGTGGGTAGATTTATTTTCGAACAAAAATGGCCCCTACTATCCAAATCTATTGAAACAATTTTTTGAATTTGTAAGCATTGAGAAATATGAAGATGATAACTGAGTGATTTATTATGTGAATGGAATGGAGATATCTTTTTCATTTGTTGAGTGGGATGAATTCTTGAACGTTCTACACGAATGTGTATCTAGATATGTTTCAAAAGCAATACCACCTACAAGTGATATATTAGATTATGAGACTTCCTTAGAGGAGCTCACCGGTGATGGAAATCAAAGATAAGTTGTGGCTGCTGAAATGGATGGAGAGAACAGACTTCTGTTCAAATTTCTTCAGCAAGTATTAATACCAAGGAGAGGGGAATTTGTGAATTTAAGATATCAGGATATCATTCTCCTGCATCTCTTGAGACATTGTGTAAAAGTGAATCTATGCAGATTGTTGATGATTCACATTGAAGACATGACAAGGCCAAAATAAATGAAAAATGCTATATTCTTTTCCAATTTGATCTCAGTGATGATCAAAGTTAAAGGGGTAGCTGAGTCTCAGGATGATACAATGGATGTAAAGAATAATTTTTGTATCACAACCACAGTTTGCAAATACATGAAGATAAATTGGAACCCATGGAGAAGAGAATAGATTAATGATGACAAGACGGTATATCATAAATTCAATCCTGTAGATCATCCTTAAAGACCCAACAATGTGGGGGATCCAGGTCTAGGACCTGATGAAGAAGAACCTGAGTACAGTGATGAGACTGAAGAAGAAGATACTTCTATGGATGAGGGAAGAGATCCGGACTTACTTCCAATTCCTGCTGCTGAATATGTATCTTCACAAAAGGAAGCATTAGTAAAATAAGAGACACCTGCTGATGAGGAAGACTAGCCAGCAACTGAGTATGAAGAAGAAAAGGAGAATTAATATGAATTCTCTTATTATATCTTCTTAAGTTTGAATCCATTTATTGGAAGATCAATTATGCCTACTAAGGATTTAGTATGAGAAATGGAAGAAGTTGTACCTAATCCAGAGGGCCCTACTACTGTTGTCGAGATATAATTAATAACAGAAGATTCTTATGAGGAATAATGACTTACTGAGAATATTGGTGTTGTACATGGTAATGCACCCATTTGTGGGGAGCATCAAACCATGTTTGGAAGTGTTTTAGTGGCTGTTGAGATTGAGGACTTGGAAGAAGACCCAGGTTTTGTGGTTTGTGTATTAGACTATCCTGATTCTGATAATGAGGCGTACCTCAATAGACCAAAGATCATTTATGATGTTGAGAATGAGTTTTTATCAGAATATGTGGTCAAAATGCATGACCTGGATATTTTAAAGAAAATTCTTAAGGTCAGTTTTGTGGAAGAGACTAGAAAGATGGAAGTTTCACTCGTGTCATCAATTCAATCGATTATGACTAACTCAGTAGCCAGCATAGAATCTGAAGGAGCACCTTTTGTAATTTCTCCTACTGATATGATCACCAGGGATGACCTTGAATCATTAAAGGATGAGTTGAAAGAGTCCTTTAGTGCTTCTTTTGCTGAGTTGGAGCACTGCTTTGTTGAAGAGATTCGCAATTTGGAAAAATCTTTTGAACTCTCTCTCGGTTGTAATATGTCAAACTTTATGGCAGAAATAGTGGAAGAAGTTACAACATTCCAGACTCAAGTATCTATGATAGAAGCGGATGTTGAAGCTCTAAAGAAATCTGTTATCTCTTTAGAATCTTACATGAGTTCAAAATCTCAAGCAGACAAGGACTTAGCCTATGTCAAATGTGTTGTAAGCCATATGGTATCTGTCTTTGAAGGTTTGAAAACCTCCATGAAAGAACATGTCAACACTCAGGATTCCCAAGTGAAAACCCTTATGTTGGGTTGACCAAAAAATTCAAGGAAACAATAACCTTCTATTTTGGTTTTGTTTCTTCTAGACATTCAGTGGATTTGAATCAGATTCGAGCTGTGATGAAGGATGAGCTTGGTTCAGCATCAACCAGTGGCTCTGTGGACTCATCTGACCTGAGAAAAGTTGTGATTTCTACTAGAGATTTTTCTAGAGAAATAATGAAGATAGTCCAAGACTATATGAGAGAAGCTTATACCTCTCAGAAAGAAGTGAAAGACAAGGTAGACTCCTATTTCCAAAAGGTGTACACGAAGCATCAACTCAACAATCATTTAAAACTTCTCTTAGAAAACCTTAAGTTACCTCCTATCAATCAAGACTTCAGAGAGAAAGTCAGCATCCCAAGGGAATTGACTCCAACCTTGGACAAATTCATGGAGAACAAGGATGATTTCATATATTCTATAAAGAGAGGAGGATGAATAATTATTGATCTCAAAAATCTTTTGATGCCTTTCCTACATGTTGATGCTAGGCCAGTGATTGTACCACCAGCATTACCTGCCTCTGCCTCTACTGCTTCTCCTGTTCAGATGACTCCATCCCAATCCATTAGATGCCTTACACCTATGATCACTCAAATAACTCCTCAGTACATGATGGGCATAGTTTCAGTGGCTTATCCCCCTATGATCATTTCCATAATTCCCAATCCTTCACCATCATCCATACAGTCTAAATCCTCTTCTGATCCAAAGGGAAAATCACACATTGAGGATGTTGATTGAATAGGTGGATAAGGTGTTTGATAGGAATCAATTGTATTTTGTTTTCTTACTATATACCTTTTTATAACACATAATACAATTGGATTTCATTTCTTTCTCATTTTGTTCCTCTTTTCTTTGTTGTTTCCCACTTTTTGATTATCAGAAAGGGAGAGAAATATTATCAAAGTATCAAAGGGGGAGAAATATTCTCAAAGGGGGAGAAATGTTATCTAAGGAAGAGCTAAAATACTTTTCCCCTCTTATATCATTGCATTTAAGTATACCTCTAATAAATTATGTTCTATAACATACTTTTTTCCTGAGATAATTTCATTTAATTATATATCCTCTGATACAATTACACACTATTTTAAAACTATAATATCATATGTTGTGATTATAAAAAAGGGGGAAATTTTTGACCTAACCTGTTTTGATAATCCCAATTATGCTTTCACATTCGTTGATAATCCCAATTAATGTTTATCTATATTCGAATTCGCTCAATCTATGACATTCTATTTGATAATAATATTAAAATAATCCTCGAAATATGTTAATCAATGTTTGTCTTTTTTTATATAAGTTTTGATATAATTTTATCCGAATAGGATATGTTTTGCATAAAACAGATAACTATTAGTCACTGATCTTCATATAGCTACTGATACAGAGATACCTGTACTTAGTCTACCGATAGACTTAGTCTATCGATAGACAGATTCACCGATAAGCTAAGGTCACTGATACGCAGAGCGACCGATATGTAAAATTCCACCAGTAAGCATAGAACAAGTCATCTGATAGTACAGAATGGAGCTACTGATATGCATAAGTCTACTGATACACATAATCACTGGAACTAAGTGAGCTACCGATACAGAGTCACCGATGCAGAATGAAGCTACCTTCTTTGGTTTTTTGTCTGAAAAATAGAGTGTGGTTTTCTTCCTTGGTTCCAGGTTCAGCTTATCATCCTGAGTGCATGAAGTGTTTTTTGTAGTTCATCACTCAATATACAACTTGGGTTCTCTTCTAGAATGACTGGCTTTGTGTATGTCCAATGTTCTTGGTGTATGGATATATTCTTGTGTGAATGCACCACGTTTCAAAGTAACTAGTAGTGGAATAAAAAAACTATTTTAAAGTTACTTTGATAGTTTAATTAGCAAGTGTTTATACTTATTTTAAACTAGTAAGTTAGTTTAAAAAGTTAATTTAATCTTCAGATTAAATTAACTGAGACATAATAAATCTTTGAGAAACTTATTGAACATTTACAATTTGTATAAATTATCTACAGTTTAAATTTATTTTTAAATTGGGGAATTTTAAGAGAAATCTTTTTAACATAAACTTTAATTGGAACTCAATTCACCCCCCCTTAAGTATCCACTTCGACCAACACCATATATAATGGACCTCATTTAATTTTAGTAATTAAAAATTGACTTTATGAGAATTTGGATAACATGTTCATATTCTCGAGTGCTTCTCCATGGGGTAAACCAACCCTCTTTATCAAAAATAAGGACGGATCAACGCGTCTTTGCATTAATATTAACAAACTCAAAAAAATCACAATCAAGAAAACGTATCCTCTATACCATATTGATACTCTATTATCTAAAATCCTATGACCTCAATACTTCCCAAATATTGACCTCTGATTTTGATATCATGAGTCAAGTGTAAAAATTGAGTAGTTTCACATACAAGGTATGTATACTATGGAATAGTAATTCCATTGGGACTTAAAAACAATCTTGATGAATATATTTATTTTCTGAAAATATCCATATATATTACCTTGATATATTTTTCATAGTAGTTATTGATGATATTCTCATATATTGTCAAGGAGAGGAATATTAATGGTCTTGACCAACCGTAGTAAGTGATAATTGTAGTTTCCTCAGGATACCTAGATATAATAGATGCTTTGTGATAATTTTCACATATTTATCATATCCATTAACCAAGATAACATGTATGGTAGTGAAGTAACTTTAGATAGAGTAATATGAAGAATGTTTCAATGAACTGAAGAATAGTCCATTCACTTCACCTATACTTACATTAACCTATAATAGTGAAGGGTTTATAATATATTTATGATTACTTGAAAAATATACTTGGATGCATCATCATGTATAATGATTAGGTAATTTATTATTCCTCATGTAAATTAAAGACTCATGAGAAAAAACACATGACACGTGATTTGTAGTTCGCAATGGTGATCATTGTTTTAAATATTTTTTAGCTTTATCTATATGGATAAAATTTTCATATATATACTGATCAAAGGATTCTAAAATCTACATTCATCCAGAAAGAGTTAAATATTTCCATAATAAGATTGTTGGAATTGATAATGGAATATTATTTCACAATACATTAACACCTAAGGAAGGAAAACAAGGTGGATGATGCTCTACGATGGAAAGATCAAGTTACTGTATCCATGATATGGATTAAAAAAGACCCAATACTCAATAATTTTTTAAGGATAAATCCAAAAGTCATAATGGAGTGAGAGAAATCCTATATATCCCACGTGAATTATCATCCATCCATTCACATGAAGTTCAAAGAAGTCCATAAATATGAGGTTGATCTCTGGAAAATGAAGTGAATGTTCCATAGTTCAACTTTGATAATGATGAAGTTATAAGGTTTGAAACCCATATATGTGTCCAATAAAACTATAACTGAAGAGGGAATTTATGTATGATTCTCATTGCTCATACTTCTCAATTCAACTTGTAATCTCCCAGAAGTATATATTTCAAAATCAAAACTTTTTTTGGGATAATATGAAGAGGGGATAATAAAAAACATATCTCGATGTTGGGTATGCAAACATGTTAATGCAGAATGACAGAAGTCTAAGGGTAAGCATAAATAATTCCATATACCAGTATTTAGATGAGAAAACATTACAATGTATTTCATTATTGGACACCCAAAAACTTCTATGGGTCATAATGTTAATTGGGTTATTATTGACCACCTCACTAAGTTAATGCATTTTATTTCCATAAAAAAGATTTATCTCTTTAAAAAGATACCATTATATAAATAAGGGAAGTAGTAAGGATACATGAAGTGAAACTATCAATTTTATTTACTAAGGATCCAATTTTTTAACTTATGGTTATAATGAAATATTTAGAAATCATTGGAGATATAGTTCCGTTTTAGCACATTATATCACCACAGATAGATGGCCAGTCTGATAGGACTATTCTAACTTTGGATGATCTGTTTAGATCCTTTTCAATGAAATTACATATATGTTGAGATCAAAAAATCCCCTTGGTGATGCTTTCATATAAAAAAATTTCATTCTATCATTCAGTTGACTGAATATGTGGAATTTTATGGGATGACATGTAGGACTTCAACATGGTTGGATATAGTTGGAGAGAGGAATCTAATTAGCACTAAACTTCTTAATGAAATGATAGAGCTTTCAAACCACTCAACTTTGGGTGGTATCTTATCACTTATTACTACTTCCAAATCTCTCCAAAGTGTGTAATGAGATCCATGTATTTGTTTTGAAGAAGAACATACCACACCCATCACATGTACTGATCTCATAATGTGTGTAACTAGAATGTGAACTCTCAAATGAGGAACAACCAGGGAATGTTCTGGATTGAAGTGATATGGTACTATAGGACAAGGCCACTCATCTGGTAAAAGTTCTATACAGGAATCAGAAGATCAAGGATGCTATGTGGGAGCTTGTGGATATAATGAACAAAAGTACCCTCACATGTCAGTATCTAACAAATTAATTTTGAGTATAATATTATTTTATGGGGATAGAATATAATGACTTATGATTTTAGGGAAACACTCCCCCATAAATAAATATTCTGTTTGATATATTATTCCACACACAAAATCCAACAGTTTTCCCTATACATTATAATTTTATTTAAAGGAGGAAATTATAAAATATAGGTGAATAAGTTGACATAATTAAATTTATTTTTTTTATTAGAATAAAAATATCAGTTTAGGATAATTTTTCGGATTTTTCTAAAATAGAATATTTTTAATTTGAATAATAAAAAAATACGATTTTTCCAAAACTATATTTTTTATGACATAACCATAAGATAATCCTGACTTAGAAATTTATAAATCATTGAATATTTTTTCAAGTAAAACAAAATTATACATTTTCAAATATTACGTTGAATTTATAAAACCTATGATTAAATTTTTTTTGAATTATAAAAAATTTTAAAATAAAAATTGATTTTTTTTATTTTATTTTAATTAAATAATATTTTGGTATAATTTAATTATTTATTTCTCTGAAAGGCAGAAAAAATTTATTTTTTTGTATTAAACCAATTCATGTCATAAAAATCAAAGATACTGATAACTTCACCCAATATATAATTTTTTTGACTAAAAATACACTTATTAAAAAATGGGTTATTATGCCTTACATGCGCTAATGTAAAAGTAATTTTTTCTTATAAATAAATATTTTATATGATAGAATGTATTTAATATTTTCAACCATTATATAAAAGTTATTATAGAATATCCACATTATTTTTAGGCATAAAAATGATTGGTTGATATAAAAACTAATTACCATGGTAAAATCTAAAATAATAAAAGAAGTAAATATCTAGTAAGGGGGCATGAAACATGTTAAATTTTTTTTTAATTGTTATATTTGAAATATAAGAGACCTTATATAAATCTAAAGTCATTTATTTTTAATTTTTGGATCCCCTTACATGCTTAATTTGTTCACTTTTTATATTTAGTGTTTATAATTACAAAAAATTCATTCTCACCCTTATAAAAGGGGCATTTCACCAACCCTTCAAGTATATTCAACAATTTTTTTTTATATAGAAAATATAATAATTATACATCCTTTTTAACCCTATGTATTTTCTTTGAGCCTCTAGTTATAATATATTAGCTTAATAACTCCACTTCTAACGAGTTTTCTATGTGAATGCCTAAGTTTTCTACATGAGTATTTTTTCCCAACCATCGTTTATTTTCATTATTACCATTAAAATATAATATTATAATTCCTATATAATGAAATTAGTATTGTTTGTATACTGAATGTTAATATCCCTAGGTAATTAATACTAACTAACTTTCTCCCTTTTCTATTAAAAAATTTAACCATCATTTGTGTGTTGTCCAGACTACTACCTCTATGAAGTGGTTACTTAGGTTTTTACCAACATCTCTTCTAGTTCATTATAAGGGTCAAGTTGAGGAATAAATGTTCCTCATATAATAAGAATATTATTATTATAACGAGGAAAATTATAATCCATATTTTTCCCCGCTCATTCATCTAGAAATGAAAACGTTAATTGTGTTTTATGCGAACTACCACCTCCAAGAAGTAACATATCTCATTTTAAATATTTTTTTCATTTATTAAAATATAGTAAAATGTTATTAAAAACCTTAAAATTATTTAAATAATATCATTATTATTTTTTTAATAATAATATTATTCAAAAAGAAACCAATTTTATAGTCATAATCATCCATTAATTATGGTATGTTTATATTTTTTCCGGTGTAATCACCTACATTAAATGTTAAACAAATTGATATCATATATGAATATGGGAACATAATTAATGATAATATATAATATAAATACGAAAATAAAGATTTAATTTTTGTTTTGGGGTAGTAAGTTAATATTAAACTCATTAATTAAGATACCAATACCTATTTATTAAAAATCACAGAAACAAGTTTATCACTAATTTCTTCTTTAAGGATAACAACCAAAACTCGAATAAAATTAATTTAAATTTTTTTTAATAATTAAAAATAATCAATTATAGTACATTTGTTTTTTATAATCATGAAATTTGGGATAATAACTAATAACAACCCCATTATTTGGAAACTAGATTAAAATGATCAAGATTACTCACACCCGAGATCAAAAATGGATAAGAACTATCTAATATACATATAGAGAATAATTTTTAATTATGTTGATAAATGGGTATGAATATGAATAATATTCTTATATAGATGATTAATATTATAATTTTTCATACAAGAGGCTATAACCCTTCTATGTAAATCAAGAGTAAAAGTAATGGTTTTAGTAAGTCCAAATTGTTCTTTTTGAGTTATATGATTTCTTCTTGATCTTATTTACCATATGTAATCTAATTATATAATTTAAATAATGTTTTATATTATAAATCTAGGGAAAATATTTTATAATTAAAACCCACTTCCATTAATTTATATCATTTGACTTGTTTTTTAGAAATCAAATAATACTTTTTGAAAAGGAACTTGAAACTGTTACTTTTACATCGATGGATTTTTTTTCAAGAATGATCATTTTGATATGGTTTTAATTTTCATCTCTATATTCAATTATCTCTATCCCCAATTAGTTTATGTTTCACATTTCACCCACCATTCCTCTTTTATTTTTTGAGTATTTTTTGGTGATCATGTTTTTTATTCCAATTGATTTATTTCAAATCATACTATTTGGAAATGTTATGAAAACAACTTTTAATTACATGGGTTATATATAATATGAATTCTGAATGATTTAAATTTGAATTTTTTATAAAACCAATTATTATTTTCATGGGTTCTTTTATAAAATTGAATAATTATCATTTAAACATTTTATGAAACCCATTTTATCTACATGTGTTATTTATAAGGTGATAAGGGAATGATTTTTAACTGGAAAAAATATTATGGATGATGGATATGTTGGGCTGTATTTCTCCCTCCAATTAATTAGTTAAATTTTTAATTCTCTTGAGATATGTATAGATAGACCCAATATAGTTATTTGTAAAGCGTTTGTGGAAGTGTGTGACTCATGTTGGTGATTTAAATGAATGTATAATTAAGTTACCTCAAAATAATGGGTACATGTGTGTGACTCATGTAAGTAATGTTTCCATATTAAAATTTTTGTTACATATTTGATAGATTTTATGCATTTTGATCTGATACTTTCATGATTCATTGTTTATATTCAATGATTTAATCCACGTTATTTCTATTATGTTTCCTTATTGATATTTTTGGATTTATGTGCTTAGACATATCATTTGAATGTCACTTATACTTTATGGTTATCAATCACGATGATATGATATTTGTCATTTTATAATTTGTTTTTATCATTCAAATGAGCTCATCCATGATGAAATTTTACTCTATATTTACTGAGTGTTTGATCTCACACTTTTTTTTATTTTTTCGTTACCTAGGTTATGAGGATGATTTTTACTAATAATATGTTTAGTTTATTATCTATTATGATTCAATTAAGAAAAAATGATAGCAAAAAATTGTAAAATAAGTTGATTATATATCTAGTCTCAAAAAAGACTTTTCCTATCAGTCCCTATGATATCATTATTTTCATTTATTAAATGCACTTTTTATATCATATAAAAGGTTTAAAATAAAAGATTCATTAACTTGGGTTACTATAACCAACAGCAAATAGATTCAAGGAGGAGGTATCAAATTTGTTGGCATGATTTTAAACGAGGAATAAAAAACAACATGATAAGTGAAAACTAAAGAAGAAACATCCTGAAGTCTTGGAAAGTAAATGAAGATAATAATTTACGTGCTTCAAACCATATTGTTCCTACACACACAACTATAAAATCCCAAAAACAAAATTATTACCCGAATAAAAAAATCCCTATAAAAGGGAAGAAGCAGATTCGATAATGAACATAGGGCCAAAGAAACCGTTACAGCACGAAGCCCTTATCACTCCTAGAACCAGTGGAAAACCATGGCTCAAGGATAGAATAATTTTCTTCAGAACTACAAAACATAATGTATAAAAACCCATAAAAACTAAGAATAAGAAAAAATATACAAAAAAATTACCAAAAAACAATAAATAGTGCCTTACATACTCAGTCCTATACCAAGGACTCAATATATGCTTAATCCAATGTGGTGGTTAGGATGCCATGGATGGTACTTCATGACATAGGTTGTGGATAAAAATAGAAATTATAGGTAATAATATCCACACCAAATATAATCACCTGAATAGGGGGTTGTTTCCATTAGTGGTATGTCCATATCACCTCTCTCTCAAATCTCTATTCTCTCTAGATAAGAAGTTGGGAAAGATGACGAGCACCACATATCAATTGATAGTGAAAATTCAAGAAATTGAAATGAAGAAATGGGGAATCATAAATGTGGATAAAGGGGTTATATAGATGGGTTTTTAACCTAAAATAGAATAATATAGGTGGATAGTTGAGGGTGGACAAGAATTGTGAGAAAATCTTGGCGTAACAACTTTGAATAAGCCTCACTCCACGCACCCACATCAGATGGTATTGGAAAGAAGTGACATTGATCACACAAAATTCCAAGGGTGAGGAAATAAATCTCATAATCATAGGTAAATACATTGTTGGTTGTCTAATATAGATGATTGAGGACGATTGATCACCCTGAGAAGTAGTGGATCGAACAACAAGAATGGCACACCATGGAAAGTTAACCCAAAATTGTTATGAAATGGTAGCTCCACATACAAATAAGGGAGAGCCAAAACCCCATGTAAATGTAAAACATTATCCAAATAAGGGTAAATAGATATTCATAAATAAGGGTCAGCTCAAACACAACAAATAGATAATAGAATCTAAACATATAACATATAATTTCATATTAATAAAATTCATGAAAAAATAAAAAAAATTGTTTTTGAAAATAATTAAAATTAAAATTTTAAAAAAAAATTATCTTTTAAAATTAAAAATATGTTGTTCTTTTCATATAACCAAGATCATTGGTTGTATTAGGAATATTTCCATAAATAGAAACCCTAATACTAAAAATAATCACCAAGAACGATTAACACTTAACATGTTCCACATTGTCACATGTCCTACTAGTACCACTAGTATATAATAATCATACTACTAAAAATGATAACATATTAAATAAAATAAGGAAAAAATTAATATATATTAACCAATATTACCCGAGTCTCTATATGAATTGGTATTGCTAGAAACATCAAGGTGACATGAACATGTACAACTTATCAAAATCAGTGGGAAACTATCCTCGATATTCAAAATAAGTACTAATGGAACTAAAAAAACTCAATAAAATGAAATAGTAAAAGGAATTATAAACCAAAAACAACCAAAAAAACAAAGGAAAATGACTAGAGAAAGCTCTCCACTTAAGCTCGAATAGCATAGAATAGCCCAGAACCTCACTGTATCTTCCTGAAAAGGGGCTGAAATCATATAATGAGATATTCCTATGATTAAATAATAAATAAAACCCAGAGACTAAACAAAACTACAACTATGAGATTCTAAAAAACTACATAAAATTGGTATTTTCAGTTGAATAACATTTTGTTTTAGGGAATAATATACTTTAATTGAAATCCATGGAAGTATATTTGAATATGGATGATTTTATCCACACTCATAACACCATAAGTTCTAAAAATTACTTTTTTATTTCCATTAATTACCATTGTTTTTATTTTGACCCCTCAAATTCATCAAATGTGTTCAAAATTTTACCCCACTAATTTCATCATTAAAACTATGTGTTTAAATATTTATGGACAACACAATGGCCTTTACTACTTCTATGGTGATCAAATCCCTACCGTACATCATGTAATATTTTAATTAATTAAAAGTATCATGAAGGGAGGATAGTAGAATAATGTCTTGATCCCCATAATTAATTTTCAAATTTATATTAAATATATCAAGAAGATTTTTTTTAAATTTCACAAGATGAACACAAACATAATAACTAGGGGTTATCTTAATATTATAAAGTTTCATCTTATTATACAATAAACCATTTAATGGCTACTTTATAAAAAATGTTTATATTTAATTTTGGTGGCCATGAAGGTTGTTTCATGTTTGAATTCATGAGAGACCCCATATCCTAATGTTAAATGAAGCATGAAATTTCCCTTTTCTAATATTCTAGGCTGACATCAACATAGGTGGTGTTGGACTACCCTTATATAGAAATAGTCACAACAAGTATCATGCGGTCTAACAAAACAACTTTTAGTCGTCTTTAGAATAGTATAAAACATATCCTCACTCTACATTTATTAAATTTATTCTCACCATCAAACTTCTGTAATATAATATTAATTTAATGCAACTCTATATTAGGGTATAAGAACTAATACCAATTTTTGGGGTGGGTCCGACATGATGAGTGGCATCCCACACTCAACCGAGGAAAGGAAGAGGTATTGAATTCATTGAAACGATTGAAATAGAAGAAGAAATAATAAAAATAGAAGCACAAAAGAAAGATGAACAATCATGAAGTGAAAGAAAGTAAAATAATATAATAATTTATGTTATTTTTACCAAATTAGTGATACATTCATGGTAAAAACACCGCCATGAAAATTTATTATAAAAAAATTATATATAAAAAAGAGATGTTTTGGAAGAGACAATACACACAGAACCATATAAACTATCTGAATATGAAACCATTGTCACTCTACAAACCATCTGTGAACCTTATCTTGACAGTGGTAAGATTCACTTATGAATAGGATAGAGACATCCATGGAAACACATTCAAAACAAATGAAACAATTAAAATATAGCATAAAACTAAAAAAATAATTATATAAACTTTCAAGATTTTTCCTAGATAATAAACCTGATATATGCTTCATCGAA
The DNA here is from genome assembly GCA_963277665.1 of Viscum album. Classification (NCBI taxonomy): domain Eukaryota; kingdom Viridiplantae; phylum Streptophyta; class Magnoliopsida; order Santalales; family Viscaceae; genus Viscum; species Viscum album. The sequence continues at coordinate 1,643,292,404 of OY728165.1, forward strand.
AGGGGTAGTCAGGATGGTAGGGATGGTACTCTATGATTCAAGTATCAGTTAACAATAGGGAATGTGTGGAATAATCACTCTCTATAGATGATCAACAAAATATGGGGTTGTGGTTGTTGATTAAAAAGATGAAGCACCCCTCCCTCAAATATATCTTCTATATGAATTTGAAGATATGAATGTTCTTGTTGGGGACACTCCCAATTGTGGGATTCATATGTTTTAAGGATGACATCTCCTTTGTTGGGAAAATAAACACATAGTACGCGCTACAACCTTCATGGAATATAACCGGTGGTGAAGAGTTTTTCAAGGATTGATGAACCAACCCTCCCCACCAATTTAATCCATTGATTTCTGTTATATTTATTATAATATTAATTCCATTAAATTTTAAATATTAAATCAGTGTGATCCTCCAAATTTTGATCCATATAGGACTAATAAAATTAGACCCCATCTCTTGTGGATGTTGGAAACCTACTAAACCATATTTAATCGGGGTGTTATTTTATTTCTATTCAATTTTTTTGTTCATTTTCATCATCGAAAAGTTTTTCTTCCCCAAAAAAAGTTGTATCAATGGTGTCAGGGTTGAAATAGTTATATGTAAAAATGATTTCCCAGTGACTATAAAATTAAAGGTGGTCCAAAACAATTTTCTCCCAGATATGTGAAGAGATTGGGGAGATGATTCTAATGATATATGTGGTCTAAAAAAGAGATGATGTTAAGCCAATATAGGTGGGAAAATATTTGGTCAAACCTTGAGTGTTTTTGTTCCCCCTTCTAGAGAATATGTTACTTTTCACACTAGTGGAGACTTTCTGTCAGGTTTTTCAACCACTTTTCTAGTGATCCACGTTGGCGCTACATCATTAGTTAATCTAGTCTATTGAAATTTATTTGACTATATCTTGAAAAACTGATGTATGTTTCTAATAATCCTAGAGTCGATTCCAATTATTTTGATTGTTATGAACACACCTGTAGAGTTATATTTTTAAAATTAAAATTTTATCAATTGATGAAATTACTAGTAAGATGCTTAAGTTATAGATTTTAATTATTCCATATAGAGAACCAAAATAGATGTTATTTTTTATGTTAATGATTTTTGGAAACTAATACTATAGACCACTAAACCCATCACTGTGAAAAGACTGGAATATTTAACAAGTGGTCAATCTAGTGAGAAGATTTCAACTAGTACCCCAGAAGTTGATGTGAATTAGGTCATACTCAAAAGTAAGTTCACATCCCAAATCCTACATTGGATTGATAAGAGTTTCTTCCAAAAAAAATTACAATGAAAACAAACCATACTTTACAAGTATAAAATTAGAAAAGATATATATGAGGACAATGCTGTACAATAATGAAAACCTAATATGATGACTTTTCAATTTGAAGTAAAAATACCAGAACAATGTACCATATCACATTAGTGAGTTAAAAGGTACTGTTTATAAGTTTAATTCCATGAAAATGATGATTGGTGACGACTTACAGGCACTATTGAAGTTATTTTCTTTAAAAAAGATGTGGAAAACACTACTTCTGTTAGTATGTAATTAAAATGCATATGGAAATCTCACCAAGGAGAGAGTGAAATATAGAATATTGATTAATGAATCCTAATGTAATGACAAGTAATGGTATCCAGAATGAAAGTCTCTTATTACTGAAATTTATGGTAAATAGAAATGTTAGGGAAGAAAAAGTGGAAGGGAACCCTATTAAAAATGACTGAAATTAGGTAAGTGATCAAAATTTTAATTGAGATATTATATGAGTTTCCACCACTCTGGAAATAATGTAAAACACATCTAGGAATGTATAAGAACGAAAGAGTAGTATAGTAATCCGGATGCTATGTCTCAAAGTAATGATTTTTTAGTTGTCAATGAATATATCGTTATTATTCAGGAAGATAATGAGGTCAGTATTTGAAGACAAGATTTGATGTGGGTGATTAATTTTAGTGCCTCCTACCATGTCACATTTAGAGGATATTTCTTATCATCTTACACTTTATGGAGTTTCAAACATATAAATATAGGAAATAAAGGTCAATACAAAATCACGGGCATTGAAAATATTCTTATAGGTACTAATAATGTATGAAGTTTATTATTAAAGGATGTGAGGCATGTTCTTGATATTCCTCTCAAAATGAAATCAAATGGAATTCTTGAAGTCGATGGAGAGGTTAGTTACATCAATGATGGGAAATTGAATATTTCCAAAGGTTACTTTGTAATTTCTAGTGGAATTAATGATACTTCTCTTTATCTCACAATTGCCTGACACTATGGTAGAGAATACAATACAACCAGAAAATATATTCCAGTAAAACTCTGGAAAAGGCATATTGGACACATAAGTGAGAGATGAATCAAAATTCTATCCAGTAAGGATATCTTACCAAGATAAAAAGGTATAAATGTTGATACTTGTGTTGATTGAATCAAGGGAAAATAATAGAGAGTATAATTTTGTGGTTATATACCCCCCAATAAAATATAATGTTTTAGATTCAATTAACACTGATGACTATAAGAATAACACTAATTTGATGATTGGTTATTTTTTATCATCATAGATGATCATTATATAAATGTATTGGACTTTTATTTGAAATCTAAATATTAGGTGAAGAATTTTTTTCAATAAGATTCATGTGAAGGTGGATAGAGAAATAGAAAGATTGTTAAAATGTGTGAAAGTAGAAATTAGAAGACAATACTATAGTCTATTTGAGGAGTACCATAGGAGTTTCGACATCATACATGAAAAATCAGTATCAAATATGTCTTATCCTAATGGTGTTTTTGATAGGATGAACATAAATTTTTTTAGAGCATCAAGTGTTTGATCTTAAATTAAAAGATGCCAAACACCTTTTGGAGAGTGGAAATGGGGACCATATTTGATTTTATCAATTTTTCTCCACCAATTACACTACACAATGATGTAACAAAAATTATTTTGGATATATTAATATGTTTCATTAAAACACGTTTGAGTATTTGTTTGTAGTTAATATTTTCCCATATTGATAGATGAGTGAGAGAAGTTGGATGGAAAAGAAAAGTAGTGTATTTTTGGAATATGATTATGATGATTTTGGATACTAACATTGGGATCTTATCATTTGGAGGATCATCAAAATCATAGATGTGGTGTTTATTGAGGATCATAAAATGGATGATTTTGAGAAGAATGAAAATGAAGTGATGTTACAGTCTACAGAAATTCCAATCAATCTGGAAAAAGTCCAATACCATCCATAATAGCATGTGTGAGAGAGAGATAAACAACACTGACGATACATCACTACTAGGTAATATGTCTCCAACTATTTATATGCCTCCATTATATGATAATTTATAAAAGATTCCCCCCAATGATTAGTTGAGGATATCCACTAAACAACAATAACTGAGTTATAGATACTCACCACATGAGTATGTTGTGATCCCTAGTGGGGGAGAGCCATATAGTTAGGATGATGCGATCCCGAGTTAGTAGTAGATGGAATGGAAGAAGGTTATGAAAGAGGATATGATATCCTTACATAATAACAATACATTTGATTGGTATAATTACCACATGTAATGAAGGAACTCAAGAATAAGTGGGTGTAAATAATTAAACGAGAAGATGGAAACTCACATATGTGCTATATATTCAGAATGGTTGTGAAGTAATTAAGTTATAAGAAAGTTATTGACCTTGATGAATTTTTTTTCATGTAGTAAATATTTCTTATATCATATTTTTTATTGTATTGGTGACTAGTTTGAAAATAGAAGTTCAATAATGGGATGTAAATACATATTCATGGAAAAAATGAATACTAGAGGATGAATATTGATCATTCTGTTTTTATCAAGTAGTCTTGTATGGTTATTCCATTATCTTATTGCTTTATGTTTATGATATATTGATTTTTGGATGAGATATCACCAAGATTTTCCGGTTGAAGAAGGAGTTGAACACATCATTTGAAATGATGTAATTGGGAGATGCTACTATGATTATTGATATGGTGATTATTCGTGAGAGGAGAAATCACAAGATTTCTCTATCTTATGAGAGGTACATTGAGAAGGGTCTTGAATGATTCAACATGAGTAAGGTGATACTAGTTAAAACTCTACATACTAGTCACTTCAGTCTTATGAAATTTCAGATTCCATCCAATAAGGAGGAGACAGAATAAATGGAAAAGTTACTTATTATTCATTAGTTTTTGGTCTTATGTATGCCAAGGTGTTAACCAGACTAGATATTTTTAAATATATTGGAATTGTGAGAAAATTATTATCAAATCTAGGAAATAAGCACTGAACATCTATCAAATGGATATTAAGGTATCTCCACATTACATCTATTCATTGTTTATGATTTCGATGTGATAAAAATATTTTAGAAGGATACAAAGATAATGATATGGATGGAGATTCAGATGTTAGTAAATCTGTATCATGGTACCAGTTATCATTTTTAGGGGGAGCATTATCATGGAAATCACAAATTCAAAAGTGTGTTTCCATGTCAACCTCAAAAGAAGAGAATATCACGGTCACTGAAGTCTATTGGGAGATGTGGTGGATATGGATGTTTTTATAGGAGTTGGGACAGAGTTAAGAGAATTATATTCTATTCTATGGTAGTTATAAATTTATTCATCTCAGTAATGATTCAACATTTTATTCCAGGTTCAAAACAGTTGGTGTGAAATACCATTGGATCAAAAATATTATGGAAGGAAGAATTTTTAATGTTGAGAAAATCCACACCAATTATAATTGTTAAGACATGATGATAATGGTTCTACCAAAAGAAAAGGTAAATGCCTGTAAGGAGACTTCCGGTCTATATTCTAACCCAAATTGGCTATGAGGGTGAGATTTTTAGGGGCCACACCCAATTGTGGAAGTATTCTGTCAGTAGGATGTGTTCCCCTTTATATGGAAACCAACCATAGTGTATGAGAAGGAGCCAACATGGAACATATCTAGCAACGAGGAGTTTTTAATGGGTTGATGAACCAACCCTCACCTAACATTGACACCACTAATTTAATTCATCTATATAATGGGATTAATTCCCATGAAATCTAAATATATAATCATTGTTATCCTTTGAGATTTTATCTAGAGTGGATTAATTGAAACACCCTCTTCTCTTGTGGTCATAAGTACCATTCCAAACAACTGTAAATATACATCTTATTTCATTTTACTTCCTTGTTTTTGTTCCTTTTCATAATCAAGGAGTTATATTTCTGTAACATATCTTGAGAACCATAAGTTCTTCATAGATAAAAATTCGAGTAGCTAAAATGACATGACAAGGCCTCATAAATGTGGGTTAGGTAGAGAGGCAGGTGAGGTTTCATCCTCGAGAAGACTGAGATAGGTGGATGACTAAGGGTGGGTGAGAACTGAGCACAACAAGTTAGCATAATATTTTTGAACAAACCGCAGACCATGATGTGTCTTAAGACAGTAGAAGAAATAAGAGATTGACAACAATAGATCACACCTAGAAGTAGTGAATAAAAAAATGGAAATGGTACACCATAGAATGTTAACCCAAAATAGTTATGAAAATGTATCTCTATAAACATGTAATGGTAAGAAAAAACCCCCATATAATGGTAAATCACCCATCATAAAAGGGTAAATAGATATCTCTGTGTAAGGTTCAACTCAAACATAATAAATGGAGAAACTAAATCTGGCATATAAATGAGATATTTTTTAACATATTTTTTTTAAAATATTTATAATAATTATTAGGTTAGAATATTTGAAAACTAATGTAGAGAAGCAGAAGAGGCCATACCGCCTTTCCTACTAATTAAAATGTAGCATAACCAATTCCACTATTGCCTCTCATCGATGTGGATCAATGACAAGGAAAAGGAATCATGGGATACTATATATTTCTCCTAATATAAATAGAATATGGCTTTCACGATGATACCTTTATGGTAAATAAAGCTAAAAGGTGGCAGTGTCATTGATGCATTTACATAAAGTGGCTATAAGAGGTATCCCCCATCCTTGCTCCAAATTTCCTTTAACATTGTAATTTTCACTCCATCTCTCCATAAAATAATATCAGTGGTTCTTCCTTTATGACTTGTGGTTTCTGTGTCCTAAATGGAGGGATAAATTTTGTGAAGTATCATTTAGGGGTATTTTATACTATTTGTTTTAAAATTATTTATTTATTTAGTTGATTTTTTAGTTATCTCTAAATATGTTTTTTATTTAATAGTTAAGGTAGTTATATATAATTTATAAATAATTTTTATTATTAGTAATGATTAAATATAGATAAATTAATGAATAACATAGGATAAAAGAATGATTAGATAATATTAATTAACTACTAAATACCATATGATTAACTAATTAATACCAAATGATTAGGTAACAAGTAATCCATAATTACTTAAGCATTATGTAATGATTAAAAAATGATTAAATAATAAATAATGATTAACTAATGATTAAAGAATGATTAAAGAATTATTAATGAATGATTAATGAATGATTAACAAATGATTAAAGAATGATTAATGATTAATTAAAGATTGTTTAAAAATTGATTAACTAATGATTAAAGATTGATTAAATTATGAATAAATATTGATTAACTAATGAGTAAATAATGAATGATTAATAATTAATGGAAGATTAACTAATGATTAAGGATTGATTAACTAATGACTAAAGATTGATTAACTAATGATTAATGATAGATTAACTAATGATTAATGATATATTAACTAATGATTGATGACTAATTAAATACTGATTAATGAATTGTTATCTAATGATTAAAGAATTATTAAATAACGATTAAATAATTTATAAACAAAGAACAAATAATTATTAATGATTGATCAACTAATGATTAAAGATCAATTAGCTAATGATTTAAGATTTATTCAAATATGATTGAAGACCGATAGGCTAATGATGAATGAATGATTAACAAAAGACTAAAGTTTAATTAACTAATGATTAATGATTGATAAAATAAATATTAATTACTGATTAACTAATGATTAATTATTGACTAAATATTGTTTAAAATTATTAATGAATGATTAAGTAATAATTAATGATTTATTAACTAATGATTAGAGAATTATTATATAATGATTAAAGAATGATTAACAAATGATTATAGATTTGTTAACCTGGGATTAAAGATCAATAAACTGCTGAATAATGATTTATTAACTACGATTAATGATTGATTAAAGAATGAATAATTAATGATTAAATAATTATCATCTAATTATTAATGAATGGTTGAAGAATCATTAAAGACATAATAACTATTTATTAAACAATTGTAAACTATCGATTAATGATTGATTATCTGATTATCAAATAATGATTAACTAACGATTAAAGATTCATTAACTAATGATTAATGATATATTAACTTATGATTAAATATTTTTCAACTAAATATTATTGAATGATTAAACATTTATTAATTATTGATTAGCTAATGATTAATAATTTATTAAATATAGATTAATGAATTATTAAAGGATGATTAATTATTGATTAACTAATGATTAACTAATGATTAACTAATGATTAAAAAATGATTGACTAATGATTAAATAATGATTAACTTTTGATTCAAGATTGATTAAATAATGATTAAAGTCCGACAAAATAATGACTATTGATTAATTAAATAATTATTAATGATTGAATAAATAATTGTTAAATATTGATTAACTATTGATTAATGATTGGTTAAGTAGTGATTAATTAATGCTTAAAGAATGATTAAACAATGATTAAATACTGATTAAATAATGATTAAATATTGATTAATGATTGATTGACTAATTATTAAAGAATAATTAATTAATAATTAACTAATGGTTATGTAACGATTAACTAATGATTAAATAATTATTAAATAATTATTAACTAAATATTCATTAATGATTTAGTAATTATTATCCAATGATTAAAGAATATACAATTTATGATTAAATAATTCTTAACTAATGATTAATGAATGGTTAACTAATGAGTAATGAATGATTTACTAATGTTTAAATAATGATTAAATAATTTTTAAATAATGATTAAAAATTGATTAACGAATGATTAAAAAAAGATCAATGGATGTTTAACTAATGATTACAGAATGATTGAAGAATGTTTAACTAATTATTATATAATGATTATTGAATGCTTAACTAATGATTAAATAATGATTAAGGGATAATTAATTAAGGATTATCAACTGTTTAACAACAGATTAGAAAATAATTAACTAATGAATAATATATTTTTAACAAATGACTAAATAATTTCTCAAAAATATTTACATTATGATTAACTATTAATTAAAAAGATAAATATATATAATGTAATTATTTTATTTATATTAATATTGTAATTATTAATGAATTATTGTAGAATGATTAATACATAATTACTATAGGATTAAATACAGATTAAATAATGATTAACTAAAAATTAAATAATGATTTTCTATTTATTATATTTTTATTAACATAGAATTAATATAGTATCAAATATGGCTAACTTGATGAAAAAAAGGCTTAATTACAAACATGATTTGTTACTACCCCAAATTTGATGATTCATACCTTTTTTCATACTATGTTTTTCACTCTCAATGGATATGTTTTCGATGAATCAATTTATCTTTATGAACCACTAAATATTACTTTAGGAAAATTAAAAAATTTACCATGAAACATTAGTGTTATATTTTAGGATATGAGAATATTTTTTAAAATTTTGGTACAATAAAGATTATGTGGGAATCTAAGCAGTAAAATCCTTATATTGATAATACATGTGAATGTAAGTATGGCATAGGTGTACAAAGGGGTAAAACAAAAAAATGCCACATTAAACTAGAATCAACTGGGATCTAGTTCATAAAAATAGGTCTTGTTGTACACCTAGTATAACAATCTCAAGGGATATGCTTTATATTATTCATATTTTATTTATAAACTACTAAAATACCTTTAAGAAGATTAAAAATTTTACTATAAAACATTAGTGTCGTATTTACGAATATAAGAAGTCATTATAAAATTTCATTATCATAAAGATTATATGGTCAACCATCATTGTTAGTATTATTTATATGATAAAAAATTGATCAATTGTTTTTGATGTAGAGAATAATTTTTTTTGTGTATACTATAATGGAAAGGTAATTCAATCCAACCAAGTAGATTCTTATAGTACACAACCAATAACAATGGTTAGGACATTTAATTATGTTTCCCTAATAGAACATAAAGAATCAATTCATGGTTTCTTAAATCGTGGACATGATCAAGATATCTAGTCTATTAGATATAAATATTTTTAGTTCATGACTACACTATGACTTCTAGATTTTCAAGTGGCTACTGATGAGAACTAATTCTTAGAAAGGAATTTATTTTCCCAATGGTCATATGGTTCCAGGAAGAAGTTATATGTTATGTTTTCTCTATGATCATATCATGGGAAGCATATATTTATTTAGTGTACCATTTAGACGCCATTTCTAACTTCTATGTTCCACCATGTTTAAATGTTGCAGAGTTTTTATATTTGCCAACATCTAAAGACCAACCAATATTGATACCTAACATCTACAAGTTTATTTAATGAGGGAGACTGAAGTCCAACATGATTTAGAATGAGATGTACTGGCCTCAAGAACAAGGGAAACATCTGTGATGAAGCATATGTCATCAAGAATGTCATAATAGGAAACGTTGCCCTAACATTATTGGATTTAGTTCACATACTCCTCAATAATGATGTATTGTATCAAATTTGTTCTTTTTATATTAGTAATTACATACTTTTAATATAAATTTCATTATTTATTATAATTTTCTAACATTTATGAATACTTTTCCTACCAAATACCAATAATAATTTCGTATTCACATTTCAAAGAATATAAAAAGTACACGTGAGGTGATATGAGATCATAATCAAACTATCTATGGAAGAAACATGAAGAAATAATGTGAGAAAATAATCATGAAACATACCAGTATGTGATAAATCATACATAACTAGAATTATAACAATTTAATATCTAACTTACATGTAAATACTAAACTAATTCCATGTTAGGCTACGAAAAACAATTTTCCTCCATTATCAAAAATTTTATTAGAAAATAAGTTAGAGAATGTTTTGGAAAGTGAGGTAAAGAAATAAAACATCAAATAAATTTATTTATATATGATAAAATGAAAATTATAATTATATAAAGTGAAATGAAATGATAATAAACCTATTAAATAACAATTGAATTATTTATAACATTCAAGAAATAACTTAAAAGTTTTCAACAGATCAAAGTTTGGATGAGATGAGTCGAACTTCGGAAGTGAAATAAAGTCTCTCTTATATTAAAGTGGTATCAGAATAATATCTTCAAATGGGAGGTACTTAACAGTTTATTTTTCAGAACATTCTCGACTTCTAATGAAATCTTCTCCATATGGGGCGACCTGTCATTAGAAGGCTGAATTATTTTGTGAATTCAAAAGTTATATACATCCCTTTGGAATATGTTGTTAAATTATCACTTGAAAATAATATGGATCATACTTCACATTGGCTCATTTGATCAAACTTTGTTCTGTGGAAAATTTTGAAGGGATTTCTTATTTTTTTAAATAATTAATGTGTTATTTAATTTTTTTTCTTGTACATTTCACTTTATATGATCATAATTTTGATTTTAACATGGAAAAATAAATTAATTTTATGTATAATCTTCTTTTTTACTCATATTTCAGAACATATTTTTGACTTATTTTCTAATAAACCTTTTGAATACTTTGAAAAAATGTTTATATATTAAATATATAAGACCATATCATAAAAAAACCATTCCTAGGTAAAAACACATCTAAAACCACTTTATAAATATTCATTTAAAAAACTTATGGAATTACCTTTTCTTTTAGTAATAAAAAATTCATTATACAATGGGAATAAACCTGTTATGTCTTAAATTATACCAATCATAACATTTTATCAAACATAAATTTAATTTTACACTTTTCACTTAATACTTGTTTAATTTTTTATATAGAGATGGAGGATAAGATGAAACTCACTGATTAGTATAGTCATGTTTCACGCAACGTTCTTGTGGACCATGAGGTTCGATGGATCAAGGTGTGTAGAGCACACCATTATCATCACATTCCGCATCCAGCTAGAATTATACCATACATATGCTAGGATGGATTATATGGAATATCAGTATCATATTTTACACATATTTATCATCACCTAATTGACGTGATTATCGAGAGATAGAGACTAGTGACACCCACATTACTCTTATCTAATGGGTGACGACCAACAACCATGAAGATGTGGCAGTTCTACTTTATCTTACTATTCGAGGGGATAAAATTATAAGAACCAACTATGAATATTGTGATAATATTTTATAGAGATTTATAGGTGTTGAAATTGTTGGTGATGATGATACTATAGATAGAGGGTCGACATCTATGTGGTGGATTGAGATTCACTTCGTATAGTTACCAACTAATGCCGACGAGAATACCACTCTACTTTACCACTATGAATATATCTTATAGCTCATTGGAGGAACATTGTGCACTGATCACTATGTTTTGCATGTTTATATGATTTATCTAGGGATAATGGAGGATTTTAATCAGGACGAGAGATAATTTTTATGATATGTGTCTTTGGATTTCACTTATAGATCATTATTCATGACAATTTGATTAGATCGTATGGATCTTAAAGGATGTTCCATCCCTATTTAGATGTTGAAATGGGAGAAAATACCTTCCTTATCCCCTATTATTGATGGATATGAGCTTTATATAGATGTGTTGGATGATGATCCCCATATAAACTGGTATGATCACTCATTTTTTATTTTTTACAATGCTACTATAAGTTATTAAATTTAATTTATTATTATTTTTAGCTTTATATGCTATTGGTTATTGGGGGAGTTTGGAACAACAATTTTTCTAGATTCCGAGGTACAACTTGGGAGTGTATTTACTCATGTATGACCATCTAGTACCAACCTATGTAAGTATATATTGTCTTTCGTTGACTGATAAATTTCATAATATTATATTATTTGGTTTTTGGTAACATTTTTTTAAAAATCATACATGTCATTTCAAATTACATGGATACGATATTGGCATCTATTAAACAAGCTGATCTCATATTGCACTGATGAGATACACGATGCCATGACTATAGTTCATCTCATTTACTTTCACACTATTGTGTGACACCAACCAGATAGAATGATGCACAAGGTTTGATTTGTTCAGCCAACTCCCTTGCCACTAAGATACTGAGTAGCTATTCATTTCATAAAGTTGATAGGGTGGTAGGATGTCAACTGTCACTAATGACATGTAGAGTTTCATGACCTTTGGAACATATGATCTCTATTTCATATCAACGGGATGTGTTATAAGTGATTCCCTATCGAAGTGTATCTCGAGTAAGATCCATGGTAAGATTGAATCTATATTGTATCTTACTTCACATGGTAGAGGTCACCATGATCTGGTAAGTTAATAAATTTACATTAGCTTATTTTTTATACTTTTTCAATTCATTTTTATTATCTTTAATGTATAGTCGAGTAAAACATATTATATGCATGTTTGATCCAGAGGAGGAGGATGTTTTTAACCATCCAGCATACCACTCCGAAAAACGGGGATGATGCCAACATATCATGTTTTATAGGATATAGTCTTTGATATTTCATCCCAAGGATGTGACATTCCTGCCTCCTTGAGTAGCTCTTAATGTATAGGATCCATGCTGATGATGATATAGACCGCATCATACTGCACGTGAGGCCTCACCTAGTCTATCAGAACATGATGTCACTCTAGTAGTCAATCCTTAATCGATTGGGGATGTGCATAATGTAGAATTGGATCATTCATCTTGTCAGGATATCTACAATTGTTTCTACGTATATCTTATCAAATGTTTTATCCATGGTCAGTTCCTAATCAAGTACATTATATACTTGATCCTTAAATGTCTTTATGGGTCCATGTGAGATGATGGTAAGTATTTCTTTTAACATGGTGGGAGAAGGATCAGGTTCACATGATGACATCCAGCTGACACCTCATTTTGATGAGTCATGACTAGACAATCCGACATTCAAGGATCTAGTTCATGAGGAATATGCCTCTCCAGCTCATCGTACTCCACCCTAGTAAAGAGGTCGGTGATCTCTATAAGGGTTTCCCATTCATACAAATGATTGTGGGATAGGTCCTCTCCAGAATACAAATAAAAATGTAATGGTTTAAAATAACAATATATTATTCCACTAAATTTACTGTTCATTAATTGTTTCTATAATTTTTATATTATTTTGAATTAATTTTTATATATTCATTAAGTGTGTCAAATTTCAATTAGAATGTATTTCTATATTATTTATAGAATTTAAATTCCACCAACTTCAATCATTATTATTCTTTATATAGGTGACATTAAAAGCATATAACATATAAAATATGAATACATTTTAAATGAAATTTTACAAACTGAGTGAACATATAAAAAATAATTTAAAATAAATATTTTACATAAATATAATAAGTAAAATATTATTTCAATGTCACAGAATTTATTTCATAAGTATATAACATTTTCAATTTCAAATATTAATGGACATAATTAGAAACAAAATAAAATAAACAATATATATATATATATATAATAAGTACAAACCTATATATTTTTAAATATAAAAATTTGTATATTTAAAATATTTATTTTTTCTGAAAGGCAACATCGTCAATGCCACCATTCAACATTAGTTTTCAAAATATTTTTAAACGATACTCATTTAATTAATAAAAATCATATATGAAAAACACTATAACTGATAATTTCATAATAAAATTATTTTACATAAAAACATTTTTCTTTCAAAATAATTAAAATTAAAATATTAATAAAATCATTCCCACTCATTTTATTAATCCTCCCACACCCATGATGTGTGGTATTTGTAATGATTTAGAAGTCATAACTTTAAGTGAAGGAGGTATTCCATTTCCATTCCACTACACCTCACCCCCGTGCCCTATCAAAAAAAGTGGTAGCAAAGTTGAAGAAGCAACATAACCCCCCCCCATTCCAAGTCTCTATCCATTATTGTTCAATTTTTTAAGCATCCACCCACTATTTTTTTCAATAGTTCTAGTTTAATAATCTCAATCAAATCTCTTATCCAATTATATTTCTTCAAAAAAACCACTCAACACTGATTTCAGGTTAATTGGGATTCAATTAGTTAACTCTATTACTTTTATGATTCAACAATCACTAAGAAAGTGAATTTGTGGTGAATATAAATTTTATTTCACAAAATAAGGATTATAATAACCACTAAGAAACACCCCCAAATAATCATTCCATTCATTCTCTCATTTAGAGCTCTTATGGCTCTCAAAATTTTATGATTCGAGAAAGTTCCACATGGATCCATTGTATAGACATGCTAGAAACATTTTATTTAATGAAAAATGAATTGTTCAAATTCTATACAGTTATTTATTTTTTGATTTTTTATCATTTATCCCATTCAATGAATAGATTATGACTAATGAGTGAACATGAATCTAAAATAAACTCCTCTAATTCAACACCTCCAGCCGTAATTCTCTAGATCATCTACAAAAGTGCATATAATCTTTAACAAGAACCTATTCTAAAATGTCTTCTAGGTTCTGTTTAATGTGTATCTTTATTAGACACAGTAGTTATCAGTCAATTACATCACATATCCAATGACAGAGATTTCTGATTTTCTTTGTTCAGGAATGATACATGGAAGTTTTTCTCAATAAAAATGAACATTAATTATCACATAGCACCATATAATCCTTCTAAATGAATACAAGATCCTTGAGAAAATGATTCAACCATAGTATCTCCTTTCCATCATCTGTTTTAGAAATTATCTCTTCTTTGGACATGGATGAAGCGATCCACCTTTCTATCCTTGACTACCATGATATAGCTCCTCTAGAAATAATATAGATGTATCCTGAAGTAGATTTTACATTTTCTAGTTCTTCATCCACATACATATATACAAATCTCTCTAAGTGCTGATCAACATTCTTATATCCTAAAAATAGTTTATATATACCATTATGATATATTAGAATCCACTTTAATTCATCTTAGTGGTGCTTTCCGGGATTGAAGAGAAAAATTACTCATGGCTTCCACTATATAGGTAATGTATGGCCTCATACACACCATAACATACATCAAAATTCAAAAAAAATAATTATTTTAAATTGTAAATATATTTTTGGTATTTCATTTCTTTTATAGTATTTATTAAAAAACTGTTGGGCTATCATTATGTCATAATACATATAGTATATTTATACCATATTTAAATTTTACCCCAAAAATCATCCATCTTAGAAAATTATGAAAATTTCACTATTGGATAATTTTGAAATGCTTGTTTAAACAATAATATTAATTTGTTAAAAAATATTTTTCTAAAAATATGAATTTACACTTTTAAATAAAAATTCTTATTTATTAAAAAATACTAATTATTCAATGAAAACAACTTTCCAGCCCCTATAAAAAATATAGGCGACATCATTAAATTATATTACCATTTATATTACATAAATATTATTTAATAATAATATTTAATTAAAATAACATTTATTTGTAAAACTCTTGAATTTATCATAAAGAGTGTTTTAATTGAAATTATATATTTTTAAAAAATACATGTTTGGTTTCTTAGTATCAAAATATTATTTTTATCAAAACTATTATATAAGCATGTATATTTATAAGGTAATAATGAAAATGGATCAATATAATAATTTTTAAAGGAAAAATATACAAATCCATAATACTTTGTTCTAGATACATAACCCCTTATTACCTTAGTGTATGTCCTAATAGAAATGTTTGTTATATTTGAGCATTCATAGGGTGGTTTGTCGAACATTGTTAGGGTGCTGATAACTAAGATCATGAACTTCTCCCATAAATTATTTTTCTCATGTTTCAGTATTTGAATCATGGACAGGGATTGGTCAAGGGGGATTAAAAGTGATTCTATCTCCCAATAAATCTCTAATAAACTGGCTTCATAGGGCATGATCCTACTGATCATGGTCATTACTTATTCCTTCTATGTCAATTATGTCTTATTATAAGCCTTAATATATTCTAACCTTAATAGTAAATATATAATTAATATATTATCAATAATTATAATTCTTAATAGTCTTTTAATCCTGATATAAAAATTATGTAAATATTTTATAGCAATTTGAAATAAAAAATTAAATATAGAGCTTGTGTATTCTATAAAAAAATTATTAATAAAGAATTTATTCATTCAAAATGGAATGTAATTTTAAAAAGTTTGGGTTGTTATATTAAGCTCCCCTATATAAATTTCACCCACAATATTTCATTTCATAGACTAAAATAGATGAGGGTACTTCAGTTTACTTTCTTCATCTAGTTCCCATGGTGCCTCCTCAAACATGTGGTTATTCCCTGACACTTTTATCAGGTGTTTTTTATTATTTCAATGAACATTGTATATACTATCAAAGATCTCTACTAACACCTCTTCCTATGAAATATTATTTTCAAAGTGTACCACCTATGTATTCGGTACATGTGAGGGGTCTAGTATCAACTTTATCAAGAGGGATACATGTTACATTACATGTACATGAGATAGGTTAGGTGGATGTGAAGGTCAATAGCTCAAAACAGTAATGTGATCAAGGACCTCAAAAGTGATGTTGTATCTAGGACCAATCTTTAACTTTTTTCGAAACCTAATGAATATCTTCCAAGGTGATATATGGAGGAACACCTTATTTGTGAAATAAAAATCTAAGTCTCATCGATGATTGTCTGTGTATATTTTCTATCGACTTTTCATGGATTTCATATGACGAAAATTTATTTGAACCTTCTCTATCATATATTAGATTAGATAAAGTCCATCGGTATATTCTCTGAAACTTTATTCCGGTATGTGGGAGTCTAACATCACTTCCCAAATAAGTTTTTATATGGTTTCATTTAAATACTCGAAAGAGTACTAATGTTATATAAAAAATCCATTATGGGAAGGTGTTTGTCCCAATATCCTTATAAATACATTGACCATGATTTCTAAATATAATCTAGAGTTTTAATGGTCCTTTTAGATAGAACATGTAACACCCCAAGATTTTATGAAAAATATTCTTTTTAATTTCATTAATGTCTTGTGTTATATGATACACCAAAAAGAGCTTTCACAACACACATCTTTGACCTGGCTTGAATTACACGCAATCGCGACCTTCCACGATAGCGTGTGTTGTACGCAATACCAAGTTTCGTTAAACAACGATATGCTATTAAAATATTATTAAAACTAGCCGTTATGAATAGTAATAACCACTTCTTGAAATTTTGTAAATTTTATTTTTCAAAACGGACTTCATTTTTGGATTCGGAATATCGAAATTAGCTTTGGGTGAAATTTTGGTGATTTTCTGATAAATTTCATATTTTGATGAATAGTGAAAATTACTAAATTTTAATTAAAAACATCTTTTTCAATCGAAATAATTAATAGTGATAAATTATTAATTTGAGTGGTTTTAAAGTATATTTAGAATATATTTTTACAATTTAATACAATGTTGGTCATTGGATGTAATTTCACATTTAAACCAGTTATAAACAAGTGTCAATCTTTTGATAGTTATTATCTCTTAAAAACACGCCTTTTGTTTTGACGACGGGAATTAATTTTTAATTTAATTAATGCAACTGATATGTTTTGAATTTGGTAAAATAGAAATCATTTTTGAGTTCATAATATCAAATATAGCTTAGGCCTAATTTTTGGCATTTTTCTGAAAACTTTCAATTTTTGATGAATAGTGAAACCACTAAGTGGTAGTTAAAAAACTGAATTTTTCATAAAACATAATTTTACCACTCTGTGAATGGAATTTAGAAAATCCGACAGACACGGTTGATATAAGTAAGTAAAATGTGGTTCAATGAGATAAAAATAATTTTTGGTGAATAGTAACTTTTTACTTTTTTTACCGCGGTTAATAGTAAATAGAGTAACTAAGGGTAAATATGATATTACTATTACCCTAACACATGTCCTAATTCTATTGGATAAATGTAATTAGACCAAAAACAAACTTATGAATATAATATGACCATTTAGGTCCACTTGGATTAGATTATGACATTTAATATTATTTTATTTAATGAATAGTTAAAATAGTTAAAATCAAAGTTTAATAAATAAAACATTTTTAATATGGGGTTATACATAAGATAAATTCGACTATAAATATTCATTATAAATATTAAAAGATTTCCTACATAATGATATTTTATTTATAATTTTTAGACTTTAAATAAATTAATTTATTTACGACACAACGATGATGCAGTAATTACCCTTTTAAGGAAATGTTAACATAATTGATGTTATAAATGCTCAAATAAATGTAATTTGAGACTTTTTATGAATTCCTCTAATTTTCTAGGTTACTATGATATATTACTGTTGATTTAATCAACTTGGTTCGAACATATAATTCTGTTATTACTTTCACAAAAATCATATATCAAATTGTGTCAAAATTGACACAAAATAGTTTTTAAATCAAATATTATATTATTAATTGTTATTTTATTCCTAAAAATATAAGGTTCGGACAAATGACTTAGATAAGGATATATATATTAATTATAAACGACTTGGGGTTCGTTTGGCATGTTATAGTAAGTGTATTAACCATATAGTGTAAGAAAACAAAAAGTCACGGTAAAAGTTAAATTATTTAACTTAGAGTTAAATCTAATTGATAAGGTTAAAATAATAACGTAAACTTGTCTAAATCCTATTGGTTGATAGGATTTCGACCCATCCCCACTTTACATTCGAAATAAGACCCTTTGGAACCATTATAAACCGATTTTGACTTTAATATAAAATAATATTTTGAGATATTTCTAAGGTGCCCCTCTCCTCCCTTATAAAAGGGCACCTCCTCCCCCTCCTCCTCACACCAATTTGAGCACTCAAGCTCGAACAACCCCTGCCAAAATCCATTCTCCACTTCCCTATAATAATCCTAGAGGTCCTTGTTTTCTTCAAAGACAAATCTTAGTTCCCTAAGTGGAGGATTCAAAGAGGCGTTTCAAAGAAGATGTAATATCCATTACCGATCTTTTCAATTTCTTTCTTCTTCAACTTCTTCTTCTTTAGTTGTTTCATGATAAAGTAATAACATCAGTATTACTTACATACTGATATGTTATTATAAATATGAAACAACCCTAATTCACCTTCTATCCATCCTACGGAAAAATGAAATCACCGCGCATGCGTACGTATGGAATACCGTCTCCACGTCGTGGTGTAATATATTTTCCACCATCACCTTAAAAGGATGGGTATAATGGTGTAATGAGTAACTATATATGATTATTATAAAGTGATATTGATACTGAAAAAGTATAAATACACTTAAATACAATTCCACGATCATGGGAACAATATCATCGCTCATGCGTACGTACGGAATACCGTCTCCACGATGTGATGCGACTCGTTCTACATGATCATCATTACATAGTAATTATATAAATGAATTGAATGAATAAATATGATATATGTTACACTAATACCATTATGGATATAAGTTATCTATGACCTTAAAAGAATAATAAGAATTTATTCGGCAAAACACGCATAAGAACAAAAGGCAATAAAGACCCGAGTAACAATTAACAATGAAATATTACTAATAAGAGGCTATGAATATGACCATATATGATATAATATCAATATGTATGATTCTGGAATAAGTCGATAACATTATTTAAACCATTATACAGAAGCTTCAGACACGTACAAAGCAAATCGGACCAAAGGTAAGGGAAATATCACAATCTCATTTTTATCCGAGATTGTTTATACTTTGGCATTTACTGGGGTGTATTTTATCATCCACATCCATGTTTCCTCAATATGTAATATTATTTCCATTCACCTACAATTTTTTAAATCCAATTTTACCCTTTGGTGATTTTTTGGTAAAGGATATGAAAGGAATCTTTTGTCATTTTTCGTACGAGGTACTTTTTTTGACTTTTCTGACAAAAGTACGCGAAGAATGTTTTTTTAACATATACGGAAAGAATGGATTTTTAAAACATTATTTCCAAGAATATTCCTTCATAAGTTTTCAAGTTTATTTTTAATCAACTTCTTTTTGTTTATAATTGTATGACATGTTAAGAAAAGAAAAGTGTTTTTTTGAAGTAGAAATGATATTTTCCTCCAGAATGGAGTTCAAATGTTTTATCAAAATTATTTTCCATCTAAGATAATATAGGGTTCTGTTTTTATCCCTATTATTACATTGATTTGATTATGGTTTGAGGGAATTATTTTTATGAAGTCATTTACCTTATATGATTTGTTTTATGATGTCATGATGTTTCAAGAATCCCATTTTTGATATATGTGTTATGCGATGATGTATGATTTATGATTATGTGGAACACATAAGAAAGGATTCATTATAAGATGGGTGTGACATATATCTCCCTCCAATGCATTGGGTAAAGATTTATATCTCATGAGATAGACATGGCTGGAATGGTAGGTTACACCGGTTTAGTGAAACAGGACTGAAATGAGGGTGACTCGGTTCAGAAATGGACTTTGTCCACTAAGATAGTCTTGGAAATGAGTCTTGACTAACAAGAAATTATTCTCTATGATTATGTGTGTATGCCAAAAAATTTCATGTTTTAAGTTCTGATTACTGTGATTACATTTCACTGCCATGATTTATCCCATGTTATGAAATTATGATCTCTTTTGCAGGTTAAGATTTCCAAAAGTTATGTGCTTATGTATATGATGTGATTGATATTTCTTTTGTTTACCCTTACTGAGCATTTGAGCTCACCCTTTTGTATGTTTTCCTTCCCCAGGTCAGGAAGAAGGTTATTAAGTAAGATATGCCAAAAGGGACTATAGATATGATGAAATAAATGGGAGACAGTGTAGATGCTTTATGAACCAGTTGTTTATGTTTCCCAATTTCTAAAGGCACTATACCTATACGGTCCTTTCGTGGTTTTGTTATATGTTGTAATAAGTATGCTTCAATTTTGAAGTATTAACAATGTATGTAAAGTACAGGTCGTTATAGTTGGTATCAGAGGAAAGGTTTAGTCAACCTTTGGAAACTAGGATGCAAGAACTTTAGTGAGATCCCTAGAGATATTTCTAAGGTATGTCTAGGGATGTCTCTAAGGTTAAGTATACATATAGGTTATAGTCCTCGAATTGCGCTAACGATCTTAGAATTTAACCTAAGATGTTAGATATTGAGGGTACTCCCCCTTTATTATATTGTTTTCCCTATCATGATTTTTGCCTCTCACACAATTCTTTTTGGGTTTTAGACGATGGCTGGAACCCGAAGGAACCGTGTTGATCAATGCAATGGACAATGCAATGATTTTCCTCCTGAACAAACAAATGTTATGGGAGATGGAGTGAAAAATCTTATTGCTATACTTACACAAGCTATGAATCATTCTGGACTTCCAAATGAGCAGAGAAGGGAACAATATTCTATTGAGTTCTTCATGAGGAAACGTCCACCTTCTTTCAGTGGGTCTTCTGATCCACTTGTTGCTGAACAATGGATCTATACCACTGAAAAGATATTTTCAGTTCTTCAATGTTCTGAACATGATAAAGTCATCTTAGCAGTATATCGTTTGGAAGGTGAAGCTGATCAATGGTGGAATCTTATCCAGAATACGAGGCAAAGAGATGAAATTGAGTCCATGGAATGGGAAGAGTTCAAGAACTTATTTTTCAATAAGTACTTCCCTCGTGTTCTTTGAACAAAGATGGATAAGGAGTTTCTTGAACTAAAGCAAAAGGATGATGAATCTGTTGGTATATACGAAGCGAATTTTACAAGACTTGCAAGGTATGCATCTGGCATTATCATCCAACCTGAAAGTAAAGTTGGTCGATTTTTCAGTGGCTTAAAACCAAGTCTTCGAAGGACATTAGCTATAAGAGACTTCAGTAGCTATGAAGAAATTGTGCGTTGTTCTATCAAGGTAGAAATGTAAGTTGGTGTTACATATCCATCTCATGGTTTTGATAAGAAACGAGAGATGGAGTTCAAGGAGAAACCTCAAAATAATGGTGAAAAGAAGATGAATGTTTCCTTATGCAAAAAGTGTGGAAAGAAGCATGGTGGAGATTGTCTTAAAGGGACTATAAAATGTTTTAAGTGTGGAAAATAAGGTCATCGAGCAGCTGAGTGTCGAAGTAATGGAAAAAGGGTTTCTAATGATGTGAATAAAGAAAAGACTGCAGAGAACGCACCACCAACACTTCAATGTTTCAAGTTCAAGGAGATGGGACATTATGACAATAAATGCCCTAATCCAATGGTTAGTGATGATCGATATGAGCAACCGCTTAAGGCAAAGGACAAAGGGAAGTCACATGCGATCACTATTGGCGATGTTGAATATGACAACGATGTAGTGTAATGACTAAGTGTTTATGTAATGGGATTTCAAAATAGTGTTGTATATAGTATCGTGGAATATTAGAATATTTATGTATTGGTCTATTGTGGTTTTCAATAATTTTATGGTACCAGTAACCATGTAAAGTGATTGAGATATTTTTGGAAAAATAATGATATGCGCATAATTAAGGGAAAATGAGAAAATGAAATATTTGACAGTATTCATGAGCTCATGATTGATATAAGGACTAAGTGATATCATGGTTTGAGTATATATAATTTTGAGGATTTTGGTATGTGGAAGGTGTTAACTTTAAACTGCATTCATTTTTTCACTAAGGTTCAATGGGTATTCAAGAGAATACATGATTAAGGACTTTGAATGTTTGGAATGTGACCAACAAAACATATCTTATGACATATGGGGATCAACGATGGTATTAAATCTCTGGTAATCGTTTTCACTATGTTATGAGAGTGGACTGCAGTATTATGGATAAGCCTAAAGATTGGAATGGATTATTTTGGACATAAGTTAGTATTGTTCAAGGATAGAAGTTTTTTCGATATTATTGATGGGATTTTATAGTAATATAGTTTTAGAAAAAGGACAACCTGCAGGACGGGCGACAGCCCATCGCGTCGGACAAGGCTGTGGGAATCGAACCCACAGCCGAAGTGCGACTGGCCTTTATCACCTACCACTGGCCTACAAGAAGTCCCTGTTTAGTAGAAACTAGTTTTATTATGTTAAGCAGTATGATATATGAATTATAAGTCCATTTTAGGAACCATATATGATTAATCTCACTATAGAATGAATTATGTATGTTTAATAACTTTTGCTAACCTTTTGTTTGAGACAGATGGAATGAACCGTCATTCTATCACATGATCCGCTAACACTTCACAAATAACAAATTCAACTTCATTTATTTAAGAGATGAAGTGGGAATTGTTCAAGGCACGAACAACAGTGAGATTGTACCAAAATAAAGTAAGTATTTATTCTAATTCAAATTCTTCAACTTTAGGGAAACGATCTTGAAAACCAAAAATGTTGTCCTAGTGCTCTTATATCTGATTAATCAGATGGTACCTTAGATAGTCACAAATTTATGGCTTTGTTATTGCTAGCTTTTCAATAGCCATGTTCTCTACCACTCTCCATCAGAACATGACGGTTAGATTTCTCTTCCATATCCATATTTTCACCTATGTGGAAACCTAGTGATTAGTTTACTTGGCTAACCGTTACATTTCATACTTTTGTTTTTAAAGATTGGTTTTGGTATTCCTTTTTACGATGTGGGTTTCTATTAAACAAACTTTCAAGTAGTAAACCATTTATAACCCCGACGAATTTCGAGGGCGAAATTCATTTTAAGGGGGGTAGAATGTAACACCCCGAGATTTTATGAAAAATATTATTTTTAATTTCATTAATGTCTTGTGTTATAATATACACCAAAAGGAGCTTTCACAACACACATCTCTGACCTGGCTTGAATTACACGCAATCGCGACCTTCCACGATAGCGTGTGTTGTACGCAACACCAAGTTTCGCTAAACAATGATATGCTATTAAAATATTATTAAAACTAGCCGTTATGAATAGTAATAACCACTTTTTGAAATTTTTTAAATTTTATTTTTCAAAATGGACTTCATTTTTGGATTCGGGATATCAAAATTAGCTTAGGGTGAAATTTTGGTGATTTTCAGATAACATTCATATTTTGATGAATAGTGAAAATTACTAAATTTTAATTAAAAACAACTTTTTCAATCGAAATAATTAATAGTGATAAATTATTAAATTGAGTGGTTTTAAAGTATATTTAGAATATATATTTACAATTTAATACAATGTTGGTCATTGGATTTAATTTCACATTTAAACCAGTTATAAACAAGTGTCAATCTTTTGATAGTTATTATCTCTTAAAAACACGCCTTTTGTTTTGACGACGGGAATTAATTTTTAAATTAATTAATGCAAATGATATGTTTTGAATTTGGTAAAATAGAAATAATTTTTTAGTTCATAATATCAAATATATCTTAAGCCTAATTTTTGGCATTTTTCTGAAAACTTTCAATTTTTGATGAATAGTGAAACCACTAAGTGGTAGTTAAAAAACTGATTTTTTCATAAAACTTAATTTTACCGCTTCTGTGAATGGAATTTCGAAAATCCGACAGACACGATTGATATCAGTAAGTAAAATGTGGTTCAATGAGATAAAAATAATTTTTGGTGAATAGTAACTATTTTCTTTTTTTTACCGCGGTTAATAGTAAATAGGGTAACTAAGGGTAAATATGATATTACTATTACACTAACAAATGCCCTAATTCTATTGGATAAGTGTAATTCAACCAAAAACAACCTTATGAATATAATATGACCATTTAGGTCCACTTTGATTTGATTATGACATTTACTATTATTTTATTTAATGAATAGTTAAAATAGTTAAATTCAAAGTTTAATAACTAAAACATTTTTAATATGGGGTTTTACATAAGATAAATTCGACTATAAATATTAATTAGAAAGATAAAAAGATTTCCTACATAATGATATTTTATTTATAATTTTTATACTTTATATAAATTAATTTATTTATGACACAACGATGATGCAGTAATTACCCTTTTAAGGAAATGTTAACATAATTGATGTTATAAATGCTCAAATAAATGTAATTTGAGACTTTTTATGAATTCCACTAATTTTCTAGGTTACTATGATATATTAGTGTTTCTTTAATCAAATTTGTATGAACATATAATTCTGTTATGACTTTCACAAAAATCATATATCAAATTGTGTCAAAATTGACACAAAATAGTTTTTAAATCAAATATTATATTATTAATTGTTATTTTATTCCTAAAAATATAAGATTAGGACAAATGACTTAGATAAGGATATATATATTAATTATAAACAACTTGGGGTTCGTTTGTCATGTTATAGTATGTGTATTAACCATATAGTGTAAGAAAACAAAAAGTCACGGTAAAAGTTAAATTATTTAACTTAGAGTTAAATCTAATTGATAAGGTTAAAATAAGAACGTAAACTTGTCTAAATCCTATTGTTTGATAGGAATTCGACCCATCCCCACTTTACCTTCGAAATAAGACCCTTTGGAACCATTATAAACCGATTTTGACTTTAATATAAAATAATAGTTTGAGATATTCCTAAGGTGCCCCTCTCCTCCCTTATAAAAGGGCACCTCCTCCCCCTCCTCCTCACACCAATTTGAGCACTCAAGCTCGGCCAACCCCTGCCAAAATCCCTTCTCCACTTCCCTAGAATAATCATAGAGGTCCTGGTCTTCTTCAAAGTCCAATCTTAGTTCCCTAAGTGGAGGATTCAAAGAGGCGTTTCAAAGAAGAGGTAATATCCATTACCGATCTTTTCAATTTCTTTCTTCTTCAACTTCTTCTTCTTTAGTTGTTTCAGGATAAAGTAATAACATCAGTATTAATTACATACTGATATGTTATTATAAATATGAAACAACCCTAATTCACCTTCTATCCATCCTACGGAAAAATGAAATCACCGCGCGTGCGTACGTACGGAATACCGTCTCCACGCCGTGGTGTAATATATTTTCCACCATCACCTTACAAGGATGAGTATAATGGTGTAATGAGTAACTATATATGATTATTATAAAGTTATATTGATACTGAAATAGTATAAATACACTTAAATACAATTCCATGATCATGGGAACAATACCATCGCTCGTGCGTACGTACGGAATACCGTCTCCACGATGTGATGCGACTCGTTCTACATGATCATCATTACATAGTAATTATATAAATGAATTGAATGAATAAATATGATATATGATACACTAATCCCATTATGGATATAAGGTATCTATAACCTTAAAATAAGAATACGAATTTATTTGGCAAGACACCCATAAGAACAAAAGGCAATAAAGAACCGAGTAACAAGTAACAATGAAATATTACTAATAAGAAGCTACGAATATGACCATATATGATATCATATCAATATTTATGGTTCTGGAATAAGCCGATAACATTATTTAAACCATTATACAGGAGCTTCGGACACGTAAAAAGAGAATCGGACCTAAGGTAATGGAAATATCACAATCTCATTTTTATCCGAGATTGTTTATACTTTGGCATTTACTGGGGTGTATTTTATCATCCACATCCATGTTTCCTCAATATTTAATATTACTTCCATTCACCTACAATTTTTTAAATCCAATTTTACCCTTTGATGATTTTTTGGTAAAGGATATGAAAGGAATCTTTTGTTGTTTTTCGTACGAGGTACTTTTTTTGACTTTTCCGACAAAAGTACGCGAAAAATGTTTTTTTTAACATATACGGCAAGAATGGATTTTTAAAACATTATTTCCAAGAATCTTCCTTTATAAGTTTTCATGTTTATTTTTAATCAACTTATTTTAGTTTATAATTGTATGACATGTTGAGAAAAGAAAAGTATTTTTTGGAAGTAGAAAGGATATTTTCCTCAAGAATGGAGTTCAAATGTTTTATCAAAATTATTTTACATCTAAGATAATATAGGGTTCTGTTTTTATCCCTATTATTACATTTATTTGATTATGTTTTGAGGGAATTATTTTTATGAAGTCATTTACCTTATATTATTTGTTTTATGATGTCATGATGTTTCAAGAATCCCATTTTTGTTATATGTGGTATGTGATGATGTATGATTTATGATTATGTGGAACACATAAAAAAGGATTCATTATAAGATGGGTGGGACCTATATCTCCCTCCAAAGCATTGGGTAAAGATTTATATCTCATGAGATAGACATGGCTGGAACGGTAGGTTATACCGGTTCAGTGAAATAGGACTGAAACGAGGGTGACTCGGTTCAGAAATGGACTTTGTACACTAAGATAGTCTTGGAAATGAGTCTTGACTAACAAGAAATGATTCTCTATGATTATGTGTGTATGCCACAAAATTTCATGTTTTAAGTTATGATTACTGTGATTACATTTTACTGCCATGATTTATCCCATGTTATGAAATTATGATCTCTTTTACAGGTTAAGATTTCCAAAAGTTATGTGCTTATGTATATGATGTGATTGATATTTCTTTTGTTTACCCTTACTGAGCATTTGAGCTCACCCTTTTGTATGTTTTCCTTCCCCTGGTCAGGAAGAAGGTTATTAAGTAAGATATGCCAAAAGGGACTATAGATATGATGAAATAAATGGGAGACAGTGTAGACGCTTTATGAACCAGTTGTTTATGTTTCCCAGTTTCTAAAGACACTATACCTATACGGTCCTTTCGTGGTTTTGTTATATGTTGTAATAAGTATGCTTAAATTTTGAAATATTAACAATGTATGTAAAGTATGGGTCGTTATATAACATCTATCTGAGGATGATAAGAATTACTAAAACTCAAAAAAATTTCCAATTCTTTCTAATGGTTTCTCCACAACCTTAAGTTAAAATTTAGATATCGATCACATTGAATAGAGAGTATAATTCCATGTTTTATTTCCAATTCTATTATTTATATATTGGTGAGTTGGTCAAGAGAAACTTATTACTTGATTTAAATTAAATGCACTATCTTTATATGGTGATCAAAAACCAAATTTGTTTTATTGACTTCATATGTCCTAAGGATTCTTACAAAAAAATTACATTTTATTTAATTTCCATATTGGTATGGGAAATGGTTACATTATACCCTTGGACATATTTCATTCATCCTTGACTTTCTCACATACCATGAATTGAAAAAAAAATTCTATAATCTCTTTCTTCGTGTTATCCCACTAGATTTTTTGCATTAGATATATATATATATACTAGTTCTTCCTATATGAATATAGATGGATGAGATATGTTCATCACAAAACGTTCCCTTTTCTATTAAGGTTTTTATGGGACACATAATTAAGTTCTAATCATTATAAATACATATTTAGAAAATTTTAAATTTGGAATATTCAAAACCTTCCTTCATAGCTTCACATAATCCTTTTGGGAATCCTTTGTCCTCTCATGAATGGATAGTAGATAATTTATATGATAAAGGTATAATGATGGTCCTTTTATGATCCCCTTTTCCATCATTCTTAAGTCAAAGAAGAGTGGACCCCTTTCAATCCTCATCATAGGATGGGTTACCGAATCATTTCTACTTGGATTATCTACTACATTATTTTCCTTCTCATGATGATAATGGATTAAAAAGTTATAATACTTGATCAGTTATAACCATATTAATATTCACATATTGATATAATTTTTGTAAATATATACTTTTTTCTTTTTTGATCTGTCTATATGTCACACTTCTCCCTACAGAGATAATGTCTCCAAATAATCAATGTTATGATCACTGTATCCACTTATAGGTCATACATTGGGTACTTATTCTCATGGAGTTTTAATTGTAAGGAGGTATAAGTTATCTCTTTTTTCATATTCAAGAGTACAAAACAAAATAATTTTTTTGATAGATTAATGCAGATGAAAAATATTTCCCCACTAGTTGTTATTGTGAATTTAGATGTGTTGATTGTACTCTTTTTTAAATCTTTAAAGCTATCCTATCATTCAAATGTCTAGGAAAACATCACTCCCTTATGATTTATCATTGTTATTGGGTTTACCAATGGTAAGATGTTTTTCACAAATCTACGATAATACCTATCTAATCTAATGAAACTGTTGATCCCTATCATATATATTGGAATAGTACATCCCTCAATTTCTTTTTCATTTAAAGAATCTTGAGATGCTCCTTTATTTGTGATAACATGTCTATGGAATGTTACTTAATCCGTCGAAAACTAAAATTAAGTGTTCTCTACCAATAAATTTTCCTTTAAAATGGTCTTTAGTAAAACATTCAAATACTCCCCATGTTTCTCCTTATTTTTTGAGTAGATGAGAATATCATCTATAAGTAATAAAAAAACACTGTCAAGGAAATCCCTAAATACTATATTAATTATGTGTGCGAAGATATATATAAAATTATAGAGTCCAAATGGAATCATTATTAAATTTTAGTTCCCCTACCGTATATGAAAATTAATCATGGGGATATCCTCATTCATTTCATTTACATGATAATATCTAGATTGTATATCCACATTATAGAAGCACTAGGATTCACATAGCTGATTGAACAAGTCATCAATCTATGGAAGAGGATAATTTTTCTTTATCATCATCTTATTATCATCATGATAGTTAATGAAGATTCACAATGAACCGTATTTATTCTTGAATAAAAGGACCGATGCTCCAAAAAGTGAAGAAGTTGGGTTTATAAACACTTTATCACGATTATATTGATGTTAATTATTTAGTTATTTATGTTCAATGGTGTCCATTATGTATGAATTCATGGATATTAGTATATCTCCAGGTATTAGTTCAATTGAGAACTCAACCTCTAGTTTAGGAGGAAGACTGTGAAATTCATTAGGGAACCCATCAACATATTCCCTTACTATGGTTATATTAGCAGGGAATAAATTTTCCTTAGTCTTAATCATTTTAGATTGATATTATTTCTCATATGGAAATGATATCCTTGGTTTATATAATTATTTAAAAAGAGATTCATCCTCTCTTTTACACTTCTACATAATCAAAGGGTGATTTATAATATAGGTGGTTATTTTCTTCACATATAAATTTATGTTGGCTATTTACTAGAAAAGACAATCCATACCCAAAATTATAGATATTTTTTCTAAAGGATGTATTTAAAGGTTCACTGGGAAATTCGTCACATAAATATTGATAGTGGAGAAGATACATACTTGTTATGAAATAATTTCCCCATCTATTATTTTTATCGAAAACTAAACTTCCATGTTTTGACGTGGTGTTTGAATAGTTCAATTAAACATTCATGATATGAATGAATTCATATAACTATAATCCTACATGAAATTTAATGTTCTTAAATTGATATTTAGTTAACCTATCAATATTTTATTCTTGTTTTAATCATTTACATGATCCAAAAAAGGATTAGTGATGAGAGTTTTAAGACTATTTAGAATATATAATGGAAACTGTGTAATGGGTCTCCCTATACATAGTTAGAAAGATGTATTTATCTTTATAATTAGATGAGTCTTCATCCCCAGCATTAAAAAACTAATCCATATCCACACAACTTATAACATTGATAAAAGTAATTTTTTTCTTCGAAACCACACTATGCATACATTACCTATAATAAGGGATTCATTCATATGTTTAATATTATCAAAAATTATTTTAATATGATTTTTTAATCCTAATACACAAAAATTACAAGACCTTTCTCTGATACCATCTATATCAACCCATATCTTTTATACACTTTATTTTATGATTTATTATATAAGGATGAACATAACATAATCATAAAAGATCGATAGGCCAATGTCACATTGGGTAATTAGATACATATCATAATAACATGAAGTAGTGATAAAACAACATTTTTTAATACTCTATATCATTCCCTTAAAATCCATTGATCTTTTAACACTACAAAAGATAAACTAGGGACATACATAAGAAATAGGTGATCTATAAATCCTCCTCCAATAACTTTTTTCACTTTCTAAATAATCCACTTTATTGTTGAGTGGGTACTTCACAAACAGGATACCAAATTTAAAATTCAACAAAAATTATCATCAAACATGCATCAGAATCCACCAAAAGTTAGTGAAGGGGGATAACAAGACGACATAAATCGATGAGAATCATAATCCTAAATATTCAAGCATGATTTAAGATGATATAATCCAGTCATCATAAGAATTCATCAACTACATATAACATGATATCATAAACATAATCTAAGGATTAATTATGAGACATCATACCATAGTGTTAGTCGGGAAGATGATAAAGATAGAAGAATGGGGGTGAATTGTGGTCTTCTAAAAAACACATTTATTTTCGAATAAATTTCATTAATTTAAATTGGGAAAGAGATGTTATTATATTTTCATTAAATAGATTATGTAGTTGATTATAATGAAAAAACACAAAAAATTAGAGTTTTAGTTTACAAATATCCCCTAGTTCACTACCTCAAGACTCTCTTCTCAATCTTGGAGATTTTCAATAGAAGTCCCTTTTAAAAGAGATATCAATAGTTGAGTGAAAGAAACTAAAAATTTTAACAGGAGCTTTTACATGCCTTAAAACATGAAAAATAATATTCCTCAAACTATATACAACCGAGTTTTTAGAAACAATAGAAAATGTGTTTGATTTGAGAAATTTTATTTATAAGTACTATGATTTCGATGTTAGAAACTCTTATATGAAGCAATATTTATAGGAATAAATGAATAATATTGAAATTATTTTTCTTAAGAAGTTTCTCTAAATCATCTTGTTGAGAAAATAATGTGATAATATAGTTGTAGTAAGACTAACTTTTTTAGAATTAGGATAAACACACAGAAGTAGAGAAAATATGTATATATCTAAAGTTTATTCCAATGATTATTTGATGAAATATAATACATGAATAAAATATAATAAAACTAGTAGTTATATAAAGTTGAAATATATCCTCTTTAAATGTATGAATCAAATTTAAACTCAATGTAAGAGACTGTGAACCTGAAGATTATAAAAAACAAGAACATTATAATAAAGGATTAACTATACATCCAATTTATTCATAAAATATCATTTGAGAATAAATAAATATCCAGATATAATTATAGTAAAACTAATCCATAATATTACCAAATAAATCACAATCTTCAAAATTCTATGTGTGTTTGAAACTTGAATTTAATCTATCGCTGAAAAACATAACTTCCTATAGAATTAAGGATGAAATAGCCTGTTTTTGAAGTCCTTATGAATTATTCTTTTAATAGATTTGTCGATAAATTTGCTCAGATAAAACCAAATCATAAATCTTAGAAAAATTTCAAAATTCAAAATCCCATATATGACTGATTGAACATAGGTTTTCTTTACTTTAGGATAACTCCAAAAGTAAGATTGAATTGATTCCCAATATAGAATTCTAGTGATTGAGGTTCAATGCCAGAATTTTATTAACATACCAAATGTTATAAAGTAAAATTTATGGTTTCTTCATAAAAGTTATGTTCCGAAACCCAATGTTTATTATAAACATCAGGTTCAAAAAGTTGGGATAGATAACAATGTTAGTTTGAAACATCACTTTTGAACAATGATTACAGTCTTCTTCAGATTTTCTCAAATACTTTGTAGAATAAATTTTTTGATTAATTATATGTAAATTAAAACCAAAATTATTGGTAAATCAATTAAATTTTCAAATAAACATAATCCTATAATCCACATAAAATAAATTTATTAGTAAAACAAATGACGTTATTCGTGAGCATCAAAATGGATAAAAGTTTTGCTATAACAAAACATGTATGCTCAAAAATCTATCCACTTTAATGATCACAAAACAATGATATCAAAATCTTAGAAAATAAATTATATAATTAAAATTAAAATATTGAGTTTTGAAAATGTTTTTTTTATCCAAATTTCTCCCCTTTTTTATAATTTCAAAAGGAACATATAAAAATGAAATATGAGAAATTTAATGTAGCACATAACCTTATGTAAATGTAATTTAATATTGAAGGAATAAAACTATGAAAATAGATGTAAGGATTAGAATCAAAAAATCAATACACATAAATGTTAATGAAAATTTAATGATACCAGAGAATTTCATTTAAACAAATTAGATCAGATTACAAGGAATTTTTGAAAAATAAAAAAGGGTTAAGGTTCAGGGTGAGTGGAAGGATCATTTTTATGTTTCTAAAATGAGACAACTTTAGAGGATAATAATTCTCTAATAATGTAGTTAACATCATTCAACTCTTCTATCAAACCTGTGAAATTCTAGTTCATCGAACATACCAACTATTTCATCAAATACGTTGATTCCTGATACATCTACGACACTTCAACCATGTTAAAATTAATAAATTCATTAATTATTTATACAAATTAACATATTTATCCAGGTAACGAATTAAACAGTTGACAACATGTCTAACTCCAAGCTCTATAGAAGTAAACCTTTCAACTAAATCTTACTCTCTGCCTAATAATGTGTTTAGTGGAACAAAATCACACAATAATCCTTGAATCCTATAACATATGGAATATATATAAGTAGAAATACATTCCAAACACCTAAATAAATTTTCCAATACATCCTCAATCAAATTATAATTCATTCTATAAATTGGATCAATTCTTATAATTTGAAAACATTTTGACAAAAAATTCTTTAAAACATCAAAATATGATATGGAAGCCATGTCCCTTCTTAGGTTTCCAACCCGTTCAGATATATATCTCCTAAAAGCTTAAATATATTTCATAGAAATTGATATTTCAAGAATACATTTATATCGAACCTAGAGAGATTTGAAATATGTTCCAAGAACAGAAGAACTTGTCAATTCATCAATTTTTTTTCCAAAACTATCATTCTCCCCTTATAGCTTCATATCATTATACTTTAAATGATTAAAAATTGAAAATATATATATTATAATGGAATGATTGGGATCCTAAAAACATGAATCAAGAAAATATATTTATTCCCACTTAGGTCTAATTGAAGGTTCAACAGTATCAATTAAATTAAGTGATTAAACAACCATATCATAACCTAATGGTGAAGAAAATTATGAAATAACTTTTGTAAAATCGTAATCTCATTTAAATTTATTCTTTGAGGACCTTTTAATAAATGAAACTGATTGGTCTCCAATAAATTCATTTTTAAAACCTATTTGGGTACTCACATGCTCATCATAATGACCTTCATCAATAATTTTTTCCCTAACATGAGAAATATACTTATTTAACTTAATAAAATAAACAATACACTCAACCCATTCGTTAGAAAAAAAACTACTTTATCTATATAACCAATCAGAAGCCCAATAATCCCCTCAATTGGAAAATTCTCTTCCCTTATTCTAGGCCTATGAACAAGAACATATCATCTATCTGTTTCTATAGAAGGTCCTTGAAAAGTTTTAATGAATTGAATAACTCCTATAATATTAGCTGGGATGTTCTCTTGAAAACTATTCCCCCTTCAGGTTCTAGAAGGAATGTTGGAGCCATAAACATAAGTTTCTTCCAGGACTGTAACCACTTGATTGACCCTAGTATCCTCTTTAATCCAAGATTCCACAGTCTCTTATATACTAAGCATAATATATTTGATTTATTTTTTAGCTCATATACTTTTACTGAGCGTGATCATATGATTGATCATATTACTCAACACCAACATACACCAGCTTAATATTTGTTACACTCTATAAAAATAAAAATTTCCATAAAGTTTGAGTAAATAGTATGTTACATTGAAGGAATCTTAGACTTGTCATATTTTCACCTAGCATATAACCCTTCTACAGAACAAGATCTATAAGCCTACCATAAAGACAAAAAATGAAATTATACCATCCTTCAGAAAACATTGTTTAATATAACCTAACATGTACCATATAATTCTGAATTTGATGTCACATATAATCCTAAAAATTATAAAAATGATTGGAAAAAGGATTTTCTCATATTTGTAAATCCATGTAACAACTATAGTCATAATAAGTTGGACCAAAATCTATTTGTCTTCTTCCAAATCCTTTACCGAAATCTTTTTAATTTGATTCATTCAAAATAGGAAAAAAATTACTTCCTAGAAATTTTGAACACTATAATTTATATACCTTGAACTAAAAAATAAATGAACTTTATGAGAAAACATGAATATCAGAGCCATATTTGCTGACGAAATAGAAAGATCTTTATCAGTTACTTTTGAAGATATAACATATTCTCTATCTCCAAAACTAAACTATGTATTTTCATAAAATTAATTCACCCATATTTTATATATATGCTTATAATTACCACCATTGAACATATATTCAAGTCATTTAAAACTCATAACCTATTTCAGCAGTAGATTTTTTTGAAACAACTATTCAAAATCAATAATCTTTTACTAAAGTACATTACACTCTAAACTCAAAGGCCTCTACCTATTTACCCCATTAAAACTACCGAATTATATCATATTTTTCCTCCCCTTAATAAGATGAAAAATGTTTTAGGGTTCAAAAAATGTTGTTTGAGAGATCAAAATAATTAGAGTTTGAATGTCTAGTAACCTAAGGGCAGAGGATGAAAAATATTATGTCTGAGGTTTTTATATGATGATTTAGTTTCTCTAGAAAATTATTCAAAATAATCATTCATTATTTCAGAAATGAAAATATTTCCTGGAAAATAATATATATAAATTAAAATTTAATAAAATAAATCCAAAAAATTGAATAAACAACAGAATTAAATAAAACATGAAAAATATAAAATTCGTAATAGAAATAATAACTAAACTACATAGAGATTAACAAGAATTTAAAATTTTTTACATAAAAATGAATAAACATTACTCTACCTTGATGAAATAAATACATTAATTATAAAGTGGTTTAGTGATAATATTATCATGTTTATAATCATTATTAAAAAATTCTAACGAAATATCCTCTTTTGGACATTATCCATTATGAAATGAAGAATTATATCAATATGCTTAGTCATGGAATGAATCTTGGGATTTTATGAAGTATTTATAGCACTAGTATTGTCACATAAAATAGGAACATGATCAAAATAAATTCATAAATTATTTATTCTATCCACAACACATGTGCACAACAACTTCTAGTAGAAATATATTTTTCTATTATAGTTGATAAAAAAATTGAATGTTTCTTCTTACTAGATCATGAATCATGGGACTTTCCTAAAAAGAGATAGGTTCTTAATGTGATTTTTCTATCTAATATAAACCTTTAAAAATCATAATTTAAATATAAAAACTAATAAAAATCATATATTTTTTGATAATGTAAAGATAGAAAAATAGTTCCTTTTAAAAAATAGAAAATTATATTATCACTAATCAAATAAGAATATTTTTTATTTGATTGAAATAATTCATATAAATAAATGAAAAAAATGATTTGTGTAACTAGAAGTGAGACATAACAATTTATTAATAATATATCTATATAATTTATTGGAAACTAATTTACTATTTTAATCCAAATATAGTTTTATATAAGAACACATAGGAGTTGTTTATGGATTACTATTTACAAGAGTAATTATTTTCAATAAATCATTAATATATTTTATATTATTTAAAACATTTCCAAAATCCTTATGAAATATATGAAATTCATGAAATAAATTAAATTTTCCCCTTACACATATTACAAATTTATTTTTCATAAGGTTTAAAAATATATTACAAATATATTGATATGTATAACCAAAGATAACTTCATCTACATATATTTTAAACTACAAAAATATTATAATAAGAGTTTTCATAAAAATAGAGGGATCAAATAACCCAAATAAAATAAATTTTCTAAAATAATATAACTCAATCTTTTATACAAAACCTTTTTTTCTTGTTTAAGAACATATAGAGCTTTAATAGGGTTGAAAATAGAATTTGGTAGATTATTATTTTCAAAACCTAGAGGTTATTCAACATAATATTCCTCTACTAAATAACCATTTTAAAAGAAAATTTTACAACCATATAGTTTAATATAAAATTCATATGTGATGCATAGAATAAAATGATTCTAAAGGATTCTAGTCTAGAAATATGGGAAATTTTATCTTCTTAATCTAGTCCCTCAACCTAATGATGACATCTAGAAATTATCATTGCCTTATTATTAGTTATTATATCTTCATAAAACTTTTTATTCCAAAAACCCTATTTAATTACTATTAATGGATGGTTCTAGGTTATATAAAACAATTCCCAAACTCCGTTTCTCTTAAATTGCATTAGATCTTCTTATAGAGCCAATATCCACTCTCATCTTCTAAGGATTCTTCTATAAACATAGGTTCAAACTGGGATAAAAACAAATAGAATCCAACTTGGTTTCCAAAAATATTCCTAGTCCTAACTCAATAATCTTGGTCTCCTATAATAATTTTGAAAATATTTTACTTTTAATGTTCTGTATTTTCTAGGTTTGACGCTTTTAGGTTCCTGAGTGTCATGTTCTTCAAAACTGGATGGATTTTTATCATGTAATACTTTAATATAAAACATATCATTATAAGAATAAAGACTCAATTTAGACAAGTATTCATTTGGTACAGAAAATTTTAATTTTATTTTGATCAAAAGGAGTTATCTCATTAAACATTACACTGATAGATTCTTATAATATCCTTGATTTTTATTAAACTCTCTCAAGTAGTTTTAAGAAATAGAATATCCAAGAAATATTACTTTATCATCAGTTGGATACAATTTTCCAATGTTTTTTATTATTCATGATGAACACATTTTATTCAAAAACAATAAATTATAATTTTTTTATTATTCCATAATTTATAGGGTGTCTTTTTAAGAAAAGGTCGAATTAAAATTATATTTATAATATGGAATGTTTTAATAAAAAATTCTTCTAAAAAATGGTAGGTAAACTATATTGATTTAATATAGTTATATCAATTTAATTAATAGTTTAATTTATTCATCAATAATTCCATTTTGTTAATGTGTTCTTGGAGTAGAAAAGTATATTCAATACCCATATTTGTAAGAATAATAATTAAATTTTATATTCTCAAACTCTCCTCCATGATCACATTTCAATGAAATAATTTAAAAATATATTCCATTTTAAACCAACTTATAAAAATTCATAATGTTATAAAAACCTTCACTTTTAAAGTTCAAATATAAAATCCAAGTAAATAAGTTAAAATCATCAACTAAAACATAAATATAAAATTTTCTAACCAATATTAATACAATAGATGGTACAGAAAAATAATATGGATATGTTATAAAGGATTTAATATAGAACATTATTGATTTATTTGAATGATAACTTATGCTGCTTGCCTATATGGCATGCATAATAATGTATTTTATTATAAAACATTAAAATGGATAGATAAAAAACTATTATCTTATCAGGTATCATAGATAGGGAATTTATAGAGTACAAATCTTCTATTTCATATCTAGGATTCACATATTTCTGCAATTAAGAAATTAAAATATTGTTCACACAAGGAACTAATGTCAAAAAATGTAAAAATTTTATTTTTATAGGTTCTCTAAACTTATAATTTTATCCATAAATATAGAACATGAATTTTTAGTGAAATCAATAAGGAAACCATCATCACAGTGTTGATAAAAACTTTTGAGGTTGTTATCAAAACCTTGAACATATATAATTTTTTTTATTAGAATAGATATTTAATATATAACTAACCAAACTCTAAAAATATTTCCTTTAGTATTATCACCAAATGTAATTAAGCCTCCATCTACATTAGAAGGTTCCTAAAGATTAGAGAAGTCACCACTAATGTGACTTGAATAGCGTCTTTCTATATTCTCTATTCCATTTTTGTTCCTCTAGATTTTTTGCTATAAAAATTATCAGACAAGATTTTTTTTCACCCAAATGCTTTTGGGTCCTTTAGTGTGAGCAATAAAGATATGGTTACCCAGATCAGAATAATTTTACAAGAATTTAAAAAATTAATTTTAAAAACAATACTAGAAATATAAGTTTTCTTGATGCTACTAATATGAGGATTCTTCAACAGACAACCATTATCATAGTTTCCTTTAATGAAATAATTATAATAGGTAATAGTTGACATGTTTTGATTGATTAAACTTTGAAAAAAAATCGATAATTTTTAGGTTTCTCAATATTAATATTTATTTAATTTATTTCATTATTTTTCACATTCTTTCCAAGAATCTTATTTAAGGACTCTTCTCCCATATTAAACATAATAACATCACATTTTAAAGATTCTACTTCATCCTGTAACTATTTAATTTTACTTTCATGTTCAACGTATCTTCATGTAGATCTGTTCAATTTCTATATCAATTCTATGTGATATTTTAACAGATTATATTTCATAATTAGGATAGTATTATAAATATTCCTAGGAGATTTATTCATTTACATTATTTAATCACATTTTTTTCTTTAATTGAGAAATATTAAACTAATTTATCATTTGAGGATGTTTCATAAATAGAATCAAAAGCAAAAAAATAATAAGTGTATACCTCATCTCCTATCGGAATAATGAAAATATTTTACTTCGAATTTTTTTGATAATACTCAGATTCATAAATTAATGGTATATTATAATCTTTAGATACACTCCAAGTAGCCATGATATCCTTATTACCTTTTTTATCATACCCAAATTTCTTTTGATGCTTCATTTTATTTTTCTAAATTTTTCATTTCTTCTTCAAATTTGGGAAATAAGTATTGGTATGTGGAAATTTATATTATACATACAATATGATTAATTTCGTACCATAAAATTTTTTCTTGTATTAATTAAATGACTTCTTGAAACCTTTACTATTTTTATAAAACATGCTGAATCTTCTTTTTATCTGAGTATGTTCTACTCTAAAATCTAAAAAACATGAATCATTTTATGATATAACATCTTCTTTTAAATTATTTCTTTTATTGGAATACAAAATTTAAGTGATATATTTTTCTTTTAGATCACTATATGATCTTCTTTCTTTGATTGAATTTCATATTCACACATTATTTGGGTTCTAATTAATACCTTAATTTTTATCTTTTGATAGGTGTTAAGTATCTTTTTACAGTATATATTCCATTTAATTTAATTGGCAAAACTCTAAGTACCATTAATTACCAAAACGGTTCTACAAATACATTACCTAGTGTAGGAACACCATTAGTAGTCTTAGTTAACCATTCCATCATCTACATGATTCATTCACCTTTACGAATTTTGAAAGTATCAATCTTTAATTTAGTAGT
Source organism: Viscum album (assembly GCA_963277665.1). NCBI lineage: Eukaryota > Viridiplantae > Streptophyta > Magnoliopsida > Santalales > Viscaceae > Viscum > Viscum album. The sequence continues at coordinate 1,643,333,132 of OY728165.1, forward strand.
ATTATACCTCATTTTGTTGATATTTTAAGTCCCTTCATAAGAAACAACTATGGTATTCCACATTTCATTGGTAGTAACACATTGAGAGACATTATTAAACTCATCTAGCCCTAGTTTGTATATAATAACATTCATTTCTCTTGAATTAATATCATATTATCCTTCAATTGAAATATATGTTCATTCAAGATCTTCCTTGGGATTTGGTTATGTCTTAAAAACCTTTATATAAACTTTTAAACTAATATTATTTCGACAGATAACCATTCAAACATTCTAGAATCTATAATTTTCACCATTAATATATGGAGCTCTGATCATTGACATACATTATTTATGTTCATCCATTTATATCTTCCTTCGACAGGATCTTAAACTCCAGCTTATTAGAGCTTATAATAAATCTTCAAAAGAGAACTTCCTCTCACCAATTGTTAGTTGGGAAGTTGAAAAATATACAAGAGGTGGTATAATTATGTAAATTTTATAACACTATTAATTTTGAATCAATCATCTTATTATAATTTATAAATAAATATTGTATCTTTTTCTCTAATTAAATTATGAAACAGGATATAAAGAAAAGAACACCCTGATTTTTATAGTGGTTTTGAATACAAATATCACATAGTCAACTCTACAGACATTTTATCTAAAATATTAGTAACTTTTAGTAGTGGATCACATTCCATAGGATTTCAATAGTTGAGTGTAAGCAACTAAAACTTGTTATAATGGATTTTAGAAGGCATCAAACAAGATAAATAATATTCCTTGAAACACTCCACAATAGAGTGTTCAAAAAAATTAATGTCTTTGATTAAAGAAATCATGTTTATAAGTTTTTAGATGTAAATTTTTCGAACTAGTAGAATAAGAGATATTCAGAGGAATATATGAATAATATTAAAATAATTTTCAATAAAAAAATGTGTAAATATTTCTGTTTAAAAAATAATCTAATAAACAAATGTTTCAAGAAAAAAATTTATAACAAAAGGAAAAACACACAAAAAACTACAATATTTATATCTCCAAAATGTAGTCCTGGAAAGGTTTAATGTACTATAGTAGATTAATCATAAATTACAAAACTAGTAGTTATAGAAGAAAAAAATATCTATTGTGAATTGATGAATACAATGTATCTAATAGTAAGTGATTTTGATAATCAATATTCTAATAAAATATATCATTATGAAAATGATTATTTATATAGGTAAATTATTCACAAAAATATCAATTTAGAATAAATAAATATCTTGATCTATTTCTGAACAAAATTATCTGTAAATATCTCTAGATAAAATGAAATATTCAAAATTATCAGTTTGTTTGAAATTTAAATTTAATCCGCCACTTGAAAACATATATTCCATTATAAATAGAGATTAATTAATCCACTATTTATGTCCTTATAAATTTTTTTAATCACATTATTGAGATAGTTACTCCAAAAAAACAATTTGTACAAATCTAAAAACTAATTCAAAAATAAAAATCCTATAATTGACTTATTTAATGTGGGGTTTCTTTTCATAAGGATAACTCCAAAAGTACAATTCACACTATTCGGTTGATTAAAAATTTAAACTACTAGAGTTTGAAGTTAAATAACAATATTACGTTGACATATCAAATGTTAGACACTCAAATATGGGTCTCTTTATAAAATATAAGTTCTCAAACCCAAAATGCTATTCAAAACTGACGTTCCAAACATGGGGTTAGATAACATTATTAGGTTGAAACATCACATTTTGAACAATGATTCTATAATTCATCAAAATTTACAAAATATTTAATTAAATAATGTCTAATCTGAATTACAAGTCAATAACAACCATAATTATAGGTAAATAAAAAAATATTAAAATAAATGTAGTCCTAAAATCCACTTTAAACTAATTCATTCGTAAAAAAAATATGGTGTTTGGGAGAATCAATGTCAATAAAATAATTTTTAGAAAAATAGTTTTATTCCCAACACATAGTGTTCTTAGGATAATCACCCATCAAACATACATGGTATCTCATAGGATAAAAGTACAACCTAATTCAGTGGAGGGTTATATATTTTCAGGCCCACCCATCACATTCATATCATGTAAATGCATTCATGTTCCACATAGATCATACAACATAATAATACCTTTAATAACTTTAAAACCCATGATTAAAAAAAGAGGGTTATATGTATAGAATTTCAAAATAATTTAAGTATAGTTACATCTAGTTGAATACACTTGAGTTTAAATGGTGATGGGTATTCACAACACAAAATTTCAGTACTAGAAAGAAATGTTATACCAACAATTTTTACCCAACAGTTAGAAAAAACTGTTGGGATAAATAAGCTATACCAATGGTTTTATAGAACTGTTGGTATAGGTACTTATATGTTGGGATTTACAAAAGGTTTTGTTAATCCTTAGGTAAATAAAAATCTTACCGGTGGTTTTTATTGACCTTTGGGAAAAAATCACCTGATTTTAGGATTTAGGGATCCCTCCCAATTTTTCATCCACCATGTGAACCTTCCCCGAACTCCGTCTCCCGACCCTCTCCTCCCATCCCCAACCTCGACCTCCTCAACCTCCCGGCCTCTGCATCCACCTCCTAGCCACCAACCCTTCTTGGGTCCCTCTCCTCTAGTGACGTTCCCCCATCCCCTCTTAGCTCCCTCTCTGATGATGACATCCCCTTCCCCTATCGGGTCTCGACAATACCCCCTCCCCTCCCAGCTCCCTTTATTGGTGAAACCCTCCTACCCTCTCGTCTCTCTCTCCTCTTATGACATTCCCCGACCCCCTCTTCAATCGCGCATAAGACCCCCCATGGACGAACACCCAGCACGACATCCCCATCTCTAGGATCCCTCTCCTCCATCAATTTCGCCCAAATTTGTCGAGGGTTCATGATCGGTACTTCTAGGTATGAATTAGTCTTATTTTAAAAAAACGAGGCAACATGGAATGCACTGTTAGGTTCATTGTAAAGATAACCATTCATATTAATCATTCATTTTCAATAGTATTGGGTAGTATCCAACTCATGGTGTGGTGAATTATTGGGTAAAATGTGATTTTTTTCAAAATAGAGTCTTCCATAAACGTAGGGTTTGATTCATAGGTAGAAAACCATTCATTCTAACAATGAATTCAGTAAAAAGTTCATGATTTATTAAAAAAACTCATATTTTCTTTTATAGACCAATATTACACGTGATATTGTGGGGGATTTTTTTTAAATCATGATATATATGTGATGAGGTTGTATCTTCATTAAGATGTGCAACGATTTTGGTTAATTTTAGGTGAGTGATGCTATATGAGATTTTATGGGTTATTGTGTGGAGTTTATTTTCCTTTAATTGATTGGTTCATAAAACAAATGTTGGTGCTGCCTATATTAAGTAATTGGAATTGGTAAAGTAAAATGCTGGTCTCATAATTCTGAGTTGGTTATTTGAATGGTATTCTCTATCAAAAGTGGGTATGTCTCTTTTTACTATTGGTGTATTTTCAAATTGACCAATGTATTATTAAACTGAACATTAAATACACATTTCCCCCAATACGAAAGCACTAAACAAATCATAGATAGACACTACACACCACAAGATACCCATAGGGTCATCCCTTGACATCTATTTATAGTTATCGGGCCATTAAATTAGGAACTGAAGTCAATTGACTCTCAAGTCATGAGAAATTCCAACTGTTGGAAGAAAAGATTCCAACAAATTTATTCTTAGTATAGTATAATGAAATGGTTTACACACTCATGACCAAGTAGACAATCTGGTTCATGGACTGGTTCGAGACTAGGGTCAATAGAAGGATCAACTACTAAACATTGATTGTGGTCCCTATGAGGTCATTTCCATAGTGAATAGGGTTATGGGAAAAAAAATTCAACTCAACTAATGTAGCATATGTGTGTATTCAAGGGATAAGTGTACTATTCTGGTGTTTCCAATAGCGTGCTATATAAAGAAAATAATGAAAAATTAAAATATTATTAAATGGAACTGTTTCCCCCTTACATGCAGGAATGTGATTTGACCCATGGGGTGTTGTGGTTCTTATATATTGGGTGGTGACATGTATATTCACTATATACATGTATGTTTTTGTTTTGTTTTTATTTTATTTTTTTATCACATTAACCACTTATGTCTTTAATTTTTTTAACGATAGACGGGGGTGATGCTCTCCTGACTAGTTGACGTAGATCAATTGTATATTGTAATACAATGAGGTGAGATTGTGAGGAAACATTGGAAGCTATTGTAGCCTTGGGGTCTTCCAAGAGATGGAATTTTTTTCCTATAACATGGTGTGGGAACATTTTTGGAGTATTTTGGAGTCATGAAATAACCCCAACTGTCTCCATGAGAGATAATAAATAACCCAAAGTGTCTCCATACATCATTTCATCCTCGAATGGGTTGTCCACTCACCCAATCCTATCAAACATATCCTAGTCTATCCTATCAGTCACATATTCTAGACTCATCTCTCGAGGATAATCACATACCTCGATGCACATCTCACCATCCAATAAGGAAAACATGATTATTCACCTCATGATCTTCCTAGTCACAAAATCACACCATGTCAAAACCTTCTACATTATTATCTCAATCACATGGGAATCTTATGGGGTCCCTTGAACCCATATTAGTCACTACTCACTGACCATAATCCTCTTCCCACACACTATAGTCTTATCTCAGCATGTCAGACATTACTTAATTATATTCTCAATAATCTAGTCAAGAAACTCATCAAAATCATTTATTATAACCCATCCCCACTAACCAGGGTCTATCCTAATCTAAATGATACCAAGACTCTTGGCATTATAATGACAATCTTTCCAACAATACCCAATACCCACACTATCATCTCATCCTTCATCTCTTTATTTGATCTCTTGAATAATTAAATTGAGTAAAACCTTTTATAATACATTTTATAGACTCTGAGGGACCATCCCAATCTAATAACCCACCAAGATTATAATCCATCCTCATATGTATTTCCTCATCAAATGATCGATGTAAAATTTCCACTACTATCACTATAAGTCCCAATCCTCTTAGGAAAATTTTACTTGATCTAAACCCTCATCTATATATCATCCCAATTTTAAGACATATGTGAGACCACTCATATCCCAATCGATATCTTAAAAACATGGAGACCTAGTGACAAGGTGATTTAATTTACATAAAATCACTAAATAACCTTATCTAAACCTAGGAAACTTGTGAACACCATATCTATAGGTCGACAATGTTAATCTATTTCCTTTCATTTACCATCCTTAGAGTCCATGACTCCCATGGAACATAGTAATAATCAAACAATTTTAAATCTATGATTGAATAATCATGTTAGTGTTTAAGGGTGTATAGAGGATCTTACTACTTTCTTTATACAAGAAGATATACTTATGAAATTTGATGATTAAAGTCCAAAAACACACTACTTGATGACTTTGGGTGAGGTTTCATCGCAAACTACCTCAAACATTTCCTCTTGTATGTATTCTTTGAGGTAAGCCCTTCAAAAGTGGATGGAATTTGATGTGTTGGAGGTGGAACCCACGGAGGTATAAATCCCTTGAATGGTGAGACTACATATTGGATTCATATGAACAACATGGATAAACCTTATAGAGAAATTCAAGGATTTCCTATATTATATAGTGATAATATAGCCATAAATATCGACATACATAGATCATTAATTTATAGATAACTCATTGAATCTTATCTTGTAATATAAAATTATTTTTGGCTCTAATATTAGAAAACCAATGCCCGGTATTAACCAAACATAAAAATCCTTACTCATCAACCTAGTTAATATCGAGAAAACATGAAACCACGACCAGCTATCCCAAGACGACATTGTATCATAGTCCACTAATCCCCAAACATATGGTTCTCCCCAAACATATGGTGGTCCCCATAATATAATTATGTCATTCTATTCATTCTAGTCATAGATCGTCGAACCAAAGATTGCATACACACAGATAAAACACCACCAAAATAGAATCACAAACACACATAACATATTCTCAACATGAAGCAATATCCCAACAAGAAATAGCTTCATGGTAAGAAGAATCATTGTGGAAAGAAGAAGATTCTTAGAAGATGTAGATTCAATGTAGTATAAGATTCATGAAGTGAGGAAAAATACAATGATCAAAAGATATCACAACCAAGGTGGCCTCTTTGGCGCCAGAACTGATTCCATAAGAAGGACCCTCTTCAAACATGAAAAATCACTTCCCCACCATCAATCCTACTCGAGGAGACCACAAAACTACCCAATAAACACTATGATAATGCATCCACAACACACAGGGAAAATAAGGCTGGATGAGACTGCATGACCTTCACTACACCTCCATGGAGAAGACTGAGCCCACAGAAGCTGTCAGTATTTACCGACATCTTTGTGACTAATGTTGACCATTCACCTCAAACCAAAAAAGCTGCAGAAGAATCAAGAACTCGAATAAATGCATATGCAGGTGAGTAGAGACTATTATATGCATATATGAATGTGTTCATGAATCCGCTTGCACATTATCTTGGCCATGCAGGTGTGTGCATAGGGGTAGGTGTCCTTGCACATGTTTGAAGGTGCGTATAACCAGTGGGGAAGCAACAACTTTTAGTTAGAAAGATCCAAGAGCCAATGTGGATGTCTTGTTTCCACCACGAGGTAGGGTCCCTCTCTTAGCCTCTTTAATTCATGATAGATTTAAATTGAATTTAGATTCATTCTTAATTCTTCTTAATTATATAGAATTTCATATCTTTAATAACTGTTCATTAACATAATTGTTTAATTTGATAAATAAATTCATGTTTTAATAATAAAACCTCTTCAACGGAGGTGCGCATCATATGAAAACTCACATTGATAGTTATGTATATCTAGTTGCTTAACTTATTTCATTTGATTTGTGATTAATAAGTTTTGGAATAAATTTTAAATATAATTAAATGAATTGTGTGATATTTTAATTCCATGATTTTATAATACAACCCATTCAATGAAGGTGCACTGTCTTCTAAACCAAAGAGTAGTGATGGTTATTTGTACCACGTTTACATGTTGTTGGAGTTTTTCGTATTTCTATTGTTAGTGTTTGTTTTGTGGCTAGTTATTTTTTGTTTTCTTTTAATAATATAAATTGGTTTATCATAATTGATTAGCACAAATTACATTGTCCTTCCAACACCTTATCGCACAAGGTGTTTTCATTCCTTAAGATATATCATTATAGTTATTTGAGTTTCTCACCCAATGTGTATATGAAATAACAACAAGGGAATTTGGTCTATATCATAGCTCAAAAGATAGGTACAAGGCTCTAGTCACTAGGAACCTATACCCCCATCCCAAAAATGTCTCACAATCCAAGTGAAAAATGTCAGTCCTCTTGGTACTCTTATATCATACACTATGGAATCCAATAGATTCATTGAGACTCAAATTAGTCTCATACCAAAAAAATAAATAATTGCCTCATGATGACCTAAAATACTATATGATATTATTGGAACATTCCTTGAATCCAATTCTGCTTATGCATACAAGTACTCACAACCATAGTAAGTTAGGTACCATGTTCTCTTAGTATCAGAAGACCTCTGAAGATCACTTATTGAAAGAAAAAAAATCATTTTCACAACATTTTTAGTCCTTTAGAAATAATTATACCTATTTTACACATAGAATTTTATTTCACCATTAAAATTGTGGTCCCTTTCTAATATGGGAGGATACTTTCTATTTTTTTGTATGTGAGTAGTTTTTTATCATTCACGATAAATTTAAAGTGATTTTTTCTAGAAACTCGGTGCATTGTGTGGACGAAAAAAATCCACTATGATAAAAAAAATTTCATTGTGCCCATTGTTATAACACGCAACTAAATAAAAAAACCGTTAATTCATATAGTTTGTGGTTTCCTTTATTGAATGGGAAACATGACACAATTATATGTTTTTAATTATAAAAACACTTTTAATGAATTGTGAGAAACCAATAGAGTACATAGATAGATATTCAATCAACATGATATGAAATATCTAAATCAATTATTTTCCTACAATTGTATCGATATCCATTTTATAATTTGTCACCACCTACTTGGGATATTTCTGAGGGATCCTCCTTTTGCTTGAGAATCTAGTGATAGGATGTCTAGGTAAGGAGGAGTTGTCTTTTTTCTTATGTGGCCTCTGAGAGTGCTTGATGAACCCCTCCGATTTCATGATGGTGTTATTTCCCTTCTTTGAAGAGTCTCTGATACAATCCTCCACAATTTCAACTTCCCTAGGCTTGATAGGGGAATCCGAATCAGAATCCCTATCCTCCTAAGAAATATAGAGTCAGTAAGGTCCATCAATCATCCATTTTCCCATTCTCAGTAATCTATGGAATATGGGTAAAATGACTTTATTGAAGATAAATATTGGTAATATGACTAAATAGGGTCATGAATGAAGCCAAATTGATTAAATGTGTCTGAATTACCATGGAATAAGAGTTTTAACATGGTTCATAAACCATTTTTATCAATTGGTGAATCCTTGAATTCAACCCTTGTGATACATCTATCCATATTATAATATTATTATATAAATGAAAAAGGGATGAAGTATAAATATGTTCCTAAAAGAAAATTAAAATAGTGATCTAAATTAGAATAAATATGTAAATCAATATTCTAACTCCTCCTCACATGTCTTCATGTTCCCTCTTCTACTCCATGATGTGGTACTCAATGATAATTTTTCATGAATAAAAATATTTCACTATATTTTTGACAAGTTTATGAAAGTTTTATTATAACATATTATTGTAATTGGGTATAAAAAATTCTCACTAATTTTTTATATATATGAATTCTACCATTTTATATGTGTTTCATCTTGGGATGTTAAAACAAACTCAAATTCTATTATTCTCAAGGTGACTGATGTTTTATTACTAGAGTCCCAAGAAATGAATATACCTTATATAAGTAATACACCTACATAATTTGACTCTCAATTAGTAGTTTCATCTACTTAGTACCACTTTTAAAAAAAATATAAAATATAAATCTTTATCATACCAGAATCCCGAATCAAGAGTCTGTTTTTATAGAATAAGATTGGTTTTTATAATTTGAATGAAAAATATATAGATTTTATTTGGAATCTTCTATAAAGAGTAATCAAAATATTGATATCTACTATAGACATTGGTAAGTATAATAGAATTTCAATAATCCTTAAAAACTCTATTTGATCACTAGTCCTCCCCACTTCAAGCCATGACCACTTGGTTCCATGTGCTATAAGAGTGGAATCCTACCCTTATTTTTCAATTCTAAGGATTCATTAATTCTATACGATGTTATATAACATGATTAACAAAAATAAGGATAAAATATTTTATACTAATATATGATTAATTAACTTTCTCAAAAAAGAGTTGATGAAACCATTTATCAATGGTTTTTTGTTTTGAATATATCCTTCAGAGTTTGATATTTTTATAATCTCGATGATCTGATGACTGTTGTTTACCATGTAGAGAAAATTATTCTACATTATATTTTTCTAGTGTGTGAACAATAAACATCACACACCTCTTATAGGGTAGTAAGAGCTTCCTACAACAATGAGGAATCTGATGGATGATCAGCTCTGTAATAGTATTCCATGATTCTTGTGATCAATGTTGAGACTGAATAATCACAATTTCCCTTCAATGTATGATATCTAGATAGAGTTATAGATACATTACCCACCCATAGTTAATGGGTAGGGAGGCCCTCAGGTATCAAATCTCAATATTGAGTATCTCATAAAAATATTTAGTCACATGTAGACAACATTGCAGATGAGGTTGAAGCTTGATACTTTTATTCTACAAGGAACTTCTATGTTCTCTGGAGACATCATAGTACATGTTAGACAATAATATGACTTTGTAATACAATTATAATGATATTTGTTTTTGTAAAAGTTTCTAAAATGTTTTTGATTTAAAATGATAACCTATTTTTTGAAATTTTGGAAATTTTGTTAGAAAAAGGAATAGTGTAAATTATTTTCAAGGTTAAAAAGTGATATTAATAAAGCATGATTATAATATTTTAAATGATTCAAGATGAATTTACTTTAAAAATAGATTACTTTGAACTATTTAAATGTTAGAAATATTTTACCAAATTCTATAATTGTGTTTAAATGTTTTCTTAAAAAATTAACATTTATATTTATTAGATGAGTTTTTCTAAACCTCATGGGTGAAAATGATGTTTTAATGAATATAAGTTCTTTTTGAAATAATGTTTTGATAAAACTATATTGGGTTAAATAGGTAAATTTGGATCACTTATTCAATAAGTAAAATTCTATATTTTTCGATTATTTTGAATTTATAAAGTATTGGATTATAGTTTTATATAAATGATGTCTTGAGAATACAAATTGATCAGTTTTATGTCTCATAGGGATGGAGTTCTAATGTCCATTATGATGGTGTTTATGTTTCTTGTTTAAGATTATATTCCCTTTTGGATTTAATGTATTACATGGTTGATCAAGTTCTTCATGGGATGATTGTTTTGTTATATCCAGTCATTGAGCTTGTTGTTCTTCCTCTATTTTCATAATGTGAGAATTATTTATGAGAGTTCCAAAACATGAATCTCATAATATATCTGGGTAACATGAATCTTAGGGTGAATTTATTTTTGTTACTGATGTTTGAGGATATTTTTATCCAAAATTAGATTTATGAGTCTCTTAAGGTTATTTTGGTAACTATCATACAACAGGGTCCGAGTTATAAGTGGTGTAAGTCTATTATTTAGATTAATACAGACAAGGAAGATTCATGTAAAACCATTAAGGCCTTGTTCATTTAGAATTCATTAATAATTAAATAAAGGTATTGTTGTATATAGAATTTTCTATGATCTAGTAATGAGCTGAAAAAGTGTTCGAGTGCAAAAATCATTTTATACTATTGGTTCCATACATTCCTAATCTAGACTTGGAATATTCTATAATGGATTGGTGGTTTGAGTAAAGTATTTGATGACTTGTCCCTATTTGTTTCTTCCTTTGGAATCCACATCTATAGAGTGTTTGTGAGATAATCTATCATTGTTGATTCAAGATTAGTAGGATCACAAGAGGTATTTCATGTTTCTTATATTACTGTTTCTTCCATTCTTGGTTTTCGTGGAGGAATCTGCAATAAGGGAAAAATGAAATGCTATGTTAAAACCTATAAGTGTTTGTTTAAAAACTATATTTTTTCACCTGTCTCTTCAAGGATAATATACATGGTTTTATATAAGTTCCAAAAAGTTGGATATTGGAAACATTGTTGTTAGGATCACCAAAGGTATTTTTAATTAGAGTACCAGTGGAGTCTAAATAGTGTGAATATATTGGGTTAGATGAATTAATTTAGACTACCATATGAAGTCTTTGGGATACTGAATCCATTTAGGTGATTCATTTTTTTTTGTTATATTGGTTAATATCTTAACTACCGTGAATGAAATTTTGGTTGTACTGGGAAAACATGAAGGATGCAGTTTACTAGATGGAAGCCTGGTGCTGTCAATGGGGTGTCCATGGGGTAATGGGAGGTTCAAAAGATAGGGGAGGGTGGTGGTGGGGTGTCTAGGAGGGTATTTCTAGGGGTGTTAAAGGTTATCTAGGGGGGTGATAAAGGGTGTGCAGGGTATGGGAAAGGGTGCATGCGGTGTGTCTAGGAGAGAGTGTCTAGGGGGAGGGGGGTGTCCGGGGGGGGGGGGGGGTCCTGGGGGTGTCAAGGTGGTCTGTTGGGTAGGGGAGGGTGTGTCCAGGGGGGAGGGGGTGTCCAGTGGTGGTGCTAGGGGGACATCCATGGGTTAAAGGGGGTTGTCCAGGGGGTATCCCAGGCATGTACAGGGGGGGTCTATAGTGCAAGGGGGAGGGTGCAGGTGGTGTGTCTTGGAGGGGGTGTCCAAGAGGGGTCATGGATGTTCCTAGGGGTGTCTAGGTGGTATTCAGTTAGGGGGAGGGGGTGTCTAGTGGGGGTTCAAGGGGGTTGTCTATTGGTGCAGGGGGATCTGTAGGGCAGGGGAAAGGTAATGGTGGGGTGTCTTTGTGGGGCTGTCTAGGGGGTGTCCAAGGGTTTTCTGAGGGGGGGGGGGGGGGGGGGTTTGCAGGGCAGGGGGTCGATGGGGCCTTTCTATGGGGAGGGGTTTCTAGGAAGAGTGGTTTCTAGTGGGGGTGCAAGGGGTCTGTCTAGGGAGGTGTAAGGGGGATGTCTTGAGGGTACATGGGGTGTTCAAGGTGTGCAATGGGGGTGTCCAAGGGGTACAAGGGGAAGTCTTGGGGGCATGGGGGTGAGAGGGGCGGGGGGGGGGGGGGGGGGTGCATGTGGAAAACCTAGGGATCATGGGGGTATAGTGGGGTCGTCAACAGGGGGTGTTTTCATTATGAAATGGGATGTCCTATAAACACCACACAACCTTAAAATCCATTTCATGAGTTTTTTTTAATTATGTACATTGTATTGTCTGCATGACTGTTTTTTAAATTCCATATTATCAACTATTGTATTAATCATTTTATACTATCTACAAGAGTGTTTTTTTTGTATTCATCATTATTCTATAGGTTTGTACTGTAATTCCAGATTAGATGTTGTGAAATGCTAGTTGTTGGAATTGTAGTACAAGAATTGGAGACGGGAGGCCACTATATGCTTGTTGCTGTAGAGGGGTGGACACTATAAGCTAGTTCTATCTGGGAGAGGGGTTGCCTAGAAGAGGTGTGTGCCATTTTTTTGTGTTTTGAGATGTTTAAATACAAATGGTTCTATGAATTGTTGGTATACAGATTGAGTAGTATATAACAATGGTTCTAAAATTTTCAGTATTCTTATATCAAAATGGTTTCAATGTAACCATTAAGAGCACTGTGTTGTAGGTGGTTTACCAACATTTTAACAACCATTGGCGTATACCCATACAACCAACTTATGGAAATGGTTCACTGTGAATTGTTGCAATTGGTGTATACAAATAGGTAAAAAATGATGGTCTAGTTGTATAAACCTACGGTTATTAACTGCTGGGATAGAAAGTTACCAACGGTTAACACTAAACCGTTGGTATTTTGAAAATGCAGCCTACCTATCCCCATGGTTCAAGATGGACCGTTTGGATATGACTATCCCCATGCCTCACAACACAACGATTCAGTGAATCATTGGGATTGGATTTCCCAATGGTTTTGAGGCTTTTAACATAGGTTTGAAACCATTGGTAAAATATTATTTTACAGTAGTGTTTGGTATATAAAATCATGGTATAACTCTAGTAGAATAATGAATCCACATTGGGGTTTATAGATGGGATTAATGAGAGTTAAAGGTAGTGTCTCATTACATTAGAATCATAAGGGAAATAAAGGGGTCTGAAAAACATATGAATATACAAAAAATATAATTCCATAGGATTAATACAAACAAATTACCTGAATCAAGAGAAAGAGGAAGTGAATGTATTGGAGGGTGCTTTTAAAAGTTTTGGAGGAGTTCCTTAAGATATTGGGAAAAAAGTGGGAGGTTTTTATAGTGGGATATGGAGAGGAATATAACTATCGTTTGGGATTTTATAAATATGAGTGGGCATATGGGTTGGTATTTATTGAAAAATTGAGGGTAATTATTTATTAATTTCTAAACATAGGTTTTGTACTCTAAGTGATAAATAATCGAAACCATAAACCTAACCATGGAGTTTTACCATGTTTCTGAAAAAGAGAATTGGTTTTAAATATTTTTTTAGTATGTGAACTGAAATCATTAAAATAATAACATTGATGATGTGTGTTTGATTCATGTTACAAAATAATTTCTTTTAAAACCTTTAAATATAAAATATGTTTTGGGGGATTCATTATATGTTTTTAAAATTAATTAAATAACATAAATAAAATTATATTTTAAAGGGGAAATATATTTTTGTCCATGGATTCCATTTAAATTAATTATTACATAACATTCAATATATTATTATGTCATAATACATGTTGTATATTTATATCATAAATAAATTTTACCCAAAAATTTGACTATCTTAAAAAATTATGAAAAAATTACCATTTAATTTCATTTATGTGATGATTTCAAAAATAAAATTTATTTTCCAAAATATTTTTCTAAATATATAAATTTTCACATTTAAATAAGAATCATAATATATTGAAAAATACTAATTTTTACAATGAAAGAAACTATGCGAAAATTATAAAAATTAAACATGATATCATTAAATTATATTACCATTTATATTTAAATAAATAGTATTTAATTTAAATATTTCATGAAAATACCATTTATTATAAAAATTATTGATTTTTTCAAAAGGAGTGTTTTAGTTGAAAATATATTTTTCCAAGAAATAAAATTTTGGTTTCATAGTATGAAAATATTATTTTTATGAAACTCATTATATATTCGTGTATATATAAAGTGATAATGAAAAGAGATAAATATAGTCATTATTTAATTAAAAATAAATAAATACAAATACATACTACTAGTGTTTAGATATATAACCACTTATTATACCTACATATGCTCTATGGTTAATGTGTGATATGTTCGTACATTCTTTGGGTGGTTTAGTGAACATGGGTTGGGAAGTGATCTATATAATCTTGAACTTCTCTCATAAATAGTTTAACTAATTTTTAGTTGTTGAATCATAGATTGAGTTTGTTAAAGGGAAAATATTAGTGATTCCATATCACTCAGATGCTTTGATAAATGCACTTCATATGGTATGATCATTCTAGTCAAGGAAATAACTTCTTCCTTCTATGTCAATTAGGTCTTAAAATAACACTCAATATATAATAATATTAATTATAACTTTATAGATGATATATTATCAATGGTTATGATAGTTATTGATCATTTAATCCCAGAAAGAATATTATGGAGATATTTTATAACATTCCAAAATAAAAAATCATATATAGTGTAGGTGTCTTATAAAAATTTAGTATATAATTTTTCATTTAATCATTTAGATGGGAATTTAATTTATAAAAATTCAGGTCATTACAAATAAAACAAATAAAATCAAAAACTCATCAAAATTTGTACAGTCACATGAAAAAATCATAGAAAACAAGGATTAACCCCACAACATAGAGAAAATCAATATTGGTATCATATCAAGGTGGTAGATGCAAAAATAATGAGAACATAATAAATTCCCTCTTTACATCTAAAAAATGTTAACAAAAAACATCAAAACAAATAAAATACTTAATATTGGTAGTAATTATTTTAATAAGGATTAATTAATTTTAAAATTTTCAACTGCTTCCCCAGAAACAACCCAATTCAACAAAAATATCAAACAAGAATGATGTATATTATCTACCTAGATATTTTTACAAGATGAAGAAAAAATTCATTTAGTAAATTCAATAATCATAAGGTCCATACATTGAATCATAGGGATACCTAAAACCATGTTTCATAGATGAACTCCCTTTCTTATGCCATGTTCAAAGATCCAATGACATTTATTGCCTAACAACCCATGAGATTATCACCAATTCCTAACTCCAATATTCATCTTAAATATCATCAAAAGGAATTTATATAAATTTTTAACAACCTTCTCCCACTAGGATCCCATCCTGGGTATGTAATGAAGATGAGAGTGACCCCCATGGTCTGCCTATAATGGGTCCTGAGTTTTATTTTGGGACCAAGAGTATAAATAATAAAAAGGGGAGGAATTTCCCTCTTATATCCCTTGAATATTCAAATAAAATACCAACAAACACCATGATATAAAAAACCAGGATCAATAATAATCCCACAATGTAATAATATGTTATAAAAATAAAAATAATAACATAAAATACCAAATAAATTACTAGTTAGTAACTCCACAGTGTTTCCTAGGATCCAAGATTGTATTTTCCATCACTAACAACACACTCTCCTCAGAAATCTTGAAATTAGTTTTATATGTATAGGGGTTAAAATAAAAAGTATACAGAGTAGGATCAGACCTAATACCTATCATGATAATTTGAAAGAATAATACTAATGACTTGGTGAATAAACTATAGAATCAACAAGAACCTATTTGACTAACTATCACCCATCCTCACCGAGGCTCAACCACTATGTATCACATCCAAGATTATTAACATTATATAAATAATATATTAAAATTGGTTTCTCAAAACAACTTACACACTAGTTTGTCACTCTAACTCCCCAAAAAAATGTATTATGATGAATACATTATATATAACCAAATATTCACAGTGCATCACAACCATATACACGTCATCATCATCACATAACCACCAAAAACTACATTGGACCACTACTAAATACCACCACATGTCACAACCTGAACTAAAAACCACCACAGTAGGGTATCATGAACATAATGTACATCAAACCTTTTACCTCCTCCTTCTATTCCCGACCCCACCATATATCATCATATCAATGCCCCGGATTGTCTTATATAATTCCACATGTTAAATGTTAAGCCATTAAAACCCACATGATCAATTCTACCATGATCCATAACATCAAATTATATATATAAAGTGGGAGTGGGGAATAGGGAGTATTCATTCATCAGTTCCCTCACAAATAAGGTTATTTTTGGGGTAACCCATAACACAAAATTTTTCAGTGTCAGTAAAAACAATTTACACTGGTTGGGTGTGTATAAAATAATAAGATAATATAATTATTGGATAACCACACATAGTCCTAGACTAGTAGGTGAACTCCAAAACAGAACTATCCCAACCCATAGATATCACTACATCTCCAAACACTCAACTAAACAGCCACTTCGAACACTATGAGACAAACTAATCCTAACCAAGAACATAATACAACCATGACTTCATCATTTATGACATCTCATTTCACTGTATTTAAACATTTCGAGACTTACCATTTTAATAACCATATTAGATTTATTATTAAAAAAAATTCATATAAGTAATTTTAAACCATTCTATATCAATTACCAATGTTTATCTTATCCACTACTGATTTTTTTTCAAACATTAACATTACATTAATAGTACATACCTTTTTTTAATTTCATCCCCCACACATCATCATATTTATTTTTACCCATTACATATTCCATACCTCCAAAAAACTATAATACTTATCCACATAATAAAATACAAATAATTCATACATAACACAATAAAATATGACAATATCCCTCTCAATTACTATAAAAACATCTTTTAATCACATTACCACCAATTCCTAAAAAACATCAACAACTACCTTATCCCCTTAATCCAACCACAAACAACTAGCCATAGACCCCACATACTAACTAAAATCAACACCCCAAATTAACTAAAACCATACTATAATTTGTCTAAATAAATTTCTACACAAATACAGGACAAATCAGTAATAAAATTACCAAATTCATTGTAATAAAATACAACCATGTTCTAATTTTAAGAATCATTTAGAAATTTATTTAACTTCACTCCATGAATAACAACACATCAATTCCAAATTTCATTAATATAGTTTGTTATAAAATTAAAATGATTATACTTTTATTGAAGAGACTTTTAAAATTGAATTATAGAACGAAACAAATATATATCACATCAGAATTCAAAATATCACAACAACAAGAACAATCAAGGAATAAATGACATGTAATAACATCAATTAAGTAATACACATGTAAATCACCCCTTTAACCTTATATTTTCTTAATCCTGTTCATTATCATTATTAAATTAATTATTACCATTCAACCAACGATAAATAAATCATGTTACTTCAACATCGTTCACAAATTAAACGTGATTTAGTAAATCCTTTATATAGACAATAATATTGAAAATTACTCTATAAGAAAAATGCTAGGAAGTTATGATCATAAATACAAATTCACATGAGGTTGTACTAATTCAACATATAGTCATAACAACCCTCATCCAAACTATGACCCCAATACCTCAAAACTGATCCCTCGCCACTAATATTGATTCCCATGGGGATAAAAAGGGAGAAAATAAAGATAGGGGAGAAGAATATCACCATGGATCACTAATAATTATTATACAAAATATCATGATTAATGTAATGAAATGTTGTCTAAGAGATCTCCAAAATGTATACTGGTGGTCACCTCAGATTGAGGGAATCAATGAAAATATAATGGGGGTCGAAGGGACCTTGATATTTTTACTCTAGCAGGATGGATAGAGAACCACAATGTAAGTATTGGAACCACACTGTACAAGATGTTATGTTAGTTGAATCTTAGAAATCATTTCATTCAGAATTATTATATCAAATAAATATGGACACAAACAAGGGTGAATGGATCTCCTCTATGATGAATGATCCCTCAAACAAGTGAACCGTAATATCAACCCCAACAAGCTCCATACCATAGTATATAAGTTATTTTCATAAGGCCTACCGTAGAAAACTATAAACTACCACAAACAGAGAGCACATTTTATCAAATTATACATGCCACAAGGGTAATTTAAATTTTGTAAATCCTTGTTGTCAGGCTCTATACCTCTATGACACAGTCTGAGGACCATTGCACAACTAAGACTACCCAACTACCCTAAAAAACTCACCTATATCCTCCACACTACACCTTAGATCCAACACCACATCAATGAAAAAATTAATGAGGCACCAAAACCACCAATGAAAATACCACGCCACAAATAAAATAAAAACACTACATTCATTCCCTTAAACCAAACCTCTATGACGCAATATAAACTGCCAGGCCACAATACTAACCCCAACTAAAATTTCATTTTAAACTACTTATTTCTTTATCAAACATATTTATTCCACCTTCAACACCCAAAAATAATAATTAATGGGTCATAAAGACCTAAGGTATTATATTAGATACCTTTCAAATTATTCTCACTCTTAACAATCAAAAAGTATCCCATGAGACCAAACAGTAACCACTAAACCAAAAATCCTCCGAAGATAACTCTTAAACAATATGAAACCATTAATGAAACACAAGAGACACTTAAAATAAGCAATTCTATAATAAAAATAGTAATTCCAGCATTACAACCCCCGAAAAAAAATTAATTTTTCATTACCAAGAATGAATGTGATTTAAAAAATAATATATCCTACTAAAACAATATGGGATCAATCATTTAATCATAACTAAATCTAAGGAAGGAACCTCCTAATATATAATTACTAATGTATACATATCCTGAAAAATGCAAACCTATAGAAATGAACCACTACCCAAACCCAGGGAGGACTAAACCACTCAATGTACCACCCAATAATCTCCAGGAACCACCACACCCTAGGGAAATATCCACTATGAAATCACCACCATCAAATCAAGAATTTTACTACAACACAAATATTTTTCAACATGGAAATTCTCTAAAACCAAATAATCAGAAGAGATAACTCTCAAATACAGATTCTTTTAAGGAGGGACAAACCAAGTTGAGAACAGATGAGGAATACCTAAATCACCTCAACCATAAAACTCTAATATAAAACCAATAATAAATAATTTTATATCATTACATATTTTTATGAAATCTTGTATAAAATTAATTTCATTCCCATTAATTTGAAATTTCTAATTTCAAAAACAAACAGACACTTATGTAAAATATAAATAATCTTCCTTCTTTTCTTATGAAATAATTCAATTTAAAAAAAACACTCACCATATCAATCAAACATGGATTTTTGAAAATTATCATGAGAAATAGTGACAAATATTTTATGGAAAAAGTTCATATTGAAATACCAAAATAACATTAAAAAAATAATTATTTGGAATGTTATATGGTCACTGAATCTAAATAAACTCTCTCTTAGAATATGAAAAAAAAAACACCCATCCCATCTAACTATCCATGAAAACTAGTCCATCTGTCAGAACAAATGTCTATGTTACCTAAACCTAGAGACTCTATATATAGTTATACTACCAATTACCTAAACTATTATAATGGAAACAAGTCAACTCACCAAAAATGGTACACCACAAACAACTCAAACCCCATTCATAAAGTCTTTCTATCACCTTGGGAGACCATATTTCTCTCTAAATGAACCTACCATAAATCCAACTATCTCAAGTTATTTTTTAAACCATCTTATTGGAATAGAGAAAAAGATCCTTGATCCCCTTAGTGAAATCCCTCAGTTCCAAAAAAAATATCAATTCAAAAGACACCACTATACATCTAATCCCTGCCATGTATTCATCAACTCAAAGGTCCATAAATTAAACCTTCACATAAATTAATTTTTATAATGAATAAACTCGACTCCCCTTCCTGTAATTAGCAGGAAATCATTCATGCACCTATCCTTCCAGTCCTAGGGAACACACTCCTCACTGAAGAAGAAAAAAACCACTTTCCATGAAACCTCTTCCAACATACCATGATTCTATTTACACTATGCTCAAGCCACCTATAAAATTAATACTATTAATAATGAAACCATAAATTTATATTTTTTCCATTTAAATTCAATTTAAAACTCAAAATTTTCTAACAACACCTCATCTTTGAGGCACGAAACCCAACCAAAGAACAAATACACTTCCTACTGATAACATTATGTTCACAATCTTTCCTACGACCCTTTCCACTTCCTGAGAACATAACATTTACGAAAATCCAAAAATATGTATTTAGTAAAAACATCATAGTAAATGAACAAGCTTACTCAGAACAATTAAATAATATACCAATTGTAACTTCTGAGACTCTACTGTAGTTAGTGAACACCATATCTCAAAATTTCTTGAAATTCACCCTTTAATGAGACCTTTCACAAGAATTTATTTAAAATATTAATTTAATAATGTTAAATTTACGAAAATATATTCATTTTTTATTCGTTATATTGAAATTATTTATTTATTTTAATTTTCCCTCATTTTCACAAAGATTTATTTTAGTAAAAAAATAAGGGTTTCACAAAACATGAAATTTGTATGAATTAATAATTATTTAATAATGAAATAAAATTTTTGAAATAATTTTGAGTAATAAAATATTAACTTTAAGAGTAATATTAATCATTTTTAAATATTATTTTAATATAAAAATTATATTCCTAATGTTTTTAGAAAAAATTTAAATTTTCCACTAATTTATAAAACTACTTTCAGTCTTTTCTTTAAATCATGTATTTTCAAGGGAGATTTGGCCTTATATTACCTTAAGAGTCACATTAACATTATTTGTTTTATAAAAAATAAATTTCCTCTATTAAAATCAGTATCCTAGTTATTTTATCTTATATAAAGATTTAATGCTTAATGTTGTTATTTTAAAAAAAATATGTGACTATGTGTATTTATTTTAAAATTAAAATTTCCCAAATTTATTAGGATTTTGTATACTTATTTTTAATTTTTTATTTTAAATATTTAATTAGGTAAAATATTCCATCTTAACATTTTTAATTAATATTGTTAACTGAGGTTCAAAATTAATTACCAAGGTAAAAGTTAATTAGGGAAAGGGGAAAATGTTTTTAAAAAATGTTTTTAAACAATAAATTTTATCAAAAAATTATTTTCTTTTAGGTGAATTTTGACCTAAAAGCCTCATAATATATCCTTTAGTTCATTTTTGGTCCTTTGGAACTTTAATAGTAACCTCGAATTATTGAAAATGTAAGGGTTACTCCCAAAACTAATCTTCTCTTCACTTCTAAAAGGGAAACATATTCAACACTTCAAGACACACCTATAATTCTAATTTCTCCATGAAACTATTACATTTTACTATACATATAACCCTATCCCACTAAAATAATTTCTTTTTAACTCATATTTATCATAATCCCTTAAAATTCAATGAGGCTTCCAAGGAAAATTCAAGTCCTCAATGTGAGTATAATCAACAACATAGTTTTCTGAATTTTATTCTTTGAATTTTATTCTATACACACTATTATAATGATAATATTATCATTTATATACTTTAATATTACTATATTTAGGTTATTATCATTATTTATACATATAACCCATCAATTAAGAAAAATAAAACCATTGTTCATGCATTGTGATGACCTCCGCCTCCATGATGTAGTGTGTTTCATTTTCCTTCACCACCTTACATGGTTTTATATAAGGATGGTATTAAAGTATGAATATAATTTTTATGATATTAATAATTTTTTGGTATGATATATTATATAACCAATTATTGATATGATCAAAGAACTATCGTCATTAATTTAATTATTTAAAATAATGGTACTAAAGGGATAACTACTTATTAAAATTGTTAAATATTTTTATATACATTAAATATTATTATAAATCATTAAAATTATGATTTATAACACTAATAAAAACTAAATAAGATAATTATTCTTTTATTATGGAGATATTACAACAAAAATAATTCATAATGATTAATTAAATAAGGATGTGTTCATGTTTGGGTTTATTTAACCACCGACATGAACAATAAAATAAATTTATATCATGAATGAATATGGAAACACAATTTATTGTAAAATATGATATAAATGTGTAAATAGAGTTTTTTTGGTTTTGTAAATTTTATATCATTATTGAAGTAATTAATTAATAAAACACACTCTGATCATTATAAATCACCCAATTATGTTTATTACTGATTATATCTTCATAGATAACAACTAAAACACTCATGAAAGTGATATTTAACATGATAAAATATTTTATTCCATACCTAAGAGTAAAATTAATTAACTAATAAGGATTTAATTTTTAATAATAAATAATTTGAAAATCATTATTATTAAACTTGTACAAACATTCAAATCTATAGACACCAAATGTGGATAATCAGGATAATTCATATAGAGAATTACTACTTATGAAGAGTATGAATGAAAATGGTTATGATAAAGGATTTGAATTATACTATTGAGGTATATATGTCTATAATATAGGAGTTTAAAGATTATTTTATGACTTCAAGACAAATTTTAAGGGTCTTCCATGTCAAATTCCTCTCTTTGAGACATTTTTTAAATATCCACCTAATTTCAATTATTTGGTGAATATGATGACTATTTGAGATGTTATTTCATTAAATTTCATTATTAATTTTATTTTAAAATCATTTTTAGTTACTATTTCAATAGTTTATGTTTTAGTTTCTCCCAAATCCATAAGTGGGGTATTTCCTTGTCAATTTACATTCTTTAGGACTTGTGTTCTAATTATAAATTATTTTATTTTATTTGGATCATAAATTTCCATTGAATAATTTTTCCATGTTAGAAATAAAATTATGTCATTTAAAATTATATAATTTTATTCCTCTCAAATTATCATTTGATTCAAGAGTTTCCTTTTCAATTGTGTAAAACCCATTCTATATTTTGGTTATGTAATAGTGTGTATAATTTACTAGAAAATATATCCATGTATGGATACTAGAATGTGGATATAGATAAGGTTTATATGAAACTTGGGGTAATCACTAGGAAAAGGTTTTGTTGAGAATCATCCCAATCATCGCCCTGATGCATGATGAGTTATCCTCATAAACCATACCTGGAGAGACACTCCTGAGGGATAATATTCGGAATATTTACATATTCATAATTAACCACCATGACGGATATTTATTACCATTTCTTTGGTTTCCAAACAATGAAAAATATTGTACCCAATTATTATCTTTTGTGGATAACGTGACAAATTGTATGCACCCATGCCAATATATTCCCTTGATATGGGAATTTCATATTAATTTGATGATACCCCATGAATTTTAAGAGAATTAAGGGGTATTCTCATAGAAATAAAAATTATTCAATTTAATGGGGATGTATTTGATTTATATATTTCACAGTATATAGATATCTAAGTTTTAATTCAAAATAGTTTCCTTGTAAAATGGTATTAAAAGTCTTGATGAATCTTTTGAGAAATGCATTGGACTTAATCATAACATGGGTGGGAACCACACTTATATATCCCCTAGATGCATTGATGGGTATCATTAGATAAAAATGGTGGGGTTTTGTTTTTCACCTCTTCCTATGAAGGGAAATTGCCTTGACACAAGGCCTTGGTAGTTTGTTTTTGATGTCTAAAATTTTCTGTTCTACTATTAAATGATAAATCATTATTAGTTTTTATGTTTTCATTAATTTTCTTGGATATAGTTTGTTATTCATATATGTTGATTACAAACTCATTTTGATCATTCATTCTTTTCATATCACTTATTCCCTGTTTATATTATTTAATATTCTATTCTATTTTATCCCTTAATGAGCATCCGAGATCACCCTTATTAGTTTTATTTTCCCTATGAAACCGAAAAAATGACTATGTATAATTATCATGAATATTATGTAAGGGATAATAATGTAATCATAATATGTTCATGTATTATATTATTTTTTAATGTGCAATGTATTTATGTTCTTGTTCATTGAAGACTACTAAACTATTTGATCCTTTAGTATCTCATGTAATTTTTACCAACATTGTAATATAACAATCAGATCTAGGTTTTCAGAGTCTGGGGTGTTACATTTGGTATGAAAGAATGTTAATAGAATCCTTGGGGACTAAATATAGATTAAAAATGTAAGATAACACAAGTAATATGAAAACCATCAATACTTATATGGAACACTCTAGAAAACGTATTAGGAATTGTATATTACATTATAGTAACATGTGTTAATTACATGTATTCCATTGTAGAAAGATGGTGAATGATATGAAAATGGGATCTATATCTACACCTATAGTCAAAAAAGTGATATTCCCCCTAAAAAAGTTAATAATGTTGGAGTTGAGGATAATTAGTTCATGACCATATTTGATAATTTCACCGGAGTTATGATAAATAATCATTTCAATATAGAGCATCATAATGATTCAAAAAATGATATAACTATGATGAATTGATTCATATGGAAATTAAATCTAGTATTAAATGGATCTATTAATCCATTAGTAGAAAAATGGATCATGTCACTACGAATGATATTTATTTCCCTAGAGAGTTGTGATGAGGAAAAAGTTTATCACGTTATTATATCATCTTAAGGGAGATGTGTAGAAATAGTAGTCACTAATTCAAAACACTAAAGAGTAATTTGAGATCATGTTTATGGAATGGGAAACATTCAAGGAATTATTCAATGAAAAATAATTTTCTTGTGAGTAAAGAGATAAAATAGAAAAGTAGTTCTTCAATCCTAGAAAAATGGAGGAGGGAAAATGTTGTTGAGTATGAGGTAAAAATTATAAAGTATGTTGGGTACACCAAAGACTATGTATGTAGACCGAAAAGAAATATTTATAATTTTTTATTTGTTAAAAATAATTCTTTAAAGGGCGTTTGTATCTTAGACCTTTTAATCATATGAGTATATAGTCTCATGTTCCATTAAGATTGAAAAATAGTTCTCTAATATTTGTTTATTCAAGGGAAATTAGGAGACTAAGTGGTTGGATGAGCATCATAGGAAGAACAATATGCCCATGGGTAAAAAAGGATGGATCCGATTTCCTACTTGTGATTAATGTGGGAAAAAACAACTTCAATCCTATAAGAAGGGAAAAAGAGTTTGTTAAAACTGTAGAGAAAAAACAAATCAAGCTCAACAATTCATAGGAAAGGAAGAGGTTTTTGATGCTGAATGATTTGGCTATAGGGATATGAGACATTATGAAAACTGATACCCCAAATGTCAAGGAAATCTACCTCAAAAAAGATTAATGAAGAAATAAATGATTATACGATTAACATGATTGATGTTGAGTTATCTATTGTACTTGTTCTTTATGAAAGGACTATATATAAAACTCATTATAAAATTATAGTAGTGGAGTTGTTGGAGTTACAAAAATAGTTGTTAGAGTTGAGTGATAAGGGATTTATATTCCCTAGTGTTTTATCATGATGATCACCTATTTTTTGGTAAAATTTGTGGTCTATGAGATTTTGAATTAATTATAAGCTAAACTATTCCATTAATATAAATAATAATTATAATTTTCCACGTTGATCACTTATTTAATCAATTTTATAGAGCCTAAAATTTTTCAAATATTGATTTTCACTCTGATTATCATCAACATAGTGTGAAGATTACATCTCAGACAATGTATTGACATTATGATTTTATGGTAATTCCTTTTGTATTTAATAATTTACCTTATTTCTCTATGGATATAATGATTAGAATATTCATGGACCATCCTAATAACTTTTTAGTGTATTAATTGATGGTATCTTGATATAATGTAAAAGATATAAAGAGCATGAGAGTAATCTAGAGATAATTTTAGAGACCCTTAAAAAATAAATATATATGAATTATTGTAAGTTTGAAATTTCCCTCAATGAAGTTTATTTTCATTTCTATATTATATCCAAGGATTGAATATTTGTTGAAACCTTAAGGATAAAGGTTGTAAATGATTTTCCTACACCAATGAACATAACCAAAATTAAAAGTTTCATAGTATTGGAAGGATATTATAGGTTAATTTTCAATATTTCTCCTGGTTTTTCAACCTATTAAACAAGTTAAATTTGTTATGGGTTAACATCACGCAGTCAAGGTAAGGTGTGGAACGTTTTTAGAGCTAATTAGGACACTGATTATGAACCTATATTAAATTTATAATCATGTAAAGAAGGATATATAATTTATAGTGACACATCAGTGAAGGGAATTTGTTTTATTTTCATTCAAAATGATAGGTTGATTTCATATGAAACATGGAAATTTAAAAATCCACCAATAGAACAATACAACTCATAGAATTGAGCTAGAAGACATAATATTTGATTTTAAAATAATGGACACTTATGTTCCCAATGGACAAATCAAGAGGGTCCTAAAATGATATTAAAATAAATTTTTTATTAAAATTTATTTTAAATCATAAATCCACTACTTTGATTAAAACGCATAGTTAAGAAAATAAAACTATTTATATAATATAATCTATAGAACATAATCTCAAATGATCAATCATATCTCAGTTAAAATAATTTTTAATACACATTAACTTTTGAAACTAATTTAATCATATCAAACATTATAAATAAAACATTAATTTAATTTTACTATTGAATTAATGATTGGTTTAATAATTTAGAAAATAGAAACTTATTTGGTTTAGAAAAAATAAAACAAAATATATAAATCATATAAAATAATGAAAAATTGAATTTAACCATGGGGTTCAGTTTCAAGATGAGAATTAGTCCACATTACATGGAAATCACATATTTCTAAGTAGTTTATTATAACATAAATTTATCCACAACATGGATCAGGTTTTTTCAAACAACAACACACAAGTCTATCAAGGCACAAAGCCTCTTCTATAGTTATATATTGGATAAAATGTTATATGTTAAACACAACCACATCCATAGTTGAACATTTTAAAAATGAACAGAATGAAAGGGAGTTTTAGTAACACTCAATTTCAGTGTAGTCTAATGTGTTTTAATGATAAATAGAGTAAAACAGAAACACAACTCGATAGTTTTGAGAAAATAAAAAGAAAAAGATGTGAGAGAAGATTAAATTTAGTGACTCTCAATATAAATAGATTCATGTGTTATGTCGTCTTAAAACATATCATTGAAATGATATAGAATATGTTTTATAGTAAATATAGAAAAATAGAGTGTCATGGAAGTTTGGAAAGAATCCTTTATTCTCATTCTGCATTTTTTCAAAAAATTTATACACACAGGTGTTTCATTGATTCATTTTGTTCCAACATATGTCACTTTATTTATATATCCTTACATTTTTATTTTGTTCATGAGGGAGCTCCCCTAATTTTATAGCATTATATGTGGTCTAATTATCTATTGGAAGATAATAATAGAATAATATAGATCCACGTCTTGGGAGACATATCCAAAAAGGAATATAATTGTATTTAAGAATACCATTGATTTTGTCAAGAATAATAATTACTAAATACATGTTCTTCTATTTAGAATGAAATTAACAAACTAGCTTTTTTGGAATTAATTTTCAAATTAATTCTAAATAGCTACAGTATCATTCTTGGTATAAGGCTCAAACAGTATCTTCTAGCGTTATAATCCCTTGATCGTAGATCTTGATTATAATGGTATATAGTAGAAAAAAATGAACCTAGAGGTAGCATTGAGTTATTGTATCACCAGGAGATGGTAGTAACAAGCAACAAAAGTAGCTACTAGTGGTAGTTATATTTGGTAGTGGATATAACTCTGTTCTATAAAAGCACAACCTGATTGTAGATCCTAGCAGTCACAAAATTGAACTGGTGGTAGCAACTTGACATGATGGTATCTCAGAGTAGTATCATTCTTCAACCAATGGTAGGACATTTCAACTAATGGTATATGACAATGGTAGATCCGGACTTTTCCATTTTCAAAATTTACCAATAAATTAATTATTACACCCCCCAAGTCATCGTTTTTTTCTTGTTGGGTTATTTTGAGAATAATAGTTATAGATTACATTTCCATAGAGTTTTGACTTAGAACACGAAAATTTCTTAGTTTTTTCCTTCTATGAATGGTTATGGTTCTCTATTAGAGGTAATTAGTTTGACCTCACTTAGTGAGGATCCTTTTAAGTTCATTTGGAACTTAGAAAACATTGTTAGCACGAGATACACATGATTAAGGCCAAACCATTAATCCCTTCGGAGAAACCTTGAAGGATTAATGGTGTTTATATGGCATGGATCACTAATTTATAATGGTTTGGTAAACCATGTGGTGAGAGTGAATCGAGTGTGTTGTTGACTTTGAGATTTTGGATAAATCCATTTTTATAGATTTCGCACAGTTTTTTAACCTGTTCTAGGTACCATAAGAGACTGTGAAATGATTGGGGTGGTAATAGTGTGAGGTTCCTTGTTCTTGAAAACCATGTGGCACATAAGAGTAACCATTCAGGGTTTTGATTTTCCTTGACATTGGACAATGCACAGTTATAACATGACTTAGCAAACAATTATACTAAACCGTGTGGCATGTCCAGGTGTTTAAATTTTGGAAATTTCTTGAATTTTACTCTCAAATTAAGAGGTTTTACCCCCCCAATATCATCCCCATCACATCATTCGGTCCAATATAGGGATCTTGGATTATTTTCACTATCCTCTTATAATCATGGATTCCTTGGATGTTTTACAAGTGATTTGTGGTGGGTTCCTCCTCTCTTTCACTCTTTTTCCCTTTTCCATCTCTTATAAATTAGTTTTGGATTCCCATATGAACCCTAGTTATCATGTGGCTTGATTTTTGTTATCTCGTTAGTTCTAATGAAAAGGATTATGGTGTCTTGGTTTTGTAAAAACCATTACTAATCCCATGGGTGTGTTATCCATTGAAGGATCATATTATTTTCCACTTCTTTGTGGAAGGTGTTACTATGTAATTGTTTTGTTTTGTAATTCTATTAAGTATTTCACTTTCTAAATTCCATTTTAATGGATGTAAGACTGTATGTGATATCCATGTGGTCTTTTGAAAAAATTTATTAATGTTTTTTCATGGAATAATTTTTTTAGGAAAATTATATTTCTTCATGGTTTAAATTGAAAACAATTATTATTTTAGGATTATTTTAAAATGACTAATGTATTTTTGAAATGGATTTAAAGTTTAAAATGGTATTTGACCCGATTTTGGTATTTAATGAGGGAATATAAACAATTTTAAAGGGAATTTGGTTTGAAGGTGAGGCATTGACATCAAATTGTTTTATAAAGGGTTTTTCTTGTGGATTTCAAATTGTGTTTTGAAATGTTTTTTTATTTACCCCTACTGAAATTCCTTGTTGGATTGTTTTAAGTGGTATTGTGGAAATGGTTAGCCCTTCGGAATTGTTTTGGTTTTCAATGTGAAGGAACCATATAGAGGGGTATCATTGAAATGTTTTTAAAAATAGATGGGTGGTTTCTTTGGACCTCCTAAAAAATAAAGTGGTGCATCTTGAAAAGTGTGATGGAAATAAATTCCTTGGGCCATGTTTTGGGATTTTTAAAGAAGATAGACCTTGTGTAAGGTTGACATTGAAATGTTTTAAATGGTTGATTATTTTACATGAATTTCTAAATGGAGTTTGGAAATTATTTTCGTGAAATGTGAATGGTATTTTCATTCTAATGAGTGTTTTGATGTTACTGTTTTTTCGATAATTGATTTTTAAATGGAATTTTCGAAGGACCACCCTTGATTACCCCATTATAGTGTACCCATTTTTTGGTGTTGCGATCTCAATGTGATTTTTCCCCCCTTGTGAGGGAATCACAACAACAAAAAAATTGGTTATTTCCATGCTTCAAAACCATGTCAATAGGGCCCAAAACCATGGCCATAGGCTAAAGACACAATTTTTTCCAACTGTGGGTGCTATCACCGTGGAAGAAGGGTTTTACCTATGTCCACAACATTAACCATGGAAATAGGTGTCCTAATGCCATAGTTCTGAAAACCGTGGCCATAGGTGTCTTCATTGTCAACTATGAAATTTTACCTATTTCCATGGTTTTAACTATAGAAATAAGTGGCCTATTTATATGGTTTTAACTGTGGTGGTAGCCCTATAAAACCATGGGAATATCCTAAAAATAATGTGTTCCTAGCCAGATTTGATCCCAAAACCTTCCTTTCGCGTTTCAGCGACCTAACCACTACACCACCAAGGCTTTTGTATATATATATATATAATATGTTATATATATTATTAAAATCCATGTCAGTATACTAAAAACTGTGGATAAAGTTCTTCCTACAATTTTTTTACAGGATAATTTTTATCCTGTGAAAGGGTGGGAGACCTATAGCCACAATTTTCAAAACTATGGCTATAAACCTTCGAAAAATAATCATATAGTCCTTGTTTTTATAACTATGGCTATATCCACATAGATGTGGCTATAGGTTTGGTCTATTGCAACAATTCTGAAAACTCTTGCTATAGTCCACGGAAACAAATACCTATTTCATTGGTTTTAAAATCATGGCTATAAGAGACATAACTGTGGTCACAACCACTTATAGCCATAGTTTTAAAACCATGGATATAGGTTTGTGGCTGTGTCCGGGATTTTTAGTATTGAATGTGCTTTTTTATGCGTTGTGTGCATGTTATGTGTATAGGTATTTTCACCATTGGGTGTAAGGGGTGATGTTAGTTATGGTTATTCCTTGGGAACAGACATTTCTTGTTTTTATCAATCCTCACTTCCTTTATTTGTCAAGATATATCAGGTACAATGTGGGAGATCTAGCTTGTTCCTCAAGTTGATTCACACACTACTCTCTTCCCACCAATTGTTCTTGGTACAAGGTATAGGTTGAAATTTTTCATCATAGTGATTCTTGTGTTGGATACTAGGATGATAGTTTTGGAATTTTCATATTATTGTAGCTAGTTCGGGTGGTTATACCCATATGGGTTGACGCTTGGAACATTAGTGACATTGGGTAAGACCATTAAACATTCATTTTCTCGGTTAGTAATTGATTATTAGGTGTTTTATCTTGTTCTTATTTGTATCATTTACTCTTAAATCAAATATATGGTACCTTTTATGATTACATTTTATTTTTATATTACTTTTTATATCATGTGGTTCCATCTTGTGAGGTGTGGCCCATGTGAGTTGGGTTGGTTCCTTTGAAAATGTGTTTTAAAAGTTGGTTGTTGAAAAACATTTTTGGAAATTTAACGACTTTGGTGTGAGTGATTTAAGGTGGATTTAAAAATGGTTGTTTGTTTTAAATATGGATTAGGCTGGTTATGTGTTTTCAGTTTCCCTTTTCATTTAAATAATTTTTATTTCATTTTGAGAAATGTTAACGTTTGTGTGGTTTTATAATTTATTTGTCTGATGGATTTGTTTTCAAACCAAGTGTGATTGGTTTTGAAAACAATACGCATATTTTTTGAATTTTTTGTGGATTCTATTAATTTATATAATTTTATATCTATTAAATATTTATTTTTAGTTTATTTCTAAATTTTAATATATTAATTTTCTTGTGAAATGAAATGCAAGTTTTGGTGGGTGATGGTGACCGACTAGGATTTTATCTCCTGAATAAAAAATTAATGGTTCCAGATTCTCAGTTTGATCATTCTTGTTAATCAAGTTGAATATGGGGAGGGATGGTTGGTGGTGTGGAACTAGATGTTTCATGGTGGTGGTTAGAGTTTGGCATGAGTTGGTTGGTTGTTGTCTTGTTTATTTGTTTTTTTAATTTATATTTCTATGTGGTTCCCTTTGTTTTTAGATTCAATGTTTATGTATTTGAAAATGGGTTGGATCAAGGTAGTTGGTTATGAATAGAATGGAATTTAATGTATTTATTTGTCCTTTCATTTATTTATTCCACTTATTATCTCTCATTTGGGAAAATCATACACAATTGTATTCTTGCGATAACTAAGAACATGTCTCCATCCTATGTGATTGGGAATCCCTTTTGAGCCTTATGATGGGCCGGGTCGAGTGTGGGTCAGATGGAAAATTAAGAAAGTTCATTATAAAATGGTACCAGAGGTTGGAGTTTTCCTTTAGTAGGATCCTAATCTTGTTGAGATTAGATTTCTGTTTGGGTATGTCCTGGTAGAAAGTATATTAAGGTTGTTGAAGCTAGAGTGGTAAGTGTGGGAAGAGTCTAACTATCTCTAGATCACTATAAACCTAACGATGTAATGGAATTTTGGTATGAATTTTGAAATAATGATTTTTTTGTTTCATTAAGGTGATTACAATAGTTTAGATACCCTTTGATTGTGTAAGTGATATTGGGGATCACTTTCTAGTGTTGAGGTGAAGTGGTAGGGAAATCATGCTACATTGTTATCTCACTTGGCTTGGGAAACCATGTGGTGCTTATGTGGTCGATTTAGACCTGCTTGTAGGGTGTGTGGCATGGTTGTCACCCAGTCACCCAAACCATGGTGTTCAAGGCATTCATAACACTATTTCTCTATAGTTCTTCTGTTTGGACTCCAATTAATTCTGCATTTCTCCAAAAGAGGAATTCACCTGTTAGAGGTGGAATGGGGTTTTTTTAGGATGTGATTTTTATGATCCTTTCTTGGATTATTGTATAGTTCTTTATTTATTCTTGTAATTTCAAGCCTTTTTTGAAAAAAAAACAATTTTTTGTGAAAATATTCTTTTCAATCTTGGTTTAGGAATTTGTGGGAAGAGTAAATTCACTTGATTTTTTTATGTTTTGTAAAGTGGTGGTTTCCATTGTGGTATTTATAATGTTTCAAATGGAGGTTGTGTTTTTAAAACATGTTTGGAAATTATTTTTAAAATGGGAAATGGTGTTCAAAATTTATTTTGGATTATTTGTTTTTAATATTAAATGAGATTTTTAAATGGATTTTTTATGTGGATTTCTTTGCTTGTCCAATGGGTTTTTTCCACCATGGTTGGTTCTATTTTTAAATTTTTGTTGGTTTGATGTTCAAGAAACACCATGGTGGATGGTGATTTCAAAATTCCTTGTCTAAATAGTGATTTTGGTAACGAAAAGATTTTTTTGATGTGTTTGTGGCGTGCCTTATTTGAGGGTCTGTTTAAGTCACTTTTATTCCTACATAAGGTGGAATAATTTGGTTTTTATTTTGGTACATGGCTTGAGATAGATCATTTCCTTTTTTCCAAGAATAGTTAAAAGGGTTTCTTTAGTTCTGGTTCTTACTTTGAATTCATGTTGAGTAGTAGATGCAAAACATTAATTAATCTTCGAATAAAATGGGTTGATAGAAGATATTTAGGTTACCCTTAATTATATTGGTACACCTGAATCCTTGTGAGTAAGATCTATTAAGATCTTGTTGGTTGGTTAGAGACATGGTAGTGTGACTTTTTTGTGTTGGATTTAGTGTCCTAGGACCGACTATTTGTACATTGATTCAATGTATTGAATATTAATAAACAATCTTATTACATATTTGTTGTTGTTAAGAATTACTATAATGTAATAATGTTCTAGATTATATTTCAAATAGATAAAATCATAGAAGTTACCCTCTATGATTATAACCTTGATGTGATATGATGATATTCTTAAATAATGTTCTATAGTTGTATAATATACTATTATGGGACTGATAGTATATGTACTTTCATATGGGATTACATATAAGCATATGAGGCTTCTTCTCATGAAGTTTTATATTGGTAATCTCTATGATGGAAGATTATGAGAATAGACCCACCAGTAGGAATTTTGTATGTTTTTGTGTCATCAAATATTCCTATCTATAAGCATGTGTGATGGTCCTTAACTTTAGGATTATTAATAATACATGTTACAACTCATGTACATAGATGTATTTTGTAAACCATGATGATAATAGTTCATGGAGAAGTTCGATATGTTGGCTACATCATGAGTGAAAATTCATTAATGAATAATTCAAGGAAAGATTTGTCACATACATATTTATGGGAGCTGATATTTCAAACCTTATCCTAGAATATATCCTTCACATTCAATTCCATGTCAATGGTGTAATGACTTGCTTAATTCAGATAGTCAAAGAAAGACATATCAAGCATATATGTTGGTGACACATATGTGAAACCTGGTTGATGAGATATTTTGAAGAAAGGATTATATTACATTTTGAACATTCACATGTGGTTGTTGACATCACAACATTAATATCATTATCGTGGGTTCCTTAACCTGTTGTTAGACATCAATCATGGATGATAAGAAAACCCAACTAATGCCAACGAGAAAGAATCCTAGAGGGTCACATACCAAGTGTTTTCATAGATATCAATGAAATTCTATTGATGTTTTATTAATGGAATAAATATCATTCTCATGTTTTATGAATAATTTTATTCATGTTATATTTGTCTCATTAATAAAATAAATATGTATTTATAGGAATGTATAAAAAATAATTATTTTATTTATTAAATATTTTAATAATTTTTCACCAAATTATGAGTAAAATATTTATTTAGGAATAAAATATTTATTTATGAATAAAATATTTATTTAGTAATTCTATAAATTCTATAGGGGTTCGAATAGACCAAGACTGAGTCCGGTGAAAAATATTAATTAACAAGACCATTACATAATATTTTTTATTGTGAAATTTGGCACAAACAAAAAATAGTAATAATATAATTACTATAATGTGGAATTTTATTTATTAAAGGTAATAAATGTTATTTAGTGGACAATATGTAATTAAATAATATTTTATCATAAAACCTAACACTATAAATATACAACTATGTCTATTGTTTAGAGTATCTAAAATTGAGAATTGAGAAGTTTTATGAACAAAAAAATCTATCTCAACTCCTCATTCTCCCTCCCATTCAAACAATTAGATGTTTAAGAGATATTTTTTGAAGGATGAATAACAAGTGATCTATAACGAACAACAGAATACATTTGTCTCACCACACTAGCACCCGGAGATCGAGTAGTGTTTCTCAAAGATCATAGGAGCATGTGTTGATCACTGCTAGAGGGATTCTATAATTGGATACTCATAGGGAAATGAAGGTAATCTGAAATGATATTTTTGGATGATCAACATTCACAAATAATGAATCTTCTTTAAGCCTATATATTTATTTCTTCAAATATTAAATAAAATAATTATAAATTGGACAAAAAATACCCTTTCTCTTTCTTTCAAAAAATGAGTATTAAAAAAATTATAATATATATTAAAACTTAGGACACATTTTTTCACCTAGAACCATCATTTTGATCCAACTCTGTTGTGAGAGGGAGGTTTTTTATTCTTTGATTTGGGAAGAGGTATCATATTTGATCCTTTTGATGATGGGATGGTTGTTTTTGGTCTTTTACTTTAGAGGTTGTGACCTTGGTTTCATGAGATTTGGTTGTGGTAGGTTTCTATAAATGTTTTTCTCTTTCTAGGGCATCCTTTTTAGATAGTTACCTTTGGTATGTTCCGATTGATGGTTTGAAATATATTTTATGGAATTTTTTATTCCGTTGAGGAATGTTTCACCCCTCTCCTACCCTCGTGGGTATTTTGTGGCTCTATTGTGAATTCTATTTAATTGAGCCTCATTTTTTGGAAATACCACTCTTAGTGATATTGGGTTGCACCATTATTTTGGATAATCTTTATAGTGTTTTTTTATACATGATAGAGTCTATTGGGTAAACGATTGGGTAACCTCGGTGATTGGTACACAAGTTTGGGGTGGTACACAAACTAGAAATTTGATGGGGGCATTTCGTGGGATGCACCGTGTGAGGGTGATCTAATGTTCTAACCTAGGTTATCTTTATGTGTTGTACCCCCCGTGATTTCTCTTTTCATTCATTTTATGCTCTTGTGGGTTTTCTTCCCGACATTGAGTTTGGTTGTTCTTGTGGTTGAGTGTGTGTTTCTCCCATGGTTGCTCAGTTGTTCACGGACGTGTTCTAGGTAGTGGTTCTTTTGTTCCACAATGTTAGATGAACTCTAAAATGAATGTAGAGCATTTTAGATGAATTATAAATGATGGGATACTATATTAGGTATATAAGGATTTGTTGGGATTCTTATTATGGATTCTCAACTTGATTTTTTCATGAAAATGTTTAGTGTTTTTAAGTTTCTCAGCTTCTTCATTTTTTGTTTGAGGACCTCTGTTTCTTGAAGATTATGGTAGTTGAATTCATGGTTAAGCGATTTTGAGAAGTTTATTCATTGGTTCTTCTTTGTAACATCTATTTACATCATCTTTTTTATAACAAGTCTCTCTAGGGGAATTATGTGGTATTTTAGCGGAGTTTGTGACACCCCCAATGTCATGGTTTTGGGTTGAATCTATATTATGATGCAACTTAGAAATATTAAATTTTTTAGGATTTCCTTCTATGCATGGTTAAGGTGAATGATTAGAGTAAAACTTTGCAGCTTCCCTTCATGAGGATCATTTTTAGTATATTTTGAAATATACATGTTTTGTTAGCATAGGTTGCTCATGGTTAATTCCAAACTGTTTGACCCTTAGGGGAAATCGTGAGGGGTCCATGATGTTTCTTTGGTTTGGCGCATAACTTGAACAGTGTTTGGTAAACCATTTGGAAGGAATTATATTGACACAAAAATTTTTGACAGAGTCATTTTCACATCTTCTTTATGGGTTTTCAAAACATGTAGGGTACCCAAAATGACTATTCATGGCTTAGTGTGGTTCTATTACGAGGCACATTGTTTTTCCAAACCATGTGATACCTAAGATTAATTGTTTAAGGTGGTGTTTTTTCTCATAAGTTTCTTTTTGATGGTTTCCACATTGTTTGGAAAACCATGCGTCCAAACCAAGAAACCTATCCAAGTGTTTAAATTTTTTGAATTTTCTATATTTCCCCCTATAAATCATAGGGGTTCACCCCCTATTTCTATGTCTTTACATTGGATAACCCTATTATAATTTCTTTCCGGAGTTCTAAATTTCACCCCTAGATTAATCTTTTTTTATTTTTTAATGATATTTGAGGTGAGTTATTCCTCTCTTTCTCTCTTCATCCCTTCTTATTCTCTTCTACCTTGGTTTTGGCTTTCCCCCTAAACCCTAGTTATCATGTGGATTGATTTTAGGGTTTTGGGTGGTTCTAATAATTGGGATATTAGTGTCTCTAGATTTTAGACTTCATTTATAATCCTATGGGTGTGATCACCATTGAAGGATTCCTGTTTTACGATGTCTCATTTTATTTTCCACTTCTTTGAGGAAGTTGTTACTATGAAATTGTTTCATTTTGTAATTCCAATCATGATTTAATTTTTTAAATTTAATTTTAATGAATGTAAAACTATATTTTATAGGCTTATGGTTCTTTAATACCATTTCTTAATGTTTTGATCATGGCATAATTTTTTTAAAAAAATTTCTCGTTTTCAAGGTTAAATGGAATGTTTTATTATGCTAGAATTATTTTAACAATGACCTATGGATTTTTTAAATGATTTTCATTTTTTGCTATGGTAATTGAGTCAGTTTTGGATTTAAATGATTAAAAAGGGTTTTGAATGGAATCTGATTTGATTTTGAGGTTTCTAACCTAAATTGTTCATTAAAAGGGGTTTCTTATGGATTTCAAATGGTGATTTGAAATTTTTACGTGGATTACTCCTTGTAAAATTCCTTGTTTGGTTTTTTAATTTCTTCGGTCGATATAGTTGTCCCTTTCAAATTTTTTTGGTTTTAAAAGAAGAATACCCTTATTGAAAGGTTTCATTGAAACATTTTAAAATTAAATGAGTGATTTCTTTGGAACTCCTAAAACAAATTAGATGGTTTCATGTTAAAAGTGTGATGGAAATAAAGTCATTTTTTATGTTTTGTGGTTTTCAAAGATTCTTTACCTTTTTTAATGGTGAATTTGAAATGTTTTAAATGATTTTGTATTTTCCATAATTTAACAAATGGGGTTTTGATTGTATTATTTTGAAATATGAATGGGACTAGAATATTGAGTTGTGTTTTGATGTTAAAGGCATGTTTGGCACTTTCATTTTTAAATGGATCTTCTGAACAACACTACTTGATTAATCTGTTCTTATGTACCCATTGTTAGGGCATGTGATCACTATGGGATTATTATTGATCCCGTTGTGTAAAAATGGCCTTGTTATGCTTTGTGTGCATGTTATGTTTATATTGATTTTAAGCATTAGTTCTTAGGGGTGAGGGTACTTATGGTTATTCCATGCAGGTGGACTTATATTATTATCACTATGGATAAATTCATTTATTTCTCATGGAATTTCTAGTACTAATTGGGAGATCTAGCTTGTTCTTTTAGTTAGTTCACAGGCTACTAATTTCCCACGAGTTGGTTTAGGACCTAGAGCTAGGTGGGGATTTGTCATCGCTATGATTCTTCTGTGGGATACTAGGAATATTGTTATGGACATGGAATATACTAGTATCTATTTAGGTTTTCTATTCCCATATGGTTATACTCTTTCCACATTAGTGACTTTTGGTAAAACCATGACACATTTGTTTTCTTAACAAGTTATAGATTTATC
Source organism: Viscum album (assembly GCA_963277665.1). NCBI lineage: Eukaryota > Viridiplantae > Streptophyta > Magnoliopsida > Santalales > Viscaceae > Viscum > Viscum album. The sequence goes on from OY728165.1 coordinate 1,643,372,350, forward strand.
GGTGTTTGATATGGTGCATTTTTGTGTTATTTCCCATTCATTCATGGATATAGAACCCTTCTTTTTTTATGTTTTATTATTATATGATTTTGGATATCATGTGGTTCCTTCTTATGATGTGAGGCTCATGTGAGTTGGGTTTTATCCATTTAAAATGAGTTTTAAAAAAATGTTATGGGATTTTTTTGAAATTTAATGTCTCTTGTGTGAGTGCTATAAGGTGGATTTCATAATATGTTTCTATTTTCAAAATAAATTCATTTGGTTAATATTTTTAATTAGGATATTTCAAATAAATAAAATAAATGAGTTGTTTTTAGAAATGTTAACGATGTGTGTTGTAATAAAATGTATTTAGATGGTGGTTTCTTTCAAACCATAGGTGTTTGGTTTTGGAAAACAAAGAGTCTTATTTTGTAAATAGTTTATATATTTTGTTTATTTCTATAATTTTATATTTAGGAAATATAAATTTCGAGTTTATATTCAAAATATCATTGATGAATTGCTGCATGTACTAAATTTCATAGTTTTGGTGGGTTTCCGTGAAATAATGGTCTTTTTATTGCAAGCCTACAAAATTTCAAGTCTTTAGTTCTCATTTGGATGCTTCTTATTCATTGTGGATGATGTGGGGTTTTATAATGGTAGTGAACAGTTGAATGTATCATAGAGGTGGTTCAGGAATGGATCGAGTTAGTTCATTGTTTTCCTTTTTAGTTATTTTATTTAGTTCTATTTACATGTGGTTCCCCTTGTTTGCAGATTATCTATTTATGTATATGAAAATGGGTAGGATCATAGTAGTCAGTTATGACCTATTTCACATTCATTTTATTTATTTTAGATCTTAATTTTTATTTATTCTTTTATTTAATCTTTGAGTGGGATGAAATAATTCCCAAAGGGATTTCTATGATTCTTGGGAACTTGTTGCAAGCCCGTATGGATTGAAAACACCCATCGAGGCTTATGATGGGCTAGTCCGGGTGCTGATTTAGATGGAAGGTCATTCCAATTCATTACAAAAACGTACTATCATAAAACATTGAATTTGGGAATTAAATAAAAAACAAAATTTGTGAGTTTTAAAATAATGATTTTGATGGAATACACCAATAATATCCCCAATTTTTGATGATCACAAATCATGGAATTTCCAATCATAATGAAACATTTTCACAGATGTACCTAGAAAGTGGGATATGGGTAAAAAATTAATACAATATTATTTTTTAATCAAATTCTATATATAATGAATAATTAATTATTTATTCTATATAATTACTCATGTATAACATTATTAATGTGATATTCTATATAATTACTCCCCCTTTTGGGATTCCCAAAAAGATAGAATATTAATGTTAATTAAAGACACAAATGTGATAAATTAGTGGGGTTTCATTATATAGTTATGTAAAAATATTACATTAGTTGAGGGATAAAAAATTAATCCCTATAAAACCATATTCAAAATCTAAAAAAACATTTGCCTAACTAGAAGAAGAAATCACATGGTCCATGACTTTTCCAACAACATGATTTGTAAAAGGAGCCTGATGTGAAAGTTTTAGAAATAAGATAGAATATTAAACTATCCTGTAATTCCTCATAGATTCAATAATAGTATGTAGAAAAAGGACATATCGAAATGGAGGTTCTTTGTAGGGGTGTGTATAAGAGTGTGTAAAGGGATGAAATCAATGGTAGGGTAGCGAGTGTAATGACAGTAGTCATGGAAGTGTAAAAAATGATTCCATCAAATCAAAAAAACTGAGTGATAACTCATCCACAATTCTCCATATATTTTAAAACATTATCCATATCTTCCATGAACAACATTAGCATGGGGATAAGGTATTCAACTAGTTCACTTTCACCTAGAAGGCCCTAGTCATAGGAGGCATTCTCAAATTCTCTTCCATGAATATAAAGTTAGAATTAAGTTCATTCTTAGTATAAAAACTTATGAAATAATAATTAATAGATTTCTTAATGGTTTCTCAATAATTTCTAGTCACATTTTATAACTCTATAAAAAACTAATAAATTAGAAAACCATGATATTTTATCTGGTGAAGTTCATTCTTTATGAGATATAGACAGATCACCCATCATAGAATATATCTCTTCCATCACTATGTATCATATCAAATCAACATCCACTATAGAAGGGGCAGGAGGTGGTGAATATCTGAGAGATGATACTCTAATAGTATATAAAGAATCCAACCTCTTGTGAAGATATATCTCTCTCTATGTGAAACAAGCACACATGTACTCCATATTAAATTGATTAGAATCCATATGTTCTATCAACATCTTATTCTCTATTTCTAAATTTTCCATTTTTATGAACCTTTTGGGTTTGATATGGGAAATGAATGAGGAAACAATAATATTTGTATCATCTTCACAAAAATTTATTTTCTTAACTATGGAGGACCAAAACATCCCACTTAGATCTATCAACAAACCTCCATTAAAGGAATCCATATCGTCTATTATGAAATCAATGGAATTAGAAGGCGATGAAAGAAAAAGAGGTGAATTCATATCCTATCAAGGCAAGGTAGCATCCTTAGGTCCAATATCTATAACAGGTGACACAAAATGAATGGATAAAAATGTTCCTCTCTATCAATTCTCTCCAAAAATTATTGTACAGGATGTCTTTTATCTACCGAGATAGAAGTTCCACTATACTCTAGTGGACTTCTATGATTATTACGATATTCTGATTCATAATATTCAAACACAAGATTAGAAAATCTTGTGGTATTCTCCCATTAGATGGTACTCCATCCTCTTATATTTCTATGAAAAATGGATCAACTTGTATATCAAACACCTTATCCTCTCCATCATCACTATTCTATGAGTCATAAAAAATATCTTCAAAATTTTCAGGACTTTTAAAAGTGGATATCTCAAGATGATCATCACCAGAATATTCTATATATTATGATAGACTTCCTTCTTTTAAAAAACATTCCTTGGATAGAAGGGAATGAGTATGGCTTTGATATCTATAAGATATATTGGGGATTTTAAGATCATTTGGATCACACCCTTATTCCACAAAAATATGCACATACTCTTCTTCCTTACATGATGATTCTTCCACTTCAACTCCAACTCTAACAACATTCTCACCCTCTTAGATAGAGGAACACTCCACAACATTATATGGATCAAATCGATGTTGAAACAAATTATTTGGTCTAAAAAATTCTTTCCTCAACTTAAAAATTCATAAAGATTATCATTATCCACCACACACCTTTTTAACCATGTGTTCCAGTTCACTCTCATCCTTTTGTATGCTACTTGACTCAGGAAAAAACCATTACATTTGACTATATTTTCCTATCATATAAGAACACGACCATTATTTTCTATTTCAGTATAAATCATTTCTGCATAGGGAAGGGAATTAAATACTGATAAATTCTTGCATAATTTTATGAAATAAACTATTAAATTTCTACACAAAATTATCGTGTATCCTATTTTTATAAGAATTAAGAAGAAAATGTCTTGATAACTCATTATATTGAAATATACCTTCCTGTGACATTTTAATTGTTGTATAAACTTTAACAAGAATATAAATTCTCCATCATGTAAAATTTTAATAGATCTATGAAAATTTTCATTTATATTCTGTATAAGAAAATCATTCTCAAATACAACGTTCACATAGTTTATGGGAAATGGTCCTTGACAATCCTCATGAACACCTTTGTGAGTAATTTCTAGGAATTTATCCAACTATCTTGAAGATAATATTCAGTCATTTCTATATATAACTATTTTAATAAAATTATTCTTGTCATAAAACTAATATTTGTAATGAAAATAGAAATTATGGACCCACCTAGAGGATAATGGATAATCAATCCTTGAAAACCACTCATTTGATACCTAGTCGTGGATCACATTCCAATTGAGAAATTTTATTAATGAAAACCATGCAACATTGATTTCCTTTTCTTATACAAATACTCAATCTTCACGATTAAAATTCTTCAGTTCTATAACCTAACATGATTATCCTCTTTCTTTATTTAAACATTGTAACTCATCCATATAAACACCAAGAACATTCACTTGCAACTTTTTTGAAATGTTTTGAAGGTTGACAGTCAAAACCACAGGATCATTGGTTGAGAGGGAGAATCAATTTAGTTTCAGAATAGGTATGTGAGAGACGATTTTCTGTCTATCTAGATATATTGGAATGTTTTATCAATTCTGGATTCAAAAATTATATATTCAATATTTATAATATGAAGAATAAATAAATCATCAAATAAATAACACGTCAACATTATAAAAAAATATCTAGGAGTTTTAGGTCCTGTGGTAGCATATGAAGGATGTAAAGCATGGTAGAATCCATACGATGTCATGTTATGGTACCTTGTAACAGTAGCATGGTACGATTCTAGGAAAAACGTAGATCATAAAATGGTAGATCATCCAAATTTAGATTATATCTGTATAATTAATAATGATAAATCATCATTATAGAATGAATAAGGGTCTATAATCATTGTAGTATGACTAACAATCGATTATAATTATAGCATGTCTAATGGTGGATCATTTAACGATTGATTCCAATGGTAAATCAGCCATGGTAGAACCATTATTATTATTTTTCTATATCAGAACCAAATTAAATTGATAAATAAATGTATAAACAAAACATTTAATTATATGTTCAAGAATGATGTAGATCATTATCTCAAAATTCAAAGGCTTTGTGAATATACCACCAAGTTGATATTTAGTTCCAATGAATTCAAGATTTAAATCACACTTATGAAAATGATATCTCTAAAATTGATGTCATAAATCAATATGCTTTGTCCTAGATTGTGACATGAGAATCTTGGAAATTTCTATAACACTTTTCTTATTAGAATTTATAGCCACATTTCAAAATAGATATCTATATCCTAGGAATTTTTTTTATCCATATAATCTATACATAATAACTTCATGTAGGTATGTAGTCAGCTTCAGAAGTGGATAATGAAATAGTGTTTTGTTTCTTACTAGAACATGAAACTTGAGACTTTTACAAAAGTTGACATGTTTTATAGTTGATTTTTCTGTATAGCTTATAACAAAAAAATATCTAAAAACTAACTAAATCAATTTCTTTTATACTATAATTAAAAAGTTCTAAATTAGGTGTACTTCAGAGGTACATTAAAATTATTTTGATAGTAAGCTAATGTGAATCTTTTGGGTTTGATTGCAAATGGTCACACATACTCACACTAATCATTGTATCCTTTCATCTTGCAGTTAAGTATAGTAAGCTTTGAATAATACCTATATAAGTGTTTTAATCAACTGGTTTTCTAGTTTATTCATGATCCGGTTTATAGTTGGTACTCATGGGATAATAACTAACTTTAGTATTATCTATAACAAATATTTTTATACGATATTTGGTTCATTTTTTTGAAACAAAATAATTCCCTCCTTATTTTAAAAAATGTGAAAAGAATGTATGAATTTATGTTCACCCATAAAACTAATTTAAAATTCATTTTTATTATTTTTGGAAAATTTAGATCATAAAAAATTTATTATATAAAAAAATAATAATATCCTCAACAATGTTCTTAACGGTTGAGACAACTTTTAAAATTTTTTAAATACATAAATTATGGTAAGTTATTCCATTAGTAAATACTTTTGAAATAAACGTTGAGTATAGCATGTAGTACTGAGGTCTTGGAGATTTTTTAAATAATATTAAGATTTCTTTTCTAAAAACAAGAGTTAAAGTGTGAGGGTTTTCAAATCCATGTGGTCCCTCACCAAAAACATTCTAAACAATATAAAAATTTAAGAATTCACTCTTGACCGACATTTGATATAATTTGAAATTTGAATGATCTGTATAGGTAAGAAACATTCTGATGTCCTCAAGTCTTGCTAGTAGTGAAAATGTTTCCTTATTGTTAATTACTTATTCATGATTGTAACGGTTTGTAAGTAATCTTAATTATATTATATATATCGTTTTTTTCACATCAAACTTGTTTCTAAACCCTCATTTTGAGAAAATATTCATATAGTACTTAGGTATTTTAATTAGTTCAAAAACTCTATTTCTTTAAATTGAACTATGTTCTCGAATTTACCATACCAATAAATCATCATTAATTGATTCTGTAATATTCTTTGGTTCATATTATGACAAGAAATAATGATGTTATCTTTGGTTTCTAATAAAAGGTCTTGTATGTGCCCATTTATCTAGGTCTCACTAAACCAAATCTAATGGATGATATCTATGAGTCTTAAAAGTTATTGGGATATCAGTATTTGATACTTCATTTTCATATATAGGTTTGGGTTCAAGACGTTCCTCAAAACAGGGATATTTTTATATTGGAGGTTTTGTAAAATTGTAATTAGGTTTAGAAATAACATATAGATTGGAAAGATAATATTCTCTATTTTCTAAAGAAATCATAGGTTTATGTGCTTCTATCTCATCAAACATGACACGAAAATATTATTCCATAATCACGGTCCTTTTATTAAATACCCTATATGATTTAATGTTTGTATAATATCTAATAAAAATTATATAATCACTTTTGGATGTAATTTTATCTAAATTATCTTTTGTATTTATTATAATGAATTAACAACCAAAAACTCTAAAATTACTAACTTTTGGATTTCTACCATTACATCACTCATATGAGGTTTTCTTTGGAAGATGTCTAATAATATCTATAATAATTATATAACAATATATATTCATAGCCTCTGCCGAAAAATAAACATGTAAATAAAACTCATTGGGCATGGTCTAGAAAACCTCTTTAATGGTTCTATTTATCCTTTCTACCACAACAATCTATTATGGGGTACTAGGTGCAGAAAATATTTGACTATAGCCATGTTTTGAGAATAATTATTACGAATCATTATTTTCAAAATAATTGACTTGATCACTTCTTAAGGTTTTAATTATAAGACCACTAATATTAGATATATATTTATCATATTTATAAAAATATGAAAGTGCTACACTTTTATGATAATGGAAAAACACACATGTATTACATGAATAATCATCCTATATAACATAGTAATAATGTTTTATTGATAAAATAGATACTCTTTAAAGTACAAAAAATATATATTAACCATGTCTACAGGTTTAGAGGTTGAATATTATATCTTTGGTTTGAAAGAAATTTGGTACTACTTCTCTTTTTTATTTGGATTACAAACATTGCATGTTCGGAATTCTTATTTAGGAATATCCTTAACTAATCCATTTATAGTAAGATTTTTAAGTGAGTATATATTTTCTGGGACTATTCTCGAATACCAAATCCATTACCCCTTTTGAATTTCAATTACTCATGAAATATTTTGAGAAAATAAATAATTCAAATAAGAAACATAATCATTATCATTTAACATAGTAGTAGAAACTAAAACATGTCCATAATAGTAAACATTGAAGGATTAATTTCAAATATAACATAGTAACCATAATCATATAACTGTGATATGCTAATAAAACTATATTTTAATCCATATAAAAGTAAAATTTTACAAATTAAAATAGTATTAGTGGTTCCAAATTTACCATGTCCTGTTATTCTTCCTTTGGATTTTTCACCCAAAATAACATGTACACCATCAACTTTGATTAGATTCATGAAGCTAGAGTAATCCCATGTCATGTATTTTTGGAACACCCACTATCTAGATACAATATATTCTTATTGGAAGATTTTAAAGATGTTTCCTAAAAAATATATTAAAAAATGATTCTCCTAACCATATGTAGATTGGTATAGAAATGTTAGTAATGAGATCTTTAAGAATCCATAAATATTTTACTGGATTTTTATAATAATAACATAGAATTTAATAAATGAAAAAAATTATTAGGTCCATAGGAATAAGAGGTGTCTACAGACTTGGTAGAACTATAACACAAGACAAATTTATTTTTATAAGTCTTTTTTTATTTAGGATGATAACCAATTCCTGTATTTTATTTAGTGATATTTTATTTCCATGAATTATAATGAGAGTTTATCTAAAATTTTTTAAACTCCCCTGTCCTTTTTTTAGTTTCTCATTAAAAAATTTTATCTCATTATTTCCTTTTAACTGTTGATCATTTTTTCCTTCTCTACAGAAAAATAAATTTTAAAGTGAGTAGACATTACATGGTGCTTATTATATTTTCTTATATATAAATTTATTAAAATTTTCCTCTAGTATGTTATAGTATTAGAATAGATAATAACTAGATATATTTTTATCACAATTTACATTTTTAGAACAATTTGAAATATGTTCAGAAGATTCACGAAAATATATTTTTTACCTCATATGGGTTTTCATGAAACACATATTGGATCTTCCATTTTTCCCAAATAAAATTAGAATTACTAGAACTGTCCTCTAAGACACTCTATGTAGATTTTATAAAAATTTTATATCTTTTACTATTTCCACAAGCATTTTCTTATATTTGAGATTGGTAAAATATATTTTTGATGTTTCCTTTCCCCTTACAGTCATAGAGGATTATTTTAGTTGTTAAATCATCATTTTTCAATTTTTTCTCCAATTTCCCCCATTTCCATTATTACCTTTGAAATTTGATTTCCCGTAGAAGTTATTCTTCCTATAAAATTTCATAGAAATTACATCTAGGTGATCCATTTCCTCATCCCTATTAGATAATGATTAATTATCACATGAACTCTAAACTTTGATCTTTTATTTTAGTTTTTAGTTAGAGTTCTTGAAGGAAACTCAAATTATTTTGGGTTTATAATCCTCATCCTTGTTCACTTATAGTTATTATTTATACATCACAATTTTCCCAATGATTTTCTTCACTATAAACATAATAATGTCCCATGATTATCTGATAGAAATAGTGGTTCCTCTTCATCGGTCTGGTAGACATCTCAAAAGTCTCATTACTTGATCCTTGTCAGCAATTGTCTTTCCATGTGCATGAATGGTGTTGACTATTTCATTGAACCTAAGATACATGTCAGAAATGGATACATCGTGATTAATATTAAAGGTTTCATATTAATTATTGTAGGTATTCAAACACATTTATTTATCATTGGAAATTTCTTCATGCAAAACGGTAAGAGTATCCCATATTTCTAAATTAGTTAAACAGTAATATATTCAGATAGATTTTACCTTTCTTGAAGAACAATACAAATAATTCATATCTTTATATTTACAATTACATGTATCCTTATTGAAATTACTCTAATATTTTCAATGATCTTTTGGTAATTCATTTTTATCCTCAATAGTAGTCCAAATATCGAACCCCGTTCTCCCTACATGAATTTGCTTTTTAATGCACCAATGAGAATACTTATTTTCATTAAAATAAGGAGTCTAATTATGGAAGTTCCATCAAACATAGTATTATATATAAAATATAAATATAGATAAATTATGATTTTATGATATTTAGGTAAACCTATATCAAAATAAAAAAAAAATTTGTAGGGATTTGATACCAAATATTGGTCCAAGTGAACAACTCATGTGGGGGTGAATTGAGTTTCCAATTAAATTTATGTTAAAAAATTTTAAAAACATAAATACACTAATTTGATTTAAAATACATTTTATAAAATGTAATAGAATTATATAATTTTATCTTTATAAAATCTTCTCAATATATCAATAATAGCACAATAAAAATAATTTTTAAAATACTTTAACCTTTGATACTAATTTAATCATATCAAACACTATATATAAAACACTAATTTATGTTAACTACAAGAGTAATGCTTTGTTTAATGATTTTAAAAACTAAAACTGGTCTTGATTAATACTACAAAAACAAAATAGATAAATAAAAAACAAGACATAAAATAATTTGAACAAGGTGTTTCATCTGAAGAAAAGACTTAGTTCCCTCCACTTATAAATCACCTACTACCATATATTTTATTAAAAAATAAATGGATCCAAAACCTGGATCATGTTTTTCAAATAAAATCACTCAAGGCTATCTAGGCCAAATCCTATTCCATATTTGTATGTGGGATAAAAAGGATCTAGGTCACAAATGATCCATTCCTTAGTTTTATGTGGGAATAAAATTAGAAAAATGGTATATGGAATCAATAACTCTTCAATTTAGTGTAAGAAACTACTTTTTATTAATAAATAGAGTAAAATAAAAACAAAACTCAGAAGGTATGGTAAAATATAAAGAGAAAGACGTGAGATATGATAAAATGTGGTGCCATGCAATTTTAATATCTTTATGTGTTATGGATTCCTTGAATTTTTATTTTAAAGGAGATCAAAAATGTTTAATATTAAATGTAAAAAATTGAGTGTTTTGGAAGTCTAAAAACCATCAAATGATATCATTCAGCAGTTTCCAATGTTCTTTCTCACACATGTGCACCCATGATTTGTTTCATTCCAGCGTATATGAGTCAATTTCTATATCAATGAATTTATATAATATTCACAATGCAGTTATCCTGAATTTATTACATTCCAGGTGGTAAAATTATCAATTGTTGGATAACAATAGAAAAATATGGATCCTTGTACTGAGAGATAGATCTAAAAGGCCCGAATTTTCCGTTAAGATAACCATTGAGTTTTTTTAAGAATAATCCTTCTAAAATTCACATGATTCTATTTATCATAAAAGACATAAACTATTTATTGGAGAATTAATTTTGAAATTAATTCTAAATAGAAACCTTAGCTCTTTCGTGGTAGATAGATCTAATCATTGCTTTTGGAAGTAGAATCCCTTGATGGTAGCATTGGATTGTAATTATATCTTGTAATGGTATCATAGACCAGTGTTATCACTAAGAAATAGTATCACATTTAAACAATAGAAACTATTAGTGGTATATGTACTTGGCAGTGGTATTTACTCCACTCGAGAGTAGCACTACCTGACAGTAGATCCTAACAGACATAGAATTAAACTATCGAAAACATCTTGACCTGATGGTATCTTGGAGTGGTATAATTTTTCAGCTAATGATATCTCATTTAAACTAAAGTTACAGGGATATGATATATAAATACATAAAAGTTTTTATAATTTATGCATAAAACAAATTACTAATAAAAACATTGATTTCATTAGAAATATAACAGTAATGATTTGTGATCATTGAACTAAAGAGGTTATTGAATTATGTAAATAATGACAATGTATCATTGGTGAAATATGGGAGATATATATTATTGATAAGATTTGGATGAATATATTCTATTAGAAAGAAATCTACATGAGGAAATGAAAATGTTTGGAACTACTCAATGAATACGATTTCTTGATACTCTATCACAGAGGAGAGAAAACAAGGTGGATGATGCACTGTGACGGAAGGCCATGGAGTTCTAACCCGTATTTTGACTTACAAGGATCCTATATAAAAATACTATGTGAAGACTGATATGGTGATTTCTATGCAAGGGGATCCATCATTCATTTTCCTAGGAATTTCTAATCCATCCTTATTATAAGGGTTAATGATATCCTATCAAGATGATAAGAACATAAAATGGATGAATAAAGTGTTAAATGATGGTAAAATGGAGGACTTTATCAATAAAGATGGATTATTAATGTTTAAGAATAGGTAATATATTTTATCTATACTACAGATGAAGAGGGGAATGTTGGATGAAGCACATTACTCCAATATGTTTATATTCCTTGAGAGTATAAATTAGTGTATGCATATATGGACTTTTTTGTCGAGGATGGTATAATGTGAGAAATTGTGGGCTATGTGTATAGTTTCTTTGTATTCTACCTGGTAAATGATGATAGAAAACATCCCAGGGTATTCATGAAATCTATTTCAACACCTATATGGAATTATGATAATGATACTATAGACTTTTTAAATAGAATCCCAAATACTCTTAGAAGTAATGATGTTATATGGGTCTTTATGGATCACTTTATTTATTCTTCATACATATTAGCAATAAGGGAAGATATATCCCTTTATCACCTTTCACATATCAATATCGATGAAATCATAAATCTTTATCGAAAACCTTTATCGATTGTATCTAATCATGACCCTCAATTCACATAAAAATTATAAAAGAGTATTGAAAGGTCCCTAAACATTGAGATGCATTTAAGGACCACCTATTATCCTTAGAATGACGGGTATTATGATATTTAGACTTTGGAAGACATGCTAATATCATTTTCTCTTTCCATCCAATTTATAAGGGATTATTATCAACCTTTGGAGGAATTTTCATGCAATAATATCATATATTAGAGTAACCAAAAATGAACCATACGAATCATGACATATGAATAGTTGGATTACCCCAACTTACAAGGAAGAATATAGATAAATGAAGTTATTTATACTATAGATCATGGAAGTGAACAATGTTAAAGTATGAAGTATTCAACATCATATTAAAGAATCTGTGAGAAGAAAAAAGAGGTATCATGATAATCAAAGGAATGAATTAAACTTCTAGGTGGGGTCATGTATTATAGAAGGTTTCACCAAGGAAGGTATTTTTAGTATTTGGTAAAAGTGGATGTTAATCCCTTAGAACATTGGGCCTTTTTAATTTTTATAAAGTAATGGGGTTTTAGCTTCGTAAGTGGTTATGCCACCCAAAATTTCTAAAGTACACGAAATCTTCCTTTCTTCATTATTTAAGTAATACATGTTAAATCGAATGCATGTTCTAAAATATACAGGAATAGATTTAGAGCCTAACATAAGATATAATGAGGATCATATCCATATTCTTAACACTAGAGAGAATGTATTTCAGAATCAGACACTCAATTGGTGAAAGTCCATTGGAGAAATGAAAAACTAGAAGTGGTAACATTGAATCCTGAAGAAGACATAAGAAAAAAGTATACTTATTTTTTATTATTTCATATGTAACCCAATATCAAGGATGAAATTATTTAATGGGTTTGGGGATAATTTAACACCCAAGATTATATTATAGCAGTAAACACCACAACCTGAATTATCATGAAATGTAACTTTAAAGAGAATTTATTAATGAATTTATTAAATAGTATAACTTATTTATGTTTAATTTACCAAAATAAATTATTTTTAAATTAATTATATATAAATTATATTAGTGTGAATTTTGATCTATTTTTAAAAACGTTATTTTTTGTAAAAAAATATTGTTTTCCCAAAACATGTAATTTTTATGACTTTGGAATTCTATAAGATTGGACTAGAATTTTATAAAACCCTTAACGTAATAAAATATAAATTTTATGAATAAAAATATTAATTTTAAAATATTAACTTAATTTATAAATCCTACGCCCAATGTTTTTATAACTAATTAAAATGATACTTTAATATAAAATCTACATTCAATATTTTTTTAAATCATGTATTTTCATGGAATATTTGGTATTAGAACACTATAATAGAATAATAAAATGTATTTTTTTATAATAATTCAATTTATGTTACTAAAATAAGAATGCAATAAATTTTTTCTTATATATATATATATATATATATAATACTATAAATCATTATTTATATAAAATTTGTTTTTATGTGACTAAGTGTATTAATTTTAAAACTATATTTTTACAAACCTCGAAATATTATTTGATAAAATTATTTAAAAATATTAAATTAGAACTATAATATTATTTAAAAATTCCAATATTAATATTTCTCGTTATTATTAATTACCATGGTTATTATTTAATTGCAAATGTAAAATTTAATTAGGGTAAAATGAAAAAAGTAAACAAGCCTTAAAACACTAAACTTTTTCCCAAAAGGAGTGGTTTGTAATATTGTATATCTATATTTATATTATTTTTTGGTTTTTTCCCTTTTAAACATTAATATTAACCATACATTATTGAAAATGTGTGGATTAATCCCCAAACTACCCTTCCCTTCATTTATAAAAGAGTTACATCTTCACCAAATAAAGTCTTACACCTAATTATAATTTATCCTAGAAACTATTCCATTTTACTCACCATATTACTCTATCCAATTAACATAATAACTTGTTCACACATAGGTATCATAATCCATTCATATTTAAGGATACTTTCACAGATTATTCTAGTCCCCGACGTGAGTATTGTCAATTGCATAGTTTTTTTAATTATATTTTTTCAAATTTATTCTCTATTGACTAATATAATGTTTTTATAAACGTTTATATACTATAATGTTAATATATTAATGTTATTATAATTATTTATTCATATTCATCAATCATTAAGAATAATAAAACTGTTTTTTGTGCATTGTGTAGACTACCACCTCCATGACATGTGATGTTAAATTTTCATTCACCACTTTAAGAGGATTGATATAAATACGATATTAGATGAAAAATATTATTTTTATGATATCATTAAGTTTGTTTTATGAAAAAATATATATCCTATTAATGATATGATCAGTAAATGATCATCGTTAATTTAATCATTCAAAATAAGTGTACTAAGAGGATATTTATATATTTAAGTTGTGTGATATTTTGATATTAATTAACTATTCTTATATATTATTAAAATTATAATTCATCACCCTAAAAAACACTAAAGAATATCATTTTTTTTATGACAATACTATAACAAAACCACTTCATAATCATTCAATAAATTTGGGTATGTTTATGTTTTGATCAGACTAACCGCCTATTTGAACATTAATATGTGTTTGTGTTATGAATAAAAAGGGTTCCATAATTATTAGTATAATATGAAAAAAAATTTTAAATGTATTTTTATCATTATTGAAATGTTATATTAATATATAAATTTGTTAATTCATAATCCACAACCTGATTGTCGAGAATCACTGAAACATGCTTATTAAAATTTCACACTCATGGAAAACAACTAAAAAACTCGTTTAATGTACATAAAACATCATAAATTATTATAGTTGATACTTAATATTATCATTAATTAAATTTTAATGGTAAAATATTTAATAATAAATAATATGAAAATCTTTATTATGAAACTAGTAAAAATTTTCATAACTACCAACACCCGATGTGAATAATCTAGGGAATTAATATAGATACTGACTATTTATAAAGTGATTAAATGAAAAAGGGAAATGATAAATTTTATGAATTGATTTCTCTTTTGATATTTTTATTATAAAGTTTTTTAAACTATATAAGGGGATTTTAGGATAATAGGTAAGGGGGTTTCATCACAAATTCCTCTCTTTGAGGCATATTTTGTATTGTGCACGTAATTTTCATTATATGAAATATATAATGCCCATATTAGATGATACATCAAGAAATTAATTAATTCAAGGTATTTTAATATCATTTTTAAACCTATGTTTCAATAGGTTATGTTTTCATTTTTACCCAATAAATAATTTGGGTTTTCCATCTCAATTTATATTCTTTATAACTCATGTTATAGTCACCACTTGTTTTCTTTTATGTGATGCATAAATTTTCATGGAATAATTTTCTCCATGTTACTCGTGAAATTAAATTTTTATAAAGGTAAATATTTCTATACCTCAATTATATTTTTTTTATTCAATAGTTACCTTTTCCATGGTGGAAACCATGTCCTATATTTTTGTAATGTAAAGTGTGTTTAATTCCCTTGAAAATATATCCATATCTAAATAATGAAAATTGCATATGGTTGTGGTACAAATGGAACTATGGGTACGAACCCTAATAAGGGATGGTTGAGAATTAACTCAATCATCACCCTAAGACATGATTATTGGTCTTAAGACATCACACCTATAGATACACTCATGGTTGATATACTTTGGAATATTCACACACTATTAGTGAACAATTATAAATGATTTTTCATACCATTTCCTCAGTTTTTGACCAATGAAAACTTCTGAACACAAATTATATCTTCTCAATATTACCCATCACATTATAAGTACCCTTTCGAATGTATTTTATTGGTAAGGGTACATCATGTTAGTTTTAGAATACCCCATGACCAAAAAGTTTATTAAGGGATGTTCTCCTAGAGATCCACATTATTATATAAAATGTGAAATTATTTTATTTCCATACTTCCCACTATATAGATAGACAACTGTTATTATATAAGTGGATCCTTAGGGAATGGTATTAAAGGTATTAATAAATTTTATAGAGAATTCAATGGACATAATTATGTGATGTATGGGGATTAGAATTATATAGCTCTTTATTACACAGACATCCATCAAGAGACAAAACCGATTGGGTTTTGTTGTAGGCCTCTTACCATGATGGAAATATGTCTTGGAATATGGACTTGATAGATTGTTTTTGATATCCGTATCAGATCAATTATTATTATTATCCATATTTTCATTTATTTTCATGTATATAGTTTTCCCCTAATTTTCAGTTGATTATTGATTCATGTTGATTATTTATTATTATAATATCACTTATTCCATGTTCATGTCATATAATATTCCACTTTAAATTACCCCTAACTGATAATATGAGATCAATCTTATATGTTTTTCTTTCCCCTAAAAACCTATATGATCACAATGTGTATTTTTTAGGGATATTATGGAAAGGATAAAATGTTTTCATAGTTTGATCATTCTGTATCTTATGTTTTCAATTGACATTTATGTATGTATCTAGCCTTCCCGGTCTAATAAAGTGTTTGATCCTTTGATAACTTTTGTACTTGGTACCAATATCACATTATAACTACCAGAGTTGGGATTATTAATTTTGGGATGTTACACCGACAATAATGAAATATAACCCCACTATAAGAATTTCACTCACTTCCACATCCCCGGACTACTAAAGCAACTCACCTTCAGAAAATAATAGTATCTTCATCTAAAATCATTACCATCCTAACATCTAAAAAAATTTATTCTTTATACCTCATGCCTCTATCCCTCAATCCATCAATCAATTAGAGATATCATTCCTCCTTCCAATCACTCATTGCTAATATAAAATGAGCGAAATAATCCATGGTAGAGAATGGACTCTAATAATACTTTCCCGGGATATAAAAATTCACCTTAGATAATTTTAATCACTTCAAGAATGCTCTCAATGAGCATCAAAAACAGTAGTTCAAAATATATAAAAATTTGTATAAAAACCTCACATTTAAAACATTTCAATTTAACAAAACAATTTTTAACATTTTAAATCAACTCAAATGAAAACCTTTTTTTAGATCAAAACCTATAACGATATGAAAGTACACTATATTTTCTCCTCAAATAATTATTATTTTAATATATGCTTCTAAATGCAATAGGAAACAAAAAAACTTGTTATGTGATTAAATAAAATTATACCATTATAAAATAGTTAACAAATTTGTTGGAATAAAATTTAGTAAACATATTACAAAATCTATAATGAAAAGGGAGAGAAATGAAATTGGGTAATGGAGGTCACCCTTCTGAAGTTCATTTCTTCGATAATGGAAATGAAGTATATAAACTAGAGTTTTCATTAGATAAATCACAATATTAAATCAAAAAATTACAAATTAGAGTGATATCTTATGCGAGATAGGTTAAAACTCATGGAAATTGCCAAGAGTTCAATGCTAGTGAAACCACCCGCCTCACCTTGCACCATATATTTTTTTATACTTAGATATTAGGCATATATGTTAAGGTGATATGTAGTTATAAATCATTATGATCTAATAAGGTAATAATCAATTTAATAAGTTATTTATCACAGGTATTTTACATATTTATCTTTTTGACGTTTTATGGAAGATGATGATTATTTAATAATGCGTTGATAACATTTACAGGATCATTTAATTCTTACAAATATTTTTTTCCAAAAAAATGACTTTTATGGTCCTTTTATAAATAAACTAAATATTATATATATATATATATATAATTTAATACCACTAATTTTGATAAAATATATACGAATAAAAATGGTTAATACTTTGAAATGTTATTTTACAATAAATATTTTTATCAGTATATTTTATTTAAAAGTTAAAATATTAAATTATAGAATTTGAATATGAAAAAATATTAAAAATTTCTGGATTTATATTTTCAATATTATTTAAATAATAATATTTTTTTATTTTTCTAAAATAATTTATTTTTACTGTAATAAACAAAAACAAAGCTTTTATCAAAATTGTAAATTTTGTAACATTATAAACATGATCTAGAATCATATAAAAACTTCTTATTGATAAAATATTTAATGAAGCTATAAAATTATATATTTTTACGATTCAATTATATATTTATAAAACCTATGATTTACATTTTAAGGACTTATGTAATATTTTTCAAGAAAAAGGTTTATGGTCATCTCTTTTAATGAAATGATATTTTTTCGAAAAATTTTTTATTTATTTTAATGTGAAATAAATTTTATTAGTTTTATAATAAAAAATTTTATATAATAATAGTAAAATACATTGATAATTTTACATTACAAATAATATTTATTCTTATAAATAAACTTTTTAAAAACACGTTTTTACATGTTGCATGTGCTAATTTTAAAATTGATTTTTCTAACACATTGAAATTTTGTATAGTAAACCAGATTTCAAAGTTTTAATCATTAATTACAAATTATATAATATTTTTTATTTTATTTTTTAAGCATTAAAAGAAAATTATTTTTGTAAAAACCAGTTACCACGATAAATTCAAAAATAATAAAAGTGATAAATTTAGGTGTTAAGGGATTGGAACATCATTAAAAAATTTTCTAATTTATTATATGAGATATTTTAAACATAATATGATACTAAACACAATTATTTTTCATATTTTTAGCCACTTGGAATTTTTAAAATGTGCCATTCTATATTAAGTTGTTATATTTATAAAAATTTCATTCACACCATTATAAAAGAGACCACTCATCATGTATTCATGAACAGTCTATAAATTCATTTCTCTCTTTGAAATAGATCCTATTTAATTACCAAATAATAATTTTAACTATTTTAATATTTTGGGCATGGGATATTGGCTAATTTCATCCATTTCCAAGAAGTACTTTAAAAGGAATTTCAATATCTCAAAGTACTTCTCACTCTCTAACCTTATTCCATCTCAATATTTGTTTTCATTTGAATTATAATAAAAATTATTAAATTACAACACAAATATTACCTACATAGTGATTTTTTATGTTTTTGATATATAGACTATCTAACCTTTCCCCTTTCCCTTACGAAAAGTGAAAATGTTAATCATGTGTATGTGTGGAAGGTCGCTTCCATGGAATAAGCTTTCCATTTTCCATTACCACCTTTCATCGATGGTATTAATGTTTCATTTGTGGAATTAATATGATATTTATAACATGTATAAAATTATAAATTTAAATTGGAAACCATACCTACCTCCCATTCTATGAAACATGGGAATAGCCTATGTGTGTGTGTACAGACTACTACCACTACAATGGTGATATATTCAATTTGTCATATATTATTTACTATTTATCTTAAATATTTCCAATTCTGATTCAAAACATTAAAATGAACTAAATGATTTCATTATTATTCTATTATAATGTTATTATTACCAAATAATCACTCTTATAACCTTGCTCACCCATTAAAGTGTAGCATGTTCTTATCTAGGTTTGTTTGACCACCTACCTAAATAATGTTATAAATATTTATTATGGATGACTATTGGAATATAATAACATGTAGTATATTATATAAAAAATTAAATAGTTATTTTTTCTTGGTATTATAATTTTAATATTATAATTTAACTCAATATTTATGAAAATTTTCTTTTTTCGCTAAGAATCATTAAAACATACACATCATCGGATTCTTCATTAATGAATGTAACTAAAACTCCCTCAGAATGAAGTTTTATCATTATAAGTAATATTTTATAGTATATTTTATAATATAGGAATTAATATATATGTGATAATAATGTAAACCAAAATCTTTATTATGAAACTAATTCTACTCATACATGACATTTGAAATAGATAATAACTCACCAATATACATATAGAGAATATTTATATTGAAGTTTATAAAAGGTTATATATATTAAAAAGGATAAAAAATATTTTATTAAGGTATTTATGTTCGTTATATAGGATCTTAGTGTGCATTCGACTATGTAGGGAAACAAGGTAAAAGGTTCTTTGTGTCAAATTTAATTTCATGGGATATATTTTATTTTTTAAACCATGATATATTTACTATGGAGTTTTTAAAACCTAATGAATGTATTTTACCAAATTTATATAATTCACGTGTTTTTAATATCTATATCATGATCTTTATTTAAATGGATTTTTATTCAAAGGATACTATGTTAGTTATTGTTTCTTAGTTTCAAGTACTATTTTTGAAATAAACATATTATTATGCACCAATTTATTTTTATATAGTGTATAAATATATCATTTGAGATGCTATACCTAGATTTATCCTTTATTCAAGAGATTTTATATTCAATTTCAATACCTTACCTTTTTCAAGGTTTTTAATTTGAATGAAACTCATGTTGTAAGGTTTCTATTCCAAGTCTCATTTTAAAATAAAAAAACTCTCTAATATGATAACCCATTTTGGTAATTTGTATAACCATTCATTATAGGATCTCATGATTTTTATTTTCCTCTCGTTATCCTTGTTGAGATTTTAATTCTATTTACAATATTTTAGACCGAAAGTTTTCTAATCTTTTAAAGTGATGTGGTTTTCAACAAATGTTTTTTAAAAAAATAGAATTACTTTTATTCTCGAATCGACATTTTTTAGATATACCTATATTTAATTAAATGTTTTAAAAAAATCATTTTCAACTACCATGACCTTATTTTCCAAAAATTTAATGGAAAAATAATTTTAAATTTTATTCATCGGTCATTTTTGAAAAAATAATCTCTTTTAATGTTTCATTGTGAAAGTATTTTTTATTTCCCTTGTCATTTTATATAAAACTATATATGTAAATTTTCAAGGTTCTGCAATGAATTATTTTTTTCTTAGATTTATATAATATTTCTTTTAAATTATCTCTAAATATTATGGATATTTTTTTTCCAATGTGAATTTTCTAAAACACCAAAAAATTAATTTCGTCAAAGTCATTTCCTTTAACATATATTATGATTGATAATGGATATTATTCAAATTTAACCATCTAACATCTTTCTATGTATTAGTTATACAATTAATTCTCTTTGGGAGGAATCATCATTCACTACATTTTTCTTTCAAAACCACCCTCTATGGATAGGTATAATTTTTCTTCCAATGCATTTCCTCTATGAATGATGTATTTTTCATTTCATTTATAGAATTTTTTTTACATATATTTCATGAATTGATCTATTTGAGAAATTAATTTCATAAATATACAACCTTTAACTAAAAAATTTAACTCCCATATTATTTATTATCTCAATATAGGTTATTTACTAGAAAAATTTAAAATATCTTTGGATACTTATTTGTTTTCCATTAGTTTATCTTTTTTTGATTATTGATGATTTATTTATGTGATTCCAATTAAAAATAATATTATACCCATTTTCATTCCATGGATACATCATGATGTATTGAATAAAACACATTTTCTTCCCATAGATTTTTTAGGACATAAAAAATGAATGAAATTAAACGGAATGTTTTATGAAACCCATTTAATTTCCATGGGTTATTCATGATGAGTGAATTATTTTTATGTTTCACTCATAAGTATGGATGACGTTGGGTGGGGTACTATATTTCCCACCGATTCATTGGTCAAAAGTTTATAACTCATGAGAAAAATATTTTTGAGTGCATTTATGATGCACACAAGCATGGGCACTAATTGTGTGGCTCCTGAATGAAACTTTTCCCAATGATATTATTTGTAATATAGTTCAATGGTGTTTCATAATTTTATTATTATTCTTATTGATACATTAATATATCATGTATCATGTTTATTAACTCATGTTTCCAAACACTTTTTATTCATATCTTTTGCGATTAGAAGATTTATGTAATTAATTGTGAATTTGGTCTATGCTTCATTGGGTATGATTTTTCTTATGTATCTTGATTATAAAAATAAGATCATCATATGAACACTTATGATAATTTATTATTATCGCTTAGTTTTATGCTTATTAAATATTTGATCTCGCATCTTTCTTGTTTTTTCACTTCTATAGTTTATAATGATGAGTATAACATATAATAAGTATGTAAGGATGTCTACTATAGATCAATTTTTGATAAATGGATCAAATGTTTATAAAATAATTTCTTTGGTATCTAGTCCTAAAATATACTAAACCTTCCATTCATGGGATTTTTTTATTATTAGTGAGATTTTATTATTAAGATATACAAATGTTTTAAAATAATGAAATGTATATCCAAGGTCACTATAGTTGGTATCAGAGAAGGTTTTATTTTTTCAATTAGTATAGTTACTCAAGTTTTTTTTGATTACTATTGTTACTCTGGTGATTAAGATGATAACACATTCATGAAAACTCAAGAGCTGATTATAAATATAGAATAAAATACTGATGTTTTTTAAAAAATTTACTAAGTCTTTATATGTTAAATTACATCTCTATTTGGATGATGTAATGTGGATGTAGTAAGGTCACAGATGAACCAAGGTGCAATCACCATGAAAAAGGCTATTTGTGTGTAAATTATATCTTTAATTTGATGCATGATGAGTGAGACTAAGACTTAATACATAGAGATAAACTCCAAGGGTATATTATTTACATAATATAGTTTTATTTTCAAGAAGTTATATTTTATTTTCTTCCTAATTATGTTAAGGAATTAGATTGAGGAATATGATAGATCCCATCCTAAAGTAACCTTGATTAAACTGAGAGTTATTTAGGTTGAACTATATTTTAATGAACCAATTTCATAAAGTAATAAATTTTTATGTTGAATTTTTCCTCTAATTATATTAAAACAATTATTTTTTGGTTTAATCACTCATAATAACACTTTTTTGTTTTTAGTAATGGATGATGTTTCAAGCAATCGAGTTAACAATGGATTTCGTGGACAATATATGAAAAAATTTTCTCAATGAGTAATATATTTGGATAAGATTTGGAGTGATTAATATTATTATTATTCCAAAATAGCTATCAATAACCATGATTAACAACTTTCACTTAGTAATTTTTAAAAACGCATGAAAGAAGAGAATTATGGAATATCATGGATATTCGGGTGATGAAGATAGTGAAGGAAAAATGATTCAATTAACTTCATGTTAAAAATGCTATAAAAGTAACCCAAGGGAATGTCTTAAAGTAATTAGGAGATGTTTTTTTATTTTATAAGGAATTTAATAGAGAAACTAATTACTATGAAAATGTGAAGATCTTAGTGATCGTCGTTAAAGGAAAAAAGTGTTTTTCCTGAGATACCACTAACACTTTAATACCTTAAATGTGGGAAAATTTTTTGTTACCCAAATAAATTCCCTAATATAAGTGATAATGAAAAATATATTCATAAATAAATTCTATGTGGAATGGAATAAGAGAACTCCTATACAACCACAACTACTGATGTATGTTTTGAAAATGATGTGGAATAAAGAACACCAATCATACACTCAAGAACTATGTTTGTTGTAATTGCTCCATATTCAACCCACTATTATTTACCTAGTATATTTTTTAAGAACATAATATTTTCAACTAGATGACTAGATATTTCATTTTTAATAAAATTCATAGAGTAATGATTGTGGTATCCCATGTTTATGTTTATGGGAAATCACCTTTTGAAAATTTTAGTATCCATATATTTAAAGAATTTTATGTTATTATTGATTAGCTATCTCTCTATAGTCCGTAGTTACAAAATTTAGAATTCATATTTCATATCAAAAAATAATAATAATCACCTATCAAAATAAGGTTTTCTACAAACTCTCTAGGAAATTTAATCCCATGTTTGTTGCTTTAACCCTGAACATGATGAGTATTTAGCCTATCTGGTTAGGAAGAAACCCCAAACAATGATATTTCTATTATGAAGGAATAAATTAATTTCCCAAACCTGTTCAATTTATAAGGGTTCATACATTTTTTAAAATAAAATCTTGAGTCATGTATATCTTAAAAATTAAAAATAATTTTATTTTTTAGTAGTTATTAAAATTTAAAAGGTGGAATTTATTTAAGGGGAGAATTTAATTACCTTAAATTACATAATGTATTCTCCTTAAATAAATATTAATTTAATGTATTATTATAAATCCAACACAATACTAAAACTAAATTTTTTTATATTAAAATAAAATTTTACTGTTATCATATATCCATTAAATTAGTGGTTATAAAATAATGTAATAATATTATGAAAACTATAAAGAAAAAGGATGGAAATGGTATCTGGTAGCATAATTATCACTTATGAAGCTCAATTTTAAAATATTATAAAATAAGTAGCTTCATTAGGGTATTACTTAAACCAAAACTAAGTAAAACTTGAACAATTATGGTATGATCAAAATCATATGGGAGAGAAGTTCAAATGCATTGAAGATTCCATATGATCTATGCTAGTAAATCATTATACACGAATTCCACCAGAGACTACATTATGATTTGATATTACAAGAAGATATTTATTCGATATGTAACTTTATATTATAATGAAATAATTAGGTAATTATTAATTTAGGAATTTATTTTTTATGTGTGTTTTACACATTTTTCATTTTTACTTTTGATCAAAAAGGATGTTTATTTACATTTGAATTCATAACATTAACGAGATCATTTTATTCTATACAAAATTATAGAAAAATAAATTTTTTGTCACTTATTAAAAATACTTAAAATATTATATATATTTTTAATATATATGAAAGAATAAAACAAATTTGATTATGAGAAATAAAAAAATAATCGTTATTAAATCGAAAAGTTATTTTTGTTTAAAAAAATAGTTTCTCTTTATATTTTATTTAAAATTAAATATATAAAATTTTATAAATATAATTTTAAAAAAATATTCTTCTTTTTTATACTTAAAATTTCAATTTTAATTTAATATTAATTTTTTTCAATAAAATAATTGAGTTTTAGTTGAATTGTTAAAAATACATTTTTTTCCAGAACTATAAATTTTGTAACATCATAAGAAATAAAAAAATATATAAAAACATTTAATAGAAAAAATATTTATTTGAGGAGTTAAAATATATATTTCTAAAATATTATATTGAATTTAGAAGACCTATTAATATTATTTCCCAAAAACATATTTTTTGTTATTTTCATTTATTTAAATATTATTTTGGTAAAATTTGGTTTTATATTAATTTAAAATCAGCATAAATTTAATTTTTAATATAATAATCAAATTTACATCATAAAATATACATTTATAATTTTACCATACACATAAATTGTTTTTTTAAAACACTTTTCTTAAAATATGATGTTATGTGTTATATATGCAAATATTATAATTGATTTTCCTTATACATAAAAAAATTTATATAATAAAATGGTTAATATATTTTTAATACATAGATTCAAATTTTGTTACATGTTACATTTTATTTTTAATCCTCAAAAGTAAATTACCCAAGAAAAAAATTAGTCACCACATTAAAAAACTAAAATAGTACAAGTAATAAATATAGAGGTAATGGGATTGGGAAATGATAAAAACATGTTTATTATTGAGTAGTTGAAATTTTATAGACCTTATGTAATCTTAAAATAAATTATTGTTACTTTTAGATCCACCTGACATGTTTAACATGTTCTCTCTTTATATAAAGAGGTTATATTTACAAAAATGTCATTCTCACTACTTAGGGCTACCATCCACCCATCCAAGACCACTATAAAAATTTAGTTCCATATTGAAAAAATGAAATATTTACTTTAGCTACCATTTAGTTTCATCCCCTTAATAATAATTTAACCATATATTGTTTAAAGTTCTCCATTTCCAAGAAGTACATTAAGAAAAAATTAAAAATATCAAAGCATGTACCTCTCACTCTCTAATATTTTTTCATTTTATATAATTTTTACATTATAATAATATTAACCATTTTAATATTATAACCTAATTTTTACCTATAAATTATTTTTTTTTATTAACATTATCTATCCTTTCAAATTTCCCTTAAGAAGAGTGAAAATGACAATAATGAGTATGCGGGGAATACCACTTCCATGGAATGATGCATTCTGTTTTTCATTACCACCGATAATGGATGGTATTAATGTTTAATTTAAGGAATTAATATTATATTTATAATATTTATAACATTATATATGTAAATTTACATCAATTACTTCTTCAAATTATATGAAAAAATGAGAACATCCTATTTAACTACGTGCGAACTTCCACCTCCATAAAAGTGATGAATTCCATTTTTCATCTAATATTTTTTATTTATAAAAATATTTACATTTATTTTGTATAACCTTAACAAATATAAATAATATCATTATTATTTTTTATAATTTTATTTCAAAAGAGACAATTTTAACCATACTCACCAATCAAATTATAGCATGTTCAAGTTTGTGTTAGTTTAACCACCTACATAAACAAAGTAACAAATTTATATAATGGAATACTATAGGAATTTAATTTTTGGTAATATATGATATAAATATGTAAATAAATAGTTTTATTGTTCTTCAATTGAAATATAGAAATTTAACTAATCATTTATGAAAACACTCATTATTACCCAATAATTCTCGAGACATGATCACCATAAAATTCATATTTAAGGATCCGAACCAATATTTCCATAGAATGAATTTTGTAAAATTTTAAATGATTATAAATCATAAATTATAGTATATTTTTTGACCTTTTAATGTTGAATGATGTGATAAAAATGAATAATAAAACTGTTATAATGAAACCACTTAAAAATGATCTGGATTACCCATACTCAATATTAAAGATAGATAACAACTCACTAAGATAATTGACAATATTAATTATAAATTATGTTTAATAAAATTATATGTAAATGAAGAAGGTTATGATATAGGTGATTAATAAATTTATGTTTTTTATATAGGATCTTACATGCATTCAAGTAAGTAGTGGGGTTTTCTAGAATTTAATTTCAAAGACAGATTTTATTTTTGTGTACTGTGATATCCTTGATATGGTGTGTTTATATTTTAATGAATTACTTTTAACATAATATTTTTATTAATGGGTTTTGGATATAAATATCATTTTTATTTAAATATATTATGATTTAGAGGATATTAAATTCTTAAGGGTTTCATGTTCACAATTCCAATATATTAAGACATGCTTTTTTTATGCACAAATTTATTTTTATATAGTCTATTAAATGACTATTTCATATATTATAGCCCAAAATATTCATTATTCATGATATTTAACGTTAATTTTATATATCTCTCTACTTTAAGGGTTTAGATTTAAATTTCACATAATCCATAAGGTTTTTATTTCCAACAACATTTTAAAATTGAATCCTATCAAATATGATAACCATCTAGGGAATTAATATATTATTTGAATTTAACATAACAATAATTTTATTATCTTGTAGTTATACTAGGTGATATTTTTTTTCTCTTTACTTGTTTTTAAACTAAAATTTTGGCAATCTTTTGAAGTGATGTGGTTTTTAACAATAGTCTTTTGAGAAGTAAATTCCTTTTATGATCATCTATAAATTTTTTAGATAACCCTATATTTATTTTAATGTTTTAAAAAGGAAATTTTAAACTATCGTTACAATATTTTATATTGTTATAAATTAAAATCATTAAATGGTTTTTATGGGTCGTTTTGAAAAAAGTAATCACTTTTAATTTTTCTTCTTGAATTTATATTTTTGTCGCCTTTTATATTTTGTTTGAAACAATATATATATATATATATATATATATATGTTTTTGTGATTATAAAATAAATTATTTTTCTTCATGAATTATATGATATTTATTTTAATATTATTTCAAAAGATAATGGATAATTATTATTTTCAATATTATTTTTCTTAAACTACTAAAAGGTAAATTTCATCAAAGTCATTATCATTTAACATATCTTATGGTTTGTACAGGATATTATTCAAATGTTACCATTAGAATTATTTCTCTTAACGGATTGTGTAATACCATTATCTTTTTGAGTAATGATCAATCACTACATATGTCTTACTGTATCATCTTCAATGTAAAACCATAATTTTTCTTTCATTGACTTTATTCTTTGAAAACCCTATTTTTTTATTTCTTTGTTTTATGGGTGACCACCTAGTTGACATATATTGATTGATTAGGGAAATAATTATTATAATTTTATACCCTTTAACTATATTTTTTGAATACCATATTCTTTATTATCTCAATTAAATTATATTTACATATAATGTTACTAAATGTATTTGGATTCCAATTTATTTTCCATGGGTTTATCTTGTTGTCATTATTGATGATTTCTTTACGTGATTCCATTTAAAAGGTATATGAAACCCATTTTTTCCACGGGTTCATTATGATGTGTTCAATGAAACCCAATTTCATTAAATGGGTTCTTTATGCAATAAAAATTTAATGAGTTTCATTTGAATGTTTTTTTGAAACCTATTTAATTCCCATGGTTTGTTTAAGATGAGTTAATTATTTTCAAGTGGCACTAAAAATTATGTATAGTGAGGGGTGGGGTCTAATATAGCTCTCCAATGCATTTTTTAAAAGTTTATATCCCATGGAAAAAAATTTAGGAAAAAAATTTAGTTATTCTAAAACATGGTCCTTGATGTTGTGTCTCTTGAAAGTAATGTTTCCCTACTATAAATTTTATTCCCTAAATAAATGTTGTTTCATAGTTTTACACTTATTCTCATAATCATGTTAGTCTCTCATGGATTTATTTTATTAAATCATGTTTCAACACTCTTTCAATTCTTGTCTTATGTTATTCCAAGATGCAATCCATTACTCATGAACATGATCTATTCTTTATTGGATATAAATTTTTTATGTATCATGATGATAGCCAAGTTCTCATATGTTTCTCAATTTCAATCATCGATTGTTATCTCTTATTTTTTCTCTTATAGGTCATTTGAGATCGCCCATTTCTTAGGACCCTATTTCACCAATTTATTAAGATTATTATTATATGTTGGAAGTATAAAAGGGAGTCTATTGTTGTTCAATTATGGAGATATGTTTTCAATGATGGTAAAATAAGTTTCTGATTTAGCTACTCTTCTAAGATGCTAAAACATGCATTCTAGAGATATTGTGACTACTTTTGAGATGGAATGTTTACCATGTAGAAGTTTTTTATAATAATGGAATTTCTAGCTTGGGTATCTATAAAACTATTTTTCTAAATACTATCACACCATTTAACAATACCACCTTTAAATAAATTTAGTATTTATTAAAATAAAACCAACAACATATTT
Organism: Viscum album; assembly: GCA_963277665.1. Taxonomy (NCBI): domain Eukaryota; kingdom Viridiplantae; phylum Streptophyta; class Magnoliopsida; order Santalales; family Viscaceae; genus Viscum; species Viscum album. Next base: position 1,643,401,875 of record OY728165.1, read on the forward strand.
AAGAAAACTTATTTCCAATAAGTACATAACCTATCATGAATTCTAATAAAGAAACATATGATATACCTTAATACACTAATACATGAAACAAAATAATCTCTCAAAATCGATGTTCTCAATTCCATTAAGGTTTTTTAACTTTTTCATGGTTTTCACTGTCAATTTACATCACATTAAGGTCAATATTACTTAAGGTTTTAAATCAGAACTAAATTTTACTCTTACAAACAATTAAAAAACATAATATCACAAACATATCAAAATTTATAGAGTCATATGATAACATCAATAATCAAAATGATTAGTCCCACAATATAGAAAAAACTACACTAGCACCATCTCAATGTGGAAGAAGTAACAAAAATGGGGACTTTAATAATCCCCCTTCATATCCCTAAAACTATAACATAATCTTCCATAAGATATAAAATCCCCAATCTCTATTACATAGATTTTATTCAGGATTAATCCATTAGATTCATTTAAAATCATTCTCAAAAATCACCCCAATTCAACAAAAAAATCATTTTTTATTTGTCCCTGATTGATATATTCCTTATTAGAAGAATAACTTCTCTTAATACAATAAGTAAGCCAACGGTTTTTATGTTAGATCCTACTGGGACCAAAAATATTATATCATAGCTGGAATCCATTATGAATGCCACATGATAAACTCTATTTATATTGTTTCCATATCAATTCATGAAATATTCATTAATACATAACTTCGATATCAATCCTAAATCATCACCAAAATATTTAATTCCACATTTTCATGAAATTATCCCACTTGGGACCCCTCCAAGTACTTTAGTAAATATATGAGTGGACCGTGAGTCCCGCCTTTAATTGGCCCCAATGTTTTTGATTCACAGCGAGGGTATAAAGGATACAAATTAAATTCATTTCCCTCTTATATCCCAAAAATATTAATGTAAAACAAACAATAAACATCATAATATAAAAAAACCAAGATCCAAAGTAATACCATAATGCATTAATATGTTAGAAAAATAAAAAAAACCAAGATAAAATACCAAATAATGTAATAGGTATAAGCTCCATATACAACACTAAGATCCAAACCAGCCATGTCCCCTTTTTTCAGCATAATCTCTGAGGAAACAAAAAAAATAGTTTTAATAAATATGGGTGATAATAATATGTATACCCAGTAGTATAGTAACCCAAACCTCTTCTTAAAATGTATAAGATTAATACCAATATCCTAATAAATAATAATAATAATTTAACAAAATCTATCAGGTCCACTATAAAATAGCCTCACTAAGGCTCACTCGTGAAGTATCACATCCAAGGGTAATAATATGATATAAACCATATAAAAAATAGGTTCATCATATCCACTTTTTCAGTGGTTAATCTATCTCATACCCCAATGAAAAATTTACTTGCATCAGTACCTTCTATATAACCAAATATCCACACCATATGATAACCATATCTACATATTCATCACATAATGACCACAAACTACATCAAACCACACCTAAATACCTAAACATGTTAAAACATCATCACAAATCCATCAAAGTAATTTATTATTAACCAAAATGAAAACAAAAATTTTACATCCTATTTACATTCATGACCCCCAATATGTATCGACATATCAATACCCCATATGGTCTTATAGTACACCACATATTACATGTTAATCAATTAGAACCGTCATTATTGGTCATACCTTGTGCCATCACATCCCATTATACATCTGGAGGAAGTGTGGGTAAGTGGTAGTTTTCATGAAATTTTAAACTCACTAATATGGATATTTAGTGGGAAACTCATAACACAAAACATTTGGGCATCGATAAGCATACTTTACTCATGTGGGGTGTGTATAAAGTCCCTAAAAATAATATTATATAATAACCACACATATCCCCCACCTAGTTGGTTCATGTAAATACCCCCACCCTTATAACCTAAAGATGGGGGTTAATTGAAAAAAATTCCCTAGATATAAGAAATCACATCCCAAAGGATTGATATGTTTAGTAATATTGGAAAACTATATAAATTTTTGGAATCTCACATTACAATTGAATAAATAAAATACAACGTAATATTTTTTTGATATATTCATTATTCCACATATAATATCAGTATATATAAATCATTGTGCACTTCATAACATATTACGGAAAATAAATATAATAAAGGGGTGATCTTAGATACTCAATAAGGGAATGAGAATAATATAATATTTCATAGAATAAGAAAGGCGTAATTAATACAGAAGGAATAAATATGATAACAAAATTCTATATAAATAATCAAATGTCACTCAAACCTATCCATGGATGAAAAAACTTATTTAATAATGATAGAATTAATACTGTGGGAAATCTAAAACCTACTATTAAGGACTCCAGAAAAGACATCATACATAAATGGGTATGGAATTTGTTAAATATCGATACTATTTTTTATCAAGAGACCTTTCAATACATCACGTGGTTATATAATTCTAGGCCCCATCAACCACTTAATAATTTCAATGCATTCATTATATGAATAAATAATATGACTTAATCAATATGACTTAGTAATCAATAACTAGTTTCATTGGAATAACTAGAATACTAAATTTCAATAATGTTCTTAGTAAAATTTAACTTAACAAATATAGTGAAATAAATTGGATGGTTTATTTATATTATGTCCTCATTAAATCATAAGATTCATAAAAGGATTTTACAATGGGTAAAAATACTTTGAAAAGATCATTGAAAATTTTCTTAAGGAAAATTATGACTTCATTTCAAAATAACATATTTAAAATTATATAATTTTCAAAATATTCTTAAAAAAATTATTTAAGAGGATGAATGTAAAATTTTAATGTAATATTAAAATAAATTATTAGTCATGATGACAAAATATTTTTTTTCATGTGGTGTGTCTTAATATTAAAATTCCGTAAGAACTTTTTGTAAAATGTTCCTTATTCGAGAAGTGAAAATAAAAATAAATTTATTCCATTTTATAACAATTAAAACATGGGTAAAAATTAATTTAATCAGTAATTTAATAATAGTGAAAAAAATTCTTGAACACATTTTAAATAAAATTGGTATAAGTAATAAAAATATTCTCTACTGAATAAAACCAGGTCGGTTTTCCTTAAACACATTTTCTTAATATCTAGATTACATAAATAGAGGAAAATGAAAGGAAAAAAATTTAATTTATATTAATAAATATATAAAAATAAAATAGATACATTTTAATATAGAAATATCATATAATACCCTTAGCTGATAGATAAACATAAACAATCTAATATATGGATGTGATTATGAAATATACCCTTACGTGATGTCTGGAATGCTTCATAAGTTATTTTTTACTCATTTATAATAAATTTAAATTTTCAAGACTTCTATATAATAACCATATTTATACTCATAATATCATATATGATTCACTTATAACATTTCATTTCACTTTTATTACAAAATCCTTATTGAAATCATTGTTTTCTTATGTTAAAAATAGAATTTTTCATTTATGTTTTGTTTGATAGTTTCATTCCTTGCATATTTATCTGAGTTAAATCATCTTCAAAATGTTAATAATGAAATAAATATAGTATATATTCATTATATAAATATTTATAATAATAAAGTAATGGTGTACATTAAAAATAATTCACATCTTTCCATGGAGGTGGTAGTACACACATACAAATGAGTGACATTTAATTTTTTATCAAGTGGAAAGGCAAAAAGGTAAATAATAAATTATGTTTCCAAAATCATAATTATGTTTTAAATATAATATATATTCATTATTAGTATCATTATGACTATTAATGTGACGTGGTGATGGAAAACAAATACATAGGTTCATGAGGCGCAAATCTGCCATACACACAAGCGATGGTTTCATTTCTCCCAATGATGGAGAATGAGATGGATAAATATTTTTACAAAAACATAATTAAACCATTTTATATGTTAGATACTGGTTTTATTATATCTTAATGGGATGTTCATAAATGAAGGTGGTAAAATATGATTAAAAATGAAAGTGTTCAATTAAGATGATTACAAATTTTTTGAAAGAGGACCTTTATGTTTTCTATAATGGTATTTTTTTAATGGGATTTTATGTATATTAAACCACTAATAAATAGATATAGATGTTAATAACATAGTTGGGTAGGTTTTTCTGATATATATGGATCAATGTGGTGTAATTTTGAGAGGAGGGGTGTCCATTTATAAGTTGGGGAAGGATACTCCTTGTTTATGGAAGGAATAAAATATTATTATGTCATTTTCATAGAAAAGTGTCCCATGAACAATTAAATATAAATAATAATTTGATAAGGTTTTAAATCCATTCATACAATAATAATTAAGATGAAATATTTTTTCCTTATACATTTTTTAACCTAGGTTTACCATATTTACCCATTTAGCATAGTGACAGTTTTTTATTATCTTTATGATTCATTATGAACAAAAATTAATTTATCCATTTTAAATAATATTAATTATTCATATTAAAAATAATAAATACATTTTAAAATATTTAATTTTTATAAGTCGAATAAATTCATTTTAATATACGCACAAAAAATGCAAAAAAACATTTCTTGAAGAAAACATAATATTGATGCATAAAATGTCTTTAATGAAAACTGAGTACTTATTTATTATTATTTTATATGTTTACATTAAAGAAATTCATTATACATATTTTTTATAAGGTCATTAATAATATTCAAACACTCCACTCCCATTGTTAGGAGATAAATTTCACATTAAATAATAATTGTTTAATAGAATATCGCGGTTTGTTTGAATTCAGAGTTCCATGTAAATCGGTTATTAAAGAAATAGAATTTATTTAAACAGAAATATATAAAAAAATAATGTTTTTACATTATAACCCCCTTATAGGAATTTCCACCTTGATATTTTGTAGAACTAATAAAAACAGTTGTGGATACTTATGCCTCATCACATCCTCAGGTTTCTATATAACATCCTCAAATTTATTGATTCACCAGAAAACATTATCCAGGTTAGTGGTATTGTTTCATAGAACCATACCTCTATAATATATAATCTTAAATAGTTGTTCCACATATTATATATCTTCATCCAATGGTATAACCTATGAGTTCATTACATTTTAAGGATCCAATATGAACTTCCTTGTGAGATATAGAGGGAAAACATCTAGAACATGAGGGAGAATTGATGGAAGTGCCAAGTGATAAGCTACCATATTGATATGATTTTTTCCTATGTTTTCTAAAAATGTGAACATATCTTCATGGATAAAATTACCTTTTCCCTACATTACCACTTTATAAAGGCGGTCGACCTCTACCACAATGGATGGTAATGTTGGCGCACTAATTGAAACATGATGATGAGATATTGGTTCCTCCTTCCATGGATTCCCCCATGGAGCTCAATGACTACTCTGGGTCTCCCTCATAGATTTTATTTATGCTTGTGAAACTCATTCTCGATTTTATCTTTTTATGGACACTTGTTAATTACAATACTTTTTTATGATTGGGTAGAAACACTTTCCTCAGATTATATGGAAATATCGAGCATGTTTGGACATCTATTAACACTGGGTGTTTTTGGGAACCTCGATTATTTCTCATTAAAGTGTATCTCATGGATGTATCTTATGCACATAACACAAGGCTTCCTAGGTCGATCAAGATGCATCTAACTCCAAATGTGTATACCTTCCCAGGATTTCACATAGGCATCCCATATTTTTCATGGGATATGTGATACAATGAGCATATATCTTATAAGGCATTCACCTCATGCATCCCATTTTTAGCAAGATGTATGTATTTGGGGTCATAGTTTTAACATATTGTGGATATAGAGTTAATTGATTGGTACACCCTATAGAGATAGTTGATGGAGGTGCATTCCTAGAAGTTAGTATTTGGAAGGTTTATCGATGGTTGGATCAAAACTACTAATTGAGGCGGATCCCGGAGGTGTGTCCCATAAAGGAAAGATATAGCATAGTGATGTTTGATCAAAACACCATTAAATTTAAATCAAAGAGGTTCAACCCAAGGAATGGGTCACATAGGTTTACCATTGTTTGGGATTGAACCTATGAGAGGCAACCTACATACCCTTTATAGAAAATAGGGATAAACACTGACGTAGTACAATATGGTTTGGGGCTTACGCATGAAAGATACCTAATGGACTATGATGATATTTTGTCTCATAGACGAGTGACATGATATTATTAAGATATGGAATCCTAGATAATAATAGGATGTAAATATATTTTTGGTTGCTCGTTTCTCAAGTGATCCACCATCAAGGGATGGTGTGAGGATTATGCATGGATTTTACCCTCCACAAGAAGATTGATATTTGTTGGGTTGTGTGGGGATTACACATGGGAGATTCCCAATGAAACTATAATTTATGTGGTCTCCCAAATGATTTGAATGATATTTCAGAGATGTGGAGGCACGAATAAGGTCAATATGGATGTTGATATTTGGTTTCTTTTGTTTCAAGCGATGCTCCAAGGATGGATGGTGTGAGGATTATACATGGAATCCACTTATTCCAATAAGATTTATCTTTATTTGATTGTGTGGGGCTTACTCATGAGAGGTGCTCGGTTGACCTGGAAGAGAAGTGGTCTCCCAGAAGAGTGGCACGATCTTACTGAGATGTGGAGGCTTAGATAAGATCAGGATGGATGTGGATGTTGTGTTTGGACCTCACAAAGGCTTTCTATATATCCCAATTGGTTTGGAATCAATGATGACATAGTTTTTAATGGTTGGGAATACACCTAAAGAGGATTTCAATGTGGTTGGAAATTATGAATGGAAGCTTCCCATATAGGGGGGAATGATATGGTTGGTTGGGGCTTACATGTGGAAGTTTCCCATATTGAAGCACATGGTTGGGGTTTACACATGGAAGAATCCCATTTTATTGGAGGTTACGTATTATAACTAAAGAATATTTACAAGGGGATTTTCATGGTCAAAGATTACGAGTTGGAGTACCCCATGGGAAACTAGGATAAGTGAGGATGTGGTGGGATCTTACACATTAGAGCTTCCCAGGTGCAACTATGGAGTGATAATGGTGTAAATGTAGCTTACTCATAGAAGTGGCCCATCATATAGTTCTCATGTAAGTCTATGAGGCTATACCATGTGCATTTCATGAAGTAAGACCACAATTCAATATCATGTGGTAGGATGCGTTATGCGGGTTATTTGCATTGAACTACCCATCATTGCTTCCTCATTTCAGGTTAGGAGGATATCCCATGTGAATTTATGTGGTAAGATTATAGTCTAACATCATCTAAAAGTATGAGGTATGGGGGGCTTATTCATTGATTTTACCATCATTTCTTCCTCATGTCGGGTCATGATGGAATTCCATGTGCATTTCATGGGGTAAGATTATAGTTTAGCATCATTTGAAAGGATATTCTATGCAGGGATTATAAAAAGAGAATCCCATTATTTCTTCCACATAGAAGGTCATGATGGAATCCCATGTGCATTACATGAGGTAAGATTATAGTGAAAATCATTTGAATGGATGTAGTGTATGGGGATTATGAAAAGAGTTTTCTATTGTTTTGTCATCTTGTCTGGTCAAAATAGAATCCCATGTGCATTGCATGAGGTAAGATTATAGTTTAACATAATGTAGTGGGATATATTGAATATAATCTCATCATCATGTAATGGGTAATCTTATTCTTGATATATAAGGAATAATATTCTTAAATAATAGGTTATGATACAGTTTAAAGTCATATAGTAAGGACTATTTGGAAGAAGATTCATAGAAATGGATGGTATAGTAATTAAGCAAGAGATTCCCTTTCTGGTTCAACACGAAATATGATCTATGGGATATTTTTTGAGGAGTTTATTAATGAATGGTTTGACTCAAGGTACTCATGGAATCCATGATGAGAATAGCAACTCCTAACATGGGAAGGAATAAATAGGAATATGTCAAATAAAGGTGTTTCAATGAGTAGTGAAGAGTATCTCGAATCCCGGTATTACATTTTGGATGTTGGGGCAGTATAAGGGTTCTAGTCAAAATTTCCTTGACCAGTGAGAAAATTTTGTAGTGTAGCTTTCTATGTTTCATGTGGGTTAGTGACAATAGTGAAGGGACTAGACTGACTGCCTGTGATCACATCCCATCAATGATATTGAGCGGAGGTGTAGGGGAACCACAACCATGGTATTTACTAGTAGGCACTGGGGTAGGAGTTTTGAAAATGGGTTTCAGGAAGGAGCTTCACGAAGGTTAGGGTCTTGTAATGGATGGGGCTTCGTAAAGCTCAGGGCCTCCTGAAGGATGCCCTAATACCGCCGGGGAGTGATTCTTGAAGGATGAGTGAGTTACAAAGCCACAAGTTCCTCATAGGGACTTCATATTTTTTGAAGTAAATAGAACTTCACCAAAGGAATCTCTACCTGAGGTGAAGGATCATAAGAATACAAGGGAGGAGGTTTCACAATTCCCAGGGGCTTCAAAGAAGATGTTATCATGAATCCCAAGAGCTTCATGAATTTTGAGTCTGATACCATAGTTTGGCCACATATCCTCTCCGAAAATATATCATGAGGGGGGTATTTATAGGCAAGGGATTTCTTGAAATGGGATGTTGTTAACCAATGAACATTGGGGATTCATGAAGTGGAGTGGACCAATAAGACTCATGAATGAAACTGTAAATCTTTTTCATGGTTGTGAAGCACTATCAGACTCATGAAGGAAATTTTCAAATCATCGTATATCTGTGAAGGCGGATACATGAATTAAACATCTACAAACTGGACCTTTATGAAAGGGTTCTATGAACAAGCTCTATGAATGGGATCCGTGAACCATTTTGGAATCTTGTCTTTCAAACAACCATAAATTATACTTTGTAACTATTTACGAGATCTAGAAATAGTTAAATCGTAGCCTATGAAATGACGTAAACTATGGGATAATCTTTAGAAGCATTTGGTGAATTCATTGGATGCGTTCTTTCCGGGTTCTGACAAAGACAATGAATTTTGAAGTGACCAATATCTCTAGGGATCGGCTTGATCCTATTTATAAATTTCTTAACACTATTCAATGGAGATATTTATAGGAATACCTTATCATTAACTTAAAACTATACATGTAATTGAATATTTTCATCATAAGTTTTTTAATCCCTATGATACCGCTATGTACTATTGAATGGATCTAACCTTAAATCCAATTTCCTAAGCTAGATTAGGTCCCAATAGAATTATTTCTCTATATTCATCCCAAATAATTAGAATTATACACATCCTACCAAAGAATGAATCATAATGATCCTTCAGAATTCTCGAGTGAAACCTATTATTTTAGGAAAATTGAACCAAATGAAGGTATTGATCCAAAATACCTTTGTGACATCCCCTTAGACTTTTGTCTCTTAGACTTCACTTGATGACACAATAGTAATCAATACACATACTCTGAAAAATCCCTCTTCATTTTATACCACCAAAAGTACTATATTGGTTCTATATATATCTTCATACTTATGAGATGACTAGAGAATGATGAATTATTTTCTTCATCCAACATATCCTAGCTCTATTATAGTATTAATGGAACATGTAATCAGTTCCTAAACCATATCAGTCGAGTATGATCATGGTCAAACTCTAGAAAATTTCTCACCTTCTTATGTAATTCTAGATCCTCTTTCTACACCTTCTTAATCCTGTTATGGATTGAAAGATGAAAATTTATCTATGAAATATAATGTACATCTCAATTTCTCAATATTTAATGATACATAATATAAAATTAATAAATATTAGATCTCATGAAATCCATGTCATGGAAAAACTAGTTCGGTTTTTCTAACACAGATCACCAAAAAACATTATTTCCATACTAGGGTGGTAATGTATTATGAATTCCTAATATTGGATCAACTAAAACCAGAATATTTGAGACATATGCATCTATTTATATGTGAATATATAAATCAATAAATTATGATCAGTATATATATATATATATATCAAACCTTTCCCCTTATAAATAATTACTCAATATTTTCAATAAAAAATTCCCCTTATAGATTCTCTTGGGTTTTCTACTTCAATTTATAAAACTCAATCAGGTCTATTATATATGGATTCATTGAAATAGTTATAGAATAGGTGTGAGTTCTTTTGAAAACTCATAATCAAGATTCGAGGGGGGGGGGGTACTAGGAAACACTTTTGTAAGTTCATTGAAAAATCATATAAAATTGGGATATCCTCAATGTTGAGTGTCTAGCAGACCACGAGAGATAAATATCCCTCATTAATAGGTAGTAAAACCCATATGATGGATGCAATTTCAAGTGGTAGTTCAGGTTCATCCTCATATTGATAGTTTAATGTCAATTAGATCGAAATATCAAATGTCACTTCCCTTCCTCAACAATTTATATGAGCTCTATTGTGAGAGAGGTATTAAAATCCCAAAAATTAAATAATATTCTACTAAAATAAGAATAAAAATATTTATAGGAAGCACACTCCCACAAAACTCTATCAAAGAGGTTTTATACACATATTATGTTATAATAGTAAAATTAGGAGTTCTCACTACAAACTCAACATCTAATCATTGAGGAAATACTATTCCTATAGATTTTTTTTAAAATTAAATAATTCATATAACTATGATCAAATAAGATATTTCACTATTTAAGAATGCATGTAACCACCCGAACATCATCAGTGTATCATTATTCCCTTACTAAAACCAAAATTTTTAGCATGTTAATCAAACAATAACAATCTAATTAAATATCAAATGATCATAAAATTCAATGATATGATGACCTTAATTCTTAAACCTTCTCTCAACCCAAGAAACCTTAGGTTTAACCTTGGTCATCCATGGTCATATGAAATTAAAATCCTTCATAATAGTTAATAGTAAAAATTTTAATTAACCAAATCATATCTCTAAAGAGTGTCTAGCTAGTTGTGTTTTCTTAAGCCCACTCCCTGTGCTCCAATGATGATCAGGGCAATATATAGTTTTACCTATTTAGAGTTATTACCCCTAGGTTAATCTATTTCATAGACACATCCAATTTCCAATATCCATGTATGGAGATATTTTATAGGAATATAACATAATCTTCACATTACCAAAACATTAGGATATTATCATATACATAGACTTATCCTAATAGTTTTTATATGGTCTTGTTATATAGTCTATGGTTTCTTAAATACAGATCCGAATGTTTATACTAAAGTTCCTCTAATACCAGCTGTAAAGACCCAAAACCTATTATCCTTTAGATAGTGATTATTTTAATACATTGGCCCAAGATATAGGAGATCAAATCCAAAATTATCAATTAGTTTACAAGTCTTGGGAAACTAGATAGTTACTTCAATCTCATATTACATTTGAAAACATAAAATATAACATAGTATTTTCTTAGATAAATTAATCACTAACTAATAATATCCTTAAATATCAATCATATTACATTGATTGAAATCCTAAGGAAAGAAAACATAATAAATGGGTGACCATGGATTATCAATAAGGTAATGCGTACAATGGAATATATCATAGAATAAATAATGAATAAATAATATGTTGTCAAGAAATAAAGATAAAATAATTTAATATAAAAAATAAAAACGAGATTAAAACTTATCCAATGATGAAAAAAATAATCAGATATTCACTCTAATATTAATAACTATTTTCACAATGATGTAATGAAAAATTTGGGACATCTAAATACTTTTTTTGACGCCTTAACCAAGACATCTTAAAAGAATGGGTAAGGCCCTAGCTAAATACCCAACCTATTTTGTCTCATGATACCTATAAATTCAGTGAGGGGATATATAATTTTTTTCCTCACCTTTCACTTAATATGTTCAATGCATTAATCATAGTAATAAATAGTACAACTTATGCAACATGCCCTAATAACAAATATTTGTTCATATAGTAAGAACAAGAATGTAGAATATAAATAATCTCCCCAGTTAAAATGATAATAATTCACATTGAGAAATATTTATTATGGTATCTATATATTAGATTCATGTTAACTAATAATATTAACCTAGGGAAGTTGACATAGCTGATAATACTTTTAAAACATCACTAGAATATTTCATGCATAAAATACCCTTCTCATTTTGAAATAGCTTATTGAATATAATAAATTTTCCGAAATATTTTATTTTTTTGAATGAACCATGTAAAATTTGAAATTATTCCCTAAATAAAATCTTATTTAGAATGTTATGAAAATCTATTCATGTGGTTTATGTTAAAAAATATATCGTTCATTATTTTTGTTAAAAGTACCACTTTTGAAAAATGACAACCACATTACTTTTAAAAATCAATATAAAAATTAAAATATGAGTAAAAATGAAATTTATAAATCATTTTGGAAATTTTAAAACCTTCTTGGAAACATTTTAATTAAAATATGGACATAATAGAAAAAATATTCTCGATCGAATAGAAAACAATATCAGTTTTTCATAAAAAAAATCTTTTAGACTCATGATTACTTAAAGAGAGGAAAATAAAAGGAAAATAATTAATTTATATTAATATCTAGAGAAGAATAAAATATATTGGGGTTATGATAGAATTATCATATAATTATTTCAATGTATATTTATTCATAAACAATTTTGAATAAGGATGAGATTGTGAAATAAACCCTTACCTTAGGTGTTAATTACGTTGTAACATATTATAACCTCCTTTATAATAAATTTTAATCTGTTATAATTTTATTAAAAATATATCATATACTAATAATATCATACATTATCCACTTATACAATTTTAACACCCATTTATTATGAATTATTTATTAATATTTTCAATTTCATGTGTTAACTATTTCATTTTTCACATCAGATTTGGTAATGAAATTTTGGTCCTTGCATCATGACCATGGGTAAATAATATAATGAATGTTAATATTGTTATAAATATAATATATATTCATTATATAAATATTTATAATCTTCAATTAATGTAATACATGAAAAAAAATCACATTACTTTGATGAAGAGGTAGTCCACATGTACGCACAAGCGATGTTATCATTTTTTAATGAGTGGAAATTTATGGAATAAAATGATATATTATATTTCCATAATTATTATTATTTTATAAATAACATATATATTCATCATTTCTATCATTACGACTATCCATGTGAGTTTGTGATGGAAAAAAAATTATATCTGTTCATTAGGTTGTTGTCCAGCGTACACACGAGCAACGATTTTGTATCCCATTTGATGAAAAAGGAGATGGATAAATTTATAAAATAAACAAAATAAAATATTATTATGTTATAGATACTATTTATATTATATTTTTATGATTATTACATAATTTAATTTGGTAAAATATGAATAAAAAAGAAAGGGTTTGGTTAAGACGATTATATATTCTTTGAAATATATCCTTTAGATCTCCTCTTAAGGAATCTTGGAAAGGTTATCTAAGAAGACCAGTACCACTAATTCATAGATAGGGTTTTTTAGAAGATACATATTTAGGTCCTGGTTCTAATATATGGCTTAATATGGTATAAGTAAGAGATAGGAGTGGTTCCCTTTTATAAGTGGTGGGAGAGTCACACCATTGAATTTTTTAAAGGAATAAAATATTATTAGCTCATTTCCAAGGTGAATTTTCCAAAAAACAATTAAATATAGAAAAGAAGGTTTATATTAGTAATATCCTCATAAAATCACAATTTAGATGAAATATTTTGGCTTTATCAATTATTTTTTAAATAGGTATTCCAGATTTACCCTTTTATCATAGTGACAAATTTTTTACTTCTTTTAATATTTATTTTGACAAAAAAATAATTTTAATTTTTAAATAATACTGAATATTAGTATTAAAAATACTAAATCTATTTTAAAATATAAAATTTCTAGGTGTGGTATAAAATAATATTAAAAGAAACCAACAAAACGTGATGAAAAATAGTATTATGAAAAATGTATTTTTATGATTAAAAGTATATTTTTACCATTATGAAGAAAAATATTGACCCAAAAGGTATCAGTTGAATTATTTTTTTAAAATAAAATAATTTCATTTCAAATAAATCTAAGTAAAAAAATTTCTTTTTACCTGAAAAGAAAAGTTAATTTTCATAAATATCTGTAATTTTACTATACAGAAAAAATTAACTTTTTCAAATAATCCCTAAAAATCACCCAAATATAACTGTGATATGATGATTTAAAAAAATAATATCCTTTTTATAAATACAATTTCTAAAATTGGCAGAAATTAATTATAATATTCGTGAAAAAAATTTAATGAAACCCATTTTCTTAATAATTCATATTATTCAATTAGTAATTGACTTTACTAAAAATAGAGTACTTATTCATTATTAATAAATAAACCAAAATTAAATACAACATTTATAATTTTTTTTATAATGTAATTAATCATATCATACCTTCCAATAAAATTAATAGAAATTATATTAAATAATCAATTTTTTAACAGTATATCATGGTACATTTAAACTATGTGTTTCATGTATAGAAAACTGTAAAATAAATTAAATATATTTAAAGATAAATATATAATAAAATACATAGGTGTTGTATTTCACACCAAAATAGTAGTATCTCAGCCAATATAAATTAAAAAATTGTTTATACCTCAAACAAACATGAACTGCCAACAATATGAAACAAACCAACCCTAACCATGAATATTAAACAACCATGATTTCATAATTTACTAGTTTTTATTTCACCACATTTAACAATTTAAAATCCTAACATTTTACTGACCATATTATGTTTATTATTGAATTAATTTCCTATATTGAAAATCAAACTATTATATATTACCCAAATTAATCTCATCCACTACTTATTTATTTAAGACATAAACATTTCATTAATAGATCATATATTTTTTAATTTCACCCCACACCGATCATCATATTCATTATTACCCATCAAATATACCACACAATTGGGAATCTATAATATATCCCCACTTTTATCATCCATCAACACTTAGTATCTCCTCACAATATATTCCAATATCCACCTCAATATCCACAAAAATATATCTTTATTTTATAACCACATATTCCACAAAAACCTCAACAACATCAACATATTCTCAAGAAAATAAATAAAAACTATCCATAGCACTGAACACCCATATCATACCATCACACCCAAAATAATTAAAACCCTCCATTAAAAAATATTCATCAATTAGAACACTAATACAAGGAAAATCTCCAACAAAATAATCTAATTTATAATAATAAGACACACTAATATAATTATTTTATGAATCCATTAAAAATTTATTTAACATAAATCCATGGAAAAAAGATCAATTTCATTGTTCATCAAAATAATTTATTTACTACATTAAAGGATTAACCATTTATGGAGGTGATTTTGGAATGTTAATTCTATCAAGATACACATACACATATATATATATATATATCACAACAGAAATCAAACTATTACATTTATATTATCTATCAAGGAACCAATGACATGCAATAACATGAATCCAGTAATATAAATAAAAATTACCCATTTACCCCCTTAATATCTTTAATTAATTTCATTTTCATTATTAATTTAATTCTTATTATTCAACCAATGAAAAAATTAATTTTACTTACTCCTTATACACCAAATAAAAGGGAGTTATTAAATCCCATATATCATCTAGAATTTTAATGGTTACTACATAAGAGTACAGAAAAGAATATAAGATTACAAACCCAAATTCACTTGAGGGAGTGGTAAAAGGTTCTATAGTCCTATATAACATTATCAAAACCATGAAACAACACCCTTTAAATTTATCTATCACCAATATCAAGGATTACCATGTGATGAAATTGGGGTAAACTAAGGATAAGGATGAAGGAAATCACCGTGGATCACCAATACACGATCTCCAAAATATGCAGATCTACGTCATAGAATATGGGTTAAAAGGTTTAATAAGGTCACACTTCAAGTAACAAGATATTTAGGGAATTGAAAGAAATATAATTGGGGTTAATGCTTCCTTAGAATTTAAACTCATACTGGAAGGAAAAAAAACCATGATGTAAGGAGTGAGACCATACCACAATGCTTTTAAGAAATTTGAATCCTAGAAATTGTTTCAGGGTCAATGCTTATATCTGATAAATATAAACAAAAAAAATAAAAGGCTTTCATATCGGTTTGTTCTGAATATGGTTACTATTAATTACGTGGTAGGATAATGTTGTATTAATTTTCAATACTAGTTTAACTCTATTAAATTATGTACTAATCCAAATGTGTAGGAAAAGTTCTTAAAGGAAATAGAATTATATTTAATAGTTTAGAATGTTTTGGAGGACAAAATATAGTTAGAGTCTTAGGACAAGAATATAAGTCTAGTATAATTATATAAAAATGATATAAAAAGTTTTAGAACTATTCCTATCACTCCAAAAATTATTTTGGAGGTGTTATGTGGTGATTTGAAGGGATTAAAATCAGTCTGAGATTATTTGGATGTGATTTGAGTGAATCTGATTTTATTTTTTATTTATAAAAATTAGTTAATTTTTAATGATTCATGAACCATATACACTACAAAAAATTCATATTCATACATTTCATAGTGTTTATAGTGTATAACATAATAAATTGTAAGGTACAACACTTTATAAGATCTTCAACATCATAATGTTTCTCATAGGGATGTTCATAGAGTTATACTTTATAGGGTTGACACACAGAGCATAATATGGTCCATATTAATAGATTTCAACTTTATTAGTTTTAATTAACCCTTTTAAAATAAACTAACCCTATAAAGAATTACAAAAATGAAACTCTATGATATTAGAGATACTAGAATTAAAAAAATTTAAAGAAAATTATAATTTAATAAAATAATGAATTGCATTTTAATTATGTATTAAATATAAAAATTGATTTGTAGTGTTATGATTCAAACACGATGTATTAAAATCTCCATGACATGATATAACCTCCATTTCATGAAAGCTACATGGGGCTATGAACACGTGGAATAATATTTTAAATGAATCAAAGATTTGGATTTTTTTGGAATCATTAATGATGGTTATATCCAATGATACATGGAGATTTAAAAATGAATTATTTTTTGTGATTAAAGGAATATATAATTTGGATATTGTAGGGGTTTAAAATTCAAATATTTTAAATTATTTTCCCTATTTATTGTTCCAATACTATAAGAATATTTCATGAAACCTAAAATCATGGTAGTTTTCAATAATTAATTTTGTAAATATTACTCATAGATATATTGAATATTAAAAAGGGATAATTGATAAAAAAATATTCTGATTGATATATATTAATTTATTTAGTTATAATATTATCTTTATGCAGTAATGTATCAAAGAAATAAGATATTTAAGTAGAAAACACAAGAGTTTTTTATCCTGCAAGAAGAAACAAAGCTACGTTAAAACTACTCGATGGTTTTATACTATGGAATAATACCATTATCATATATGGAATGTGTGGAGACACAAACACAACTTGGTGATAATTTATCAAAAGGGTAATTTTTTTATATAGATATATAAAAACTATAACTTTTTAGAATCATCATTTACAACAAGTCCATGGTCATACTCATGATGGATTTCGTCATGATAATAATTGCAGCTTATATGCATGGGTTAAAAACCGTGACATACTGGGGTTTTAAATGTCATTAAAGGAGGTGAATGTCATTAAAAATGAGATACTTGTTTTTCTTTTCTACATTATTGTGTATCATCAATAAATAGAGTTAAATAAGGATGAGATATAAAGTTTATAAAAAACCTATGAAAATTTATTCACCCCTAGTGTTTACCACCCTTCATGTGATCATATCAATTGGTATTAGGGTTAGGTTTAATATATGATTCTTCTACTAAATGGTTGATATTGATTATTAGAATTCAGTTAATTGTAAAGGAAACCAATTGTTTGATAGAAAGTAGTTTCATATTTTAAAAGATATAATGGTACCCCAGATTCTTCAACTTTTAATTGATGTTTTTGATTCAATCTGATATGGTTTCATAATGCAAAGTGTGAAATTGGTATGGTCTTTAATTGAAAAAATGAACATTAAAAGAGATTTCAAATCTATGAATGCATAATTGTATTCATTAAAAGAGAATTATTTGAAAACATTAACGGGTTGAAGAATGGTTAATACTATTTGGTAAAGGTGTAATATCATTTATGAATGAAATAAAAAGATAAAACAGTATAGATCTCAAATAAGAAGATAGATTTTTGAATCCATTAAAGTGTAAAAGGATCAATGAATTGATTAATTCTATACCAAGGTTAATCAAAATTTCAGCAACATTAGAGGGTTTCGAGAAACTATTGATGATTCTATTGTGGGCAAGTAACTGAAGGGAATCGTGGTAGATAAATTTGATATCTACATATCATCTCTTGATGATAGATATCTTGATTAATTTACTATTTGTGACCTATACAACATTCACATTAACTAAGATATTTCACAGAAAAAAACCTTGAAAAAACATTAAATTTCCTTCATAGCCTTCAAATATATAAATATGGATGAGGATAAGGTTTTCCTGTATGATGAAGAATATATGGAATAATTTTATGAAAAAATCTCTCATTAATGTTAAGAAACATCACACATGGTCTTGGTAAATAAAAATGGATAGCTTCCATTTGAATGATTCAATTGGGGAAATGTTTTTAATTTATCTAAAAAAAATCCCATGAAAATAAAAGGATAAAATAAAGATGATTAAGTTCTCAAGAAGCACACCAATTATATATGTTAGTCATAGGGTATGAAGTAAATGTATCCTAAATATTTTAGAATTAATTTTACATCATTTAGATAATATTTACTTGAAATTAAATAAAGTGTTTATGATTATAAATCACACATTTATGCCTCAAAAAAGATCTCATGGTACCATAGAATGAATAATGTGATGAATAATTAAAGGATGAATTAAAATACAATAGTTTTTATTCTAAAAAATCAGGAGAGACTAATAAAAAATATGTTATGATAATATAAATAAAAAGCGATTCAAATAAATTTTAAGGCTGAGAGAAGGAAAACTCTTCTAAAATTAGTTCAGATAAACATACAATACTATATATTTAAAAAGAAAATCTTGTAAAATAAATTGAAATGTTGAATTTTTATATTGGTGAAAAATATAATGAAGAAAAATATTATTGAAACTGAAAAACTAAAAGGGAAAATAAAGAATGAATAAATTAAATCGTTAAGAAAAATGGTGAATAATAAAAACAAAAGGATAAAATATTGAATTTATAAATAATTCTAGATAAGTTGAAGAAAATATTATTGGTCCCCTAAATCATAAAAAACATAATTATAAATTAATATACTTGGAGTGGGAAATCAGAAGTATCAAGAAAAAAATGAAATGGAAAAATTTTCACTAATTTAGAAGGAAATGATTTAATAAATAATCATCAATTTGTTATAAAGAATCATTAAATATTTTCATAATGAAACCATTTGGGAAAACAAATATCTGAAAATATAAATAATATATTAAAAAATACTAAATAAGAAAAACATTTCGTTTAAAGAACAAGGGTTCGACATTATTATTGATTTTGCGGTATATTTGTTCCTACATATTAAAAACATTTGTATAATATTACTCTAAACAGATAGATAATGTACTAGGAATCAAGTAAGATATAGTAACCAAAGATAAGAACTCACTAGAAGAATCTACATTTTAAAAATATTATTGAAGTGGGAAATCGTTTTAAAATTTTTAATGAGGTATGAGGATGTTGTAATTAAGAGGGATATATGTTAAATGTATTTGATTCATTTTTTACAAATAATGTGAATATATGTCAATAATTTTGAAATGTTTACAGTGAAATTCATATTGGTAAATTTGATAATTTATTTAACTACAATTCATATCATAGAAATTTGAAAATCCTTGTATCATGTAGAGTGTTTTTCAATTTGTAATACATGATACACAATTTGGGTAGGAAAAAAATATATAATGAAAAATATCAAACAATACACAATATAACAAAATATAAAGATACTTTATTCATGTTTATTAGTTAAATTTCTAAATCCATGATATTTTTCTGATAAAAATGTAGTCTTTTTATTTCACCTTAACAAATTTATTTTTGGGTAGAATTTTGGGATTTTTCTAACATAGTTGAATTTTAGGTGAATAGTGAAAAATATAGTTTTTGACAATATTGTATCCCTATATAATAAATACCTTGAATTTTATAATACATTTTTATTGATCAATTCAGTAATAATTAAAAATATGTATTTAAAAAATACTATGTTGAATTTATAAAATCATTTATGAACATTTAAATGACATAAGTAATAATTTTCAATAAAATAAATCATGTTCAGTCTATTCTTTTAATTAAATATTATCGTGGTTAAATATGGGTTTTGATTGATTTTAATTCCATATGTAATTTATTTTACTTAAAATAAACCAATTTATAACATGAAAATTAAATACATTTATAATTTTATCCAACACATAATGATTAATCCTAAAATTACAAATTTTTTAAAATAAGTTTTTACGCATTACACAGTATAATTTTGATATTGTTTTTATTTCATAAAGAAATTATATATGATAAAATGGATTTATTATTTAGAATCGTTAAGTTAAAAATATGTAATAATCACCATTTTATTTATATTCAGAGAAGATGATTTACATAGGTAAAAATTATTACTGAGTAAAAACTAGAAAAAGTATAATTGTAAGGAGAAATGACATCCAAAATGGTTATAACTTGTGTGTAAATAATTTAATGAAAATATATCAACCCAATATGACCTTAAACTCAATTATTTATCATTTATTGATCCATTTTTTATTTAATAGCGTCATTACATTATTGAAAAAATAATGGGTGTTCACAGAAGTTCCCTTTTCTTCACCTATAAAAGGGGTCACTTTCACCCCTACATGACACATCCATTACTTCTAATTTATTCTAGAAAATATGAAATTATTATCCTCCATGGAACATCTCAAAATTTTATAATATTTTGGTATCAAATTATAATCATAATCCCTTCATTTCTAAGGATACATCAAAGAGAAAATTCAAGGTACAAAAGTGAGTATTAATTAATCCTTAGAATTTTCTTCATTTTCATTACAAACAATCCTATACTAACCATAGTTATTTAATGACATAAACATCATTATTATACTAAATTTTATTTTTATTAATGGAATAAACATTATTTATTCCTTCCCAACCACATAGAAATCAAAAGAATACTGATCATGTAGTGTGCGAACTACCACCTCCAAGAAATAACATTTTTTTATTTTTCATCGTGATATTCATTCATTATATAAATCACTTAAAATATTATTCAATAACATAAAAATATATATATTATATCATTATTATTTAATTATACTTTTATGACCCACATCATTTGACACACTCACCCATAGAGATATAGTGTATTCATGATTGGAGTTTGTTTAACCACCAACTAGGACAATGTT
Organism: Viscum album; assembly: GCA_963277665.1. NCBI lineage: Eukaryota > Viridiplantae > Streptophyta > Magnoliopsida > Santalales > Viscaceae > Viscum > Viscum album. The sequence goes on from OY728165.1 coordinate 1,643,423,593, forward strand.
ATAAAACTCTATCATGGATGAATATGGGAACTAAAATAAATTTTTTTTTATAATTTTAAAAATAAAATTATGATTTTTTTATTTTTATTTAAATTTTATCTTATGTATTAAATTTATTTTAGAAATATCACCTTCGATCGCTAATATGATCCAAATAAGTCGACACCAATTCAATTTTCATGAAAAAGTATGAAAACAATATATAGTATAAAAATATATGATAATAATAAATTTTCTATATTAAATTTAATGTATATTAATAATTTTCCTAATATGATATTTAATAAACATAAATTGATTATTAATGATGTTAGGTGCATACACATAATGAATGGGTACAAGATAAGGGATTATTATCGATATTTTTCACCCCTTGAGACATATTTATTATTAGACACCTTGTTTTCTATGGAATGGTGAATATAATGCCCCTTTAAAATTTTGTAACATGATCCTAGAATTATTCATGGTATTTAATGTTTTTTTTGAAATCATATATTTAAACGGGATTGACAAAAAAAATTATAATGTTGTAAGGGATTTTGTATCTCAATTTAGATTCAATAATGTGTGATTTTTATTAAACACTTTTTTACATTGTGCGGTGAATAGATTTCCAGAGATTTTTTTATCGAATTGTATATGATTTTAATCATATTTTGGATTATATTTCATTATGACTCCATCATTTGATATTTACTCAAGAGTTTCCAAATCTATTATAAAAATCAATATTTTCCATAGTGGAATCATAATGCTTGGGTAAAGTAAAATAATGTATAATTAACTAGGTTTTGTATCCTAATATGGATAATATACCATGGATGTAGCTATGGAATATATTCAACAAGGGTAAGTCACCCTCAAAAGGGAAGTGTGGGTACTAACTCAATCTTTTCTTCATGCACAATGAGTGTCCCTAAGACATCACAACTGACTAGACAATCCTAAGGGATATTATTTGGGTAATACACTCTTTGAAAGACCATAATGAAAAAATTTACTACTGCTGTTATGGTCTCTTACGATTGAAAACATGTTACTCAATTATATTGATAACCCAGTACTTTGTAAGTACCCTTCAACACTACCTTATCTTTAATTCACTGATAATGGTAATCCACGTTTAATAATGAATTTTTCTTTAGTTGGATATTCACTGAGGGATCCATATTATCACATTTAAAGGGGAAATGCTTATAATAATATATATACACTTTTTATATTGAAAACTACTAATTACTCAACTATCATTATGTATGATACTCCATAGGGAATGTTAAGATATATTTTGTTCAACCATGCATCTTCTTTCTATGAATGGGTTAGGCCCATTTTAGACCTTTTATTAGAATTTGTAAAAGAATAGATGTATTTTTTACTGTTATTGAAATAATGATATATATGAATGTAATTTTACTATTCATATCATTCATGTGGTGAATGCATTGGAAAAATAGATATGATGGGTGGGACCTATAATTATATATCCCCTTGATGTACCTAAGGTTATCCAAGATAAACAAAAAATTAATAATATATTAATATCATGATTTAAATAATACATCTCATAAATAGTTGCACAACCCAAGGACCTAAAGGTATAATGTGTTGAGCATTAACTATATAAATATTTTATTTTACAACACTTATAAACATTTATCCATAATCATACTCCTATATAAAATTTGTAAGCATCTCACATGACATATTCATCTTCATGACATGGGGAATATAATCATAAAATTGGGGTGAGGTTAGATGTTAAGTAAGGGAAAACATATCATAATGTGTAAGATCATAAACATAAAGTAGAACATGAGGAATACATAAATATATTAAGAAAATATCATAGTATCATAGAATATAATCATAAGACATGATAGAGAAACATAAGAACATAAATAGATTGTTAATGTCACAACCCATCCTTTGGAGCCCTAGCCATGACTACCCCAAACCCACCTTCTATAGGCTAGGGGTTGGATACTATCACTGGAAAGGAATATCCCTAAGACGGGAAGGAATTTCCTTTTAACCTCTACACACATAGACTTGGTACACAATAAAAGTAAACCACGTAGTATAACAGTTGAAGTAAAAATGTGAGAACTGTAAGTAAAGGGGACAACATACAATTTCAACTAAAAGAGATAGTACAACAGAAATAGAAAACAGCTCCTGAGATCATTCTCCAAGGATACCACCAGAATGGTGGGTGCTGCTTGTCACTGTGGCTCTCCATGTCAATCAGTCACCTCCGTGAACCATCTAGTCCTGGCTCCCAAACATTAGTCAATGTTTTCTGTCATCTGCAAAAGACACTACAAGGTGCAGGCGAAACCTATGCAGGGGTGAGTATAACAATACACAATAGGGACCCTGAGACCCCTGAAGGTCCAACAGAATTCCACAAAGGAAAAACCACAAATAATTATACCAATCACAAAGCACAATTAAAGACTCAGCTCAAACCATCCATACAAATTAATGAATAATAATAATGATGATTATTTGTAAAGCTAAATCAACTTATTCTGTTGAGAAAATCCAATGATGAACCATGATGAAGTCTCTCTATCACTGACCCACATAGTGTCGTAATTCACTGATCCACACAGTGCCGTAAGTCATCGATCCTCACAGGGTCATAAGTCACTGATCCATGATGGGTCTCTCTAAGGATGGTCCTCGTCTGGCCACGCTAATGCTGATCCACACAGGGTTGTAAGTCGAAGATCCAAACAGGATTGTAAGTTGTCGATCTACACAGGGTCATGTGTCACTGTTCTACACAGGGTCATAAGTCACCAATCCACTCCGGGTTGTAAGTCGTTGATCCATGGAGGGATGCACTATGTTTTGTCCTCGTTGGGTCATGCTACTACTAATACACACATTTTAATTCTGATGCTGATCTAGAAAGGGTCATATGAAACTTGACAACCAGCTACACGATTCTTCATCTGGTGCGCTTGAGTTTCTGAGAAACCGCTCCTCAAGATATCAGTTGTATCTCAACTTCCACAAAGTCCAATGAAGATGTAATCCGATGAGCCGCCTTTTCATAAGGGTTCCAATGCAAAAGATTGTGCATCAATAGGATGCATGGTCTGTAAATTATAGGCATTTTAGTATTGGAGTCCCAGTTGGATTCGAGTCTGATCCAACCTAGCAGTACTCCAACATTCTCCAAAACCAATATGGAGTGTCTCAAAAGGACCACCTCATCCTAAGTGTTCTAGCTCCACCGATGGTTCATCAAACTGATGTCTGTTTTAGAATATATTCCCATTCAAGTGAAATTGAGCTGTGAAGGATCTGGGTCTGGTCTGACCCAGTCAGACTGACCCAACCCGGCCCTATCTGGCTGGGCCGTGGGCTCAGAACTACACACCCGGCAAGGCGCGGCCCACTGGACCAGCCTAGCCCACTGGCAGGGTGTGGTGGTCCACACCACTTCCAAATAGACCATAGTCCGCTCGGTTCTTCAAATAGGTGGCACTACCCCCTTCAGCTGATTGGTCCATTGGACCACTCTAGGGAGGGGACCCACAGTCTGGGTCTGCCGCTATGGTGGTCGGGACTGCAACACTTACTCTATGGTAGCCCTTTGGCTGCCACTACTTCCACCGTGACCGAAAAATTCCGGATGCCCCACTGTCATCCAAAACTCTTTGGGAACTGAAATCTCATCGTAGATGGAGAGAGTTGGTCACCGCCTCCTCCAGACACTGGCGTCGCCACGCTGGTAGAGCTTCCACATGCTTCCAGTGAAGCTCTAGAGGTCTTTTTTAACTTCTGACTATGCCTACAGGCCTCACAGAACGCTGTTATCACTACGTGGCTCCTAGTTTTTTCTTTCCACTGTAATTCTCAATCGTACATGAAGATCACATCAAAGAAAAAATTGAAGGAGGTTCTGGGACTTGTTCAGTTCGGCCCGCACCCTCCACGTAATCATTATACTATAGGGAAAGTCCATGCATCATTCGGAGAAGGTGAATTCATAAAAATATTAAAACAAAAACAAACCCCAACATGAAATTCATTTGGAAGGCATTGTTGATGAGGGAAGGAGAAGCCACATTCGAAGGGGTGTTCGTCAGCGTCCGTTCATTCCTCAATCTCTGTTGGAGTAGGTTTCTGATAGCGTTTTTTCATAGGACCCTCTCATGGGTATCCAAAACATATGCCAAATCGTTTTTTAAATAAGAGGATAATCTCCCACATTATGTCTAATATTATGATTCATTAATTAACCATAATTAATGATTCAATTAAACACACAAGCGTTGTCATTATAAAACCAAAAAAACAAGAGTTTCATGAAATTATAGTCTCTTATATAATGTCTAACATTTCACTGTAGTCCCACCACCATCCCTCAAAAGTTAAAAAAAAAAGAAAAAAAGATTTATTTATTTTAATAGTTTATTTCAAAAGATTTGAAATTTATATTTTATGTCCGACTTTTTCTGAACAAAGTTAATCTTCCCTTAAGAGAATCCTAGCACTGAAAATTCAAAAGTGATCTAATATTTATAATCTGAACACCAGTTCAAAAGATATAAATCACTGCTCCAACATTTAATGAACATACCAAAAAAAATTTAAACATCCATTCTGGGATCTCTAGGCCTCAAAATCACGTTTCATCAATTTTTGCAGACTCGTAATAATCCCAAATAATATAAAAAAAATTATCTATAAATTCAGGGTATGTAAATCCTCCCCACCATAGGGATTTACATTATCAAAAGACACAGCAAAACTAGGGAAACAAGTTGGGGTACTGAGCACGTATCTGAGCTTCCCGCTCCCAAGTGCTCTCTTGGAGGTTCTCGTGCTGCAACCGAACTCGCACTAGAGGAATCGACCTCCCAGGAAGGTCCCGCTCTTATCAATCTTTTATATCCATCAGGAACTCCACAAACATCACCCCATCATCAATGTCCACATCTCCCTAGTATATAACATGCGATAAATCATTCACGTAGCTCCTCAGTTGCGAAAGATGGAAAACATTATGTACCCGGTGCATCTCAGGGGGGGATCTAGGTGGTATGCCACCTCACCTACACTACTAAGGATCTAGAAATATATGATGAACCACGGAGATAGATTTCCACCCCAGCTAAATCTTATCAATCCTCATTAGGGTGAGACCTATAGGAAGACATGGTCCCCCTCCTCGAACTCTAAGGGCATCTGTCTCTTGTAGTCATAAGACTTCTTCCGAATCTGTGGAGTCTTCATCTCCTCCTAGATGATATGCACCTTCTCTCTGGTAGCTCATACAATCTATGGACCCATAAGTGCTGACTCCCCAGGGTCTTTCTAGCATAGAGGTAATATGCACGGTCACCAGAACAAGGCCTCAAATAGTGCCATGCTGATGGTGGAGTGATAACTATTTTTGTATGCTAAATCCACTAGGGGTAGGTGGTCCTCCCAACTGTGTCCAAAATCAAGGATGCAAGCATGATGCATGTCCTCAAGCATTAAAATATTCTACATTTTCTGACAATCAGTGTGAGGATTAAAGGAATTGCTGAAGCATAGTTGAGTCTCGATCACCTCTTATAATCCCCTCCACAATCGGGATGTAAAACGAGCATCAAGATTTGAGAAAATCATCAATGGAACCCCATGAATTCATACTATCTCATGTATGTAGAGGCGTCCCAATCCCTATACAGTTCCATAATCTCGGTTGGGTTGGAAGTGGGCCAACATGGTAAGTCAGTCGACAATTACCTATATTGAATCGTGGCACCTATACATATGTTGTATCTGTGTCCCAAATTCTATGGAGATGCCATCCCACTTCCACTCTATCACCTCAAATGGCTGAGTCAAGCCTGCTGGAACCTGGTGCATGACTTTCACTTGATGGAAATTGAGTCATCATTAAAGGTCCTCTTCCACTTCTTTCATTATCCATTTCCAACAGTACTAATTCTAGAGAATCAGCTACATCTTAACCACACAGGATGTACCACCAAAGGGGACGTGTGGAACTACATCAACACCTCCTCTCGTAGCATCACTAGTAGCATGGTTCATCCTCTAAAAGGATGATGTTCTCCCAACCATCAAAAAATCTTTCAGGATCCCATCATGAGGATATCTAATCACGTTGGGTCTCAAATTCAACATCCCTATGATGTGCCTTCCTCACTTACTATAGGAGTGGGGGAGTAACTGTCGTGGACTGGAGGTATCCTTCTCCATAAATATCCATGAAGGATATCTTCAACACATCTCACATTTTATAGCCACACTCAACAATTGTAACCTATACCTCCTTTTGAGTGTGTGTTCCACCACGGTCCCCTTCCCAGTAGTGTAGAATATCTCAAATTCATAGTACAGGAGGAACTCCAGCCATCATCGATGTCTCAGGTTCAGTTTATTCTGTGAGATGATATATATGGGAATCTTGTGATTAGTTTAGACAGTAAACGGTTCTCCCATCATGTAGTACCTCCACATATTCAATGAAAAAAGACCACTACTTCTAACTCTAGACCATGGGTAGCATAGTTCTGCTCATGTTGCCTCAGTTTCCGTAAGAGGTAGGTGATCACTACTTCCTCCTACATCAGGAAACATCCCAGTCTGGTCCATGTTGTGTTGCAGTAGACTACAAACCCAACCCCCTCTTTTGGTAGAATCAATATGGGGGTAATTTTCTGTCTCCACCTTAGTTCTGTAAACACTTCTGACATCTAGCTATCCAAAAGAAAAGATGTCCCTTCTTTTTCAAAACTTACAAGGGTGATTCTACTCTGTAAAAGGAAATAATGAATCTCCTGTAGTACCAAACCAATCCTAGTAAACTCCACACCTCGGTCACGATCCTTGGTGGAAACTAAGAAATAATTGCCACCTCGGTCACGATCCTGTAGAGGCAATTATTTCTTAGTTTCCACCAATCCTAGTAAACTCCACACCTCGGTCACGATCCTTGGTGGAAACTAAGAAATAATTGCCTCTACCTTCACTGGATCCACCACAACTCCAGCCTCCAAGATAACATGTCTCAGAATATGGACATCCCATATCCAGAACTGTCAGTTCGAGAGATTTCCATAGAGCATGTGCTCTCGAAGTGTATCCAGAACTATCTGAAGATGCATAGCATGATCCTCCTCTGACACCGAGTATATCAAGATGTCATCAATGAAAACCACCATGAAGAGATCGAGGTAAGGATGGAATATCTTGTTCATGATCCCCTGCAACACTTATGGGAAATTTATCATTCCAAAATGAATCACCAAGAAGACATAGTGGCCATACCGGCATCTGAAGGATGTCTTCAGTAAATCCTCATCCCGTACCCTGAGATGATGATAGCCTAATCTAAGTTCTATCATCAAAAACCACTGGGCTCCCTTTATCTTAATGAAGATATCATCAATCCTAGAAAGTGGATACTTGTTCTTCACGGTCACCTAGTTTAGGCGGTGATAGTGGACGCAAAGAATAAAACTCTTGTCTTCATTCTTGGAGAACAAAACAAGGGCTTCCCCTGGAGAATAACTGGGCCTTATGAACCCCTTACCCTACAAGTCCTCCAGTTGTACCCTCATCTCACGAAGCTCCATGGGGGCCATCAGATATACTGGTGTAGATAATTGTGTCATCCTGGGGAGCAGGTCAATGTAGAAGTCAACCATTATTTGAAGAGGTAATCCTAGAATATCATCAGAGAAGACATTATCATACTGGTTCACCACTACTGGATAACTCAGACTCCTCTTGTCAACTTATCTGAGGTTAAGGCTAGCCAACTGATGTGTGATTGGATGTTCCCTCCTCCGAGAAAGTCCATCCTGAGCTGTAAAGGTTCCCTTCTCGCTGGTGAAGGAAAAAATTGTCCCATCCCTACGGTCACACCAATCTTTGCACCTAAAACAGTTGATCAGAGCATGGACTATTGATAAAAACTCCATACTAATGATGACATCATAAGGCCTCGCCGCTGTAACTAAGAGATACTAGCTGAATCTCTATCCTCCTAGAGTAATCTCACACTACTGTCCCCAGTGTGTAATAGTCTAATCCTCTCCAATAGGAATTTCTAATCGTAAGGATCGATTTAACGGGTCTACTAGAATCTCAAAGCTCTGAATGAGGTTCCTGGAAATAAAATAATGACTGAAACATGTGTCTATAAGACTAGTAGATAGGGTGGAGTAGACACAGATTATACCTTGAATCATCCCTAGAGTGTCGTGGTCATAAGACCCAACTTCCTGAAGCTGAGATCATCCCCGTCCACCTACTCTCTATGGTTGGGGTGGACCACATAGATGTGGTGGATGTAGAAACTCAAACCGTAGCCCACCTCCTGCTGCATGGCCTGCTCCTCCTCCATGCCCACCACCCTGAAGACCTCCCCCATTCAAATCTCTACCTCGACCTTGGTGGTCCTTCCAGCTTCTCCTGATCGTCAGTATGGCGGGTTTGGTAGTCATGAGCCATGTGACCCTACCCCCTGCACAAGTAGCATAATCTACTCCTATGCTGACCTTCTTTGTCAAGGGAGATCTACACCTCTGACCCTACATATTGGGGTCATCCACCAGAAGGTCTGGCCCACTTGGTCCCCTATATCATCCACCTACTTCCTTTTGTAGATGACTGGGCCACATGTCATCTGGTGGTGGATCTCATTTTATGTTCCTGCTTAGTAAGTATTATCTCCACTTAAATTGCTCACTCTAGAACTCCATAATGAGTCAGTATGTTGAGAGATATCATCGACACTCTGATATCCTATCGGATACCCCGGTCAATGGTCTAGGCCCTGAACAAAGGGTCATATACCATGTCGGTGAAGTAGTAGGAGAGTTCAGTGAATCTATCCGAGTAATGGGCTACTATCAGGTTGACCTACTGTAAGTGCAGGAGCTCCTGAATACGCACAGAGCATAGAGTCACTAGAATGAACTCTACCCTAAAGAGGCTCTCGAAGTCAAACCAGGTGAGGGTCACCTCATAGTACATTTGGAGCATCTAGCTCCACCATCTCCCTATCATGCCCTAGAAGTGACTAGAAGCCAGGATCACCATCTGGTCTTCTAGTTTCCCAAATAGGCGGAAAACTCTAGCCATTACCTCCATCCAGTCCTTAGCAGCCTGTGGATCCGTCTCACCTAGAAACCTCAGAGACCTCCGATGCTGGAACTCATGCAGCGTGCTTAGTTGGCGTGCCCCACCTGCTGGTGGGGCTAGTGGAAACTACTTCCCTATGGGTAGTGGTGCCGCTGGTACACCACCCAAAGTTACCATCATCGTAAGAGGGCCCTACACCAAAGAATCATCGCTTGGTGGGCCATCATTATGACCTCTATCTTGAATCTTGTCTAGATTTCTATATGGAATCATCTAGTAAAGAAATAGATGTTCCACAGTCAATAATTTATACCTAGTGAGATGACTCAAAAGAGATCAAAAGAAAAAATTTAAAAAAACACACGCAATCCGTGTTTCCATTTATCGGGTCAGAAATCAAAACTCATGGTCCTGCTGTATGGATACATTAGCCCCTGTACCCACATTGGACTCCCTAAAATGAAAATCATACTCAAAACACTTAACACTATCTCCCCATTTAAAATATTACAGTATTTGTTCTTTGGTAGAACCAACTCTTTTAATACCACTTTTTCATGGCCCGTCCACTGGGGACCGTTCCGTGACTACCCCAAGCCTACCTCCCATAGGCTAAGGGTTATTGACTAGAACCAGAAATTCATATACCTAATATGGGAAATCATTGTATTTTTACCTATACACACATAGATTAGGCATACAACAAATGTAAACCACATAGTCAATCTACTAAAGTAAAAAAAGAGTGTACTGAAAGTAAAGGGGATTGTATACAAGACTAACCAAAAGAGATGGTACAAAAGAAATAGAAAACTACTCCTGAGATCATCCATGAAGGATCCCACCTGAAGGGTAGTTAATTATCATCACTGTGGCTATCAACGTCAACCAGTAACCTCTATGCACTGTCTTGTATTGGCCCCCTAACCTCGGCCAAATTTATTTTTCGTCTTCATAAGACACAACACAGTGCTGGTGAATCCCATATAGGGGTGAGTATAACAATACCTAGTAATGACCCTGAGACCCCCGAAGGTCTCCCAGAATTCCACAAAGGAAAAACCAAAAAGCAAGATCCCAATCAAAAATCACAAGTAAAGACTTAGATATAACTAGGTATACAACTTAATGAACATGAATAATGATTATTAGTCATAAAGAAAAATCATCTCATTCTATTGAGAAGTTCCACTACTAAACCATGGAGAAGTATCTTTGTCACCGATCTACATAGTCTCGTAGGTCACTGATCCACACAGTGTCTTAAGTCGTCGATCCACACAAGGTCCTAATTCAATGATCTATGATGGGCCACTCTAAAGCAGGTCCTCGTCATTTAACTCTGTTACTAATCCAAAATGGGTCGTAAGTCATAGATCCACCCCGGGTCGTAAGTCATCAATCCATATAGGGTTTTAAGTCCCCAATCTACACAAGGTCATAAGTCGTCGATCCACATAGGGTTGTAAGTCCCCGATCCACATAGGGTTTTAAGTTAGTGATCGACGATGGGATTCTCTAAGGCTGGTCCTCATTGGGTCGTGCAACTTCTGATCCATATAGGGTTATTCTGATGCTGATCAACAAAGTGTCATATACCACTTGATAGCCAGCCACAAGATTCCCACACCTAGCGTGCTTGAGTTTCCGAGAAACCGCACCTCAAGATATCGTTCATAGCTCAACCTCCATAATGTCCTAGGAAGAAGAATCTCGATTAACTGCCATTTCATAAGGGTTCCAAATCAACAAACATCATTTCAATCGGATGCCCGATATGTATGTTACAGGAATTTTAGTGCCAGAGGCCCGGTTGGATTGGAGTTTGATCCAACCCAGACATACCCCAAATTTCTCCGAAACCCATGTAGATTATCTCAAATGGACAGCCTCATCCTAGCAGTTCCAACACCGTATATGGTTCTTCAAATGGATTTCTAGTTTAGAAGATATCATCATTAAAGAAAAATTAGGTTGTGAAGGATCCGGGTCCAGCCTGCTAGGCCGCAGGCGCAGCCCGATGCACCCGACTAGGTGCAGCCCGCTGCACCAGCCCGAACCGCCTGCTAGGTATGGCCCACCAACTGGGCGCAGAGGTCTCCACCCCTTCCTAATGGACTATACTCCATTCAGTTCAACAAACGGGCAGTGCCAGGCTAGCGCCACCCCCTACAGCTGATCAGTGTATTGGACAGGTCCAGGTCGGGACCACCGATTCGGATCTGCCTCCTTCCTAGCCAGAGCCATGCCAATTCCACCACGAAATCCCATTGGGTACCACTGCTTCCACCACAGCACGTTGTCCGCCGTCAATGTGGCCAGAATGGCTTGTCTCCCCCTTTTTTCGTTGTTGTGCCTTCAGTCACCGCCATCTCCTCGCGGCTGGCGAGGTCCGGCCGCCGCCTCCTCTAGTCACAGGCACCGCCACACAGGAAGAGCTTCTATGGGACTCCATTAATGCTCTGGAGGTCCATTTTATCTTCTAAATACACCTACGGGACTCCTGGCACACTGCCATCATTGTGTGGATCCTGGTTTTGTCTTCCTGCAGTAATTCATGGTCCCACACAAAGAACGCATCACTGAAAAAAATTGGCGGAGGGTCTGGGCCTTATTAAGTTCAGTTTGTGCCCTCCACATAAGAGTTATAAAAAGGGTAAAGTTTAGGCATCATCAGGAAAATGTGAAAAAATAAAACACTTAGAATAGAAACGAACCACTATCAAGAATTCATTGGAAGGCGATGCAGATGATTGAAGGAGAACCCAAGTTCGAAGGAGTGTTCGTCAGTGTCCATTCGTTCCTCGATCTCTATTGGAATAGGTTTCCACCAGCATTTCGTCAGAGGTTCCTCTTGTGGGTATCCCAAACCCAGTCCAAATCTTTATTTAAATAATAGAATAATCTCCCACATTGTGTTTAATATTACGATTCATTAATTAACCATAAAAAATGAGTTAATTAAACACACAATAATTGTTATAAAAAAACAAAGAAACGAGAGGTTCAAGACATTAAAGTCTCTTATTTAATGTCTGATGTTGCAGAACGACCCCACCACCATCACTAAACGGTTTCAAAAAACAAAATACAACAACCTTTAGTTATTTTATTTCTTTATTTCAAAAGATCCAAAATTTATCATTTTCATATGACTTTTTCTGAACAAAGTTAATATTCACTTAGGATAATCTCGACGCTTCGAATTCAACGATTCTCTCATATTTTTAATCTATTCACCGATTCAAAAGAGAGAAATTGCTACTCACACGTTTACTGAAGGTACCTTAAAAAAGTTTGAAATTCTACTCTAGGCACTACGGGCCTCAAGATCATTTCTTGTCAATTTTCTCAAGCTCGTAATAACCCCAAATAATTTTATAATAAATTATACAGAAATTCATATTCTTTATTGTTATGAAAGAATAAAATTTATGACTTATCTCTAAATACGAATATATAATCATAAATCATGAGAGAGAAATATAAAATGGTGGATAACTAAAAAAGGATTAGTCATGAATAAATGTATTTTCATGAAAATAAAATGCATCATAAAAACGTGAAATAACTTTAGATAAAAAATTTAAATAAGAAACAACCATAAAAATTGGTAAAATATTTTTGTGTTAATCCAGTATGTTCATGCCTATATGAACAGACTCATTGTATACACACTTGAAAAAGTGAGTTAACCCATCGTGCCTGTGCCTACTTGAAAAAAACATAATTATGTCTACTCTAGATAATATCATGAGATATGAAATTAAACAATGGAATTATAGGGATTTATATAACCCCAGCCATAATTATAAATACAAATGTGTACCACATAAAAACAATCAACCATCATGTCTTAAAGAACTATTGGAAGAAAAATAGGTTACCTAAAATTTATGAAACATCACATTACATAAAATTAAAAGATCATAAGATATCAAAAATATCATTTTAAATAAGAAATAATATCATAATAAAATATATATTATTTGAAAAACATCACTTCATTAGAGATATAATTTTGAGGATAAATATAAGTTAAAATATAATAGTTTTTAGAAAACATTTTAAATACTATTACAAACAATTAAGTAAAATTAATTTTAAAAAAATTTAAAATATAAAGACCAAATTTTTAAAAACATATAAAAGAGGTAAAAATAAAACATCCTTGAAAATACAGAGTGGTTATGATAAAAATCTAGAATGTAAAATAAAAAATTTGTTTTTTAGAGGATGTAAACCGATTTTATTTAATATTTTCAAATTTATTTGTTTGGAAACCCACATCATAAAAATATTATTAAACATTACTTGTAAAAATAGTTAAATTAAATTATGATTATCATATAAAAAAATTTATATTAACTTTCAAAAAATAGATGAAAATATAGTACGAAAGTGAAATATGGATATAGAAAAAAGATACATTGGTAAGAATAAAAGTCATTCTCACTAACATTACTTTTCTATTTCAATAAAATATTCGTCAAATAAATAATTATTGATAAAATTAAATAGTGTCCCTTGAGAAAAAAAGGGGAAAATCATATAAAATTTGGGGCTGGTTAAATCATACAAAGATGAAAATTATATTCATATATGAAAGACTGTGAACCAATGAATCAAAAATTGATTTGATGAAACTCTTACTAGATTAGTAATGAAAAATAAAAGTATCTTGAGAGGAATATAAGTAAATAGATATTAAAATATGATGACATGTAATATAATTTTATATATGAAATAAATAGGTAAGTTAATGCACCATATAAATGAAATTATGGTGTACAATATCAAACTTGTCCCAGGGAGTTGAAAATGTGATAAAGAAACCCTTTCCCTTACTCTTCATTTCCACATAAGTGAGTTAACCTCTTGTATATAAATCATAAATATATTACTATTTAATTTATGAACCATATTAATACCTATAAATATTTTCATATATTATTTAGAATCATTATCTGGATGTATTTTAGTTATTTTTTTCCTATTTTTTAATATTTTGTGTTTATAGTTTTTACCATTTCGACTAGTTTTATAAGAGTTTTTTGGTATTAATTTTAATTATATTGTAAATAATAAAATATTCACTAATTTTTTAATAATAAATTAATTATAATTCTATGTAATCATTCAATTCTCATTTATTAGTGTTTAATTCTATATCTATGAAGATGAAATCAGTAATAAGAACACTTATATGATTTTTTAAACAATGAAAGGTGTTTAATAAATTATTAAAGGAAATATTAAAATATTTATTAAATAAAAAAATACATAAATATTTAAATCATATTATACCATTAATTATGTTTTTAATACATCCATGATATAATATGGGGCATTATTCAATTAGTTGGTCAAACTGACCCAAACATGAACATTCCATAATTAAGTGATGATTATGAAGTTATTTAATTGAAATATAATTATAAATAAGAATAATGACAATATTATATGTTTATTAGTGTTATATAACATATTATTAAGGAATAATAAATATAAATAAGATATATGAAATTATTTCATAATATGAATCATTTTTTTCTTTGTTTTCGTTTAATGATAGATAATTTTATAAAAATTATTTATCATTAATATTATTAACAAGTTAATAATTTTTTTTATTTTAATTGTATTCATATAATAAAAATCATAATTATACATTGAAACCATAATTATAACAATCCTTGTAAGGCTGTGATGAAATAAAAAATGAAAATCAATCATTTTATGGAGGTAGTAGTCCACACATACCCATGGATAATAATATTATTTTTTAAATAAGTGGGAATGTGGAATATATTTTTATAATTTTAAAATATAAATTTTTTCACAAATATCATAATTATATATGAAGTTTCTAATTAGGACCTTCCTTGTTAGGTGGTGAAGGAAAATGAAACGCATAACATTGTAGAGGCGGTAGTTCACACAACACATGATTCACTTTTTTACTTTTCATAATGAAAAAATGAGGGTGGTAAATACTTGTAATATAACTAGAATAACATTCCAATATAACATTGACACTTATTTTTTCATTATAAGTTGGTAAAATGAAATTTTATTCTGAACATAAGAAAATTAATAAATAGAAAAAGGTATGAGTTGGTAGAAATTTATTCCTTACTACTTGGATTATCTCCAATATAAAGAGGATTAAACCAATGAGGGAATTTATTTTTAGAAGACAAGATCATTATTAATCTTCAAATTTGTGTTTAGGGGTATTTTATGGAGTTTTAATCCTATCATTTATTTTTTTTGGTGTGAGGGTTAGTGGGGAGAGGAGTGCCACTTCTATAAGTGAAAAGGGGTGGAATTTTTATAAATAGGCAACACATTTCCTCAATAGAATGTACATCCAATGTAAGGTCACTCAAAAAATTTTAAATAATGGATATTAGGATAGATAAGGTATATCCATTCCAAAAGAACTCCAACAAAACATGTTGGTCTCATTCTAAAAATAGTCTTATTTAGTGAATGTTCATGTTTTTGGGATCTAGTTAATTTTCATGGGATGGGAATTATATATTGTTTGATTTATCTACATTTTTTATTATAATGGAAACTCATTCAGGAAAACATGAAAAATATTCGAGTTTTATTCCTTATTTTATGTATTGTAATTTTCTGTCTCATTTTTCACCCATTAATCATTGGTAATTTCATTGGTCAATGGTACAACCAATACCCAATATTCAATCATTTCAAAATCGTTCTTTAGTGAAATGGATCGATACCATGTGTTTATGTTCCAGATAGAATGATCAGTCATGTTTTTGTGATGATGGTGAATGATTAGTGATGGATCAACCAAGATCATAGTATTTTTGTTTTCATGGTTTGGCATGTAGAAGACGTGTAATGTGATGGGAACTGATTCATGGTCGATTTAGATAATTAGGTTATCACGAGAAGCGATGAGAATGATTAGTCGACCTAGATCCCCATTTTTCCATTGTGATTGTGGCATAAATCATTATAGTAGTGGCATGAACATATATGTTAATCCATATATGAAATTCTATGAAAAACCGGACTACACATCATGTAGTTTTAAGAATGCATACCATGTAGGGGCCATGGTTATGAAAACTAGGGTTTTGAGGAAGTTATGGATATCACACCATGTGGACCCTAACACACACCATGTGAGTTTAGATTGGAGACTCAGTGTATAAACATAGGGTTCATGGGTTTTTACATTGCCAGACACCTGGAAAGGTATATGGGCATGACTAGATGTACACAATCATAGGTTGTAAAAATGTAGAAGGACATGTCCTAGTATTTAATTCACGAGGCATGACACGTATCCCCCTATACATACTGTGTACTTTGTTTAGGGCGGGTTTTGGACTTCAATTTTTTTATTTCAGACTAGTGTCGACTGACTGATTCCCCTTGGTCTATTTACTATGATGGTATAGGAATACATTATGTCCTGATCATAGAGTTTTAATTCCCTCTATGGGATTAGATATAGAAAGATTTTGTGGTGTCCCTCAGCAGTACTGGCCGGATCCTCCATCATTTTACTATTTTTATAGGTGGGGTCTGTGGAATCATTATAACCAACATTCCTCGTGTTGCGATCCCCTATCTATTAGGATTACATTAGAAGGGTTTGTGGTGTCCCCCAACAAATGATAGAGTGATCCCCTATCTAGGAGTTGGAGTAATGGAGATCCAACAAGTAATTTTTTTGTGTGACCTAATGAGAAGATACTTCACGAATGATCACCATAAGTGATATCATAGACCATGGAAAGAGTTATCCCATAAAATAATTACCTTAAAACCCTAAGAAGAATCTTATAAATTGGAGCTGGGTTGAGACCTCTGGGAGTTATGGTATCCTTCTTGAGTGTATCTAGGATTTTTGACATGTTTGATATATCCTTGTGGTAATGAGATTACTAGGTATCTTGATTATCGTTGTTTAGTGATTTTAGTATTTCCTACTAGGTATTTTTATAACCACCCATACATGGAATCTTCCCCCCACATGTCTTGTCTTGTGTAGAGTACATTCCTTTTGATGGAGTCATAGATGAACTTGGACTAATAAGAGAATAGTAATCTAGATTGACTGAGGTGTGTACCAATTGTTTCATTTGATTACAATCCCCTCATACGTATCAGGTTGGTATTGTTTTAAATTTTTGGGGGATTTTATTTGATATATTTTGTTTCAAATAATTATTATCGTACTCTAATGTTGGTATTTATATGTATGCATGCATTATTATCATATTTATTTTAATTTTTACATAGTATGTGTTTGGAAACGTGTGTGGGTAGATATATTAGGATAATGCCATCCAGGTTTGTGATATCTCTACTAACTACTCGTAACCATCCTCTGTCCTATTGCATGCAGGATTGGGTTAGTCATGGCTTAGGCCCTGACATGTTAGGTCATGATAAACCATATCTACAAAGACCATATTTTCAATATTGAAAATTGTAACGACCATATTTTCAATGATTATAATATCAATGTGATGATTTTGTTACTATATATATATCCTTACTAAACATGTTCTATTAACACTTTTCATTTTCAATGTCTTAATTTTAGATCACACAACATGCTTTCTCTTATTTTGGTATTCTTTCTCACTGTAGGTTTTCCATACTAATGGTGATTCTTAAATTACAATGTTTTATAGTGGTGTTACTTGTTCTAAATATATTATTATTATCAATTTTTTGGGCTCTTTTAATATTTTTAGTTTTAGTTCATATAATCTTCCATGAAGTGTAATAAATAATTTCATGTTCTATTTTTGTTACATTTTACTATGAAATAATGAAATGTTTTGGGTTTAATTTATAACCTTTGTGATTTTATACCAAATATATTTCAAATAAGGAAAAACAGTTTAGAATTATAAATATATTTTTTATATAAAGGATATGATTCCGTGAAAACTAGGGTGTTACAGTCTACCCCTTAAGTAAATTTCAACATCACAATTTTTATTATCACATACCAATGGAAATTTCTAAGGATATTTAATATTATAGATTAATTTGGATATAATTTCTAGAGAGATATCAACCTCATAAATAAGTGAAACATATCTCTTTCCTATGAATAGTATTATCCATAATATGGAGGTTTTATTATATTATTTGGTCGAAGAGTATATTGTCATTTGTTATCAGAATCCCCATTAAATAATTTGTTTCTAGTGGGGTTTTTATTATCTTTTCATTAAGAGAATATCATAGGTCAATAGGGAATGAGTATTCATTACTCTAAATAAATTTTCCCTTATGTGTAGGTAACCAATCCATCCCTAAAATCATATTAAATTTTTCAAAAGAATGGATGATAGGGTTTACAAAAGCATCATTCCTATAAACATCAAAATGGAATACTATAATCATACTACTAGAAAATTCCATTGACAATCAAGTCATATAGGTGGGTATTTAATGATTGTGGAAAACATCATAGATATAAAAGATCTCTAAGAACCAAATTCAAATAATGAATATATAACTCTAAATTAGAGGGTAATATACATAAAATATCAGGATCCACTTTGGGAGTAGTGAATACATGGGAAATCCATTGTCCTATAGGTCTTAGAGGTTGATTATTCTCATAATCTTGGTTAGTCCTTGGATTAGATAATTGAATTGGATAATTCATAAGTTCCTCACACATATTATATTTAATTGTTAATATTACCATAGAATAAACTATATTTCATTCAATAATGTTAACCAAATTATTCATTTTTCATTAATGTTTTATTTTTTATAACCATATCTTCCACAATTAAAGCACATATCATTATCCTCTAGGTAATTCCATTGGTGTTTATTCACACATTTTTGAAATAAAAGATATTGAACATTTTCTTCATCGTTATCTTATATTGATTTTTCATGGGACATAATACTTTTATTCATTGGTGTATTTGGTATGTCAACTATGTTCAAATTGTTAATCATATCTTTTGGTTGTTAGTTTTGTATAATCACATTGTTCCTTACTCCATCTCCCATTCTAATTAGTTTTTCATTGAGGTAATCTTTATATTCTCCCTCACACCAATGGTTCCTTCTAGTTCCATCCATTTCTAAAACCAAAACGGTAGAAATGAGTGATGAAACATTAAAAATATAAGTAAATTATCATAATCATAAATCAAATTAAGATTTGAAATATCTCGTTATCTAACATTTTTCAAATTTGACCATATTTAATTTAGATCATCCTTATTTCATCTTAGATTGAAATGTGATAATTTAATTTGGATTAACATATGAGTTTAAAAATAATACCAAAAAGTAACTAGGAATTCATCTATTTATATTGGTTCAGAAGGAGTGTATGAACAAAAAAAATCATATCCTCTAGGAGTGTCAATCTAGGTGTAATGTTAGGTATCCTTGACTTGTACTAGGTGATGATTGATTTAGTAACCAACATGACATTTTCTTGGTTATTACTCCTAGTTACATCTATGAATAGGTAAACATATGCTTTTAGAATCCATATAATGATATATTTTTAGGGAAAACAATCTACTCATTTTTTTATAATATTTCAAGAGATCATCCTTTATTTAGACTCATCTCTTGGGATTTCACTATGTTTCTCCAAACTAATCCCCAAAACAGCTTAACTATTAACCAACAATAACTAAAACAGTAAATAATACCAACTAAAAAAACTCAATATAATAATAAAAAACAAGAATTTAATATCTTGATTAAAATAATACAACTCACATATAGTTTTATAAACATTAGAATAAAAGGTTTAGTTTATTGAAAATTTTCTACATAAATATATTCATTTGCAACACTTGCAAAACAATTTACATAATTGATCCCCTATATACCATTTCTAGATATATAACATAAAATATTCATCTTCATACCTAAGGAAAGGATACATAATAAATGGGTAATCTCAGATGATCTGTATGCGAAAAAGAAATCATAAAGTGTCAGATCATAAACATGAAGGAGACCATTTGAAAAAACATAAATATATCAATAAGGGACTATAGGAACTTATATTTTAATCATAAAACTTTATAGATAAACAAAATATCATAAATATATCTCCAATAAATAATAAATATTATGAATTGGGTCAAAATATATATCAACATTCATTAAACATGTGATAAAGATACAAATGTATGGAGTACTATAATGATAGTGTGTAATCTTGAAAACATTTGATTTAATGGAAATACAATGAATTATTAAAATTCAGAATGACTTCATAATCAAATTTTAAATGTGACAGAACCATAATCATAGGGAAAACCATTGTTAAAAACCTATTTTTCCCACACTTATGTGAACAGACTCACTATGTCCATTCTTGGATTTGTTAGAAAACCCATTATTTCAACACAACTATGAACACACTCATTATTTCCATTCATGTCTATCTCATGAGATATAAAATTTTAAAAAATAATTTTTGGGAGATATAGTAACCTGAACTACATCATCCATGCATATGTGTTCCACTTAAAAACAATCAATATTCATATCCTAAAGAACCCAAAAATGAATAGTTTGTTTATTAAACATTCAAAAAACATAAAAAACCATAAATGATTATAAGATGAAAAAAATATCATTTTCCAAAATTAGTTATTTTAGAATAAAATATAGAGTATGGTCAAAATATCACTTCATGTTAGATATGTATGAGAGGAAAAATAGAATTGAAAATACAATTGTTTTCACAAAACATTTTTAACATTATTTTAAAATATGTAGTATACAATATTTTCAAAATATATTTGACAAGGGAAGGAGATGAATTTTTAAATCCATCCTAAAAAATAAAAAATAAAATATCCCTATAAATACATAAAGTTTTTCAATGAAATGTGGACTAGATGATAAACCATTTGATTTTTAATGGATAAAAACACCATTTCTTTAATATTTTGAAATAACATTGTTTGAAAATCCACATATAAAAAGAGTAAAACCATTTATTTTGAAAACGTGAAAAGATAATTTTGAGAATCATATAAAATAATCCATATTATCTATCAAAAATTAGTGGAGAAAATTATTAAGAAATAAAAATTTGTACATTGAGGAAAAAATACGTTGTAAAAAAGGGGAATTATTATTACCAACGTTACACTTATATTTCAGAAACATTTTGTCAATGAATTTATTAGTGATTATGGGAAATGATATCTAAAAATAAAATAAATGTGAAACACCATATAAAATAACGAAATGGTTGAATAACTAATATATTGAAAATTATATTCATGTAAGATATGCTATGACTAAATGAATCATGAATCGGTTTGATAAAAATCATACAGAATTGGTTGTGAATGAATCAAAGGATATTAAGAGGTAGATCTGGAAATCGACATAAAAATATCAAAAAATAGAAGATATTTTATCATGTGAATTTTGTTTGAATTTAGTAGACCATATAAATGAAATTATGGTGCATAATATCAAACATGCACCATGGATTTGAAAATGAGATAAAGAAAACCTTACATTTACTCGTGATTTAAATAGAATTGGTTTTACCTCCTGTATAACAAAAATGAAAATATTAATAAATAATTTAATAACCATATTAATACCAAAAACTTTTTATAATTCTCATTTATAATCATTATCAACATGTATATTATTATTTTTACTAATTTTCCAATAACTCATGTTTATAGTTTTGAGCATTTTTACTAGTTTTATAGAAGTGATATCAGTGTTAATATTTATTTAACAAAGTTCATTATTAAAATTTCATTAAATTTTATAATAATTATTACACAATATTATTTATAATGTTTCAATTTCATTTGGTGAGTGATTAATTATTTTCCCATGAATATGTTATCAGTAATAATCACAATTCAGAAATTTTCATACCTAAAAAAATGTGTTTTCTTAAATATTGAATTAAATATTGATGTATCCATTATAGAATAAAAAATAATTATTTAAATATTTATATCATATTTTTACTTTAATTTTGTTTTAATATTAATTCATTATACATTTTTTTGAATTTTCTAATAGGTGGTCAAACGAACCCAAATCTAAACATAAAATGATTAATGGATGATTATTTGGATAATTGGTTATAATATTA
Source organism: Viscum album (assembly GCA_963277665.1). Classification (NCBI taxonomy): domain Eukaryota; kingdom Viridiplantae; phylum Streptophyta; class Magnoliopsida; order Santalales; family Viscaceae; genus Viscum; species Viscum album. The sequence continues at coordinate 1,643,445,863 of OY728165.1, forward strand.
TTATAATTGATGAATAGTGACCATATTTGGTGTTTATTAGTATGAAATATGATTATTTTCTGTATTAATAATAATAATTAGTATATGTAAAAATATTACATAATAGAAAAATTTGTTTCTAAACAGTTATTTATTTGATACGGTTAACTTAATAAAGTTTTTTTTTCATTCATACTATCGACAGGTTATTAAATTTTATTGAAATATAATTATTCATATCATAAAAATTATATTTATCTTCTAAAAAAATTCTCATAACTATCCATGTAAGGCCTTGAAGAAATGATAATAGAAATTGATCGTTCTTTGGATGTGGTAGTTTATACATATGCATGGATGATGATTTTGTATTCCATAGAATGGGGAAAAGGAGTAATATAATTTACCATTATAAAAGATAAAATAGGTCATAAATTCCATAATTATATATTAAATTAACTATTATGATCATCCTTGTACAATGGTAAAAGAAAAAAACATGTTGCATCATGGAGGCTGTAGTCCACACACAATACAATTCAGGTTTTTGTTTTCATTAATGGAAAGGGGAGATTGGTTAATTATTGTAAAATCATTATAATAATATAAAAGAATAATAATGATACTTATATTATAATTATAAAATTTTTAGATGCAATTTTAGGAGGAATAAAAACACATAATGAAATTTGAAAGAGATAAGGGCAGTTATAAATCTATACCTAACCACTTAGAATATCTCCATTGTAGTGAGTTTTATAACATTGAGGGATTGTATTTTGAGAAGAAAAAAACCACATTAATGTGTATAAAAGTGTTAAGTGATAATTTTATATATTTTGGGCTGAACATAGGGATTTTTTTGTGAGTATGATTGAGTATAGTAGTTCCCCTTTTATAAGATAAAAGGGAATGCGTTTTTTTAAATACCCATAATATTTCAAAAATGGTATGTCACTATAACAACCCAAGATTTTTTGAAATTTTTTTAATTACTTGTATCACTAATTAATACTTATTTTACACTCAACACCATGTTATTCATGCTCGACACATAATAGTGGTTTAGTTTTCATTACACACGACTGCAAGTTTTTGCAAAACCATGATATATTATAAATATATTTATTTAAACACGACCATTATAACATAGTCATTAAACATAGAAATATGAATTTTGAAAAATAATTTTTAAATATTAATTCTATTATTTTTAAATAGCGGAAACATAATGATAAAAAAGTAATTAATTTTTGGTAAATATTTTATATGTTTTCAAAATACAATTTTATTAACAATGATGTTTTTTATCTACATTTTTTTATGATTAATTAAAATAATATTTCACAATTATATAAAATTAATTTTATAAAATAATCTTCATTTTTAAAAGCATCATATAAAAATTATATTAGGAGGAAGTTTTTATTATTTTCTAAAAAGTTTAATTTTTTGATGAATTGTGAAAAATATTAATTGTTAATTGAGAACTGGCATTTCATTTAAATTATTTATAAAATTAAATTATATTTTAAATTGTTTTTAAAGTAAAAATAGTTATATTATATATATATTAATATAATTTAGGTCATTTTAATCATTTTCATATTGTATTTGGATATCGAAACATTGTAATATTTTAAAAAATTCCTCTTCGAAAAATCGCTTTCTCATCGCATCTATGGGAATAGTTTTAAATAATAATTATAAAAGTGTATTAATTTAATTGTGAAAGTGGATTAAAATTTATAAATAATAATAATTTTTTTTATCTAATAAGTTCTTCTAAATGTTTTGATAGAATTGTGAGACAGTAAAAATAAAGTACTGTCATTATGGTAAAAATATGTTTTCCAGGGGTTAAACATAAATGATAATGTAAACGATTACATAGGAACTTGTATTAACCAAATTATATATACATATTTAGAAATTATACCTTTTATTTTATATAATGTTCAATTACAGGAGCCCTATCAAATGAAAATAATTGTTGGTGGAATTCTCCCTTTTCTAAATTTATAAGTGTTCTATTCACCTCACTCCTAAAATGACGCCCCTCTCCCCTCTTCTCTACACTATAAATTCCTTTAATTTCAGAAACTAAATTCCCTAAAAACCTAAAAAATTACCTCATATAATCCTATAATACGAATTTTGGACATAAATCCAACCAAGGACATAAATCTAACCAAGGAATGGTTTTGTTCCCAACCTGTGTAGCATACCTGAAGAAGAGGTAACGTTCATCAACGAGAATTGTTATTTTATTTCAAATTCCATCCCTTTAAATTATTATTAATTACTTATTATATAATAAACATAATATATTACATATAATTATACATTTATATTTTAATTACATTATCTACATTTACACTTTCATCCAATGTGGTAGGAGATCATCGTTCGTGTAAATAGTGGACTGCCGCCTTAAGAACCAATGTCATTAATTTTTCAATTACCACCAATCATAGTTGGGTATGATGATGTGTATAAAATTTATATATGACATTTATAACATAATTATACCTATATATTTATTATATCATATGTACCTTTTTTACTTTATATTCCATAGGGTATACAAAAACATTATTCTTGTGTACGACATACTACCACATTGCAATGCGATGTGATTCATTTTCTCTAACTCTTAAATGGAAGAAAATTAAGATATATTCATTTACTATAAAAGAAATAATTATGATATAAATGAAATATTTATCATTATGAAATTGTTATATATAAATTTATTTCTTATATTTTCACCCACGGAAAAATGATAATACCATTCATGTACATGTGGACTACGACCTTCATGAAGTGATGTGTCTCTCTCTTTTCATCACCACACCACATGGATGATATATATATGAATATTTAAATTAATAATTTATTATTTTTCATAATATTTTCAATATTTTATGGTAAAATATTACATACCTTTATTCCATAATGATAATTTACAAATGGAAATGTTACACATGCGTGCATATGAACTCCCATATCCATTATCATAACGCACTTCATTTCTCAAAAAAATCAGGATTGGTCATAGAATTATAATTTTGGGGTGAATAGTAATATTATTTTGTGATTTTATTTATGTCTTTTATGGAACCATGTAAAATTTAATTGGACCAAAATTAATAAATCACAACATTAATGAAAAAAAAGTAGTTATTGCCCAAAACATGACATTAACATGGATTGTTAATAAACAGATAATAAAACACCATAATAAAATCATATATAGTATGATATATATATATATATGTATATGTATATGGCTATTTAATAGATTTATAATAATATTATATTTACTAGATAATATTTTTTAATGTGTATAAAGGAATTCGAGACTTATGGGAAGGGTTTTTTCAACTCACTTTTATTTTTGTTAGATATATGCCATAGTCACTAATTATATTTGTTGTGTGATGAATATAATAACTATGAATTTATTTTATTATTAATTTATTGAATTTTATTTCTATTTATAAATAATAATTATGTTCTCTCTTTCATGAGGTCCTGATCTAGAGACTACCAATATCGAATGGGATTTCCATCTAACTTTTTACTTTTTTGAGACACATGCCATATTCACAACGTAATTCATTTATGCAATGTATATAATTCCGGTTAATTTATTATATGATTATTATAATTATGTTTCTTTGGTATTTTCATACCCAATTTAGGATCTCTATATTGTGGGGTTTATAGTTCAAATGATTCAAAATTGGTAAGGGATTTTGTTCTCAGTGTGTATATTTGAGACATAAGTTATGTTATGTACCAATATTTATTAATAAGGTGTATATAATTATAGTTTTAAATTTTATATCATGAATTTAATTCTTTTCATCATGTTATATATTTCATTTAATGGTATTATTTCATGGGAATGGTGATTCAATTTTACCAAAGTGGTAAGAGTTTTGTGTTACAAAATCATCATTTATCGAGAATATTTATGATTGTACATTCAATGATGACATATTATCATCTAAATATAAATAACATAAATATTTTTAATCTTATGTGATTATTCATGACAATTTAAAGTAATATTTACACTTTTATACTCTTTAGAACATACAATAATCAATAAAATGTTTTTTAGAATATATGACTTTTTTTTAATATTCAGCCAAAAATTTATTTTCTACCAAAACCATATCTTCTAAAAAGTTTTTCAATATTTTTTATTACACTCCTATTATTTTTAATAAGAAATTTTAACCATGTTTTAAATTTTACAATTTTTTTTGAATTAATTTTCATTTGATTTTCCAAAATATTGTGGCTTTTATTTTACCAAAAATCTAAATGAAATATTTATTTTAAAATGTACGATATGAATGGAATTTCCCAACATCATGAACACTATATTATTTGAATAATATATTATAGTTTTTCAAGGATTTTTGAAATGAAAATAATTTAGAATTCTTTTTGTTTTAATATGTTTTTTACAAATGGGAATAGATAATTTCCTTAAAAAGGTTTTAAATGGTTTTTAAAGCCTTCTGGTATGTTGAAAAGGTTATATCCAATGGAAATTTTTTTAAAAACGTTTTATGTTTCATAAAAGTTTTTTCAATTGTAGAAAGTCTATTTTCATCAATAAATGTCCAGCTAATCTTTCAAAATCATTTTCTATATAAGGTTAAATCTTTATTCATTACTTATCATTCACTAGGGATATAGTCAAAGGATACCATTCTTCTTATTTCTCTGAATGGTTTATGTTTATAATTAGAATATTTTTATGAGAATCATTTCAATCCCATGGTTTAAAACATGATATAATTATCATGAGAGTTGATTATTTTTACAAGGGTCAAGATTCGATGAAATAAATAAATGATTATGAAACCTATTTCTTTTCCACATTTTATATTTTGATGAAAGTTATATGAAACCAATTTCATTTCAAGGGTTATGATATGATGATTTTTATGATATTTTGGAACATATATGTGTTACATTCATATGTGATTGTGGTTACCTTATAATAAATATTTCTAGGAAATATATCCCCCTGTAATCAATTTGGTAAAGATTTCATTCTAATGAGATAGACAATAGTGTAATGGAGAGTGAAACCAGTTTGGTAGGGGACTTTGTCAGTTCTGATTATCTTAGGAGTGAATCTTTAATACTATGATGGAATATAGAGTGTACCCATTCCACTATGAGTAAAGGGATTCCACTAGGAATGGTGGGGTGTCCCACCCAGGACTTGTAGCCACACATCTAGTTCCCTAATAAGTTTAGGAAATGGGAATTGACTACTATGAAAATGATTTTTTATGCTTATGTATATTCCACAAGTTTATCTATTTTTCCAATGTTATGACCCCATGGATAATTTTCTTTGATTTCTATATGTTTCATGCCTTGATAAATAAAAATAATTACTCCATTAGAAATCAAATGATCTTTGATATGTAGGGTTTTGTTTTTCAAATGTTATGGTGATGTTCTAATATCCTTAGGTTCATGTTATGCTTAAGTATCTCCCCTATTTTACCCTACTAAGAATATAATCTCACCCTTTCATATGTTTCCGTTCCCAAGGTTATGAATAATATTTTGAATTAGGGTAAGCCTATAAATACTACCTATTGGTATGATCTCTATGGGATATATTAAATTAAATTTAAGAATTAAGAAGATTGTATACATAATTTAAAAAGGCACTAAACTACTATGGTAAATAGGTGTGTTTTTGTTGAATATAATGAATATTAATCTAAAAAGATGAAATATTTATGTATGAGAATACTAGGAGACTATAGTTTTAATAATATGATAAGTTTAGTCAACCTTTAGAAACTAGGATGAGAAATTTTTAATGAGGTACCTAAAAAAATTTTTAAGGAAATTTCAAGGAATATCTCTAAAGATAGGTCTAAAGATGTGCCAAATATTTGTAAAATGTCCTAGAATTTTGGTGAAGGATAGAAAGAGTTGTTTAGAATATATTGCATCCCTTTCTGGATATTAAAAGTGGAGATGTATCTGGCAGAGAGGTACCTTGGGGTAATAACTCCAAAAGGGAACATTGAGCTAGAATTGATCATCTCCAGGTATATAAAAAAGGTCCTTTTTATAGACTTGGTTTGACACTCCTAGGGGAAATGATTTGTAAATTCGAAAACTCATTACCAACCATCATGAATATTATAAATAGATGATTATCCTTGATGACCAAAGGTAAACCTATGATTTTATAGACTAAAAAACAAGGTTTCATGATTTAGACATCCTACGAGAGATTTGTTATGATCATGTGGTCATCCAATTATGATTATAGTTACTCACAATATTTTTTTTGTTTTAGTCGACGACTAAAACCATAAAGAATCATTTTAACACTTACTCTGATAGAAAATTCAGTTACTATTAGAAACCAAATCAGATTATATCCAGAGATATAAATATTTTCATTATTCCTAATCATTGATTACAATATATGATTAACAATTTAAACATTATTGAGATTCCTAAACCATCAAATAATAGGAAGGTGAAAGTTTATGAATGTTCATTTAGTAATAAATGTATAAAAAGATGATTCAGCTTCATACATGTTATGAATGTGGGAAAATTAACTTAGAGTTGTATCTAAAATAGAGGGTTATATGTTATCTATGTCAAAAATAAGGTCATAGAGTGAAAAATTTTCAAGGATTTAAAGGTATTATATGTGCGTAGCATGGTCATTATTGAACTCAATGCCTTAACCCAAGAATTGACTTCTAGACCATGGATGGACCTATTCCATTTCAATAATTGATGTTGGTGGATTGAATTGTTTTTTTAATTAAGATTCTAGGATTATGTTGTAGAAAAATTTTTCTAATGGTATTTGGGTTGAAAAAGTCATGGAATATATAAGGAATATGTTATTTTTGGAAGAATATATGCCTCCTTGTATGATTAAATTAAGTGTTATGTATTTTATTATGGGTTTATAAGTTTTAGGTTTATCCAATGTTCAATTACATTGACACCACTCATGATATTTTACATGATGTTATTTTATCAAGATTAAGGATATCTTAGGAGACCATTAGGAAAATACAAACCATTAGGTAAAGGTGTAATTAATTTTATAGAAAAATGATTAAAGTTATTGATAACCATTATTGTTTAAACATATTTTATGTTAAGGTTATTATTGTTTATTACAATTTCATAACATTTATATCTTTATAGTTTTTGAAATATGATAACCCGCAAGTCTGGTGATAACATTTTGTATCTAGTAAGTCTGTAGGGCTTGAACCCATAATAGAAGGACAACAAGGGTATAAAACATACCCCTGGCCAATATGAAAAATTTATTCTGGTGGGAAAAAATAATAAGATATTTTTATAAGTATGTATCTCAATACTTAGTCATAAATTTAAGGATAATAGGAAATAATCTAAAAGGATGATATGACCCTTATCCATACTAGAAAGGAAATGGGTAGAAATAACAATATTTTTTGTTGGGATCCCAAAAAAGTCAAAAGTGAATAACGATATATGGTTTATTGTTGATCACCTTACTAAGTCATCACATTTCTTCTCTATCTGATAAGAATTTTCTATGGATCATATTTCCTGGATATTCATTTAGAGAGTGTTAAGTTTTAATTGACTACCAAATTTAATTATGTATGATCAGGATCAATAGTTTTCCTCAATGTTTTAGTGAATTTTTAAGAAAACTTTTGATGTATATTTTAGTTTCAACACTTTGAGAACATATTAAACACTAGAAAATAGGACAATATATTCTTCCAAGGATTTAAAATGTGGTTTGTATCAAACCATACTCTTGTTCAGTTTCTTTGAAATAACAACTTCAACTCGAGAATTCATTTGGATCCTTATGAAACCCTTTATGTAAAGAAGAGTAGAACTCTAATATATTGTAATGAAGTAATAGAAGGAAAGTTATTTGTACCTAAGAATGATAAATAGATTATAGATAAATTTAGAATCATTCAAAAAAATTTATGAACTATAAAAAGTTGATTGAAAATTTATTTTGATAATCTTTGACCCAATCTATATTTTTAATTAATAATGATTTCATTCTATGACATTCTCCCCAGAATAAGATTATGATATTTTGTAAAAATGGGAAACTAAGCCCTAGGTATATCGTTGTCATTGAAATTATTAATTATATCTGGATAGTAGATTATTTAGTGGAACTTACTCTAATACTCTCTCATGTCCAAGATTTGTTCCATGTATCTCAATAGATTATGTTTATACATAAATCTTCATGTGTACTAAACTCAAAGGTCATATATCTCGAGTATGATCTTTCATATGAGTAACAACTAATCGAGATTATAAGTAGTTTAGAGAATGTTCTATGAAACAAGACCACTAAATTATTCAATTTTATAGATAACCCACTAGTTTGAGGATTCTAAGAGGTAACATGAGAATATTATGAGTCATATGTATCCTCAATTGTTTATATCAAAGTGATAAATTTCATGGGTGAACTTTATTTTAAGGGGGGGTATAATGTAACACCGAAGTATTTTATAAAATATTTTTTTCAAATAAATTAAATCATTTTTATATTTCTTATTACACAAAACATTATGTATAACTTGAATTAGAAACAATGCCAATATAAACATGAGTTGCACGCAACATTGGGTTAGATTATGTTACACACTATAAAGAGTTAAAAAAGATATATTATTAATATAATTATTTAAACAAGACCTCTATAACATATCTATTAAAAATTGGAATATGAATTTTATTAAATAATTTTTTAATATTAATTATAATAATTATATATAAATGAAACATATTGATAAATGAGTATATAATTTTCTTTAATGTGTTAATATGTTTTGAAAATATAATTTTCTCAAAAAATGATTATTTCTATTTATTTTTTTGATCATTAATAAAATTAATTTTTCACACTTTTATAAAGTTAATTTTATAAAATATAAATTATTTTTTCCGTCATCATTTCATAATAATATTATTTTTAGTTGTTTATAATTTTATGAAAAGTTAAATTTTTTTATAAATAGTAAACAATAATGAATTTTATTTGAGAATTTCCTTAAAATATCTATAAAGAGAAATTATTTTTGAAATTTTCATAATTTATCATTTGATAAATTATATATATTAATCCAATTTAGGCCATTTGAATCATTTTTATATATAATTGTATATAAAAACATTTTAATCTTTTAAAAAATTTCTCTCCAAAAACATATTTTATCATCGCCTCTGTATGGTTAATTTTAAATAAGACTTTTACACTTATATGTAAATAATTGACCAAAATAAAATCCATATATTTAATAATAATAATTTATATTATATAATAAGGTCAGCATAATTTTTGACCAAAATTAGTAGTGATAAGATTAAAAATTAATTAATGTGTTTAAGGTTAAAAACATTTTACTGGTTGTTAAACTTAAAAGATAAGGGGTAAAATGACCTTGAAACTCTTTCAAAACCCATTTAATGGATATATATATATATATCCAATATCTTATATTATTGATAAGGGACCATAATTTCAGTGTAATTTTCCTTTTAAAAACTTTTCATGTGTCCCATTCACCTCACTTATAAAAGGCCACCCACTTTCCCCTATTCTTCACACGTTAAAACCATTTTTTTTTTGAAACAGAATTACCCCAATAACTTCCCAACATACCTAATATCATCCTAGAATAATTATTTTGGAAGAAAATACATCATTGGATGTATTATGGTGTATACCTATATAGGATACTCATAGAAGAGGTGACGTTGATCAATGAGCATTTTTATATTTTTTATTCATCTAACCTCTTAAAATATTATTAAACAATGACGATATAATGAAATAAGTATATTAAATATACTTATATGTAATATGTTAATTTAGTGACCTACAATCATCTTTATTTTCATCAAATTGTTTATGAAATCATCATCCATGTGTACATTGAAATACCACCTCATGGACCGATGTCATTCAATTTTCAATTACCACCTATCATAGTTGGGTATGATGATGAATCTAATATATAATATATAATATATTTATAAAATAATTATAAATATTTATTTATTATATTTTTTATTCATTTTTTTACTTTTTACTCCATTGGGGATACGATAATGGTATTCCTATGTATAATGGACTACCACCTTGGAAAGCGGTGTGGTACATTTTCACTAACTATATACATGGATGATAATAAGTATAAATTAATATTATATACATGAAATAATTATGATAATAATTAAATATTTATCATTATTAGAATAAAATATATCATTTACTTTCTTACTTTTTCACTCGCTGAAAAATGATAATGCCATTCGTGTACGTGTGGATTACTGCCCTCACAAAGCGATGTGACTCTCTCTTTTGAGCACCACACCACATGGATGATATGTATAATTATATTTAAATTAATAATATTTTATTTATTATATTATGGTAATTATTTAAAATTAAATGATTACACACCTTATTTCCATAATGATCATTGAAAAAAGGAAACATTACTCATGTGTACATAAGGCCCACTATCTTCCTGATCGTAACATACTTCATTTCCCAGTTGCATTACATGATTGGTATAAAAAAATATAATTTTAGAATAAATATATTAATAATTTTTTTTTATTTTTTATAAATTATGGAAAAATAATCAAATTAATATGACCAAAAGTAACAAATCAAAACAAAGATGAAAAATAATATAGTTATTTCCCAAAACAAGACTATAACAAGGAATTGTTAATAAATGGGAATTAAACAGTCATAAAAAAATATGTGGTATTATATATATAACTCTTTTTTAATATATTTATAATAAACTTTTATTTATTATATAGCAATCTCGAACAAGTATTAATGATTGTGAGACTTACGGTTGGGGTTTCTCATCTCAATTTTGTTTCTGTGAGATATATGCCATATTTACCGCTTATTTTTGTTTTTTGGTTTATATAAATTATATTAATTTATTTTATTATTAATTTAATTAAAATATTTATATTTATAAGGTCATATGAGGTTATCTCTTTCATTTGGTCTTGATACTGTTATTACCAATGTCGTAAGGGGTTTCTGTATAACTTTTTTCTTCTATGAGACACATTCTATATTCGCCACCTATTTATATTATGTGGTGTATATAATTCACAAGAATTTATTATATTATTATTATAAATAAATTTTAATTTTATTTAAATACCCATTTGATTATCTCTCTTGGACAGGTTTTACAGTTCAAATGTTATCAAATCGATAAGGCGTTTTGACTCAGCTTTCTTTATTTGATACATATGTTATGTTCTCCACCAATATTATTTTATGAAGTGTAAATAATTACTAATTGACATGTAATATCATGAATATAATTATTTTAATGATACTATATGTTTTATTTATTTTTATTCTTTCATGGGAATTATGAATCAATGTTACTAATGTGGTAAGAGTTTTCTGTTACAATCTCATCATTTATCGATATTGTCTATGATTATATTTACATGTTGAAATATTAAGATATAAATCTAAACAAAATCATCAAATTTATTTTAATTTGACTATTCATTATATTTACGTGTAGTAGTTCCATTTTTACACTCTTTTATACATAAACTAATGTATTTTTTTAATACAATATGACTTTATTTCTCTGCTAAATCGGAAATATGTACTCTACCATAACCACATTTTATAAAAATATTTTATTAATATCCTATGAGTTTTAAAAATTAATTTTAACCATGTTTTACATTTAATGAAAATTAAAATGTAATCATGATGTTACATTCCAAACAATTCACATTTGGTTATTACCGAAAATGTGAACGAAATATTTTTTTTAATGAGTAGAGAATGAATAGAATTTCCAACATTCATGAAAATTATTGTCTTTAAATCTTCAATTATAATTTTTAAGGATATTAACAAATGTATTGAATTTCAAACATTTTTATCTTTTAAAAAGTCTTTTTTCAAATTAGAAATGTTATTTTTCTCATGAAATGGTATAAATTAATTTTTAACTCTTACTGTATAATATTAAAGGTTTATTATAAATGAAAAGGATCGTGAAAAAGTATTTAGTTTTAAAAAATTATTTTTCAAACTGGAATGAATATTTACATTAATAAATGTCCCAAGTAATCATTAAAAATTATTTTCAATCTATGATAACATCAGTTGATGTTACTTAGTTTTTATTAGGGATATTATCTAAAGATACCATTCTTATCCTTTCTCGTAATTGTTTATGTTTATAATGATGAGATGATTATGAAACTCATTTCTCATCCACATGATTTACTGTGATTAAATGATTATGAAAACCAATTCTATTTTCCATGGGTTATACTTTAATGAAATGATTAAATGATTATGAAACCTTTTTCTATTCTACATGTTATGTTATAATGAAAGGTTTATATATCCCATTTCATTTCATGGGATTGGATATGATCAATGTTTTATAATATTTAGAAACACATGTGTATGGTTTTCATTATTATATGGTGGTTACATTATTTAAAATGATGTTTGGTACTTATATATCCCTTAAATTCCTTTGGTAAAGATTCATATCTCATGATATAGACAGGACTCGAATGGGTAGTGAACCAATTTTTGTAAAGGACATTGTATTCTATGATGGTTCTGGGAGTGAACTATGACTAATATGATGGTTTGGGGAGTGATCCCATTCCACTACGAGGAATGGCCTATCATTAGGTATGGTGGTGCATCATTCCCAAGATGTGTAGCCAGCCTTGGTGTGCCCTGATATGTTTTTCAAATGAGCCTTTCCTAATAAAGAAATGATTTTCTATGCTTAAGTTTATTCCATAAATCTGTGTCTTATATGAATTTTATTCCATCATGCCTCATGTACTTTTTTTAAATATTATTCATATCTTATCAAATACTAATATTTATATTATGAATCAAGATTATGATCTTTGACATGAATGGTAGGATTTTCAAATGTTATGATCACGTTATCATACCTTTATGTTCATGTTATGCTTATTTATCTCCCATGATTACTCTTACTGAGAATCTGAGCTCACCCTTTCTTATTCTTCCATACCATAGGTTATTAAGAAATGTATTACATATGGTATGCCTATAAAGAGTACATAATGTTAATATCATTATGGTACACATTGAATATCTTTAGTGAATTAATAATATTGTGTTCCATGTATCCTAAGGCACTAATATATTATGATCCTTAGGGACATGTTTGTTCAATTTTTTGAATATTCAACTATAAAGGTATATTATATGTTTATGAGAAGCATAGTATGTTATATTCAAAATCAAGGTTAGTGGATCCATGTTTGGATATATAATGGGGAAAATAAAATATAAGGTGTAAAAATATCTCAACCACTCAATTAAAACATATTTTTAACATGGTCAGCCCATTACCTCTATAGTTACTTATTTATACCATTTTAGTTTTCACCATGGTAAATAGTTTTCACCTTGTTAATTTATCATTTATTCCCAAAAAAATGGACTTTATAATAAAATTTATACCTGATGATTCCTAATTTCAAATTCATTTTTTGTTTAATTTTTAAACGTGATAAAAAAAATAAATATAATAAATGTATAATGTATTTAAAAAATTCTATAGAATAATATTACTTGAATATCAACGAATAAAATATAGGTTTTTAAAATATAAAAAATATTTTAAAATGTGTAATTTCAATTTGAAAATACATGTTTTTCAATAAAAACGTATCATAAATTTCTAAGTCATACTTGTATACTAGTAGTGTCATAAAATTCCCAGTAACGATATATTGAGTTATTCACCAAAAAAATAATTTTTTCAAAAAAGATAATACTTTCTTGATATGATAATTTTGACTTTATAAATCCAAAAATGAATATAGTTTTATCAAATTCAGATTAAAAAATTTATTAATTTAATTTTTTAACTGAAAACATAGAATATTAAGAAAAAAATGATTTTATTGAAAATGTACTTTTAAACATAAGTGTTCATAATATTTTTTCACATAAATTATAATTTTAAATAATTATAATATATTAGTTCATATAATAAAATTTAATATTTTTCAATATAGTTATTTTGATAAAATATACAAAACTTAACAAAATGATTGTTTAAAAAATTTGCTTTTATATTAAACACTATTTAACAAATACCTTTTAATTTAATATTTTTATTGTAAAATTTAATTTTACTAATATAAGGCCCCAACACCAGAAGCTCATAGTTGGTGAATTAATTCATTACATTGGAATGATTACACGGAAGTCATATCCTAATGGACCAAATAGTTTAGTTTTTTTTTAAAAAAAAATATATAAAAAGGTTTTACATTACAACATGTAATAAAAAAACATATAAATTTTATTGGGAAAATCCACAACTCAATGTTTATACCGACAATTCATTCATAATACACCTATTTGCATCTTTGGAAAAAAAATAATACAAAAGAAAAGGGGGTGAGCTTAGACAAGCAGTAAGGGAAAATAATATAGCATAAGATATCATCAACATAAACATTAGGCATGGGGAATAACTAGAAATACATTCCATTAAAAAATACTTGTATATAATATGGAATTAATAAGAGATAAATAAATAATTCCATAATAAGACATAATCAGGGGTATTATACTAGTTGATTAACTTTGTTAACTTTAAATTTCTATATTTATAATTAGGAAATATATAATGTGGTACATCATAACCATACCGTGATGTCCTCATGCTAAGACCATAAATAATCATAATGACCAGGCATCATGCCAAGACCATAGTTTTTCTCATGGGACCTACTAATGCACTGAGGGGATATAGTGGGCCCCACAAGACACTTACTAATTACAATGTATTTCTCATATTAAAGTGGATCAAAATAACCAACACACCTAGTCATGTTGAAAATAACATATTAAATTTAAAGAACATCCCCTAATCATTAAACATAAACACTAAACATTCTGAGTAATATGGTGAATGGTTTCAAGATAGCACATCCAAATACAAACAAATCATAAACCATTAAATATAACATGGTGGATGATATCATAGGATATAATCCTAAATGATTTAGAAGATTCAATAAAGCATGTTGATAGAGATGAAGATTATTTTAAATGAGACCATCGAAAAATCCTTATATAAATAATCCTTTAACAAGCCAAATTGTCCCATACCTCCATGAAAAATTCAAATCATAATCCCTTTGAATATCATGAGTATATGAAGACTCTTGATATGATACACCAAATGGAAGTACAGGCTCCAAAATAATTGATTAATTATTCAACAAGTCATATATCTTATAAATGTTAATGTGAGATGCGATAAATCCTTTTTTACTTTGGAAATAAGGGTTCTTTTGGAAAATCATTTTAATTTTCCATGAAATCAGATTGTAAACATTTATATCCCCGAAAATAAATGGTACTACCTTTTAAATTATATTTTAGTCTTAAATAATGTCTTATTGAGGTGAAATAATTTAAAAGAGTTTTTAATTAACCTTTAGAAATAATATATTTTATTGTAGTTTAAGGAAAACATTTAAGGATTTTAGTGCGAAAAAGAATGTTTACTTTTATAAAAACATAAATGAACCAAAATAGGTTTTTCATTTTAAAATGTGTGATTTTATAAAGATAAATATGGCTTAAAATAGATTATAGAGTGAACGTAAAAATCGGTAAGAAATCGGGATGTTCCATGAATTGAACTTGCATTTCCGAACACTTTTTTGAATGATTCATTTAAAATATATAAATAGAAATAAAATAAAGAATGATTAATATTTTTACAAATATATATAAAATTAAAACATAATTTATGAGGATTAAAGAGGAATAAATGATAATTTCATTGAGGTGAGTAGTGAATAAGAGTAACCTGAATTTAAATGATGGTTCGGGTAAGAAATACATAAAACTTTTTATTTAATAAAATTGTATGCCCCAAAATTAATAACCACAAAATGATACATTTAATATCATAAAAATAAATATATTTTAATGATATGAATCATAAATGGCCATTATTTACACACCATATACATGCAGTACAATTGAATACTAAATATCTCACAAAAATGGAAGTGAGATGAAGAAACCTTTAACTTAAGTTGGAAGATATTCTCCAAATGATCTTAATGACCTGAATAATAAAACATAGGTCCATTAATTAATAATTACAGAACCTCAACTTCATTTAATTGATTTATTATAAACTTATTAATTTCATTCATGGATTTTTGGATTGGTTAAGATCTTTAATTTCATTGTTCGGGTCCGTTTGTTTCATGATCGATATACTTATATATATCAATAGAGAATCATGTAAAATGAGGATGGTTGTCCAGAATTGAATTTATATGTTATTAGTGAAAATAAATATGTTCTAAAGGTTGTAAATTTATTTTGGATACTTTTAGTGAAGATTAATAATTATATAAATTGTTTAATGATAACCATTTGGGTTAATTGGCGGTTTTTAAACACAATGAACTCGCTTTTCTTTATAAATCAAAACCTAGTGTAAAAATGATTATTGAACTATATATGAGACATAATACATATATTATAGAAAATTTTAACCATAAAAATGGTTTCATAACTAGAATTTAGTATGGTAATTGAAATTGAAAACCCATCATCCTTGAATGTGGAATATTAGCACATCTCAGATTGTGTTTTTTACTTCTAGCATAAAAGAAGGGTAAAGGAGAGATGATAAGAAACTATTCCATAATTGTAAAAAAAATTAAAATACATGTAAAGTACTGGATTTTTCATAAAAGTATGGTGAGGATAGGTGATTATAGAAAATAAAACCATAAAAATTGAAAATAATGTAAAAGAATTGAAAAGATGAATTTACCACTTTAATTAATCTTCCTTGAGAGCCACTTTAGGGGAGAGGATTTGGTATTTTTATGAGAACAAGGGATAATGGAAGTGGGTTATGATCTTGGGAAAAAATTTCTAGAATTTAGACAAGCCACAAGGCCTGATATGAGTGAAGAGAAGAGGTAAGGAGGGGTGGTAATTATAGTGGAGAAGAGGAGTGGTTTCTCATTATTTGAACCATTGGATTAATATTTATTCTCAAGACTATGAATATATTTAATTTATGTGACCAAAAATAGTAATATATGCTTTTGAGTTAGAATTATGTGTCCCTACATCACTCTTAAATCACCTATAAATAAATAAACCATATATTTAGCATTTATTGTAAATTATCATATTTTACTATTCATAAAAAATTTATGTATTTTAGAAAAATCACAAAAATTCACTCTAATAATTTTTTGACATGTAGAATCCAAAAAAGGATTATATTTTATCAGATTAAATTTGAAAATATGTGAAATTTAATTTTTAAATAAAAACAATATTTACATGAAATATATAGATTTTATATGTATACTTGATTTTATAATACTTTCCAAAATTAACTATGGTACCAATAAATTTACCAAAAATAATAGAAAAATAAAATATTTATTTATGAACCCATTATTGATAATGAATTAATTTACTAATTTAAAATTATAATTAAATATTTATCACTCACAATAATACAAATAATTAATTAATAATTTATAAAATATTCTACTTCATTTATAAGGTTCCCCAATTTTATTTACACTTCCATGGGTGAGGTTACTATTTTTAAGTGTCAAATTACTATTCATAAGGGTAACATTATAATTCATAAGGATATAATAGTTTTCATAAGGGTAGGTTACTATTTATAAGGGTAGGTTACTATTCAACAAAATATCAAGTTTGTTCTATCATACTCCATAAATTACACTTAACGCAACTTTGAATGTCAGATTATCGAAATTTAAATCATTAAAGTGGAAAAATTATGTTTATTGGCTTAGATATAACAATTTTTTTGTATAGAATCATTGTTTCAAGAATTCAATAGTAATTTTTTTTAAACCCTTAGGGGGTTACATTCTCTACTCCTTAGAAAAAATTCTCCTATGAAATATTGATATTGAATTTATAAATAGAAGGGTTGATACTTCAGGATTCCCATTTGGGAAACCCACATCCTAAATATGGTTAAAATATCCTCTTCATTAGAGGGACATTGAAATGCCTCAGTTACTAGAAAACTATGCATTTTAACTGGATAACGTGGTCATGGAAGAATAATCACAACATTATGTTTTAATGGAAAGTGATAGAGAACATACTCAGATGAAAGATCATTACCACAAAATAATAAACTATAGTTATTGAAAATAAGTTAATATGAATTTTTTAAGACTCTCTTCCTAGAGTTGGGGAATTATTCTACTCTATAAGTGTATAAATATATTTTACTATTTCAGAATCATAATATTATCCTTTATTTGTGCCTTGAACTTTCTATACTTAATCTCTTAGCACAGGCTGCATCATCTGGAGACGTTAAACTCTAAATCCTCATATAATGATCAACATTAAACATTTAATAAATGGTCTATCTTTCCAAATTATCATGATCCAAGACATTAAAATAATTCCCATATCCATTCATGCTAGATCCATGTATAAGAGGTCTTTATCATTATCATTTTGTTTATAACTTCATTCATCATCTTGCTCATTACATCTGCTACCTTATTTTTATTTAAAAAACATCATGCAACACTAAATTTTCACATTAAAAACATGTTAATATCTTCATAATGTATCCTCTCAAAATATTTTAATAACTCAAATTCCCATAAAACCATATTATAAACATGAACTCATCCTTAAACATGATTTTGGATATATTCCTTATAACCATAAATGTTCTAAACTCCATCAATAATGGCATAGACCACATGTAGACAAGACTATAATTAGTTTTGAGGTAGTAAGTACATATATAATTAAATCATTTCTTCATCATTATTTTATTCATTAGGAATATATTTAGGGTTTTCTTTACCTCATTCATATACTTTCCCAATATATTAACTTTCTACCTAGTCACTTATCCTTGGTAAAATTCTAGTAACATCATTTGGGGAATATTCCATTGATGCTTTGGAAATTGATTCTCATAGTTTTACATTTCGTTGTAGATTAAGAAATGTACATTAAAACCCATTTTCTTTAACTTAAAATCTTGAAAAAAATTTCCCTATTCACCACACTTATAATAGACTCATTTTCTTTTTAAGAAGGCTTCAGTGTGTTTCCTTCCACAAGTACCACATGTTAGAAAACTAAAAATTTTATTCATCAACTTATAAATTATTTCCCCTTCTACCCTCGTATTCTCTTTCTTCTATTAAAATCAATAGTAATCAAACAATTCATTATATAACTTTTTAACACATGATATTATCTACTCATATGATAAGGATACATTGGAGACTATCTTACTTCAAAATAATAGCTTAAGACCATAAGATATATTATCCTTATTACTCTTTGCATCATATAAATTTGTTAAGTTCTCATTCCTTCTACTATGATCGATTTCTAATCTATTTCATACACTGAATTATATCATAAAATTATGAACTCTATATAACCCTAAACAGAACATAAATTTATGAATCAAAAATATTAGAACCATATACTTTGGATACCTTAGTGGCATAAATCCTTCGTAATAGCTAGTAAAAAAATGTAAATTATCCTAAGCATATCTATGTGGAGTGTCAAACAAGGAGTGTAGTAAGGCCCATTTTCTTGTACTAGGTTACCTTAGGTCAAGCCGAAAACACCATGTCAGAGTTGTTACTCCTAGGTACATTTGTTTCTAGAACCATGTCCACTTGTAGTGTCCATACATGGTTTTATTTACAATTAAGTTCCAAATAATCTATTCCTTACCAAAATTATAGTATGTTCTTGTATGTGTATTTTCAAGTCAATCTTAGGGTTTTTTCCCCTAATCTATATTTTCTAAATCTATTTTCAACATTTTCTACTAAACTACATTTCATACCTACTATAACGCCCCAACCCCAGAAGCCCGGAGTTGGTGAATAATTTCCTAACATTGGAATATTATAAGGAAGTAATATCCTGAAGGGCCAAATAGTAAAGTTGTTTTGGAAAAATATATACATAAAATATCAAAATTACAACTTCATATGAAAAAAAAACATATAAGTTTTATCATTAGAATCCACAAATCTATGTTTATCGCTAAAATTAAATCATAATACACCTCTTTGCAGCCTGAGGAAAATAAAACATAAAAAAGGTGGCGAGTTTAGATGCTCGGTATGGGTAAACAATACTGCGAATGATAACGTAAACATATACATTAGTCATGGTGAATAACTAAAAAACATTCCATTAAAAATAAACTCATAAATACTATGGCCAGAATAAGAGTTGTATATATAATGCCACAAAAAAATAATCATTGGTATTCTACTAGTTTATTTAATACTTGAACTTTCAATTACTTGATTCATAATGAGGTAATTCCTAATGTGGGGTATCAAAAAAATACAATCAAAGCCTCATTCTAAGACCATAAAAAATATTTATGTCAAGGCCTCGTGCCAGGACAATAGTTTGTCTCATGAGACCTACTGATGCCCGAAGGGGCTATAGTTGACCCCACCCGACACTTACTAAGTCCAATACTTCCCTCGTATGAATGGGGATCAACGTAACCTACATACACATTCATATTGAAAATAAAAAATGAAATTAAATAACATTCCCCAATCATTAAACATAAACACTAACCATTAAGTAATATGGTGAATGGTTTTAAGATAGCACATCCACTGTCAAAAAAATCATAAACCACTAACTAGAAAATTTTGTATAATATCATAAGAGATAATCCTTAATTATGTACAATATTCAAAAATGGATTTTAAAATAGATAAATATGCTTTTAAATGAAACCATTGAAAAATTCTTGAGGAAATACTCTTTAAACATGCCAAAGTGTCTCATACCACCTTGAAACATTCAAATCATAATATTTTAGAATAACATAAGAATAAAGAGACTCTTTATATGATATTCCAAAGGGTAGTACATACACAATAATCAAGGAATAAGTGGTGAATAAGGAAAATATCTCATAAAATTTAATGTGGAATGAGAAAATTTCATTCTACTTTGGAAAGAAGAGTTCTTTTGGAAAGTCATTTATATTTTCAATGAAATTATATTGTAAATGCGTATATCAAAGAAAATAAAAGGTAAGGTAATTGAAATTATATTTTATGATTATACAAATTCTTATTGAGGTGAAATCATTTAAATGAGTTGTTAGAAAATCCTTTGAAATAAAACATTTTTGTGCTATTTAAGGAAAATATTAAAGGATTTTAAATCAGAAATGAATGTTTTCTTTCATAAAACCAATAATAATCCAAAATAGTTTATTAATTTTCTGATGTGTTATTTTATAATGATTAATATGTCTTAAAATATATTATATATTGAACTTCAAAATACGTAGGAATTCAATAAGTTCCTTAAATCAAGCTTGCCTTTCAGAATTATTTTTGAAAGACTATTTTAAAAAAATTAACTCCCCATAAAATAAATAATTATTATGATTGGTAAATATATATATATATATAACAATAAAAAATAATTTAAAACTAGTAAATAAAAAATAAATTAATTTAGGTGAGTAGAGAATAATAGAAATCCAAATAATAATGGAGGTTTAGTTAGGAAATAATTAAAAATTTGTAATCAATTGAATGATATGCCCCACAATTAATAATCATAAAATATTATATTGAATATAAACAAAAATATTCATGATATTAAACATCAATTTGTAGTATACATACACCATATACATGTAGTAGTAGGGAATACAGAGTATCTCACAAAAATGGAAGTGAGATGAAGAAACTATTATATAAAGATTATAGGTGTTTTCCACATGAAATTAATGGCCTGGATAAAAAAATTAGGTTCATTAATTATTAATTACAAAACCTAAAATCATTTATTTTATTTATTTTAACCATATTATGTTCACTTGTAGAATTTTTGATGGGTTAAGAGGTATAATTTCATTATTCGGGTCCATTTGTTTCATGATCATTATACTTATATACATGAACAGAGAATCATGTAAAATGAGGATAGTTGTTCTAATGTTCCCAATCTTGATGCCACTCAACTGGTGCCCCGTACCCGATTGGCCACATGGCCTCAAGCGCATTTTCCAAAATTCTAGAGGCAGCCGACTCGCAGTGAGGTTCTTGGAGTTATATTGGTGAAATCATTCCTTCATTGGCAGAGTATAACACAGAAGAATCAATAATAAAAAAATAGTAGAAACAATAAATAGCATAAAACTGACATAAACAGTGGGAGACTGATAATATAAATAACCAAGAATCATTCAATACAAAATATGATGCAACATATCACGTGTTCTAGGATGGAAGTCAAAGCAAGATACATTGTAGTCAGATACAAGATACAATACGATGGAATAGATATACAAAAGAAAATGTTGAAGAATGTCAAGGATTTGCTTAGTCCCATTTTATCCTGGTCTTAAGAGCAATCAATTACCTATAAAAGGTCACTTCCCCTTATCAACACCTACAATCATATAATATGTTTGGGCCTAAAAGCATGCCGCAAACTGGGTGTGATTCTAAATCCTAGTAGGAAACCACCCATGATCTATGTCAGTCTTTCAGTGAATATATATATAATAGGCAGTGTACAATAGTGAAAACAATAAACCATAAAGTACTCAAAAATAAGAACTTAATATGTCTTAGAAGACAATGTATCCATGTACAAGTGAAGGCCGAATACAAGATTGTGATTTGACTCGGAAGATGTGAAATTTGTCATTCCATTTCATTATTCAATTCCACTAGACTATATTAAAGTCTTGAGGTCTGGACTAGTCCTAATGACCCCCTGTATAAAAGTAACTATCAAGTCTTATCATAATAATAATTTAAACATTTTCAAATAGATCCTAGCTTGGGTTTCCCTCAAAGGTTGATAGGTTCACTGGGAATTTTAAGTAAGCCTCAATGAGCCTGACCACCCTATTTTTGGCACACTCTTGGACATTATATAATTAACCACTTCAGTCCATCCACTATATTATAACCTAGATAGTGGTTCACCCAAGGTATATAAGGTGCAATTAGTCACATGAGCTCGACCATGTCTTTTAATAGAGACTATGGATCTCCCATTCTAATTACCACCTCTTAATCATTCCATACACACATCCAAATGTAAATTAAACTATTACATGGTAATAACATATTAACTCACATGGGAACATAACATATAACAAGAAACATGTGTGAATTAAACTATCACTTGTTTTAACATCAATAAATCACATTGGGACAATTCATATACAAAGAAACACATGATGATTAAACTATAAGATGGATTTTATCATAATGCACTCACATGTGAAAAAACTACACAATAATCCTATTAAGTAATTTAATCCATTATAAGGCCTTATCATAACCTAAATCATGTTTTCATGTTCACAGTCGAAGAAAAAGATTCTAAACTTGCTTAAACATGCATAGGCATATCATGAGGCAAAGGGTAAATCACTAATCCCAAAACCTTAATCAATTCAATAACAATTTATCATACATTAAATTACATTATAAATGTAATTCATACATTACAACCCAATAAGGGAAACAAGGCATGCCTCATAGGCAACCTTGTCCAAATGACCCTTAGTGGTCATTCAATTGGAAACACACCCATGGGGTGGCCCTTAGTCAAGGTAAACTACCAAATTTATACATTAAAAGTCATTATCCGATTACTTAAACATCAATAGGAAACAATAATGGAAAATAATTAGTCAAGAAACACCCCAAAAATGGGAATGAAATATTCCATCATATATAAACATCATTATAATTCATGAAAGAAACAACACCACCTACCTCATTCTCGTCTGACTCTCCACGTCCAGTGTCGAGCTTTGATTCGACCTAGAATGGAGTATATCTAAAAAATGAGAAAACTTTCTCAACCTTTGATTACTCAATTAGGAGGTGAAAACATGAAGAAAGTCTAAAGATGAATTAAGAGCTTACCAATTGCGTTCCAATGCATCAGACGTCATTCAAATTGGAGTTTAGACGGATAAAGAGGAGGAAAGAAGCCCCTAGGTGCAATTTTTCCAAAACCCATTTTAGGGTTCTATCTATGTAACAAAACACAAGGATACTTCATATTTTATCCAAAAAAAATAAAAGTACATTGGGTGTACTTAAATCTAAAGTCAATGTAGTGCCTTTTTTCGTACAGGTCATGGCTAGACCGTCACATGGAATGTACTGGGAAGTACAGGGCACGTACCCATGTTGCATGGTGTGTACTTGAAAGTTCACAGTGTGTAACACTATTTTTCCTCCACATTCATAAATCCAACTGAAAATACAAGATCCGGAACTTAAAAGAAGAAATGGGTTCTCAAAACATCCCCCCTTAATGAAATTCGTCCCTGAATCTATTTTCTAAGGGAGGTAATGAAAAAACATAGAGAATAAATCTGGCCACAATGATCGTACATCTGTATCGCTCTCCCATGTGTCATCCTAAACTCGGTCATGCTACAATAGCACCCATGCTAATGGAATTGAATGGACAGGGAGAACCTTCATGCTATGATCCAAAATTTTAATAGGATTATCCTCAAAGGATGAATCAACCAATAAATGAACCTCCTCATGCTGAAAATCCTAAGATGTTCTTGAAAATTAATGTCACAAAAAAGAAATGTGGAACACATCATGCATATCATGGTACCTCCAAGTTAACTACAACCGATAGGAAACCAGCCCCACTCTCTCCAAATTCTAAAACTACCCAACGTATCTTGATGATATCTTTCCATATTTATTGTACCTATTGTGTTCTAACCTTGTTGTAACATGCAAGAAAACATGATCACCAACCTCAAAATCTTGAGGTTTTCTGCAGCGATCAAGATAATATTTCCGATGATACTGCACTATAGTAATTCACTTCCTAATCAATTAAACCTTCTCAGTGGTCTCCTGTTCAAAATAAGGTCCATGCATAGCTCACTCTCCTACATCCATCCAACACAAATCATATCGTCATGGTCTACCATACAAAGCCTAATAAGGCACCATAAAAAAGTATCCGGAAAGTTATCATTATAGGAGAAATAAACCAAGGGTCTGTGTGTCTCCGAATAACCCTTGAAATTTATGATGCATTCCCAAAGCATGTCCCTCAGCACCTGAATCGTTCTCTCTAAATTGCCAACTAATTGGGTGTGGTAATCTCTGTTCAGAAGCACCTGTGTACCCAAAGCCCTCTGTAGAGCTTTATAGAAATAAGAAGTAAATTGGGTTTCCATATCAAAAATTATAGATTGAATAACCACAAATATTCACACTATCTCACTAATTTATAACCTCCCAAGTTCATCAAAACAAATGGTTTCCTTGATCGGCATGAAAAGTGAAACCTTTGTGAGTCTGTTAAGAACAACTGACATGGAATTGTTACCTTGATACCTCCAACATAGAAAAACCCCGCGAAGCACGCCCCTGATCATTCTAGAAATTCATCCAGTGTGATTTTATTTTAATTGGGAAAAACCGAACATAAATGTTGTAATAATAGCGGCCTAACCACAACGAATTATCGAACCCCAATTGACCTCATCAAAATCGATCATGAAATCGTTCCCCAAAATATATTGTGAACTTTTACACCTCATTCACCTTAAAATGGATAAGTTTTTAATCTATTACATTTGATCCAAACACAAAGGAAAAGAAGTATATAGTTCATAACCATCACTGGATGACTTATCTCAGAAACTATCTTCCAAAATGGTAACGTATTGAAAAAGAATAGAACACCTACTCCAAAGGAATCATACGCCCATAATGATCCCTTTCAACGAAGCTCGTACATGTCTCTTGGTGATGATCCTTTTCCTATCCATACCTTGATCAATTAAAATATCATTTCACAACATGAGTAAAATTGAAATTCCAGATCCAAAACACTAGAACCATTACCTCTTTTAAATGAATTACATCTGAGCCCAACTATAAGTCTGAGATAACCTTAGATTAAACAACATGGAGTCCAATGAACTCAATAAGGTAGTCCATACTCCCTGTTCCAAGTGAGACTTTGGTTCTATGCCAAATGTCCACATAAGAACACTAACTGAACCCAGATCTACATCCACTTGGCGGCCACATCAAGGAAAATTGCAGGAATCCCTGAGTTTTTCCATGGAGTTCCTATACAGAAACCCAAGTATCGCCCAAGATTAACCAAGCCTCATTTAAAACTGTGTATCCAGTGCACAACACAGAAACAGATAATGAACCAACCTAACCGCTCTCATCTATATCATGATGTATAATTGATTCTCTCTTAGTGCATCTAGGATGATGTCAATATAGGGGATAGGCTTGCATTTTATGAAATAGAACACTAAGAGGATTTCAAGTATCACTAAAAATGGATAGTCAAACCACTACTGGTTGACCTCCTAAAAGAAACTCTGCTTCTCTTTCTGATACATCATCATTCAAACAACAACAATGCCTATATACCATGGAATTTATATGATAACTTTTTCCTATCCACTGAGGTACATCCATGATAATCGGTTTCTCACAAGGAATTCACACCCAGCCAAAATGCAACTAAATCGGGCTGCTAAGAAATCATCAACATTAAACAAGGCTCGCAAGACTCAAAGGCATTCAAGTAGAATTGACCATTTCTGAACGGTCCTTGAGTATAATCCTTTTACATGGAAGGACACATTTTAAAAATAATTGACATGATTCTTCCAGCCTAGGAGGTTACTAGATGATGGGAAGGACTAGAAACTCTTGAAAACACTAGTTCAAAACTATCTTTAATGTACATGATGTTCCACAAACCACGATCAAAACATCATATTACTTGGCTTGAAAGCCGAATATAAACTAATCGGTGTGTCGAAAGACCTGTTTCCTAGAAAGTACTCTCAAGTAGTGTGACTAACTTGGTACTATAAAGTTTAGGTCACTCTAATCGAGAGATAACTAAGAACAGAAATTGCTGCTCCAATCATTATGATTTAACCAAACTCAACATCTCATTTTTAACATTTAAGACTCAACGTGTACCATGTATGTCAACATATACTACCCCGAGTATGTAAGAACAAATGTAACATTATGGTTACTATACATAGGTTTTCCACACTACGCATCATAGTAATATATGGGTTACACAAGAACTTTCTCTAGAGCACAAAATGAACACAACCATTTACATTGGTAATGGCATACTAAGTCTCCCATCACCTAAAGAAGGTGAGGTTCACAGGACCTCATATGAGGTAGACCATGCATGAGGCTTCTCTAACTTGATGAACCAAGAATTACCTAATGCTCATTACCATATCAAGGGTGAAGATACAATGCTCCCCAATCTAAATAAGGGTCTCATCTTTAAATATTCCAACATCCTACTAGGGACAAAAGAACCTGGGTGTTACCAATGTTGGAAATCTATACCAAAGTATATCCCCTTATGATGCATAAGTGTCATAACACTGAGAGGCATCATACATGAGATCATCCAGCTAACATGAGTAAAGGTATCTTATATGGGATCCTTAGCTAAAAGGAAAGGGTGGGATCCTACACAAAATACTTGAAATATAAACAACAGAGGCATACTACAACATGCATCCCAAAAATGGTACATAGAACAACGATCCTATATGTGACTCCTAAGAGAAACATCTAAGAAATGGTATCCCCTAAGGGATACATGGTAACAAGGTAGAAGATAGATAAATCCTACATGGTATTCTCTAGGTAAAAACATAAGCAACATAATCCTACAAGAAATACTCAATATCAACTCATATCACAACCTCATAGGCATGAAGGGCACATCTCAGAAGGGATAAATTCTCAAAGTTTAGTTTATGATAGATATCTCACAGGTCCTCCAAGATCACAGGGCTTAACTAGGTTATTCTGAATACCAAATTGGTCATTGACACCAAGTTCACTCTCATGTGACAAATAGAAATGATAACCAGAGGAAGAACCTCTCCATTTAGATTGAATCCCCAAAATACCCATTATGAGTCCCCAAAATACTCCACAATGATTCACCATCATGATCTATGAATAAAACTACTCAGAAAGGACTACTCTCCAGTCCAAAATAGACAATGTGGGATAAAATAAGAAAAAGACCCTTAAATTGCTCAAAAAGGGACTACACAACATGTAGAACCATACATGGCACGTACCCTTAAGTATTTACATTTTTTTGTAGTCTCTCAAGACTAGTAATGTATCATCTCTAGGTATATGGAATGTTAGATGTGTACATGGAATGTAAATAAGCCTCCCCTCTTAACCAGGTACTCCCACACATCCATATTCACTCAGGTTCTATCTGAGTTAGCCCACACAGCTTGTACAAATAGTACTCGGTCATGTACTTGTGAAACCCTACATCCCACATTCCTTCTCACACATCTAGACATACAGTAACTCACCACAAGATGTGTACTATTATTACACAGCATCTAACCATGATTATAAAATGTCCTTCCCCGAATAGGAAGAATACATGGCGTGTTAGGATAAGATACATGTCTTATAAACTAGGGTTTTCATGATAGAAATTGAAAATTTCTAAGAGAACCCCTATTCTAAAAAAACCATTGGTATGACAAAAATTGATTTTTGAGGGCCCATACCCTCTATGAATAAATTTATATCACCCATCCATTACATATAGTGCATAATAACAAAATTTCATATCATGACCGAAACATGATCCACCAAATTTTGATCCAAGAGGGCCCATACTCCTCCTATATTAAAGCATGGTTCCCATCCAATTCAACCATAACATGAACCAATAAAATTATCATAATAGTAGGTATATCTATCATGGTACCTATCACAACAACATTCATATCTAGAACGACATCTATCAGATCACCATGCAATTAGTAATTCTATTTAAATGACGTGGAATGAATTCAAGGAATGTGATTTCTTAAAAGTTCCTATATGATGTATGATAAAGAATACCCAAATCTCAATGGGTTCTAGAAAAATAAAAACACAATAATATTAATAATAATAACCCAAAACAAGTGAATCACCTAACAAAAAAATTGAATCAACTATAACAACTGAAAAAACCAAAATCAAAAGTATATTCGATGAAATTTGGATTCTCCATGTTCATGAGGTAGATAATCCTAAGAAAAGATTATTACCAAACACCATTTAATTCAAATCCATGTCTAATTTCACCAAATCTTATGGAAACCTAGAAGAGGAACTCCTTTGACACTAATTTGTATCATCCCGAGGCAGGATTCCACTCAACTAGTGCCCCATACCCTATTGGACTCATGGACTCAAGACCATTTCCTCAAATTACAGAGGCTAATGAATAGTATTGGGGCCTAGTTTATAAAATATTTAGAAAAATTATATCTATTAGAATTTCTCCAGTTATGTCAACTTTTTTGTTAGATAACATGTTTAAATGATATAGGTTATCTGCCGCTTTCCCACTAAAAAAAGTAAGAAATTGTTCCCATATATATTGTGCCTTTAATATGGGTCATTGGGTATGGTGATGTCTTGTTTCGGGAAGACCACTGGTGGAGTGAATGTAGGTTCACTGAAAAGTTATAATTTTTTATTGATTGAAGATAAATGTTCACTATGTACTGGAAGTTCTCTATGTTGTATCCTTTTAGAATCTCCACATGTGGATCTTGGTTGAAATTTAATGATAAAAAATAACTTAATGATTATTTTTGTATGTTTTCTTATCATTAAAAATGTCTTCAGTTGGTTTTGAATCCATACATAGTCAAATAAAAATTTAATTGAATTTTTTTTTCTTGGCTTTACTAAAAATAGGAAAAACAATATGAGACATTCAATTTGAATGATAATATAGAAGATAAAACAAATCACACATCCTAAATCACATGCGTCATGCTAGACGATGACTTATACATGTGTATGGTGTGGTAAGATCCTACAATAAATAAAAATTATAAATATATTGATAAGGAATTAAAATGAAAATGAATAATAAATTTAGTGTAACCTGACTTCATAGGATCCCATGCACCATCACCCCATCGCATATACTCCAACAGTGCTCTGATTTTAGCTAATAGTTGCACAATTACCTCCTCAGAAGAAAACAAATGTACCTTTAAATCTATCACCTTCTATGTCACCCCAGGAATAATAGGAAACAAGGACTTAGTGAGTGATACTATATAAAGCGTAATCTACATGAAATATTTCAAGCAGTATCCATGCACCTCATGACCAATAATGAGTTGAAATATCTCGTCCCTTCACATGGAATGTTGTCACTAGTCCTCTAGAAGATGTGATAACTCAACCTAAATTGATACTATGTAATATATAAAAATAAATATATATTTTTATACATATTTATGTATCTATTAATAATTATTCCAATAACATACTATAGTGGATGGAACCTCTGGATCATTTCAACCACGTGTCATCAACCTCACCAAATTTTATCTATCGATGCACCATTTTTCAATAACTATACAAAAATAAGATATAAATATATAACAAAAAACCATATTAAATAATTATCTTTAAAAAGTTAATAAATAAATAAATCATGTCGAATATGGGACATGTGACAAGTCCTATGCCTTTGAGGTGGTCCCAACAACACACAATTCTCGGAATCACGTCTTTACACCTCTAACATTCAATTATTTCAAATTTCAAACATGTATGTTGATATAAATTCTTCATAATAACAAAAATATTTACTCATATTTAGAGTATCAATGGACTAATAAGAAAATAACTGATGTCAATTATATTAGAGAACACCTATCGAGTGTCTATATAGAATGATCGGGGAACCCACATTCGGTACCCAGTGGTCCCTCTTAACTTTACCATTATAATATTTCCACATTTTATAAAAATTTTCCATAAAAATAGTCCAATACTTATTGGGGGAACACTATCAAATTATTCTATTTAAGAAAAAAATTGTCACAAATGTATTAATTTCTTAATCATAGCTATGAAATTAAAATAACCATAATACCTAAACATTTCTCCATAGTTAATCTAATCTATTTTAATGGAATGAATCCTTGTCACATGTAGTAAACAAAAATATATGCGGATCACATATGATATGAATCAGCTGGTGAATAAATTTTAGGTACCCCACAGCCACATGATGGTTTATCTCATCAAATCATATAACAGGTATCGTGTCAGAGTTCCCTGATGAAATAAAATGACCAGGGTCTCTCCTAAGAGATGATGAAGTGGTTGTGTCTAATAATATTGAAAAAAAATTCATACACAATTAGATATAATTTCATATATATTCTTCACTCTTAATTTTAAAAAATAAAAACACATTTATAATCACATATACCTTGCATCATGGGTATAGATTGATCTATATCATGATATGGATCTAGTGAATATTCCCCTGATATGTCTATAGTCATAAAACATTATTAGGGAATGGAATCATTTCCTATTTTTGTTATATAAAATTTTAACTACAAATGTGTCATGTACTTTTTTTATTGCACAATTTCAGAAAATATAGAGTAGTTCGAAAAAAACACATGTCTAGGACATGCTATGATATTTGATTATTTCATGACCATGAAACCTCATTGAATATCTAAATATCTAGAACCTGTTAGTTTTATTCATCACATTCAGAAATTAATAAAGGGTGGGTTTCTAATCACCAGGAAATAAAAGTTTTTGAATGTTTAATTCCAATACTAGTAATTAAATATCATCAATGTCATATACTTAACAGTTGGAATTAACCTGAAAGATAATAAAGTTTGGTTTTATATATCCTAAAGTGGGGAATAAAACTTCTATAGGTAGAATATTGTTGATGTAATTCCCAAACAAAAGAATCCTTGAAAAGATGCATTATTTTATCATATTAGCATGATTATAAGGAATCAAATCCTGAATGACCTGTCAATTTAGTAGTCTTGTAAATCCAACATACATAAATTATACCCATAATAAATTGTTAAATATAAATTACAAAGTGTTTACATGAATAAATGAAATAAACTACATCCTTGAAATCTTATTGAAATATTTATTCTCCATTACCTGGAGAAAACAAACATAATAAGGCTAAGCTCAAATACTCAGTAAGAGTAAGATAAAAGGAAGAAATAATGAATCAATGGGAATAAATTAACATTAAAAGTTAAATAACTGATAACATGTTCCATTTAATTAACTAAATATGGGGGAAAATATGGCATGGTTAGAAATAAAAACACATTATATTTAAATAATGAATTGAAATGAAATATATCCATAGTAATATTGATGTAAAATGTCATGGAAGAATAATAAATAAAAATAAATAAGGGAAATGTTTTTTTAATTGACATCAAGTTTTAGGAACATGAAAACCTATTATCCTCAATACCTTTCCTATGAATATTTAAAACTATTAATAGAAACCCGTTTAATTTTCCCAACATATTTTTCTCATGTTAACATATTGATGCGTCAAGGAACTATATAAAGTCTCAGATCCACCAATAATTACAATTTCAAAAAATTCCTCATATTGAATAATCAAAATAAATATCATACCTTATCAAATATCCTTATTTAAAAATTAATACTAAATAATCAATATTTCTACTAAATAATCAAATAACAATCAAAGTAGGCACCGTATGTAAAATCATATATGGATGAAGAAATACTCACATCTATTGTATGAGAATATGGATATTCAAATAAGTTCAAAATTTAAATTATTATAATATTGTTATTATTTCAATTGAATGATAAAAATCACAAAAGGAAGTGATATTCCAAAAATAGTCATTTAGAACAATCTTGAGAAGAATATTCATTAAACATTCCAAAGTGTCTCATACAACATTGAAACATTTGAATCATAATATCCAAAATGGAATGAAATTAAATGAATCCAAAAATATCATTAGAATTAGTGGATTCATGATATAACATTAAAAAATAATTATATACACCAAATGAAAGTGGATTGGCACATAATAACAAATATGTCTTATGAAATATGAAATGAGATGAAATCACCATACCTTAACCTTTTCTCTATTGTATGGTCTTTATCCTCGTGTATAGTAGGAAAAAATATGTTTCAAACTTATACAAAAACAATAATCATGTTTATAATATCATATATTAATTCTTTAAAATATTTTATTACCTATCTATTAACAACATACATTAATTTCACAATTTCAAGTGTTAATTACCTAGTTTGCTCGAGTATGTTTTAACATTTTTTTCTCATTATAATTAATTAGATCATGGTTTAATAATATAAATTATGTAAAAAATGACTTAATTATCATATATAATCATTATATATGTACCTATAATATTCTATATGTTTGGGGATAATAAAGGAAACATATCATGTATGGAGACAGTAGGTCGTACGTACGCATGAACACTACTTTCATTTCATTGTCATATTAAAAGAATGAAAAATAATGATTAATATTTACATTATAATTGTAGTATCATATATGTTTTATGTAGGGTACATAGTTTTATTTAAATCATCCATTATAATTTCCATGCATGGCATGAATGGGCCATATCACTTTGAGTGGGAAGTAGTACAGACTTCCTCATATGAAATTTTCATTTTTACAAAAGATGAAAATCAGGGACATATGTTATAAATAAAAATTAATGATGTATAAGGACATTATAAAAATATTTTATACCATATATAAATATATTATTCATTATAATGGACACCATGTTAGGTGGTAAGGAAAAAATGAACAATCATCCTTTTGTGAGGCAGTACTTCCCAGTACATAGAAATAGTATGTTTGTTACCCATCATATAGAGGTGTGTGTAAGTGTAGTTAGAAAATTTTGTTTAAAAACATGTCCTTAAATTTAGGATGATGTTTTTATATAACTGTGGAATAAATATATTTTATGTGGTGGATAATGGAAATGAAACTAAAGAGCTCAAGAGAAGACATTACCCCTTAATTGGGTAACTCCTTTTGGTTTGTACCCAAAGGATTAATTGGATTTATTACCTACCAAAGGGAGTATTAATGGAAAACGGGAGGGATTTTGGGAGACTATTTTGTAAGATATTGGATGAGACATTTTTTTGAGAGGTTCTACGAAGTGGTAGAGTGCTTTTCTTTTTATAGTGGAGCGAGAGTGGAACTCTTGTAAGTACCAAAAAGTATTCATTAATTGGAGGTCAATGTTTCCTAATGTGCATCTAAAATGAAAAAATAATGGTTTAAATGGGAATCACTGACTATTTAAACTACCACTACACAAAATATTAGTAATTTAACAAATATGTTCTTTAACTTCTAAGATTCCCCTATTTTATCAGTTTGGTTTTTATTAAAGCATCTAGTTTCTATCCTATTTAATTTAACCATTAATGATCATAAAAATTGATATTTATTATAAAATATTTATATAATGAATCATTAGTATGATATCTAATTTATAAAAAAGTCCAATATTTTTGGTAAACGATGTTTAAGAAAATAAAATGTGACGTGCTAAAACACTTCTTAATCTCAAACCGTGTTAACAACATTATTTCAATATATAGGTCAACATGTTAATTATAAAATATCAATTAGTCTATTAATAGAAAATATTTATTATTTATTAAAACATACACATAAATTAGAATAATATTTTATTTATAATTAATTTAAAATCATTTAATAAAATATCATTTACTGTAAAAAAATAATTTCACTTTGACATTATTTTTTTAATTTAAATTCAAAAATAACAAAAAATATGGTAATTAAAATTTATTAGGTTTATAGCCATGTAAAATGTTATATTAATCTACAAAAATAATTAATGAAAATAAATAAATCAATATATTACACATTTAATATTTATAGTATCATTTATTAGTAAATTATTAACTAAATAATCACGACATTAGAATTTTATAAGCTTTTTACACAACTATATCTTCACTAAAAATTATTGATAAATTATTATGATAAAAATAAAACATTTATCTTTTAAAAATATTTTTCTAACTCAAAATATGATGTATTGTACATATCTCAATGTTTTATAAATGTTAAAGGTAAGGAAACTTCCACTTGTGCCTTTTTTTCCTTAATTAACATTTCATATAGTGAAATTTCATTTAATAATTTCCAAATAATGAATAAAATTATAAAAAAGAGGGTAAATGGTCTAATTATTTGCAGATAATGGATTTTCAACATGTGGTCAGTTTATCACAGTCCTTAAGACTATGATTTAGTCCCCTATTAAGATTAATTTTACCCTAATCACTGTAATTTATTTTATTAACTTTCACAAATATTTTTAGCCAAAAATTATGTTGATATTATTAGAAGAAAAATATTATGATAATTACAACCATTTATGTCCATTTTTTAAAATTCAAATCACAGAAGTGGGAAAATTAAGATTAATGGAAATCCCATAGACATGGCGACAAAGCAGGTTTTGAAAATAAAAATGATCAAAAGTTAAATATGTATTTATATATAATTTCAATATAAAAATGATTCCAATAACCTTCATTGGATCAATAAATGTATAATTGAGCTATTGTGACTTTAATAACCAATTTAAAAAATAATTTAACACTAAAAATTATTTAAATGAAAATCCCATTTGTAAATAAAATGCAATATTTTTTCTATTCATAAAATATGTAACATTTTAGAAAAAAACCGATATTTCATGATATATTAATTTCA
Organism: Viscum album; assembly: GCA_963277665.1. Classification (NCBI taxonomy): domain Eukaryota; kingdom Viridiplantae; phylum Streptophyta; class Magnoliopsida; order Santalales; family Viscaceae; genus Viscum; species Viscum album. The sequence continues at coordinate 1,643,481,757 of OY728165.1, forward strand.
ACGTTTTGAATTATTTTGTTTTTTTTTTAATTTGACAAAAAAAATTATAAAATTTTCAAAATGTAGTTTTTAAATAGGTGCACCATTATAAGTTGGTAAAATCCATTTTTTTGTGTAACGCTAGCTAACTAAGTATCGTGTATAGAATAATCATAAAATGGTGTTTCATATAATGATAGATAAAATAATTTTTATTATAACATGAAAATATTTTAATGCCTTAGTGTGTTACATTCTCCCCACATTAAATAAATTGCATCCTCAGAATTTAAGCTTGATCATACTAATCAAGGAATTGATATTTGAAAATACTATCATTGAAAATCCCACATCACAAATAAGGATGAAAAAAATCTTCTTAACAAGAGATAATGTAAATTAATATGTTTATGTAACTATGTTATCTAATATGATAACATAGGTGGGAATTGGAAACATGGATATGGAAGAAAAAGTCCAACAATCATGTTCTGATGGGGATTTCTAGAGAACAAGATCAGATGAAAGTTATTGACCAAAAATCCATAAGTCATATGTGTGGGTAAAGGTCATTGAAATCATTAAAAACAATTATAATTTTTGAAATATTTTGTTTGAAAACCCTTCTTCTGAGAGTTTCAAATTTCAGTCCCTCACTATGAATATAAGTAAATATATGATTCTATTTTATAAACAAAATCTTATATTATGGTTCTTCCTTGAACTATTTTCACTTTGTATTTTTTACAAGATGATTCTTATGGTGAATTAATACATTAACTTCTAAAATATCATTCAATGATTCACAATTTCAGAAATGGTCAACTTTTCCAAAATATTATGATCAGACACTATATAAATATGGTCACCAAATTTCCAAAATGAACTTATCATTAGCCTTTAATGAACATTAGGAATATCAACTTTTTAACATTCCAAACATGTTAATAACTTCATATTGTATCCTATTGAAAAATGATAATAACTCAAATTACGATAAAACCTTATTGGAAACACGAATTATTTCTTATTCTCTATGTAATACACACGTTATTTGATATATCCCTTAAATCCAAAATTGTTGTAAACTCTATGTAAGATAGTATAAAACACTTGTCGATAATTAATTAATCAGTTACAAGGTAGTCAATGATTTTCCAAATCAATAGTTACTTTATCATTATCTTAACTCCAAGAACACATTAACGGTTGTCTTCCCTCAATCACATGTTTTATGAAAAGTTTTAACTTCCAACAGAATCACATTTTTTCATACAATTCATCATATTTTTAGATACCGGCATTTTTGGAGCAATCTTGGGATTTTTTAAGAACTTTTTGTTTTTATTATGTACCTTTGGGTTGGGTTATGACCTAGGGTGGGTTTGGGTAATGTATTAAAGAACATGGGAAGACAGGGGGTTGTGCACAGTTTGCACATTATTTGGCCAAACCATGCGGAAAGTGGAGGGTCACCACAGCTGTAACACTATTTACCTAACCATAACCCATCAAGTTGTTCATGTAGTGGAAGACCGCACAGTTGGTTCATGGTTTTTCGTACTTGTGTGGTCTCCCTAGTGAAAATATGCTCACATAACAGTTTATTCTAAAAATTGTTTTTAAAACCACCTGAAACATGTAAACCTCTCTGATTTGACCTAGGTTCAGGATTGACAATTTATGGGTGACCTCAGAGCATTTAAGATGGATTCCAAGGTTATTATAACATAGTTCATCGAGATTGGAATCTTTTATTGAAGATCTGCTCTCTTCCCAATAAGTGGATTTTATCCCGTTGTTTCTCCCATTATTTCCTCTATCTTTTGTTGATCTTTTCATGGAATATCTCCACTGTTTCCATGGATATAAACCTATGAGTTAATATATATATATATATATATATTATTGTTGATCTCGATATATATTTTCATTATCTTGATGCTTTTGATATTAATTTTGGTTTAGGGTTTTAGATCTAAATCTTGATAGACAACATTATGTCACTCGGATTTTGGTAATATCCATTGGGATAACATCAATCAAAAAAACAAGGTAGTTGGTGTAAATTGAACTCTTGTATTCATGATTTATGATATGCGAATGTGAGTTTATGATTTTCTATCTTCCCTTGATAACTGAATTCCTAAATTAGAGTAATTAGGAATGTTGAATTTGACATGTGGTTTTCATTGGATATTAATTGATAATTGAATCATGGAACAAATAGGGGGGTTCCCAAATAGGTATTTTGGAGATTTTTTATGGGTTTATATATTTTAATTGAGATATTGAATCAATTGTGTTTAGATAATTAATTGGGGGTAATTAATTATGAATTCATGTTTTTCTTGGTAAGATACATAATTGTGATAATTTATTATGTGCCATGATGTTGACCAAAGATAATTAATTTTAAGAATCAATTATGTTCCATGATGTTGGTTAAAGATAATTAATTGTGCGAATTAATTCTGATAGGTCTATATATGATATGGATATTTAAGTTTGAATTATTAATCATGGAAATAAAAATGTGTTGATTGATTAATTAATTGATGAATTAATTAACGGGTTATGTGCTTGGTTAATTATTCAGTTAACTAATGGAATTTGAAATGTTTAACTAATCATTGGATTAGTAATGGAATAATGTGGATAATTCGTGTGAATTAAAGAATGATTAAATGGATGAGATTTCTGTGGTGCTAGACAAGGCATTCTAGACCTATTAGAAGGTGGGACTTGGACATGGATTTCCTGCCCAATAGTTATCCAAGCTTGAGCTTATGGGGTGCTATGCATGAAGACCTACACTGAATGAGATATTGAGTGATAGGCATGCTGACCTATACTTAATGATATTTGGGGTGCTAGGAATGACTACCCACACCAAATGATTAATGATAATGAATTTTTATTAAAATTGGAAACATGGATTGAAACTATGACTAATGTGATGATTAAAGATTAAATGATAATGTTATAACTATTTAATTATGAATTGTATTTATTGCTTCGTTAAACTGTATGAACTATCATTTTACTAGACTCTTTTTAGACACTATTAGTGGTGGCCAACTGAGATGTACTCAAGCCCTATTCAAACAACCTGATCAGCATTCAAGTAGACATTGTTGTTGTAGGACAGGATTAGGGAAAGGCCCTGGGATAGGTTGTATTTTTGGATTGGATCATGGAAGAGGAAACCAGATGTGGTTCGCGACACTCTTGAGAGTCGTTGAGTCTTTACATTCAGTTTCATTATAGAATCTTGACATTTGCATTATCATAGAATGTTTTAACTTTCACTACTAGAAAAATACCTTATACCAACCATTTGGAACCATTGGTATAGGCCTTCAAGATATTTGTATAGCCTATACTAATGGTTTGGAGAACCATAGGCAAGTAAGTCGTGAGGATAGGTCTATACCAACAGTTTTGGGATAACCGTTTGTTTAAGTAATAAGAAAATATATACCAATGGTTCCATAAAACCATTGGTATATATAATTCATAATGCAATCATTCAGTGGTCTTAGATCCGAGCACCTCCCATTTGTGATTGAATGACCAAACCACTAACCTTATTTTGTGAACATAATTTCATAAAAATATATATATATATATATATTATCATAAGTATTTTAAATTTTTATTTATTTAATTTCCTATGTAATAAAAATCCATTAAAAATACATATACCTATACCAACGGTTTTGACAACCATTGGTATAGTTTGTTTGATTTTGGGACCTATACCAACAGTTTGGGACAAACTGTTGCTATAGGGGGGACCTATACCACCAGTTTGGCCAAAACCATTGGTATAGGGTCTCCCTAATAGAACTATACCAACGGTTTTCCCAAAACCCTTGGTATAATTCCAAATTAGTGATCAATAACAACAGTTTTCCCAAAACCCTTGGTATAGCTCCAAATTAGTGACCTATTCCAGCGGTTTTGGAAAAAACGTTGCTATAGGTCCATATCTGTGACCTATACCAACGGTTTTGGCCAAATAGTTGGTATAGGTGCAAATAAGCGAACTATTCCAACGGTTTTCCCAAATCCATTGGTATAGATCATATTTCCAGTAGTGTTTCAGTTGATTATTTCATTTTCTTGTTTTTTTATCATATGGGATACATTTGTTCTATTTATTTATATGATTCTATACTTGGTTATTGTCGTTTTCTTCTATTTGTGATTTATTATGATAAAGAGTGTATAGTCTCCCAAATAATGACTTACCAGACCCTCTCTCTACTAGTTGGCACCCTCTGGTGTATATGGTGGCACTCTTGAGGGAATGTGGCCAACCAGCTTGGGGAACCATATAGTGGCACCTAGGTCGGGACGTCACACAGTGGTATCATAGGTTGTTTTATTTTCATTCTTCTTCTCTAGTCTTACTGTTTTGGGAAGGCAGACATGAGACTCATATTAGTCGAGGCCTGGTAATGAGATCGTGCATGGGAGTTTCAAACCCATGCATGTTGGGAAATATGAGTACTCAGGGTGGGATTTTTGTGATTGATGTTTATTGTTATAGTTGGATATTATTTCACCATGTGTGACACTCTTCTGGTGTGATGTAATATTTGTTTTTAAAATTGTTGAATTTTGATTCCTGGCATAAAGAGGTATGATAGTTGAGTCTGAATGAATCATTATAGGTACTCAATGTTGTTGTGACATGTAACACTCTAGAGTTATGCCTCCATGACCCTTGTTGAGGGAGGGACCAAAGGTTATGCCCTGGAACAAACTTCCAGAAAGGGAGCTTGAGGCACCCTTGGTTAAAGTTGAGGAGTATGGTGAGAAGTTCTGATATAACTTTTCTCGTTTCATGTAGTTCATGGAGAGAGACCCAGGATGGGTTTAGAAAAGTTTGTCCGAGTTAACAAGGGAGTTTCATCTGCTACACCCCCAAATTTTATTGGAGAGGGTCTCCATGTGAGAGCTAAATTCTTGATGGAGACCATAGAGACAATACTTGACCATTTGGATACTCTGACTAAGAGGAGGGTCATGTTTCCTACTTATATGCTACGAGGATTAGCGAGAAAATGTTGGGGCATTTAGGTACAATCTGGAAAAACTGATGAAATTGTATGCAAGGAATTTATGGAGATGTTTTAGAATAATTCTTTCTAGAGACGCTCAGACAAGAGAAGGCTTCATATTTTATGTATTTAACCCAAGGAATGTTGTCCATAATGGATCACGCTTATTTTTTAATATATTTACAACATATTCCTACATATTTGGTTGTATACGAGGCTTCTTCGATAAAAATACATTTGGACAAACATAGCTATGAATCTAAGTCCAAGGTGAATATCTTCAGGCTGAAGAAATTTGCAAAAGTGGTTAATCAATCTTTCATTTCATAGGGGAACCTGAAGGAGGCTTCCATTACTGGGCAAGTAGTTGGACGATCAAGGAGTGTGCCTTCCTAGAGTAGGAAGCACTATTATGAGAACCTTAGTCAGTACAATGGAATGTAAGGTGGCTTTTCAGGAGGAACAGTTGCAGAAGATCATACTCATGTGCTTTGACACAAGTGTGGTAGACAGGTAAACTATTATACACATTGTCCTCAACCACCAGTGGAGTTCCATTTTTTTGGAAAAATGGGACTCCTATAGGAGTTTTGTAGGATGAAGTGGCAGACTAAGGCTGGGGGTAGATTCATAGAGTTAGAGTGTGGGAAAGGGGCTATTCTACACCATATAGGCCTTGCGGTTTCAGTTCTAGTTGAAGAAACGATAAAGGATGTGGGCATTGTACTTCAGGGTATGATTCCCTGTATCAGTAGAGTGGTTCTATTCAGGGGAGTCAAACGACAGCACATGGAAGAGGGGAATGAAAGATACATGCAGTGCAGCCTACACTTGTGGAGAGCGAGGATGGTCGATCGATAGTGAGATGTACTATTCTAGTTGCTTCAACTTTATCTACTACCTTGTTTGATACAAGTTCCTCTCATTCCGTTGTATAATCAAATCAAGGTAATGGGTTGATCTTGGAATTTTAGTTCATAAGCATGGTGATAAATATCGATACACTGATGGAAACACAGTCTGTTTATGCAAGGTATGTTGTCTAGAGATAAGATAGTATCATTTTCATTGGGATATCTATGTTCTTGTAATAATGGGCTTCAACTTGATTATGGGTATGGACTGGCTAGTCTCATACCAAGACCCATATAGATTGATACAAAAGGAGAGTGACCATTGAATCTCGTGAAGGTGACTGATTTGTTCATCATGGAGAATGGGATATCCATGAAACCTGAGTTGGGAAAATTACTCAGTAACTCGGAGAGCTCACAACCCATGTTGATTGTCTTTTGTTGGATAATGTGAGTGGTAGGCAAGATTTCCATACACCAGTAGTATAACTATTTCATGATGTCTTTCTTGAACTCTTTTCAAGGTTTCCACCAGAGAGAGATGTGGAATTAACTATTGAGATCTTGTTGGGGGATGAGTTAGTATCTATTCCACCATACTTATTGGAAATGATTTATCTTCAAGAGCATAAAACATAGTTGTAGGAATTTGAGGAATTTGAGGAATTTGAGGATAAAGGGTTTATCCAACCAGGTACATCACCTGGGATATCAAGTTTTTTCTGTGAAGGCCGATGGGAGTTTACGGTTGTGTTTTGATTACCTGAAGTTGAATAAAATATCCATGAAGAACATATACCCTCTTCTGTATATCTATGATCTATTTGACCCTCTGGAGGGGGCTTGTGTGTTCTCAAAGATCAATCTGAGATCAGGGTATGATCTGGTGAGAGTTCAGACCTCTAACATACCAAGAACTGCTTTCAGGATCAGGTATGGCCATTATGAGTTTGTTGTAATGTCATTTGGGTTGATAAATGATCGTGTAGTGTTCATGGGATTGGGGAACATGATCTTTCATCCATACATAGATCAATTTGTGTTGGTGTTTTTGGATGACATCTTGGTGTACCCGAAGACACATGAAAATCATTCCAATCATCTTGAATTGGTCTTGCGTATGGTGAGATCGCATCGGCTATATGCCAAGCTATCTAAATGTCTGTTTTGGATTGACCTGTTACACATTTTGGGGAACAACATCTCGAAATAAGGTATGGCAGTGGACCTAGAAAATGTGAAAGTAGTGTTTTCATGGGATCATCCCAAGAATGTTTTTGATATCCAAATATTTATGTGATTAGGTGGTTATTACATGAGGTTCATCCAGGACATTTCATAATTAGAAGAATAGCTTTCAGGATTTAAAAATAAAAGGGTAATGTTTGATTGGACATGATCATGCGATAATTCTTTCTAAGAGTTGATGAATCACTTGAAATCTGCACCAATTTGGATCTTAACTATGTTGTTTGAGGAGTACACAGTGCATTGTGATGCTTCTGGGATCAGACTTGGAGTTGTGTTGATGCAAGGGGATCAAGTCGTTGCTTACGGGTCTTGGCGGTTGAAGCCACAGGAGCTAAATTACCCTACACATGACCTCGAGTTGGAAGCAGTGGTTAATGTTCTCAAGTGTTGGAAAAACTATATTTTGGGTAAAAATTTTATAGTTTTTACAGATCAAAAAAATTTGAAGTTTTTCTTATCCATGTGCGGCTTGAGTCTTTGTTATTGAATATGGGAAGTGTATATGCTATCCTTTGATTTTGAACTAGAATATATGACATGAAATGGGAAGAATGTTGTTGAAGCCTTGTGCATGAAAACTTCAACACAATTTGTACATGAGTGGAGTGTAGAGTGGATGATGGTGAATTTGATGGAGAAAATGCATGTGTTAGTTAATGAGAGTCAAAATAGGATGACTTTAGTTTCTGTAGCAGTAGATTATACACTCTTGAGATGGATCAGGGACATGTCATACGAGGATACGGAGTGTTTAGCCTTAAGGGAAATCATTGAAGGTGGGGATATAACTTTATACTAGATTATAAATGAGGATGAGATCATCTATGTGAAAAAATGGGTTGTTGTGCCCACATGTATGCAATATGAACTCGTACGAGAGTTTTGTACTACAAGGTGGGTGGTAAATCATGGGGTGACAAAAATTTACCATGACCTACTATGATAGTTTTGGTGACCATGCATGAAAAATGAGATAGCATGGTTTGTAACATGATGTTTCACCTTTAAGCAGGTGGTGGAAGAGAATCAATGACCAGGAGGCCTATTGCAGTCGTAACCTATTCCGAAATGGAAGTGGGGTGACATGACTATAGATTTCATGGTAGGACTTACAATGTCTCTTTATATGAATTATTCTATTTTTGTTGTTGTGGATCGACTAACGAAGGAAGAATATTTAATTGCTATTATGGAAACCTTTACTGTAGAGAAGTTGGGAGAACTGTACATGAGAGAGATATTTCAGTTTCATGGGGTGCCATAGACTATAGGTTAAGATGAAGATTCATTCTTTACTTCATGCTCATGGTAGAAAATACAGAAGGTGCTTGGTACACATATTCTTCTAAGTATGGTCTTCCACCCATAGGTATATGGGAAATCAGAGCATACTATATAGGTTTTAGAGGATATGTTGTGAGATTATGTGGTTGACTAAGGTGGTTCTTGAGAGAATCACTTGGATTTAGTGGTGTTATCCTATTACAATAGTTATCCAGAAACTATTTATATGGAACCATATAAGGATCTTTATGGTAGACCTTATTGGTCACCGCAATGCTTGTTAATGGCGGGTGAGTCAGAGCTGCTGGGACTGAGTCTCATTCAATAGACATTAGAGTAAGTGTAGTTGATTTGTAAAAACATGGATACAAATCAGAGCTGGTAGAATTCGTGTGCTAATAGATGGATATGACCCATATAGTTTAAAGAGGGTGATCGTGTATTCTTTCAGGTGTCGCCTAGATTGGATCACCAAAGGATATAGAGGATGGGAAAGTTGGAACCCATTTCTGTAGGACTGTTTGATGCGCTGAAAAGAATCGGGACGGTGGCATACCGATTAGAACATCCACAGAAATTCAGTGATGTGCATGATGTTTTACATGTTTCACAACTACGACGGTATCAACCTAACGCTTCTCATCTGATTTATCTGTAAGAGGTTGACCTCGACATAGATGCATCCTTTGAAGAGCATCTGATATGTTTGTTGGGTCGTAGTGAGAAAGTGCTATGAGGAAAGACTATTCCATCAGTTCATGTGTTATGGAAACATGGTATTGTTCAAGAGGAAACATGTGAATGGGGAGAATACATGAGGACTCAATGGCCTAATCTTTTTTTCTTGGAATCTTAGGGAATTTCGGGAGTTCAGATTGAGGACGAGCTGTTATAAGGTGGGTAGATTGAATGATCCTGGACTTTTCAAGAGAAATATTAGGCTTGTTTTTTGGTAATTTTTGTTGTTATTAAGTACAATTGTGTTGGGGTATAAACTAGGGTGTGTTCGGGGGATTTTTTAACGAACATGGGAGGACAAGGGGTGGTGCACGGTTTATGCACAGTTTATTCAAACTGTGCGCAAGATAATCGTGCGAATAGGGGAGGTTGGCACAGTTGAAACATGGTTTTCTTAACAATTATCCATCCATCCATGTGGGAAGTGGAATACCACTTGATTGGGGCGCATTTTGGCTTAACTGTGCGACCTCCTAGGTGAAACCATGCTGGCAGAGCAGTCTATTCCAAAAATTGTTTTTAAAACTACCCGAACCACTAAAACCACTCCAATTAAACCTAGCCTCATGTATGACACTTTCTGGGTTACCTTAGATCCTTATTAAAGTATTATAAGTTGATTATAATATTTTTATTCAAGATCAGAATACCGGATTGAGGATCAACTCTCTTCTTGGTAAGTGGATTTCATCTCATTACATCTCCTATTATTTGATCTATCATCCCTTGATATTTTCACGGAAGATCTCTACCGTTTCTAGGGATCTAAACCTATATGTTATGACCTAGATCTAGGCTTTTGGATATTGATATATAATACCACAATCTTGATTCTTTTGATATTAATATTTGATTAGGGTTTTATATTTAAATCTTGATAGGCAACATTGTGCAGCTTGGATTTTAGGGATTTTCGTTGGGCTAACATCCATCAATAAACCCTGGTAGGTGGTATAAATTAAACTCCTATATTCATGATTTATGATATGTTAATTTGAGTTTATGATTTTATTTCTTCGCATGATAATTTAACTCTTAAAATAGAGTAATTAAGAATGTGTAATTGAATTTGGATTTGTTTTTGTGATTAATTGATAATTGAATCACTGAGCAAACAAAGGGGGGTTTCCCAAGATATTTTCTATGGGTTGAGATATTGTAAATGATATATTGAATTTATTGAGTTAAGATAATTAATTGGGGGGGACTAATTATGAATTGATGTTTGGATATGTAATATAATTAATTTTGATAATTAATTATGTTATGTGTCACTGACCAAAGATGATTAATTGTGAGAATTAATTATATTCCATGATATTGATTGAAGATAATTAACTATGATAATTAAATTTGACAAGTTGAGATTTTATATGGACAATTAATTGTGAAGATTAAATTATGGAAAGATAAATGTGTTGACTAATTGATTAATTGATGAACTAATTAATGGTTTATGTGCTTAGTTAATTGTTGGGTTAACTAATGGCCTTTGAAATGCTTAACTAATTGTTGGTTAGTAATGGAATGATATGGATTATTATTGTGAATTGAAAAAATTATTAAATGGATGATAATTATTTGGTTCTAGATGTGGATTTCTAGACCAATTAGTTGTTGGGTCTTGGACATTGAGTTCCTCCCTAATAGTTATCCAAGAACAAGATTATGGGGTGCTAGGAATGATGACCTACACCGAATTGGATATGGAGTGATAGGCATGGAGACTGACACTTAATGATATTTGGGGTTCTAATAATGAAAACCTACAACAAATGAATAATTATAATGAATGATGATTCAAATGGGAAACATGAGTTGAAACTGGGACTAATTTGAAGTTTAAAGAGAAAATGAAAATTTGATAACTGTTTAATTATTCATTGTATTTATTCTTTATAAAACTGCATTCACTATATTTTTACTGGACTCATTTTAGACACTATTGGTGGTGGCCTACTGAGTTGTACTCACACCTTACTCAGTCTTCCTGTTCGGAACCTGAGTAGAATTTGTTATTGCGGGTAGAAAAAGGGCAAGGCCCGGGGATAGGTTGAATTTTGGGATTGAAGCATGGGAGAGGGAACCAGACGTGGTTTGATTCCTTCTTGGGATTCATTTTGTCTTTACTTTTAGTTGCATTATATATAATTTACATTTTAATTATCATAGCATTTTTTCCATTTTAGTTGAGTGTCACATTTTTAGGTTTTGGTTATCATATGACATGGATTTGTTCTTTTTATTTATAGGCTTCCGTACTAAGTTATTGTTGTTTTCTTCCTTTGGGGTTTAATAATGATAAAATAGGGTAAAGTTTCCCCAATACAGACGTACTAGACCCTCTCTTCTAGTCAGTACCGTCTAGAATACATCGAGGCATTATTGAGGGCATGTGGATAACCAGCTCAAAGCACTGTTTAGTGTCACCTAGGTCAGGATGTCATACGTATGATCACAAATCCTTAATGAAAAAGTAATGTGGTATAATTATAATATTCTATAATTATTATAACCAATACATAATTGATAAAATATTCAAATAAAATAATTCTTGAACATGAATTTTAATCATTACCATTTATCTGTGGTAGTGGAATAACTTTAGTATTATCCAATAGCATATTTTGGGTTGTATTCCTTTAACACTTGAGGAATTGATTTATATAGTTTACCATATCCTTATAGGGGAGGAATTGTATATTAGAATATTATTTCTTTTTCTTTCAATCACGAATGTGGAGTCCTTTTTTTCCAAACTTATAATAAAATCCAATTCCCATCATGTAAGTACTAGAGTGTTTCTCACCACAATTATCACATACAGGATAATCAGTCTTTCCCTTCTTCATCTTCAACTCATTCCAATTTTCATGGTACTTAGATGACCTCTTCTTGTCTTGGATTACATAAAAGACATTGAACTTGGGGAATTATTTACCCACAACATTGTCACATGATACTATGTACTCATAAGTTGAGAATTTTTTGGAGATTATTTCCCTTTGAAATATTGTCTTAGGACCAATAATATTAGATCCTTCTTACTCTTTGGATCATTTTCATCGGTGAAGTTCACATTCCTTATAAAATGATCCACTTATAAACAATGGTATATATTGTATTAAATAATAGCATAATGCATAATTCAAAATATGGTATAGAAAATAAATTTTTTCATCAAGAATCTAAGAATCGTAAACTTTGGCTACATGGGTAAATCATTACTTGTAAATCCTTCATAATAATTTGCAATGAAAATATGAATTATCCAATGTGTATCCCCAGGGACTATCAACCCAGGTGCATAGTAAGGCCCGTTGTCTTGTACCATGTTACCCCATGTTAGGACCAGAAAACCTTATTTGTGTTATTACTCCTACGTACATCAGTACCAGAACCACATCCACTTATAGTATCGATATAATGATTTATTTCTTGGAATACCAATATAATCTCGACCTTATTAAAATTTTAGGTTTATATTATATAATTATGCTGAAATACTATATTAGGGTTATTTTCCCTAATATATGTTTTCTTAAATAATGTTTCCAGGGTTCCTAATAAGTTCCCCTTGATACCAACTATAACACTCCAACCACATAATATCAAAGCATATGCATTATATTAGTACATTATCTTGATTACAAGGAATAAAATCCTAAAGGACTAACTAGTTTTGTAGTTATAGAAATCCATCATACATATATGATTCCCTTAATAAATTGGGTACTTTAGATTAAGAATATGTTACATAAATAAATAAAATAAACTACATCCTTTAAATCTTTTTCAATTATTTTTCATCATTACCAAAAAAAAGTATAATATGGGTGAGCTCAAATTCTCATTAATGGAAAATAAATAGGAATAAATAATTAATAAATTAAAATAAATTAACATGGAAAGGTAAATAACTGACATCACATTCCATTCAAGTAACTAGATAATGAAAAGTCAATATGGAAAGGTAATAAACTGAAACATGTTCCATTTAAACAATGAACTGAAATGAAAGGTATCTATAAATATGGTGACCCAAAATAAAAGGGATGAATAATAAATAAAACTAAATGAGTGAAATTAATTCATAATTTAATAAATTTATGCAGAACATGAAAACCGATTATTATCAAGATCTTTCCAAAGATGGTTTAAAACTATGGATAACAACACATTTTATTTGGCCATCTTATTTGTCACATGAGTATATGTCAATGCATTGAGGAGATATATAAATTCTGATATCCACCCATCATTTCAATTCGAAAAAATTAACCATATTTAATAATAACAAAAAATAATATTCATTATCAAATATTCATATTGAATAAAGACTAAAAAATGGTCAATATTTCCCCAAAATAATCAAATATCCGTCGAAGTAGACATCATATGTAAAATGGTATACGGTTTAGGAAATACTAATATCCATTGTATGATAATAGGTATATTAAAATATATTTACAATGTAAAATTATTTAAATATAGTGATTGTTTCAAGATAATGTTCACAATCAAAAAATAATGTGAGATTGCAAATATATCCATCAAGAACAATCTTGAAGAGAATAATCATTAAACATTCAAAAGTGTCTTATACCACTTTGAAACATTTGAATAATAGTATGAGGAAATTAATGACATTAAATGAAACATAAAATATAATTATAATAATGGGATTCATGATATAACCCGAAAAAGTAATTATATGAACCAAATAAAAGTGAATTGGCACATAATAACAAATAAGTCTCAATGAAATGTGAAATGAGATGAAATTACCTTACCTTAACCTTACTTTTGTTGTGTGGTATTTATTCTATTTTATATTAGCTTAAAACATGTTATTAACATATACCATAATGATAATAATTTTTATAATACCATATACTACTTCATTATAATATTTTAATACCTATTTGTTAACAACATTCATTAATTTCACTATTTCTCGTGTTAATTTCTTAGTTTGATCGAGTAAGTTTAAACGTATTATTTTTTGTTTTCATTAATTAGATCATGGATTAATCATATTAGAATTTAAACCATCAATTAATTATCATATATTATTAGTATATATATATTTATAATAATCTATACTCTTTTGTGATAATAAATTAAATGTATCATTAATGGAGAGGGTAGGTCACACGTACGGATGAAAGATACTTTCATTCCACTGTTAATTAAAAAGAATGAAAACTAAATGATAAATATGTATATTATAATTCCATTATAAATTAGTTGTTTTTTATGTTTCATTTTTTTTATTAAAATCATCTTTTTATGTGTTCTATGTATGGATTAAACGAGTCATATCACTTTGAGGGGGTTGTAATCTAGATTTCTTGAAAAAAAATTATCATATTTACACAAGATTTAAAGAATATAAGTATATTCTAAATAAAAAGTAAATAATCATAAATACAATATAAATTTAATTTATAACATATATAAACAGACTTTTCATCATGTTAGGTGGTAACAGAAAAATAAACAATCATTATTTCGTGAGGTAGTAGTTTTTCATACAATGAAATAGTATGTTTGTTACCCATTAGATGGAGGTGTGTGTAACTTTAAGTGTAAAACAATTCATAAAACCATCTAATTATATTGAGGATACTGTTTTTCTATATATGTGTGGAATAAATTGATTTTAGGGGGTGGAGAATGTAAATGAAACAATAAATCCTCAGAGAATATTTTAACTCTTAATGGGGTAACTCCATATGGTCTATAACCAATGGTTTCCATGGATTGATTAAACACAAAATGAAGGATTCTAGGTCAAGGGGAAGGGTTTTTGGAGACTATTTGGGTAGAGTTTTAATGATCCATATTGTCTTCAGATGTGTGGGGAATGGGTAGAGTGATTTTCTTTTTATTATATAGGGGGAGTGTCACTCCTGTCAATACCAAAAGTTATTAATTAATGGGAGGGATATGTTACCTAATGTGCATGGTCGATTAAAACCTCCACCGCACAATAATATGTTCATTTTAATAATCTTTTTCCATAACTTCTAATATTCCCCAATTTTATCATTTTGGTTTTTATTAAAGCATTAAATTTTATAACCTAGTAATTTAAACCTTAAGAATAAACAAAAGTTATATTTATTAGAAAATATAGAGATAATAAAAAATTAATACGATATATAATTTATAAATTATAAAATTCCATTTTTTTGAAAATAATTTTAAAACAAGTGCATGTGAAGTACTTAATCACTACTTAATCCAATTCAGTGTTAACAACATTTTTTCAATATATGGGTCAATATGATAATTAAAAAATATTAATTGGTACACTAATAAACTATATTTAATATTTATTAACACATACACCTAACATATCAGAATATAGGATTTTTAATTAATTTTAAATCATTTAAAAAATGATCATTTATTAATAAAAAACAATATTGTCAATTTTGATATTATTTATTTAATTCAAATTCAAAAATATAAAATCAATATTGGAATTAAAATATAGTAATTTTAAAACTATTTAAAATTTTATATTCACTGACAAAATAAATAATGACAATAATTCAATCAATATATGTAACTTTTAATATTTATAGTGTCTTCTATTTTAATTATTTATTAATGTAATAATCACTACGTTGGCATTTAGTAAGCATTTTAAGCAACTAAGTCATCTCTAAAAATTATTTATAAATTATTATGATATGAATAAACAATTTATCCTTAGAAATTACATTTAAACGTTAAATATTATTTTTTTTACATATCCCAATGTTTTATAAATGTTAAAGGTTAGAAAAATTCCCTTTTGTCTTTTTTTACTCATCCTTTTATATAAAGATATTCCATTTACTAATATCCTAATAAACCATAAAATGATTAAAAAATTGGGTATATGGTCTAATTATTATAATCAAATTTATTTAAAAAAAATTTCAAGGTCATTTTGGTCTTTATGATTAACATTTAGTCCCTTATTAAGATTAATTTTACCTTAATCACTGTAATTAATTTTAATCACATTCACTTATGTTTTTCATCAAAGATTAATTTTACCTTATTATACCATATAAATTTTACTAATTACAACTATATATGCTCGTTTTTCATAATTCAAATAATAGTAGTGGTAAAATTAAGATTAACTTTAATCCCACACACGTATCGAGAAAGCGGGTTTTTAAAGTAAAAATATGGAAAAGTTCAATAAGTGTTTATAACTAATTTCAATATAAAAATGATTCCAATAACCTATATTAGATTTATATATGTATAATTGTAGATTTTTTACTTTATTGAATAATTAAAATTATAATTTAACCATAATTATTATTTAAATGAAAAGACCATTTTTAACTAAAACAGAATATTTTTTATATTCATCAAAAAATGATACTTATCAGTAAAATAAAAAATATTAACAATAAGATAATTAAATCATTTTGATTCCATAAATGATGTTATTTTTTCAAAAAAAATATAAAAATTACAAAATTTAGTTTTAAAATGTGTACTCCATTAAATGGAAGTAAAACACAGTCTTACATGTAATACAAGCTAACTCAGTCTGGTGTGTAGCGTAAGATTAAAATGGAGTTACGTATAAAGATAGAAAAAATAATATCTTTTCTAATATAAAAATATTTTAATGTTTTGGGGTTTTAATTGTGAAAAATATATAAATTCCATTCCAAGGGGACCATTGAAGATGAAATAAAGCCAATAATTTTATTTGGATTACATGTTGGTAGCATAACAATACAAATACTATTTATAGAAATATTTTACCCCAATTAATGTAAAATTATTAAAAGGGATATATAGATGTTTAATATGATGGGGGAGAGAAATAGAAGGTAGATGTGTACTCACACATGTTCTCTCTTAACAATTAGGATGTAAAACCTCATAGAATAATGTGGAACTATAAGGGGAGTGTGTCACATAAAAGTGATCATGTGAAAGAAGAATTTTCCCATTGACCTATATTGCAATGTTAAGAAATATAAAAGAGATACTTTACTTCTGAATTATACTGAATGAAGGTTGGTTTATTCAATCCAACCATTTTGATTCATTTCTCACAAATCAATTTCAAATTTATTCACTTTAAAATCATTCCACTTCATCCATCAATCCATTTTAGGATTATTTTTAAACTATAAAAAAATAATGTGTTGAGATACATGATAGAGAATAATGTTTTACAATTAATTTATACATTTATTTAGTATTATAGATTAGTAAATATTTTGCGGTGTAAATGGGAGTTATATCACTGATTTTTTCATGTTAATTTAAATAATGAAATATGTGATTCAGGATCTTGTTATTAAAAAAATAATATAATGATTGTTAGTTAATTGATTTTAGGTTGAGGGAGAGAGAGTGGAAGACTAAATCTTAGTAAATAGTTATGATCAATTTTTTTAATGTATTATTAGTGGATGTGGTGTTAATTAATTGATTTTTTAAGAATTAAAGAACATATGACAATTTAAAATTGTCAAGTTGATGAATAAGTATAACAAAATGTTGTTGGAAAACAATTCAAATATAATAAAGATTTGGTTAGACTCAATGATAATGTAGCTGTGTAAATATTTTCAATGTTATGGTTAATAAAAACTCTAGTAAATGTAATAAAATAAACACCTTACAAAAAAACAAATAAGGAAAATAAAAAATAATAGTGATAATGATCACATTCCTTACACCAAATTTGAACTGTTTATTTATTTCAATTCATCAAAAATATTCCATATTAAATTTAAATTAGTGAACAATGAATATATATATGATTAATAGATAATACCTATATTTATTATTTTTATATGGATACAATAAATGTTATATATTTTTTTTTGTGTTTAAAAACAACTATTCATTTTACATGAAAAATAATAATTGGTAATATTATATTTATACTAAAAAATGGAAAAAATAATGATAATATTGAAGAGTACATGGGTTATACTACCCATTAAGAGCTTTGTTTCTATATTCCCCAAAACCCTAGATATTATTAAAAATTCAATTCCATTTTATTAGATTGTTTGGCTTCTCAATTATGAACAAATGCATCGTATCTTCTCCAGTTTTATTCTTGGAAAATTTCCTCCCTAACTGAACAACCCCAAACATGTTCTCATCTAATCTTGATTCCCAAAAATAGAAATATTCATGCATACTTTTCATTCATTGTACATAAGTAAATCAATGATCTAATAAATATATTATCTTCATGGAGATGGTCTGATCCTTACCCAATATTATGCTATTAATAAATTATACACTTGTCGGTGTTGTGTAGTTTATAATTTCATAATTACATAACTAAATAATTGGAAATATATGATGGGATATTTGGGGGTTTAGAAACATTTGAAAATGAATATTTTAATGAAACAGAGAAATAAATAAAAATTCAATGAAGCTATAAATTTGGGATTTCAAGGGAAAACCCAAGAATGAAATTCAAGTGTAAATAAAAACGGGATTCTTCTGTAGCAGATATCCATTTTCCCTCAAAAATAGAATTTCTGTAATGATTTTGGGGAATTTTTCATCAAATTCAATCTAAATTATTATAGAATGACGAAATAGTATAATTATTCATTCAAAAAACCAAAAATGAAATTTAGTGTACTCATGGAAAATTTTCTTGAATAGAAAAATGGATTGACCAATTCTTTCAAATTACCCATGCATGTATCCTAGAATTTGAAATTCGTTTAGATAAGATGAATAGATAATATAGTTTTAGAGATAAAAGAATAATTATAAATATTGTTAAATTTAATCCAATTTGGGGTTTAATGAAAATTATTATATGTAATATTAGTGGTATGGAGGAATAAGGTCCAAAATTACTAAACAAGGAGTTAATGAATGAGAAATAATATATACTAAAATTTAATAAATGAAACAACATTATATAGGAAGACTAGTTAATAAATATATATATTCATCACGTAAAGGACGAAGAATATTGAATTTTGAAATAGTTATTCCTCACATGGTAGAAAAATATGGACATCCCTTACCATTAATAAAGGTAGAAATGAAAATAAACAAATGATGGAAGATAATTATTATAGGAAAATATCTATTTCATATGTGAAAATAGAAATTTAGATCTCAAATATTTGATAATATAACGGAGGCTTTTTTTTATTAGGTCAAGAGGAATATAAACTAGAAAACGACCTCAAGGATGACATCGTAATCACGGAAAAAATTTGTATAAGATACATAAATCCTCAGGGATTTGTTATCAAAAGAAAATATTTATATTGAAATAATAAAAGATATATAATAAAAAATATATTTGGATGGAGTACATTTAGTTCTTTTTTTATTAAAAATGTATTTGAGATAACTTAGTCTATCAGGCTCTAGGATTCAATATCAAAGGGAAATAATTTATTTTTTTATTCTTAGCACGTGAGGATTAAATTTAGTTAAATATAATTTATCTGAATCAAAATTCATCTTGCATTAAATTGATTAATAAACTCATCCTAGATTTACATGGGTGACATGCATGAGTATCCATTAAATGATTCATTCTAATCAACTAGTTAAGTAAATTAATTTTAATTGGATTAAAAGGATCATTTTGGAACATAATATTATGTTTATTTATAAATCATGGATCATTTTTTGTGTGAGTGAAAATTAAATCCATGAATTAGTGTAAATATAAGTTTAATAGAATTTTATCATGTGCAACTTCCATTCCCATATTTTCAAAATTATCCTCAAGGGATTTTTTCAGTTTGAAGTGGTTTAGTTCTTGATTTTAATATACTCATTAGATGAATAATTTTTATGCAAAAAAATTGGGTTAATATAGGTATATATATTCATGTTTAAGTTATTCATGGTTATTAAATGAAATTTTAAGGATGGGGAATGATAAAATCTTATGTCGAATAAGAAAATGAATGTATCGAAATAGTTTTGTAGTGATGAATCATTCATTAAGAGAAACTGGGTTATAGGGTGAGAAACTGGCATGAGAAGAAATCGAAAATATGTATTTATATTAACATTAGGATTGAAAAAGTTATTTCTAATTAATATTAAAAGACTCAATCCTCAAAAAATTGATGAAAGGTTTTTAGAGAAAATTTTTATTATAAAAATTTACTCAAAGTGAAGTAGTGTATCTATTTTCGGGGATAAGGTTAACATGATTTTTTTATTTTAGTGTCATAGTTTACATATAATTTATGGGTTTATCTATTTTATTGAATAAATATAATAGTAATTTTTAATTATTTATATTTTTGTAAAACATTTCCATTTACATTTGTTACTCTAAATATTTTAATTTTTCATGCATGTTTTTATCCAATATAAAGACAATAAATATTCAAAAAAATAGTTAAACAGTTCATAAAATGTTAAAAAAAATTTAAAAATGTTTAAACCAATGAGAATGAAAAAAATCATAACATTAATTAAATGTGAAAATCAAAAAATTCTCCTACAACAGTCTCTCTAATCTAATGAATATATTTTTTATATTGAACTAAATTATGTTGATCAACCTATTGTGTAATAAAGTAAATAGTCTCGAGTTCATCTCATTCAATTAAATACTCTTGTCACCATTACATTTTCATAGAAACATTCCAATTTGGATTAGATATAAAGGTAATGAAAAAATAAAATTTTCCTTGTGATGCTAAAGATTATGGTTCATTACTAACTCATTCATTTCTATATATCATATTGTTATAATTATCCAATGTAAACATATACTGATCGACTTTACTTCCACAGACTGGATCAACCTATTTACACTTTAATAATGTTTATTTCTTCCCATTCATTTATAGACCTTCAACGATGTATTTGATTTGACCATAATAATAACAAAAATCAAAATATGTACAACCAATTACACTATTTTTGATTAATCATTCATCATTTACATATTTAATATGGAACAAAAATCTATTATAATATTAATAATTGTAATGGTGTGACATTATAGATGGACCCTCAGCAAGTTTGTTAAATTCGTCATTTAGTGTAGGGTCACCTAACTCCCACAGGTTATAGACCTATATATTTCAAAGAATTCAATGAAAAGTTATAAAGAATTAAATCTGTAATATACATCAATCATAATTAAAATTCATTTATAAATACAAAATCCTTAAAAAAATAATGAAATGATATGTAATGGGAATGTTGAATTTGATAATCACTTAAATGAGACATCTATTATGTAAGCTCATTAATAATCTTCCTATAAATCATAACTCCATGTTTAAATGGTCAACTTATATATGAAAAAATTACATCTAAAAAATAAAAAAATTGATAAGACACTTACTCCATAATTTGTGTAACTGATGGAGTGTTGAACAAGATATATTAATGACGTTGTACCCAATAAAAGTTTTCCTTATCAAATATAGTTCAATATCTAACTGGATAATCACGATTCTGAAAGGGATTGTCTAATTTAGTCTCAACATCCATAAGATATTATTCACAAAAAATTATCACACCTACCCATCAAATAACCATTGGATATTGATTCCACCAGACGACCTCTGTTATGTACGAATCGTTTAAATATATTTTAATACCAATCAATAGGATAAATCCAACTGAATTTCAATGGACTAACAACAATTACTTATCTAGTTAGGATCATTTGAAAGTGTACCATAACATCAAAAATGTGGGTTGATATAGTTTATCCATGTGAAAATGTATAATTATAATTATATCCTAAAGAAATTGTAAATCACTCATTAATTGATTTCAAAAACAAATATTTCTAAAAATTACGCATCTCAAATTTCATTTTAACAATATTAAGTGATAATCAATCAAAAATTTCTATTAGAATCAACTAATGAAGTATTATGTGATGTTCAAGAAATTTTAACCTTTGCAATTTCATGTTCATCTCATTCACAGACTTAAAAATATTAGAATAGTAAACATCCCGAAGCCTAAGAATCTTGAAAATGAAAATAAATGTCTCCTTCCCATTTTTACTAATTGTATAATGTTCTTCATGAATGCATTCTTGTTTCCCTCGCCCAATTGTAAATTATATTGTTTCCTTATACACATTTCTTTTAAATCATATCTTTAATTGACATGGTCCCTTGCTTTTCCACTGACACCTAAAATGGTTTATAATATATTATCACAATTTTTATTCAATGTTAATCACATCTTGATTATGCATTATCATGTTATTATTCTAGTAAGGGAGATTAAAAAATACTTCTCTTCATCAAATTTTCGGTGTATTCTACCCACACCACAAATATTTGGTAATGGATGAGCCACCAAATCCTGAAATTCATATACCATTTGTATTTATTCATCCTTAGTCTGTGATAATATTTCTAGTCTTATCATGATCATTGGTGATGAGTTCAATTATATCTGACCTTAAAAATTCCACTCCATCATTTCTAATCTTATGTTGAGGGTGTAAAAAATGTATATTAACCATTTATACCCATTTTTTACAATTTTTAAGCTATATGAAATTTTTAATTTTATTGTAGTAAGGGTAAGAAGATTCATCTATCATCATCGAAATAAATAAATTTTCATAAGATAGGATGTAATTTATTTTCCATAATAATGAATCTTCTAGTTTAACCATTTCATTCATTTCATAGTCATATGTCATCAGAACATATCCCCATAGTTCATTAAAATCATCAATAAATGGCTGAAGCTAAACCACAATCTTATCCTTTTAACATATAATTCCATCAAAAAGAGTATAAAATAATAGAAGTTATTATTGTATACAACGCATCAAATGAAGCTTATACATAACCAACACCATGGGCCTTGTGTTGTGATTTTCACCAACTATAAACCTTAATGGGTTGAAACAATATGTTGTTAACCCCAATCAAAAATTATGACTATCTTTATAAAAGTCATGGTGTATCTGATCAAAATCATTATATATAAGAGAGTTCTCTTGTTGGGTTATCATATCACTTTCTAAATTTTATTCCAATCCTTATCATTAATTTAGAAACATCAGATGACAAAAAATAATATTTTCAACATCAGTTTAAGTAGAAAGTAAATCATTTTCATTACATAAATTGGTTCCCACTATTTCTTAGTGTGACTTTAATTATTTTAATTTTACCTTTTATATTTCCACTTGTAAGAGTAACATACTATAAAACTATCCAAATGAATATTTTTCTTTATAAAAAAACATATAGTTGTTTTCACCTTCATCTATGGTAATATATGTGAAACCTAAGTTCTATATCGACTTACGAGCATTATAATACCACTCAAAAATCTTAGTGACCGTATGAAGTAATTTTTTTCAAAAAAACACCAAAAAATTGATGAATTGTTCATATGACCACTAATTCAATGTTTTCAACTATAAGAACTCCACAATAAATGAAAATATACAATAATTGTTATACCCAAAATATAATTCAGTTTGTGCATCATCAAATATTTCATAAAACCTCAATGAATCACAGTCTACACTAGTACACATATTTATCTCACTGGTCTCAAAATTCTAGATTTTAATGCTTTCATGAGATAGTCCACGTACCATTTCAATAAACATGTCATTCATCTAATTGGTCTTGTATATAAATATATCAAAACTATTCCTCTATAACAAAAATTAATATATTTTTATCCATGATGAGTCTAAATCTTATAATATTTCAAAAACAAATTCAAGAATAGGTTCTCCCTCACAATTTTGTATGAATTTTTATCTATTTTGAAAATTTTCTACATGGAAAAGTAATATAGTCTCTTTGAATTCCTCTGGTGAAACTAATAAAATTTATAATTCCATCAAAATATTCGCTTGAAATTCTATTTGGAGGATCAATCCAACTCTTATCCATATTCATATTTTTATAATAAGAAGAAAAACTTACACAATACATCATATTGTCTGCATTTTTCAAATTTGAAATTGAAAAATATATTTAAAATATTGATTAACCAATTGCATGTGGACATCAATTCATAGTCTCCCAAAATAAGGAAAAAAATAAAATTGACAAGATCATATCTTTTTATATTATACTTATTTGTTTATAATTTTTATTTTGAAAGTATTATTTTTTATATGACTAAATATTTTATAGAGAGGCACCTATAAATAATGTTTGATAAAACAATTTTTTTTAATAAAAATAAAATTTTTATGATATTAATAAATAAAATAAAACCCAACTATAATATATTTTTGTTACAAATTTACAATTTTTTTGTCAAACTGGTTAATAGATAAGGAAATCAGCATATCAATTTAGAGGAAAAGTAAATAGAAATACAACATAGAGTCTCAATTATAATATATGACTGAATTGTAAAAAAAATTAATAATATAATACCAATAATTATATATATTTTTGTGAGCACTCTATTAGATCTAGTCGAAAAAACCATTCCACATAACCCAAACCATAAACATCAAATGGGTCATCCCTTGAGAAAAGCATGAATTCTTGGCGTCGTTCTCATTTTCTCACTACTTCATTATTAACCCATTTCTTATTTTTAAACATCCATATACTATAAAATTATCTATCAATATCTTAAATTTTGTATGAAATTTTAATTAAATTTCACAAATTTATAAATATATAAAATAATCTAAAATTATAAATAAAAATATCATCCATTCAGTGGTCTAAAATAAAATGAAGTTTCCTTGGTTGAAATTTAAAATTTCTTGATAAAAATTAATTCTAATAAGTAAAAATTAGTTTAATAGTTCAAATTGAGATAATATTGACCAAATATAATACTTATAGATCATCCGTAATAAATCAAGTATCTATGATATATGATTATAATATCTTAAAAAACTAAAAATAGTACACACAAAAATAATTTAATACCCATTTTTGTTAAATCCATGATTATTTTTCATCAAAAACGGGTTGATCAAAACTCATAAGAGATGAAAAAATTGAGTATAATCACTTTCATGAATGTATTACACCAAATAATATATCCCTTAACCAAGAAACAATTTATATAACTTCTCAATATAAGATTATGGATTGTTAATTGAATAAAATAAATGATTCAACCCATCATGTATCATTAAAATCAAACCCATTATTTAATTTCCATTTATGTGCATTATAAAAATCATCATTGAATCAACAAGTATATAGGTTAACCCTTGATAAATTATTGTATAAAAATGATTCATTTAATAGATACATATTTTTTTTGAATCTAATCAACCTATTAATGAAAATCTATAAATAAAATTTATCATTATTCAAGATGGATTCAACAAATAAATTATTAAACAAAATGAAAAAAAACAAATAAAATTTAAATTATTTATCCATTAATGTGAGTAATTGGAATATTAATTCATTAATATATATATATCAAAAACATTTGTGTCTTTAATTGATGTAATGGATATTAATTTTTTCATCAAAAATAAGAATTTATGTTTATCCTGAATGGATTACATTAATTAATTTATAAAAAAGTATATATAAACAATGTGTTAAATCAAAGAAAATTATATACTAAAATATGACACACTATAATGGTATATGTAATATCTGATAAGAATAATATTACGAAATATAAAAATTCTCATATAAATAATAATTGACAAATAATTACACAATTATTTAAATGAAATATATAATTCTAATAATGTCCACAATAGTAAATAATGCATTGAGTGATAAAAATTTCAAAGTGACAACATAGTAAAACAAATATCGCATTAATGACTAATACATTGACATAGTTTCTACCACTCAATGGCTAAATACAAGAAAAGTATTAACCAATATTATATGGATCTATTGATGAATAATTAATTGAAATGGGCAAGAAATTATATATCAAATGTTGAACCAATATAATCCATGCAATAATCACAGGGTTTAACTCAAATATCATGAATAATTTTGGATGGTTGTGCGATCACTAGAAATAAATGAGAGGCGGAACAACAATGATCATGATCAGAGGTGGTGGTGGAAGCAGTTCCAATAGGGGTGTGGTTTGGGTAAGGTAAAGGATCAATAAGAAAGATGGGTGGAAGATGTGGCTCGATAGGGGTGAGGTGAGGGTTATGGGAGTTTGGCTGGGGAAGCAGGATGGGCTGCAAAAACTCTGGTCATGAGGGGGAGGGGTGTGTGTGAGGTGAGGGATTCCATTGATTGGGTGGAGGTTGTATGTGAATAAGTGGATACAAGTGAGATATTTGTAATGAGGGGTAGGGTTTTCACGACGCAGTAAGGGTTGTGTTGGTGGAGGGATGAATATGGATTGAGAGAGGGAATGATAGGTGTCCTTTTTTTCAAAGTTACTTTCGTTTCCAGTCACCTATTTCATGGAGTTAAAAAGACTCCATTTCTGTTGGTAATTATAAATAAATAAGTCACATGTGTCACTTTCATTAATTACGCCCTCCCTTCAGAATCATATCGACACATGGTTGACAGTCATCAACGATGAAAAAAAAGTTTCCATAAAGAAGTTAATATTTCATTTAGATAAAATAAAATTACTAATAATTTAGAAGAAAACATAATGCAATTTAATTTTAAAAACAATGTAATGATTACACCATTACACAGAGAAATGATAAAATTAAAAAAACTAAATCTACACATGTACTCTGATTGTTTCACACTATCTTCCGAAACCTCCTAGTCTGTTATCCCCTTCATAGTGCAAAGAATCTAGTATTTTTTTTAAAGTCTTGGATAGATATCTCCAATTTATCTCAATATATCTCATTATATTTATATATCATTAATTAAAAATATTAGCCACAACATACCTAAAAAATAATGGTAAACCCCATTATAATGACACCTCTCCCGTCTCACATAAGATATATCTTTTAAATCGTGTTGGGAAAAATATATCCAAGCTAATGAATCTATACAGATATAACATATGCGGTGCAATCCATGGGTGAAACCCAAAACACTATCTCTTATACTATGTTCATAAGGTTGGGATACCAAATAGATAATATAATCCTTTTCCTTGTGTATCTTCTGAAAAACCAACCACCATGATGCAACACTAGACCATGTCATGACCTCTAGTACTATTTGTAAACACTACTCTCTTATTCATCAACATTGAAAGTGAAAACCTCGTGATGAAAACTCCTATAACATGAAAACCCAAATTAATGTATTTATTCATTCATGTTGTAGGAGTTCTTCAGTGATGCAAACTCTAGAAGTACAAAACATGATACCCTTCCATATCAAGGAACCCTATTTCGTAGTGCATCTATGTGCCACAACATCACATGTATGCACTTCTCATGACCCTTATGTAGCTCATTAATCACAATCATATAGATTCAACATATGGTGCAAAACCACCTCTTCATTGAAATAAAATTCAAACAAAAACTATGGACCTTTACACTGACCTCATCATAAAACCATTCAAAATAATACTACCATTACACACCCACATGAGAACCTTTTATTGTGATTCTCAAATCATGAATATACATTAATGGGGGAAAAACATTTATTTCATAATGAAAAAATGTTATAAAATACCAATCTCAAATATACCTTTTTTTCACACACATGGATATCTCAAATATCTCTCACTATATATAAGGGCTCTCATGGATTTGATCTGACGAATAATAAAGATCTCATGGACATCCCTTTATAGACATAATGGGAGGTTTCCTGGTTGACACAACTCCCCCACCAAACCCCACCAATATCTGCCTACCTTAAACCATAGAATCCATCAAAATTAACATGTGCAACTACCAAGGGGCTTGGGGGGGGGGGGGTTCACTAGCCACCTACCATGGAATCAAAAAATCCACATTAATTTTCCTCCTATAGTTGCAATTAGGTGGAGCATATGTAGAGGTAGAACTTCACCAATGAAACCACAATTTTCAACATATCTTTTAGGTTGTACTTCTTATGGATCTTCAGAAATCACAGTAGTTTTTGATCCATCACATCGCTTATCCAATTATAAAAAATTTCATTGTTCTTCATCTAAGAATGGTTTATATATATATTTCTAAAGTCTAAATCATTTTGACTATCATAATGAAACCTATACTTATTCTAACTAAATTATATCTCTTGGGGAGAATTATTTGTTTCCAACATCTCCATTCAATATTCTAAAGTAGCAATGTACTATACATATATTATGGATAAAGAAACACAATTTTTCAACCTTGACATTAATGATACAACTCCTCCAATAAATGTGTAGATGTATTCAGATGTAGAATTTATTATATTAGGATCTATATCCATATATGCATCAGTATATCCCTACAAGGGAGGTTTAGATCCACCATTATATGAAAATAGTCTTAATGTAACTTTTTGATACCTCATAGTCCATTTTATTTCATTCCAATCCAATTTATTGGGATTACAGAGAAATCGACTCGTGATTTCCACTACGTAAAAAATGTCATTTTTGATACTCAGCATAGAGTACATTAATCATCCTACTACTAAGGAGAACGGTATCATCTAAATCACCTAAATTTCTTCATCAGATGATGGACATGAATTACTTATCAACTTCAAATGGTCGGGAAGTGGAATTATCCAATATTCAGATTTTTCCATGTAGAAATGTTTTAGAACATGTTCATCATATATATCTGGAGATAGCCATCTCATCCCCCACTTTCGTTAGTGAATGATATGCATCCCAAAAATATATTGAGCTTCTCCCAAGTCTTTCATATAAAAAACATAGATTGATCCTTCTTCAACTAGCTTATCTTCATTGCATCCTTCCCATTGATCGACACATCAACAAAATAATTTAGAATAGAAACAAAGTTACCCTCATAAAATCTCAAGATGTAGAAACATAGGTCTACCTATGTCAAATTGTATCCACAACTCACCATGAATGATTCAAACTTCGTGTATCACTTTTAAAGAGCATATTTCAATCCGTACAAGATCTTCGTCAATTTGAATATGAGGTTTACTTCTCCTAAAACATCTAAACATTCATGATTTTTCATATAGATAACCTTGGATAGGTCATCCTGAAGAAAATATATCTTAATGTACACATATTCAATCTCCATGTCCAATATAGCTACCTATTAGAAAATGAATCATATTGAATCCCTCTTCACCATGGGTGAAATGATCTCATTAATGTAAACTTATTTATTTTAAGGGAACCCCTTGTAAACTATGCAAGATTTTTTCCTGAACTCCTTTTTTCTACCATCTATCTTGAGCCTCAATACACTTGTTCATTAGTGATTTTTAATATTTCATTAATTCCACCAAATCATAGGTATGATTATTCATCAGAGACTCCATGTCATCCTCCATTACTTTCAAATGAATGGGTTTTTTAGGATAAGACACTATCTCTTGGTATCCTTATGGATCCACCTCATCAATCAGCAATAAGTGACTTGACTCCAATGATTTTATTAAGGGAATTATTCCCCATGATGATATGTGAAATGTTAGTTCTAGAGGCCCAAATTCACCAAGATCCTATGAATTTCATGGATGTGTACCCTTCTCTGTTGTCTAAAACAAGACAATTCATATTCCTTAAAATTTTACGCTCCATGATAGCATGGCTCATCATGAATTAGTCGAGTTCATGGTCCTTCATCGACAAGAAGTGATCCAAAAAACATATAGAGTCATAATCAAAAAAGGACGAGACATATTTTTTACCTCCCAATGGATCCACCTCCACAGTTCTACATACATCAGAGTGCATGTAAGGACACAAAATTATATCAATGAAAATTCATCTTGATCTAATTAAATGTCTTATTATGTAACTTGGTAATATAAAACATATTAAATTACTTATATTATGTTTATTTATTTTATTATACTGTTAATAATTGTTACCGTTTCTAATATTGATATTGAATAGTGATCACATGATTAGTATAAGTATAGGGCTTTAACAAATCCAATTTACTCAGACAAAGGATGTGATGACCTCATCCAGTAGAATTTTTCCAACAAATCCCATTTATTTGAACTCGAAAAGGATGTAGCATCACTAGGATTATCTCTTGACCAAGCCCAAGATGAGCTTTAACACATTAAACATGAACAGAATCACCTACAGGAGAAGTGGAATTTAATAACGATTAACCAAAAGTGATGTTATTTGAGCTGCCCCAATAGTTTTTTACAATCACACACCATACCCTTGGGTTTTATGTGAGTTTTATAAGGGGTCATGTAAAAATAACCTTGAACTATGATTGTGTGATATAGTGTTAGTAAAAAGAATATTCAATGATTTTATTATTTTTACTTTGTAAATGGTTTTAAAAAACCTATAGTATTTTAGTTAATATTTCAATTCAATTATGAAAATTATTTTTTATGAATTAATAAATTTTTGAATTAAATATTATTTTAATTAAATATTATATCTTAATTATTTTTTAATAGATTTAAATGATCGTTTAATTTTATTTAATACAATTGTATTTTTTATTAAGTTATAAAAAATTTTTTGGTCAAAACACATGAATTTTCAATAAATGACAGTTTTTCTTTTAAAAGTGAAAATAAACATATTTAGATAATTATTTAGATAAAATAAATATTTTTTTTATTATAATGTTGAAATTATCCAACAGTTAATTTTTCATAATTTCTTGTGCCAGTCAAATATTTGGGTAAACATTAAATACCATTTAAATATATAATTTGTTTTATGAAATCATAATGAACGATTAGTGATGTAATAAATTACAAAAAATGTTATATTTGATATTATATGTTTTTAATTTAATATAATGTGATTTTTTATTTGACTTATTAATTTTACAACGCCTTAGTGGACCCTCCAAGACGTATAAAACATTTTAACATTTTAACATGATTTTCTTGACAGTGTGACTCACCTCTACACAAGAAAAGACTAATATTAAAATAATTTTAGACATTTGCCTTGTAAAATAATGGTTTCCAATCAACTTTTTCAAAAACAATCAGATGTTTTCTTATTTTTATTAGTTTAATGTGTTGTGTCCAAAACCTAAATAATAAATAATTCCCTCTCCTTTCCTATATAAACCCACTCAATATCCCATTCCCCTTCACTAAAACCATTTAAATATTGGAAAATCTCTATAATCATCTCTATAAAATCCTCCCAATATGACCAAATATCCCCATAAGCTGGTCTCAAGCCTTTCCAAGGCCTTTGAGATCAAACATCCAAGTAAGGGATCCTCAATTTCCATCCTTCCATATTTATGTCCAAGTTTCCATATAATGTTATTCTTTTTATTTTCAATTAAAATTGTTGAGGTATGATTTATCACCTAACATATATTTCCCTCTTTATGTTACAATGATAAGAGACCCCTTTATCTCTAATTAAAACCTCCCATTCACACCCATTAACATGCCGAAATTCTGTAGGGGATTTATCTCTCCACATTTACATTCAAGTAATTATTTTACTTTATGCATCTAAATTCCATTACATTTGTTGGTATATTATGTTACATGACCCAATTACTATCCATATAATTTATATATTATTAGATATCTAATTATCTCTCATCAATACATTTTATGGTTTCTATTTGACGTCATTATACTGCTGAAGTTACACCAAAATTTCCCATTCCAAAATCACTGTTTAAGTGAATACCATACCCATTTCTCTATCAATGGTATTCACATTTATGAACTTGTAATTTTTTATTTAGAACTCACATTAATGTATTTCAGATATCTTATTTATGGAATAAATTATTATGTTTAATGAATCCTTGTTGTATGATCTATGTGGGACACTTATGCTTTAAATTAAATGATTAAGAAGGGTGTGCACTGATAGCGCACCAATGCATTGGGTAAAGAATAGTGTCATGGTATTCCAAGTGAAATGAAATATTACTCCTTATAATTAAAGTTAAATGAGTTTGTACTCGTACTAATTCATGTTCAATGAGGGTTTACTCATGCTCCATGTGGAATGAGCCTTGGCTCATAATAATATCATGCTAAATGTCGTTTCCCCATCTCCATGTTATGATAATAATTCAATATAATGACTATATGTTCATAATTATATTATTCTAAATTTATATTCCTATTTCCTGACATATATTTTATTTTTTTGTTATTCCCCGTTTACTCCTTTAATGGTATTTATATCTCACGCTTTTTTTATGTATGCCCTAATGTTATCCCACGAAATGCTAAGTATTAATGAATGTTGTGGTCATGTAAAATAATTTTTCAATAAATAAGTTGTATTTTATTTCATATGTTTTCATGTAATGTTCCTGATTTCCTAAGAAACTAGACCTCTCATTACCTATAGTTGTATTTAGTGAACATTTATGTAATAAATCTTGTTTATGTGTGAAATAAAGAGTAGGGTTGTTATCGTTGGTCTCAATGGATAGGTTTATTTATTTTTGTATTAGGATTATAAAACCCTAGTAAAATACCTAGTGATCAGAATAAGTATGAAAAAAACATCCTTAAATTTTGGTGATTATAGAGTAAGTAGTTTATTATGAAAATACATCCTTGTATGGATACTGATCATACCACGATTCATTGTTTTAGTTCTCCCTTATACCAATGCATTAAAATGGTTTTGTATTGAAAATGAAAATTATAGTAACAATTTTCACTCTATGTATGATTCAATTTTTGTGTTTAACATAGTTAAAAGGGGAAATTTTACTTGTTTTAATAATTATATTGTAGGTGGAGGTGATTTGGAGGACCCATGATGAAGTCCAAGAAGAATGGGCCAAACTGCGTAGGATCCATGCACACTAGTGGACATAAATGCATATTGCTACTGAACTGTTAATCGAAATGGGCTGAAATATTGTGGTCTGGCCAAAATTTAATGCACAACATTTCATATAAAAGAACTGAAGCCTCATTAGGCATCTATGATTCTCATTCGAACTGTTCCGTCCAAAGAACCAAATCTACAAAAAGTCAAATGTGGTGTTCAATATTTTATCAATATCTCGAGCTGTATTTGACCAAAGGGTGACACACATTCATTGGAGACAGTCAAAATGTGGGGATAAAACTTTTTTTATTTTCTCCAAAGAGAGGTATGTTTGTCTAGAGTTATAAACCCATGTGACAAGTGGTTTTAAGAAATCTGTGTGCTCAAAACCACCTTCCAATTTTTATATAAAATGGATCCTTGGGCTCCCCATTTGGTTGTTCAATAATGAGGAATGTTTATGACATTTTGGAGTCCCAAAGAGGCCTTTTCATCATCTTTATATGTTCTGGCATCTATGTTAAGTTCTACTTCAACATCTTCTTCTTCCTCCCCACCCATGGATTTCTAAACCCCGTGTGATCACATGGGGTGGAATGTGATGTAAATCCCATGCTTCATGTTTATAGTATTTGAATTATCATTTTAGTTATAGGTTTTATGTTGTTTTTCATCATCTTCTATTCTTATTTTATAGAGTTATTTACTCGTATTTCATTCTCAACTCATTTGATAATGTCTGGGGGTTCCCATTCAGGTGATGTTTCATGCATCGTTCAACACTTCTTTTTCCCCCTTTCAATTGCGGTGTTTGTGTGGTTCATATTGGTCAATTGTACTCACATAAGCACATTCAAGGGAATGTACATTTATTTCATGGTATCACAATGAAATAACATACAAACCTGGAGATCACATCTAGTTATTCGTGTGTTTCCTTGGTGAGTTTCGGTTATGATGTCGAACACAAATCACCCAATCATCAGCACTATATGGTGAATCATTGTGTGTTTTCGTCTAAATACTAGGAGGTATCCTAATATAAACATAGTAAGATTCTGGTTCTAGGTGTTATAAACAAGGGATAAAAATATAATAACTCAATTTCATGAAACGTTTACGGATGAGAATCATGAGAGTACCCCGGGTTGATGACGTTTAATTAATCGTGTTTACTTCTACTTTATTTTATCACATTTATTTTCTATTGTCATATTTAATCATCAAACCCATGTATTTTAAAACCACATTTCCATTTTTTACTTTTATAATCAGAACCAAACTTTGGAATTAATGATCTAAGGCTCGATCGAGAGATGACCTAGGGTTGATGCTATACTGTAGAAATTCTAGTTAAAAATAAACATCTAATTTGACACGCTAAACAACGCGATCAAATTTTGGCTCTTTTTCTAGGGAAACAAGATCATTTTATTTATTTATTATATTTTTTTATTTATTTTATTTATTAATTATTAGTCCATTCAATACCCCTGCCCCAATTTATTTTCTTTGTTTTGGGTTTTTGTTGTTATTTTTGTTAGTTTTTGGTTGTTTTCTCTCTCTATCTCTCTTTTATCTCTCTCTATCTCTAAAATTCCGTAGTATGAAATTCTATTCTCCTTTAAACCTTATTAAGTTATTTTTTTCCATATAAAATTATAAAATAACAAAAACAAAAAAAACATCACAACTCATTTCCATGACCCTTTTAGAAAAAGAAAAATTGCATGAATTTGAACCTAAAATTGATAAGACATTTCACACACATATCCGGGAATCTAGAGTATGTAAATCAAGTAACATTGAGGAAACCATTGTGGAAACATAGTTGGTCCTAAACTAGTCTATAATTGAATCCAATTGAACCTAAGAAAACGTGGCTTCAATTAATCGAACTTAAAAAGAACTGACCACCCCAGATGTGGAGTACCAACCTGCATACATCCAATATCCTGAGGAAGCAACCAACATTGAGTTGAGATCAAGACTCATCCACCTTCTTCATAAATTCCATGGTATTCTTGGTGAGGACCCTCATAAACACTTTTATGTGTTTCACATAGTGGGCTCTACCATGAAATCCCAAAATGTGTCTGAGGACATTATTAAGTCTAGGGCCTTCCCTTTATCCACTTATGGTGTAACCAAAGATTGGATATACTAATTTCTTACCATGATTGGGGGATGAAATGTCCTTCAAAGAATCTTTTTTGAGAATTTTTTCCCTACCTCCCGAACATCATCAATTAAGAAATAAATCTATGGAATTATGCAATCACAAGGAGAGACCCTTCCTGAATACTGGGAGAGATTCAAAAGACATTTCTCAAACTTCCCCACCACCAGATTAGTGAACAATTATTAATCAAATACTTATATGAGGGAATTATCCCCATGGATCGTGGAATGATTGATGCTGCAGCTGGTGGTTCCCTAGTTGATAAATCTATTTCCACTGCTCGTGACTTAATAGCCAACCTAGCTCAAAATGCACAACAATTTCGTACACAGGCAATTTCACTAACCTGTGGAGTTCTTGAGGTAATTCATTCAGCCCTAGAACAAAAGGTGGATAATAAACTTGATGATATGCATACCCTTCTGTGGGAATTATCTCAAGAACATTGTAACTCACACTCTTCTTCACTTTCATTACATTGTGGTACTTGTTATGAAAATACTCTTTTTTATGACCAGTGCCCATAACTTCAAGATTCACTAGAGTCTTATGCAGTCGTTTTCTTAGGGCATCCATACCAACATGCACCTCCCTTCATTTAAGAGCCATTCGGGCCAAATCCAAACCTCGAGTGGCAAGCACAACCCCTATACCAACAAGGAGGAAACTCAGTCTACCATAAGAAGAATTGGTATCAAAAAGGCCAAGGTATACAACCTTCTTATCCTTAAACCTCTCAAAGAAATCATCCTCATCCTCCAAAATATGAACCAAGCCTCAAGGATATGGTGAAGAAAATGGAAACCCAAAACCTACAATTCCAAAAAAAACACACGATCTGCTATTCAAGACCTATGAACTCAAGTGGGGTAATTATAAAAACACCATCGGTGAGCTTAAGATGCATGGTTCTAGAAAACTACCTTCCCAACCCATTTCCAATCCGGAAAACAAAGGTAATGTATGTGCAGTTACAATTCATAGTGATAATGAAGTCTCTCCTTCTACTGATTCTTCTCAACAGGTATGTCCCCCACTTGAAAACTCTCTATTCGAACCCTCAAAAATTTCAAGTAATGAAAAACAAGACAAAAAGGTTAATCAAGTTATCATTGATGATTTAAATGAACAATTTATTCATCTTACATTCCCCCAAAGTCTCTCTAAATCTATGAATAATTTTGATAATTAGATTGTTAAAGAAATAATGGATACATTTAAAATGGTTCAAGTTAACATTACTCTATTGGATGCATTTAAGAAAATCCCTTGATATACCAAATTTCTTAAAGATCATTGCACCCATAGAAGGAGACTAATAGGGGATGGGGGAGTCAACTTGGGAAGGAATGTCTCGACCTTGATTCAACCTATAATGCTAACCAAATACAAGGATCCAGGAACATTCATAATACCGTGTACCATAGGGGATACCTTCTTTTATGATGCTATGCTAGATTTAGGTGGTTCCCTTAATGTAATTACTCAATCCATGTACACTTATCTATAGGTTGGATAGCTTCAACCAAAAATAATTTTCATATAACTTTCCAACTGAAGTAGTACACATCAAACATGTGTGATCGAGGATGTCCTTATACGAGTGAAGAATATAATCTTCGCTACTAATTTCTACATTCTTGAGAAGGAAGATACCTGAACCCAAGGACATTATCCTCTCATTATTGGAAGTCCATTCCTCAAAACAGCAAATATGATCTTCAACATTCACAATGGTACGTTGTCCGTGGAGTTCGGTGGAGAAAATGTATGTTTTAACATCCTTGAGGCTATAAAACACCCCATTGAAGAGCACTCCAATATTCCTATCTATTTGATGGAAGTGCTATCAAATGATGCACACACACACACACAATTATCTCCTCAACCCATACTCTGATTCTATTTCTTCTTCTTCACCCATGGGTGATTTGAATTTTGATTCATGTTTTCAGAGTTTTAAGGGTTTTTAAAAGTGTAATTATTGTGCTTTAATTGATGAGTGTGTTCATTCTGAGGTACACATGATCGTCGATGATTATGAAAATCTCATTTCAATTGATTCTCTATCTATTGAGAATAAACATGATCAGATAGGAAATTTAAGGGACCTCACTCCCTCTAAATCCCCTCCCCCAGTCCATAAACCACAAATATTGGAATTAAAACCACGAACATTTAATTTAAAATATTCCTATATTATTGGTATTGACCAATTTCCCATCATTATTTCCAATAACCTCTCTCAAAAATACGAATCTAAACTGCTTGACATTCTGATAGAGTGTAAAAATGCGATAGGGTAGACATTATCTGATATTCTTGGGATTAGCCCATCTATTTGTATGCACCATATACTTCTGGATGATGAAGCTAAGCTAGTAAGGCAAGCTTAATGCCAGTTAAATCCCACTCTCCTTGAAGTTTTAAAATTTGAAGTTAGTAAATTACTTACTGTAGGGACCATTTATCCTATATCTGATAGTAAATCGGTTAGCCCAGTGCAAATTGTGCCTAATAAACAGGAATAATTGTTTTGTAAAATGAAAGGAATAAATTGGTTCCAACACATGTGTAAAATAGTTAGCGAATCTGTATTGACTATCCTCGATTGAATCAAGCCACACGGAAGGACCAATTTTCTTCTACCATTCGTTGACCAAATGTTAGAATGATTTGATGATATGTCCCATTAATGTTTCCTTAATGGATCTTTGTGTTATTTTGATATACATATAGCCCCTAGAGATCAATAAAAGGAAAAATTTACCT
This sequence comes from Viscum album, assembly GCA_963277665.1. Classification (NCBI taxonomy): domain Eukaryota; kingdom Viridiplantae; phylum Streptophyta; class Magnoliopsida; order Santalales; family Viscaceae; genus Viscum; species Viscum album. The sequence continues at coordinate 1,643,519,691 of OY728165.1, forward strand.
TTCCATTTGGCATATTTGCATACAGAAGGATTCCTTTTGGACTTTTTAATGCTCCTAGTACTTTTCAATATTGTATGTAGGGTATTGTTTCTGAGTACCTTGAGAATATCATGGATGTTTTAGTGGATGATTTCACAGTTTAAGTGTAATGACCTGCTGATTTTCATTGGCTTGATAGTATAACGAGTCATTATTAGGCCTTAAGAGACATCCCCAAGAATCCAAAGACTGGAAATAAATGCCAAAGGGTTTCAAATACTAGTGGGAGACAATTTACCCTTTATGAAATAATCCAATAAACCAACAAACCAACATTCACTCTATGATGAATGATCAAAATAAAGACAGCTAAACAACTTCATCCATGTCAAACTACATCAAAGTGCACAACAGCAGAAGACCAAAACAAATATCAAAGTACACACAAGATAAACAACTCAAGACTCTCAAAAGACACCAAGACTCCATGCTCCCCAAGCTCTAAGCTCCAGAATCACCGAACAACCACAATCATCATGAGGTATTTCTAAAAACATGGGAAATGTTACCTTTTCCCCTATCCCTGAAAATATCATCTACAAAAGCACCAAAGTGCCAAAGAAGGGTTGAGTATAAGACTAGGTAGGTTTCCCCCAATGACTTCCCTAGTCTCTCCACTAGGATATAAATGTTAGCCAGAATTATATAAAACATTTTATGTAAAAAAATTTCTCAAAAGCAGTTTATAACTAAATATAAACAAGTTCCAAACCATTCATTTCAAAATCATACAAGTGGAATTGAACCAATTTTCCCAGTAAGTTATTTTTCTAGAAAAATAACTAAACAAGCTTTAGAACCATTTCACAATGTCCCTTTTTGTCATACCCAACCATTTCACAAACCCATGAAACCTACCATGCAAGCTACATTATGAAAGTTTCATACTCATGACCGGTTTCTCATTGATCAACCAAGTCATCAAAAGGTAATTTTTTCCCTTGTTCCATTACTCCTTTGGCACCGAGCACAAGTTGATATTTCAACCAAGCCTCATACATATAGTTACCATGTTCCATTAAACGTTTTGCACCGAGCACAATGTCATATTTCAACCAAGCCTTGTACATCCAACATCAACACACACCACATATTCCCAAAAATCATGCCAAAACAACCCTTCCAATAAAACATCTTTTTAATAAAAACCCTTTCCGTCAAAACAATTTAAATTCCAAACCATTTCCTTTTCAAACGACTTCATCAAAAATCCATTTTTATTAAAACCTAATTTCATCACAGTCATTTCAATACCAAACCTTTTCACTAAAACACCCCTTTTATTGATAACCTATTTTTCATCAAACTAATTCCAATTCTAGTAAATTGGAAAATTAAAATCATCATTTTAAATTCAAGATGCCAAATAAAATTGCAGAACAATTCACCAAGTTTTAACAATTTCATTAAAACCATACATTATTAGTAATGAATATTTATTCAATGATTTTCACAATAAATTCCATTAAAATAATATAATATTAATCTAAGCCAATCAATTCTAATAGGAGGAGTCGAGAGTGAATCCTTCTACCTTTAGGGTTATGATGAATACCACAACGAACTAAGAACACACAAGAAAACTAGGTTGATTCTTCAAGAACTCGTCTTAGATATCTCTTCCTAGTAATACCAAGAACAAATATCATCATATTTTCCATCCACAAAATTATATCTACCCATAAAGGGAATAGATGTAAGAAACTCAGAGAAGAAGAGATGTCGGTCTAAGTCGATATAAGAAACCGAACAGGAACGAAAAAGAACGATCACATCCCTCAAGAATTCGGCTTCGATTCGCCAAGAGAAGCCTTCGGATCGCCGCCTGAATGATGGGAGAACCTTATCTGACCTTAAGAGAATCAAATCCCCTTGTTATGGAAACTTTGGTGGAAAAAAGATTCACATAGAGGAAAAAATGTGTGAGATCCACTTTTTTAGGATCTCATTTAAGTGGCCATACGGTTTACCCGCACGGTTAGACAAACCGTGTGCTAACCTTGCATTAGACACTACCTCCACAAACCCTCCACACATTGCTTGGATGCACAGTTAGACAAACCATGCACTATGAATGCGTTAGCCACCGCCTCGAGAGACTCTCCATGCATAGCTTGGACACAAGGTTAGACAAACTGTGCACTGCCCATGCGACTTCCCCTTTTTCCTCAAAACATCATTCAAATTTCTCTTGACTCTCCCATTCATCACCCTTAACATTATAACCAATAAAATAATTAAGTAAGGGTTAGGTACTAGAAACTGGGGGTACTACATTCTCCCCATGATTGGTCTTTTCATCCCTAACAAGTAGAAAACCTTCACCCAACTGAAAGTGTTTCGGCCACTGCTCTTTCATTCCCATTTCACGTTCCCAAGTCTGTTCGTGAATCTGACCATGCTTCAATTAAACCCACACTAGACTGGTTATTTTTACATGGAAGACTTTCCCTTTCCTATCCACAATCTGTACTATGATTTGTATGAATGAAGCATCCAGAAGTAGGTCAACGTGATCCCATCTGATCACATTTTCAAGATTAGGCTAATAGTTTTTCAACTGAGATACATGTAAGACATTATGCACTAAACTAAATTGTGGTTGTAATTCCAGAAAAATATTACACCTCCCCAACCTATTCTAGTATCTCAAAAGATCTAATTTATCTAGGATATCACTTTCTATACTTCCCAAAATGACTATGTCTAAGACTTGGGAAGATCCTCAAAAAGACATGATTACCCACAACAAACGACAACAGTCTTCAACTGTGATCTGAAAAAGATTTATGATGAATCTGATTCATATCCGCCCACTTTAAAATTATATAGATGTTCTCTGCTGTTTCTTGGACAAGGCTTGGACTGACTAGTGAAGTTTCAACCATTTTTACCAAGAATAGTGGAGAAAGACAAGGTCTCCCATACAATGTTTCAAATGGAGCCATGCGTATCGAGGCTTGATAGATGTTATTGTATAAGAACTACACTAAGTTTATATGATCTTACCATGATCCACCAAAATCCATTACATAAGCCCGAAACATGTCTTACAATGTTCGTATCGTCTACTCAGATTTTCCATCCGTTTGAGGATGATACACCATGCTCGTAGTCAACTGAGTCCCAAGGGCTTATTGTAATGATTTCTAGAAACGAGATTTGAACCTCAGATCTATATATGAGAATATAGACACTGGTACACCATGCCTCTTTAACACTTCTCAGATATATATTTTTGAAAGATCCTCCACAGTATGAGTTTTACGAATAGGGATGAAATGGGCCGACTTGGTTAGATGATCCACTATCACCCAAATGGAATCGTGTTTTCAGACCATTCTTAGAAGACCTGTAAAAAAATTAATTTCTACCTAATCCCATTTCCACAATGTGATAGGTAAATACTGTAACATAACAGCTAGTCTCTGATCCTCTACTTTAACCTTCTGACATGTTAAGCACCATGATACGAACTCAGCCTCCTTTCTTTTCATGCCACTCTACCAAAACTGCACCTTCAATGCCTTATAAATCCTATATCTACCTGGATGTAAAAAACTTCTCGAATGGTGGTAAGCATGAAGGAGTTGTTCCTGAAAAACCATAGGTATGACCATCTGATCTCTGAAACATAAAACTAATCCCCCATCATGTTTCCAGCCATCAATAGTCTCCCCACCATTGAGTTTCGAAATTAGAACTAGACTTTCTGCATTAGATTTTTGTGCTTCTTTGATCATTTTTACTAAATCAGGAACAAGCATAGTTGAAAAAAATGCAACATCACCTCGGTCTTCACATTCCACATGCATGTCAGCTAAAACTAACATCAACTGCCATTCATCTAAAGCTTCTTTCACCAACTAAGCATATGAATTTCTAATCAATGCATCCACCACTGAAATTCCTTTCCCCGGTGTGTACATCATGTCAAAGTAAAACATTTGGATATACTTCATCTATCTCCTTTTCCTCAGATTCAAATATTGCTATGTGAAAATGTGTTTCAAGCTTTTGTGATCTGTAAACACAGTAAATTTCTCACCAAAGAGATAATATCTCCATGTTTTCAAAGCATGGATGACTGCAACTAACTTGAAATCAAGTGTTGGGAAATTCTTTTCATGCACCCTCAACTTCCTTGAACCATAAGAAACCACATGGTATCTTTTCATGAGCACAAAACCCAACCCTAATACTGAAGCATCACAATACACTACATACCATGTTCATGATTCTGGAAAGATCAACATAGGTACCAATGTAATCCAAACTTTCTATTCTTGGAAGGACTTCTAACATTCTTCCATCCATTGGAATGGAAGATTTTTCTTTTTCAGAGCTGTCATTGGTGAAGCTAGTCATGAGAAATCACGCACAAAGAATTGGTAATAACCAGCTAGACCAAGAAAACATTGTATCTCGAACACATTCATCGGTGATTTCCATGAGATAACGGCTTCTATCTTTTCACGATAAACAGAAATTCCTTTCTTAGAAATGACATGGCCAAGGAAACATACTACCTGTATCCAAAAAACACACATTGATAATTTGGCATACCAACGATGATCTCTCAAGATTTGTAGCACTATTTCCAGATGCACCTCATGGTTAGCCCTTGTCTTTGAATAGACCAAAATGTCATCCAAAAACAACACAATAAAAAAATCCATATATATTTGAAATATCTGATTCATCAATGCAATAATGATTTCTAGTTCATTTGTTAGACTGAAAGTCGTGACTACATAATCATAGTGGCCATATCTACTTCTGAATGTTGTCTTTAGAATATCCTCCATCCGAACTATCTATCTGTGATATACCGATCGCAAATCAATCTTGGAAAACCAGTTATATCCCCTTAATTGATCGAACATATCATCAAATTGTGGAAGTGGATATCTATTCTTTGTCGTAACTTGGTTATGCTTATGATAATCAACACACAACAGAAGAGTTACATCTGCCTTCATCACGAACAAAACCAGTGTTTCCTATGGTGACATACTTGTTCGAATGAATCCTTTGCTTTCCAGATCCTCTAACTGCACTTTCAATTCCCGTAACTCTTTTGGTTCCATCCTATAAGATGGAAGGGAAATAGGAATGGTCCCCGAAAGGAGATAAATCATAAACTACACTTCCGTTAGAGGTGGTAACCATAAGAAGGTCTTAGGAAATGTCATTTGGAAATTTATCCACAACAGTTGGAAAATTATTTTCCTCAACCTCTTCCATTGATTCCAACATCATTGAGGCCAATTGGTATGATATCATTCCCACCATATGTTCCAACATGATCTTTTCAAGTTTCATTATAGTTTTCTATCCTCTAAATAGATTCTTGATACCACTCGTAGTCATGAAAGTATCTGTTCTCCTATAACCGTCGATTTGATCCTTGAACATTGTTAGCCAATCCATACCCAATATTGAATCATAGACATCCATATCCAACATCAAGAAGTCCCATTTAAATTTATCTCCATCAACCGTTATAGAACATTCTCTACACACAAAGGTCTGACATTCTCTTTCACCAATAGGAGTTTGTAGATTCAAAACAAAATGCATCATTTCCAGTTTTAAACATAGCAAGTCAATAGTACAAAAAGCCATGAAGGAATGTGATTCACCAGTATCGAAGAGAACTTGAACAAGCATAGAATTCAAAAGAATTGTACCTCTCACCATAGATGGTCCGACTTGACCATTGACCATCATACACTCATCTCCAAAAAAAAGTGCTTCATCGCTACACAGTTCTCCTTGTTTCCATGCTGAGATTTCCCTAGTTGATGAGTCATCGTATTTTTAGAATCACCATGGCTAGCTCTGCTCTACCGGTGAGACTGGTTTTACTATCCTTGCCTAGTAAAAGCGTATGATGCTTGCGATAGCTGAGAAGTGTCTCAAGCACCTCACCTTGAAAAACTATGACAATGCCGCTAAAGATGTCCCATTTTCTTTAAATTGTTAAATTCTCGAGGTTGTGCCTTACTATCCCGCATGATGTGGCCCATAGATCCACACTAGAAACATCATGGCTTACACCTGGATCTCAAAGGAAGCTTTAAAAATCTTGTGGTATGATTCTGATGTGTTCTATCTCTTTGAGAATAGGTATCCCACTTCATATTTATCTCGACTATAGGGTTATCAGCTCCTCCAGTTAATACAACTGTAGTTCCTCCACTCAAATTTTCAGCAGTGAAAGATATCATAAGTAGGGTACCTAGTTATATCCCCAACTCAATAGTTTAAAAAGCATGAGTGATGCTTTTGACCAATTGTTGGTTCAACTGTGGCTCAGATGCAACCACATTTTCGGTGGAGTCTTTCGATAGGTTTCTACAATGCTTATGGTGTTCCATTTCTAAACAAACAACAACATCTGTCAATTTAACCATCTTGTCACTGATGGATAACATTTCAAATTCTATCACATAAACTATCTCAACGTTGTTTTCAAAAACATGTGTTTTCCCTTGTTCAAATGTTTTTTAATACATTCAATGTGCGTTTTTAAAATCAACCCATTTTCAAAATACACCAAATATCTGGTTTTCAAAATCATTCACATGAAAATGATTTTTTCATTTTTTTTAAAAAAACACACCTCACACCAAATCATAAATCATTCCATACAATGAGATATTCAATCCCAGTGGGAAGTCATTCCTCTACAATTCATGTCATTCTCATCTCATCGGATAAACCCCTGAAAATGAGATTTCCAAGATTTTAGAAGTGTCTCCAAACACTTTTGTACCCAATTCTCGAGAAACCTGAAGCTCATCATAAAGTGGTTAGCTACGTCATTTTTTTCTATACCTTTCAAGTTCTAACATTCCCACTCCACTCTAAGATTCCAACCCATGGAATAGACAAAAAAATTCAACTCCATCACTAGGAACATCGATGACTACTTGTTAGGCATGAACCGAACAAGCGGATACCATTTGTAATGACCCGCCAATTCTCATTGTCTTGCGAGCACAATGAGTCCTTACTAGGCCTGAAGAGACATCCTCAAGATCCCAAATCCATGAAATAAATGCCGAAGGGTTTGAAATAAAAGTGAGGGAAGACATACACTTTAAGAAAAAAACCAGTAAACCAACAAACTAACATTAACTATATGATGCATGAACAAAAGAAAGATAGCTAAACAACTTCATCCATGTCAAACAACATTGAAGTGCACAACAATGGAAGACCAAACCAAATATCAAAGTACACAGTGGATAATCAACTCAAGACTCTCAAAAGTCACGCTAACACTATGCTCCCCAAGCTCCAAGCTCTAGAATCACCGAATAGCCCCAATCATCACGAGGTAGTGCTAAAAACATTGGAAAAGTTACCTTTGCCCATATCCAAGAAAATATCATCTGAAAAACCACCAAAGTTACAAGAAGGGGTGAGTATATAACTCAGTAGGTTTCCACCAATGACTTCCCTAATCACGCCACTAGTATTGAAATGTTGGCCACAATTATATAAAACAATTTATATAAAACAATTTCTAAAAAACAGTTTATAACTAAATATAAACATTTTTCCAGCCATTCATACCAAAATCATATAAGTGTAGTTGAAACCAATTTTTCCAGTGAGTTATTTTTCCAAAAAAATAACTAAACAAGCTTTATAATCATTTCACAATATCCCTTTTTGGCATACCCAACCATATCAAAAACCAATGCAACCAACCATGCATGCTACGTTATGATAGTTCCATACTCAAGAGCAGTTTCTCATTGATCTACCAAGTCATCACATGGTAATTGTTTCCCATGTTCCATTACTCCTTTGGTACTGAGAACAAGGTCATATTTCAACCAATCCTCATACATATGGTTAACATGTTCGATGAAATGTTGGTCAGTGAGCAACAGATCATATTTCAACCCAGCCTCGTACATGCAACATGAACCCAGACCACATATTCCCAAAAATCATGCCAAAAAACCCTTTCAATAAAACACCTTTTTATTGAAATCCATTTCCATCAAAACCATTTAAATTCCAACCCATTTCCATTTCAAACCACTTCAATAAACTCCATTTTTAGTGAAAACTAATTCCATCACCGTAATTTCAATACCAAACCATTTCAATAAAACACCCCTATTATTGAAAACCTATTTTTCATCAAAGAAATTCCAATCCCATCAAATCATAAATTTAAAATTATCATTTTAAATTCTATAATCCAAATCACATTGCACAACAATACACCATGATTTCACAATTTCATTAAAACCATAAATCATCACTAAAGAAGATTTATTACAAGTTTTTTAATATCAATTCCATTCAAATAAACCAATTTGAATCTAAGACAATAAATTCTAACAATATTAGTTGATAGTGAAGCCTCCTAACTTTAGGGTTCCGACGAAAACCACAATGAATGAAGAAGGCACAAGAAAACCAGGTTGATTCTTCCAGAACCCCCCTTAGATCACTCTTCCTAGCAAGACCAAGACCAAATATCTTCATAATTGGCTTCCAAACACTTATATGTACCCATAAAAGGTGTATATCTTTGAATCCAAGTGAAAGGGGATGTAGATCTAAGTATATCTAAGAAACCGAATAAGAACGAATAAGAACGATCAGATACCTCAAGAATCCGGCTTTGATTCGCCAGGAGAAGCCTTCAGATTACCTCTAAAATTATGGGTGATCCTTATCTGACCATAAGAGAAGAAAAAACCCATGTTAGGGCCACATATGAGAAAAAACGAGCCACTTAGAGGAAAAAAATTCTTGAGATCCACTTTTATAGCAACTCATTTAAGTGGTCGCACAGTTTACCCGCAAGGTTAGACAAACCGTGCGCTAACCATGCATGAGCCACTGCCTCCGTAGACCCTCCATGCATGGATTGGACACACTTCTAGACAAACCGTTCGATTAGCATTCATTAGGCACTGCCTCGATAGACTCTCTATGAATGGCTTGGCCGCACGGTTAGACAAATAGTGCACGGCCCGTGCGACTTCCCCTTTTTTCTCAATACTTCATTCAAAGTTCTCCTGACTCGCCCATTAATCAAGCATAACTTTATAACCATGAAAATAATTAAGCATGTGTTAAATACCATAAACTGGCAGTACTACATTATGGAACTTCTTTTGAGGAATATCTGTCACACCTAGGTTATATCCTCCGTCGTTGCATAGAAAAATATTTTTGTATTAAATTATGAGAAATGCCATTTCATTTTTGTATGGGGGATAGTTTATGGGAATGTTATTTAAAAAGAGGTAATTCAAGTTGATCAATCGAAAATTGAATTAATTTCAACCCTCCCATACCTAAAATGTGTTCATGAGGTGCAGTCTTTCTTGGGTCATGCTGGTTTTTACCGCCAATTCATTAAAGACTTCATTAAGATCACACTTCCCTTATCACAGTTATTCCAAAAGTATTCTGAATTTTTTTTGATAAAAAATGTGAGGGTGCATTCAATTTACTAATAAGTAGTCTCACGTCATCTCCCATTTTCCAACCACCAAGGTGGAATCTCCCCTTAGAACTTATGTGTGATTCCTCTAACATTGCAGTTGGGGCAGTTTTATCACAGTGGGTTGAGAAGGCTCCTTATGTCATTGAGTATGCCTCATGATCCCTTGACCCATCCCAGGTGAACTACACAACCACTAAAAAAGAACTTATTTATATTTTTTTATGTTGGAAAAATTTAATTCAAATCTTATTCGGTAAGAAATCATTGTCTCCACTGATCATGTGACCCTTCATTTCCTCCTAAAGAAACCTGAAGCCAAGCCCCACCTCATTCGGTGGATGCTCCTCCTCCAAGAGTTTGACCTTGAGATTCGTGAAAAGAAAGGAGTGGAAAATGTGGTAGTTGACCAAATTAGTAAGATCTCCCCACCATTGGACCATCATGTTGACTCACCCCTCCCCATTGTACAATTCTTCCACCATGATAACCATTGTGATGTTGTCTACCTTACTCCCTAGTATGCGAACATTTTGAATTTTCTAGCAACATATGTGGTCCCCACTAATTCCAGAACTTCACAATCCCAGAGACTTAAACATGATTTTGGGTGGTACATTTCGGATGACCCATATTTGTGGAGAATTTTTTGTGACCATGTAGTTCGTCAGGGTGTCCTTGACCATGAGCACACATATGTTTTGACCTTCTGCCACACATTGGCTTGGGGGTCACTTTGGCTCTCAACGAATAGCTCAAAAGGTCCTTGACTCAAGTCTTTATTAGGAAAACTTGTATAGAGATTCCCATTATTTTTGTAAGTCAGGCACTAGATGTCAATTCTCATGAAATATCTCCTTGAGGAATAAAATTCCCCAACAACCCATGATATTTTTTTAGATCTTTGATGTATTGGGCCTTGTCTTCATGGGGCCTTTTCCAAATTCATTTTTCTTTTTATACATATTATTGGCTGTTGACTATGTTTCTAAATGGGTGGAAGATAAAGCTACTAGGACCGATGACTCTCAGGTTGTTGTCGATTTTTCGAAGTCCCGAATTTTCAGTAGGTTTGGTTTTCCAAGATTCTTCATTAGTGACCAAGGTTCACATTTTTTCAATCGCAAAATGAAAAAATTTCTTCTTTGGTATGGGGTTGTTCAAAAAATTCTCAACAACTAATCACACCCAAACTAACCGAAAAGAAAAATCTAGAATTGGGAAGTTTAGAGAATCTTGGAAAAAATGGTACAATCCATCATGGAAGATTGAAGTTAGCACTAAGATGATGCACTTTGGGCATACCGTGCATCTTTTAAAACCCCAATCAGAATGTCACCATATATAATTGTGTTTGGAATGGCTGGACACCTCCCAGTAGAGGTATAACACCATGCATATTGGGATGTTATGAAATTTAATATGAATCTTTCAGATGCAGGTTAGTATTGGAAGGTGCAGATTCCAGAGTTGGATGAAATACTATGTGATGCATATGTGAACACCAGGATCTATAAAGAGAAGAACAATGCTATCCATGATAGCATGATTAGTCAGCAGAAATTTCATATTGGTGAGAAGGTTCTCATGTATAATTCTAGGATAAAGCTCCACCAAGGTAAGCTTCGTTCTTGATGGCTTGGTCCTTATACCATTACTGATGTTTATATTTTTGGTACTATAAATATTTTTCATGAGAATAGTGGAAAAGGGATTAATTTTAATGGAAAGAGGCTCAAACACTTCAACGAAGATTTTCTAAAGCATCTCGTGGTGGAAATACAACTCGTAGATTCAACATATGGAACCACGTAGCAGGTTGTACCTTCTCCCTACTTTTATTTACTTGTCTATTTATTAAAAATAATTTCATTGAAGACAATGTATCTTTTTGGTGCGGGGGAGGGTGACATGTAAATTTTAGGATTAAACAAAAAAACAAAAGAAAAAAACAAATGTGTTTTCATTTTTTATTTTTATTCCTTATTTTATGTTTATAGATAAAAATTTATCTTAAAAAGAATATCCAAAATTATTTTTCATGCTTGAGTTGATTGTCTAAAAAATTACATTGATTTTTTGGAAAAAAATTTTAAAACTAAATTTTTATATGGAATATTTTTCTAGAATTTTTATTTTCAAATCATTCTTAGGTATTTAATGGATTTTGAATCCCAATCCTCATTAGCATTGACCAATATTTTAATCCCATGCCTGAGAGACATTCTAAGACCATTATTGAATATTATTCATTTTAATCACTTTATTGAGAGTCTCGTGTCATGTAATGAATCTAGAACTTTCCTTAATTATGTTTGAATCTATAATATTTTAGTATGCCACATCCCTGATAGAGGCAATCATTCATTGAAAATCCATTTGTACTATTATACCCTATTTTTCAGAAACCTTTACATTTTCTCCTTCATAAGCCTTATAGACCAAGAAAATTCTATTAGGTATCCACATTACAAGATAACTTATCCCTACCCACCCATATCATGTGTATATTATTGTTTATTTTGAGGAAGTGTGGGTGAGAGGGTGTTTCCATAGGAATTCTGGGGAGAGAATCATTGTTATGGGTTGATATAAAGGGTGCCCAAATTTTCCTTGGACAATGGGTTCACAAGCCATGTTACATCATTGTTTTATACATGTTTTCCTCTTTATCTCAAAGAAAACAATAAATAAATAGTTCTGTGCATCTGAAAAAAACACCGAACAAAAGAATAAAATGGATAATAGAGGATTTTTAATCATTATTATTCATCACTTATTTGTAAACCACACAAATGGACAATGGGGATAGTGAGTGGGTGTTAATATACCTTGTGAGGTGTTGAGTGTGTACATTCATTGTGAACACTTGGTGAATTTTGAAATGTTTTGTACATAAGATATTAAACAATCCTCTTTAGCGCCATATTTTTAAACATTAAATCCTACCAACCCTTGAACCTTAGAAAAACATGTTGGAAGTCCTCTTGAGTAACACACTATTTTGTACCAATAAGAACATATAATTTTGGAAAGCATATGGTAAGATCTCATGAAATCTAATAAAAGAGCATAACTCCACCTTCATATGTTACTTGAGTGAAGATGGAAATTTTTTAGGTTTGGTTGGTTGCGACATGTTTCATGTGTTAAAAAATAATGTTGAACAAATTTGAATGTGAGAAAAGAAAAATGATAGGAAATTTTTTTTCATAAATGAGTCATGAGGAATTTCATATCAAAATAATAATGGATGTTTTCATACCTTTTGTTTATTAATGGAATAAGATTAAGATATTATACTTTTCCTAGGAGTAAAAATGAATATATGTCGGGGTGTGATCGTACCATGATTCACTATTTTATTTCACCCTTAAACAAATGCATTATACTGGTTTTGTATTGAAAATATCATGTATAATAAAAAATTTCACTCCAGGTTTGATTCAATTATATTGTGTTTAAAACTATTAAAAATAGAAATGCTACTTGTTTTAATAATTATATTGTTGGTGGATGTGATTTGGAGGACCCATGATGAAGTCCAAGAAAAATGGGCCAATCTGCGCAAGATTCATGCACACTAGAGGATTGAAACACTTATTTCTACTACACCGTTAATCAAAATGTCCTGAAATTATGTGGTATTCTACAAAATTTAATTTTCTAAATTTCATATTAAGGAACCAAAGTCTCATTTGGACTCTATAATTCCCATCTGAACTGATCTATCCAAGGAATCAAATCTGCACAAAGTCAAATGTGGGGTTCGGTATTTTATTAATATCTCAAGATGTATTTTTATAAAAAGTGCCAAAAATTCAGTGGAGACATTAAATAGGTGGGGATACATCTTTTTTATTTTCTCCCAAGTGATATAAGGCTTTCAGCAGGTCGAATCCCATGTGAAAAATTGATTTTAAGAAATCTATGTGCTCAAAACCACCTTCCCATTTTTATATAAAATGGATCCTTGGGCTCCCCATTTGCATGTTCGGCTAGGAGGAAAGGTGATTCCATTTTGAATTCCCAAAGAGGTCTTTTCACCATCCCTATACGTTCTTAAGGCTATGGTATGTTCTACTTAAACATATTCTTATTCCTCCCCTCCCATTGATTTCTAAACCCCTTGTGATCACTCGGGGAGGAACGTAACATAAATCCCAAGATTCATGATTGTAATATTTGAATTATATTTTTTTATTTACAGGTTTTTATTTGGTTTTCCATCATCCTATATTCTTATTTCATTGATTTATGTATTGGTATTTCATGCTCAACTCATATGATCATGTTTGGGGGTACCCATTCATGTGATGTTTCACACACCGTTCACCACTTCCTTTCCCCCCTTTCAATTGCGGTGTTTGTGTAGATCATATTGGTCAATTGGACTCACCTAAGAACTATCAATGCAATGTTAATTTATGTCACGGTATCATAATGAAATATCATACAAACTTGGAAAACACAGTGAGTTCTTCATGTGTTTCATTAGTGAGTTTCGGTTATGAGGTCAAACACAAATCACCCAATCATCAGCGGTGTCCAGTGAATGATTTTGTGTTTTTGACTAAACCCCAGGAGGTATCCTAGTGTAAACTCAGTTAAATTCTAGTTCTAGTTGTTACAAATTAGGGATTAAAATATCATAACTCAATCTCATGAAGCGATGATGGATGAGCTGCATGGGAGTACCCCGGGTCGTTCATGTTTAATTAATCTTGTTTACTTCTACTTTTTTTATTGCTTTCATTTTATATTGTCATCTTTAATCATCAAACCCAAGTATTATAAAACTAAATTTCCATTTTTTAATTTCATAATCAGAACCAAATTTTGGAATTAATGATCTAAGTATCCGTCATGAGATGACCTAGGGTTACTGCTATACTGCAGAAATTCTAGTTAAAAACAAACATCTAATTTGATGTGATCGACAACGCTATCAGATATGAACAAGTATAGGTGGATTTGGAACATTTTATCTAGGGGTAAATCCCAAAAACACCGTATTAATATAGAATCAAATGGTTAATGGTGTATGACAATAGTCAATGTTGCACTCTTGGTTCGACAGTCCCTCGGGATATGCTTTGGTAAATTCATAAGCATGGTATGAACCATTATCAAGAGAATAAAAAGAAACACCCCTATGAATATATGTTGGGAAGTAGATCATGGATAACATATATTTAAGCCTATAAATTCATATATTAATGAAATAAATTTCATTTATAGGTTATCTCTTTTTGTCATTGGATTACCCTTTATGTGTTACCCCTAACTTTCATTTTATTCCAGCCAATGGCTTGTAATAGGAGGAATCAGGCTAACAGCCAATGTGAAGATCAATGTGATGACTATTGGAATGAGATTCCAAATCCTATGGGAGTGTGAATCAAAAACTTTTTCACAATAATCTCTCTGTTAACTCATGTTTTGAATAGAAACAAGGGTCTAGTGGAATGTCCACCCCCATAAGAAAGAAAAATCTACAATCAAGAGCTTCATGAGACCAAGGCCTTCAACTTTTAATGGATCATTTGATCCCTCAATCACCGATAAATTAATCAACTACATTAAGATGATCTTCTCCATACTTCAATGATCAGAAGAAGAAAAGGTTCTTATGGCTACTTATCATATGGAGGGTGAAACTGATCCCTGGTTGACATTGATCCAAAAAAATGTAGCGTGAAGAAGAGATTGAGGTTTTTGAATGAAATGATTTATGGAATTCTTTTTCGATAAATACTTTCCTTATACCCTCCAATATAAGATGGAAAGGGAATTCTTTTCCCTCAATAAAAAAGATGAATAATCTATTAGAGCATATGAGGAAAACTTCACAAGGCTTGCACGATACACCTATGGCTTTGTCATTACCCATGAATACAAGTTTTACCACGTTGTTGGTTGGATAAAAACGATCCTACGGAAAGCCTTAGTGATCTGTGATTTCGATAGCTAAGAAGATATTGTTCGATGTTCCCTCAATTTCGATATGGATATTGGCAAATATCTGGGGTATCTTGGGTATAATAATCAGAAACATGACTTTAATTCTAGTAGTCCTATGGATAAATCCAACAGTGCAATGAAATTCCAGCACCCCACTTGCCAAAGGTGTGGAAAAAATCACCCCAGAAATTGCCTATAAGGGATGATAAAATGATTTAGGTGTTGAAGAGAAGGTCAACTGGACATTAATTTCCGACCAAAAAAACCCACTACTATGACAGAGAATAGGAACACTCTGTTCGACCCACAATTAATTTTCCATTGCATCAACTGCAAATAACCATGACACTTTTCAAACTAGTTCCATAACATAAGGGTTTTTGGAGGAACCCAACAACCTCCAATGTAGAAAGGGTGAGCTTTTTCCATTACTAATTCCATTGAAAACTCTGACAACAAGGTGGTGAAAGTTATGAAAGTTATTCATTAAATAATAGTGAACATACTTTTTGATTTTGGTTCTACACATTCTTTTATATCCCAAAAGATTATTAGAACAATCCAAACACAACCACAAATCATGGAAGTAGAGATGTTGGTGAGAATTAAAAATAGGGAAATCATTGCATCCCATGAAAATAAATCCTCCTCTATCACAATTTATGGATTGAAATTCCTGAAGAACCTTGACATACTCTCTCTTGTAGAATTTAATTCAATTCTAGACATGGATTTGATTTCCTTAGGTAGTTCCAACATAAATTGTCATGAGGGGGAAATCACTATCTATATAGAAAATTGACCCCTGATTTTGTACAATTGCATGGAGGAGGATGAATTTTCATTAGAACCATCATATCAAGAGTGGATATTACTACCCTATAAGCACATGTATCTTTCTCAGATGATTGAGTCTAAGGAAGAAACTATCCTTGAAGGCATGCCTATTTTGAGGGAATTTTTTGAAGTGTTTCCTGAGGAATTTCATGGTCTTCCTCCTAAATGATATTCTGGATTCTCTATTGATATTTTACCTGGCGAATTTCCAATATCCAAGAATCCTTATAGAATGACTATTGTTGAGCTTGAGGAGTTAAAAAACAACTACAAAAGAATTTGGATAATTTGTTTATATGCCCAAGTGCTTCACCATGGGGTGAACCAGTCCTTTTCATCAAGACTACAGATGGTTCAATGAGCCATTGGATTTGTTATCATGAGCTCAAAAAATTCATGATAAAGATCATGTATCCTCTACCATGAATTAATGATTGGTTTCATCAGCTACATAGAGAATAATACATATCCATGGTGGATTTGTGGTCGGGATATTTCCAAGTATGGGTAAATAAGGAGGATATCACTAATACTACTTTTTTACAATGTACGGGCACTATGAATTCATGGTAATTCATTTCGATCTCACTAATACTCCAACAATATTCATAGACCTGATAAATAGTGTATGTATAGATTACCTTGAATTTTTTAGGGTATTATTTATAGATTATATTCTATTATACTCCAAAATGTAGGAGGAATATGAGGAGAATATACTCACTCTACTAGATAACTTATGAAAGGAGAAGCTCTATGGCATGTAGAGAATGTGTGAGTTCTGTTTGAAGGAAGTATCATTCTGGTGTCATATCATCACAAGAAATGGGATATATGTGGATCCCTCAAAGAAAAATGCAATTCAAGTGTGGTAAGGGCTAACATCTATGATAGATATATGTAGATTCCTTCAGTTAGTTGGATATTATCGTTGGTTTGTGAGAGATTTCGCAGGATTTTCAAACCTTGTTAAAAAGATAACTTAGAAGGGAGTCAAGTTTTCTTGGTGTGATGAATGCAAAGAGGGATTTAAGGAGTTGAGAAGTAGTCTTATCACTATTCTCATGCTCACACAACCCACAAGTAGAGAATGATTTTTGGTACATAGTGATGATTTCAATAAGGGAATGTGTTTTTTTATGAAAAATGACAATGTCATTGCCTATGCTTCAAGGAAATTTAAATTTCATTAGAAAAACTATCCCACACATGATCTGGTGTTCGAATAACTAATATTAGCTTTAAAAATTTGGCGAATTACCTCTTTGGGGAGAAGTGTGAAGTATATACAGATCACAAAATCCTCAAGTATGTATTCTCACATAAAGTGATTAATATGCACCAACAAACATGGTTATAACTAATCAAATTCTATGACTTCTCAATTCACTACAATATATGGAAAGAAAACAAGGTGGAGAATGGTCTAAGTTGAAAGGATCCAGCAACTCTTTTATTGATGAGAATTGAAACTTATCCAATCTTATTATATTTTATGAATATGGGCATGGTAATCATAAAGTAGGGAACATCATAAATCCTTTCACAAATGATTTCTCAACCTTCTCTTTTGGAAATGTTAAAGGATGATCAAAATGATGATGTGGGAATTCATAGGAAAGTGGAAACTATCAGAAAAGGGAAATCCTTAGAGTTCAATGTTAATGATGATAGAATTGTGAGATTTGGTAGAATACTACGTTTTCCATCAAATCCAACATTAAATAATGATATTTTGGATGATTCACATAGTTCAAATTTCTCTATTAAACTAGGAAACTAAAAGATGTATCGAGATCTCTGAGAGAATTATTGGTGGGATAACATGAAGAAGGAGGTCACTGAGTATACATAAATGTGCCTACTTTGATAGGAAGTTTAGGTTGATAGGAAGAAGTATAGGGGGATGATGAATCAATTACCCAAACCAACATGGAAATTGAAAAACATCACCATGGACTTTGTCACCAGACTTCTGAAGACATCCAAAGGAATCCATATTTTCTGGGTTGTTGTGGGTCATCTTACAAAGACTGAACACTTGATTTCAATTCGAGAGGATTTCTCATTGGTTAACTTGCACAAATATACATCATAGAAGTGGTAATGATGCATTGAGTACCACTATCGATTGTATCTGATCATGGTCCAAGATTCACGTCTATGTTCTGGAAAATTCTCCAACATGATCTGAATAAAGATATGAACTTTTTACGACTTATCATCCTCAAACTGATCGTGAATTTGAGAGAACTATCCAAACACTTGAGTACATGCTGAGATCATTCTCAATGGACTCCAAAGGAGGATGGGATCAACATATTCATCTGGTTGAGGTCTCTACCAATAACAGTTTCCAGTCAAGAATCCAAATGGCTCCTTTTGAATCCCTTTATGTGAAGAGGTGCAGAACACTGACATGTTGGGATAATGTTGGGGAATGAAAAATCCTAGGTCCAGAAATGTTTGGTGAAATGGAAGAGAAGTTTAAGACCATCAAACATCTTATTAAAGTTGTTCGTAGTCAACAAAATAGCTATGCTGAAAATCATCGACAAGACCAAGAGTTTTATGTTCAAGACAAGGTATTCCTCATCATATCACTGTGGTAAAGAGTTATGATATTTTGGGATAGGGGAAACCTTTTTCCAAGGAACATTGACCCTTTTCAGATCCTTGATCGAATTTGAGTAGTGGCTTACTGACTAGAACTCCCACCAATACAATCTCAAGTACATGAAGTATTCTATGTATCACCCTTGAGGAAGTACATAACTGACCAATCACAGTTACTCAATCTAGAGGTGGTACCATTGGATAGACATCTAGTATGAAGAGAATCCAATGAAGAGCTTACATTGTAGGGAAAATATTCTATTAAATAAGATTGTGCCCCTCATTTAGGTGTTGTGGTGAAACAACAATTGACGAGGCAATGTGGGAATCAGAGGAAGTAATGTAGCAGAGTTACAATCATCTATTTTAGTGTGGGAAATGTAATTTTCATGGGTAAAAGTTTTTAAAGGGGTAAGATAATAACAACACAAAATTTTATAAATGAAAATTATTCTTTATTTAACTAAATGTATTATTATTTAAAATGGTTATATAAAACATATACACTTCCTTGGTTTTATTGGTTTATTTTAAAATACTATTACGAATTGTAACCATTTCCAATATAGTCATTGAACAGTGATCACATGATTAGTATAAATATAGGGATTTAACATATCCAACTTACTCATACAGAGGAACTGATGAACTCATCTAGTAGAATTTCTCCATACGAATCCCATTTGTCGAAGCTTAAAAAGTAGGTAACATCAATGGTCTCCAATATTGACCAAGCCCAAGATGATCTTCAACACTTTAAAGTTATAATAGAATAACCTATTAGAGATGTGGAAGTTAATAAAGATTACATCCCAGGAGATGTTATCCAAGCCGCCCCAAGAGTCTATCACCATAGCACACCTTACCCATATGTATTGTGCAGGTGTTATAAGGTGTAATGTAACAAGACCCTAGAACTATTATTATGTACTATATTTTTTGTATAAATAATATACATTCATTTTATTATTGTGACTTTTTAAATCATTTTTTAAACCCAAATAGTATTTTTAGTTAATATTTAAATTCAATTAAGACATCTATTTTGATGATTTAATGTATTTTGTATTTAAATAATATTTTAATATAATATTATTTATAAATTAATTTTTATTAAATATAACTGATCGTATACTTTTTATGAATACAATTATAATTTTTATTAAAGATTGAAAACTGTTTTTGTCGAAACCCATGAATTTTTAGTAAATGTCATTTTTTTATTTTAAAAGTAAAAATGCACACAATAATAAAAATATTCATATAAAAACAATATTATTTTTGGTATCAAGATTTTAAAATTATCCAATGGTTAATTTTACATAATTTTCAAAGACAGTTGAATTTTTGTGTAATGATTAAATACAGTATAAATATATAATGTGTTTTATGTCATCATAATGACCCAATAATGATGAAATAAAATACTATAAAAGTTATATTCGACCAATATATATTTTAACATTAAATTAATGTGTTTTTAGATATGTTTAGTTAATTTCACAATGCCTTAGTGGATCCCCCAATAATTATTAAAATATTTAACATTTTAAAATGATTTTTTTGATTGTGTGACACCACTTCACATAAGAAAGACTAATATTTTAATATTTTTTTCCATCTTATTTATAAAATAATTTTTACACTTTAGTTTGTAAAAAACCATGGTATGGTTTTTTTGAATAGTTTAATGTGTAGTGCCCAAAACCTAAATAATAAATACCTCCCTCTCTTTTGTTATATAAACCCACTCAATACCACATTCCTCTTCACTCAATAAATTTGGATCTTGACCAACCTCTGCCCTCCTCTCTCTAGAAACGTCCCATAGTACCCCAAGATCCAAAGAAGCCTCTATAAAGCCTCTCCCAATCCTTTGGGATCATACTTCCATGTATGGGATCCTCACTTTCATTCCTTCCTTATTTCTGTCCAAGTTTACTTATAATGTTATGCCTTTTATTTTAAATTAAAAATGATGTGGTATTAGCTCACACCTCCCCTATACTTACCTACTTATTTCTGAATGATGATAGACCCCTTTATCTCTTATTACTTCCTCCCATGAACACCCATTACCATGCCAATATTCTGTAAGGGATTCTATCTCCTCATTTACATTAAAAAATTCTTTTACATTATGCATATAAATTCCATTTCACAATTTTGGATATTATGTTTCATGACCCCTTATTGTTCATTACTTTTATAAATGATGAGATACCCCTTTATCTCTCATTGACCCATTTTATGATTTATATTTGATGTCCTTATACTGCTGAAGTTACACCAACATTTCTCATGCCAAAATCCTCAGGTAACTGAATACCATACCCATTTATCTATTAAGGATATTCACCTTAATGCACATGTACTTGTTGATTTGAGACTTAAATTTATTTATTCCCAAACTATTATTCATGGAATAAATTATGATGTTTAATAAATCCCTGTTGTATGATCTATGTGGCACACTTATTCATGAAATGCAACGATTAAGAAGGGTGTGCCCTGATAATGCTCCAATGCATTGGGTAATGAATAGTACTATGTTATGCGAAGTGCATTGAGGGTCTACACATTCTAATTCAAGATAAATGAGGGTTTTATCTTTCTAATTCATGTACAATGAGGGGTTACTTATAATGCATGTGAAATGATCCTTGGATTATATTGATATAATGTTTAATGTTGTTTCCACATATCCATGTTATTATAATAATGATATATCATACCTTTGTGTTCATGTTTCTATTTTTATCCGTTGATATTCCTATTCCTAACATTTATTTTATTATTCATTTTATTTCTTTTTTACCCCCTTACTGGGATTTATAGCTCACCATATTCTTATGTTTGTCATCAGGTTATCCTATGTAATTAAAAGTACGAAGGAATATTGTGTTCATGTAAAATATCTATTCAATATAGATGTTTTATTTTATGTCTTAAGATATCATGTAATGTTCTTAATTTTCCAAGACACTATACCTCTCGATCCTCATAATTTTTTTATTGCATCTTTACATAAGAAACCATTTTTATGTGTGTAATAAAGAGCAGGGTTGTTGAAGTGTACAAGATCTAGAAACTCTGATCTCCTTAATGAAGTAGTATTGAACAAAACTCTTGGTTACTTTTCATACAAGTAGTATTTAAAAGGATTATGTGATCATTCTTGTTAACACAAACATACTACTTCTTTATTAGGGTGGAAAATACTATTTCAATGAAGTGGTTGAGTCTCTTATATCGTATATTAGAATATCTCTCTCTTTCCACTATAGTGAGTCTATCTAAACATATATTCACGTGAGTTTTGTACAACATACCATATATGTGGACTCAAGTGATATATATATATGGATTCATTATTCATATTCCATGCTCAATTACAAAATTCATTTTCATAGGATTGTCATTCAAAGGTTAATCATGATAAAGAGTTGAGTGGAAATCTTGGAACACGTCGAACATCCTTCGGGGGGATTATGTATCCAATTTTCATCTTGAAATGGATATCACCCGTGACATAAATCTCTCATAAAATGATATTCCACATCTTTATTTCACTAAATTCACCATCTTGATAATTTAATAAATACTCATGATGTAGAGTGATGTGGTATGATGATACAATATCGATCACCCATTCTGTTTCCTGTCCTTTTGAATGAAATCAAGTCTCATCTTTGTCTTTAGAGAAAGTAACAACATCTCTATTTATTCTCACATTATTTTTTTCATTTTTTATTTTTTGATATCTACTATGGCCCATTTATTATAGAAAACTTCATTAGTTCATCTTCATGGGTCCCACCATGCCATAATGGTAGAATTTGTATGATGGACTCCTAGTATTGGTATATCTTTCATGGATCTTGCTTCAACTTCTACATTTTTCCCATTGGTGTCCTACTTTTTGTCTCCCCCACTTCTCCAGGATGAGAGTTTTTGTTTGGTTATAACTCGCAACTTTCCTTTGGTCCTCCTTATTGAATAATGTATATCATACCATTTCCATGATATGTTTGCCTCTTGGCACTATGTTTCTAATTGAGATGAAAAATGTATACCAAATATCGAGAACTATGTAGAGTAGGTGGTTAGCCTGATCTTCATCATTCAGTGTCTTACTTGAATCCACTAATTGACTAAATAAGATTTGGAAATCGATGGTGTGTTTGGCCATAGAGCTTCCACTCTGTAGTCAAAGACTCACCAACCACTTCAAAAAGAGGATATTCTTTCTAAGAGGTATTTTAATGATATTTATTTTCCAAAAACATCTAAAGTTTGTATGCACTAGTCAATTAAGCAACGTGGTGGTATATTCTATAATTAATCCATTGGAATGTTTGAATGATCATACTTTTGTTCAGATTCTTTCACTATTATTCATATGTGGCATTACAGTTTACACACTTGATCTCAATGGGGTCAAATTGATCCTTAGTATTACAGAGATCTACCATTTGAGACATCAAAATGGGTTATTTTAATGAGTCCATGTCATGGATGGTCCCTCCCTAAAATTTAAATTCTATAAAAATTAGAGCATAATCTAGAACAATGTAGCTCATCTTTGAGTCTGGAATAGATGAAAATGGTGGAATCAACTCCCAGATCATCAAAATTGGAAAAACATTCATCATGATATGAAAAAACCAATGTTAATGACTAATATCAATGATTGACATGATGATGACATGGCGCTAATTTGGAATGCCAGATCAGTTTCTGGAATCTCACTAGAAATGTTTCTAGTGAAAAAAATGTATTTTCTTCTTTGAAAAGGGGGCGCTGTAGAACCTGAACAATGAAAAAAGATTGATTGATCCAAGGGTTATAATATTAGCTGCATTTTCGATGCCATTTTCACCACTGGAATCAGATAGACATGAAATTTCAGAATATTCCTTCAAAATTGGAACCCATGAAAACATGATTTTTCAAGTCAATAGAAAGTATCAACTTATCACCATCGTTTCTTGAAAAATAGATATGATATCACTTTTTCTGATTTATTTATCAATAGTTGAGATGAATGGAGGGATAAAAAAATTCAGAAAAAAAATAAATGTTACAAAAGACCCCTCAGACACCTCCCTTTCCTCTCACATTTGGATCTCTCAAAGCTCTATCACCAAATATAAGATCTCTTAATCCTTGGATATTGTAAAATTTGAACCACCCATGGACCGCCTTTTATAGACATGATGGGAGGTGTCATGTTTGACACAACTTCCATAACACCCCCACCAATCTTTACCTACCATCAACTATGACAACCTTAATATTTAACATGTGTAACAACCAATATTTAAGCACCCAATGGGCTGGTGGGGTGGGTGCACTAGACATATACCATGATAGTTGGACATCACCATCACATTTATTTGGATCTTCATTTGATGATGTTTACCTTTCATAGTAAAATTCATAGCTTCACATAGCCCAGCTTAAACACCCTTATAGAGAAATCCTTGGACCCATATGTAGCATGAATAGTCTCCATCAGCTTAAAGTCCATTCAGACAATATATAACATCCCTATGTCGGAAAAAATCCATGTCGTAGTAATAGGACAATGTTGTGTCTATCTCAAGGCCAATCTGACATTATGGTGTAGTGGACCAGACTATAGTGAAAACCATATATATGAATTCTCTCATGAATCGTGACCATAATTTAGTTAAAATTCCTACATTGTAACATCAATATTTGTATCAACTCCATTAGGGTACTGTGGTGGAAAACCTTTATTTTCTCACATTAATATTCAAATTGGAAGTATAACATCGAGATCTTTATTTATAACAGTGAAACTACTACATAACACTAATGTCTACTGACTAGGATTCCGCCCTATAAAGAAGACATGACCCCAGTTTTTTATGAAATTACTTCTATAAATTTAAAACCGTGCTCCCACTCAATTGTCCCATCTCAATTTTTCAATGGGGATGTATCCATTTAAAAAATGATATGGAAGTAGGATAATGTTATACAAGAATCCCTAATTGATGGGGTTTATCCCACTAGTTATAGTTTTTGAATATAATTCTATTTTTTAAAATTCAAATTTAAGGCCTTAAATTTCTTTTGGTGTGCACATGAGATATGGTATATTTTTTATATCTCATTTATTAATAATTTGATAATAAAAGAGGGAATATAAAATAATTACATGAGGCATTGAAAAAAACTTAGATATATGATCATAGCATAGTAAGGGGTTCTACGACGTGGTGGGTGGATTGGAAAAAAAGGTTTTCATGGTGTGGGTAGCATCATGAAATAGAAAAATCAGGTTTTGAAATGAATAGACACATTGATGCCATGTGTTTGGTTTTGATCATGGAGTGGTGGAATCTTGTCATGATACTATTATTAGAGAGGCAGAAAAGGTATATTAGGGTGTTTATTTTCAAACAAATTTTTTCTACGCTGTATTTGAAATTAAAGTCTTAAGCATTACATATATTTTTATACACTCTGATTCATAGTGGATTTTCTCAATGTTCCCTATAATTTTTAATCCTCCACATTGGAGGGGTTTTCCATATAAAAATATATGTCTTCATTTTCTTTTCAATTCCGATTTGTGCTTCATTAATGTTAGAGATTCTCATAATTATTTTTATTATAATTGAATAATTAACATGGAATATATCCATTTACAACCGAAAAACTAGTATCAAAGGAAGTTATTTATGTTTCTTTTTTATTGTGTTAGGTCATAAATAGATTTTTCCCATGATAATTATTTAATTCCAAAAAAGGATAGTGAAAATCTATAGTGTAAACAAATCACAAAGCTAAATTACAAAAAATAAATGGGGACACAAGTTTTAATGTGAAAAAACCCTCCAAAGAGGATAATTATAAAATCACAACCAAAATAAAAAAAATACACTGTGAATCAGTGAGTACATAGAATCAACGTAGAATACAAAAAATTGAATTAAAATATACCATAAAAATGTGTGAAATTCACATGCAGATACGCCTCTGCTACTTATCAGATAAACATCCCATGATAAGACATCACCCTTAAGAGATCAAAATCGAGAAAGAAATATAAGTGATTCACATCATTGCAAAAACCAATTAGTTATTTCTCATTAATTTCCCCTCCTAAAAATCATCACCCAAGTTTCTGCTACACACCACCATATTTTTCATCTCTATATTAAACTTTTATGAAGATATATGGTATAAGAAAGGGAAACCCTCAAATTCATATTATATGCATCATCATTTAAAATATTTAAAAGTGATATAATGATAATACCTTAAAAATATATTAGTGGTAGTATATATATATATTGAGAATATCTCTCTGCATTTAAAACAAATGCTTATTGTTTGAAAAAAAACTCTAAAATATATACTAAAGAATCAGGCTGAATCTCAACAATATCGCCCTTCAACCAATCAATGAATGATATGAAATAACAACAAACATATTGGGTTCTGAAGATATTTGGTGTCACACTAACAATCATCATCTGTAGAAAATATGACATCTCTCATTTTAATATACTACGGAAGCCTGAAATACCCCCAACAAAAGAATTCCAAATGAAAAATTATACTTCATACCTTTTTTTCAATGCCAATAACAGAATCGACAATATCTAGATCCCCCATAATTTTTATGACCACATAATCTAAATTACTTGAAGGAATTAATTTCTCTCTAATCTTAACGTCATCTGATCAATCTAAAACTCTCAGCACATCCCCTTGATCATTGATTTTAATTATTTCTTCACTATTATTATACTCTGAAGAAAAATAATGAGGTGTAAGGCCTAAAACACCAGACTAGAAATGATTCGGCTTCCAAACCTTCTTCATCTTATTCGATGGTCTTCAAATCATGTTTGACAATCATCTATTCCAAAAATATAATGAATTTCTCTTCAAAACTAAATTAGTCGCATCACTGAAATACTTTTCATCCCTCTTATAAAGTGTGTCTTCCATTTTTCACCACACATATATCATTGATAATCTATAAATTTTTGATCATATATTTTAGAAGAAACTCTTGAATCCATAAATATTATGCATACAAGAAGATAAAAAATTATGGTAAATATCTGGAACATGTTGCACATCCCAAAATGTCATCATAAAACATGCAGTCATAGTGATAAAAATATCATTAAAACTGATGACATGAATAGACTATTCATTTACTATAGTCAATAACCAAAGTCACCACCTTCATATGATGAAAATAATTCTCTCATAAGTGAAATATTTCATGATGTTGCTAAATCAACCACCCATTCACTATATATATCTAACCATTGACAGTAATCACTAATTGAAATTAAATAGACCCCAACCTAAACAAGACTTCTACTAGTATCCTTAGAAATAGGTTCGTGCACCTTATTTTATTCCTTAGACTTTTTCAATTCTTAGTAGTTTCTCTACACATGACCCTAAATACCATCATAGAAGAACATGGTCTTTCTTCTTGTCTTTTATTGACCTATCAAAATACCATTTCCATCTTCCACAACTAGAATACAAATATTACATAATGATTCACCCTCAAAGGGCTTTTTTCAAGTCTCATTCATCAACAATGATGAAATAAAATCATACATATTCAATGTGTCTTTACCAAACAACAATGTGGTGATGAGATAATCATATGAATCGGGAAATAAACACAAAATAATCAATTCATCGTCTTCTTATTCAATTTCGAAGGGTATAATGTTTCATGTATCATCAATATTGACCACAACTTATGTTGAGCAATCATAATCTTAGTGAACTCATTTATATGGTTACCAAAATATCCTTCTCGAGAGTTCATAAATGATAAAATCTTTTTTATGACATAAATGAATTTTTTTGGAATTTTGATTTATACCTACATTCAAACATCAATCATATATCATCTCAATCTATCAGATTATTCACATCCCATTAATTATTATCATACAAATACATATAAATTGTAATTTTCACCAACACTCCCATGTCCTTTGAATAATCAATGCTCATCATCCCATGTTTATCATAATTATTCTAAAGAGCCATCATTATATTTTAATAAACTATAATATTTTTAACTCATTTTTGGAAAAGTGTAAAATCATTATTTTTCATTAAATAATTCAATGATGGCATAATTCCCATGTTGTAAATAACCCATGTCAAATCAGCAAGACACAAAGATATATACCTTGTGTTGGAAGCAGATTGGTCACATGATAATTATTCAATTGAAACAAAATAATTGGGATAATCTCCTACGTGAAAGAAGTATTGAACCAAATATCAAAAAATAAATAGGGAAATAGAATTAACATTGAATAACCCTCCAATGTGGGGTATTAAAGAATCATAGGGGAACTCTCAGGGAATACTCTATGAAGTAGAGAGTGCAAAGAATCCAATTAGAATCCATAAATATAGCTTAGAAAACCTATGTGAAAATAACATCTAGATATACCTCTATCTTTTATCTGATAATCATCCCATGACAAGACTTCACCCATTGGATATCAAAATCGATCATGTTGTATCATTGTAGCACCTAATTGAAGAACAAAATTTTCCACTAAATTCTATTTCCCATGCCCAAAATCTACCACCCATATATCTATTGTATACCACCTGATTTTTCTTCTCTTTATGTAAAACCCATGATGATCCATTTTAAAAGAAAAAAACCCAAAAATTCATGTGTTTCATAACATATTTCTGTATTTTATGAACAGATATAATGATAATATCTTAATAAAATATATTAGAGGAAATAAAGATATGTTGAAAATATCCTTATTCATTTAAACCACACATTGATGTTTTGAAAAAATAAAACCCCTAAAAATATCCTCTAAACTCTAGTTGGATCTCATAATATTTGATATAAGTGATTCATTCCATTTTATTTCTACCCACATTGAACTGTTCAATAGAAAAAATGATTTTACTCTGTCGTAGAAATGAGTTAAATATATTTTATTCAATCATAAGACAATGAATATGATGATGAATAAATTAGATAAACTGGATATCATGACTATTGGTGATTGGAAGGATATGATAGAGTTGGATGAAATCACAATTCATATGTATTTTTCTGATAATTCTCTAAGAGAAATGATGAATCTGAAAAAACCATAGGATATATATGTGACTCCTTAAAGCATATATAAATCAAAATCCCACATAAATTGATTATTTTTGAAAAAATGATTATATCATCTATGAATACAAGAGAATAGAGATTTAGATAACCTTTTAGATGAGTTACCTGAAATTCAGATGCAACTGTATTCTATGGAGGTCACGATCAATGATAACTGTAATGTGATAGAAGTATAAATGGTTGAAGAATAAAAATATTTTTTTTTCTTTTGGGTTCTTTTTCTGATTCATATGAAACTCTCATCACCACATTTTTTTCAAGAAAGAAACTCTAAATTAGGATTATGTGAATTAATCATTTTCATGAATGAGATTTAGTGAAAGACCAATGATGGTGAATTTTTAGGCAATAGTGTTATTCCAGAAGTGGTCGATAGATGCACTAATAGAGATTCTAGATGAAAAATAAGAATAAAGGCCATGTGATTATTTTATGACAAGGTGGGGCATGTGTAGAGAAACTATTATGCTTTCAAAAAACATAAGGAGGAAATGAAGATTCATGAAACTGATTAGGAGGACACCTGTATAAGAATTATACAAGGTAAGGGTGATTTACAATCAGTTGGTGTTGATTATCATTGGTCAAATATTTTCACAGAATGATTGGTTGATTCAGCATTATTGTTCCATATTTCAGTAAATAGAGAAATATTTTCTTCATATAAAGAAGGATAGTTTGTAATATGGATTTTTTTAATGGATATTATACTAATTTCATTGGTGTTGGTGATATTTCTATCACTATGAATTCTGTTTTTTCATTGGTATTAAGTTATGTGAGACATGTGATAAGTATATGACATAATTTTTTATCATCTTGTGTCCTTAATACTGATAGAATGAGGAGTTAATTTAGAAGTGGAATATGGGAATTTTCCAAAAGATTTATGGTTGATGAGTGAGGAAGAATGGATGACAAGATTTATAGGATAGGTGTAAAAGTGTGAAGTTATGTGACATATGAAGTTGTGAAGAGGAATTCATCAGTTTTGTGACAAAAATGATAGTATCACATGAATCGAAGACCATTGACTAAGATAAAGAGTGTTTGGAAGCTGAAGCATGTTAGATTTGGTGTTTCAAGAATTATACCTAATTCATTTCATTATAGGACTGCTAATAGTGAAACAAAATTAAAATCAAAGATCAGGGTGATGTGTTGAGAATTTATAACTAATCTATGAATGTTGAGAAGATGGATAAATTAATTAATATAAGTTCTACAGGCTATGTGGTGGTCACAATTATGGGGGATCCAAGTATTTCTTCTACTTTT
The DNA here is from genome assembly GCA_963277665.1 of Viscum album. Lineage (NCBI taxonomy): Eukaryota > Viridiplantae > Streptophyta > Magnoliopsida > Santalales > Viscaceae > Viscum > Viscum album. Next base: position 1,643,550,101 of record OY728165.1, read on the forward strand.
AGTTGGTAAGTGAAGACACAGGTATGATGAAGTCTTCGATAATTGAATTTTTTTTAGGGGGTCATATAGGTTTCCATCAGAGATCTAAACAATAGATATCATATTTTTTGAAGAGGATAATGGATTATATGATACCAACCATATTATGATCCAACTAAGTTTTTTAGAATTTATCTCCTTCTTTGTTTGGTTGATATGGTATACCGATTGGGTTCATCCCACTAGTTGAGATTTTTTATGATAATATCCATTTTTAAAATTCAAATTTAGGGCCTTCTTCTACTTTTGGTGTGCACGTGAGATATAAGAGATTTTTTATTGTTCATTTTTAATGGGATGAGATTTACATGACGAATTATAAATGAAAGGTAAGAGGAATAAGCCAACATAGATATATATGATAAAATTATAGAAAGGGGTGAAGTGATATGGTTGGAAGGTTGAATAATAATTTTTTAGGGCCTGGGTAGTAGAGATCAGGGGGAAAATTAGGTTTTGGAATGAGGTGATGAAACAATTCCATGTGTTCTGGATTGATATCTAAAAGGTGAAATATTTTCATGAGACTATTATCTGAGAGGTGAAGGAGGCATATCAGGGTGTGGATTTTCAAACATTTTTTATGCTATATTTTCAATTCAATCCTTAGGATTTACATGTATTTTTGTACTCTTTAATTCATATTTTATTTTCTCAGAGTTTCTCTATGGGTTTTTAATACTTCACATTGGAGGGTATTTTTGTGTTAAAATTTATGACCCCATTTATTTTCTACAATTTGATTTTCACTTCATTTGTTTTGGTGATTCTCGTAATTTTTTTTGTCTCAATCAAATAATTATATCGAGACTGATCTACTTCCCACCCAATAGCCCTATGGTTCCTCCTTCTCAACAATAACCTAGTCTAGGCTCTCCACTCCTCATACATGAACACCCACACACACTCACATATAGCATATCCTATTATGCTCATGGTTGAGGAATAGACTCAGTATTCATCTCCATTGGTGTTCTATTCAATATTGTCCAATATTTTTTGTAATCACATAAATATCATTTTCCAAAATCATATTGAACAAAAAAAATTTCCATTTATCCAAATCTAACAAAAATTTAAAAAATTATATATCATTTTTATTCCTTTTTATAGAATATGTTTAATTAATTACATGAAACTATAATAAAAAGTGAAATTTCTTTCAAAACATGTCAATTATATTCCAAAATTAGAAAACTTAAATTTAATAATGTATGTATAAAATTAAGTCATAAAATAACCCCAAACATAGACTATGTTCATCATAGAGCATAAATCTCAACTAAAAACTCATATGGAATCCATGATAGCATTATATAAACTCCAAAGTAATAGAATAAGATAATTTTAAATGGGGAGAAGACTTTTACTCATCACATAAATGATACTAATTCAACTCTTCACTTTTTAAGGAAGATAATAAATTGTACATTTAACTTTTTCCACCTAAAAATTGATGTAACTCTCTTAACATCCCTTCAAATATGTTAATTTATTATTAATATGCATTTGAAGTGTGATTTATCACACTTAATCTTTCATTCATCGAAAAAATTAACAATTTAATAGAGTTTTTATCATACCTTGAGTACATGCTCATAATCATAGGATTACAAAGGATCTCAAATCTCAACCTGTTAAATAAAAATATCACCCATAATCATGAGAACATTTAATTATGATTCAAATTATTCTATGGTTAAGGGTATGTAGGTAAAAAATGTAAAATATGTAAGACATAGAAGGGGATTATATCTTTATCACAATACATGATAAACAAAAGTAAGCAATAATGAAAATACTCCTCTAATGATATCACCCGACACTTCCCCAATCTCAAAGTAAAATCCATGAACTCTATGAAATCAAAAATTAAGGATAACCCCCTTGTGATTTTTTGATCTTTTTTATTTATTTTTTTTGAAAATAATGATTATCATAAATCATAAATCTATCATCAAACCCAATATGATTGCCTCATGAATTGAATAATTGAAAAATAGATCATAAGTCAAGTAATTGTGATTATTGATCCATCCAAGACACAATCCATTTTTTATTATTATTTATTTCCATTAATTTATTTTCATTTTGTTATCAGGAGGTATAATTATTGAACAAAATAAATGATAGTTTTGAACCATTCCCCTAACCCATGAAAACAAAACATCACATTTTATCTTAATGAATTACCTCCATTTCCACCATAGACAACCTCTCCCCCATAGTGGAACTATTTAATATGATGAAAAATACAATGAATAAATGCCAGAAGAGAAAATATTACCTTTTAATTTGGTTTATTCCTAATAAAGTCATTATTTTTAAAGTATTCCACTATATGTTATTGTAATTTTACATATCCCAAGACTATCTCACTAAATATTATTTACGAGGATAGTAAATATCTCATCTTGAATCCTCTTACAAAAGAGTTCATATAATAAAATTAAATCACTTATGACATTTATTGAAGTAATAAACTATTCAAAATTAACATCATCAATTAAAATCATGAAAATGTAAGGTGAATTTAATTTAAAAAAAATTATTTTCCTCCCTATCCCATGACTCATAAAATTCATAATCCTATACTTATCTCTAATCATTCATCCACCCATCTAACTAAATCATGTTTATTAATAATGATATCTAAAACAAGGAATCATAGGATTCCTAAGTACATTTAGTATCATTATTGAAAAGTATAAAAAATACAATTTTGGGGATCCATTTTTACAATTATGATTAGAATATATATTTTATAATTTAAATAAATTCATGGGAGAAAAAACTTAATAATTTAAAAAAACTCCCCAAATTCCTCATGAAATCATTTCCTTTGCCACATGTTGTGTCCTCTATTTTATGCCTTAAACATAATGAGAGTTCTAAATAAAATAAAATCATGATAGGACAAGTTCAAATCACATTATTCTAAAAATAATAATCAAGGGGATTAGTACTGCATCATAAAGGAGACTCCTGACTAAAAACTAAATTTATTGATGTAAATGAAAAAATGGGCCATCTCTTACAAAGAACTTTTTTTAGGGTCATTGGATTGAACTTTACTCTTTTTATCATGTAATAAGTGTATGGTTTAAGGCTAACTTTATCATATTAATACAATTATGAATTTGTTTCAAATCTAGATAGCTTCCTTTTTTGGATCCTATAGTGATCAACTTCTCTCTTAGTGGTAAAGAGTTCCAAGTAGTGGAAAAACACATTAATTAATGAATAAACTCATAGTCCACTCATCCTTGAGATAATTCCTTTTTTTATTAAATTATTGGATAAATTTTCTCACACTCTTCCTAGATTTATTCAATCTAAACAACAATATTTTACTCTTCTTTTTGTTTCATATTTTATGAAAATTTTATAATGAATTTCTATATTATCATAGCTATATCATATTATTTATTTACTTATTAATTCTACAGTAACACCCAAGACTTTTATGTTATATAAATCATAAAAGGAATATTTCACTTTCTTGGCTTTCTTTACACGAAATCGCGACCATCCTCGATAGCTTGCGTCGTACGCAATACCGAGTTTCACTAAACAACGATATACTATGAAAATATTATTAAAACTAGCAGTTATGAATAGTAATAAACACTTTTTGAAATTTTGTAAATTTTATTTTTCAAAATTGACTTCATTTTTGGATTCGGAATATCGAAATTAGCCTAGGGTGAAATTTTCCTATTTTTCTGAAAACTTTCAATTTTTGATGAATAGTGAAACCACTAAGTGGTAGTTAAAAAACTGAATTTTTCATAAAACGTAATTTTGCTACTTCTGTGAGTGGAATTTCAAAAATTCAAGAGACATGGTTGATGTCAGTAAGTAAAATGTGGTTCAATGAGATGAAAATAATTTTTGGTGAATAGTAACTTTTTACTTTTATTTACCACGGTTAATAGTAAATAGGGTAATTAAGGGTAAAAATGTTATTATTATTTCCCTAACACATGTCCTAATTCTATTGGATAAGTGAAATTCGACCAAAAACAAACTTAGGAATAAAATATGACCATTTAGGCCCACTTGGATTAGATTAGGACATTTATTATTAATTTATTTAAAGAAGGGTTAAAATATTTAAAATCAAAGTTTAATAACTATATCATTTTCAATATAGGGTTATACATAAGATAAATTCAACTATAAATATTCATTAGAAATGTAAAAAGATTTGCTACATAATGATAATTTAATTGTAATTTTTAGACTTTAAATAATTTAATTTATTTATGACACAATGATGATGCAATAATTATCTTATTAATGAAATATTGACATAATTGATGTTATAAATACCAAAATAAATGTAATTTGTGACATTTCCTGAATTAAACTAATTTTATAGGTTAATATGACATGTTATTATTTATTTAATTAACTTTATTTGAACTAATAATTCTATTATGATTTTCAAAAAAATCAATTACTAAATAGTTTCAAAATTGACATAAAATAGTTTTTAAAACAAATATTATATTAATAATAGTTATTTTATTCCTAAAAATCTAAGGTTCGGCCAAATGACTTAGATAAGGCTATATATATTAATAATAAACAACTTGGGCTTCGTTTGGCTGCTTATAGTAAGTTTATTAACCTTATAGTACAAGAACACAAGAAGACAGGGTAAAAGTAAAATTATTTAACTTAATGTTAAATCTAAATGATAAGGTTAAAATAGGAACCTTAACTTGTCTAAATTCTATTGGATGAGAGTATTTCAACCCATCCCCACATTAGCTACTAAATAAATCAATTTGGAGCTATTTAAAACCGAACTTGACTTTATAACAAAATAATATTTTTAATTTTTCCGAAGGAGCCCCTCTCCTCCCTTATAAAAGGGCACCTCCTCCCCCTCTTCCTCACACCACTTTGAGCCTTCAGTCTCGGCCAACCCCTGACAATTTCTCCTCTACACTTCCCTAGAGAAATTTTAGGGGTCCTGTTCTTCTTCAAATACCAATTTTAGTGCCCTAAAAGGAGGTCTCAAAGAAGCACTTCGAAGAAGAGGTAATGTCTGTTACCGATTCTTTCATCTTTATTTCTTAGTAAACTTCTTCTTCTATAGTTGTTTAATTATGAAGTAATAACATAAATATCACTAATATACTGATATGTTATTATAAGTATAAAACAACCCTATTTCACCATCTATCCATCCTACGGAAAATGAAGTCACCGCGCGTGCATACGTATGGAATACCGTCTTCACGCCGTGGTGTAATCTATTTTCCACCACCACCTTACTTGGATGGGTATAATGGTGTAAATAATGAATATATATGATTATTGTGAAGTTATATTGATTCTGAAATATTATACATACACTTCAATACAATTCCACGATCATAGGAACGATATCATCACTCATGCGTACGTACGGAATACCGTCTCCACGATGTGATGCGACTCGTTCTTCATGATCTTCATTGCATAATGATTATATAAATGAATTGAATGAATTAATATGATATATATTACACTAATACCATTCGGGAAATGAGGTATCTATAACCTAAAAATAAGGATAAGAATTTATTCGACAAAACACGCATAAGAACAAAAAGTAATAAACACCCGAATAACAAGTTGTAATGAAATATTACTAATAAGAAGATAAGAATATGACCATATGTGATATCATAACAATGATTATGATTCTGGAATAAGTCAATAACATTATTTAAATCATTATACTGGAGGTTCGGACACGTACAAAGCATATCAGACCTAAGGTAAGGGAAATATCACAATCTCATTTTTATCCGAGATTGTTTATACTTCGGTATTTACTAGGGTGTATTTTATCATCCACATCCATGTTTCCTCGATATGTAATATTATTTCCATCCACCTACAATTGTTTAAATCCATTTTTATTCTTAGGTGAGTTTTTAGTAAAAGATATGAAAGGAATCTTTTGTCATTTTTTGTAAGAGGTACTTTTTGACTTTTTTGACAAAAGTACGAGAATAATGTTTTTTTACCTTATACGGCATGAATGGATTTTTAAAACATTATTTCCAAGAAGCTTCCTTTACAAGTTTTCAAGTTTATTTTTAATCAACTTCTTTTAGTTTAAAATTGTATGACATGTTAAAGAAAGGAAAATGTTTTTGAAGTAGAAAGGATATTTTCCTCAAGAATGGAGTTCAAGTGCTTTATCAAAATTATTTTACATCTAAGATAATATAGGGTTATATTTCTATCCCTATTATTACATTGATTTGATTATGTTGTTATGGAATTATTTTTATGAATTCCTTTATCTTATATGAATTTTTTTATGATGTCATGTTGTTTAAGAATCTCATTTTTACTACATGGGTTATGCTATGATGTATGATTTATGATTTTGTGGCACACATAATAATGGTATCATTATGAGATGGGTGGGACCTATATCTCCCTCCAATGCATTGGTTAAATATCTTATATCTCATGAGATAGACATGGATGGAACGGCAGGTTAAACCGATACAGTGAAACAGGACTGAAACGAGGAGTGAACTCAGTTCAGAAATGGACTTTGTCCACTAAGATAGTCTTGGAAATGAGTCTTGACTAATAAGAAATGATTCTATATGATTGTGTGTGTATACTACAATGTTTCATGTTTTATGTTATGATTATTGGTATTACATTTCACTACTATGATTTATCCCATGTTATGAAATTATGATTTTTTTTTGCAGGTTAAGATTTCCAAAAGTTATGTTCTTATGTATATGATGTGATTGATATTTCTTTTGTTTACCCTTACTAAGAATTTGAGCTCACCCTTTTGTATGTTTTCTTTCCCCAGGTCAGGAAGAAGGTTATTAAGTAAGATATTCCAAAAGGGACTATAGATATGATGAAATAAAAGGGAGACAGTGTAGATGCTTTATGAACCAGTTGTTTATGTTTCCCAGTTTCTAAAGACACTATACCTATACGGTCCTTTCCGGGTTTTGTTATTTTTTGTAATAAGTGTGCTTCAATTATGATGTAATAAAAATGTATGTAAAGTATGGGTCGTTATAGTTGGTATCAGAGGAAAGGTATAGTCAACCTTTGGAAACTAGGATGTGAAAGCCTTAGTAAGAATCCTAAGGTTAAGTCTATGCATAGAACAAAATCTTAGTGTTCTATAAATGTCCATGAATAACCTTGGATAAGACCGTAAGTGTGAAATTTTATTCTTGATTATGTGGTTTTCCTATTATAATTAGTGTTGCTCACACTATTCTTCTTGGTTTTAGTCAATGGCTGGAACCCTAAGGAACCGTGTTAATGCGGAATGCGACGGGCAATGCAATGATTGTCCCCCTGAGCAACCAAACGTTATGGGAGCTAGAATGCAAAATCTTGTAGCCATGATCACACAACTTTCTCAAGATATGAATCATGCAGGACTTCCAAACGAGCAAAGGAATGAGAAATATTCTATTGAATCCTTCAGGAGGCAACGTCCACCTTCTTTCAGCGGGTCTACTGATCCATTAGTTGTTGAACAATGGATTAGTACTACTGAAAAGATATTTTCAGTTCTTCAATGTTCTGAACATGATAAAGTCATCTTAGTAGTGTATCGTTTGGAAGGTGATGCTGATCAGTGGTGTAATCTTATCAATAATACGAGGAAAAGAGATGAAATTGAGTCCATGGAATGGGACGAGTTCAAGAACATATTTTTCAATAAGTACATCCCTCGTATTCTCCGAACAAAGATGGAGAAAGAGTTTCTTGAACAAAATAAAAAGGATGATGAATCTATTGGTACATATGAAGAAAATTTTACAAGACTTTCAAGGTACGCTTATGGTATTATTATCCAACCTGAGAGTAAGATCGATCGATTATTTAGTGGCTTAAAACCAAGTCTTTGATGGGCGTTAGCCATAAGGGACTTCAATAGCTACGAGGAAATCGATCGATGTGCTCTCAAATTCGAGATGGAGATTTGAGTGACCCATCAGTCATTTGGGTTTGATAGGAAGAGGAAAATGGAATTCAAAGTAAAATCTAAAGAGCACACTGAAAAGAAGATGATCTTTCCCTTATGCTCAATGTGTGGAAAGAAACATGGAGGGATTTGTCTTAAAGGGACAAGCCAATGTTTCAAATGTGGAAAGGAAGGTCATAGGGCATTTTAATGCCGCAATGATGGGAAGAAGATGTCTACTAATGCAAACAAAGGAAGGGATACACAGAATGAACCTACTACACTTCAATGTTTCAAGTGCAAGGAGATGGGGCATTATTCCAATCAATGTCCGAATCCAAGGGTTGATGATGATGGTCGACGTCAATAAACTCTTAAGGCTAAAGACAAAGGAAATACACAAGCAATTTCTATCAGTGATGTGGAGTGCGATAATGATGTGGTGAAAGGTACACTTACCATCCACTATAAAGTAGAAAATGTTTTATTTGATTCTGGATCCACCCACTCATTTATTTCTGAAGAATTTTCTAAAGATATCACCATATTACCTCAACAATTAGATGTTGAGTTATCTGTGACAACCCCTAATGGCACAACAGTCGCATCAAAAGTTTATAATTCTTCTCCGATCGAAGTTTGTGGGAAAGTGCTTCCTGAAAATCTTGTGGTCCTTCCTATAGTGGAATTTTATGTGATTATTGGCATGGATTGGCTTTATTTATATGGAGCTCATATCAATTTCCAAAGAAGGGAAGTCACATTTCATATTCTAGATCAATCTATGATCATCTATCAATGCAAGGATGAACATAACCTTCCAGTGGAAATTTCTTCCATCTTATGGGTCTTGATTCCACTAAATGAAGGTTATTTATCTCAAATGGTTGGTGAGAAACTCACGATTAAGAATATGCCCATTGTATGGGAGTTTGATGATGTCTTTCCAGAGGAATTGTCGGGTCTTCCACCAAATCGTGAAGTTGTGTTTTCAATAGAACTCGTACCGGTTGCTTTGCCTATTTCGAAGACACATTATAGAATGGCCCCAATTGAGTTACAGGAATTGAAGAAGCAACTCCAAGAGAATCTTGATAAGGGGTTCATATGCCCTAGTGCGTCACCTTGGGGAGCACCTGTTCTATTTGTTAAGAAGAAAGATGGATCAATGAGACTCTACATTGATTATAGAGAACTTAACAAGATCACTATCAAGAACAAATATCCTCTCCCATGCATTGATGACCTATTTGACCAACTACGTGGAGCTCAATATTTTTCCAAGATTGATCCTCATTCACGGTATCATCAATTAAGGGTCAAAAGGGATGATATACCATAGACGGCTTTCTGTACAAGGTATGGACACTATAAATTTATAGTGATGCCATTTGGTCTTACTAATGCCCCTGCTATCTTCATGGATCTGATGAATAGAGTCTTTAGAGACTATCTTGATCAGTTTGTGGTAGTCTTTATAGACGATATTCTGGTATATTCAAAGAGCAATGAAGAACATGAAGATCACTTGAGAATTATATTGAAGACCCAGAGAAAGGAGAATCTTTATGCCAAATTTACCATGTGTGAATTTTGGCTTCAAAAAGTTGCATTTTTGGGTCACATAATCTCAAAAGAGGGGATATCTGTGGATCCAGCAAAAACAGAGGTTATCTAAAGATGTTCGAGACCAACAACAGTAACTGGGATCTGAAGTTTTCTTGGTTTGGCTGGATATTATCGACGTTTTTTGAACGATTTTTCACGATTATCTAATCCACTCACCAAGTTGACTCAGAAAGGAGTTAAGTTTGTTTGGATGGAGGAATGTGAAGAGAATTTCAAGGAGTTGAAAAGAAGGTTATCCAGTGCACCAGTGCTCACACTGCCTTGTAGTGGAGAAAGGTTTGTGATCTACAGTGATGCATCCAAGAAGGTATTGGGGTGTGTTCTTATGAAAAATGATATGGTGATAGCTTATGCCTCACGACAATTGAAAATACATGAGCAAAATTACCCAACTCATGATTTGGAGTTAGCTGCGGTAATCTTTGCATTAATGATTTCGAGGCATTATCTTTATGGAGAAAGGTGTGACATTTATACTAATCATAAAAGTTTAAAGTATATTTTCACACAAAAGGAGCTGAATATGCGCCAAAGAAGATGGTTGGAGCTGATTGAGGATTACGACTGCTCAATCCATTACCACCCTGGGAAAGCAAACAAGGTGGAAGATGCATTAAGTCGACAAGACCATGCCAGTTTATCCATGATGAGGATCACAAAAGATCTAATATTTATGGATTTACAAAGGATGGATCTTGGAATTATAATGAAAGGGGAAAAATCGTATCTTTCTCAAATGAATGTTCAACCATATATACATGTGATGATTAAAGAGGCATAGAAAGAAGATGTCGAGTTACAAAAGAAGGTGAGAAATGTTCCTAAATTCAACCTTGACTGTGATGGGATAATAAAGTTCAGGAATCGGGTTTGTGTTCCTCCTATCCACGAATTAAAGAAGGAGCTGCTGGATGAGGCTCATAGTTCTTCATTCTCTATTCATCCTCGAAGCACGAAGATGTATAGGGAACTGAATGAGTACTTCTGGAGGGATGGCATGAAAAGAGATGTTGCTGAATATGTTTCTCGATGCTTGGTTTGTCAGCAAGTTAAAGCTGAGAGACAGAAGTCTAAGGGGATGCTACAACCATTACCCATACCCGAATGGAAATAGTAAAACATCACTATGGACTTTGTCACCGGACTTCCTAACACATCCAAAGGCAATAATGCTATATGGGTCATACTTGATCATCTTACAAAGTCTGCACACTTCATCTCTATTAGAGAGGATTTCTCTCTGGATCAGCTTGCCAGGATATATGTGAAGGAAGTGGTAAGATTTCTTGAAGTACCACTTTCTATTATATCTGATCGGGATCCGAGGTTTACCTCAAAGTTATGGGGAAGTCTTCAGCATACTCTGGATACAGAGTTAAGTTTCATCACTGCTTATCATCCTCAGACAGACAGTCAGTCTGAGAGAACAATTCAAACTCTAGAAGATATGTTGAGAGCCTGCTCTATGGATTTCAAAGGTGGTTGGGATCAACACCTACCTTTGGTGTAATTTTTTAATAATAATAGCTTTCACTCTAGTATTCAGATGGCTCCTTATGAAGCTCTCTATGTAAAGAAATGCAGGAATGCAACTTGCTGGGATGAAGTTGGGCAAAGAAAGCTATTAGGACCTGAGTTTTTTGATGAGATGGTAGAAAAGGTCCGATCTATTCAACAACACATAAGAGCAGCTCAGAGTCGACAGAAAACTTATGCCGACAACCGAAGAAAAGACCTAGAGTTTGATGTGGGTGATAAAGTGTTCTTACAAATATCTCCCTAGAAGAGGGTCATGAGATTTGGAAAGAAGGGAAAGTTGAGCCCTAGATATATCGATCCTTTCGAAATACTGGATCGTGTTGGGAATGTAGCTTACCGATTGGCGCTTCCACTGAATCTCTCTCAAGTTCACGATGTGTTCCATGTATCTCTCATGAGAAAGTACATACCTGATCCTTCACATGTACTCAGCTCAGAAGTTGTACCGCTGGAGCAAGATCATTCTTATGAAGAACAACCGATAGAAATTCTGGATCGTAGCGCAAAATTCCTACGAAACAAGACCACTCGATTGGTGAAAGTTTAATGGAAGAACCACCAATTAGAAAAAGCTACATGGGAGCTTGAGGATATGATGAAGGAGAGGTATCCTCATCTGCTTGTTACAAAGTGACGAATTTTGAGGGCAAAATTCATTTTAAGGGGGGTAGAATGTAACACCTGAGACTTTTATGTTATATGAATCATAAAAGGAATAATTCACTTTGTTGGCTTGCTTTACACGAAATCACAACCTTCCTCGATATCTTGCGTCGTACGCAATACCAAATTTCACTAAACAATGTTATGCTATTAAAATATTATTAAAACTAGCCGTTATGAAAAGTAATAACCACTTTTTGAAATTTTGTAAATTTTATTTTTCAAAATTGACTTCATTTTTGGATTTGGAATATCGAAATTATCCTAGGGTGAAATTTTGATATTTTTCTGAAAACATTCAATTTTTGATGAATAGTGAAACCACTAAGTGGTAGTTAAAAAACTGAATTTTTCATAAAACAAAATTTTATAGCTTCTGTTATTGGAATTTCAAAAATCCGAGAGACACGGTTGATGTCAGTAAGTAAAATGTGGTTCAATGAGATGAAAATAATTTTTGGTGAATAGTAACTTTTTACTTTTATTTACCACAATTAAAAATAAATAGGGTAATTAAGGGTAAAAATGTTATTATTATTTCTCTAACACATGTTTTAATTCTATTGGACCAGTGAAATTCGACCAAAAACAAACATAGGAATAAAATATGACCATTTAGGCCCACTTGGATTAGATTAGGACATTTATTATTAATTTATTTAAAGAAGGGTTAAAATAGTTAAAATCAAAGTTTAATAGCTAAATAATTTTTAATATAGGGTTATAAATAAGATAAATTCAACTATAAAAATTTATTAGAAAGCTAAAAATATTTCCTACATAATGATATTTTATTTGTAATTTTTAGACATTAAATAATTTAATTTATTTATGACACAATGATGATGCAATAATTATCTTATTAATGAAATATTGACATAATTGATGTTATAAATACCAAAATAAATGCAATTTGATACTTTTTATGAATTCCACTAATTTAATAGGTTAATATGACATGTTATTATTAATTTAATTGACTATATTCGAACTAATCATTCTGTTATGATTTTCACAAAAATCAATTACTAAATAGTGTCAAAATTGACATAAAATAGTATTTAAAACAAATATTATATTATTAATTGTTAATTTATTCCTAAAAATCTAAGGATCTACCTAATGACTTAGATAAGGTTATATATATTAATAATAAACAACTTGGGGTTCGTTTGGCTGCTTATAGTATGTTTATTAACCTTATAGTGTAAGAACACAAGAAGACACGGTAAAAGTAAAATTATTAACATAATGTTTAATCAAAATGATAAGGTTAAAATAGGAACCTAAACTTGTCTAAATTCTATTTGATGAGAGGATTTAGACCCATCCCCACCTTATCTTAGAAATAAATTAATTTGGAGCTATTTAAAACAGAACATGACTTTATAATAAAATAATATTTTTAATTTTTCCAAAGGAGCCCCTCTCCTCCCTTATAAAAGGGCACCTCCTCCCCATCTTCCTCACACCACTTTGAGCCTTAAAGCTCGGCCAAAACCTGCCACATTCTCCTCTCCACTTCCCTAGGGACATCCTAGAGGTCCTGGTATTCTTCAAATACCAATTTTAGTGCCCTAAAAGGAGGTCTCAAATAAGCACTTCAAAGAAGAGGTAATGTCTGTTACCGATTCTTTCATCTTTATTTCTTCTTCCACTTCTTCTTCTTTAGTTGTTTCATTTTTAAGTAATAACATAAGTATCACTCATGTACTTATATGTTATTATAAGTATGAAACAACCCTATTTCACCATCTATCAATCCTACGGAAAATGAAACCATTGCACGTCCGTACGTACGGAATATCGTCTTCACGCCGTGGTGTAATCTATTTTCCACCACCACCTTACTTGGATGGGTATAATGGTGTAAATAATGAATATATATGATTATTGTGAAGTTATATGGATTCTGAAATAGTATAAATACACTCCAATACAATTCCACGATCATAGGAATGATATCATCACTCGTGCGTACGTACGGAATACCGTCTCCACGATGTCATGCGACTCGTTCTACATGATCTTCATTGCATAATGATTATATAAATGAATTGAATGAATTAATATGATATATATTAAACTAATACCATTCTGGAAATGAGGTATCTATAACCTAAAAAGAAGGATAAGAATTTATTCGACAAAACACGCATAAGAACAAAAAGTAATAAACACTCGAATAACAAGTTGTAATGAAATATTACTAATAAGAAGCTAATAATATGACCATATGTGATATCATAACAATGATTATGATTCTGGAATAAGTCAATAACATTATTTAAAACATTATACAGTAGGTTCGGACACGTACAAAGCATATCGAACCTAAGGTAAGGGAAATATCACAACCTCATTTTTATACGAGATTGTTTATACTTCAGTATTTACTAGGGTGTATTTTATCATCCAAATACATGTTTCCTAAATATGTAATATTATTTCCATCCAACTAAAATTGTTTAAATCCATTTTTACCCTTAGGTGAGTTTTTAGTAAAAGATATGAAAGGAATATTTTGTTGTTTTTCATACAAGGTACTTTTTGACTTTTCCGACAAAAGTATGAGAATAATGTTTTTTTAACTTATATGGCATGAATGGATTTTTAAAAAATTATTTCCAAGAAGCTTCCTTTACAAGTTTTCAATTTTATTTTTAATCAACTTCTTTTAGTTTAAAATTCTATGAAATGTTAAAGAAAGGAAAATGTTTTTGAAGTAGAAAGGATATTTTCCCCAAGAATGGAGTTCATGTGCTTTATCAAAAAAAAATTCCATCTAAGATAATATAGGGTTCTATTTCTATCCCTATTATTACATTGATTTGATTATGTTGTTATGGAATTATTTTTATGAATTCCTTTATCTTATATGAATTGTTTTATGATGTCATGTTGTTTAAGAATCCCATATTTACTACATGGGTTATGCTATGATGTATGATTTATGATTTTGTGGCACACATAAGAATGGTATAATTATGAGATTGGTGGGAACTATATCTCCCTTCAATGCATTGGGTAAAGATTTTATATCTCATGAGATAGACATGGCTGGAACGGCAGGTTAAACCGGTTCAGTGAAACAAGACTGAAACGAGGAGTGAACTCTATTCAGAAATAGACTTTGCCCACTAAGATAGTCTTGGCAATGAGTCTTGAATAATAAGAAATGATTATCTATGATTGTTTGTGCATGCCACAAAGTTTCATGTTTTAAGTTATGATTATTGGTATTACATTTCACTACTATGATTTATCCCATGTTATGAAATTATGATTTTGTTTGCAGGTTAAGATTTCCAAAAGTTATGTTCTTATGTATATGATGTGATTGATATTTCTTTTGTTTACCCTTACTGAGAATTTGAGCTCCACATTTTGTATGTTTTCTTTCCCCCGGTCAGGAAGAAGGTTATTAAGTATGATATTCCAAAAGGGACTATAGATATGATGAAATAAAAGGGAGACAGTGTAGATGATTTATGAACTAGTTGTTTATGTTTCCCTGTTTCTAAAGACACTATACCTATACGGTACTTTCCTAGTTTTGTTATATGTTGTAATAAGTGTTCTTCAATTATGAAGTAATAACAATGTATGTAAAGTATGGGTCGTTATAGCTACCTTCCCAGATTCTCAAGTAATATATAGATTAGTTCATCAGGTCTTATACCCACTTTCTCCTCTTCATGTACTTGTTTCTCTAGAAAATGTTTTGGGGGGATATTCATCACTAAAACTTTCAACATGATAATAGTACTATCATCCATTGGTATGATCAAGATGTTCAAATTTTCTATAACTATCATCCCCTTTTCCTCTTCTTTATCCACAATAGCCTATGGTGAGGAGGTAATCTTCTATGGGAAAAACTTTACCATTGTAAACAAAAGTTGACAACAATTAATATTTAAAATCATCATCACTATCATATATCACTTCATGAACTATCTAAATCATATAATTTTCCTTAAAAATATCCTTCTAATATATGGATTCCCTGACAAAATTTTTTGGGTCTTCATACACCTCCTAAAAAATATAATTTTTGGCTATGGAGTAGTATCTATTTATATATTACTCAGTTACCATAATGTACTTCATCCTTCATTGTTGTGGATCCTTTTAAGTTAATTGATTTGGTGTGAAATGTTATTGTTTTGTTGTGAAAATGTGTCCTTCGTAGTCGATATCATTTTAATTTTTGTAATCGAAGAAAAAATCATATCAAATAGTAAAATATGAAAAAGTCTAAATCTAAAATCATGAAGCATAAAAAGGGGAGTAAAAAATACATATCCAAACTATTTAGTAAGATTTGTTAAACTAGTCCCGAGCAATGGTTCCAAAATATTGACTGAGAATTAAATTGTCATTACTTCTTATAGTCTCAAATTAGTTTATAATTTGAAGACAAGAAACTAAAAATCACTATTCCAACGAATAAGTACTCTAGGATGCCAAAGTATCATGGTAAAATTCATAAGGAAAAGGAAGAAAATAACCTAATTGGTTGAAATTTTCCCTAAAACTATAAGAAACAAAATTGAACATGAGAGGCAATTTGAGTGAAGTGGAATAAAAAAATAACAAAATATGGAAATAAAATACAAGAATGGTTTCTAATAATTTAATATATCTCAAATGCACATGTGAAAACACATCAAATCATTATTCGCAAGAGTTCTTAGGGAATCTAGTTTTTCCTATTTAAAAACTATAACAACCTAAGCCCAGCAATCTATCTTTTGAGGTAATATATTAAAATATTAGGTCTATTAAATTTAATCTCTAAGTGAAATGAGAAGTTAAGTAATCTCTATCTCCCGACATCCCTCTACCACATTGGGTATCATCTTCTAGCACCATAAATCATGCTAGGAAAATAGATGATATGATATTAATTAATATCAATTTAATATTAGTTAATAACACAATCTCACAATTGTAAAAGAATTATAGACATGTAATACACATCATTTTCCTCAATTAGACCCTCCCCTATGAATCTTATCCACTCATTATTGATTGTCCATAAACGATGAATAAAAAATGATTCATACCTAAGGGAATATATTAGTAGGATAAAATAAAAGTAAATTGGAAGATAACATAGTATTCTCGGAAAAATCAACATATGAATCCGAATATTACAAAATGAATGGAAAAACAAAAAAATATAATCTATGCAGATACTCTACAATTTCTTCTTAAACCACCAGGTTTATGATCCACTATAAAGTGGATAGAATCTCATATTTATATGCAAAATAATTTTATTCGTATCTCTCTTCTATATCATTCTATATATTTTATAATATCCATGAATTTCACAATATTTCCATAAATCTCATAGCCTCAATGACGTTTAATAATGGTGGTAAATCTCATGTGCATGAATCCTCTTCAATATCCCATAGAATATATTTTTTAAATCATGGATGGAATGATATAGTGGAGATTGTAACACCCCAGGTAAATAAAGAATATGAAATTTTCATATTTATCCATATTTGTGAATAAAATATTAATATGACTTTAAAGGGGATGCTATGCTCGATGGCGTACCCAATACGCAACAACGAGTTTCTTGGGAATCTTACGTTGCACTCTAATAATAAAATAATATTATTTTAAATGGTAGTTAACATGTAGACTTTTTATTGGAGGGAATGGATATCAATAACTAAAATATGATTATATGTGTTTTTTAAATGTTTTTACATTTATCCAAAGGCTTAAAATACGGAAAGAATTCAATTTTAGGCTTTTATACCCTAATTTTCACTAAAGGTTCACTTATCGCCATTTGATGGAGAACTGTCATTAAAAATAGTTTTGATCACTCTTATACATTAATTTGGACCAAATAAAACTCTTATTTAGAATCGGGACATCAAATTTTACTTTGTGTAATTTTTTGGTATTTTTTCGATAAAGTTCATTTTTTAATGAATAGTGTAAAATGTTGTTTTTTAATTCAAAACCACTTTTTAATCTAATTTATTTATATTATTAGATTATCTTTTGAATTGGTTTTAAAGTGAAATTAGAAAATATTTTTACCATTAAATCCAATAGTGGTCGTTGGAATTAATTTCACTTTGAAATCGGACTTAAACTAGTGTCAATCTTTTGATACTTATTGTTTCATAAAAACACGATATTTGCTCTGACAGCGGGAATTAATTATTAAATTAATTAATTCAACTTATATGTTGTGAATTTTGTAAAATGGACTTCATTTTTAAATTCGGAATATCAAATATAGCTTAGGGTGAATTTTTGGTATTTTTCTGAAAAACATCAATTTTTGATGAATAGTGAAACCACTAAGTGGTACTTATATTAAACTGATTTTTCATTTAAATGAAATTTTACCACTTCTGTGTTTTGAATTTCAAAAATCCGACATACATGGTTGTCATTAATAAGTAAAATGTGGTTCAATGAGATAAAAAATTTTTTTTGGTGAATAGTAACTTATTAAGTTTTTAATCGCGATTAGAGGTAATTAGTGCAATTTAAGGCAAAAATGATATTATAATAAAATGAAAATACCTTGAAACATGTCCTACCCTTATTGGATGTGTCATGGCCGACCAAGAAAAGCCATGGGTCAACTTGGGGACCCCATGGAGCCACTTTGGTTGGAAAATGACATAAATACCTTTTATTTAATGTTAATGTAAAAAATGGAACAAACATGATATGTTTTACTAAAACATTTTTTTAATGAGGTTATACAAGTCAGATGTCTTATTATAAATATTCATTGGAAAGATAAAAAGATTTCCTACATCATAGTAATTTTTTTATAATTTTTAGACATTATATAAATAAACTTATTTATGACATAATACTTATGCAGCGATGACATCATTATTTGACGATTTAAATAAAATAGAAATATAATGTAAAATCTATGAACTAAACATGTCCAAAACTTATTGGATGGGTGGATTTAGAACCCTTATCACCTTATCCGCGAATTATATCAATGTGGGACCTTTTAAAACCGAAACACATTTTTAAATAAAGTAATATTTCTTACTTTCCAAAAGTGCCCCTCCTCTCCTCTTATAAAAGGCCCCCATCTCTACCACCTTATACACACTCCTCAAGCCTTTGGCTCGGCCAACCCCTGCCCATTTACTCTCTCCAAATCCCTCTCCTCATCTTAGAGGATTCCCTTTGGGCATAATCCTTTCAAAGGAAGCCTTTAGGCTCAAATCAAAAGGAGTTACACTTTTAAAGGTAATTCATTCTCTCATGTTCATTTGTTTTATTTTGCTTCTCCAACCCCCTAAACTCTTTTTATTTACTTCTTTTGTAACGAAACCAGTATCTTCAATATAATAGGATGTTGTTATATGATTTATTCAAGCTACACTCTCACACAACTACATCAAATGGTTAAAGAACATACGGTTTCCGTGGATGGCGAAATTCTGCCTCCCGAAACGATGATTGTTCAATACTCATTTAACACCCTCAAAGGTGGCCATTATGATGTCAATATTTTTATATATGATATATAATATGTTTATGTTTTCCTTAAGCTTCTGTTTTTTTTTCATTTTGGGCATACCTTTATGGTTTCCATTATGGGTAAACGCGATATCTTCATTTAAGGAAGTGCGGACTACCGCCCCCTCAAAGTGATTTGATTCATTAAATACCATATGTGGGATGTATAAAGGATGGAACTATGGTATTATATATGATATTATACTGTGATTATAATATACCTTTATATCATTATTATTCCATTCTATAAAATACGAAATAGAAATGAAAGTAGCGTTCATGCGTACGTACGGCTTACCGTCTCCATGAACGGTGCATTTCATTTCTTACCTCTAAATGATTATGTAATGTTATAAATGCATTCATGTACTGTATATATATGACATATATGATATATACATCATGAATACAATTCTGGATATAATAAACATTTGTCCACACGAACAACATGTAATTGTAAGAAGTCCACTTTCGACTTAACACTAGTAGAAAAAAGGTCTTTAACGTTGGTTTTTTTTTATTTTTTACGTCGGTTTTTAACCGACGTTGAAGTTTCCGACGTAAAAAATATGACTTTTTACGTCGGTTTTTGTAAACCGACGCCAAAAACAAATTTCAATTGCTTTTTTGCGTCGTTTTTGTAAAAACCTGACGCCAAATAAACTCATCCACGTCATTTTTGGCGTCGGTTTCCCTAAAAACCGACGCCAAAAAGTTTAAAAAATAGTTTCGGCGTCGGTTCTTGAAAAAAACCGACGTCGTAAATGGAAATAACATATTTTTGGCGTCGGTTTTTACAAGAAACGACGCCAAAAAGCAATTTTTATTGTTCGATGATTTCGAGAATTTCCTAATATTTGATTTGACTGGTCGTGGAGCTAAAACGGAGTTACGGATCAAAAGTTATGGCCGTCAGAAGTTGAACATGTCAAAGTATCGATTGATACAATATGTTTTAAAGAAAACAAGATAAACACAAGTTAAAATCACGTACACCAAATGATATAAAATATACATAATACTTCAAACACATTTCGATTATTTTTCGATCTTCCATTGAAATGATATGTTGTTTATCATCATATCTCTTATATTTAGCGTAGATCTCATGTGATAATAAAAACGACGATCGATAATTAAACTTACACCAATCTTGGTAAATGTCATCCGAATGTTTTATATTTTTAACACAATAAAAAAAGTAAATCATCATTATTTGAAATCTAATCGAGTTGTTTATAAATGAAGGACATTAATAATAATGAAAATGAATGAATATAATACGTAACGTAATCAAATTAATGATTGATGCCGCATTGAAAACTTGATTGAATCGAAGAGGATGAAAATGATAAATGAAGGACAAACAGATTTATATATAGTAAATGAAAATATTTTTGATTGAGTTGCATGAAAATATAGGCGAGATTTTAAAAAGTTAAACGCACGTTGTGAAAAAAATTGAAATTTTGATCCCGCGTATTAGTGAATACTATTTGGCGTCGGTTTTTAAATAAACCGATGCTAAAAAGATAAAAAAAAATACGTTTCGCGTCGGTTTTTTTAAAAACCGACGCGAAAAGTAAAAATAAATTGTTTTTCGCGTCGGTTTTTAAAAAAACCGACGCCAAAAACAAAAAAGTTTTTTTTGGAGTCGATTTTTATGAAAACTGACTTCAAAACATAAAAACAAATTTACCATGAGTTAGAAAATTTTATAAGCTTCGATTTGACTGGTCGTGGAGCTAGAACGGAGTTACGGATTAAAAGTTATGGCCTTTGAAAGTTGGACTTAATTAACACTTCTTTTAGAGAAGATCAACTTCCAACATCCATAACTTTTAATCCGTAACTCCGTTTTTGCTCCATGACCAGTCAAATCAAAGCTTAGAGAATTATCTATAGGACTGTAAATTTTTTTTACATTTTTGGCGTCGGTTTTCATAAAAACCGACACGAAGAGAAAAAAAAAATATTTTTGGCGTCAGTTTTTCTAAAAACCGACTCGAAAAACAAAAAAGTTTTTTTTGGCGTCGGTTTTTATGAAAACCGACGTCAAAACATAAAAAACATTTACCATGTGTTAGAAAATTTTATAAGCTTCGATTTGACTGGTCGTGGAGCTAGAATGGAGTTACGGATTAAAAGTTATGGCCTTTGAAAGTTGGACTTAATTAACACTTCTTTTAGAGAAGATCAACTTCCAACATCCATAACTTTTAATCCGTAACTCCGTTTTTGCTCCATGACCAGTCAAATCAAAGCTTAGGGAATTATCTATAGGACTGTAAGTTTTTTTTACATTTTTGGCATCGGTTTTCATAAAAACCGGCGTCATAACTTTTTTTATTTATTTTTTCACGTCGGTTTTTAAAAAAACCGACGCCAAATCATTTTTTTCATTATTTTTTCACGTCGGTTTTTTTAAAAACCGACGCCAAAACTATTTTTGTTTTTATTTTTTGGCGTCGGTTTTCAAAAAACGGACGCCAAAACTAATTTTTTTTTTATTTTTTGGCGTCGGTTTTCAAAAAACCAACGTCATAACTTTTTTTTTATTTTTTCGCGTCGGTTTTTTTAAAAACTGACGCCAAAACTAATTTTTTTTAGTTTTTGGCGTCGGTTTTTAAAAAACCGACGCCAAAACTTATCTGCAAAAATATTTTACGTCGGTTTATAAGAAACCGACGTCAAATTGACGACGTTAAAATTGATTTTTCTACTAGTGTAAGAACCAAATATCGGCAAAACAAATATTATTAACATAAATGATGACATAATGTTTATGACATGGTAATAAGTGATATAAAAAAGAATAATGAACTTGAAAAATGTTCTTAAGGAAGTAGAAATTAACTCAAGTTTATTATTCAGGAGATTAAAGAACGATCGAGTCATGTCGAACCCGAGGTAAGGGATCCTACTCCTCTCTTTCTTTTTAAGTACACACTTTTATGTCATTCCTTTTAAAGCTCATATTTCTTGTTATTGGGATGATCTTTTATATTACACTTACTGTAATTTTTATGTTCATGTGATGAGAGACCCTATTCTCTCTCATCAATCCATTTTGGGAGTTTTGAGTGGCGCCGTTAGGCTGCCGAACTTTCGTAAGAGATATAACCTCTCTCTTTCTTTTTAAGTACTCTTCTTTATGTCACTTCTTTTAAGCTCCTCTTTGTAATGTTAGGGGATGTTCTTTTATATTCCTCTTTCTATACATTTTATTGTAATGTGATGAGATAACCTATTTGATCTCATCAATCCATATTCGGAAGTTTTATGTGGCGCCGTTAGGCTGCCGAGTTTTCGTAAGGGATTTTTCATCTCACTTTTATTCCCGTGAGATTTATGCTACATTTTCCACAAATTACATTGAGTGGTGTATGTACTGCCCATTATTCTACTCTTTGTGTAATATACATTAGTTTATGAGTATTTACATCAATTATATATTGTCCTTCTTTCATGGGGTGTATGTTTTGAAAGATACCGAAGTCGGTAAGGGAACCTTTCACCCTCTTCTTTTTTAAAAGTCTTCTTTTGTTGGGTCTTTTAATTTACATATTGATATGTTGGGATATGTTCTCATATATCCTTATTGATGTAAATTTTATGTCCAAGTGATGAGATACACTTTTTATCTCTCATCAACTCATTTTGATGTGATGCCGTTAGGCTGTCAAGGGAACTTTTTAACCCAATTTCGATTTCTTTGGTTTCAACATGTAGTAATTAAATATGTCATCCATTGAATATGTGTGAATGACCTTTTATTTTTTTACACTTAATATCCACTTATATTGGGTGTATTTATATTTTTCACACATATTTTTGAGATTGATTTGTCCTTAATTTAAGGATACCTTCTTTATAATGGATTTCATCACATTTGACATTTCTATTGAGGGTTCATTGTTGTTATGCACCAATTCACTCTTATATGGTGTATATATTTCCCTTTGGAGTATTATATCATTATTCCATTTATTCTCATGATATTATAAAGTTCTGACTAAATTTTATTCCTCAATTATTGTATTCAAGTGTCTCTAATTTTGGTAAAACCCCTTTAACCAAAATATCATTTTAAATGTTTTAATTATTTTTTTCTTATTAATATCCATGTTTTCAAAATGGTATTAAGGATTTATTTATATGGATATTAATGGTTTAAAATTTTAAGCTTCAAGGTGGTATGGGACACTTTGATTCAAAAATCTCTTTATTAAATGTTTTAAATGGTTTTGGAAATGGTTTCTTTTTGAATGGATTCATTATTTCAATATACGAAAATGTTATATTGTGATTGAAATATGGAAATGTTATGTTCCCTTTATGCATGTTTTATGTGATACATTTATGTTATGGTTCTTGGTAATTGTTATGAAAATGGGTGGTTCCGTGATAAACTAACGGCGGGTGAGCCCGATATAGCTCTCCAATGCATTGGGTAACGCAAAGGAGTGAAACATTAAGGTTTCTCCGAAGAGATTTAGGGAATATACTGTGATGGGTATTCCAAACATAACCAAGAGGGTTACTCCCTACATAAGAATGTTATGAATGTCTCAAGTGACCTTTATGTCTTATGTTCTATTCATGATTTGATATGCCTATGTTTTATGGGTAAAGTGTGATTTCATTCTAATGTATATATGAACTCATGTTTCCTTTCCATATTTTTATAACTCTTACTGAGCTTTTTATGCTCGTCCCAAGTTTTTGAAATGTTTTTCACAGGTCAAGGGAAAGGTACAATATGTGATGATAGTGTCAAGGATGTGTCAAGAAAGAATCTGTGTTATATTTTAAATATGTTTCCGTTGATGGGAAAAATGAATACTGTCTTTTATGTAACCTCTTTTTTTAAATGTGGAATGTAATGAAAGTTTCATGATCTAATTCTAAAAAACTCTAAACCTGAAAGGATCCTAAATGTGTAATCTTGTAATAACTCAAGATTAAGTAATGTTTAAGGCTGGGGCCTTATAGTTGGTATCAAAGGTCAGTTTAGATAACTTTAGAGGTTAGGGTATTCTTTAAGCATAAGTGGCATTACCATAATGGTTATGATTTCAGAAAGAGTCCTAGTTTTAGATTAAGTGAATGAGTAAGTATATCTTAGTGTTTGTCTTCCTCATTAGTACATGATGGTTATGTTGATATACTCACACTGACCTTTTTGGTTTTAGTAAATGGCTAGATCTAGCAGGCACCAAAGTGACAATGGGTTTGAAGGAAACTGTGGTGGTTCTCTGATTAAGATACTGGATGAGATGGGGGATTCAATGAGGAATCTCATTGTTGTTCCAAACCAACTATCAAGGAGTCATGATCAACCACTTCAACCTTGGTGAGTTCCCTAATGAATCATGTACGAGATGGCCAACTTGATGTGGAAATTCAGGTAATAATTATTAAGGTAACCATTAGGGTTTATATAATCCTTACTTTTAGCTAATTATGGGTTATTATATGTTATGATGGAAAATGAAAGGCATGAGATAAACTTGAGGTTAAAATATGTTATGTTTATTTTTGACGATTTTATCTCTTTTTGGGGAATGTTTTAAGAATTATATAGTTTTGGAAAAAGGACAACACGCAGACCGTGTGACAACTTGTCGCGTCGGATAAAGCTGTGGGAATCGAACCCACAATCAAAGTGCGACTGGTATTTATCGCCTACCACTGGACTACGTGAAGTCCCTGGTTAGTTTGACTGATTCTTTTTAGTTATATAATTTTATGAATTAAGAGTAAGTTGATTTTGGGATATTTATGAAAATGATTAACCTATCATGGAGTATATGTGATTAGGATAATTACTTTTCAATACGAGACTTTAGGAGTGACTGATGTTGTTTGGGTATAAATGTTACGATTTAACTTGGAAGACTATGTGACTAAATCTTTCAAATATTTGTGTTTCAATCTTAGTTTGGTTTACTTTGAAGGATTTTATGGACAAATTTTTTATCTAATGGTCCTCGTTGAACTTTGGGTTTTGTTGGACAAATTTTGGAGGTTAAGAATAGATTTTCTTTTTATAAAGGGTTATCCTTTTCTGGATTATCTGATCTTGTACTAGACTTTTTGGTTTTGGTTTTGGTTAAATTCTAAAGACATGGGAAGTATATAGTTCTCTTTTGTGAATTAGGTGATTTTCTAAAAGTTTATTATAGTACTCTTAATGTGAAAAAGTCTTCCTAAATACTCACCTTTTGGAGAAAATATGAGTTTGTGTAAGGAATATAATAAAAGTTGAAAGTCAACATGATAAGTGATTATGTTTCCTTATGAATAAATTCCCCAATAAAAAGTATCTTAAAACAAAAAATTTGTCTATTAACTTTTCCTACTGGGGAATCGAATACCGTTTAACCCATCACAAGTTTGTGATTTTCTTGTGGTTCACATTCTCCTAAACATGTTTTCTATCACTCTCCATCAGAACATGACCCTTTGTTTTTTCCACCATGTCTATATTTTCATACTTGGAATCCTAGTATGGGTTAACTCGGGTGACCTTTGTACTTGTCTTTCTTTATTTTAAAGTGTTTGTTTTACCGACTTTTGTTCCGATGTGGGACTTTCAAGGAAGTTTCCAAGCTCAATTTTAAAAATTGCGAGGACGCAATTCCCAAAAGGGGGGAAGGATGTAACACCACAGGTAAATAAAGAATATGACATTTTCATATTTATCCACATTTGTGAATAAAATATTAATATGACTTTAAAGGGGACGCTATTCTCGATGGCGTACCCAACACGCAACAACGAGTTTTTTGGGAATCTTACGTTGCACTCTAATAATAAAATAATATTATTTTAAATGGTAGTTAACATGTAGACGTTGTATTGGAGGGAATGGATAGAAATAACTAAAATATGATTATATGTGTTTTTTAAATGTTTTTACATTTATCCAAAGGCTTAAAATACGGAAAGAATTCAATTTTAGGCTTTTATACCCTAATTTTCACTAAAGGTTCACTTATCGCCTTTTTATGGTGATCTGTCATTAAAAATAGATTTTATCACTCTTATACATTCTCTTGGACCAAATAGAACTCTTATTTAGAATCGGGACGTCAAATTTTACTTTGTGTAAATTTTTGGTATTTTTTCGATAAAGTTCATTTTTTAATGAATAGTGTAAAATGTTGTTTTTAAATTAAAAACCTCTTTTTAATCTAATTTATTTATATGATTATATTATCTTTTGAATTGGTTTTAAAGTGAAATTAGAAAATATTTTTACCATTAAATCCAATAGTGGTCGTTGAAATTAATTTCACTTTGAAATCGGACTTAAACTAGTGTCAATCTTTTAATACTTATTATTTCATAAAAACACGCTATTTGCTCTGACAGCGGGAATTAATTATTAAATTAATTAATGCAACTTATATGTTGTGAATTTTTTAAAATGGAATTCATTTTTTAATTCGGAATATCAAATATAGCTTAGGGTGAATTTTTGGTATTTTTCTGAAAAACTTCAATTTTTGATGAATAGTGAAACCACTAAGTGGTACTTATATTAAACTGATTTTTCGTTTAAATGAAATTTTACCACTTCTGTGTTTTGAATTTCAAAAATCCGACATACATGGTTGTCATTAAGAAGTAAAATGTGGTTCAATGAGATAAAAATATTTTTTTGGTGAATAGTAACTTATTAAGTTTTTAATCGCGATTAGAGGTAATTAGTGCAATTTAAGGAAAAAATGATATTATAATAAAATGAAAATACCTTGACACATGTCCTACCCTTATTGGATGTGTCATGGTCGACCAAGAAAAACCATGGGTCAACTTGGGGACCCCATGGATCCACTTTGGTTGGAAAATGACATAAATACCTTTTATTTAATGTTAATGTAAAAAATGGCACAAACATGATATGTTTTACTAAAACATTTTTTTAATGAGTATATACAAGTCAAATTTCTTATTATAAATATTCATTGGGAATATAAAAAGATTTAATACATCATAGTAATTTTTTTATAATTTTTAGACATTAAATAATTTAAATTATTTATGACATAATAATGATGCAGCGATGACATCATTATTTGACGGTTTAAATAAAATGGAAATATAATGTAAAATCTATGAACTACACATGTCCAAAACTTATTGGATCGGTGGATTTCTAACCCTTATCACCTTATCCATGAATTATATCAATGTGGGACCTTTTAAAACCGAAACACATTTTCAAATAAAGTAATATTTCTTACTTTCCAAAAGTGCCCCTCCTCTCCTCTTATAAACGACCCCCACCTCTACCACCTTACACACACTCCTCAAGCCTTTGGCTCGGCCAACCCATGCCCATTTACTCTCTCCAAATCCCTCTCCTCATCCTAGAGGATTCCCTTTGGGCATAATCCTTTCAAAGGAAGCCTTTAGTCTCAAATTAAAAGGAGTTACACTTTTAAAGGTAATTGATTCACTCATGTTCATTTGTTTTATTTTGCTTCTCCAACCCCATAAACTCTTTTTATTTAATTATTTTGTAACTACACCAGTATCTTCGATATACTAGGATGTTTTTATATAATTTATTCGAGCTACACTCTCACACAACTACATCAAATGGTTAAATAACATACGGTTTCCGTGGATGGCGAAATTCTGCCTCCCGAAACGATGAGTGTTCAATACTCATTTAATACCTTCAAAGGTGGCCATTATGATGTCACTATTTTTATATATGATATATAATATGTTTATGTTATCCTTAATATTCTGTTTTTTTTCATTTTGGGCGTACTTTTATGGTTTCCATTATGGGTAAACGCGATATCTTCATTTAAGGAAGTGCGGACTACCGCCCCCTCAAAGTGATTTGATTCATTAAATACCATATGTGGGATGTATAAAGGATGGAACTATGGTATTATATATGATATTATAATGTAATTATAATATACCTTTATATCATTATTATTACATTCAATAAAATACGAAATAGAAATGAAAGTAGCGTTCATGCGTACGTACGGCTTACCTTCTCCATGAACGGTGCATTTCATTTCTTACCTCTAAATGATTATGTAATGTTATAAATGCATGCATGTACTGGATATATATTACATATATGATATCTACATCATGAATACAATTCTGTATATAATAAACATTTGGCCACACGAACAACATGTAATTGTAAGAAGTCCACTTTCGACTTAAGAACCAAATATCGGCAAAACAAATATTATTAAATTAAATGATGACATAATGTTTATAACATGGTAATAAGTGATATAAAAAAGAATAATGAACTTGAAAAAGGTTCTTAAGGAATTATAAATTAACTCAAGTTTATTATTCAAGAGATTAAAAAACGATTGAGTCAAGTCGGACCCGAGGTAAGTGATCCTACTCCTCTCTTTCTTTTTAAGTACACACTTTTATGTCGTTCCTTTTAAAGCTCATATTTCTTGTTATTGGGATGATCTTTTATATTACACTTACTGTAATTTTTATGTTCATGTGATGAGAGACCCTATTCTCTCTCATCAATCCATTTTGGGAGTTTTGAGTGGCGGAGTTAGGCTGCCGAACTTTCGTAAGAGATCTCACCTCTCTCTTTCTTTTTAAGTACTCTTCTTTATGTCACTTCTTTTAAGATCCTCTTTGTAATGTTGGGGGATGTTCTTTTATATTCCTCATTCTATACATTTTATTGTAATGTGATGAGATACCCTATTTGATCTCATCAATCCATATTCAGAAGTTTTATGTGGCACTGTTAGGCTGCCGAGTTTTCGTAAGGGATTTTTCATCTTACTTTTATTCCCGTGAGATTTATGCTACATTTGCCACAAATTCCATTGAGTGGTCTATGTACTTACCATTATTATAATCTTTGTGTAATATACATTAGTTTATGAGTATTTACATCAATGATCTATTGTCCTTCTTTCATGGGGTGTATGTTTTGAAAGATACCCAAGTCGGTAAGGGAACCTTTCACCCTCATCTTTTTTAAAAGACTTCTTTTGTTGGGTATTTTAATTTACATATTGATATGTTGGGATATGTTCTCATATATCCTTATTGATGTAAATTTTATGTCCAAGTGATGAGATACACTTTTTATCTCTCATCAACTCATTTTGATGTGATGTCGTTAGGCTGTCAAGGGAACTTTTTAACCCAATTTCGATTTCTTTGGGTTCAACATGTAGTCATTGAATATGTCATCCATTGAATATGTGTGAATGACCTTTTATTGTTTTAAACTTAATATCCACTTATATTGGGTGTATTTATATTTGTCACACATATTTTTGACATTGATTTTTCCTTAACTTAAGGACACCTTCTTTATAAGGGATTTCATCACATTTGACATTTCTATGGAGGGTTCATTGTTGTTATGCACCAATTCACTCTTATATGGTGTATATACTGTCCTTTGGAGTATTATATCATGAATCCATTTATTCTCATGATATTATAAAGTTCTGACTAAATGTTATTCCTCAATTATTGTATTCAAGTGTCTCTAATTTTGGTAAAACCCCTTTAACCAAAATATCATTTTAAATGTTTTAATTATTTTTTCTTATTAATATCCATGTTTTCAAAATGGTTTTAAGGATTTATTTATATGGATATTAATGGTTTAAAATTTTAAGCTTCAAGGTGGTATGGGACACTTTGATTCAAAAATCTCTTTATTAAATGTTTTAAATGTTTTTGGAAATGGTTTCTTTTTGAATGGATTCATTATTTCAATATACTAAAATGTTATATTGTGATTGAAATGTGGAAATGTTATGTTCCCTTTATGCATGTTTTATGTGATACATTTATGTTATGGTTCTTGGGCATTGTTATGAAAACGGGTGGTTCCGTGATAAACTAAGGGCGGGTGAGCCCGATATAGCTCTCCAATGCATTGGGTAACGCGAAGGAGTGAAACATTAAGGTTTCTCAGAAGAGATTTAGGGAATATACTGTGATGGGTATTCCAAACGTAACCAAGAGGGTTACTCCCTACGTAAGAATGTTATGAATGCCTCAAGTTACCTTTATGTCTTATATTCTATTCATGATTTGATATGCCTATGTTTTATGGGTAAAGTGTGATTTCATTCTAATGTATATATGAACTCATGTTTCCTTTCCATATTTTTATAACTCTTACTGAGCTTTTTATGCTCATCCCATGTTTTTGAAATGTTTTTCACAGGTCAAGGGAAAGGTACATGATGTGATGATAGTGTCAAGGATGTGTCAAGAAAGAATCCATGTTATATTTTAAATATGTTTCCGTTGATGGGAAGAATGAATACTATCTTTTATGTAACCACTTTGTTTAAATGTGGAATGTAATGAAAGTTTCATGATCTAATTCTCTAAAACTCTAAACCTGAAAAGATCCTCAATGTGTAATCATGTAATAACTGAAGATTAAGTAAGGTTTAAGGCTGGGGCCTTATAGAGATACTATATTTTTTAGGATATAACTTATGTGGTACAAGTCAAGAAGTGTGGTGAAACCCAAATCTTCATATCCTTCAATACTGAACAATGCTAGACTATGGAATAGATAATTAGATCCTCATCAATGATTATTGGATGAAAAACACCACCTCTACGATGAAGGACTGGCCTATGCCAGAGCTTCCTATATTCCATCAAAATGAAAAAAGTTTCCAAGTGAGTTATTTATACAGAATTAAAGGGTGATAGGTTTTTTATATTAAGGGATACTGAAGTTAATAGTGTCAATTCAATAGGAATTGTATGAAAATAATGTAAAAGCTCTAGTTGATCTAGAGCTCTTACGCGGTTTCAACGCCCCTCTATTCCTCTCATTTCTTAACATACGGATATATATATATATATATTAAAAATTATAATTAAATATATATAGTTAATATATATTTATATTTATATAATTATAAAAAAATATTCATATATAATTCTTTTTAGGTATTTATATATATTTAGTAATATATTTATAACAAAATAAAATTTAAAATTAATATGTGTTTATTAGTCTATGTGGGTTTATGTAATTGTTTTGAAACCAAAACCCTATGAGAACCCGATGATGAGGTTTATGAACCAAAAAAATATTTAGAAGTATTTATTTTTATATATTTTTATAAAAATATATTTTCAAATCAATATAAATAGATATTTACAATTATTTAAATTTATTTATAAATATATAAATAAATATATATTTTCATATAAAAACATTAAAAATATTTATAAAAATATTTGATATCTATTTGTAAATATATTTTTAATAATTAAATAATTATAAATTTTTATTTATAAAAATTGTTTTTTAATTATTAAATTATAAATATATTTATAATTTTAATTATAAATATAAATACATTTATAAATATGTTTATAAATATATTTATAATATACATTTACTTATATAAATAAATTCATATTTATTAATATATATTTAAAATTATATATTGATTTATAGTTATATAAATATTTATAATTATATATATAAATATATAACTATATTTATTTATAATTGTAAATTTATAATAATATATATAAATTTATATTTATAAATATATATTTATAATTTTATTAATAAATACATAATTGCAATTCATTAAATATATTTATAAATATACTGTATAAAACAAGAAATTATATATAATTATATTTATAAAAATATTTACAATTATTTAATTATAAATATATATTTATAAATCTATATATATATAGTAATATTTATTTACTTGTAAATAATTTTAAAACATTTTTAATCATATAATAAATTCCGGGTAACAAATTTATAATTAAAAATTATATTATTTCAATTACTATATTAATTATGATTTATTTTAAATGATTTTATTAATTACTTCATTAGTATTATCAACACTATTATTCATATTTATTAATGTAACTATTTTAAATATTTAATAATATACTGATTATTTGTAAATAATGTAATTAATGACATTCAATAACAATTACCAAATTAAAAATACTTCTAAATAATGTAATTAATAAAATAAAACTTAATTAAAAATATGACCATAAATTTTTTAACGATTAAATGTAATAGTTTTAAAAAAATAATGTTTACGTCATGTAAATTAGTTTTTAACACTATATTTATTATTTCTATTTATTTTTTAGTAATTTATTATATGTTTAGTCAGTGTGAAAATTTTCATTTATGTTGTATGAATATTTTATAATTTATATGATTTTAAATTAATCAAAATGAAACATAATAGTGATATAGGTATTCGATTTTGAAAGTCTATAAATCATAAAATACAAATAAAATCTAAATTTTTTTTTAAAATTTTACTAAACATATAAAAATATTTTAAAATATTTTTTTATATAGTTTGTGAAAAATAATTTTTATGGAACAAATATCATCATTTCATAACATAATAGTTGAATGTATAAATGTTTTTGACATTCTATTAACTACTTGAAATTAAATATACACCAACAGAATAAATTTAAGGATGTGCATACCAGAGGTATTTTATACATTTGAAAAATGGAGGGATGTTAAGGTTCTTCCAAGGTGGGGGACTAGGGCTTCCGTTGAGTTGGAAGTAGATGAAGAACATTATTTTATCATCTAATGTAATTCTTGACACAAATGGTTTGTATAATTTTTAGCCCCTTTAAATGAAAAAAATCAGATGTTGTTCTATATAACTTAAAAGTATAAAATTTTAATATCATTCAAATGGATCAAAAAGGGTTTATATCTAAAATATATATCAGGAGGTATCATAAAAATTACTGAAATATATAAACTAGATCTTTAGAAAAATTAATTGAAATGTTTTCAAAATTCAGTAACTTTTTAAGGATTCAAAATGAAATTCCTCGACATTTATGAAACATAATGAAATATAGAAAAAATTATAATCCATCCAACTGAAATTATGTAATGTTATTTCTTACTATATAAAAATATATATTCTTTAAAAAATAATTATTTTTAATTATGAAAATTCTACAATTATTCCATAACTTTTGTGTAAACTTCAATCATTTTTTAGACTACTTAAACAACAAATTCATCCTTCCATTTAGTTAAACGAAATATTGAAAACTATTTTTTCTATCCCATCAAGCATGTTGTGTGAAAATAAAATATACATAAATCATTTTATATATAAATAATTTACTAACTATTATGTAGTTTAAACAGAAAATATTGTTAAAATCAAAAGCATGTAACGTGTTCAGCCCAAATTCTAACATGATATATATTAATTTAGTATGTGATGTTGTTGAAGAAAATAAATATGTACTTATTATATTTCATATAAAACTATAATTTTAAATTTTGAATAACTACATGTGAAGATATAGTCAAAATATATAGAGATAGTTTGAACTCATTTTTCACATAATATATTAAGAGGGTTTTGGAATAAATCTTATTTTTTGAAACAACAATGTTTTTTACCTTTAAAATTATATTTTGTTTAATATTTTTATGAAATTATTTTCATATTAATTTATTTTATTATTTTTTCCATGTATAAAATTTCATTTAGATTGAATATATAATTTATAATTTATATAATTTTAAAGTCACATACTTGTAACATTATTATGTTTCATTTATGTGACATTCAACGGAAATAAATTATAAATTACACACTATCTAAATGAAAATTTCACACTAACTAAAAATATTATAAATTATTAGAAAATCAAAAGAAATAATAATTTATAGTAATCAACAACTAATTTACATGACATAAACTTTATTGTTTAAAATCTTTACATTTACACTTAAAAAAATGTGTGGTTATGTTTCAGATTAAGTATTTTATTATGAATTACATTATTTTGAATTATTATTAATTATGTTATTATTATTTGATGTTATTAATTACACTATTAATAAATATTAACTATATTGATAAATATTTACATTGATTAAATTAATAAATATGAATAACGGTGTCAATAATACTAATAAATTATTTAATAATACAATTAAAAACAAATCTCAATTGAATTAGTAATATAAATTATATAATTATTAATAATAATTTTATATTTGTTAGATTGAGATTTGGGGGCACTTTGATAAAATAAATAAATTAATATAGTGGAGGAACATTAAAAAACTAAAATGTCAATGAGTAAAATATAATAAATAGATACCATGATAAATCAAGTAACTCAAGATCAATTTCTCATGTTATGGTGAAAGGAGATTCCACCATGGATATGGGGGTTTGAACCCCATATCCATGTTTTCACCTGTAACCATAGACCACCTCCCTCATCTAGGTGTAGAGCATTAATGACTGCTTCTATTTATTATTTTCCCAGTACATGATCAATATTTTTTATATCCTCATAAAAAATTATGAATGAAAGAAACTCAACAGAGTTATGTGTATTGTCCTTTTAAAGTAATTGTACCTTCATAGGGTAAAATATATAAGCATTTAATTGTAAAAATGCAGTCTTTGAATTATCAATATTGGGAATCCACTATTCTGTAACTTTTAGATCCTCACCATCAAAACCATATCCAGCACCTATGTTTTGTTTAAATTAGTAACCACAACACTACTTTATTACTATAAAAAAGTCCAAACTTTAAGAAAATGGGAATTTAGTAGAAGCATTTTGGATCTCCCTACCTTTAACAGGTTTTTCACCCAAACCTATTCCTGGATGAATATTTGAAACAGCGGGGGTTTGCTTTCGACAAAGGCCAAGGTTATAACCCACAAACTTCTTACATAGAGCCTCATCAAACCCTTACCCCCCAACATAATCCATCATTTATATCAAGGATTTAATATCAGTATGCCGTGTGTTTTCCCTTATAAGAGTAGTCTCTAAACCCAAGACATGACCTGACGAACTAGTAACACACAACAACCAAGAGATAGGGTCTCTATTGGCTATAAGTTTCCTTATTGAAATAATAATGAAAACACAATGGTAGTTTCCCACCCACTGAATCATCCCCTTTATGAACATGATCAAATTTGGAATAAAATAAGTCTAATAATAACTGAGATCCAAATTTACCTAAAGAATCCACAATGTGTATGTTGGTTCCAAACATAGAAGAAGCATGTAGTGGTGGGTGATATATAAAAATTCATTTATAAATTCATTAATAAAAACCATGATAATTGATCTTGTGCCTCAAATTTGTAATTAATTTATTTAATAATTCTAGAAATAAATACATAGTAATATGAACTTTTTATGTTGGTGAATACTGATCATCCGAAAAGACCCTTTCAGAATAATGTCATTGCACTCTGAGGATCCAATGATAGACTCACTCTATAAGTGATCCACACGTTCTCATATGATCTATGATAATCCCCACTTGATCAATAGGTGCTAGTGTGGTGAGTCGAATGTGTTTTGTTGTTCTTTATTGATCACTCATTCTTCGATCTTGAAGAACTCTCTATTGTTCTTCTTGTTCTTGAGATAGAGAGGGGAGGAGTCAAGATATATTCATTATTCACAAAAATTATATATTATTAATATTGGATGATATACAAAATAGACCTATCCATATATTTATAGAGTTTTTATATAGGTTAAAATATTATTTAATTTCATGCATAAAATTAAATAACATTTTTTACCATTAATAAAACCCCTGACACATATTATTATTGTTATTATTATTATTATTATTTTGTGGCATGCACCAACCTGCACAATAAAAAATATTATTTAATTGGGTTGTTAATTAAGAATTTTCACATTACACAGTCTTTGTATTTTAGAACTCATCTTGAATTTATTTAATTCCAAAATAATTTTTTTCATAAATAAATTTTTCATTCACATACCAGAAAATAAATATTTATTAACTATTTAGTAAAATAAATCAATATGTTTGTATTCACATGCCTGTGAATAAATATTTATTTATTTTCTATGATAAATGTAACTTGAAAAAAAATATTCCTTGGACATGAGATTAATAATTATTCCATTAATTAAACTCAAATATAATTTAATCGTGATTAATGAAGAAACATAGTATGTGACCACCTCATATTCTTTATCATTTTATTAAGTGAGCATGTAGAAAGTCCCAGATTATTGTCTAGTAGTGTTTCAAGGCACCCAATAGATAGAAATTAATGTCACAATGTCAACAACCACTTATGAATGATAAAATTGTAATATAATTCCTTTTTCACAATATCTCATCAAGAATTTTTTGCATCAGTGCCACCAACCAATATTCTTGATACATCTTTCTTGGACTATATAAAATAAAAACATCATTACAACATGGAAATATAATTTAGTGAAATATTTATATAATAATAAAAGGGTGTAGATATCACCTTTCATAAATAGAGATGGTAAAAACACTTCCTCATCTTATCAATTAATGACTTTTCAATCAAGATTCACCCAATGTACCCTTCTTCCTATAAATATATGTTTTCACGATTTTCATTACTGGATATAAGTGTGTGATTCATGAAATATATTAATAATAAAACTAACATCTAAGGAAAATTATACATGCTCACAGATATGAATATCTGATGACACCAAAATAAGAAAAATTCCTACATAGAAGTTTGTTATCATAATCTCCCATCATGGAGATTACCAAGTGCGAAATTTATGAGAATAGGCCTCATACGCTTATGAGTACTCACACATGAAGGTCTAAATGCTATTTTTCCTACAATATTATGTTATCCAACTATAGAAATATATAAATAATATTTTTGTAGAACATAATGGCTCTCATCATAGTAGGAAACTACTATGATCTTATTAATGCAACACATACTCTTAGACATTATTAAATTAAAGCTATAAAAAACAAATAATATATATATATTATTTTAATTGATATTCAATATATTGAATATACATGTAATAAAATTACATTCAGTTGTCCCTAAGACACCAACTCCAACAAAATCCCACTTAGAATATATCCAAATTCTTATGACATTGATTATACTAGACATCACATGATAATAATGTTTCAATAGGGTTAAGGCTTCAGTCAAGGGATCTTACATGTTTTCTTCCATGGAAATAATTCTCAATACAACTCCCCTCGACATGAATGTACTGAAGGCCATATTTTTTATTGATTTTTGATAACCCCCATATAAAGGGATGAGGGGGAACCATTAAAAGGCCCACAGGATTATAGATTACATGACTCGTAGGTCTTAGAAACCATATAGACAATACTTGGACCTCCTCCTCGCAGCTTCTTCATCATGATATTTTCTCTCTACCTTCGTATGGGTTTTCTTCTAGGAATCCCATGCAAGCTCAATCTGGTCCCGATGGAAATTCCATACAAACTCTTTCTAAAATATCCTCATAGCTTCTTCTCTGGTTTATGATCATGTTTTGAATCCTCAATTGGAGTCTTCTGCTTGTAGAGTTTGTCAGATCAATTTTAAAAACAAATTTAGGTTTTTTGAAGGCCTTGAGGTGGCCTGGAGGCCTTGAGGTGGCCCAAAATCCTTACTATCCTAGAGGCCTTGGGTGGCCCGAAGGGCTTAAAGGACCCAAGGCTAAAACTGGTGGCCTGAAAGCCCAAACAGATGAATAGACCCGACCGCAATAGTACTGAACAATATTTTCTACAGTGCCTACTATATTACCACTACAGTCCTGCTACAGCGCCTTGAAAAATATTTATCTGCCTAGTTTTTGAACTCAGGTCTCTTGGAAGCACCAGTCAAGTCCTCACCAACTAAGCTAAGGATCTTGTCCCTCAATATAACTCCACCTCGCCTGGAAAAATTCCTAAATAGATGATACTTCTAATGTATGTTCTACATCTGCTGATGTGACCTTCTCTCTTTTATGAGATCCATGAATATAATATTTTCACAATATAGATTGATATGATCGTTACTTCTAGGAACCATTTCAAGACCTTAGATGACTTTCGGTATCCACAATTCTTATTCGGATACCTCAGATTCCACAATATACACAAACACAATTGTATAATTTACAATCACACCCTTCATTAATCTCTTCCTACTGACAAAACCTTTATTCAAGGTAAAGATGTAACTTGTTTGTGGCTTCATGTCATCTTGATCAGTTTTTAAATTATAAAATGCATATCCTTTGATTAGTATTTCCTATATCCTCAATAAATTAGAAACATATCTTTAGGTCACCTCATATTCTTAAGAATAGTCTTAGCTTCCATCCCATAGTGGCCACTTGGATTAGCTTGATATCTTCCTACAACACTTAATGTATAGAGCGCCTTTTGGACTAGTACATAAAATAACATAAATAATTGTCCCAATCTCTCATGTTTATGGAATCATTTACAATATATTTCTTTCCTCATGTGTTTGAGAACTCGTTTTCATGGAAAGATGAATGCCAGGTGATGTTGGGAACAATCTCTTTTTGGATTGTTCCATACAAGAAAATTTTCATTATCTTATCAACGTATGTACACTGAAAATGGTTTAGAAACCTCTTAGATCTATCATGGTGAATATTGATCCCAATAATATATGTTACTATACCCAAGTCCTTCATAGAGAATCATTTTTTCATCTTTTCCATAACAAACTGTAATAGTGGTATTTCATTACCAATGTGTAAGATGTCCTCAAAATATACTATTAAGAAAATGACGGAACTATAACTAATACTTTTATAGATACAAGGCTCATGTTCGTTCTTTATGAAACAAAATTTTGTTATGGCCTCAACAAAATAAATGTTCCATGACTTGGATGCATGCTTTAATCCATTAATGGATCCTTGAAACTTGAATAAATTTTTTGAATCCATTGAAGTCAGATGTACATTATCTTGTGACATATAAAAATATTTATAAAGGCTCCCACTGGGGAAGGATTTTTTATATCAATTTTTAAAATATAATAATCACTGTAATCCTTAATAGAAATTAGTACTCTAATTGATTTCATTACTGTAACTATTGAAAAGGCTTCATCATAGTAAATTACTTGTTTCTTTAACCCTATTGAAAATAGTCACACCTTATAGGTATCGACTTGTCTGTTCATGTAAATTTTATTCTCTAATTACCTTTTATAACCAATGTCCTCTACATCTACTGTAGGATCTACCCAAATAAAGACTTGGTTTTGGTATATGGAGTCTATTTCAGAATTATTGGATTCATTCCACTTGTAAAAATATGTGTGAGTTACTACTTCATTATATGCTAAAAGACCATTATTATCAACAAATAATGGGTCTCCATCCTCAATGACTAGGAAACCAATATTTTCTTATTCCCTAACCTCCCTTTAACTTGAACATAATACTTAAATATCTAGAACACTTTCAGCTTCCATGGGGATTTGTGGAATCTATTTTTGTGCCAACTCTTGTGTGCCTCGATCCTCAACTTCATCAACGTATATATCTCTCCCACTATCACTTCTAGAGATTTTATCCCCTTCAAGGAATATTTAATTTATTCCCATTATAAAATTTTTTATTGTCTTATAGGAAATATACACATTTTCCATGTTTTATCCTATGGAGGTACACATTGTGCATCAGGGTGTATGTTGGTTACCTAAAGAGGGCTTAACAAATTATCCTTTTCCCAACAAGTGTTAACTTGATTATATAGTTTTTCTTCTACTACAAAATTGATATGGAATACCATTTATTGTTTTAGATGATACTTGGTTTAATAAACGTGTTGTTGTTTTT
Organism: Viscum album; assembly: GCA_963277665.1. Classification (NCBI taxonomy): domain Eukaryota; kingdom Viridiplantae; phylum Streptophyta; class Magnoliopsida; order Santalales; family Viscaceae; genus Viscum; species Viscum album. Next base: position 1,643,590,197 of record OY728165.1, read on the forward strand.
AACACATATACCGAAAAGGATAATGGAAGACTCACATCACTCATCATTGATCTCACCATTTTCAATAAGGTGTAGTTCCTTATTTCTCTTACACTATTCCAAAGTGGTTTGGATAGGATAGTGTGTTTGGATAGGATCCCAAACACTCGTAAGTAATCAATAAAGTCTTGATTAAGATATTATCCACCATTATTTAAGCGGAGTTTCTTAATCTTCCTAAAAAGCTTGTTTTCAACATTAGTCTTGTATTCCATGAATTTATCAAAAGAATATAACTTATTACCCATTAATCAGACATATCCATATCTAATAAAATAATCAATAAAATATATGAAGTATGTGTACCCACACCTTTATTCAATAGTAAATATTCAATACATATTCTTATAAACTAACTGTATAATATATTCATCCCTTTTAACTTTCCCACTAAATGGGAATTTGGTCATTTTTTCCTGTAAAAATGTGTGTCAAACACCAAATGGATTTAGCTCAAATTAATCTAAATATATATATATATATATATTTAGTTTAGTTAAATTCTTTTTGGTTAAAATACATAACTGGTGATGCCAACGTTGGGTGTATCACGAGTCAAGTGAAGTAACTTTTTATCGATTTTGTTAACATGGCATGTGTAATCCAACACATAAAGTCTTTTATTTAAATGTTACATACCATAAAAATTATATATTTACAAAATAATAAACATTTATTATAAAATTTGAATTTAATTTCATTGGTACCACGTTTGGATATTGAAATATTGGTTTTGGTAACATATTGAACATAATAAAAACCTTTTAGAACCAAGATCGTTTTTGTTGTAAATGAGAGGTGGTAGTCCCTGATAGCTACAATAGAAATATTAGCATCATTAGCTACTCTTAGATCCACATCCCCCTAGTCAATATTTTTTAATTTACTTGGTTCCTTTATTTGAATACATATGTGATAACCACAAGATGTGTGTAATAATACATTTATATAAACAAATACATTACACATGAAGAAAATTCACCTGAATCTACCCCTTTTTTCTTTGGCTAGGTGGGTTTTTTCTTCCTATGGCCATTTGTTCCACATGATAAACAGATAAAATCAGGTTCCCTTACATTCCCCTTCATTGTCCTTTTATTGGAAGGGTGTGAATATTATTTGGGATTAAATCTATTTGATTTCCATTTTTTCCACGATAATGAATGATGTATTTTTATTATTCCCAGCCTTATATAGTTGGAGAAGAAGGGTGAGATGATCTTGAAGATACTTCTCTATTTTTTTTATTATAAAATTCACAAAAATGTTGGAGAAACTATGAGGGCATGATGCCAAAATTATATCGGTTCCTGGTGCATCAGGAATTTTAATCCTTAGTTCCTCTAGGCTCTCAATCTTTCAAATGATCTTGAGTACATGTTGTTGTACCTCTCGTATCCCCTCGTGGTTTAATTTTCATGATCACAATCACTTTCATGTTTATCTAACATTGTTTGAAGTGTTTTTGATTGAAAGGCACAAGGTTGCCAAAAAGTTGGCCCAAGAATGGACATCAAATGGACTGAAATTCAGTCCACCGGCCAACCGGTGTGATAGCACCGGCCAGCCGGTGGAACTGGCAGAGGGATTGCCCACTGCCAGGTTCCACCGGTCAACCGGTGGCTCTGTCACCGGTCGACCTGTGGCATCCTGCCCGAATAGTGTTTGCTACTGTCTTGCCACCGGCCAGCCGGTGGCTCCTCCACCGGTCGACCGGTGGAGCCTGGATCAAGACTCTTCTTCTCTACCAAGGCACCGGCCAGCCGGTGGAGCTGTACCGGCCAGCCGGTCGCTCAGTCAAACTAGCCATTGGATTTGACCAGTCAACCTTCTTTTGGCCTCCAACGGCTCCGAAGACCTCTCCAACGGCTCCGAAGCCTCCCCAAGGGTTCCATGCCTATAAATAAAGGCCAAGGAAGCCCCGGACACCTACCGGAACGATACGGAAGCCCACGGACACCTTGTTGGTCATTTGGCGTACCTCCGGTGCATTCCTCCAAGGGAACCCCAAGTGCTCCATCCAATTCCACATTCAAGAGTACCCTCAAGAAGCTTGGGAGAGCACGCTACATCAGCTCCATCATCCAATTGGCGCCCAAGTCTTCCTCCAATACGGTTTTTCTTTTATATTCATTTTGAGCTTTAAAATTGGGTTTGTGCCTACAAACCCCAAACCCTTTTCTCATCCCCCTTTCTTTTGGGTTCTCACACCACCATTAAGGTGTGAAGAGGTTGGTCAAGCCTTACCTGGTAAAAGGCTTGAGTTTTCGGTGAGCTAGCCTTCACCCGTTAAAAAGGCTAGTGGGTTCTTACTAAACCATTAAAAGTAAGTGGGTTCTTGCTTAACCACCAAAAGCAAGCTGTAATAGGTCCTAGTGCTACCTCAAAGCCTAGTGGGTTTCTTGCTAAAACCATTGAAAAGCAAGCGGTAGGAATCTCTCAACGGTTGAGTTGGGAGCGGAGACGTAGGCCGGGTTTTGGCCGAACTCCGTTATCAATTTTGTGTGTCTTGCCTCTTTATTTCCGCTGCACTTTATACTTTGATTTTTAATTTGTTAATCCATTTTTTAAAAGGCAATTCACCCCCCCTCTTGCCATCATTTCCGTCTTTTTCCGACCCAACAATTGGTATCAGAGGGATAATTTGAGTAATACCCTAACCCGGTTTCAAATTCAAGATCCATTAAGATGGCATCAACCTCTTTCGCCCCCGAGGGCTACTCTTTGGGTCGGGCTCCATTTTTTGATGGGTCCGACTATAATTATTGGAAAACCCGCATGACCACTTTTTTAAGAAGCATAGGATATCCTATTTACAAAATAGTCATGCAAGGTTATACTTTGTCTACCCCCGACGAATCCAAATGGACCCCCGCCGATATTAGAAACTTTGAGCTTGATGTCAAAGCCATGAATGCTCTACATTGCGGTCTAGACCGAAATGAATTCAATCGAGTGTCTACTTGCACCTCCTCACATGAAATTTGGAAACTTTTAGAAGTAACTCATGAGGGCACTAACAAAGTCAAAGACACTAGATTGGATATGTATAGGCAAGATTTTGAGTCATTTTCAATGCATCCAAATGAGTCTATTTCCGATATGTTTACTCGCTTTACTGACGTGTGCAATGGAAGGAAATCTCTTGGTGATGATGTTTCAGCCGAGACGATGGTCAAGAAGATCTTATGGGTCCTTCCGAGCTCATGGGCACCAAAGGTGACGGCGATCCAAGAAGCTAAGGACGTCAAAAATATGCCGGTAGAGGAGCTCATCGGATCTCTCATGACTTATGAGATCACGATGAGGAGGCAAGCTCAAAAGGAGGGCACACCAAGCAAGAACCCACCGAAAAATCCGAGCCCAAGGTAAAATGCTACGGGTGCGGCGAAAAGGGCCATTACAAGCCCGATTGCCCACTCAACAAGAAACGGGCCAAGGAAAAAGGAAAGAAGAAGGTCCTCAAGGCGACATGGAGTGACACCTCCTCATCATCCTCCTCCTCCTCCTCGAGCGACCAAGGTACAAAATGCCTAATGGCATTCCATGAGGTAACATCTTCCGACTCCTCCTCTTGTTCTTCAAATTCTAATTCTTTAAATCATTTATCATATGAAGAGCTCTCACACGCTAGAGACCAACTTGAAATTGGTTTTCACGAACTCTCTTCAAAATTTGTTTCTTTAAAAAAGAATTTCAAAAAGCTTTCCTCCGAAAAAGACCAACTTCTCAAAGAGAAGGAGGAACTGTCCCTAAAAATCCAAAATTTCCCAAATGTTGATTCTTTGGAATCAACCATCAAGGACCTTAGAGAATCCCTAGCCAAATTCACCCAAGGGGAACAAAATCTTTCAAAATTGCTTGGTTCCCAACGAATTTCTAGAACCACCCAAGGGCTAGGATATACCAATATAGCTTCCTCCTCCCATGCTCCAACTGTTTTTGTAAGGGGGAGCTCTTGTTATAAATTTTGTAACTATTGTAAAAAACCCGGGCACCTCATTTATGAGTGTAATTGCAAAAATGCCCGGTACGGCCAACCCAAATCCATTTTTTATTCGGACGAGTTTTTTAGGAGAAGACCCGCTATGAGACAAGTTTGGATTGAAAAATCCCTTCTAGCGAGTCTCTCCGGGCCTAAAATCATCTCTTTTCAAAATCCCTCTCCCCGGTGATTTATTGTTTTTATTTAGGGGGAGTTAGGTTTGTTTAAGAATTTTTGTTTTATTCAAACTTTCAATTTCAACTCTTAGTATCAAATTTTTCAATTCAAAATTTTCTATTCTTATTTGATTCAAAACTTTCAATTCAAACTGTTATTCAATTTGTCATTTCAATTTTCATTTCAAAATATTCAATTCGAATTTTTGATTCAAAACATTCAATTCAAACTGTTATTCAATTTTTCAATCTTTCAATTTCAAAAATCTCAATTGATTTTTCAAATCTCCATCTTGTTTTTCAAATTTTTCCCTCAATCAAGTTTTATGCCCCGTGCTATTTTGATAATCACAAAGGGGGAGAAATTTCTTGATTGATTGGGGGAGAATCCTTTTCATCATGCTTTGATTTATTTTCAAATTATCCTTTAAGAATGTCTTTAATTTCAGTATTTTACTTTGATTGTTTCGGTGATTGTGATCATCAAAATAGGGGGAGATTGTTGTACCTCTCGTATCCCCTCGTGGTTTAATTTTCATGATCACAATCACTTTCATGTTTATCTAACATTGTTTGAAGTGTTTTTGATTGAAAGGCACAAGGTTGCCAAGAAGTTGGCCCAAGAATGGACATCAAATGGACTGAAATTCAGTCCACCGGCCAACCGGTGTGATAGCACCGGCCAGCCGGTGGAACTGGCAGAGGGATTGCCCACTGCTAGGTTCCACCGGTCGACCGGTGGCTCTATCACCGGTCGACCTGTGGCATCCAGCCCGAATAGTGTTTGCTACTGTCTTGCCACCGGCCAGCCGGTGGCTCCTCCACCGGTTGACCGGTGGAGCCTGGATCAAGACTCTTCTTCTCTACCAAGGCACCGGCCAGCCGGTGGAGCTGTACCGGCCAGCCGGTAGCTCAGTCAAACTAGCCGTTGGCTTTGACCAGTCAACCTTCTTTTGGCCTCCAACGGCTCCGAAGACCTCTCCAACGGCTCCGAAGCCTCCCCAAGGGTTCCATGCCTATAAATAAAGGCCAAGGAAGCCCCGGAAACCTACCGGAACGATACGGAAGCCCACGGACACCTTGTTGATCATTTGGCGTACCTCCGGTGCATTCCTCCAAGGGAACCCCAAGTGCTCCATCCAATTCCACATTCAAGAGCACCCTCAAGAAGCTTGGGAGAGCACGCTACATCAGCTCCATCATCCAATTGGCGCCCAAGTCTTCCTCCAATACGGTTTTTCTTTTATATTCATTTTGAGCTTTAAAATTGGGTTTGTGCCTACAAACCCCAAACCCTTTTCTCATCCCCCTTTCGTTTGGGTTCTCACACCACCATTAAGGTGTGAAGAGGTTGGTCAAGCCTTACCTGGTAAAAGGCTTGAGTTTTCGGTGAGCTAGCCTTCACCCGTTAAAAAGGCTAGTGGGTTCTTACTAAACCATTAAAAGTAAGTGGGTTCTTGCTTAACCACCAAAAGCAAGCTGTAATAGGTCCTAGTGCTACCTCAAAGCCTACTGGGTTTCTTGCTAAAACCATTGAAAAGCAAGCGGTAGGAATCTCTCAACGGTTGAGTTGGGAGCGGAGACGTAGGCCGGGTTTTGGCCGAACTCCGTTATCAATTTTGTGTGTCTTGCCTCTTTATTTCCGCTGCACTTTATACTTTGATTTTTAATTTGTTAATCCATTTTTTAAAAGGCAATTCACCCCCCCTCTTTCCATCATTTCCGTCTTTTTCCGACCCAACACATGTGGCCTGGATGGGGAACCATCTCCAAGCATTCTCTGAATGAGCAACATTTAAATCTTAATCTTTTCCTATATATCTCTCTCTTGGTAAATACCAAGGAGTTTCTAAATCAATCTATTTGCATTTATGTTTTCGTGAGACTTCATGTGATTACTAGACGTTGATTAAAGCATCAAATATTGAGAATACACTCATTAGCTCAAATTTTATTCATAGTATAGAAACAATTCATCACATTCCTCTTTATCAGGAGGATGATGAATTGAGGTTTCCAGAATATAAGATTTTTGCTCATTCTGTATAACAACACGAATGTGTCTAAACAACTCCTAGATGTTTTATTGAGTTACAAGGATTTATTTTTCCTATATTGATTGTAGGGATAATGAGAATGATGGTCTTGTAATTTTATTCTAAAATTAAAAGATAATATTATTAGGAAATTTTCTTGATAACAATTTTAGAGAAATATACAAATTTAATTGATTTTATTAAATATCCTACTATTTTATCTAGTCTCAATAGGCCTCACTATTGTACTCATAAAGTATAGTTGATTCAAAATTATCATGAAAAGGATCTGTATTCCCATTTTCATAACCTCAGCATGGTTTATTCAAGCTACATGAAGGTATTTCGATAGGCTGGTCTTTTCAAAATGTGTGATTCCAACTCCTTGATATATTGAGTGGACTACCCTATCATAAAATCCTAAATTGAATTTTCTCAACACTTTCCACCAAATTACATTAATTATATCAAGTGAAACTTCTCTTTATGTGATATAGTTCTTTCAAACCAAATCCTTCATAATAAATCCCCTTATAAAAGCTAGTGTCCAAAAAACCGTTGGTCAAACACATTTCCCTATAGAGTTTCATTTTAAATAAAGTAATGGAAGGCCAAGTATGAATTAATATTTAATGAGGTATTATAATTTATTATAAATAAATTTTATATTATTTATTTTTTAAATTTCTTGTTAATATTATGTGGATTTTACTTAATTAATTAACCACATTGGATAAAGCATTTACACACAACCCATTTGTTTAATTTCCATCATTTCACATTTATTAATTTGTTTATGTGAACATTGTATTGAATACATAAAATAAATAATTTCAAAGAAAAAATTATTTATTTATTTAATTGACATGATCATGAGTTTTATCTAATGTTTTTTTAACAAGTGAGCATTAATTCAAATAATGACCTAGGGTAAATAAGTCATTTTTTCAGTGTTGGCATGAGTTACAACATTACACTTGTAAACTTATGTATCACTGAGTTAGCATCATCATGGTTATGTCTTGAACCACCTCCACGTGCCATAGGATGCTCATTTTATAAAAAATACTTATTACTCACATTTAGGTTAGGGAACCAAAGGACTAGTTAAATGGGATTACATAAATATCTCTGGAAACACAAGTTCTACCTAATAATAGAGGGGGGTATGACAGGTAGGCCATCATTTAATTTAATAATAAATAATTGTAGACCCTTGAAATAAATTAAATCAAAACATCAATGTATACATAGGTCATGGTCGTTACCCCGAATGATCATACATATAACAAATGAAGAAAGTAGCTGGATAACATTAATTTCATTATTGATTCTATATTATTAATATGAATTCACTTTCATAAATAAATAAATAAATTAAATAATTTATTCCCTTTCATCATAATTATCATCCAAAATTAGTAATAGATACCCAAAATTTATGGCATTCCTGGAAAATAATCAGAAATGGAATCAATGAAATATTTATTATAATAAATTAATTTATCTTTTCAAATTATTTAAAACCATTATTAAATTTTCAAAAACACAATTCTACGGTAATCAATAAAATAAGGTTCTAATGTCACAATTTTCCAATTAAATGTAATTTTAATTTTGTTCATTTATGGAGAATATATGTGATGCACATCTTTCTACACATCAATTATATAGGGTACAAGTCTAGATATATGGCATGTACCTCGTTTGGACTACATGGTTTGTATAGACCCACTATATGTCGTATGTTCCACTTTCTGTTTGTCTATTTCCTCTCTAAGTTTCTGAGAATGGTCTTCAGAGACAATAATTGATGAAATACATGATGTGTAAACTGCATGCACATTGTGTGTATCATAAATGCTTCTAATTTTCTATCTCATGCGGTTTTATCACGTATACAGACCACGCGGATTGTGCGATTTACACCCCTAACCCGTGTAGACAACACTACATTACACTGATACATGTCGTGTAATATAGAAACCCATCTCCCATAATGGAAAGAAAAAAAAATACACAGTGTGTAATTATTTTATGGTGTTCCATGAATCCTTCGTCACATCCAGATGTAGTGCACTAGGGTACTTGTTTTGTACTTCTGAGTACATGTCGTGTAACCCTATCTTAGTGGCCAAAAATTTTGTAGCTCCCGATGAACTCTCTGATTGTTATTCATTTATTTTTAGACAATTATGAAATTAAAAATAGATGAATTAACATGAATAATATGTTGAATAATGCTTAATCAAATCAGGTTAAATAATGAATAACGTGAAATTAAAATCTAACAACAATTGTGCACTGATCAATAATCAAATAAATAATTATAAATCAAATCATGACCACTTGGATACTACTTATAGGTTTTGGGAATAATGGAAGGATGTAGAGGTTTTTTATATATCATAATTTCTTTTAATAATTGTTTCTCTAAATAAAGAGTGAGGATTTTTCACGTCATATTTATAATTAATTAATTTAATATTTAAATAAATAAATACATGGGCTTAGGAACTTTATTCGTTGGTGAATGTTGATTATCTAAAAAGACCCTTTTGGATTACCTTAATTTTTCTATGGGTATTAAAGGATATAATCCCTCTAGTTGAGATCCACATATTCTCCTATGTTCTTAAAGAAACATCACTCGAACTTTGGGTGCTAGCACAAAAAGATGAATGACTTTCATTGTACGTTTTGGATCACTCATTCATTAGTTTTCAAGAAATATCTCTTGTGCATCGCATTCATGAGAGTGGGATAGAGAAGGAGGATTCATGAGAGAATTCATTGTGTGCAAAATTTATATATTATCAATTTTAAATGATCTACAAAATAGACATTATAATCAATTTATAGAGTTTTGATATATGTCAAAATATTATTTAATTGTGTTTCTGTGATTAAATAACATGTATTACCTTAAATAAACCCCATGCCACATTTTATTATTATTATAATAATAATTTTGTGGTGTGTTAAAACTTGGGAAATAACATATATTATTTAAACATCATATTAATTAATATTTTCACCCTACATGGTATTGGACTGTTTGAACTCATATTTCATTTATTGAACATCTAAAAAAAGTTTTATACATAAATAAATATTTCATTCACATACCGATGAAAAAACATTTATTAACTATTCAATAAAATAAATATATATATTTTTATTCAAACGTATGGGAATACATATTTATCTAATTTATGAAATCATATTAATTGGAATAAAACTATTCCTTGGACTTGAGAATAATATTTTTTACATTAATTAAACTGAAATATAATTTAATCAAGATCAACAAAAACAATTAGTGTGTGACCCAATAGGATTATATCTCACTGGTTTTAGGTAAGTTTTCCTAAATCCAATGATTATTGTCAAGAAATTGGTGAAAGTACCCAAGAGAAATAACATAATGTCACAAAATCAACCACCACATACAAATGCTCACTACGTAATATAGTTCCTCTATCACAATATCTCACCAATCATTTTAAACATATGTATCCCCAACCTATATGCTTGATATGTGTTTCTTTGAATATATGAAATAAAAACACAATTAAAGCATGGCCATGGAATTTAGTGGGAAGTTTATATTTCAATAGAATGTCTAAGATATCAGCTTCTATAAATACGGAAGGGAGAAATCCTTCCTACCCTAATCCATTAATGACATGTCGGTTATGAGGTTTCCAAGGTACTGAAGTTTCCAACAATATATGGAGGGACATTATTCATCAGTAAATTTGATTTTGTGAGTCTTGACATGTATTAATGATAATATTAAACTCTAAGGACCGTTACAAATTCTCACATATGGGAATATCTGATGATACCAAACAATTTTGAATTCATACTAATGGGTATGTTCACATAATCTCTAGTATTAGAGATTACCAAGTGAGAACTTAATGATAAAAAGAATCATATGGTTATAAGTACTCATACCCAATAGTATAAATACTATGTGTCCCATCATATCATGTTGTCGAATTACAAAACCATATTAAGAATATTTCCATACCACTTTAAAGATCAAATCATAGTGGAAAATCTGTATTACATTATCAATGAAAAAAATAATTTATGTTGTTATTACATTAAACTAATTCATAATAATAAAAAATATGTAATAATATGTTTACCTAATATTCAATACATCAAATATATATGTCATCAAAGTATGATTAGTTGGTCCTAGGACACTAAATCCAATACTGTCTAGCAGGAATTAAAGAGTTGGCCTTACTAGGTGGGTCTAACACCATTTCATTTCCATTCCCAAAGGATGTCTTACAGTTCTCATGAATCAGATAGATGTGAATCCTTTTGGTATTGGATTTAATTTTAGTATTTGAATCTATTTTCCTTTTCCCCTTTAATTTTATAAATAAATCACTGTTTGTTCCTAACAAGGGTTAAAATCCACATTTGACTGTGTTGCATACAACTTGATAGCTTGAATATCATCAAATTACTCACAAAAATGATCTTATATTATGGCCATATAAATGGAATCCTTATATTTTACTACATAAATATCCAAGTGACACACATCTGCAATGTCGGCCCAAGATCGAGACTTATAATTTGATTGAGCAGGAGAAACAAAACAAGATACATCTCAAGGTTGATAGGTATTTCAAATATTTATAACTTATGCGCATCAATCCATCATAAAATGGTATACATGATGATGTATTTGGGTACCCTAAGTATCCCCTTCAGTTTTAACATGAGTAAATCATCCTAGTGTATTTACTAATCTATAATATGAGTAATGTCCATCATTATCGACAATGTGAATTTTAGACTTATCAAGATTCCCACAATTACCATTTCTTTCAACAGTTCGGGAAATCATGGCCTTTAAACGTAAAATTAGTGCTGAAAATGTCTTTTTTACAAGAATAATTTGCATGTTAAATAATTAAACAATAATCATTGAACAAAGGTGTATTGTAAAATAAAACTATTATATTTATCTCATCATGTGGTGTGGATATAACCACCATATTAACCGAAGAAGAACTTAAATCATCATCAACAAAAAAGTGCATAGTGACCAAAACTAACCAATTTTGTGGATTTATCCAACTAAATTAGAATACCAATAGAAAGAGTAATATCAATCAAAAATTCCAAATTCCATAAGACCCAGTTAAGAAGATGAATTTTAATATATACATGTCTAGAAGTATCTTTGAATTCATTAAGAATTAAGTTCAAACTCCACTCATGAACCCTAGTGGTACATAACAATAATGTGACCAAGCTCGTACCCCATGTACGCCCTTTTAATTCCACATAAGGGAATATAATATGGAAGAAGCCACAACCAAGTGAGACACACTTGAAATATGAAAATCTCCAAATTGATGATAATATAGGAAACCAATATTCTGCTTTCTAGGGTTTTAAATCATTCAAAAGAGGAATATGAGAAATAAGTAAATGCTTCAACATATTGATCATTTTTTAAATGGTGTAAAATTAGGACTTAACATGAGTGGTGGAACCTTTTCTGATAATTTTTTGCAAGGGTTGAGTCTTGAACGAGACAAACGATCCTCCCCTAAAACTAGAGAAGGATGAGAAACTCTTATGATCTTCCTTCTAACACTACATAATCTTCTTTGATGTAAACAACCCCTGTCGAGTCATATGATAATTCGAGACAAATGCATAGAGATTCAAACACCTGGATAAGTCTATGGAAACCCAATCCCCTAAAACCATCGGGTAAAGATTCTCATGTTCCTCCATATTTTCTATGTATATTTTATTATTAACAATACATTATATGTATAAAAATATTTTAAATTTATATATAAATATATTTTTAAAATTACCTAAATATAGAAATATTCACAAAAATAATTCATATTTATAAATATAAATTTATTTATAATAATATATATTAAAAATTATAATTAAATATGATTATAAATATATATCATTACAAATATATATAATTATAAATATATATTCAGAATAGGATGAACCATGGGCGATGAACCATGGTCCAAAACAGTTTTTATTAAAAGAAAATTACAAAGAAGAGATAGATAGGGAAGAAAATAAAACTAATTGCACCAAAAGTGCTACCAACATAAGATCAACAACAATCACATTATTTTGTGCCTTCCACCTCTTGCTCGATATCCACCCCGACCACTTTGGTGTTTCCTCTCTTCCACATTTTGGGAGATTGAGAAGTGATATCATGATCTTCTATACTTGATAAGTCAACATGATCATCATGTGGATTAATGTCTCTAGAAGAATAATTCTTCAAGGAATAGTCATCCCTATCTGAAACAGTACCCCCCATTTGTTCTCCACATTACAGGCTATCAAATCCCTCATGAAATGCTTCCCAACTTTGAGATCTATTAAGGATGTCGAGAAAGGTGTGTTTATTTTCACTCAGCCCAAAGCCTTGTAGGACATTAACACCCTCCTCGGATGTTAACTTCACATCCTGTGTACCGCCAATCACAACACCTTTTACACCTTTTACATGGTTTCAACGCCCCCCATTCCTCGATATATATATATATTAACAATTATAAATAAATATATCATATATATATATATATACATATTATTATAATTATAATTATAAATAAAAGAAAATATTTATATAAAAATATATTTATTTATATTTCATAATATATTTATATATAAATAAATCTATAACAAATTTAAAAATATTAGGTGTTCATTAGTCCCGGTGGGTTTATGTAATATTTTTAAAACTCGAACCCTTTTAGAACCCGATTATGTGGTTTCCAAACACAGAAACAATTTACCTATATTTATTTATCAATATATTTATGAAAATATATTTTTAAATCAATATAGATACATATTTTCAATTATTTAAATATATTTATCAATATATAAATAAATATATATTTTTATACATAAATTATAAATATATTTATAAATATATTTTAAATTTGAATGAAAATAGATTTTAGTATTTATATGATTATAAATATATTTGTATTTATATGTTTACCAATATTTATTTATAAGTATATATTCATAATTATATAATTATAAATATAATTATAAATAAATTTATTATTTATATAAATATATTTATATAAATAAAATGATATTTATAAATATTAATAATTTTATAAATGTGTATATATATATAATTATATATTTTTTATAATTATATTTTTCTGTAATTTTAAATATATATTAAAATAAATACATTTATATATATAAATATATATTTATAATTATATTTATAAATATATATTTAAAAAAATTAAATTTTTTATAATTATATTTATAAATATACATATAATTATGTAATTATAATTCTATATTTATAAATCTATATTTATATACTTATCAATATTTGTTTATAAAAAAATATAAAATAATATTAAGCATATAATAAATGGTTAATATTAACATTATTATTAGTAATAATATTTTTAAGTGTAAATTTTATGGTTTTAAATGGCAATGTTTGTGTCATCTAAATTAATTTTTTCTTACTGTATTTTTTATTTCAATTATTTCGACAATTTATTATATGCTTAGTGAGTGAAAAATTTCATTTAGATTGTATGAGTACTTCATAATGTACACATTTGGAAATTAACCTAAATGAAACATAACAATATTATAAGTACATCATTTTGAAAGTCATTAAATTTTAAAATATAAATAAAATCTATAATAAATTTGAAATATCGACCAAACATATAATAAATAAATAAATAATAATAAAAATTCCAAGAAATTATTAATGCAAATATATTTTAAAGTCACATAACATCATTTTTTCATAACATAACATTTGTATGTATAAATATTTTTGACATTATTTTCATTACTGGAAATAGAATCTAATCCAACATAATAAATGCATGGTTGTTCATAGCAAAGTGATTTTATGCATCTGAAACATGAATGCTTTCTACGGGGCTATGGAGGTGGAGAACTAGGGATAATAATAAGTTGGAAGAAGATTTTGAAAAACGTTTTTTCATCCCATGTAAATATTCATGCATGGGCATTATAGAATTCTTATCCCCTCTAAATGAAAAAATCATATGTTTTTTTAGAGGAATGAAATTTTGAAAATTTCAATATCTTTCCAACAGATCATAAAATGAATTAATCCAAGATTTATGATAAGATATATAATAATAAATAGTTAAATATATAAAATAGATATTTATAAAAAGTTAATTGAAATGTTTCATAACATGGGTCACTTTTTAAGGAATATAAATTACATTTTTGGACATTTATGAAGATTACTGAATTGTAGAAAAAAAAATTCCAACAGAACAAATGGTATGAGATTCCAAAGTATATCAAAAGAGATATCATTTAAATAGTAAATATTTTTTATTCTAAAAATTCTTGATTTCTAGAATTGTTTCATAAACATCAGTCATTTTTTAAACAACATAACACCAAATTCATACTTCAATTTAGATAATGTAAATATAGATAAATATATTATCTATCCAATGAAAAAAATTGTGTCTGAATATGATCTATATAACTCATGTTTTAAGTTAATATTTAAATAAACCGATTCAGTATTTTAAACTAAAAATATATCTAGAATTTTGTTGTTGGTGGATGAGAATGCTAAGATCGTGGATTCTCCTCTTTATGCCCTAATAGTCAATGGCCATCATGTTGGTCCCTCTAGCCTCGATGGGGGAGGGACCTCCTCCATTCTTAAAGGGATATCAGTCTCACAATTTTAGCCATTTTATAATCCTGTTTACCTATAATATTTCACAAAGATCTTGTTATGCCCTAATGTTCTTGATTTTTTAAAAGGAATGTGACATGATGGGTCTGATCGATTGGAGCCATATCATGAATCAATTATCAATGGAGTGTGGATTGGTTTAGGTATGATATAATTCCCATCATACCTGCAATGGTTTTTGGTTCTATTTATTTAGATTGATATATGATTTTCACATGAAATTAGATACCCTAACAACAACGATATGAGTTAGTCATCCAAAAATCCTACTCCATTTTCAAAATACTTTGAATGCTTAAATTCTATTGAATATTTTTTTCCTATATGTTTTTTATTATACTAGAACCTGTTATGTCAATATATCCATTTCTCCACAAATATGTGTTTAGGTTAATGTGTCAACAATTCCAGTTGAGTATATTTCAATTACTGTCAGTGAGGAGTTTCTCTACAAGTAGCCTATTGTATTTGATTCATATGTATATTTTTTCTCCTCATGAAATAAAATGGGACATTTGTTTTCTAGGTGTAAGAGTAGGAGCATAATCACCGACAAATATATGGAGGCAGGATCAGGGAGTAGTGGAAAGGTCTTGGTGTCTGGTTCTAGAACAGTTCCAAAAGAAGAGGCTCAAATTTGTGATCTAATTTTTCATAACATTTATCGAGAGTTTGTATGTTCTCAATATCTTTAGGGATGGGGTTGGTGAAGTAAATTAAAGTTTATTTCGGTGTCGGATCCTCAAATGATGTCTCAATCCAAGAGGCATACCTGTTTCCCCTAGTCTAAAGTCTGCTGACATTTTTGATATATTGAAATGTGATTTGGGGGGTGTATGTGGTTGAGACTAAGGATCAAACAAATGTAGCTAAGGTGGAAAAAATTGTGAATGCATTGTATACTGAATATGGAGGAAAAGATAAGGAGGTATTTCATACAGAAAGTGAGGAAGATACAATGGTTATTAGAGGTAATGAGGGACAGATTAATGCATCACGTAGGGCAAGGTAAAGTATGTACAATTAGAGGATTAATGTTTGAAACAATTTTGAATGTATGGGGGATGAAGAGTTGTTTCAGGATCGAGGGGCCTGATTTAATATGGAATGGGAATCCAAAACACAACACTAAAAAATAATCTCTCTACTGATCTAGTATTTTATGGGACAGATATTGAGGTTGGGATCTCTAGCTATGTTTTGAGGGATAATTTTGATGATGTGAACTAAAGAGGCCTACACAACTCATGGAAGAAGAAGGCGTGGAAAGGATGAATAGAATTAGGGATCTTCACTATTATTAAAGGAATGATGTCATGAGGATGTAAATACTATTCTCAGCTACTTAAACCAATAGAAACATTATTCTCCAAAATAAATAAGGTGATGGAAAATGAACCCATGCTTCGCAACTAGGTATCAAAAGAGAGTTTAATCCTATAAAGTGAAAATAAAATAGAAGAGTTTTATGAGTTATACATCATCATTAATTACATGTAATAAATGATCAAAGAGGAATAGAAGGTGAATTCTACACATGAGTAATTTTATTGGATTGTTAATAGGCTAATTCGAGTGGACATTAATGATGAACAATGTGATCGGATAAAAAACAATATCACATCATAAAATGTGGCTTCAACTAATGTAATATTAGTTTGGAAGAGTTTATTCAAACCTAGGATTAGATGGACTACAGTTTTGAAGACATCATCATGGATAACTAGGATTTTAATGTCATTTCTCTACAATAGAGTCTACATAGAGGAAAGGTTTCTAATAAACCTAAACATTATTTAAATGATTTAGTTATTTCTTGTGGTGTAGAATGATTTCCTATTTCCTACATGTAAGGTTTCCCACTTTTTCCATTAAAGTACTTTTCATAATAAAAATGATAATTTTCAGTCAAAACTAAAACTTCTCTTTAATCCAAAAGCATATTAGAAGTTCAGGACAAAAATAAAAGATGCTAGGGATTAATTTAACCCTTGACGTAGTTAAATAAATTAAATATAAACTTATAGTCTTTCATAGAAAGATATAATTATAAAATTTAATCCATTATAACTCATGATATAGTAAAATATAACGATATAGTTAGAACTGATATCAACATAAAATAATAAGAGGGTTTTGGAAAAAAATGCTATCTTTTGAAACAACGATGTTTTTTCTATCAAAATTATTTTTCATAAGCTCTTTTTATGAAACTATTTCCATTTTCAATTATTTTTAAAATGTTCAGTTAATTTTTTAAATTTCATTTAGATTTTAATGACATTTTATAATTTATTGACTTTTGAAGTCACATACTTATAACATTATTTTTTTTCATTTAGGTGACTTTAAAAGCATATACATAATAAAGGACACATAATATCTAAATGAAATGTATCACAATAAATAAACATATATTAAATAACATAAAAAATATATAGATATAAACTAATATATTAAACAAAAACTATTTACAAGGAACTCACATTATTACTCAAAACCATTACATTTACACTCTAAAAAAGTTATTGTCATATTTTTTAATAAGTATTATATTATGAATTAAATTATTTTAAAGTATTAATAATTTATTTATTATTATTTATTTTTATTAATTACATAATTAATAAATATTCACTATATTATTATATTTATTAAACAATTACTGTAATAAATATGTATAATAGTGTCAATAATATAAAAAGGTGATTAATAATATAATTAAAAAAGAAATATCAATTCAATTTGTAATATAAAAAATATTATTTTAATAATATCTAGTAACCCGCCTGTGCATACCCACGGTGCCATAAATGTAATATGAATATCAAAATGAATTAATAAATTGAGAAGTTATCAATGATAATATAAAACAAATATGTTGAAATTAGAATGTTGGTAACAGTTCTCAAATATTAATAACTAACATTAAACTATGAATTATATAAAATGAAGTTAAAAAGGAAAAGTAAATCATAAAAGAAGTTATATATAGTTAAAGTGTAAATAAAATAGAAACACATTATCATTGTATGAGTGATTACTATTAGAAAACATTTCATCTGGGAAGTGGAATAATTTCAATACATAATGATATAAACCAATGTTAAAAACTGCACAAAATTGTATGAACTTCATGTTTAAAGAGTTTTTGCAGGTAATTGAAGTGGCAACGTTATCATGAAATTCTTCTTTTTCTTATGTCATCTTTACCTTTTTTTATCATCCACTAATTGCTTCCTGCATATGAGAAAAAAATTTAAACATTAGTAAAAACTGATGATTATGAATGTATGAAATTCTAATATACTTGGTAAATTGAATATAGTTGTAGAAATAGATATGACTACTATGGAAGTTATTAGAAAAGGGATCGGTGGATACTGGAAATTTCAAACTAATTTCATATTCATAGAGAATATTTATTAGAGGAATGTATAAAAAACTATATAAAAATCATACATATAGAGGAAATTATACTGACTACTGTAGAACAATCGTACATTTTCAAAAGAGGTTGTTTTGTAAATTTAATGTTATAGGTTCAGCTGCTGACTGTTGATTTCAAAAAGGGTGTATTTTTTAGCTCCTATAGTTAATGAAATGTAAAAAATGGAGTTATATTTCAGGAAGAACAAAACTATATTCTTTTTTGAAGAATTTTTCAAAATAGAGTCCTTTATTTAATACAACAGGCTACATTTCCTACACCCAAACACTTGAATAGATAATTGAACCATCAAATGATACATGCTACAAGTGAACAAAAACTGATACATCCTAACAGATAGAAAAATAATATTGTATTTCTTGAACACTGGAAAAATTTCAAGTGCAATGGTTCTTTCCATGACACATGATATACTAATAATATCAAAATAGGAAATGAGTAGCAAAATACATTTTAAATAAACTATTTGTACTCTATCTAATGTAATACATACTACACTATAATATTAATTATGAAAACAATAATCAATGAATATGAATAGTGAAGATGTATGGTTACCTTGTGTTTGTAGGAACAGATTTCAGTTTGTTTGTTTTTTCAGTTTTCCTATTTATATCTCCCTTTGGTATTATGTGTAATTCTGAAATATGACTTGTCGTAGCGATGCTGTTTAGAGAGGTCATTTCATTATGTTGCAGACCATACTCACTATCAAAATAATGCGACATATTTTTCAACATAGAGGATTTTTTTTTGAAGAAATAGAACTTATAAACTAAAGTTGGTGAAATAATTGAAAAATAGAGGAGATCTTTAATAGTATAGTGTACTGTAACATCAGAAAATTTTTGATAGAATGAAACATTATATTTTGAAATATTTAAATTATAGAATGCCAATATATTTATACAATCTACTTTTTTAGTATTGAAAATAATTTTGAAGCAATCAAATAGAACATATATATATATATTGGAGAAAAAATTACAGATTTTGAGTATCAAAAGCTACATAATGAGTTACCTTTTCAAATAAATTCATAATGAAGGAAAAAAAGTTAAAGAAATAAATACTATCTAGGAATAAAATATATAGACATTGATGAATAAAAGTTACTTAATGAGGTAATTTTAGCTATGATAAGAATTTCCAAAACCAATAAATGGATTTTCAATCAAGTATATAGAAATACAAACTTCCTAGGAACATTTACAACCTTCTCTTCCTCCAAATAAAACATTCAATTTCTACATCAAAGGAAAAACATTTTCCACTACTTTAAAAATGATCCAACGATGAAATACTATACTTGATCCAATACTTAATGAAACTAAAGGGCCCACTGTTGTAATAAATGACCAACTTCTCGAAAACATGTCTCCAAACATTACCTTTCATAATACCTTTTATATGAAAGATATTGTTCTAAAACCCTTAATCAGATTTCAAAAATTCCAAATTTTTTTAAAAAATAATAATAAAAAACATCACCATGATTACTTCAAGAATCTGCTGTAGAATTATATCTTGAAGGGAAGCAGTAACCTACTCTGTAATCACTATAGGGTGTCTCACATTGCGATAACAATCTAGATCTACTTATAATGAACTATTTTTGGTCTCTTAGTAGCAATTACCTATTACAAGCTAACACATGTCATAGTAAATACAAGAATTACTTCAACCTAAAACTAAATAGTATGTTTTTTATAGACAATCCATGCTAGAGAATACTTGAGAAATCTGGGTAAACTATGCAATAGTCATGTAATTGAATGTATAAACTTTAAATATGTGGAAAAACATATCAAAAAATGTTTTACATAAACTGGAATGTCTAATACACTTCTTACTATATATAACAATTCATGACACAAATTTTTAATTTAAATAAACAATCCCAATTTAGTATTACCTTGATATTACACCAAGAAAAACAATTGTATAGTTTTTCCTATATGAATAAGTCATGTGAATAAAAATATAAGAATCAAAAACATTCAAATAAAGAAGTTTGTAAGATGAAAAAAATACAAAGATAAATGGTGTAATTTTTTACCAACCATGATGTGTCAGAATTTAAGACATTAAGAATTAATTGTGTCATCAATAGAAATATTTTATGAAAAATGCATTAAACAACATAAAAATATAGCAGTTAAATATTTGACAGGTAATAATTTAAATCTGAACAAAAATCATAATTAATAATGTTTTAATGGAATTAATTACATATAGAAAAGTTTATCAAAAGTATCTTGTGATTGTGGCATCACCAAAATTCCAAAAAGTTCCATAGTTACTAAAACAGAAACTTGTTCATGATGTATAAGAAATCTAGAAACAATTATGCATAATAATTTGTAAAAATAGATATATATGACTAATTGGGAAATGATTTTTTATAACCATTCCTTGAATGGAGGGATGCATGGAAGAACTCATGGAACACATAATAATTGACATAGAGAATAGAGTCAAAATATATGACAGTAGAAAACCAATCTATACTGGATATAAATGGATCACATAGAGCATAATTTATGGATATGACATGCTAGAGAATCCCTGACAAATGAGGGTAAACTGATTAAAAGTAAAGGAAATCAAAAAATAAAATATTCATGTAGTCGATAAGTCAACTATTCATGTAAAATTTGAGCATAGTACGTGAGATTTTGATTGTAAATGCAATAAAAAATTCATCTATGCTTGTAGTCAAAGACAGTTGTAAGAACATCGATGAAAACTATAGTAAATCCACATAAATAAAACTATAAAAATTTGTGTAATAAAATATGTTAGGTATTCAGCTGAAACATCACATGTTTCGGTGGAAATATATAATAGCCTTGGTTAAAATTATAAATGAAGTAATATTGGACAAGAAAAAGAATGACAATGCATAATTAGAGATTTAGATATGGTGATTTCTCTTGTTATTGTTTGAATAAAGCATGTGTAATTGGAAATAGTAAATCATGTCATGAAGGGAAAATATAATAATTCATGCATTGGAGGAAAACAACAGTAATCTTTAAGTCAACTATGTCTTAACTACATGAATGAAACTATAAAAATTATGTATTGAATGAAACCAAGTAGGCATAAAAAACTGCATGGCACTCAGATGTAGTGCTAGATTTCTATAACAGCCCTGCTAAAAAATATATATGAAGTAACATTGGCCAAACAAAATAAAAAAACAATATAATATTTGACAAAAATTAATATTCAAATGAAATTCATAATTCTTGGTGAGAAGGGAATAGATTTCCAGAAATTGAGAAGTACACTCCTTTTTCTTACCTCTAGATCTGTAGAAGAAAACATGTCTATACTGGACATTAATGGAGTACATAGAACAAATTTTATTGACAATACATGCTAGAGGATCAATGAGAAAGTAGCATAAACAGGGCCGTAGTAAAGGAAATAAAAAAATAAAACATTCGTGTAGTCAATAACTTAGAAAATCTAATGCAATGCGCAAGGCAATACATACTCCATAGTTTCCTCACCCAATGAAAAAAAAAAGAATCTGTAGGATATGAATGGTTATCCAATATATTGAATTTACCAAGACTAACATGAACATGTCTAGTGTCAGCCCAAATGCACATATATGGGGACATTTATTCAGGAATGTATACAATTTTCACATCCTTCATGTGAAATTGTGAGAAACTATCTATGAAATTAAAAGAGTTAAAGAGATAGTGAACAATTGAGACAAATCATTGGTATCACTAGAATGACATAATTTGGATGGAAATGTAAATAAAAAAATTGTGAATCGATCAAAACATAAGGTAACCTGCAAAACTGGGGGTCTAATATCCTCCATGCTCCTCCTCTCAATCTTCATCACTGTCATAGAGATATCCAAAGTGGTATTTTAAACATAATTCCATTGAATAAATGAAATGGAAATTATACAAAAAAAACATGCAATAAAGTGTAAATCTTGGTTAACTAATCTCTTAATAGAAAATAGCATCCATCAAAGCATTGTTAATGTTATAAAAGTTTAAGAGTTCACATGAATTATAATATAAAAATATAAATAACTTATGCCAGGTCTCAGGTTTAAAACAATGGACATTAAGTACAATGCGAGGCTCTTGTCAGAAAAATGAAAGAAATATGGTATCTTTGAGCATATAAGCCGGTAATCTTACCATTCACATGGATTCTAATCAAGCATAATAATTATGAGGCGTGCACCCATGATTCAAAAGTATATGAAAAAACTGTAAACTGTGTGTTATAAAATAATAATTGTAAAAAATTTCAAGAATAAATAACATTACTAGGGTTAGTAAACATTTGGTGACATTATCTCAAAATAATTCATGATTTTAAAGTCTTTGTGACATTAATGTACGATCTCATGAAACATTAATTAAATATTTGAGAATTAAATGATTCATCTGCATGAAAAATTTTTATAAAATGAATGATGAGTAATGAGAACATAAATAACTAAAAAGGTTAAAAGTTATTTCATAACCCTTTGATAATGAAAATGATATATGATTTCTTGAAAAACACAATGGAATAATAATTAACTTAATATTAATAGAGAAACAATAATATTGAACACAAACTGAATATATTGCGTGATGGAAGGGATTGTACTTACAGTCCCAATGATTCACGTGTTAAGTCATTCACAATATCTACAAAGACAGTTAAATATTGTATGTTGCAACTTATGGTTGAAAGTAACTGGAGTCATACCATTACGGGAATGAAGTTTCCAATGTTGGGAAGAATCTGGAAAAGTATGTAGAACTAGATGAGCATGGGGGTATGTTGGAGTAATGAATGAAATAATATTCTTGAAATTAATATAGATCAATTGGTAGTAAATTTCCCAAAATATAGAGGAAAAGTAAAATTTTAGTAATAAAAAATAATTAAACATAAAAATGTTAGAGAACATTAAAAATTAAAATAAATCAAAACTATCCTTCAAGTGTAGGAACACTTCACCCATTTCCAAAGACTCATTCCATAGAAAAATATGTAATTATAGTCAATATACATCAATAAAATGAAATAGACAAATAGTGGACATAATTAACAATAAAATGTATTTGAGAACATTAAATTTGTTGGGAAGCATGAATTATAATTTATATTCTTTGGGAAGTTATAATAAATTATGTTAAATATTTATTTATTTATGCACACTAATATCAGTAATTTTTCAAAGTACCAAACTAAAATAAACTCTATATGTAATAGAGGGAATGAATTAGATTCTTGAAATATAAAAGAATCATTTAGAATCATGTAATAATAGAACAATTCAATTTCATACAGTAAACAACATTGAACTAAGAGAGAAGAAACCTCCACCAAATAAAAATGCATTCAATGTGTACTTGGAAATGCATTCATAAAAAATATGAATACCTGAAAGTCAATTTATAAGGTACTTGGACATACGATCATTAAAATTCTTCATTTATGCACATTAAAATGAAAAAAGTGTAGTAGTTATTACTTCGCAATGTATTGGAACATTAAAGTGGGTAATCAAGTATATAAAATGAGATTTCAAATAGAAAGAAAAAGAAATTCCAAAAAGAATTATAATATAGTTATGTTATGAAAACAAAACTACTGTGAGAAAATAAACTCATACTACTACTAAAAATAAAATTATTATGAAATATAATATTTCTAAAAGTTACAGATACTGCATTTAAAAAAATGGAACCAGAATAAAAGTAGGGACACAAAGTAAGGGTTATAAAAGAGGAAGAACCATTGAACATAAAATCTTAATTAAATAAGGTTGATAAATTTAGGGTTTCAGTAGGTGAGGATGGCCTTATGCTCCTGATGCTCCTGATGCTCCCGATGTTTTCCCCGATGGTGGATCGGGATGAAACCCTAGTTTGCCGATGGCGGCTGATGAGCCCCCTCCTCCTGCAGTGGGGGGAGGGGTTTCTTCGTTCTCTAGTTTTGCGTGTAGAGGTATGCCTGATTACAGTTTCTTCATGCCTGAGATACAGGTTTCTCTGAGGGTTCCGGGATGTGTTTCTGTTCAGCCCATCGTACCAGTCTTAGTTCGAGAATTTTCCGATGCATCTTCGATGCTTTACACAACCTTAATTGCAAGGTTTGTGCGGCGACGTCCTTCGGTTGAGGATTTTGGAAAGATGGTGAATGAAGATTGGGGTTTAAAAAACCAGGCGTCGTTTGGGATTTTCGGGCCTCGGCAGATTCTCATCTTCTTCTCTGATGAGGAAGATTTGGGTAGGGCATGGTCTAGACCAAGGAATTCCTACTCATTCTAGTTGTTAAGATGGTCTTTCGATCATCATTTGAACAGGGACTCTCCGAATCTTTCCATCTGGTTGCAACTTCCGGGGATTCCCCTCCCATTTCAGAACCCTGGGCTTCTGAAGTCGATAGGCAACTCTATTGGGCGTTTCATCTATGTTGATCGGAGGACAGCCTCCATGGGAAACCCTACATCTGCACGAATCTACGTGGAGATGGATCTCTCAAAGAGCCCACCTGATACTGTTTGGATCGTAGTGGAGGGTGAGTACAGGTATGCAAAACGGATTGCCTATGAGTCTTCGATGCCATTCTGCTCTTTTTTCCATATGCAGGGACATGGGATGGATATCTGTCGAAGGAGTGGTCGAGATGCACGGGTAGTGGAGGCCTGCACAACGGTGGCTGATCCTACTCCAGATGTGCAACAAGTTGATGATTCTCTTCCGGTGCCCACTACTATCATGGACCAGGGAGTGACACCAGGGGATGTGTTGAATGGAACATCTCTGAGTTACAGATCTGATCAGGTATCAGCGGATGATGTTGGGGAAATCCAACTGGCCAATCCTGGAATGGATGTGCCTCGGCCTGGAGATTCAATTCTGATTGAATCTAACAAAAATATGAATATGATTGATAACTCAGTTTCACATATGGCAGAATCTGGAATACCTGAACCCAAGGTTCAACATGAAGGGGCGGGGTCAAATGATGACTTTCAGTACATTGGCAGGGGGTTTGCATTGATGGAGGATAGTAGTACACCGATGGAAATGGTGTCTGAACAGGAGAACACACCTGATTGTATGGTACAGGTAAATCCTAATGACTTGATTAATTATTCTACAAACAGGTTTGTAGTGCTGGGTGATGTTAAATCAATTGAGGCAAAGGTGATTGAAGTGGAAGAGGAAGTTGGAAGGAAAGAAGGTCATGTGAACCTAGACAGAGTGAATGATGAATATAAAAGTCCATGTGCCGATGACATAGTCAAGACAACTCAAATGGAGGGTGGGAAGGATGGAAATATCATTTCCCCCATGACCCTTGAGAAGTGGGGGGATAGAGTCGAGTGTGAAGAAGAGATCCATAATCACAAAGCATCCTACACTGAGGTGGTAAAGCATGG
The DNA here is from genome assembly GCA_963277665.1 of Viscum album. Classification (NCBI taxonomy): domain Eukaryota; kingdom Viridiplantae; phylum Streptophyta; class Magnoliopsida; order Santalales; family Viscaceae; genus Viscum; species Viscum album. Next base: position 1,643,616,095 of record OY728165.1, read on the forward strand.
AATTCATGAGCCCCTAAGCAAGGAAGTGGAAGGGAAAACCCAAAGTAGGAGGAAGACACGGAGGGACTATACGGACCTACCCAAGCCAATGGCGACGAGGTATGCTTGCAAGAATGTAGGGTCGCAAGAAACTGTTCATGCAAATTGGAAAAGTGGCAAGCGAAGGGGAGGGTCTCCGAAGGTGGATACTGGGCCCAGTGGGAAACGGTCAAACAAGGAGAAGATGTCTGAGGAGATGCTTAGGAAGAAAAACATGTATCTTGAGATGAAGTGGAAGTATGAATCTTCATAATGGGAGTCAGCTGATCCTGGTGATGAGTTATCCGATGATAGGGAGAGGGATGAGTATAGGTTTTATGTAATGTAGCGCTTTTATTTTTTTTACTGTCTGAACTTGCACTTTTTTCTTAATAAATTTGTGGGATCGGGCTTTCGCCTGGTTCAGACTTTTCTGGTAAATTTAGGGTTTCAGTAAAGGAAGCGAACCTAGAAGGAAATACATGATCAAAAGGCGAAAAATCGAGGATGGAAGAACAGATTTTTTTTTAATTTGTGAATTAGAGAGAACCTATAGTGAAGGATGAGAAGTTCTTTTATACAGACGATGATATAAGAACCTGTTCAGATCCAGTTGAATAAGATTTTATGAAGGGTGAATGGAAGAATGTGATGCTAAGAAGATATTCAAGGAGGAGGTTTGAGGCGAAGGCGAGTTGTAGGTGGAGGCGTAGCTAGGGATGTTGGTCGAAGAAGGTGACGGTGAGGGAGGAAGTATCAAGAGGGGAAGAGGGAGTTGAGGGGAGAGGCAGTGTCAAGAGGGGAGTCGAGTATGCTGGTAAATAGGTATAGATAAGTAGGGAAATTGAGGTGGAGGTCGTGCAGATCTAGAGCTGGATGAATATGTTGTAGGTGGATGGATAATCATGGGAGAATGATGATGGAAGAAGGAAACCCTATGCGGGAAGACGGGGCATTGTATGGCGAAGCTCGTAGTCGAGTTACAATGGGTATAGCGGGTGTTTGATTAGAAATAGGAGGGTTAATTGCTAATTAGAGAGGCATTGACAGTGATGTGGTTGTATGTGGCGGTGACACGTAAGCAGGGAAACAGCCAGGTTTATAGATATAGAAGATTTAATTATTATAATCTTACAACATGTTTTAAAATATTTTAAATTTATTTATAAATAAATATTTATAACTATATAAATATAGAATTATTAAAATAGATTTATAATTACATAATTATAAATATAACTATAAATAATTTCATATTATTAAATATATATTTATAAATATATTTTGGAATTTGTAATTTTGTATTTATTTATGTAATTATATACATATATTTATAACTACAAATTTATTTATATTAATATATAATTATAATTAAAAATAAATACAATTATAAATCTATTTAAAAATATAATTATGAATCCATATTTAATTAAAAATATATACATATAAATATGAATTTATTTACATAAATATATATATAAATAATAAATATATTTATAATTATAATTATTAAAATATTTATTATTATATATCTACAAATATATCTTTATAAATAAATACGTATATTTATATAAATATAATTATAAATATAATTATAAAATTATTAAAATATGTTTACATATACATTTAAACTATATTATTTATTTTAATTTAATATTTATATATATAAATATATTTTTTATATTTATAATAATAATTAATGAATTGTAAATATGAATTTATATTATTTAAATATATATTGATAAATAAATTTTATTAAATATGTTTCTGGTTTACAAACCCTGTAATCAGGTTCCAAAAGGGTTCTGGTTTTAAAAATATTACCTGAACTCATCGAGACTAATAAACACATAAAAATTAATAATTTTTTATTAATATAATATTATATATATATATATATAATTGTTATATATATATTATCAAATTGGGGAATGAGGGTTGTAAAAGAGCCAGATCCTCTAGGCTGTTATGTTCCATATCCCCAATTCAAACAGACCCAGCACGACGCAAGTGAACAACTCATCTTGTAAGATCATGTATCATGAAAACCATAGTTTTCCTTTGTTAATCAATTTTTCAACAGTTACTTTGCAACGTAAACTCACCCACTGCAAAACTCAACCCCCTTAAACATCAAGTATCTCTATGACATAGGGATTTGCTACATCGTGACATCAAACATATGCGATTCCCATGACACACACGCAGCTACTTTGTCACCCATACACTTCAACCAATGATTAAACACCAACCTTATGTTGTAAGCCTCTTTAGACTAAAACTAAAAACCTCTACACAGACCTTATCTTACCGTAATGTAAATGCAATATACCGTTACATGACTATTCCATCCAACCAAAATAAATTTTTATTCAACAAAAAGTCGCAAGGCACCAGAATTCCCCATTCTTATGGTGGTATGAAGTAGTGTAGGCCGAGGGCATCCCCTATTATTAAATTAACAGCGTCTGGTTTCAAGAAATTAGAAGAAAGAAGACTAGTGTGAATGGATCCATGCTCCGTTAAGGAATCCAAATAGTCTGCTACCTTATTTCCCTTGCTCCAGGTGTGGGACATGTGGATGGTATCTCGAATTAAGGATCTGCAATTCCGAATGTTATAGGATATGGACCACAGATTACCGCATTTACTCGTCAAAGAGTCATGTAGAATCAAGGAATCTGGTTGGTGGTTTTCCTTCCAATAAGGGGTCTCCAGTTATCTCCTCCAGATAAGGGTGTCTGCCTCCTTCTTTCAAGGAAGCACTGTGTGGAAAGGCACTGGGCTGTTTGGATAAGCATTTCCCGAAGATCGCTCCATTTTCACATTAAGTGGTGGGGGATAGGTCATGCCTTTCATTGTCCGCCCCTATATCAGTGTTCAACGAGGAGGTTTCCGGCTTGATGTGGATTCTTTTGGTGCATTTTGGTTCTGAGAAACCCTCCCTTTCTTGTTTCAAACGTTTTGTGGATTCCTGGGGCTTAAATGATGGGGTTCGGATATTGGTGTTACACAGGTTCTCCTTCCGTTTGGTGCTTTCTTTATAGGAGGATTTTGTCAAAGAGTGGTGTGTTTCTCCGCATGTAATGGGTATATGGCATTTCAAACTCTCCCGTTGGTTGACAGAGGATCATAAGGGGAAGGAATGTCCTTAGGCTACAGTTTGGGTGAGCCTTCCAGGGCTTCCGCTCCCGTTCCAGAATGATACCTTTATCAAAGTAATTGAGGATTATCTTGGTGGGTTTCAATGTATGGATGTGTGCACTCGAAGCAGGGAGGAGACGTTGATGCCTCAGATTTGTGTCAAGCTAGATCTATCTCTCCCTATACTAGAGTTGTTATCTGTGGAAGTGTAGGGTTCAGTGGGCTGGCTTCAGGGTATCATGTTCCTGATGTTTCTAGGGAATGTCTCATCTAGCCTCCTTGAGGGGAACTTAGTTCAAATATACAGAATATGGAACCAAGGGGTTCGTCCGCATTTTTCTCATCCTTCCAAGTCCATAATGTCGGCCCCTATTAGTGGAGGGTCAGAGGTGACCTTGTTTTCATTCACGGATAAAGATGTGTCCTTCTTCTCAGGGGTCTATGATTCTTCTAGGTCTCTCCTTGGTTGCAAGGATTCTGCTTCCCCCCAGTGAGTTCTAAACCTCATCCCGAGAAGTCCATAGTTCCTTGTTTTTTGGGTTCCAGTGATGTGGAGCCTTCTGGTATCTAGTGTTATTCATCCCTCGTGTTCTCTTTAGGAGAATTGGAGGAGTTTTTTCTGTCTTTTATCCCAAGAATGTTGTTGTTTGAATCTCTAGATTTTCCCCTAGTGCCTTTTGAGCCACCCAAAGGGAAGGTGTGGCTTCTCAATTTGAAGGATGTACAGGAGGTTTTTCCCAACGGGCTGGAAGAGGATTAATGTGAGGATCTCAAAAAAGGGTCAGGTCCAGTGAAGGCGGTGGATCTTTCCAGTTTGTCCAGTTTTTCATCATCCCCAATGTCTCCTTGCAGGGTAATGAAATAGAAGTCCCACTCCTCTGAGCTACCTGTATCCCCTACTGCCTCTGACAACAGCCCAGGGGTATGCACCGAGGCACAAATGAGACATTTTAGAGAAAACTCTTTTCCCATTAGAAAAATACCAAAGATCATGGAGCCAAATCTATGCTACTAGTTTTTTAATGTTATCTCTCCTCATTTGGAATGCTCACGGAGTGGGTGCTTTGGTGAAGTCTGACCTCATCGCCTCGGAAGCTAAGAAAAATAAAGCTAGTCTTGTGGCCGTACTTGAGCATAAACATAATCAGAGTAAGGTCAAAGCCTTCAGTCGCAATGTTCTGATGCATGGATCCTTCCATTCTGATCAGGTCAACAGAAATATTTTTCTTTTTTGGAACAAAGAGATTTCATTTGATCTGATTGAGGTGGGAGATCAATTCATTACCACGAGAGTCATGAAGAGAGTGTAATGTATCTTATTCTTGGTTGATTATAGAAGCTGCGACATTGAGGAACATAAAATGATGTGGCAAAATCATGGGTCCTTTGATCCTTAGGATCTACCGTGGTTCATTTTGGGGGATTTCAACACCATTCTCGACCCGAAGGATAAGAAGAGAAGAGGTTTTTTTCACATAAGGCATGTCAGGACTTTGCTCATCTTATGGATGACAAGGTTTTTCATGACATGGGATATTCAGGGGATCACTTTACATGGTGAAAAAACCAATCTAGTGGAAGAAGAATCTCGAGCAGGATAGGCCGGTTCCTGGCTGATGCTAATGCGGAAAAAAAATTCAAAATTACAAAGTCAAACGCCTATCCCAAGGTATATCAGATCACTCCCCTTTACTTGTTTCTCTGGTGCCCAAGAAGAATTACCCAGAGTCATTCAGATTCAATCAACATTGGTCTCGGTTTCAAATCTATCTGCGGATTGAATGGGAGATGTGGGCCGAATCTACTAAAGGTCATACATGGGTATCTCTTCATAACAAACTACGATGGCTGAAACATGGGTGGAAGGTTTGGGCCAGGGAGCGTCCTCCCTTTGATCATAACATGGAGCTTCTTAAAAAAAGTATCGAATGTTTGGAGTCTAACCTATAGGAGGAGTGGGACGACTTAGTGTTTGATGATCTAATGGGAAAAACAATTGTTGGGTTGAGATGCTTCAAAAGTAGGAGCGTTTGGCCCGGGATCGCTCCCGGGTGGGGTGGTTGCAAGAGAGAGACCAAAACACTTCTTATTTCCATGCGTGTATTAGAGAAATAAGGTCCTCCCTTTCTCCTAATCTTTTTTATTGAAGATGTATCTTACACAGAGGATTGTGATATAGTGTGGGGATGGTGTTTTCATTCTTTAAGGATCTACTAGCTAGTCCTAATATGGTGATGATCAGGGGATATCCTAATGGGAAAGGAGAACTGTGGGAGGCGATTCCTAGGCTAGTCTCTCCGCTGGACAATGAGGGCATGGTGGTGATTCCTTGTGATGAATAAATTCACTCGGCCATGAAGAAACTAAACCCAGATAGTGATCCTTGTCCAGATAGTTTTCAAGGATCTTTTTACAGAGGGGTTTGGGATGTGGTTAAGATGAACATAATAGAAGTTATTCAAGACTATTTTTGTGGTGGGACTCTGCCTCGAGTTACAAGTGATACTAAATTGGTTCTCATCCCAATGATTAAGAATCATTACTCTCTATCTCACTATAGACCAGTGAGTTTATGTAACATCCCCTAAAAAATCTCAGCGTCTGTTATTAATCCAAGGTTATCTAAATTCCTCCCAAACTGGATATTCCCTGAGCAATAGGGGTTCGTGAAAGGATTCTCTATACAAGGAGCGATAGCTCTATCCTAGGATATGATAAGGGACATCAATGTGACAACTCACGATTCAAATTTGGCTATCAAATTGGACATGAACAAGGCATATGACAGGATAGAATGGAGCATCATTAATAGAGTCATCTTGAGCATGGGCTTCTCGGCCAGAGCAGTGGACCTCATCTTTAAGAGCTTCAGTTCTTCATGGTTGGTGGTATCCTTTTTGTTAAAGGTTTATGGTTTCTTCAAGAAAACAAGAGGGAATCGGCAAAGAGATCCCCTATATCCTAGAATTTTCATACTGGCACAAGATACTCATTGTAGACTAATTAACCGAGGACTGCACCAAGGTGTGATAAAACCTTTCAAGAGGATGATGAATGTCCTCCTGATCTCTCATATGATGTTTTTTTATGATACCATTATATTTTTGAATAGTGGTAAGGATTCGGTTCGAGGGATCAAAGGAATTCTATAGGAATATTGTCAGTGGAGTGGGAAAGTCATCAGTTCAAAAAAGAGTAGTTTTTTCATCTCTAATAAGAGAACCCCAATTCGAGTATCCTCCCTGGGCAGCCACTTGGACATGCACCGAGGTGTTCTTCCAATGGAGTACTTGGGCATGCCAATAACCTCTAGTAGACTCTGGGTACGTGATTTTGATCTCGTTGTGAGTAGGATAAATAGTTGAGTTCTTAACTGGAAAATCCAATTCCTTTCGTTTGGGGGCCACATTGCTTTAATTAATAGGGTCCTATTGGCCATCCCCATTCATGTGATGGCTTCCTCAAATGTTCCAAAAGGGGTGATCAAAAATGTGGACAAGATTCTATGTTCCTTTGTCTGGGATGCTAAATAAGAAGTTAAAAGGCACCGGGTTTCACGGAGAAAGATGGAGAGGTTGGCCCTTGATGGGTGGATTAGTATAAGAAGTCTCCAGAGTACGATTCACTGCATTCATGCGAGGTTGTCTTAGGAAATTATAGAGGAGCGTACGTTGTGGGGAAGATCCAAGTAAAAAATTTGTAGGGAAAGTGCAGAGGTTTTCTATGGCTACTATTACCCCCTTTGGAAGAAGATTTATCCTCTGGTCTATTTTCTTCTATCGAGATCTCGATAGATTGTTGGATCTAGGGACATACTCTTTTAGCACAAATACTAGGCTGGTTTGATTCTCTCCTTCCCGGGATTCCCTGCCACTACAATGTTGGTGAAGGAGATGCGTCTCCATCCCAGGTTCACCAAGGCTGTGTTGAACTTGGATCAGCAGGATCTTCTCGAGTCCATTGAGATCACTACTGGACCGGATTTCTATGTGTTTACTCCTTCATCATTGGGAGTTTTTTCCACCAGAGAGTACCGTAAGCTAATTTCAGATCCGATTCAACATGATGGGTGGAATGGAGTGGTGTGGTGCCATAAGATCTCAGCGTAGTACACGGCTATGAAAAAAAATGTTATATAGATCTTAATGGGATGAGGTTACCTTTAAGTGCCCAAATTCTTATGATCAAGTAGCCCAACCTCACCAACATTACACATAAATCCTAGGACCCTTATACATCATTGATCTTCTACAACAATTCCTAGTACCTACATGCAGCATAGAAATCTCATATGTTCTCACATATCCATGTTATTGTATCTAGAAAATGTGTTTGATATCTTAGGGCCACTCTGATATTACAACATAGTATATTGGACCATGGTGCAATCCTTATCCATGCATGTCCCATGTGGCATATCTATAGTGTAGTGAAAATTCATACACTGCAAAATTAATCTTTGTATCAAATCCATCAAGGAACTATCAGGTAAACATTTTCATGTGGTGAGTTTATTTTCAAAAAGGTAGCACACCGTCGATCTCTTTTCATTTGGTGGTGGAGGAACTATGGTAGTGTATAAATCTACGACACATGATTCTATCTAATGAAGACTACACAACCCTAATTTAATAAAGTGGATTTTAGAAGTATAAATATTGGTTAAAGAGCGCACAAACCCTCTCAATATTATATTGATAAATCCCTTATAAAATCTATCTTAAATAATAGGAAAACCTCCTCATAAAATATAACTCAAATGGGATCTTATGGTGATGATATTCCTACTGAAATCATGAGAAAACCACTGGTAGAGAGCCCCGTTTATTGGTTGACTCTCTATGTGTCTCCTCTTCCTCCCCTGGTTGGTTTGGTTGGGTTTTTCCATGCACCACGAACCACCAACTACCTCCATTTGAAAATTTTAGGGGGAGTTTTCACCCATCAAATAAACTGACGACACATCTCCCACATGTATATTTGATTATGAACCAATCACATCTCTACACATCCTTTCTATTTAAAAAAAATTTTGCTCACATCTCTAGCAGGCTAATAAAGTATCTGTACAATCTTAACTTATTAGAGTTAATTGCCTTCATCTAGAAATGTACCATACTTTCATTATTATTAATTGTCCGCATGTGTGCACTTCCTTCCTCTACCACAAATCAGAAAAGGTGATACTATAAACCATGGGCATTATCTTAGAATGAAAATATTTATCCCTTGAAAAGTGGAATTTACTCTTTCTATCTCCAAACAATTGAATCTTCTCTTATCTATGACCAATCTCCTCTAACATCATTCTCATCCAAATAAACTCGTTGAAAACACATGTATATTTCATTTACTCTAGATCATTCATGGATAAAGCCACAAATGACTGTAAATTTTAATTCCAACTCACTACTCCATGTGTAGGAGTAAACACATAACATGAATTGGATTTAATTCTGTCAGAATCACTTGAAAATTTGAAGTCAACATATCCTATGATAGTGAAATAAGATCCTCAACAAAATAATGGGGAATTTGAGGTCTCTTTGAGTTATCTCAATATCTTCTTCACTGTTCAATAATTCTTCGATACAAGATTCTCAATGTACCGACTAACTCCTCACACTACATGTAAAATTTATGGGCTAGTACAAATTATAAATAAAATCAGACTACCCACTACTAATTCATATGGTACATGAGACATCTACATCCTTTCTATTTCAATGCTATGAATCATCATGAAGGATACAATAAAATTAACAAGAAGTGGGGTGGAGATTTGCTTATATTATTGTATGTTGCATAGTTTCAATGCTTTATTTAAGTAATTCTTTAATTATATCCAAATGTTATCATTATTTATATCTCAGTAAATTGGAATCCCAAGACTCATGTTTTGTAGTATGAATGTTATTATTATCAATCTCTCTAGACTAAAATGCCTTTCTCTTATGGATCCGGTCATTTTTGGGGCCTTTAACCAACATGTCATAAACATAGAAGAGAATAATTATGAAATCATTACCATCCAAACCCTAAAATAAGAACAAGGATATAAATGATGTATATTGTATCCATGTATGGTGATATTGGAATCAAATATATTTTACAAACACCTTAGTTATTACTTGATACCATACAAATATTTGTTCAACCTACAAACAAGTTCTCTTTTCCATATTCTACAAAAACTTTTGGATGGAGCATAATTATGTTCATCGAGATCACCATGGATAAAAGTAGTCTTAACATCCAACTATTGTATATGTAAATAATATGTGGCACACATTTCCATAACTATCTCAATAATTACTATTCGAACAATAGGAAAAAATATTTCATTAAAATTAATACCCTCCTTCTGAACTTAAACTTTGACCACCAATCTTGCATGATATCATTCAAATTTTTCATTTTCATCCTTCTTGATCATGAGGACCCATTTCTTTCTGATATTCTTCCTTACATGAGGTTATGGAAAAATATCCCATGTCTTATTATTCTTCAAGGATTCAAGTTCCTTTAGCAATACAACCATCCAGGAGGATACACCATGAATCTTGCTCAATGCCACAAAAAAGATGGATCTCCATCCTCAATAGATAAGAAGTACATAATATTTCCCTTAATGAAATAGTATGATTACCATAATAGTGTTCTTTTCCCCACATTGACTGTTATGGTCCAGATTCAATCGATTATTGATCATAATTCCCAAGTAATGACTCAGAGAAAATTGGTTTTTCCTTGTATTTCTCCTCAACCTAGACTATTGCAGTTTTTGTATTTTGTTTCTCCATAAATCCATCTATTGTAATTTTCACTTTGTCTTATACAAAAAAGAAATCTATTTTGATGATAAATTTTTAGGAATTGGGATACCACAAATTATATCCCTTCACTCCATCATTGTACCCCAATAAGATACATTTCTTGGATATTGAATCCAACATCGATCTTTCCTGGTAATTAAACATTTCATATACAAGACTTAAAAAATAATATAAGTGAGAATATTCAACAGGTTTAATAGTACATATATTCCTTGGTGCCTTCATATCAATCACCGCTAAACCAGATAGGTTGATCACATAACACTTGGTATTCACAACTTCTGGCAAAAATGTTATAGAAATTATTGTAGTATTTAACATCGCCCTTGTTCTATCAAATAGATTTTTATTCATTCGCAATTCCCCTCCATTATTCTGAGGAGGGTACTCCACTATGAACTATATCTTGATACCTTCCTATTGAAATAAGTGTAAAACCCATCTCTTATATATTATCCACCATTTTCATTCCTCAAAAACACATTATCTTATTTCTAGATTAAATCACCTTCCATGCTTTGAATGTTTTTACAAATTCAAAAACATCCTATTTACTCTTTGTTGGGTACACCCAACATACCATGTAATAATCACTAATGAATTATATAAAGTACCATTCTCTTCTAGAAGATATAACTGGTTCTTTCCTATCTTCAGAATAGATCAACTTTATGATCTACTTGCTTCTTATTGTTGGGATACCAAACATTAACATGTCTTTCTTATCAATAAAATAATTCTCAAAAAATTGTAAGGATACCTTTGTAAGCCCAAGAAACATCTTTTATCTTCATGAATATTAAAGAATAATTTTTTCATAGGGCCAGACTTCTGATTCCATAACATCATTAACACTTCTATCAAGGTAGTTGATGAGAAAACTCTCTCTACCTCCTTGTACATTTCACCCATAATCTTGTACAAGTTCTTTGAGATCTTGTATTACATCATCAACATAATAGTTACCTTAAAAATTCTCATCACTCTATTCATAGTGTGAGTATTTCATCCAAGGTCATCAAATTGTTCCAAATAAAATATATTTTTATGTAATCCCTTCACATGGCATATTGCTTGGATAGTCCAAAAAATACCATCATGCATCTTCAATTTGATGGTACTAACTCCAAAAATATTATGTGTATTATCATTATTCATGTACTAAAGTCCTTATGGTATTATTTTATAGTAATCAAACCATTCCCATTAATATTTCATGTTCCATGTTTCACTTGAGTTGATTATCCCTGTGTCGTTGAGATGTTTTCTACTTTTAGAAGTCGTTTCAACTTCAATGACTAGTATATCTCCATTTCCAGAATTAATTACCACATTTCCATCTATGTCATAATTATGTATCATACTAGAACCATTCTTCATCATCACATCTATCGATTTTTCACCAATTTCTAGTAGGCAATTATCCATCCACAACACTTCCTACATGTTCATTTCCCATAACATTAAATTATTCACATTGAATTTATTGATATAAAATTTGAACACCATCTTGGAAGGCCTCCATTTTATAACCTCCTCTATTTCACAATGGTGTATTAAATAATCTTAGTAATAATTTTCTGATGTGATAAATTAACCGGAGTTGTATTCACAAATAATACTCAAATTTAAGAGAATTACAAATACACTAAAAAGTGAACAGAACTAGGATATAACCTCCACTGATACCACTTATTACTATTAAAAATTATTTTCCCACTGGTATGGAAATAATTTCAAGATAAAATAAATTGAAAAAATTTCAAAATAAATAGATTCCATATGTAAGGTGACCCCCCCCCCCCCCAATGAAAGGTGAAAACCATAATAAAATAGAACTATCACTATGGGAAAAATTAGTAACAGTCCATCAATATTTAAGAAGAAAACCCCAATAAAATATCTCTTGAATAATGGGGAAACCACCTCATATAATCCCACAATAAAAGTGGATATATTGGTGAGGATATTATTGGTGAACCAATGAAAAAACTACTAGGAGAGAGCCCCATTTATAGGCTACCACACCCATGCCTTCTCTTCCTCCATGGGCGGGTTTGGTTTGTTTTTTCACCAACCACATACCAAAACCTACTTCCATTTGTCAATTGATGGTATGTAGATTACTATTATTTTCTAAATGTATTGATATTAGTGAATTAAATCACATCATTTTCATTTAAATTGTTTATTGTTATGGTTATGTAGAATTGACATAACTTGTGTAAACTATTTCAACTATTTTTAATTTTTCAGTTCCATATCTATAGTATAAATTTAACTTCATATATAATAATTAAAACAAATGGTAATATAATTTCCATAGATGCAACAAAACTATTTCATATGATATAATTTATTAAATATTTATTATCATTTTAATCTTATTGTTGATGCTATTACTTTGAAAATTCACAAGAAATATTAACTGCATTTTTTTATTTCATTAGAATCAAATTATTGATACTATTTCTCTAAAATATTTTTTATCATTTTTTTGAACACTATATTCTAACGTATTATCTGAAATATTATGCTGTATTTTTAAGATATATGTTTCAATTATTCCACTATCTCTAAATAGAATGATTTTTCTAGTTATCATACACTTATATTTACAAGAAACAACAATGAAAGACGTAGTTACTGAACGAAATTGTAAGGAACATAAACTCTGATTCATGATCTGATGAAATGACCAGATGGAGAAGCTCTATATGTATGTTCTTTATGATGCATTCAATAGTTGTGGGAAACTATTTTTTGAACTGAAAACGATTGGACCACTACTGTAGTGATAATAATGATATAAAATAAGGTGTTAAATGGGGAAATAAATGGACACCAAATATATCATAATAAAAATCCCAAAATTACAGGGGAAAACCATTGGAATATTAGAGGATCACTATTTGTAAAAGTGGGCATAATCTCTATCACTTTTACCTGGAAAAAATTGGTTAATAATCTCTCTTGAATATGGGTGGAAACTGAGTCTCAAAATAACACTCATAAATATGATGGTAGGAGATGTGTTGAAGCTCATTGCTAAAGGTGGTTATTTCCAGCAGGGGCGATAGAATCCTTTTATAGGCCATTACTATCCCCTACTTCCCCATTCATCCACCTATAATTTTGGTGGTGCTGGCTAAAAGCCACCTACCATCACCTGCCACTACTTACCTCATATGAAAAAGTATTGGGGCATCCCCATCCTTGAATAACATATTATGTAAAAATATATCCCACATGGGGATTTGATTGAGAACCTATCACATCTCCACATAACAATTCTGTCTAACAAACAATGTTTCCCACATCTCTGTGAGACCACATAGAGATCTGCACCATATGAACTTATTAAAATCAATCTCATTCATCAATAAATCTACTAGAATTTATTTAGTATGAATTTAGGAATGTACAAACTTCCATTCATTACAAAATATCAAAAAATCGATGTTATAACCCAATGTGATTCTTCTTGAAATAAAAATAAGGATTCATAGCAATTTTACAAGCTCTCTGACTGTCACAAAAAAATGGAATCTTCTATTTTTAATGATATAGATCCAAAAAAAACTTCTTCTACAACCCACATATTTTTATACTTATATAGATGCCATGTAGTCTACCTATATTGTGGATAAATCCATAGATTACTGTAACTTTGAAATCCAGCACATTTCTCCTTTTGAAAGAGTCAATACATAAATAGTAGTGGGGTTTCTCCTGTCAAAACTGCCTACAATATCTAAATCAACATAGACTCTCATAGTGAAATATTATCCTCTATAATATAATGTGTAATTTGTGTTCTCTTTGATGTATGTCAATATCTTATTAACTATTCTCTAATGATCCCTTCCAAGATTCTCCGTGTACCGAGTAACGCCTCCCACTACATGTGAAATTTCTGGTCTAGTACAATCCATAATGAACATCAGACTCCCCAATGCTAATGCATATGGTACTCCAGAATTAATCATCCTCTGATTCACTAATAAAACAAATCGTAGAGTTCAAATTGAAATTAATATAAAGTGGGGAGGATATTGGATTAAATTCATCAATCTTGAAGTTTTTCAATAATTTCTACAAGTAATTCATCTATTATAGAAAAATATTCTCATTATTTATATCTCTATAAATATATACCCTAGGAATCATGTTTTTTTGGTCTGAAGTCCTTCATATCAAACTCTCTAGACAACTGTTCCATAATCTTTTGAATATGATCATTTTTGGGGCCTTCATCCAACATTTCATCCACATACAATAGAAGAATGATGAAATCATTACCATAAAAACCAATGAAATATGAATAAGGATATGAATGAAGCTTTTTGTATCCATGGCTCACAAAATAGGAATAAAAGATATTATACCAACTCCTCATCACCTATTTGAGACCATACAAATATTTTTTCATCCTAGAAACCATGTTCTATTTTCCTTCTTTTATAGAAATTTCGGGCTATAGAATATATATTTAATTATCAAGATCACCATGGATAATATTAAGTCTTCACATCCACCTATTCTAGATTTAATATATATGTAGTACACATTGCCATAACTATCTAAATAGTCCCTAGTCTTAAAACCAGAGAAATAATTTCATTGAAATAAATACCTTCGTTCTAAGCATATAATTTGACCACTTGTCTTGCATGATATCTTTCCACTTGGTCCATTTCATACTACCTGATAATAAATACCCTTTTGTCACATATATCATTCCTTCCATGAATTTATTACACAAGATACCATGTCTTATTCTTGAGAAAGGATTCATGTTATTCATATATCACCTCCTTCCATGAGGGTACATCTAGAATATATCCCACCACAATAAAAGAAGATGGCTCTCCAGCCTCTGTTACCAAGTAATAATCAATATTTCTTTCTATGAAACAGTTCGAGTCCCATACAAGTTTTCTTTTCTCCTGATTTAACCGTCATGTTCCATACTCAACTGGTATTTGATCATCATTCCCATATAATGCCTCAATGGAAACTATTTCTTCCTTGTATTTTACACAACATAGACTATTGTAGTTTGTTTTTTCTTTTTCACCATGAATCTATTAATTTTAATTTTCACGTTTTCTTTTTAAAAAATGAGTCTTTGATGATGATATGTTTTCAATAACTTGGGTGACACAAACCATACCCCATCGCACCATCAACATATATAAAGAAGATACATTTCTTGGTTCTTGAATCCAACATCGACCTTTCCTGTTTATTAATCAATGTACATACAAGACTTCCAAAATTATATAACAATGAATAGTGATTAGGTTTACTAGACCAGATATCCATTGGTGTCTTTATATAAATCTCTATTGAAGGACATCAGTTCATGACATAACATCTAGTATTCACTTCTTATGCACAAACATGTTTTGTAAGTCCTTTTAGGCTGCATCATTTACCATGTTCTATCAAAAATGTTATATTCATATTCTTTTCCACTCAATTTTTCTAAGCAGTGTACACCATCATGAACAGTCTCTTGTTTTCTCCATGTTGACAAAAAGTATGAAACTAATCCATTTTATATTGTCCACCATTTTCAATCCTCAAACACTTGATCTTATTTCCATATTCAATATCTTTTTTTTATTTAATGTTTTGAATAATTCATAAACATACATTTCATATTGATTTGGTATACCAAATATCTCTAAGAATAATCATCAATGAATGACATAAGGTACCTTGATCCTCTAAAAGACATATTCTATGTGTGATATATGATGTAATGGACCAAATATAAGAAATATTTTCTTCTTACTATTGATCTCGCACTATTTAAACTATGTTTGTTTCTCAAAAAAAAATTCTAATAAAATGGAAATAAAAAATTTATAAGCCCAAGATGTAACTTTTGATCCATAATAATCTTTAGGCCTTGTTCTTACATATCGACAAGATTCTAATGTTGTAACTTTGTCAATTATTTTATTTATGTAGTTGACATGAAAACTATCTCCTCCTACTTATATGTTTCATCCATATGAACATATAGGTTCTTCGTGATATTAAATTCCATAATCAATACAATAGTGCCATAAGAATTCAAATCACTCCATTCATGGTGCGAGTCTTTCACATGATTTTATCAAATTGTCCCAAGGACTATATTTTCATCTTCAAGACTTTCACATGGGGTACTACTTGGATAGTTTGAACTCTACAATGATGAATATTCAATTTTATTTCATAGAATCCAATGATATGCAAGGTGTGACCATTACACATGGACAAAAGTCAGTATTGGAAAATTTCATAGAAATCAAACCATTTCCATCAAGATTCCGTGGGTCATGTTGCTCTCAAGTTGATTATCCATGCATCATTGAGATTCTTCCTGCTTCTAGTAGTGATAATCAATTCATTTACTAGTATATGTCTATTTTTAGAAGAACTCACCACATTTATGTCATTGTCATGAATCTATCTCCCACTAGAACCATGCCCCATCGTTACATCTGTTGGTCTTTTTCTATGTGCCACTATGAAATTATCTTTCCATAAGTGTTCCTTCATCTTCATTTTCCACAATAATAAATATTCCCATTTAAATTTTATATCATTAATTTCACCTCCAGATTGAAATTATATCATTCTAGAACCTACTAAATTTTTTAGTGGTTTCTTTAATAATCTCAACAATTTTTTCTCGATTTGACATATCAAATGAATTTGAAATCATAAAGAATACTCAAATTTATGATAATTATAAATATCAAAAAATAATAAACAATAATGGGACATATATTTTCTATGATACTAATTTCTGGGACTGAAAATGATTGGCCCACTAGTGTGGTGATAATTTTTAGATAATGTAAATTACAAAATATGGATATAAATGGACACGAGGTGTAATGTTTAAAACCCCCAAAAATAAAAGTGGTAAAACCCCACTAGAAAATAGGAGGTTCAATATGGGTAAAACTGGGTATAGACTCACTCACTATTAAATGAAGGAAAACAGAGTAGTACTCTCTTTTGAATTTGTGTGGAAATAGTCTCACAAAACACCACTAATAAATATGATGGGAGGAGATGTGTTGAAGCTGATTTCTAGAATAGATTATTTCCTTCAGAGGGGAGATCCTCCTTTTATAAGCCTTTTCCATCCCCTCTTTCCTCATTCATCCACTGGTGGGATCGGTGGAGCTATCCACCAACCACTTTCCACCACCTTCCACTACATACCTCAATTGAAAATTTATGTTGGAAGCACCATCCATGAAT
This sequence comes from Viscum album, assembly GCA_963277665.1. NCBI lineage: Eukaryota > Viridiplantae > Streptophyta > Magnoliopsida > Santalales > Viscaceae > Viscum > Viscum album. The sequence continues at coordinate 1,643,633,365 of OY728165.1, forward strand.
ATAATTTTATTTATAAAACTCCAGTATTAGAGGGATTCTAGAAGTATAACTTCTTTATTGTGTGGTGATCAGTTCACCTGAGGTAGATTCGGAGGAATTTATTGTCTTGTGTGATATTTTTTCTTCAGTTTTTGAAAGATTCATTGCTCATGGTTTTTCATACAAGGGAAGCAATGTAAAGGACATTAAAATATATGAGTTACCTCACTATCTATTAGATCTTGGTAGTATAAGGACGATTGATACATGAAATGGTAGTTTCCCCTGATCAATGGAGGGACTGCCATGAATATTGGAAATCAGTTATACCTAATTAACGGTTGATAACCTATACAAGTTAGTGGGGTTACTTGAAGAAAAGGTGGATATTATTGATTGATTACATGTAATTAGTAATTTATTTGGAATATTTGGTAATGTGATTTTAATTATTGAAATTTTTGATGAAATTGAAATGTAGCATTGTTCACATGTAGAAGTTAGACTTAATGTCTAGGCCACATAAATTCAAAGTGTTGATTCCATGTGAATTTTTTTTATTTTATTTCATAATTGTTTGTTAATTCTTAATTACATAGTGTGGTTATATAGGGCACATTCAATATTCCTTTGTTTCATTACATCGATGTATGGGTATCTTTCTATCCTTTTCTTGAAGATAGTCTCTAACTTTGAAGCTATATGGGGCATGACTCCAATAGAAAGCCGATACCCAAGTAAAAATCAATCTAATAGGAAGGTCTATGCTAATACATTAATAAAATCTATATTTTCCTTAATGAATTAAATTTATTAGTAAAATGTTATAAGTTAAAAAATTATATTCAATTAGAGAACTCATATAAGACCCTTTAAAGCTCATTTTACTTATTTTGGATTTTAATTTCTACCATCTAATGATTTAAAAGTCAAGAAGGTTCTAGAGAAATACTATAGTGACTCTATTTTGGTCTTTTGAAACATTGGAATATATTGAGGAATATTTTTTGGAGGCAGACACTGAGTCAACACAAGATTCCGACTCTATAGTGACTCGAAATTAATATATATTAAATAATAATTATATTATATCACACACACATTTTTTAGAGTTTGTATTTTTCCTATTTTCTAGAACCTAAAAAAATCTGATACCATGATTGAATCAAAAATATGGGTTTTACCATTGGTGTGACCTATGGTTTGTTGGCCTTGAATGTATTAAGGAAAACCTTCACTAGTGGTACATTTAATAAAGATATATAAATAAATTATTAATTTAATTTTAAATGTAAACAAGATAAAACACTATATAAATTTTTCTATATAGAAATTGATCAGATTTATTGGCATAAACCTGGGAAATTTGAGAGGAGGAAACCATCGTTATTCATTTGTGGATCGCACTTGAAGATAGTGGGTGATCAGATCGACGTGGATTGAGAGGAATTGAATGTAATAGGAATGAAACTTCACTAGAGAACTATTTATTCACCAAATAATGATCCCTGAATAAGACATGGCATTTATATTGTTGGATTTCATCCTTAATTTGATTAATTAATCATGAATATATGATCTTATTAGATTTATGTAAATTTGAAACAATAAAATTATTCCTACCAAATTTTTGATTTAATTAATCTAATTAAATACATTTTTTTTTATTTTTTATCACACTTGATATATCTTATTTATTATTTTTTTAAGGAATTCTTGATTAATGATGGTTTTACTTTGTTTATCTGGTTCATCCCTCTCCATTCCTCTTGTTCGTAATCATTGGACTATGGGGTTAGGGTTTCACATTTTAGGGAGGGGTTAATTTCCATCAAAACACTTTATTCATGGAATTTGTGCATATGATTAGTGGATTTTTGATTTGTGGTTGGATCAGGACATATTGTGGATTTTTAGTGATGCTTCATGGATCTGAGATCAAGAGTGGCAATTAGATCGGGTAATTTGCAATAAGGGGTGTGACATGTAGAGTTGCGGGTTTTTTTTAGTTTTACAAAAAAAAAATTCCAGACATTAGTGGTCAAGAATTGAAGGCAAGATATGTTTTCCATTGACCTTGAGTGGTTAAATGAAATAAATCATGAAATCAAAAGTGAATCAGAGAAACATTTGAAAACAAGGTCGTTCAGCCTAAAGAAAACCTAACTACACGACCAGTAGTCTAGATGAAAACATGACATAAAGTACCCCTAGATATGGTTCTAGGGTTTCAGGAAGAGTTACGGATCACACAATAGGTGTTTGGTCCCACGTGACATGTTCCCCTCCTTGGGATTCCAATATGTTTTGTACTTGGCACATTCCCAGTACCTCGTGTTTTCTGACATGCCATGTAGTATGGGTGTATATGGGCATGACTAAGAGTACACAAACATTACAAAGTACCCATCCGGATACGCAAGAATGACCCAAATTACACAAAAATGACAAGGAACACACCAAAATACCTTGGGTGGCCAAGACATGTTATGTATCACCTGTTCATATCGTGTAGTCCCACATGAATTGCCATGAAATTTGCATTCTGGGACATAGCCAGTTATCCAAGAGAGGTCACATGTCGTGTCACCATTGGGACATGTTATGTACCCCATATGAGAAAATTATTCCTCCCTTATCTTTTTCATTTGATTTCATTTTTTTTTCATAATGTATCCCATCCTAAGTAATTTTCAATGTAAAACATGACGATGACCTTCGTTTTGATATTTATGATATGATGTGAGGTGTTAAGAGCATGATGATTCTTTAGGATATTCTATATGATGATAGTGTCTGGGTTGGTACTTCCATATCACACCAGGGTGCAGGTTACCCATACTCTTGTTATAGGTTGAGATGGTACTCCGTTACATAGGGCCCATATCCTCGATCAATATAGGGAATCATCCTCATCACCGAGCGTCGTCGGTGTACACAGTGCTGGGTGAGGGCCCTCTATGGGAGTGAGTTCTCCCATATCTATGGAGTAAGTATCTAGGAGAATCCCCATCTACATATTTTCTATTAGGGTTTCATTTGATGATAGGTATCAGTGGTGGAACTTTAGAGTTGTGGGAATAAACATATACTTTGGAAAAGTTGTGAGATTGAGATATCCTTTATCTATCATCTAGGTTTCTTTATGAGAATACGTATTTGTTGGGTTATCATATATCTCTTGTTATGGATTGAGATGAAATATTTTGTATCTTTCTATTGATACATTTATAGTTTTCATGTAATCCTAATGAGTGTGTATACAATCACCCAAAATGGAATTTTCCCACTCGTATCATTTCTTATTTAGAGGATAGATAGATAGGTGGTGACTTTGGTGGAGTTTTGGGATAGGTTGCGGCATAGACTACATACGGTAGTTAGAATTAGAGATCAATATCTAGGATCTCTCTATTTTTATTTATTCTAGTTTATTTTTAGTTTGGGAATTCAATTTTTGTTGGGCGTGTATTTTTCCCCTTTGTATTATGGTTTACAATATCATAGTCTGATATATTTTCTATAGCTTATTTCAGGAATGATTTACTCTAGATGTTACTCTCTTTAATTATTTATTCTCAATATTGCATGAAATTTTTTTGGTGCATACATATATGTACATTTGGATAGGGAATACCATTTTATATTCTGACTTCTTAGGAATTTTCACCAGCCCTAAACCTATTAGTGGAAATATTGGGGTTGGCATGACATGGCTTGTCACTAACCAGGTAGGCCCTGGTGAGTCAATTTATGACTAAGTGGCATCATAGAATTTAATTCCTTGGGATGGTATTTGGAGTTTTCCCATTATGATATATTGGAAGAGACATTGGTCAATGGTGTCAAAGTATCTACAGTGTGGCTTTCAAGCCCGGTAACCCAGTTTTGGAACAACCTCTGATGTATCGATTCACAAAGATTCTAAATAACTACTTTTTGACTAAACATACTAATACATTGGTAGAATGTAACTATGATACATGAATTATATAGGATTGAGTACATTAATTAGAATTCTCAAGTCAACTCCGCAGATATATTATTATCTAATTGTAGACTGCCTTGATGAATTTCATTATACCTATATGTAGACATCCATCCAATTTACTGATGTAGTATGGTGATGATGATCTGTTGAGTGATGAGTCCTCATTTCATGTTTCATATCATGAGATGTTACATCTAAGAGGGAAGAAGTAAGTGCCACTCCTTGTTCACAAACAATAAGTACTAGCATAGAAGGCTGATAATGCACATTGGTTGACATTTCTATGCATTTTTCAACACCAAAGAATATTTTGGTTCTTTGGTGAGCTAGATACTTCTACATTATAGGATTTTTTTGAGTTTTTGATCATTGTCTGGGATCATTTAGACCCTGATAGATTAGATGGTTGTGATGACATCCAATATTTTTCCGGGAGTTGCTGGGTGATGGTGGAGTCTTCTTATAGAGACTGAGGACAATATGATGCGCTCATGGTTAGAATTTGAGTATCTCTTTAATGAAGAATATTATCTTTCTCTCTTGAATTGAAGTTATATCCTGTATATTCTTCATCTATAATTGGGTGATGCGATAGTTTCATAGTATTCATTGATTTTCACCAACCTTATGCGATACACCCTCGACATGGTGCAAGATCATTTATTTTAGGTAATGAATTTTGATCATGAAATCCATAGAGACATCTTGGAAATATTATTTTTCATTGGTATACCTACCTTTGTAGGAGTACTAGGGGAGATCTGGTTATGGAATTATTCTTGGAAGAGAGTTATTGGGATGTTGATTCTAGAACTGGATATCATAGGCCTAAGTCATATGTAGTGGATAGTAGGTGATAGATATTGATTTATTGGCACACGAGATATCCTCATGCCTAGAATTAGCCACATGAGTTTTCATATTAGGAATCGTGAAGAGGGTCCAGGAGGCCTGAAGATCGGTGATGCTAGGATTGGGATTGGAAAAGGAACTTGGATCATGATTTACCCACCCCGTCATGTTGAGGACATATACATAGTGGACATACCTCAACAGTTGAGGTTGAACCATGATCAAGTACCTATTATATGTGCCTAGGGTTTTCCTCATAGATTCAGTGATAGAAGAGGAGTAGGTTGATCTCTGGAGGGAGGAGATGTTGGTTTGGTGGGATTCAATGAGCTACTTCCCCCACCTCCGCCAGGTGGTCCAAGTCAGTCTTTGGGAGCTATCAGTCAAGGTCGTGGACAGTTTCAGGCTATGGAGGTTTATGATTAGGGTACACATCAGATGATATGAGGTATGATACATGTATATTATATGCTTTCTACAGTATTGATAGACATATGTGTGACTCATTCCATCATCTCCTAATACCATGTGAAAGAGCTGGACAGTCCTATTGAGAATTTATCCCAGAAGCTATAATAAAAGGTACCTATGGGGAATGAATATTCTTTATCACATATCTCTTAGAAGTGAAATCTATATAATGATATAAAGAGATTCAAATGAGACTTATTGGTTATGTTGATTATTCCTTATGTTCTCATCCTGGGTATGGATTGGATGTCTATGGTCTAGAACAAAATTGAAAATCATTGAAGATGATTCAGATTCCTACAGACTGATGAATGATATTTTCTTTTTTTAGTGAGATAGATCGCATGTCTGAGTGAGTGGTGTTTGTGAGTAGGAATCATAACCAATTACCTATCATTTGGTGAGTTTGGCCCTTGGTGCAACAAACACTTCAGGAATCTAGATTCCTTCTATCATGAAATATTATAATGAAGTATTAAAGATGATGTTCCAGGGATACCTCTATAGTGGTTGATATAATTTTACATCAACATACACTCTGGGACTATTTTGATATCTTTTATAGTGTATCAGATGTCCCTCGCCATGCTTAGAGATCTAAGGCTATATTTGGGGACCCTTTGAAAGAATGGTGTTATCAAACTCTATGTGTCCCCATAGGAAGCTCTAATTTTGTTCATGAAAAAGGAAAATGGGAGATTGAATTTTTTTTACTATCACCACCTACATTAGGTAAAAATATAGAAAAAATTCTCCTTTTGAGGATTTTTGAATTATTTGAACAACTAAGAGGCATGAAGCGGTTCTTGAAGATTGATCTCTAATTCAACTACCTCCTGTTGAGGGTTTGAGTGGTTGATATTCTCAAGATTGAAATATGAGGTTCTTACAGACACCATGATTTCATGGTGATACCTTTCGGTGTAATGAACTCCCACACTATGTATATGTATTTTATGAACCAGATATTCCATCCATACAAGGAACATTTTTTTGTTGTCCTCATTGATGAGAAACTCATCAGCTATGTGTTATAGGAGGAGATTGAAGAGAACTTGAGGATGGTCCTAGAAATACTGTCAGAGCACCTACATTATGGTAATCTATCAAAGTGTTGGTTATGTATTTGTGAGGTTTACTTCCTAGGGAATGCCATTTTTTAGCATGGATAAGTTGTGGACTAGGCAAAGATTGATATTTTTCTTGCTTAGGAGGTACCCAAAGGTGTCAAAGAGGTATAAAGCATTATTGTTTTTGAAAGGTAACAATAATAGGTTATGGTTGAAATTTATTGAATAGAATATACTTTTTCTACCATGATGTTGAAAAGTTAGCTATTTATCTAGACCAATCAGTGTCAGAGAGCCTTCGAGTAATTGGGGAAGAGGTTGAACAATGCTTGTGTGATGAGACTATAGGTTTCAAGCATAGTGTAAGTATAAGACGAGGAATTAAAAACTCATTTTTTTCATGAAAAATGATTAATCTATAATTTACATGATTATAAACATCTTGATCAATGGAATTGAATGAAATAATACAGATAACTAATAAACTCTAGAACCAAAGTGCCAGATTTTCAAATATTATATATAATCAATTTATGAAATTAAATAATTACCTATGGGAAAATTATTTATTCATTTATGGATATGATCATATCACTATATCATACCTTCATTATGTTTTAGTAATCACGAATAGATCCCCACCAGTGGTAATCTCCTCATGTTCCTCAATCATCTTAACATCTTAATTGGAATCATTGGGTGTTAGCCTGATGGATCCTAATACTTGTGTTATTATCCGTTGACCACCCCAATAACCATTTCATAGATGGGTTCTTTTTTATATCTATGGAATTTAGAGGGGTGTTTGAGGATTATCTCTCTCCATTCATGAGATTGTTCGTAGAAAGGTAGATCTCTATGTCTTTGAGAGGATTCTCTCTAAATCTAGATTTGAACAACACAAATGAGTTGTCTTTATTAATAAAATAATATAATTGTGATTATATACTTCAAGGTTTAGAAAATAATAATTTAACATGTACCATTCACTAGTTATATAATATCTATGGAACCCCATGTCTATAATAATTATAAAATTGTTATTTCTTAACCTATGAAAAACTCGTGAATTAAATTTAATATAATTTATTCAAATAATATTCCTTATATATTATTCCTCACCATAACATTAAACATACTCTACCATTTCTCCATAATATTTATTGGGCCATGAATAATGGGTATTTAATTAATTAAAAAATATCACCTCATTATTCTCCATAAAATAAATAAATATTTTATTCACTAAATAGAAAATAAATATTTATTAATTATTTTTATTACATAATATTCTCTCAAATAATTTGAGAAAAACATATGAAATCAAGAAAACAAGAATTATTAGTTAAGCACATGTATTAATAATATTTTTCATCTAGTTAAATAAGAAATAATTACTTATCATTTAACTCATATTTTTTATACACTTTGTGTGTGACCCTCTAGGCCTCGTTCTTGATGATATTAGGTGAACAAAACTAATGTAAAAGGATAGAATATAAGAACTCATAAATCATCCCATACAAAAATAAGTTATTGATGCAATTACATAATACCTCATACGATTGTTTACTATGTAGTATGGCCCCTTTTTCATGATTTGTCTAATTAGGCATGTTTCATGTTGTTTCCACCAACATATATGCTCGATGTCCGTTTAATTGACTTTTAGAAAACCAAAAATTTCTACATAAAACCATGGACAAGGATTTATTTTTTATATTTCATTTCCATCAATGGTCCTTTGTTAAAAAATCCCATTAAAGAACATAACAGAAAATTCTTTTCTTGCATTATTCATTAACAAACCGTAACCCATGACGCACCAAATGTATCATACCTCTCCGAAAATATATGAAACCATAGTATCTATCAATTAATCAAAGTAAGAAACTTATAATATTAATTAATAGTAATCTAAATGTATATGATTAAATACAGATGTCTAAATATAGGAACATAAAATGACACATAGAAATGTGGATTTCTTATTGGTGGGTTTCATTTTAATTATATCATAAACTGGATATTACCATGTATTCACTCTGCGAGAAGAAACCTAAAAGTCATATGAGTATCCACCCCTGATAGAATGTATCATTTTTCCCTAAAATGATTTCAATCAAATTTAGATCATATATTTAAGAATAATTTCATGGCACTTCTGGGTTCTCATCATAACGGGGAATTGCTATGACCATTAAGTGTGACACCTACTCTTAGGAAATTATCACATAATATGTTATGTAGAAGAAAAATCATGATGTTGTAATGAGTTTATTAATATTAAAAATAATGAATACACGATATCATAAAGTACATAGAATTTTTTTCTAGGGCACCAACTCTATTAGACTCCCACATTCACTAGAGCCAACTGCTAACAACATTTATTCCACTAGATTTCAGATGATACTCATGCTTCTATTGAGTCAATACTTTAGTCAAGGGGTCCCCCACATTTAATTCTTTGGTAATTCTTCTTACCAAAACTTCACCCCTCAAAGAAAATATTATCAAGAGGTAATGCTTATGAATTATATGATTTGTCTATTAGTGTAACCTTGGATCCTTTTCAAGATCCCCCACTATATTATTATTACAATACAATGTGATATGGTCTTTAATAATAGGTACAACATCATGATCCTGTAAAACATTTGATATCCAAAAGGGTTCCTTGGTTGTATGAGAAGTTGTTATACACTCTAACTCTATTATAGAATTAGAGACAACTGACTTCTTCGAACTCTTCCAGCTCACAGATTCTCCATTAACATACAAAACATTTCATTACTTAATATTCATATCATTTTGATCTATTTGAAAACAAGCATCAATATAACCCCAAATGACTAGATCATTGTCTCATTCACACAATAGGAACATATCCTTAGTTCTTCTCAAATTCTTATTGACAGCCTTAATAGCATACCAATTTTGTTCTCCTGGATCAATATCATATCTGTCTACTATAATGAATACATAGGGAACATCATGTCCAGTCATAACATGCCCTTCAAGATTGATCCTTTTGAGAATCGTATGAGATATTACTCAATATATCATTATCCTATTGTTTACAAGAATACATTTTCATAAAAATATGTATAACACGTGACATTAAAACCAATACATTATTCGATTGTTCCATACTAAATCTCTTTAGTATCTTTCCAATGTATCTACTTTGACATAGTCCATGAAGCCTCTTGGATCTACTATGAATGATCTATATCCCTAAAATATAGGTCACTTCACCTATGTACTTCATGGAGAATCACTTTTTTTACTAGTCCCTAATAGACTGTAAGACTGGAATGACATTTTTTATAAGTAACTTATCATCAACATATACTACTACGATAGAGAACATATTCCGACAAAAACTCTTGTAAACATATGGATCACATTCATTAGTAATGAAAAAAAATCTTTTTATTTCTTTGTCAAATTGAATTTTCTATGACCATGAGGCTCAATTCAATTCTAAAATGGATCTCTTAAACTTTAAGATCCTCTTGGAATAACCTAGAGTCATAAACCTGTATGGTTGTGTCATAAAGAAATTCTCCTAAAGGTTCCCATCAAGTAAATATTTATTGATATCTATCAACCAAATTACATTATCATAGTATGATGTTATATAAATAATAATTCTGATGTATTGAAAGAAGGAAACTTGTGAGAAGGGTTCAACATAGTCAATTTATTGACACAGCTTATCCACTTTAGTCACTAGCCTTACTTTATAGGTATTTACATTACCTTCCATGTCCTTTTCTCTATTGAATACCTGTTTTAACCCTATGGGATTTACATCAACTAATGCATCGAAAAGAACCCAAAATTGGTTCTGATACATGGAATATAACTCATATTTGATGGCTTCTTTCCATCTTCCAGATTTTGAGCTCTCTAATACATCTTGTTAGTATATAGTTTCATCATTGTCATGAATAAAGAGTTGCAATATATAATATGACTATAGAACCATATATCTCTAGTTATCTTACCCATCTAGTGATCATACACAATACATGTATTTCAATAACTACTTATTCCATGAGTAATGGTTGAATTAGTTCCTATAAAAACTATTGTGTATCTTGATATTCAACTTAACTGAAGTCAATTATACCCCCATTATCCTTTTTGAGTTTGTGATCCCTCTCAATAAAGACAGATTATCTCTTAACAATAAGTTTCTTATCTGATGGGTTGTATATGTAGTATCCTTCTTTTCTAATGATACACTATAAAGATATACATTGTGTATTGGTGTTCCAGTTTTATTCTTAAGAATGTCGTAACAAATACCTCACTACCCCATGCATGTGTATGCTACAAAACATTATTCTTTCCACTCCATAACTCAAAGGGAATTCTATTTTACACATTATATTGTACTTATTTTAGTCTTTATGATTCTATTTTTATTGATTATCCTAACAAAGATAATGAAATATCTACACGAATAATCATCAACCTTACGATGTTTAATAAGGTATGGTTACTCATTTTACAAACACCATTACTCTGTGGTGTGTAAGTTGGAGTGATTTGAGATATAATCCAAAACTCCCATAGAAATTTGATAAACTATTGGTAATGGTATTCACCGCCTTGATCTGATTAAAGCTTCATTATATTCTTTCACAGTTCATTCTCTATAGGAGTCTTTAATTCATTTAATTAATTAAATCACTCAGACTTATACCTCATCAACTAGGCACAACCATATCTACTCAATTTGTCAGTAACTTGTGAAGTAAGAATACCCACCTCAAGATTCTACTAGAAATGGTCCACAAACATCAGTGCATACCAACTATTTTAGCATTTGGGCCTTTCACCCTATCCTAAAAAGGTGTTTTGGTCATTTTGTCATGTAATACGCATGACATCATTCAAGTGATTTTACCTAAATAGTGTCTAAATAACTCTGTTGATAGAGAATTGTCAAATGATTCTAATTTAAATTTCATGGAGTGTGATTCCATATCTATGTGTCATATGAGTCATGTGAACATAATTTTTTATCTATTTAAAATAATTTAGTTTTTTAATTGAAAACATAAAAATTGTTATTTAAATGTTAAATACCATATGAATGTTTTATTCATAAAAGAAAAAACTTTTTTCCAAATTTGCAAATAATCCCATCTATATTTAGAAATGATACAAAAAATATATTTTCAATAATAGACGTTACATAATAAAAATCTATTAAAACCAATTTAATTTTTTGTCAAGGAATATTGGTATTCTCTAATGGTTAGATAATCCATCATCACACCATTGGTAGATCACAAATACACCACTCCTAATGAAATCATTTAGAAACTACTTGGTTCCCTCATTTGGATAGATATATTAGATCCAAAAGTAGCATCTAATGGCCAACTTGAAGATATTGATTGATTACACTAAATAATGAACACATATTTGGTTTCCCCTAACTTATATTTTCATTTCCTCTTCAAGTGGCCTTTATTTCCACCTTAAAAACATAAATCCACCTTATACTTACCCTAACTATAGATATTCATCTTCTTCAAAGGACAACGCTCAGAGGATTTATACTGGTTACAAGTCTTGGTCCCTTTCCAAATTCTCTTCATTTATTTATTCACCATAAGGATTTAAGGTTTTTATTGATACATTTCCATATCCAATTACTGAATTACTGTAAGAAGTTTTGAAAAAATACTTTCATGATTGGTCATATTGTAATTTACAATAAAAATAGAGAATTATTTGGGTAGTGATGAATGTATGTGATCTGTGTGGAAATCATTGAGGAATTTTATCCCAAAAATGTAAAAGCATTCAATAAAGTCAATAATCTTCACCACATGAGGCCTAGCTATCATATACTCTCTAAGATTAGTTGTAAATATATCATTAGAGATCTCATATGTCTCTTTTATCACCTTCTATTGATTGAGACCGCTAAGGTGATACATCATTCAATACACATCCATTTCCTCATGTTACTTCATAAGCTCATTGGTTGTGAATAATAGATTTAAATAGTTAAAATCTAAGGGATTGTTCAAATTTTTTCTCATATAGAGATAACTCTTCTAAACTAGCCTCATTACCAGGTGCATCATGAATAGGTTCTTCGAGTGGATAAATTTTTTTTCATGACCTAGGATAACTGACTTTCTCCTATCATGGGTTTTGAAAAAAAATTCCTAATTAAAAAATTTAGTAATGTGGTTATACTTTGTTGTCTACAGAGTGGAGTTCTCAAAAATCATTTTGTCACTTTATATAAGAGAAACCAATGGAAGAAAATTTTGAAATTTACTGATTTTAAAAAGGAAGGAAGAAATGAAATTTAATTTTGAACCCAAATGGATGAAGAGAGCGGTGGGTTTAGTGTAGGACCACCTTTTTTAATTTAATAATGGTTATTAAACTCATTTCCCCTCTCTTATTATTTAATGATAAATGAATGTCTCCTTGATTGTGTTGCAAATCACTAGACACTCACCACCAAACACAATCTACTCGATCGAGTTAAAGTAAACTAGGAAGAGTTTGATTAATGATCTTCAACCAAAACTATAAATAGTGAATGAAACTAAAACACTAAATATTATCACATTAAGATAACTGGAAACAAATAAAATTATTAATCATTCAATATAAAATTTAAGTTTTAAATTAAAGCATAGGACTCTGATATTACAAAATCTAATCTACCCCTTCACGAATCACTCATGATATTTACCACTCCATGTGAAGGTTAATAGAGTTAAAGGGGAAAAAGAGAGAATTATAAATCTATGAAAATATAAATGTGAAAATATAATTATCATCAAGTTTATAATACTCAAAAACTACCCATAGTTTATATTAATTATAAACTTTTAATCGAAGTGGATGAACATATTTATAGGATTTAGGGGTGGAAAAGTTTCCCTATAGATTATATCCACCTAAAGTTTGAGTTTATTTATCATATAAAATTAGAAAATCTAAGTATTTTTTTACTAAAAGTTTTTACCAACTATCTTATTTAGGCAACATAAAAATCTAATAATCAATAGACATGTTTCGAAAAAGGTATTCTTGAATTACTGAATAACACTTCTTATTCTCAAAGAGACTCATAAACTCCCTTCACTTTAGATCACTAAATATTTCACTTAATAAATAAAATCCTTAATTTGTTTTAATTTAGAACTTATGATATGAGTGATATTTATCCACCATATGTAATAGCCTCATTTGTATGTATTTAGGCTATTATATACATCAATCACTTAGGTGGAGTCCATTCTATCATCCAGAAACAATTTTCCACTTGATTAAGTTTTCTACGAAATTGTATTTCAAATTGGATATTTCCCTAGAAAAAAAGTTTAGGCCCAAGTGAAAACGAATAATAATAAAATATTCACATTAATTGAATCAAAATGGTAAAAGTAATTCTTGAAATATAGTAGTGATAGAAAACTGTTAAATTTCTAGAATTAATAAATTTTCACAATTAAGGCCAAATTTATAAAAAAAATACTAAAGTCATGCATATCAGATAAAATTGATTAAATTGAAGGTATTAAACCATTTCAAAACATGTGAGTAATTTTTAAAATATTTTCTTTATCAATTACTACAAACATATCTCATACAATCATAAACAAGTTAGCATCAAAAAACAAATCAATTAAAATTAAAAATACATACCCATTAGATCCACCAACTCTATGCCTAGATAGAAAAGATATCACACCTCATAAAAAACCATTTTTTATGTTATAAATTCATATCATTAGATATATTTCCACTTAATTTCTCCTCCTATGCACACTAAATTCCTACCTCGCATGAATTTTCACTCATATCAGAAATGTAAATTTTCAACATGTCTTCTCTCTTGAAATCCCATTAAAGAGACATAATAGGTTTTATAAATTCCTACTTATTCACCAAATGAGAGTCAAGGAAATTTTTTTATCATGATTATTTTACCATGTTATTCTATGGATTTATGTTTGTAGGATTTTTATGTTAATTATTTTTTAGTCCGAATGAATAGGTTTTGGATATTTTTGATGAAAAATTTCACGATTCTAATTTTCAATAAAGTATGGTATCCTCACACCTCTTAGTATAAAATAATTCCCACAATCATGAAAATCAAGGAAATTGTACAACATTTGTAATTTTTTTAGAGAAAAATATTAATCATCTCAACCATAATTTTTATTGAATACTCCAGAATGGAATATCTTTTTTCTTCATTGGACACTATAGAAAGGGAAAAATTCTATTATAACAAACAATATAGAAAGTAATATATTTCAATATATTGAATTATTAATATAAGAATAATATCATAATAATTTTATTTTCCACTGAATGTATTACAAAATGAGTTATCACAATACAAGACGGTTTCCCCCATACTTAAGTTCCACTAGATCTTGCAATTTCACTTCGAAACTACTTTGGATAGGGAAAAATTGATTGAAATATGGGTAACATAGAAGTATTATAATAAATTATAAGGGTTAAATGGCTAAAATATATAATTATGGCTATAATAAAGAAATATTATTTTTAAAAGCGGCTTTAGAACCAAATAAATTCCTCTATAATTTAAAAAATAAGTATCTCAAACCGTCATGTTTTTAAAAGAATAAATCAAATTATAATTATATCAATAATTTTCTAGTCCTATAATGAATTTTTTTGAATGAATATAATATTAAAATAGTTTTATAAGGATCATTAGAAAGTTATTTGAAATATAAATATAGTGATATGTGGCATGGGATTCAAAACAGAGTACTTTTCCGGAAATTGCAAAACAATTGAACTAGAAACAAAGTCATTTTCACCATTCATTTAATATTAGTTTTATGAAATAAAATTTTTCACTCACTAATAATTTTTTTAAAAATTGAAATGATAATAATTTTATCCCAAAAGTTTCAAAAACTCACAAAAGTTGAAAAAACATACATAAAAATTTGAATAATATAAAAAACTCAAAAATAGAAAAACTAAAATAAAATTAAAATATTAAAATATAAAGGATATCTACCCAACACATAAATGTTGTAGTATCAATAATACATGCTATTTTATTTTATATTTAAATATATTTTAAATTAAATATTATAAATAACATTAGTGAAAAGGAGAGGTTTGGATGGATGACTTTTATTGATAAATGGGATAGAGGAGGTTGATCTCCTCCACTAAATCTAATGGAATGGTCCAACAAAATTTCTCATGAATATTTCCATTAAAATTTAATATACCATGTAATCTATTTTTTCCAAATTTTCATTTCATTGTAATGATATACATGAGTAACTCTAAATGGAACTTCCTGTGTGGAATGAATTTTACCAAGAAACATCTTGAGACTTGATTTTAATAACAACACTATGTGCCCATGATGGTAGTATTTTGGTGGGATCATCTTTTCCTGGGAAACTTTTGTTCTTTATTTTTAACTCCATTAATTTTCAATGGCTTTCCCTTATAATT
Source organism: Viscum album (assembly GCA_963277665.1). Classification (NCBI taxonomy): domain Eukaryota; kingdom Viridiplantae; phylum Streptophyta; class Magnoliopsida; order Santalales; family Viscaceae; genus Viscum; species Viscum album. The sequence continues at coordinate 1,643,649,247 of OY728165.1, forward strand.
TCCTATATCTCTTACAAATACAATCTTCTACCCTTCTCATCTCTTTCACAATCCAAATTCATCTTCCACAAAATGAAAAGATCCTTGTGTTCCAATTCCATAGGTAGGTGATAACTTTTACAATAAATAAACCACTGTAGACACATTCCAATTGGGGTTCTATAGGATGTCATGAAAGCACATAATGTGTCCTCCAAGATTTGGCTCTAATTTTTCCAATTTGATTTAACAGTATTTTCAAAAAGTTCTTTTGTTTCATTGTTTGAAACTTAAACTTGACCACTAGTCTAGGGATGATATCTAGTTTATACTTTATGATGGACCCCATACTTCTTTATAAAATTATGCATTATCATATTGAAAAAATGATTACCGTAGTCACTAATGATGGCTCTAGGAACTATAAACCTACAACATATGTTATCCATTACAAAATTACAAACAACATTATCATCATCAATCTTTGTGGCTTTCCCTTACATACATTTGAATAATAAATAAACTTAACGAAGCATATAAGAATTTAAAAAGGAAATTGGTAAAGTACCAATAAATTATACCCCTAATAAATCAAAAATATCAATGATAATTAAGTGGTTGTGGGGGAATTTCTTGTCTCTTTAAAATATTTTGGGAAAACATACATTTTCCATACCTTTTTTAAATTTCATGATCATCTTTCAATGGAATGATGCCATAAATTCCAAATTCTAAAACCTTAATTGGTATCCTTTTAGGTCCAAACTAGAATACACAAGCTAATGTGTGAAAAAAAATCAAATATAGAACCAATTTCAATCATAGGAAAACATCTTCTTATAAATTGGTCATATAAAATCATCCAAATAATTGGATTATCCCAATTTTAAAATCTAGTTTCAGCTTTCAATGTTTTTATTTCATGGTTTTTGAGATGATATATGAACTGAGATAATACCATATAATTAACCATATTAGCATACCAACACACTTATCCATTAATAATGTATAACTGATCTCTTGTAAGGTGACCATTCTGTGGTTATTTTTCTATAATTTCAGCTTTAGTAATGTCGGAAATCCTATTTAAATGATCATTCACTTGGTATATTGCTCCCTTATTGTAATTGATTTATATATTTAAATATTACAGTAGTATCATCCATCTCATTATCCTCAATTAAGCTTTATCCATACTTATCAAGTACCTAGTTGCTAAATTATCATAAAACTTAGTGACATTAATTCCAAGAAGATATGCTCTAAATATTTATAAAGAAAAGACAAATTCTAAAAAATATTTTTTGTGGTTGTGTAATTGAATTATTTAACATATAAGGTTCTTCACGTATGGGAAATGACTTGATTCCTTCAATCAATTTTCTAAGAAAGTATTTCACAATTTTCATGGTTGCAATCATCACAAACTAGCTCGAATGGTTCTTCCCAAGTTGGTAGATATATCATTTATAATATAATAAATATTCTCTCTAAACCATAAATGGATTCCCTACATGAACCATTGAAATAAAAACTATAATATTTTAAAATAAATCTAGAGAGAGTGAAAGAAATATTACAGAAATCTTATTTAAAAAACTATATAATCATTCATGTACTCAAAATGATCTAACTGTTTAACAGTTTTTTGGTAATGTAATGAATTTATCAATCTAGATTCTGATTTATTGACTTCAATTATTTTTTTAAATAACATGAATAAGAAAAATTCCTACCTGAACCATGATATACATCTTTAAAAATTTAAAACAAGATTATTCTCAATGCGGGGTTTCAAAATTTTTTCTGATTATTCAAACCAAGATCAAAATCATTTCCAAAAACTATGGAATCATCCAATAAAACTTCAAAGAAATATTTATTTTTATAGAAAAATATATACCATAAACCTATGAAATTTACATGGAGAATTATATAATCAAAATGGAATAATTTTGTATGAAAAAATTGTTGAAGGGACAAGTAATGGTTGTCTTCTCTCGATCCTCATGAGCAATGGATACCTAAAAATAACATGAAAATCAATCCAATGAAAAATATTGGGTTCTCCCTTCCAATATCTATAACATCTGGTCAATGAGGTGGGTGGAGAAATTGTCTTTCCAAGTGACCAAATTCAACATTATAAAATCAATGCACACTCTTCAGCAATTTTGAATTCTCACATGTATTAATTCATTATTTTCATTCCTCTAAATGGTTAGGCCAGTTTTTTGTAAATAATTGAATTGGGATAACCCAATGTGAATCTAAAATGGGATATATGATCCTATCTACCAATAGATTCTCAATCTCTTTCTTTAAAACCTCAATCAAGGTAGGATTTAGCCTCCTTTGGGGTTATCTTGATTGGTTTGGAACTCCCTCAATAAGAATTCTATGTGAGAATATTTTTTGTTTATTCCTAGGATATAACCTAAGATCCACCCTATTTCATGGAAAGTCTAGATCAATAGCTCAATCAATGATTTTTCTTCAATTTTATGTAGATTATTATTAATTATCATTCATTGTTTCTCTCCCTATCTATGTTACACATTATCCAATCAGTGGGGAGTGGTTTTAATTCAATATCAAGGGGATTCTAAAGGGATTAAATTAAACTAAGGTTACCGAGTTTCAAAAGCTATACCTCTATCACATAAAAAATCATATCATTATAATCATTATTTAAAACATCATTAATGTAATCAAATTTTAAGTCTTCACACATGAAATTATAATCTCTAGTGTTTTTTGGAATCCAAATGATCATTGATATTTTCAATTGAAAAGTTTTCTCATGAGGCTAATAATTTATGTCACATACCCAATTCTTCTAATGGTTTAGTACCAACATCATGGGAGAGTTCAAATAGTGAAAGATCATCTGATAGATGTCTAATGTAATCAAAAATATTGAAGTGGACATTAATGTCTCCAAATTTCATGGTGAGTGTCCCTTAATGAACATTTATGCTGTTTTTTCCATATTAAAGAAAGGAATCCACAAAATGACGGGTGAATGGTATGGGTTCCTATCTTATTATACATTCTTCACATAGAAGTCATCATTGTAATGTCCCAAACTTTTATTAACGGAAATTACTATTGATCTAATTAAATATCTTATTATATATGAACTTCTTGGGTTTTATGTTATTGGATTTTAAAATACTGTTATGAATTGTTACCATTGCTAATATAGCCGTTGAATAGTGACCACCTGATTAGTATAAATATATGGCTTTAACAAATCCAATTTACTCAGACAAAGAATATGATGGCCTCATCCAGTAGAATTTATCCATACGAACCACATTTTTTGGAGCTCGAAAAAGAGGTTGTGTCACTGGGATTCTTTCTTGACCAAGCCCAAGCTGAGCTTCAACACATTAAGCTTGAATGGTATCGCGTACATGATAAGTGGAAGTTAATAGAGATTATCACACGAGTGATGTTATCTTAGCCTCCCTAAGAGTTTTTCACCATTTGATACCTTACCCTTAGGTCTTATGCGGGTGTTATAAGGTTTATCTAACAATACCCTAACACCACTATTATGTGCATTTTTTATAGAATAATGAATATACATTCATCTTATTATCCTTAAATTGTAAATAGTTCATAAAGAAACAATATTATTTTTAGTCAGTATTCAACTAAGTAATTTATTATGATGAATTACTGGATTTTTTATTTAAATAATAAATTAATAAAATATTATTACTAAATTAATTATTATTAAATATAAATGATCATATAATTTTTATGAATACAATTGTAATTTTTATTAAGGTTGGAATGATGTTTTGTCAAGACCCATGATTTTTTTATATATGTTTTTTTATTTTAAAAGTAAAAATTCACATATTTATAAAATCATTAAGAAAAATTGATTATTATTTTTGGAATCAAGATGTTAAAATTATCCAATGATTAATTTTTCATAATTTTCAGAGACAGTCTTATTTTTGGGTAAAAAATTACATACCGTTTAAATATATAATGTGTTTTATGACATCATAATGACCAAATAGTGATGTAATAAAATACTATAAATTGTATATTTCGTCAACATATGTTTTACCTTTAACAAAATGTGATTTTTGTTTTGTTTTTTTTATTTTAAAAATCTATAGCGGACCCTCCAAGACTTATAAAACATTTTAAGATTTTAAAATGATTTCCTTGAGAGTGTGACTCCCCTCCAAATAAAAAAGCCTAAAATTTTTATAAATTCGGCCACTGGACTTATAAAATAGTTTTTCTATTCCCTTTTTGAAGAAACTAGGTTAATAAACCATGGCTCAGTTTGTGGTTTTGATCAGTTTAATGTGTAGTGTCCAATACCCTAATAATAATGAATTCCCAATATTTAACTATATAAACCCACCCATGATCCCACTTATCAACACTCAAAAACCATTGAGAACATCCCTGATCTTCCCTACTCTCTATAAAATCCTTCCAAGGATCCCCGTTCTCCTAATAATCCTCTCTCAAGCCTCTCCCAAGCCTTTGGGATCACACTTCCAAGTAAGGGATTTCTTCATTTTTCATTTTTTTCCAAATTTCATTATGATGTTTTACCCTTTTTTAATTAAAAATGTTGGGGTATGATTTTTCACCTCCCCCATACACCCGTTATTATTTTTAATGATTATATATCACTTTCTATCTCATTAATTCTTCCCATGTACTCTTGTTAGCATGACGAAATTCCGTAAGGAGTTTCTCTCTTCACATTCACATTCAAGATATTATTTTATATTATACATCTACATTCCATTACATATGTTGGGAAATGTTTCAATATGACCTCCTTACTGTCCATTTCATTTACATATGATTAGATACCCCTTTCTCTCACATCAACCATTTTTAGGAATTATTATTTCACACTATTATGCTACTGAAATTGCATCGTGATTTTCCATGATGAAGTCATTGTGTAGTGAACAGCCTGCTCATTTCTCTATCAAGGGTATTCACATCTATGCTCATTTACTTATTGATTATATAGATTCATCTATGTATTCCACATTCCTTTATCATTGAATAAATTATAATTTTGAATGATTCCATGTTGTATGATCCCTGTGGCACACTTATGCAAGAAAGAAAATGATTAAGAAGGGTGCACCCTGATGGTGATCCAATGCATTTGGTAAAGATTATTATCACGATACATCAAGTGAAATGAAGGTTTAATCATTCAATTTTACATGAAATGAGGGTTTACTCATGCTAATTCAATTTCAACGAGGGTTTACTCATTCTCTATGTGCAATGAGCTTTGGCTCAAGCTAATATAATGTTAAATGTTGTTTCAACATTTCCATGTTATGATAATCATTTTATATCATTCCTTTATGTTCATCTTTATTTTTTACTCCATTGATATTAATATTTCCTAGAATGTAATATATTATTCATTTTATTCCTCGTTTACTCCCTTACTGGGCTTTATAGCTTACCCTTTTCTTATTCAGGTCCTTAGGTTGTCCCATGCAATGGTAAGTACAAAGAAATGTTTTTGTCATGTAAAAGGAGTTTTCAATAATGATGTTGTGTTCTATGTTCTACATTGATATGTAATGTCACTAATCCACAAATAAACTATACCTATTGATCATCTATGTTTAATCAAGAAAAAATTTTATGTAATAATTTATGATTAACTGTGAAATAAAGAGCAGGGTTGTTATAGTTGGTATTAGAGTATATGTTTAGTTTTTTTAGGATTAAGATTGGAAAAACCTAGTGAAAGTATTAGGTATAAGACTTATTATAATAGAAACATCCCTAAATTTTGGTGATTAATGAGTAAATGTTTTATCAAAAAAAAATATCCCTATCTTGATTCAGGTAGGTATAGGCGGATCTGGCATAGATGTATCTAGGGGAAAAACCCGAAAACCCCACTTGGAGATAGAATCAAAAGGGAATTGGTGCACAAAAAAAATCCTTGATACACTCTTTGTTATGAAACTTCTGGGGGATATGATTCGGTAAATTCATAAGCTTTGTATGAACCATTATTAAGGGAAAAAAATTCCCTTATGAATATTTGTTGGGAAGTAGATCATGGATAACACATATATGTTCCAGAAATAAATGTAATTTATATGTTATCCCTTTCTATCATTCGATTCCCCTATATGTGTTACCCTTAAATTTCCTTTTATTCTACTCAATAGATGGTAATACGAGGACTCGGGCTAACAACCAATGCGAAGATCAATGTGACGACTATTCTAATGAGATTCCCAATATGATAGGAGTAGGAATAACAGAAATTGTCACAATACCCTCTCAGTTAACTCACAATTTGAATAGAAACATTGGTTAGGAGGATCATCTACCCCCCCCCCCCCCATGAATGAACAATATACAATCAATATCTTCATGAGACAAAGGCCTCTAACTTTTAATGGATCATCTAATCCCTCAATTGTGGAACAATGGATTAACTCCATTGAAAAGATATTCTCCATCCTTGAATGTTCCGAACAATAGTAGCTTCTTATGGATACTTATCATATGGAGGGTGAAGATGATCAATGGTGGACATTGATAAAAAATAAGAATCATGTGGAAGAGATCAAGGTGTTGTAATTGAAGCATTTACAGAAATTGGTTTTTGAAAAATATTTTCCTCGCACCCTCCAACTTAATATGGAATGGGACTTCCATTCCATCAAGAAAAAAGATAACGAATCCATCAAAGAGTATGAGGGAAACGTCAAAGGGTTGCATGATACGCCTCCAGATTTTTCATTACCCCTAAATTCAAGGATTTCCACATCTTTGGTTGGCTAACACCAATACTAATGAAATCCATAGTGATCTGTGACTTCAATATATATGAATAAATTGTCTGATGTTCCCTCAAAGTCAAAATGGAGATTAGAAAATCTTAGGGGTATCATTGTGATAAGAAGTGTAATGGGTAATTTAATTCTGGGGGTCGGAGGATAAATATAATGGTGCTATGAAGTTAAAGAATGACTCTTTTCCGAGGTGTTGAAATAAGCACCTTGGAAATTTTCATAAGGGGACAAGGAAATACTTCAGGTTTGGAAGATAAGTTCACCTAGCCATTAAATATTGAAAAGAAACACATGATGTTGCGACAGAGGATTGGAACACTCTGTTCGACCCTCACTGCATTTTTCATTGCTTTAAACGTAATGAAACTAGACACTTGTCAAACAAGTGCCCTAAGACAAGGGTTTTTTGAGGCAACCAATATACTCCATGGAAGCAAGGGTGAACTTTTTTCATCACTACCATTGAAATGATCCTTGAAAATGAAGTGGTGAAAGGTACATGATTTATTCATTCAATAATAGTGAACATTCTTTTTTATTCTGCTTCTACACATTTTTTATATCTCAAATTTTTACTATAACAATACCAGCACCACCAAAAATCATGTAAATAAAGGCGTCAGTGAGAATAGAAAATTGGGAATTTATTGTATCACATGAATATAACTCATCCCCTGTCATAATTTGTGGATTGAACTTCCTGGTGAACCTCTTCAAACTCCCTCTGGTGGAAATTGATGTGATTATTGGCATGGATTGAAATTCCTTATATAAATCCAACATAAATTTTTGTGAGAGGGAAATCACTCTCTGTATGGAGAATCGACCCCTAATTCTGTAAAAGTGCAAGGAGTGGTATGAATCTTTTTTAGCTCCATCATCTAAGGTTTGGATATTATTTACCTATGAGCATGAATACCTTTCTCAGATGATTGATTCTAAGGATGAAACCATCCTTGAAGAAATGCCTATTGTGAGTGAATTTACTGAAGTGTTTCTCGGGCAATTTATGGGTCTTCCTCTTAGAGGAGATGTTGAATTCACAATTGATCTTATACCTGGGGTGTCTCCAATATCCAAGACTTTGTATATAATGGTTTTTGTGGAGATTTAAGATCTGAATAGACAACTATAGGATAATTTGGATAAAAGGTTTTATACACCCAAGTGCTTCACCATGGGGTGCACAAGTCCTCTTCGTCAAGAAGAAGGATGGGTCAATGCACCTTTTCACTAATTATTTTGAGCTCAACAAAATCTCAATAAAGAACTAGTATCCTCTTCCCCAAATTGATGGCCTGTTTGATCAGCTAAGTGGCGCACAATACTTTTCCAAGGTGGATTTTTTGTCAGGATATTACCATGTAAGGGTGAAGAAGGAGGATATCCTAAAGACTTCATTTTGTACAAGATACGTGCACTCTGAATTCATAGTAATGCTTTTGGACCCAATAATTCTCCAGAAACCTTCATGGACTGGATGAATAGAGTCTTTAAATATTACCTCAACAAGTTAATGGTAGTCCTTATAGATGATATTATAATATACTCTAAAACTAAAGAGGAGCACGAGAAGCATCTAAGCACTGTACTAGAGACCTTGTGAAAGGAGAAGCTCTATTCAATGTATAACAAGGGTGAGTTCTGGTTGAAGGAGGTCTCATTATTTGGTTATATCTTCCCAAGCAATGGAATATATATGGATCCCACCAAGATAACATTAATTTATTGATGCCTGATACCTACATCAATTACTGATATCTATAGCTTGTTGGGGTTAGCTGGATATTATCACTGATTTGTGAGAAATTTCTCACAATTTTCCAACCCTCTTACGAAGATAAAATGGATGGGAGTAAAGTTTTCTTGGAGTGATGAATGAGAATATAGCTTCAAGGAGTTTAAAATGAGGATTATCACCGCACCCATGCTCACACTACCCAAAAGTGGAGAAATGTTTTGGTATTTAGTGATTCTTTGAAGAAGGTAATAGGCTGTGTTTTGATGAAAAAGGAAAAATAAATTTCCTATGCTTCAAGGAAATTGAAATTTCACATAAAAAACTATCCAACACATGATCTATAGTTATCTACAGTAATATTCGCTTTAAATATTTGGCGATATTACAACTTTGGGGAGAAGTGAGAAATATATACGGATCACAAAATCCTAAAGTATACATTCACTCAAGAAGAGTTGAATATACGCCAATGATGATGGATAGAGCTGATCAAAGACTATTACTGCTTAATCCATTACCACCCTGGGAAAGGGAACAATGTGGATAATGCTCTAAGTAGAAAGGACCCAATGATTCTATCATTGATGAGAATTGAAAAGGATCCAATATTCTTAGATTTGATAAAGATGGATAAGAGAATCACAAATAAGGGAACATCATCAATCCTTTCACAAATTATTGATCAACTATATCATTTGGAAAGGTTAAATTATGCTCAAAAGGATAATGTGGGAATTAAAAAGAAACTGTAAAATTTCAGAAAAGGGAAATACATAGAGTTCAATGTTAACGAAGAAGGAATTGTGAGATTTGGGAAAAGACTATGTGTTCCATCAAATATGGAGTTAAAGAATGAACTTTAGGATGATGAAAATATTTCTAATTTCTCTATTAACATAGGAAACACAATGATGTACTGAGATATATGAGAGAAGTACTGATGGGATAAAATGAAAATGAGATTGTTGAGTACACATCAATGTTCCTGGTATGTTAGCAAGTGAAGGATAAGAAGAAAAAGACTAAGGGTGATGCAAAAATTACCCATAATAGCGTTGAAATGAGAGAACATCTCCATAGAATTTGTCACCATACTTCCGAAAACATCTAAAGGAAACAATGTTATCTGGGTTATTATGGATAGTCTTACAAAGTCTCTACACATCATTGTAATTCAAGAGGATTTATCATTAGATCAATTGGTTTGGATATACATTAGGGAAGTTGTTAGGGTGCATGGAGTACCAGTATCAATTGTATTCTTTTGAGATCCAATATTCACCTCTATGTTATGGAAGACTCATCATGATTCTATGAATACTGAGTTAATCATTAGTATGACATATCATTCTCAAACTGATAGCCAATATGAGCGGACAATCGAGACACTAGAGGAAATGTTGAGATCATTCTCAATGGACTTCAAAGGTGGATAGGATCAACATATTCTTATGGTTGAGTTCTCTTACAATAACAATTTTCACTCAAGCATCAAAATGGATCCACATGAATCACTTTATGGGAAGAGGTGTAGAACATCGACATGTTGGGGAGAAGTTGTGGAGAAAAAACTCCTAGGTCTGGAAATGGTTGAAGAAATGATAGAGAGGGTTAAGAACATCCAACAAGACATTAAAACTGCTTAGAGTCAACAAAAATAGTTATGCTAATAATCATCAAAGAGACCAAAATTTTGATTTCAGAGACATGGTAATCCTCCGCATATCACCGTGGAATAGAGTTATGAGATTTGGGAAGAATGGAATGCTTAGTCCAAGGTACATCAGACCTTTTGAGATCCTTGATCACATTGGAGCAGTGGCCTATTGACTAACATTCCCACTAAAACTATCTCAAGTACATGATGTATTCCAGGTTTCACTCTTGAGGATGTAATACCTGACCCATGACATGTACTCAATCGAAATGTGGTACCATTGGAGAATGAACTCTCATATGAAGAGAATCTAGTGAAGATATTATATTTTAGGGAAAATATTGTACAAAATAAGACAATTCCCCTCGTCATGGTGTTGTGGAGAAACCACATGTTTTATGAAGCAATGTGGTAATCAAAGGAAGTGATGAAGTAGAGTTACCCTCATCTTTTTTAGCATGGGAATGGAAATTTAATTGGAGAATTTTATTAAGGGGGGAATATTGTAATGAACCAAATAATTATTAACAAAAGTCCATCTTGATCAAATAAAATGTATTAACAGTCATGCACTTATTTGTTTTTATGTTATTGGAATTTAAAATACCATTAAGAATTGTTAGCATTACTAATATAGCTTTTGAATAGTAACCACATGATTAGTATTAATATAGGGCTTTAAGAAATCCAATTTTCTCATACAAAGGAAGTGATGTCCTCATCCAGTAGAATTGCTCCACACGAAGCCCATTTCTCAGAGCTCGAAAATGAGGTTGCGTCACTAGGCTTTTCTCTTGACCAATACTAACTAGAGCTTCAACAGGTTAAGTTTGAATGGCACTTCCTAAAAGAGAAGTAGATGTTAGTATAGATTACCACCCAAGCGATGTTATCAGAGGCTCCTCAAGAGACTATCACTATCTCACACCTTACCCTTTGGTCTTATGTGGGTGTTATTGGGGGTTATTTAACAAGACCCTAGCACAATGATAATGTTTATTATTTGTTTATATAGAATAAATAATATACATTCATCTTATTATCATTACATTGTAAATAGTTTTTAAAGAACAAATAGTTTTTTAGTTAATATTCAATCAAGAATCCTATTTTGATGAATTAATTGATTTTTGAATTGAATAATTTTTTAATAATATATTATTACTAAATTACTTCTAATTAAATAAAAATGATCGTATAAATTTTATGAATAAAATTTTAATTTTTATTAAGTTTTGAAAGATGTTTTTATCAAAAACCATGTGTTTTTAATAAATGTCGGTTTTTATATAAACAAAAACTCACATATTTAAAAATTTATTTAGATAAAATGAATATTATTTTTGGAATCAGGTCATCAAACTTATCCAATGGTGATTTTTTCATAATTTTCTAAGACAATCGATTTTTTGTGTAATACATTAAATATCATTTAAATATATAATGTGTTTTTTGACATCATAATGACCCAATAGTAATGTAATAAAATATGATAAATTTTATTTTTGGCCAATATATGTTCTAACTATAAAATAATGTGATTTTAGGTTTGTTTGATTTATTTTACAAAGCCTTATTGGACCCTCCAAGACTTATAAAAAATTTTAACATTTCAAAATGATTTCATTGAGAGTGTGACTCACATCCACATAAGTCTAATGTTTTAATATGTTCGACCATTAACCTTATAAAATAATTTCTTCCACTACCCTTTGGAAAAAACCATGTGAATACCCATGGGTTGGTTTATGGTTTGGATTAGTTTAATATGTTGTGTCCACAACCTAAATAATAAAGCATTTCCTCTCTTTTCCTATATAAACTCACCCATGCTCCCACTTCTCATCACTAAAAACCCTTGGATCATGTCCCTATTATTCCCTCCTCTCTATATAATCCTAAAAAATCACCCCAAGCTCCCATTAAGCCTCTTTAAAGCCTCTCCTAAGGCTTTGGGATCACACTTCCAAGTAATGGATTTCTTCCTTTCTCATTTTTGTCCAAATTTAATTATGTTTTTATACCCTATTGTTTTTATTTAAAAATGTTGGGGTATGATTTAGAACCTCCACAGTTCTTCCCTCCTTATTTTGGATTGATTATATACCTCTTTCTCTCCCATTAATGCCTCCCATGTACACCTATTAGCATGATGAAATTCTGTAAGGAATTTCTCTCTTCTCATTTACATTAAAGAAATTCTTTTATATTATGCATATAAATTTCATTACATATGTTGGTAAATGCTTCTATATAACCCAAATTACTATACATTTTATATAAATATGATGATATACCCCTTTATCTTTCATCAAGACTTTTTTTCAATTTTTATTTTATGTCGTTATGATGCTGAAATTGAACCTTGAATTTACAAGCCAAAGTCATTATATAGTGAGTTCCAGGCCCATTTCACAATCAAGGGTAATCATATATACACACACATATTTATTTATTATATAGTTTCATGTATTTATTACACCTTCCGTTATCATGGAAAAAATTATGAGGTTGAATGATTCCATGTTTTATTTTCCATGTGGCACACTTGTGCTTGAAATGAAATGATTAAGAAGGGTGCACCCTAATAGAACTCTAATGCACTGTGTAAAGATTAGTATCATGATATGTCAAATGTAATTAGGGTTTACTCATAATAATTCATTATCAATTAGGTTTTACTCATTGAAATTTAACTACAATGAGGATTTAATCAATCCCCATATGCAATGATCCTTGGCTCATGCTAATATCATGATAAATGTGGTTGCCACATTTCTATGTTATGATAATTATTCTATATCATGCCTTTATGATCATGTTTCTCTTGTGCTCCATTGATATTTCTATTGACTAAAATGTAATATATTCTTCATGTTATGAAATTTTTTCTCCCTTACTGGGCTTTTTAGCTAACCCTTTTCTATTTCATGTCCTTAGGTTATCCCAAGAAATGCTAAGTAAGAAAGAATGTTGTGGTCATGTAAAAGAAGTTTTCAATAATGATGTTGGGTTTTAGATTCTATGTTGTTATGTAATATTCCCAAGCCCCAAAGACACTAGAAACTATCAATATTATATGTTTTATCACGTTAAAATTTAATGTAATAAATTATTTATAAATGTGAAATAAGGATCATTGTTTTTATAAGCATGTAATAAGAGATCATTGACTTTTACCCGGACATCGTTTAGAACTCATAATGGGAAACTGTGGATATGTTTGGGAGATGGACCACCACAAATGTGGCCTTAATGTATCCCATTTCCAATTAAGTGTATTCTGAGTGATTAAATACATTAATTTAGGCACCTAGACAACATAGGATATTATACAAATTTATAGAACTTATGGTTCATGGAATGAAAAACATATTTTTATCTTGACAGCTGCTTGGAAACTATGCTGCGATAAGGATTGAGACACTTCTTCCCATGTACATACTCTCATTACATTGAAGTATAAACTTTTTGGTGAAAATATAATTAAAGAATTTATCATAAATTTTAATTTTTTTGATTATTTCAAGCAAGGGTGTATTGATTTCAAGTTCCAGAAAGATGTCCAAAATTTCTTTTTGGAGCACATGTTCATACAATATATTTGATTCAATCATCGATGATGGAAATTGTGGGTTATGTCTTTATTTTCCCGTTGATTCCTTTTAAATAGTGTTTCGTATCCCTTCTCCATCTACTTATCTTTATTATCCTCCCATTTTTTTCTTATTCTTGGTGAATTTTCAAATAATTTTCAGAATTCCAAAATTAATTCTCCCTCAACTTGGGTGTTCTTGTTTCAGGTTAATGGGATGCTGGTGGTGACAGTTATTTTCAACTTTGTACTTCTATCATGCTAACATTCTATTTTGGTTTTGGGATTTCCAGGGAATTATTTTTCCTAGATTTTTGTTTTGGAAGTCCATAAAACATTCAAAAATATTGCAATTTTTTTATAGTTTATTTTTTCCCCTAAAACTTAGATTTCATCTTTTGGTTATGAAATGAATGTATTTAAATGTATGATGGATGTTCATAGGGTGTGTATAAAAAGGAAGGTAGGTGGTAGGTGGTCTGGTTATGATATTTCGTTTGTTGATATTTTCGTGTATTTTGGAATTGATAATGGAATAGGGGTAGGTTTTGGAACTGGTTTTTTTTATGGGGGTCTAGATTGATTCTAATGATTTCTAAATTCATATTTTACTTGGTTAGTCTCTCCATCCTTGATTTTTTTGGAACTAACTTGGCTTAAAGAATTTCACCTAAGTTTCATCTCCCTTTATTTTAGTGCACTGTTAAGTGAATTTATCTAGTGATGAGAATAAACCATATACCTTAGCCCATGCTTGTTGGTCACCCTACCATTTCATGGTCACTTGTCTCACCAAACTACTTTTCTCTTCAATCCTAGTATTTAGTAAGGGTATTTGTTCAGAAGTTCTTACCTCAGGAATACTTCTTTTTTCTATACCTATTATATAAAACTTTTGTGGGGATTCTTTTCAATCAATCTATCAAATTCATTTGGTGACTTGGAAATCAATGTGCTTCTAGATGATGCATCTAAAAGGTTTTTTTCATTTTCCAGTAATCCTTCAAAAAAGAATACAAGAAAGTGATCATCATAAATTTTATTATGTGGGTAGCTAAAACAAATCTTTTTAAATACTTCCCATTACTCAAAAAGGTTTTATCTATATTTCTATCTCATGTCTTATATTATCTTTCATATGGCTATACTTATTGATTCGGGGAAGAATATTTTCATGACTAATATCACTAATTCAATCCAATCAGGTGTATATCCTAGTTATATTCCATACATCTATTATTTGTAATCTATTTCCAATGGAAATTATAATGACTTCCACTTAACCTTCTCCTCAACTACTCCTCAGGGAATGAAAATAGAGAAAACATACGTGAACTCTTTGATAAATTTTTCTTGGGTCATCACCTACCAAGCCATGAAATTGTGGAAGAATTGGGATCGTGTTTGGTTTAACCTCAAAATCACTTTTTAACTCTGGTATGGAATGTTGATTTTTTTTATTAAATAATTTTGGTTCATATTGGTATCTAAGGGTTTGGTTCTAGTTTTTAGCCATGATTAAAGGCTTCTAGTGAACACTTGATGTTTCAATCGAGTCTTCAAGATATATTTCATCAAATTGGAATTTGAAATTATTGTTTATAACACTATTAAATATTTTTACTTCAATTTTAGGTTTAAATGGTCATGGTTTAGTGTTTTTGGTTCTATCCATACAATTTTAAAGAGAATTAATAAATAGAGAAAAAATTATTTTTAGCACAACCTCTGAAGAAATGGCGACATGTTTTGACACATGAATATCATGGGGTGTGGAAAAAGCAAATATTTCCTAAGATAAAATCAAGTATATTTGTTGAAATTCGTTTTCTTAAGATATGATCTTACAAAAGTCACTTTTTTTACTTGAAATTAACAAAATAATTTGAGTTTTATTTTAAAATTGATTGATTTTAAAAAGTAATAATGTAATTAAAATGATGTTTGAACACAAATGGATTAAGAGAGTGATGGTCTCAGGATAGTATGAAATTTTTAAATGTATTCATGGTTGTAAAAATTATTCCCCTTTATTCTAATAGAATCATAAATGAATGAGTCCTCGATAGAGTATCAATCACCATTGGTTGAAAGAAGGATCGAAAACCAATCATGTGTGCAGGAAAATTCATAAAAAATTCTAAAAAAATAAGGCATCTACCGATGAGGAATTTTTTACCTTTATAAATTTAGAAAAAATTAATTTATTCTACACATGTTCCAATTATTTATAAAACATCACCACCTAACACAATCTCCTCGATCGAGACAAACTACACTGGGTATATGGATATTAAAGATCTTCAACAAAAGATATAGAGAGTCAATGACACCAAAACCCTAAATACGATGACATTATAGTAATTTTATTTAACTAAAAAAAATTATTAAATATAAAAATATATTTTTATATTAAAGAATAATAATATATAATTAAAAAAGGAAAAATCCCCCTTCCTTAATAACTCGAGAGATTTATCCCTCTATATGAATTGTAATAGAGTTGAAGGGGAAAAGAGGTCATTGTGAAACAATGAAAATTGAAAAAAGAAAATAGAAAAAATTCCAAGGTTCCAATCCTCTAGCACAAACCCAATTTCACCTTCTCCAAAAAAAATTAATGGATGTGGATGCACATATTTATAGGCTTGTGGGGAGGAAAATTTTCCCTCAGGTTTCTATCCATCGATATTTTGAGTTTAATTCGCATAGTAAATTAGAAAATCTAAAGATTTTGTATTCATAAAAGTTATTAAATACTTTTTTTCATGTTCCCTCCAAATATAATCTTCATTGGAAATGTTTCCAAAACATTATGCATGAATTATTGATGAAAACTTTTTCTACCTGAGGAGACTCCTAAACTTCCTCAACTTTAGAGTACTAAATGGACACCTTAATGACTGAAACCCTCCATGAAATTTAATGTGTAATAGAGTCTCGGATTTATAAATATCCTCAAGATATAATAACTACATTTGGAAGTATCTAGGCTAAGATATGACTTAGTTACAAATGTGGATTCTATTATTTCATCCATAAACATTTTCTCACTTGATTGATTTTTCTACGACATTTTATTTTTAATTTAATCTTATCTGAGAAAAAAAATTTGTATCATAAAATTAAAAGGCTAATTATAGAATGATTTAAACTTGTTCAAAATTATAAATGTAATTCTGTAAATATAGAAGTGACAAAAAACTATTAATTTCCTATATTTAATCAATTTTCAAAATTCCGGAAAAAATTCACAAAAAATACTAAAATTATTGAAATTTGATCAAATTTATTAATTGTAATGGATTAAATAAATTAAAAACACATGATGAATTATAAAAATATTATTTATATCAATAACATATAATATCATATGACACTCTTGGAAAATTTTTTTTGTGAGAAGGTTATCCTTCTCAAATATTGATCCCTGTGATATGTTTGAAGCCATTTTTTTCTACAACTGAAATGAGAAGATTTTTAGTTTTTTATTTTCTAAAATTAATAAAAATAATTAAATAATACATTTATTAATTTTTTACAATTTTAGAAAAACCCAAATGGCCCTCACCATTGGATTTTCAGTATCTTGTTGGTTGTAAATTATAGTGGAAAGGTGACATATTCCCCTTCTCTTTACACTTAATTTTTTTGGTCAAGAAATTTGAATGGTTTTAGTTAGACATTCCAAATTACAACTACATTAACACACAATTCCTTGATTTTTTGAGTGGACCCTCCAATCTAGAAATACATAAATTTTATTTCCTAATTATTTTATTCTCAGTTACACAATGTCCCGATTTGGAAGTAAACCATTGATGTGAAATAAGTTAAGTCAACCAAAAACATCAATATAGAATTCCCCTATAATTGGAAGCACCTCATCATCGGTTAGTCTAGAACTTCGAACTATGGATCGATTTTTACTGATGTAGTGGAATTATATATCAACATAATATATATAATTTAGGGATTTAGTATCTTATGCTTGAATTTCCAATTATGGTCCTTATTAGATTCATGTAAATATTAAGTTTATTAACTAACGTTATTAACCATGCCTTAGTTAATATTTATGCATAAGAAAAATTGATTTTAGTTGTACCTTACATTCTTTTAAATTCATTAATTCATTTGATCATAATAAAAAATCCCCAATGAAATAACCATGAATCTTAATAGAAAAATAATAATAAATTGGTTTGATCATGAGCTTTTACTAATGGTTTGTTTATCTAGTGGATGATAAAATAACCATATAACTATGGGAAAATAACCCTGAACTAGTTGAGGTTCAATATGAATCATTCCACATATCCACCTATTTATTTCTCTTGGAATGGTTTGGTCTCTTATCTAAATTTGAACATGATCATATAGCATGGGTGCTTAGTTCATTATATATACTTTTACCCAAATAAAAGTGAGGGGAAGAAGGATTTATTAAGTGGTACACATAAAAGAAACCATTGGTATTCATTCTTGTACATAATAAGAGTATAGATGACATGCATGAAAATAATTTAATTCAATAATAAACTAAAAGAGACCAATCTCATTCAAAGGTATGATCTAGTCTCATTATCATCCACACACATTCAATGAATTTTTCATTTAATAGAATTTAAATTCAATTATAATCATTCTTATTGAAGATAAATCATGCTTGAATAAATTAAATAGATTCCTTATTTAATCAATTATTTTTTATTTGTTCTCATCTGAATTTTATTGAGATCCCCATCCATCTCATTTTATAAAAATACATAAATTTATTTAAAATTAACCTTCTTCAAGAAAATTACCACTATGGTAACACAGTCAATACCCATACAATCTATACAACTTGTATTATACTAACATAGTGTTTAATCTTATGACATGTTGCATACTAGACTGATAAAAAACGTCATGGTGTGTACTATCAATTTAATGACCTCACAGAACACATGGTATTTCCATACCATGTATTGATTCAATGTATATAAAGTAATTACTATAATATGAATTATACATTATATAAAGATCAGAATGTTACAACAAAATTAATTCGACAATTATCTATATAAAACCCCTCACATGGAATGGATTATCATCTTAACGAAAACAAAGAGCACAAGTTTATAAGTTTTGAATAGTATATTAAATCAATTTCCAATTCTATATAATTTAGTAAAAGTACACGGTAAGTACATTTAAGGTTCATGGATTTTATTATTATCATTTTCTAGCCATTTCACATGCCCATGGACATGGAATATAACCAAGACAAGAAAAATGCTGGAGTACATGTAATGTATATGGACTAGCCATTATGTGATCTCCGAGTTAAACAGTCACTAGTCATGTAGGGCATGTAAAAATATACCTGACTTGTCTCTCACTAAAGGAACACACGTTGTGTATACAAGTTACACAATGTGTACTCTGGATGACCTTGTGTTAGGCTGGCCCAGTAAACATGTGTTGTGTAATTCAATTCACCACGTGTAATAAATTCACACCCATGGAATTAATTTTTAATTAATTCATAGTGAATTAAACACAACTACATGGTGTGTACCTCTATGTTACATGGAATGTACTATTATGATATCCATCCAGACTCATTGGAACCTCCAGATCAATTCTTTGAATTTATTTTGTTTAATAAGTTAATGATTTGATTATATATATGAAAAAACAGGAATAAGAAAAATATCTTTAAATTTAAATTAATAAATGACTAAAATGGAATCAATAACAAATAATAAATTCATAAATCAATTAATTTTTTTTAAATAATTATAAATAATTATGGGACCCAACACTGGTACCACTTTTAGAATCTGAGCATAGAAAAATCATCAAATGGGGCATTCCTAACTCATATTTATTTTTATGATCGATGATTATTTCGATATTTAGGCGATGATGAATGTTGTCATTAAAGAAATTTCATCCAAGAAAATATAAAATAGAGAAATATTGTAACCAAATCATAAGATTGTAACATGTAATTTATAATTAATTTAAGAAAATAAGGAATTATCTTTTGAGAAATGTTTTCTTTATCGATGGATATAACACCATCACAATGTTTTATGATCATTCTGTTGATGGAATCAAGAATAGATTCCCTCCAGAAGTGATCCACAAGTGCTCCATGAACCTCTGAACATCACAGTAGGAATATTTGGGTTCTAGCACATCATATACTAACACTTTTTCCATTCGCATTTGATGTATTTGAGAACTGCTTCATGGAAGGGTTCTCTTTGATATCTCTTGAATCAAGAGTAGTGGTGGAGGAAGATAGATCTTCATTTTTGAGAGTGTTATTAGATAGGCAGATATCTTGGGCTTTGAGATGATTCCTTCTAGATCTATTTTTGCACAAAAAAATGAATTGGAACCATGAATAAAATAATATAAATATGTTTACATACCTATAGAGGTAAAATAATAATAATTTCACTTGAACCCTTTATTATTTCTATAATCTCTATAGAACCCCTTGTATATAATGATGATAATAATATTATTATTTCTTCAAATGATCAAAACATGTGAATTAAATGAAATATTATTTATATAAATAATACTCAATATATTCTATTTCTCACAAAGTAATTAAAATCAGTCTTCCATTCCTCCAAAATATTTATCAAGACTTGAATAATAGCTATTTTTTAAATATATAAATTTAACAACATTATTTTTCAATAAATAATTAAATATTATTCTCACATAATATTCTCTGAAATAACTGGTGAAGGAATATATGAGATTAAGTAAATATGGATAATTATTAAAACTTGTGTAGGAATAATATTTATTCAACTTGTTTTATAATAAATAATTATATATGATTTAAATGGGATTCGAGATACACTTAGTTTGTTACTCTATGGGATACTTTTTTAGTGGCATTAGGTGAAGAAGCATAATTTGGATGCTTACTTTTTAATACAGTCCCTTTATTGTTATTTATCTAATAAAGAATGTTTCATGAATGTGACATCAACCTATGTGATCATTGTCTATTTCATTCAATTTGTTGAAATAGATCTTTCCTGTAGAACACTATGTCCAAGGATATATTTAGGCTATATAATTTTCATTAATGGGATTGAGATATCAATTTCTATTAAACTACAGAATGTCCAAATAATCTATCACATTATTCATTAATAAAATATTACTCATGGAAAACCCAATGTATCCTACCTCACTACAAACATATATCATCAAGGTATTCATCAATACATCATAGTGAATTTTTTATAATACACCTTAATAATAATAATAGAGTCAATGATAAATACAGAAGTTCACATATAGGAAAATCCAAGGACACATATAAATTTTGATATCCTAGTAGTGGGTCTCGATCTCATATTATCATACACTAGATATTTCCAATGTTGTACACCAAGAGAACGCTTCTAAATGTCATATGAGACTCCACCCCCAATAGTCTATATCTTTTGTGTCCCTCTATGGTTTTCATTTTGATATAGCATGTATATTTAAGAATACAATTGTTGTACTTCTACATTCTCATTATAGAAGGTAACTACTATGACCATATAGTGTGACAACCACTTAGTAAATCATCACACACTATGTTATGTAGAAAAAATATTAATTTGATAAGAAGTTTATTAATATTAAAAAAATGAATACATGTTATCATAAAGTACACCGAAGATGGTTCTAGGGAACTAAATCCAACAAAGAATACCAGTGTAGGGATTTGAGTGTGACATATTTTTTGATGCATCTGGAATGGGATAACTTGAATGTTGATGCCGAGTTTGGAAGTGATTTCATATGGATTAATGTGGTTGAAACCCCACTATGTATTCTGTATGTATATACTCATCCCTTCATGGGATTTTCCAACACATGTATTATCTTATGATGATTATAGGTAGATCAGTAGTTACTTTGGTGAATCTTAGGGATACTTGGGTGCATATTCAATATACAGTGGTTAGACTTAGAGATAAGGATTAAAGCTCTATCAATGTTTCTTAATTCTAGATGATTTTCATGTTGGAACTTTATTTCTAATTGGGAATGTATTTTTCCCTTTTAGAATTTGGATTATATTGTTATACTATAATGTATTTGCTTGAGGTTATTGCATGCATCGTTTACTATAGATGGAGTTATCTTTTATTATTCCTCCACACATAATCAAGGAGATGATTAGGTGCATAATTACAGGTATATTAGGATAAGGATCCCCATTTTATATTATGACTTACCAGTAATTGTCTTTAAGCCCCAACTTATCAAACATGATCGTGGAGTCATCACAGATCAACATACCACCAGCTAAGCAAGTCCTGGTGGGTTGAGTGATGAAAAATACCTCAACATTATTTCATTATTATATTCATTCATTATTAAATATTATAATGTTTTAGACAATTATTGTCACTCATTATTCTATATTTTATTATACCCATTCTCTCAATTAATTTTTATATTTAAATATAATTTGTATTTTTTAAAATAATATTATATGAGAATTATTTGACTATAATTTATTTTTCCCATAAACATATATGACCACATTCATAGTTTTTACATTAATGCATTGAGTTGAACAAATTGTAATTTTATTGATATATTTTTCTTATTTTATTTATGTTATAATAATTCTATATCATATTTAATTAATGATAAAATTAAGACCACCACTATTATATCAACATTCAAAATTTTTTACTCTTAAACGATTCTAAATGTGTGTTCACCTATGCATAATTTTATTTATGTCATCATAACTCTTCATAGACTGATTTTTATATTAAATTAATTAAAATATCTTACATAATAAATTTCATAGGAGTTGTGCATCACCATAATTGAATGAACCAATATGGAAATAATATAAAGCTTGTTATGATTGTGTTGAAAAATGATAAGTGAATAAAAATATATATTCCAAAATTTTTGAATATGCATTATTAACATGACTTACCGATTTATTTTACCACACTCTTATAGAGGATTAACCATTAACTGCACATTTTGGGATGATTTTTTCAACAACTAACTAACCTTCTAGGACAAATATGAGATTTTGTCAATATTATGGTAGTGCAACTATTCAGTGCTAAATTGATCAAAAATTTCCATTTAAAAAAAATTGGTAGCTTCCATTTAATATCAAATACAAAAATTAACTCCTTTTATATTAAATTCATACCTTCATATTAGAATTTTTTAGCACAATAATTAATACTTCAATGATACTATTGAATCCCGATATCCTAATATGAAATCCATTTCAAAGAATTCTCATTGTCATCAAACATATCTACATTTTTATGAACCAATTTCATCTTTCCTAAAATGAATTTATCCATTATATCAATGTTTAATCACACTAAGATACGTTTAAGTTATAAAATTATGACACTATAGAGTGGTTAATTGTTCCAAAACCCCAAAATAATGTACACCTTTCGGTGATAATTTTTTATATCTAAACAAAATTTTAAAAACATTGAAATCACTCACTACTTCATATCAATTTTCCTCCTATTATCCATTTTGAGAATTTAAAAGTGGTGATATCATATTACAAATATTTAATAAATATAATCATAACTCATAGTAATATAATTTTGGTTATCATATTTATATTTATCCCATTAAAAATATCAATATATTTAGATAATATTTTTTATTCACTTATATATTACTAAAAATAGAATTTTAACTACCATATTATATATATATGTTAAATAATATTGATTTTCACTTATTTTTTTTCAATTTATAATAATTTATAACTATGATGTTACTACTTCACTTTTATTTAATTTTTTTCTTAAAACCAATATATTTAAGTCCACACAGCCCACTCTCTATAAAATCACATATCTAATTTTGAACATTGTTTCTGTAATTTGATAATAAGAAAATTTTATATGTATTTAGTATGTTTGATAATGTAAATGAAAACAAAAATATATTTTCATTATTGTATCATTATTTACTGATTCAAATATTTAAATAATAAAAAAATATATAATTTCATTTTTTATAAAGGTAAAAATGTTTAAAATCCTGATAACTATAAATAAACATAAACTATTACTCCTTTGATGAATCACATGTTTCTTATAGGAAGAATTTTGACTATTCCAATGAAATGATTTGGTGTAAAAAAATTAATGTATCTCTTCATCGACCACTTCAAGATATGAATTTATAACATTATTACTAATTTACTCATACTAAATACTAAAACATTGAATTAAATATTCATTATATAAAACATATATTTTATTTTTGGTTTCTAAAATATAGAGTGAGGTTTTGATTGATTGTTTATATTGTAACTATCTCCATTTTCCTATTTAAAAAATATGGAACGAAATTCAAACCAAAAACCATGTTATAGCTTAGTGATACATTGATTAAATAATGTTTCCAATATTCCACTATAATATTTTTTTCTATCTAGTACATGGAACAATAAAATCTGATTACTTTTTATATGATGATGTTGAATTTTGGTTTTCATTGGAACTTTATATTTTTAAAAGCAAAAAATTTCTACTCACCTTGTAAATTTTATAATAAAACATTACAAACTTTCACAGATCTTCTAACCATAATATCATAAAATTTTTCCAATAAAAATAATTAGTTTCAGATCAGATATTTCAAGAACAAAAAAATATAGTATAGAATTTTTATTTATTCTCAACATTAAAAATAATAACAATCAATTATTCTTGTATTCTTTTAACTTACTCGAAACACAATTATGATTAATCATTTTCTCTTAGTTATCTAACCTAATTTTCTAATAGGATGTTTATAATGATGCAAAGTCATGGATAATTAACTTCACCATCATATCGTCACCATCATTTTATTTTGAGGTACATAATTATTTTATCACAGATTATTACAAAATTAATATTAAATAAAATATTTATCAATATTTTTCTATAGTGATTCATTTAAACACACAAAAATGAGGCTTCGTCCCCAAACTTTTAAAAAAACACAAAAAATTCTCTTGAATAATAATTTATGTCTTAAGTTTGCATCATGATGATCTCTCCCACAATTGATTTCATACTTGTAAAATGTAGAACATTTACACAATGTACCATATACATGAACATGAAGATTGTATACTTCATAATATTTGTATTCATATTTATATATACTAAAACAATTCAATACCGAATTTTAAAAAATGACTTGTTATAAAGAAACACTAATTTTACTCATATTTAATCTCAAATTTATGGTATTCTCTCATAGTGAAAGTCCAGTGATTACCTATCATCGATGACTAGACCCCTTCCATACAACAAAAGATATATGACATTAAAAAAATCCACATTACATTATGTACTTATGGTAAAATTTACTTCCAATATTTTTAAATTTAATGACTGTTAGTCATTGAAGGAGATAGATAATAACATTGGAATCTATGAAATGGAATTATAACTTAATCATTGAATGAATTTTTTGATATTTAGCTATTATTTCTCCTTGGTCAATTATGGTGTCTCCTCATTTTTGGGAACTATTTCACTAACACTAGTGCACAGTGGTTTTTAATACAGGGTAAGTGATCACATACTAAACACTACCATGTTTATTAGAGATTATAATATAAAAAATATTGTTTTAAATATTGTTTTCCTCCTTTATATATATTATAAACCTATCCATTTTAATGCAATATTTGATGAATGAATGGTACGACTGATAAGTGATATGTCACTATCTTTAATACACATCTTCTTTCATGTTAAATACTATTGATATCTTTTGATATATCATCACTCTATTAATTTGAACAAATTTACACATGCTTGAATGATACTAGGTATGGAATATAATAACTAAACCGTTATTCCTTGATTTAATATCACATATCATTAGACAAACAGTACTTTCATAGTTTGTGCCTCTAATATGAATGATAATTTTGGTTTGACAATATATCTTATGAAATTGGAAATCATCTTATACATGGAAACCTCAAGAAATACATTAAATATTAGAAATTAAAATAAAACGCTTTCAACAAATAATACAATTTTAAATTTTAATTTATATGAGATAATTTTACCATTTAAACAATTTATACTTTTATAGTTATTTTTTTGTACATTTCTCAAAAATATAATAACATATTTTCAAATAATACTTAACAGGTTCATTGTAAATAATATATTATATTTTTAATATATTATAATTTGTTTCAATATTTAATGTATTCAATATATACTTGATTTATTTATTTTATCCAGTTTACCATTTCAAATATTTTTCATAAAATATTTATTTTAAGCCGTTTAATAATCTTCTTTTAATAGTATTATTTGATTGATTTCATTTTATTATGATTAAATAACATATTATCAATTTATACACATCATTTCTTCATCAATTTGTTCAGTATTTTTTTTTATTCATGAATAGGTAAAATATGGATATTATGTTATGAAAATTTTTTATTATATTATTCAAATTCTCCATATATGACTACTCTATTTTCAATATGAAAATCGGTGTTGGAAATTTTATATAGTAATAAAATAAAAAAATTTGACCACTTCAACGGTTATATTTATTTAGTGTTAATTTAATAGTTTCAATTTATCAAATATATATTGTAATTTAATAATTTTCTTCCCCCATTCATATAGTAATATTTTTAAAATTGTTGTTGTAACATCCCATTACCCATTGAAGGTACTTATCACTACCTTTTTCATTACCATTTTTGTTTGCATTAGTTTCGGTCTATTGTGGGTCTTTTTAGGTTTCTAGAAAAAAAATGATGGTTTTACTACATTAGGTTACACAGTGGTGGTAAGATTATGGCATGGAGTTGAGGGGTTGCACCACAGACCACCAACTTATGGCATTAGTGAATTTGACTCCCCTTCCATTTTAGTCAGGGATATAATGTGGATTGTGGACTGTGATGTGTTTTTCTAGGAGGTTCATTTTGATGATATTACCCATTTGGGAATGGTTGTGGTGTGGAACACCATCCTACATTTGGAACCCTCTTGGTGAATATTATGACTATGGCTTGGTTATTGGGCTACACAGTGTCCTTACCCCAGGTTAAGTGGATCAGGGCATGATCTGTAAAATGTTTTTAGGATCCAGTTAACCAATATGGTTTGTAGTGTGTTATAGTGTAGTTGCATCATTGTCTGGTGTATTTTTTCCCTTACAATCCATAACCAAGTAGGGTTTTTCTGTTTCCTTTTTTCTATAGTTATAAAATTATCATACACAATTTTCATCCCATTTTCTCTCGATCAAGTCTCATTCGACTATTTTGGATTTTGATGATTCCCATAATGCTTTTTTACCTCCTCCAAATCATTCTCTTGGTAGATCAAGGCATCTATGATTACATTTTATATCATTATAGTATCTAGATCTATAAATATTTAGGTACTCCCAATCCCTCCTTCTCTCTTTATTATATAGTGATATATCATTGTGTTGTTTATGGATATAATCATCATTTTTACTTATATAGATTCTATGTTGGAGTTGTGATATCAACCACCTTCATTCTTGTTGGCATTCCCATTGTGGGTGTTTATTTATTCAAATGACTAATGGTAGGAGGTCTAATAAGGGTTTAGCCTTAAATTTAACATATGTTTTTATTGATTGATTTGAAATAGGTTTTTTACTTCCTTTAAAAACCTAGATTTGAGATGATTTTATTTTTGATTTCAATGGGGAATGTATTTGTTAAAGCCACTGATTTCAATGGAATTACAAATATCAGTAGATTTTGAGAAAATTTATTTCTTTAATTGAAAGTGGATTTGGGGAAATTATTTTATATGAATTACTTAATTAATTGGGAAAATAAGAAATATTATTTGAAAAGGAATTAATTTGGTGACAACCTATGATATGGTTTTAAAATGAAAAAATAATTTTAAAACCAATATTTGGATATTAAAAAATAAATGAGTAAAACATTTGAAATGATTTTTTACCATGATTTATTTTTTGATATTTGAATCACATATAATCTTTGAATGTTTTTTTGTTTTTGGGAAAATCGCATATATAATCTTACTACCGAGAAATGGATTGATAATTAAAAGACTAACTAAACTATGTTTGACATGATTTTCATTGATAGGTCCCCTAAGGGGGTTTTAACTGATTAGTCCCATTTTCCAGATCCTATGTATGTTTTTACACATATATTGGGTCGTGATGATGACTGAGAAGTATATGGATCCTATTTCTAGATACTATTGTAACACAGAGCTTATGAGTTTGGTGCTTTTGTTGGACTTGATTGTGCATGCCATTGACTATAGAACTGTTTTATTCATGCTAACTAATTTATATATAAATTTTATATAAAATTTTAATTTATATGTATTTTGATATATCTTCCCCCTTTTAAGATGAAATCGTGTTTTTTTTAAAATATGTATATTCTGTCCCATGCCTTTTTAAATTTAAATTGAAATCATAAATGGTTTTTATGGAATATATTATCAAATATTTTGTGGTATCTAACTGGGATCTTTTTCACATGCCTTACATTAGACTTTGGTAATTTATGGATAATATTATAACATGTTCATGTAAAGGGAACAGACTACTTGGAAGAGGTGGGTGTATATGATCCGTTGGACTTGGAGTGATGGAGGAGACTAGTGGAGAAGTGATCCACCTATTACAAGAGTTCTCTTTAAGCTTTATCTTTATAGCTGGTATTAATTTTGATGATGTTCTACTTTTATGTGGTTTACATATTTTATTATTGTACTTTACCTTTGAAGAGTATTGGCATACCAGCTTGTATAATTTATATTTCACTATTTTGTGTTTCTCTATGATTCCCTATTAATCTTGACGTGATTCTTGTTTCTATTTTTAGACCCAACTGGATTAGAAATTCCCTTCGGGATATGTTGTGACTGGGAAAAGTATCATTTTACCAGGGTATATGGGCTAGTTCATTACAAGCTTGCATTAGTGGAAGGTTGTCCATATTTTCATTATATCAGTACGAAGTATTGGTTTTACTGGTATACATCAGGTATGATTTTTGGGACCTCGGAGGTAGTTACGAGTGAGTGTAAGGACATATCTCATTAGAACTATCCTTAAGTCCCCATGGGTATTTGGGAAAAGTGTATTTGATGAATAATTTTATCTAAACCTAGTCTTTACCCTATTTATGATAATAGTATCTTGAAAAAAAAATTAATGTTCAACTCGGTTTAATGGAATTGAACTTACATATATTTTGATTTTGTTGCTGATCTGTGTATCCCTGTTGATGTTTCAGTGTTTTAATTTGATGTTATGACGTAAAATTCTGCCAAGAATATATTTTAATAGGACACATGAGGAATATTGTTTTGAAACACATCAATCGAATCATTCAGTGGACCATAATTTTGTTGAGATAGTGGTGTGCATTGTCCAAGCATTGGGATAAGTACCTAAAACTATTCCCGTTTAGGATTTTTTCGTGGAACCATGATGTGATGAATTCATAGATCCTAAAAAAGAGTATGATTGTTAAATAACACTACATTTAGAATTCTCTGATGATCCCTTAAAGGAAAAGTATTGGTTGAAAAAATATTTAGTTTCTTTTTTGAGTTCTTGGAAATGAGAAAATCTATAAATATAAAGTGTGAAAACATTTATCTAAAAGAAACATACATGAAATAGTGGAATTGTATGGTTATAGGTAATAAGAATGGGGGGTTTTAATATAAGGCCTTTAAAATTATTTTCACTTTTCAATTAAATAAAGAATTTGCGTTCTTGGTTATGTCCATGGAGTTTCTCAACTTTTATCTGGGTGATAGTACTGAGAGAAAGTACGCGAAACATTTTATTGAGCATGTTAGGTTTTCTTATGAGGTGGTTAATAATGATAAAATTTAGTTATTAATATTAAATTTTGGTCTTTGATATGATATTTGATCTTCATTTTTCATTTTGAAGCTCACTTATTACACTAACGTACATGATAGAGTGTTGATGGCTAAGCTTGACCTGAATAGAAAGTGAGGGTTGACTGGAGTTACCTTTTCTCCTAGTTTCTTTATTTGAGTTCAATTTGAAGTAAATAAAAATATATATGATCCAAATTGTTTCTATAAATATTATTAATCATATAAAACTCATTTGGTTTTTAACATTTTCCCTTTTACTAACATTCAATGTGTCATGGATGGGCATTCAGAGTGGGTTTCTACTAAGGAACCATAGATCTGTAGTATGTGTGGTCATTTATGAAACCTGCATAAAGCATTCCATATATTTTCTACTACACACATATTTACAAGATAATCATCTCCTAAATTTACTATGGGGAAATTAGACACTTCAAGAACAAAAGGGTTCCACCTATATTTATTCGGAATAAGGCTTCTTCACACGGTGGAAGTGTCTCTAGAGGAAGCTGATGTCGGTCCCGAAACTATGAGAGATACCATTTCTATAGATTCAAAATTAATGATATATTTATTTTATATCTATTCATCTCATTCATTCTTATCAATTTTTTTCGTGAACTTGTTAAATCTTCTTAAGGATATTTTCTCTTCTGTGATGAATATTACAATTCCCCACAAAACAAATAGATAATGGGGTCTCTATTATCCCTATTTTTTTCTCTCTATAATTTAATTATATCACAATAAAGTTTATGATAATTGACATGAATCCACTTTAAATAATTGTTGGTATGGATTGGATGATTTCTCATAAGGCCCGAATTGAATATTATCTTTAATGGGTCTCTCTTACTGTGCATAATGGGGTGTACAGTGTTTTTCAAGGATAATGGGTCCTGATATTGAAAATAAACATTCCAAATTTTATATATTTGGGTAGGGTAATATCAATATTGTATTTTTACTTTTATTGGGAATGTTTTAGTGGTGACCTCACTCCTGTTTTCATCAAGTTTCATGATTTTTTTCAAGATGAGTTTTCTAGTTTATCTCTTGTAAGTGAGGTAGAATTATCTATTACATTAGATCATAATACCCATACAATATCTATTACACTGTAACATGATAAACTATATGAACTAATAAATTTGAAGAGTCAATATTATGATTTATTAGATTAAGGATTCATACACCCGAGAATTTCATCAATTGAAGAACCAATCCATTTTTTAAATAAAAGATAATGGCACCCTTCTCCATTATGTTGATTACTAAAAGATAAATTGAGTTAAAATGATGTATAAATTTATATTTCCTCTGATAAATGATTTTTTGGAATATTTTAAAGGGATTAAGTGGTTTTCATGGAATGATCTTTACAATGTCCATCACCAGTTGAGAATTAAAGGATCTAACATTTAGAAGACCACCTTTAGGAGTAGGCATGGCCATTACGAGTAACCAATTATGAATTTTGGTATATTTAATTATTATATATATTTTATTTTGATATGGAATTGGAGATTTTATGATTACAAAGATTCGTTAGTGTTGGTATTTTTGGATGTTATTTTTGATTACTCCAAGTCCGAGGAAGACCATGTTTGTCATCTAAGAGTGTTTCCGGAAATCTTGACCTATCTCCAACCATATATAATTATTTTGAAATGTAATTTCAATATTTAGGATGTGATTTTATAGTAATTTTTGGTCTCAGAAAATTCTATTTAAGTTGATCCTAATAAGGTTATGTTTTTTATTACACTGGATAAACCATGTAATGTTTTTGAGATTCAGAGCTTATTGGTATCGGAAGGATATTACCACTGGTTTGTTAATTATTTCATAAATATAGCTTCTCCAATGGCCACTCTCACTCTAAAGGCAGTAAAGTTATTGTGGGATGTGAAGATTTAGAATTATTTTGATGAGAAAAAATGGAATTCTATTTCTTCACCATTATTGACACTTCCAGATGATGGAAAAGGCTGTGTGGTCTTCTTTGATGCATCATGATTGGGTTTAACAAGATTCCTTATGTAGGATGATCATGTGGTGTCCTATGGTTCCAGATAGATTAGTACACACCAGAAGAATTAACTGACCCATGATCTCAAATTCACATCCATGATTCATTCTCATAGGATTTGGTGAAATTAACATTCCATAGATATTTTTACCATTATTTCTGATCACAAAAGATTAATTTATATCATATATATATATAATGAATAACTGATATATGAATTGTGTGGAGTACTTATAGTATTTTTATTCTAACATTTCCCACACCCCAGGTATGTGTGATATCATTTATAATTCATAAATCAATAATATTCTCAACCAAGCCATAAAAGAATCATCTAAAGAGTTGAATCTGATGTATCTCTTTTCTAAGGTGCATTTGTGTATTTGGATGAATGATACTAAGGTCGTTTTTGTAAAATGAAGGTTAAAAACCTCTCACAATGAGATAAATATTTGAGAAATATCTTGATGATTATTTCAGTCCCATTAGGGACAATCTTAATGGAAGGATAGCAATTTCAAGTGCTCATTCTCTTTAGATGGTGTCCTGTGTTTCTGGAACTAGTACATTATTCCTTTTCTAGTGAGAAATGATGGTATGGGGGATTTACATAATAAAAAATTTGAAGTACACATATGAACAACAATGATGTTCTATGATATATAATAACGATCCAGTTGGATAGGTTGATACAAGAAACCACTAAATTTTTCTTGTTGTTATACTAGCAAGGAGGTCAAAACCAATCACTGGAGACCTTTGGGTTTACTTCAACTGTTCCGAGTGAGGACATGTAAATTGGAAGAGGTATTTATTGAATTTTTTGTTTTAGTTCTATGAAATTATCAGGGGAAGAATGTTATATCATCAATGATCAATTAGCTAAACAAGTCACCACACTTTATTCCCATTTGAGATATAACAAATGTTAATGACTTGGGAAGTATCTACATGATAGATATTGTATGTTTTAACATAGTTCAATATTCTATAGTTTTTTATTAGGATCCATTTTTTACATATCATTTTTTGAGAGGCCTGCAATAGGAAATGCTATCGCAGGTGGGTTTGATTATGGAATATCATCCATAGATGGTTGTTCAGACATGAGAATCAATACTGATCTATGAGGACATGATTTTTTTTCTTTCATTCTCAACATTAATAGATCTTGGGATGACCATTTTGAATTGTATGAGTTTTCCTAAAACAAAATTTACCTATATTCTATCAAGATGGATGATTCTCAGGATTTGTTTAGTCATAGGTGTAAATATTTTTTGTGTTAGTTGATTATTGGTGTATCATACTTATTTAGACTATGTTTTATCTATGATATGATGAAGAAGATTAAGTTTATTCATCATATAATGTTTACAAAATAGCATTGTTAAATATCTTATGTTTATCATCAGCGATGATCATTCGAGTTTTCAATTATTGAATATGTGTTCTTGATATTTTGACATCAGTTGGGTCACCAACATGTTGGAAATTACAGAAATATTGCACCGCGGTTTGTGGGTCCTTTTGATATTGTTGATATGGTGTTGAATATAGCATTAAATTTGGAACATCCACCACAATTGAAATCAATCAACAACATGTTTATCCTATATTACCTTAGGAAAAATCATTAAGACCCTTCTCATGTCCTGCTAT
Source organism: Viscum album (assembly GCA_963277665.1). Taxonomy (NCBI): domain Eukaryota; kingdom Viridiplantae; phylum Streptophyta; class Magnoliopsida; order Santalales; family Viscaceae; genus Viscum; species Viscum album. Next base: position 1,643,682,708 of record OY728165.1, read on the forward strand.
AGAATGATATTTATGTTTATATAGATTAATTTTTGATTGAGCATACAATTAGGATTATTTATTTGGAGAAAAAGGTTCTTTGTGGTGAGTGTTTACCTTTGTTCCATGAGCTATAGTATAACGGATCTAATTAACAAGAGATGTTATAATTTGAGGAACTAATTAGAGAATAGTTGTCTCATCTATTTGACATAGAGTATTATTTATAGGCTTTCCTAAGACAAATGTTTTTTTATGGTGGGAAGGTTGTGACATCTTATTTCCCACTTTTAATTAATTATCAATCACAAATTGTTTCCCCTTTTTTGTTGTATTCATTTTAACATTGTAATGTTTTTTCACAATTAGTTGGAAAAAATAGGTGTTCCTATAGTAGGATTTTCTATGGTGGTAAGATTATGGTGTGGAGTTGAGGTGTTGTAAATATAGCGTAGAGAAATTTTGTGCCTCTTCCACTTCAGGAAGGCCTAAAGAATGGCTAGTGGGTTTAATCATGGATCCTTAGGAGGTTCATTTTGATGCAACTGCGTATTTGGGAATAGTTGTGGCATGGGCCACTAGGGTAAACCTTGGTGACATTTTGGTGCCTAAGATGGTTGTGTAAAGGTTCTTGGGATACATTGTGGCCTTGCCATAGGTGAACCAGATTTGGGTAAGCTATGTGGTCTATTTTTAACAGTCTAGTTAACTTAAAGGGGTTGTGGCATGGTCAGGGGTGTTTGTGCCTTGGTGTAGGGTATTTTTACAATTTTTTTGTAGTGGCCATGTGGGGTTACAACATGGTCCTTATTTTCTAGTTTTAAAAGTACCGTACCCTATTTGAATCCCAAATTTTCCTTCTCAAACCTCAATAAAAAATTTATATTTTGAAGGTTCCCAATGGGATTTTTGACTTCTCCAATCCAATCTCTTGGTGGATCGAAGCATCAATGATTTCATTCAATCTCCTTCCAATATGAAAATTCCCTCTCATGTATTTTATCCAACTCTCCAATATCTCCTTATTATAGATTAATAGACCATCATGTTGTTGATGGATCCAATCTCAATTTTATGTATCTTTATTCTAGGTTATATTTTTTTATCTCCTTCACGTCTTTTATTGTTGGTGTTCCCATTATGGGTGTCTATTTGACCACATTATTGAAGGTATGTGGTACCATAAGGATTTATCCAACAACAAAAACCCTATGTTTCACGATTAATATGAAATGAGTTTTTAATTAATTTAAAAACATTAATTTGAGATGATTTTATTTTTAATTTAAAAAGGGAATTGATTTTTGAAAACCCCCCAATTTTAGTGGAATTTGGATTATGCGTGGATTTGGAGAAAAAATGATTTCTTGAATTGAAAGTGGATATGAGGAAATTATTTCCAATTGATTCTTGAGAAAAATTTCTTAAAATGAAATATTATATGAAATGGAATTAATTTGATGAAATCCTATGATTAATTTTGAAATGAAAATAACATGTTGAAACTGAAATTGGGTAATTTAAGTGTGAATAATGAAATGATCTGAAATAATATATTTACCAATGGTTAAGCAATTGATTATTTAAAGAACATCAGATCATTTGTAGTTAGTTGGTGATTAGGAAGAGAATTCTAGGACTTTTACTCCCTCGAAATGGATTTATTATTAAAACACTGACTAAACCATGTTAGAAATGATTTACCATCATGGGTCCCCTAAATGGTGTTAACTGATTAGTCCCATTGGACTAAGCCTAGGTATGTGTGTTCATATATCTTGATCCATGATGATGATTAAGTATATAAGGATCGTATTTTCAGAAACTAATTTTACTCAGGGATTATAAGCATATTACTTTTTTTTCTTGACTAGATTATACAAGTCATTGATTATAGTACTATTTTATTCATACAAATTGATTTTTATAAATACATTGTATAAAATGTTAATTTATGAATGTTTTGATATCTCTTCTATCATTTGAGTTAAAATAATATCTTTTTTGAAAATATGTAAAAAAATTATACCTTTTTTATTTAAATTAAAATCATAAATTTTTTATTGTTATATAAATCCTTATAGAATATTCAGTTGAATCCTACTAGGCTCTTTTGTTCCAACCCTATCATTGCCTCTGGGTGTTTGTATATTATCTTATTTTAGGTTCAAGTAAAGGGATAACACGAGTTGGAGGAGGTAGGCATACTTGATTCATGGTATTTGGAGTGATGAAGGTGCTCGATGTAGTTGTTATCCACTGATTACATGAGTTTTCATTGAGAATTATATTGAAAGATGATGTGTCTTTTAATAATGTGTTGTTTGGATATTTTATTACCTGTTTAATTCTGGTAATTTATCCTCGACTAGTGTTAAAATACTGAATGATATCATTTATCATCCACTATTTTCTAGAAAAATAATTCTCTCTTAATATTCATGTAATTCTATGTGAAAGTAACCAACTTTTGTAGATTGAGACTTCCCTTCATGCTATGTCAGGTTTAGCATCGGTATTAATGTAACCAGGAATCTACGATGGTTCATGATAGGAACAATTTCAATAACTAATATTCCATCTTGGGGTTATATTTAATATAACATATTCTTTTATTTTATCTGTGCTTCTATTATATAATTTATAATAGTGTTTCCATATTTCTATGAGGAAATTTTAATCTCATTACATTAAAAATTTTGTTCATTCCATATGAATAATAAACATTAGCATAATAATGTTACCCTACATTCAAAATAATTTAATTACATTCCCTTAAAATTTATATTTAAAACCAGTGTTTCATATTCATACATGCGTTATTTTCTTTACTCTTAACATCCAACTATTATAATCTATTAATTATTGACAATTTATTGGTTTATATATTTATTGTTTATAAATTTATTCAACGATTTTGATGAAGAAATTTTTTCCTAAATTGATAAAGGTGAGATATATTATATAATTGGAAGCTCAAACACATATATAATCAAAATTAACATGCTATATTTTGTATATTGTATAAAATAATCCTAAAATAACTGATTAAAATACAGTTCATAATTTTATTTCCATTATCAATCAATATTTATAAAGTTGTTGGAAATGAAATTATAGAAATAAAAATCAAAATAATCTTTCTATTGTATTTTCATAATTAATATATCATTAAATGTTCACTTTATTTAAAATTATAAATAATATAAATTTTTAGGATTCTTATATACTTTTTTTGTAAAAACGTTAACTGTCTTCCTTAAAAAATTAAATTCATTATTTTATACAAAAAATAATTTCATTTATTTTATTTTCACAATTACTATATCATATGAACACATAGATGAAATAATATTTTAGCTTAATTGAAGTGTATTTTCATTATATCTAATTAAAAGTAATTTTATAATTCACATTAACATCAATCTATTCATGGTGATGAGTTTTTTTTTTGTTATGGGATAAATTATAGGGAAGTCCCCCTTCAATGGACCAAGGAGATAAGTATAAATTAAATATGTTTCTCACAATTATAAACATGATTAAACGTGTTAAAAAAAATTAATTGAAAAGGTATTATCCACAATACACTAATTAAACAAATATTTTAGTTAATTATCATAAATGGAATCATATAACAATGATTCTATAAAAAACTCAAAAGAATAAGAGAATACATATTTATGAGTAGTTCATAATCATTTAAAATAACTCAAGATGATAAGAAAAAAAACTTCCTGATTTTATTATCTCACAATTAGTTTGATAAAACATACGAAAATGAGAACATGTAACAACATCAAAAAGTGAATATAATGAAGTAAAGAAAGTGAAAAAAAGGACAATAAGATTCTATGTATTTCTTCCAATTGGCTTATGTGCATGGGGTAGGGGGACCAGTGTTACACCATACAAAAAAAATGGAGTAAAATAAATATTGGATTTATAATACAAAAACAAGAGAAGGTCAAGAAACTCTAGGAAACTATACAAAGGTCGGTCTCATGCAACTCTAGGACAAAATATGAAACTGATTCAAGGATATGGAATATATAACAGAACATGGATAAAGATAGAAGACAAAAAACAAAGAAATAAATTAAATATGAAAATACAAGGTATGAAAAACTAAAGTATAATATAAAGTGAACTAATAACCCCTTACGAATGCACAGTCTCAATTATATGTCATCAGATACAATCCATGTTGTAGGTGTTGGTCATCACCATTAGGCAGAACATCATCCATCCTCATTATCCTCATTTGGGATCAAGGAATGAGAGGGAATCCGAGAAACTTTTCAAAGATCCTCACATATAACTATGAAATGATTATCTATGCTCCTCCACCACAACTTCTTTTCCATCAAACGAGAAGGACCAAAAAGTAAACTTTCACCCCCACACCTCCTATTCAATAAAGCTACCCAAATGAGGGTCCACAACACACCCAAAATTTTTCACACCATAATCCTACAATAATCAATTGTTTTGTTTATTTTTGAGTTATATTTATATCAATTTCCATGAATATTTTTTTTCCAAAAAAAATTGTTTTTTGCATTAATAATATCTCACACAGTTTTCCAAAATGTGCAAAAAGTTCAAGAAATACACTATGATTTTTTAGAGAATTTACATGGTTTGGGTGAACAATTTGGTAAACATTTTAGCCTAACCATGAGAGGCTCTCCATAATCCTATTTGAGGTCACACATAAAGTGCATGGTTTTCCAAATCCTGAAACCAAACCATACGCAATGTATGTAATCCATTAAAATGTTAATTTTACCCTTTTCCCTTCTTTATTATTAACCCCGGATCACCCGTCACCTATATCATGTGGTTCAAGAAACCCCATAAAACTCCCCCATTCCTATTCCACTGGATTATCTCTTTACCTTGGTGATATCAAGTTATTTTCTCAGGGTTTTGGTGTGAAGTTTCAAGGTTATATTATGCTATATTCTTCCTCTTCTTTATCTCTTCCTTTTTTCGATTGGTTTCATCTTCTTCCATTGTCTTGGTACCCTTGGGTTCATGTTATTTTGTATTTAATTTGGGTTTTTAATAGGTTCCTATTGGTATCTCTTATTCCATTTTATGTTCTTCATGTAGATTTGAGATTCCATTATCAAAGGCAATATGTTTTGAGGTATGTCACCCATTATAAAAGCCTTTAAATTGAAATATATGATTTATTGATCATTTTAAAATATGTTTTCATGATTATAAAAATTTAATATTTAATGGAAAATGGTTTTAGTGCTTGTAAATGGATTCCCACGTATTTTCTATACTTTTCCCTATGCTTTCAAAATGGGTTTATCTTATTAAAACAAGTTCTAAATCTTGTTTTGAAATTTCACACATCCTATGTTCTTGAATGGTTTTCCAAATGATTTATATCATGTGAAATGGAAATTAAAAAATGTGTTTTAGTCTTTTGATCATCTTTTCATGAGGAAAAATGTAATTTTTTTCGTCAAAAAAACCTCCAATATATTTATAATCATCAAACTGAATAAATATAACTTACATACATATACATATGTGGAAATATATATATGAACCCTCTTTGTACATATTCACTCATGGTGGTGTAAACATGTACATTGGAATAAGGTTTTATTATATATATTAAGGTTCATTTATGTGTCTGTGTGGAGTGTGGTTTTGGAACTTGAAAGCATTGGGAATAAATTTTTCCAAATGGGCGGTGTTTCTATTAATAAGATAAAGCCTGGTTGGCACATTGAGGTTCTTACATGGAAATGAAAACCCATCTTAATGAATTCCCCTTGGATGTGTAATTGGGGTGTGGGTTGAATGGTGGAAATTAAAATTTATTATGTACTATGAAATCCTAATAAAGGGGATTTTTTATTGTTCGTGTATCATGGAATGAGAAAAGGGGTCATATTTAAGAAGGTAGTTCGAAGGTGAGAATGATAATGGTTATTTTTTGTGATAATAAAGTGATACATATTTATTATTTATACTAATAAAACTCACATCTTTTGGTAAGGCATGATTATCATTTTGTGGTTTAGAAGGATCTCTAGGTACACATGATACACTAGTCTAGTATTATTATCTAACTATTGGCCCTAAGTTAGATTACATATATCTATCTGGGATATGACCCTAGATCAATATAGAGTGGGTGAAATCATGTTGTCGGGATAGTTTATCATTATTATTTGGATGTAGTGGATATTTTTTTGATAATATTGATAGTCATATTCTAGAGCTTACCAATTATCCCCTCAGTTCCCATGCCACCCATTTTATATGTATTCTATTTTCTTATATTTTTTTGGTACTGTTATAAATGATTTCACTATTATTCTATTTTACTAAAACATGTTTTTATCTCAAATTTATTCTTGTGAATGATATTTTTGAAAGTATATCATTATTTATAAATGTTGCTCAAAATAAAAATGGAAATTGATTCCCTACTGTATCAACTTATTTATTTTATTTAAGGGAATAGAAAACTTTATTTTCATAGGTTTACATTTTAAAACTAGCATGAAATATTTTCCTATTTATAAGTATAGAATAATGTGTGTTTTAACTTTTAGAATCCATGTTGGTATTTTTTGTGCTCTTTCATAAATTATAATTTTATTTTCTGGTTGAGTTCATCTTTGAGTCACTCATGGACTGACCATTATTCTATGGATTTTGGTGACCCACATATCTTATTGAAGGTATGATTAGTTTTTGATTGTTTCCTAATTACTATATTCTGAATTGTTTATTTTTTTATTATTCATGTTTCAGTTTTCAATGGATAAATCATTCCCAATTTATTTATGCTTGATTCATGAACATACTTTCCTACCTGGTAGGAATGATAATTCATATTGGGCCTTGTTGTAGGATGGCTTGGGTTACATGTTTATGGTTTACCTGGGTTCAATCATGAAACAATGATACCAGGGAAGGATGGACCTTATTATTTACGGTGGTACGGTAGTGTGGAGGTTAAATTTTCAAAAATCAAGTGGTTAGTCATTGGTAGGTTATTGATCCCCTCATATTTAAAAGGATTTTTAAGTAACCAAGGTGGTCTGGAATATTTTTGTATCATCTCCATGTTTGGTTCTCATATGTTTTTTATGTTTTTAGTATTTGTTTGCATATTTATGATTATAAATGAGAATATATTGGTTATTTTAAGAATCTTCATTTTTTGGGGTGATTTTTAGGATGGTTTCTAATGGTGAAAAGTTATAGTGTATGGTCTAGAAAACCGTATAAAGACCATGAATCAATCTATATTAACCTCCCATGAGCATCGAACGGATAGCACATTGTCTTCCAAACCATATGGCTAAACCGTTAACAATAGTTTCTTCTTAAATTTTTTAAACTTTTTTTCACTTTATGTGTTGGTAAAAAATTACATTACATATATGTGGTTGTTCAAATAATTGAGTGATAGTATGTATATATATGTTAATTCCAAATAATAATATAGGTGGGTTTTTGATTTCATAAGTTTAATTTTTCTTTCCAAAGTAGTTTTAAGAATGGAATTCCAATGCTTTGATTAATGAGTGTTATTTTTTATTTCCTTTAGTGTTTTATAATTTCCTAATTTTATTTTATGTTTTGTTTTGTTGGGAGAGTTTTTTAAGTGGTGTTTTTATTTTGGGTTATTGATTTTTAATTGACATGTGGTGTTTCAGTTTATTATGTGTTGTGACTCAGTTTATGTTTCTTATTTTTAGAGAAAGACCGCACTAAGATATAATGAATCTTGAAGATAATCTGCTGATGTCTTTACCACTACATGAGTTTTTTTTTGATCAAGTATCATCTTAGTTGTTTCGTTCATCTATTACGAATATATATCCTAATGGTTCTCATTCAATAGCTTAGTATCATAGGTTCATATAGAAGTTCAAAGAGTTGAATCCACCTCATTCCTTTAGACAGAAATAACATAGAAATAGTGAGTAATGGTTATGAATAATTTAGGATCCCTTTATTTATATTGATCTTCTTGAGCCTCTTAAGCTCAAGTTTATGATCTTTATACTATAAGGACTGATTTGGATGTGGGCGAAGTTTGTTACTTAGCCCAAGCCACAAACAGAAAACTCAAGGGAAACCTATAAATATTTTTTTATCTAGTAGTACTTATTCAAATTCATAATGATGTTGGTGGTTATAGAATTGTATTGTCTCCAACAAGGTCACTTAATAGTGTTGGAGTATTCTAAGAGTTCCATTGAGTATGTTTCTTATTTTCTAGATCTATCTAGAGATTCATCTTGAAAGTATTTTTATTTTATAAGTGTCATCTAACCCAAACATATCTTAACTGTGTATTCACATAACCATTACACCTATGAAGATGTAGTGAGGTATGATCCTTGGGATGATACTAGTTAAACTATAGAGCCAGATATAGGTGATGTGTAACCTATCCTTTTAGACAGTGGAAATGGATCCAATATAGGGAGAGGGAATAAAGATGTATATGTCATCTTTTGGAATGGTATGAAATGTAGATTGTGTTTCTTCTCACTAGATTCATCTTTGAGTCAAACTTTTGTGTTTATAAGTGTGGAAAATTGAGGGTTAAAAATTTTTATACATGTGATAACCAAAGACTAGTCATACCTATTTCTGTATCAGTCATTTGTAAAGGTTCTATAGGGGTGTCACTAGAAATAGATTTGGAGACACATCTACATCCTTGAATAATCATTTAATTTTGTTTGATGAACATGGAATTGAGTTGAGATGTGGTTAAAATTTTACTTATTGTAAATTTTCAATCATTTAGATGTTGTAAATAGTGGGGTTGCATTTTTTTTGAAATTGAGGATGATGCTTTTAATATTTTAGGAGTCATGTTTTTAATGGAAAAGTATTTTCATAAATTTTTAATCTTGTTGTCATGGAGTGATGGTTTTCCTAATTCCTTACATCATTTATCATATCATTGGCTTCCTCTGGGGCCCATGAGTTCACTTTGGGATAATATACCATTTTTTGGAAAAACAATTACTAATATAATATATAGGATAACGTGGATAGAGACTACGGTAATCCTTTTATTAAATTACTTGGTTCTATTTTTGGGAATTTTGAATTCAAACAGAAGGGGTAATTCCTTTATACACCCATATCAATGCTAATTAGTGTCATTTGGTTATCCTTGTCCATGATTCTTGTGATTAATGAACATGGGGATTCAAAACTAGCCATGATGAGTTTATATGTTTATTTTTATGCTTGGGATAGTGTCCTAACTATTTTTATAGTGTATTTAGAGACATGAGTTTCCCTCTACATTCATTGATTTAATGGTTTAGGTCTATCATTTTTGATTACGATCTACTTTGGTGAATGATTGTATTTTTTAGGATGATATATTTCACCTCATAAAATATCATGGTGTTTCTTGTTTTTAAAGGAAGGTGAATTTCTGTTCTTAAGTCATTGGGTTTCAGGGTCTCATCTTTTTTACTATATTATTCTTGTAATTTTCTAAATAAACTGATTTGTTTTCTGAAATTTTAGGGTAAGGATGAGTTATAGTGGTGATAATTCCAACTCCCTAAACAGATACTTCTCTATTGTTTTATTTATTTTTGAGTTATTTTTATTTCTCTTTTCATCTGGGTAGTTTTCCAAATATTTTAATTTTTTGGCATTAAAAGCATGGAATGTGGTTAAGGTGCATTTTCTTCCCAACCATATGACCAACTATGTGAATTTTCAAAGAATAACCATAGTTTAGGTGAATTGTTTGTTAAATTTTGAAGCATTTTCATGCAAGGTACTCTAAAAGACAAGTGGAGGGCACATGGTCGATGTATGGTTTTCTGAACCGTGTGCCCAAACCATGTGTTGTTTCCACAATCAATTGAATAGTTAATTTACTTATTTCCCATTCTCAATTTTTTTAAAAAAATTATCCCTCACCCCTATAAATTGGTTTATGTCACCCTAGATGACTCCTCTCATAGCTCTCCCCTTGGATCCCCTCTTTACTATGGTGATCTCAAATGATCTCCCCAGGGTTTTGATGTGAATATTTGAGGTACTCTTATCCCAACCTCTCCTTATTTTTTTATTCCTTTTTCTATTATTTTATTATTTGTATAAGGTATTAGTGTGAAATTGTTCTGGTTATTTATCTTAAATTTGTGTATTTATCTTTTTTAGGGTTCCTATTAGTCTCTCTATCTCCATTAGACCTCCTTCAGATGGATTTGAGTGTTCATTTTCAAAGGAGAAATGTTTTGAGGTAGGTTACCCTAGGTCAAAGCATTAAAATTGAAATATATGGTTTCTTCATTATTTTAAATTATGTTTTCATTATAATTGAAAATCAATATATTATATAAAATGGTTATGGTTCTTGGAAAAGGTTTCTCTCTTATTTTCTATTTTTCCCTTAAGATTCCTACATGGGTTTCTCTTGTTAATGAATATTTTTCATTCTTTTTGAAATATAAATCATACTAAGTGATTGATTATTTTTTAAAATGTCTTTGACCATGTTAATTGGAGATTCCCAAAGGTATTTTGGACTTTCAAATGATTTTCCATGATTCCTAATGGAATACTTGGTATCATAAAAATTATATAATAGATTTATATTCTTCAACCATACTAAATGTGAGTTACATATATATACATATATTAGCATATATATGGGTACCATCTTTATACTTATTGACTCATGGTAATGTTAACATGTACATTGGGACGTGGGGTGATTATAGATATATCAAGGTGTATATGTCTTTAAGAGTATATATATATTTTTGGGAACATGAACTATTTGGGATAAAGTGATTTTCAAAAGGACATTGTTTCCTTTAAAATGACGAAGCTTAGTTGTAACATTGTGGTTCTTCATTTCAAAGGAAAACCCTTCTTAAGGAATTACCCTTGGGTGATGTATGGGGATATCCATTTAATTGGGGAAATGTAAAATGTATGATGTATTATGTAATACAATTAAGGGGCTTGTGTATTGTTCATATATCATGGAAATCGAAAAGGGGTTGCTGTTAGTAATGGAGTTTATATGTAAGAAAGTGGAAGGTTTGTTTTAGTGAATATAATGTGATCCATATGTAAATGTTAGTTTTTTAAAACTAACATCAATTATTATATCTTGGGATTCATTGGGTAGTTAGGAGGGAGATCTAAGTATATATGTTTCACTAGATTATTATTATACTATGAATAGTGGACCATAGTTATATCACTCATCTCTTTATAGGATATGCCCCTAGGTCAATCTAGTGAGGGTAAAACTATGTTATGGGGGGGTTAATTATTAGTAACTAACACTGGATGATATTTTATATAATTTTGATTGTTCAGTCCTAGACCATCCCAAATAGCCCATCAGTTCCCATGACACTCATTTTATATATATTTTTCTTTCCACTGTTTTGTGTTACTCTTATAAATGATTTCACTATTGTAATATTTTACAAAAACATGAATTTCAACACATGTTTATTCATAAAAATTGGATATTGGGAAATGTATCATTCTTTAGAAATTGTATTAAAAATAAAAATGGAAATTAATTTCCCGACGTATCAACTTGTTATTTATTTTAATGGAAATGGAAAACCTTGTTTTTGTTTATTTATATTTTCAAACTAGCATAATATGGTATCCTCATTAAAGGTATATCGTATGGAATGGATTCTATTTTTGTATCCCCATTAATAATCTTAGTTCCTATGGATATATTATCGATTCACCTTTCGTTTACCTTATTCTTTGGGTCACTCATGGAGAGAGCATGGTTTTGTGGTTGTTTATGACCCACAATGACAAATGAATGTCTGTTTAGTGTTGATTTTTTAATTAAATATGTTTTTTACTATATTTATTTTTTTATAATTCATTTTTTACTGTTTTATGTGATAAATAATCCCTAATTTAGTTATGTTTGATGATTTACTCTTTTTTCCACCATGGGAGGATCGTGAATTCATCTCAAACCTTTTCAGGGTCTTGCACAGGTGACCTATCCAGGACTGACCAAGATTGATTCAATATAGAAAATTCCTGCACTAAAATGGAACATACCACTCTAAATATTAAGGATTCATTTGGTAGTAATAATTTATGAGAAGTGAGTTCTTCTAAAGGGGAAAGTGCAGACAATGGTGCGCATATCCAGTGTAAAATCTCGAGTAAATCAGTGAGAAAAAAAATCTGAAGAACCAAAATAGGTAAATAAATAGCCACATAATCACATGGATGATTCGATTAGATACAACCTAAAAGGGAAGGCATGGATGTGTCAATGAGAATGGGCCACCAACAAGGCCATGTGATGTCCTGAGATGTAAAAAAATAAGTAGAAAAACATCAAAAATCAATAATTCCACATTTAATAAATCACGAATTTATATAAAAAAAATAGATTAATATCATTAAAAAAATTATATCAATTTTATAATCAAATAAAATTTTACTTGAATTACTATAGTTAATGAAATTCATAAATATCCATCTTGATAATTAATTAAAAAATCCTATAATGTAATGACGCTACACAACATAACATATCCCATTGATTCAGGAAAACATTAAGACCTATGAAATTATAAGAGTATAGTAAATTACACTCTTTGTGAATCATTTTGACTCACACATTCTTGTAAAATGACATCTAATTTTAAATATTCAAACATGCTCAAAATACCATTTTAAACAAAGAAAAAATATTAACGAAACCCATACCATCACTTACTTGAGATTTTATTCACAAACCTATAATCCTCCTTCACTCATACTAGCATAGGTCTTAGAATCTCTCTTCTTATAGAAATATAGCTTAAAAAATAGTTGTATCCAATTCCTACGATAAGAAGACATGGGATAATAGGATTACCTTGTATAAACAAGCTCAGAAAATTATAGTTAAAATTCATGAAACAAAATTCAAAGAAACCATCATAGAATGAAAACACTCAGCAAACCAGAACAACCAAGTCAATATGTCACTAAGAATCTAAAACACTTATAAATCCACCATGAATCTACACATACCCATACAACATCATGAATTTTCTATGAGTATTATTTATTAAGATACCTAAAAAGGACCCAAAAAAGTTCATTGATCGATCCTGATACAATTACGAGTAACCCTCTTCCATAAAAGGGATATCCATAATCTACATCGTTTCCCCACTCAAATTCCACAATAATCTGCAATGAGTCTATGTTTGTCATATATCCACCAAAGGTGAACACCCTTCCTAAATTAGATTCCAACAAGATGTTGTTCTATCAATTAGTTGGTACCTATGGAACATAAAAATAGTTCATTTCCATCTCAGACCTAAATGTGGAAATTGAAGACAACACCAAGGAAAACACTCACCAACTCTAATTAAACTACTACTAGGTAGGAACCTATATAAGATTTTGTGTCCCTCGAATTAGAACAAGGTTTAGCCGGGAGAAATAACACTCATATGAGTTTGTATATCAGTAGAATAAAAGGTAAACTACAAAAAAAAAATCTTATACTGATACCAGCAACAATTAAACATGTTATAAAACCCACAAAAAAAATAATAAACATCACATATTTATGAAAAAAAATTCCATGTTGGCGCTGATACCAATTTTTAGAGGCTATGTTGACGGGAATTCCCCATTAAATTGACCAATGAGATATGAATTCATTAATTTTGTTTTTAAAAACTCTAAACGTGATTAAATTTTTTTAATATTATGAAAATATCAATAACTAGTAATAATACACAAATAAAATAGATAATTCTGCGAATTTATGTAAACTAAATATTGTTGAATTCATCAAAGTTGAATTAGAAGAACAAAAGAATATATATTTAAGGGTAATGTATAAACATTTAAAATATATAAACATGTTATGATAAATCAAATAACCAATTCGATTAACTCTAAATCAATTTGATAAAATAGACTCAAATAACAACATCAAAAAAGTCAACATAAATCATAAAAGAAAGAATTTAAGGACACTATGATTAAGCATTCTTTATTTAATTTTTATATGTAAACAGGGTAAGAGCACTGAGGTTCCATTATAAAAAAATAATTATGTGCACAACAAATACTAGTAGAAGTAGACATAAATGGTAGAAGAAGAAGGCACTTAAGGAATCCATATAAAGGCCATGTTTCTTTGTACTCTATCACTTGAAATGAATCTATGCCAACGATATTGTATAAAACACAAACTATATATGAAATCAAAATAAATAAAAAACAACACCAATGTATAGCATAAAATAATGGGGATAGAGACTTAAAAGTAATTAAAATGTTGTGTAAGACCCCATTAGTGGCAAAACTATCATCCCCATTTCCCACTAGAATAGCTGGGTGAATTTGGGGTGGAGGATCATGACGTGTGGAGAATAAAAAAGTTTAGTGATCTCTTTCATTATATTTCTATTAACTAGAATTAAATTGAATTATTGTAATAACTTCATGTGGAAGCTTCAAATTCTATTCCCCATGGAAATAATCTTATAACTCCTTCACTTATTTTTTACTATAAAAAATATTTAATCTATTATATTATTTTCAAATGGTATACATTTTCAAATTTGTCACTACTAATGAGGGTTTTATATTAATACAAATAATTCCTGACCAATGTGTGATATATTTAAAAAAAATCATAAATAGGTTTTACAATGTAATGTTACAAAATATTTTTTATAAAAATCTAACGAGTTATTTGTTTATACATTCAAAATATATTAAAAAATTTAAAGATAGAAAATATTTTTAGAAAATTAATGATTATCCATGTGTTAATATATATTTGTTAAAGTATATATATACATATATATACATATATATATACATATATATACATATATATATATATATATATATTATTACATATATACATATTACTATAAATCTTTACAAATACACGAATCTATAATTGCATCCAAATATAATGTATTCTTACATAATTACACATACACAATATAGATATATATAAATAAAAATATATGAAAATTATGTGTTTTGTGTTTTTTATACAATAAATACACTCATGAGTACTTATATTTGTGTATACTTATATTGATTTATAATTGTAAATAATTACACACATATACTTATATGTAAGGTTTTTTATATCTATGTGTATGTATGTACATGTAATAATATTAAGATACATGTATGTACTTATATTAAAACATCCTTATAAATGCATATATTTTTATTGAACTAAATTTTTTTTGATCGGAAACATATATACAATCCTATGAATAAATATATATACACATACATACACATATACATACATAAATATTAATATATTTTTATATAAACGCATACTTTCATCTATACAAACAAATTAGTTTAGACATATATATACATATTTAAAAAAATATTGTTAGAAATAAGTAAATAATTACATACATATACAAATATATATCAATATACATATATACATTAATATGTGAATACATATAAAGTGGTACATATAGAAATATTAATGTAATTATCTACAAGAATACAAATTTATTAATGTAATTATTTAAAAGAATGAATTTACATTGTTATATAAAAAAATACAAGCATATATCCCTAAATTTATATAATTATATAAAAATCACCACTAGGAAATATTCAATGGGAGATTCATACTACAAAATCTCCCTTTAGAAATATCTCATGAGAGATTGGTAAAAGAAATATTTCCTAGGAAAAGCAATGGAACACTATATAGATCAATGAGTCAGTGGGTGGTAATGACGAAGGAGCATGAAAAGATTCCAAAGGAGAACACATGAATAGAGGGGTGGAATCCCCCATGTAACTACTAAAACATATCAATGATAAAACACAATTCAAAATACCAAATGGAGTAAAAATAGACTACCCATGAAATGGCTTTACACAACGTCTCCCTTTAACAATGCTAAAAATGATAACAATGGTACCACCTTTATTAACACTATTTTAGCATTATTAAAATAAACCCCTTTATCATCACTTTTTTATTAGTGCTAATAGAGGGTCTATATCAGTGATTTTTTATTGGAGATAATATATGTTAAATTTATGAAAAAAATTATAAATCATTAAAAATATTATATTAACAAAAAAATATACTTATATTGATATATATATATATATTATTTTATTATATATTATTTATATAAGTCTAAATGCACATTTTCACTTAATATAAGAGATATTTAATGAAAAATTGATTTTAAAATGATTAAAAAAATAATATCAATTAATAATTTTCAAATTATTTTCTATTAATTGTCATTTCATAAAACACTGAAGATAGAAATAATCAAAAAACTAATAAAATATCTAAAACAAGTTGAAAAGGTAACCTAAACATCAAACAACTATAACATATTATCTAGTGTCTATTTTTTATCATCCACATATCAAATAGATGGTTGGTATAAGCTATATGAACTAGTGATTGGGGGAACCCCAACCACATTTTAAGGGAAAAAGTTCTAGAATCCCTTCAAAACTATGTTTTTAGTTGGGGAATCCGAAATTTGTAACATTCGATGGAATTTCAACACTGTTTATGGGGGTCCATCAACCTTTTTTACTGGGGATGTTTTTTTCCTAGGGATTAAATTCATATTGATATTATGGTTTTCAAATTTTATCATTTTTTCACAATTTAGTTTTATTTATAATTAGATATATACAAATTTATACATATTTTTATGTATTCACACATTAAAATTTTATTTAATAAATAAGTATTTAAACATATTTACATATAAAATATCTTTAAATATATATAAACCACATCTAAATAAAATAACAATACTATCTATTTTATTTAAAATAAAAATGTATGAATATATATATATATACAATTGATGTATATATAATGTTTATATATATAAATATATTTGTGTGGGTATTTAAAAACTAGAATATACTTATCTATATATTCTAAAATATGAATATAAATATAAATATATAATATATGTAAATAAAAATTAATATATATATATATATACATACATACACATATATATAAATATGTGTGTGTGTGTGTGTGTTTATAATCAAATACAAAAAATATATTTTATATATGTATTTAAAAACAATTATACAAATATAAATATATATATATATATATAAATTTATATATATATATATATAATTATATAAGAATATATATAAATATATGGATAAAAATGTAATGAAGTATATGTATAATATATATATATATATATCTTAAAATACATAAATAATAATATAAAAGAGTCGTAAAGGTATTGATTCACGATGGTCGGGTCTCATGTTTGAAACATGGCAGGGCTTGTGCAGTAGGTGAGTATGTAAGAGGACATTGTTTTATTAAATTGGGGTATATTAGTGCACTGATAAAGTGATGGGATAGTGATGTTAGGGGGGTCCTATGTTGATAGGGGGTGGCTGACCCCCAAGTAGAAATAAAATATTTTTAAAAAAGTATTTTTTTTACTTTTATCATTGCTAAAAAACCGTTGATAATATCCCCCATTTATCACTACATTTCTTAGAGATGATATTCATTTATCATAGATTTTTTTATCACTGATAAAGGGGACCCACAGTGGAGTTGAGGAAATCATCACCATTGTGGTTTTGTTAAATCCCTATTTTCATACTTTTAAAGATTCGACCTATAGTAGTAATAACCTTAGGATCACAAGGATGAACATATAAAATACAAACCACATGGGAAGGAAAGAATTAGGAAATGGGAATTGGACACCAATACGGAGAAGCTGTGGCCTTGGAGGAAAAAAATAGGTTACCTAGAAGTAAAATGAAATAGTTAGGCATTTAAAAAATAAAAAAAAATTATATCAAATAAAATTCATTTGATATCGTGAAATGAATTATATCAACTATATAAATGAACACCATTAAATTTATAAAATTTTATGGAATAAAATTCACATTATTGATTAATACCATAGAAGAAATTGAATCAATGAAAAATGAATATATTTTAAATTAGTTGGAATAACACCTTTTCAAAGGAACACCAATGTTACACTCATTTGTAGAGAAAATAAAATAAAAATTACAGTATAATGAAAACAAAAATTAAATGCATAACATATCGGTTTCCCTATAATATGATAGCTCCTCAAAAATGATAACTATAATCATACTTGATGGTTGACATTGGATATGTAATGGACATCATTACACTTTCAACATATAAATCTTGAACATCAATGAACCCACATTCCCCACTACTTTGTTACTGATCATAGAAAATAATAATACTCAAATTAAAAACCAACACTTAAATTTAGAATGTTCATATCATAATCCCACCCTTCCATGATTTATAAGTATTATTTTATTTAAAAGATAAAAATATTGATTATAGTATTATACATATTTTCATAATATAGGCTACAAGTGGGATAATTTGGAAACTTGATGATTATCGTATACCCCGTACATGTAAAGAAACAAAAATATATGAATTTAAATTAACAAAAAGCATCTAAAACATATTTTATAACATTCCTACACATTTAACACCATTTTTTCATTATTACTCAAAGTTAGGATATTTTAATATACCTCCAAATACACATGACATTAAATATTTTTAAGCCTTCAATATAATGTTTGATTCCTTATATTTAATCATTATCGCCAATACAAAGAATTATATTCTCCATTTTTGGATAAGAAAAGGAATAAAATTCCCCCAAAACCAATTAAAAATACAAATTATATTTACATGTAAAACCATTTTATCTCAATCCACACACCATATTGTGCTCGATTACTATTTTTATTAGAGGGTTGATCTCCACCCCAATTTTATTATAGAAGAGGACCACATAGAAAGGGATTTATTAAGAAATTTATTATATTAAATCATTGAATTTGATTTCCCATTGGCATTATTCCATAAATTTGTCATCTCAAAAAAATAAAGTGATCAAAAAAGCTAAACATTCAATGGTTTTTGGAATTTTCAATGAAATTTAGTTCTTTGAGAAATTAATGACATAAAATATTCAATAGAACCAATTTTCATTATTATAATTCATTTCATTTTATTCCATGATAAATATAAACCAAAAAATTATTGAAGTATAGTCAACTCCTTTAGAATCTATATAGTTAATTTATCACATAAGAGTTCAAGAGATTTTTTCTTAAATAAATCACTATATAAATTATCTTTTCCTTTGGTAAACAAAAATTCATTCTCCATGGATGAGTTTGTTACCCAGATACTAGTATTATAAATATTTCAAAATAGTTTGTGTCACAAACAATCCCAGGTACCCTAGTAACCCAATAACCAAGCCATACCTAACATTCCTCAAAGGGTGTTCTCGATCCCTATGGGTTGGAAAATAGCATATGGAATAATAAAAAATGAAAGAGGGAATGAATTTTCTACAAAAAATGTGGAAATAATATAAACATATCAATAAGAATACAATATAAAATCCCCAGAGAGAACTATACCAGATGAAAATTAGGTAAACAAACAAAAAGTACTATAGAAAATTACCAATAAGTAAGAAAACAAGCCATGTCCTAGTGGAAAAACCTCTCCATTTCTAAGGATCAACAACTATAACCCCCTCCATGTGGCATTTTACCCTTTCACAAACATGTAGGAGATAATCTACAGACACCCTAATGAAAAATTAGGGTGTGAGATCAAATCTCAATAGGGTCTCACAAAGGATTCCATAATAATATTACAACACATAATTAACCAAAATAATGTTATCAATTTTAAATAAATAGGCATGTAATGTCAAAATAATATTTGAAAAATCATGGTTTACATTTCAATGGATGTAAATAATTTATAAAAATGTCATAAATAAAACATTTTATAAAAAGGATTATATAAATTTAAAAGGAATGTGTACACAAGATACAAACAATGGAATATATTTAAAATATAAACAATGAGTTGTAGGTTCATCCACAAAGAGTTACAATAGTTCCAGGTTATGGGATCCCCATGGACTCATGTGATAATAATGGTAATGTGTATATACATCCCTCGACACTGGTTAGAGATTTCTTATCAACATCCAACTATGGAATAAGATGTTCCTAAAATATTTTTTTAGAGTTGCAAAGCATTAATCCATTTCTAGGGAAATTTCAACTATCATTTTTGTCCCAAAAAACATAATAAATACCTAAGCTTACATGTTCTATAATATAATCAATGGTGGTAAATTTAATTTAAAAATTATTAATATAAAATTCCTACTTTCTACATTTTGATATTAAAATTTATATTTAAAAACCAATACATTATCTTTTAATCAAATAATGCAATTTCTAAGATTAACCTAATGTGTTTCTGTCAAAATAATTTTAATCCATGTTCTCAAATACCACTTAGAAATCTATTTCATAAAATAAATTTAACAAATCAAATTATTAAATGAAATTACAAAATTTAATTTAAACAATTTTCCATCCGACATCACTAACACACCCCAATTGAATGGAATTGGGGGGTCATAATTTCATGCCAAATCCAATTTCAAATTCCTAATTTAATGGAATAGGGTTTTTAATAAACCAATTGAATGAAATTTAATTTAAATAAACCAATTTAATTGAAATCAAATAGTTTAATTTAAATCTTTAAATTTAGGTGTAATCCAAATTTCTCATCATAACAATACCACTAACCTCAGGATCATGGGATCTCAAAACACAGATCCCTAAGCGGGAAACTCTAATAAAGAATGTTGAGAATGGGGATTAGAGAATCAAAACTATATTAAAGTAATAAAATAGAATTTATAATATCATCAAACAACATTATGATCTATAAAACACTAAGGAGGAAAGAGGAGAGAATGGAATAAATAAAATGTGAAGATAAAACCAACCAAGAGGTGATCAAAGGTTGTTCTCCTAGATTTTATTCACATACATAGGGGTTTAGAGGAGGAACAATCACCACTTGGGTGGTTATAAAGAAGAAGAAAATGTTTGGGGTTCACACAGTCTTGTTGGGAAACTAAAAATAGGGTTTTAGGATTTTATAAAATATTTTTCATATTAAAAGATATTGTATGAATCATTCCATGGGAAAGGTTACACAATTAGAAAAAACTATATACCATATCCATGCGCCCCTTCTAATGGGGTTTCACGGTTTCTATTTGATTTGGGAATAGTTTGTTAAACTGTGCACCGAACATGCAAACCTTCACTGTCTTAGTTTGAACAGTTTTCACTAGCACAACACATGGTTTGATAAAATCATGCGCCAACCATGAACAAACCAAAAGACAATAAAAACAACAAAAGATTCACCCGAAATAACCCTAACTGAGAACAAACCAAAGAATGTTTAATATAGGGGTTTAAATACATGATCATAGTAACTGGATGATAGAACCCCCCCCACTATGGATACCATTATCTCCTCAGAAAGCATACTAAGAAGCTTCTATATCAAAAGGATGAGGCCAATACTCTCTCACAAGTTCCTCCCTCTCCCACGTATCATGAGAATCAGAACCATGATTCCATAGAACATGAATCAAAGGGGTCATCCTCCTATGAAGCACTATGGTTTTAGATTCAACCCTACAAACTAGATGTTAAGTCATTGATAAATTAGGTTCAACATCAAGATCACTTATGATTATAATTTTAAATGGATCAGATAGGTACCTTCAATGCTAAGACACATGGAACAAATTATGTATCTACGTCATCTATGGTGGAAATGGTAAATGGTGAGAAACATTTCCCACCTACTCAATAACATCAAACTGTGTCACAAAATGGGGAAAAATTTCCATTTACTCTCATGCCATCAATGACCCAAATGGGGTGAATCATTCACGAAAATCATGTCACCAACTAAAAATTCCAATGCTCTTCGACAATGATCAACATAAGAATTGTACCACCTCTATGACTTAAACATTATCAAACGAATATATTATATATTTTATGTCCTCTCTGGAACCAAACTCGGTCCAACCAAGGAACATTCACTAATTGTCCACTAAGATAATAGAGACTTAAAAGGATGGCCATAAAAGGCCTCAAAAGGATCCATTATGATCACGAACTGGTAACAATTGTTATTAGAAAACTCAATCAACCACAAATGATCATCCCAAGCTCCACTAATGTTGATGACACAAGAATGAATTATATCCTAACAAATTTGAATAGCTATTTCTGTATGACCATATGACCGTGGATGGTATGTCGTGCTCATACAGACCTAAAATCCCAGTTCATGTAGATGGCATTTCCATAAAAAATAAGGAATGTGGGCATCTATATCCGAATCTATACTAGATATAACTCTATGAAATTGAACAATCTATTTCATATAGATATTTCCCAACTTCATAACCTTAGTTGTATCACAAATGTGTATAAAGTAATCCTATTTAGCCAACATGTCAATCAAAACCCATAAAAATCAACTTTTTTGGGTATGTGGCAACCCAATGACAAAATCCATTGATATCTAACCCCACATCTAAGTCGTGACTGGGAGTGGCTATAGAAAAATCCATGTTTTTTGGTGTTCGGACTTGACATGATGTCATGTATAACCAAAAGAGATAAATTAATAAATTCCCAATGTGATACATAGCCACTAGAATCATCACCATATATCATAGAACATTTTTATGGTTCTTGGGTGAACTGCCCATTGTGAACTCTAGAAATCCTCCATCACATCTTTCCTGATACATAATGGTAACAGAAAACTATTTTTATAACATAGAAATCCCTCTTTTCTGATTGAATGCTCTACAATGTTCAGCCCATAAAAAATAGAGTCCTCTAATTCTCCAGAACTCATCATCAATATGATCTTATTGAAGAATAATCTCAATAATATATAAGTTCAACAAAACACCGGCTAGGGAAACCTCATCCCTTGATTCTTGCACTCCAATATGTAGCTATAAAAATGAGCCATCAATTTAAACTCTTTGGATTATTCTTTCATAGCCCATGTAATAATTTCCCTTCTCAAAAATTCTATGATAATATTACATTCCCCCATGGTATAGGCAATGTTAATATAAAATAATTTCAGGTACTCCACTGAATTATTGTGATAGAGATTTAAATCTTTGTGAGAGAAGATATAAATCAAGATCATAGGTTTGGAATACACGGTAAACCATTCTCCCTAAAGGTAATTCCACCAAATCATAGGATCATGAATCATAAAATCATGTTCAAGGTCATAGGCCACGTAATTATTCTCATGTGGGTTAAGATAATGAGATCCATAAGAAAGGACAAGACACCCAACCTAAGAACGCATCCCAAACCTAACCCGAATACATCAAAAAAGACCCCATTACCCTACCCAGCCTATGGAAGATTGAAAACCGACATAGAAGTCAAAATATATTTCAACTCAAAAAAATTATTGTGAAATTTATCATAAAAATCAAGATTTACTTCTTTCCGAGATATAGTATTCAACAGAAAAGGAAAATTTGATAAGTCATTAACAAACTGACGATAGTAACCTACCAAAACCAAGAATCATTGAATATAAAACACATTTAGTAGTTGTGTAAGAACCAGGTTCTTATTTTTGAGGTACGGGCTTCTTATTTTCTTTTTCCTTAAGTGTTTTTGAGAAAATATGGAAAATGGGGGAAAATCCTAAATTTTGGAACTACACGCCGTGTACTTTTCCACACGCCATGTACTCTTGGACGTGTTGTGATTAGTACACGGGGCGTGTAGCCATGTCGGCGATGCGGGGTGTAGGAACCGACTACACGCTGTGTGGTGGTACCTTACACACCGTGTAGTCAGTCGACAGGCTTCAATAGTAAGGCGGTGGAGTCGCCGCTAGCTAGGAGACAGTACACGTCGTGTACTCAAGATTGCATGCCGTGTACTCTGGTCGACGGATGAACAGTGTGGCGGTGCCGCCAAATGAACAGTTAAATGAATGAAGTAGACCCTGTGTACTCAGAATTACATGTCATGTAATTTTATTCTTCAGCTTAAAATAGGCAGTGGCCTCCTCATTTGGCCGAGGAGACACTTGAGCCGATTTGGAGCCAAGGAGGATAGCCAACCCTTTGAAGATTCACTCGATGTTCGTCTTGAATCTGATTCGGCTTCAGACGATCTCGTTCGAACCACACGGTTAAGCCCTCCCCTCTCCTAGTACCGTTCTTACCAATTCTTCCCCTAATGTATGTTATTTACATTTGAATGGGTTTTGTTCTTCGTCAGATCTACGTCATTCTTGGGCATTTCTGGAGTCGGCGTTCGGGTATAACATTCGTTGGCGAATAAGGTAGGTGGATTTGTGTTTATTTTCCAACTGTTTTTCGTTTTTGTGTGTTTTTGTGCCATGAACCCATGGTAGGGTGTCATGTGGCTAAGTTCGTTGCAATATTTAATGCCTAGATTTGCATAGGTGATTAAATTGTGATAATAAAATGCTAGATGGGATCGTTGCATGGACCTGGAACCACCCCTAGGGTGTGTTTCATTGTTTATCCATTTGTCCAGGAAACCCGAGGGTATGCCTTTAATGTAGTAATTGTAGAATTTCCTTGAGAGTAATATCCTGTTACTACTTGTTTACCTATTGGGCATGGCCGAGTTACTTGTTTAGCCTTAGGGAGATGTTGTATTTGTCCTGAGGGTGTTGTTGTGATTAGCCTGAGGTCACTGCACTATTTAGCCTGAGGGCTATAGTATTTCATTTGAGGGAAACCTCTTGTGCCTGAGGGCTTGACTTCTGTGCCTGAGGGTGACACTTCCTACGCCTGAGGGCAATTTCTGTTACACCTGAGGGCAATACCTGCGGGTTGGATTTTGTATGGCCTGAGGGCAAGCCTGAGGGCGTAGTTACTATTTTAGCCTGAGGGCACGGTACTGGTTGGCCTGAGGGCTTGGTGTTGTTGATCCAAAAAATGTTACTAAATTAAAAGAATTAAATGAATAATAAAATGGAAATTTAACAGTTAAGTTTGTTACTTTTGAGTACTGCTTAGTTTATTGCATTTTACTACTGCACACTTGTTGCATGTTTTACACATAGCTGAGCACGGGCCTTTGGTGGGTGCCTACTGAGATATATTTCTCACACCCTGTTTGGGTTATGCTTTTCGGCCCAAACAGATTACGTTGTTGCAGGTGTAGATAGGGGAAAGAGTCCCTATACAGGTACTTGACTATTGCTAAGGATTAAAAAGCCATGGGACCGAGCCTAGGTTTGCGATGCCGCTGCTAGCTGTTATGCTTGTTTTGTTGTAATCTGTATTTTGTTGTACTGTATTGATGTATAACATGTTCTGGATTTTTCATAGAACTTGAAACATGTAGCATCATCACTTATATAATGTTGGTTATATCCACTGCTGTAGTTATTTCAGTTGTGTATGTTTAATGCTTCTGCTGTCATTGTATGCTTATTTTGGTATTCCGTTGCGCTACACTTTGACAAATGAGGGCATAGTTTCCCCACTATCATACCTGTGCCATCACTGCTAGTTGGAAGCCTTTAGAATTTGGGGAAATGAACTTGAGGTCACATGGTGAACCGGGCTCGGGGCACCCGTTGCATGGCACCCGGGTCCGGGACGTTACAAAGTAGTATCAGAGGGTTTTTTTCTTTGACATAATATTTAGATTCGTAGTCAGGGATATGACGAATGGTAGTTTTAATAAGTTGTGCTCAGGTGTAGCTAACCCGTGTACAGGGAACATCCAATTTACCTCGTGATTGCAATTTTATTGATTTGTCAATTTACAATTGATTTGTTTTCACCGTTGGGTGACGCACTTGAGATTGTGCTATTTATATTAGATCTGTGGGTTCTATTTAGTTGAAAATCGATGAGATGAGGGTATGTCGTCTCATGCATCACATAGGCACATGCTAGATATCACATGTCATGCATAGTTTCCATGCCATGTAGGTGCATTAGAAATTCACATGTTGTTGTGATAGTTTTTGTTCTAGAAAAGCATGCTGTTGTGAAAGCTTCTTGATAAATAACTGCCTTATGATATGGTATGTTTTTGTTTAATCTTGTTTATAGAATGGACGCCAAACATTGGTTTTTGGGGAGTATGGGGCCCCATTGACCGGAATTTGGTGGATCATTGAATGTTTGTTGGTTATTACACATATAAAATGTCAAACTTTGATTCGTGGGGAGTATGGGCCCCCACTGGTCGGAATTTGAAACATAGGTGTTGTTTTTCAGTATTTTATGGGTTCCAGAGAAGTTTCTGTGGAATACTGTCCGGAAACCTAGTATACACGCCGTGTAGTATTTTTATACACGCCGTGTATGCTCTTCTATTCGAGAAGAAAAATGAACTTTTTGAGTACACGCTGTGTCCCCTGAGTACACTCCATGTAGTCTCATCTCGTGTCACAAACCGTGTGGGCGGTGATACGGGGTCGGGAAAGGCTAGGGTGAAACACACCGTCTACCGAATGGACACACCGTGTAATGTGACCCAAAGTCTAGCCATGTAACTAACAACACGGGTCGGTGAGCTTCTGTACAGACCACGCCGTGTCAATTATAGACACGCCATGTAGTGTGACCTGGGGACTTGGTCGTGTAGCTAACAACATGGGCTGGTGTCACCTCTCCCTGAACATGCCGTGTACCTGTGTGACACGCCGTGTAGTCTTGTCTGAGGACAGACCGTGTGAAGTTAGTTGTGTGGCTGGGGAACAAGGTGGTGTACACGCTGTGTGCGGGTGTAACACGCTGTGTTGTGTCAAGCCGTGTAGTCGGCTGTGTCATAGACGACACGAACAGTTGTAAAATAACACCGTACATGCCATGTAGATATTACACACACCGTGTAGTTTTGTTCGACGAAAGTCGTGTGGCTTAGCCATGTAGAAGAACCCGGGCAGGGGAAGTGAAGTCAAGTACATTCCGTGTAGTCATTGTACACGCTGTGTAGTCTTGTTTTTCCATTTTTGAATGCTTTCATCCTCTTGTTCCCCTTGTGGTTCCTTTTCTTTCAGTCTTGGTAATCTTGAATTTGAGGCATGCCTTTAACCTTGTAGAGGAATTCCGCCTAGACGACCGTGATTTGTTCGCCAGGAGAGTGGAGACAATTATACTCCAGAGATTGTGGGCCATGGGCTACCAGTAGATCCTCCAGCAGAGCCAAATGTAGTGTCGGCTACTATACTAGACACATGCGCGGAGGCTCTGTTCTGTGAAGGCTTATTGCAGTTCATGCAGACCTTTTAGGGAGCACCACAGGCTGCCACATCTATGGATGAGCTGACGTGTATCTTTCAGCAGCAGTATCCACCTACGTTTTCAGAGGATGGCGGACCACAGGCTACGGAGTCTTGGTTGGGGTCGATACAGACTATTTTCGAGCATCTTGGGATGCCTCTAGGGTGGAGGGTCAAGCTCGCGACATATATGCTGCTTGATTCCGCCAAGAGGTGGTGGGATGTTACCACCCAGTCAGAGAATCACAGGGACATGGCGTGGGAAGATTTTCAGGAAGTCTTCTATGACTTCTTCTTTCCCAAGATGCTGTGGGCATATAGAGATCGAGAGTTCATGAATCTGCAGTAGGGCTCTATATCGGTGATGGACTATTCTACTCGTTTTACATAGCTTCAGCGTTTTGCACCCGTGATGGTGGGTGATGAGACGTTAAGAGCTAGTCATTTGGAGGATGGTATTCGGTATGACATCTGAGCGCTGATGAATGTTTTCAGGTTGCCTACTGTATGTGAGATTGTGAATCAGGCGCTGATTACAGAGATGAAGCTGCAGGAATCAAGTGGTGTGGCCCAAGGCAGTTCAGCACTAGTTACGGGTGTGATTTCTGCCGGCAAGAGGAAGAGACAAATGGACTTCTCTCAGGGCGGTAGTACCAGCCAGGCAGCTTCTTAAGGTGGCCCGATCAGGTGCTACCAGTGTGGCAAAGAGGGGCACAAGAGGCCATAGTGTCCACGAGACCTAGTGGAGTGCCGAGCTTGTGGCAAGATGGGTCATCTGCAATGCTTTTGTAGGGCGTTTCCACCAGTGGCTAGTGAGAGGGGTCTGTACAGACTCCGCGTGCAGGAGTAGGACCAATGTATTCTTACCAGTCAGGGAACTGGAATACGTCAGGGTGTGCAGGCGGAGATGGTTGTTGTGACTGTGGTATCTAGACACCAGGATCACAGAGGCAGCAGGGCGGGACAGCTCAGGGTAGTCAGGTTGTGTCGTAGGGCTGTGGCACTAGGCAGGCATATGTAGTGCAACAGACCCAACAGGAGAAAGATCCCAGACCTTCTACAGTCAAAGGTACTATTCTAGTATCTTCTATATTGTCTTTAGTACTTTTTGATACGGGTGCTACGGATAGTTTCATATCTGTACCCGTTGTGGAGAGCATTGGGCTCTGTGTTTCTACTTCTTCTGCTATCATGACGCTAGACACTCCTTTGGGGACTAGAACGACTAGTGTGCATCAGTGCAAGTAGTTCCCCCTTGAGTTTGGAGGGTTTCACTTCTTTTGGGACCTCTATGTCTTGGAGATGACGATCTATGATGTCATTCTCGTGATGGAATGGTTGGTTCCCTTTCGAACCATTGTAGACTGCTATCGTCGCAGGGTGTGTTTCACATCAGCAGAGGGCAGAGAGTTTCTATACAAGGGCGAGTGGAATGTTCAGGCGAGTTGAGCTGGACCAAAGCATCATGGGAGAGGTGGAGTCACAACCCAGATTGCGAGTTTATATATGGATGATCAGTGGTCTTGTCAGAAAGATTTCCCTCCAGTTGTTGATCATTTTAGGGATGTCTTCCTGGATGACTTTTCAGGTCTACCTTCGGTGCGTGAGGTGGATTTCTCTATCGAGCTTGCGCCAGGAGCAGCACCGGTGTCCATTCATCCTTATAGGCTAGCCACGCCTGACTTGCAGGAGCTCAAGAGGCAGTTAGAGGAGCTACAGGAGAAGGGATTTATCTGACCCAGTACTTCTCCTTGGGGTTCTCTGGTCCTTTTTGCGAAGAAGGCGGATGGTACCCTCAGTCTTTGCGTGGATTATCAGAATCTGAACCAGTTGACGGTTAAGAACCAATATCCCTTGCCAAGGATTGATGATCTGTTTGATCAGCTTCATGGAGCACGATTGTTCTCAAAGATTGACTTGATATCCGGATATCATCAGTTGCGAGTTAGACCATATGATATACCTCTCACAGCTTTCAGGAGTAGGTATTGTCTATACGAGTACTTGGTTATGCCGTTCGGACTCACAAACGCACCAGCGGTTTTCATGGCTCTGATGAATCATGTGTTCAATTCGTATCTTTATTCTTTTGTGGTAGTATTTGTGGATGACATCTTGGTGTACTCTCACACTTAACACGACCATGCCACCCATCTTGAGATCGTATTGAGTACACTGAGAGAGAATCAGTTATATGCTAAGCTCTTGAAGTTCCACTTTTGGATGGACCAGATTCACTTCCTGGGTCATATCATCTAAGAGGAAGGAGTTGCAGTAGACCTAGAGAAGGTAAGAGAAGTAGTTTCCTAGGAGCAACCTAAGAATGTGTTTGAGATATGAAGTTTCTTAGGGCTGGCTGGTTACTACAGATGCTTCATACCGGACTTCTCCCACTTAGCAGCACCGTTGACAGGTCTGACAAAGAAGTGTGTGAAGTTCATTTGGTCAGAAGCTTGCGAGACAACTTTTCAGGACCTGAAGGGAATGTTGACATCATCATCGATCCTGATACTCTCGGAGCAGGGAAAGAGCTATACAGTTTACTATGATGCATCAGGGATTGGGTTGGGAGCCGTTTTGATGCAGGGTGACCGGGTTATTGCGTACAGGTCTTAGGAGTTGAGGCCACATTAGAGGAATTACCCGACGCATGATCTCAAGTTGGCTGTAGTTGTTCATGCATTGCACTGTTGGAGACACTATCTGTTGGGAGAGGATTGTGTGGTTTTCACCGACCACAAAAGCCTCAAGTATATCTTTACTTAGCGTGACCTGAATCTAAGGCAGAGAAGGTGGGTTGAGTACCTACAGTCCTTCGATTTTGAGCATTCCTACACACCTGGTAAAGGTAATGCATTAGCTGATGCACTGAGTAGGAAGACTCAGATACAGGCAGTGCAAGAGGCCAGTAGTGAGAGGGAGCTTATGGCGTTGTTCTCTGAGATGCATCTGGAGGTGCACGACAGTTAGGGGAAGACTTATCATTCCTCGTTATCTTTGACTTCTACCCTCCTATATAGAGTGAGGATGAGGCATCTATTAGTTTCATAAGGGCTAGTTCTACGGGAGTCGGTAGCAAGTGAGGACCCTCCTCCCTGTTGGATGATGGGCGATGATGAGGTTTTGCATTTCCATGGACGAATATGGGTTCCAGGGGATATAAGAGAGGAGCTGATGTGGGAGTTTCATGTTTCATCTTGGGCAGTTCATCCCGGGGTTACCAAGATGTGTCGTGACATAATGTGTCAGTACTGGTGGTCGGGTATGAAGAGAGAGATAGCTGGTTTTGTTACGAGGTGTTCCACCTGTCAGCAGGTGAACGCAGAGCACCAGAGTCCAGCTGGGCTGTTACAGCAGTTACCCATTCCAGAGTGGAAATGGGACGATGTCGCGATGGATTTCGTGATGGGATTGTCGAGGTCACCTTGAGGCAATGATGTTGTGTGGGTTGTTGTGGATAGACTCACGAAGGTATCTCAATTTTTTCTGATCAAGAGACCTTTGATGTTGACGAGCTTGGAAGGTGGTACATCCGAGAGATAGTACGTCTTCATGGGGTCCCTCATTCTATCGTTTCAGATAGGGATGCCCGCTTTACCTCTCATTTCTGGCAGAGTATTCAGAGGGCGTTGGGTACACAGGTGCTTCTGAGCACATCATACCACCCTTAGATAGATGGCCAGTCAGAGTGGACGATACAGGTGCTAGAGGACATGCTGCACACATGCATCCTAGACTTTGGGGGCTCTTGGGAGAAGCATATACCCATAGTCGAGTTTGCCTATAACAATAGTTTTCAGGAAACTATTGAGATGGTACCATACGAGGCTTTATATCGTAGGACTTGCCAGTCACCTTTGTGCTGGTTAGAGGAAGGTGAGGCAGCTTTACTGGGGCCACAGCTCGTATAGGAGACATCTGAGCAGGTCCAGTTGATTCGCAAGTGGATGGCTACTGCACAGTCTCGTCAGAAATCATATGCTGATCACTGCAGACGACCTTTGGAGTTCGTGGTCTGGGATCAGGTTTTCTTGCGTGTCTTTCCGAGGCTGGGACACAAGTGGCTTAGGAGACAGGGGAAGCTTTCACCGAGGTATGTGGGGCCATTCGAGATTTTGGAGAGAGTCGGGCTGGTTGCCTATCAGTTGCAGTTACCGCAGCGGTACCGAGACATTCACGACGTCTTCAACATGTCTCAGTTGCGTCGCTACCATTCAGACCCGGCTCACACCTTTCAGCCAGAGGAGGTTGATCTGCAGCATGATGTGTCTTTTGAGGAGAATCGGATCCGTATCGTTGACAGGAGCATGAAGGTTCTCTATGGCCGGACAGTTCCCTCGTACGGGTGCTATGGCAGCATGGCCGAGTGTAGGACGAGATGTGGGAGCAGGAGGCTGACGTACGTGCTCAGTGGCCAGAGCTGTTCTGAGATTTATCTTCCACACCCTTGGAAGGGAAATTCAGGGACGAATTGCTCTAAGGGGGGGAGTTTTTAAGAACCCGGTTCTTATTTTTGAGGTACATGCTTCTTCTTTTTCCTTTTACTTAAGTGTTTTTGAGAAAATATGGTAAATGGGGAAAAATCCTAAATTTTAGAACTACACGCCATGTACTTTTCCACATGCCGTGTACTCTTGGCCGTGTTGGGATGAGTACACAGGGTGTGTAGCCATGTTGGCGACGCAGGGTGTAGGAACCGATTACATGCCATGTGGTGGTACCTTACACGCCGGGTAGTCATTCGGTAGGCTTCAACAGTAAGGCGATAGAGTCACCGCCAGCTGGGCGACAGTACACGCCCTGTACTCAGGAGTGCATGCCATGTACTCTGGTTGACAGATGAACAGTGTGGCGGTGCCGCCAAATGAACAGTTAAATGAAAGAAGTACACACCGTGTACTTTTCATTTAAGGCTTAAAACATGCAGTAGCCTCCTAATTTGGCAGAGGAGACACTTGAGCCAATTTGGAGCTGAGGAGGATGGCCAACCCTTTGAAGATCTGCTGGGTGTTCGTCTGGAATCTGATTTGGCTTCAGATGATCTCGTTGGAACCACACGGGTATGCCCTCTCCTCTCCTAGTACCGTTCATACCGATTCTTCTCCTAATGTATGTTATTTATGTTTGAATGGGTTTTGTTCTTCTTCATATCTACAACGTTCTTGTGCGTTTCTGGAGTTGTCTTTTAGGTATAATGTTCGTTGGCGAATAAGGTAGGTGGCTTTGTGTTTATTTTCCAACTGTCGTGCGTTTTTGTGTGTTTTCATGCCATGAACCCATGTTAGGGTGTCGTGTGGATGAGGTCGTTGCTATATTTAATTCCAATAATTGCATATGTGATTAAATTGTGATAATAAAATTCTAGTTGGGATCGTTTCTTGGATCTAGAACCACCCCAGGGGTGTGTTTCACTGTTTAGCCATTTGGCCAGGATACCTGAGTGTATGCCTTTAAAGTAGTAATTGTTGAATTTCCTTGAGAGGAATTACTTGTTACTGCTTGTTAACCTATTGGACATGGCCCGGTTACTTTTTTAGCCTGAGGGCATTGTTGTATTTGGCCTGAGGGTGTTGTTGTGATTAGCCTAAGGGAACTGCACTATTTAGCCTAAGGGCTATAGTATTTCACCTGAGGGAAACCTTTCGTGCCTGAGGGCTTGACTTCTGTGCCTGAGGGCGACACATCTTAAACCTGAGGGCAATTTCTGTTATGCCTGAGGGCAATACCTGCGGGTTGGATTCTGTATGGCCTGAGGGCAAGCCTGAGGGCGTGGTTACTATTTTAGCCTGAGGGCACGGTACTGGTTGGCCTGAGGGCATGGTTCTGTTGAGCACAAAAATGATACTAAATTAAAGGAATTAAATGAATAATAAAATGGAAATTTAACTGTTATGTTAGTTTATTTTGATTAATTCTTAGTTTATTGCATTTTACTACTGCACACTTGTTGCATGTTTTACACACAGTTGAGCACAGGCCTTTGGTGGGTGCCTACTGAGACATATTTCTCACACCCTGTTTGGGTCACGCTTTTCGGCCCAAACAGGTTATGTTGCTACAGGTGTAGATAGGGGAAGAGTCCCTATACATGTACTTGACTGTTTCTAAGGAGTAGGAGGGCATGGGACCAAGCCTAGGCTCGTGATGCCGCTGCCAGCTGTTTTGCTTGTTTTGTTGTACTCTGTATTTTTTTGTACTGTATTGATGTATAACATGTTCTGGCTATTTTCTTAGAACATGAAACATGTAGCATCATCACTTATATACTGTTGGTTATATCCACTACTGTCGTTATTTCAGTTCTGTATGTTTACAGCTTTCGCTGTCGTTGTATACTTATTTTGGTATTCTGTTGCACTACACTTTGACAAATGAGGGCATAGTTTACCCACTATCAGACCTGGTCCCTCACTGCTAGTCGGCAACCTCTGGCATTTGGGAAAATTCTCTTGAGGTCACATGGAGAACCAGGCGCGGGGCACCTGTTGCGTGGCACCCGGGTCCGGGACGTTACAGGTTTCTCCCTTGTTAGAAATGCCTCTTTATTTTTAGGATCAACTGATATACCATGTTTCAACACCACATGTCCCCAGAACAGCACTTCCCAAATACAGATATTACATTTCAATAGCTTGGAGTAAAGTTAGTGATTTCTCAACAATTCCAAAACTTCTCTAAGATGATGAAAATGATCCTCCTCAGACATAGAGTAAGCAATAATTCCATCCCAAAATTATATTGTGAATGTATCAACATAGTCATAGAAAATACATTTCATTATGTCCATAAAGACATCATAAGAATTTTATATACCAAATTTAATTAAAATATACTTCTTATGGTCATACCAACTTCGAAATGTTGTTTCTTGAACGTCAGATTCTTTTATGTTCAACTGGTTGTAAGAAGATCAAAGATAAATCTTCAAGAATCATTATTACCCTTTAAAATGATCAAATAGATCATCAATAAATTTCAACATATATATTTTTTTAACTATAACTAGATTGTGTTTTCGATAATCAATGAAAAGGAGAATTATACCATCAAATTTCATAATGAAGTGGACCAGAACTGTCCAAGGTGGCACGCTCTGGTATATAAATACTTTGTCAAGAAGATCATCCAACTGATTATTCGACTCTTTCATTTTGGCTAGTTACATTTCTAATAATGGAATATACATTTTTTATTACAAAAAAATAGGTTAATTTAACACTTTACCTCCATTACTAGTAAATAAGAAGAGAAGTGTGAAGGAAACATGTCAAGAAACTTGATGAAAACTAAAGGGATATCACCACTCAAAGATTATCTCTCCTAATCAAAAGATAAACCCAAAATTACTTTCCCCAACTCTAGTTTAGAAGGCTCGGATATACTCGATCATAGATACCATTCTCCATGATGGATATGACAAACCCCATCAGGTGTTGTAAGGGTGACCCATCGAAGATAAAAATAAATCTGGTATTTATTGGAAATTATCCAATCCATACCACATATTAATTCAAGAAATTTCAGGTTGATAACCAAGAAATACTAAGTATGATTGACATTTGATAACGACAAATCACAAGTAAGACAACGAATTCCCTACTATCTCTTTGTTCTAAGGGGTGTAGTAATATCCATTACCTTAGAAAAAAGCTCCAAAAGAAGATTTATCATATTTAAAATATGAGTTGAAATAAATGAATGAGATACACCGGTTTCAAATAAAGTTGTCAATAATGATGAATCTATAGTAATAGTACCTCTCATGGTTACTAGAACTATATCTTCTTCCTCTGGTTACACATTCAATCCATGAAGAATCTTCATTCTAGAAGCCTGTTTATAGTACCCCATTATACATGAATCAAATAACTGTTCCATAGTTATAGAAGGTGTTGATGATCCTATTACACTACATATAGAGGAATAGATATGGAAGAACTCTTGTATGTGACCAGAGAATCCGTAGGAACCACATACCTTGGGTTCCTCAGTGTAAACCCTCTTTCAATGCCCTGGCTTTCCACACTCATAAAAAACAAAAGGGCCTCTTCCAGGAACAAAAATTGTCATAAAAGAACCGCAATATCAATATCCACTGTGATTATCAACATGCTTCCTCTTTCCTTTAGAGGAATTCACACTATCTTTAAGATAAAAAGTTACTCTCAACAACCTTGAATTTCCAGCTTGGTCCATTTTAACCATCAACACTCTATCCATCACATCAACAAAAGATGTAAAATTCATCAAAAAAGACTAATAATAGATATCATATTAATGTATCAACTCAGACCTTTGAGTCTTCATCTTCTCATTCGATAAAATCCTAGGTGAAAATTTTAGAAGATATAAAAATAGATTTCATACTCTGCCACGGTCCTATAAGCGTGCCCATGTTTGAAAAACTAAAAATCCTTGGCCAAAATCATTGACTCTTGATATAACTATTCAGTGAAAATATATTTTATGTCATTCCATTATAATCCATCATTCTTCTTCACCATCACCATTTTATCCCACCATATCTTGCTCAGTCCCCCAACATGAATCTGGCACACATAACCTTAATTTCATCATGTGACTCCAAGAAACCAAAAAAAAAACTCCATCCTTCTCATCCATTACACAGCCTCTTAAAATTAATTGGAAACTAGGAACTCTAGTGGATTCTATTGAAGGGATCCCTGAGAAAAATTATGAAAAATTCCCCTTTGAGTTTTCACATCTGCATCCAGAATAAGAATTGGTTGTGGGGAATATCCCATAGCATGGATAATATGAAAAATCACCTCAACCAGAATCATGTCCAAAAGATGATTTTATCCCTAAGGTTTATCAATATCATTCACTTGGATATGATTCACACCTGTTCTCAGAGGAATTAGGATACAAAACATCAATATAAATCCTTGAAACCATCATATTAACACTCAAAGTGAACAATAAGGGAAATAAATCCCATCATATGAGAACAAAATAATTGGATTTCAGCCTATCCAAATAAAAATAAAAAGAAAATAGAAATAATCCTCATGATGTATTTCCCAAACCACCCCTAGTATCTTAAGTTTCATTATGTTGAGAGATATTTTAGAATGTTGTCACAAATACATCCTATATAAAGAAAATATTTCACATTGTGTACTGATATCAATGCAAAGAGCTCAAATGAGAGCTCTGATACAACTTTTTCATAAACCATCATGTGTACATTTGTAACATGACAATCAAACCTGCATTGAAATGGCCCGAATGGTGTTCACCATCCCTATGGATTATTGAATAAAACATGGCATCAATGAAAATTATTGTTCGAAGAAATTTTCCAAAAACAGTGCAGAATATAGGTAAAACATTTAGTATGTATTATAAAAACTCCATAGGGAGAACTATAAAATAATTAATATTGGCAAAGAACCCAAATTACTACATTAATGTATTAGTAATCAAGATAACTACACAAGTCTTGGTGGAAAAAACTCTCTAATTCCATGGATCAACAACTAGAACCACCAATAAGTGGTGCTTTACCCTTGCTCAACCCTATAAGTAGTTAATTTAAAAACACCTGAAGACACAAGTGGGTGTGAGATAAAATACTAGTAGGGTCTCACCAAGGATTCCATAATAATATTCTTATACTTAACTAAACAAAATAAATCATTCAATTTTAAATAATCATACATGTAATTTAAAAAGAATATTTAAAACAAATCATTCATTACATTTCCATGGATGGAAATAGTTTATAAAAATGGATTCAATAAAACTTTTAAATAAAACAGATTATATAAATTTAGAAGCAATGTGTAAACAATTTACAAATAATAAAATACATTTCCAAAATAAACAACGAGAAACATGGTCATCTGGAAAGAGGTGTTATAGTTCCATGTGATGGGATCTTCACACACATATGTGATAATAATTCCAATCTATACATAAATCCCTCAAAACTAGATAGATATGAATAGTAAGTATCCTAATAAGGAATAAGTTGTTCCAATAATGTTCTTTTTTAGATATGTAAAGTGTTAATCTATTAATAGGGAAATTCTAATCGAGAGTGTTTGTCCCAAATAACTCACTAAATACCTAGGATCTCATGTTATCTAATATAATAAATTATGGGAAATTTATTTTAGGTCTTATTAAATATAATTCATCCCATTCTCCATTTTAATATGATACATTCCTTTTAAAAACCTATACATCGGTATTTAATCAAATAATGTCATTTCCAAGATGAAACCAATGGGTTTCTTTCAAAACCATTTTAATCCATCTTCTCAAATACAATTCTAAAATAAATTTCATCAAATAATTTTCACAATTAATATTCCACAATTTTATTTGAAAATAATTTCTATCCAATTTCTAAAACATACACAAACTCATCGGAATTTAGGATTTTTCCCAATTTTATGCCAAATATAATTAATAATACACAATTCAACAGAATTTGGATTTTAATAAACCAATTCAAAGAAAATTATTGAAATCATTCACTTTAATTTAAAGTAAAAAAATTTAATTTAAATCATGAAATTCTATGTTAATAAAAATTGGTCGTCGTAATGGAACCACCTACCTCGGGATCACAAGATCTCGAAACATAAATCCCTAAGAAAGAAACTCCAATATAAAACATCATAAATGATGATATGAGAATCTGAACAAGATTAAATATATGTAATATTGGGGATTATATCCTCCAACAACATGAGGATCTATAAAACCCTAGAGAGGAAGTTGGAGACAGTGGGAGAATGAAACAGGAAGAGGAATCCTACCAGGGGGATATTGAACATTTTTCTCCTACCTTCAATTTTCTTCTGATGGGGTGTAGAGGGGCCAAACCTAAATTGTGTGTTTTAGGAATTTAGAAAATTATTTTAAAATTTAAACATATTGTACACATGGTCTCCTAGTAAGATCTATAATGTTTGATAAACTATGCTCCCTTGCTTTGATCCACTTCTAATGGGGTTTCAATGTTTCTCATTGGTGGGTGCACAATTTTTCAAACTATTCAGGAACAATTAAAAACATCACTTCCTTGGTTTGAATTAGTAGGGAACACAGGTTCAAAAAACCATACACCAACCATGCAAAACCCAAAATTCCTCAGAAACATCAACATTTTAACCCGAGACAACCCTAAAGATAACCTAAATGATGAATTATTAAATTAGGGTCTTAATAATACTTGATAAATGTTACAAGATGTTATTATTTTGAATGTTTTAATGAGCCCATTTCTCTCAAGGTAAAATACTCAAGGATAATTTAGATCAGGAAACATTATATGAATAATTTCTTAAAGCTTATTTGACCAAAATAGATGAATTTCAAGGTTGATAATATTTTAAAAAATAGAACTAGTTATATATCCAAAAAAAAATTTATTCTCACTAAGATCCATAACCAGAAGATGAGTCCAAAATTTCAAAAAAGGGATAAATTTAAATATAATAATTTTTCTTGTATGTCCAATTCAATGAGATCAGTATGAGAATTCATGGATTATGTTAGTTCAACTAAAAATATATTACTTCAACGACATTCCAATTCTCAATTCATCAAATTCATTCACTATATTTGGAATTTCTCCATATAAATGTTTTTTATAATTCTAATGATAAAAGAATCATCTTATTTTTTCTCTGACATAGAAAGAAAAAATGGATACCTTCAAAAAGTGTTTAAAAGGTAAACAATAGTTACATTTGAAGTGATTTGGGGAACTAAACCATTGATATTATTTGAAAAATGTGTATCTAATTTAAAATAAATTAATTTGGAACATTTCTAGGTATGTATTTTTAATTTAATCCATTATGGAAAGATTTGGTACTCATGAAATCTAGGTGGTATGACTTGTGAGATCCTAGTATTTGTAAAATATATATCTTGTAGACTATTCTTGGTTAGTAACCACATATAAAATTCATCACCAAAACATATAAATTATATTATTATTTGTACTAGTTGAAATGGTGGAATATAGTTGAAGTTTAATTATAGGATTAAATTTGGATTCATTGAACCATAAATAACTTTTCAAAATTTTAAATTTTCAATGTCAATTTTTGATATAATACCCATGAAATTGTTTTAAAAAATGTATAATAAATGAAAATTTTAAATATTTAGATTTCGATGAAGAGTAAAATCCAAATATTTAAATAAATTTTAACATGAGATAGAATTATTAAACAATCAAGTAGACTATGGAATTTACATGATAACTGATTATTCTGAAAAAATATTTCTCATTTCAAACAATTAGTTACGTAGGAGGGGGCCTCCATTATATCGGTCACACAGCTAGGAAATTTTTTGTCACTAAGTTTTAATTTTTTTTAATTTTTTTTGAAATATCATGGATCTTAGTAGAACATATAAATAGAATTATTACTTTGTTCAAGTTCTATAAGTTAATTAAGATTGGAAATTGTCAAAAAAAATGGGAGCATTAATTTCATTTTTTTTAAAAGTTGTAGGTATTTATGGTTGTTGATGTTATAAACCCATTCATGTATGGTGGATTATTCCTTGTTATCCAGATAGAGATAACATAGGGAATTGAGATTATTTAAAAATATTGGAATGGGATTGGGAAATTGTTAACTTGTCAAAGAGAGGTAAACAATAGACGATAATAGTGAAATATACTCATTATGTGGTGTAGATTTACATAGTTGAAACGTAGATAAATTGTGAGGATGGAGTAAGGTTTTATTTGTTTAGATATAAGAGATATAAGAGGGAGGGAGGAACATGACAAATTGAGTTTTGATAAAGTGGTGAGATTATTCACCACCTTCCACTAATCAATATCCAAGATAAGATTTAGGGATGAAATGTCTAGTTGTTGAAGTGAAGAGAGACTCCAAATCAATTCAAACCCACTTCCAATGTTTAATAAAAGATAATTATTGGAGGAAACAAAATATTTCATTCTATAAATGTTTTCATGTTATGGGGGGATAATGTGACCCAATCCAGCATTCAAGAGGATACGGTACCATAGATCAATGTATAATCCAGAGAATTTGGAAATTATATCATGTCTAGAATTTGTATTTTTGAGACCCGTAGACAGATGTTGTCAAACATGCACCAATGACTTACTGATGTCATCCCTCAACTCTGAATTTTGTCCATAAATAAATTATAGAGGGGAAGGTCTTAGAAATATCATCCACTACCTGAACTAATGAGTATAAGGGAGATAACATGGTGGGTGAGTTTGTGGCACCCTACTCTATTGGGGTCGGTTTAGTACAACAAGAGGCATATGATGTAACGACCAAAGATTTTAGTGGAATATTGATCGGTAAATAAATATTGTGTTTTTACTTTTTTTATATGAAATTACAAATCGTAATGTATTATTACAAATTTTATTGAAATATATATTAACCAATATAAGGTAGCTCTTAAATATTTCGATTTAAACTGTTATGACCACATTGAGAAATAATGTTCCATTTTAACATTGTTTCAAAAAGTGGAGTTAAGATGCTAAAAAATATTTTCAAACTTAAAATTTATTTTTTAAAATGGATATTTTCAATTATGATATATTTTTTATATAAATAATATTTTATAACTAATTTTCCATGAATATTTATTATACCTCAAAGAAAACATCATATAAAAAATGAAACAAAAAAAAGAACAAAATAATTTTCCACCATACATTAAAATTTTATTAAATGGTTATATTTATGAATTATGGGATAGGATTTTGAAAAAAAATCATTTTTGGAATTAGAATAACAATATTATCTTACGATTTTTTTAAATTCATTCTTCTATCGGAGTCTATTATTAGGGTTAATAGTAAAAAAAATTATTTTTAACAAAAATGTAATATTTCTAACATTTTCATATGATAGTCTTGAGCTAGAAAATTTTGAAAAGTTAAATATGTATTTTTGTAATAAAAAAATTTTTGATTTAAAATATTAGGTTTTATTTATAAAACCTATGGTTTCCATTGTAAATACTTTAGTAATATTTTCAAATAAAAACTTTTTTTCCTATTTTATTTTAATTCATTATTATTTTTGTAAAATTTGTTATTGTGTTGAATTTAAGGCCACTTCAATTTTAATTGTTTTATAATAAACTAATTATTATCTTGAAAATAAATTATATTTATAATTTTTCCATACACATAACTTTTAATCCTATAAACACACATTTTCTAAAAACTTGTTTTTACGCATTACATGCGCTAATGTTAATGTTTAGTTTTCAGACACAAAAATTTTATCTAATAAAAATTATTATTTATTTTTAATTGTTAGGTTAAAATTATTTAATAAGTTAAATTTTATTTATATTAATTATAAAATTATTTACTTAGGTGAAAACTATATACATGGAAAAATCAATAAAATAAAAAGTAATAAATATATGGGTATGGGGATTGAAATGTGTTAAAAAAATTAAAATTGAATGGTCGAGATATTATTGAAATTATCTCTTCTTACACTGATTTTTTTTTATTTTTGTGGTTACACATGAAATGTTTAAAATGTTCTTCCTTTATATAAAGTGGTTATAATTATTAAAATGTCATTATAACAATTTATAAAAGGGTCCTCTCGCCACCTCTTTATGAACACTCAATGAATTATGTTTCAAGCTGAAAAACTAAACATTATACTTCCTTTATAACCATATTCCATTTCCCTGAGCCTTTTATCATAATATATTTTCTTAATACCTTAATTTCAAAGGGTTATTTTATGGGAAAGCCTACATTCTCTATGTGAGTAACTTTTTTCCTTACTTCCTTTAATTTATTTGTTACATTTTTAATGTAATTTTATTTTTATTATGTAATTAAATAAGTACTCTTTGTATGTATAATGTTATTATGACTAGGGAATAACCATTAAATACCTTTCTCCATTTTTATTAAAGAAAATTATGTAGTCTTTTATGCGTTGTGCGGACTACCGACTCCACAAACTGATGAATTTATTTTCCCCAATACCTATATTCATTAGTTATAAGAGTGAAATTGAATAATAAATGTGATATAAATAATATAATAA
This sequence comes from Viscum album, assembly GCA_963277665.1. NCBI lineage: Eukaryota > Viridiplantae > Streptophyta > Magnoliopsida > Santalales > Viscaceae > Viscum > Viscum album. The sequence goes on from OY728165.1 coordinate 1,643,725,041, forward strand.
TTGTAATTAAGATGAAAATCATAGTCCACATTTATTCCATATCATTCTTCATGAAATTAAAATGTTATCTATGCATAGTGAAAACTACTACCTCCACAAAGTAATGTATCTCATTTTTCAGGTAATTTCATTATTATTTTATACTCTATTGAAATATTATTCACAATCAAAAAATTGTGTCAATATTATCATTACTATTCTGCAAATATTAATATTTTTCGAAATAAAACCAACTTAATAATCATATTCATCCATTAATTATGATATCATTATGTTTGGGTTGGTCTAATGACCCACTTGATCAATGATATACCATGATATCATGGTGGGCTATGTGAACTTAATTACTAAATATATATGATAGAATTTAGAAAATAAAGATTTAATTTTGTTTATGGAGAGATAATGTTAACATTAAAATCATTAATTAAGATACCCTTGGTCACCCTTTAAAAAACCAAAAATATAAATTTAACACATCTTTCATCATTCAGGGTCATAACTAAAAATACAAAAAAAAAATGAAATTAAAAAATTATAAATAATTTAAAAAAATTAATTTCAGTGCCATTTATGTTATGTTAATGATTAAATTTTGGTGATCAATGAATAACAACACTTAGATTATGAAAGAATTTCAAAATTATCAAGAATACTCACACCTGAAATTAAAAATTGATAAGAACAAACTAATATATATATAGACAATAATTATAAATTGTGGTTATAAATGGTTCTTACATCAATAATTTTATTTCATATGTTATTAAGATTGTTATGGGGAAATTAATTATAAAGTAAGGGTTTTAGTAACACACACATCTTCCTTTGACTTTTACAATTTCTTCATGAATCACATTACCCTATATTCACTACATTTTCCATTTCAAATGATTTTTTATCTTGCATATCTATGGAAAAAAGTTTTAAATTCAATTCCACAGCCATAAAGTGTCATATTTTTACTTTTTAAAATAAATTAAGGAAGAAGTTTTGAAAAGGGAATCGTAGCTATTAATTTTACATCGATGATTACATAATTTTTTTCGAGAAATCATTTTTGTTATTTGGTTTTCATTTTCATATCTATATTCAAAAATATATATCTTCATTGGTATTATGTTTCACGTTTCATCCTAAATTCTTCTTTTATTATTTTATAATTATTTCATGATGATGTTTTCAATGTCAATCAATTTATTTCATGTTGTTATACAATTTAGAAATTTTATGACAGAGACTCTTTTCCCCTGGGTTTCATATACTAAAAAAAGTTAATGATTTTAATTTCAATGCTTTATGAAACCCATTTTTATTTCTATGTATTTTTATGATAATTGAAAAAATTTTATTTAAATGTTTTTTGAAACCCATTTCATTTTTATGGGATCTTTATTAGGTGATAAGTGAATGAATTATAATTTTCACACATAATTAATGATGATTGATTGGTGGGATCGTATATAACCCTCCAATACATTGGTTAAATGTTTAAATATATTGAGATATGTATAAGTGGGAGTAAATTAGTTGTTATTAGAAGTCACTATATGTGTGTGACTCAAAAAGGTGATGTATACATGAGTTAAATTTTGTTGTCTTGCAATAATATGTTCATTTTTATGACTCATTAATGTAATGATTCTATATGTTAATGGTTGTACAATAATGGAATGATTTCATCAATTTTGATCCTCTTATTTAAAGATTCATGGTTTAATTCAAATGTTAAAAACTATGTTAAGGCTATTATATTTTCATGTTAAGATTTTTTTTCTTTATGTTCTTATGAAATTTCATTTTAATCTCACTTATCTTTTATTATTATCACTCATGATAATGTTATATTTTACTTTTTGTCATGTATTTTTTCTATGTTTATGAAATCATCCATGATGAGTTTATTATTCACCCATTATTGAGTATTTTATATCACCCCTGTTTTATTTCTTCATTCCAAAAGTTATGTGGATGGTATTTTCTAATGAGACATTTAGATGATATACTAGATTGGTGCACTTTAGAAGAAACAATCACAAATATTGTAAATTTTTTTTCTTATATATCCAGTCTCCAATGACATAGAACCTATTAGAACATAAGATATTATTATTGTCATTTATTAAATTTAATGTTTATACCATATAAATTATGTAAAAATAAGGTATTTATATCTTGGGTCACTATAGTTAGTATCAAAGAATATTTTTAGTAATTTATAGATATTTGAGAATTTATTTTTGATAACTAGTGTTATAAAACCTTAATAAAAACCCTATTAGTGAGTAGAATTATATGATTTTATCCTCAATTATGGAAATGTTTTGAGAGTGTGGTTTCCACTAAAATTAAATCCCTTTGTGGATACTAGAGGGTGGATGTTTCTATAGAAGATACACATCTAGGGGTAATCACCACTACAAATAATGATTGATAATTGAATTGATTTTTAATTTGGTGTATGATGAGTGGGACAAAGGCCCCACGCCTAGACAGATACTCCTCAGGGATATTATTTGGTGATTTAAATTCTCTTTGAAAACCATTAATAATAAGTTGGGTACATTATTATGGTAAGTTTAGAGATCCTAATAGGAATAAGAAAACGAATTACCATTACTGGAGCATTAAAATATATATGTTATGGAACATATGTCATTTTTAATTCATTAATTTTATGATAATATATTTTTAAGATAATTTAATCTTATCCATAATTTTTTTATTTATTAAATGAGCAGAGTAAGGAAAAAAGAGTTAACAATAGGTGTTATAGAAAGCACAATGATTTTCCAAATTAGGTGTCCAATGGGATGGGAGTTAGTGTCAACAATATCTAATAAATTCTTACCCATTTTCCAAAATCTATGAATAATAATAAATACAATGTTCATCTCATGATTCACTAAGGAAGGAGTATCTTGCAAAAGATTCTTTCATGTCACAATGTACACCCACCATCTGTGGATTTTCTAATCCAATTATTATTATGAAATAGTTCAATGTGATGAAAAGGATATATTATGATATCTAGTGATTAAAGAATGAAACTTTTTTTTGTATGTTAATTATTTTGAATGAGAGGCTAACCAATGATGGAATATCGTTAATACCCTGATAGAAAAGGATAAAATAGGCACTATATAATGGGATGTAAGAGTTAGTTCCCTGGTAACAATTTATATATACTTTACGATAAATAGTATTCATTTTTTTTAATATTAATAAACTACTTATCACATCATGATTTTTCTTCATTGTAACATACTATGTGATAATGTCCTAAGAGTAGCGGTCACACAATACGGTCATAATATTTCCCAACTATGATGAGAAACTAAAATTTCCATGAATGTATTATTAAATATAAGTTCTATATCCGGGTGAAATAATTTATGGGATATAAATGATATCGGCTATTAGGGGAGGATACTCTAAGGAATTTGTTGAACCTTCTCATATTCTATGCCCTTTGTGATTTCAAGTGTAGGATATCGTGAGAGTGAGGCCTTCCATTTGGAAATATATTTTCATATCATTCAGTGGATATTACTCTTTGAATAAATATACATTGATCCTAAGACTTTAATATTATCATTAATCAGTGTAATAAGTCATGTACTTTGATACATTGATCAATACTATGATGAAATATCTTCGATTTGATGTAGGGTATGTTTGGAGTGTAACGAGTAATATTTCATTAATAGTTAATGTGATAAAGAATTTTCCAGTTATATTATTTAACAGATGTTGATATCTCGAACCATAATGAAAATGATATTGCTTATATGAATTCATAGACATGGTGTTGTGTAGGTAAGTTGAATTTAAATATTGTAAAATTAAGAGGCATCAAGTACATAGGTTGATGGCACCAGCATGAACTTTTCTAGATTAGAGATATCACGATAAAAGTAATATATTAAACAGTAATTGTCCATATGAGGTATTATGTCATTGAGTCATTACTTCATTTCTTTCTGGGTTCCTTGGTATTTTTATAGATGATATCCTTGGAATCTTGGTGGGTTCTTTTATTTCCAATGATAAAGAGGCCTAGATGGTCACACACAAAGTGTATCCAAAATATCAGTTAAGTAATATATTATTATTTATTATTTAACAAGTTGAATAAATATTATTCCCACACATGGTTTAATAATTATTAATGTTTTCCAAATATCATATATTCTATCACCAATTATTAGAGAGAATTTTATATCATTGTAATATTTAATAAATGTGTATTTTCTATTTAGTGAACATAATATTTATTTATTTATTTGTGAATAATGGATTTATATTTATTTATTAAATAAATAGTCATTATTTATGGTCTGATAAATGTTTTATAGGAATTGAAGACTGAGTTTAATGTTTTAGTGAGAAATAATATATATTGAATATTATTTGAATAAATAACATTGAATTTAATTAGTGAGTTTATACTATGTCAAGAAATAATATTAATAGTATTATTATTATTAAATAAATTGGGATCTGTAGGGATTACAGAAATAATAAAGGGTTCACATGGAAATATTATTTTCTAACCCTAGTGGTATATAAAGACAATTATATGATTTTCTTAAGAGTGAAAATTCATTTGTGTTGTTCCCAATGAGGACCATTGTGAATCCTCCGAAGACTACAAAGCTCCATATCCCAGAATGATCCCTATAATGGAGAGTGATCTTCCTCCACCTTCCACTCTTGAGTCTATAGAGATCAAGTATAATCCTATGTAAGATATTCTCAAAGAGATCAATGTTGAATGACATATACGATATGATCTACTGGGCTAGAACATGTATATTACTACGATTATGTTCAGAGATTCGTTGAACATGTCTGGATCACTACTATAGGGAAACTATTCTTGTTTCAAAAAATGAAACTATGGTAAGCCATAACTTTTTGTTTAAATCCATAAATGAGGAAATAATATCATAAAATGGAATTATGTATTTCCATAAATCAATTGTAAATAATATGTCACGATCTTACACAATGGTTCTGGCATTTATCCATTATCTACATTCATTGATTCAATTCCATTGATAATTTTATTTATCCTCATGTAAATCTTAGATTAATAACTGATCATGACAAAAATAAATGTTAGGAACAACCCATACAATGCTTCCACTATGACCAAAACCTATAAGTGTTATCATAGGGGTTTCATATTAATTTATAATTATTTAAATATCATTGATTTATTTATGCATTTGTTTGTTTCAGTTTTAATCTCAATTGAAATATTTTATTTCTTCCTCTTTATTTCAAATAAATATAATAAAATTGATTAATTTTATGAGTGAAATAAATTAAAATAACTTATATGGAGTTGTTGAGGAGTAATCCTTGAAAAAACAAGATTATATGCCATGTAACCAAGAGGAACATGTCATATACCAGTGTTTAAGGAACCAAGAATTAATTTGAAATTAATTCAGGATGTGTGAATTTATTAAATGTAGTAATATTAATTATACTATACCAGTTTACTAGGTCATCCTAGTGCATGGTAATCCATAGTACACACCATGTAACTTCAATACACAATGTGTAGCCCCATAGTCATATTAGATCTATGTATCCTCATACACGACCTACGTGATTGGTGGCCATGCAACTCAGATACCACTAATCGTTTTTCACGTGTACACTCCATATAATCCAAAATTTTCAATAAAATAGTTACACCCAAAATCCATATACGTGTCTCATAGATAGACAGTGATAATAATACACGTCTTTTAGCTTCAATGCATTTTTCTTGTATTTTACCAAATTAAGAATAATTGAAAGTAAATTTCATATACAATGAAAATCATATCAAAATTTGTTCAAGGTGGTAGTTAGGTTGATAGTAAAAACAATGTGATGAGTGTTTTATATATAAATGATTAATTAATTTCTACACTATCATCAAATTTTAATAAAATGTATAATTATTATATAGTTATTTGTCTATTTTCACTAAAATATAACACATTACATAAATTCCATTTGTTTAGTGAGTTCATTAAGTTTATCGTATACGTCATGAAATTACATGACATGTATTGTATTCCACATGACTCTAGAGTAAACATTATATGAGTATAACACACTTTGGTTAGTTTGGATTGTTATTCACCATGTTTCCTCCAAGGTAAAGTTTTTAAATGTAGTTAATTTTAAATATATTTATTAAAATTTGATTAAAATAATGATTGATGATAATATCATGAAAATTCTTATGAGAATTAAGATAAACTGATTGATTAATCAAATAAGATAATTAAAAGATTTTGGCATCATTTATCTTAAATAAGCATGATTAGAATTGAATTTTAATTTTATGTATTGTGTAATCAATTAAATGAATATGAATGATCATGAGCCTAGACTAGAACCTTTTATGTTATTTAATTAATTTAATTTATTAATAAATTAAAATTTTGTATTCGTGTCATATATCCTCTCATTGTGTTATGGACAACATGTCCATGGTTTCTTTTATGTAAACCTCCATTAACTAATCCTTTGGTTCCCTCAGATGAATTTGTGTTAAATAATATGTAATGGATGAAGATCCCATGTTAATGGAATAAGTTCCTATTTTGAGTCAAGGAAAATCCTATCTAAGAGAGATACATATGTGTATAATTGGAAATGTGTAAAATAAACCATAAATTGTTCAAGGTTTCCCCTATTGGTTTACATTTAGTTTATTATCTAATAAAAAAATCATTAGTAAAATCCCCTTATCATACCGCATTATTATTTTATTTTTTTCAAGTTTCATGGTTATTTCATTATGAATGTTTTTTTGGATGACATGAATGAATTTACAAGCATGCAAGATATAAGAAAAATAAGTTTCCTAATGAGTAAATATTATCTAAGACATGGTGTGTTGCTTAACTAAATACAGTAAATATTTATAATAATGAAATAAATATAATTATTTAATATATATTAATAAATATAAAATTTATCAATTATATATATTATGTCAGTATATTATTTCACTATGTCATTTAAAATCGAAGCACATTTCAATGAGATTGACCAACCGAAGTTGGGTTTCTTTGAATTATATGGAAATTTTCACTTGAAATTTATGTTTGACATATCTCAGTTCAAATAAAGGGTTGACTACCAAAGTAGAAATAGGTGTAACTAAGAGGAAAAGCTTATGGAAATACAATTTAAGGAATTTTGGATTGGGAATTCCATTTAATAGATCATGGAACTATGAGTTAATACTGTTGGAATATGGAATAACTACCTAAAACCTTAAAATTGACTTATCATACATATATGGGGTGATGAGAAGAGGAATATGGACACATTACACACGAATTCCCATGAAATAGAATATTCCAAATCCAATGGAAAGAGATATTGGGTTTTTATAAAATATTGGATGATTAGTAAATATAATATTTATTTATTTGTATTAATTTTAGCAGATAATGTACAAAAACTCTAATCATCTTATTCATAGAAAAAATTAATAAAATGGATTCAAAAAAGTCACTGTTATCCATAATTGAGGAAGATAATATTATCTCTGGAATAAATTTACAATAGTATAAAAGTCTCTTATACATTATTCTATGACAATAAAGTAAATTTGATGTGTAGGAATTACCTATTCCTAACCTGCCTGGTAATGAGGCTAGTGAAGAAGAGTTGACTCTCTAAGATAAACATTTAAATAATTCATCAAATGATCAGTGTTTCATGTTATAATTAGTGACTATTAATATTATAATGAAACACTAAGACATTGATTCCTATAGCATGATGTATCACCTTTGGGATCATTATCTAGATAAGGTGATATAAGATTGATATGAGATATCCAATTCCCTATTTACAACTAAGGTTGGAGAGTCTCTGCTTGATGGGCATTGTGTAGTAATGATTTTTTCTTACAATGAATGCTTAGACGTCTTGGGTATTAATGTCCCAGATGATTTGTGAATATATCACATTCTTTCCTCACTACCCAAGGAATTATAACTTCTTATTCTTATTTATTATAAAATAAATAACGAGAAGAGTCTTTTGGAACTTATTAATCTAATTCTCTATGGGAAAAAAACATAGAGCATGAAAAACCCAATATAATTATGTTGAATAAGAAAAAGGAATAATAAGAATAAGGGGACCAAAAACATAACAAGTCTAAATCACTCAAGATCCATCTTTCTGTGAAGAGGAAGATCTAAAGGAAGGGAATGGAAAAGGAGGCAGTTTATTTTTCATGTGTCATGAATGTTCACTAGAAGATGAACTGCACCCAGAAGCAATGATAAGATAAACGTGACTTCATTTTTGAGTGTAATCTTTCAATATAATCATATTGGGTATTCAATACATATTATGGTTCTCACATTTATATTCAAATGTATGAACCAATTATATTACAAAATAATTCTATAAGAGATGTTAATTTGAGAGTTTCCAATGGTGTGAGGTTGGGTACTCCATCTATCTAAGACATCGACCTTTCATTTTCAATAGTAATGATATTTTTTAAGAGATTATTATGGTCATGAACCCTCCCAGGGGGGCATGTCATTACTTCCCAAGGCCACCTCCAATAGTCCATGGGCGGTGACTGGAATCGATTAGGCTTATCAATATTAATAGAGGCCTTTTCCTATTACATGTATTCACATAAACATCTCCAAGCCTAAAAAATATTGAATTTTTAAAAATAATTCAAAAACATGAATTCATACAACTAAATCACATAACCAGAGTATGATATGATTTAAAGGAATGTAAATATGTCCAAATGAAAACCCATTACAAAGATTCTATAAAACACATAAACCTGAAAGTAAAACAAGGATTGTTTTGGGATACTATAGGAACACACCTCAGTATATCCAATATCACTATGTACCATATTGTCTTTATCTATCATGGACTCTGTCAAAATGTCAATCATCATCACATGACATGACATGTGTAGGAAAAGCCCATACCTGGGAGATAATAATAATACCTAGAAGGACTCCAAAAAGTAAAAATGAATAAAACAAAGGAAAATAGTCAGTTTTACATAGGTATATGTCTACAAAACATATAATTATAAAATCCAAATATAATCAACAAATACACATTTTCTATAGTTAATTCATAACCATAATAACCAGCCTTGGATTCAAGATCAAAGATTCAAAAAAAGAAATCATCCAAGAGAAAACACTCCTACGTCTAATAACACTGGTGATATCCTTCCAAGGGGTAATTCTCATCATGTCTAATCTTGAGGAAGAAAATTATGAAGTCTAAAGTGATGTGATAAACATATGACAATCACTCCCAAGAACATGATATGATTGCAACAACTCATTCTGGATTAACCCACTAAGTAATGAATTGTCTCCTGCGTAGTTTTGGTCATGAAAATACCATGAAACCCACCTAGAGAATGAAGAAGAATAGAGGATCTCACTTTGGGCTACATAGAGGGATTCCTATAAATATATCCAATAATTCTTGAAAAAGGGATTATTTTCCTATATGTATGAGATGATTCCATAATAACCCAAAGTGAAAAGGATATGTTGAATGAAACCTAATGAAACATTCCCTAGATATATAGGGAATGATATCAAATCCATGTTTAATATAGTAAAAAATGTTTAGAAGGGATTACATTTTGGGTCCCTTGACCTAAGGTCCTGGCTATGTAGATGACCTATGTCTCATGTCGTGTACATATAGTATAGTATATGGCATGTCAGATGTCTGTGTATTCTTCTTGTGTGCTAGTACATGTCTTAGCCTATGTACATGTCCATGTTCTATCCGTATATGGTATTACATGATGTACTCCATCTTTTGAACCACATTATGTATCTATGTTACCTCTGATATATAAGATGATTCATCAAGGAGATACCACATGTCGTGTGATAGGGGCACGTGTCATGTGATACTTAAATTTCACTGAAACCCTAGATGCCGCAAAGGGGTGTGGGGCATAACTTGTGGATCCACATTAAATTTTGTGTAGTGTGGATATTTCTTGAAACCCATATCTAGATTCAAAATCCATTTTCAATCTTCCAAAAACCGATTCAAAGACTACCTTTCCAGGAAATCGTTAATCAAGCCACTTCTGAGCATCGTTGTCAATGAAAAAACACTTTTGGCCATCATATCTGTTCAGAAAATGGATCTACGTGACATTAATTATTTCAATCAAATGAATGTGAAATTGCCTACCCAAATACTATAAATATATACCTTATCCATCTTCATAACCCCATAATGTCATGCTGATCGTATATCTACAATATTGAATAATTGCGCCATGAAACGGGTTCACAATAACTGATTGATCAGGATTTTTCGAACGAAAATTCAAATGAAGAACACCCATGATGAACAAGTAATTAGGGGATAAAATCACAAGAATAATCAATATGAATATATATTGTTCAATGTTTTTGTTGACCTCTATTTTATTTCATTATAATAATAATTACGAATCAACAATTACAAGTAATTCCCCAAAACTCATTTAATTTAACACATCCTACAAGATGAAAGATCTTTGAATCAATACATTATTAAATTGATTCACATTTTCAATTGTAAATAATAATGGGGAATGAAATCTAATAAAAAAACATCTTTCCTCGATTTGGAACAATTATTAATGATGAATGGAGTTGTGTTGTGATAGTTGGATAGATCCTTTGATTTTGTCTCACACTCGTCGTTGATTTATGATTTTGTCATCATCTACCTATGGAATCTCATTCCACACTCTCAAATTAATATACGATGATTCTCAAGGTCATGTTAATAACCTTGAATTTTTTTTACAATTAGGTATTCTTCAAATGGTTAGGTCACTATACCAATAAAACAGACAAAATAATTTAATTAATTATATTATTCAATTTATGCCCACGTTGGATTTTCCACAAATGACTCACACTGAAAAATGTTATATAATCTATAGAGAAAACCCCACATTATAAACTCAATATTACCATCTGATTTCTAATATCCCACTTGCTTATATGTTATTCCACATTTTTAGTAAAACAACACTCTCATGCTATTTACTATATTTAATATGTTTGAAACATTTATTCCAGAAACACAAGGCCTTTAAAACACATGGAATAATAGTTCCTAGTCCAAAAAATAATCCATACAATATAAAGAAAATAATACATATGAAAATCCGAGTTATTATAGTCTCCCCACCTTTGGGATTTACATCCCAAAAATTTAAACCAAGGGCATTACAAAGTGATGTGGGTACTGAGCATGAATATGTGCCTCCCGCTCTCATGTTCTCTCTTGAAGACTATCATGTCATCACTAAATATGAAATAAAGTAATCAATCTCCCCTGAAGTATTCTATCCAAATGATCCCCAATCACTTCTATGTACTCATCAAAGGTACCTTCATCCTTCATGTCTTTCTCTCCCTAGTCGATAATGTCTGATGGGCCATGTACATATATCCTTAGCTGAAACACATAGAAGATTTCGTGTACCTAGTCAAAATGTAGAGATATAACTATGTATTACACCACCTCACCAACTCTAAAAAGTATCTAAAAGGGGCCAATAAATCAGAAAGATAGCTTGTCACATTGGCTATATCTACATATTCCACGTTGAGGTGAAGCATGTTGGAACACATGGTCTCCTTCCTTGAACTCCAATAGCCCCTATAGTCTGTTTTTGTAATTGTTATGATGGATATATGTAGTATTAAACCACATTTGTATGATCTAAAACTTCTCGTATGTTCCTTGAACCAACTTTGGGCCCGTTAGTGTTGACTCTCCTGGGTCGGTCTCGTAAAGTGGTGACCTAGAAGGTTACTCATACAAATTCTAAAATGGTTTCATCCTAAGGGTGGAATTGTAACTATTGTTGAACGAAAAATCTACTAGTGTTAGGTGATCCTCCAAACTATGGACATAGGTCAACTCACATGCTCACATAATATCCTCTATAACCTTAATGTTCTACTCTCATTGGCCATTAATTTAGGTTTGGAACGCTATGATCAAACATAAATGAGTCCAAATATCTTCTTATAATCCAATTGAAAACTAGGATGTGACGTGAGCATCTTTATTTTAAATGATCTAAAATGTAAATCAATGGATTTGAACTATCTCTTGCACATAAGTGTATCATATTCTCTCTACTGAACTCTTCTCCCAAATAGCTAAGAAGTAGGCTGACATGAAGAGTTGGACTATGATCTCATAGATGAAATTGTGTCCACCTGAAATAAATGGTAATCCTCTCACAAAGTACATGGATATCGCATTCCACCTACACTCTAGAAACTCAATGGGTTCATCAAAACCTACTGAAACATGGTACTCATCCTTCACTTGAACACAATTAAGGCTTCAAAAATCAAATTCTACAAATACTTTCTTCACCCCTTGCCACCAAAACTAATATCAGAGGTCTTGGTACATATTTTACCCACCATGATGTAACTCTAATATAGACGAATGAAACTATCTGAAAACATCCTACCCCAACATCACTGGAACCATCAGGAGTCCATTGAAGAGAATATGCTCCCCGCATAACGAAAAACCATCAGGAGCATCTTTAGTGGATATCTGAGTATATAGGGTCTCAGAGTTGGTACCCCCTAGAATTACCTCCCAGACTCAGTACAATATTTGAGGGGTAAAAACCACTAAAAGATGGTAATATTGTCCATATTCATGCATAAAATAAAATTTTAATTAGTCCAACTGCTCATATGCCTTATTCATCAACTGGAAACAAGATCCCCTACTGAGTCCATCTACTACCACATTCCCCTTCTCTAGAGTGTAGACAATATTGATCTAATAATAATAGAGAAAAATTTTCCACTGCCGATGTCTCATGTTAAGATCTATCTAAGAGTACATATATTTGAGACTATATTAATCAAAATAGATGATAAACCTCTCACCAATCAGTTACTACTTCCACATCTTTAGTGCAAATACTGCCACTAATAACTCAATATTGAGGATCTTGTATTTATACTTTTGTGGTATCAGCTGATGTGAACCCTAAGAAGTCGCCTCCAGCCTTTACAGGAGAAAAAATTCAATAACGATTCCTTATGAATTATAGAACACTACATATTTTACACCTACCTATTGAAATATCATGACGGGACCACTCTTCAAGATCTACCTCAACTACTCAAAGTCCTGCTAGAATCTTTATATAAAAATGAACTCTTTCCTCATTCAATTCAATTAATTCATGATTGTTGAGATCCTAGAGAAATAAAGTATGAATCTCATGTAATATCCTTCCAACCTAAGTAATCTTCATACCTTCGTCACTCTCTTGGGTGGCTCCCAATCTAACACTACATTGAATTTTCTGAGTCCACTACCACTCCATCAGTGGAGATAATGTTTCCTAGAATGTAGAACACCTAAATTATTAACTCACACATATAGTTATTTACAAAATGTCGGTGCTCTTAGAGTACATACAGAACCTTCCTCAACTGTCTTAAATTCTCCTCGTCAAACACTGAGTACAAAAAGCTACCATAATCCAGTATATGATGGGCGAAAATATCCTATTCATGAGCCCCATGAACACTACTGGGAAACTTTCAACCAAGAAGGTAATCACCAAGTACTCATATTGACTGTAGTGAAATTTTAATTTCATTTGTGATATATCCTCATTCTATACTCACATCTTATGATAGCTTGAACTGAGACTAACCATTGAGAATCATCACACTCCATCAACAGATCGAAGAGTTCATAAATCCTTGATAGTGGGAACTTGTTTTTTTTAATTTACTTTATTCAGGAACTAGTAGTCCTCACCCAAACTCAAGTTCCCATCTTACTTCATTGAAAATAAAACTATGTATGCCCATGGTGAAACACTTGTTCTAACAAATCCATCACATTTTAATTCCTTTAACTATACTTCCTTCTCATGAAGCTCTCAAGTATCCATCTAATACGATTGTGTAGATGTCGGTGTTGTCTCTTGGTGTAGATCAATGTATAATTAAACCTCTTGATGGTGAGATAAACCTGGAACATCATTAAGAAATATGTCCTCATACTCCACCACCAATATAGGAATCTATGAACTCATAACATCCAATACACCAAGGGTCAATCTACACAACTAATGAGTAATCGGCTACATCCTCCTATGGATGTGTCCATCCTAGAGTTCCTAGGATTCCTTTTTATAGAAAAAGTTAATCTTTGTTCCATCACTATGGATACACTCTATCCTCTAACGCAGATAGTAAATATGGGAATACACAATGGATAATAAGATTATACATAAGATAACATAGTAAGGCCTCATCACAAATACTAAGAGATCCCAACAAAAATACTTTTCTCATAGAATCAAGTCATGATATCTTCCCAACTGTTTGATCACTGAGTATTCTCTACTATGTTCTCCAAGTGCAATGGTCGATCCATGGGATGAACCAGAATATCTCTGTCTCAAAAAGATATTTGTAAAGAAAGGAATGAATAGAAATTGTTTCTATCAGTACTAATACTACGATAGAAAATACATTGATTGTACCTCGAATTATTCCAAGATCCTTTTGGTGGTAAACGTTTTCCACCAGTTGTTTTCCCCACCCTTTTCTTTCATCTCCTTAAGCATATAGTGGACCACCTAGGGTTAGTGGTGGTAAAAAATAATAGTTTCTATCACCTCAAGATGCTCCCCCATATCCCCATCCATGTCCTCCACCCTATGAATCGTCTTTATCTTTCCATTATCTCTACCTAAGTGGAATCGCATGATCTCTCTTTCATTTGTACATTGATTCAGACAATATTGAGAAATATTCCCCCTTCCATCACATGATTATTACCAAATTTCTATGGGTGGAAAGGTCCCATCCTGAGATCCCTAATCTTCATACCCCATTTCTCATGATCACCTCTTAAAATGTATCCCATTTTTAGATCCCAAATACAAATGTCATCTCCTTGTTGTTGAGGTCTCTTATCCTGTATTCCCACTACTGGAAACCACCAGTTTTATCTGTTCAGCCATGAAAATATCAACCACCCAAGATGTCTCAAGCACCCCATCATAGGTAAGAATTCATAGAGCATAAAAACGGGCTTGGATGTCTCTACACAGGGCTCAATTGTAATTTTGATCCCTAATAAATTGGATATAAACCATATCAATTGAGTGCATAGAGATATTGGTAAGCCTCGATTAATACCCAGCCTCTATCATGCTTTCCTATGAGATATTTATAACCTCTTGGATACGTACAACCCTCAACATATCTAGATTGAACTCCTCTCTAAAAAGGTAATAAAACTATGACCATTCCAGAGTTTCCTCATTCTTAAGACTATCTCACTAGCCCATACTATCGTCCTACTGAGCCTTGAATAAGCCTCACTGTGAGGACCACCATCTCCTCTACTAGTGTCCTTCCGAGACAGAAAACATAGATAAAAAACTCAATCCCATCCTTAGATTCTTGTAGATCAAACATTCCTCAAAACCAAAGGGGTATATATCACTAAAACTCATGAAGTGTGCTCAACATACACACCTCATCTACTGGTGCATAGGGTACCATCTACTCCTCAGCAGTTGGTGGTATATCTATCTTAGGAAATGGAGGTAGCACCTCTGTAACTAGTCTGAGTATCGACACCTTGTCTCCATTGGGACAATCCTTGTGATTCAGATGCTGGATCCTAGATGGAATATATCACTGAGGAATCGTGAAGTAAAAAAGATGTACCAAGATCTATGAGTATATTTGGTGAGCTAAATCAAGAAATACATGAAAACTACAACTCATGCCTATATGATTCATGCACCAATGTTTTACCTACAACTGTTGTTCTCATGTATCAATTTGAAAATTAGGCAATAAAATTCTTGGTGTATGGAAATGTAGGTTGCCACACCAACACTAGAGCCTATGGGCTAAAATCCTAAATCAAAACACTTTTCAATTTTTCCCCAAACCAAACTCACACACACTGGTCATATGGTAGAACGGACTGATCAGATACCACTATGTCATGAACCATCTCAATGAGGCACATTTTGTGACACCCCAAGCACACCTCCAATAGGCCAAAGGTTTGTGACTAGAAACGAGTAGGCATATCACTAACATGGTAGTCCAAATATAAAGTACTTGTACACACACACATATCAATGGATACACAATGCTGGAATATTAAAATCAACTTAACAACCATGCATACCTAAATCGTAATTATGTAACTAGAGTGTTACAGGAAGTGAAGGAAAGAAAGTAGGTCCAAATACAATACCACCACACATATTTTAAAAAACAATTTCAACCTAAAAGTAAAAACTAGGACTAATGCCAGAATACCACAAGAACATGACTTAGTTTGTCCTGTCTCATTAAGAACATTATGGCCTTGGTCCGTCAAGGACCCTATCAAATTTTCAATCATATACCCAAGACAAGACACATATGGGAAAATCTCATGTAGGGGTGAGTATAACAACACCTAGTTGGATAATATGAAACCATAGAGTAAAAAACATAGGAAAAAAGTCATCTCTACACACGTATATTTCTACAGCACAAATAACAAGAATATCCTGATATACTCAAAAAAGTAATGTAGTCTCTAGGTAATTCAAAATTGTAATAACTAGCATCGAATTCCATCTCGTAGATTCCATAATTCACTCATCCAAGAGATACCACACTTTATTCTGATAACACTGATGACGTCCATTTGATAGGTAATGCCTGTTGTGTCTTGTCATGATGAAGAACACGATGAAGCCAAAATACATATGATACACATGTGAGGATAACTCCTAATTCCATGGGGAGACACCAAAAACTCAATCTGTATTAATACAATAATTAGAGGATTGGTTCTTGTGTATTTTTGTTCAGTTTGATAATATGAACTCCACCTAGGGCATGAATATGAATTGAGGATCTCACTTTGGGAATTAGGAGTGATACCAATGACTATATCTATGAAGTCTGTTTGTAGTGATTGTGGTCCTGTGTGTATGATACGTTCCCATACTAACCCTCAGGGAATGGGTAATATGGAAATAACCCTAACAACACAATCCCAATATACAGAGGGAAAGAGCTAATATACATGCTTAATAGAGTGCACAATGTGTATAAGGGGTTACACACCATGTCCCGTGATCATAGGTCATTCCCATGTAAATGTCCCATGCCTCAAGTTGTGTTTTTGTAGAATAGTACATAGTGTTTTGTCTATCTATATACCAAACTCATGTTTCAGTACAAGGAATAGCCCATGTACTTTTCTTGCTCATGTCCATGTATGGGGGTAAAAGGTTTCCACTATCCTATGTACCCCATCCTTTTTTTTATGTACCCTCCTAGGCACATATTGAGTTGTTAGGGTGATACCACATTCTATATGATAGGGTCACACACCGTGTGATACTTAACCTTCCTTGTAACCCAACCCACCACAAAGGGGGTTCAACATGGTGTGTGGATCTGAACTACATGATGGGTAGTGCATATTATTCCCAAAACTCATATCTGGATTCAACATCTAGTTTCAATCCTCTAGGATCTAATCCAATGACCGCTTGATTGGAAATCATGAATTAATATTCATTCTAAACTTTCTATCAATTAAGAACAAGTTATATCCATCACATCTATTTTAAAAATGGATCTAGATGGAATTCATCATTGTAGGCCCATGAATTCCGAAGAATGGATAATAGGGTATACAAAGCCCTCAAATTCATCATGACATCCATCTTTGAATCACATTTGTATTGTACAGATCTGATATCTACAATATTGGATCATTATGCCAAGAAATGTGTGTGCAATGATCAATGGATCGGGGTGTGTCGAAACATAGACCAAACAAAGAATACCCCTGATGAATAAAGAATCAAGAGAGAAAATCAAGAGAACAACCCAGAGGAATAGACCTCAATCAATGTTCATGTCGGACTCAATTACTTAATGACAAAATAACTAAGAAGAAATATCAGTTAAAATTTATTCTCCCAAAACCCAATTAATCTAACCCATCCAGTGAGATGATCAATCTGTAAATCAATCCATTGGTTGATTGATTCCCATTATTCATTTAAACTAATAATGTGGAAATAAACCCAATAAAACAAATTTCATACATCAATTTGGATTAATAATTGACACAAAATGTAGATTCACTATGATCATTAGAGAGATCCTTATATCTCGCCTCTTACAGGTCATCAATATCTCGTTATCCGCCAGTTAAATCTTCTCCCACACACTCTAAGGTCTCTCCAATGATTTGTAGGGTTATGCGGCTGACCCAAAACTTTTTATGTAAGAATTTATTTAACTAATGGGTTAGGTCGTTATGCCAATGAAATAAATAAACTAATTTAATTAATTATTTTATTCATTTTTCTCCCATGAATAATTTTCCACAAATGAACCATGATGACAAAGTTTATGTTGTTCTAGGATAAAACCCCAATTTTGAACTCAATGGTGCCCTATGATTTTTTATATGGGCCCCTATTTAGAAATTATTCCACTTTTTTAGGAAACTATGCATGAATAATATTTAATATGTTTAATATATTTATAACATTTATTCTATGAATATAGGACCTCAAAATCACAAACCGTATTAGTGCCTATTCTCAAAAATAATTTATACAATGTTTAAACATATCACATAAAGAAATATGATTTATTATTATTATTATGTACCATTAGTTACAATGAACATAATTTCTATATATTTCCTAAATACATATGGATTTATTTTTAGGATTAGAAAAAAGTGTTCTTTATTCTATAAAGGTGACATAAGTTATGGTATGAGACATTTAAATGACAATCATTTTGTATTAGATTATGAAAACCAATTATTGGAAATAGAAAATAAATCATGTTAACAAAAATCATATAACACCTAGATATGGATTCACCATCATTCTCATGTAAATGAGATGCTTCTAAAAAATTATCAAGATGGTTATTTATACTCTTTTGAGCTAAAACAACCTAAAATATGTCATTATTTTTACAAGAAAAAATAGACAAAACACTATTTGGTTGGTTGGGTGAAGGGGCCACCCAGCATTAAGGTGGGTTAGTAACTGATGTTTTTGGACCATTTCTAGTAGAAGATAGAGGTGGACATTATTACTTTATAAATTTACTGAGGAGTTGGGTAGATATGTCTAGGACTACTTAATGAGGTATATGATCGAGTGATTTAAGAAAATAAAAGAATTCTAGAATGAATTAGAGAATCAATAGATAAAGAAGGTAAATAATTATTGATCATATAGAGGTGGTGAAAATATTAACCAATAATTTATCAACCTTTTTTGAGATTTTGTGATTATATCTTGACTCCCTCAACATTACACACATTAGTGGAATGGAGTTAGTGGAAGGAGGAACCATACATTGTTAGACAAGGTTAGGTTGACAGTGAGTCAGGTAGATTATCCATTATCCTTTTTGGGATATTCATTATAGACTATGACATACACACTAAAATGAGTACCAAATAAAGGGGAAAATGGAATTCCCTCTGAGTTAGGTTGTGTAAGGAAACCCGTTTTGTCACACACACTTATATGGGGTTATGTATAATTTTTAGGGCCTTCTCAGGAAACAAGCTAGAATGTTTGGGGAAAAAGTGTATCTTTATAGGGTATCCTAAGGAAAAAATGGTTATAACCTAAAAAACCCCTAACATAGGAATGTGAATGTCACCAATAAAAAAATATCCTCATAGGGAGCACATCCTCAGAAAGGATAGTGGGAGTAGGATTGACTTCAATGTTGTTGATGTTCATGATAGACAATAGTTTGTATAGGAATATATTCCATAGGTCCCCAAGGAATAATAATTTCAGTAAACAACATTATTTCATAAGAGAACAAGAGAGGTAATAGAACAAGAGATATATGGTTTTCTATTCATTATATATGGGGAACCATTTTTTGTTGATGATGATGAACCTCTCCCCTTCAACAAGGCAGAAGAGAGATTAAAATATACAAGATGTCAAGAATCCATCAATGCTAAAATGGATTCAATTTATTAGAAACAATTTTATGTTCTAGTCTATTCACCAATTGATGTAAATCCCATATGATGAAAATGGGTATTCAAGAAAAAACTATACATGGATGGTAAATTAAATACCTATAAAGTGAGGATAGTGTAGAATTTGTTTAAAATGCCTTAAGGAATTTTCTAATACATACCCGTTTATTGAGTTTCCATGATTAAATCCATTATAATTTTAGTTCTTATAATATCATAACATGACTATGAAATTTGACATTTGGATTTCAAAACAACTTTTCTTAACAAGAACCATAAAGTAGATGTCTACATGACACAACTAGAAGGGTTTGTGATTCCAGGTGATGCAAAAATGATTTAAAAGGTTCAAAGATCAATTTATGAATTGAATAAACCATATAGATCATAGAAAATTTGATATTATGTAGTAATAAAAGAATTTGGTCTCACTATTAATGAATTTAATAAATGTGTTTACAAGAGGTTTAGTAGGAATGTGCTTGTTATCATAGTATTATATATTGATGAAATATTACATATTGGAAGAAACATACCAGTCTTACAGTCTATTAAGGACTAGTGGAAAAAATATTTATCCATGAAGAACATTGGTGAATAAACCTATATTCTTGGGATCAAGATCATTCATGATAGTTCCAATAGGATTCTTGGACTAAGTCAAAGTATATACATTGACTAGATACTAAAGATATTTATTATAGAACAATTCAAGAGGGGATTTTTGGGGCCACTTGGTGTATATGGTTGTATTTTTTGTCAATAGTTGTCAATGAAGATCAAAATTAAGGAGATCAAGAAGTACTCCAATGAAATGGAGGAATGGAAATTCATATGACTGTTGTACTGATCATAAATTCAAAGATCTTGTTTCAATAAAAGGTAAAACATTGTTTACAACAGTGAAGAATTGTAATGTATAATCCATCTGAGGATGATTGAAGAAGAATGGGTATTTGATGAATACCATGAAATTCTTCATGATTGAAAGAGAACCATTCAAGAGCCTACATGAATAATTGAATCATATGATTTTCATGAAGTATAGAATGACAGTTGAGGAAGAAGAGTTGTTGAAGAATGAAAATCAAAGAAAAGTAGCATGAAGGTTACGGCCGAAGCATATATTGAAAAATAGTGTGGTAGGCGAAAATCATTGGTTGTGCACAAAATATTTGAGTTGTGCGTGAAAAACAATGTGGTGCGTGAAATAGCAGTGTGAGGTTTTTTCGTGCAAGAGGTGTTTCAGAATCAGAACGTTAAAAATGGAAAAGGTATGGGTTGTGAGAAAAAGATAGAGCAGTGCGTGGAATAATGGGAATGTGTGTAGAAAAATGTTGTGTGAAAAATATATGGGTGAATTTTTCATGCAAGCATTGTCTCTGATCAGAAATACTTAAAATCGTAAAAGGAAATAGGCGCACAAAAATGGAAGATGTCTGCACCATGTTCGCAGAACATCAAACTTGTGCGCGAAAAGTTGATTGTGCGCAAAATGTGGGTTTGATGTTTTATGTTTAAAGAATGAATCAGGTTCAGAATGATGAAAAATTGAAAATTCATGAGGTGCATGGAAACCTAGGTAGTGCATGAGAATAAAAGGAATGTGTGCGTAATATAAAGAACTGAGAGATATTTTTACGTGCAGGAAGGGGCTTTACGTGCAGGAATGGGTTTTACGTGCAGGGTCAAAAATGCATATAAATACGAGGTGATCCCCTCTCATTAGCGGTAGATCGTCGCTTAGAAAATTCTCGAGCTCTGATGTGTGGAAAAACTCAGTTATAGTGTGGTGCGCGAAAAGAAGAAGTGTTGCGTAAAAAAAGAAGGTGTTGTGCAAAAAAGGGAAGTTCTGCATGAAAAATAAGAGTTGCGTGAAAATCCTTTTTCCATCCAAAAATAAATTTTTTAGGTGCAAGGTCTAAATTTTACGCGCAAGACACTGGGTGGGGTGCACCAAAAATTTTGGGGTCCTGCATGCCTTTGACAGGTGCATAACACTCTCAAATTTGCCTTTCAAAGACAGAAGAATAGTGAACCATTTGTTTTTACGAAGAGAAGTAGTACCACACCCACATGATAGGTATTTAAAACCCCTGTTGTTATTTTAAAAGAGAATAAGAATGATTTGTGCAACTAAAATCAGATCTGCACAGGAAGAGGGAAATATAATGATACACTCAGGTGTCGGTATTTGGAATTAATGGAAGAGAAGAAGGACATTTAGTGCAATCAGTTATTTCACTAAAGTAGAAGATTGAATACAATAGAACATGAACTTAGGACTCTAATATGATCATTTTCTCATTCTAAACAGGAGACAAAGACTATTATATTTATATATTGAATAGACCTTCACTTCGATAAACTGACTAAGACTTCACCAAAGGCAGTGAGCCAGGGGGAGTCAATGGGAGTGACCCGAGGGACACAGTGAGCTATCCTAGAACTTTTGTAAAGGCAGTGAGCCTTGGATAGTGTGACTGTTCCTGAACCATTATAATCCATAACTAGTGAAGAATAGTGGAATTAGGTATGATAAGTTACATGTCAGTGTATTCTCCTTGGACGTAGCCCTTAGTGGTGAACCAAGTAAATGTGTTGTGTCAACTCATTGCATGTGAATGTTTGATTGTTGATCATATCCATCATACAGGTTTTACAAGTTCCTACAAATCTTTGGACAAGATCTATCACATTAAGAGAAAAATTTTACACCCTTATTCACCCCTCCCCTCTCAGGGTGTCGCGGGGCCCTACAGGGATTGGTTCTCGCATAACATGGTATAAATATTTCATAGAAAATGTTTCATCAAACACAATAGGAAAATTTATAATGAGAAATATACCATGCACTTTAATGATAGGGTCAACCAGGTAAGCCATGTTATGTATAAGACATGATGTTGCATATGCATTGGTCTTAGTAAGAAGATATCAAGCTGATATAGGAGTACAACATTGGTCTGTTATTAAGGCTTTCCATAAGTATATGATATTAATGAATGATATGTTCATGATGTATAGATAAGATGAGGATATATTCATTAGGGGTTAAAATAATGATAGTTTTAAAATAGATTAGAATGATAAAAATTTTCAGTCAGGTTATGTTTTTCTATCTCAATAGAGGTGTCTTGAAATGGGAATATTCAATAAAGACTATTTTCTATAATTAAAAAAAAGTTTTTTAGTATATTGGGACTTAGAATTCATCCAAGGAAGTTATTTGGATATAAAAAAATCCAAGGATATTTATGTGGTACTAGGAAGTAAAGACCCTATCACATTGTACTTTGATAATACTAAGTGGTGGTTCTTTCAAAAAAAACAAGGTCACATCAACGGACAATTCACATACTTTTGAAGTATCAACTCATGAGGTATTTTTATTAAATGGGTGAAGCTATGGTAAGAAGAATTACTATATAAGAAAATATGGAATACCCTTTTACCAAATACTCATTTTATTAAAACCTCAAGTATCATGTGAGAGCTAGAAGACTGGAGGTTGTTAGTAGTTGGCTCTCATGAAAGTTGTGGTCTATTGGAGATGGGGCCCTAGAACCAATATCTATATACTTCATGATGACCTGTATTGATTGATTTAAATATTAAAAAAATACTTATTACATTATAATGTTTCTTCGACATAACATAGTATGTGACAATATCCTAACATCATCTGACACACTTAAAGGTAATAGAAATTTCACCTATAATGATAACCAATAAGATCCATGATATTTTTCATAAATATATGATATATAGTCGAATGAAATCATTTAAGGGAAAAATTATATATTGTATCAAGGGTGGAGACTCATAGGACATTGAGGCACCTTTTATGGTCTTCTTCCTTTGTAATACGAAGTAAAGGATACTATGAGAACATGTCTCGCCACTAGGAAATATGAATTTATATTTTTCAGTGGATGTTCCTATATGCATACTTTTTTAATGATCATTAGAAATTAATAATATTATTAATTATTGTTAAAAGTCATGTAGTGTGATGTATTGATGAAAAATATTATGACATATTTTCATAGTGAGGTAGGATATGTTGGGTGTATCATGAGTAATTCTTCATTATTAAATAATGTGACAAATGGTTTTCCCATAAATTTTCTAATAATATTTCATATCTAATGACCTTTTATACAATTTATATAGCCTTAAAAAATCCATATACAAGGTGTTCAACATGAAAGTACAATTTCTAGAAAAGTCGATGAATGAGACTTCGGGCACATATTTTGATGGATCCATCATGCAACCTACTTGATTAGAGTTACTATGATAAAGGTATTATATAACTCAATAAGCATATTTATGATGTATTATGTCATTAAAAAATTAAATTATTTCACTGTGGGTTCCTTGGAATATTGTTATATGTAAGCCTTAGTCTTCAGGTTTCTTCTCTAAATTCTATAGAGATTTTTGGCCCAGATGGTCACACAATAAGTGTATCAAAAATCTCAGTAAAATAATATATTATTATTCCTAAATTAAAATTTTGAATAAAAATTAATCCCTCACCTAGGTTAATAATTATTCATTTTTTCTTGATTTCATACATTCCTTCACCAATTATTTCAGTGAATATTATGTGAGTATAATATTAAGTAAATATTTATTTGATAATAATGAAGTGATGTTTATTTATTAAATAAATAGTCATTTCTCAATGTTTAATAAATATTATGTAGGAAAGGAAAAATGATTTTAATGATACAGGAGGATATAATATATATTGAATATTTTTAAATAAATAAAAATTAATATAATTCATGATATTAGCACATTACAAGAAATAATAATAATAATAATAATACTATTATTATAGAAATGGGGTTTCACATGGATTAATGAAATAATAAAGGTTGTATGTTCAATTATTTTTTTTATCCCTTGGTATATATAAATCCAATTATATTATATTTTAAGTGATCCAATTAATTTATGTTGTGCACAATGAGATTCAAAGAGAATCTTATCAATCCTAGAGACCCCCCTCTCCCAAAATGGTCCCAATAATATAGAGTTATATTCCTCAACATTCTATCTTCGAGGCTAGAGAGATCAAGGAGAATCTATTTGAATCTATTCAAAGGTTGATCAAAGGAAAATGGCACAAGCAATAAGATATATCGTACTCGCACCCACAGATTCGTAAAACACGTTTTGGAGATTCATGGAACACATTTGTATTAACATAAAGGAAATATATTCTTGATTCCTAAAAGGTAATGATAGTACAATTTAAATCTATTTTCATATCCATAAATGAATAAAAATTTTCATGAATGATATTTCATTAATTTCATAAATTTATTATAAAATATATGTTTGAATCCTACACTTTGGTTTCTGAATTTTTCAATTGTCTATATTATTTGACTCAATTATGTCGATCATGTCATTTATCATCATGTAAATCAAAGATTAGTCATTAATTATGATAAATTTAAAAGTGGGGAATGAACCATATGACGTATCAATCGTGTCCAAAACCTACATGAGAGTATTTCAAGAATGAATTATTTATCAATAAAATTCCTTAAACTCTTCATACAAGGATGTTATGTGAATTCTTGGAGCTAAAACAAAAGGAGGATGGGTTTGTTAGAACTTATAAAAAAATTGTATAACCCCCATGAGGTGTGTCTCTGTTTATATCTCCCAACCTAAAAGAAAGATCAACCATTTATTTGGTGGATTCAAGACATTACTTTTAATGGTATTATCCATAAGATACATTGGCAGCTATGAGAAGATTGTTCGATATGTTCCAAAGGTGTTGATAGAAGTTGGGTAAAATTATTATTTCATGGAAAATAAAATAATTGTGGAATATCAAGAGAGCTATGATGGTATATCCCATATGGGGGATAATTTTTAACCTCTTACATCTACAAAGAAGTGCCTGGGTCATTTTTAATAAGATTGGGGAGGTGTTTTCATTGTGGTAGTGTAGACCACTAAGTAAAAAACTATTAAAGTAAGGTTAAGAGGTTCATTAATACAACAATGTAGAATAAGTCCCCAACTAATGATCCACCCAAACTGCAATGATTCAAGTGAAAAGAGATTCAGAATTATGAAAACAACTTCCCTAACCCCAATGCTATTGAGGACAATACGGATCAACAACTTCCAAAATCAAGGAAGAAATTGAGAGAATATTATATCACTAAAATTAAGGTGGAGCATAATAATGAAGTTGGTGAAAGGATCACTCATTATCCACTCTAAATCAGTAAATCCAATATTTTATTCTATTTCTTGAAATTATTTTATTTCACAAAATTTTATTAAGATTTTGATCGAAAACCATAAGCAATGGAAATTGAACTATCATTGAAAACACATGTTGGAACAATGATAGTCTCTAAGATATATAAATCATCTCTAATTGTGATTTGTGGGATGATACCTCCTATATATCTAACTTATTCTTACTTTGGTTTAATTTTACATAATATTAGGAATGGATTTTATTTCCCTTCATGGATAACATTTCAACTATCAGGATATGAAAATAGATTTTCATATCCCAAATCATCCTATTATCAATTATCAATGAAAGGATGATTTTGAAACCCCCTTATAATAAATTTATCTAATATGGGTTTTGATATTTAGTGGTGAGGTATTTATAACTCAGATGATTGGGGAGGGAGTCAAAAATGATAAAACTCTAATTATATGGGAATATACTAATGTATTTTTGGATGAATTGGCTTGTATTCCCTTAAAAAAATGAGGTTATTATTTCAATTTAACTCACACCCAGATCAAGGCCTATCTCAGAGATTTTTTATTGAATATCCCCCATTTAATCATAAGAATTATGTAATAAACTTCAAAACAATCATGACAAGGGGTTCATATGCTCGAGTTATTCACCATGGGGTGAACTAGTCCTCCTTTTCAAAAATAATTATGGATCAATTCTTATTTACAATAATAATCTTGATCTTAATAAAATAATGATATAGAAAAAGTATCATCTGCATTGTGTCTATGATCTATTTAATTTACATTGAGTAGCTTAATACATCTCAAAGATTGGCCTTTTATCTTGATATCATCAGTTAAGGGATAAAATAAGGGGTTTTCCAAAATTTATATCAACATAAAGTATGTGAAGTTTGAAATTATAGTAATTCCATTTATAATTTTAGATTATCCTAAACTATTTATTGAGTTTATGAACAAATTCATTAGTTATTACCTTGAACAGTCATGATAGTATTTATAGATGACATTATCATATATTATATGAGTAAGGAAGAGAACCTAGTTCTTTTTATATTTTGATTAAAACCTTAATAAAGGATAATTTTTTCCATGTTTTCAAAATGTTAATTCATGATACAGAAAATTTCAACATTGGGTCATGTAATCACTTGTAATGGAATATCAACATATCCTTCAAAGAAAAAATTTATTCAGAAATGGCCTAGACTGACTATAGTAATCCATATCCAAATTATTATTTGGTTATTTGGATACTATAGACTTCTTGTGAGAAATTTCTCTCAACTACAATATCCATTAAACAAGATAACAAAAAATGGTGTAAATTTATTTGGATAGGTGATTGTGAAGAAATATTGAAAAAACTAAATAAGATGTTGGTCACTACATCGATACTTACATTACTTCGTAGTAAGGAATGTTCTATAATATATAGTTATGCTTCATAAAATGTCTTTGGATGATTCCTCATAAATAATGTTAAGGTAATTTCTTATGCCTCAATTCAATTAAAGACTCTTGAAAAAAATCACCCAATGCATGATTGGGAGTTGGTAATGGTGATCTATGCATTAAATATTTTGCAACATTATCCCTATGATGAAAATTTTGATATATATATACTATTCATAAACACTTGAAATATATATTCATCTTGAACGACTTGAATATTACCTGAAGAATATGGTTCAAATTAAAAAATGATTATGACTGCTCAATACAATACCACCCAAGGAAGGAAAACATTGGGGGTCAATTCTATAATCCTGAGAGATCAAGATACTCTATCCATTATAAGGATTTAAAAAGTCCCAATAATAATTTATTTGAAAAGGTTAATATTACATTCCTATGGTAAGATGAGAAACCCTATATTTCCTAACTGACTTCTCAACAATCCATTCTTGTGAAGATCAATGAAGCCTTGATATATGAAGAAAATATATACCAAATAATTGAAACTATATTTGAGTTCATCCATGATAAATATGGGGTTTAATGGTTTGTAACATATATATTCCTCCCAATAAAAAAAGATATGAATATGGAACTTATGGATGATGCTCAGATATCATCATTTCATATTCAGCTTGGGAGAAAGAAGGTGTATAGATATCAAAATAAAAACATCTGGTGGGATAACATGAAGAGAGAGATCATGGAATGTGTATCTCGATAATTTGTATTCCAGTATGTTGAGGATGAACGATAGAAGTCTAAGGTTATATAGAAACCATTATCCATAACAGTGTGAAATGGGAAACATTTCCATGGATTTATTCATAAGGATATAAAAAATTTCTATGGTCTATAATGTTATTTGGGTTGTAGTCTACCACCATACTATGTCTGTTCATTTTATTACCATTAAATAACATTTATCTATTGAACAACTCGATATGATATACATAAGGTTAGTGGTATGGATGCATGGAGTACCACTCTCCAGTTTATCTAATTAGGATCCATGCTTTGCCTTTATCTTCTATAGAACTATTTAGAAATCATGGGATAATAAATTGAGTTTCAGTACTTCTTATCACCCTTATATAGATGTTTAGTCTGAGAAGACTATCCAATAAAAGGAGGATATGATGAGACCATGTTTTATGGAATTACATGGATTTTTGGATCAAAACCTAAACTTGGTGGAGTTATTATATAACAAAAAAATTCATTCTATAATTTATATGGAACAATATGAGGATTTTTATTGGATGATATGTTGGAAATCAATATATTGGGATGAATTTGCTGAGATGAAGCTGATAAGTCATGACCTTGTCCAAGAATTGATGGAGAAATTTCTTACTACTTAGTATCAAATAAAAGTACCATAAATGTGATAGAATAGTTTTGAATATTTTCTTCTATAATATAAAGTGTTTGATTTTTGTGAAAATATATATATTATGTATATATCTATGGAAGAGGGATGTGATGTTTGGGAATTAGGGAAATTTGAGTCCTAGGTACATCAGTCCCTTCAAGATCCTTGATAATATTTTTGACGGTATATTATTGATTATAATTCCATATTACCCTTTCCAATGTGAATTATGAGTTCGTTGTATGGATATTGGGGAAGTACATGCCATACACATCACATGCACTGAACTCAAAAGCCATGAAATTGGACTACAATCTTTTATATAAGGAACAACTAGTTGAAAGTATAGATCAAATTGATAATGCGATTAGAAACAAGACCACTCATATAGTTAATGATATATGAAGGAATCATAAATTCAAGAAGGCTACATAGAAACCCAAATATTTAATGAGACAAAATTACTTTCACTTATTTTTATCTTATTAATAAAATTTGGAGGAATAAATTAATTTTTTTGAGGGTAGAATATAACAATCCAAGATTTTAGTGAAACATTCCTCTTTAAATAAATAATTTGATGGATATCTTATTGTAGAAACGTCAATTAACATTAACGGAATATGAAATATTTTTTTGAAATATATATATTCACCACTATAATGTATTCATTGAATAAGTGCTTGCAAAATGTTGAAACCACATTATGAAATAAAGTCCACTTTTAATATTATTTCATCTAGTACATGTAACCAGCTGATAAAATATACATATAATAAAAATTTATCTTCTAAAATGTATATTTTTCATGTTTGATATATTTTTTATATAAACAATATATTGTACCTAATTTCAAAATAACGGTTAATATATTCAAAGGGTGATTTAATAGAAAAAATGAAACAAAAATAAAGTAAAACAATTGTTCACCATACAATATGATTTTATTTAAAGGATAAATTTATAAATTAATATAAGAAAATTGAAAAAAATTAATTTAATTCTTAAATTTTAATACCAATATTATCTTAGTTTACATTTTTTATATTTTACTAAAATAGTTGATTTTATAAGAGAATAGTAAAAAAATATTGTTTTTACCAAAACTATTTTTTATGAGTTTTATATAAGATAACATTGGATTAAAAATTCATAAAAAATGAATATTTATGTAAGGAATAAATAATTAATCATTTTAAAATTTTATATTGAATTCATTAAAATTTATGATTATCATTTTAAGGACTTAAGTAATATTTTCAAATAAAATCTCTTTTTGTTCTATTTATTTAATTAAATATTAATTACGGAAAATTTTATTTTTGATTGATTTTAAAGATAAATAAATATTATGTGTTTTATAATAAACTAATTTATCTCACTAAAGTCAATTTTATTGATAATGTTACACCACATATAAATTTTAGGCTTCAAAATTCAATTTTTATAAAAACTGGTTTTACAGATTACATGATCTAATGTAAAAGTATATTTTTTTATAAATATAAATATTAACTGAACAAATGGATTTAATATATTTAATAACTAATTAAAAACTATCTAATATGTTCCATTTTATTTTTTGGCATAAAAAATGATTTACCAATGTAAAAACTAGTTTCTACAGTAAAATCTAAAATAGTAAGAGTAATAAATCTATGGGTAAGAGGTAGAAAAAATGTTAAAAATAAGATTATAACTTAGTTTTTGATATATAGTAGACCTTATATCATACTAAAGTCTAGAATTTTTCATTTTTGGAGCCACATGACATGTTTAACATGTTCTCCCTTTATATTAAGTGGTTATAATTACAAAAATCTATGCTCACCAATTATAAAAGGGGTCTATCACTACCCCTTCACAAACAATTAAATAAATCATTTTAATAAGGAATATATAACTATTATCATTAAATAAAATCCCTAGTAAATTTTCTTGGGCCTCTAATCATAATAGATTAGCCGAATACCTCCATTTATAAGGAGTTTTCCAAAGGGAAGGTAATTTTCTCTACATGAGTACCTTTTTACCGTCTTAATTTATCTTCTTTATTAAAATAAAAATATAAGTTTATAATCCTAATACAATTATATAATTATTATTTTTATATTTAATGTTATTTTTCATAAGTAAAAACAATTAACCACCTTTCTCTCTTTTAAATTAAGAAAAATCCAACTATCATTCTTGTGTTTTGCGAACTACCATCTCCATGAAGGGGTGACTTCCATTTTTCACCAATGCCTCTTTCTATTGGATAAAAGTGTGAAATTGAATAATAAATGTTGAACATATAATATAATGATTATTGTTATGATAAAAATCACAATCCTTATTATTTTCCTCTCATTATTCATGAAATGTAAACGTTAGCCATGTGTTGTGCGGACTATTGTAACCATGAAGTAACAAATATAATTTTCCATATAGTTTATTTAGTAGTCATTAAAATCTATAAAATATTTAGAAAAAATTTCAAAATTATATAAAAAATATCATTATTCTATTTTATTAATGATATTACTACAAAACAAATAACATTCATAGTACTAATCATCGTTTAATTATGGTGTGTTCAAGTTTGGGTGAGTCTCACAACCTACTTGAACAATGCTAGAAAATTATATTACTGATGAATATGAGAACATAATTATTGATATTATATATTATAAAAATCATGTAATATATGATATTTTTTGGGTGATAAAGAGAATATGTAAGTTGTTAATTAAGATAGGAAGGGTCGTTAATTAAAAATCAATAAAAAAAATCTTATATCAAATATCGTACTTAAGGATCATAACCAAAAATCCAATAAAATTAATTTATAACTTTATAAATGTTTAAAAATAATCAATTACAATATCTTTTATGATCTATAATTAAATTTTGGAGAATAATGAATAAATACTTTGGGATTACAAAACTAGTTCAAAATGATCAAGATTACTCACAACTAAGATTGAAAATGGATAAGAATTAAATAATAAAAATGTTGTGAAGATAGTATATATTAATTATATAAAGGGTTATGGATATAAATATGGTTCTGAAATTTTTTATTATGATAGTTAGTGTTTTATAATGGATTTTGAATCACTTCCCTAGGAATCAAGGGTAACTGTAAGGTTTTTGGTAACTCAAACTTCTTCCATTTGGTTATATGATTTCTTCTTTATTTTAATTACACTATGTTAACTACATTTTCACATTTAAAGGAGATTATCTCTTATATATATAAGGGAGAAATTATTTTTAAATTAAAATCTACTTTAATGGTGTGTTTTCATGTCACATGTTTTGTATAAAAAAGTGGATCCTTTTTGAATTTATACTTGTAACTTTGTATTTTACTTTGATGATTACAATTGAATTCAAGAATGTTCTTATGTGATTTGGTTTTCATATTAATAATT
Organism: Viscum album; assembly: GCA_963277665.1. Lineage (NCBI taxonomy): Eukaryota > Viridiplantae > Streptophyta > Magnoliopsida > Santalales > Viscaceae > Viscum > Viscum album. Next base: position 1,643,757,699 of record OY728165.1, read on the forward strand.
GTATTAAAATATAAATTTATCCAATGGGGTTGCGAATAATTTTTCATCCACCATTCATAATTCATTATTTGATTATTTTGGGGTGATCATGCTTTCTACGTCAATCGATTTATTTCAAGTTGTTGTACTATTTAGAAATGTTATAAAAATATAATTTTCAATAAGATATTTATTCTATTAAGGGTGAATGATTTTAATTTTATGTTCTTATGAAACCAATGTTATATTCATGGATTCATTATGGAAAGTTAAAAAATTTCATATTAATATTTTATGAAACACATTTTATTTACATGTGTTCTTTACGAAGTGATAAATAAATGACTTCTAGAACACATAATTATAGGTGGTTGAAAGTTTGGTACATATATCACCCTAAAATACATTGGTTAATAGTTTATATATCATGATGTACATATACCTAGGAACAATTCAGTGGTTATTCAGCATCAGTTCAAGTGTGTGACGCACGAAGTTGATTTTTTTGAGGGTATAATTAAGTTGTCTTGAAATAATGGGTGTATGTGTGTTACTAAAGAATTTAATGTTTCTATATGTTATTTTTTGTTAAATAGTTGAACTATATTATGACTTTGGATCTTATTCTCTCATGAATCAAGGATTATGTCAAACGTTTTAAACAATGTTAAGGTTATTTTGTTTCCTTGTTGATCTTTTTTGAATTAAAGTTATTATAACATTTAATTTGAATATAACTTATATTTTTTTTATTATGACTCATGATAATGAGATATTTAATTTATTCTCATATATTTTCCCGATGTTTCTGAACATATCCATGATGAGATTATTGTTTACCCATTACTGTGTATTTGATCTCACCTTTTTTATGTTTTGATTCCTAGAGTTATGAGGATGAGTTTTACAAATGATATATTTAGATGATGGTTTATTGTGGTGTACATAAGAAGATATGATGAAAAGAATTAAATTATTAGGTGATTGTGTAGAAATTATCCAAAGACACTGAACCTATCTATCCCTGTGATATTAATATTTTCACTCAAAAAATTTAATTGTTATAAAATATAAATTTGTAAAGTAATTCTTTCTATCTTGGGTCATTATATATCACACTCAATAGAGTAAAGTAGAAGTTATTGAATTTATTAAAATGATTCTAAAAGAATAAGATATAATAAAACAACTGCACAAATAGAAGAATAAAAATCAAAAAGTGAAGGAATTTAAATGAATAGAGGAATATACATTATTCTAATGGTGTTGGTAAATCGTACACAAAAAGAAAACTACCATGAACAAAAAATATTATACAATACAAACAAATATAAGAAATAAAAGTTGATAATATGTGAAATTGGAAATTAAAATTGGACCATATAAACTATTTGAGCATGAATCTATCATAACTCTACAAACCAGAAAAAAACATAGGGTCGATGATGGAAATTTTTACTTCTAAACTAGAAACAATCATGCACTCTACCCCAAAATGACTAATAACAATCAAGGTGATACAAAAACACTAAAAATAACAAATTAGATCCTTAAAAACATATTCCTAGACTAATAACTCAAGATAGGATTCATCCAAGGGGGTGGTTAGTCTTCCAGGGATAATAATTCTTAACATAGGTTATAGATGACAAGTGAGATCATAGGGAATGCATTCTCCACTAGAGATAATAATCAGAATTAGTGGTTGTGTCCATAAATGAAAAATTATAATCACTTATATCACAAATCACTCTTCTCTATAGATAAGAAGATGGGAAACATAGTGAATTCCATATATCCCAGGAAAATAAAACACCAAGTAGTTGAAATAAAGAAATGTGGAAACATAAATTTGGAGTAGGTTTTTTGTAGACGGGGAGTAAAAATTTAAAAGAATATGATTAGTGGATGGATAAGGCTGGGAAAGAATCCCTAAAATAGGCTGACATAATAACTTTGAACAAACCCTTGGCCATTCAGAATATACTGGAACTCTCTTTAAGTACATGAAAATTAAATCTGTTTTTAGAAATATTTAATACATTACACAAATAGATTTAAAAATATATTGTTATTCTACTGCCTTAAGAAAAATAGAAACATAAATAGTGTTATATAAGTTATCTATGTTATCTAACACTAGGTTCTTCATGAATATAACCCTTCACAGACACATCATACATAATACATAACTCATAACATTGGGGGAAGGAAACATAAGAAATGGTGAGCATAGATTCTTAGTAAAGGAAAACAAGGGATATATGTAAGAATAATAATGAACATAAGTGTATGATAATGGAATAATAACATTATAAGATCATAAAATAAATTTCAATGATCATATACACGAGTCATGGAATAAATATTTGATGTTCATAAGAAGTGAATCTGGATGGAATTAAGAGTATAATCCATGATATCATAACATCAGAATAATACTTGAAATTGTGGAAGACATATAAATATTTAACATCATTTTCTATAAGTCTAGTCTCATTTCCAAAGCATACCAGAACACTTTATAAGGACTACACCTACTAGGTGGGATAAACCACCATCTATAGTTGAAGTCATCTCCTAATAAGAGATCAAATTTCCCTATATTATCATAGTGGATAGGGTTTCTCCATCACCCAGTAGTGGATGGGGTTTACAATTCTTCCCTTAGTGCATCCAGTTTCCTCATCTTCTATAGTGAATCAAGTCTTAGAACATGATTTCCATCATTATATCATGGGATATAAATCATTACCCATTACATTAGAGGGAGATATAGGTCCCACCAGTCACATAACAAAATAATATATACATTTTCCATAAGATAATAAATCATTCATCATATATTGGCCCATAAAAAGATATGGGGTTCATAAACATCTTATCATACTGATGAAAATAAATGGGTATCATAAAAATTTCATAATATAATTAACTATGTAAAATAGATTGTATTAATAACCATTTCATCGAATAATGACCCATTAAAAGTTATGGGTTTCATAATCACATAACCCATGCATGAAAAATGGGTATCATAAATATACAACATGTGAAAGAGAAACAGGTTTCAAAAACATTATGCCATTAAAAATTAAAACATTCAGAGAAATTATATGAATTTAACATTTGGTTAATTTTCCCTAAAAGGAATTATTAACACCAATTGATGTCATCTTAGAACGTAAATAATTTTTTAAGACCTTTTAAAAACATTTATTGAGGAGAATACTATTTTTTATTTGAAAATTGGTTTTTAAATCCTAAAACATTTTCGAAAACCTTTTCCTTTGAAAATATATTTGAAAACATGTAAAATAATATTTCAAATGAATAAAAAAATTAAATACTTTTTATTGAAAAAATTATTAAAATATCATTTAAAATACAATTTGGAAATCATGAATTTATGCATAAAATAGATTTTTGACTGAAAGGAGAAATGAAGTCAGATTTTTTTAAGAACAATTTCATAATTATTTTAGGTACCAAAAGTGTAAAATGGTTATAATACATGAGGATATCATGAATAACCATACCCTAATAAAATTCAGGAGTTACTAAATATATTGATAAAAATATATCACAAATGAATGCATAATCATAAATAATGGTTAAAAATCATGATATTGTTGTAATAAACTCTTACCAATTTGTAAGTTTTAATCATACTTTCCATGTAAGAGAATGAAATTACATGAAGATTAAAATTTCATGAAAATAATTTTATTCAGGATATAACATATCAAATGGAATTATATACACCTTGTAAAATAATATATGTGGATAACAAAACATGTGTCTCAAAGAAGGCAAATTGAGGGAAAACTACCCTACTATTTCGATAACTTTTGAACCATAAAACCCCATGAAATATTGATCATAAAATGTATTTTTATATACCTATCAATTTAATTATAAGAATCATAAAATACATTCATGGTAATTATATACACCACATAAAATAAATTAGTGTTGAATAAAGCATAAGTCTCATAGAAATAAAAGTGAGACAAGAAATCCCTTTACCTTATATCTTGACTCTCATCGTAATCATTCAAACATCATGTATAATAAGTATAATATTATTATAAATCTATTAGATAACCATATTTATATATATAATACATCATATTATTTAAATATTAACTTTTATTACCCTCTTATAAACTCTTCCATGTCAAAGTTATGTTTCGAATAATAGCCACTTTTTTTCACATGTGTTTAGATTTGTTATATTATTTCTCCTCACACCTATATCACGATCTTAGGATTTTCAACCATGATATAAATATAATATATATAAATATTCAGTATATATTTATTTATAGTAAACTAGAAAATATAGAAATATTAAATGGAATACACCATTCATGGAGACGATAGGTCATACGTATGAGTGAACATTGTTTCTGTTTAATTTTCATATTGAAAGAAATAATTTCAACGAAATATATATATATATATATATATATATATATATTATAATTATAGTAGATTTATTACGTCTTATATATCATATAAATTCACTAAATTTATCATTAATAGAAACCATGTAATGTGTGAATGAATCACATCACTTTGAGGATACAACTGTCCAGACGTTCACAAACCAAGTAATCCTTTTTCCACAAAATAGAAATCCTGAAGGTATGTTTTATATAATAATTAATGTTTCATAAATAAATCATAAATATCATAAATATTATATAAAAATTGTAAGTCTACTATAATTCCCATCTATTAGAGGTGTTAAAGGAAAAATTAACAACATCATTTCGCAAGGTGGTAGTCCTCCGTACACATGAACGGTAAGTTCGTTACCAATTTAATGGAATTTTGTGTATGTTTACATAAAACCCTTTATATAAAACAATTTGGTATATTGGGGATATTTTTTTTTTTATTTTATTATGTAATAAAAATATTTTATGGGTGGAGTATGAAAATAAAACAAAAGTGTATGAGGAATATTGTTACCTCTTCTTTGGGTAACTCTTTTATGTTGGCACAAAAGGGCCTCCTTAGATGCATTTCATCCCAAATGAATGTTTACAAGATAAAGGTATGGGATACGGTAGGATATTAATATTGGGTTTGGATGAGAAAAAATTCTTTGAGAGGTGTGAAGAGAGGGGGAGGAGCGGAGGCATTTTATAAATGGGGAAACAGACACATTGGGTACTCTTGAAATGATTTGAGTGCTCCACATGTATTAATAATCTCACAATGGGTTAAAAATAGATTATTATATATGTTTAAAGTTTTAATGGTAGATATATTCCCTTAAAATAATTTTTATACATGTTTATGGTCATTTTTACACAATTTTGTAATGGATTATATATTCCCATATATGTGATCCATTTTTATAAAAAAATATAATTTGAAGAAATTAAATTAAAACTAATCCCACAGATGGGATGAGATGACACATTTTAAATGTGAAAAAATCCAAAAGTTTGAAATGTTTTTACATAAACTTTTACTAAGAAATTGGTTCCAATAACCTAAAATTTTATTAATTGATATATATTTGATCTAATTATGAGTTAAAACCCAATAAATATATTATTTAACTATATAACTAAATTATATGAAATTAAAACGTCATTTAAAATTCATTATTTTTCACTTTTCATCAAAAATAAATTTCTAAAAAAATCTAAAAAATTCACCCTAATATAATTATGAAATTATTAATTCAAAAATAAATTTTATTTTATCAAATTAAATATGTAAATGTGTATAAAATTAATTTTTATATAGATCATTGAAAGATAGGAAAACAATTTCTTTTAAGAAAATAGTATTTTGAAACATATTAATACTTTACTAAAAAGTAAATATTTCATTATCAATATGTTTTATTTAAATAAAACCAAAATAAATAATATTTTAAAAGTAGTTATTACTATTCATATTACTAATTACCGTAGGAATTCTATAACTATCTTGTTAAAAAAATAATAATAAAGTATCATTTCATTGAAACTCAGTATTGTATGTAGTGAAAGATAAGCCGATGGTGTATGTAGAGAAAGAATAACATGGTGTATTGTATAATAAAATATTGACTTAGTGTATCATGAATTTAAATATTTCAAATAAAATTAATTTATTCATGAAAAAAAGTTCATAAAAACTTAGGGTGTTACATCCAACCCCATTAACATGAGTTAACCCTAGAAATTATTCATTTTTGATAAAAATAATTGAGGATAAGACTACCTCATCATATCCTCATGTTCCCACATATCATACTCTAACTAGTGGTTTATCCACAAACCATTTACTAGGTGATTGGCCTTTTTTCATTGAAATTTCTCTATAAGATCCAAAATTAAATATAGGTTTTCCCTTTAAGAATGATACTTCTTTAGTTGTATGAACTCTATGATCAATACATGTGAAGTTCAGGCATGTACTTTATCAAGATAGATAAATGTAACACATCATGAAACTGAGAGAGATTTGGTATAATTTACAAAAAAAAGTCTACCATCCTGATATGATCACAAATTTCAAATGGACCAATATACCTAGATCTTATATTCCATTTCTTCCCAAATCACATAACCTTATTCTAATGATAGATTAATAGAAACACCTTTTAAACAACTTCGAACTCTAGATCACATCGATAATTATCAACATAACTTGTATGCTATGCTTTTGATTTCTCAATATGTTGTGTAGTGGTTCTAGCCTTCTTTAAAAAAAATTCAGTGATCCTAGTCCCTAATAACTTTATTTATTTAACTTCATCCCAACACACTAGAGGTATACATTTCTTCCCACAGAGGACTTCATAAAGAGACACATGAATTCTTAAGTGAAATCTATTTTTCTAAAGAATACTCCACTATAGGAAGGTGTAGATCCAAACCACCTTATAAATCAAAATAAGAAGAACTCAACATATCCCATATGGATTGAGTTGGTCTAATAGAATTTCCTTCTATCTAATGATGATAAGTAGGGCTAAAACATAATTCTATATCAAGTTATTTATCTATACTTAACCATAACCTTGAGGTAAACCTTGGATCCTGGTCAGATATAATGGAAAGTTGTACTCCCTAGAACCATATGACTCCCTTAATGTATATCCTTTAAATATTATCTACATAAATATCTTCTCCCATATTGATGAGGTGGGATAACATAATAATAATATCTACTATCACCCATATAACATTAAACCGTGTAGCAGTTTTAGGGGGTCCATTGAAAAAATAAATAATTATTTCATCCCACATTTATTATGGTATGGTTAATGGAAGCAACATCCCATTATAATTTTATCTTTAAACATTAATTTTCTGGTATACCAAGCACAGAGATACAAATATTGTGATATCTCTCTTTATTTCATCCAACAAGAAGTATTATTTTAAGTCTCTATACATATTAATAAATTTTACATCAATAGATAGTTAAGAGGTATGAGATTCCTTTAATATATCCTTCTTTAAATCTTTTATGGGCGGAACCCATACACAGTTCTGGAACTATATCATTCCATCATGCTCAATGATAAACTCTGAAACATTTTAAACCCTCCTCTGTAGCTATACATCTTCCTATTATGCCTTTTTAATCTTCTCTTGGATGGGGGGATGAAAATTCAATTGATAAAGAGATGTGTTTCCCCTTCATTTATGATTTTTAGAACCATCCTTTTTAATTATTAAAATAGTATATCTTTTTTGAAACTCATCATGGATAATCTGTCATGATCATTTTGACTTACAGCATCATCCACCATGTTCTCTTTCCCATGGTGGTAATTTATTGAGTTTCCATAATCCTTTATCAGCTCAAACTACCTTATCTGTCATATTTTCAACTCCTTCTATGTGAAAATATATTTCAAAAATTTATGATTGGTATATATATCACACTTCCCTCTATAAAGATGATTCCTCTGTATCTTTAATGAAAAAAAATTTTCAACTAATTCCAAATCATGAGTTGAGTAATTATTCTCATGAATCATAAAATTTCACAACTAATAATAAATAATCAAGTTGTTATAAATAATAAAACTCCCTAATAACTTCTTAGATGAATCACTACAAATTACAAACCCTTATCCACTATAGGGTAATGTAATCATAGGTGTGATGACCAACCACATCTTCAGTTCCTTGAAATTTTCCTCACAATTAACTAACTAATGTAGATTGGAACACATTCAAGTTAACTCTATCAAACATTTCTTTTTTAGTGATAAATTACACAGAACCCATCAATAATATCCATCTAAACCAAGAAATCTATGGATATCAGTCATCGTGGTTGATTCAGGTCAGAATTTAATAGCCCAAGACTTTTATGGAAATATTTTATACCATATCTTGAGATTATGGGACAGAAAAATGAATCCTTTTACAGCATAAATTTAAAATTTTTAAAATGTGTACACAATTTCTCATTCTTTAGGGTCTTCAGTATAATTCTCAAGTTGTCCTCATGCTCTTCCTTTAGCTTTTAAAAGATAATAATTTATTCTATAAAGAATACAACAAACTAATTGAGGTAATTTCTAAATAATATATTCATAAAATCCCTGAAGATAGTATTGGAATTATATAATCATAAAGGAATCACTATATATTAATAGTGTATATACCTTGTACAGAATAAAAGCTATGGTATATCATCCTTCTTAATACTCACTTAATGATATCTAGAATGATGGTCAATCTGGGAAAATTTTTCATCTCTACATAGTTGAACAAATGAGTAATCAATATGGGGAATATGATAATTGTTCTTGATCATGATTTTTCATCTCTGGATAATCAATGAAGAGTGAAAATGATCCGTATTTCTTTTTCACAGTGAGAATAGGTGCACCCCATAGTGGAACACTTGGACAGATGAATCCCCTACCAAGGTTTTCTTGGAGTTGATTCTCTAATTCTTATAATGTAATTAGGTCCACTCTATAAGGATTTCTTGAAATTGGTGTTTAACTAGGTATGAGTTCTAAGGAGAACTAAACTTCACATTTTATTGTAATTCACGGAAACTCTTTGGGAATGAAATCCAAAAATTATAGAACAATAGAAATACTGGTGATGTCGAGTTTCTCCCTAAAAATTTGAGACAAACATGTACTCTAATTATAATTTAGACCCGTACACATGTTATAATCTCCATAGAGTATTTATATTTATTGTCACATTGAAATAAGATCATGGTTTGGTTTGAAATATCATGTGTAACTTCATTCTCTCGACAATTGATGTTGGATTTCTATAGAGAAATACAATACAGGGAAAATATGACATCAAATTCAACAAAATGAAGAATGAAAATATTTGTAGGACACATATTCCCTAAAACATCAACCAATGTTGAAACATAGACTTGGGATTCAATCATCACACTATTAGGGATTTTCACTACTAAATCCACTTCTGAATATATAGGTGGAATCATAATATCCTTATAAAATTATTTAGATTTGAAAGACTAGTTAGATCCATAATCAAATAAGACATTAGCAGTTCAAGAGTTGATGGAATATATACCTCTCTCCATGTTGTTATCACACCCATTATCAGAGAAAATGGCCACATGAGATTTAACATTTTCACTCAATTTAAGTGGTTTTTTATGCTGATCATCATCAATAACCCTTTGGTATGTGAATTTATTAGAATAATGACCATTCTCCTTACACATGTATCACTGAAGTGTGGGATGTTCATTATGTATAGCTTTCCCTCTAATCACATGATTGTATAACTTATTCCCATCAGTATGGCACAAAAATTCAGGATTACTTTCCCTTCCACACTAAGAATATTTATGATACCCTTTATGAAAATTTCCTCCATTATTCTTCCCACACATAGTGTATAGAGTAGGAAACAACAATCATAGGGGGTAACCACATAATAATGAAAATTCACTTATAGGATGTCTAAATTATGAAACCTTATTTAATTTATTACACCTTATATTTATCCTACATTATTAATATTCATCATCATTTTAAATCCTTCATTGTGTTTCGTATAGAGTTTATGAATTCCAAAATCATGTCCCCTGGGAGTGTAAAAATAGTTTTGTAGAAAGGCCCATTGTCATTCACCCATTCCAGATCGAGTCTAGTTCAATACAGTGTTTTAAGTGTTTTCACCCCAATGTTCATTTGTGCCATAGCCGCATCCACTTTTAGTTCCCAGAAAAAGATTTATTTCCTTAAAACCACTTTCTAAATCCTCCAAAAAAAATTCTAGAACATTTTTATTTTATTTTCCACATCCTTATATATATCGTTACACATGTCCTCGAGGTTCTTACAAGGGTTTTGTCATCCTAGTTCCAAAAGGATAAATAAATTGTCACTCTCATACAAACTATATATAACCCTACTTAATGTAAATTATAACTATATAATGTTTGAATAATACTTAATATATTACCCAACCCAACATTCAAATACCATATTAGTCTATTTTCTTTGTAAACATGGAAAAATAAACACCTGTACATAATTGAGCTAAATTATCTCCCACAATGTTCATCATGACTAGAACCAATATTAGAAAAATCATACAAAATAAATATCTTCATAGAATAGGGTAAAGGAAACACAATAAAGGGTGATATTATATTCTCATTAAGGGTAAACAAGGGATACACTTAATAATAATCGTGAACAAAATGGTATGAGAACAAGAACATAACATTAGAATATTGTACCATTTATATCAGAGATCATATAAATTAGTAATAGAATAAATATGGGAAGTTAATAATATGTTAATCGTGAGGTAATAAAGAGAATAATTATGGGTAGAATAACAAATGAATAAGAAATTAAATATTTGAAGAAATATAAACATGTAATATCATTCCCTATAAGTTAAAAGTCATTGCCAATTCTTACTAGGGATCTTCATAAGGACAAGACATACTGGGTGAGACACCCCACCATGCCTAGTAATTTTTCATTCCACATATGGTATCAATTTTTCCAATATTTCCATATTTTATTAGCGTTTTCCATATTCCTATATTGTATCGGGTTTCCCTATTTTCCCATAGTGTAATGGGTTTACCAATATTATAGAGTGGATCAAGCATGTTGACTTCATTCCCATTATTATATCAAGATATATAAATAATTACACAATGCATTAGAGGTATATATTGGTTCCAAACATAACATAACAAAATCATACATACATTTTCCATAAGATAATAACATCATAACATGACACATAACAAGATATGGTTTTTATAAACATCATATCATACCCCATGAAATTAATTAGTTATCATAAAGATTTCCAAATATAATTAATTATTGGAAATATATTGCATTAATAATAATTTCATAAAATAATAACCCTTGAAAATAATATGTTTTCATAAGCACATAATCCATGAATGTGAAATGGGTTTCATAAACATAAAACCCATGATAGAGAAATTGGATTCGTAAACATTATTCCATGAAAATGAAAACCATTCAAATAAATACTATGAATGGAACATTTAGATAATTTCAGATGAAATTCAAGATTAACACCAAAATATCTCATCTTATATGGGAAATAATTTTTAATGACGTTTAAAAAAATTATTGATTAAAATATCTTTTCTTCTTTGAAAATTTCTTTATTAAACATGAATCTATTTTGAGAAACAAATCATTGAAAATATATTTCAAAACATATAAGGAAGATTTGAAAAATATAAAAAATTTAAAATACCTTTTCCTTAAAAATTAGATTCATAAATAATTTTAAAAAACATTTTTGAAAACATTTTTAAAAACATTTATTTTTGAATAATATAGATTTCCTACTAAAAAGAGAATTGTTGTAATATTTTCATAAAAACGTTTTCTTAATTATCAAAGGTAGTATATATTGGAAATATGGTAATAATAAATGATTATACCATGACAAAATATATTATAATAAAATTAATTATATTCCTCGATTAATGTATCATAATATTTCATCAATGAAATCATAATCATAAACAATCTCTATAAATGACGAGATTGCGACAATAAACTCTTACCAAATGGTAACATTGAATCATACACCCAGTGTAGAAGAATTAAATTACATAAATCATAAAATTTCATGAAAATAATTATATTCATGATATAAAATGACAAATATTAGTAAATACATCTTGTAAAGGAATATAGGTGCATGATAAAACATGTGTATCAAAGAAGGAAAATTGTGACAAAACTACCTTACTGCCTTGGTATCTTTAGACCATAAAACCCTATAAAATAGAGATAATAAAATTGATATGTAAATACCCAAAAAAATAAGTATAATAATAGTATAATTCATTCATGGTATATATATGTTCCATAAAAAAATGATTGGTGAATTAGGCATAAGTCTGATAGAAATAAAAGTGAGATGAGAAATACCATTAACTTATGATTTGACACTTTTCATACTAATTTAAAACTCTTGTATTATAAGTATATTTTTATTATAAATATATCATATAACCATATATATATATATAATTCCATATATTACATACTTATGAACTTTTTTATACTCTTTTTATCTCTTCCATGTTAAAGTTATGTTTCGGGTAATAACTTTATTATTTTTCCAAATGTGTTTTGATTTCTAATAGTTCTTTGTCCTCATACTTATATCATGATATCAAAAATTTAAATTAGAATATTAATATAAATTATATATTTATTTTATATTTATTTTTAATAAACTATATAATATATAAATATGAAATGGAATACGCAGTTTGTGGAGATGGTAGGTCATTTGTATGCATGAACTTTATTTCCATTTTATTATCATACTGAATGAAATAAAGTAAATGATATATATTAATTTTATCATTAAAGTAGATTTATTAATTCATATATATCAAATAATTACACTAAATACATCCTTAATATCTTCCATGTAATATGTGAATTAATCACTCCACTTTGAGGAGGTGGTAGTCCACATGCCCAGAAATTAAGTTATCATTTTTACTCATAACGGAAATCATGAAGTTATGTTTTATATAATAATTAAATAATAATTCAGACATTATAAATATTATATATATCATAGAAAAACATTATTTACATCATAATTTCCAACCATGATGTGTGCTAATGGAAAAAACAAAAACATTATTTCGTGAGGGGGTAGTATGTCGTACAAACTAACGATATGTTTATTACCCATTTAATGGATGTGTGTATACGTTTAGGTATAAACCGTAGTATAAAAAATCCAAATATATTGGTCATACTTATGTAATTATTTAATCATTGAATTATAATAGTTTAGGGGTGGATAATGAAAAAACAAAAGATCTAGAGGATGGTTGTTATATCTTCTTTGGGTAACCCCCTTTGGTTTGCACCAAAGGTATTACTTGGATAAATTTATGGCCAAATGTAGGAATATAGTATTAATTTAGGGGACTTATTAGGATATTTGGGTTTTTTATTTTCTGAAAAAATAGGTCTTTAGAGGTTTGAATAGATGAGAAGGATATAAGGCCTTTTATAATTGGGGAAAATGGCATATTGGGTATTCTTGAATGATTTGACCTAAACCCAATTTTAATTGTCTCCCAAGGGTTCCAAATAGATAATTAAGGATAATTGTAGGTTCAAAACATGAAATAATTCTATCTAGTAATTTTTAGACTAGTTTAAAATCTTTTTTAAACCTTACTTTCTAAGATTAGTCATTAATTAAACTTGTTTTTACCTTAATCAGTGTAACTAATTTTAATTGCCATCACTAATATTTTTTGTAAAAAAACTTTATCAAAATTATAGGAAATTATATATTATTCTAGGTCCAAAAATGGAATCAATTTTTCCTAATTATATATATATAATTTATATAAATTAAATTGAAATAAATCCCATAGATTGGACGATATAATATATTTTTGAAGTAAAAAGTACAAAAGATTAAAATGTTTTTAAATTCAATTTAAATTTGAAATTGGTTTAAAATACTTAAATTGGATTAATTTATGTATATTTGATATGATAATACTTTAAAACCAAATTAAAATGTAATTTAGCAGTATAAATCAATTATGAAAAAATGATTTTTGAGTTAAAATTCAGTATTTTTCACTATTCATCCAAAAATGATGGTTTTTAGAAAAATATCAAAACTTCACCCTATGATAATATGAAAATTATGAAATATAAAATGAATTTTATTTTATAAAAGTTAATATCTAAATGTCTCTTAAATTTATTTTATTATTTTTTGTAGAAGGAAAAAATAGTTCCGTTAAGAAAATAATATTTTCAAACATATGATGGCATTACCAAAAATTATATATTTCATTATAAATATATTTCATTTATATAAAGAAATTATAAATTCTATTTAAAAATTTTTATTACTATTCATATTTCTCTTTTTGAGGATGTGTTATAACTATACCATTTAAATAATAATAATAAAGTGTTGATTATTAGAAACTTTGTGTTGCATATATCACAAGCTAAGCTAGTGTTTCATGTAGCGCAAGATTAACATGATGTATAACATGATGAATGTTTTAATTATATTGGCATTTAATTTAATAAATAAATAAAAATTAATTTATTTGAGAAAAAAATTCTCGTACAAACTCGAGGTTTTACACGAAAACATCAGATCGGAGAAGCAATAGGTGGACTAGATCACCCAAAATCCCAAGTGTAAGAAAACACAACTAAAAGAACTTGTCAACACATGGGTGACTATCTGGTCATGTAGATTTACAAACATGGATAATCCCCTAGAAGTATATGATCTTAAAATAAGAACAATGCACCATGAAAAGGAAAACTAAAATAGCTTCGAAAAGGTATCTCCACATATGCTTAAGGGTGATCCAAAACCCCAGTTTAAATGAAAAACACCAGCTACCAAAGTAAAGCAGACATCCCAACATAATAATCATCTCAATCATAATAAAGATAATAAAAAACAAAATCATATAATATATAATTTCATAAAAAATAATATTTCATGTAAAAACTATAATATTTTCTTTGAAAATAATGAAAATTATGATTTTAAGAAACCACCACCTTCTAAATAATAACTAAACTAATGATTTTATTTTAACCTAAACTATCAGTTAATTTATTAGTACTTTTATAAATAAACAACCTTTGTAAAAACATACTCACCTAATAAGTTTATCACATAGCATGTTCCGAAGTGGCACACGTTATACCTACACCACTCATCTACTGTTATAATACTGAAAATTTTGTTCATAAATAAAAAAAATATCCAAAAATATTAACAAATATTTCCCACCGTTACATGGGTATCCATCTGAAAGAGGAATTGATAGAAACTACAAGGAAACATAAACACCTAATACTCGACAAAATGAGAGATAAAACTTCCTCAAAAGTTCAAAATAGTGGTAGAGGAACTACAAAATAAAAACCCAACAATATTAAATAGTAAAAGGTAATATACATATATAAAATCCAAAAAATAAGATGGTGGTTGAAAAACTCTCTCCACTTAAGCCTGAATGGACCATATTATCCCATAAACTCACAATCTATTCCATCTGGGGGCTAAAAAAACATACATAATCAATCCTAGTTTCACAGAATCATGAAAACCTAGAGAATATTCCTAAATATAACTAGGTGATTCTAAAAAAACTACAGGACATTGAAAATTTGGAAATATTATATTTTCTACTCTATATTATCCTTTAATTTAAATTCAAGTATGTATAATTTAATATGAACAAAATTTCTATGCTCATAAGACTGAAAGTTCCTAAGAAATTTTTTAATTCCACTTATTATCATTTTTTTGTCTAACAAGTCAGATTCATCAGTTGGGACTCCATTTCGACCGTAATATCATTTTCTTTCAAACCATGTGTTTTTAGATCATTGGACAACACATCTACCTTAATCCCTTATAATGTGATTGAATCCCTATTATACAATTTTGGAATATTTTAAAGAATTTATAGAATAATTGAGGAAGGTTAGTAGAATAGTTTCTTGATCATCTTAGATAATTTTCAAATCAATGTAATCCTAGTTAAGGAGATCCAAATTAAAAATATGAAGAATAAATTTAATATAATAACCCAATATCATCTTAAAATTATAAATTTTCATCTTTGTATAAAAATGAAAATGTAATTAATTAGTCATATATATATATTCATGTTTATACTTGATGGACTTAAATGTTTTTTCATGACCGAATTCACATAAGTTTGTATCTTCTATGTATAAAAGTAACATTTAATTCTCCTTTTCTAATACACTATGGTTGACATCAACATAGGTGGTGGAGGATTAACCATAAATGAATACAGTCACAATGAATTTCTGATTTACTAATAAGTGTATGATCATCCATTATGGACTAGTAGTTCACATATCCTAGCTCTCAAATTATTATATTCATTATCATCCCTGAACATATCTACTTAAAACATAACTAAATACATCACTATATTATATTACAAGTATTGATAAGAATTTTTGGGGTGGGTTCGGTATGATGAGAGGAAACCCACACCTAATAGTAGCAAGGATTAGGTATTATATTTATTGACATGATTCAAATGTAAGATGAAAGAGCAAAAAAGCATGGATGGGAGAAGAGTAGTAAAAAACTATAGGAAAGTGAATGTATACTCGAATTTATGTTCATTGGACCACATTAATCTAATTTTCATAGTTGGAACACCACCAATAAAATTTATTCTGAAAAAAACAATGAACATATAACAATAAAATAAGAGAAAGATAAAATGATACATGAACTAATAATCAATCCAAATAAAAAATTAGCATCACTCTAAGAACAAGTAGAGAACCCAACCTTGAGGATTTCAATGTTTACTTATAATCTATATGGGATCATTTATATAAATGTATACAAACAAAGAACAAGGAAGATGATACAACACAACCCCAATAAAATAATAGGGACTTACAAACTTGATCTGAGACTATGATCTTAATAGATGCTTCTTCATAATGGGTTTTCTGGATACTGGGGATGGTACTTATTGATAAATGTAAGAGATGACAACATGGACTATAAAGAATTAGGGTAGGGGGATGTTCCCATAGTTTATAGGGATGAATCTACTCTCTCTCAAATCTATCTTATATATGGAGCATCAAATATGGAATATAGAGAGAAATGTATATTCCTTTCATATTAAAAGTAAAGAAGCTAGAATTGAGTGACCAAGCCTCATAAATGTGTTCCATGTGGTGAGGAAGATTATGTTTTATCCTTGAAAAGACCAGGATAGGTGAACAACTGGAGGTGGGTTTTTTAATTCACACAAAAGTTTGTCATTATATTTTTTAACAAACCCTATACAATGAAAAAACTTATTGTAGGAGAGGAAATTAAAAACACATGTCACCCCAAATATAGATGTCTTGAAAAAACTCCGAATCATAGATCTACAAAGGGGTTGAAATCTGATTTATTAGATTAATATAAAATGATCACCCCTAGAGGTAGTGAATCAGAAAAAGTAAAATGTTCACCATGGAATGGTATCCCAAAATATCTATGAAAATTTATATCTATAGATGCATAAGGGTGAGATAAAACCACCATGTAAAGTTAAATCACCAGCCAAGGAAGATAAAAAATACATCCCTCTATAATGTTCTGCTAAAAAATAACAGGGAAAAAATATCATGTATATAAATAGATAATTTCAATATAAAAATTTTCTCATAGAAAAAATAAAACATTTCATTTTAAAATAATAAAAAATATAATTTTAATAAAATATCAACCACCCACTGTAATAATATTTTCCTAACAAGGATGTGAGGATATTGGAAGGATCAATTATTCAACATTTCAAGGTGAGAAGGGCCTTGCTTTCAATTCCTTAACACTTCACCCAACGAAATCTCCCAAAAAAGTGGAATCATAGTAAGAGAAGAAACACAAATCCCTATCCCTTTCCTTCAAAGACTCTCTATTTAATTTAGAAATTTTTAGAGCACCCACCCCACCTATTTTTACAAATAGTTATGTTTTAATGTCTTGATATAATCTATATCTTTTATTATATTACCTCAAAAAAAAGTCACTACAAATTGATGTGAGGTTTATTTGTATTTGTATACTTGAATCCTAATCTGTTGTGATTCACCGATAAAAAAATTAAATGGGTAGAGAATAGAAATTTTATTTCACAAAATAAGGATTATAATAAACACCCATAACCACCCTCATCAAATCCTTCATTTCAATCTCCCAATTAGAGATCTCAAGGAACTATGAATTGGATGATTCGAAAAGTATCCTCATGTACTACTTATATATCTATGCAATACGTTTTTTCTGTGTGAAAAACAGGTTTTCCAGATTTAATTTTTCCCATATTTCAAATCTTATTCATTGATTACATTCAATAAATACAATATGACCAATTCATGAACCAACATATGAAAAAAAATGCTCCTTCAATTCACCCCCTCCAGTTATAGTCTTCTAGATTATCTATAAAATTCTATCTTCTCTATATAAACTAAATTTGTCTATATGTTCTCTAGTTTCTCCTTCATAAATATATTTATAAGATGTGGTGGATTTTTATACATTACCTAACTTGTCTAATGATATAGAATATCAATGTCATATATATGTGTAATGATAAATGGAGTTATTTATAAAGTAAAACTTACAATTATTATCAAAATGAACATTATAATCCTTCTAACTGAATCCAAGATCCTTGAGAAATGATTTAACCAAACATCTCTTTACCAGCATTTGCAGTATCATTTTACTCTTCTTTGGCCATGGATATGTAGACAATTTTCCAACCATTAATAACATGATACAACTCTTCTTGCAAAAGTATAGATGTTTCCTGATGTAGACTTCCTATTATTAAGATATTTTGACCTATATTCATCTAAATATCCCTCCAAGAGTGGATCATATTCCCTTTATCACAATCATAGTTTCTATATACCTTTATGATACATCAAAATCCACTTGACAATATCCCAGTGTAGATTTTGGTATTAGAAAGAATAAAAGGATCATCATTTCCACTACATTGGTAATGTCTAACCTTTGCGCACAGTAGCATTCATCATACTTCCAACCACTTAAAAATTATGGTATCTTATCCATATAATCTATTGATCCTCTCCCATGCTTATATATAATTATTTTAGGATAGATCCATCATCAACTGCACTTCACTGTATCCCTTAAAATGATCAATATTTCATAAAAAAAGCTACAGAACAATGAAGTTACCTTCCTGGAATGTCTATAAGTAAATACGTCGGACAATATATGTCCCCTACTATCAATAACATACAATTAATGAGTAAAAAAATTTATTCTCTATCATATATATCTCCAAGTTGATTTCTTTAAAAATATAATTTTTCTTCACATCTAGTTTTTCAAGGTATAGGTCTAATGGACACCAATCTAAAAATTACTATGATTGAATAAATCATTATCATGTTGGAAAAGAACTGTAATGACCCAATGTTTTTCAATGGAAAATTCTATTCTTATATTTATGTCATGAAAACACAAAATCATGAACTACTATGTGATAAGTGACCTTTAAACATAAGTATGTCACTCTTATGTTTGGAATTTTAAAATCCGACATACACGGTTGTGTTCAAGATGATTTTTGGAGTCTAATGAAACAAAAATAATTTTTGGTGATTAGTAATGTACCCTTAGGAATAGTAACATACCCTTATGAATAGTAATATGACCCTTATAAATAGTAAATCATCCAACATAAGAGTAACATTACCTATGAATAATAAAATAAAATTTAGACATCTTAGAAATTTACAATTGGACCTTAGTAAACATTTTTGGTATTTTATAAGTCATAAATAATTAATTATAATTAATAAATTAATTTAGAAGAATATTTATTTCCCTGAAATTTATTTATAAATTATTTAATCAACATCTAATAGTTTTTAGATAATTTTTTAAGACCCTACGTAATTTTTGAAAGAACTATAAAATCAGTTTTAATCTTAAAAACTGTTTTTTAAGTAAATTTTGATTTTAATTAAATATTAAATTAATATTATTTAGAAAATTATTTTTGAAAAATGGACTTAATTTTTTGATTCTACACATCGAAAAATGGCTGGGGTAAATTTTTGGGATTTTTTTGAGATACTTGAAATTTTGATGAATAGTAGAATCCCATAATTCACAATAAATGCTAAATAACGTATTAATTGAGTCATCGATGATGTTCTGCTGATGTAAGACCACTTTGTTTGGGATTAAATTATAAAATTACTATTACTGGTCATACAAGACACACTATTCCTTGTCTTAGAGAAAATTAATAAACTAATGAATTTTATATTAAGGAAACCCCTCTCCGCTCCACTATAAAATCCACCCTTCACTCACTCTTTTCCTCACACCTATAAAGCTCCAAGCCTTCTCTAAAATCTGGACAAACATCTTCCATAGCCCCTAACCCACGTCAAGAATCTTTTGGTCTCATCAAAAGACCAAGACTAGCTTCTTTAAGGAGGATCTTAAGAGGACGATTTAAGAGGTAATTTCTCTCCCTCTTCTCCTTTAATTTCCTTTCAAGTTGAAATTCATTTCTTGATCTCCCCCCACCTATCATCATCAAAATTGCTTTTTAACTCCATTATTATAAATATAATGTAATTTTATTATTCTAATAAGATATTATATCACCCCACCCCTTTCCATCTTCCTTTTATTTTATTAAAGAGAACGTTGGTCATGAGGTGTTAATTTATCACCTTCAAAAATGACATGCTCTCTTCTTCCATTTCTACCTTCAGATCTATTCATGTGGGAATTTTTATCATTGAACCAGAATATTATATATTTATTATGATCTATTTAAAGTTATGGAACTAACTTATGACCATATTTCTAGTGATAAAATAAAACAAGCTCTTTATGATCGAAAAATCGCTCAAATTAACCCGAACAATCATCTTTTAATTCTTATCTAATGATTCATAAACATGGATCTAATATAATTCATTATAAAACAATTAAAGCTCCTGTAATATCATTAATAACATTTAATATCACTTATGGATGTTTAACCATGTTCTAACCAAACTTCAATTTAAGAATACATGTGAACCACCCAAGAAAAACTATAAAAACGAACATCCCCAAACAATGTTTTTAAACTCTATAAGTCATCCGAAGGAACATAATATGACATAATGAAACCAGAATGAAACCTATTTATGTACACATGGTTCTGGACTTTTAATTAATGAATATAATGTCATTATACAGGACATTAAAGAGAAGAAGCATTTGGGTACAAGGTAAGGGGAAATCTCAAACCCAATTTTCTTCCTTCGGGTTCTCCCTCTTTCACTCAATTTTTGATATGGTTACTCCTTAAAGATAATTTTTTCATCAATGATTTTAATTTTCTGGGATATACAAGTTTTTCACTGGTTTTTTTATCCAACAAATGTTTTTCCAAAAGAACACTTCTTTTAAGAACACCCCTTTTACTACTTACTCAAAGTGGACGGTTCTTGTAACATGTGTGTTATTCCCTCTCTTTTTTAGGAACCCAAAGCTTATGAATGTGTTATTATGAGATGAAACCCATTACTTTATTTGGTTTCATTATGTTGATTTATGTTATATAATCATTGTGTCATGCATGATAAATGATAATGTTATGATGTGACGGGTGTGCCCGGAATTATATAGCCCAATATGAATGTTTAAATGTGACCGGTGCGCCTGAAATTATATAGCGCTCCAATGCATTGGGTAAAGTGATAAATCTCATGATTAAATGTGAAATTATGTGTAAACAAGATTCTAGCTCGGTTCACAAGTATTTGTAGTAGTTAATAACTAAGACATGATGTTTCATTGTTATGCATTTCCACATGTCAAGTCTTTTGTTTATGCTCCTCTCATTTTCATGATCTTTTTCCTATGTTATGATTATTCTCACCCCATGATATATTGTTCTAATCTATCCGCTTATTGGGATTTTATCTCACCCCTTTTGATATCCTCAGGTGGCTACATGTACTAAGGAGAGGCCATATGCCAATAATAAGCTATAGAAGAATAAATTAAATGAATGTTTATGCTTGATGTTGTATTTGTTATGTATAGTCCTAGTTTTCCCAAGACACTAAAACTTTGGATCCTCTATGTGTAATACTATTATGGTGTTTATCTTTTTAATGATGTAATAGTAATGTAAGAAAAGTTCGGGTCGCTACAGTTGGTATGAGATGCAAGGTTTAGTTAATTTGGGAATTAGGATTAGTAAACCCTAGAGAAAACCTCTAGCATGAGACTAACTAAAAACATGCACACAAGAATATTTACCTAGGGATCCCATGTGTTATGTTTTTGGTATAATTTTTTAAATGAATAAGTTATTCATGACTTGTTTTCTTATATTTTGTTCTAAACTTTTCTATTTCAGTAAATGGTGGGAACCAGGAGAAATCAGGCCAACAACTCATGCGAGGGCCATTACAACAATTTCCCGAATGACATCCACAATGATTTGGGAGGTGGAGTTCAAAACTTCATGGATATTCTTACCCAATTATCTCAGGTTATGAATAATAACCATAATAATGGGGAACTTCCACCTTCACCAAAGAGGGAGAAACTGGCTATCAAATGTTTTATGCGGCAACGACCACTGATGTTTTGCGGATCTTCCAATCCACTAGTTGTGGAACAGTGGGTCAACTCCATGGAGAAGATATTTTCTGTGCTTCACAGTTCTGAGATGGAGAAGTTTACTCTAGCAATCTATCATCTTGATGGAGAATCTGATCAATGGTGGGATTTGATTAAGAACCCCAAGCCAAGGGAGGAAATGGAAGAGATGGAATGGGAAGACTTTAAGATAATGTTTCTTTATAAGTACTTACCAAGAACTCTTCGCATGAATATGGAGAGAGAATTCATAGAGCTCCGGAAAAAAGAAGAAGAATCTGTCACAACCTATGAAGCTAATTTCACATGTCTTGCAAGAGATGCTTCAGGTTTTGTTATCAACAATGTTAAAAAAATTGATAGATTCTTTAGTGGATTAAAACCACACCTTCGAAAGGCTCTTGCAAATCGAGACTTTGGTAGTTATGAAAATGTTTTTTGGTGTTCTCCCAAAGTGGATATGGAGTTTGGAAAATGGTCCCATGGATATGGGGACAAGAAAAGAAATATGGGGTATCAATCCAGTGGATCTAATGATAATGGAGGGAAGAAAAATCAACGACCCACATACCAAAAATGTGGGAAGTTGCACAATGGGAACTACCTCAAAGGGACGGGGAAATGATTCAAGTGTGGGAAAGAAGAAAACTGTGCTCATGATTGTCAAAAAGACACGAAAAGAAAAGATAATGTAGCTGATGAAAGGAGAGAACCACTCATGGTTCAATGCTACAACTGCATGGAGCTAGGTCACTATGCAAACCAGTGCACTAAACCTCGTGTTTTCGAGGGTAATCAGCGTCAGCAGCCGCCAAAGCCAATGGAACAAGGGAAGGCTTATGCCATTACTACTACGGAGGTGGAGCATGATAATGAAGTCGTACAAGGTACACTTCTTATTCACTCAATAATGGACAAAGTCTTATTTGATTCTGGTTCTACGCTTTCCTTTATATCTTGTAAGTTTTCTATAACTATAGAATCGAAGATTCGAAACCTTGAAGTAGAGATATCTTTAAAAACACCAAGTGGTGAAATCATTGCAACCCAAGTGTTTGAATCTTATCCTATTAGTGTATGTGGGAATATTCTTCTGGTAAATCTCGTAATACTTCCCTTGGTGGAATTCAACGCTATAATGGGAATGGATTGGCTCCCAGGAAAAGGAAATAACTTTTCAAATTCCAAACCATCCCATGCTCCTCTATAAATGCATGGAAGATCATGAATCTCTTTTGAAAAATCCTTCAATGTTGTGGGTGTTGATTCCCTATGAAGAAGCATACCTTGCCCAAATTGTTGAGCTGAAGTAATGTTCCAACCTTGAGGAAATTCCCATCGCGAGGGAATACAACGATGTATTTACCAAAGAGTTACCCAGAATTCCCTCGGATCATGAGGTAGAGTTCTCAATTGAACTCATACCCGGAGATAATACTATCTCAAAGTGCCTCTATAGGATGACTCCTATCAAACAAGAGGAGTTAAAGAAGTAGCTACAAGAGAATCTGGCCAAGGGTTCATACGCCCTAGTGCATCACCTTGGGGTGCGCCAGTGCTCTTTGTGAAGAAGAAGGATGGAACCATGCGGCTGTGTATCAATTATCGGGAACTCAACAAGATCACCATAAAGAAAAACTATCCTCTCCCAAGGATTTATGACTTGTTCGATCAGTTAAGAGGAGCTCAATACGTCTCAATGGTGGATCTTTGTTCTGGATATCATCAGGTAAAGGTGAAGAAGGAAGATATTCAGAAGACTGCCTTCCGTACAAGTTATGGGCACTATGAGTTTTTGGGGATGCCCTTTGGAGTTACTAATGCCCCGGAAATCTTCATGGATTTGATGAATAGAGTCTTTAGACATTACCTCGACAAATATTTGGTAGTGTTTATCGATGATATTCTCATATACTCCAATAGCAAGGAGGAACATGAATAAAATCTAAGACTTGCTTTGGCGACATTGAGAAAGGAGAAGTTGTACTCCATGTTCAGCAAGTGTGACTTTTAGATGAATCATGTCACGTTCTTGGGACATGTGATCACAAGTGAGGGAATTTTTGTGGATCCTTGAAAGACAAAGGCGATTGAGGAACGGCCCAGGCCCTCTAGTGTCACAGAAATCCATAGTTTTCTTGGATTTGCTGGGTACTACCGACGTTTTGTGAGAAACTTCTAGCGATTGTCAAGCCCTCTAACTAAGTTAAGAAGGAAAGGTGTAAAGTATGTCTAGACGGAAGAATGTGAGGGAAAATTCAAGGAGCTAAAGATAAGGCTGATCACTGCACCTGTACTCACACTACCGAAAAGTGGAGAATGTTTTGTGAGATACAGTTATGCTTCAAAGAAATTCTTTGGTTGTGTACTCATGCAAAATTATAATGTGATAGCCTATGCCTCATGCCAGTTGAAGAACCATGAGCAAAACTACCCGATGCATGATTTAGAGCTGGCAGCCGTGATTTTTTCCTTGAAAATATGGCAGCACTACCTTTATGGCAACAAGTGTGACATATACACCGACCACAAGATCCTAAAATATATATTCACACAAAAGGAGCTCAACATGCATCAAATGAGATGGTTAGAGCTCTTCAAGGATTACGATTTCTCTATTCACTATCATCCTAGAAAGGCAAATAAGGTAGCTGATTCTCTAAGTAGAAAATAACCTGCTACTCTATCCATGTTGCGGATTGAGAAAGACCCTATCTCCATGGATATGCAAATAATGGATTTGGAAATCATAAGGGATGAGGATACATCCTACCTTGCCCAAATTATTGCACAACCATCAATCCAAGTGATGATTAAGGAAGAACAAAGGGATGATGTGGAGATACAAAAGAGGGTGAATGTAGTAATGGAAGGGAAGCTACAAGAGTTCCATATCGACGATGATGGTGTGATTCGGTTTGAAACAAGGCTTTTTGTGCCTTCATCACCCGGGATAAAGAAGTAGCTTTTCGATAATGCACATACCTCATCTTTCTCCATCCATCCTGGGAGTACCACGATGTACTCTGATATCTGAGAACAATTCTGGTGGGATAACATGAAGAAGGAGATTGTGGAATATATATCAAGGTTCTTGGTATGTTATCAAGTTAAAGCTGAGCTACAAAAGTCCAAAGGTATGATGCGTCCATTTCCTATACCCTTGTGGAAATGGGAAAATGTTACTATGGACTTTGTCATAGGTCTCCCGAAGACGTCAAAGGGAAATAATGAGATATGGGTTGTGGTTGACCGACTCACCAAGACTGCCCATTTTATCGCTATTTGGGATGACCTATCGCTTGAACAACATGAAATGATATATGTGAAGGAAGTTGTGAGATTTCACGGTGTTCCACTCTCAATTGTCTCTAACCATGATCCAAGGTTCGCATCTAAATTCTAGAGGATCCTTCAACATGTTTTGAGTACTGAATTAAATTTTAGTATGGCCTATCACCCCCAAACCGATTTCCAATCTGAAAGGACTATTCAGACGCTTGAAGATATTCTAAGAGCATGATCTCTTGAATGAAAAGGTGGTTGGGATCAACATCTCCAATTGGTTGAGTTCTCATACAAAAATAGCTTCCACTCGAGTATTCAGATGGATCGGTATGACGCTCTTTATGGAAAGCGATGTAGAACTCCAACCTATTAGGATGAAGTTGGAGAAAGAAAGATACTTGGACCTGATCTTGTTCAAGAGATGGCAGATAAAGTTCAAATCATCCAGAAACACATAAAAGCTGCTCAAATATGGAGAAAGAGCTATGATGACAATCGTCGAAGGGACATGGAGTTCGACGTTGGAGATAAAGTCTTCCTTCGAATATCTCTATGGAAGAGAGTCATGCGATTCAGGAAGAAAGGGAAGCTAAGTCCAAGGTATACTGGACCCTTTGAGATCCTTGGCCATATAGGAGTCGTGGCCTATCGTCTTACACTTCCACCGAATATGGCTCAAGTACATGATGTGTTTCATGAATCACTACTGATGAAGTACATACCAGACCCCCATATGTTCTAAACTCAGAGGTGGTGCAGCTGGAGGATGATCTCTCATATGAGGAGCATCCAGTAAAGATTTTGGATCATAGAGATAAGGTTCTACGCAACAATACAGCCCATCTTTTCAAAGTGTTGTGGAGTAACCATAAGTTTGAAGAAGCAACTTGGGAACTAGAAAAGGCAATGAAGGAGAAGTACCCTCACCTGTTTTTGTAAATTGAAATTTCGTGGGTGAAATTTTTTAAGGGGCGAAGCATGTAACGACCCAATGTTTTTCAATGGAAATTTCCCTTCTTATATTTATGTCATGAAATCACAAAATAATGAAATAATAAGTGATAAGTAACCTTTAAACATAAGTTTGTCACTCCTATGTTTGGAATTTTGAAAATTCGACATACACGGTTGTGTTCAAGATGATTTTTGGAGTCTAATGAAACAAAAATAATTTTTTGTGAATAGTAACATACCCTTAGGAATAGTAACATACCCTTATCAATATTAATATGACCCTTATGAATAGTAAATCATCCAACATAAGATTAACATTACCTATGAATAATTAAATAAAATTTAGACATCTTAGAAAGTGACAATTTGACCTTAGTAAACGTTTTTGGTATATTATAAGTCATAAATAATTAATAATAATTAATTAATTAATTTATAAGAATATTTATTTCCATGAAATGTATTCATAAATTATTGAATCGACGCATAATAATTTTTAGATAATTTTATAAGACCCTATGTAATTTTTGAAAGAACTATAAAATCAGTTTTAATTTTAAAAACTGTTTTTCATGTAAATTCTGATTTTAATTAAATATTAAATTAATAATATTTAGAAAATTATTTTTGAAAAATGGAAATCATTTTTGGATTCTACACGTCGAAAAATGGTTGGGGTTATTTTTTGGGATTTTTCTGAGATACATGAATTTTTATGAATAGTAGAATCTGATAATTCACAATAAATGCTAAATAATGTATTAATTGAGTCATAGATGATGTTATGCTAATATAAGCCCACTTGTTTTGGGAATACATTATAAAATTACTATTAATAGTCATCCAAGACTCACTATTCCTTGTCTTAGAGTAAATTAATAAACTAATGAATTTTCTATTAAGGAGACCCCTCTCCCCTCCACTATAAAAGCCACCCTTAACTCCCTCTTTTCCTCACACCTCTCAAGCTCCAAGTCTTCCCTAAACTCTACCCAAACATCTTCCCTATCCCCTACACCACGTCCAAATTCTTCTGGTCTCATAAAAAGACCAAGACCAACTTCCTTAAGGAGGATCTCAAGAGGAAGATTTAAGAGGTAATTTCTCTCCCTCTTCTCCTTTAATTTCCTTTCATGTTCATTTTCATTTCTTGATCTCCCCCCACCTATATTCATCCAAATTGTATTTAACTCTAGTATTATACATATAATGTAATTTTATGATTCTAATAAGATATTATATCACCCTACCCCCTTTCCCTCTTCCTTTTATTTTATTAAAGAGAACAGTGTTCATGAGGTGTTAATTTATCACCTTCAAAAATGACATGCTCTCTTCTTCCATTTCTACCTTCATATCTGGTCATGAAGCCATTTTTATGGTTAAACAGAATATTATATGCGTATTATGTTCTATTTAATGTTCTGAAACTAACTTATGACCATATTTCTCGTGATAAAATAAATCAAGTTCTTTATGATCGAAAAATCGCTCAAATTAACCTGAACAATCATCTTTTATTTATTATCTAATGATTCATAAACATGGATCTAATATAATTCATTATAAAATCATTAAACCTATTGTAATATCATTAATAACAAGTAATATCACTTCTGGATGTTTAACCATTTTCTACCCAAACATCAATTTAATAATACATGTGAACCACCCAAGAAAAAACATAAAAACGAACATCCCCGAACAATGTTTTTAAACTATATAAGTCATATGAAGGAACATAATATGACATAATGAAATAATATTGAAACCTATTAATGTAAAAATGGTTATGGATTTCTAATTAATGATTATAATGTCATTATATAGGACATTAAAGAGAAAAAAGCATTCGGGTATAAGGTAAGGGGAAATCTCAAACCCAATTTTCTTCCTTTGAGTTCTCCCTCTTTCACTCCATTATTGATATGGTTACTCCTTGAAGATAATTTGTTCATCAATTCATTTACTTTTCGGGGATATACATGTTTGTCACTGGTTTTTATGTCCAACAAAATATTTTCCAAAAGAACTCTTCTATTAAGAACACCCCTTTTACTTCTCACTCAAAGTGGACGGTTCTTGTAACATGTGTGTCATTCCCTATTTTTTTGGGAACCCAAAGCTTATGAATGTGTTATTATGATATGAAACCCATTACTTTTCTTGGGTTCATTATGTTTATTTATGTTATATATTCATTTTTTCATGAATGATAAATGATAATGTTATGATGTGAGGGGTGCGCCCGGAATTATATAGCTCAATATGAATGTTTAAATGTGACAAGTGTGCCCGGAATTTTATAGCGCTCCAATGCATTGGGTAAAGTGATGAATATCATGTGTAAATGTGAAATTATGTGTGAAAAATATTCTATCTTGGTTCACAAGTATCTATGGTAGTTAACCACTAATACATGATGTTTTTTTGTTTTGCATTTCTACATTTCAAGTCTTTTATTTATGCTCCTCTCATGTTCATGATCTTTTGCCTATGTTATGATTATTCTCACCCCAGGATATATTGTTCTTATCTATCCTCTTACTAGGATTTTATCTCACCCCTTTTGACATCCTTAGGTGGCTACATGTACTAAAGAGAGGACAAGTTCCAATAAGAACCTGTAGAAGAAGAAATTAAATGAATTTTTATGCTTGATGTTGTATTTGTTATGTATGTTCCTAGGTTTCCCAAGACACTAGACTTTTGGATCCTCTATGTTTAATACTATTATGTTGTTTGTCTTTTAAATGATGTAATATTAATGTAAGAAATGTCTGGGTCACAACAAGAACTCATTAAATTAAAATATTTTATTTTCTAGGAATCCTTCGAACACTAACCAAGATTTATAGTTTACCTCCTTTAACTTTAATTCATCTTCTTCATGAACACTCATTTCTCTCTTATTGAATTATTACATTTGGAAAGTTCCACCAAATCATATGACTAGTTCTTTATTAGTGAATATATCTTGTACTACATTGTATTACACAACATTAGTTTTTATAGATGTTATATTTCTTCTTGGTATCATTTTGGTTCTTATTTATCTGTCAAAAAAATTTACTCCACCTCTGAATATTTTTAATGGAATCTTTCCTCATTAAGATCTTCAAAGATATGAATTGTTAGGTTCAACTAGAACACTGTCACATATATCATATAATAATTCTAACATTTCTTGTAGATACTATTGAGATTCTCATAATCTTTATCATCATCCACAACCTCCGAGTCTACTACTGATGTGCCTTTTCTCACCTCATCGTTTTCAATGGAAGGTGGTGCTGGTCCTTGTATTGGATCATGAATTGATTCCTTCACCCTTTCTATTTGATAAATAATAGGATTTTGGATGTCCTCAATAATATTGTTCTCATAAAACATGAAATATATACTTTTTTCAACTTCCTCTCCTTTAGGTAAATAAGAATACATCTAAACTCATAATCTCCATAGTGGATGAAGATGTATAGATTAAATATATCATCGTTATTTTTTCTAATAACTTTAAACAAATGTGAAAAATCCAAACATCCATCCACTCATAAATGGGAGTAAAATGGATGTTTACAAGACCATACCATTATTGTAATCTTAAATTTATAGTAGAATTAAAGCAATCTATTGATGTGGTAGCATGAAACTCAAATAGATTTTATTTAGAATGGATTAGGAATTTTATCCGAACTCATCATGCTCCCAACCTTCTCTATGATTGTAATATTCATCCATTCTATAAATAGGATGTGTTGTGGGTTATGTGGGACCATAATCTCGGGTCGAATGACCTAATTGATATAATAGACATTAACCTCCATGGATTTTTACTCTCCACTATTTTATTAATGAAGGCACTTTAACTTCCTTCTAGTTTAATAGTCCACCATGGCTTCTAATATCATGAAGTAGTGTAACACTGGGTCCGTTGTTCATAAATATCCAACACAATTTGATATTAATCATCAATAAATTTTAGGAAATATCTGTTACCACCTATTTATTCCACATATATGGGATTGTTTACATCAAATTTCACAAAATTAGTCAATTCTAATATCTACTATGAAGTATCACGGAATGATATTATGCACAGATTCCCATACAATCAAAATTTCCAAGGATCTACTGATTAATCCCTAAAAAATTGATGCACTTATTCTTAATTTGCATTAATATTCCTCATTCACACTTGTAGTTGAGTCTCATCCCCTATAGATTTGATGGTTCTTATCCATCCACAATATTGATGATTTATACACTTATCTGCAAATTATTGTTTTACAAAGTACGCCATATATGTCCTTGGGCGGCGATGATGGATCCTTGCATCATCTTCCTTTCTCTAGTACTAAATATTTTTTCATAGCATTGTCTATTGAAGGATATCATTCATAATAGTTTTAGAAAAATTCATCGTTGAATTCGAAAATCCTTTAAATTCATTTTATAATTGAAATTCACATTTACTAAAATATTACCTATCTAAGTGATCTTTACTGAACTCTTATTAACTATATTGACTACTTATAATTCATCATCTTAAAAATTAGTTAAATAATAATGATATGGAGTGACATGGTGTGATTATATAGTATGGACCAAGCATTATATGTCCAATAATGATGTGTGAAATAAAGTTACTTCTTCATTTTAATATAAAATGAAACTTCTGTAGTGATAATTACAGGAGAATATTTATTTATTATTCACTGGTTACTAATTTGTCCCTTATATTATAGTAACTTTATTTAGTTCTATTTAAATTGATCCTCCATGTCAAAATGGTAAATTTTATATATTGGCCTCATTATATCAATGGTATTTCATATACTCTAGATTTTACTTATCATTCATTCCATTAAACCACATTCTCTTTATCTTCATCACTTATCCAGTATAAGAGATTTTTTTTTGTAACTCACCTCCATTATTACGAGATCATGATTGAAAATTTCATCCTTTTCCATTAGCATGGTATTTTTTCCGATAGGCATCGAGTTACTCATTTAACCAACCAATGCATTCTAGTTATTGGGAAGTGTGGAAAGAAGCTATTTCACATGATATTCACTAGTTAATATCTTACCTTCATCCACAAATGTATTGAAAAAATTACTTAAATCACTAGTTTGTTATGTTATATATTTTCCACTATTTTTGTTAATATTCATCAACAACATTAATTAGAGAATCCTATTTCTAGTGATAATCGACTAGTCTATGTTCCCCAATTTCAGGCCAAATCTATATGTGCTTGTCTCTTGAGGAACATGGTTGTATATGATGTAACCAATCCATTGGAAAATTTGACTGATCATTTTCTTATTCTAATTCATCGAATTAGATTCATTTGTTGAATCAAATATTTACTCCCTTTTTCATTATGGGAACAAATAGATCCCTGATGATATGTGGATCAAATAATCAGGACTTGTAAATATATAAATTTAATGAATTTGACATGATCATTCCCCCCACAGATGTTCCCATTATTGAATTTGTTTTTGTAAAAATTAGAACATTATTTAAAAACAATTGAGTATCTAGTTTTGTCAAGAAGTGTTGAAAATGGTGGAATCAACTCTTGGATCATTAAAAACAGAATTTGATTTATCAAGATATGGTCATGACTATATCAATGATTGATATTGAATGTTAACATTGTAATGATGGGTCATGTTATAGAACATTCCAAAAATATCTTAGGAAAAGTCACTAACATTATAATATTATCATCTCTTCATACTTTTTCCACCAAACTATGCTCTAATGAAACATTTCATTATTTACCGATCACAAAGAAAGAGAATGAGAAGAGAATAGAAATTTTATTTTACAAAAAAGTATTATAATAACCTCTAAGATGCACTCCAACATACTCCTCCATTTCATTCTCACATACAGGTATCTCAAGGTTTTCATGAATTGGATGGTTCAAGGAAACACATCAAGGCCTCTTTATTTAGCCATATTAGACATTTTTTATTTATTAAAAAATTTAGTGGAAAAATTCAATACATATATTACTATTTGAGATTTTTTCATGTATCCCATTAAATGAACATATTATGACTAATGTATGAAACTATAAAAAGAAATTAAACTTCTTCATGGTCATCATGTAAATGAAACTTGATATTACACATTTCTGATGGTTTTTTAGTAGAGTTTTATCCTTCTTAATTTTGTGAGTCCCCCATGACTCTTTAAAATTTCACAATTAAGCCATCTTATGTATAGATCATTTTACATTTTCCAAACAAAATTTAAAGTGTGATTTTTTATTACACTATTTAATTAATAAATTTCATTAGAATATTTATATTTAATTTTATTTTGAAAATTTTCAAATTAAATTGGTAATTAACTTTTTCATTGTGACAGTCACATTAAAATTAACTATAAATTTTTGAAATAGTCATTTTATGTTCTTTTCTAAATTTGTATTGGGATATATTATTACTAATTACTTTCTTATTTACTAGTGTAGGATTACCATTGTATTTCTCCCTCCCCCTAGAACTATTTTCACAATTTAATATAATTATATTATTAAATTCATATGAATCATGAAATAAAATTAATAAATTCATTCCCTGAGAAGAATACAGTTGTAATTAACTTCTTTCATTCCCAAAAGTGAATAAAATTATTCATGAAAAAATAGATAATATTTTTGTTACCCATACTTGAATTTTTATCATAAATATTTTGTAACTATTAAAATGTGTTAAATGATTTATACTTCATTTACTAAAGTGGATGTTATAATAAAAATTGTTTAATGATTTATAATTGTGTTCAAGATTTAGAATGTAGTGAATCCTTAAAATTCATTCACATTACCTCTTAGGCCATATAAATCATCGTTAAAATACATGACTGCTCATAACCATTATATATATATAAATATCAAAAAAGATTGGACCAAAAGTTCCCAAGCATACTATATCTACAATGAGATGGGACTAACTTATTATCATTATATTATGAATTCATTATTTTATGATCAACCATTAGAAGTGGAAATAATAGTAATAATAGCAATTATAATTGTGGGAATTTTGGTTTTTTATTGCATTCTATAAACATGTTAAACACTCAAAATGAAAGATCCTAAAGATCTTATATATGATGATATTAAAGAAAAAAATTATAAATATTATTTTATCAAAATTTACAAAAAGTAATCATATATAAATATCATAAATATAATATTTTAATGAGTTAATATATAATCTATTATGTATATTAATGTGTAGTGAACATTAATCAAATTATAAAAAAGTGAAAATATATTCCTACCAAGTGGTATAGATTTTTTAATAAATAATAGTTTGTTGACGTCTCAATGAAATATATTTAACCTTATTGATATCATTGAAAATGAAAATAATAAAGAGACATTTGATGAATGATGTGTTGTATACATCTATATCTAACATGTATTCGTAGCATATGAAAATTGATTCTAAAAAATTATTTAGGATTTTGATTTAATATATACAATCAAATAAAATATGTTGTACTAGAATTATACTGATCCCAACACATTAAATACGTGACATGAAATTTATGTTATCATAGATCAATTACAGTGAAAAATATTAATAAAATAATACATGAGAGATAATTTATTGATAAAATGGTAGAAATGAATGAGGGGGAGAATGATGAATTTATTAGATGGATGTATATCTACTAAATTATCACTTATTATAAAAAATTTCATCCATATTATGCAACTATAAATTCTCCTTATGTGGTGGTTCACCATGGGTTTCCTATTATTAAGTAAAATTATTTATATCACTATTAGGTATATTAGAAGTGCAATTAATAAAATTATATGAATTATTTATTATAAAATATATATGGGTTCCCTGAACTACAATGTGGACCATTTAAATATAATATGAAAGACCCATCTATGAAATATTCACAAGAATTTATATTTACTAGTGAGTAAACATTGCAATCACTAATAGTTGAATCAAAAAAATATTGAGAATAATATATCAAATAAATAATGTTCCAAAAAAATAATTTATAATATTCTCACAATAATTAGTTGAATAATACCAAAAAAAAGTGTTGAAACTAAATAATATGATCATACACACCAGAAGTGTCATTGAAATTAGTGTATAAAACCATTTTTAATTTTTTAGTGAAAATCAATGAATATAATTTCCTTTAAAGAGGAAATTGAATTTCTCAATAGCGAGACTCTTTTTAATATATATTTTTTATAAAGTGACATATATAATAGATATATTTTGAGATATTGTTATTTTTTTGATTATGTATTTAATTTTTTGGATTCATTGAAAACTTTTTGATAATAATAGATTTTTTATATTTCTACGTCAAAATAATTGCCCAAACATAATTATTGACGTAAAATTTGATATATGGAACGTATAAAATTTGTGATTGACCATAAAAAGTACTTAGACTATTAAATAATGATGATAATTTTTTATAAATGTTCTTCATTATGATAAATTTAATTACATCCTCTATATATGAATCCATAAATGATTTAAAATGATTAAAACATATTAAAAATTATAAAAGTTTCTCCTAATGTGCTAAATTAATTGATGGGGTGAAGTGGAGGAGTTGTATTTAATTTAATCTTATTAATATATATTCTTATAGTGAAGAATTTAGAAATTATATTATCATCACATGGTTTATATGAATCAATGTTTTTTATTAAATCAATATGTTTGGGAAAATAAAAAACACTTCAAGAGTTTACAAAAATCAATGGAATATTTGTTGATAAAATTGTAAGGAATACCTTATATTTTGGATTAGTCATACAAAGGATGAAATATTAATTATTTAGAGATTTAATATATTTATTAAAATAACCTTAATGAATAATTAAATATCTTTATTTCAATATTGGTATGATTCACACATGGGGGATAATAAA
The DNA here is from genome assembly GCA_963277665.1 of Viscum album. Lineage (NCBI taxonomy): Eukaryota > Viridiplantae > Streptophyta > Magnoliopsida > Santalales > Viscaceae > Viscum > Viscum album. The sequence goes on from OY728165.1 coordinate 1,643,793,621, forward strand.
GAACTTATTTTTTCATAATGTATTAAATATAAATACATATTTTTTTTGTCCCTAGAGGATATATACAGAAATGTTAATAGATACCTACCAAATAATATGGGGTTTTATTATAATTAATTTGATGTATGTCAACAACCTTGTCCTACTTATTATGATTTGAAGGGTATAAATTATTACTTATTCCAAAATATATTATCAAAGTTATATGGTTATGTCAACAATATATATTTTTTCAATCTATAAAAGGTTGGATCAAAAACTAGATATTTATTCACATCTGATGGGAATTTATCTTTCCTAGTTTTCTACATATCAAACCATTTTTGGGATTTCCTCCAACAAAACTAAGTTGCATGGAATTATTAAAGCAATCCTAGAATATGTTTGGTTGAGATTTGATATTCATCATATCATAAATTAATGTGGGTTATATGTGAATAATGATATTCCAACCATATTATATGAGAATAATGACTATTTTGCAGTAAAATTATAAGGTAGTTATATCAAAGTTGTTAATAAAAATTAAATCATAGAATAATTTATTTTTACTTATGAGTTTAAAATATAATTGTGAGATAGATATTTCAAATATTAGGTCATTTAAATTTATTCATAAAAGAATCAATAATAATAACTTTGGAAAAATTGATTAATAAATTTGGGATGTCATGAATATAAATTTGATCATTATTTAATCAGGGGGAGATGGAAATTTTATTCTCATTTTATCTTTATTAGTGTTTTCCGATAATATTTTCAATGAGGTTTCTAAAATTAGGACAATATTAAAAAAATCGATTTATTTTTACAACAAGGCTTTTTAGTAATGGATAATTAATATTCTATGAAATTTATGACATTCATGTGGTTTAATATGAAAATATTATATGGATTTCATAATTTTTATGAGGATGATTATCATGGGATTTATTCTCATGGGTTTTAATCACCATGACCTTTCATTTTTACAATATCTATCCCATGTAAACAATCATAATAATTGGCTATTCCTTGAAAATAATGATTAATATGAATAATTGATGCAATATATACATGTCTTATATACATGAGATATCTTTATAAAGAAATAAGAATTGTATGTATATTAATCTCTCAATTATTTATATCTATTATTATTTATTGTGATTGTATACTTTCTTTCATCGGTCATCACTATCACTTTATTTTTTCATTAGAATTTATTTACAATAATAAATGAGGTCCAATTTCAAATTTCAACTGATATTTAATCAGTTTCATGGTACGATTTCATAACATAATTATCAATTTAATATTTTTTATCTATAAGAATATATTATATAAAAAATTTCAACAATATATATTTATCCTCTATAAATTTTTTTCAATTATATTTTGTTTCAAAATTTAGTAATATAATAATATAACAATATAATTATTTATAAATTAAAAATTATTTACAGAAATATTTTTTTTAATTTAACTATTTATTCATAAAATTTAATAAAAATATTAATGATATACATTTATGATTTTTTATAAAGAAATTATTTGAATAAATTAATACAATGAATCAATTTTTTTCAATTTTTGTTAATCCAAGAGTAGTCTATAACCCACTATTTTTTTACATATCTTGATTTGTACTAAATCTATATTAAAATAATTATGATTGAATCGATGTGTCTCGATCGATATTCGATAAAAGGTATTTCATTTTTAATCCATGAAAATATATATTTCTTCTCCTTTAAATAATTAAAATATTAATAAATGTTTTAGATATTATAATTTAAAAACAATGGGACAAGTTTCATGAACGTTTTAACATATCACCACATATCCCCCAATAGATGATGAATATAAAATGATTCCACATTGATGTATTCATCCTAACAATTCAAATAACCAAAAGCATTTTATTTCACTCAATTTAAAGTCCTTAAGTACATTATTTCATATGGTTTATTAAAGTACATTATGTCATCATTAAATTTGACCCAATAATGTAAATTTTTTAAATAATTTATTTAAATTCAATGAGTCTAATAATAATTAATTGTTCATTTCCATATAATAAAAAACATTATTTCAAACACCATTGATCGAACTATAAAAAACGATTTTCATTACTTTATTGGAAAAATAAAAGCTAAACATTTTAAAATTTTAGGTGTATGAGATGACTAAAAAATAACTTGTTTTCAAGTCATATTTCTTCAATTAATCTCACATAAAAAATATATTTCCATTTTTATTACATTTTTATCACTATAAAATGGGTAAATACATTCATATGAATTTTATGAAAGGGAATTAGATTTTTTTGGTAAAAATAACGAATTACACAATATTCCATGATAATGTCGAGCCTAATGGATATATGTGAATAAGAATTAATCCAATATACTTTTTTTACCATATACTCAGGGTAGCTGTGTGCCCACTTCTTCCATAGTGGTGCACCGATGTAGCATAAACTGGCCTACTTGGACCCCTATTGGGTGGTGGTAAGTTGTGAATACCACCCTAATCACACCTATAATAGCCTACGAAATGTTTATTAGACTTCCTTAGTTACAAATCACAATATATGTGGCTATATATTATAGTGACATAACACATAAACATATTTAATACACTAGATAATCCAAAAATACCAGCAAGATACACTAATACAGAATCATGTATATTCAGTGATACACTTAATCAGTGATATATAAAGGGCATGGTTTTATCATCATTAAAAAATCATTGATAATGGAAAACTTAATGAATGCTAAAAAATCACTCATTAAAGTGGGATTTTATTAGTTATTTTTTAACACTAATACATAAAAGCCTTTATTGACATTTTATTTTGTGATTATAAAGTATACCCTCTTTGAGTTCATTTAATTTGTGATAAAGGGAACTATAAATGATTTAATTTATATATGAATATATTTTAACGACTACAAAATTTATGAGTAACATTTGTAATTATTCTAGGAATATTTTCAGAGTTGGGCACAGTGTCACTATAGAATTCCACAGCCTGAAGTGCCTCAATGAATATATATTAAAAATATTTCATCACACATGCATGGTTTCCATAAAATAATTAAATAACTCCGAAACATATTCTTATACTGAAAATATGATTCCCTTATTGATTATATAATATTGGTTTTACCATAGGCGAGGCAAAATATTTTTTATGTTGGGTGTTTTAGTAGAGTGTGGTTGTGGGAAGATTATTAATTTAATAAATTAATAAATTAATTTACTAATTAATATATCACCAGGAATAATCTCTAATATTTAATCCCTTTTATGGAAAAAATAGGTAGGGTTCGCCACATAACCATAGGGATTTGAGAGGATCCATTGGAAGAGAGTTCTTAGATGACTAGAGATATATCATGGTATAGGTATTAGTTTTCCAAATGATGTTATATATCTCTCTAATTATAGAGACATATAACCTTAATTCATCATTTATTGATGAAAACCTAATGTAGTTTCGATTTTTAGGTTGTTTTAATCTTGTATTTGACTATTCTAAGAAAAACATGAATAAATGATCCAAAAAAAATTATTTTTGGGTCAAATATTGATTTATGGATGATGGGATTTTGATTTCATTAATTTATTAATAACATTTTATTTACTCCCTTTACTAATTTTCTATGTAAAGTGTGTAATCGGTGTAAAATATTCAGTTCATAATATTAAATATAATTTTTTAATATTATTTGTATTAACCTAGATTCATTTCAGTTTAATGTTTTAATCATAACTCTCATCCTACTAATCCCAATTATATAATTATTTTTCTAATGATCCTTATTCAATTTCCAACATATCATTAGAAATAATTTTTTTCTAATTCGGCAATTCGAATGGGCATATGATCCAAACGAGAAGGGACAAATAATCGGTCAAAAAAACAATACCATCCATAATTCCTAACATTATAAGCTCAATCCAAAAACCCAAATTTGATGAGACTCAAACATATGTTCTTGATTATCCAATGGAATCCTCTAAAAAAATTCAATACCAAAATCCATTAAAAAGTGGCCAAAATGACGCATTGAAGTCCAACCCACCATTCTATCCTAGAATTAAAATATGCACACATTTATTCACTTTTATCATGATATATACATCAATTAGAGTTGAGATATTTTATTACAAAAGATAAGATATAGGCTTCTTACTTTTTTATAGAAATGGTACCGATTTGAGGGAATCTTCCGATTTAAAAACTTATTCACATTATGGCATTTGAAAAATGTTGGATTGAAAAGAATAGATTAAAATTATTTAATAAAACCACCATATCATTGGATACTTAAATCCAATGGATGTTAAATTTTCATAGTATACCGTAAAAATTCATATATACAACTTTTAAGACAACAATTTCCCTATATTTCCCTATTTGGAGTATCAAATTGGTGAGGCAATTGGTGGGGTTGATTTTGAAAGAAAATAGTCCAACTATTGGGGATATAAATATATTCCCCTATTATACATACAAAGAGATGGAATTTTAGAGTAATGGATGATATTTTGGAACAACCAATTCTCTAAAAAAGGCTTGGGTGGATCTTTTCCACTCAATTTTGTACATGAGATACCATTCCTTCATGCTTCTTTTGTTTTACATTTTCATTTTTAATCGTTTATAATCTCAAAGGTGTTTGTATTTATAATATTGTTTTAACAGATGTTTCTTCTTCTTTAACTATTTTAATCATCAAACCCATGTTATTAAATGTTAATTCTCTTTAAATAGTATTAATAAAGTTGAAACCCTATCCCTTAATTTTCTTACTCATTCAATCGAATGTTTGTATTTAATTATCATTCTCATTTGTGAATGTGCTTGATGCACAAATATTTCCTTATCATGTTATTTTAATTCTATTTATAATTAATCACCATAAACATATATAACCAGATTACTACCCATCTCAATGTTTGAGTAAATCTACCATTAGGGTGATTAATAAATTGTGGATATTTAGTGATTTGGATATTTTTCTCGATGAATATTATTTAGGTTCACATTTTGTAAACTGAACTCAAAATTTCATGGATTAATGACATTTTTTTGACATGTGGATTCATTGGATAATGGGAACCATAAATACATTACCATAAATTATTTTTTACTGATTATAACCCTAAGTTAATTTAGGGATTGGGATTAGGCCTTAACACCAAGGATTTCCAATCAAATCATCTTGTAAAGTGGGTGTTAATTTAATACAATACAAACCAAATATTAAAGATATAACAAGCTTAAATACATAATTATAAACTCACCACAATCATTATTAAATTGTTAAATCAATATTTATTAATCAATCATTTCATTTAAGCTCTACAAATAACCCGCCCACCACTCAAAGAACAAATTAATCAAAAGAAATTGACTTAAAATTTATCATCATCGAGGATTTTACCAGAGTTCCACTATACACATTAGTAGAGCAGCAGACCCTTGAATAGTCTATAGCTAAAAATCCTTCACGCTTCAAATGTTCATATAGTTCACAAAAGAAGGCCCAAAGAATCCATGAAAGTAACCAGAACATCCATAACGATTGAATTTTTTGGATCAATACAGAAACCCACATTTTATGAGACTCTAAAATAAGTTTTTTATTGTCCAAATGAATCATCTATAAAAATATCAAGGCCCAAATCCAACAAAAATTGTCCCAAATAATGATTTAAATTCCATCCCACCATCCTGCCTAGGTATTAAAATTAGAAAATATTTATTCACTTTTCTCATGATATGGACCTCCATTCGAGATTATATTTTTTATTGTTAAAGATAATATATAGGTGTCCAACTATGTTGAATAAATGTGTAGGATTGAAGGAATATTCCTATACAAAAACCCACTCACATTTTAGACGATGAAAAAGTTTGGATTGAAATAGAGAGATTAAAATTGTTTAATCAATCCAATGTACCATTTTATCCTTAAGTCCAATGGCCACCCAATTTTTTGAGTAGACTATAAACATTCATATCTACAAATTTGGAGAAGATAATTTATCCATATTCTGCTTTCTGAAGTATCAAATTGGTGAGCTAATTTGAGGATCAGATTTGGAAAGCAAACAATCTACCTCTTTGGCCTTAAAATACATTACCCTCTTCTCCTTGGAAAGAGTTGGAATTTAAAAACAAATAAGGATATTATGGAATGACCAAGTCTCTACAAAAGGTTTGTTAGGATCCTCCACACTCGATTTTCTACTTGATATAGCGTTCCTGCATGCTTCTTTTGATTTACATTTTCATTTTTATTCATATTTAATCTCATAATTGTTTGTATTTGAAATTTTGTATGCATGTTTATACTTCATCATATATTTTTATTATCCACCCTCCATTATTATATATTAAGGATTTTGAAATATTTTAAATCAAGTTGAAACCCCTTACCTTCATTTTCTTCCTCATTCAATTGATATCCTTTTTTTAATTCTCATCGGCGTTTGTGTGGGTGTTCGATGCAAAAATATTTTATTATCCTATTATTTTCATTATATTTATAATTAATATGCATAAATACATATTACCAGATTACTAGCCATCTCAATGGATGTGTAAATATACCATTAGGGTGACTTTTAAATTGGGGATATTATGTAATTGAGAGCATTTGCTTGATGAATATTCTTTAGGATAACATTTGGTAAGATAAACTCAAAATGTCATCGATTAATGACATATATTGTTTAAAATGTGGATTCCATTGATTATTGTAACCATAAATACACTACCATAAATAAGTTTTGACTGATTAGAACCCTATGTTAATTTAAGGCTTTGATTAAGGGCATAACACATGGGGATTCCAATCAAAATCATCTTGTGAAGTGGGTGTAAATTTAATGAAATAAAAATAAAATATTAAAGATATCACAAGATTAAACCACTAAATATGAACTCACCCAAATCATTATTAAACTATTAAATCAATATTCATTAATCAATCACTTCAACTAATCTCTACAAAAAAACTCCCCACTCAAAATAAAAATTAATCAAAAGTAATCATCTATAAAAAGTATCATCACTGAGGATTCAACTTGAGTGCTAATATACACATTAGTAGAGAACTAAGCCCTTGAATGGTTTATAGGTGTCAATCGTCTATGCTTCAAATGATCATATGGTCCATAAAAGAAGGCTCAATGAATCTGTGAGAAAACTGGACCATCCATAATGCATGAATTTCATATCTCAATCCAAAAACCAAAATTTTATGATAATTAAAAATATTTTTGTCATCATCCAAAGGAATGATTGATAAAAATATCACGTCCCAACTCCAAAAAAATGGGCCCAATGATTCGTTGAATTCCAACCCAGAATTTTGTCCAGGAATTAAAATCAGCACACATTTATTCACTTGTCTCCTGATATATACATCCAATCAAGATGATATTTTTTTAGTTTGAAATATAAGATATAGACAGCTGACATTGTAGAAAAAATGGATCAGATCTGACAGAATAATCCTATTCAAAAACAAATTCAAATTTCATCAGTTTAAAAAAGTATGTATTGGAATGGACATATTAATGTTTTTTAATCAAACCACCATAACCTTGTTTAATAAGTCCCATGGATTCCAAATTTTTAGATTAGACTTTAAAAATTATTATCTAAAACATTGAATAATACAATCTATCCATATTCATATGTCATGAGTATCAAATTAGTGATCCCAGTAGGGGGAGTATTTTGAAAGAAAACAGTCCACCTCTTTTGACTATAAATACATTCCCCTCTTATCCTTCCAAATTGTTTGTGTTTCAGAGAAAGGCATTATATTTTGGCAAGAAAAAGGATCTATAAAAATATTTTTACGATCTTTTGTACTCATGTTTCTACATTAGATACCATTAATGCATGTTTCTTTTTATTCAATTTTCCATTTTTCTTCATTTGTAATCTCATAAGTGCTTGTATTTGTAATTTTTTTAATGAATGATTCATCTTCATCATATCTTTTAATCATCCAAACTCTATAATTATATATTAATTCTCTTAAAATATTTGAAATAAAGTGGAAACCCCCTCAATTATTTTTCTTTATCAGCCCATTGAAAGTCTATTTTTAATTTTCATCATCATTCGGCAGTGTGTTCGACACAAAACTCTATTCTTATCCAGTTCTTTTAATACTATTTATAGTTAATCACCCTAAGAACATATTAAAAAATTTCTAAGAATATAAATTTTTGAGTAAATATACCATTAGGTTGAGATATAAATTAGGGATATTAAGTTATTTATATCTTTTTATTGATGAATATTCTTTAGGTTAACACTGTGTATGTTGAACTCAAAATGTCACAAATTAATGGAATTTTTTGTTTAACATGTGGATTTCATAGATTATTGGAACCATAAATACACTACCATAAACAAACATTGGCTGAATAGAACCCAAAGTAAATTTACGTCTTGGATTAAGGCCTTAACTCATGGAAGTTATGATCAATTTCATCATGTGAAGTGGTTGTTAATTCAATGTAATATAAATAAAATCATGGGGATATCACAAGGTTAAATCCATAATTATGAACTCTCCCCAATCATTATTAATGTGTTAAATCAATATTCATTAATAAATCATTTCATCTAAGCTCTACAAATGAACCCCCAGTCAAAATAAAAATTAATCAAAAGAAATCGGCTATAAAAAGTATCATCATCAAGCATTCAAACCGAGTGCCTCAATACACATTAACAGAGCACCAGACCCTTCAATGGTCAATAAGAGATAGTTGGTTGTGCTTCAAATGGTAATATTTTCCACACAAGAAGGCCCAAATAATTTGATAAAAATAATGGACCATCCATAATTTTGTAATTTCTTGGCTTAATATAGAATTTTTTTTGATGAAACTCCACCATATGTTCCTGATTATCCAAATAAATCATTGAAAAAAATTTCAAGGCCCAACTAAAAAAAAGGGCCCCAAATTATTCTTTGAATTAGAACCCACCATTCTATTTGGGAATTAAAATCATCACATATTTATTCAATTTTCTATTTATATATGCATATATTCGATCTGAGTTTTTTCAATAAAATAGCTAAGATTTATTTGGAAATTTTTTTAGCATAAATGGTATGTATTTTAGGGAATCTTCATATTCAAAAATCAATTCACATTTTGGCCATCGAAACATTCCAGATTGAAATGGAAAGATTAAAATCGTTTAATAAAACCCCCCATTACATTTTCTCTTTAAGTCCAATGGATGCCAAATTTTTAGAGAAGACTATATAAATTAATATCTTAACTTAGAAGATTACATGATCACCATACTTGGTTATCTAGATTATTTAATTTCTTAGCCAAGTGGAGGGGATGACTTGGAAAGAAAATAGTCTACCTCATGGGGGGTATAAATAATTTCCCCTCATATCCTTTCAATGAGTTGGAATTTCAGAGAAATGGATGATATTTGGGTACAAACAACGATATTTAAAGGTATTGGGGGGATCTTCTATACTCAAGTTTCTACCTGAGATACCATTCCACCATACTTCTTTTGATTTACTTTTTCATTTTTCTTCATTTGTAATCTCATAAGTGTTTTTATTTCTAATTTAGATTTAATGAATGTTTCTTATTCATAATATATTTTAATAATTCACACTCTATTATTAAAAATTAATGATATTAAAATAGTTTAAATCTAGTTCAAACCACTTCCATTCTTCTTCATCCTTATTCCATCGAGATTCTGTTTTTAGTTATCATCATCGTTCGTGTGTGTGTTCACGCACAACTCTATTCTTATGTTATTCTTTTCATTCTATATATAATTAATCATCATAAACACATATTACCATATTACTAACCATATCAATGGATGAGTAAATCTGCCATTGGGGTGAGTCATAAATTGGTGACATTGAGTGATTGGGAGACTTTTATTGATGAGTATTCTTTAGGTTAACATTGTGTATGTTGAAATAAAAATTTAATAGATTAATGAATTTTTTTTTAACTTGTGGATTACAAGGATTATTGGAACCATGAATACACTACCATAAAATTTCTTTACTAATTATAACCCTATGTTAATTTAAGGCTTTGATTAATGCCTTAACACTTGGGAATTCCGATCAAAGTCATCTAGTGAAGTGGGTGTTAATTTAATGCAACATAAAGAAAATCATAAGGATATCACAAGCATAATTACCTAACTATAAAATCACCCCAATAATGGTTAAACTGTTAAATCTATATTAATTAATTTATAATTTTATCTAAGATCTGTAAACAAGCCCATTGTTCGAAATAAAAAATAATAAAAAGAAATCGACTATAAAAAGTATCACCGTAGAGGATTAGACCAGAGTGCCACTATAAATATTAGCAGAGTACTGGACCCTTGAATAGTCGATAGGTGACAATTTCACACACTTCAAATGGAACTTCTGCTCTGGATGTTGCATCAAGTAGTCTATAATTTTTTATTTTCGTAAAAAATCCAAAAAAATAATAATAAAATCAACCAAATAAATCTAAAAAAACACAATGAAAAACCTTCCTTCTCATAAAAATCATAAACAAAAAAACGAAAAATAAAATACCACCTTCCTCAACCTTCCACATTTTCTATGAATGACCCATAGCCTCCCAAACAATCCCTCGGATTTGTTTGACCCAGAAATTAAGTGAAATCATTTCCAACTTAGGAGGATTTTTAGGGATAATCAAATCACGCATGAACCATTATTTCTCAAACCCATTGAACTAGAAATGGGTAATCCAATGGAACAAACCATAAAATAACTTGCTACCCCAAATATAAATTATAAACCACTTGGTATTGAAAATATAGACATTGAGGATGATTTTGAACTCAAATCGGGATTGATTCATCTTCGACCTCATTTCCATGGGCTAGTAAGCGAGGATCCACATCTTCATCTCAAAGAGTTCCAAGTGGTGTGCTCTACCATGAATCCTCAAGGTGTTACTGAAGAATAAATCAAAATATTATCATTGGATTTCCTATAGCTGACTCTTCCATGTCATGGTACACCTACCTCACTCCAATTTTCATAAACTCGTGGATTTACATGAAGCATATATTTTTTTAAAAATTCATTCATGCTTGTTGTACCGCTTATATCCAAAAGAAAATATTTGATACCAATAAATTCGCAAATGAATCACTCCATGAGTACTATGTAAGGTACAAAATCTTGTGGAAAAATTCCAACACCACAAAATCTGTGACCAAATCTTGATCCAATACATATATGAGGGTTTATTGGATATGGAGAGAAAACTCGTTGATGCTGCAAGTGGTGGTGCTCTTTTTGAAAAAACGCATGTAGCTTCATGAGGTATTATAATAAATATGGCTGAAAACACACAATAATTCCATACTGGAGCACATTCTCAAGACATAAAAGTCCAAGAGAATCAATCTATAGAGCCAAACAAGATGAGCAGTAAGATGAGTGAAATTACATGTCATGTGAGAAAACTACAATTGACTGACAAAGCCCCAACCTCATATTCCCCAAAATCTCTATTCCATAGACTGTTAAGAATATAAGAATTTTCAGCTCATTACATCATCTAAATAATACATGTCCACAGCTTCAATAGGATCCATATGATTCATCTAGACCAATGGACATCAATGTAACATATGATCAACAGAACACTAACCCTCATCAATCAGGTCATTCCATTATAAACATCAACAAAACCCTCTCTGAGCCCTTATCATCTACATATAACTCAGGATTGAGGTATGGTAATCCCATTTCTCATACCCCTAAATTCCATCATCAAAATGAAAACCAATTCCAGTATAGTCAAGGTGTTGGTAACTTCTAACAACCATACAACTTGTTTCAAAACCTCAAAGGATCATACCTCTTCTTTCTCCTCCTATATTCCAATATCCAAAGGAGCCTTCCCAATTCCCAATCCAATACAAGCACTTTTCCATGAACAAAAATCACGGAAATCTCAATTGGGGACAAGCCTATTCTTGGAAGAAAATAATGGACAGGGTTATGGAAGATCTTGCCTCCTTCATCCATTCTAGCCTTGAAAACATTGAAACCCAAATTGGTCAACTTGAATCCCACCTAAACCAATAGCAATAACCAAATTCTTCCAAACTCCCATCTTAAGAATAATCCAACCCCAAGGGTATTACAAGTGCAATTAAACTTATATTAATAATGAAAATTGATAAGAATTGTGATGTGTCCTCAAAATCTACTATAAATTTTGACCTAGGAAATGAAGAGAAAAAGAAACCTAAAATGGAAACTAAATCCACACCCTCACCTAATTTCATTCCTATAAGGAATGCAATTCCTTTTCCTCAAGCCATTTCCAAGAAGAGTACTTCCTTTGAACCTGATCCTAAAATTCTCAACATCTGTAGACATGTTGGAGTGAATATACCCCCTTTAAGATTCGATCAAACAAATTCCTAATTATGCTAAGGTTATTAAGGTGTTGTGCACTTATAAGAGGCTACTTAAGACTATTGATAATGTTTCAACTAAGTAGTCCATACCCATGAAGTGAAAGGATCCAGGGATGTTTATTATTCCATGCCATATAGGGAGTTCGAAATTTGATGATGCACTCATAGACCTATGAGACTCAATATAATTTATTCCAAAATCCTTATTTTCCAACCTTGGTCTTGTTACCTTTCACCTAATAGGTGTTGTCGTCCAATTTTCCTATTGAATCACAACATGTCTTGAGAGAAAAATTGAGGATGTCCTTCCTCATGATAATGATCTTATCTTCCTAGCTAATTTCTATGTCCTTGACACAGAAGGTTAGTTGAATTCTTCTATATCTCCTCTAATTCTAGGAATACAATTGCTCTTGATAGTTAGAAATAAGATTGATGTTCATGCGGGCATCCTATCCATAGAATTTGGTGGCCAACTGGTCAAGTTCCACATTTTTTCTATCCATGAGATACCCATCCAAGGATCACTACACCTTCTCAAATCATGAATCTGAGGGAAATTATGAGAGTCAATTGAACCTCGTTCCATCATGTTCATCATGTTTTAATAAGAGTAGATCTTGTGAAATCTTCACCATGATTAACCAAGTCATTTATAGAGGAGTTGATGTTGACCTTTCATTCACAGACTCCATAAAACTAGAGGATCTTAAAAACTCTCTTTAATCCCATGTCAACTCTGATATGTACTACTCCACCATTGGTAGTAATGAATAAAAATCAATTAAAATACCTTCCTCTATTCCTAATTTTTCTAACCCACAAGTGAAATATGAGAATGTTCTAAAACCTCTTTCTGAACCCCTGGAATGTGAATTCCTCTTACATGATCACTCTTATCATGTCGTATTATCTTCAAAACATATAGAAAATGATGAGTCCAAACATGTTCTTGTGTTAGAAGAAAACAAAATTCCATAGGTTGGAGCCTAGATGACGTACCAATAATCTTCCATTCCCTTTGAATTCATCACATCAATCTTGTAGAATAATAAAAAAATAAGAAAACCACAAAGTATACTATATACACTAATACATGAAGTTATTAGGGAAGATATTACCATGATTATCGATGATGGTATTATATACCCAATTTCTGATAGTGAATGGATTATTCTGATTCAAGTGGTACCTAAAAAGGATAGGATTTCTATTTTCACAAATGAACAAGGAGAGGTGGTCACAACTCAGGTGGAAAATAAATGGCGTGTGTGCATTGATTATCAAGAATATTTATTTCTGAAACACAAAAAGATCACTACCCTCTTAATTTCATTGAAAAAATTCTTGAAATATTATTTGGAATGTCACACTATAGCTTTCTTGATTGATACACCTATTACTTCCAAATCCCAATCACACCTCAGAACAAAAAAAACTACTTTCACTTTCCCATTTAAAACATATGAATGTAAGAGAAAGCCTTTTCAATGATCCTACAACATTCCATAGGTGTATGATGTGTATCTTTTATAAATTATTTGAGAATTTCATGGAGGTATTGATCGATGAATTTACCATTTATGGTGATTCATTTGAATCCTGCTTGAATTCACTCTTTCTAGTCCTTCAAAAGTGTGTCAAATGTAACCTTGTGATAAATTATTGAAAATGTCACTTCATGGTTACAAATGGTATTATTATAGGGAACATAATTTCATAGGATGGTATTATATTCGATCCTTCCAAACATGAGGTTATCTAATCTCTTCTTGAGCCCACAATAGTTTGACACATCCATTCATTCCTTGGTCGTGCCAGTTTCTATCGGCGATTCATCCATAACCTCAGTTGGACTACCCTCCCACTCACCCAACTACTCCAAAATGATGTGTCATTCCATTTTTATGAGTCTTGTAAGATATTATTCATTAAACTCAAAACTTTTCTTACAACTACCCCAATAATCCAACCCTCAGATTGGTCTTTAACATTTGAATGGATTTTTGATGCTTCTGATAGGGCCATTGGGCCGTTCTTGGTCAATGAATAGAAAATATTCCTCATGTAATATATTATACCTCAAAAAAACATTGGATGAAACTCAATATCACTACACTATGAGTGAAAAGGAACTATTAGTAGTGTTTTTTTTTGGATTTGATAAATTCCATACCTATGTAATTTTATCCCAAGAATTATGATTATGCTAATTATTTCTTATGTTTATTCTCATGTAGTTATCATTGTAGAATACTGAGGACAACATGATAAATTTTTGAGGTTCATTCCTCATCTTTTTTTTCCTTTATCCCATAATTCATCATGTTTTCATCATCAATGTCTTATATGATTGTCGATTCAGCAATACATGGAAACTGATCATTTCATGTTTAGAATTTGGCATAAAAATCATTTCCATTTTTTCTAGATTGATATTGAAATCATTTTTGAGTAATGGTGTAGTGTCATGGGAGATTAGATTTGGATTAGAGACCATTTTGGGGGTTCTTATGCGTGGTTTGGAGGTGCGAATTTTCGGTGTAATGAAAATAATTATCGAGAATATAAGATTGTTGGAATCTGGTCACTAAAGGTTAATTCGGATTATTTATCACTAGATATGAGTTCTAATGTAGTTTCCCTATATGGATTGAAGATGGGGCTGTTATGGGAGGATATTTATGAGACTTTTTGGAATTCCAGAAAATTCTAAAGTACATAGTGTGTAGTTTAATTGAACACAAGTAATTTAGTCCCCCCTCCTCGAAGTGGTAGCTCGAGATCAAGATGAGTTAAATTTCACATTCCATGTGGTAGGCCCACAAACTGTATGACCCTTATATAGTATAAAAACTGTGTATTAGGAGTACATTCCCATGAGGGCAAGGGATCCCACACACTATGTGGTTGTATCGCATGTTTTGTAACTAGGAGGACTTGGAGTGTATAGGGAGTACCTACTTAGGAGGCCATATAATCCCTCACATAGTGTGTTGGGATCAAAAAAAATTTCAAATTGGATGACTTTATGTGTATATGGAGTATACACATACAAATCCATGTAGTGATACAAACTATTTGTGTTAGATCGCATTGAGGTTAACCCTTGGCAGATGGATTGACGTCTACATGGTGTACATGACCAGGTGGTCATGTGACCCCACATGCCATTTTTGGTAGGACACAAGTCATGTACATCGAATATTACATGGGCATGGGTAGAAAACGCACCCCAAGATTCAGCATCACCTCTACATGTTGTGTGATGTGGAATACATCCCATGTACTTTATAAATTACTCAAACACTACTAGTGTACACTATCACACCCACAGTACATGAGCATGGGACAGGGTTTATGAACTAGATCTATCAAAATGTTGAGTGATAGAATGAACTCTACACATTACGTACCCATAGGGGGAAAGGCTTGTATTTTAATAGAACAATTTTTGTCAGACCACGAGATAGAATAAGTTTCATTCATTATGAAACAAATTATGTACCCCATGAGTCCCAAATTTTACTCCTTCTAGGGTAAGTAATAGTACTCTATCTCCTCATAAATATTTTTTTTATATCTTGGGTTTTCTACCTGTTACTATTTCTATGTGGGTATATTCCCTTGTTCAATCCCTATGAGGGTAAAATAAGGAATTAGATCATGAGAATGGGATAAGTGATACCTCTATGGTATTAGTCTCAAATAGAGTTTAAAAATACCTTCATGTGCCCTATGGTGTAATAATATATAATATATATTTCATAGACTGGATCTGGAATCCCATACCGACATATAGTGCATGTGATCCCTATCCTATAAGGTTATTTCAGTTATGATCAAGAATCCTCTATAGGCCTTGGGTGAGATCCCATTACTATGTATCAACATTTTTGGTCTTCCAGTGAGGTGTAGTCTAAATGAGTGTTCATCTATGATGATTCCTCTCAGTTACCTTGGAGATTCTTCAGGGTGAGGTTCGATATGCATGACCTCTCAGATGAGTACCATCATTGTTAGAAAGGATCACAAGGTTATTTCTCCCAGACGAGCATTACATTTGACCCTCTAGTAAAATCCTAACCAAGATTTCAGTATTTGACCTTAACTTTATACTTGGTGTCTACTTTTGAAAGTATCGAGGTTATTTATTTTTATTGTGTCTCATATTTTTATTAGCATATCATTATGATGATAATATAACTACTCTCTCAATCATTTATGTTTGGTTATTTCAAGGTTTCCTAACAGGTAAATATATACTAACCACTTCATTAGATCTTTCTGTGCATGTAATGTATATTGAAAACGATTTTAAATTAATTAGAGTCCTTGATGGATAAAGAAAAATGTGGATCATAGTTTTTCTATACTAACCTCAAATAGATAAAATATTTACTTTTGTATATATTGACTTGTGATGTTAGCATGGTGGGTTCATTTACTATTTTAGTGGGCATATATTAATACCTTTTTACGTATGTGGTACTTATTTTTTTATACAATTATGTGGTATATAAGTTATGAATTATTTTATAGAATTAGTTTTTTATATTTTCATTTTAATCTAGTCTATGAATATTTGTTCATGTGTATAGGTAATTTATGATAAGGCCTATCATGTCTCTGATATCACTACTCAGCACTTTTTGACAGCCACTCACATATTGGAGCTAGGCTTGGGGTGTCATTATCAGGTTACCATGGGTCATTTAGGATCTATTGGGTGGTTTAATGATAGGTTGGTATTAGATGATGTCATATTAGGACAAGAGTTTAGATATTGTTTAGATTTGATGATTGGTTTTGTAACTAGGGTTAAAATGTTAAAATGTCGTGTGTTTGGATTTCAGGATAAGGAACCATGTACTGGGGTGGTGTATGACGTATTAATTCACTAGGACTCTGATAACCAACTTGTTTACATGGAACATATATGCACTAGTTTTCGGGAAAACATTGGTACATGAATCATATAGTAATAGGTTTTGGTTCTATGTCCTTCTTCTGCCAACTACCTAGATCGAATTTTTTACTCTAGTTTATCTCAGTTATTGGTAGATGCTTCCATGATGACAACAAGCATGGATTCTATAGTGTGATCATTGTTATGATTATCTTGGAAGTTATAATTTATTTCATGGACATATATAGTTATTAGATCATATAGTTGGATATATTTTGATTTCTCTACCCATTTAGTAGCCCAATGACACGCCAGTGGTTGTTCATGTGGATGTTCCCCCACAAGTTGAGAAAAAGATGGTTTTGGATTCACCAGAATTTGACATGTCTAGGTTGAGTGTGCTTGAGGAGTTTTTTGACAGAGAAAATTTATGTGCATATTTTTAATCCATTACTAATTTATTTTTTATGTTCATAAATTATAAAACCCATGTATATAAATTTTTTATTAAAATAATGGGCAATTAAGATTATATAATGAAAATGATCTAAATTGTGGAAAGTGATTAATTCTAGATTTTTGATAGATTTTTATGTCAAGTGTAGTTTGTCCCTTTCTCGAAAAATATAAATCCAAATTGAGTGATTATTATTTTAAGAATCCTTATTTCATTGACTTTATTTTTCTTCTGAACTAGGGGCTGAAACGATCATCTAGAGGCCTTAAAAATAAATGAAGTTGATGATTTTTCTTGGCGGGCAGCATGGACCCCACCACCATAACAGATGTCCATCCTGGCCTACATTCCTAACATTGAAGTTATTCTACCTGGTATAGAACATGGAAAAATAGGCTAACCTATAAAATTAATTCTATGGAGTTTTGAAGTCATTAATGTTTTCATTGGATGTTTAATTTTAGAGGAAGATTCCTAGAACCTGCATCTAGAAAACAAATATTGGAACTGGACACGCAGCAGAAGATCCAAATGGGTGTGTTTTAAAATAAATCACCAACAATCAACATAAACATATCGATGTTCGTGAAGTGTAGCATGGTTACAGCTGAGGATCACGAGTGAATGATTTTAAGAACAAAATTAACCACCAAAATACCTTGTTTAATTCTGAAACCAGACACGAAGTCCTCTCGTCGTTGGTGATCCCTTCATGAAGAATCCAAAGTCGAATTCCTCTAGATCATTCACACAGTCTTCAAGGAATCCATTAGAGCGTCGTTCATCATAATCCAGAAGCTAGAGTGGAATTGCGATGACGCCTTCGATGCTCCAACGATCACTGAAACGCTTCACTGGCGATGCATAAGAAAATTCTTGATCCATACTCCTTGGATCTAGAGCATCTCTCTATAGATTATGGGATAGAGGAGATGACAGATCATCTCCATTAATAGTGTCTGGAAAATTCCCCTCCTATTCTATTTATATTGGTTAATTAAAATACCCGGAATTTCCTCACTGGCCCCGAATACATAACAAAATATCAACAAAATTTTATGACTACTTGTCCGAGTCATAAATATTATTATCACTTACCTATAATATATTAAAATATATTTCATGATAATAATTATTTCCTTAACTCAACTAGTCGCTCCCACAAATGTTAATTGAACATGGAATAATTTAATATTCATCAATTAATATTCTTTCATGTATTTACTTGAAACTCCTAAATACATTTAATAACTAAATTCAATAATCATTATGATAACCATGAATAATAAGAATTTATTTATTTCATTGCTTATCATTTAGCTTTGGAAAAATCCCAAATCCCTGGGGCAGGACGCAACATGTACAAAACCCATATTCAACTGAATAGGTTAGATTCTTGAATACGCTATTGTGTGTAACCCTCTAGGCCCTTATTTTGAAAGCCTTGAATATTATTCACTGACCAAGAGTGGGATATAACAACCCATCATGGCCTCTAAAGAAATAAGGATTGTCACAATAGCAAAAACCATCCTATGAACATGCACTATGTAATATAATCTATTTGTCTGTAGTATCTCATAAAGCAGGAAGCACTCACGTGTCATTTCCCTTTTCTTTCTTTATAGTTTGTTGATTTAACTGGGTTGGTTTACCCTTGACGGCCATGTACATGTTCTTATAAAGGTACTGCCATCCATATCAACGTGGCTGGAGATATATTACTTTCATAACCCAGAAGTGACAAATGCTTTCATGACCAGTCGACCAATGTCATGACACCAACGAAGTACCCGACACAAACTGCCTCACCATGACTTCATCGCCATGGTTTTCGTCTTGCATCAAAGTAAGTAATCAAGTTACATAAATTTGTAATGATCTCAAGTTAGTAGACCATTACACATGATCATAGATACGAACATACAATGTCACCCGAAACATGTGGTGTTCCTATTGGCGGGTCAATCCTCGTGATCTCACTACTGGAGATCACCAAGTGCGAATTTAATGTGAAGAAGTCTCAATGCTTATAATCCCCCATCACTTGATGGCCAAACATATACTCTGTCCAATCAGTAAGATGTATCTAGACCATAGATCATATATTAAAGATTAATGTCATAGTATCTAGAGGTTCTCATTATAGCTTTGGAACTGTTATAACCTTTCGATATGACAATTAGCCTTTGGGAATTACCATTTCAATAGTGGACGTAAAAAAGTCTACACTATAATGGCAAGCTGACATCATGGATACCTAGCTGTATACACGATATGGTAATCAAAAGAAATGAATAGTTGGTTCTAGGGAACCCACTATTTCAACACTCCCACTTGCACTAGAGCCAACTTCCTAATCAAACTTGTTAGCTACTCATATGATGAGAATCCTGTTTCTAATAAGTAATGACATTATCTATTAGGTCCACCATGGTTCCACCACATGGTTATTCTGCTATTGTGACCTCATCGCCTTGAGTAAAACTTCTCAAGAGATAGTATCCCAAGTATATCCCTTTTTTCCACTTTCATAACTTGACATCTTGGCGAGTAAGAATATCATAATCTACATTATGATAATACTTTTCTCCCAAGGTGCGATTCCATGAACTGGAACAAATCATTTCATTTAACTACTTATAAGATATCATAGAAGCTACAATGTACTTGGTCTTGTAGGTATGGCCACCACTGGCTGATATGAGCATGAAAAGCTCATCGCCTTTAGCCTAATTGCAATACTTGATCACATTGATCTATGGAAGACTAGTTCGTATCCCCAAAAACTTGTATCCTTTCTTCTCCACTTACCAGGTAGATATCTTTTTTACATTCCAATGTATAATTAGATAGTTTTGACTGCGTCCCTTATAGTGCTCCTGGATATAACGGATATTATCCTATTGTAAAATATACCCTGGAAATATCGGTTCTTGTACATATCTGGGCATACGGGATTGATCCATCACTCCTACGTATGGATTTCAACTCACCACTTGTATATCTTCCCATGTCACGTATAGGTCAGTATGGATAGATTATTCCATGTGACATAGGCAACAATTCAACTCGTGAATTGTTCCAACTTGTATTTTTCAATACAATGAAACTATATGTATGATTGACTTGGACCAAGCAACTTATAGATCTTCCTCAGTAGATCTTGTTCCCTAGAACTTATATTTCTACTTTAAGTCAATCATATGTGAATAAATTTTTTTTGGTCTTAACTAACTGTGATACCAATATCTAATTTCCATATGTTGCTGAACATATTTTTTCATGGAAAACATTGGTGCTCCCACGAACCTCTGGTAGACACAGGACAATCATTTGTTGAAAATGTATATACTATGATCTTGTGGATTACTTTAATCCTTAATCAGATTTTAGTAACATTCAACCATTATTAGCATTCTGTGATGTGACTAACCCTTTCTGGTTGTGTCATATAGACACCATCCACGATTGGTGGTCATTACATCCAATGCTATATAAATTGATCCTAGATACCATCTATGATAAGAAAAATTCTAACGGATTTAGTCATAAAGACATGGTAAAACCAATCGATCCTTATTGTTACTACACTTATACCATCTATGTATCAATTCACATGAATTACCACCACATTTTTCAAAACAATAAGCCCCTTTTTCACTTTGATACATGAAATACATTAATTGATTTTTAGTTGGTCTTATCAATTTTATCTAATTTCCATATACTACTTACTTGTATGAAATATTATTCATATTGAATAATAGATCACTAACCATGGTGAATATAAAAACCATCACCATTATTTTATCCTTACTACGCAGTATGTGTGTCTGGAACATACATTGTTTAACATGCACTTGTGGAACTAGTTCCTATTCTAACTATTTTGTGCATCTTGAGCATTGACTAAAAACAAGTCAATATAGCTGCCACTATATTTAATAGATATGTACACCCTTATATAGATATGTATCCCCTTACTTGACTACAAGGTTTATATCTTAGGGATTAATGTAATATCCTAAGTAATCGTTAGGATAAGTACCCAAGATGAACAATGTGTTTATCTTGATGCAAGTTTGTTTGTTTTCGAACAAACTATTCGCATCCAAACACATGTCCTTATGACATAATGGATTTCTATCATACTATGACTTGTATGGTATCCATTTTTCATTACAGTTGGCATTTTTTTGTTGGATAACGTTGTTATTTGAAAATCATTACATGAAATAAAATGGAAGTTTATGCTAGTTGCAACATTGATATTACTTACATCAAAATTTTGATGTATAAAATGTGTGTTTAGGAATTACTCCACTATACATTTTGTTGATAAATGTTGATATTCAAGACTTCAACATCAATCCTACTCATTAACATCAATTTCATGATGTAGATAAGGGAATGTGTGCTTTGGAATTACTCCACGCTACATTATCATGATTGATGAATGCTTGGTCGATATATTCTTCGGTATCCCAACCCGAAGCAACTCATGTCTCCTAACCATGTATATACTTCACTTTGTTATTCCTTAATTACTTAAAGGAATCTTAGGATGCATATATACCTCTAGACTATACTTGTAATAGTTCACACCTACGTTTTGAACCATTTCCAAAATCTTTGTGACGTACCTTTATTTCAAAAGGCTCCTTTGTCCAAACTAAAGACAACAATAAAACAAAAAGTATTTAGCTGTGCCGAGCCTAAATACCATACATGGTATATTCATGATGTCCATTTTTATGATTAATTGACAAAGAATTATCCTTCCATGATTGGGTATAAGTCTTACATTTATATTCATCACGAATTACATAGGATTCATGTATTATTGACCTAGTGATTAAGTTTACCAAAAACAACATTCATTACAGAAACTGAAAGAGTGTATCCTAGAATCCAAGGACACATGAGATTAATGTTTTTGGTTATACTAAAAAATATTTCAACACGAATATTTCACTTGGCTATTAATGAAGTCGTGTACTTCTCACCATTGGCCTGGGCATCACCCTTTCGCAGCCACTTGGAAAATACACTTGACTTCCAGTAAGGTTTCTATACTTACTTGGTTATTGTATTAGAATACCCATATGTCACCATAATATTGTATTTAATACCCATGTAGTAAAAGGAATCATCACATTGATGAATATTCATCATGTAGAAGCAAAAAATTGATTCTCTAAATCAGTTTACTACTTTTAAACTTCCATAGTTTGATTTTATAATAAGTAATGTAAATAACCATTGTTAATACCTCATTTATTTATGGACACCACGAATGTTCCCTTAGACTTACTTTCCTTTTGGAATTTTCACATTTTCTTTAAATTTATTTGCCATAAGAATTAAAACATAATTGTATATTATTCATATTCACTTGGTAAGCCTTGCCTAGATAGGTAATGGAGTGTATACTCAATAGTTGCTCATTTTATAACTTAAAATGAAACTTATGTAAAGGTGGTGAAAATGATATGAGAAAGGGATCCACTTAAATATCATGATCAATATTTCAATTTACACATGTTGGTGTACATCACCTTATTCAAATCATTACATCGCATTCTCCTTGAAAACATTCAGGAGATGAGACTCCATGTTTATATCATCTATGTCCTGGTTTAGCGACCGTAACTAACACCGGATGTTGATGAAAGCAAAATTATATAAATATCATATGTTTTGTTCTTTAGTCTCCTATAAGAAATTTTCACCCTCACATCTTGAGGTAGTTTAACAGTGTTGGGGACACTGACACCTTGAGTTTCCTATATCATTGTACTTTGCGCACGCGCCTATACTATTCCTGGATACTCGTGTTCGTGTGGACATTTAATTTGTCCATTATAATATCGCTTTTTTAAAATTATGGTATAACATTCCATTTTTCTACAAAAAACTGAATTTTAGTAGATTAGTGTCTTTTATCTGAATTACTAGTTTACACATTTTATTATTAATTACTTAAATAATTAAATTACTCCTACTATTTTCTCGGATTATAGGAACCCTCTATGCAAGAATCGGAATACTCTCTCACTTGATCATTCAAGTGGAAAGTATCCTAGAACCACCCCTCATAGACTACAAGCTATGGCTACGCCACTACGTAAATGGTTCTGGGTAGGTGTGTGGCTGGTCTACTGATTTAACTTGCAGCTCCTTGATATGTTGAGTGAAGTCCCAGCTTTTTTAAAATCAGAACATGATTTAACTCAACACTTGCCTCTAAAATTACAATAATATTTCTATGGCTATTTCTTTTCTGTAATTTTAGTTAAGTCAACCCATCATTCCTATAAGGACTTCCCAGTAGTAAGAGGCACCCTCAGCTTTGGCATGACCAGCATCTCAAACAACCGGTTTTGTCCAAATTTGAATGATGGAACGATGTTTAGTCTTAATATATCTCTGGGGGTTTTTATTATTTTTAGTGTGACAAAAGAAATCCTTTTCTATTTTTATAAGCACGTACTATGTGATTGCATTCACTAATAACCGTGCCAGATATAAAAGTTTCTTCGCATCACATGTTCATTTTATCTTGCATGCTTGTTTATTATTATATTATGTGATCACACAATAAATTACACATGCAAAAGAATAGTAAACCAGGAAAAATAAAATCGACCCCTGATCATGAGCCAATACTATTGGTTGATTCGTTCAGTGAATAATGGACCAACCAAAAATCCTAGCGGTAAGTTCCTTTAGTCGCGTGGCTTGAAACTTGATTATTAATGTGTGCTCATCCAATGAAACCAACTCATGTCTGGTGTGTCACCGTCACTTGGTGCGAAGCACGTCAAACCTCGTCTCATCATTATGCAACTGTATTCGCACAAAGGCAAGGGGGTCTCGGAGTATAAAATTACAACTCTGCGAATCGGCACGCAGGCCCTTAAACCTATAATTACACTTGAGATGACATGCAGACTGTGTTTTATTTAATGAAACTAATTATTACAAAACCATTGCAGTAATTAACTAATTAAAAAAAATAAATAAACACCAGACATACATTGGTCAGTCCACGGCTCATGAAAATTATACGCTTTAACATGCGTATAAATAAACTAAATGCAGAATAAAATTAAACTTTCATTAAAATAAACATGAGGGCATTTAAATTAAATTAAAATTGTCACTCTAATTTTTAATTCAATAAATACGTCGTTCAGTCTCGTTTAATAAATTTAATTTTAAAACCAAACGTTAAATTAATCCATTAATTTAATTAATCTCTCAATTAATTAACTACGCCACATAAAATTTTTATTAACAAAAAATTAATATTAAATTAATTTAATTATCAACTCTAACAACATTAATTATTTTAATTAATTTTTTATTAAATTAAATCACCCGGGCCCATAAAACTTTGGGCAGGGTCTGTATGGTTCAGGGCGAACCTCTGCATGCCCAATCTAGAAAATAACGCCCCTGTGTATGGGGTGTTCTGTGATGGGCGGGTCCGCCTAAATATATTCCGGGCTATGCAGAGCTGCCCGGGCCACTTTCAGGGCAGTGCATGTTACTTGCCCGCTAGGAGGACTGGGCGGCGGCTGGGATGAGGCAGGTCTGAGATGGTGCGTGTTGGATGGACTATGTCCATGCAACAGATGTTGTCAATATTTTCTATGTGCACGGTACAAAATGGTCGGGGCTGGCCAGCAGTATGATGCCGCTTCAAAAGGTGGTTGGCTGGGAGCTCTGTCGCGCACCGCTCCCCTAAGGGAGGAGGCTGGTCCGGAGCACAGGCTGGTGGAAGTGATGGCTAGGAACAATAGTCGAAGGGTACCCAGATAGCCAGCTGTGTGCGGGTCCATTGTAAGAGGAGAGGCAGTCTGGGGCAGGGTGAAGGCGTGGCACCTAGTGTATTTAGTGGATCAACATGCCGTTGTGTCGTGTCGGGGTGCGGGATTTCGTGTTGTGCCCGGTTGTTGCATGTCCACAGGAAGAGGGGGAATGTGCCTGGCTTGGTCTTGGTGCAGGTTGCCTCCACTGAGGAGCCAGAGGTGGTGCACTATTACTGGAGGGGGAGGTGGCCTGGGTGGGTGGATCTGGTGTAGGGCGGGGCGACCTGGGATCACTGGAGTGCGACGGGGAGATGGGGCCCGCAGTGAATGTGAATAGGGGGGCCGCTCGGCCCCCATCCAATAGGTTTTTTTACGCGTGACATGTTGTGCAGGTCGTCCCCTTTTCCATCTTTTTTTATATAATTTTCTAAATCCTGCTTTTAGGCTAGAAAATATTAAACCATATAATAATAAAATATTATTATAATAAAATATTTTAATAATAAAATTATTATTATATGTAAACAATTAATATTATAATAAAAATATTATAACAATAAATTTAATAATACTCACCAAAAAATACAATTCTGGTGTAAATGGATTTAGATAAAATTGGTTCATCAAATTAGAACATCATTAAAATATTAGTTTTAATCGGAATTTAGATGTTCGGGTGACGGCAGAATGGTCATCCATTATCGAATTAAAACATGGTCTGCGGCGTTGGGACCGTATCGACGCCCTCTTCATAACATAATGCAAATTTTATTTTTCATGGCTTAAAATTGACAAGCACTCCCTCTGCACCACTTGTTTGAACAGGGCACGCAGAGAAAACCCCAAACAGGTGGGTTTTTAATAAAAATTTCACCAACGATCAACATAAACTTGTCGATGTCCATGATGGGCAGCCCGGTCAAAGCCAAGGATCCAGTGTGAAGGATTTTAAGCACAATATAACCCGTAAAAACCCTGGTTTAATTCTGAGGTAGTTCATGATGTCTGCTCGTCATTGGAGATCATTACTCAAAGAATACGAAGTCGAATACCTCTAGATATTCCACACATTCTTCAAGGAATCCAAGGGAGTGTCATTTGTCATAATCCGGGTGCTAGCCCAGAATTGCGATGACCCCATATATGCTCCAACGATCACCACAACGCATCTCTGGCGATGCATAAGCGAATGATTGATCCATGCTCCTTGGATCTAGATAATCTATCTCTAGATTATGGGAGAGAGGATATTAGAGATAAGATCCATGAATAGTTTTTGGAAAATTCCCCTCCTCTTCTATTTATAGTTCTTAATTAAAATACCTGGTATCGCCTCACCGGCCCTGAATACTTAACGCACTATCAATGAAATTTTATGACTACTTGTTTGAGTCATAAATACTATTATCACTTACCTGTAATATATTAAAATATATTAAATGATAGTAATTAATTCGTTAACTTGACTCATCACTCCCAAAAATATTAATTGAACCTTGTATAATTTTATATTCATCAATTAAAATTTTTTCATGTATTTACTTAAAACTTGTAAATACATTTAATAAATAAATTCAGTACTCATTATTCTAAACTTGAAAAATATGAATTTATTTATTGAATTGGCGATCATTTAACTTTGGACAAATCCCAAATCCTTGTGGCGGGGCCCACCGTGTCCAAAACTCATGTTCCCCTGAATAAGGCAGATTCTTAAATACCCTATTGTGTGTGACCCTCTAAGACCTTATTTTGACAGCTGTGAATCATATTCACTAACCAAGAGCATGATCTAGCAACCCATCATGGCTCCTAAAGAAATAAGCATTGTCATAGCAGTGACAACCAACCTACAAACACGCAATGTGTAATATAATCTCTTTGTCTATAGTATCTCATAAAGCAGGACGCACTCACGTGTCATTGCCCATTACTTGATTTATAGTTTGTTGATTTAACTAGACGTATTTACCCTTGAATTCCATGGACATTGTCTTATAAAGGTACTACCATCCAAATCAACATGTCCTGAGATATATTACTTTCATAACCCAGAAGTGACAAATCTTTTCTTGACCATTCAACCAATGTCATGCCACCAATGACGTACCGGACCCAAACAACCTCACCACAACTTCATCACCGTGGTTTTCATTTTGCATCAATGTATGTAATCAATTGACATACATTGGTAATGATCTCAAGTCAGGAGACCATTACACAAGATCCTAGATAGGAACATCCAATGACACCTGAAACATGTGGTGTTTCTATTGGAGGGTTAGTCCTCTTGATCTCACTATTGGAGATCATCAAGTACGAACTTAATGTGAATAAGTCTCAATTCGTATGACCCCCCAGCTTCTAATGGCCAAAAATATACTATTTCTAATCAATAAGATGTATCTAGACCATAGAACATATATTTATGATTAAAGTCATAGTATCTAATGGTTCTCATTATAGCACGAGAACTGCTATAACCTTTCAATACGACAATTAACCTTTGGACATTACCATTTCAATAGTGGTCGCAGAAAGTTATACACTATAATAGTAATCTTACATCATGCATCACTAACTCTATACACAATATTGTAATCAAAAGCACTTAATAGTTGGGTCTAGGGAACCAACTATTTCAACAAATAAACTTCCAATAAAAAATCATAACTCCTACATCTTATGACCACATAATATGATATTTTAAGGGTGGACAGAAAACAAATTTATGAACAAATTTCACGAAGGGTTCCACATTTGAATCATCCAATTAATGGGTCAAAAACGTGTGAAAATATCTAGGAAAAAAATCCACCTATAAAAGTAGAGGAGCTCTTACCTCTCAAACCATTCCATTTCTTACAATTTCATCCAGGGCACCATGGAAAGGAGGCTAAGGGATATTTAGGATTTTTTTCCTTTAATTATTTTTATTTTAGTTGTATCTTCTCATGTAATGCATTCATATTTTTATTATTTACTTGATTCCCATTACTTATTCCACCCCTTTTCTCTTCCAATCTCAATATTATTATCTCTCTTTCATCTTTCCATCGTGATCTCTATGAACTTCACCATGAAAAGTGACTAAATCGAGGCTTGGACCCTAGGGAGGTTTTCATGGTGTTCTTTATTATTATGCTTCCACTTAAAATGTTTTAAATTTTTTTTTGGTAGATAGTGGAGTATTGTATGGGTGTGACGGTCTTCCACCATGACACTATTTGAAAATCCATTCCTTTCCATTGATTCGTTATTTTTGCCTACCATATTTTAAGAAAACCCGTTATCTGGTGGAGTTGGGGTTTACATAAAGGATGAATGTACATATGGTGGAACCAGTTCTTTTTGAGAAATAATTCTCGGTTGAGTTGTTATCCTTGTTAAATATTGGAGGAGGTGTGGTTTTGTGTTCCAAAGGCATGAAAAAATCACATAATCTTTAAATAAAAGGAAAGTAATTCATTAATGAGGTTTCAAAAAAGGAATTATCACAATGAAATTAAAAAATAAATAAATAATTCATGAACCTGTATTTTCCAACCATAGGACCAAGTGCTTTCATCCCTAATTTAATTCTGTATGCATCTGCATCTACATTTATATTTAATGTTTTTATTTCATTATTTTAATTGCACATTTTTTCAAAACCCTCAATAAAATTATTTTTAATAAATATTAAAAATCAAAATAAATTAGATTTGGTGAATTATAATTAGTGATTGAATCAACTGCAATGCTCCTCAAGCGAGACGACCCTGGTCGGCCACTGTGTTGCATTAAGAAAATAAATTTTATTTTCCCACGCCCTATGACAGGAATGCGTTAGTTTTATGTAAATTCATATCTAGTGATCCAATCCCCCTTCTAAGATGATATAAGACAATAATTTTCAAGTGGTGTGATTATCCTTCTTTTTTAAGACCCATCTTGATGGTGATCCAGGAATAGATACTTCTACAGGGAAACACATGGCATCAATAATTCCCTATGTTGGTTATTCGTGATGTCTCTTCTAGAATTCAAGGAATATAGAAACATCCCCCACCTTGATGTTCTTTTATGAGTTGATTTAATATTGTGCTCGAGATTTTGTGCCACCCATAGTGGATAGTGTCAATGTGCGGCGTGTAAGTTCATTTGACTTTAATGTTTTTTTGAATTTTTTGTGTGATAAGGTGTTATAGTGAGCCCAATATATGAATAAAGTTATATTAAGGTATGGATGGATTCATGTAGTAGGGGATTGGGAACTGAAGTCCTCGAGTGTGGTACAAATATGGACATCTATCTTCCCAACTCAATGTTTTAATTTTTACACTTTTGTATGACACATTTCCCTAAATTTTTCCCTAATTCAAGATCTAATTATACTTAATGATCCTTTTTCCTTGAACCATCTGTTTGGAGGATCATGTTGATGAGGTTAGGAGATCACCCAATTTTACTTATAGTGTGACCTAATTCAGGGAGGAGAAAGTAATACTCACATGGAATCATTCCAAAATTGTGGTGATACATTAGAATTTTTTAATCATTATGGAATAGTTATCTAATATCCATGATTTTTTTACTATGAACATTTATGGTTTTTGTGTATCTAATTTATTGGGTAATAATTTTAATTTTTTGGGAGATGGAGTCCCCAAAAAAGTAGGATGAGCTCATTTATTAGGGGATGCAACTGATATCTTATTAGTTTGCTAGTATAAACCGTGGAGTACTTAGTGTAGGGATATTTTGGTTTCCTACAATGTTGGAGGATTATGTGAATGAACTTCATGAGGTTGAGTTAGGTTTACCTCCCCATCAAATTTTTTTTATCTTCATATATCTACACCCAAGGGTATCTTGGAATCTACCCTAGCATATCAGATGGAACCATGTAGTTCTGAGAGATGAAGGTGTAGTTAGAGAATTTGTATATTAGGGGATTGGTTAGACCCATTTTCTTCCAAAAGGAATCCTAGTTTTGGTTTCCTAAAAGATGGAAGTTAGATTGAGGTTATGCATGGACTGACACAACCAAAATCTGGTGTCTAAAGAAGGAGTGTCCACCCAAGATAATCGATTTCTTCTTCGATGTGGGTTATTGGGTGAAGTGGATCTTATATTTTGACCACAATATGGGTTATCACAATCTTCATGTTTATGAGGAAGTCATACTGAAGGTGGATTCATACATATTATATGGTCTCTTTATGTTCATAGTGATACCTTTAGGCATGTTTATCCCCTGTACAGTTTTTGTGGGACTTACAGAACATATCCTTCAACCCTTCTTGGATCAGTTCATGGTAGTATTCTTTTTTGATATCTTATAATACTTAGATAAGGGTTTTTAGATTTTATTACACTTGAGGATGGTTTATGAAATACTCTAATAGTGACAACTTTATGGCAATCTCTCGAAATACTAGTTATAGATTCAAAAGTTCCACTTGTTAGGATATGTCTTCCCAAACATGGGAGTGAACATTGACTATTGGAGTTAGTGTCCTGGGACTAAATATTTGTACATTGATTCCATTTATATTCAATTATTTGATCAGTAATAAAATAAATTATTACATATCATTCATTTTTCTTTATGAATTTAAAGTAATAATATCCAAGAGTATCCTTCACATTGACTATGTTGTTATGGTTTTATTCTATAATAAGATCCATAAAATTTCATTATAATGTTCTTAAATATAGTTCTATTTTCATATAATCATACATTATGGAACACATAGAACCTGAAATTCATGTTTGAATACTCATAATAGGATGATACTTCTTCTCATGAAGTTCATATTCTGGAATCATCAAAATAGGGGATTATGAGAGCAGGCCCACTAGTAAGAATTATGAATGTTTCGGTTTCATCAAATATTCCTATCTATAAGAATGTGAAATGATTTTTATAAATTTTGATTATCATTTGTGCATTTCATGACTCAAAATTTAAATTTCACCGACAAAAATTTCCACACAATATTTCATAGGGAAGTAGGGTACATTGGGTATGCCATGAAAGACTTGTTATTAATAAAGAAATCATGGGGGGATTTTTCCCTTACATCTTAATGGAAGCTGATAACTTGGTACTTTAATTGAAATATAATTGTCACATTAAAATACATGGTCATGGTGTAATGACTAGTTTATTTCAAGTAGTCAAAGAAAGGCGTATCGAATATCTAGGTTTGTGACATGAATGTGCAGCCCACTAGAAGAAATGTTTTGTTATGAAATTATAGTACACAAATATAATTTGTAAGTGTTTGTCATTTTTGTGAGATTAGGATCTTTATATATGTTTCTTTGACTCGTTCCTAGATAGTAATATTAAACTTTATTGAAACACGCCAAATTGTTTCAAGAAAAAATCATAGAGTTCCACACGCTAAGTGTTTTTGTTGATCTCAATTAAATTATATTTGAATTTTATTAGTGGAATAAATATTATGATAAATATTAAGGAATAATGTTATTCACATTTTATCAATCTCAAATATTTATTAATGAGTTAATTATTTAATATAAATATATATTTAGGTGTTCAATAAAAATAAAAAAATTTCAAATGGACTGTGATGGTGTTCGATAACAAATGTTAATTTAAAAGACAATCAAATAATATTTTTATTTACATATGCTAGTATGGTCACAATAAAATAATAATAATATTATAATTATTTTGGAAGGAGGTTTAATAAAGTGTATTATATTATTTAAGGGCCAACATGTAAGTAAATAATATTATAACCAAAACATTAGCTCTATAAATAGTTTTTTATGCCTATTATGTAGAGTTAATTCAGAAATAGATAATAATTTCTCATAATATATTTCTATCTAAGATTATTTTTTCTCTCTCTCTCCATATAAAGAGAAAACCATGTGATATTCCTTTAAGATCAAAGGGTGATATATATATTGTAATAATTCTAGATGATTGATTCATAGTTCTTACACCTGAAAATCTATTTTTATTGCGGAGAGATCAAAGGTGCACATGTGGATCAGCACTAGAGGGATTTTTTACTTGTATCCTTATGGAGAAATGAAGTTAATTAGGGTGATCAATATCTACATCAAAGAAATTATACTAAGTAAATGCAAATCAGTTGTTTAGATCTATATAATTTGATTATAAATTTATGTTCAATATCCTATATAGGGGTTCTGAAACATTTTATTTAAAAGAAATATTAAATATATCACATACTACTATCACTTACACTATTCCTAGAACCTACATGTTTTATCAAAGTGGGCACATTCAAATTTATAATTATTAATTTGAATTTTTGAATATTGCAAGTTTAAAAGTTAATATCCACTTCTTATTTTAAGTATTTCTTGATCTGTCGTCTAAATCTCTCTTTCCTCTTAATTATTTCCCAAAAAATATTATCAAGATCATTAATAATTAATTAATTTTTATATGAATATCCCATATGAAATTGTCAAGGATCCGGGTTAGATAACATAATAATATATGGATTTTACTCCCTGGCTACAAATCGTGTATCCATTTTCATTACAAAAGAACATCTATGTGAATTTTGGGTCTTCACGTAACATGTTCATGCTGCATGGGAGAAATTCTAGAAATGTATACTATCCAGGGTGGTACATGACTTTTCTAAAGTACATGTCATGTAGTCCATGCATTTTTAAGATGAAAACCATTAGGAAAAACCATGTCATGTAATTAATGCATCATTTTTATTCAATACATGACACATATAGTTTAAAAAAACTATAAATCTAGAAGTATATACTGTGTATCCTATATACATGTTGCGTGATTAGTAAATATTCATGAGAAGTGCATGGAGAGCTCCTAGGTATGTACTGATAATATTTAGTGTACATATCTACACACCATTTACCATGGTTGTACACACAATGTACTTTACCTATTTATACGAAAATATTAAAATAATCAAATTATTTATTAAACCATATTGAATTGAGTTCCATGGTTTATTAAGTAGATAGTACACATCAAATTTTTGTTTTATGTTATATTAAATGTTTAATTAATTTTTATAATATTTTATACTATAAATCATGTATGGTTATTATATATTAAAAATCAATGTATTAAATTATAAAGGATACATAATTCTCATGTGTTCTATGGGTCAATATGCTTACAACACCTACTATTAAATAATGATAGATGTTCTTTATATAATATATCGTATGATTTCACTATTTATAATTAAATGGTACTGAATAGTTCATACATGTAATCATTAGGTTTCTTCTAAGTACAAATATGTGTACCGTTTTATAATGTTTTTAAGTAAAATAAAATATTTTAATTATTTAAAATCACATTGAATGGGAATTTTTTAATAATTGGATAAAATAAGATAAAATGAACTAATTTATTAATATGATAATTAATAAAATTAATTTTTTCATGTTTTATCTTATTAAATGATGAATTTAAATGAATTATATATTGTTATTTTAAATTCGTAATCATTTCATATTTATGAACAATCATGATCTTGACCAAGAATAGTTTATGTGTTGGAATTATTTAATTTAATTTATCACATTTTTTTGCAATTATTAATTATTAAATTAAATTTTATGGCATTATATTCATCCCTCCCTCCATTATTTGGTAGGATTTGTGTGTCCAATATTATTTATGTAATTTCTCTTTAAGAAAAATTGGGTTTCACTCAATGGTGTGTGATTTAAAAATACATGTAATTAATGAATTATCCCAATCAACGTGGGTGATGTTCAAGGAAGAACTATAATGATTCTAACCTGGGTTTACATAGGTGTAACGGTGTAATGTTGTAACTCATGCCAAGACTAGCACAAGGAATTATTTATCTAGGTCATAAGTTGACTTATTTTCCACTCAATAAACCAACCATTATATAACATCATTATTGGGTTATTTTTTTGATCTATTCATTATATATTTTATTGATGGTGGACCAAGATCACATAAATAGATGAACTAATATAAAAATATGTAATTTGAATAAATAGATAACGTGTAAATGTTTTATCCAACATGGTTTATTAATTAGGTGAAATAAACATAATATTATCTATTCATGTAACTGATAAAATAATGTAAAATTAATGCAAAATAAATTAAAATTCATAAATTAAAAATTAATTCATATTTGGCCTTCCATTAATTGATTGGTAATGATACCAATAGACCTAAGTGTTTGACCTAACCTTGTTGAGAAACATACATTTATAATGGGAGTTATTTTGATGGTTTTTGGTTGACATGACCATTTTACATCAAGATAATTATGTATTTCTAAACATGGTTTCATTTTTAGACAAGGGTTGAGGAAATTGATGTTAGGATTTACAGATTTGGGAATCCACTCAATGGATCAAGGAGGTGGAAGAATATAGTTGGTAAATAATTGAATACTTTAATACCTTCAAGTATCTTGATGAACCCTTTTGATGTTATGTTAAGGGTAATATGGATCTTTTTCACTAGAATGATTAAGAAACTATAATTTTCAAGTTCAATTATGAGGTCTATTGGGACTTGATAAAATAGTGGTAGATTTAATAATTTTTTTGTTATTATTATTTGTCACATAATTTGGAATCAAGGAAAGTATAAATAATATAAATTTTAAAATTATATAATAATGTAAAATTTCATCATCCACAATATCCCTATAAACTATATTGGGGAATGGTTGTCTCATCATTGGAGGTGACTTACAAGAGTGGTGCATATTCCATTGGGTTGTGCTGCACCATGAACAAAAATCATAAATTCAAGAATACTTTACGGCTAATACACTTACTAAGTAGGTGAGTGATCAAGAGTTCCTTATCTATGAAAAAAAATATGAACAAAATGCTTGATTTTCAACATCTCATTTTGTAATCAATTTCTATAGAACTGATATTGTATCATTAGAACATGTATATTTATAGAATCCTTGATTATCTTCATGGTCTATACCAGGATATAGCAACACCAGAAAGGTTTGAGATCTCTGATACTATTCAAATTAAACCTAAAGAGTCTTCCCTATATGTTCCTCATGTAGAAAATAACATTGAATATATTGAGCTTATAAATTTTCTAGGGTTAGAACTCCCTAAATAACTGGGCACTGATATAATTATTACATCAACCCTTTAAAGAATATCCAATTATTTTTTTAATTATAATATGAACAACATTGATAAATATCTTCCAAATCTGTTTAATATTCTTTTACAAATAGATAAGGATATGAAGCATGAAAATAATTCAATCCCAATGGATAATAAATATAATGGGAAATTGAATATCACTAAGCCTAAATCTTCTTTAAACCCTTCCAATAAGATAAAAATTATGGGGAAATCAAGGGATAATTATGTTGTTTGTTTAGCACGTCGTGAAAAGGTCCATTTGTATAAAAACAAAACCCATTCAAAAAATAAAGGGGAAGCTTCAAGTACATTTGATATCAAGATAAATTAATCTATTTTTATAACATGGTTATTATATACATCATTTGGTGCTCACTTATGTATTCAAATACATGAACCAAGTAGATTAAGAAATATTGGACAAGGGGAGGTGAATCTACAGTGACCTAATATTTATAAACATGTTGTTGTAACTATAAGTGACTATCAACTAACATTTCAAATAAAAGATGATATTATTTCTAATGGTTTCTTATTATGTTCAATATATTACAAAAAATGTTATTTTTCGTATCAAGACTTGATATAAATGGTTGTATTTCAAATTCACAAATAAATATTGATACTTTTATAAAGATATCATTTAGTATGGTAAGAAAAATTCAAATAACATCGTTTATGTGTTGGACTACAAAAACCATGTAATGTAAATCAATAACAAAACTACATTACGTGGCTTTTATCATGCTGAATATTGGAATCACTAGGTAGGTCCTTTAAAGGAAAAATATTTGACTTGTTTTCACTAAGATGGATATTTAAATAGTTTTGAACTAAAACCCCTTAGATCATTTCATGAATATTTACAAGGTAAAATGACCAAATCCAGATTTAGTGTGAAAGGTGAAAGGGTGAATGATATTCTTTTATTAGATCAAACCAGTGTTTATAGACCATATCCTTTTGTGGGAAGGTGTGGGTAAACACAGTTAATAACTTTTTATGGTGGTTTTAGTAGATATGGATATTTTTTCTTAATGAGTTATAATTTAGATTCCTTTGATAAATTCATGGGATACTTTAATGATTTTTATTAATATCTTAGTGTGAATATTATGAATCTTCTCTTAGACCATGGTGGATAATATCTTAATCAATAGTTCATTGATTATTTACGGGTGTTTGGGATTTATTATCAAATCACTAAACCTTATACACCTTAATGTAATGGTGTAAGTGAAAGTCGGAACCTCGCCTTATTATACTTGGTGAGATAAATGATGAGTCATGTTATACATCTATTATCCTTTTAGGGATACACATTACAAACAACACCACATATACTAAACCAAGTAACAACTAAATCAATAAATGGTATTCCATATAAGCATTATAGTAGATGAAAAAAATGTTTCTGAATTTACATGTGTGGGGTAGAAAATAATTTTTTAAGCTCCCATCCAGTAAAAAAACATGCACATGAAGGCACAAAGTGTACCTTTATAAAAAACCTTAAGAAAAAAATTGGATATTAACTATAAAAACCACATGAAAAAAGGTAATATTGGCATGAAATTAAATTTTCCATCAGATAGAGAACATATCTAAAAGAGATAGTGGGAGAAAGATAGACATAAATGAGGTCTAGGATCAAGATATACATGAGTTGTATAAAAGTAGATTTCATGAGTTCCTATGCAAGAAAAAGCTATTCCAAAGTCACATGTATTATTTATGAGTAAAAGTAAGGTTAAAAGAACCATAACAGTATGGTTTTCTAGTCACCAATTATAGTTAATAATTATTATTTGATAAAAATCATCCTCTAACCTCATAGAAATTTGTACGTGGCAATAATGTTTCGGTGTGGTTAGAAGCCATTAATTATGAAATAGATCCCATGTACCAAAACCAAGTATGGATTTTTTATCCTCTAGAAGATATAAATTACATTGGTTATAAATGGGTATTAAATAAGATATTGGACATATAAGGAAAAGTCAATACCTATAATACATGACTATATTCCAAAGAGTTTAAAAACGTCAAGGTATTAACTACGATAATAAATTTTATCTAGTTCAAATGCTAAAATCCAATAGAATTTGACCTTCTGTTATGTCCTTCCATTACTATGAGATTTGGAAAATGAATGTCAAAATGGAATTCCTTAATGTTAAACATCGGGTATATATCTACCTAGTACAAAATAAAAGGTTTGTGACTCCAAAAGATAGAAAAAATATATAAAAATTGATAAAATCCATTTATTTATTATAGAAGGAATCTCGGTCTTGGAACATTTGATTTTATGAATCCATAATAGAATTTTATTTCATAAATAATAAATGTGATACGTGTGTCTATAAGTGGTTTAGTGGGAGTGTTATCATTTTCTTAATCATATTTTTTTATGAAATATTACTTAATTAAACAAGATACCAATCATACATTTTTTTCAACGAATGGTTTAATAAATGATTATCTATGAAGGACTTAGGTGAGATAGCATATATTCTTGGGATCATGATCCATTATAAAAGATCCAAGAGGATGATCTACCTATGTCAAATTAAAAAATTTGACAAGATACTAAAGTGGTTTAGAATTGAACAATCCAAAAGGGGATTACTTCCAGTGTCACATGAAATTCATCATTTTAAAAAAATGTTTTATCAAGCACATGAGTAAAGAAAAAAATTATCAAGGATTTCATAGGAATAATCTATTGAATTAGTCAAGTATGATATGATATGAACTAGTCTAGATGTAACATACACATTATATGTTCTAGGACAATATCAAGAAGACCTTAGTGACCACTATTGGATGGTATTTAATTATATCGTTATGTACTAGAGGAATACTAAGGACATATTATTGATCTATAGAGGATATTAAAAACTATTCCTCATATGATAAAAATATTATAGTTTCTAAAAAGATAAAAAGGATATAAAATTGAAAATGGGAGATATCTTCACTTTGAATGGAGGTATAAAGAGATAGAAGAGCTCAATTTAGGTTGTTTTCATAGATTATATAACTAAGTCTTTGAATATTCTGTATTCTGAGGAAGCTAAAGAAGTGGTATTAATATGAAACTGAATCCAATATCTTGATGTAGTACCTAGTTGTAACGATCTTATCACACTCTATTGAGATAATTATATAGTAGTGGATTTTTCCAAGGGGACAAGGTTACATCGTCTGATGATGAATATGCATTGAAAGTATCATATCTTGAAGGATTTTTCTTTTAGGGGTGATTATACATTGAGCAGTATTTCCATGAATTAAAATGTGGTTGGCCCCATGACTGAAACCTTGAGTTTATAGAAATATGTGTATAAAGTGAGGTCTAGTAGACTGAAAGCCATAGTGAGTTGTTTGTACTCCAAGTGGAATTTTTTTTTGAGTTAGTTTCCTAGGAAAAACATTTATTTTAATTTTATTACATGTATATTCAAATATTTTAAAATTTATAAATTATATTATGACATATTTTCCATTTTTATACATGGATTAAATTTAATAATGTCTTATAGTATCTATAGCATTGAGACTGTCATAATAGTTTTCCATTATGATGAGAACCATGAAATTCCATGAAAATATTATTTATTATATTTATATAGTCAGATAATATGCAATTATGGGACACTTAAAACATGATTTCTAAGTGAAATACTCATAAGAATACTAGGGGTCTTCTCATGAATATCACACATGGTAATATATATGATGGGAGATTTTGATAATAGACCTTCCAGTAAGAATCTTTCATGTTTTGGTGCCAATGGATATTTCTATCTTTGACTGTGAGTATTTTTCCTTCGATATGAATATTATCATTGATTAATTTCAAGACTTGTGTACTAAGATTTGCTAATGAAAACTGGCATGCCATATGTTATTGGGATGTAGGGTATGTTGGGTTTTTTCATGAATGACAAATTATTAATGGATAAGTTGATGAAAGATTTTTCCCTTCCATCTTAATGGAAGTTGATATCTCAACCCTTTGATTGGAGTATAACAATTGTATTAAATTACTTTGATATTGTGAAATTGAATGTTTATTTCATATTGTTAAAGAAATATGTATCGAGTATATAGGTTGGTGACAAGGATGTTCAAACTGCGTGTTGAGGTATTAGGATAATGGGATTGTATTACATAAAGATCATTCATATGTGGTTGTTTTCATCATGTATATATTTTGGTATAATTAACACATTTATAGAAAATAATATTGGAATTTGGAATTACTGTTTAATTACAATAAGAAAGAATCCTAGTGGGTCACACACTAAGTGATTATGTTTATCTCAGATATGTTATATTTAAATTTAATTAATAGAAGAAAAATTAATATCCATAATAAGAAGAAATTTAATTCATTGTAAAGACTATGTAAATACATATATATTTTTAAATTATTTAGAATTATTATGAGTCTAAAAAAATTTATGATGCTTGATTCTGAGCACCGGTGTGCCCAGAATATAATTTTGAACATTTTTAAGGTATTCTCAGTAAACGTATGGGTGGAGTCTTATATCTTTTGAACCGGTGCTTGGATTAAAAATTTTAGGGCATAGTTGAATCTGTAGCACCGAGATTCTCTTAAGGGAGGGTTAACATCAACTACAGTAGGTTGAGTGAAAAAGATAGTTTTTCATATTTTTAAAGAATAATTAAACAACATAAAATTTCTATTTTATTTTTATAACAATGATTCAGTGGCGGTGGTGGGACCACTGAGTTGTCAAGCCATTTAATGGATTGAATCTTCGATTTGTAACCACACTATTGAGATTAACAGGTTCATTCATCAATGAACCTCTCTACTCTCTCATTGTGTTAATCACTCATCCCCTCTATTTAAATGAGGCTCAGGCTTGGGTTTTTGACAAAGAAGTGAGAAACCTCTAGAAATGTGTCATGGCGTCTTCCACTGATGAAGAATGGAAGCTTGGAAAACAACGTTTGATGATTCGATCCGGCATCGACGAACACTTGTGCCTTCATAGGGCGTGGATTCTTCTTCCACAACTGTGACGTCATCTTCAATTTTGAGGTAGGGGTTTATTATTAATGTTTATTTTTGATGGATTAATGTGCTATCACCTGTTATGATGTTAACGTGGAGGGATCGGGCTAAACGAACACGGCTCAGACCCTCTGTCTCTTCATTGTTATCATGCTCTTCAAAGACTAATCTTACAACATGGAAGAATCTTGAATCTCGGAGTCGCGCAACGATGAAGACATCCAAGGAGGCCTGTAGGCATGAGAAGAAGGGAAAAAGGACCACCAGAGCTCATTTAGTGGCCTTTAGAAGTCCCACCGGCATGGCACCGACACCGAAAGGTGAAGGCGGCAGCTGGAACATGCCAACCCTTGAAGGAGGCGGCACCACTTGGCACCGCGGAGGATGGTCAGGGATGCTAGTAATGACCAGCTGGGGTCATGGCAAGGTAGAGTGCTGTCGCGGACCAGGTGAGTAGGTTGTATCTTTGAACCCACAGTTGAAGGGGGCCCGCTCCCTGTGGGTTTCGCAGATAGCTAGGGAAGTGGCACATGGAGCCACCAATTAAAGAGCATAATGAATCATTGAGCCATTTTGGAAGGAGGGGGAGTGGCACCCCTCCCCGCACTGGCCACCAGCTAGTTGTCGCGGCACCGAGCGGGTGGGGCACCCGGTGGGCCACGCCAGCCAAGGCGGGCCAAGCCAGTCCGCAACCTAGTTGGCCGAGCCCTCTGTGGCCCATCCCACTCGGTTCGGCCCAGCCAGTTTGGTTCCGGCCATGTTGGACTCGGGTCGGGTCGGCCCAGGTTGGGTGGTTCGGGTTGATCGGGCCGCACCAGGACCCTTTTCAGCACGGATACGCTTAAAAGGTTGTATATCATAAAGAAGATGTTTGTTTGATGAACTGTCTATGGCGATGGAATCCATGGAATGATTTGGTCCTTTTGATATACTCCACATTATTTTGGGAGAAAGTTGGGGTATGGAAGATTTGTAGTGAACCTGAATCAAACTGGGCCCTCTACACTAAAATGCCTATAACTCACAGATCGAGTATCTGATTGATGTGTTGTCTTTTTCATTACCACCCTTACGACATTGAGGTCCTATAGGTTACTCATTTGTGGAATGTCATGGTAGTTGAGTAATTACTGATATCTTGAGGATCTGATACTATGAAACTCAAGCGCACCGAGTATGGAGAATCCTATGGTTGGATGAAAACTAAAGAGATACTCGGCATGGATTAACATCATAGAGACCCTGTGTGGGTTAGAATCATAGAGAACCTTTATGGATCATTATCATAGAGACCTTGTGTGGATCGGCATCATTGAGACTCTCTTTGGATCATCATTATAGCAACCTTGTGTGGATTTTCATTCTAGAGACCCTGTGTGGATCAGCATTCTAGAAACCCTCTGTGGATTAGTAGTGCACGACCTAATGAGGACTAGCCTTTGAGCGGCCTGTTAGGGATTAGAGGCATACGATCCAATGTGGATCAACAATGGAACAACTTCTTCATGGTTCAGTTGTGGAAATTCCATGTGGAATAAAATGATATATCTTAAGACTAATCATCTTTATTCTTGATCACTGAGTTGTATACCTTATTTGATCTGAGTATTTTTCTTTCTGCTTTGTGATTTAGATCATGCTTTTTGGTTTTCCTTTTTGGAATTCTGAGAGATCTTTGAGGGTCTTGGGATCCCTATTGGGTATTGTTATATTCACCCCTGCACGGGCTTCGCCCGCACCTTGTTCTGTCTATTGAAGACGACGAGCAGCTAGACTGAGACTATAGGATCCAGGACCAAGCTGTATATGGAGGTGACTAGTTTATATTTATAGCTTTAGTGACAAGATATACCTACCCTTTTGGTAGGATCCTAGGTGGTCGATCTAAGTGGTTGTTTTCTATTTTCTGTTGTAGTTGTATCTTTTCAGTTGGGCTTGTATTCCGGCCCCTTTACATTCAGTACACACTTTTACTACTGCAGTTTTACTTCATGGTTGCATCTTGTTGTGTTTTAGACTATGTGGTTGTATAGGTTTAAAGGAAATTTCTTCCCATTTTAGGGATACACCTTTCTGATGCTAGTCACCAACCCTGGCTTATAAGAGGTGGTCTTGGGTTAGTCACGGCACGGTCCCAGGGGGATGGGTTGTGACAAAGTGGTATCAGAGGAGTCAGTTCAACCAATGAAAAGGGATTCCGATCATTCCAATGGAGAAATTTTGTTTAGTGTTTTGACTATGGTTTTCAGTTCTGGGAGTCTAGTGTTGGTGCGGCAGCCGGTATATCCATACACCAGGACCCTGAATTCTTATTTCCAACTCGGCGCACGAAAACATTGATTCTGTGTGTTTTGGAAATGTTTTACTTTTTATCTCTTTTGAGTTATCTCATCCGGTATAACTTGTTCACTATGGCACACCTGTCTCCTTTTGAGGATTCCACCACTTAGACAGCCAGCTATGA
Organism: Viscum album; assembly: GCA_963277665.1. NCBI lineage: Eukaryota > Viridiplantae > Streptophyta > Magnoliopsida > Santalales > Viscaceae > Viscum > Viscum album. The sequence continues at coordinate 1,643,836,978 of OY728165.1, forward strand.
TTCTAGGGAGAGTTCACAATGACGGCCCACTAAGTAATGAGGCTTTGGTGTAGGCCCTCTTATGGTGATGGCACCTTCAGGTTGTGCACCCGCAGTACCACCAGCCATTGTGAAACAGTTTCCACCAACCCCAATAGTGTACAGTGAAGGATGACTGAGCGCATTTCAAGAGTTATAGTGGTAGAGGCCTTTGTGGTTTTGAGATGAGACAGATCCCTAGGTAGCTGAGAACTACCTGGAGGGTGTACCATGAGTATTTTCCTTAGTTGAGACACCAGCAGATCAGATGGTGATCCTAGCTACTAGACACTTCCAAGGTACAATAGGGAGACTGTGGATTTTGACGCTCCAGTTACACGATGAGGAGAACCTAACCTAGATAGATTTCGAGATCCTCTTCAAGGTGGAGTTCGTTCCTACGACACTATGCTCTGTGCGTATTTAGGAGCTCTTGTACTAACTGTAGGGAAGCCTGACAATAGCCTAGTACTCGGTGAGATTCACTGACCTCTCGCGCTACTCCACCGACATAGTATGAGAACCTTTTTTCAGGTCCAGGACCTTTGAACAGGGTCTCCAGCAGGATATCAGACTGTCGATGATATCACTTTATATCCAGATGTAGGATGGAGTGGTTGTTTCGCACGGAATCCGGGGATGACCTCCTGGACGGGAGATTCAAACGTTCCGATCGGTTTCTAACGGGTTTGTTCGTAGAACCGGAAACATCCAATGATTACACATCCGTTTGGACCTACTTTCCAAAGGCAGGCGCTCATTAGATTGTGGACTAATGAGGCTTAGGAATTTGCATTGGTCGAGAGGATGGGAGGTCGGACTCATCACACCTTTTTGAGGGGAATTATTGTCTACTCCGGGACTCTCTTTATAGATTTAAGTTATGTTCGTGAATCCTTATTACATTACCAAGTATAAAATGTGCTTTCCTTTAGTTTTAACAATCAATGATTAAATATGCAAGAAATTTAGAGAATCTTTTATAGGTATTTGAGGTTCTTCATCAATAGAGAATCATCTATATCTGTTTAGAGATTCTTGGTCAATGGTATCCTTCAAAACATTTATATAAAAGTCTCTTGGTCATTTATGATGACCAGGCTCGTTTTAAAGCCACTCAGTGGGGCACTTGAAGTTTATTGTCATTCAGAAGGACAGAGATTATTTCAAAGTTGGGATCGAACCCATAAATGGGCTACCTACGTATCCTTTGTTTTGGAAAAGGAATCAGAACCCACGTAGTTCGAGAAATGGGGTATGATGTTTATGATTAATGTCTCAAAGATGAATGTCATAATTACTTTTACACTCTAAGCTCACGTGAGTCATGCTCGGTGTGAGAAACAAGAGGTATTGGTAAAATTTAGACAATTGTGCCATAAAAGATGCAATCATAAGAATTTGTTTTGGGGATTATGTATAGACGACTGCCCAGATAGATGAAGGTTTAGGATTTACTTTTAGGGAGAAAATCCATGAACAGGGTCCATAAAGTTATATGTACTTCATGGAGATTTTGAATACTCTAATCTTGGGGCTTACTCCTAAGGAGGATTCCCAAGTTAGGAGGGGACTTATGATTGGGTTTTATTCCTGAAAAGGATACCCACATCAAAGGTAATTTATGACTGGTTAAGAGAAGTTTAAGGGGACTTGGGGCTTATTCCTGAAAAAGGAAGCCCAAGGTTATGACTGAGTCTTATTCCTGAAAAGGAGACCCAGGTTAGGGATTAAGGTTTGGGGCTTAGTCCTGAGGAGGATGCCCATGTTGTGAGATTGGGATTGGGGCTTACTCCTAAGGAGGATGCCCAAGTTAAGAAATTAAGGTTTGGGGCTTAGTCCTGAGGAGGATGCCCAAGTTAAGAAATTAAGGTTTGGGGCTTAGTCCTGAGGAGGATGCCCAAGTTTGGGAACTTTAAGAATTTGGGGCTTACTCTTGAGGAGGATGCCCAAATTTAAAGGACTATAACTGGGGATTATTCCTAAAAAGGAGACCCAGGTTAAGGATTCTCTCATCTTAAAGGATGAGGTTGAATGAATGAACTCTCAATCTTTGGTGACATAAAGATGTTTAAATCACTAGGTTTTGAGAGATATTCCACAGAATTCCTTGCAGAAAAGAAAGTCAAGTCAAGAAATCATGCCATAAATGGCTTTGAAGAGTGTCTGGAAGACTGAATCTTGAAAAGGAAAGGTGTGATGGCTTAAGAGGGGTGACATGGGCAAGATGGGCACCCAAAAAAGTTGGGGCGCGCAAGTCTTGAAAGGCGCGCAAGTCCTGCGGCGGCGCGCAAGTGTTGGTCGCGCAAGTATACTTGCGCGACATGAGGGGTACTTGCGCGATTCTCAATCAGAATTGAAATACTTGAGCGACTTCTTTTTAGTCACATTAGAATCCTCTTGAGGTTCTTCCAAAAAAGGGACGCGCAAGTTATATTGAAGGAAATAAGCCGGCGCGCAAGTGTTTGATAAGTTTCAACACTTAGGCCTTCCTTATTCTCTTTAGATCTTACGTTCTAGGTAAAAAATTACCTTAGAAGTGTTCCGGAAGCTTTGAGAAGAGACTTGGGCGTCAGGAGCTTCAATCCGAGTTTCTGGAAAAAGATCCTCCCGAATGGGGGGCCCACAGGGTCTATTTATAGGCAAAAGAAGACCCTGGGCGGTTACCAGGCGGTTACCGAGCGGTTATCACTTAGGTCGCGCAAGTCACTTGCATGACCATAAGGTGTCGCGCAAGTACTTGCACGACCACTAGGCGGCGCGCAAGTGTACTTGCGCGACCATGAGGGAACATGCGCGGCCTATGGGCAATGTTCTCCTTGTTCATCCCTTTGTCGATTTTTGATGTTTCTTCAAAGGATGAATCACATTGAGCTCAGATATTCCCCTTTTCTGATCTTTAGATTCTGTGACGAAAGGAGCGTCAACAAAAGTCCCCCCTCAGAGTTGGATCCGGAAAGAAATGAGGATTTGACTCTGAGGAAATTGAATACATTCAAAGGAAAAGGGGGCGCGCAAGTCTTCAGGGCACAGAGGGCAGCGCGCAAGTGTGCTGGAACTTGACTTTTATTCAGAGTTCGTTTGTCTTTTGTGGGCAGTTTAAAGTCATGCATGCCGGACATAAAGGGGCTAATGTTTAAGGTCAAAATAGCTTTGACCGAAATGGATTAAAAATGGATTCAATTCCTTGACAATTTATCTGAAAACATATTACCATACTCATGTATGAGGGAAAAAATGTAAACTATGGCTTAAGAATATTTGAATCTGAGGAATGATATGAAAAAGAGCGAAAAAGGCATTAGAAGAAGTAGTTTCCAAGAATGAAGTTACTATTATTTAACAAAACCCATTAGGGGGTTGAAATATGCAGGGCCACCTATGGGCATTGGCTGCATAGTCAAATAAAATAGCATCTTTTGGCTGACATGTCTGTTATGTGGACTGTTTATGCAAGGCCACCTATGGGCACGTGCTGCATAGTCAGGCAAAAGAACTCCCAGAAATTTACTTTCCTAGTGCTAAAAGCCAGTGAAAGTTTATGGAGATTCAAATTTTCTAAAGCATAGAGTTTGTTGTATGGAAAGAGGTACTTGAATATGGAGAAGATATTTCCAAACAAGAATATCGAAGAACTGGATGAATATCACTCCTACGAAGGTCTGACCCAAACGTAGGGAAGAAGAATAAACCATAGACTTGAATACTTTCAGATCATGAAAAAGGATATGGGACAAATATGTTAAGGATGGCTATTTTTTGCGGATCCCTACATACTGTTTTTTTAATACAAATAAGGACAAAAGAGGCATTCTTCCCAAGAATGAAGTTACTATTATTTAACAAAACCCGTTAGGGGGTTGAAATATGCAGGGCCACCTATGGGCATTGGCTGCATGGTCAAATGAATAGCATCTTTTGGCTGACAAGTCTGTTATGTGGACTGTTTATGCAAGGCCACCTATGGGCACGTGCTGCATAGTCAGACAAAAGAATTCTCAGAAGTTTGACATTTTTGTGACTAGAAGTCATGAAAAGGGTTATGAAGATCTGAAAATATTTAAGGTTATGATTATAATACATAAAGATGGGTATTGTCCAATGTATATAGAGATACATAGGTCAATGAAAACCATAATCATGTTGTGGCTGGGTCCTAAATTGAAATTTTGGACTTCACTACGTATCTCATAAGAATGAGAATCAATCCATACGTAGTTCTTGAAATGTAGTTTAACGTCGTGCAGGACGAAAGTATGAGTGATCTTAGTTTAGGGTCATAGAATTCGGACCATAATAATGAATACACAGTGCGTGTTTTCATGAAGACTTTTCAGCCAAGGGACTGAAAGTGAAATTTTGGGTTAGGCCCAAAAGACTTGGGACTGGATTCGAGGGACACTCGAATGTTCCTACGTATCCCATAAGGATGGGAATCAAGTCCACGTAGTTCTAGAATTACCCTTTGTACAAATTTGGTTCGTACATGTGAAGGGTGAAAGGGGACTTTAGTGCAATGATGGTTTACCCTGAGATAAAAAGTTTAGGCATTACCATGTATGCACGTAGTCGGACAAAAGTGTTGTATAGTTTAACGTCATATAACAAGGACGAAAATGAATCAATGTAAAGATATTGATTCCAGGGGCGGTTTCACGAATCAACATCATATGAGATGGTGGTGAACCGATGTGAAGAGATTGTTTTTGGGCTTGAACCCTAGGAGGTTGCCTACATACCCAGCCTGGAGGGCAAGGATCAAAGTCTGTGTAGTTCAATTAAAGAATGAATTAATGATCAAGTTGTTCTTGGGGACAACGATCTAATTAAAATGTTGTTGGGACTTACACATGGTTAGTGGCCCAAAGGGAGTGTTATGGTTGATGTTCGCTCTAAGCTCACGTGAGTCATACTCGGTGTGAGAAACAAGTGGTAATAACAACCTTAACGATGCATAGTTTAATGTCATGTAGGACATAAAAAAAAGGGACTATGCAGTTTAAAGTCTTGCAGTTAGGACTATTGGTGCTGCACAGTTTAGTGTCATGTAGTAGGGACAAAATAACAGTTTAATGTCATGTAGGACATATCAAGGACTTTCTGTACAGTTTAGCGTCATGTAGTTAGGACGATGGGGACAATACAGTTTAACGTCATATTGGACGAAAGGGTGACTGTGCAGTTTAATGTCATGCCGTAAGGACAAAATAACACACAAGTTATGTCATGTTGGACAAAAGTGTGAATAGTTTAAGGTCATATGCATGGACCGTGGATGGTGCAGTTTAATGTCATGCTGGACCTTTGATGATTATATAGTTTAACGTCTTTCCGGACGTGAGGGACTTTTATACAGTTTAGCGTCATGTAGTTTAGGATGTCACAGTTTAACGTCTTGCTGGACATAAGGGATTTGCAAATAGTTTATGGTCATATACATTGACCAGGGATGATGCATTTTAAGGTCATGTTGGACGGTTCATGAAAGGAAGAACTGGTGCTGTACAGTTTAAAGTCATGTAGCTAGGACTAAGGTGAACCAATATGAGGATATCAGTTCTGGGGATTTTTTTACAGTTTATCGTCATGCTGGACGTTGGAAGTGCCACACAGTTTAATGTCATGTTGCTAGGACACAATATAGTTTAATGTCATCTCGGACATATACAGTTTAGTGTCATGTAGGACATATGAGTAACCAATGTGACAGTTTTAACGTCATGTTGGACGATAAGGGAACTGACACAGTTTAACGTCTTGCTGGACGAGGAAAGTGCCACACAGTTTAATGTCATCTTGCTAGGACAAAAATATAGTTTAATGTCATCTCGGACATATCATGGAACTTCTATACAGTTTAATGTCATGTAGATAGGACATAGTTACAGTTTAAGGTTATACCGGACCATGGTGCAGTTTAAGGTCATACTGGACCTTTGATGTATAGTTTAAGGTCATACCGGACCATGGTGCAGTTTAAGGTCATACTGGACCTTGGTGCAGTTTAAGGTCATACTGGACCTTTGTGGTATGAACCAATTGTAAGTCTTGGTTCTGGGGACCATATTTTGTGTTTATACAAAATACTTCTTCAGAAATCTGGCATTGGTTGGAGTCGTGATGTGTTCTCCATCCATTGAGATTAGAGAATACGCTCCATTGGAGTAGGCTTTATGTATTGAATAAGGTCCTTCCCATTTTGGTTCCTGCTTGGGAGGCTTCTTTCCTGGTATCATTGGTGCTCTGAGAACCAATACCAATTCTCCCTGAATGAACGAACGAAGACGAACTTTTTTGTTAAAAGCTCGTGCTATCCGATTCTGATAGATTTCTAAGTGGTGCAAAGTGCACAATCTTTTCTCATCTAACAGTTCCAATTCATTCAACCGCTTTTGGGATTGCTCATCTGTAGATAACTTATCACAAATGGCTATTCTGAGTGAGGGCAATTGAACTTCAATTGGTAAGACTGCTTCTGTTCCATATACCAATGAATATGGAGTTGACCGCGTCGCATTGCGAGTGGTAGTCCGATAAGCCCATAAAGCATGAAAGAGTTTATCAGGCCATGACCTCTTATCTTTATCCACCATTTTTTGCAGTATATTTGAAAGAGTCTTGTTGAAGGCTTCTATCTGGCCATTAGCCGCTGCATGATATCGAGATGAATGGTTGGACTTAATGTTGTATTCTTGATACAATTTCTTTATCTCAGAAGAACAGAAGTTGGTGCCGTTGTCCGTCAATATGGTATGAGGGACACCAAATCTAGTAATGATGTTAGACTTGATGAAGCTAACAATACATTTAGAACTGACTTCTTTGAGAGGTACTGCCTCTGCCCATTTGGAAAAGAAATCAGTAGCAGTAAGAATGTACTTAAACTGCTTGGCCGTAGCTGAAGGGTAAGGTCCCACCTCATCCATTCCCCATGTGGAAAATGGCCATGAATATTTATCTGTATGAAGCAACTCTGGAGGTTGATGAATGAAGTAGGCATATACTTGGAATGAATGACACTTCTTTGTGAAATTAACACAATCTTGTATCATTGAAGGCCAGAAGTATCCAAGCCTACGAATTTGATCAGACAATCTATGTCCACACTGGTGGGCACCACAGACTCCTGCATGTACTTCTTTTATGATAGCCATTGTCTCTTCACCATCAATACATCTGAAGAGAACTCCATCAAAACCACGTTTGTAGAGAATTTTCTCGAGGTGGTTTGGACCATCATAAAGAGTAAAATTGACCACACGTCGCCGAATTTGTTCTTTCTCGGCTCTATCAGGTGGAAGTGTTCCATTTTGAAGGTATTCCTTGATAGGTTACATCCATCCTGTAGTATGACCATACGGTTCAGGAATGGGACTAATTTCATTAATTTCCTCTGTTCTGACTTGAACATAAGGTGAAATTGCACGACGGTGGGCAATACCGATGGTTGTCTCGTCCCGATTTGGATCTGCTAAAGCTGTGGCTATATTAGCCAGTGCATCAGCTTGAGCATTTTGTGATCTTGGGACATAAGAAAATGTCGGTTCTGAAGGGAATTCCGACATTAATTCTCTGACGTAATCATACAAAGGGATTAATTCTTCTTTTCTGATGGCATAATCCCCATTGACTTGTTTGATTACCAGGTCTGAATCACCTGTCACCTTTAAGTGATTCACTTGTGCTTGAAGTGCTAACTCCAAGCCTGCAATGAGAGCTTGGTATTCAGCTTCATTATTGGTACCACCTTCCCACAACAAAAAGGAATAAGGTAACACTGCCTTATCTGGAGAAATGAGCACAATTCCTAAACCAACTTTGTTGAATTTAGGATTTTCCATTTTCCTTCCTGTTGGGCTTCTAGAAGCACCATCAAAATACATTTCCCATGTTTGTGGACTCTCTTGAATAGAGAAAACTTCCTCATCAGGGAGTTCGATATCTGAATGCGTGTCTTCTACTGAAGGATGTTCAGCCAGGAAATCAGCCAGAGCTTGGCCCTTAATTGCCTTTTGAGATACGTACTGAATGTCGAACTGCTTCAGAATAACCGCCCACCTTGCCAGACGTCCTGTAAGCATTGGACGACTAAGGATGAATTTGAGTGGATTATTACGAGATACCAATTGGACCTCGTGATGTTGCAGGTAGTGTCTCAGTTTCTGTACTGCAAAGATTAATGCTAGGCAGCACTTTTCAATACTCGAATACCGGGTTTCTGTTTCAAGCATAGTTCTACTGAGATAGTAGAGACTATTTTCATTCCCAGCATCATTCTTTTGAGCGAGAAAAGCACCTAATGATCGCTCTAAAGATGTCACATAGAGGATAAGAGGCCTACCTTCAACAGGTGGCATGAGTACTGGTGGACTCAAGAGGTATTTCTTGAGAACATCAAATGCTTCTTGACATTCTTCAGTCCACTGGTAAGTGACTCCTTTCTTCAATAATTTGGTAAAGGGTAAACTTTTGCCTGCCAAATTGGCGATGAAACGCCGAATATAGGCTAAGTGTCCTTGAAGTCCTCTTAATTCTTTCAAATTCTGAGGAGGTGACATACCAAGGATTGATTTGGTCTTCTCAGGATCGACTTCAATACCACGATGGCGTACAACAAAGCCGAGGAATTTTCCTGAGGTTACCCCAAAAGCACACTTTAAGGGGTTCATCTTCAAATTATGTTGTCGAAGCTTGTGGAATACGACTTCTAAATCAGCCAAATGATCAAAACGTTTTTTGGATTTAACCACCAGATCATCTACATAGCATTCAACAAATTTCCCTAGAAAAGGTTTGAAGATATGATGCATGGCGCGTTGATATGTTGCACCTGCATTCTTTAAACCAAAGGGCATCACCCGGTAACAAAACACACCTTGAGGAGCTCTGAAGGCTGTATATTCCTCATCATCTGGGGCCATTCGGATCTGATTATATCCAGAATATCCATCCATGAAAGAAAGTACTTCATAGCCAGTCGTCACATCAATTAAGAGTTCTGTAATCGGTACTGGAAAATCATCTTTGGGACAATACCGATTAAGATCTCTAAAATCTATGCAAACCCTAATTTGTCCGTTCTTCTTCTTTACAGGGACAATATTAGCCAACCACTTGGGATATTGAACTTCTCTGACGAAATTAGCTTTGATAAGATTATCCACTTCAGCCTCGATTTTGGAAGCATAGGTTGGGTGTGTTCTTCTCGCGGCTTGCTTGAATCCTCGATGTTCTTTTGGCAAACCCAAATGATGGGTGGCAACATTAGGATCAAGGCCAGGAATCTCTGTATAATTCCAATCAAAAATATCTTTATTTTGCTTTAGAAAAGAAATATACATCTCTTGTTCTTCAAGGGTCATGGCCGCACTAATTATAGTGGGGCGTGGATCTTTCTCTGTACCCAGATTTACTTCTCTGAGTTCATCCACAGTGGTAGAGATACCCTCTTCAAATGCTGGAGGAGCATCTCTAAGATCTTCCTCTTCCTCTTCATCATGTGTTATTTCTTCCGTTTCTACTTGCGAAGTAGATGAAAAAACGAAATTCTCATGATCATAAGAAATGTCAAAATTTTCACATTTTGAAGAAGAAGCTTCCATTTCCGACCCTATTGATGATAAAGGGTCTTCTTTGGGAATCAAAGAGGAGATGATGGATCGAGAATCGACATCATTATTCACCTTTGGTGTTGCTATAACTTCTTCTGGCCTGATTAGCGAAGTATAGACTTGTTGGATTTCAGCAGACGAAATGAAAACGTCACCACTTATGCTTTCATCACTGCTTGGTAAGTTACCAATTTCTCCCATGTTGTCTGGCTCGATTGCCGTAATTGACATTATGGATCTTTCCAAAAGAGTATTTTGATTTGGGCCTATTTTGTCAATTTGACTGATAGGTAACACATAATCTGTACTCACATGTGAAAATGGATTTATTGGAATTTTTTCCAAACCATATGGAGCATTAACTTTGGTAATTTCCTTCATTGTAGATTTTTCTCTTCCCTTCATGTGATAAAATTCCGCCTCAATGTATTGAGACTCACATGTCTTGAACGGGGCCTTATCACCATACAATGTTCCAACTTGACCATCGAAACAGTATTTGAGACATTGATGGTATGATGACGGAATAGCTGCATGCTGATGTAGCCAGGGTCTTCCAAGCAAGATATTGAAAGATGAGTCTTGATCAACAATCATGAAATCCGAATTGGAAACAAGATCTCCAAACTGAGTTCTGAGCGTAACTTCTCCCAGTGGTTCTTGTTCATTTTTATCATATCCTTGCAACATCATGGTAGAAGGAGATAAATCAGATTCCGTGAGGCCCAATCGACGAAGTGTGCGAATGGGCATGAGGTTGACTCCTGAACCATTGTCAATAAAAGCTCTTCGAACATCTATACCATTGACTTTGCCAGATAAGTACAAAGGTTTTATGTGCCCATGCACAACATCATCTTCATCTTTATCAGTAAAAGATATCACTGCATGACATTCTGTAGGATTATTCTCTATGTGATAAATTTCAGCTGCAGCAATTTCAGCTTCAAACTCCTGAGGACTTGACAAAGCTTCGATGAGTGCTTCCCGAAGATCTCTTGATAGATTCAAAGCATCCAAAATTGATAATTTGGCTGGTACTTGGGCCAAGTGTTTCAATATATCATACTTTTGATCTAGAGGCCTGCGTTTCCCAATAGGAATATGCGGTTTAGCAGGTACCTTGGAAGCAGATGCTTTGGAAGCTGATGCATCTTGTATTGAAGTTGGCAACATCCTAGGTTTTGGAAGATTAGACTGATTAGATCCATTTACTTTCTGAGATAAATAAGATGGAACCTTTAATCGGTCTTCCAAAATAACTGTGCCAAAACTGAGTTGGCCATCGGCAGAAGAACTTGCTTGTTCTTTTTGAGCTTGCTGAAGGGCTCTACCACGAGTTTCTGCTGCGTATACAGTGCTAGCAGGGGTAGAATTAGAGTAGTGGCTTCGGAAAGATCAACGTCTTCCCCTATATCCTGAACCTCTAGAACCTCTTCGGATTCCCTTATTTGTTACAGGGAATTCAGGCTTATCAATAATGGAATATGGATCTGTTAATTGAATCATATTAACAGAACCAAAGATTAACTCTTCGTCTGATAAAGACTCTGCCTGGTTAGCCTGTTTAGGCTGTGCCGTTTGATGGGGAGGTGCCCGTGGCTTTGAAGTAGATGGCATGAAATCTTCCAGAGTCAAAGACAATTTAGGCTTTGATACATACTCATCTTCTTCTGATTCCTCTTTCTTCTTTGAATTGCTCTGCCCTTTTGAGGATTTTTCTTTTGATGGAGGCTTTACTGCAGCTTTTGTAGGAGACACAATTGGCTTCTTCAATTGTGTTCGCAAAATGGAATGGGTCCGATTGATTGTCTTTCTGACCAACCAATCATCATATTTTTTCGCAGTTTTGCTTTTGACTTCCTGCCACTCGCCTCCTTCCTCTGGATCTGTAGCGGTAATACACGCTACATGAGCTGAAGAACCCTTCAATTTGACTTGTCCCAAATCGACCATCTTTTGCAGGAGGTATTTAAAGACAAAACACTCCTGGATGGGATGCCCCAACATTTGATGAAAGGGAGAATAATTGGGATGGTCTTCATCTCCTTCCTTGTTTGGCCTCTTGGGCACTGGTAATTGAACCAAATTATTTTCCAGAGCTGAAATGAAGTAACCAGGAACCTTCTCACTTCGGAAAGAGTATGTTTTACTCTTCATATCCTCAAATTGTTTTCGTCGTTGATCTTTTTGATCATTTGGACGAAACAGCCTTTGTTGTTGGCGTTCAGGAGGTGGAGCCCTTCGAGAAGATAAATGTTTTGAAGTAGAAATAGGTACAGGTGCCTGTTTAAGCATAACTGTAGCAGTTTCTGCTTTACCCATTCTTATTCCTGGAGCTGATGGAATTACACGAGATTTAACCTTAGCCTGTATAAGGGAATCTTCAATCTGTTGAGCGATTGAAGTAAGGTCTCGAAACCCTCCTGTGTATTTTACAGGGATCAATGGCGTGCGTAATTCGTCACGCAAATTTGCCACACAGATTGGCAACAATTCCTCCTGAGGGAGTGATAAACTCAAGGAATATGTTAATCCCTTCCAACGAGCAATGAAATCAGAGACTCTTTCATTATCCCTTTGCTTGCAGTTTGTAAGATCAAAAACTGTCGTTTTGGGCAAAGTTGAGCTAAACTGAAGAAGGAATTTTTGACGAAGATCCTCCCATCCGATGACTGACTGGGATTTCAAGCTTGTATACCAGACAAAAGCTGGTCCTTGCAAGGTTCGCATGAAGCATCTGAGTTTCACTGCTTCTTGCTGCTCTGGAGTTCCCATCATAGGATCACAACAAGATACGTAATGCGTCAAATGTTGTTCAGGGTCTCCTGATCCATTGAAAGTAGGGAAAATAGGATTTCCAAAACTGGATGGAGGAGAAATTGCATCTACCCATTCAGGGTAAACTTTCTTTTCAGGTTGAACTTGCGCCCGTTTCCCTTCCATAGTTTCTAACCGAGCTGTTAATGACTCAATAGTAGTTATTAACTTTTGAGAAACGTCAGGTTGAACTTGGTTTTGGGTAGGTGCAATGAATGGAGCTTGGACAGACGTGGTGGTTGGTGCTGCAACTGATGGTAGTGCTGCCAACCGTTGTTGCGTTTGACCCGTAGGATTAGACCTCTGTGGGTGTACTGATAAAGGAGGATATTCTTGATCCATCTCAGTAGTTACAACAAATTCCTTCGGCTGTCGGACTTCAGCATTCTTAAGAAGAAGACTACTCTGAAGTAGTTCTGCATTCAACCTTCTTAATTCTTTCATTTCTTCCTCCTGTTGTGAAAACCTTTGCTCTAATGAGAGCGATTGACCTCCTTCAGAGGAAGGGTGAGAAGTAACCTGATTCTTTCCTTTCCCCTTATTAGATCCTTTTCGGAGAGGGGGATGTGGGTTACTTGAAGGAATACCCAGATTTTGGGTAAGCCTTTGATTACGTGTACGCACACCTTCTTCATTTAGGTCTGTGTGCGCAACTTCTTGAGCAGGAACCTCTTCGTCTGATCCCTCTGATTGAGCCTCATCTGGTGAATCAGCAGCAACGGCATTGATGACATTAATGGATGCATATTGCATGGAATCCTTTCTATCAGCATTTCTGTGATATTGTCTTCTTCTATGTCCATGATGAGACATGGAATTCCGTTGACTTGATCCTTCAGGAACTTCTTGGAAAACCGTCACTTGGAGAGAATCTCCAGATAGCTTGGCTCTTCGTTCCTCTTGAGGCTTATTCCCTAATCGAGAAAATACTGACTTTCTCTGAGGGAGGGATTGAGAATTTGAAAAAGTCCCCAGTCCGGTGGACTGGGGGTGTTCCTGCTGCTTCCGCTCAACTCCTCGAATCCCATTCGTTGATTCTGAGGGTTGGGTTAGAGAAGTCCCCAGTCTGCCAAGCTGGGGTGTCTCTTGACATGCTATGTCTGAGATCTTCTTGAAATCTCTCTTGATCTTGCGAATCTTAGTTCGGAAATTAGCTGGATGCATTAACCTGTATCCATTTTTATCACCTGGTTCAACAGACCGTTGGATGATTTCCGAAACTTCCGTCATTTGATGACGTGTTTGCTCCAGACGAGAGGCTTATGCAATATTCTCGCCTGCTCGATGTAGGAGCAATTCAACAACTTGTTCTCTATATACTTGATTTTGAGAGGAACTAGTTGAAGCTTGTTCTTGAGCAAGCTTTTGATTATGAAAAAATCCAATTGACCGTGGCCGGCCATGGGCAATAACATTGCATGAGACCATTTTCGGCGGGCTTTGCTGACCGAAAAGCACTGTGAAATGTAGTGCTCCGTAAACACCCCATCCGCTGATATGAACATCAGACGGAGCATTGGAAATTAACTGACGCAATTTTCTTAGTGCGCCAAGGCATGAACGTTGAAGGGTTCTCTGTTGCTTTTCAGCCATCGGATACCGAGAGACTGATAGAGATGCCAAATCAATCTGGCGTTGTAACCCTTCTATTATCTTAAGATGATTTTAATATTCATCGTAAGATAATATCTTCTTCTTTAATTGACAAAGAGTTTTCCATATGTTGAGACGAATATCATGGATTCCATCATCCATCAACATCTTTGGAATGTCATACTGGGAGTCAGCCAAAGGCCAAAACATGACTGGTACTTCACCTTTTTGCTAGTTTTTTCCTCATGTTAAGCATTTCCTCTTTATCATTGAATGAAGATTCTTCAACCTGTTTGGACCATAGTTGGTGTTTCCTTGTTGCTTCATCGGATTCAACAAGATTGGTAGAGATATCACTATTCATGCCGGAAGATGAATGACCCAGGGATGGTTCGGAGAATAACCTGAACCCCAAGCTATCTTCTGATGGAGAAAGAGTTTCACCTGCCGATAGTAAAGCTTCAGACATGACTGGTTTTACGTTTGCAAGTGCCTCGAGATAGGAGGGCTTTCTCGTCACTACATTGCCTTCTGAAGAATTTTCGAGACAATGTGAATCACTACTGCGGAGAGGACTTTCACAGCGAAGTTCATTACCATGAGGAGGACCTTCATGATGGGTTACAGCAAAAGATGAAATCTCTTGCTCCTTGGTCTTCTGACCACACAGAGGGTTTTTGTGGCTCTCATCTGAAGAAGAAACTTCGAGATTGACCAAATTTTCATGAAGCAAGTCTTCATGAGGAAGTGTCTGTTGAAGACCTTCAGAATTAATGTTCTCGTTATTGGGAACTGAGGGAGTATAATCTTGAATTCCGACAGATAAATGTCTGAGGGATTCAAGAACTCCAGCATCGAGCAAGGCTTGGTTGCAGATTGGCCTTTGATCTCCTGACTGTGCTGGGCGGATCTTTTTCTTAGATGCCTTCTTACTCGCTTTAGAAATCACTTGATGACGAAAGTGATTGCTCTGAGCAGGTGTATGTGCCTGATCAGGAAAGATGGTCAGGTTAGGCTGACAATCATCGCTCAAATCAAGTGTATGTGCCTGACTTGGTTGTCCGTATGATATGGGGGAGTATGCCCCATAACCCTCTTGGACTGGAACAGATGTGTGTGTCTGTTCCGGAGTGAATCGTTGATGTGTCACTCCATTGCTAGGGATAGATTTATGTGTCTGTCCCTGAGATGATGCTGAAGTTTTTATGATATCCTGGCAAGCATCCAGAATATGAGCAGGAATTTGCTTCTGCTCTTTCACCATTGACAAAATATGTTTGGTGACTTCAGCTGCCGGAACGGGGATATACGTCCATTCCGGGCTTGGAGTAGGTGTATGTGCCTGCTCCTGTCCTCCTTTTCCTGTCAGTGAATCCTGACAGTACTCAAGTGTGGAGGTAGAGAGTTTAGTCTGCCTCCTGTTTGTCGTCGGGACTTTCCGACTGACTTCTCTGTGCGCTACCAAACGAGACTGTTGGTAGGCTTGATTAGTATTAGCAGGTGTATGTGCCTGCTGTTTACACTTCGCCAAACGCGGTTGACGAGATCCATCATATGTAGTCAGACGAGCCTGCTGACTAACTGGTGATGTATAAGCAGGTGTATGTTCCTGCCTACAGTACTCCACCAGAATTGCCTGGCGGGATCGGCTTGATGCTGCCAGACGAGTCTGCTGGACAGCGGAATTAAAACGGGCAGGTGTGTGTGCCTGCTCGTTTTTTGCCACCAAGTTAGGTTGGTGGACTTCTCCGGAGATGGCAGGGATGACAACCTGCCTATTGTTAACCGGATTCCGTCTCTGGTGATTCATCTTGCCTGCTCGGGTTCGAGGAACCTGAGCTGAATGCCTGGAGACGGTACCCTCATCATGTTGAGGGCGCACTACCGCACGAGTCTGGCGGCGATTGTTGATGGGAGCCCTCGGGAAGGACTCCTGTCTTTTTGAATTAAGGCCCTGAGGGACCTGCTCATTCACTTCCTCAGAGTAAGGGAGTGAATGGAAATTGCGTTCCGGGGATAACGACCCGAAATGGTTAGAGACGGTAGTCAGCACCGCCTGCTTCTTGATTGCTGGTCGCCGTTGTCCGGACGACCAGGTAGAATTGTTAACTTGGAGGGCTTGACGAGCGGCCTCCAGAGTTGGGATAGTACCGTTGCGACGGTACTCCTTAACCAGTGCATTAGAAACACAGCGTTGAAGACGCTGAGTTGGTGATGTCATCCTCAGAGCGGATGACGTTCCAGCAGGAGTAGCAGCATTGGTTTTCACAGCAGCAGACCTCACAGTAGAGGTGTTTACAGCAGCAGTATTCACAGGGGTGAATTTAAGGAAAGCCATTTTGCAGAAGATCTTGAGAAAAGAGTGCCTGTTCCATATAACAGACATAATCAAGATGAATCTGGACACTGCATCTTTTGGATGAGCACATGTCAATGATTGCTTTGTTGGCCCAAGGGGCCTAACAAATAAGAAGAACATCACTTTCACTTGGTTAAGGATTCACGTCGGGTTCACCATTTTTGTTTCGCATGGAATCCGGGGATGACCTCCTGGATGGGAGATTCAAACGTTCCGATCGGTTTCTAACGGGTTTGTTCGTAGAACCGGAAACATCCAATGATTCCACATCCGTTTGGACCTACTTTCCAAAGGCAGGCGCTCATTAGATTGTGGACTAATGAGGCTTAGGAATTTGCATTGGTCGAGAGGATGGGAGGTCGGACTCATCACACCTTTTTGAGGGGAATTATTGTCTACTCCGGGACTCTCTTTATAGATTTAAGTTATGTTCGTGAATCCTTATTACATTACCAAGTATAAAATGTGCTTTCCTTTAGTTTTAACAATCAATGATTAAATATGCAAGAAATTTAGAGAATATTTTATAGGTATTTGAGGTTCTTCATCAATAGAGAATCATCTATATCTGTTTAGAGATTCTTGGTCAATGGTATCCTTCAAAACATTTATATAAAAGTCTCTTGGTCATTTATGATGACCAGGCTGGTTTTAAAGCCACTCAGTGGGGCACTTGAAGTTTATTGTCATTCAGAAGGACAGAGATTATTTCAAAGTTGGGATCGAACCCATAAATGGGATACCTACGTATCCTTTGTTTTGGAAAAGGAATCAGAACCCACGTAGTTCGAGAAATGGGGTATGATGTTTATGATTGATGGCTCAAAGATGAATGTCATAATTACTTTTACACTCTAAGCTCACGTGAGTCATGCTCGGTGTGAGAAACAAGAGGTATTGGTAAAATTTAGACAATTGTGCCATAAAAGATGCAATCATAAGAATTTGTTTTGGGGCTTATGTATAGACGACTGCCCAGATAGATGAAGGTTTAGGATTTACTTTTAGGGAGAAAATCCATGAACAGGGTCCATAAAGTTATATGTACTTCATGGAGATTTTGAATACTCTAATCTTGGGGCTTACTCCTAAGGAGGATGCCCAAGTTAGGAGGGGACTTATGATTGGGTTTTATTCCTGAAAAGGAAACCCACATAAAAGGTAATTTATGACTGGTTAAGAGAAGTTTAAGGGGACTTGGGGCTTATTCCTGAAAAAGGAAGCCCAAGGTTATGACTGAGTCTTATTCCTGAAAAGGAGACCCAGGTTAGGGATTAAGGTTTGGGGCTTAGTCCTGAGGAGGATGCCCATGTTGTGAGATTGGGATTGGGGCTTACTCTTAAGGAGGATGCCCAAGTTAAGAAATTAAGGTTTGGGGCTTAGTCCTGAGGAGGATGCCCAAGTTAAGAAATTAAGGTTTGGGCTTAGTCCTGAGGAGGATGCCCAAGTTAAGAAATTAAGGTTTGGGGCTTAGTCCTGAGGAGGATTCCCAATTTTGGGAACTTTAAGAATTTGGGGCTTACTCTTGAGGAGGATGCCCAAATTTAAAGGACTATAACTGGGGATTATTCCTAAAAAGGAGACCCATGTTAAGGATTCTCTCATCTTAAAGGATGAGGTTGAATGAATGAACTCTCAATCTTTGGTGACATAAAGATGTTTAAATCACTAGGTTTTGAGAGATATTCCACAGAATTCCTTTCAGATAAGAAAGTCAAGTCAAGAAATCATGCCATAAATGGCTTTGAAGAGTGTCTTGAAGACTGAATCTTGAAAAGGACAGGTGTGATGGCTTAAGAGGGGTGACATGGGCAAGATGGGCACCCAAAAAAGTTGGGGCGCGCAAGTCTTGAAAGGCGCGCAAGTCCTGCGGCGGCGCGCAAGTGTTGGTCGCGCAAGTATACTTGCGCGACATGAGGGGTACTTGCGCGATTCTCAATCGGAATTGAAATACTTGAGCGACTTCTTTTTAGTCACATTAGAATCCTCTTGAGGTTCTTCCAGAAAAGGGACGCACAAGTTATATTGAAGGAAATAAGCCGGCGCGCAAGTGTTTGATAAGTTTCAACACTTAGGCCTTCCTTCTTCTCTTTAGATCTTCCGTTCTAGGTAAAAAATTACCTTAGAAGTGTTCTGGAAGCTTTGAGAAGAGACTTGGGCGTCAGGAGCTTCAATCCGAGTTTCTGGAAAAAGATCCTCCCGAATGGGGGGCCCACAGGGTCTATTTATAGGCAAAAGAAGACCCTGGGCGGTTACCAGGCGGTTACCGAGCGGTTATCACTTAGGTCGCGCAAGTCACTTGCATGACCATAAGGTGTCGCGCAAGTACTTGCACGACCACTAGGCGGCGCGCAAGTGTACTTGCGCGACCATGAGGGAACTTGCGCGGCCTATGTGCAATGTTCTCCTTGTTCATCCCTTTGTCGATTTTTGATGTTTCTTCAAAGGATGAATCACATTGAGCTCAGATATTCCCCTTTTCCGATCTTTAGATTCTGTGACGAAAGGAGCGTCAACAGTGTTCGAGCAAGCATTATTCTTGGAAGGAGTTTTAGCTGAGTAGGCACCGACATTGAGAGCCACCACCAGATGATAGGTAGCCGAGTCAGCTGTAGTAGGCATTATAAAGATGATGCAGAGGTCTAAGTGGGATAGAACTTCTAGAGGATGACCCCCGGATGTAGGGTCGAAGGTTTGGACTTCACGAGGTAGAGCAGGCCCTTAGAGGAGAAGAATGTGCTTCACGTGCGGCGGGAAGCGCCACATGGCTCGTGATTTCCCAACTCACCGTATCGAAAATTAGAATACGGTTGAGGGATCTCCAAGGAAAAGGTAGAGGTTTGAGTGAGGAGGTCTTTAGAGCAGCAGACATGGCAGAGGAGCAGGTCGTGCAGTAGGCGGTGGGTGGATATTGGAGGTTCTACCACCACCACCTCCAGGTGGTCCACCCCAACCACAAGGAGTAGGCGAACATGGATGATCTCAACTTCAAGAATTTGAGTCCTATGATCATGGGGATCAAAATATTATTCAATGTATGATCTATTTCTACTCCCCCATAGCCGTAGTACTTATAAACACATTTTCTAGTCACTCTTTAATTTCCATGACTCTTGTTCGGTGCTTGGAGATTCTGGTAGAGCCATTTCCTCCACCCTTATGATTAGAGACTCCTAAATGATAGGATTCGATGATTACAAACTATTGCTAGCAGTGTGATCTTACACTAGGAGGTGAGAGATATGGCTAGGATCTCCTAGTAGCAGTGTCGAGGTCTTAAAATGTCATCTAATGTATGGACTGGTTATCCACTATACATGATCCGATTGACTATTTTAGGTGCAAAGTGTTGTGTTTCAGTGATGATGGAACCAGGTTTTTCTCCACCTATGAGAAGAGAACCTTTGTAGATCATGATGTAATTTCTTATAGGAGGGTGCAATTGATCAATGATCAGTTGGCTAGTCTTACCCTTGGAGCAGTTGACGTGAGGTGTTTGAGTTATCCTGTAGTGGTGGACCATTATTCTAATGTCTTTCCTGATGATATTCTAGGAATACTTACTCGCAGAGATTTAGACTTCTATATTTACCTATACCCTGGGATGTCACCGATATCTACACCAACATATTGGTTGGATCCCAAGGAGCTTTGTGAGTTGTGGGTATAGCTGGAGGAATTTCATAGGAATTGGTTCATAAGGCCCAGTGTTTCTCCATGGGCATCCCTGATTTTATTATCTAAGAAGGAAAATGAGAGTCAAAGAATTGTCATGGAATATCGATGTCCGAATCAGGTGATTGTGAAGAACAAGTACCCTCTTCTAAGGATTGATAATCCCTTCGAGCAGCTGAAGGGAGCTCGATGGTTTTAAAAGATAGACCTCAGATTAGGCTATCATCAGCTCAGAGTATGAGATAAGGACATACCAAATACAACCTTCATATGTCGGTATGGCCATTATGAGTTCTTGTTAATGTCCTTATCTGTGACCAATTCTCCAGTAGTGTTCATGGGGCTCATAAACAGGATCTTACAGTCTTACCTCAATCACTTCATGGTACTCTTCATTGACGACATCTTGATTTACTCAGTGTCAGAGGGGGAGCATGCCACACACCTACAGATAGTTCTGGATACACTCCGAGACCACTAGCTTTGTGACAAGCTCTCGTAGTGATAGTTCTGGATATGGGAATCCCACTTCTTAGGGCACGTTATCTCGGATACTAGAGTTTCATTTGATCCAGTAAAGATAGAAGAAATTCTTTCTTGAGATCCACCTTGAATTGTTACTGAGGTGAGGAGTTTACTAGGATTGGATGTGTACTACCAGAGATTCATAAACAACTTTTCAATAGTTGTGACACCCTTTCATCATTTACAATGAAGGGATAGCCCTTCGTGTGGATAGAGATATGCCATCAGATTTTTTAGGATCTCAAGAAGAGATTGACAAGTGCCACCATCTTGAGGCATCTAGAAGAGGGTGTTGGGTATGTAGTTTATTTTTACGCATCAAGGAAAAAACTAGTTTTTTTCCTGAGTTTGGAGCGAGCAATGATCACCTATGGGTTGTGGTAGTTAAGATTGAATGAGCATAACTATACTACCCATGCCCTGGAATTAGCAGTAGTGGTCTTTGTGCTGAAGATGTGGCATAACTAATTTATGGGAAAACGTTTTACAGTCTATGCTGATCACCAGAGTCTTAGGTATATCTTCTCATAGAAGGACCTGAAATTGAGACAGTGACGCTGGATATAGTTCCTCCCAGACTATGACTTTGGGGTAGTCTACACTCTTAGGAAGAGGAATATAGTAACAGACACACTCAGCAGGAGGTCTGGTGTACGGTTGCTGAGTGACGTGACAGGGCAGCTAGCTTCATTTCAGTTTTCCTTTGTGGATGGAGATGGAGCAGCTTACCTCTAGTATGTGGTAGTCACTCCCCCACTCATTCAGCGAGTAAGGGAGGGCCTGCTTGGGGGCATTGAATTCAAGGCTCGAAGTGCTCATAGATCCTCAGGACAGGCTCCTCATGGGTTTTATGAAGGAGGGGAGCATGTCATTCTCTTCAGAGGATGCACCCTAGTACAAATGATGTTACGAGAGGAGGAATTGAGGTAGTTCCACACTTCTTCTTTGGCGGTACATCCTGGAGTGGTGAAGATTGACCATGACCTCCTGTGTCTGTACTGGTGGTCAGGGATAAAGAAAGTGGTTATTGAGTTTGTATCGCGATGCCTCACATTTCAGCAAGTGAATGTCGAGCATTGGGTACCAGTAAGCTTAGATCATCCACTTGAGCTACTGGAGAGGAAGTGGGAAGGTTTATCTTTGGAAATAATGACATGGCTACCACATACTTCAAGGGTCCACGATTCCATCTGGGTGATCGTCGAATGACTCACCAAGTCATCCAACTTCCTACCCATCTGAGAGTAGGGATCATTAGAGATCTTGTGACGTCTCTACATATAAAAGTTTTTACGAATTCATGGGGTTCTATCGATGATTGTATCGGACCATGATGCTCCTTTTACATCCTGATTGTGGAAGGGATTACGGGAGGCATTCATGAATTTTTATGTTTGATCACCACATTCCATCATCAGACAAATGGTAAGATGGAGAAGACCATGTAGACACTCGAGGACATGCTTCGTTCTTGGGTCCTGGATGTTGACTAGAGTTGGGAGGACCACATTACACTTTTTCAGTTCTCTTATAACAACAGTTATCACTCAACCATCGGCATGGCTCCATTTGAGGCCTTGTACGAGTGACAATGCAGATCACCTATATGCTATATAGTCTAAGAGGACTCAGCACTTATGGGTCTAGAGTTGCTAAATGCTACAATAGAGAAGGTTTAGATCATCCAGAAGAGAATGAAGACTACACAGAGCCTATAGAAGTCTTCTTCCAACAAGGGATGAAGACCATTGGTTTTTGAGGAGGGAGACCACATCTTCTTATAGTTCTCACCCTAACGAGGATTAAAGAGGGTTTTCCATGGATGCAAGCTATCATCGAGGTTCATCAAACCTTTCCATGTCCTCAATAGAGTAGGAGAGGGGGCATACAATCTAGATCTTCCCCCACAGATGCCTCAGGTGCATAATGTGTTCCATTTGTCGTAGATGAGTAGGTATGTGCATGATCCATCACATGATATCGACTGGGGAGAGATGGACATCGATGATGGGGAGACCATTGAGGAGTTCCAGTTTGAGATAGGCGATCTACAAGAGTGGTTCCTTTTTTGGTGGTCGATTACTCTAGTGCGAGTTCATTGGCAGCACGGAAATCTTTAGAAGAGAAGATGGGAGTGGGAGGCTCAGATATGTGCTAATTACCCCTAGTTCTTCTCCTAATTTTGTTTTAGCATTAAATGATGAAAATTCATAATGTGGGGAGAATTTAAAGTCCCGAAAATTCCATATAATTTATTTTCAAATTATTTTTGATTATTATGAGTCTATACAAATTGACAGTGCTTTATTCTGAGGCCCGGTGTGTCTGATATGGAATTTTGAACTTTTTTTAAGGTACGTTCTATAAACGTACAGGTGGAGTTTTCTAACTTTTGAACTGGTGCTCAGATTAAAAATTAGAGGATACTATTGAATCTGTAGCACCGAGATTCTCGTAAGGGAGGCTTAACTTCGACTGAAGTACGTTGGGTGAGAAATTTAGTTTTTGTGGCTTTTTAAAGAAAAATAAAATAACAAAAAAATTATTCTATTTTTCTGCCATCAATTGAGCGATGGTGGCGGGACCGCTGAGTTTTCAATCCATTTAATGGCTTTACTATTTGGTTTGTAACCACACCATTGAGATTAATAGGTTCATTCATTAATGAACCCCTCTAATCTATCATTGTGTTGATCACTCATCCCATCTATTTAAATGAGGATCGGACTTTTTTTTCGACATAGAATTGAGGAACCTATGTTGAAGTGTCACGACATATTCCAATAACAATGAATAGAAGCTTGGAAGGAAATGGTGGAGGAATCAACCTAGTATAGAAAAATGATAGCATATTCATTAAGCGTGAATTCTCCTTCCACAAACGCAATATCACCTTCGATTCTGAGGTAAAGGGTTTATTATTAAAGTTTATCTTTGATGGATGAAATTGCTACCACCTGTTTTGATGTAAATGTGGAGGGCACGGCCCAAATGAAAAAGTCCTAAACCATCATCTTCTTTGTTCTTGTCACGTTATTTGAGATATGATCTTAAAATATTACAGAACCTTGAGTCTGGGAGATGCATAGCGATGACGACATGTCGGGAGGCCCGTAGGCACAAGAGGAAGGGAAAATGGATCATCGAAGCTCATTTGGTGGCCCACGAAAGTCTTGCTGGCATGACACCTATATGGATGTGCCTGCGACCGACGCTGGAAAGCGAAGGTGGAGACCGACGCTCACCGGTCTTGAAAGGAGGCGACCCCGCTCGACACCACGGTGAATGGTCTGGGTGGTATGCAATGGCGGACCACGGTGATGGCGAGGTGGTGCACCATTTTGCACCGTGGTGAAAAGGTCACAACATCAAAGCTAGAGTAGAATGGGACCTTCCCCCTGTGGGTCCCATGGATATCTATGGCGGCGCAACCTAGCGCCGCCAATTAATGAGTCAAATGACCCATTGTGCCATTTGAGAAAAAGGGGGAGTAGAACCCCTCCTCATGCGGGCCACCAGCTGGGTGACTCACCACCTAGTGGGTCAAGCTAGTCTGCGGCCTAGCGAGCGAAGTCTGTAGCCTAGCAGGCCAGTCCAACCAGTTCAGGCTGGGCTGGGTAGGACTCGGGTCGGGTCAGCCCAGTTCGGGTGGGTCAGACCGGAACTGGACCCTTTTCGGCCGAGATACACTTAAAAGGTAGTATCACAGAAAAAACGTTTGTTTGACGAACCATCTATGGAACTGGAATTATTGGAATGAGATGGTTATTTTGGATACTTTATCTATGTTTTGGAGAAAGCTGGAGTATGGCCTGGTGAGAGAGAACTCGAATCCAACCGGGCCCTCAGCACTAAAATTCTATAACTCATAGACCAAGTGTCCAATTAACGCACCATCTATCACATTAGAAACCTTATGACATGTCGTCCTTTAGGTTACAAATTTTTGGAACTTTTTTCTAGTTGATGGATGACTGATATCTTTATGAGCAATACTACGAAACTCAAGTGCACCGAGTGCGGAGAATCCTGTGGCTAGCTGACAGCTGAAGACTGACCCTCTGTGGATCATCATCATAGCGACCTTGTGTAGATCAGCATCATAGAGACCCTGTGTAGATATGGATCATAGATACCCTTTTTGTATGATAATCATAGTGACCCTGTGTGGATCAAAATCATAGAAACCATGTGTGGATCACCATTATAGAGACCCTGTGTGGATAAGAATTCTAGGGACCCTGTGTGGATTTTCATTCTAATGACCCTGTGTGGATCAGCAGTGTGTGGCCCAAAGAGGACCATCGTTATAGCATCCCATTAGGGATCAGCGGAATACAAACCTATGTAGAAAGAAAATGGAACAACTTATTCATGTTTCAATTGTGGAACTTCTTAATGGAATAAAATGATATAGCTTAAGACTAAAAATATTTTTTCTTGTTCACTGAGTTGTATACCTAGTTTGAGCTGAGTCTTTTTCTTTATTCTTTTTGATTGAGGTCACAATTTTTAGTTTTCCTTTTATGAATTATAAGACACTTCGGGGGTCTCAGGACCCCTACTGGGTATTGTTATACTCACCCCTACACAGGCTTCACCCACACCTTGTTGTGTCTTGTACAGACGACAAGCAGCTCAGCTTGGACTATAAGAGCAAGGAAAAGGAAGTATATGGAGGTGTCTGGCTAACAAGGAGAGCTATGGAGATGATCTATACATACCCTTCAATTAGGATACTTGGTTGAATATCTTATGGGATGTTTTCTATTTTCTTTTGTAGTTGTATCTTTTCAGTTGTTCTTGTATTATGGCCCATTTACATTCAGTGCACACTTTTACTAATTTAGTTTTACATTGTGATTGCATCTTGTTGTGTTCTTGAACTATGTGGTTGTACAGGTTTAAAGTCAATGTCTTCACGTTTTAGGGATATTCCTTTTTGTGCTAGTTCTCGACCCCTAGCCTTTTGATGACAGGATTAGGGTAGTCACGACAGAATCCCCGAGGGATGGCTCATGACATTCATATTTTATCAATCTCAAATGTTTATTAATGAATTAATTATTTAATGTAAATATTATTTAAAGTGTTTAATAAATGTTAAAGTATCTCAAATATACTAATACTATGTCTAGTGACAAATATTAAATTACATGTCGTTTGAACAATATTTTTTATTGCACAAGTTAGCGTGCACCACAGAAAATATTAATATTATTATTATTATTATAATTTTAGAAATGGGTTCAATAGAAGTTATTATATCATTTAAGGTCTTTCATGCAATTAAATAATTGTTTTACTTGAAATCTATCTCTATAAATAGATTCTTATGTCTATTTTGTCTGGTTAATTGAGAAATATAAAATCATTTTGCACACTATATTTATCATTATGAATTCCTTTTTTATCTATGTCTCTCAAGAATGAGAAACCATAGAGATATTATTTAGAGATTGAAGGATGATCGATCAACATGCATGATTTAAAATAATTTATTCATTGTGCTAGCACTAATAAATCAAATGGAATTACATAAATATAAATGGAGAGCATGTGGATTACCGCTGTATGGATTCTACCATTGGATCCATATCATACAAAAAAGGTAATATGGAAGAGTTTTCTCATATGATCAACATCCAAATAGAATAATGGATCCTAAGATAAGGTTAATCAATTCTTCAAATCAAAATAAATTGATTCTAAATTTATGTGAAATATCCTCTATAGGGGTTATGGAACATTTTATTTAAACATAATATTTAATATAGCACCCACCATCAGTTAATCAATTCTTCAAGACTCATTTGTGGTTGATAATCTCTTTTCTAACTAAGATTTTTTAAAAAGGGGATAAATTCAATTTCTAGAGAACATGTTTAGAGTTTTCATTTTGGTTTCTTATATAGTTGGGATGATCATATACCATCAAGGTAGAACCATTTGAGTTCATGTATGGGAGACCCTCCATGCAACCATTTTATTGGTAAGAGATAGTGGGAGACACAGGTTATTACCCTAGAGTTAGCACTAACACCGATAGATAGGGTTTTGTCTATCCATGGGTGGATAAAGACAATTCCAAAATACCTGGAGTCCTTTGTGGACTGACGATGTAGGCCTTTGGAGTTCAATGGGGATATCATGTTTTCAAAGAAGTGTCTCCATAAAGGGTATTGTAGATATTTTCTAGGGAATCATGTTATCTCTATGGTTCTTATTCCCATTTTCTAGTTACTATGTTGGGTTAGTGAGGTGGCATACCACTTATCCCCACCACCAATATTAAACTAGATGCTTGGTGTTCTCTACATTTCACAGCTGAAGAGATATTTCTATGAATAATTTAAATATAACGACTATTATTATCTAGAAATTAATGGTATAGTTTTATTTTATAAATTTCCCAATGGGAATATGAGAAACAGTGGGAGATGTCCCTTTGTGGGAAAATGCTTCCCTTAGTGCATGTTTGTTGAGAGCACATAAAATCTGGGTGCGAGCTCTCTAACTTCATCTATCTGAGTTGGTTTTAACTTTTTGGGATGAAGATACGTGATGTTTTAAAGAATTCAATGACTTAGAAATTTTTTGTAACACTATGCACTACTAAAAAAATAGTCAAGGGAAGTGCTACACTTTTATAAGCCCTAAAAAAGGCACTGATAAAGGCCCCCCTATATCAGTGCGTTTTTTAGCGCTGATAAAGGGGATCCCTTTATCAGTGATTCTTTTAGTATTACTGATAAAGGGGACCCCTTTATCGGTGCATCTTTTAGTATCTCTGATAAAGGGGTGATTTATCAGCGCTTTTCCCGAGCGCTGATAAATTTTATATTTCAAAAAAAAATATTTCCATGAAAAATAATATATTTATATTTATGTATATTTATATTGATATAAATACAATATATATTTTTTAAATATGTTATAGATATGTATAAAGAGACTATTACATTTCATATATAAGAAATTTAGGGAAAATGGCTTTAAAATATTTTTAAAAAATATTATTAATTAATGATTTTCTAATTATTAGTGATTAAAAATAATTTAATAACAATTTATGAAACAAAATATCAAAACAATTAATAAAAGATCAAAAATAAGTTGAAAATGTAACTCAAACTTCAAACGGCCATAACTTTTTATCTGGGTGTTTGTTTGAGCTTCAAAGTATATCAAATTGAAGCCTACGACGAGCTTAATGCGCTAGATATTGAGGCTTAGCCTCAGTCACTTTTTTTGTGCCCAAAAAAGACCCACAAGGCCTCTAAAACTGATTTTTTAGTCAGGATAACCCAATTTGTTAACATTCAAACAAGTATAACTTCTGATCCGGATGTCCGTTAGGCCTTTACCACATATCATATCGAATATTGTTTTATTTTCTTCGATTTGACTAGTTGGGGTGTTGATATGGGATTCTAGATTATATTTTATGGTCATTGTAGCATTCTATGGATTTTCAAATACACATATATATGTATTTATTCGTAAATATATATTTGTTGGTGTGTGTGTGTCTATATGTGTGTCTGTGTGTTTTATATCTGTATATATGTATGTATTTGTTTATTTACTTATACACACACATCATAAACATATTTTTTTTAAAATGTATTTAAAAATAATCTTGTATGTTATGTTTGTTATATCATTCAATGGCTTTTCAAATACACATATGTATGTATTTATTCGTAAATATATATGTGTGTGTGTGTGTCTATGTGTGTGTCTATGTGTTGTATATATCTATGTATGTATTTATTTATTTATTTATTTATAAACATAAATAAAAAACATATTTTTTCATAAATTTGTTTAAAAATAATCTTATAAATATATATTAAAAAAATATACATATAAATAATTATAACTAAAAATATATATATTAATATATTAATATACAAATTAATATATATATACTAATATATGAAAAAATATATTTATATTAATATGAATCTATATCAATATAAGAATAAATATAACTATATATATAGATATATAATTAAATAGAGAAAAAAACGAAATTGCTTAGTGGTAAAGGTGCAGCCGTGAAAGGGGGGAGGTCGTGGGTTCGAGTTCGGGTGGAAGTGAAGGGGGTGCACACATATGAGGATGCGTGGGAAGGGAAGCGCACGGGTGACCTCCTAGTGCTAATAAAGGGGGTATCAAGCGCTGATAAAAGCAATCCCCACATTATTTAATTTTTTTTTTATTTTTTTTACCATTATCAGCACTTTTTAAAAGAACTGATAAAGGCCCCTTTTATCAGCGCTAAAATAATCGCTGTTAATGGGGTCTTTTATCTGCTCTTTTTTTAGTGCTAAGAAAAGCGGCCTTTATCAGCTCTTTTTAGAGCATTGATAAAAGGGCCCCCCCTATATTAGTTTTGAGATATACAATTCTTTTTTAGTGCAGGTAATGCCCGTTTTGAGTGCTGATATAGGCCGTTTTTTTAGTAGTGTTGGATCATTTATAAAAATATTTATATAGATGGGCGCATACTCATCGATGAATTCTAGGGCCAATAGAGCCTCACTTTGAATATATTAAAAATATTTAATATATTAATTCACACCACATAGTTTTATAAAATTATGAAATTACTCAAAAATAGAGTATTATATTCAAAATATAAGGCCTCCATTAAATCCTAATTGTTGGTTTTACCCTAGGAGGTACATTATATTTGTGTGTGTCGGGTGTTTGGGTTGAGGATAGCCATGGGATAATTTTTAATTTAATAAGTAAATTAATTATTATTTATTAATGATATCACTAAACCTAATATACCCAATGAAATTCATATTGTAGAAAATACATCGGATTATATTTATGACCATAGGTATTTTTGAGGATTTGTTGGGGGATAGTTCTTGGATGAATGATAATTGATTTTTGTGTAGTGATCAGTGCGCCAAAGGATTTCATGGATCTCCCCAATGACAGTGATGTGTAATTGTTCTTTTTCAGCGATATATCCAAACATGAGATATAAAAAAAATTTATATTTGTTTAAACTCATATTTTTTATTCCATTTTGAATTTGAATCAATAATACTACGAATTGATTCATAGGTGGAATGTTTATTTAATGTTAATGGATTTTTAACCATGAAGTTATGAACTTGTTGATCATTTGTTATTTTAATTTTGTCATCAATCTCATTGAAATGAATTTAGGCCAACCCAAATTATAGTCTTCATTTTTTCCTCATGTTTTTTGGTCTATTCTCCCCTAATTCTCCATATGTTCATTATCGATGATTCATTTGACTGGAGGTTGGAAAATACCCAGACACTGATCATTTCACATTTGGTTTTTTGTGTACTGGATCATTTACAGGGGTTTAGGATCAAGATCAAGAAAATGTTTGAGACATGTTGTGGTGTGAAGGGAGATATGGTGTGTAGCAGAGACTAGATTGTGGGTGTTTATGCGATGTTTGGTGATACGGTGGTGCAGCGTGATAATAAGTGTTCCCAAACAAGTCAGGCAAATTGAATTCTCCCATTGTAGAATAATCAAAATTAGCCAATACCATATTCAATTTCTATGGTATTTTATATTTATAGCTCAATGGAATTACCAATGCAAGTAGATACATGTGAGCCTTTTTGGAATTTCTAAAATATTCTGAAGTATATTGCATGTAGTTATTATAAACATAATCCATGTACCCCCCCCCCCTGTAGAGTCTTCCAGGATGAATGATGAGTAAAATATCATTGTATTTTTTGTTTGACCACATGCCTTGTGACCCTTAGTTGGATAGATCTACATGTACAATGAGTACAAGACCAGGAGGCAACTTGAACCCACATGTTTTGTTGTGTGGTCACATGCCATGCAACAAAAAAATCTAGCCATGTATAGGGAGGTCACATCCATGAGGCCATGTGATCCCACACGCCATGTTGTGAGATAAAACGCCATGTAACTTGAATGACTCGGTGCATATATAGAGTACACACCAATATATCCATGTAGAGATACAAGCCGTGTGTGATGGATCACACTTTGAGTAACCCTTGGCAAATGGATCGACATGTACATAGAATACCCATCCAAGTGGCCTTGTTACCCCCAACATAATGTTTGATGGGGAACAAACTGTATACTTGGTGTTGTACTTGGGGTTAGGAAGACAACACATGCCAAGTGATGGCCTAGCCTTTACACATCCTATGACATGGAGTACACCCCTTTTTCTATGGAAATTACATGGGCACAAACAGTGTACATGGGTACTCCAAAAGAACACAAGAACGATCCATATGAAATATGATAGACCAGATGGAAGAACGTGTTCCATCCAAACATGTACATGTCATGTGCTATTAGTGTTGAAGCTATGTATTAGTGGAAAACATATTGTGTGAGACCATAAGAGATGGATTGTTCCAGGATTAGTGAGACATGTTGTGTACCCCATTGGACATGACATGTACTACTTCCAGGGAATGTTAGAGCCCGTGATATTCTTATACAAATTTTGGTATGATCTTGGCGATTTTTCATTGGACAATTTTAGTGTGATGGAATTCCCATGGTCTATCCTTATGAGGGTACAATGAGACGTCACTTCCTAAGAATGATATTTTTAATCCCCTCTGTGGGATAATTCTTGAATAGAGTTCAAGAATCCGTCCATATAGCCCGAGGTGTGATTTGTTGTCATCATTATTCCTCAGGTTAGGTTAGGAATCATGTATTGTCTTCTAGATCTTATGATCCCCATCCTAGCAGGATATCCCCGTTAGGGTCATGAATCCCCCATTGTCCCTCGGTGAGATCCCTTATCTATGTATCGACAATTTTTTTCTTTTAGTGAGGTGTAGTCTGAATGAGTGTGTGTCTTAGAAGACCATTCTCAGTTTACATAGTGATTCTTTATGGTTAATCCCAATAAGAATTACCTCTTAGAAGATATCCATTAGTTTTAGCAAGGTTCGTGGAGTTAGTTCTTCTAGATGAACATTATCGTTGAGCCTCTAGTAGAATCCTAGGATATTAGTGAGTACTTGACCACACCATGAGACTTGGTGTCTACCTTTTTACATATCTGGGTTATCATTTTTATTATTATGTCTTATATTGTTGTTGACATATTTTCATGATGATGAGCTAACGACTCTATTGATGTTTTATGTTTAGTGATTTCGGGGTATCCAACTGGGTATGTATATGCTCACTCAAGCATGGGTTCAACCCAGAAATTTCATGTATTATGAAAACAATATACCATTAACAAGAGTTTTAGATGGAATGGGATAAAGTGGGGCTATGTTGTCCTTGACAGGCCTTAGATGGATCTAGGAGTTTCTTTTTGGAATCTTCGACTATATTGTTAAGAGGTTGTGTTATTCTAAAGCTTTAGGGGTATTGTATTTGGTCTTTTATACTCTTGGGATACTTCTTGTTGTACTATGATGTGTGATTGATGTTATGAATGTATTTCTAGTATCAATTTTTTATCTTTCCACATTACATTAGTGTACAAAGATTCATGCATTTATACAATAACATTAAGTTAATGCCTCTAATTTGTGTGATATGACTACTCAGTGCAAGTTTTCATCCCCTAGCATATTGTAGGTAGGCTTGGGGTTTCATTATCAGCTTACCACTAGCAAGGAAAGCCTCGGTGGGTTAGGTCATGACATAAATATGTATTTTTAAATTTGACCTATATAACAATAAGTATAATAATAATAAAAAATATTTTCAATCTTATTTTCATAATTAATTTTATATACAAAATTCATCATATCTATACTAACCAATAAAAAATTTCAATAATATATTTAAATAAAATAAAAATTTATATATAGTGATAATATAATAAAATTTAATTTAAAAAAATTATATAAATATAAAAATAAAGATATATTTATTTAATTATACTTAAAAAATATGTAATTAAATATAAATATAAATATATAATTTATTTATTCATATTTTGATATTAATATAATTTATATAATAGAAAATGTATATATCTGTATAAATATAATTTATATATATGATAATCATTTGTAATTTTCTTTCTTCTTTTCTAAATATTTATAATTATAAAAAAATATAATTCCTCACACCAACACACATGTGTGTGAGTGTGTATTGATATATAGAAAAATAAACAATAAAAATACATTAAATATAGCAAATATTTGAATTAATATAGGTATATTCATATTATTGAATTTAAAATGTACGCGTATATTTACAATATATATATGTCTGTGTTTGTGCGTGTGTATTATGTATGTATATATATGTGTGTGTGTGTGTGTATGTTTGTGTATAATGTATTTGTGTATATTTCCATGTGTTTGTGTTTATGTATATATGTAAGTATGTTTATGTGTATGTGTGTGTTTTGTGTATGTGTATGTTTCTATATGTATGTATGTATGTATGTATGTATGTATATGTATGTATGTAGGTAGGTAGGTATGTATGTATGTATGCATTCATGCATGTAGGTATGTTTGTGTTTTTATGTGTATGCATGTCTATAAATTTGTTTGTCTCTATATGTATTTGTATGTGTGTGTGTGTGTGTCTTTTTATTTTTAAAAAATAGGTAGGGGAATCTCCCCATTTATATTGAGTAAATAAAGCCCTATTTTAACTAGGTTGATATGTAACCAAAAACATGACCCAAAGGCACTTTGGATTAGAGACTCAATACATGGCCTAAAGGCCCAATTTCTTGAAAGCTAAATGAAAAGACCTGAAGACCCAAGCTGAGCAAACAAAACATTACGTCATAATCCCAGTATGTGTCGATGTTTTAATATGTCTGTGTATGTGTATTTATGTGTGTATATGTATATATATGTATACATCAGTGCATTTGTATGTATGCATGCATGTGTGTGTGTGTCTATGTCAGAATATGAAGTTGCATGTACAAGTATGTGTATGTATTTTTATTTAATATGTTTTCAATTTATATTATTAATATTTATTCATTTTTTTTCATATTTAAATATTTAAATATTAATTTTTTTTTAAATTTTTAATTTATAATATATTATAAATATTTTTTATTCAATTATAATTTTTACAATTTATTAATTTTTAATATATTTTTAATTTTTATTAATATTATTTATTTGGTTTTTAATATTTTTATGAAATTTGTTGGTTATTTAATTTTTAATTTTATTCATTTTTAATATTTATTTATTCAAAATTTTTTATACAATTTTAATATATTTTTTATTTTATTCACTATAACATTTTATTAATTTTTTAATATTAATCATTTAATTTTTTTTATAATTTATACCTTTTTAATATTTATATATTTTAAATTATTAACTTTTACTCATTTTTTATATTATTTATCTATTAATTTTTGGATTTTTTGGATTTTTTATTTTTTGGTATTTATTTGTGCATTTTGATTCTTTGGTATTTGATATTTTAAATAAATTTAGAATTAATATAATTAATATATATTCTTTTTTTGTATTCAAATATTTACTCACATATTATTTATTCTTTTTTATTTAGTGTTTATTACATATAATTTGTATCTAAATGAAAATTTTAATAACAATTCATTCTTATTTTATTGTATATAGATTTTTAATATTTTTTAATTTATAAAATTAATATTATTTAGTAATTTTTAATACTTCAGTAACTTTTTTATTTGTTTAACTGTTTTCAATTTTAACATTTATTCATTTAATAAAATTCATTCATTTTTAATATTTTTTGTTATTTATTCATTTTTATGTATGTGTGTAAATGTGTGTGTGTCTGTTTTGTATGTATATATTTGGGTGTGTGTATAAATAATTTATAAAGTTTTAAAGTTACAGTGATAATAGTATAAAAATGAAGAGAATAATGTTTAAACATAATTTATTATACTTTAAATATTTAAATTATAATTATTAACATGTGGTTTCATTGAAAATATTCTATAATTAGTTAATAATTTCTAAAAATATAAATAACAATATATGAATTAAAGTTATATAATTTTAGATAATTATTCATTAATATAAATAATAAACTTTTGTATATATTATTAAAATTGTAAAATACATTTATTATATATATATATATATAATTAATTAATTAATTTTTTATGACATTTCATCATTTTTTATTATCTAATTTTACTATTTATTATTATTAAATATTTTTTTACATTTGATAATTATTTATATTTTTTATTTATTCATTTTTAATATGTACTCTTTAATATTTTTTGTAATTTATTTATTTTTTATAATTTCTTTATACAATTTTATTTATTAATACTTAATGTTTTTCCAATGTTTATAATTTGTAGTATTATTATTTATTTTTTTATTTTTTTATTTTTGTATTTAAATGATTATACAACTATTATTTATTCATTTTTAATTAGACATATGCTGTAAATATATCTTTTAAATTATAGTTTTAAATATTTATTTGGTTTTAATATTTTTTAATTTACTTAATTAATATTATTTATTTAAAAATAACATATGGATCTGTAGTATTCAGTCAATTGGCCTACCTATATGGAAAGAGAACCAAGGATCCACTTTGGAAAATAAGCAGGAGTACAACAAGTGCATAAATCTGGAAGCAAAAATAAGAAAAGGCGTTGGAACATAAGGAAAATATACATGGTTGTGTTCTTAAAGCTCTAGGAATCGTGATGAAATGACGTCGAGGATACAACATGCGACTTCGATGAACTCAAAAAACCCACAACACATCACCAAGGTACCAATTCCTCATATAACATAAATTTGAAAATAATATTAAAAAATATAATTTTGGGAAATTTATTCCCAAAGTACCATTGAAACTATGGCCAATCTGGTAGAAGTATGCGAACTATTTGAAAAATCACACTTTTTAAAATAATTACAAAGAATTCATTGTCTGATACCACT
Source organism: Viscum album (assembly GCA_963277665.1). Classification (NCBI taxonomy): domain Eukaryota; kingdom Viridiplantae; phylum Streptophyta; class Magnoliopsida; order Santalales; family Viscaceae; genus Viscum; species Viscum album. Next base: position 1,643,872,510 of record OY728165.1, read on the forward strand.
CATTCTTCGTAATGTTTTTTTAATATAGTGTTTTTTTAAACAACACCCTCCACTATGTTTAAAAAAATTGTCCTGTTTTGTTTATATATATATAATAAAACATTTTCGATAAATGACAATAATAATAATAATAATAATAATAATTTATATAACTAAAATAATTTAAATAAAATAGAAAAAATAATAATTATATATTCTTATTAAATGTACAAAATAATTTTTTATTTATTAAAATAATTAATATTTCCTTTTTACAGGAAAATAATCTAGAATCGTATTATCATTTAATATTTTCACTATTAAATAATATTTAAGTGCTTATAATCATTTCGACGTAATGATTATTTATAATTAGTAACATTATTAATTTTGTTATTATTTATAATCATAGAATACATAAATAATTATATTATATATTATATTTAAAATTCTTGTTTACATATTTCTTTATTATTAAAATATTAAATATAATATTTTTATGGTTATTATACATGCTTAATAATTATACTATAAATTATTAGTAATAACATTATTAGGAAGAATTATATTTTCTATTTGAAAATTTTAATTATTATTTATTTTAAATTATATTATTATATTATTTACTAATTAAAATAATTATTATATTGTTTACATCCTTATTCATAATTATTGTTTTAATTATTCTAAATATTTTAAAATATAATTATTAGTTTTTAAAATTGTAGTTCATACTATTAAATATTAATACAATATTTATTATTTATTATTTATTAATTTTTCCACATTCTTTTTATTTTTAATTTATTTTTATTTTCCCATCCAATGATTTAAATTTCGTATAGATTTTATTTATACAATATTTTATGGTCATAATTTGTTTATGTGTAAATGTTTTGTTTCAAATCAATAATGTTTTTTCCATGTAACTTTTTTTGGTTTGTTATATTTTTTATTTTTTATTTTCAATTATTTAAAATATTTTTAATTCTTATTTTATGTTTCATTTAGAATGGTGATATATTTTATATTTTCTATGCTTCAAAATTCACTTATGTGAAGCAATATTACCTTTCTAGTATGTGAATTTGGAATCCTATAAAAGATAATCTATATGACCAATCAAAATGTAACATAAACAATGGATTATACATATAGTAAATTGTGGAAAATAATAAATAATAAATATAAACAAGTAAAAATAACTTATATGACATGTACTTTATTGATTTCAAACATAACATTTACATTTCAAAAAAAATAATGCGCATAAAATATATTATATATATATTCTATACGAAATAAGAAAACATTTAATATGAAAATAAAAATTAATTGGAAATAAAAATTAATTCAGAAAAAAAATTAATTGAAAAAAAAATGTTTTATATAAAAATAATTTATAAATACAAATGCTTTTTTCAAACAAAAATATTTTTTCCCATTAATATTATATTTCAATGACATTTTTTATGAATTTATTTTTATTTTCAATATTTATTATATGTATAATCAATGTTTTATATTTCATTTATATTATCCTTGTAGTATATATTTTATAGGATATCAAAGTCACATACTTGAAACATTAATAAGTTTCATATAGGTGACATTGGAATACTATAAAGTATAAATTATATGACCAATCTAAATGAAAAAAAAGAAACTGAGTAGAAGTATAAGAGATAGTTAAAAAGAAGAAAAAATTAATAAATATAACAACACAATAATAATTTACACATCAAAAACATTATGGATTTAAAAAAACACTGTACTTATAAATTATTTTAAAACAAATCAATTTTTTAATTAAATTTTATTATTTTTAGAAAATTACTTTTATTTTTAAATAATATTTATTTATACAGTAATTTTTTAAATTTCATTTATATTTTTTTATAATATATTTTATTCAGATAATTTTTTTAAAGTGTAAATGTTTTTTTAAATAAAAAGTGATTGTATCACTTAAATATATTTTGTTTTATTAAAATTATAAAATTATTTTCATTTATATCTATTTTTTATAGGGTTAATCCAAGTTTTAAAACAATTATATATTCTAAAGAGAATCCCCTATTCATCCATGGGTCATCACCATAATGGTTTACCTTACATTATATTCACTTTGCAATATTTGATCCTCAAATTCATATTCTCCTTAACCCCTCTCCTGAAACAGGCATTTTCCTATTCAATTGCCTCCTAAAAGCCTTAATTTATCCCTTCTTCTATGTCAAATACCTCCTCTATTCTCATCAGCCTCCCTTTCCTCCATCTGAGGCCTCTCCTCCTCCCCATCACCTCCTTCAAAACAACCTAACATGGAATTTTCCTCCATTCAGAACTAGTACAATATACATTTCCATATTATCTTTAGTATGTATAAATCTGAACATTTCCATCTTTGATACTTATTTAATATTATTCTATATTTTAACCACTCTCTCATTAATTTCCTCTCATTACCCAGGTTCTACATCATGTATGTTGACATATAGTTTTTCTCCCAGGAAGATTCAGTTCTTGGCTAAGGAATCACCAAGGACGATCCCTCACCAGTCTCAATGTACCGACTATACCACAACATAAAAGGTTCATATGTTTCATTTTATATTCATTTTCAATGTCCCTAAACCCTAACATCATGTTGTTGATCAGTCTAGAGTTTCTCACATGGAAATTTGGATTGGAATACCTAAGCTTCAAGATATGTGAATCCATAACCTTATGGTAACATTGGAGTCTCGATCAGAATTGAATTCATGTTAAATTTTGAATGAATCCACTCTTTCAACTCTTGCTCAATTGAATCATATCTAGATAATTTCATTAATTTAAATCATTTCCATGATTTTATTATTTAACATTCGTTGCTGGTTCCATGAGCTACTTTTTTGGTCTTGTATATATCATTGTGAACTAAAATATGTTTCCTATAAAGGGATTTGATGCTTTTAGAAATTATAGAGGCCCAATATCCCAAAACAATATAGCCTCTCTACCTTAGAACCCAATCATGTTAATCTTTGGAGTAGTTAGATATTGATTTATACATTTTCAACACAACTTCCAAGGTTTTATCTTTAATTTGGGTTCAGATCGTTGCTCGTGGATGGAGTTCATCAATAGTATTCAATGGAAATTTCTTGAGGAGCTAAAAGTGTCTTCAAATATTCCCATTCTATCCAACATTATTCTCATTTGATCATTTTAAATTTTTTATTTCCACATTGTATTTATGAAGTATGTTTTCTGGTCAAATATATGTTTTCTTATTTCTTCAAGGGGGATCTAGTCAGATTATGTATGTTCTACTGTCAAACAATTAGTCATCAATCATAAAATAATGTTTTATTGTGTGAATTAAGTCATGTTTTTCTATGTTCTTTGTATACTTTTTAATGATAAATAACATTACTTGGTTTCAAGGGAGACACATATTATTTTTATTTATGAATAATTTTGAAATCTGTTTTGAATATACAATACAATGTATGAAATATGTAGTCTCCATTGAATTTGTGTAATATTTTTATTAAGAATAAACTTTTTCAATAACTTTTTTCCCAAAGGAGACTATTAGCCACCCTTTCTAGTATTAATGGTTTTAACAATCACATATCATGCTAAATTCTATTAATCATGCCGAATCATTTCAAGAATGTTTATTTAAGTTTAAATATGTATAATTATGATTATCAAATATCACATACTATTTTAACACAATTTGATAATATTTATGTTGTAAGACAATCCAAGAAGAAATATTTTTTATGTATGAAAGACATACACTGACGGTTCAACTGGGTCACTGCTAGTGAGATTGACACACCGATAGACCACTGTCTCACCAATAGTTGAAAGGACCTAGCGATGCGAGGACCTACCAACATAATGACCTATTGATGCAAGTACCTACCGACACATGGAAATACTGATTCAATGACCTAAAGAGGCATGGACATGACAACACAATGACCTACCGATGTAAAGATCTACCGACACATGGTGCTACCAATGTGAGGACTCACCAACAGTTAAAATGATTCTACCGACAAAATGATTCACTGCCATATGGAATGACTGAACGAATGACACACTGATGGAATGAGTCACTGACATAAGTAGAAACCAACAAAGGACTCGCTGATAGACTATTTAATTTTTTCAATATTATTTTTAATGATCATATTTATAGTTTTTTAATGCAACTGATTAATTTAATACTTTTTTGAAAATATTAAATGAGGACGTCATAAGTACGAGGTAAAACATATACCTCAAAACATGCACATTGTCGTGATACAATAGTATAAATGAAAAATATTCAATATTAAAGGGAAATAAATATAGGAGAATCACAGGAAAAAGATACATTACAAGATAAGGGTAGATATTGTAGTCGACCCACATGAGAAACATACAGAAATGATGAATAGATGGGGATTTATTCATTACTTATTGATGTGAATAAAAGTATTGTACCAAACCTAAGTTTCAACATCATTGTTAAAGAAAAAAAGGGGAGAAATTCTTATTGCATGAAGAGAGAATACAATGCTTCACAACAGTCAGTTTTCAATGGATTCTTTCACAAGAAGACTTGAGGTTCAATACTGATACATCAATTATTCTAGAACTAAACTATGTAACACTTAGGGACTTTTAAACTCTATCTGATATTCATTTCTTTTATTTTTATATTTTAGAGGTGCATGTACATTTGTCTGTGAAACGCACACTATCTCCCGCACTGAACTGGAAGATACTACATATTCTCTCTTAACTATATTTTTAAACTTTCTTATCCAACAAAAAACTATGGAATAAGTCCTATGTGACTTGATTATATTATTTTCTCGCATAGAACTATGGTATATGAATTGTAACCTGGATATTCAGAGTACTACTGTGTAATCCCCGATCCATGGTGTGGATAAAACCATTATCTATATTGATTTCTTAGCACCATGTGATCACCAAGTGGATAGGACTATTTATCTACTTGAGACTAAACCTTGTTTTTTATATCCACTGTGTTTTTCAAAATTATTTGTCTCTATTTTTACCTGTTCTCCAGAAAACCTAATTTAACATTGATAGTTAGTCTTTGATAGTGTTTATAAAATTTTTGTATTACTAGATTAGTTTAAAAAGTTTTATCAATATATAATATATAGAGAACCAAGACTTTTAAATATAAAATTACATGATTTTATCCTTAATTATACATCAGATTACAAGACAAGGATCGTTAAGTCTGGTGTCTTGGAAGACTAGGTACATAAAACATAAAACATGGGGCTAACAAACATTTCTTTATTTAATATCCATAAAGATTTCCTAAATTCCTTTGAGCCCTTACATCTACATAGGGTACCCTGGGGAACACATGAACAAAGGGATGAGCTAAAAAACCTAGTAAAGGAATGAACATAACGATACATCTTATGCACATGAGTTAGGAGGCATGACATAATGATATCCAAAGCATGGAACATATATAATCGTATCATATAAGAATGGAATCATATAAATATAAAATTATATAAATGTGGTAGGATCATAAAATATTCTTTATTATGGGTCAAGGATAACCTCCAAGCCCATTTCCCATTTTAGTATGGGTCAAGGCTAACCACTAATCCTGTTTCCCATTTTAGTACATGTCAAGGAAAACTACAAATCCCGTTCTACATCGCATCTCATGAGACATAACATTACCCAATGCATTGGAGAGCTATTTTGGTGCACCTATATCAGCATTATCATGAATATTATTTCTATATACATAATCATCTATACATAAACATAAGGTTACCCATGGAAAGAATTTGGTACCACAATCCTGACATAAAGCATAACCAATTGGTGTATCTTGAATGTGTCAATGAAAGAAAAAGATTAGAACATACATGGATGGTCATATGGTAATATAGGAATACAACATGGTATGTGAAGTCAAAAAGAAGTGAAAACATATAAGAAAATTATTTGACAAACATTATCATTAAAACATTTTTGTGCGGTTTTTAGAAAAATACTATAGAGATTTTAAAATGGAAAATATGAAAATATTTTATTTAAAACTACAATTGAACTAGATAGGATTTCATAATAAAGATATTGATTTTATAAAGACAATGGTTTCTTGAAATATAGGATAGAGTTCACTTTAAATTGGTTAAAATTTTGAGAAGATCCCTTAAAAAAGTTTTTCTTATCGGAAAGTTCTTAAGAGGAAATATTTTAAAAACATGTATATCACCGAAGGGGAGATATAAAAGGCTATTCATAAATGAATTTTTTAAAACTTGAACAACATTTAAAATATGTACATAAATAGAAAAGATAACTCCATTTTATTATAATGAATTATATGGAAACCTAAAAGAACAAAAAGGGTTTGGGTAGAATTCGTTACGGTTTATTGGCATGGGGTCGGGTGTACCTAAGATGGATTGATGAGAGGGAAAAGGAGGTTCTCATCACTTATACATCATTAGGGAAATATGGGGGATGTTGGAAAACATACACCATCATTTGGGATTACACGAAAAAAGTCATAGCATAGAGGACAATCTTGATTAAGAGTGAAATGGAGGGGATCCCTTACCTAAAATCCATTAGTGTTCTCAATAATAATTATATTTTATTTATTTATTTAAAATGGTAAATGGTAAATAGTAAAAATATGGAAAGGGATCACGGGGGTCTGAAAATGTTAAGGCCAAGGGCATATCCTAGAGCCACCTCCATGCCACCTAAAGGGATGGAACTGGTAGAACTATACAACATAAGGGGAGGATGAGGGGAGGCTCTGGAGTCCAGGAAGTATACTAGCGGATTTCCATCACGCCATGTATAAAGAGTCTCAGTGTTGTCCATGAGAAGAGGTATACACTTGCGGATGCTATAAGAAATGTGTCATGGGGTCAGAGAGATTCCCTTAAGGGAGGACCAGATGATTTTCGAGTCAGTCTCCACCACAGTGAGGGGGATATGCCGTGATTTTCAGAGCTACAGCCTTGTGATTAGGGCCCTTGACTCGGCCATCAAAGAATCCTCATTCCCAATGGAAGCGCTGAAAGCCATGATAACTGAACCATAAGGGTCACTGACCGCTCTGTCTCCCCTCATAATACCCTAGCCACATGCGCCATCAGAGTTCAGCTGAAATCCCTGAATAGGGGGAGTCCAACTCACCGAGGACCCTGACTGCAATGGGTGGGAGGGGGGATGTGCGATGCCGGAGAAGCGCCTAAGGCAAGGCACCTCCTCACGCCTACTGTGGAGGGTGACCAGATCAGCAATGGGGAATTTGGTTCTGAAGACTAGGGCATGGGAATAGGTACGAAAATCATTGTGTCACTCCATGTTGAATGCCTACCAAACACACCAAAATCCTTCCTCCAAGATGATGTAATGGCCTAATTCCTCTGGTTTTCTCATATCTCTATAGAACTAGCGCTGGAAGAAGACCTCCTGCGTCGCAAAGCTTCCTGTGGCAGTGGTGGGCTCACCAGGTGATCTCCATACACACGTAGCCCAATCACCCTAGACAAAATGATGAATAGAGGTCTCCTCCTGGGGGTCACGATAGCAGGAACATCTCAACACAATAGAAATGCCCCTGGTTTTGATATCTATCTCAGTCGGGATTTCCTTTGATCAAGCCTGCCAAACTAGGAAGTTGTACTTGGCAGGGATAAACTTTCACCACAAGATCTTACCCCAGGGGTCCAAAACCGCCCGCACTTGCATGTCCCTTCTGTCTGCTTTGGCTGAGAACCTCCCATATGGGGATGCTGACAAGATGCATCTATCAGCGGAGCCATCCAGATAAATGTTGTCGAAGGTAGCTTTCTTGGTGGGGTCGAGGATTGTCCTGATAAAAGGGGGTGAAGTCTATCCTCCCTGAAGAATAGATCGGGGTTTGGCATCCTGCGTATCCCAGTAATTCAGCCCCCTAGTGGCAATCCCAGATTTTGGATTCACCCCATCCAATAATCCATAGGGAGCAGTCCTGGAGGAGGGGTAAGTGACCGCAGATAGAGGCCCACAGTGGAGATGGTTTCCTTCCTGTTTCCCTGAAACTATAACTGTAGTTTGATCTGATAAAGAGGCTCCAAAGATATTTACCCTCTATCACCTCCCAGGCCATCTAGCCCTATAAAAACAACATTGACTGTCCCAAGTTCATAACATTAATTCCTCCAAGCTCCAAGGGTTTTGACAGTCTTCCCCAGGAGGCCCAATAGAACCTACCATCGCTATGAGCATCCCACAAAAAAGAATTTAGTACCCTCACAATTTGAGCAATTTTAGCTTTGGGGGCTCCGATAAGTGCCATGATGTGCATGGGGATTAACGATAAAACGCAATTGATGAGGGTGATTCTGCCACCGAAAGAGAGAAACCCATTTTTCCAGTTATTAATACGGCTTCTCACTTTGTTCGATATATCCTCGAAATGCTATATACGAACTCTTCCGGGTGATAAAGGAGCACCATGATAAGTGATGGGAAAGTGCATTCCATGGATTCCAAGTATAGATTCGATGTTAATCCTCTGTTGACCTGATAAGTGAGAAGAAAATAAGATCCCACTCTTCTTTTTTTGATAAGTTGTCCGCTCCACTTAAAATACTCCTCCATTATCCTTCCAAAGTTCCTAATAGAGGAGGTTCACCCATTAATGAAGAACATAGAATAATCCACGAATATTAGATGAGAAACCCCATAGAAGTGAGCACCACTATGAAAAAATTGCATCCCCTGGCCTGAGTTATGAGAGAAATGTACCTACTAAGAGCATCCTGAGAAATGATGAAAATATTAGGAGACACTAGGTCACCCTGCCGCAACCCTCTGACTACTTTGATAAATCCAAACTGCCTCCCTGTAAAGAGAATATAGAACCATGGAGAGCTGAAGTAGTGAAACAAGATACTGATGGCTCTCTAGAAGAACCCCATGCATCATAGGACCCAAATAATGAAGCTCCACTCCATTCGGTCATAGGCCTTATTCATGTCTAATTTGATAATCACATTTTACCCATTCACATTCCGATTGATATCCCAGACCATTTCCTAAGCTATCATGATTGCGCCATGAATATATCTTCCTTGAACGAACGTATGTTTCTCATCTGCTACCCAATCATCAATGAACCCGGAGAGCCTGTTATTGATGATGGTGGCCAGGACCATGTATGCAAAGTTACAAAGGCTAATTGGGAGATATTGGGAAAGAGAAGAAAGAGTGCCAACCTTGGGATTAAGATCATCGTAGTAGCACTAGCGACCCGAGGGAGATGTCCCCCCTGAAGAAATCATGAATAGCCTCCATGAGATCACCTTTAATAATACTCCAGGCTGACACGAATAAAGACCTTGGGAAACCATCGGGGCCTGGTGCATTGTCTAGGTTAAGGAAGTTTATTGCCTCCCAAATCTTCTTCTCATAAGGGGCACTCTTGAGGAGGGTGTTCGCCTGACTTGGAACAACATTAAAGATTGAGTAAAAAAGATCTGATGCCCCAGAGGCTAGGGGATTTTGGATGCGGGGAAGGAGCATGGGGAGATATTTGGGCAGAATATTGGCAAGGAACAAGGCTTGAGAGGAGGGAATAAAAGAGGTAAAAATGTGTGGTATTTATAGTGGATTGGGGGAGGGTATTCCTAATATTATAATCATTAATTTTTTATTTCTTCATAAGACAAAGAATAGTAAGTATTCCATGAAAAAGAATATTAATAAATGCATGTGAGTTTTCTATTTGGGTGCATAAATTACTTTTGATGTCATGAATATTTTATTTCCACTATAGTGTATTTATTTAGTAAGTTAATGTATTTTAGTATTCACTAAAAATTTGTGAATTTTAGAAAAACCTCAAAAAATCATGTTAAAAATTTTTCCACGTGTAGAATCCAAAATTGATATCCATTTTTCAAAAATAATTTTTTAAATATGATTAATTTAATATATAATTAAATTCAAAATTTATTATAAAAGACCAGCTTTAAAACATAAATTTTCTTATTCTAAAATATTGCTACAGCATACTTTCACTTGAATATTATTTTTATACTATCATACGTAAGGTTATTATTCATTAGTATATATCAATATTCATAAGTTTATGTTACTATTCACATGTGTAGGTTATTATTCACCAAAAATTATGTTTTTCTCATTGGACTCCATGTAACTTACAGATTGCAGCCATGAATGTCATATTTTCGAAATTCAAAACATAGAATTGAAAAACATGTGTTTAAAGGTCCCTTAGCACTTATTAGTCCATTATATTGTGTTTTCATGTGATTTTATGACATATTTATAAGAAGTGAATTTCCATTGAAAAAAATTGGGTCGTTACATTCTTCCCACCTTATGATATTCCTCCCTAGAAATTTCGTTTTACATTATAATCCATAAACAGGTGCATGTACTTTTCCTTCATTTCTTCCTCATGTTCCCTTGTTTCCACTTCTCACTTGTGGTTTCTATATAGTACATTGACTAGATCAGTAGTCTTGTTTCATATAACTTTGTCTCTATGATCCCTGACCTTCATTGGATTCTCTTTATAGGAAATATCATCCTCCAATTGAACCACCTCTGAAGAGAGTACATGAGAAGGGTCTGGTATGTACTTTATTAAGAGGGATACATGAATGATATCATGTACTTTTGACTTGGTTTGTGGAAGTTCCAGTCGATAGGCCGAAACCTCGACACGATCAAGAATCTCAAAGGGTCTGATGTACTTGGGACTTAACTTCTTTTTCTTTTCGAACCTCATGACCTTCTTCCATGGAGATATGCATAGAAATACCATGTTTCCCACTTTGAACTCATGGTCTTGTTGATGTTTATCTGCATAACTCTTATGTCGACTCTTGGCTACCTTGATATGCTGCAAAATGGTTTTCATGTTCTCCACCATTTGTTTGACCATTTTAGGTCCTAGAAGCTTATGTTGACCAACTTCATCCCAATACACTGGTGTTATGCACCTTTTCCCATAAATGGATTCATATGGTGCCATTAAAATGCTCAAAATGAAACTGTTGTTGTATGAGAATTCAACTAGTGGAAGATGTTGGTCCCATCCTCCTTTTAAGTCCATTGAACACGCTCTCAACATGTCTTCCTATGTCTGAATAGTTCACTTAGATTGGCCATCAATTTGACGATGATAGGCCATACTGATGTTCAGTTCAATTCTTAGAGCATATTAGAGACTTTTCCAGAACATCAAGGTGAATCTTGGTTCATGAGCAGTTACAATAGATAGTGATACTCCATGAACCCTTATCAATTGTTTGATGTAAATATATTCATGTTGATCCAATGATAGGTCCTCTAGAAACATGATAAGGTGAGCTATCTTGGTTAGATGAACCAAAATGACCCATATATCATTGTTTCCTCTAAATTTCCTTTTAAGTCTTGTGACAAAGTACATTTTAATGTTCTCCAACATCCATGATGGTTTGGTAATTGGTTGCATCATCCCCTTATACTTTTTCCCCTCATCATACACTTTCATACATATGAGGCACTTTGATGTATATCAAGCAATCCCCATTTTCATATTGTTGTGCCAAAAGTATTCTCTGAGATCTCAATACATCCTTGTACTCTCTGGATGGATAGAGAAGGCCGAGCTATGAGAATCATTAAATATATCCTTCTTTATGTTTGGATCTGATGGTACACATAATCGTGTCCAAAATCATACAACTCCTTCCTCATCAATTATAAAATCGAAGGATTTCCCATTTTTTACAACATATACCCTTTTCAGAAGTTCCACAACCTTTCTTTGAGGATCCATTATTTTATTCAAGAGGGATAGTTGAGCAATCATTTGAAAAATAATTGATGATGTTCCTCCATTAATTATTCCCATGGCCATCCATTGAAAATCTTAGATGATCAGATCCTTTTTAATTCTCATCATTGATAAAGATGAAGCATCCTTTCTACTTAGAGCATCTGCCAGCTTGTTTTCCTTACTAGGATGGTAGTGGATTGAGCAGTCACAATCCTTGATGAGATATATCTATCTTCATTGGTGCATATTAATATATTTCTATGTGAATATATATTTGATACTCTTATGGTTAGTATAAATCTCACACTTCTCCCCATAGAGAAAATTCCCCCAGATTTTCAACACAAAGATCACTGTCGCCAACTCCAGATCATGCGTAGGATAGTTTTTCTCATGTATTATCAGTAGCCTTGAGGCATAGGATATAACTTTATAATTTTTCATTAGCACACAACCTAATCCTTCCTTTCTATAATCGTTGTACACTAAACAAATTTCTCCACTTTTTGGGAGTGTGAGCACAGGCGCAATGATAAGCCTCTTTTTCAACTCCTTTAAACAGTCTTCACATTCTTGAGTCCTGAAAAAACTTATTCCCTTCCATGTGATCTTGGTCATTGGGATCGACAATCGTGAACATTTCTTCCAAAATCATCCATGATACCCGGCGAGACCCAAAAGCTACAGGTCTCTATTATAGAAGTTGGCCTGGTCCACTATTCAATTGACTTTTTCATGGAAGGGTCCACAGATATCCCTTTGCTGGTGATAAAATTCTTCAAGAATGATAGTTCGTCCATCTAGAACTCACATTTACTGTATAATTCATAAAAATTATCCATTTTCGAATTCTTTACCAAAATGTTCAAATGCTCCATATGTTCCTCCTTTTAAGTAGAGTATATCAGAATATTACCAATAAAGACTACCACAAATTTGTTAAGGTCATCCCAAAAGAATATATTCATTAAATCCATGAAAATTTCCAGAGCATTAGTGGGACTGAAGTGAATCACTATGAACTCATAGTGTCCATACCTCATTCGAAATGCAGTCTTTGGAATATATTCTTTTCTCACCTTTAATTGAAGATTTTTTAACTGAAGGTCCACCTTAGAGAAATAACTGGCCCCATGAATCTGATCGAACAAGTCATATTTCCATGGCATGGGATACTTGTTCTTCATCATGACTTTACTGATCTCAATATAATCAATTCATAGGCACATTTTTCTATCCTTCTTCCTGACGAAGAGGACTAGCGCACCCATGGTGAAACACTCGGGCATATAAAACCCTTCTCCATATTCACATGTAACAGCTTCTTCGGCTCTTCCAGATCTATGGTGGCTATTATGTATGGTGTCTTTGAGATAGGAAAAGATCCAAATATAAGTTCAATTGAGAACCCAACCTCTTGGTCAGAAGGAATACTAGTCAACTCTTCCAGGAATACATCTTTGTAATCCCTCACTATGGGCATGTCTTCAAGCATGATTCTCTCATTTTTCTCAATCATTTGTGCTAGATTGGATTTCTCATAATGTAGTAATATCCAAACATGAGATGATGATTTAAAAGGAGATGTATCTTCCTCCTTACACATTTATATAATTGGAGAATGCATCGGGATATGAAGAGTGATCTCCCTTTCTTGACAGTTGATATGGTCTTTGTATGAAGATAGCCAATCCATGCCCATGATAGCATCGAAATCTGCTAAAGGGAGTATGATGAGATTTGAATGGAGGTTCAGTCCAGAAACATTAACCCGGGAGGTGTTATAAAACATGGATGCAATGATTTCTCTATTTTTTTTTCTCAATGATAAGTTATCCTTAAAAATTCGAGGTGGTGTTTGAATAGTTATACTAAACATGCAAGATATGAAAGAATTTGTAGAACCAAAATTAAATAGTATGCCCACTATTCTTTAATGAATAAAAAGAATACCTATCACCACATTGTTGTCCAGATCAACCTCAATGGTAGTGATAGCATAAGTCCTTCCTTAATGATTTGGAGGTTGTTTTTGATTGCCTCTAACAACCCTTGTCTTAGGGAAATTGTTTAGATAATGCATATGCTCATCGAATTTGTTACACTACACTGCAGGTTAAGTGTTGATTTGAACATTCATTTCATTGTTCACATTGGTGGGATTCTTCATATCCCGATAGTAGTTCTTGGCAAGATGACCAAAATTTCCACATTTGAAGTAATTATTGGTTCGCTTTAGACAGTTAGTGGGATGCTACTTCTCAGAACATTTAGAAAAAGAAAAGTCAGGTTTCTTTCCATCATGTGATGTGTTTGATGAACCACCCATGTCATTCTCCATTTTTCGCTTCTGGTCAATAGACCCACAAGACCACTAAGAGTCTCAAATCCCCATTTCCGCCTTGAGGGCATAATAGCAAATATCCAAATAACTATCAAAGTCTCGAATCGCCAATTCTTTTCATAGACTCAGCATTAGTCTACTAAAGAATCTATCAACCTTAGTTTCGTTGTTCATAACAAAGCTAGAGGAGTACCTTGAAATCCTTGTAAATTTTTCTTCATATGCCCCAATGGACTCATCTTTCTTCTTCTTGAGTCTGAGGAACACTCTTTTCATCTTGATATAAAGGGTTAGAGGAAAATATATGTTTAAAAACATCCTCTTGAATTCATCCCAATCCATGGAATCAATATCCTCTTGGGACCTTGTATTCTTGATATGTGTGAACCACTGATCAGCTTCCCCATCAAAATGATAGTCCTCCAATATAAATTTCTCTTCTTCCAAGCACTAGAGGACGGGGAATATATTTTCAATGGAGTTAATCAACTATTCTGCATGGAAGGGATCAGAATATCCGCATAACATTGGAGGCCTTCACCGCATAAAGGATTATACGATAACCTTCTCTTACCTTAGAGGAGGAGGGTGTTATGCATGATTAAAGTTATTATTAATGACTCGAGCCAGCTGAGCATGTACTGTCATGATGTTTTGAGCACCCGCTCTCATCATATCATTCATATCATTAGGGAAATATTCATATTGCATATCATATTGTTTGTTGGAGCATGTTATTTTATTTTCCACCATTAACTCTGAAAAATAATGTATAATTAGAGGGCTTCAATACTTAGCTATTGAGCATAAATGGAATATTTGAATATAAAATGATAAACATGTAAAGGATAAGTATATCCTAACTTCTGATTCCCTAGATTTATATCGAGGTTATTCTCAATCTGTTTCTTAAATTTTATTCTTATGGGATTTTTTGTCCCTTAATAATTGTTTGTACTATGCTTGTGAATCTTCCAAAGCATATCAACCAAGAGTGTCGTAACAAAGTGTGCAGCATGGCTTGTTGTCATGTACCCAGATACCCTGGGTTATGCCCAAAACTCCTTCTGGAGTTTTCATTCCTAGGTACATCTGTGTCGGAGCCGCCTATACTTGATTGTATCCAGATAAGGATTTATTTTCTTGATAAACCACTTAATCAATACTCATCAAAATTTAGGAATGTTTTCTTATACCTATTCTCATCTTAAAGGTTTTCACTAAGGTGCTCTATTCCTAATCTCCAAAATAACTATACCATCCTATAATACCAACTATAGATACCCAAACCTTTTACATATAACATTACATGATTTTAAGAATAATTATACATCAGATTACAATCCAAGGATCGTTAAGTCTAGTGTCTTGGAAGAATAGGTACATAAAACATAAAACATGGGGCTAAAAAACATTTTTTTATTTAATCTCCATAAAGAGATCTTAACTTCCATTGAGCCCTTACAACTATATAGGGTACCCTGTGGATCACATGAACAAAGGGATGAGTTAAAAATCCTAGTAATGGAATGAACATAAGGATACGTCTTAAGAACATGAGTTCGGAGGCATGACACAATGATATCCAAAGCATGGAACATATAAAATCATATCATATATGCATGGAATCTTATAAACATGAAATAATATAAATGTGGAAGGATCATAAAACATTTCTATAGTTTGGTTCAAGGCTAACTGCCCATCCCATTTCCCATTTTAGTACAGGTTAAGGCTAACCTCCAATCTCGTTCCCATTTTAGTACGGGTCAAGTCTAACCGCCAATCCTGCTTCCCATGGTATCTCATGAGAATTAAAAATAACCAATGCATTAAAGTGATATCTAGGTGCACCCATATCAAAATTTTCATGAATATTCTCACCACATACATAATCATGAATAAATGAACATAAGGGTACACATGGAAAGAATTAGGTACCACAATCATGACATAAAGCATAACCAATGGGCATATCTTGAATGTGTCCTTGAAAGAAAGGGATTAGAACATACATGGATATTCATAGGGTAAGATAGGAATATAACTTGGTTAGTGATTTCAAACAAAAGTTACAACATATAACAAATGAATTTATGAAAAAATAGCATTAAAAAATTTTTGTAGGGTTATAAGGATAATACTTTAGAGATTTTAAAATATAAAAGAGGAAAATATTTTATATTAAACCATAATTGAACCATGAATGTTTTCCTAATAAAAACACTAATTTTATAAATACAATGGTGTATTTAAATAGAGGATAGAGTGC
This sequence comes from Viscum album, assembly GCA_963277665.1. NCBI lineage: Eukaryota > Viridiplantae > Streptophyta > Magnoliopsida > Santalales > Viscaceae > Viscum > Viscum album. The sequence continues at coordinate 1,643,888,962 of OY728165.1, forward strand.
ACTTTAAATTGGGTAAAAAATTGGGAGTTTCCATTTAAACGAGTTTGCTTATTGGAAAGTTATAAGGATGGAGTATTTGAAAAACATGTATATCCACCGAAAGAGAGTGATGGAAGGGTATTCATAAATGAATTTTTTAAAACATACAAAACATTTAGAATATGTACATAAACAGATAAGATAACTCCATTTTGATATAAATAATGATAAGAAACTCGAATAAAAAAAAGGGTTCGGGTAGAACGTGTTACGATTTATTGGCATGGAGTCGGGTGTACCTAAGAGGGCTTGATGAGAGAGAAAAGTGGTTTCTCATCACGTATACATCATGATGAAAGTATGGGGGAGATGAGTAAACATAACCCATCATTTGGGATTACACATAAAATGGCATAGAATAGAGGACAATTTTGATTAAGAGTGAAATGGAGAGGATCCCTTACTATAAATCCATTGGTTTTCTCCACTTGTTATTAAAGACCTCTTGGAACATCATCCTTTGAGAACCTCTAAAGGGGAGAGGTTTTGGTATTTTGAAAAGGATAGGGGATTTTGGACGTTGGGAAGGATATTGGAAAGATATTTGGGAAGAATATTGGCAAGGAACCTGGCTTGAGTGGCGTGAAGAGAAGAGGTGGTAATGGGTGGTATTTATAGTGGGCGAGAGGAGGGTTTTCATAATATTATAATCATTAATTTATTATTTCTTCACAAGACAAGGACTAGTAAGTATTCCTGGACTTATAATAGTAATAAATGAATTTGAGTTCCATATTTTGGTGCTTACATCACTTGTGATGTAAAAAATAGTGGATTTTCACTATAGTGAATTTATTGGGTAAAGTAATGTATTTTACTATTCACTAAAAATTCGAGTGTTTCATAAAAATCTCAAAAATTCAGCCTAACCATTTTTTTACGCGATGAATTTAAAAATGAAGTCCATTTTTTAAACATAATTTTCTAAATATGATTATTTCAATATTTAATTAAACTCATAATTTATTATTAAAAACCCAGTTTTAAAACATTCATTTACATATTCTAAAATATGGGAACTCCATAATTTCACTTGAATATTATTTTTATACTATCATAGGTAGGGTGATTATTAATTAGGGTTTTCACTATTCATAAGGGTATATTACTATTCATCAAAAATTATGTTTTTCTTATCAGACTCCAAATAACTTACTCATTGCAGTAGTGTATGTCTGATTTTGGAAATTCAAATGAGGGAAGTGACAAACATATGTTTAAAGGAAACTTAGCACTTAGTAGTTCATTATGATGTGTTTTCATGTGATTTTATGACATATTTATCGGAAGTGAATTTCCATGGAAAAACATTGGGTTGTTATATAATATTTTTATAACTAAGAAATAATAGATCTTTTGAGAAATTAGTTGAATAGTCACACTATTATAAATTCATTCCTTTGATTTACTGACCTGTTAAGTTTTAAATTGGGTAAATATTTTAAATAAACAATTTTAATTGAAAATTTTATAGGAAATCAATTCAACCCATTCTTGAGTGTCCTACTACGATGAACAACTTGTATTAGAAGAATTTTAATGATTTTATAAAATATTTTCCACTGTGATTTAGTTGTGTTTTAATGATCTCTAAATTTATGTTAGTTCAAAAAAAACTTCCCTTTAGAAATATTTTCGTTAATATGGAAAATATATTGGATGTTTCTTCAACAAATAGACCTTGATACTTTAATGGAACAAATGATTCCCAATGGAAGCTTAACATGAAAATGTATTTAGAAAGTATAGGCTTTGATATTTGAATAGTTATAGAAGATAAATATGAAATTCCTAAGACTGATTGGAATACTAGGAGTTATTCCATAAAGACTGATTATAATATCAATTGTAAATCTATGAATGCTCTGTTTTTTGCACTATGAGATGAAGAATATAATATAATATATACTTGTACATCTACCTATGATATTTGGGACACTTTATCTATTCCACAAGAAATAAATTCTAAACATAAATAAATGAGACATAACATTTATACTATTATGTATGATAATTTTATGATGAAGCCTGATGTGTCAATTTTTTACATGTGTCTCAATTTTAATGAAATTTTGAAACCCACGATCACTATGGGATGAATTGTGGGAGCCAAGGATCAAATCATGATAATACACAGATGCTTACTAGATAGATGGAGAGAGACTTTTGTATAAATAAGAGAATCACGTGACCTCAATACTTTTCCAGTAAAGGAGATGATCGTAATGTTGATGATGTATGAGGAAAACGAAAATTAAAAAAATAAGAAGATGATGAAACCAAAATAAAACCGTTTTCTTTCAAATCTACTTCAACCCAGAAGAATGAAAAAGCTCAAGATTAAACTGAAAGTTCATGTGATGAACAATCTTCAACAGATAGTGATGAAGAGATGGCTCAAATACCCTGAAAGATTAAGAAATTTAATATAAAGAATAAATTCTTCAAAAATCCAAAATAAAAAGGAAAATACACTACGGGAAAAATGGGTATTTGCGACGGGTTATTTGCGACGGGATTTACTCCCGTCGCAAATAGCCCCGTTAAAAACTTATTTGCGATGGGGGTATTTGCCCGTCGCAAATAAGTCGCCTTTTGCGACGGGATAGCTTTCCCCGTCACAAAAGGACTGGCGCGCTTTGCGCGCCAAGTCACGGGAAACATATTTGCGACGGGGGAATATTCCCGTCGCAAATAACCGGCGGCGGTAAAAGGTATTTGCGACGGGAATATTCCCCCGTCGCAAATAGTATGTCGCCAGGTGGTTATTTGCGACGGGACCCGTCGCAAATAACTATTTAACCGTTGACCGAAATAAATGATGGCTAAGGTATTTGCGACGGGTACCGTCGCAAATAATCTAACCTATAAATACCCCCATCCGTTTTTTTCAAATCATTCTCAAACTCCATCTTCTTTTTCTCTCAAAATTTTATTTCTAAAGTTCAGTTTTTCTCAAGTTTAATTTTTTTCTCCGGAGTTGATATTGAAGTTTTGAAGAACGATCAGAGATCAACCTCAGATCAATTTTCATGGTATTTATGTTCATTTTAATTTAATATTTATTTTTAATTTTTTATTAGTTTCAATCATTCTTAATTAGTTGTAATTTGATAATGTTTATATTGTTTTGTTACTTAATAAATTTAGATTATTTGTATTGTTCATAGTTAATGGTAATTAGGAATAATTAGTAATAATTTTTAATAATTAAGAATAAATATTAATAATTAGTAATAAATACCAATAATTAGGAATAATAACATTATTACATTATTAGTATATTTTATTATTAATATTAAAATAATATAATTTTCTATATATATACAATTCTCTTTTCATCTGTGTGTTTGCTGTCTCCACATGTATTATTTGTATGTGGAGATAGAAAACACACAGATGAAAGGAGAATGGTATATAAATTAGAAAATTATATTATTTTAATATTAATAATAAAATATACTAATAATGTTATTATTCCAAATTATTGGTAATTATTCCTAATTATTTGTAATTATTCATTTAATTACTAATAATTAAGAACAATTACCAATAATTATCAATAATTAGGAATAATTAGTAATAATTAGTAATAATTACCAATAATTAGTAATAATTACCAATAATTAGTAATAATTACCAATAATTAGTAATACTTACCAATAATTAGTAATACTTACCAATAATTAGTAATAATTACCAATAATTAGTAATAATTATTAATAATTATCAATAATTAGTAATAATTAGTAATAATTACTAATAATTACCACTAATTAGTAATAATTAGGAATAATTACCAATAATTACCAATAATTAGTAATAATTAGTAATAATTAGTAATAATTAGTAATAATTAGTAATAATTAGTAATAGTTAGTAATAATTAGTAATAATTAGGAATAATTAGTAATAATTAGGAATAATTAGTAATAATTACCAATAATTAGTAATAATTACAAATAATTATCAATAATTTCCGATAATTACCAATAATTAGGAATAATTATCAATAATTAGGAATAATTACCAATAATTAGGAACAATTACCAATAATTAGGAATAATTACCAATAATTAGGAATAATTACCAATAATTATCAATAATTAGTAATAATTACCAATAATTAGTAATAATTACCAATAATTAGTAACAATTACCAATAATTAGTAATAATTACCGATAATTAGTAATAATTACCGATAATTAGTAATAATTACCGATAATTAGGAATAATTACCGATAATTAGTAATAATTAGAAATAATTAGGAATAATTATCAATAATTAGTAATAATTAGTAATAATTAGTAATAATTAGTAATAATTAGTAATAATTAGTAATAATTACCAATAATTAGTAATAATTACCGATAATTACCAATAATTACCAATAATTAGTAATAATTACCGATAATTAGTAATAATTACCGATAATTAGTAATAATTACCGATAATTAGTAATAATTAGAAATAATTACCAATAATTAGTAATAATTACCAATAATTACCGATAATTACCAATAATTAGGAATAATTACCAAAAATTAGTAATATTTACCAATAATTACCAATAATTACCAATAATTAGTAATAATTACCAACAATTACCAATAATTAGTAATAATTACCAATAATTACCCATAATTACCGATAATTTCCAATAATTAGGAATAATTACCAATAATTAGGAATAATTACCAATAATTAGGAATAATTACCAATAATTAGTAATAATTACCAATAATTACCAATAATTACCAATAATTAGTAATAATTACGAATAATTACCAATAATTAGTAATAATTACTGATAATTACACATAATTACCGATAATTAGTAATAATTGCCAATAATTACCAATAATTACCGATAATTAACGTTAATTAGTAATAATTAGTAATAATTAGTAATAATTTGGAATAATTTGTAATAATTACCAATAATTAGTAATAATTACCAGTAATTAGTAATAATTACCCATAATTACCCATAATTACTGATAATTACCAATAATTAGGTATAATTACCAATAATTAGTAATAATTAGTAATAATTAGTAATAATTACCAATAATTAGTAATAATTGGTAATAATTAGTAATAATTAGTAATAATTACCAATAATTAGTAATAATTACCAATAATTAGTAATAATTAGTAATAATTAGTAATAATTAGTAATAATTAATAATAATTACCAATAATTAGTAATAATTACCAATAATTAGTAATAATTAGTAATAATTAGTAATAATTACCAATAATTAGTAATAATTAGTAATAATTAGTAATAATTAGTAATAATTTCCAATAATTAGTAATAATTAACAATAATTAGTAATAATTAGTAATAATTAATAATAATTACCAATAATTAGTAATAATTACCAATAATTATCAATAATTAGTATTAATTAGTAATAATTAGTAATAATTCCCAATAATTACCAATAATTAGTAATAATTAGTAATAATTAGTAATAATTACCAATAATTAGTAATAATTACCAATAATTACCAATAATTAGTAATAATTACCAATAATTACCAATAATTAGTAATAATTAGTAATAATTAGTAATAATTACCAATAATTACCAATAATTAGTAATAATTAGTAATAATTAGTAATAATTACCAATAATTAGTAATAATTAGTAATAATTAGTAATAATTAGTAATAATTACCAATAATTAGTAATAATTAAGAATTATTAGTAATAATTACCAATAATTAGTAATAATTACCAATAATTAGTAATAATTACCAATAATTAGTAATAATTACCAATAATTAGTAATAATTAGTAATAATTGGTAATAATTAGTAATAATTAGTAATAATTTCCAATAATTACTAATAATTAACAATAATTAGCAATAATTAGTAATAATTAATAATAATTACCAATAATTAGTAATAATTACCAATAATTACCAATAATTAGTATTAATTAGTAATAATTAGTAATAATTACCGATAATTACCATTAATTAGTAATAATTAGTAATAATTAGTAATAATTACCAATAATTAGTAATAATTAGTAATAATTAGTAATAATTAGTAATAATTAGTAATAATTACCTATAATTAGTAATAATTAACAATAATTAGTAATAATTACCAATAATTAGTAATAATTACCAATAATTAGTAATAATTACCAATAATTACCAATAATTACCGATAATTACCAATAATTACTAATAATTACCAATAATTAGTAATAATTACCAATAATTAGTATTAATTAGTAATAATTACTAATAATTTTTAATAATTAGTAATAATTACCAATAATTAGTAATAATTAGTAATAATTAGTAATAATTACCAATAATTAGTAATAATTACCAATAATTAGTAAAAATTAATAATAATTAGTAATAATTAGTAATAGTTAGTAATAATTAGTAATAATTAGTAATAATTAGTAATACTTTGTAATAATTAACAATAATTAGGAATAATTACCAATAATATTAGTACTATGAAAATAATAAAAAATTTATATAATATTAAAATTATCAATATTTGTAACATGTTTTGCTTTATTCTTTATATATTTAATTCTTAAAGGGTCAATTTTTAGGTCTATCTCGATAAAAAGTTTGCGTCAGTCGTGTATGATCTAAACTCTATAATTATCCTAGCTTGAGTGTTTTTTCTAACAAATTATTCAAAACCAGTAATGCTTTTATATTGTATAGAGAAATATAGAACAACGAGGTCGTCAACAATCATTATTAGGTGACCACATATGGATAAATCAACGTAGAAATCCAAATGGTTCTGGTTTAAATCCAGTGTATGTAGAGGGTGTGGAGACTTTTTTATCATTTGCGGCATCAAATCCAGAATTTGTTTCAGAAGGCAAAATAAAATGCCCTTGCAGAAAATATGCATTGAGAACGTTTGACACGTTTAACAAAGTGGGGGAACATCTCTTGCGTTTTGGTTTTCAACCAGATTATGTTTTTTGGTATCAACACGGTGAACGCAGTTCCAGAGCAGGTGATACCAACTTGATTCCGGATCCATCTCGGTTTCAAGATTTAGTACATGATGTTGCAGGTTCATCTGTTCAACATACAGAAACTCCTGCTGATATAGCTTCAAATCCTGAGTTGGCACCGTCTGAATTTTATGAGTTGTTGAAGTCTGCTAAGGATGCATTATATCCTGGCTATAAGATGTGCAAATTAGAATTAGTTGCAAAATTTATGGCTATCAAATCAGATAACGGAATGTCAAACACCTGTTTTGACCAGATATTTTCTTTGCTTAAAACACTATTACCCGAAGGAAATGTTTTACCTGCAAATTACTATAAGAGTAAGAGGCTGGTTCAAAATTTGGGACTTACTTGTTAGAAGATTCATGCATGTTCAAATGACTGCATTTTATATTCTGGGGAAAATGAGTCGTTGGATAGTTGTCCCACATGTGGGAAACTGAGATATAAAGAAGGACAACACGGGAAGTCTGGTTTGATTCCTGTAAAAAAGTTGAGATATTTTCCTCTTACATCCAGACTTCAGCGTTTATTCATGTCTAAGAATACAGCGACAATGATGTCATGGCATAAAGAGAATATTTCAACCGATAAAATCTTGAATCATCCAGACGATGGTGATTCATGGAAACATTTTGATAGAGTGCATCCATCCTTTGATTTAGAAGCTATAAATGTTAGACTGGGCCTTTCCACTGATGGTTTCTATCCGTTTGGATCTTATGGTAGTCAATATTCATGTTGGCCTGTTTTTTTAACTCCGTACAATTTACCTCCATGGATGTTGATGAAGGTGCCATATATCTTTTTGACTTTACTAATTCCAAGACATCCGAAGAAAAATATTGATGTTTATTTGAAACCATTGATTGATGAATTAAATTTATTGTGGAGTACTGGTGTCAGTATATATGATGTTGCAATGAAACAGAATTTCATACTGAGAGCAGCATTGATGTGGACAATAAGTGACTTCCCAGCTTATGGGATGTTGTCTGGCTGTAGTACACATGGTCCGAAATCATGTCCTTATTGTATGGGAGAGAACAAAGAATTTATGCTCATTCATGGAAAGAAACCTTGTTATTTTGACTGTCATCACAGATTTCTTCCAGATGATCATCCTTTTCGCAGAAACATATCTCATTTCAGAAAAGGAACAGTTGAAAGGGATGGACCTCCAAAAATGCTATCAGGTTCGGAGTTAAAATCAGTTGTATTTTCATTACCTCCCATCACTTTTGGTCCCATAATAAACCAACAGAAAATTTCTGGTTTTGGGAAAGAACACAATTGGATTAAACGTAGCATATTTTGGGATTTGCCATATTGGTCTGATTTGTTGGTCTGACACATGTTAGATGTCATGCATATTGAGAAGAACTGTTTTGATAATTTGTTTCATACAGTTTTGGATATGCTAGGAAAGAGCAAAGACAATGTAAATGAACGTTTAGATCTTGCCCAAATTTGCAGGCGTCCAGAATTGGAACTCTTTGAGAATGTCAGAACAGAAAGGTTACTGAAACCAAAAGCAGTTTATACACTGTCTAAAGAAAACCGTTTATTATTTTGTCATTGGATTGTAGATTTGAGACTTCCAGATAGTTGTGCTTCCAATTTGGGTAGATGTGTAAAGAATGGTCATATTTCTAGATTAAAAAGTCATGATTGAAATGTTATAATGGAAAGAATTCTACCCATTGGATTAAGAGGTCTGTTGAATTCTGTGATTTGGGATTCCATAACAGACATGTCTCATTTTTTTCGGGAAATTTGTGCGGCTACAGCAGATTATGATGCTCTAGGCAAACTTGAAAAAGATGTTGTTGTAATTATATGTAAACTGGAAAAAATATTTCCGCCATCTTTCTTCGACTCAATGGAACATTTGATGTTACATTTTCCATATGAAGCCAAATGTGGAGGTCTAGTATAGTTTCGATGGATGTACCCATTTGAAAGATGCATGCAAAAATTGAAAAGAAAATTACGTAACAAAGCATTTGTTGAAGGATCTATTGCAGAAGCTTATTTGCATGAGGAAATATCTTTTTTATGCTCCCATTATTTTGAATCTGAGTATCCTTCAAAACACAACTGAATGGGACGGAATGAGAGTAATATTGATGAAATCGAAAATCAATTATCTGTTTTCAACCAGTCAGAGCTTGGTTTTGGTGGAGTTTATGAACGCTGGCTTTCAGATGATGAACGTCATAGAGCTCATACTTATGTTCTGCTCAACTATGAAGAGATGACATCAGTTGTACTGTAAGTGTTTATATCACTTATTCTATCATTTATGTTACTGTAAATAACTTTGGTTTTTATAGGTTGTATGATAATCATATCAAGAAACAAATTCCACAAATTACAGCAGCTCATCTCGAAGAACGTTGACTGAAAAATTTCTCTCAGTGGTTTCAAAAACTGGTAACATAAATTCTTTATCTTTTAGAAACTCATTAAATGTATATTTTACTATATTGATAATTATTTCACAAATTTTCAGGTGTCTAGACATGCTGATAAAATTGACAAACGGCTGTGTGTATTGAGTAACCCACCTTCCAAACTTGTTAAAACTTATAATGCATATGTGGTGAATGGATTTCGATTCCACACACATGCATATGGGGAATCGAAAAAAACAATGAACAGTGGAGTTAGCTTGAGTGGATCTCATCATCGAGAAAATGAAGTTGTCTTTTATGGCATACTTGATGAAATCATTGAACTCTGTTATCTTGGACAACATTACAAAACCATGTTCAAATGTCGGTGGTTGGATACAGAGAGAGGCGTGCGTGTTCATCCGACTCATGGAATCATAAATATTAAATGTAAAAGTTTTCTCGCAGTAAATGAACCATTTTTATTGGCTCAACAGGCATATCAAGTTTATTACGTAAAGTAATGTGCTACATCAAGAGACTTGACTGATTGGTGGAGTGTAATAAAAATCAAAATTCGAGACAATCAGTTTAGTCAAAGTTAATGTGCTTTCACTGATGTGCAAAGAATTGAAGTTTTTCAAGAGAGTACTCAAAATCAATCTTTTTTACAAAGAGACATGAGTATTGATGACGACACCCCACATTTAAGAGTCGGTGATGATGATGATGTTAATGATGTCACATATGAATTTGAAATTGTAAGAGATGAAGCAACTGTAACTCGAATGGATATCGATGATGTTGAGGAGGAATATGAAGATGACATTGACATATATGAAGATGATGATGAAGATGAACACTGATAGAATTCCATGGTATTTATATACAATCATAATATGTATATATGTATATATAATAGTAATTATCAATTATTTGCTAACAACATTAACATTTTCTATTTCAGATGGACGACGCCACATTTCGTGAGTTGGCGGATGCTGACCTGACTTTCGATGCGGATGAGTTGCTGACAGATGACCCTCAGCCTGCAGGCGCTCTAGGGAGTATGCGGAGGGGGCGCGGTCTTGCACGATTGATGATTCCTGACCCCATCCCCGAGCGACGTCCACGTCTTGGGTTTGATCCACGCACACGGAGGTGTGATAACCTTTGTGATAACCTATGGATTTGACTAAGATTTCATTAATCTATTCACATAATAAATGTTTATTATATTTACAGTTTTCCGCATATAGCAGTCGGACAGGGCAACGCTATTTTGCGCAACTATTTCTCTCAGTTGTGGACCACATGGGAGCAGATTCCCATTGATGTGCAGCAGGCCATGTTCGGCCATTGGTTGGTACGTACGTAAATAAATAATTTTTATTTTGAAAACTATTTCATTTCTAACTTGATATTTTGATTTATTTTTAGGGTTTATGGTATCCGATCGAGGATACCATGCGTGACGCCATCCACGAGGCATGGGAGGTGGCCATGCGTGATCGCCTTCGTCAGTTTTTGCACAATTAAAGAAAAGCTATTATGAAGAAAGCAGGAGTGTCAGATTTTGACGAGTCATGTAGAGCACACCGACCAGAGTACATTTCATACCATGTATGGGATGGATTATGTGCGTACTGGTTTAGTGGTGCCTTTCAGAGGAGATCATCGGTGGAAGGCAGAATGGGGGAGACAGGAGGTGACTCATCGAGCTGGGAGTCGTTCTTTCAGTACTCATAGACAACATCTGGTATGTACATTATTTATAAATATTTTATATAACTATAAATATTAACAGTTTATTTTTTATTCTAATAGGCTGTCAAGCACCCCGATATTACGGAGTACGACGTATATCGGAGGATGTATAGTGATCCTGCTACTGGGGAGATCAGAGGTGATCTTCAGCATCACATCGTGGTCAATATTATTTGTTTTCAAGTTTAAAAATTAACTGCATATAATATATTCACAATTTTAATTTTAAATTGCAACTAGAGGAGTCATATGAGGCCGCAGCGTCACAGGCCCGGCCCGAGAGTTAGGCCGAGTCATCAGATCAGACCACTGGCCGTCAGTTTGATGAGGTGGCATGGATGCAGGCCACCTAGTATGCCTTCGAGAAGAGCCGGGTAGTTGGTATCGGCTCTCGACTGACTCCCGGAGATTATTATGGCAGTGCTGCGATGTCAGCGTCCAGCTCGAGAGGAGCTCGTGCATCTTCTTCTGCTACACAGTATGAGGATCATTTTCGATCTCAGACTGCACTGATAGAGAGTCTCCGACAGGAGCAGGAGCAGATGCGTCAGCAGCACGAGGAGGACCGTCGACGCCAGCAGCAGCTGTATGAGGAGCAGACGAGTCGGTGGCAGTAGCAGCATCAGGAGCAGATGGAGTACATGCGCCGAATCACTCATGCTTTAGGGATGGAGTTTCCTCCACCACCATCTGCAGATCCCCCACCTCCCCCCCTCCTTCAGATTAGAGTTTGTATTTATGTTATAAAATTTGTGAAATCAAAATATGATTTTTTTTTCTATTCGTAGTTTCTGTCTCATTATAAAATATTAATAATATTATATTTTTAAATAACAATATTAATATGAATAATAATATTATTTATATTTTATAATATTATATTTTATATATATATTAAAATTTTATAATATTATAATTTAATTATATTTTTTTGTAATACTTGAATTATTTTAATATTTGAATGTAAAATAATTCTATTATTTTTATATTAATTAAAATAACTTATTAATATTTTTTTATTTATGAATTATAATTCTAATATTATTATATTAATTAAATCATTTATTAATATTCTATTATTTTTTATTTTTGAATTATAATTATATTATTATTATATTAATTAAAATTATTTATTATTTTTATTTTTGAATTATAATTCTATTATTATATTAATTAAAATCATTTATTAATATTTTATTATTTTTTATTTTTGAATTATAATTGGATTGTTATTATATTAATTAAAATAAATTATTAATAAATTATTTTTTTTATTTTTTTTCTAGTATTTGCGACGGGATACTATGCCCGTCCCAAATAGTATTATTATTATATGCATTAAAATTATTTATTATTAGTTTTTTATTATTTTTTAAAATAGTTTTGGCGACAGGACCCGTCGCAAAAACTATTTGCGGCGGGCCCGTCGCAACAGGTATTTGCGACGGGGCCTGTCAGAAATAGTTTTTGAAAAGTTTTTTACAAATATACGGAATACTAGTTGCGATGGGGATTCTCCCCGTCGTGGAAAAAGGCTTTAGCGAAGGTCCCGTCGCAAAAAATTGTTGTTGCGGCACCGTTTTCAGCAACGGGTCATTTGCAACGGGCCCCCATCATAAAAAGCCATTTGCGATGGGATCCCATCGCAAATGACCCGTCGCAAATACTTGTTTTTCTAGTAGTGATATGATCATAAGGTCCATTAAAATTTATTGTAAAAGTAGTGATACATCAAATGAGATAATATTCTATGAGTTTAAAAGAAAAGGATATGTAAAGGTTTACTACCCTAATCTAAAGTACAAGAAAAATTATGATGATAAGGACCAAAAGGATAAAAAGGACACTATGGAAACTTGGAGTGATTCTAATTATAGATCAAGGGAATTGGAATCCTCTCATGATGAAAATACTAAAAAGTAAAATATGTGTTTTATGAAAAATACATCTAAGGTAACACTAAACTCTCTTGAACATTACACTTATTATTCTAGAGATGAAAGAGATTCTGAAAATATGACCAAGGATAAAATGTTTGGATAATTCAGAATGATAGAGGACACCTGTAATTAATTAAAAGATAAATAAAAATATTTAAAGAAACAAAATTCTTTGACTACTACTATAGAATCTGAAATTGCTTTAGAAAAAGAGAAAAAATCACAACTGCTTAAAGAAAAACAATGACCATAAATTGATAAATGAAAAATTGAAAAGGGACCTAGATAATTATAAGAATGGTAAATAAATATTAGTTCAAATTATTGGTAAAAAGGTATCTCACAAATATACTACTAGTACTGCATTCCAACTAGGAAAGATGAATATAACTAGAACTCATTTTATATTAATATCTTGAAAATCTAGGTTTATACTCAGTTCTGGAAAATTGTCTGCAAGTTCGAGTCATGAAACATCTTATAATTTTAAAATAATTTATATACCATGTAAATTATATCATTAAAATAATTTTCATGTGGCTAATAAGAACCCAATGAAGTAAATGTGGGCTCTGAATGCTCTTATTACTAATTTTATTGGACCCAAACAAATATGGGTACCAAAATCTTTTCTTGATAATCTATTTTTGTAAAACAACTATTTGAAGATCTCAAATAAAATCATCTGGTATTTAGATATTTGATGTTCAAGACACATGAAAAGATATTATTCATGATTTAAGAACATGATAAAGATTTATGGTGGGCATTTCACCTTTGGTGACAATGATAATGGTAAATTCATTGGCCTTGGCTAGATTAGTATCTCTAACTCAGTTCTAATTTCAGATGTACTTTTTGTTGATGGATTAAAATATAACCTACATATTATCTCTCATTTATGTGATTATGGTTTTAATGTTTAATTCGAAAATGATGCATTCAATGTTTTTAATTCCAAAAAATAATTAGAATTTTCTACTTTTGCAAATGACAATGTTTATGTTGTTAACTTCGATTCATTGATTTATGAAAATGTTTCTTATTTGAGTGATTTTCATTAATAGTCTTGGATTTCACATAGTATATTAGGGCACTGCAATATACACTCACTTAGAAATATTACTATGAAAGTCTTAGTCAAGAATCTACATAAACTCAAAATTCCAAATGAAAAAATTTCTAGTCTTTTCAAAAGGTTGAACAAAAAAAATATTTTTTCAATCCAAAGAAAGAAGTTTCAAGTTCTCAACCTATTGAGTTTGTTCAAATGGATCTATTTGGAGTATCTAGAGTTTCATGTATTATTTCAAATCACTATTTATATGTTATTGTAGATGACTATTCAATATATACTTGGATAGTCTTCTTGGATCACAAAAGTGATGTTTTCTCTCATTTTAAAAAGTATGCTAGAACTGTAAAAAATATTAGTGGTCTTATAATTAAACCCATAAGATGTGACCATGGCCATGAGTTTGACAATAAAGAGTTTGAATGTTTTTTCTCAAGAAAATTCTATATTCATAACTTTTCTACTCCTTGGACACCCCTACGCAATGGAGTTGTATAAAGAAGAAATAGAATGCTGTAATAAATTACTAGAACCATGCTTAGTGAGTATGTCCCACCTATATACTATTGGGATGAAGTTTTCAATACAGAATTCTATTTAATCAATATATACTTGATTATACCTATCGTTAAGAGAACCCCTTATTATTCTCGAAACAATAGAAAACCTGAGGTTAAATACTTCAAAGTTTTTTGTTGAAAATTATTCTCTCTTAACACAAAGGATAATCTCAAAAAAAATCCTCTAAGAGTCATGAACGAATTTTCCTAGGTTATTCAATTTCAAGTAAAGCCTATAAAAACTTAAACCAAAGAACCAAATGTGTGGGGGGGAATCTATACGTTTCATGTTTGATGAGATAGATCCACATGAGTCAAAGACCACTCTAGAGAATATTAAGGATGATATGTCAAATCTTGACTTCAATACTAAATCTTAGGACCATCCTATTGAAGAATCTGTTAAAACTTCTAGTTCTTTAAATTCTAGCCATGATCAACCTGACTCTATTGAAGAACCTTAAGTGAATATCCTTTTTTTTCTAGACCTATTATAACTCTTCATAACCATACTTTATATTCTATAGTTGGATATTTAGATAATGTATCATAGACTAGAGGTTCTATATGAAATTAGGTTGAACATAAATATTTGTTATCACAACATGATCTTAACAACGTAAATGATGATATCAATGAGGGATTTTGGGTGATAGTTATGAAATAAGAGTTAAATTAGTTTGAAAAAAAATAAGTCTAGATACTATTTGATAGACGCAATGACACGTTCATTATAAGTACAAAATGGATGTTTTGAAATAAAGTATATGAAGCTGATAATATAGTTAGAAACAAATCTAGATTTTTTTCACAAGTTTATAGTCAAAAAGAAGGTACTCACTTTGAGAAAACCTTTCCACCAATATCTATAATTGAGGCCATTAGATTCCTACATGCCTATGCATCACATCTAGATTTCAAACATTGTCTAATGGATGTCAAGAGTTCATTATTAAATGGTTACATAATTGAGGATGTCTTTGTTGAAAACCCCAATGGTTTTACAAGTCCATACCTTCCAAATAATGATTTTAAATTTAAAAAATCTTTATATGTTTTAAATAAATATCAATGAGAATGGTATGATAGGCTCTTCGCATTTATTACTTATAAAAGGTTTACACAAAGTACTTCTAATCCTACAATTTTTGTAAAAGGAATTTCCAAAGACATTATAATAGTACAAATTTATGTAGATGATATTATTTTCGGATCTTCTAAAAATTATTGTTCTGTTGATTTTTCATAGAAAATGAAATGTGAATTTTAAATGAGTTTGATGGATGAACTCAAATTATTTCTTGTATTTCAAATATTTCAATATAAATAAGGTTTTGTTTTGAATCAATGTAAATATACAAAGGATATTGCAAAATGATTTTTCTTTGAAATAATTATAATTAGTGACACTCCACGGAGTACCACTTGTATGGTGGACCTTGATAAAGAGGGTAAATGTGTTGATCAAAGCACTTATAGAGGAATGATTGTGAGTTTACTCTAATTAACTAATAGTAGGCCAAATATTATATTTAGTGTGTGTATCTGTGCACAATTTCAAATAAACCCAAAAGAATCTAATATAAATTAGATCAAAATTATTTTCAAATACCTCAAATGTACAACTAATTTAGGACTGTTCTATCCTATAGGAAAACTTTCTGCTTTTGTGAGCTATTTAGATGATGATTTTGGTGGATGTAAGTTAGAATGAAAAGGGACCTCTAGAACATGTAACCTTTTGGGAAAGTCACTTTTATCAAGGTTTAGTAAGAAAAAATATTTTGTTACATTATCTACTATAGAAGAATAATAAATAGCTTCTGGTAGTTGTTGTGAAAACAATTTGTGGATAAAACACACATTACTAGACTATAGAAATCAATTTAGACATGTCTCTATAAATTGTGATAACAGAAGTTTTATTAATATCTCAATGAATTTGGTTTCACATTCTAGGAAACAACAAATTGATGTAACACATCTCATTTTGAGATACCATTATCAAAAATGTTAAATAACTTTAGAGTTCATTGGAACTAAATATCAGCTTGCTAACATTTTCACTAAGCTATTGAACACTGAAAGAATGAACTTAATTAGACATGAGTAAGGAATGATTAATCTATAGCACCATATGTTTTTATTCCATTGATAATGTAAAGTTAATTTTTCATACCAACATAGATAGTATAAAGATGAAAATTGTCATGTTGATACTAATGACTTTTCATGCTGAAAGAGTTGTCATGCCAACACCGATGAATTTTTCATGCTGACAAAGTTGTCATGCTAACACTGACACCCTATCAAGATGACACCATTAGTGTTATGAAAAATATATCATTATGATTATAATTCCTCTTCAAGCTGACACCGTAGGTTTTATGAAAAATTTGACATGCCAACATTGATGACTCATTATTTTTTATCTGTTTTAGTTTTTTACCAAAACGACAATGTTTTAGTAGTTTTGTTGATCCCGATTCATGATTTCATGATTTTGTGATTTCAAATGACATAAATGATATAAATTCTAGTTGATCTACTCTACTCAATTAACCATACACTATCTTAGACGCCTCTCTCCCAACCCCCAACCATTCACATTTTGACCGTCAAAACTGATCTTTTGGAGGGGCATGTGTGAAGTGAGCTCTTGAAGGTGGTTCATGCAACGAGTCTCATAAATCTATGAAATAGAAAGGGGAAGCAATAAAATCTTATGGACCTGTGATTCATTATATGGAGAACCATGTAGTGAATCTAGAAATGGATGTTTTTATTGAATGGTTTTTGGAATGTAATTATTTGCTACTCATCCTATTATTGGATCAAGGATGTCTTGAGTGGTTCTCAGATAATGAAAGACCCTTCGACATGAATTTAGTTCATGATTTTATATGAATGTGGAGATTCATTTAGATGTTAGTGATGCTTGTTGGATGAAGTCTATAGTGAAAGGAAATAGAATCTCTTTTTAATCTAGATAGTGAACTAAATATCTTAAGGTACCTCATGATAATGTTTTTTATGATTATTAGGGTAGTTCTCCCCTAGAGAGTGACTTTTTCTTCTTTGATACAACTCTAAAAAAGCATAATAACAATTAAAATAACATGAGACCTATTTCTAAGGAGTTAGATAAAGAGGGTATAATACTATTCATGTTCATAAAGCATAATACATGTCTCAATAATGGGTACTTTTCATCTCTAAATTATCATGATGTTTATTTTATTTATCAGTTGAAAAATGGGATCAAGGAAAATCTATTTAGATACCTTTCCTTACACATAACTGAAATGATGAAGCCTTCGTGAAAACCCAATTCCCTGTTTTATTTAAGGTTAATCTCAACTATTTTGAAAGAGAATGGTTGTGTTAGTAAAGAAGATAAAGTTGTCTCTGAGTGTAGTGGAATCTGCCTATGTAAAGAAATAAGTAAAAGGATGAAGATCAACTAGGACCGATAGAAGAAATAATTGGTTGGGGATTAAGATAATATATATGATATATTCCTTCCCTTATAACATCCATCTATGCCAAGTAATTTTTTGGATCTTGGTTTAGTACCAAATGAAGAAGTTGAATACTCTTTAGATGAAGAAGAAGAGCCCGCCACACCAGTCAGAGATCAAGGGTCACCAATCAATGACAAGAGTGATCCTGACACCACTAAATCTCACAAAGGCATTTATTTTGGACCTCGAAGTCCAACCATGTCTTTACCCTCTAATGATCACAAAATAGAAGACATTATAGATGAGGAGACATAAGTATCAGGAATTTTGGAGTATGTAAGTTGATGTAGTGTCTCTGTAGAAGAAGAAGAAGGAAGTGATGAAGATGAAAGTGGAAATGGTAATGATGAAGAAAAAGGTGAAGAAAATGATGACAGAAATGAAAGTGAATATCATGCCTTTGTTCATGTTGATAATGAAGTTAGTGGTGAAGGTCGTGGAAATGATAGTAACCATCATGATGATGACCCAGGTCAAGATGTAGAGGTGGTTGAAGATGAGTTTTGGGAATTGTTGGAAGAACCTCTTGAATTAGTCGTTGAAGAAAGAACAAATTATGAATTTCATGATCATGTAGAAGCTGAGGCAGCCCATGTACCTTAGATAGTTTATAAAAGAAGGAGACCTCATGTTGAGGGTAAGAAACTAGTGAGGAATTCACATAGTGGGGGGCATCCTCATGAAAGAAGAGATCGAGATGATGGGGAGCATCGACCTAGAAGAGTATGACTTGACACTCTCACTCCTATAGATGATGATATTATCATTGAATGGGAATGAAATCCTAGATATGTAGAACTGGTTTTGGAATAAGATGACTCAAATGGTGACATTTTTGTACTTATTTATAAATAGTTAGTGTCGGTGACCCTTACTAGTGACTATGTCACTAAAGAATACTTTGAAATATTTATGGAGGAAATTTGATTTGTTGTAAGTGTGTCAGTTCAATCTAAAATGGCCAATGAGGTTCAATAAACTGGAAATGGAAAACACTGAGCTAACTGATGAATTACACTCTCTCATGTATTAAATATAATAAATGAAATAGTCTAGGCAAGGTGCTTCTACAACAAATTAGATAGTGGGTGTGAGTGAGGATGATGTAGTTAATGTTTCAAAGAAAGTGATAGCAGATATTCAACCCAACTTAATAAAAACAGCTGAATAGATTGTTGAAAAATACTACCATGCTGAGAAAATAAATGATTTTTCTTATCTTTGTAATAAATAATTATAAATCAGAATATAATGATTTTCTGGAGACTGTTCTTAATCCTATGAATACACATTGCCTCTGTTTCTACAAATGTTCCTTCTATGTCTAGTCAAGCTTCTTAGGCATTAGATATTGAGATAGTTCAAAATTTTGTTAAATAAGAACATCAAGCTTTGTTTAATAAATCTGGATTGTCCAACTTGAAAATAATGAGAAAAATAGTGACCATGTTCATGAAGTGTTCAGAATATGTTCAAATAGTGCTAAGACTGCAAATGCTCAAATTTTAGATAATGAGGATTACTATTTCATGATAATCATTTTCAAGAACTAGTCAACAAAACTCTCGAAGTATTTCAGTATTTCGTCAAGCTGTTGAAGCCATATCTTCATATCCAGAGTGAAGCCATTATAGAGACAACTGCTAAAACTATTGGACCTACAGGAATAGTGCATCCACATCAAATGTTTGTTTCTTAGGCCTTGACTCAGATTCACATAGTAATCCCAGAGAAGATCCAACCTCTTATTTGGTCACAACACAAACCTATAATTTCACCTAATGTTTCATAAGGAGTGATGAGGACTCATATAATGAATTATTCAGACCCTCTTATTCCTTAGCCACCTCCCAGCGGACCTTTAATTGATCCCTCTGATAAAGGGAAGGGACCTATTGATCATAAAGGGTAAGGTGGATTTTTTATAGGGCTAATGTATTGGTTTATTTTTTTTTCTTTCCCTCATCATTTTCAATCCATTATACTTCACTGATTAATAAAATTTTTTTTCTTGTCTTTCTTCTCTCTTTGTTCTATCTATTATTCCCTGGTATTGTTTCTTTCTCTTTTTTTCCTTTGATACGTGTTTCCTTCTTGATTACAATCAAATTGGGGAGAATAGTTTTTTCTAACCTTGCACCATTTTTATAATCCCAAAAAAGAGAGAATAGTTTTGGAATTATCCTTATTAATTTTACCCTTGATAACATTATCGTTGATTATTTTACCCTTGATACCACTATTTTTTATTTATTTTTCTTACCCTTGATTACATATGTGATGAAAAGGCATTAGTCTTGGATATAAATATTTTAGTTTCCTTTGCTACCATTGCTATTTTTTAACTCTAAACCTTATCTATACATTGATAAAATTCAACAATAATGGGAGATGATATGTAAAATGATTATATTCAACATAAAACAATTGTATTTTATAATTCCATGATTTTTTATCCCAAAAAGGGGGATACTGATGGCCCATAGGATACTATTGACCACCCTATCTAGTATTAATGGTTTTAATAATCCCAAATCATGATAAATCCTATTAAAAATTCATAATAATTTCAATCATGTTAATCTATGTTTCAATATGTGTAATTCTGATTATCTGTGATCACATACAAGTTTAACACATTATGATAATATTTATGTTATATGATAGTATAAGACGAAATATTTTCTAAATATGATAGAAAAACACCGATAGTTCAACGGAGTCCCCGATAGTAAAACCGACAGACCAGCAGACCAGTTGTCTCACCGATAGTTCAAAGGGCCTACAGATGCAAGGAAAAACTAACACAAGGACCTAACGATGCAAGGAAAAACTGACGCAAGAAACTACCGATGCAAGGATATACCGACACAAGTACCTTTTGACAAAAAATGATACTGATGCAAGTATCACCGACTGTTAAAATGAGTATCCGATGCAAAGAGTCATCAATTCATAAAAAGACCGATAATATGACACACCAATGAGATGAGTTACAGACAGTAGGAGAAAGAGACAGAGGACTCAAAGATATATTTTTTAAAATTAATTTTTTTTAATATTATTTATTTCGGTCATATTTTAAGTGTTTTAATGTGGATGATTAATTTAATTATTTTTTTAAAAAATATAAGATGAGGTAATCATAAGTATGAAGTACACAATCTACCTCAAAACATGAATATTTTCAGGTTGTAATTGTATAAGAAATGGTACTCAAGATGAAGAAGAAATAAATAAAGAGGAATCAGAGGAAAAAGATACAGAAAAAGAAAAGAGTAGACATAGCAATAAACTCACATGAGAAACATACAGAAAGGAAGAGAACTCAAGGAATTAATTAAGCCTTTTTATTATGAATAAAATTTTTATTGTGTACCTAAGTTTCAAAATCTATGCAGTAGAAAAAAAAAGAACTTTTTCTTACTGGAAGAAATAACACGGTGCTACATGACACTCTATTTTAAAAGTTTTCTTCTAGAAGAGGATACATGATTGAATTATGATACATCCAAGAGTCCATAGATGAACTTCATAACACTAAGAGCCATCTAAAGTCTATATGATCTTTATTTCTTTGTTGTGTATCTTTTTATTACATTTTCGAGTAGTGTGTGAATATATCAATAAAAAACACATTGTCTCCTCCATTTAATTGGAGGATATTATATATTCTCAAATAACTATATTTTTACACTTTTTATCTCATTAACAAGAATGGAAGAATTCCTATGTGACCTGATTATATTTTGTTCCCTTGTAGAACTCTCGCAGAGGGCTTGTGACCTGGATAGTCTGTGTACCATTGTGTAAACCCTGATTCAGGGTGTGGATCAAAACCTATATCTATATAGATTTGTCGGTGTTAGGTGATCAATAAGTGGAAAGGGATATGTCTTTGATTGAGATCGAACCTCTTGTTTTATATCTACTACGTTTTTAAAATTTAGTTTTCTCTGTTTTTACATGTTCTTCAGAAAAGTAAATTTCACTTTGATAGTTCATATTTGATAGTGTTTATAAGTTTTTTGATTTATAGATTATTTTCAAATGATGTATAAATATCTAATATAGTTATTAATGAGAAATTATCAATATTTTGAAAAATTAGTTGAACAGTCTGACTATTATAAATTCACTACTTTGATTAACTATCCTGTTATGTTTTAAATTGGGGGACTCTTTTAATTAATTCTTTTTAACATTTTTTTTATTGAAACATAATTAACTCCCCTCGTGAGTGTCCTACACTAAATAACACTATCTATTCCCCCCTTAATGTTTCCAAGGAGCAATCCTATGATATATCATTCTTGAATAAGAACTGAGAAGTTATTATAAAAGGTACTTTATTATCAACTGGAACAGTTGTGATGAGATGGTCAACAAATTTATTCAATTTTTTTGTTTCTAATTAAACATTTTCATTTCCAAAATGCAATTTTTATGTATAATTTTCAATATGTAGCACGCTCAGACACTATATATAATTACAACAACACATGTGATATTATGAGTAGACTAGAATATATTATACTCTTCAGTATTACATTGAAATATTCATGCATAGTGATATCAAATATGTAATATTCATAAAATTAAAAATTCAGATAATATATACAAAAACAATAGAGCCTATATGTACATAATTGAAATTCATACACTACATGCATTGAAATATGTAATATTCATAAATATTCCTACACTGTATTGGGTAAAATTGTTCAATATATAATGAAATGATTGTAACATAATTCTATAATTTTATTGAAGTTGTTTTAGTGATCTATTTTTTCATATTTATTTTGTACAAAAATTCGTATTTTACTTCTTTGTTCACATCAATTCATATTTGTTAACAGTAATATATCGATTCAAATTTTTTTAACAATTTCTTTTCATTTTTTTATAGTAATTTATTCTAATATAATGGTTTGTAAATATTTTGGTTTAATAATGCTAACTTTTAGGATGAATTTGAAGATTCAATATTCATTAGAGTATACAAATAGTCGCCTTTGGTATGTAACTATTATGTTTTACCATAAAGTAGTAACTTCATGTAGATATTATATATTGAACAATTGAAATTGTAATTAGGATTCAATAGCCTTTGGAATATTTATTTTTTAGTACTATTATGAAATTTCAATCATCCTTATTTTCTATAATATTCATTATATTAAACATAATTTTGTACATATTTCAGTATTTAGTTCAATTTTTTGTCAAATTATTTTTTATTAAATGATTTCAATTTGAACCCTGAAAATTGATGTTGATTTCATTTAATATAAACTCTACTTCTTTTATAAAATGAACTCTCTAAACTCATTTTCTTTAATCCATGAATACAAGATTCATGGTTTTTACCACAAGACATGAGTATGAGTACCCTGACTCAGACACAACTTCATATAGCCATCCACAACTTGGATAGATTTTGGATGGTTATACTTCAAACATGGCGTTCGATGAGGCTACATTATCCTTCATGTTTTTACCTTCTTTACCATCACCTGTCCATTTATCCCATATCACTTCTCTATCTCACATCATTGATGTTTCCCCATTAATAATATAAGTGTCCATCCTTCCTGTATGATTTTACATTTCATAAAATATTCAACATCTCTATTTTATTATCTCAATATTTACATTTATTATCTAATTTGGACAGCTACTCTATCAACTATTCTGAGTAAACATTTATATTAAAACATTGGATATTTAAAAAATTCCCTTATATGTGATTTTATTTAAGAAATTATACAAAATAAAATCATATGTTTATTAAATATTTCACTATTTTCCATTATAACATATCATACAATTCCATAAAACCCAATGTTTTCACCATGTGCTATATATTTTTTTCATTCTAGAAGATATCTTTTTCCAATTTTAGATATTCTATTTCATATTTGATAATAGTGGTATCAACCATTAGGAATCGTTATTATAAAATTCCATTTAGATATATTATAAATTATGGATTAGGTAAAATCTATTATATATACTATAGACTTGTAAATTTTCCATCCATGTGTCTCTACCAAGTTAATTATAATATTGTGGTCGCCTCCCTATATATTCTAATACCCAAACAATCATGTTGATCTATTCACCTCTCCATAAACTTGATTGCTCATAATTTTTCTCCTACTCTACCTTTATCTCCTCTGAACTAGTATCATATGAATCCTCCTCTTTCATGGCCTTTTCCTCCACCTTGGATCCTCCTCTGCCTCGGCTCCTTCTCTACCTATGTCTCCTTCACCAAATTAATCTCTACCTCTGCCCCTGACCCTCCTTCTCTTCAAATATAGTATTGATGTCACTATCCACCACACTATTTCATATTTTCTTATCCCTTCCCTATTCAACATCCAAACCATGACTTCTTACAAACTAATTTTAATTTCTTCGATTAGTGCCTCCTTTCTCCACTCCATTTCACCACACCTGACTTCATACCAATGATTGGTTGATTCCCTTCTGTTCACCTTTTGTTGGTCAAATAAGTGTATAAATAGGGGATACTCTCTAAAATCCATCTATTCCTCACACTAAAAGGTATTATTTTTTTCATAACACTCCCACCACCACCCCCCGCCCCTTCAATGTGATCCGTCAAAAACCCTATCCTTGTTAACTATGTTGTTTTTTCAAATTTATCAATTTTTATTTCATAGGTTTCCATTCCTATTTTTTATGATTTATATTTCTATGTTTTCAGTGGAATGGATATCCATTTGAGGAGATTAGGTAACATCTTTTATTTTCAACAAATGTTACACCCCCATGCCAGTGATTTTTTCACATCTTTAATACAAACTAAATTATTTTGGTTTCTCCTATTTCCATTCATATAGTATATTTTTGGTTCTCTAGTTTACATTCTTATAGTATATTGTTGTAATTATATTTAATTTTTCTCATTTATTATGTTTCAATTTTTTAAATAAGGGTGGTACAACTACTTGTTTTTAAAAATCCTTCAAATTAATATAGTATTATTTTACATACAATATAGTATATTTTATTGTTTATATATTAAATTAAAATGAATAATATAATTTTTATATATTTATTCAAAATTTAGGTCATTAAATTAATGGTGATAAATCATAGTGGATTAATATCACATATATAGTTTGACATACAGGTAATGTCGTTTTTATTAAAAATGGACTTTCAATTAAGAGAAATTTTTCCTCAGTTAATTACTTCTTTCATGTTAATTTTCTTGATCACCTTATATACAAATTATTATTAAATTTTAGTTCAATATCATGAATAAGACATATAAGTTCAAATTCCATCATGAAACTTATATTTTCAATTAAAAAACAATTATACTATCAATGAATGTTTCTGGTTACAATATATTATACCACCATTGATCACTTGATAAGAAGAAATATGAAATTTTTTCATTTCCAAACTTCAATAGACTCTCATAGACTTCGAATATTATTTTCAAAATATCCAAGTTGTATTGTTATTTATAATTAAATTTTGTTATATATTTTTCGTATATTTAAGAACACTAATTAATATTATGGTATCTTTTAATCATTACTAGGTGAATTCCTATATTTGGAAATCACTTTACAATAGTAGAGTTTTAGAATCCATGAGTTCAATTATCCAGAGTGGAACCCCTGTGGTATGCACCTAGTAATTTTTTCATTAATTTACTTCAAAAAACTATTATTCATTATATAGTGTTTGGCTCAAGTACACGAGTAATCTCTTCCACGAGTAATCTCCCCCTCCCTTTTATAATGTATTCTTTAATATTAATTATTCATGTTGATGTTAGTACTATATTATTGACAATTAACCCTAATTTTCATTTGAATCTAGAATGGATCATTCTTTGGTCTAGAAGGGAATTTTTTTCTAATGAGGTAACTTTATATCAAATGAAGTGCCTTTTTTATACATAAGAGCAGGTTCATATTCATTATATTTAAAAAATGCATTTATATCTCATATAAATATGCTTTCATTTATCTAATGATGTATCTTCCATGTGTTTGATTTTTGAAAATTTTCATTCTGATATTTTGGTTCATATGGTTAATTTATTTATAAAATAGCAATCAAAGGTAAACAATGATATACATATGTGATTAACAATATTCAATTTTTTTACCCTGATAAAAAAATGTATACCCTCAATTTCAAACATTATAGTAAAATTTTAATATGATAGTCAATAAAAATACCTTTTATTTTAACAACTTCTCTAATTTTTTATACTAAAAAATGATACTAAAAAATTCTCCTGGTTAACGTGAATTTTAATATTGTTTAAATTGCATTTAATTTATCTCATTTATTATATTTTATTTACCATGTTGGTATATATTTTTTTATTTGTTATATGAGTATTCATTGGTTTTCACATGCATCAAAACACATCAAAAACAAAAAAAAATTAACTATATAAGTTCAATTTTACATAATTTTTTTCATGAAGAAACACGATATTTAACAATGTTTATAAATTTTAAATTCATGTTTATTTTTTCAAAATTGAAACTTCTAAACTAATTTCTATTTATATGTTATATGGGTTTTTCATTCAAAGATATGTATTCATATTATATTTACATTCACTGTGTTTTATACTATTTTAACACAATAGGTGTTTAATAATTAAAGATAGAATATGAATCTAAGGAGTTTGTATTAAACAAATCACCAATTGGTGAGTGAGCATATAAAACCCATGTTTTATGGTATTTTACTTTTTTACTATATATATTTCTATTATTAGAAGGTTTATATTGGTTTTAGGAAGTTCTAGGGGGTATAAAAAAATTCCACCCTTAATTTCCAAAATTATAGTAGAATTTGATTCTAACATTCATTCAAAATACCATTTCGTTTCTATATGCATATTTTTTGGAATTACATACTATATGTTCATATTTATCTATTTAAAAAAAATTCATGAACCTATTTATCTATCGTCAATGAAATTTTAATTAGTTTATCATTTTAGGCATGACCTCTTCATATGAGCAAGTAACTTTTTTCTTTAATCACAAACCGACATCCATAATTCAAGTCATCACTATTGTGAAATCCAATCCCACATACCTACTTCAGGATATCCATGTTCGAATTAGGGAGTAAAATCTAGTGTGCCTCTGGGTATCCCAACGTTTATAGAATATCAAAAATAATTATCATGTTCTAATTTCATACATATTCAGTGGGTATATTCATTCCTACCATATAAAGGTATGATATTTTTTTAGTAATATATATTTTATATACTAATCCATGTCCTTGTATGCTTTTCAATAAGTTTTTCTAAACACAAACTTGGTATGATGCACATTATACTCCATTTCCCAACTATTTTATTTTATTTAGGATTGTGCTTGGTGTTAATACAACATAAATTCCCGTTCTTAGGAAACATTGATGTATGTGGAAAGATTATGCTCATTTGATCTAAATATTTCTTTGTTTCTATGATTTTTTATTTAGTATTTTCAGTTAATTTATTACCCATTTTCAACCCTTATTTCCATTTTTTTCAACTCAACATTATGTCGCATTCAAATCATGTTAATGTGTTTTTTGATATGGATTTTATTTTTTCCCTCTTTCTTTGGGGGTTTTCATGGTTTTATTATGATACACTAACATGATACACCAAATGACTATTAATAATCCACACGCATGCACTAATCCCAAGATAATATATATATATATATATATATATATGAGTTGATGGAATTAATTCTCACCTTACTTGTAAGAAATCCATTATCTGTGTAATAGATTGTTCCTTCAAGGACATGCGTCTCCTTTTTTATCATTGTTACTCCTCTACTCATTGTTATAACTATTAACACCTTATTCCCACCATATATGAAATCATCTATATCTCACCGATAAATTCTCCATGAATAACCACTTAAAATTGGAATGTGGTAGGATTTTCAGGAATGATAGTGATAGTGTTTATTTAAATCTACATTCTATTATTGTAGTTGGGGTTTTGATTTCTTACAACATCTACTACAATATGACCACTATTTTTATTATCTCTGATTTAGTCTAACACAAATATGCATATTCATCATGATTCCAAGAACATATGAACTATGATAGTTTTACATCATCACATGCCATCATATTTCTTCCATGGGGTGGGGTTTCCTTGATTACAGATCCTTATCCCCTCTTTTAATTTCCATTGGGTAAGTTTTATTCATTTCAATTTATTGTGATCTTTTTTTATATTTTCTTTACTTATAGTTTATTTTATTTTCCTTATTGCATATCATATAGTTTATTTAATTTTTTACATATTTTCATTAGGTTTCATAGTTTCAATCATTTACTCTTTCCTCAATAGCTTGTACCATTTCCCTTAGATAGTGGAAGCAGTTACTAAAGTCGAGGTCATCTGTTTGTTACTAGTATAATGCCTCTTGTAATTTTATTGTATATTAAATAATTCAATAAAGTGTTTGTGATTTTCACAATTTCAATTTTATAGTTTCTAAACTAATTTTTTTTGAATAAAATTATTTAAACATCAATGATAACATATTCACCTATTTATCAATCTATGGGTCAAGAATTCTAATGCACACCAATACTAAGATCATATTCTCAATCCCTCATACTCTTATTAACCCGTATTCTATTCCACACAAGTAAAATACCTATAGTAATACATCACCCTTTTATTGGAAAACAATATTGTAAAATTCCTATTACTTCAAAATTTTCATGGTAAAATAAGATAGATATTATAAAGGCACACATCATTATCCCTTTTCATTGAGAGGTATTTAGAACCATTAACATGCAATCATTTTAATTTTTCTTTAATTAATATTTATATTATAGTTTATTTCTATATTTCTAAATTTATAATTTATTATCTATTTAAAATATTAAAAATCAAAAACTGTGTTCCAAACCATACCAAATTATTCATATGACATCTGAAATGAATTATATTTACAAATATTATTCTAAGGATGAGAGTAAAGTCAACATATATTAGATATAATATGTTTTATAACTCAATCCCATTTAGTCTCTTTCATTTCATCCATAGCAATTCCATTGTTCAATAAAATTATTTCTTTGTAATGATATTTAATCATTCAGGATGATATAATATTTTTATACTTATCAATGTATTAATTTGAAAAGAGATGATAATATTAGTTTTCACCATATTCTTATTCCACTACATACTTTTTTGTGCCTAATTCTTCCATGAATGATTTCCAACATAGTTCTTAGATGAGATTTCAACACAACAAACTAGTGGAAAAACAATTAAATTAATATTTTATATTTAAAATTAGTTGGAATGATTTAGCATAAATATCATTCTTATTTGATTCTATTAATTTTATCATTAAGACTCAATTAATCATTTTCAATGTTTTTATTACTAATATTCTATAAACTTTTTCATATAATAAGTATATCTGACTTCCAGTACCATCAATCTCCCCTTTATGATTCACATATTACTTTCCTTTATTAAACAAGTACACTCCTAAAATTTCTATAGAAGCAAAGGGTGAGACACGTCTTTGCAGGGGTGAAACTATTAAATTCTCTAAGCTTTACTCAATACATGGATTTATGTTCTAATTAAATTTATAAAATAGTTTTTAAATGATTCCCATAACACATGTCAGGCTCATGAAAACCATATGTTATAAAACATTACATTCCTTAAGACGGCCCTCATAGTGATAATTTGTTAGGCCTCATAGGGATATCATCCCTCAATTGAGGGATTTAGTATTTTCTTCCTATATGGGACTGAAAACTATAGCTAGTGACTAGCAAAGAAAACAAGGGAAAGAGTTGGATAATAATAATAAAGGGTACTCATGAGGTAAATTTTAGAGATGATACAATTTTTAAACACTTCTAATGTGTTAATGAATAGTTATTTTTCCCATATAATGGAAAATAGATAAGAAATATCCATTTCTTCAATATATTAATCATATAATCACATGATTAGTGTTTATTAAAAATTACATATCCTTACTAATTCATGATGATATCTTAAAAGATAAGTACCCATGAATTAGGTTTTTATGTTTTTGAATCATTTATAATAGATGAACCTATACTTTGATTGTATCTATAAGAAAACTTTGCATGTATTCATAATTAAAAATTTGTTTCTTCTTCATTTAAAACATATATGACTTGAATGGATATATATAACTTAATAGGTCGTATGCATGATGTTGTTCAAATTCTATATTAATACATATTCATCCAAGCCTCATAAATTTAGAACCCAAAAACATTCCAACCAACATAAATAACAAATATAACTATTCTCCTTCCTTGTGAATCATGTTGACACCAATTCCCACACTCACATGACAATGGATTCAATTATATATTGAACTCAAAATATTAATCCCATTATAGTTTAATTTTTAATGACTAAAATGAATACTATATTTAGGAATAAAAGATTGTGTATTTGATGTCTATTATTTTTAGAAGATCAAGTGTAGTTTTTTGTAGGATATATTTGGGTATTGAATTCATTTCTTTTCTGTTACTCCATAAATCAAGGCATGATAATGGGGTCTATACCGGGAAGAGAAAGTGAAACATATTAACACAGAACTAGATAATATTATATCTCTCCATAAATTCTAATATAAAGCTATCATGGTCCATGTGCACACATATATTCCCTTGGTTTCATTTAGAGATATAAAATAATGTGCAATACATAAAAACTCTAAAGGACTAATGTATAATATATGTTTGGTGGGTTTTTAGTCATATATTTGTTTTTAATCAGTTATCACACTAGAAATTTTACATAACACATCATCATTCCTAGATGACATGGTAGAGGATTGGATTTTCCATGATGTTTGGATCCTTTAAAGAACACATCATTAGTTATGTGCTTCATTCATTATAATATATTGATATATTGCAACTGTTATATCTAGATTTTCAAAGTGAATAACTATTTTTAAAAAAATCATGCAACTAATATAAAATAAGCATTCTTAATATTTGAAAAAAAATGATTATCAAAACAAAAAAATGACAATAGTCATTTTTTAAGAGCTATAAAACATTTATTTTTTTTAAATGATGTTTTGATGTTTGAAAATAAAATAGAAAAACATTATGGCATGAAAAATATGGCAAGGAACAAATTTTATTCCTACCATTCAATGATAAATGAAATCCAATCCACCATAAAAAAATATAACAAACAATTTTTATTGAGTGATTTCAAAAAAGTTATTTTGTTATATATTGTTGTTTTTTACTATTAATTATTGATTATTATTATTTTTATGAAATATTTATGTTGTAAAATTTGTGGCTTCTACCAGGGAACTTCCATGCATTGAGTGCCAATACAAGTTCACTGTTTTTTCTCAATGAAATATTAGAAAAGAAATATTCAATCATATTTTAAATGGATTTGTTTTCTTCTACAGTTATTTATCATGAATGCACCAACAATATATAGTATAGAAGGATTAAATTAGATTGATATCTCAAAATATGGTCATAATGGTTGGTTTTCCATTGTGCAAATTTATATAATTTACATTTACATGATTATTGTGTGTTGTTCTATTAAAATGATGATCTTTTGGATTAAAATGTTTTCAGATAAAATTAAAAAAATTATCATCTAATGCTTTTCTAGTGAAGGTCTTGGGTCCCTGAAAAGCCACTATATTTCTAGGAGGAGTGGTGCCACTGCTTAGCAGGGAAATCCTGGGCTGAAATGGATCCATATGGTCACACAAGAGAAAAACTCTCACCCATATGTTTCTTGTGGAAAACATATGTGTAGGTTCCCCTGCAACTCACACACTTGCATGAACATTTAACTGTTATCCCTCTCATCCATCCAAATATCATGTGTTCTTATGCATGCAGGGTGAAATGACTTCAATAGGGAGCATTGACATCATACTTGTGGTTGCATGGTAGTATATAATAGTGGAATTCCATGGTAGGACTAAAGAAATAATGGTGAATGATCGTGTGGGAGCCTTCAAGATGGTGGTGATGTCTAGGATGATGTATAAGAGGGATTTTACTCTAGGGATAGAGTTTGTTCCATAAATTATGTCCCTCCTTAATTACATAGAGTCCCCCACCATCCTCCCTAGAATTTCTATTTCAAGGCAGCTGGTTTTTCTTCTCCATATTTAATAAATTCATATAAAAATTGTGAATCACACATATTTATCATGAGGCTTTTTCCGACCAAGTGGAAGAAGGGGGTGTGGTGTCTATCCATGGAGATCTATGAACTTCTAATGAAGATGTGGATGGATATATTTGATGCAAAACTAGTAGTGGAGCATAACATATTGATTTCATTAACCCATTTTTGTATCTGTGATTTTCTGACATCATAAGAAAATTGGTGATATTATGAGTTGTGGTGATATTTTTCTTCCATTTCCCATATTTATTAATATTAATGTAATTATATAAATATTTCATTACTTTATGTTACATTATAATTGTTTATGTTTAGTATCACCTAAAATCCATCCCCATTACCTCATAACCCACTCACATCAATGAACTGATTAAGTATATCTTGACACAATATTCACATTTATGTTTTTTATTCGTATTTGATTTGTGTTTTTTCCATTGTCAATGGATGGTCCTCATCTAGCTACTTTGGGGAATGTTACTAAATAACTGATAAGAACTATAAGTGAGTTTAAAATTATTTTTTTCTATTTTAATTTCAAGGATTGTAATGTTCCTGACCTAGATTAGTTTTTGAAACATTTAAAGATAGAAGTTGGATTTTGTATAGTAGACATCTAACTTGTTCTAAATAGTCTCGAAGAAAGATAGAAAATTATTTGATAGAAGAGGGGACTATAATAGATCTAATGTATCCATTGGGGGATTGTGGTCTAGAATGTTTGTTAGATTAGATGATGTTATAGCTGTATCTTTGGATTTTAACAAGTTTTACCAAGTGAACATTATGAGTGACTAACAATGATGCTACCAGAAAAGAATCATTGATATTTTAGTAACGTTTTTTCGGTATAGGTACCGATATTAAATCCATTTATGTCACTATATTCTCTCTTGATCGATTTTAGATGACACTAGTAGTGCAATTTTTTAGGATGTTGCGGACACAATCTAATGAGAATCTGATTTGTGACATTGTATAAGCGTACTCAGAGAAAGATGATTATAATTACCTCAATATATTTAACCACCTTCCAAAATCCCTAAGGCAAGTTCATGTTCAATCAAAGGATTAATCAAATCTGACAACCTTGTTGTTCATGTGGTTATATTTTTTCTTTAATATCTTGAGGTATTCATGCATATTTGGACAACACTCATGACAAGTTTTGTCATGTTCTGTTAAAATACACTCTTCTATGTCCTTATGATTCATGAGATCATTAAAATTTATTATTTTGTTGATTTTTATTTTATTTTAATTAATAATTCTTGTGGTTCAAATTGATACTTTTGATTTTCTATCTTGTAATATTCATCTCTAATATGTGTATCCAATCTTGTTCATTATGTTTATCAAAATTCAATCTTTCAAATGGACACCTAAATTGATAATTCAAGACATTTTATCCTATAATATTAACTTTTCTAAGGTTTTTAGTAACTTAATAATATGAACATATAAATGTGAGTTTTAAAATTAATTATCTTGTCATAAAAATGCATAGGTTGGGTAATATTTTCATTTATATTGTACTTATAGTTTATATTTTATTGTATACAAAAAGTACCTACATTAAATAAATTATTATTTTTTGTTTCAAGATAGATAATTTGAAAGCCTATAAAAATTAAACTATATATACAATCAAAATGAAATTTAGTACATTAACTAACCACATAAAAAATATTTACAAATTAAAATATTTTAATCAAAATAATATACTGATAATAATACAGATGATACCAAATAATGTTCATTAAAAACATAACATTTTAAATTTAAACAAACTAGGATACTCTAAAAACATATAAAATAGAATTTATAATTAGATTATTCATGAAATATAATAAACACCCTAAAAATATATATAATATCTAAAAATGAAAATAATTTCGCAAAAAAATAAATAGAAAATATTACGTATTAAAAATAACACATGGCCTAATAATACAAATATAATTATTTAATTATAATAAAAATAATTTATATTTCATAGTTACTAATAATAGAAAATATTATTATTAATGATTATATTATTATTAAATTAATAATTGTTAATATTTTAATAAAAATTTATACTATTTAAAAATAATACTATTATTTAAATAATTCTTAATAACTGTATTATTATAATTATTATTCATAAATAATAACATTATTAAAATTTTCACGACTTTAATAAAATATAATTATCATGAATTTATTATTCTGACTTCAATTATATATAATAAACCATGTAATTTCTCCTCCACAAGTAATCACCTCCACTCTTTCACTACCGCGACTACCTCACCATGCCTTCCAGTTGCCTTAGGTATTATATTCCCATCTCTTCCCTCCCGATTCCCATCTTCCTCCAGGGATCCCCTCATCACTTTTGTCTTTGCCTGCCCACCATCCTCTACAATGCATGATGGACACCACATTCCCAAGGAGTAAAACCTCTTCATACCCCCATTTCTCCATCCCTCCTAGAATTCTCCTCCTCGCCTCCCCACCTCTCCTCCTCAACCTCCAACTGAAGTGGTTGTTCTCTCCACCGCATCCCCACATCCCAAGATCCATCTCCCAGCCTCTCCCAGCCTCTCCGAGCCTCACTCTGCCTCTCTCCACCTTCTTATATTAAACTCTTCCTTAGATATTGGACTCCAATACCTAGTATTATCCCTCTAATACTTATCACGCACTATGCTTTATCATCATCCTTCTTCTGATACCAGTTGTAGCTCCCTGTCGCATCAACCTCTCATTCACTTTCTCTCTCGATGATTATTTCTTATTTTTATATTTTTATCTTTTGGTGGTCCAAATGGTTGATGGTAAATGGGATTCATATCCAATATCATATCATCCATGGTTTAAAAGGTTTGATTTCTTTCATAACCATTTTAGTTAGATTTGAAGTTCTTATTTTCTATGTTTTTCTGATTTCCCTAAACCATAAATCCCCCTTATCTGAATCTTTTCTTATTTTAAAATTATTCTTATTTTACCTTGACTAAATACACTTCTTTGGATGAATTTACTTCCTCAATGATTCCCTTTAAGTTTCATTCCATCCTTCCTGACATCTAATCTGTCTGTGACATTTAATCCCAACTACAATTTCCTTTTCATCTATATTTGTTTCACTTTTCTTACATCCCATTGGGCTTTATCTATTTCAAATAGGTTTTTTTCACTTACCTATCTTTCATCTATCATCAACTACATTCTAATCTATTGATCATTTTAGGATTTACCTATTCATATCGGTGATGAACATATTTTAAGAGTCCCAAACTCGCATCCAAACATCAATTCATCACTTCCCGGAAACCCAATCCCACATCTCTGATTCAGGCTATCCGTGTTCAAATCAGTGAGGAAACACCATTAAGCTTTAGGTTATCAAATTGTTTAGGGAACAAAACTTACCTTTTCTATCCAGACCCCTTTTCTCTATTTTTCATTCACTCGCCAAATCACATCCTTATATCAATTTAAAAAATTTCAGGCTATGTAACCTAAATCAAATATCAAATTTTCTACTTTATTCTTTTTTTGTATTACTCTTATCACATTGAAAATTCATTTTTTCTATTTATGAATATTTTATTAAAATTATATCTCCCCATTGATCACCATAATTATTGTAAATTAGAATAAATATAATATTATAGTTGCATATGTCTATAAGAGGTACATGAATTCCTAACTTATAATGGAATGTTATTTTTTAATAATATTAATTTTATATTTTATTCATATACTGAAGGTGTAAAAAATACATTATATTCCATCACATGTACATTACATTTTTTATTACAATTAAATTCAGTGTTTAGTATTTTTAAATTACTCTATTTTTATACATAGTTATAGGATCTATAAAATTAAGTTTTCAATGATATATCATGTTTTTATACTCTGAAATAATTTTTTATTAATGAAAATTTCTAATTTATTACATATACTCAAAAGAATAAAATAGTTTTAAATCAGTTATTACCTTTTTGTTCATTATTAATTCACAAATTTGAATCCCTTTTTGAGTTTTGGGTTTTTCATTATGCAATACCATTTCCATGAACTGTTTTTTAATCCTTTATTCAGACTCTATATTCATATTCATTATTTATTATCCATTCAATTAATTAAATATATTATTTGTAATTTTTTTATTTTATCCTTTATAATATTTCACTTCTAAATAAATTATTTCAAGTCACATACACTCTCTCTTCTAATTAGCCTTAGAATTAAATTTGGGACAGAAGTTTATAGTTTCTGTATGTTTACATCATGGAGGGCATAGAATTGGTAGGCATGATATGTGAACATGTGTTATGGGGCATAATGGTGTAAAAATATATGGATTAGTTTAGGATTAGCTATAAACATTTATAATTTTTGTATGCATGTGAATGGTGACATCATTTATATGTTTTTTTTATTTCATAATCTCTCTTAGGTTTTTACTATATGCATTTATTCTTATAATTATATTTTACTAAATATGTTACACACTATATCCTATCGCAATGATAAACTTGTTTGAAAAAAAATCATACGTGAACCTCTCATTACATTAATGGGGGAAATTTTTTTAATTTTCTATGTCTTTTTTTGAACATAAAGTTCAACATCTATGAATATTTTTATTGTTCATGGTATTCATATTTGTTAAATTATTAACTCTATATGTGTTTCATTCTTCTTCAAAAATATAACCTCTAAATTTATAGTGTATGAAATTTTCAAAATTTATTTTTCCACCGCATGTTTGTTGTTATAATATTGACCATATCTCTGTCGAGTTTATGTTCTTATTTAACTATTTAATCTGGTTTGTTCCCAGTAAATATTCTTTTTTATATAAATTTCTTAGTAATTAATTTCAATTTCCCCATACATTTAATTTTTTACTAAATTTCTTTATATATCAATGATTTTCATATTAGAATTCATATAACTATTGTTTTTCAAATATATATAATTATTTTTTTCATTCATTTTATTTTGTTTTACCATGTGTTGAATACTTGACAGTACATGACCCTTTGTACTACACTCTATTTTTTTCTAGGATATTACAAATGGTGCATCATGGCATTGAATATTTTACAATATGATTGGTATATTATAATTATACCCCTTATCATTAATTGGAATCTTTTTGTATTTTCAAAATCATACCTTCATTAAATTAATAATGAATTCATTTTTGAATTTTGTTCATAAAAAATGTCTTCTAATTGTGTGTCACTTTTTTCCCTTGATTTTCTTATAGGAAGTTTGTTTTGATACAAATTCACAGATAAGAATATTCACCAACATATCTCAACAATCAGTTAATACTGTAATGAAAACTTTTATCTAATCGGTAGTTTTAAAATATATTATATAATCTAATGGTTGTTCGATTTATTTCCATATGTCCAAACCATATTGCACCCCCTTAAATTCCCATATATCAATGATTTTCATCTCCACCATAATAAATATTCGTCTAACTCATCACTGATACTGATTCAGTCTCATTCTCTTTACAGTTACTGATTCTCACAATATCTATTTCTATTTATCATCCCCAGTGCTGATTTAATGTCCACCAAAACAACCTAATCCAAACTCACCTCATCCAAATATTCCTCCTCTATCTCTACCAAACCCTTCTCATCCAAACCCTTCTTCTACAAAACCACCTCCTCCAAACACATATCATCGTCTACCTCTGTCTCCGCCTCTACCTCCCCCTACTCCTTAGTCTCTTCCTTAGTCTTCACCTCCGACTTCCTACATTCATATTATATTATATTTTACCATATAAAATCCTACATTTTAGGTTTTATATCAATACCTTGCATGTAGTATATATTTATTTTTTCCCCAATGTGCAATTTTGGTCTCACATTTTCCCTTCTCTCGAATTAGTGGTTGAATTAATTCTAATCTTGATATTCATCTCCATTTTTTAGATGTTTTTTCAAGGGATTTTATGTATACCCTCTAGAATGAGTCTTTAACATACAACCTTTATATGTACTAAATCTTGTAAATTTTCATCCACGTGTCTCCACCATATTAATTTTCATAATGCTTCCACATCCCTGTATCTCCTAATAACTACCAAGCTACCATTTCCTCCATACCAACGATTCATTTGAAAATTATACTCCCTTAATGTTGACTACAGAACCACCTAAATATCCTCCATATCAGCCTCCACATCCTCCCCCATATCAGAATCTGCATCGTCCATCATCTCTACCTCCTTCTCTACATCAGCCTCTTCCCAGACCTCTTCCTTTACATTGGCCTCTGCCTCTACCTCATAATTCCCATCGCTCTCCATCTCTTCCTCTAAAATGGTATGATTCATCGCCCTTATTCACAAATTTTCCTCTACTTCTGCCTATATTTTTCAGCCTCCACCCTCCTCTGCCTCAACATCTTCCTCTTCTAGCCAAATAAATTGAAAATCCTAATCAAATTTCCTCTAGCATTTAGCAACATTTTTGTTTCTTTAGAAACCCTATTCATATATAATCCCTGAAAACGCATTATCTAAATATTAAATGATTTCTATATATGTTAACATAATATTTATACTAAAACCCTTGGTGATTCACCATCACCATCCAAGGCTATGAATTCCTCAATTTTCCCGAGTAAAGTCCAATTGTTTATTTCCAGTCCAATGCATCTGGTAAATTTCCACCCAATTATTCTAGTTTTTTTATGATGTAGTATATTTTATTTTTTGATCTTTATTTTATTTAAATTCATAATTTATTAAAATATCATACACATATCTTTTTCCAGGGAATTGATCAGGAGGATATCAAATTGGATCCCATGTATAAGGTAATGATCGCATCGATGTTTCAAGTACTAATTTTGTTTCATTTTCAAACATGGATTCTCTATTAACCAATGAAGGTGGGTTAGATATGATGATTTGGAATCACCTATATATATATTCATTTAGTTAATTTCACTAAGTTATCTTTTTACTAATCATAAATATTTTGGGATTTGATAATTATTTATTTACTGGTGTTTTGTTTTTTATATATAATGATTGTTTAATTATAAATCATGGTCTGTTCCGAGTTGAAATTCACAATGTGGAAAATTTTACATTGAGATTTTAATTTACTATTTTTAAAAATTAATTACTTAAATGATTTGGTTTACTTCATGTTTTGATATATTATATCATTGTGTTTCATATAGTAGTTATTGTGTGCTTCCAAGTGTTGATTTTCAATATCAATTTCTCCATGAGACCATAAAAAACATCAATGGGTTTGCAATGATAATGGACTACTAGAATAAAAGTATTTTTCAATGGGTTTTTGATTTGGTGGAAGGAGAAGGTAAGTATATTCTTAAATTTAATCAAACTATATTAAAACATTTTAATTTTATAAAAAACATAAATAATCATTTTTTATACTTAATTTTGCAATACTTATTATTTATTGATAAAATTTTCAATAAAATTATGTATTAACTTTATTCCATACAAATTTTTTATTTTATTCATTTATTGAATATTTAACAGTGAAATTGTTGCGGTGTTTATATTACTTTTAATGTATTTTATAAATACTGAATTAATTTCATGATTTAGCAAACTTTTCATATGTTGTGGATACTGGTTTTACTTATGTTGTAGATGTAATTAACATGTATTTTTCTTTTTATCCATTAATATTTATTCATTATCCCTTTTATCTCTTTCTTCCATTAATTTTATTAACTGATATACATATGAATAAATTCGTTGATATTGTTAGTTTTAGTGACCTTCCATTTTAGTTCATCTATTATTCATTGATTTTTTTATTTTATTATTTGGATCATAAATTTATTAATTTTTCTCTTTACTATTTATCTATAAATTTATAATTAAAATTTAGTTTATTAATTTTATAAAAAATATTTTTATTTATCTTTGTAATAAAATCATTTTTTGTAGAAATTAAAATTCTTTATGCCTTTTATTATTTTCTTCCATATGATTGTTTGTTGCAGGTTATTAGATTATGATGAATTAAAGAATAATCGCGAAGGAACTATAATGTTGTCTGAGGCATCTAAAGGAACTATATTTAGGAATTTTCAACCACTATATATGGTTATTTATTTTCCATCTATGGTTATTAATTTTCGATCTATTATGTCAGTTTATGTGCAAATTTTTTTACAGGTTTATGTATTTTACCATATTTTATTTTTTAAAGGTTAATATTTTTTTGACGTGTTCATATTATTTAATAGGATTTATATATATATAGGTTCATATAATTAAAGGGAAATATTTTTTAACTGGTTCACATTCATACACGTACATATTGTTTTTATATAGGTTCATATTTTTATTTCATATAGGTATATATATTTATTTTTCATACAAGAATATATTTTTTCTGTTTAGTGGAGTATTTCATATTTTTTATAATTGATTATAATTCAATATCTAGGTACATAGTTTTTATATGTTAATTTTTTTTATTAGTATATATTTTTTAAGTTTAGTATGATAGTTCATATTTTTTTACAGGTTCATATTTTTTACAAGGCAATATTTGTTCATATTTTTTGGAGGTTCAAATTTTTTTTTCATACTAGTACATATTTCTTAACAATTTCATGTATTTTAAAAGGGTTCATACTTTTAATGGTAGATATATTTTTTATAGTTTCATGTTTATCCCTAGGTTTCCGATTTTTTACAATCAATTTTATGATATTATGAATTATTCTTTATTAGGTTTCCATAGATTTTTTTTAGACTTATACAGCTGTAAGAATAAAATCTAGAACCATGTACTTTATAAAATTCTGAGAATAGTAATAATAAAAAATGCTTATAATTTTTAAAATCTATAAGTAATGTATGTCTAAAAATACAGATAGTGAAGACTCACTAGAATTTTTAGTGAAAATTAAATTTCATTTATTTGGTTCAATTATATTAAACTATAGTGCAATTGATTCAATATCATTTGTTTTGTTCAATTATATTCAGTATATTGTTTCCATTTAATTTTCAATCAACAGTTTAGTCACTGCATTGTTTTGATTTTACTGTATTGAATTTTTATGTAATATTTTACCAAATTTATGCTTTAGTGTGTATCTTACTTTATATAGTTTCATAAATGAATGAATATATAATTTCATTCTCATCTGGTTATTAATTCCAAAAAAACCACTAACTCAAGATGAAATATCCATGTTTATTTTAGTTTGAATGGAAAAAATTACACCCATTAGGTTAATAAATTGACAGTTTTCTAAAATATTTCCCATATTCTTTTTAAAATTGGGTCATGAGAGTGTTAATGGTTATGTTTTTTATTAGATAACTATTAAGAATGTAGTCTACAACCATTATAAACATGCAGTATTCAACCAATTGTAAACATGATGTCTACAACCATTTTATTGAATGAATGTTTGAGAATAGTAAAAATGAAATTTGTTTACAATATGTACAATCTGAAACGATAGTATCATCGGTTTTATATACAATATATACAATTTAAGTACATTTTGAAAGCAAAGCCTTACAGAAAACTCCTTGACCAGTCTCCCTTGAACCTATTACTACCTATCCTGATCAAAATGAACCACATCTACCTCACTATTGACTCCATTCCCCTATAAGGAGATATTTATACCAGAATAAATAGTGCAAGACTTCATGAATCCCTCCTTAGATGAAACATTAGACCGTGAATAAGGTAAGGGAAATCTATATTCCATGTTCCTATGTTTTTTAGCTAAAAGTTCATGGATATTTCCCTTCCCTTTATATTTACTAATGTATTTAATAGAGGCCTTAAAATTTAAACTATTCCTAACATAGTCATTTTCCAAAAGCCTTCGGAGTTAACAAACCCCTCAAATCAGACCCATGTAAAATTTATCCTTTGATGGTCCTATTTCATTTCAATATGGAAAAAAGATAGGAGGTTTCTCATACTTGATCTTCAGGTCAATATCATCCTTTCTAGTTGATATAATTTTCTTACCAATCAGGGTTTCACATAGATCAGTATCAACAATGTAGTATAGTTTCAAAACTAGAATAACTCGACTTCACTATCCATTCATAATGGTACCCCAATAGTAGCAATGATATCCTGAATGATATTAAGGTGCATAATTATCTAATTAAAACCATGAATCTGAATATTAACCTTCATATATATAATTTTTAGGTTATTTCTTTTCAACCAATCATAGAAATGATTTTATGGAATAATGTTTTGTTAATTTTTCCTCTATTGGGACCATGATATTTTCCTTTAAAATCCATTGTTTTATTGTGATTATGATACTTTATCTTTCTGATAATATCTGGTTCCACTTAATTGAATACAATTTTAGAAACCCAAAGGATTATTTTGAATTAATCTTTCTTAACAGGTTTTTACTCATGGTTATTACTACTATAAAGTGTTATTTCCGTGCTATCATTATTTGAAAAATTTTATTTATTTTGATAACACGTCTCTTCATTAAAAAATATGTTTCATTAAAAAAAATTATTCAGTGTATACATGTTATAATTTTTTGAGGGACTTCAGACTTTCATTTTTTGATCAGGTTTCAATGAAAATTTTGAAAATTAAACTTCCCTTGAAGGTATGACACTTTTGAATGATATTTGTAAGGATTTTCTTCTTAATAAAGGGATTCCTTTCATCAACCAACTAATAGTTTTTTCATTATGGCCAATGATTAAAACTAAATAATATAGAATCAATATTTCCATCTCATTTACCTTATATAGATTATGTGACACATTATTGTACAAAAGTAACAATAAGAAACCAATTTGACAGGAATTTTAGCTTCAATAATGTTGTTTTATAGGAGTTGAATATAAAAACCAACCCCTCAAAGATGAATTTAAGACCCAATTATTTTGTAAAAGATATTCATAACATTAAATTGTTTATGTAATAGATTAATCTACATGACCAAGTCTATTCTGGGGACCCATTCACAAACTATAACAATATGTAATAATATTGGAGGACCTGTTATCACGTGGACTGATTTTTAGATCACTAGAAAGGTTCTACATTTTTTGTATTCTTTAGTAAAATTCATGGTTCAAAATTCATCAGACAATTTCCCTTTTTTTGGTTGGATAATTTTAAATGAGACACCCACTACTACTTCTTTCCTGAAAATGGTCTATTCCCATAAAATTGATGAAACCCTTGCAAAATTTAGTGGGTAGAGTCATACAAAGGTACCAATGGGTGGAATTACAAGAGATTCAATTTAGAAACCTACTTATAGTTTTACAATTACCTCCAGTGATTAAAACTGAAAAATCACCATGCATGATTTCCATGTCTTTTCCCATCTATAGAATATATGATATATCATTATAAAAATTTCCACCCAAAAATTTCCTTTGGTCTGAATTTATATTACATTCATGTTGTTTTTATTGGATTTATTACATAAAAAAATTGATACATCCTTTAGTGTTGTCCTCATCTTGCATTGTTGAGATTTTGCATCATAATAAATGGATGAACTTCATTTTGGTGTCACCAATATATGAATTTCTTGCTTTTACATTCCA
This sequence comes from Viscum album, assembly GCA_963277665.1. Classification (NCBI taxonomy): domain Eukaryota; kingdom Viridiplantae; phylum Streptophyta; class Magnoliopsida; order Santalales; family Viscaceae; genus Viscum; species Viscum album. Next base: position 1,643,933,143 of record OY728165.1, read on the forward strand.
TGAGATTCAAGTATATGTTATGAATTTCTTACTTTACCATTCAAATAAGTTTTAAAGATGAAACCCAGTTATGAATTGTTTTATTTTAGATTCTACAAATATTCCCTAGGATTTTATGGTGATCCCTCTTAGAATAACTCCCAATGAATTCAATCTCTCCATACAGAACAACTTATTTCCTGTCAGAACATACACATAATGTGGATTTTTCATGTATCTATCCATTTATAATTGGATTAGAAATGAAATCAGGAATACCGACCTATAACATTCATAATTTCCTAATTTTACACATGGTTTATTCATATCCTTTATGTTTACCATTTTAGGAAACTCTTCAAAAACTACTTAAGGAATATCAACCAATAAACAAATCCACACATACCCCTCCTAGATTGATTACCCTTTTGAATTTTTATTTATCCACTTATTTTTTATTGTCCATGGTGTAGAATTTTATCAGATAATGATCATATAAAATTTGGTTATAAATCACTTAAAACCTTATATATTACTTCTTAGGATTAATTTTATTAACTATTTTTCTATGTTTACTCCCCAAGGCATTCTCATTCCCATTTTTTTCTTCTATAATTAATCTTGTGGCCCTTTCTGCAAATTAGTATATGCATTGTGCATAGTTAGAACATACCAACACTCTTACAACATATGAATCTTTGTATCGTATTTTTAATATAATATAAGGGTAATTAATGAATGAGAAAAAATGGATCATAAGGGTTGAACTTTTCTATCCATCATATTTAGAGGCACCTCTAGCCCCTACCTCACTACATCCAACTCTACATTCCAAAGGAAATTTGTCGTCGCTATCTAATGAATAATCATGTTTCTTCCCTTGATGAATAGGTTGAATAAATTATTTATGAAAATATGTCATATATCAATCATCATTTTTGTTATTTTTCATAATATTATGATTTGTTCAGTTATTTATGAAAACATGTTTTATTCTCTTGATGGAAAGGTTAAATGTTTTGTAGAAAACATATTATTTTCAATATCTATTTTTATATTAATTTTATTTTTTAAATTTTTTATTTTTATATTTATAATGTTAAGTAGGACCTTACTGAAGACTCAAAGTCAATATTAATTCATCATGATACACGGTTGGATATCCTATGTACTGTAAAAATTTTCAAATTTATTATTCCATAAATCTCCACAACATAATAACAAGTTGGTTGTAGGTGGATTGTTTTATCCTCTCCCATTTGATTTTTCGATTTAAAAATCCATTATTATATGAATATTCCTAATCTATATTGAATATTTTGGTTATGCCTATTCTGTATACTATGTATATGCACCTCACATATGATTTATATGAATATTTAATATAAAGAACGTGCGTTTTGCAAGTTTATATTTGAAAATATGTACCTTTAAACATTTATCAATGACATAATTATGAATCAATGTTATCAGTTACATTTCCTTCACTTAATATTTATTATATCTTCCCTAAATATTTCCTTGCCCCATTTTTGATCTGTTCATCTCAACAACAACATTTGTTATTTTTTTCCATTAGTTCTGTAATAATATGTCTATGAACAATGTATAAAATGTGTATAATTTGGAATGGTTTCTTTCATAAACTATGACTTATTTGGTGTCAAAATTGATTCAATATTCCCCATCTTTTATGTACTAATGTGGAGGTATTTATCCGCCTATTTTTTGACGATCTTCGGGACCCAAACACACGTATCCCAAAGGGAGGTTTTTTCTTCACTATTCAACTTCACGCCTCTTGAGCTGAATATTTTTACAGATAGATATGTCGGTGATTTTGATTCTATAACATGCATAGAGGCAATTCACGGTCAAGTGATTATAGGAAGTAGTTTTTTCACTTGTATGATTTTTTTTATTTTTTCTATTTTATGGGAAAATGAAAATGAAAAATCATGAAATAAAGTTAATGGTAGTGTACATAGTTTGGAATGTTTACAACCTTTTTTTATAATATTAAATCTCTATATAAACTATAATATATGCATAACAACAATCTAATTTTGTATTAATAGATATTTTAATCTACAATCTATGTATATTTAGACTTTTAATCAATATTTTTAATCTGTATTAATACATATGATTTTCAATTTCATTTTGTGAATCACTAATTTCCAATTTAATAAACTATATAAAATAAAATCAATGTGTAACAATCTATAATATTTATATTATAATAAGAAATATGGAATATCAATGACAAGATTTAATTTGTATTAAAAACTACAATGAAAATTACTTAATAAATTAATATGCATTAAATACAATAATTATTTTATATCAATGTTTTATAATCTTGAATCCATGTATAACAATTGTTTTATGTAGAGTTATCTACTATGTAGTTAGATTATAATAGATAATCTATGTTTAACATTCCACAATATCTGTAATTGATAATACACAATACAAAATACCAATGAAAATATATAATTTTTTTTATAATAAATATTATAAAATCAATAATCTTACCATGCGAATTATATAAATTTGTATGTGTAATATATTTTTTATAATGTTTCTCAAAGTAGGAATCTATGTGAAAAAATTGACACTGATTACATATAATTAAATTCGTAAACTATCTATAATTATATATTATGTAATCTGAAATCTATGTCTGTAATGTGTCTTTAAAATGAGATATTTTTAAATTCTATAATCTGTATATTTTATAATGTGTTATCAATGTGACCACTAATTTAGAATATTTTCTAACATTATAAATATAAAAGTAATAACTTTTATTTTATATTAGATTCTCTTTGTTATTAGTTATAAATTAATGGGTCAAACATATCGTTTATTATTTTTATTTTTATGTGATATAACCATATATTTTTTCCTTCCAATTACATTGTCATTAATTTATTATCATATATATCATGTGTTTTCCAAGATTTTGGGTGATATCATCATTATCAACGTATGAAAATGTTGTAAAATATTGGCCAAATGATGAAAATAGTACTACAAGATGAAAATCCATCTCACTATTATCACATTCAGTATAATGTATATTATAAAATATTTATAAATTATATATTTATATCACCTAACATTTCTATTGGTGTTTCTATCAACTGCACACTATGAAATGACTGTTGAATGATTAATTGTATTCTTTTACAAAATTTTGTATTTTATGAAATTAATATTCAATGTAAAAATATATTTATGTGAAACTATATCCACTATTATTATTTACTATAACATTATGATCTATTCATTGTATATTACTCATACAAAATATTTTTCTTTACTTGAAAATATATTGAAATAAATGAAGGATATTTCTCAATGTCTATTCAGTATACTAGTACAAATTCAACCTTATATACTTATTCCGTTTTTATAATAATATTTAAAAAGAGTATCTAGACGTTCTATATTTTTAAAATTACAAATATGGACATTAAATTTGTTTTTAAATCTTCTAATATTTTATGGGAGAAAACATGCTTAATAATTGTCCCTCTTTTCATATTTATTTACCTATATGATGTTTTTTATCATGAAAACTTGTAGATAAATATCTTCACCAGCAAATCTTCACCATGGTTTTGTCCTACGAATCACTAATCTTATATTTTATTGTATTAAAATTAATTTTTAATACCCTATAAATCAATTACTTATTCCAATCATACCCCTGAAAATAATAACAATGCATCTATAGTATAAATTACATACCATTTTACTAGTGTGAAAATTTGAATAAAACACCTCCACTACCTACACTTATTCTAAAATTTCAAATATTGACCATCGACTAAACCCAGTGTCTCCCTAGCATAGATTATAAGAGTTCATTACACCAATATAAATGTAACATTGATAATAGGATCCCATCTTTCATATGTATGAAGGTTTTGATAAATCTAAATTATGGTCGTGTTCTTGTAAATTTTTAATTAAATGATTATGTCGTGAAAATGCACAAGATGGGTACTAGTTATTACTAATCTAATGAAATTATTATAATGTATACATTATATTTATTTTCTTATTATGTAAACTTTATTGTCTAAACCATATTATTCGTGGTCATGTTCCCTAATGCATCTATTTAATTTCTCACTGTATTTAATTATTATTATTATTATTATTCAAAAGTTTAATAAATTAAAATAAATTTACATCAAACAAACATTATTAATTAAGAACATAATATTTACACAATAGAAAATTTTTATGAAATTTTTTTATCAAGAATCATCTTATTAATTAAATAATTATTTAAATTTTTAAGAATTACATATTTTTTATTTTAAATTGAATTAATAATTAATATACTATATTTTGGTTTCGTTAATAAATAAATTATTAATTTTAATTTTTTACTTATATCATTAACTACACTAGCTATTATTAAATTATTCTTAATTTTAATTAATAATTAATAATTCCATAATAAAACAATTATATATACTAAAGCATTTCTATCTCCTGTAAACATGTCATCACCACATTATTTTTAATATGGATTCCTCCCTACACTTACCATCTTCTAAGCATTCTATATCCCTCTCTCTCCCCTCCTGATTCCCCATCAAACTCCCTCCTCAACTCCCCTCTCCACCTCCACATACACCATCGCCTTCCTCTACACTTATTTTCTGCCTCCACCTCCCCGATGCTTGATACCTCCTCTCTCCATGCACCAAATTCCTCAACTTGTTCTCCTCCCCTCAATATAGTAAGGGCTATGCCTGCATATCCCCTAACAATAACTCTACCACCCAATCCTACTCCTCTTATGATTGTGCCTTCACCTCCACCTCACCTACACTTCCTGCTCCACCTCCCCTTCTAACTCCTCCACTGACTTGGTCTTTAACTCTTCCTCCACCTCCGAAATGGTACAATTCATCCCTCTCCTTCAATCATTTTCCACTATCTCTACCTATGTGTATCTCCCTCTTCATCCACCTCCATCACCTCCTCTCATCTCCTTATGAGCCTCCTATATCAATTGTAAACCCTAATAAATTTTCTTCTCATGTTGAGGAACATTTTTATTTCTTTCAGAACCCTATTCATCTCTAATAATTATGATAGGTGTATCAATGAATAATTATCATAATATTAAATTTTTAATGTCTACATTTTATTAATATGCACACTAAAAACCTTGGAGATTCATCATCACCAATCAAGGCAATCAAATTAAAAAATTTATAGAGTCAAGGCCATCTCGTTGTTTTCAGTTCAATGTTTTTGGTAACTTTTCAACAAATATTTTAGTTTCATTATTTTTTGTATTTTCTTTTTTTTTGCTCTGCATTTTATTTCACTTCATATTTTCATAAAATCTCATAAACTAATCATCTTATTAGGCATTTATTAGGAAGATTTGAAATTGGATAACATGTATTATGTAATCATTTCATCGATGTTTCAAGTATTAATTATGCCTCATCTGCAATCATAAATTATCCATTAACCAATGACGATGGATTGGATATTATAACTTGGAATTATAGATAGATATTCATGTGATTCATGTTTCTAGGTTATCTTATTAAGAAGCATAACTTTTTTCAGATTTTATAATTTTTTAATTTTCTGGTCATATATATTATTGTTTTTTATTTTAATGAATTGTATGTAATATGTTGAAATTCACAACGGGGTTACTTTTACTTTGATATTATCATTTTTTTAAAACTACATAAATGATTTGGTTTCACTCTTTTTTCTATACTTATGCATCATTGGGATTCATATAGGAGTTATTGTGTTCTTGAAAGTTTTGTTTTTCAATACCCATTACTCCAAGTAACCATAAAAAACAATAATGTACTTGAAATAACAATGAACTACGAGCATAAAAGTTTTTTCAAAGGGTCTTTGAGTTTGTGGGAGGAAAGGGTATGTATATACATACATTGCATAATCTTATTATAAAATATATTAATTCCATAGAAAACATAAACTCTCATTTTTTAAGATTAATTTTTGAATACGTAATTATTTATTTATATTTTTTTATATTAAATAATTTATTAAATTTATGTCATTAATTATATTTAATTTATTCATTTATTGGATATTTAACTCAGATATTACAGTGGTATTTATCTTACTTTAATTTTTTTTATAAATAATGAATTAATTTAATGATTTAGCCATCTTTTTATATGTTGGGGATTCTAGTTTTACTAATATTGTAGACGTAATAAATGTTTACTTTTCTTTTTTCTTTTACTGTGTTTTCATTATGAATTTTTTTCATTGTGTATTTTATGTTTCATATTATATTTGTTTAATCTACATTTTATTGTAGCTTATATTTTCATAAAATCTCAAACACATATCTCTTTTATAGGCACGGATTGTGAGGATATAAAATTGGATCCCTTGTATTAGGTAATCATTACATTATCTTTTCAGGTAATAATTTTGTTCTATCTTCAAACATGCCTTCTCCATTAACCAATGACGGTTGGTTGGATATACTAATTTACCAGCACATATTGATCTTTATATTCTTCATGTTTCTATGTTATCTTATTAGAACTAATAACTATTTTTTATTTTATCATTATTTATTTACATGTTTTTGTTTATTTTATATATTATGGTTTTTTTATTATAATTCATGGTCTATGTCGAGTTGAAATTCACAATGGTGGTAATTTTACTTTGAGATTTTTTATTTAATTTTTTTAACATACTTTTCATAAATTATTTGATTTCCTTTTTTTTTTATATTTCTCTATCCTAATATTTCTTACAAGAGTTATTACGTGCTTGAAATTGTTTAAAACTTAATATTTTTTAATAGGTTCATAATTTTTCTCTAGGTTCATATTTTTACTAGTTCATATTTTTGTGGGTTAAAAATTTTTTACAGGTTCATATTTTTTTCATACAGGTGCATATTTTTTTATATAGATCCATATTTTTATTTCATACAGGTATTTTTTTTTGCTCATAAAGGCATCTATTTTTATATATAGTAAGGTAGGTCATATTTTTTGATAATTGATTCCAATTTAGTATATAGTTTTATACTTATTATAGTTAAATATTTTTTATTATTACATATTTGTTAATTTTAGTGGGGTAGTTTATATTTTTTTTACAGGTTCATATTTGTTACATGACCATATTTGTTCATATATTTTAGAGGTTTATATTTTGTTTTCATATAGGTGTATATTTCTTTACAGTTTCTTGTATTTTAATAAGGTTCATATTTTTACTGGTACATATTTTGTTTCATGTATATAACCGTGTTTCATATTTTTTCCAATTAATGTTGTGATATTATATAGTATTATTTATAAGGTTTCATTAGAAATTTTATTGATTTTTATAAATATAAGCATGAAATATGAAGCCAGTGTACTTTATGAATGTTTGGGAATAATAAGAATATAGAATGTATACAATCTGTAAAATTTATAAGCGATACTTTTGATAGCATAAAGATAGTTAATATTCACTATCATTTTTAGTGTAGATTAATGTTCATTTATTTCGTTCATTTTTATTAAACATTATTTTATTAGATTTAGTATCATTTGTTTTCTTCCATTTTATTTAATAGACTATTTCCATTGAATTTTTACTCATTATTTTAGTCATTGTAATTATTTTATTTTATTTTATTAATTCTTGATGTTAAATTTTACCTAATTTATGATCTAATTGTGTAGCTGATTTTATATAGTTTGTAAATAGAACAGATTTATTATTTCATTCTATTATAGTTGTTAGTTTCATAAATACTACCATTTTATGGAGATATATCAATGTTTATTTTTATTTTCATGGAAAAAAGTACCCCCATTAAGTCAATAAATCGACATGTCAATTACATAGTGCACACATTATTTTTAATTTCACATCATGTGAGTGATGATGGTTAATTTTCTCAATGGATAATATCATATTCTATTCTTGAACTGATCCACCATTTCTTATTATGGATATATAATACCGATAAATAAAACCATGAACAACCAACTATAAGTATGAATTCTTTATCCATTCTACAGTACGAATTTTTTAGAATAGTAAAATATAAAATGTTTACAATATGTACATTCTTTAAGTTTAATATATGTATCATTACTAATATTTTGAGGAAAGTTCATATTGAAATTTTTTATAATGAGTAAAAACTAAAAACTCAATATTCCTTCATAATGAGTATAATATAAAACCAATGTACCGTAATTTTTCTATATAATATGTTCAATTTAAGTACGATATGAATGTATATCTAAGAAACAAACTTCTTTCCATGTCTCCCTTGCACTAGTTCTTACCTATCGTGATCAAACTAAACCACATTTTTCTCACAAGACACCCCTTTTCCCTACAAGGAAATACTACTACCAAAAGAAATAGTTAGAGACTTCTTGAATCCCTCCTGTGATGAAAATTTAGACCTTTACAGAGGTAGGGGAAATATATATTCCACATTTCCATGGTTCTTAGTCGAGGATTCCTAGATATTTCCCTTCACTATTTATTTACCACATTTCATATAGGCAATAAATCATTTCCCTTATAATGAAATAATTATTTATTTCCAACTTCTTTCCCATATAAAGAATATATGATACATTATTATACAAATTTTTTTAAAAAAACATCTCAATCCAAAATTTTAACAACATTATGGTTGTTTTTATAGGATTTCTATATAGTAACTAACCTCAAAAAGATGAATCCAAGACCCAATTATTATAGAAAATAGATGGATAGATTAAAATAAATTATTGAAGGGATTAATCTATTTAACCTAGGTTATTCTAGAGACCCATTATCCTACAATAATAGTTGGTATAAATATGAGAGGACATGTTATCATGTGGACTGATTCATAGACCACTGGAAATGTGTCTCCATTATCCCATATTCATTAATAAAATTCATGGGTCAAACATCATCAAAAAATTTACTCTTTTCTATTATGTGGTATAATTATGAAAGGGATACCCTTTACATCATATTTATAAATTAATTGAATATTTCCATATAATTGATGGAACTCTAGAAATCATTTGGGGGTAGATTCATACTAAGTTACCAATTAGTGGAATTTAACAAAGTGATTTATTTCATAAACTAGCCTATAGTTTTAACATTATGAAAAATTATTAAAATTGAATAATCTGTATGCATGATTTCAAACTCAGATATTACATGAGAGATACTTATAACATCAAATAGTCCCATACATCAATTTCTAGATTATGAATTTATGGATCTCATTCAATTATATTATTAATTTTTTAAATGTATTTCTTCAGATCTATAAATTTTAGAAAAGTTCTTCTGGTATAAATGTCCATAGTATAATTACCCTATCACTGCCTACACATTTTTTCTCATTGATTTTACTTATAAATTTTATTTCATTCAGTTTCACACCAACCAAGCTAATAGAGATGAACAATTCATTTTATTTCACATCAAATACAGTGAGTGAAATACATTTTCTTTCAATTATTCTAATTAACTATTATCTTATTGTATTTCAAACCAAGATATCACATTAGAATGACATATAATATCAAATAGTAAAATCCATCAATTTTTTGACTAAGAATGTATGACTCCTATTTATATTTATTATTAATTTTTTCAATTTATTAAATTATATCAAATGAATTGAAAAATAGTGCTTCCACTAGCACTATCAGTATTATCATTACCCTATAAATACTTACACATTTGGTCACATTTATTTTAATTTAAAATTTTATTTGATTTAGTTTCAAACCATATAAGCTAATAGAGATGAAAAAGTTATCATATTTCTCATCATAAACAATATATGCAATCCATTTTCTTTCAATTATTCTATTTCCCCATTATATTCATGTCTATCAACCTCATATATTATATTATAGAGACATATAATATCAAATTGTCAGATCCATCAATTTATGGACTTTGAATGTATGAATCTCCATTAATTTTTTTATTAATTTTTTCAATGTATTAATTTGCATCAATGGGATTAAAAAATAGGGCTTCCACTAATAATATCAGTAAAATCATTACACTAGCACTGCTTACACTTTTTGTCTCATTGATTTTACTTAAAAATTTAATTTTATTTAGTTTTACCCCTTCTAGGATAATAAAGATGAACAATTCATTCGATTTAATGTCAAACACAATTTATGCAGTCCATTTTATTTAAATTATACTACTTCACAATTATATTATTTTATTTAAACCACATATATTACATCAGAGAGACATATAATATCAAATTTCCACATCCATGAATTTCTAGATTATAAAGATATGACTATCATTTAATTTTTTTTATTAATTTGTTCAATGTATTACATTAGATCAATGGAATTGACAAATAGTGATTCCACTAGCACTTATAGTAGTAGCATTACCCAATCACTTCATACACATTTGCCCTCATTGATATTACATCTAAATTTTATTTGATTCAATTTCACACAAATGAAGTTAATAGATTTGATTAATTCATCACCTTACACATCGAACATAATGTAGGCAATCCAGTTTCTTTCAATTATTCTACTTCACCGTTATCTGGTTATCTTTAAACTGCATATATCACGTTATAGATACATTTAATATCAAATGGTCACATCCATCAGATTCTAGATTATAAAGGTATTAATCATATTAAATTTTATTGTTAAATATTATTATTTTATTTTTATAGATTAATAGAATTGACAGATTGTTCTTCCACTAGAATTTTTAGTAGTAGCATTACCCTAGTACTACTTATACATTTGTTCTAATTAATTTACATCTAAATTCTATTTGATTATGTTTCACACCAGACATGTGAAGAAAGATAAATAATTAATCATCTTGCACATAAAACCTAATGTATGAAATACATTTTCATTCAATTCTTCTAATTCACTATTGTCTTCTTCGCTTTCAACATTAGATATTAAATAGGAGAGACATATAATATTAATTGTTCAAGTGCAAAAATTTATGGATAATGAATATATGAATCATTTATTTTTAATTTTAATTTTTTCAATGTATTTAATTTCATCAGTGGAACTAAAAAACAGTGCTTCTATGAGCACTTTCAATAGTATCATGTCCTTAGAACTTCATACACATTTGGTCTCATTGATTTTACTTCTAAATTTTATTTTATATGGGTTCACACAAGCCCAACTAAAAAAGACAAACAATTCATCGCCATGCACATCAAAAACAATGTATTTAGAACATTTTTTTCAATTTTTATACTTCACCATTATCAGCATGAATTTATACTTCATATATTATATAAGAGAGAAAATTTATATCAAATGGTCTCATCGATCAATTACTATATCATGATGATATGAATATCATTTAACTGTATTAATAAATTTTTCAACGTATTTATTTAGATCAATGGAACTTAAAAACATTGCTTACACTATGACAATCAGTAGTAGCATTACCCTAGAACTACTTACCTGTTTTGCCTATTTGATTTTCCTTTTAATTTTCTTTGATTTAGTTTCACACAACCCAAGAAAAAAGAAATAAACAATTCATCATCTTTAACATAAAATACAATTTATTAAATAAATTTTCTTTTTATTTTTCGACTTGACTATTATTTATTGTCTTTCAACCTCAAATATTAAATTGTAGAGACATGTAGTATTAAATGGTCATATCCATAAATTTCTGTATTACGAATGTACAACTCCCTTTTAATTTTATTGTTAAATTTTTCATTGTATTTATTTAGATCAATACAATTTACAAATTGGGATTCCACCAGAATTATTAGTAGTAGAATTTCCTTACAACTTCTTACACATTTTGTCTCATTAACATTACATATAAATTTTATTTGATTCAGTTTCACTGGAGCTATTTTAACAGATAAGAACAGTTCATCGTCTTACACATCAAACAAAATGTATGCAATCCATTTTATTTCAATTAATATACTTCACCATTATCTTCTTATTAGATATTACATTAGAGAGACATATAATATGAATTGGTCACAGCTATCAATTGATGTATTTTTAATGTATGAATCTTAATTATATTTATTCATAAATGCTTTCAATATATTGGTTTAGAAAAATGGATTTGGAAAATAGTAATTCCAATAACACCATCACTAGTAATATAACCCAATAACTTCTTACACATTTGGTATCATTTATTTTTCTTCTAAATTTTATTTTATTCGGTTTCACACCAGCCAAGCTAAAATAGATGAAAATTTTTTCATCCTTCACATCAAAAAAAATTCTTTGTAATCTATTTGGTATTCTTTTATAGTGAAAAATACTACAAGAAATTTTTTACTATTTAAAAGTTTATTTCACCATTTCTTTTTCTTTCTTTCATCAGTTCAATACACATTACTCTTCAATTAATATATGACTTTTTATTATAATACTTATTCATATTTATCTTATATTTCTTATCCATCAATTGTAGCCTTGGAATTTTATACATTTAATTTGTATTTGAACAATATGATTTCCATGATTTTTTAATAAATTAAACATCATAATGTAAAATCCACTTATTCGTTTTGGTACATATTAGAAGGCCCCTCACAATGACACATAGGAATATGAATATCTATTTTATGCTCAAAAAATTCACACAGGACATAAAAAATAATTAAAAAATATGTGCAGTTGGACTCTTTAGATAATATCACTACAACTATATAGTGAAAACACAAATCATAATTAATGGTAATTACTAATAGTTCTTCAAAATTTCAGTTTATAGTATTATGTAAATTCTAAATGTAGCTAAGAGGACTTGTGGTGATCTCTATTTTCATTCCCTAGACTATGAGGGATATGGATCATCATCCCCACATACTTCTTTCCTTCCAAAAAAATGTTCTGTCCCATATAACCATTCTTCATTAAGAGGATTCCCATGAATTGTTATCAGGAATATTTATAAATTGATATGTATTATTTCATCATCATTAGTCGCGGAAATATATATCTCCATAAGTTTCCATAACATCTTTAGATTCATCTTTATTATTATCCTCTAAAATTATGATATTTATACCATTATTCTCATGGAATTCATCAATAATCCCATCACAAAAAAAGTCAATAGATGTTTAATGATACAGAGATAATTTCATTACTAGGAAAATATATTTCCACATCATTTTTTTACATTTTAATGTCAATTTTTAACCGAAGTCTATAATTCCGACATTAAAAATGGAAGCATAAACATTATTTTTTATAAAAATGATATCTAAAATCAATTATAAACCTAATTAAAGGAATTTTCAATGTCAGTTAAAAAAATGATTCTAAAATTCATCCCCTGGGAGTCTTTGACATTAGTTTAATAAAAACTAATGATTAAAGTTGATCTATGGGGGTCTTTTGCATCGGTTATCATAAAAACTAACACTGAAATTTGGTCCACTGTGGTATTCAGTGTCATATTTATGAAAAAACCAACATCAAATAGATAAATTATATTTTTTAGATCTTTTTTTTTGTGAAAATTGATGTTTAAATGTATAAAGTATTAATAATGGAATGTAGTTTGTTTCACCAGATTTTATTTGACTGTTCATGGAGCTAAAAACGTCTTTTGGATAAAATTTTATGGTTTTTGTTAGTTGTACCTCTTTTAGTTTTGATAGATACAACTCACTTCAAAAAAACATGAGAAACAAGAACTAAAAATTATAGACACTGAATGATAAAAACAAAGAATAAATTTAACGATTCAACTGAATTTAAATAATATTATTTGTTTCCATAAAATTGATATATTTTCTATCAATAAATATGTTATTTTATGTATTGACTCATGTGGTAATGAAAATTTTGATCGATAAAATGAGGATCGGTAAATAATTGTTCACCTTTTTTGGTGAATCTCAGGAAGGATTTTTATCTATGTATCTTGATCAGAATAATTATTCATCATCAGAAAAAAAGTATCAATATTTTTAGTGATAAGAAAAATAATGATAATGAAATTAAATGATATGAATAAATACCTTGTACAAATCATCGGTTGAAGATGTGTTAAAATTTTGATTGGATTGAAGATGTAAAAAATATCAAAAGAAAGTGAATGGGGATTTATATATTGAAAATGAAAATATCTAGGGTGGTGATGTATTAAAATTTATTTAGGATTTTGAAAATTGAATTGTGAATTGTGAAGAATTGAAATAAAAAACCCTGGTATTTGATATTTTGATTTAAATGTCAGTTCCAGAAAAATCGACATTAAATGTCCTCATCGATGACTTTTAAAGTCAGTTATTTTTTTTTCAAGAACTGATGTTAAGAGTCACTTTTTGGCCTTGGTTCCTCAAAAAACTAATGTTAAAAATTATAACTAAGTTGTATATCATTTATCAAACATCAATTTTACTGGTTGTGGAGCTTAAATGAAGTTATAGATCCATAGTTATTGACTTTTGAAGTTAGACTTTTCTATGACATTTCTTAGAGAGTTCAACTTCCACATAAATTACATTTGATCTGTAATTAAGTGTTATATCCATTACTATTCAATTTAAATATTTAGAAATTATATATATGTTGGTAATGATTTTCGACATCATTTATTTGAAAAACTAATGCCAAAAGGATACTTTTAAGATCAATACTTGAAAAAAAACTGACATTTAAAGTCCAGTATTATAATGTTAAACTTACGATGTCCATAATATTTGATTCATAACTCCTATTTCACTCCACGACTAATAAAATAAAGGCTTATGCAATTAACTACTTATTTTAATTATTTTTAATGTCATTGAACTAAAAAACAAATGCTAAAAAGAGACTTTTAAATTCCATTATTAAAAAAATGTTAAAAGTCATCTACTATGACATTAAATGTTAGTTTTTATTGAAAAGAAATTAAAAGTTAAATTATGGTGTTTGTTTTACAAATATCTAACAATAAAATTCATCCTAGAATACTTTTATCTTTCTTTTCATTGAACTGATGTTAAATACCATTTTCTACTAGTGTTCTTATGTTGTAACTCTTGATTCAAGAATCTCTTCCAAGGAGTTGAGTTCATGTAATGAATATTACAGGGATAGAATTATAGTTGCATGTTCAGGAAGCAATATTTTTCGCTATGGCAGAACACATGCCAGTGCAACACCCCTTAATTTCATTATAGAAAGTATGAATTTTAAAATCTTGAAAACATATCATATATATAGTAGTGTTGTAGTGTTTTGAATATCCATTTAATCAATCTAACAAAAGATCACAATCGTCATCTTTGAGTGCCTTATTTAGTAGAATTTTAACTTAATCAGAACATGGAGGATTTTCAAAAAAATAAGGATTAAGAACCATTTTTCGGGGGTACATTTCTTTATGTTTCTCCAATTTACATGCGATTTCAATATTCCCACTTATTGTTGGTGCATTCAAACTTTTGTCATTGTGTTCCTCCATAGATTAAGAAAATAAAAAAGAACACAGTGAATGGAGCAAGCACCAGTCTACAAAGAAAATAGAAAACCTGTATTGGTGGAGGGGCACCGGAAGAGAAGGAGAGACACCTCTAATGTCTTCGGCAAGGTGGTGAGGAAGTAGCTGCATCAGTTGAATCTTCCAAGAATTATGATTTGGGACTATAACATATTATTATTTAATGGAATTTTATATGTGTTAAATGGATGATTCAATTCAGTTAAAAACTAAATCATTTATCTATTATGTGGAAATCCATTAACAATTCACTAATTATTGGTTAATTGACTAACTTTTCTAGAATATCCAGGAAGGTTTTTTGAGAAATTCAACTTGTTGAGAATTTCAAAGAAGGTTTTTTTGAGAAATAAATATCACTATTTTACAAGATCTTTTATTGTTTACTCATTTATTTTTGAGACTTATATGTTATTCTCACCATTGATATATGGAATTATTTGAGGTGGTAATTAAAATTTTATTGAGTCAATAGTTTAATGTATTGGAGAAAATAACAGGATAGTCCCACAAAAAATAAAAAGTATTTTATTGAGTTGATTAGTTAAAAGGATGTTTTACTATTTTGGTTAGGAAAAAATGGGGGATGCCCAAAGAAGGTGAGAACCAATTTCAAAACCTTTTGAAATAGTTATCACATGCATTTGAATTTTTCTAAATTGCCTTATTTTAAATTACTTTACTTTTGGGGGGACATTTCATTCGTGGGTGTCATATGTGAACATGTCTTCAAAGGGAATGACACTGCTGAAATATATAGATCCATACATGCTCAAATATAATTGATTCATATATCCTGCATGAAATTCTATTTACATGATTACACATCATTCATGTATTCGTTTTCAAGTTCCATTGGATATGTAAAAGTACATTATACAGGCTCACCTTCTGTACACATATGTTGTATAATAATATTTTGTATCCACTTTTTAATGTATAACTTTTTTTAATATTTATAAATTATATTCTGATATATCATACTTTATTTTCATATTAAAATTTTTCTAATATTATTTCTTAATTATTTATTCATCGTGATTAAAATTCATATTTTATATACCATTATGCTCAGATTCAGATGTTCATGCACATAGGGAATTTTATTGAAACCCATTTAAATACTTGAGATATTCACTATAGTATCCACAATAAAAATAAAATAGATTTTTAGTTTTTTATTTCATAATATATTTTACATTAACATTGATGAATATCACAATCATTTTTTACTCTTTATCAATCATTACAAATATGTCACACATGTCTTACAAATTCCAAGCCACTTCTCTAGAATAAATATTCCATAGATGACTAACAAAGATGAACTATAAGACAGTTGATCTAATAATTGTTTGAATATGTATATCAGACACATTATACACCATGAAAATCTCCTAGATAGATAAATTTAAGGTTGACATCTTAAGATTTTTCTCATCAGTTTTGTTTTACAATTTTTGGATGTTAGTTTTATGATACCCAATTAACATCTTATTATTTATGACCTCTCCAATGTTACAATTACATGTACTATTTATATAAAATGTTTCATTAACTATTATTATATGTATTCATAAGATATTTTAATCAAAAGACATTCAAAATCTAAGAAGATTCACAAAATTTAAAGATCTAATTTTATTGTTATGTGCATTAAATATTATTTACTCTTATATTTTTTCTCTCTTCCCATATTGAATCTCACTACAGGTTGTGTTAGTTAAATATATGTTTCAATCTATTTTCTTGACATCTTGTCCAATACAATTTCATGGGTTGGGGTACTGGTTATAATAACAAATTCATAATTTATAGTCATAATTGATAATGTAACAGTGATTCATATGTTACTTTTATTATGCTATAGTAATTAATATATTATTTATTTTTAATAATATTAAATAATATTATTATTATCTAAATCATCATCATCCTTATTTTTAATAGTATTATAATCCATAAATATAATAAACATGAAATAATTTACATGGCACAAAATCTATTTATTTAATATTAAATCATAACAATAATTTTAATATTATTAACTAATATAATAATAACATAATTAATATAGATTAGAATATTAATTATTACAAATTATTTTCAAATATCAAATAAAATATATTATTAATTAAATTTTTATAATCGTTAATATAAATTATTATTATTATTATTATTATTATTAATACATATATTATTAATGGAATCATTTAAAAAAATTAATATTAATTATAGCTTTAACAATATTCATGACATTATTATTAGTCATTACATTGAATTTTTTTATCTCCATTTATTACATTATTGAATAATTATTATTTTTATAACAATTTATAATTAATAATTTATCATCAATAATGTGTTATTACAATTAATATACTATTCATTAAATGGTGGAAAATTGGTTTTTGAATACCAAATCAAAAACATTGAAAATATGTGAGTATTTCACCCTTATAAATGGGGATGTGGGTTGAGATTTTACATAATATTTTCTTGAATACTTCATTTAATGAAAATTCCATGAAAAAGTATAAGGGGTTCTATGAAAGGGACAACCTTCTTTAAAATATTTCTAGAGAAGGAGTTGTCTTGAATAGTAATTCAAAAAACCCCTCCTAATTCTAAAAGTAAATTTGGAAATAATTTATTGATTTACCTAAATTCGAAAATTCTATTAAAATTTCAGTTATATCAAAACATTCAGCCTTCATATTAATGGGATCAATAACTAAAAATAGGAAATAGTAGACCAAGACCCTCTTAGGGTTGGTCTCACGAGTATGTTGTCAGAGACCCTTCATGCTGAATGTGCTGATCATCATTATAAACAAGATCTCCCTCAATCATCATCATCATCATTCGGGGACAAGGAATCACAGAGAACCCCATGAACTCCTCAAACCTCCTCACCAATAACTGAGGAATGACAGCCTCTACTCATCTTCCATTGCTTCTCCCTCAAAAAACTAGATGTTATTGAATGTACACCTTCGCCTCTACCCTTCTCACTCACTGAAGTTGGCCGAATGATGGTTCTCACCTCCCCAAAACACAGTCAAACCTTAAAATCGAATGGTACATCAAAAAAATAGGGCCCATCCACAGCCCAAGTAGAAAAAAAATAGGTATCACATTAACAAAAAAATAAGTAGTTCACCGTTTACCAAATCAAGAATTTATATCAAATGAAACGCTGTTAATATCATGCCAAAAAATTAAATCAAATTGAAACAATGAAAACATTTAATTTTCCAAACATTCATGAATAAAATTCACACTGTGGAAATAATTCCTTGATAAGTACTATGAAAAAAATTTATTCCAAACCAAAAGTTATATTTTCAATATAAGTTTGAACAATAGCCTCCCAAAAGAACACAGAGGACACAATTATTTGTGGAGAATGTAAAATAAGCAATATAGGAAAATGAAAACTAAAATCAAAATAAAAACAGTTTTATTTCCCTAGAATATAACAGATCCTAAAACAATGTAAACATCACTATCCACCTAGTTTTACATTGGTAGAGTAGTGGACATCATTTCACTTTTAACATATGAATATTGAACATCTAACCTTCGTACACCACTACTTTGTTACTGCTTAGAGAAAAAAGTTGACTCGAAAGGCATACCTATATTTCAAAATTTTAATGTTCATATCATAATCCCACAATTAAATGATTGATAAATATTATTTCATTTAAAATATGGAAAGATAGATTCCAGTAATATACTTATTGTCACAGTTATGCAAAAATTAAGATATTTTGGAAACTTAAATACTATCTTCTTCCTCCTACAAATTAAAAAAAAATATTTATATTTAAATTAAAATATTTCAAGAATAACATCTAAATAACTTATTATTTATGATAAAACATAACATATGACACAATTTTTATAATTACAACTCAAAATTATGAGTTTAGAATGTACCTCCAAATGAACATGACTTTATCATCTGCGAAGATGTAAATCACATGTTTGATTCCTTCAATTTTTTCCCCCAATCCAAAGCATTGAATAATTATATTTTTTTGAGAGAAAAATGATGAAAATTTACCCAAAAACAAATTTCAAATGAACATGACATTCCCATATAAAACCATTTCATCTCAAGCCACTTAAAATATGGTGCTCTAATATAATCTTCACCATAGGGATGAACTATACTAATTTTTTTTGGAGTGTATGACCACATGAAATAGGTTTTCCTAAGTAATATGTTGTAGGAAAGACTTTAATCTATGTTCTCATTGGGATTCTTTCATAACTATTGATTCTTGATAACATTATAGTGCTCAAAAAACTTATATTATCAATACTTTCAATAATTTTCAATGATAGTTAGTTCATGGATAATTCAAGAGACTCAATATCATTCATGGATCCAATTAATTATTATAAGTATAATTCCTCATTGTATGGTCCATGGTAAATTTAAGGAAATAAATTCTTGAAGGTTAGTCAAATGCATTGGAGTATATTTGGAAACATTATTACATGAGAGGTCAATAGATTTTATCCAACTTTAATATCTCTATATTCACTTCCTTGGTCTTTCATAAAAAATGGATTCTCCTTGATGTCCATCATTTGAGTCGTCTTGTGAAAGATTTGAAACCAACTTTGTATAGTGTGACTGATTCCATTGTTTTCTAATTCTAAGAATCCAAGAGAACTGAAATCAAACAACTATAGTAGAATAAATCTATTCAGATAGTTTTAGATAAGGAAAAGAACTTCAAGATGGATAAGTTTTTTAACCATTGATCCAAGTATATTTCCATACATTTTATGCTCACTTAGATCCATAACTTGATGTTGACTCCACATTTTCAAAAGTCATGATAAATTTCTAGATAATATATTATTGAGTAAGTGTAATTCAATTATCTTAGTAAGATAATTCATGTATCTTGGTAGCACTCCTGTAAAATTATTGCTTCTAAAGGCTACCCATTATAAATTCTTCAAATTAGTCCACATGTGTGGAAGTGAACCAGATATATGGTTTCTTGATAAATCTAAAGTGTATAGTCCTATCATATTTTTTTTACTTAGACACAAAAAAGAAAAAAGGGATCCCCGCATGAAATTTTTGGAAACATCAAGAATGTTTATATTTGAAGTGATGTAAGGAAGAGAAAAACTCTGATTATTGGAAGAAAGGTAGAATTAATTTTCAGAGAATAAATGTGGAACATTTTTTGGTTTTTATTTGTGAGATCAATAAATAATAGAAAGGTATAGTAAGATTGAAATACATGTTCATGAGGGAGGTGAGATCCTTGAATTTGAAAAATATATCTCTTTCAAACAGTTTTGGGTTCACAACCACCTAGTGAATTCAAAATCAAAACATATAAATCTCATTCTGATTGATTCCAGTTGAAATGGTGGAATCTAGGTAGGGTTCAATTATAGGATTAAATCAAGATTACCATAATCACATAAAAAATTTAATGATTTTAAAATTTTAAAGTGTTTTTATGAAATAAATATTGAGAAGGAATATCATAAAATGTATAAAAACAGAGATTTTGGAATATTTTCTAGAAGTTTTGGAAGAGTTCCGCTCAAAATATTGGAGGAACATACGACATCATGTGATATAATTATAAAACAACCCAGTAGACTTAGAAAGGGACCTGATAAATGATACTCGTGAAAATATATCTCCTCCAAACATTCAGTCAAGTCAGAGCAGGACTCTTGTATATTTGTCATGTGTCCGATAAATTTTTTTCCAGAAAGGTTTTATTTTATAATTTTTAATGAAATTTCATGGATCTTGGAATTTTACCATAAAAGAACTCTGACTTATGTTGAGTTTCACAAGTGATGTAAGATTGGAAATTATAGAAGGAATGTGATATTGAAATTTATTGAAATAAAGGATGTGGTATTGAAGGGTGGTGAGGTTATAAATCCAACCGGGTGTGGTCGAGTAATATTTAAAATAAATATAGTAAAATTGAGATTCTTTAATCATATTGTAATGGGCCCAACAAAATTATTTTGGATTAAAGAAAGGGAAATAAGAGATGATAAGCTTCAAATCCACTCAAGAAATAGTGTTGATGCACATAAAGATCAAGGATGAAATGTGAGGGAGGAAGAGTTCGTGTGTTGAGAAAGAGGAGATGGGGGAGGGAGCTCTAGGAAAAACAAAGGTGTGATAAAGAGGGAAGCTTATTCACCACCTGAAACTAGTCAAGAACCTAGCTGAGAATGAAAAATTCCATATCCACGAGTTGTAGTGATGAGATACCCAAAATCCATTCCCACCCCCTTCCCACATTCAGTACTTGATTGCCATATAGGTCAAGATATCACATGTTATAAAGTTTGTTGAGTTTAGGGGGATGCCACCACAAAATTCTTCCCCATATCGGTTATGGTGCCTTATATTGATGAATTAATCAAAGAATTGAGGAATTAGAGGCCTCCAAAATTATTTACACTATGGTCCAGGGACCTATGTTGTCGATCGTATGTCAGTGACATATTGATGTGGCCGCTCGCCCATATATTCTGGTATTCGCAGAATTAAAATCATAGATTGGGGAGGTAGAGGGAGATGAAATGGATAGAGTGGTTATGGAACCAAACTCAATTATAACTGTAGAAATACTCCCACACCCATGAGGTGAGGTGGTTAGAAGGGTCTAGGAGGTGTCGCTTGAATGCTAGGAGGGCCTCCCTTTCCATTACCCTACACCTTGATTGGATATTTATTGATTTTAAAATTTGAATATGAGAGGGAGATGAAAAAATAGATACATGACATTAGATATAAAAAAAAGATATATGTAAATAGATATAGGTAAAAAGGATATGTTTCCTATCTTTGAAAGTGGTGGTGCAAGAAAATATATATTTGGGGATGTGATAAAGAAGTACAGAGAGGGCAGGTGTTGACCTCACCTGTTTTGATAATCCCAATTATTCTTTCACATACTTTGATAATCCCAATTAATGTTTATCTATAATCTAATTCCTTCAATCAATGACATTATATTTAAAAATAATATATAAATAATATTTGAAATATTTTCATCAATGTTATGCTGATATGAGTTTTGAAGTAATCCTAACTCAATCAGATATGTTTTGCCAAAAACAGATATGTATTAAGACACTGATCTAATTATAGCTACTGATACAGAACTATCGGTACTTAGGATATCGATAGATAGATTCACCGATAAGATAAGGTCATCAATATGTCGAGCTACCGATATGTTCAAGTCCACCGATGCAAATAGCTACCTATAGAAGCTGAGCTACCGATAGAACAAGTCTACCAATATGCATATGTCTACCGATATAAAAAATCACCGGAACAAAGCGAGCTACCGATAGAGACAGTCACCGATATATCGAGCTACCGATAGAGACAGTCACCGATACATCGAGCTACTGATATAGACAGTCACCGATACATAGAGCTACCAATACAAAGAGAGCTACCAATACAGATAGTCACTGATACATCAATCAATCGATACAAAGGGAGATACTGATAGATCAAGAGGTACCGATAGAATAAAGTAACCGATATATAGAGTTACTGATACACATAGTAAGAGATACTGATACTAGGATCTACTGGTAAAAGTTCAAAGAGCTACCGATAGATGGTCACTCCTACATAATGTCCACCATACACATCTACCAACAGAAGGATACTAATGAAAAACTGACCAGTCAAACCCTACTACTCAATATTATTTATTTATTAAGCAACTGTTGCATTTGATGTTCTTAATGCAGTTAATGTTATTTAATGATATTTTTTGGTATGTCATGGAACCGTACCTATTACCCATGTAAAGGAAATAATTCCCATAGACCGGAGCTGAAAGTTATAAAAGGAAGGAAAAAGGACAGAAAAAGAAGAAGGAATCAAGATGTACACAAAAAGGAAAAAAGAGTAGGGTAAATCAGTTCATACAGAAATACAATATCCATACTCTCGAAGAGAAATGGACATACATGAGGACTTTTTCATTCTCTAAAGGATAACACAAGCTGCACATTAGTGCAGGAGTGAAAAACTACAAGGATCAGCTTATACTCTCAAGCTGAAAAAGCTGAACCTGAAAACCAAGGAAGCAATTGACACTCTGTTTTTCATACAAAAATGAGAGGACTCATAATAATTTCTAATTAATCAAAAGAGTCCACAGCTGCACTTCACATCACTAAGAGAATTCTAAACTCTTATCTACTCTCTTAGTGATTCTTTTATTTATATTTTGAGAAGTGTGTATACTCTGTATATTTCATACACACACTGTCAGATAAGCTAAGCTGAAGGAGTTATAAATCCTCACAAAAACTTTCTATAACTCCCATGTATCCCACTGTGCATAGTGTTAGAGGTCAAGTATGATCGAGACAGCCTGTGAGCTGTTGTTTTTTTCACACGTAGAACTGTGGTAGAAGTATTCGAACCTAGACAGTGTTTTCACTATTGTTTACCCCGATCCAAGGTGTGGATCAATTTTATATAAATTGTTTGAGAGGACTAAGTCTTGTCTTGAGACTGAACCTCTTGGTTACATCTGCTGTGCATTTCTTTTTAAGTCTAAAGTATACTATATATTTTATATTTCACTACGAATTAATTTGAAATATAATTTTTTTAATGTTACTTTGATAGTTAAACTATCAAGTGTTTATACTTATTTGTGAACCAGTAAGTTAGTTTCAAAAGATAACTTAATCCCTTGATTAAATTAAGTAAGACCTAATCAATATTTAAGAAACTAATTGAACAATTACAATCTGTATAAATTCACTATAGTTTAAAATGTTTTTAAATAGGGGGATTTGAAGAGAAATATTTTTAACAAAAATTTTATTTAGAACTCAATTCACCCCACTCTTGAGTATCCACTCCGACCAACATTTGGTATCAAAGGATTGTTTTTATTAATAAAGGATTTCAAAACACTCTGTTTTTCAACTGTGATTTTAGTTGTATCTTAAAGATATTAAATTTATGTTAGTTCTAAATTTTATCTATTTAATTATATTTTCTAAAATCTAGTTATGGATAATAGAGTTGAATGTGTTGCTACCAACTGGCCACCTTTATTCAATGGTACAAATTATGCCCAGTGGAAGCATAAAATGAAAATTTACTTAGAATGTATGGGATTTGTTATCTGGACTGCTATAGAAACTCAATATAAGATTCTAGAATCTACAATAACTACTTGGGATGAACCTACTAAAATATCTTACAATAATAATTGTTAAGATATGAATGCCATGTATTGTGCTCTAGGAGATGAAGAGTGTAATAGAATATCTGCTTGATAAAATGTTTATGAAATATGGCACACTTTGGCTACTTCCCATGAGGGAACCACCAATGTTAAAGAAATTAGGCTGAATATCGATACTATTAAATATGATAATTTTAAAATGAAGTCTAATGAACCTATTTCTGACATGTATCTTAGGTTCAATGAGATTTTCAAAACTATGAGAACTCTTGGTAAAGCTGTTCCAGCAAAAGAAAAGATCATGAGGATATTAAGATGTCTACCAGAAAGATGGAGAGGCACATCTGTTTCCATTATAGAATTGTGTGACATCAGAAAACTGCCTGTTAAAGAAGTAATAGGTAAGCTTTTGATGTATGAGGATGAACTTAATGTGACTAATTAAGAAGATGATGAACCAAAAAGGAAGTTAGTGGATTTTAAATCTACTGCCTCTAAGAGCAAGGATATGGATAAAGTTCACATACCTACTAAAATTTCATCATGTGAAAGTTCAGACTCTGACAGTGATGCTGAGATGGCTCAAATAGCCAGAAGATTTAAGAAATTTTTTAGGAAGAATAAATTCTTCAGAAAATCTAACTACAAAGGTAAATATGACAAAAAAAGGTCATTGAAAAAAGGACTGGAAGAAATCTGACAAGAGTGATGAAGTTATATTCTATGAATGCAAGAGAAAAGGTCACATTAAAGCTGACTGTCCAAAATTGATGTTCAAGAAGAAACATGATTACATGGACAATAAGTACAAGAAAGCTATGAAAGCTACCTAGAGTGATTCAGAAGACACATCAAGTGATTCTGATTCTGCTAAGGACATAGATTCCCATTAATCTAACATGTGTTTTATGAAAAACACATCTGAGGTAACACTGGACCCTCCTGCTTTAAATTCATACTATTCTAGATATGATTCTGATTCCGATTCTGAATCTGAAAATATGTCTTGTGAAGAATTATTTGAATATTGTAATATGCTTGAAGAGACATGTAGTGAACTTAAGGATGAGTATAAAGCCTTGAAGAAACAACATGCATTATCTAGCACTATTAAATCTTCCCTAGAGATTGAAAGGAAAATAATTCTCAACTGTTAAAAGAATATACTGAACTGAAAATGTCTATTGAGAAACTGAGAAAGGACTTAGAAAATTTCACGAATGGAAAAGACAACCTAACTCAAATGCTATGTAGACAAGTTGCACCAAAGTATACTACTAGGGTGGGATACCAACCTGCACTACTGGAATTTGGTATTTTCACAATGGTAGTATACCAACGGTTTATTTAAACCGTTGGTATAGTGAGCTTTTGCCAACGGTTTATTTAAACCGTTGGCAAAGGGAATTTCGGTGGACCCTTTCCCAACGGTTCACTGGAACCGTAGGGAAATGGGTGCTAAACTCACACATTTCCCAACGGTTCCAGTGAACCGTTGGGAAAGGTGTGCCTTTGCCAACGGATTTTATAAACCGTTGGCAAAGGTTTTCCCCAAATTGCAGATCGCGATCTCCTCTCCCCATTCGGACAGAGCCCTAATCTATTCGCTCCGCTGCTCTCGCGAACCCCATCCGAATCTCTTTCGCTCCACTGCTCTCGTGAACCCCCCATCCGAACACCATCACCCACCATCCCAACAGGTACACCCCCATACGAATAGGTAAAATTTGATTTCAACCATATTGTTTTAGTTGTTTTAATGAATAGATTTTTTCCAGGTGTTGGTGGTTTACTTGATTATTGAAATTAATATCTAAATAGGATATTGTTTGTGTTTTTGAAGACTTATTTAATGTTTTTATATTCTATGTTTGGAAGGAGAGTGTTCAAAACATGTAAATCAGAGTTGGGGGATGCTATCGTGAACGTTTACATGTTCTGGATAATGGATTGTGGGAATTATGGATTGTGTTCAAACCAATTTGATATGTTTTGGATAATGGATTGTGGGGGTAGGCGGTGTCCACGGGGGTGGGTGGGTTGTCCATGGGGGTGGGCGGGGCTGTCCACGGGGGTTGGAAAAGTTGTCCACGGGGGTGGGCGGGGCTGTCTAGGGGGTGTGGGCTGTCCTGGGGGTCTGTGTGGGGTGTCCTGGTGGGGGAGGGGTGTGTGGGGTGTCCAGGGGGGTGGTATGTCTAGGTGGTGGTGGTGGGGTTGCAGGGGAGGGGGTGTGGGCTGTTTGGGAGGGTGGGAGGGGCTATCCAGGGGGGTATGGGGTGTCCAGGGGGGTACGGGGGTGGGCGGGCTATCCACAAGGGTGGACGGGCTGTCCACGAGGGTGGTCTGGCTGTCAAGGAGGGGTGGGCGGGCTGTCCAGGGGGGGTGGGTGGGCTGGCCATGGGGGTAGGGGTGTCCAGGGGGGTGGGGGGGCTATCCAAGGTGGTGGGGGCTGTCCATAGGGAGAAGGGGTGTCAAGGGGGGTGGGTGGGCTGTCCACGGGGGTGGTTGGGCTGTCTAGGGGGTAGGGGGTGTCCATGGGGGTGGGCGGGGCTGTCCAGGGGGTGTGGGTTGTCCTGGGGGTCTGGGTGGGGTGTCCTGGTGGGGGAGGGGTGTGTGGGGTGTCCAGGTGGGGTGGTATGTCTAGGTGGTGGTGGTGGGGTTGCAGGGAAGGGGGTGTGGGCTATTTGGGAGGGTGGGCGGGGCTATCAAGGGGGGATACGGGGTGTCCAGGGGGGTACGGGGGTTGGCGGCCTGTCCACAAGGGTGGACGGGCTGTCCACGGGGGTGGCCGGGCTGTTAAGGAGGGGTGGGTGGGCTGTCCAGGGGGGTGGGTGGGCTGGCAACAGGGGGTAGGGGTGTCCAGGGGGGTGGGTGGGCTATCCAAGGGGGTGGGGGTTGTCCATAGGGAGAAGGGGTGTCGAGGGTGGTGGGTGGGCTGTCCACGGGGGTGGTTGGGCTGTCTAGGGGGTAGGGGGTGTCCACAGGGGATGGGTGGGTTGTCCACGGGGGTGGGCGGGGCTGTCCACAGGGGTGGGAAAGGCTGTCCACAGGGGTGGGCGGGGTTGTCCAGGGGGTGTGGGCTGTCCTGGGGGTCTGGGTGGGGTGTCCTGGTGGGGGAGGGGTGTGTGGGGTGTCTAGGGGGGTTGGTATGTCTAGATGGTGGTGGTGGGGTTGCAGGGGAGGGAGTGTGGGCTATTTGGGAGGGTGGGCGGGGCCATTTCGGGGGGGTACGGGGTGTCCAGGGGGGTACGGGGGTGGGCGGGCTGTCCACAAGGGTGGACGGGCTGTCCACGGGGGTGGTCGGGCTGTCAAGGAGGGGTGGGTGGGCTGTCCAGGGGGGTGGGTGGG
This sequence comes from Viscum album, assembly GCA_963277665.1. Classification (NCBI taxonomy): domain Eukaryota; kingdom Viridiplantae; phylum Streptophyta; class Magnoliopsida; order Santalales; family Viscaceae; genus Viscum; species Viscum album. The sequence continues at coordinate 1,643,961,258 of OY728165.1, forward strand.
ATGGCCACGGGGGGTAGGGGTGTCCAGGGGGGTGGGCGGGCTATCCAAGGGGGTGGGGGGTTGTCCATAGGGAGAAGGGGTGTCAAGGGGGGTGGGTGGGATATCCAAGGGGGTGGTGCTATAGTGGTTTTGGATTGTTTGAGGTACTCTTAGTGTATTATAAACCCTCATTTGTTCCATATTCATTTAAATTGATTTAATATCATTTTTTTCACACACACCATTATATCCTCTCAAACTATATTTAGATTTTATTTTCATTCGTTTGGTGTTAAATATTTTCGTAAATGTTCATACTATCTTCTTTTATGTGTTCTAGGGGTTTAGACTAATGACAGGGCTGCATGATTATTGTGGGGGTATTCTTTTCATATAAATATACCTATACACCCCAACCCGCTTGGACAACCTGACCACCCCCACGGACAGCCCGCCCACCTTGACACCCCGACCCCCCTAGACGACCCCCACCCCCTGGACACCTCCGACCCCCCGGAAGGCCCCACCACCCCCTAGACACCCCGCACCCCCTGGACACGCCACACCCTCCTTGGACAGTCCCGCCACTCCCATGATCCTCATCCTACTCCTCATCCTGGTCTACTTGAAGAAGTTAAAGTATAAAACTCATATACTCCCAACAAGAACCTTAAGGATTATGTATTCCTTGATCCACTTCCAATATCTTACTGGTCAATCCGTGAATATAGGCATTAGAAATTTTGTATCTTATTTTCTTATATACACTGTATTTTGTTGTATTTCTTAATATGATTCTCATATAGAGTAATGTGTCAGTTATGCTTTTATATAGAGTAAACAATTTTCATTTACATAAATATTTTTTTGATTAAACTTTAATATTATTGAATTGCTTTGAAATGACTTATTGCGATTTTTTTACAGAATGGATAGAAGTTGGATGTACGAAACTAATTGGATTTCAAACGATTTTCAAAATAATTTGAACAGCTTTCTAGATTTTGCATTTGACAAGGCTTTAGATAGTGGTCGCATACACTGCCCGTGTTTTAATTGTGTTGTAAGACCTTGGTTGAGCTGTGAAGCAGTTAGCTATCATATAACCAAATATGGTTTCCAAAAAAACTATTATGTGTGGTATCACAATGGAGAGAAAATGGAATCTCAAAATGTTGATGATCCAAATGATAGGACTGAATTGGAGAGTTTGATATATGATCGGTTTCCATTTATTCGACATCATGAGAAGGAAAGGATGTCCAGCCAACAAGATTTCAATACAAGCACACATGATGCGTCCAATGAAAATGATGATGATGATAGGGTGAAAAAATTGAATGATGTTGCGACAACTCCAACATATCGGCAATGTGATAAAATGAAAAAGTTGGAATTTTTAATCCGATTGTTTCATGGGAAAAATATGTATCGGATTTCAAATACTGCAATTGATTATATTCTTACCTTCGTGAAGGACTTACTTCCAGATGATGCAGATATTCCCTCAAACCACTATATGGCATAGAAGTTGGTTGATGAACTTGGATTCTCAAAAAAAATTCATGCTTGCCCGAATGATTGCAGCTTATTTTGGGAGGAAACTGCTAAAAGAAATGATTGTATAAAATGTGGAACCTCCCGATGAAAGCCAAAAGATGATGGAACACCATCTCATGTGCCACAAAAAGTAATGTGGCACTTTCCATTGATCCCCAGATTACAGAACCTTTTCATGTCTGATGAAATATCCGTAAAAATGTGATGTCATGACACCGAGAGAAAGAAGAATAATGAAGAGTTGGTTCACCCTGCATATGGATTTTCATGGAAGAGATTTGATGCTCAATACCCTGAATTTGCAGCCGACGTGCGTAATGTGAGACTGGGTCTTTCATGTGACGGTTTTAATCCATTTGGGTAGATTCTTACTTCGCACAGCACATGGCGGGTTTTCATACACATTTATAACCTTCCCCCTTGGTTGTGTATGAAAAAGCCTTACACTTTCTTGAGTATACTGATATATGGCCCTTCTGATCCCGGCAATGATATGGATGTATACATGCAACCTTTAATAAAAGAGTTGAAACTTCTTTGGGATTTGGGTGTTCCCATATAGGATGCATGTTCGAAAGACATATTTCAGATGCGTGTTGCACTTATGTGGACTATCGATGATTTTACTGCTTATGCAATGATGTCTGGATGGAGCACAAAAGGAAAATTGCCATGTCCTGTTTGTATGAAGAATACACGATCGAGAAGACTGAAATATCGTCATAGTTTTAGTTTTATGGGACATCGACTATTCTTGCCAAGGAACCATCCATATAGAAACAATCGTCGAAGATTTGAAAATACCATGGAGAATGACGATCCACCTCAGTGTATGTCTGGAACTGATGTGCTTAATGAATTGAAAGATTTCAGTTATTCATTTGGGAAGAGTGTAATGAAATCTAAAAAGAGGAAAAATGTTTCCAATGATACCTGTTACAATTGGAAGAAGAAGAGTATATTCTTTGAGTTTTCATATTGGTCAACCAGCTTGTTACGTCATTGCTTAGACGTAATGCACATTGAAAAGAATATATGTGAAATGTTGCTTTCGATTCTTCTAAATGTCAAGGGGAAGACAAAAGATGATTTACGATCTCGGCACGACTTGGTAGATTGGGGGATCAGACCAGAATTGCATCCTGTCTGTATCAGTGAAAATAAATGGAAAGTTTCATGTGCTTCTTATGTAATGACTACTGCTGAAAAAAATCAATTACTAGAAGTTCTAGAGACTATTAAAGTTCCTGATGGCTATTCAAGCAATATATCAAAATGGGTCAACAGAAAAGAGTTGAAGTTGAAATCTTTGAAGACTCATGATTATCACGTCCATTTGCATGATTTGATTCCAATAGCAATCTGTCATCTCTTGTACAATAATGTTAGAGTCTCAGTTATTTGGTTGTGCTATTTGTTTAGAGATCTTTGTGCTAAGAGTTTGTCCAAATCCCTCGTGCAAAAACTGTTGGCAGAGACACCATTAATTTTGTGTGAGTTAGAGAAAATATTCCCTCCATCATTTTTTACATGCATGTTGCATCTGACTTTCCATCTTTTGACCGAAATACTTCTTGGAGGACCCATTGCTTTCCGTTGGATGTATCCAACTGAAAGAAACATGTGCACATTGAAATCATATGTTCGGAACAGGAATTATCCCGAAGGTTCTATTGTGAACGGTTACATGGCTCAAGAATGTATGGATTTCTACTCAATGTATTTGTCTGATCATACTATGAGAGTAAACAGACCAATGAGAAATGAAGAAGAACAGTATGGGAAAATTGAACCTAGTTTTCCATCAATTCCTCGGACAGGAGGAATTCCGGGATTATATACATTGACAACATTAAGCCTTGAAGAGCGAGAGATGGCACATCGCACAGTGTTGTTCAATTGTGATTTGTTCGATGAGTATATAAAGTAAGTTAGTTGTACATGTATCTCTTATCTTATCTCTTGTAATTTTAAATATTTGTTAAACTATTATTATTTTTATCTACAGGTAACATAAAGAATTGATATATAGAAAGCATCGTTCTTTATCTTTGAGAAAGAAGGATACTTTTCATAGGAAAGGGTTTTCTGCTTGGTTGAAATTGAAGGTAAAAATATTTCTATAATAACTAAATAAAAATAATATTTAATTAAGTTTACTTTTTGTTTATATTTCAGGTATCGAGTTTGCCTACAGACTCTGTTTCGGAGGAAATAAGAGCTTTGGCTTTTGGTCCTAATACCATGGTTCGTGCTTGTAAATCACTTGTGATCAATGGATACAATTTTCTTATCACTGAACGAGCAAGAAACATGAGAACACAGCATAATGGTGTTATGATAACTGCCACAACAGACTGTTATGCCAGTTCATCGGACACTAGACCTCGTTCTGAAAATGTTGCTTATTATGGTGTCGTGGAGAAAATAATAATTTTGGATTATTAATCGCATGGTCGAGTCACGATGATGAAATGTCAATGGTTTGATTCAATGATGAGGCAAGGAACCTTTATTGATGATTGTGGATTTCGAGTTATTAACATGACTCGTAGTCTTGCCACCGATGAACCATATGTATTGGAATCAATGGTGAAACAAGTTTTTTATGTCAAAGATCATCGTCATCCTAAATTCGGTGTAATTATTGAAGTAAATACCAGACATGTTTTTGATGATGGTGATGATGAAGTTGACACTATCCCTAATGCAATTGGAAGCAATCCGTTTATTACTTACGATGACCCCAACAGCTCAATTGTCAGAGTTGATTGTGAACCCAAAGTTGTGGGGGGAAATATATAGAATCATACAGTCGTGTTCTCACCTACATCATTCAGAGTATTTTATTTCAAATATAAATATTTCAATAACTTATAATATCATGTGTTTACTTTTCTGTCAAAATATTTTTCAGGATCCATGCCCTAGACGACAGATATCTGACGAGAAGCCTGATATTGCTCCCAGTAGAGAGGTTGGTGGTATGAGGGCTCGTGGGGCGAGAGTTAGACGATCCACTACCATAGACGTATCTTCTACGCCCTATTTTGATCCTGGCGTGTCTTTAGGGACATATGAGATATTTAGACCTCCGATGTTTACACTACCAGCTGGTCAGACGTCTATGCCATCATCTTTTGCTTCTGGTTCATTATCTCCAGGTTATTGTATTCCACCTTCTTCGACTCCTGTTGCGACATAGTATGTGGCTGAGGAGCATACACTGAGGGACACTCCACCTGTACAGGATATTCCTTCAGCTTCTGCACCCATTGATCCGACTACCACAAGTATATTTATATAACTCTATCAAATTTTTATACCAAAAATTATTTTTATTATAACTTGTATTGATATTATTTTTCTTTAATAACAGATTCATCTACAGATAGGAGGCGGGGGATGGGGCGTACTCGCTTGCATGCGGTATGGAACTGCCAGACACAGTTGATGGTATAATACAATGTTGATGGACAAATGATTGAGAAATCTGGGCAGCAATGTCGGGGGTTTTTGGCGACGCTAGCCAAATACTCTGATATCATTCCGTTCAGCCCTCTCTCTTGGAGACATCTGCCACCCAAAGTCAAGGATAACGCGTGGGCACAAATATGGGTAAAAAATCTATTGGATTTAATGTAGTATATTTTTTTATTTAAATGAACTAATCAATTTGGTTTCAGCTTCATTTTAACTTCCCTGATGGCGAAGGTGCACGACCAGCGTGTTTAATAGAGCTAGGAGAGCTTTGGAGAGCTTATAAGCATGAGCTGTATGTTTGCAGATGTGATAGAGTGGGAACGGAGTTAGAGACATTACCTATCGTGGATGACTGCCCGATAGAGAAATATTTCCAAATGATTACCCATTGGGTGACTGCCAAATTTAAGGCATTAATCTCATGTGAGTTATTTAAATGAGAGTTTTCATATTTTGCATTAATATAATCTTATTAATTATTAATAATTATTTAGGAATCTTCTGAAAAAAACTAAAAAAACATTGATTCAAAGAAATAACTCCACACTTTGGGGCGTACAACAATGTCAGATCATGAGAGGCAGCAGGTACGATATAGTTGTTTATAATTTTTTTTAGGACTTTCCCTTTTTATTGGATCCTACTTAAATTATGTGATTTATTGAATAATGAATATATGATTATACTTTCACTTTATATTGTTTCAATGTCATTATAGAAGCACAAAATGAATATTGAAGGACGTATCCCTCAAGCAAAATTGTTTTGCTCGAGTAGAAGAAAATAAGATGGAACTGCGGTAAATGAACCGACCCAAGAGAAGATTGTAATTTTTAATTTGTTTATTTCAAAGTTTAATATCTAATTTGAAATTTAATAATCTATTAATATTTTTTAAAGGCTGCTTCATAGGCTCTTGATGCCCAGGAGCCTGAAAATTTTGGTCCACAAGATCATTTATATCAGGTTTTGGGAGATGAGCACTCTGGTCGAGTACGCTGCCGACTTGGTAAGAATATAGTCCCGATGAGGTATTGGTCGTCTCCAGGTATCCATTCTAGTACCACCGAGTTGGAACAGGTCAAGGAGCATACATGACAGTCTGATAAAAGGGTCACAGAGTTGGAAGTACAAGTTCAAACAAGAGACAGAGAATTTATGAAACTGATGAGAGCTTTATCTTCATCACTTCCACCAGAGGCTAGTGCGGCTTGTCAGACATTTATGTCATCGATGGGTGCATCATCCAATGCACCAGGTGGCAGCTCTAGTGGCGATCGAGATGATGACGTTCCTGGTGATGACGAGGATGCTGAAGAGGAAGAGGGTGAGGATGAGGATGTGGACTAGGGCGAGGATGGGGCCGAGGGCGAGGATGGGGCTGAGGGCGAGGATGATGCCGAGGACGAGGACGACGACGAGGAAAGAGATGGCGGCGAGGATGAGGCTAATGATGATAGTAGTGATGGTGATGGTGATCAGAGGCAGATTGATCCATTACATTTTTGAATTCTGTATAACTCTTTATTTTTGAACATGGTTTTCCACTTTGGGGTTTTCCTCTGCTTCATAGGGACGTTGCATTCAGATTCTGTTTTTTGCACTTGATTCTTATTGTATGATTAGTCTACTACATAGACCTTTAGTATTCCTTGGCACTGTGATGCTCATTTTTCTATTTTTTTTACTTATCTTTCCTAGTTAGCCATGTATTTAATGTTTATGCATGTAGAAGATGATATGGAAAATTTTCTTTGAAGTAGTGGCCACTCAAAGTGTCTAACATTTATTTGAAATGGACATGATTTTAAGTGAAAACAACAACTGGCATACGGAAAACAGACCAAATGCAATCGGATTCTATTTAAACTATAGGACAACGATCCATGGGTCATATGTGACGTGTACGAGTCAACCCCGCCTCAATACGAGGTCTGATGTGGCTGGTACCACTCAAAGTGTCTTTCTTTTGTTTAAAATGGATGCGCTTTTCTGTAAAAAAACCACATACGGAAAACAGACCAAACACATTCAGATATTCTTGATACTTTAGGACATATATCAATGGGTCATTTTTGGCATGTAAGAGTCAACCCCGCCTAAATCCGAGGAGCGGTGTGGCCGGAACCACTCAAAGTGTCTAACTTTTATTTGAAATGGACATGATTTTAAGTGAAAACAACAACTGGCACATGGAAAACCAACCAAAGACATTCTGATACTATTGATACTTTAGGAAATGTATCAATGGGTCATATGTGACGTGTACAAGTCAACCCCGCCTCAATCCGAGGGCCGGTGTGGCTGGGACCACTCAATGTGTCTTTTTTTTGATTAAAATGGATGGGCTTTTAAGTAAAAAAAAACCACATACGAAAAACTGACCAAACGCACTCGGATATTGTTGATACTTTAGGACATGTATCCATAGGTCATTTGTGACGTGTACGAGTCAACCCCGCCTCAATCCAAGGCGCGGTGTGGCCGACACCACTCAAAGTGTCTAACTTTTATTTAACATGGACAACAGTTTAAGTTAAAACATCAACTGACGTACGGAAAACCGACCAAACGCATTCATATTCTGTTGAAACTATAGTAAAACGATCCATGGGTCATTTTTTATGTGTACTAGTCAACCCCACTTCAATCCGAGGGCCGGTGTGGCCAGGAACACTCAAAGTTTTTTCACTTTTCTTTGAAATGGACAACGGTTTAAGTTAAAACAACAACTGACATACGGAAACCCAACCAAACGCATTCTTATTCTGTTGAAACTTTAGGAAAACGATCCATGGGTCATATGTGACGTGTACGAGTCAACACCGCCTCAATCCGAGGGCCGGTGTGGCCGAGACCACTCAAAGTGTGTCACTTTTCTTTGAAATGGACAACAGTTTAAGTTAAAACAACAACTGACATACGGAAAATGGACCAAAGGCATTCAGATACTGTTTATACATTAGAACATGTATCCATGAGTCATATGTGACGTGTATGAGTCAACCCCTCCTCAATCCGAGGGCCGGTGTGGCCAGGACCACTCAAAGTGTGTCACTTTTCTTTGAAATGGACAACTGTTTAAGTTAAAACAATAACTGACATACGGTAAACGGAACAAAGGCATTCGGATATTGTTGATACATTAGGACATGTATCCATGGGTCATTTGGGACATGTAGGAGTCAACCCCTCCTCAATCCGAGGGTCGGTGTGGCCGGTACCACTCAAAGTGTCTTTCTTTTGTTTAAAAAGGATGCGCTTTTAAGTAAAAAAACCACATATGGAAAACAGACCAAACGCACTCGGATACTGTTGATACTTTAGGAAATGTATCCATGGGTCATTTGTGACGTGTACGAGTCAAACCTGCCTCAATCCGAGGCACGGTGTGACCGGCACCACTCAAAGTGTCTAACTTTTCTTTGAAATGGACATTAATTCAAGTTAAAATAACAACTGGCATACGGAAAACCGACCAAACGCATTCGGATTCTGTTGAAACTTTAGTAAAACGATCCATGGGTCATATGTGACGTGTACGAGTCAACCCCGCCTCAATCTGAGGCGCAGTGTGACCGGTACCACTCAAAGTGTCTAACTTTTCTTTGAAATGAACACCAGTTTAAGTTAAAACAACAACTGACATACCGAAAACCAACCAAACGCATTCATATTCTATTTAAACTATAGGACAACGATCCATGGGTCATATGTGAATTGTACGAGTCAACCCCGCTTCAATTCGAGGGCTGGTGTGGCCGGTACCACTCAAAGTGTCTTTCTTTTTTTTAAAATGGATGCGCTTTTAAGTAAAATAAACGACATATGGAAAACCGACCAAACACATTCATATTCTGTTGAAACTTTAAGAAAATTATTTATGGGTCATTTTTTAACGTGTAATAGTCAACCCCACCTCAATCCGAGGCGCGGTGTGGCCGACACCACTCAAAGTGTCTAACTTTTATTTGTAATGGACAGGATTTTAAGTGAAAACAACAACTTGCATATGGAAAACCGACCAAACGCATTTGGATTCTGTTGAAACTTTAGGAAAAAAGATCCATGGGTAATATGTGATGTGTAAAAGTCAACCCCGCCTCAATCCGAGGGCCGGTGTGGCCGGGACCACTCAAAGTTTGTCACTTTTCTTTGAAATGGACAACGATTTAAGTTAAAACAACAACTGACATATGGAACACCAACCAAACGCATTCGGATACTATTGAAACTTTAGGAAAATGATCCATGGGTCATATGTGACGTGTACGAGTCAACCCCACCTCAATCTGAGGGCCAGTGTGGCCGGGACCACTCATAGTGTGTCACTTTTCTTTGAAATGGACAACAGTTTAAGTTTAAACAACAACTGACATACGGAAAACGGACCAAAGGCATTCATATACTATTTATACTTTAGTACATGTATCCATGGGTCATATGTGATGTGTACGAGTCAACCCCACCTCAATACGAGGGCCGGTGTGGCCGGGACCACTCAAAGTGTGTCACTTTTCATTGAAATGGACAACAGTTTAAGTTAAAACAACAACTGACATACGGAAAACGGACCAAAGGGATTTGGATAATGTTTATACATTATGACATGTATCCATGGGTCATATGTGACGTGTACGAGTCAACCCCTCCTCAATCCGAGGGCCGGTGTGGCCGGGACCACTCAAAGTGTGTCACTTTTCTTTGAAATGGACAACTGTTTAAGTTAAAACAACAACTGGCATACGGTAAACGGGCCAAAGGCATTCGAATACTATTGATACTTTAGTACATGTATCCATGGGTCATTTGTGACATGTAGGAGTCAACCCCTCCTCAATCCGAGGGCCGGTGTGGCCAGTACCACTCAAAGTTTCTTTCTTTTGTTTAAAATGGATGCGTTTTTATGTAAAAAAAACCACATATGGAAAACTAACCAAACGCACTCGGATACTGTTGATAAATTAGGAAATATATCCATGGGTCATTTGTGATGTGTACGAGTCAACACCGCCTCAATCCGAGGCGCGGTGTGGCCGTCACCACTCAAAGTGTCTAACTTTTCTTTGAAATGGACAACAATTTAAGTTAAAATAACAACTGACATATGGAAAACTGACCAAACGAATTCTGATTTTGTTGAAACTTTAGGAAAATGATACATGGGTCATATGTGATGTGTAAGAGTCAACCCCGCCTCAATCTGAGGTGCATTGTGATCGATACCACTCAAAGTGTCTAACTTTTCTTTGAAATGAACACCAGTTTAAGTTAAAACAACAACTGACATTATGAAAACCAACCAAACGCATTCATATTCTGTTTAAACTGTAGGAAAACGATCCATGGGTCATATGTGATGTTTACGAGTCAACCCTGCCTCAATCTGAGGGTCGGTGTGGCCGGTACCACTCAACGTGTCTTTCATTTTTTTAAAATGGATGCGCTTTTATGTAAAATAAATGACATACGGAAAACCGACCAAACACTTTAGGATTCTATTGAAACTTTAAGAAAATGATTTATGGGTCATTTGTGACGTGTACGAGTCAACCCAACCTCAATCCGAGACGCGGTGTGGCCGACACCACTCAAAGTGTCTAACTTTTATTTGAAATGGATGGGATTTTAACTGAAAACAACAACTTGCATACAGAAAACTGACCAAACGCATTAGGATTCTGTTGAAACTTTAGGACAATGATCCATGAGTCATATGTGGCGTGTACGAGTCAACCCTGCCTCAATCCGAGGGCCGGTGTGGCCGAGACCACTCAATGTTTGTCACTTTTCTTTGAAATGGACAACGGTTTAAGTTAAAACAACAACTGACATACGGAAAACGGACCAAAGGCATTCAGAGACTATTTATACTTTAGTACATGTATCCATGGGTCATATGTGACGTGTACGAGTCAACACCACCTCAATCCGAGGGCTGGTGTGGCCGGGACCACTCAAAGTGTCTTTCTTTTGTTTAAAATGGATGTGCTTTTAAGTACAAAAAACCACATACGGAAAACTGACCAAACACAATTGGATACTGTTGAAACTTTAGGACATGTATCCATTGGTCATTTGTGACATGTACGAGTCAACCCCGCCTCAATATGAGGCGCGGTGTGGCCGACACCACTCAAAGTGTCTTTCTTTTGTTTAAAATGGATGCGCTTTTAAGTAAAAAAAACGACATACGGAAAACCGACCAAACGCTTTCGGATTCTATTGAAACTTTAGGACAATGATCCATGGGTCATTTGTGACGTGTACGAGTCAACCTCGCCTCAATCTGAGGCGCGGTGTGGCCAGCACCACTCAAATTGTTTCACTTTTCTTTGAAATGGAAAACAGTTTAAGTTAAAACAACAACTGACATATGGAAAATAGACCAAAGGCATTCCGATACTATTGATACTTTAGGACATGTATCCATTGGTCATTTTTGATGTGTATGAGTCAACTCCGCCTCAATCTGAGGTGCGGTGTGGATGACACCACTCAATGTCTCTCTTTTATTTCAAAAGGAAATCATTTTAATTGAATACAACTGAAATTTACACTCATCAATGACTCTTTTTCATGAGTTTGGTAGTTTCACTCATGGGGTCATAAGTGACAAGACTCCTAAGAAAATATCTTTTCACCATATATTATAAACAATACAAGTTCAATGCAAAATTCATCACAAATCATTACATACCCAAACCTAGTATCACAAAAAAATGGGATTTGAGTCAATTTGAATGTCTTATTCAACTCTAATAGATATTTATCAAACTATCATGCCTATTAGAATTTGATGGGTGAGTTGAATTACCACCGGATGATTGTTGTCATATGTGTTTTTTTGGGCTATTTTAGGTGTTTTTTATACTGTTTGAAGTCTCTATGTGGCTTTTGTGATATTTTTTATGCAGGTGTATAGTGGAGGGTATACTGAGGGCTATTGTGCACTATTTTTTTAAGCAGGTGTATCTTCTGGGGGGGGCTTTTGGGCGCTGCTGTGTAGCAGTTTTGGGAAACAATTTACCAACGGTTCTGAACCGTTGGTAAATTGTTTTCCAGAATTCTCGAGCACCTATACCAATAGTTTAAATGAAACCGTTGGTAAAGGTCTTTCCCCACACCTTACTGGCCAATGGTTTTCCTGCCTATAGAAATAGTTATAAACCGTTGGTATAGCCTACTTTTCCAGTAGTGCTGGATAGAGACAGTTTACCAGAAATATATTTATTCCTAAATATGGACAAAATTCTGCAAGTTCCAGTTCTGGAAATTCATATGCCTCAACTAGTTATTCACATTGTTATAGATCAAAAAATGTATATATTTTAAAATAAATTGATTCTGTAAATTATATGAGACCCATAAGAAAAATTTGGGTACCTAAAGCTTTACTTTCAAACCTATCTGGACCCAAGAAAATCTGGGTACCAAAATCATTTTCTATCTAAACCTGTTTTGTATGAGACTTTCTTGAAGATTTATCACAAAAAGGTATGGTACTTGGACAATGGATGTTCAAGGCACAAGTTTGGAGATTACTCATGCTTCAAAAGCTTAATAAAGTTTGATGGATTCCATGTCACCTTTGGTGATAATTATAAAGGAAAGATCATTAGCCTAGGCCAGATTGGTAACACTAATTCAGTATTAATTTCTAAAGTTTTATTTGATGATGGACTTAAATATAATCTGTTAAGTATTTCTTAGTTATGTGATGATGGTTTTAATGTTATGTTTGAAAATGATTCTTGTAATGTTTTTAACTCTAAAAATGTTTTAGTATTTTCTTCTTTAAGAAATGAAAATGTTTATGCTATTGATTGGAATTATTTATCCAAGAAAACTGTTACTTTTTTAAATGCTTTTCATAAAGAATCCTGGCTTTGGAATAGAATATTAGGACACTGCAACATTTATTCACTTAAATAACTGAATATAAATAACTTATTTAGAGACCTACCCAAACTTGAATTCCCCTCGGACAAAGTTTGTAATCCCGATCAAAAGGGAAAGCAACATAATGTTTCTTTTAAATAAAAGGAAAAAAATTCAACTTCTTAACCACTCAAGTTGGTTCACATAGATTTGTTTAGACCCTCTAGAATTTATAGTTTAAATGGGAAGCACTATGTCTATGTCCTAGTAGATGACTTTCTAGATATACATGGGTATACTTCTTAGCCCACAAAATTGATGCTTGTTCTTATTTTTTCAAATACTCCAAGTCTGTAGAGAACCTTAGTTGACTTAAGATTAAGACCCTGGGAAGTGACCATGGTTGAGAGTTCGAAAATCATGACTTTGAATCTTATTTCTCACAAAATGGCTATAGTCATAATTTATCTTTCACTAGGACACCTCAACAGAATGGTGTAGTAGAAAGAAGAAATAGAACACTTCAAGAGATTGAAAGAACCATGCTTAATGAGTATGAACTGCCTATTTATCTTTGAGCTGAAGCTGTAAATACAACATGTTATATTATTAATAGAGTCTTGATTAAACCCGTTCTTAAGAAGACTCCTTTTCAATTGTGGAATAATAGAAAACCTAAGGTTAGTTACCTTAGAGCCTTTGGTTGCAAAGTTTTTATTCTCAATACAAAGGATAATCTTGACAAGTTTTCCTCTAAAAGTGATGAAGGAATTTTTCTTGGTTATTCTTTAACTAGGAAAGCTTATAGAGTCTTTAACAAAAGAACCAAATGTGTGGAAGAATCTGTTCACATCATGTTTGATGAAACTGATCCAAATTAACCTAAGCCTTCTCTAGAAAATCTTGAAGAAGATTTTTGTGTTCTGAACCTTAATGATAAAACCAAAGAACCCACTGTAAAGAAATCTAGTTCTGAACATATTCCAAAATATGCTTCTGTTGAAACCAAACCTATAGATGAACCTGATATTTATTGCCCTATCTTTACTAGATCAACTAGGATTCTAAAGAATCAATATTTAGATGTTTTTGTTGGTAATCTTGATAGAGGGACACAGACAAGAGCTTCTCTAAGTAACCAGGTTGAACATCAAGCCTTTCTATCATAGCTAGAACCTAAAAATATGAATGATTCAACCAATGATGAATTTTGGTTAATGGATATGCAAGAAGAGTTAAATCAATTTGAAAGAAACAATGTCTGGGAATTAGTTGATAGACCCAAGGACACTTTGACAATAGGCACTAAATGGGTTTTTAGAAACAAAATTGATGAGTCTGGAAATATACTTAGAAACAAAGAAAGGCTAAGTTTCATAAGGGTATAGTCAAGAGGAAGGTATAGAATATGAGGAAACCTTTTCACCAGCAAGTATATTAGAATCCATTAGGATCTTACATGTGTATGTTGCTCATCTAAATTTCATGTTATATCAAATGGATGTCAAAAGTGCTTTTCTAATTGGTATTATAATTGAATGTGTTTTTGTTTCACAACCACCAGGATTTACTAATCCTCATTTTCAAAATCAAGTTTTCAAAATATCTAAGGCTTTATATGGTTTAAAACAAGCTCCAGGAGCTTAGTATGATAGACTTAGTAATTTTTTTATTTCAAAAAGTTTTACTAAAGGGATTTTTGATCCAACTATTTATATTAAATGAATTTCTAAAGATGTTTTGATAGTACAAATCTCTATTGATGATATTATTTTTGGATCTTCTAAACATTATTTATGTACTAATTTTTCAAAGAATATGAAAAATTAATTTGAAATGAGTTTAATGGGAGAACTCAAATATTTTCTTGGATTTCAAGTTTTTAAAAATGAAAATGGTATTATTTTTAATCAATGTAAATATACAAAGGATCTTTTAAAATGTTTTGGTTTGGACAGTATTAATGAAAATGATACTCCTATGTGTAATGTTTGTAAATTGGATGCATATGAAACTAGGAAACTAGTGGATCAAACCAATTACAGAGTTATGATTGGAAGCTTACTTTACCTTACTGTTAGTCGACTAGATATTATGTTTAGTATGTGTATGTGTGCAAGATTTCAAGCTAATCCAAAAGAATCTCATTTACTTACTGTTAAAAATAATTTAGTATCTTAAACACACTGTAATCTTAGGTTTATTTTACCCAAAAGTAAAATCTTTTGAGTTATTGAGTTATTCAAATACTGAAATTGTTGGTTGCAAGTTGGATAGAAAAAGCACATCTGGAAAATGTCATTTACTGGGAAAATCCATAGTGTCTTGGTGTAGTAAAAAGCAGAATTCTGTTGCATTGTCCACTATCGAAGCAGAGTATATAGCTGCTGGTATTTGTTGTGCACAAATTCTGTGGATGAAACACACTCTTTTGGATTATGGATATGACTTTAATCATGTTTTAATTAACTGTGATAACACTAGTGCAATTAATATTTCCAAGAACCCGGTATCTCACTCTAGAACCAAACACATTGATGTAAGGAACCACTTTTTGAGAGATCATTACCAAAAAAGTGACATTATTCTTGAATTAATAGGTACTAAACATCAATTAGCTTATATTTTCACAAAACATTTATGTTCGGATAGGTTATGTTACATTAGACATGAGTTAGGAATGATTAACCTTAATCGGTAGATACCTCACCGATGTAACCTCGCCGATGTAACCTCGTCGATGTAATCTTGCTGATGTAACCTCCTCGATGTAACCTCACCGATGTAACCTCACTGATGTAACCTCACTGATGTAACCTCACCGATGGACGTCACTGATAGGAATTCTCACCGATAAACCCTACCGATGAGTGCAATGTTTTAAACTTATGTCTGCTTCCATAATCTAAATCATTTATACTTTATTTTATTTTATTTATTTATTTTATGATTCCTAAATTATAAAATAAAGTCCTAGTTACTATTCAATCCACTGAGCCTCAAACACTTTACCCTCAATCCTTAGCTCCCGAATTTCTTGAAAACTCTAAGTTCCTCGAACCAGAGATTGGAAAAACCAAAATGCCTACTGTCAAAGATGACATTGAAGAGCCAAATGCGAAGAAGTAGAAGTCCAAGAAAGAAGAAATTGGTTGTGTTGGTATAAAAAATTCAGAGAGACGACCAGTGAACCCTCATTTGAAAAATAGAGTTATTGTGATCGAAAAAGAGCTCTGCATGGAATGGATTTTGGCTACTAAATCATAAGTTCTCAAGGTGCTTGAAGATCATAAGTGGGTAGAATTATTCTCAAATAATAATGGACCCTACTATCTGAATCTAGTGAAACAATTCTATGAGTTTGTGAGATTTGAGAATTTAGAAGATGAGAACCGAGTAATTTCTTTTTTGAATGGAATGGAGATATCTTTTTCATCTGTTGAGTGGGCTGAATGCCTGAAGGTTCCACATGAAGGTGTTTCTGGATATTTCTCGAAAGAAATACCACCTAAAAGTTGTATATTTGATTATGAAACTTCCTTAGATGAGATCACCAGTAGTAGAAATCAAATATAGGTGGTGGCTACTGAAATGGATGGAGAGAATAGACTGTTGTTCAAGTTTGTTCATCATGTTTTAATTTTAAGGAGAGGGGACTTTGTGAATTTAAGATATCAGGATATCTATCTGCTACATATTTTAAGACATTGTTTGAAAGTAAATCTGTGAAAGTTGTTAATGCATTAAATGGAGGATATGATCAAACCTAAGTCAAAACCCAATTCCTTATTCTTTTCCAAGTTGATCTCAAAAATCATTAAGGTAAAAGGGATAGCTGAGTCTCAAGATAAGACGGTAGTATTAAGGAATAACTTCTGTTTGACAAGCACAGTTTTCAAATACATGAAGATAAACTGGAACCCATAGAGAGGAGATTGGGTTATTGATGATAAGAAGGTATATGATAAGTTCAATCTTGTGGATCATCCTTCAAGGCCTAAGGATGTGAGGGATCTGGGTCTAGGACTTGATGAAGAATAACCTGAGTACAGTGATGAGACGGATGAAGAGGAGACTTATATGGATGATAGAAGAGATCCAGACATTCCCCCAAGTCCTGTTGTTGAAATTGTATCATCATGAAAGGAAACTTTATTAGAAGAATAAACTCCTAATTAAGAGGAAGAACAGCCAGGCTCTAAGAATGAAAAAGAAAGAGAGAATGAATCTGAAGCCTCTAATTCATTCTGCCTAAGTCTGAGTCCATTAATTGGAAGCTCAGTTGTTCATGATAAGGATGTAGTAGGTCAAATGGAAGGACATATTCATAATCCAGAGGAGTCTCTTGCAATTTTAGAGGAGGAGTTGATTGTAGAAGATTCTTATGAGGAAGAAAGACCTGCTGAGAAAGTTGTTGCTATACAAGATAATTCATCCATTGAGGGGGAGCATGAAACCAGGTTTTGAAGTGTTTCAGTGGGAGTTGAAATTGAGGACTGTGCAGAAGACCCTGGTTTTGTGGTCTGGGGATTAGATTATCCCGATTTTGATAATAAGGCATCCCTCAATAGACCAAAAATCAATTATTATATTCAGACTGAGTTGTTACCTGAAGATGTGGTTAGAATACTTGATCTGGATAAGCTAAAGTCTGATCTCAAAATCAATTTTGTGGAAGAGATAAGAAAAATGGAAGCTTCACTGGTGGCATCAATTCAATCGATTATGAATGACTCAGTGTCCAACATTGTATCTGAAAGAGCATCTGTTGTGGTTTCACCTGCTGATATGGTCACCAGGGCTGACCTTGAATCTTTAAAGAATGTGCTGAAAGAGTCCTTTAGTGCTTCTGTTGCTGAGTTGAAGCACTATTTTTTTGAAGAGATGAGCAATTTGGGAAAGTCTTTTGAACTCTATCTCAGTTTTAATATTTCATCCTTTGTGGCAGAAATAGTGGATGAAGTTACAGCTTTCCAGACTCATGTATCTATACTTGAAGAGGATGTTGAAGCTCTAAAGAAATCTGTTATCTCTTTAGAATCATATATGAGTTCTAAATCCCAAGCAGATAAATATTTAGCTTATGTCAAAAGTGTTTTTAGCCAGATGGTATCAGTGTTTGAAGGATTTAAAACATCTATGAAAGAGCATGTCATCACCTAGGATTCAAAAGTCAAAATTATTATTAGTGGATTAACCAAAAACTTCAAGGAAACAATATCTACTTCTGTTTGTTCTCTTGCCTCCAGACCTTCAATAGAACTAAATCAGATTCGAGCTGTGATGAAGGAGGAGCTTGGTTCAACATCAACCAGTGGCTCGGTGGACTCATCTGATCTGACCAAAGAAGTAACTTCTACTATAGATACCACTAGGGAGATAATTAATATTTTTCAAGACTATACGAGATAAGCTTCTACCTCTCACAAAGAAGTGAAATACAAGGTAGACTACTATTTCCAAAGGATTTATACCAAACATCAACTCAACAATCACTTAAATCTTCTATTGTGAAACCTGAAGTTACCTCCTGTCAATCAAGCCTTCAGAGATAAAGTCAGAAAGCTAAGGGAAATGACTCCATCCTTGGACAAATTAATGGAAAACAATGATGATTTCATTTTTTCTAATGTGATAGGAGGAGGAATAATTATGGATTTCATAATTCTCTTATTTCCTTTCTTGTATGTCGATGCTAGGCCAGTATTTGTCCCTCCAGCTTTACCTGCCTCTACCTCTACTGCTTCTCCAATTCAGATGACTCCTACTCAAGCCATCTAAAGCCTCACTCCTATGATCACTCAGAGAACTACCCAGTACAGGCCAGGAATAGTTTCAGTCACTTAGCCTCCTGTGATCATCTCTAGTGTTCCTAAGCCTTCACCTGCATCCACACAGCCTGAATCATCTTCTGATCCCAAGGGAAAATCTCACATTAAGGACATGGATTGACTAGGTGGATAATATATTTGATAGGAATCCCTTGTATTTTGTTTTATTTCCCTGTACCACTTTACAACATTAAATACAAATGGATTTCTCTTCAATCCAATTTTGTTTCTTTTATCTTTCTTATTTCCCACTTTTTGATTATCACAAAGGGGGAGAAATAATATCTAAGGGAAACCTATCTAGGAATAATTTATTTTATGAAAATGGGGGAGAGCTACTATACCATTCCATTTAATTCTATCTCTGATACATTTAACATTTCACATATAACATTTTTTTTACCACTGGTGTGTTGTTTTCTCTGCTACAATTGGATCTAATGATATATCCTCTGATACAATCACTCATTATTTTGAGACTATAATATCATAAGTTGTGATTATCAAAAAGGGGGAGATTATTGACCTCACATGATTTGATAATCCCAATTATTCTTTCACATACTTTGATAATCCCAATAAATTTTTATCGATATTCTAATTCTTTCAATATATGACATTCTATTTAACAATAATAATATATTAATCTTTGAAATATGTTAATCAATGTTTAACTATTCTTATATGAGTTTTGAAGTAATTCTAACTCAATCGGATATTTTTTGCATAAAAAAGATAAGTATTAAGACACTGATCTGCTTATAGCTACTGATACAGAACTACCAGTACTTAGTCTACCGATATACATAGTCTACCGATAGATAGATTCACTGATAAGCTAAGGTCATCAATATGAAGAGCTACAGATATGTTCAAGTCCACAGATACAAATAGCTACTGACAAAAGCTGAGCTAGCGATAGAACAAATCTACCGATATGAAAAAGTCTACCGATACACACAATCACTAGAACAAAGAGAGCTACTGATACAGACAATCACTGATACATCAAGCTACCGATACAGATATTCACCGATACATCGAGCAACCGATATAGATAGTCACCGATACATCAAGATACCGATACAGGCAGTCATTGATACATCAAGCTACCGATACAAATAGAGCTACCGATAGATCAAGAGCTACTGATAGAATGAATTCACCAATATATAGAGTTTCTGATACACAGAGTGAGAGGTACCGATACTAGGAGCTACCGGTACAAGTTCAAAGAGCTACTAATAGAAGATCACTGCTACACAAAGTCCACTGTACACATCTACCAATAGAAGGATACTAATGAAAGACTGACCAGTCAAACCCTACTACTCAATATTATTTATTTATTAAGAAATGGTTATATTTGATTTTTTTAATGCAGTTAATGTTATTTAATAATATTTCTTCGTATGTCAGGGAACTATACCTAGTAACCATGTAAAGGTAATCATTCCCATAGAACGGAGCTGAAATATATAAAAGGAAGGAAAAAGTCTAGACAAAGAAGAATGAATCAAGACGTGCACAAAAAGGGAAAAAGAGTAGTGTAAAGCAGTGCATACAGAAAGACAAAATCTATACTCTCGAAGTGAACTGGACATACACGAATCTTTTTTCATTCTCTAAAGGATAACACAAGCTGCACCTTAGTCAAGGAGTGAATAACTACAAGGAGATTATTATACTTTCAAGCTGAAAAAGCTGAACCTAAAAACCAAGGAAGAAAACAACACTTTGTTTTTTAGACAAAAACTAGAGGACTCAGAAGCATTTTTGATTAATCAAAAGAGTCCAGAGCTGTACTTCACATCACTAAGAGCATTCTAAACTCTTATTTACTCTCTTAATGATTCTTTTATTTACATTTCGAGAAGTGTGTCTACTCTGTATATTTCTTACACACACTGTCTCATGAGATAAGCTGGAGGAGTTATAAATCCTCACACAATCTCTCTATAACTCCTATGTATCCCACTGTGCATACTGGTAGAGGTCAAGTAAGACTTGGAAAGCCTGTGAGCTATTTTTTGTTTTCCGACATAGAGTTGTGGTAGAGGTCTTTGAACCTGGCAATGTGTTCACTATTGTTTACCCCGATCCAGGGTGTGGATCAATTTTATATAAATTTTTTGAGAGGACTATGTCTCAGCTTGAGACTGAACCTCTTGGTTACATCTGCTGTGCATTTATATTTAAGTATAGAGTATACTATATATTTTATATTTCAATGCTAATTACTTTGAAATACAATTTTTTTTAAGTTACTTTGATAGTTAAACTAACAAGTGTTTATACTTATTTGTGAACTAGTATGTTAGTTTCATAAGTTAACTTAATCTTCTGATTAAATTAACTGAGACCTAATCAGTCTTTGAGAAACTAATTTAACATTTACAATCTATATAAATTCACTATAGTTTAACTTGTTTTTAAATAGGGGGACTTTCATAGAAATATTTTTAATAGAAATTTTAATTGGAACTCAATTCACCCCCCTCTGGATTATCCACTCCGACCAATAGCAGGCAATATTTTTCATCCTAGAGATAATCGGGAAGAGGATACCATTTGTGGTAGCTCATGAAAATGGACAACGAAGACAATGGAGTGTGATGATGGTGAGAGAATTGTCGATGACAACATGGAAAGTGATCCATGATGAGGATACATATATCAAAATTTATATTGGTTGTGAAAATCAAGCACAATTTCCCGGTTGTGATAATTAGTGATACATAAAAATGTTATGTTCATGGGTGTGATAAAAATTTCTCTAGGTGTTGAGTTGTAAAAATCTGTCGGGTTGGTATGTCAAAATTCCTTCAGGTGGAAAAATCATTCAGGTAAATTTTCAAGTGTTTTCTGACAACTTCTAGTACAGTGATGGGATCTGTCCTAACAACTAGTATCAATGGAGGTTCATGGTACAGTCATGAAATGATTGAGATGTAGTGATCGAGTCACATCAAGGAGTTTGTCCAAGATCTGCAAAGATGGCATCTTTAATGGGTAAAATGAATCATGTTAGTGTCAACATGGATAATCCGATGCAGATAGAGATCCAAATATGATATATGTGATGTGACTAATATGATCATAGTGGATTTGATAATGGTAGAGTCAGATGATCACTATGCCAATGGTCGTGGAGATGATGATGGAGTATTCAAATTTTAAATCAAGGTGGAGATTGTGGGGATATTTTTTGATTTTAAAAGTTTAATATTATAGAGATATGAAAAAATAGATACGTGGGATTAGATATGAAATTATATGTGTTTGATTAGATATGAAAAAAGGATATGTTGGTTATCCTTGAGAGGGGTGGTCAATGCCTCTATATATATGGGGGCATGATAAATAAGCAGAGAGAGGGTTGGAAAGATGTTTCTTCCAAGAGATAATTGGTAAGAGGCTACCACTTGTGGTAGATCATGTGAAGATATGATGATGAAAATGATGTGTGATGATGGTGATAGAATTACCAATGACAGTGTGAAAAGAAATCCATGATGGGGAGCCATGTGTTAAATTTCTTCTTGGTTGTGAAGATCAAGTGGTGTGTTCTGGTTGTGATGATCAGTGTTACATCAAAATGGTACATTATGGGGTTGGATTAATGTGCTCTAATTGTTGAGATGTAAAAATAATTTGGGTGAGTTTGTCAAAAGAAATTGGGTGGAAAAATCATTCAGGGGATATGTAAAATTCATTGGGTGAAAAAATCCTTCAGGTAAATTTTCTAGTGTTTTGAGACTACATTTGTTCTGCCTCAACACACATCCATCCCCAATTCCCAGGCCCAAACCTAGAGAAATTGTAGCACTACAAGGTAATCAATAAAAACCCCCACCCCTTTCCTTACATGATACTCCCCCTTATTGTGAAATTATAGAATCTACCTACCCCCTATTTATAGAAACGATTCTCATTCATGTGTCCCAAGGAGATTTTACCTTTTACAGTTATATTATTCACTCGACACTAATTTGTGGTTTGTTGGGATTAATTTTCTCTGACTCTCAAATTCCATAGAAGGGATCCATTATTTTTTAAATTCATGTGGTCTGTGAATTTTTTCTATTCATTTTAGTTTTCATATTAAAATTTCCACGAATTATTCTTCAATTTAACTATTTCATACATGAAATTATATAATTATAATTTTTCTCAATGTAATATCTGGTTTTGGCTTTCTTATTCAATATGGACCTATTTTACATGGTTCCTATTTGATGGGATATATATTTTCCCTACCTATTTCTTGCTTTACACAATTCTAACCCACTGATTCTCTTGGCTTTAACTGATATTATTGATTTGTGGTACCACCCATTTGATCACCACCTTCCATTCATTCGGGTAATTTCATGTACCATTTAATGGGTTTTTTGGATTTGGATTCATGGTGGTCTCCATTTAGTCATGCAGTTACGTTGGTATGGCATTTTTCATAAGTAAATCATTTCCCCGGTTATCGATTTCATTGTGTGCAGAATAAAGAATAGATCAAGAAAATATCCCCCTCCCTTATCATTGGATTTATTCTTCCTATCCCTTAATCCTCCTGATTTCGATAGATTCATCCTCAATTAAGGTATTTATCTAGTGATCTAATGTCCTCCCTATACACCGCAGGTGCGCGTTTATCGGTGAAGGGTTCATCAGATTTCCATCCTTATTAAGATGTGTGGTCATGCTCATATCCAAAGACTACTATGGTGGATATGGTGAGTGCTTCCTTGGAAAAGTTCTATTAGAGTAGTGATGTTGCCTATCTTGAAGAATCAAGAGAACCAGAATCTCGGACCTTCAAGTCTATCACTATAAGCATTTTTTAATCTTGATTCTCATATTGTTAATTTCTTTATTCATGAAATATTTTGGTGCTACTTCTATTCCGATTCACCATTATTTTGTATCTTGTAACATCATATTATTTCATTGAGAATAAAATAATTTGTGTGTGTTAGATGGTGTTCTTTCAATGCACATAGGTCCCCACGAGACCGAAGCATGTAAATCCATGTGTTCTTGTTCTCTTATACAATTCATTGCTATGTATTTTTACTGGTTTGTATTCGTTGCATTCTGCTTGAAATAAATCAATTGATTTTATGTTTATATTGGTGTTCTATTATCATACTTCTATTTTCTATTACACCTATCTTCCTTAACACATGGTATTAGAGCCATCTTGATTTAATTTTCCCCTAAATTTTTTTTATTATTGCACCTGTTTTTCAATTCCAATTTCTCTTTTACAAATATGAATATCTGGTTTTATTCCCATGTTTTAACTCACTCTTAAATTTACATAGTTTTATTAATTTCATTATTTAAATACATTATCCAATTATAGTTCAAGTTAATTTCATATCACTTCAACAAAACATAGTTTACCCAAGGGATTGGTCTATTGTTGGGTGCGTAAAATTAGCGTTGTTACAAGAACTTGACATCTATCTTGTGGGTAAACAGGTCCATGATGATGTATGAAATTTATAAATTTCAAGATGATAATGACCTTATCCTATGGAAATTTATTTGGAGGGCCTTTATTGTACAATAAGGTCGTTCCCTATGTGGGGAAAAGAAACCAATTATCACTATAAATGAGACTAGGAAGACCACTAATGAATATATAAACATCCCCCACCCAATTTTCTAGTTAAAGCACATAGCACTTTATTACTGTCCTTGGTAGATAAGGTTTTGAGAGAGGTTTATTTTAAATCTACTATCACATTTATTTAAATAAAACTAGATAAATTGTATATGAATTATTCACTTATTGGTAGGCTTTACAAAACACATTTCATGTTTTCATTTAAAATAAAACATGGTAGTTCTATTAAAGCTCATATAGTAGTTTTTAAACAATTTATATCAGATCATGTTAATATTAATGTAACATTAGATTATGAGGATCAAACAATGATCCTTTTCATTTCCCTTTATAACAATTACAATTATTTAGTCGAAACCATGACGTATGTCAGAGACTCACTAACCCTAGAATAGGTTACATCAGCCTTTCTTTCTAAGGAACTACACTCCAAACTAAGAGTCAATGGTGAGGTTTAGAACCTATTCAATAGGGGTAAACATAAAATAAAATCTAAAATGAAATAGATTAATGAGGACAAAAAAAGAATAATAAACACCATAAAACAAAAAATTACAAAACGAAAAGATGAGTTACTTGTTTCCGTTATAGAAAACTAGGGCACACTAAGCCTGAATGTAGGAAAATCAAACATGATTTAGAATCAAAAAGTCCCACATAATAGTCCCTTATAGTTGACTCAACATATGAAACTACTGAAGTTTATAAAATTTTCTTCCATACACTCAATCTATAGTTGGTCATACACTCAAGTATTTACTTTCCCATGTGTCCATATAGTCATTTCTACTACTGATTTAAATGGTTATAAGGATATATCTTCTTTGGAAACAATAAGAGTTTGAAGGTTGATGGAAGAGGATCTATTCTAATATAACTAGATGATCACTATATCAACACCCTACTTTACATAAGTTGGGTCCCCAACAATCATCAATAATTATTCTACTTAGGATTGCATAGATCAAAAGGGATTCATCTATAGATCTGAAAAAGGTTGTCTTAAAATCTATAAAGGATAAAAAACCATAATTAAAGGATCCCTTACCAATTTGATGTATGTACTAAATGGAAATACCCATTCGAAAAATTGGATAGTGTTCACAAAACCAATACAAACAAGACTTTTCTATAGAATATGAGATTGGGGCATGTCAGCTCCAATGGCCTAGAGGAACTAAACAAGCAAGGGATGTTGAGAGACATCACTCCTACTAATATCCCATTATAAGAAGATTTGTGTGATGCATAATTCTAAGAGGGTTAGTTTCAATAAGTCCTCATTAAATTTTGATATCCCCCTTGAATACGTACATTTAGAGTTTTGGTGGCCATCTAGGACAACCTCTCATGGAGTAGGATCCTAAATTTTTCACATTTATGTAATAATTTTCTAGGAAAGTATGTATTTACATGTTAAAAAATAAATCTTATGTTTACCAAAACCATAAAAATAGGAAATATTCAATTTAAAATCTTACTGGAAATAAAATCAAAACCATGAGAACAGAAAATGGTTTGGAGTACCTCTCTACAGAGTTTTTTCAGTTTTTTGAGCCTAAATGAATTAATAGGAAGAAGACTTCTAGGTAACCCCACCCCCCCAACAAAATATCCTTCTTGGTAAGATGAACATAAATAATTTTGAGAGATTCCAAATAATTCTTACATTCTCAGGTATCCCTAAATATTTCGTTGAAGAGGTTGTTAGCACTATCGTCTACTCTATTAATAGGTGTCCCTCGTCTTCAAATCAGTTCAAAACACTTGAAGAGTTAAGGAATGGTGATACGCAGTCCTACACCTACTTTAGAGTCTTTATTTTAACAACTTCTACTCACGTCAAAACTGATAAGCTAGAAATTAGACCACTCAAATTCATATTTTTTTGTTATTCCTCGAGATTTAAGGCATATAAACTATGAGTTAAAATTTTTGGTTACTAAGAGTTTATCATAAGTAGTGACTCAGTCTTCCATAAATCCAAATCTCCTAAAACTAGAAATTAAATTTCTAGAATTAATGATATATAATATGACAAGGATAATGAAGATGGGCCCTTGTCTCATTTTTATACTGATGTTCAACCCACTCCACCTGCTCCTCAGGCCACTGATGCAGCGGATTCTAGGTCTAGATATGTGTCAGATTCTAAATCTAAGCCTTCTCCCAGTAATAAAGCATATCAATTAACTTGAGACAACTAAAAGTGAGTCCCATGACCTCCGACTTGGTTCACCTAGTATCATATGGTTTCATATACCTTTCATGTCATCCATAATCACATTGATGATGACCCAAAAACCTATATGTTGTCTTTGAACGGTAACATTTAAAAACATTGGCTATTTTCCATGACTGAAGAAATGCAATCTCTAAGAAAAAACTACACATGTACCATTTTCAATAAACCATACTATTATAAGGTGATTGAGTCCAAGTGGATTTGTACAATAATATAAGGCAACACCATGGGAAACAAAATTATATACAAATAAAGGATAGTATACAAGGTTTTCATTCAAATAGAAGGTATTAAATAGGCTTATTTTCCCCTGTTGTCAAGAAATCTTCTATTAGGATATGTATTTCCTTTTATTCCCATAGTGATCTTCACATAAAAGAATTTGATGTCAAATTTTCCTTCAAACATGGAGATTTCAAGGAACAACTCTATAAGAAGCCTCCTGATGGTTATTATAATGAATTCAAACCAAACCATGGATTCATATTTAATAAATCATTTTAGGGTTTAAATAATGCATCTATGAAATGGTATATAAAGTTTTTTCCTTCATGTAAGATATCCAATTTACCATGAGACAATATTATGCATGTGTATACTTTAAATTAACAAAAAAATTCATGATTTATAAATTTATTTATGTCGATGACATTCTAATCACGTGTAAAAATTTGAGTTTAATCATTACTATAAAATCTAAAATAAAATGAAATTTTGAAATGAATTACCTAGGTACATTTAATTAGATATTGTGTGTTGAAATCATTAGATATTGACTAAATAAATTACTTTTCTTTTCTCAACATGGTTATATTTTGAAGATCTTAAAGAGATACATGTCAGAATCTGTCAATCCTATCAATGTACTTCATGGAATACTATTTAAATTGTCTTTAAAATAAGAACCCACTTATGGAAATGATGTTCAATTTATGTCAAAAATTCCTCATCCTAAAAATGTTGGAAGCATTATGTACTCTATGATTTTCACAACACATGACTTTGTTTTGGAAATATACACATTAAAAAAATTCCTGAACTCACTTGGGAAGCCTCATTGGCATGCCTTTATGTGGATCCTTTAACATATCCCATTTAGTTCTAATTTATATTTGTTTTATGGTAAAAATGTTTATGCTTTTGAAATTATGGTTCAGTATGTAGTTGCTGATTATGCAGGTAATGTTCGCACCCAAAAATATTTGACTGGATATGTGTTTACTACATGTGGTGGACCTATATATTGGAAGTGAAACATGTAGTCTTTGGTTGCTATATCAACCATGGAATCTAGTCATATTTCCCTTAATGAGGAAGTAAAGTAAGCCTTCTATCTTAAAGCCTTGTCTTCTAAAATCAAACTTTTTAAATCAGTTATTAATGTACATTCTAATAGTTAATCAACACTTAATTTATCTATAAATTTGTTTTTCCATGTTATGTCAAAGAACATAGATATTAGACTACATTTAATTATATATATAATAAAATCAAAAAATGTGTGTTTCAATAAGATACACAATGATAAAAACTTTATTGATAGTTTGATAAAGTCATGTCATTATCTAAGTTCATATTTTGACTAGATAGAATGTACTTGGTTCCTATTCTAAAATTGTAGGTGCAAGAATATCACCAATTAAAATTATAAATGCTGATTATTTGTGAATTTTGGCCATCCATTTTGGTATTATTATTAAAATTTCCTTGATTTGTTCTACCATTTTATTGTTTTATACATGGAATTTTATAATTATTGTTTTGTTCAATGTAATATCCATACAGGGATTGATCATTATATTTGGATTTTTTTGACTAGGGAATGATTTTATGGGCTGTATATTTTTCTTATTTATTTCTCGGTTGACACACTTGAAATCTACTTGTTATCTTTTCCTTATTTATTGGTCATTGATCGGTAGTACTGCACATTTGATCATTTCCTTCCATTCCTTTTGGGCGGTTCTTGCACTACTGGATGGGTTATTTGGATTTGGCGTCATAGGGAGCTCCCTTTGTCTATGAATTTTCAATGGTATGGCTTCTATCAGTAGTAAATCCATTCCCTAGTTTCCAACATCAATATGTGTAGAACCAAGAACAGATCGGGAAAATATACTTCTCCCTCGCCGCTAGATTTTTTCTTTCCTGCCCTCAATCCTCCCGGTGCCGGTGGACTCATAATCAATGGAGGTATTGATATATTGACCCATTGACCTCCCTACACACCACTAGTTCATTGTTCGTGGTGGAGATTTTGTTGTAATCCCTTTCTTCCGGTGATGTGCAGTCATGGACAGATCCAAAGACTACTATGGCAGATCTAGTGAGTTCTTCCTTTGTAGAGTTATAGGAGAGCATCGATATCACCTTTCCAGAAGATTCATGTAAAATAGACTCTATAACCTTTGAGTCTATCAATGTAAGCATTTTTCTACCCTGATTCTCATCTTTCTAGTTTTTGTATTCTTGAAGTGTTTTTCTTTTTCTCCTATCACATCATTTTTGGTATACGTGTCAGTACTTTTTTAGCAGCACAACATTGTTGAGTATAGTGGTGTGAACAATAATTTGGAAACTCTGTTAGTTTTGGAAGAGTTTTAGTGGTAATATTTGAGTAACACGGATGTCTCAGGTGATATAGGCATGGGAGTTTTCTTTGTGATGCATCACCAGGTGAAGCCTAGTTTTTTTAAAGGATTTGACCGGTAATAGTTCGTCAGAACATATTTTAGGGACCTGGCTTTACTCTTAGTGTGTTCTTCAAAATGAGGAAATCATTTCACTTATCTTGACCTCGTCATGGAGACACTAAGATAGCATTATTCTTACACCATTCTAATGTTTTAAAAGTCACTATGATTTATATAGTTGTTGTTATCTGGGTTGTATACAGGATGCGTGGTTCATTGGGTTACACCTTTATTCATTCTGGGAAATGATAGTTTTGAAATATCCAATGGATGGCTTTGCTTATGAAGGTCACCGAAATTTGGGTGAGGACATTGGATTACATGTGGTTGGTGATGGAGTCATTTTAAATGCATGTCACTAGTGTAAGGGTGAGTGTGTGTTTTATGGGTTGGATATGTCTTTCAAGGAAGGAGTTGTGGTTTGTGAGTTTGATAGTTAAATTCTAAGAATATTCGTTGAAATCCCCAATGATTGGATGCTTAAAGTGACAATGATGGGATCATGTATCTAGTTTTTTGGGCTTGGTTAAATGACGCTTTTATGTTTGGGATGGATTTTGAGCTTTGGCTCTGGTTTTTAAAGGCTTAAGCCATTGGGTTTGTGAAATTGTAAGAAGTGTGTTTAGAATTTGGAAATGCAATGTGACTGTTCAAATGATACATCATGACCCTTGGTGGGTTGGTTGATTCTATAGTAGTTCATTATGGCTTCTCAGGGATGAGATGTTTTTAAGGTGGGTAGATTGTGAATTCCTATATTTTAAAACTGGACAAAAACATGAGATATTTTAATTAAAATCAATATTATATAGGGATTTAATTAAATTTTTTGAAGTTGGGGTTTCACTTAATTAAATAATAGTTGAGATAATTTAATTAAATGACTATATGAATGGATAATTTATATAGATAAATCGAGTTGAAAAAATTTAATTAAATGATTTTTAAATGGGGAGTTATGGGTTTTTTCCAAGAATAATTTTCTTAAATAATAAAAATTATAATGGTTATTCTTATGGAGGTTTTATTTAATTAAATTGATATTGTTGAATTTAATTAAATGAGGTGAGATATAAAATTTTAATAAAAAAATTAAGTTAATCATAATTTAATTAAATAATGTGAAGTGAGGATTTTGTTTAATTAAAATTATTGAGAATAATTTAATTAAACGATCATTAAATGGGTATTTTTGTGTTTTATCAAAGAATATTTTTATTAAATGATAATAATAATAATGGTTATTATTATAGTGGTTTTATTTAATTAAATTCAAGTCAATAAATTAAATTAAAAGAGGTGAGATGGAGAATTTTATTAAATTAAATTAATTTACACAGAATTTAATTAAATGATGTGAAGTGGGGGGTTTTATTTAATTAAAATTCTTGTGAAGAATGTAATTAAATGATGTTTAAATGGGGAGTTTTTAGTTTTATCAAAGAAGTGTTTTATTAAATTATAATAATAATAATGGTTATTTTTTTGGAAGTTTTTTTAATTAAATTGATTTTATTGAGTTTAATTAAATGAGGTGAGATAGAGATCGAGAATTTTATTTAATTAAATTAAGTTAAATGGAATTTAATTAAATGTTGTGAAGTGGGGGTTTTATTTAATTAAAATTTTTGAGAGAAATTTAATTAAATGATGATTAAATACAGATTTATGGGTTTTATCAAAGAGTTTTAATAAATGATATTAATAATAATTATTATTATTATCATAGTTTTATTTAATTAAATTTACATTGATGAATTTAATTAAATGTGGTGAGATGGAGAATTTTATTTAATTAAATTATGTTTATGACAATTTAATTAAATGATGCGAAGTAGGGGTTTTATTTAATTAAAATTGATTAGTAAAATTTAATTAAATGATGATTAAATGGGGAGTTTTGGGTTTGATCAAAGAAGTGACTTATTAAATGATAATAATAATAATTTTAATTATTATATAGAGTTTATTTAATAAAATTTTTTGAGAAGAATATAATTAAATTATGTTTAAATAGGGAGTTTTCCATTTTATCTAATAAGCATTTTATTAAATGATTATAATATTAATAGTTATTAATATGGTATTTTTATTTAATTAAACTAAGGTTTAGGAATTTAATAAAATTATTTCAGATAGAAAGTTTTATTTAATTAAATTAAAGTTGAGAGAAATTAATTAAATAACTTTTTAAACATAGAATTTATTTAATTAAATCAAGTTGAGGAGAATTTAATTAAATAATTTGTAAATGGGAGTTTAGATTTTATCAATGGGGTATGATATTAAAGGGTAATAACAATAATATGATGGTTATTATTATTATTATTATATTAATCCTTTTATTTTTAGGTTTTTGTTTTTTATTAGAGGAGAAAAAAGGATGGAGAGGAAGACATCAGGTGAGGCCCAACCCCAGCTCTTCCATGGTGAGGTAGACCACCCCATATCTCAGCCCCCTCTTCACGTGGATATCTCCTTTTAGTATATTCATGAACTTTGGCCATCTCATTATGGTAAGTCTTTCTCCATGAATTTTGTTGTTCGCATAGGCCATATATGCTCTTTTCACCCAGATTTTAGTTTGGACAAAACCCTAGTTTGGCTTCGTATCCATTTTTCTATTTCATCATATTATAGGTCGTGTATAAGATGTCATGGAACCATTGGTCTATATTTTGACGACTTCCACCAATGGCGAGGTGGTTCACCTTGATTTTAGTTCACTGCTGTCAGTTTTGGGTAAGGCCAAATACCCGTTAATTGGTTTCACGCCCTTAAAATTAGGTACTTATGGTTTATTTTTTTATGGTTAATTAATTATGTGTGAGTTTTTCCTCCATATACTTATTTTGGTTGTCAATTTTTATTTCAGGTTGTTAAAATAAATTCCAAGTGTGTGTGCACTTTTTTTAAAATCTATGTATGTGATAAGATTCCAGTTTAAGTTATAAAGCATTGGACCGGCCAAATCTTTAAGGTAGGGTCCTCAACTTTTCTTAATTAATAAAACACAGTAGTTGTTTAATTACTGTTGTTGATAAATTTGACTCCAAATTCGGAATGAATTTTATATTATTATAAAATAATCTTTTGATTATAAAATCATTTTTTTGTAATAAAACTATCGATCGAGGTGCACTACCTTTAAGCTAAAAACATAGTGATTTGTCTGATATGCTTTCTCAACATGACGATATGTGTTTTTTCTATTCTTTCCTAGTTAGAGGAAACTATTTAATTTATATTAATGTGGTTTTCTTAACTAGGAGATGTATTTCTTACTTTGCATATTGAAAACCTTGTATTAATTGGTAATTACGTGTTATTGATGGGGAACTTTTGAGATAATTAATTGTGAACTAATTGTGTGATTTGATATTGTAATAGAGATATTTAATTGGGGGATTAATTATGAGATATTGAATAGGATAATTGAGATAATTAATAGTGGACTAATTTTGATATGTTTTTCGGATAAATTGAGATAATTAATGGAGGATTAATTATGTGCTTTTGCAGTAATGATTTTGGTAGTTAATTGTGGAAATTAATTATGCAAAGATGATATTTTGAATGATTAATTAATGTGGTTTTTGTAATTAGTTATTTTTTTAGTTAACTAATGGATTGGATTCCATAAACTGATTGTTGAATTAGTAAGGGGTTGATGATGAATAATTAATTGAGGAATTAATTTTGACTAAAAGAATGGTAATATGGACATTCATGGGTACATTAGTATGTAATGGTAACATGGACATTCATGAGTGTGTGATTATGGAATGGTAACATGGACATTCATGGGTTCATGTGTATTGAAGGGTAACATGGTCATTAATGGTGCATGATTATGGAATGGTAACATGGACATTAATGGGTGTGTGAGTTTGGAATGGCAACATGGACATTCAAGGGTGTGTGAGTATGGAATGGTAATATGGAAATTTGTGGTTCATGAGTATGGAATGGTAACATGGAAATTCATGGGTGCATGAGTATGGAATGGTAGCATGGACATTCATGGGTGTGTGAGCATGAAATAATAACTGATACATTTAGGTGTGTGAGTGTTATTGAATGATAACGTCATTCAAATAGGTGGAATATAAGAATGGTAACATAATCATTCTTTTTTGTGGTTAAACAAATAATATTAAATAATGTGATAAAAAGTTCAATATACTTTATTTATATATATATTATTTCTTTTAAAGATCTTATTCCGGCTACGAACTGAACCAGGTATCACCTTCAAGTGTCCCTTTGGAACCTAGATTGGTTGTTGGCCATTTATTAAATTCTAATTGCTTCTATATACATGCACATTGTTTAATTTCATATAATTTTCTAGATTGAGCTAGAAACTGGTGGTCTCGGCCTTTTGATATTTGTATCTGACACTGTATTCCAGCCTCCAATGCATTGGGGTACCTGAGTAGACTCTAGTTGTTTATAGGACCTTGGACATTGCACTATGTTGTTTTCCTGTACCTGGGATTTAGCAGCAAATTACTGAGTGGAAACTCAGGATGCTCATGGATGTTTCCCTTAGGGCTTTGAGTCTTTTCTTTATTTTGGTTATGAGATGTATAGCACATTGTTTTGTTTACTAATTTCAGATATGTATCACCATGACATGTATGCATTGTGTAAATTGGTGTTGGACATTTTCTTTATTTATTTGATATTATTATTGACTTCCACTGCATTAGTTATTAATTTATAATACATCAGTTGTTTTCATTTATTTTTATACTTTTATACTTCTTTAAAATATATAATATGAAGGTAAAGTCTCCCCACTGACTATCCTCACACCCTCCCTCCTAGTCAGGAGCCTCTGGGATATGGGGAGGCACACTTGAGGTCTTGTGCCGACCGATCTATCAACTGTTTCAATGGTAAACTATGTCGGGAAATTAAAAAGTTGTATCATATGGGAATGTGTTTTTTCTTTTTATCTTTTTCTTTCTATTTTAGTTCTGTAGATAAGAGGCGCGAAAAGTTTCGGTGCTCGGTTAATAGTCATTTGTTGCACTGATCACCCTGTTTACGGGGAATGACCAAGTGGCTAGGGATGGGAATAAATTTTTATACAATTCAAGGTTATAGTTGATATGATTTCACCTAGAGTGACTGGTGTATTTTCTACTGGTTATTGATTTATAGAATTTGGAAAATTTTCTATGGCCTGTTATGCAAAGGATTTTTCATTACATGCATCATCTTATGCCCTTAGATATTCATATTTCATGAATATAATATGCCATAGAGTTTCATTAGTAGGATGTCTAGTAACTTTGATTGTATTCCTTAGGTGGAATGCCATGTTTTTATCTTCTTTATCATGCCTAATTAGATATCTTGTTTTAGTGATATATTTAACATTATTTGTTGATTATTCTACATCATACCATTGTGATTAAAATTCATTGTTGTTGTGCCACACTTCTGTGTTATACAAATATTTTGTGTTACTGCTTGTGATTTCACGCTATAGATGTTTTTCTATGTAAGTGGATGATAATGATAAAATGTTAAATGGAAATTGAATTGATAAATATGAGCCAAATTCCATCTGAAATTTTAATGGTTACTTTATTGATCGGTATATGGACTCTCATATCACTTGTGAGGTTTCTTTTTGAATAATTTGGATTGAATAAATGTGTCCCTCAGAAGTCTCATTCTGATATAATGTAATTTAGATGCTAAAAAGAACATTTAAAATGTAATGAAACTGAATTTTGAATGTTTATATAGGTTGTTTATTATATCCTTCCAGTTTTTCCCATGGGGCATTGATTTAAAACCTAGTACCTTATTGTAAAATATTACTTGTGGGTTGGTTAAAAATTCATTCAAATGTTTAAAAGGTAGAAATTAATTAATGAAATTGATAAAATATATATGGGATTTTGAGCCTAGTGTTTTATATTTTTCCTGACCAAGAGATAGGGTTGACGCATATGCATCATAAGGGAATAGATTGTTGTAGGTAGAACCCTTATTGATTTATATGATTTGTTTTTGATGTGAGATTTTTTATGTTGGAACCATTAATGTGTTGTTTTCCATAGTAGAACTTTTGGTTTTTAATGAATGGAACCCTTTTATTGAGGGGTGGTCATTTTATCTTGACTCTGGATATGGGAATAAGAACTGTGGAATGCTTGGTTCTGCAGGTTAGACAGGCCTTGAGCATGGTCAGCCGTTAAATATGTCCTTGGGTTAACTCTAGAGTAGAGTGTTCAGGGCATTATGTTATGTTCATCCCACTACATGGGAGGACTTTTTGGGACTCGTGTGTCTTTAGTCGCCACACGATTTAAACATTTCCTCATTCTGGTGAGAGGTTTATGCGGTGATCATGGTTCGTGGAACATCACATATGCATTTAAGGGGTTAATAAACTTGTGCGCTAGAGAGTAGCTTGTCATTAATTTCGATAACATGGAACTTACTAAGGAGGCTATTGTCACATTTGTATTTGTATACATGTCGATGCTTCATTGGCAGCACAACTTTGATGAATTTGGCGGTGTGCATTACCCTATGGAAAATTTGTTAGTTTTGGATGAGTTTCAATGATAATATTTGAAAGAACACAAATTACTTTAGTGATATAGCCATCAAGGTTTGGTTGATGATGCGTTAGAAGGTGAAGTCGAGCTTTTGGAAATGATTTTGTGGGAAATAGTTATACTAAACATATTTTGGCGACCTAGGTTTACTCTTAGTGTGTTCTTCCAAATGAGTTAAGCATTAACCCTATCTTGACCTCGTCATGGATACATTTAGATAGCATCGGTCTAACGATGTTCCAATGTTTTAAAATTTTTATTATTCTTATAGTGGTTTTTATATGGGTTGTACATGGGATGTGTGGTTCCTTGGGTTAAGACATTATTTATATATATATTTTTCAGGTATAGAATTTTATTCCACCTACAAGTCAAATCAGGTATCACTATGAGGTGTCCCTTTGGAACCCGGATGGGTTGAAGGTTATTTATTATATTCAGATTGCTTCTATAAACTACTTAAATATTTAACCTCATAAAAGTATCTTGATTAATCTAGACACCAGTGGCCCCATCCTACTGAGATTTATATCTCACACCCTATTTGGGTCACCATTGTACTGGGGTGGCCGAGTGTACTCTACATGTTTAAAAAAACATTTACATTGCTTGTTGTTGTTTTCTTGTACCTGAGTGTTAATAGAAATTGAACAAGCATAAACTTGAGATGCTCACAGAGATCTCCCTTGGGGATTTGAGTCTTTTCATTAATTCAGTAATGAGATGTATAGCATATTGTTTTGTTTACTGCTTTCTGATATGTATCACCATGACATGAATGCATTGTATAAACTGGTATTGGCCATTGTATTTTTGGAGTTGATATTACAATTCACTTCCACTACATTATTTATTGTTTTATATTTCTTCCGATGTTTTCATCTATTTATATAAAGCTATATAGATGTGGAAAATATGATTTGAGGGTATAGTCTCCCCAATGACTATCCCTAAACCCTCACTACTATTCAAAAACCTCTGGTATACGGGGAGGCATGCTTGAGGTCACGTGGCGACCGGTCTCGCTACCGGTTCGATGGTAAGACATTCGAGAAATTAAAAGGTGGTATCATAGGGGCCAATGTTCTTTCCTTTTTATATGTCTTTTTATTTTTGGTTGGTATAAAAGAGACTAGTAATGTGTTGGTGCTTTTATAGTAGCCATTCATGGGACTGATCACCGAATTCACATGTAATAATGATGTGTCTAGGGATGATAATTGATGTTTATACTGTTCGATGTTACAGTTGATATGATTTCAAAAGGAGTGGTCGGTGTATTTTTCACTACTTATTTATTTTGAGAATTTTTTATATTTTTCTTGGCTTCATATGGCTAGGAAGTTTCATTACCTGTATTATCATAGGCACATAGATATTCACAAGGTATGTATATAACATGCCATGTAATTACATTTGTAGGATGTCTGCTAACTTTCATTGTCTTCTTTGGGTGGACCTACATGTATTGATCTTCTTTTTCATTCCTCTTTAGATAACATGTTTCAATGATAGATTTAACATTCTTGGGTGATTATATACCATGTTTACTTTATGATTAACATTCCTTACTGTTATGCCATGAATCTATGATATAGAATGATTTGGTCTTACTGCTTGTGAAAATATTCTAGAGATGTTTTGATATGTAAGTTGTTGCTATCATTAAAACGTTAAATGGAAATTGAACTGATTAAATGGGATCCAAATGCCACATGTAATGTGTTTTGGTTCTTTACAGATTGGTATATGGCCACTCATAAGAATTGTGTGGTTTCTTTTTGAATAATCCAGATTTAGTAAATGGTACCCTAAGAGGTCGTATTTTGATTAAAAATAATTTAGATTCTAAATGTAATGTATAAAATGAAATGAAACTAAATGTTAAATGTTTAAAGAGGAATTATTTGATACCTTTACTATTTTTCCCTTGGGGAATTTATTGAAAACCAAGTACCTTATTGTGAAGCAGTACTTGTGGGTTTGTTAAAAATTCATTAAAATGCTTAAAAGGTTGAAAATAATTAATCAAATTTCTAAACTAAAGAGTGGATTTGGAACCTAATGTTTTCTGTTTTGTGTGACCAAGAGATAGGGTTAACGCATATTCTTTGAAATGGACTAGCTCGTGGTAGGTATCACCCTTAGAGCTTGAGATTATTTGTTTCCATAGTGAGATTTTTGATATTGGTACCTTTGAAGTGCCATTTTCCTTAGTATAAATTTTAGGTTTTAAAGAATAGAACCCTGTTTTTTGGGGTTTTCATTGTATCATGACTCTTGATATTTGAATAAGCATATGAGAATTTATGATTTAGTAGGTTAGACATGAATCGGGCATGGTCAGCCGCTAAATACATCCTTGGGTTAATTCCATGGTAGAGAGTTTTGGGCGTTATGGAAAGTTCATCAAACTACTCAGGAGGAACTTTTGGGACTTCGGTGTTTTGACACATCGATCAGTTTACACTTTTTGACTCTCTTGTGATATGTTGATGTGGTGATCATGGTTTTTTGAAAGTCACACATGTGTTTATTTTTTTTCTGAACTAGTGCTCTTGGGAGTGACTAGTCATTTGTTTTGATTACATGGACAATCCTAAGGTGGGTAATTTCACATCGGTTTCAGTATAAGTTTCAATGATTTCTTAGAATCATAACTTCGATGAGTTTGTAATTCTGCGCAAACCTTTAGCAACACCATTATTTTTGGAATAGATTCAGTGATATACATTAAAAGAAAATGGATTCATTGGGTGATATAGGCATTGTGGTTTTGTTGATGATGTGTCAGTATGTAAATCCTAGTTTTTGAAAGGATTTGACCGATAATAGTTTGAATGAACTTCGTATGGGGACTTGGATCTACTCTTAGTGTGTTTTTCTGAATGAGACAAGCATTTCCCCTCTCTTGAACTCATCCTAGAGACACTAATATAGCATCTGTCTTATGTTTTTCTAATGTTTTAAAAGTTGTTGGTATTCATAGAGTGGTTGATATCTAGGTTATAAATGTGATGCGTTGTTAATTAGGTAACACTGTTATTCATGTTGGGGCATGAAGGTTTTGAAATATTCAATAGATTCCTTGGCTTGAGAATGTCACCAAATTTTGGGTGAGGACTTTGGCTTACATGTGATTGGTGATAGAATAATTTTAAAGGAACATCACTATTTTAAGGGTGAGTTTGGGTTTTATGGTTTGGTGATGTCTTTCATGGAAGAAGTTGTGGTTTGGGAGTTTGATAGTTAAATGCTAAGATTGTTGGTGGAACGCCCCAATGGGTGCTTGTTTAAAGAGACAATGATGGGATCATGTCTCTAGTTGTGTAGGATCAGTTAAACACCGCTTCAATATTTGGATTGGATTATGATATTTGGATCTGGTTTTTAAAGGATTAAGTCATTGGGCTTGTGAAATGGTTAGAGCTTCATTCATCATTTGGAAATGTAATGTGACTGTTCAAATGAGACTTCATCACCCTTGTTAGGTTGGTTGATGTTGTAGTAGTTACCGATGGATTATTAGGGACAAGAAGTTCTTAAGGTGGGTAGATAGTAAAGACCCGTGTTTTTTAACCGAACGAAAATAACATATTTTTTAATTAGATTCATGGTTAAAGAGGGATTTAATTAAATTTTGTGACGTTTGGGTTTTATTTAATTAAATTGAAGTTGAGAGAATTTAAATAAATGACTTTTTATGTGAAGAATTTATGTAATAAAATTTAGTTGAAAACAATATTATTAAATTTTGTTTAAATGAGGATATTTGGGTTTTATCAAAGATGTATTTTATTAAAAAATAATAATAAAATTTTGATTTTATTATGGTTTTTTTATTTAATTAAATTGAGGTTGAGAAATTTAATTAATTGAAGTGAGATAGTGAGTTTTATTTATTTACATTAAGTTAAACAAAATATAATTAAATGATGTCAAGTGGGGGGTCTTATTTTATTAAAATTATTGATAAGAATTTAATTATATTATGTTCAAATGTGGAGTATTGGGTTTTATCAAAGAAGAGATTTATTAAATGATAACATTAATATTGGTTATTATTATAATGGTTTTATTTAATTAAATTGAGGTTGTGGAATTTAATTAAATAAGGTGGGATAAAGATTTTTATTTATTTAAGTTATGTTAAACCGAATTTAATTAAGTGATGTTAAGTGGGGTTTTTATTTAATTGAAATTGTTGAGAAGAATTTAATTAAATAATGTTTAAATGGGGAGTTTTGGGTTTTATCAAATAATTGTTTTTTAAATTATTATAATAATAATGGTTATGATTATAATAGTTTTAGTTAATTATATTCTGGTTGAGAAATTTAATTAAATTAGTTGAGACAAAGAATTTTTTTAATTAATTATGTTAAACATAATTTAATTAAATTTTGTGAAGTGGGGGTTTTATTTAATTAAATATTTTGAGAATAATTAAATTAAATGATGTTTAAATGGGGAGTTTTGGGTTTTATGAAATAATAATTTTATTAATTGATAATAATAATAATGGTTATTATTAGAGTGGTTTTATTTAATTAAATTGAGGATGAGTAATTTAATTAAATTATGTGAGAAAGAGAATATTATTTAATTAAATTATGTTAAAAAAATTTAATTAAATGATGTGAAGTGGGGGTTTTATTTCTTCAAAACTACAGATAAGAATTTAATTAAATGACATTTAAATGGGGAGTTTTGGGTTTTATAAAAGAAGAGTTTTAATAAACAATAATAATAATAATGGTTATTATTATTATAGTTTCATTTGATTAAAATTGATGAGAATAATTTAATTAAATGATGTTTAAATGACGAGTTTTGGGTTTTATCAAAAAATCATTTTTTTAAATGATCAAACTATTAATGGTTATTATGATGGAATTTTTATTTAATTGAATTGAGATTTAAAAATTTAATTAAATGAGGTGAGATGGAAAATTTTATTTAATTAAATATTTTTCATAGAATATAATTCAATGATTGTTTAAATAAAGAATTAATTTAATTAAATTGATTTGAGTAGAATTTGTTTAAATAATGTGTAAATGGAAGTTTGGAGTTTATCGAAGGGGTATAATATTATAGGGTAATAGTAAAAATATAATGGTTTCTATTATTATTATTAGTATTATATTAATCCTTTTAGTTTTAGGGTTTTGTTTTTTTATTTTAGTGGAAAAAGAGGGAGTGGAACAAAATAGGTCAGGTGCGACACCCTTGGTTTTCCCATGGTGAGGCGCACCACCCCATCTCCCAGCCCCCACATCATGTAAATATCTTCCTCTGATCTCTTAAAAAAAATTGTCTGTCTCGTTGAGGTAAGTCATTCTCCATGCATTTTGTTTTTCACATTGGCAATTTCGGCTCTCCTTCATCCTTATTATAGTTCAGTCAAAACCCTAGTTTGGGTTTCTTTCTTATTTATCGTTTCTTCTGATTATATGTAGTGCATAATATGGCTTGGGACCGTTGCTCCATATTCCAATGACCACTGCCAAAGTTGTGTTTCTGCTCGATTTGGGTTCACCGCTGTCAATTTCAGGTATGTCTAAATATGTGAGCATATTTTAGTTTGAGTTATAAAGCATTGGATCAGCCAAATCCATAACATTGGGTCATCAAGATTTCTTAATTAATAAAACACATAACTTTTTTAATTACTATTATTGATAAATTTTATTTTAAATGATGAATTAATATTATATTATTATAAATTAATTGTTAGATTAGAAAATCATGTTTTTAAACAAACCCCATTAAATGAAATGCATTTCCTTCAAGCTAAAAACATAGTATTTTGATTAATATGATTTCTTATCTTGATGATATTTGTTTTTATATTCTATACTATTTATATGAAGCTATTTAGTTGATAGAAATATGGATTTATAAACTAAGAGATGTATTTCATTCTTTGAATGTTGACGAACTTGGGTTAATTTGTAATTATGAGTTATTGAGGGGGATATTTTGAGATATTTAATTATGAATTAATTGTGTCATTTGATATTGTAATATATTTAATCAATAGAGGAGATAATTATGAAATATCTAATTGGATAATTGAGATAATTTATAGGGGATAAATTGAGATTTTTTTTTCTAAGTTGATATTATTAATGGTGGATTAATTATATGCTTTTTAGTAATTATTAGGATAATTAATTATGGAAATTAGTTATTTAAAGATGATATTTTGAATGAATTAATTAATGGTATTTTTTTAATTAGTAATTTTTTGAGTTAACTAATGGATTTGATGCTTTAAAATAATTTTTGAATTTGTAATGGGTTGATGTTGAATGATTAATTGATGAATTAATTAATTTTGAATGAATGGTAACATGGATATTCATGGGTGCATGAGTATGGAATGGTAACATGGACCTTCATGGGTGTGTGAGTATGTAATAGCAATAGGGAAATTCA
The DNA here is from genome assembly GCA_963277665.1 of Viscum album. Classification (NCBI taxonomy): domain Eukaryota; kingdom Viridiplantae; phylum Streptophyta; class Magnoliopsida; order Santalales; family Viscaceae; genus Viscum; species Viscum album. The sequence continues at coordinate 1,644,003,593 of OY728165.1, forward strand.
TTGGTTCATGAGTATGTTATGGTAACACGGACATTCATGGTGCGTGGGAATAGAGTGAGTATGGAATGGTAACATGGACATTCCTAGGTGCGTGAGTACGGAATGGTAACATGGACATTCCTGGGAGTGTGAGTATGGAATGGTAACATGGACATTCGTGGTGTGTGATTATGGAATGGTAACATGGATATTCCTGGTTGTGTGAGTATGGAATGGTAACATGGAAATTAGTGGGTGCATGAGTATAGAATGATAAATAGGACATTCAAGTGTGTGTGTGTTATGGAATGATAAAATCATTCAAATGGGTGAAATATAAGAATGGTAAAATGCTCGTTATTTTGGGTGGTTAAACTGATAATAAAAAATAATTTGATAATGAGTTCATTATTTATATATATTGTTCATGTTTGGACTCTTAATACAACTAATATCCAAAGCAGGTATCACCATCCGGTGTCCCTTTCAAACATGGATGAGTTGTTGGTTACTTATAAAATTTGGATTGCTTTGATATACATGAATGTTATTTAATTTCATAGAATTGTCTAGACTGAGCTAGAAATCGGTGGTCCCAGCCTACTGAGATTTATATCTCACACCATATTTAAGCCACTTTGCATTGGGGTACCCGAGTATACTCTACTAGTTTATATGTCCTTGGAAATTTCTTTTTGTTGTTTTCTTATACGTCAGAGTTGTGAGAAAAGGACCGAACGGGGACTCGGGATTCTTGTGGAAATATCCCTTGGGGCATTTATTATTTTATTTATTTATGTCATGATATGTATAACATGCTATTTTTGTACTACTTTAAGATTTGTATCACCATGAAATTAATGCAATGTATAAATTGGTTTTTCCCATTTTCTTTATTGATTGGATATTAAAATCGACTTCCACTACATTAGTAATTACTTTATACTACTTCCACTATTTTTCATCTATTTATATATTGTTATATTTTTGTGAAAACACTGGGAAATGAGGGTATAATCTCCCCACTAACTATCCTTACACCCTCACTACTAGTCGGTAGCCTATGTCATATGGGGGGTCGTGCTTAAGGTCATGTGGAGACTTGTCCAGCAACCAGTTTGATGGTAAGAAGGGTCGGGACATTACAACTTCTATTCTGATTCGTTTTTATTTTTTATCATAAATCTTGTTCTGATTTCATTGAGTTTTTAACAATACACATGTGTTGGGTGGCTTTATTTCGTTGAACGTATGTCCCCATAATACTGAATCACATAAATCCTTGCATTCTTGTTCTCTTTTTCAATTCCTTATTTTTATTTTTATCGGTCTATTTTCACTGCATTCTGTTGGAAATTAATCAATTGATTTGAGTTCATCTCAGTGTTATGTCACTAAACTGCTAATTTTCATTACCCCACTCATCCATAACATGGTCTTGTGAATTGGTTTTTCTAGGTTTTATGATGAAAATCTGTAATATAATTTCGTAATTAAATTTTCATAAATGGGTTTTCAATTGGATTCTATACTAAAAATTTGAAATGAAACTTTTCTATTTCTGTTTTACATTAAACTTTTATGACTTTAAAATAAAATTATTTATTAGTTTGAAGAAAAAAAATTCAATATAATAGTTTTAATAAATCAATATTAAACAGATTAATTTCTATAGTGCCATTTGGAGATTGTAATATTTTTCCCTCACTTTTTCCAATTTTATTACTAAAATTGGAGATGGACTCGGTAAGTGCATCCAAGTGACCCGAGATCAAATCTCGGAGGATATATATTTCTGGGTTACTGTAGCAATATATTAGTAGGTAATGTAGAAGATATTTTTCAGTATTTTAGTAGCTGAAACTATTCATCTATTTGGTATTTTCAGGCCACCATTTTGGTCTACAAGTCCTTCAAGGCCTTCAGGCCACCCATGGTCTTTAGGTCAGTAAGGATTTCAGGCCACCTCATTGCCTTTATTCCACCTTAAGTACTTCGGGCCACATGTAATTATACTTAAACGGACCAAGAAGACTCTACAGGGACCATGCTCTAGATGAGGATTTAGAGTAGGGGCATTCACAAGAGCAGAGCTAACGGATTTAGAAGAATTAGAGGGTATAAAAATTTCCATTAGTACAGGCCTATGCATGCATCGGAAGACTATTTTAACAATCATATGAAGGTGGAGAGATGACATCATGATATAGACACTAGGGAGGGGTAGTTTCATGTAGTTATATTATGGATGAATTCTTCTAAGACCTTCAGGTCATGTAATGACACAAAGCCTATGGTCTATGTAAGGGTTCCCCTTTAACCCTTAAAAGAGGGATTTTCAAAAATAAATAAAAATAGAAGGCCTTTTGGTCGTTCAGGATATCACTAAAAAAATTCACTATTAGTTCACTAATAGGGATGATGATGTGAGGTTTATTAAAGGGGTCTGTTTTTCGAAGTCCTTGACGTCATAGAAAAGGGATCAAAATTGTCTTAGATTCCCTATTTTACTCAAATATCTAGTAACATTCATATTACACCACTGAAAAAATTGTAATTTAACAACATTGGATCAGAAGGAATTAAAAAACTAGGATTGTCATATTTTTCACAAATACCCAGTTATACCCTTATAGGCGTTCAACAATATTACGCCGAAAAATATAGAAATAAATTAATTTCAAAAAATATAACAAATTATAAATCTAATAAAAATATTAATAAAAACCACTATTTATTTCTAGAAATATTTTAAAATGTTCAAATATATTTTGATAATTATAGTTTACAATTCATTTTTGGAAACATCAAAAATCAAATAATTTTTTATTACATTTTAAAAAATATATTTTAAAACCATACAAGGAAATAAGAAAAAAAATTATTTTGAAAATATTTACAAATTGAAAATCATTTTAAAGAACTATTAAATATTTTATTAGTAAAAAACATTTCCATGACTACAATTTGGTATAAATTTTTTGAAGCCTTATAAAATAATAATAAGTATTTATATGTCATAAATAATAATTTTAAGCTTAGTTAAATAAAAAATAAAAATACTTTAAAAATTCATAATTCTGACTTTTTTATAAATAAGAAAAAAAATATCCATATAAGTAATTTTATTAATATTTGAAGACAATTATAAATTTTTTAAGTGTTAAAAATATAATATTTAATATATTTAAATAATATAATACAATTCCTAAAAATATGTTAAATTACTCGTAAAAAATTATATATTTCAGGTCCTTTAAAAATTTTAATAAATTTCCCAACCTTTTAATAAATATCCCCTTTAGAAATTTGATATTAATAAGTAATTATGATTTTTCTATTCTAATTAATACAATCATATATGTATATTTGAAAAATAAAATATAATTCATAAAAATACTTGAAAATAGAAACATCAACATAAAAAATTATAATTTTATATTGGAACATTTCATTTAAAATTTGAAACAAGAAAATATATACAAAAAGATAATATTAAAATTATCAAATTTAAAGTAAAAAAAATTATATTATTATGTTTCACTATAATTTTATGGTATAATGTGTCACTTGAAAACAACTTCTAAACAATTACATTAGAATTTTTTTACAAAATTCTAGTTGAAAAATTCTCTTCAAATTTACTATATTTTTTCACTAATAATTCACTTACAAATTTACACACACAAAAACACACTACATATTAAAATTTTTAAATGAATAATATATTTAATGGAAAAATATTTCAAAGGGAAAATTATAGTGGATGGTCATATGGAAGTTCTGGTGGAAGTTCAAATTGAAAATTTGGATGGAACTTCTATGGAATGTTTCAAAATATGATAAAAAGTATATAAAATTAATGAATATAATAATAAAAATTTAATTTTAAAAAATATATTTATAATAAATTCAATGATATAAAATATGGATTATATTTTTCATATACTTTTTAGAAATATAATATAATTTAACATTTAAAAATGGATATGATATATGAATAATAATGAAAATAATATATGAAATTATAAATGAAATTTAATTTATTATAAATTGAAGTATAATTTATATTTAATATAGTATTTTCAAAAAAGTTACTAATAAAAATTATAAATTTATTCAGTGAATGTTCTTATATATGTTCCAGTGGATGTTTCATAATACATCAAAAGTATATATTTACAAAACTAAAGAGTATATTATTTAAAATTATTATTTTTAATAAATGTATTTATAATAAAAGAAATGATATAAACTTTGTATTATATTTTATAAATAATTTTTATAAGTATAAATAGTACCCACTACATGTATTTTCAAGACATTATCATTAAATTAACATATTTCATACACAAGCTTAAGAAATTGTGGTGACGATCTATAGAACCTTATTTGAGTCATTGGGAGAGTGAGAAGAAATTGGAAGAAGAAATGGAGTGAGTGGAATTTTCATGACATATGAAAATGGAGTGAAGTCTGGTGGTGACACATATAGCTGGACAAATTCAATAAAAGTATAGAAGTGCATTTATTTGTATAGGTGTATAAAAATTAAATCAATATATGAATAAATAATCCATATAGGTGATTGCAATTTAAAAAAATGTATGTATACTACATGAACACAACTATATAGAATTTCTTTAATGTATAAGTGTCATGGGAGGAATACTAATATTCTATTATAGTGAATTCATACTATAATTGCATGAAGTATATAATATATAAATATATTATTGACACACTAGGGTTCATTCAAACTTGATTACTAGTGACATAAGAATCACTTCACTCATTTATTCTGATGAAGGAAACACGTGATGGGGTCCGACATTGGGTGTTTCTTTTCTTTATGCTATGTTAATTTCACCTATGAAATCATTCAAAAGAACTTCCACATGAAAACATTTCACTGAATGCTCATGGACTTTTTATTTGCTTCCAAATGCCTCCCTTTTATGATTGTTTTTGTTTCTCCAGGTTCCTCTCACCAACCATCTTGGACTTCTGGTTTCTACCACCACCCATAAGGCCCACCTTTGGAGATGGAAAACTGAACTCATAAAATATTAAGAGATAAACCAATTGTAGAACTAGACATATCATTTTTGAAATATAAAAATAGATAAATTTGCAAATTTGTATTGATTATTTAGAGATGTTTTATTATTAATAATTAATCTTACAAATTTTAATTATGCACATGGAAACTATGAAATTTGAATTAATGGAACTTTTATAGACAATTTATCTACATGTTGAATAATTTTTTGAAAATCCCATAGTCATGAGTGAAAGAGGTTGATAAGAGATTACATGAGATATTATTATAGAAGAATTACATTTTACAGGAACATCAAAAGAGATTTATATTCCAATTCCCACAAACCCAGTGTGTGTAACACAATGCGGTGAGTCTAAAAATGATAAAGCCTACCAGAATGCCTTACAATATTCTTCTTTTGTTCGAATACATTTATACATGAAACTGTATGTGCGCTAATTTGAGTTACAATTAAACAATGACTTACATCAAGTCATCTCAATGTTTTTCCAATCTTGAATTTCAAAAAAGATATAATTTCAATATTTTGTACTCTAATATAGATATAATAATTGTTTAAAAATAGATATAGGTATAACAGAACACAAAAAAGATTATTTACCCAAGGCTAATAGGTAATTATAATATATTAAAATAGTATGGTATCTAATGAATGGACAATGAAATATTTATATAAGGATAAGAACATGAGAGACATTTATAGTGGCTAACATGGAGATCCTTGATGAATATTGTGTGATGAAGAATCTAAGTACCGTGGGTAAACCATGAAAACTTCCATACTCATCTTAAGGGATAATATTATAATTCATGGGAATTTCTATTGTGTAAAATGGAGTTATTAATAGTTTCATATATAGTTTCAATCATGTTAAAATGGATTGATATTAAGTTAAAGATATGTGTATATCAAGAAATCAGGTGCATGATTCTTTCCCTTGTAGGTCTGATAAGCAGATAATGGGATTAAAAGTAAGTATTGGTCAATGAGGATTGGTAAAAAATTACTAAAAAAGTTTCTATGGGGGTACCCAAACATGTATTTGGTTGTGGAAACTTCCCCAAATTTGTGGCCCCTACACTCATGGTGTTTCACCTGCACAAATAAATGACGTTTACAAGTGATTGAAGAGAAAGAGAGAGTGAATTTTATTTCTTCCTAGCCCATGAATTTCTCCAACAATATGAAGATTTAGATCTAGTGCCCATAACATTATAAGAATATTTGACCAATAGTATCATCATAGAGTAGTTGAAATGGGAGAATAACTCACTGCTTTCATTTTATTGTTATGGTCATAAAGTGTGATGTTGTTGTAGTTGCTAGAAAATATAGTTTTCGCAATTATACACTTTTCATTCTTCCTTTTATTCATGTTATCTCCACTTATAGAACAATTACTTATCCATAGTGATGAACTAACGCACCATCTATTGCTTCTAACTAATTCTTGCATATTAATTACAATAAAAAATTGATAGAATTTTATATAAAAGATGAGTGGTTCATTTAAAACCAATGGTTGTAACATTGGGTATTAAAATATTTTAATAAATATTTTTCTACTAAATGTATCAATAAATTATTATATTTAATTTTTAGTGTGATTTAAAAGTTCTAATAAAGTCACTGTGTGAATTCACATGCATTGTTCTGAAAAATATTATTGGGAATATACCACGCAAGCCTTATATTCATTCAAAACATTATGAAAATCAAAATAAAATTTCGCATTATGTTCTAGCCCGAGGGTGCAATATAGTGTATACATAAAAATATCAATATTCATCAGATCTCGACCTTAAGCGAATATTTAGTGTCAAAGTGTGTGATTAATTTAGTTTCATCAAACATTGTCTCTTCATATAAGTGGAATCATTTAAATTTTTTAATAAATATTCACATCTGTAAAAATATATGAACAAATATATACCTCGGCCAAAATTTTTTTCAATAAAATTTTTTTACACAAAAAATAAAAAATATGAACCTATATATTTATGTAGAATCAAAAAATTTATTAAAAAATATGAATTTTCATTAGAAAATATGATCAAATAATATGAAGTAATAATATGAAAATTAAACTAAAAAATTCTGTAGAATCAATCATTGTGTTAATAATTATAAACATTTTCATATAATAATAAAATAATATAATCTATAATAAAAAATAATTTAAACATAAAATATTCAAGTCAACATATTATATAGAAAAATGAATATGAAAAAAAAACTAAAGAAAAATCAATCATTATACCTATAATTGACCAAATTCTATCTGAAACTGTAGATGTAATGTCTTTATTTTCCAACCAGTATTCCTTGTTTTATAAAAACATATAATCAATATATTGGAGAGATGAAAAAGTAAATACCTAGGTAGTATTGGAAATATAATATATATATATATATAATCCAATATAACCAATACATATAAAATATTCATATACTCAACACTAATAAGAAATAATATACTTATAAGATCACGTATTGGATTTAATAAATTGTATGATAATGTCTATCAGTACAATAAAATATACAGTGAACCAAAATCCTGAGTATGAAAATAGGTTAATACCGTGTAATTCAATAGGAATACAATAAGAAAATATAACAGTTTTATATGAAAAATTAATTTTATACAAATGTATAATTATAGAGAAATTTTTATATACCTAATAAGTATAGAGGAATTAGTTTTTACCTGAGCCAATATAGATAAGGATTATAGGGAATTAAATATTTACTAAATGATCATAGAAAAATTTATATGATGTATACCATATGATTTGACAAATATCTACTGATAGTAATTAAAAACCAGACACCCTTGGTGTGCCACCTAAACTCAAAAATACTTTTCAAAAGAAGGGGATGAGAAGATAGAGGAGGGAAAGAGTGATTGAGTGACTTTTATTTCTACCTAGCATGTGAATGGAAACGAATAGAGAAAAGGTTAAGATCTGGTGCCCACCAAATTCTAGGAATAAATTTTTCCCCAATCCATAATGAAAATTCACACCTTAATTGTTGTCGAATGGAAGAGATATAATGAAAATGTGTACCTTAATTGGAACATAGAATACATATGATCACACATTTAAGGTATGAATTTTATTATAGGTATGCATTTTCCTTATATAATTTCCATTACAGTCAAATTAAGTTATGAATTATATTTAAATAATAATTCTATCAATATAACAGAATATATATTTATCAGAAATAAATTTTATATTGAAAAAATACAATTAAAAACTATTTAATAAAAATACAGTAGTCATTATAAAATTTATATAAATATTTATTACATTTGGAAATATAATACACATAAATATACATCTCATATACAAATACATCAATATAAAAATAAAATCACAATAGTATAAAAATATAGGCATTACCACTGATTCTACATAATACATGGTTTAAATATTTCACATATCCTGAGAAAGTGTAAGTAGTGGAGAAATATCATTATCAAATGATAATAAAGAGGGCTCGAAATAAAATCGTTGTTTTTTAGGGAAAAATCTGAAAATTAAAACATCATAAATTATTATATTTTATGGTATAACCAAAAAAATATTATAAAATAATAAAAAATCTTTTAGTAGGGATAATTGGGTTAAAGATAAATCAATTAAAAGAAATCCATTTTGGGTGATGGATTTAGAGAAGAAACAAAAATATGGATTTTCCAACCTCACCTATGTATTGAGATTTCAAGTGACCACGTCTATAAATAATTGAGTGAAATGGAGGATCCATAAAGAATGAAATAAATTTGGGAAATTGTATTCTTGAGTAGAAATTGATAGTCGAGAGATAAAAAATGATTGATTAATTCAAAATTATATAGATGAATGATAGGGATGGAGTATTGATGGGAATGTTGGAAGTTGAAAAACTAACATAGAAATAATTGAAGATAGATAAAGGAGTTATTCTAGAGGAAATGTAATATGGGTGATGATAGGAATAATGAGAAACGTAATGATGATAAATGGATTGAAATTAGAGGCATACCATATTCACTAACAAAGTTAATTTCCTCAAGTATATATGTTTCAAATTTGTTTTTATAGAATAGTGATTTTTTAAATCATTTTATAGTAGATTGAGTTTGAAAAAATATTTCACTATTTTTTTAGAACTAATATTAGGGTATCATAATACAATAGTCATTTTGGAAGTTAGTACATGGAAGGATAACTATCATACAAAAATAGTGCACCACCTATAGAGGATTAACTACTATTTTTATAGAATATAGTCTTACAGTTATATTATTCAGAACAATACTTAAAGAAAGAAAAAAATCCTTCTAGGTTTAAGGGATAAAATATATTTGGAATAATGATTTTGAATTTAAAGTATGTGGGAATTTTTTTAGTAAAAAATAGAAAATGAATTTAATTTATATAGTAAAAGAGAAAATGTATATTTAGTTGAATTACTCTTAAACTGAAATGATAAATAAACTAAAAACTGATTTGTGAAATTTAAAAATTTATTAGTGAATTTATTTCAAAATAAATGGAAAATATCTAATTCATTGATGGAAGAAAACATACATCAGTTGGCCAACTATGAATTACAAGGTTCATTATTAAATATACTATTTGAATCTACAATGTGTATAAGAGTTAATAGTCAATTATATAGAAAGAGGAGTGTGAATAAAATATTTAAAATGAGGGTATACAAAGAATTATGTATTTAAGGGTTTTAACAAAGCCTCAAACATGTTAATTATTTAAAAAAAATATGATAATAAAAAAATTAATTATTAGGTGACATATTAAATGAAAAAATTATAAACATTTTAAAAGAAAAATAATTTAACAAACCTAGAATTACTATAGTAAATAATGAAAATTCATTTGGATTGTGCAAGATGACATCAACAAATAACACTGTATCAATTCAAATAATGTGGTGGTTCGTTATTTCAATGTAATGAAATTGATATGTTATATGTTCTTATAATTTAATAATGGGATTAATATATAAAATTATGATATATATATATATGTGTGTGTTTGTGTGAAGTATAACATTGATAATAATTCACATACCTATATGGAAAACATTTTTTTGAAACCATGTTAATTTATTTTTAATATTGCTTCTTCAAAACCATATGGTAATTGAAATGAAACTATGACATCTTTGGAGGTTTATTATGTTATAAAATTTATGATATTCATTATTGTTAACATATAATTTATTATGAAAAAATAAATATATGAAATAGAATATAAATAAAAATAAATATACCTAAAGATATAGAGCTCACATAAAATAGTCATTAGAACATTATATACTCTTTAGTATTTGAAACAGTATCCACTTATACAGTGGTTGGTAATATTGAGTTGACAAAAAGAAAAGTAATATAATAGTAGATGTTAATTATTTTAAATATATGGTATATATTTATTTATAATATATAACATGATATATATACCAACTATATTGTTCGTAAAATGTTCCCAAACCTAGATAAGTGAAAAAAATTCTTTGTGACATCAATAATCTCCTCCCATCTTTCTTGCATGGACATTTTATTATAGTACAATGATAAGTGCTACATTTATGTAATAAAATGATAATGTGTATATAAAAATTATAAATAAGGTTTAGGATAATAGAAAATTTTATTATAAATCAAACAAAAATTAAAATTATGTAATAATAAGACACCTGAAAAAATTGTAATATTTATAAAAAATTGTAATGTAGTGAGAAATGTACATGGATTTTGTGAAATATTTAATGAAAAAAATAAATTTATAATAGAATACATGAAAATTTTCATGATATTAAAACCAACTGCAAATGATGTATTTAAAAATAAAGTTAACTATTAATAGTTAGAAAGATTGATATTTGGGATGTAGTGTGTTGTAGTTATGCGAATAAGATGGTATTCAGATAGTGGATTTATAAATAAATCTAGGAATAATATAATTTTTCCAATACTAAGTAATGTCATATGATTTCTATATAGAAATGTTGGACTAGGCAAGGAACAGAACATGAAGATGTGATTTTTCTACAATGAAATCCTACATTAGGGTTTCCAAATATAGAATTCTTGAAATTGATTCTTTGAATATAATGTTTAAAACAATGAGAGTTTGAACATTGTACAACACTAGAGGAATACTGTTTATTAGGGTTTTTGATATAAAAATTCATTGAATATGATAATAAACAATGGATTGTCAATTATATTTAGAAATAATTTTATGCATTACTGTGTATTGAGGTGTTTTAAAGAAACCAAAGGAAAATCAATTATACAGACACTCATAGAGGAAATAATAGGATGTTGATGATTAATAGAGGACACACATATATGAAGACCATTATAGGAAAATTAAAAACATAGAAATAGATTAGGGGACCATTATTTGATGATGTTTTTGACACCATAGTAGGAATTAGAAATGGACCTTGGGATGCAGATAGTGAGACATGATGAGTTATTGAGTAGCATGGAGGAGGAAACGGGAACCACAGATTGGACTTCCAGAGGTAGAAATTGATTGAAATTGAAAATTTTAATATGGTTATCATGATGAGGGAGATATGAATAAATGTATCGGAAGAAAGGCTTGATGGTTTAGAGGGACTTTAGAGTAATGACCACATTTTGTTGAAATGTTGTAGAGGATAAATGTGTCTTGGAATAGGCATGTACTATATTATAGTTTATATATGTAATTTTCAATTTATGAAATTATATTATATATGACTAAAATGAAAATAAAATATTAAATTACAATTAAACTAAATTTATAATAAATTTTCTTATAATATATATTTAATATTTTTTGCAAAATTTGTATTAATAACTATTATAAATCCATTAAGTATAAGTTTTAGTGGAATTTCTAGTAGAAGATTCAATGTAAGTTCCTGTTGTTGTTTCAGAATACAATAAATGTATATATTTATAAAACTAAAAATATGTTAATAAAAATAAAATTCTAATAAATATATTTATAATATATGCAATGATATAAAATATATATTATATATGTTACATAATTTTTATAAATAGAATATGATTTACCATCTAATCATATATATTATATATGAATGAAAATGAAAAATAAAATATTAAATTATAACTAAAATAGTATATATAATAAATAAACTTATAGATAATTTCAATATATATTTTTACAAAATCATAGTTATTAAAAATTATACATCCATTAAGTGGAAGTTCCAGTAGAAGTTTTAACATGTATCAAAAGTATATATTTATAAAAATAAAGAATATATTAATAAAACACAAATTTTAATAAATATTTTTTTATGAAATTCATTGATATAAAATATGTATTATATTTATTACATAATTTTTATCAATATAATGTAATTTACCAATCCATAACATGAATTGTATATGATAAAAATTTATATAAAATAGAAAATTATAACTAAAACTAAATTTATAATAAATTCACTTATAAGATATAGTTAAAACATTTTTCATGAAATATTTATTAATAATTATTATAAAAAAATTAAGTTGAAGTACTAGTGGGAGATGTTCCAATGGAAGAAACAATAGAAGTTCTAGTCAATCTTTCACAATATAATAAATGTATATATTTATAAAACTAAAGAATATATTAGTAGAAATTAATTTTTTATAAATATATTTATAATAAATTTAATTTAATAAAATATGTATTATATTTGTCACATTTTACTTAAAACAAGTTTAGGGTCAATCCGTCTTTTTCTTATACAAAATATTTATTAATAACAATTATAACCCCATTAAGTGGAATTTCTAGTGGATGTTTCAAAATTAAACAAAAGTGTATATTTATAAAACTAAAGGATATATTAATAAAAACTAAATTCTAATAATATTTTTTTATAATTTCAATGACATAAAATATGTATTATATTCTTTAGATAATTTTTAAAAATATAACTTAATTTACCAATTAAAAATGTATATTCAATATGAATAAAAATATAAATAAAATAAAAAAATTTAACTAAAGAAGAATTTATAATAAATTAACTTATAAGATATGTCTAATATATATTTTTCTAAAAATTTGAATTGATGACAATTATAAATCTATTAAGTGGATTTTCAAGTGGATGTTTCAGTGGATGTTTTCATTGGAAGTTCATATGGAAGATTCACACTATGATAGAAGTATATATTTATAAAACTAAAGATTATATTAACAAAAATTAAATTTTTATAAACATGTTTATAATAAATTAAATGACATAAAATTTTTATTATATTTATCACATAATTTTTATAAATATAATATAACATACCATTTAAAAATATATATCATATATAAATAAAATATAAATAAAATATGAGAGTATAACTAAAACTTATTTGTATGAAAATTCACTTATAAGATATAAATAATATATTTTTATAAAAAAATTGTATAGTTCACATTTATAAATCCATTAAGAGGAATATATAGTGTATATCTTGATATAAGTTTCACAATACAACAAAAATATATTTTTACTGAAATATCCATTATTGTAGAGATGGTTCTACTAAAAATTCTTGTGAAAAATCAATGAGAAATATTTGGGTAGCTTCAATTTGAAATTCCAGTGAAACGTACTTCAGGAATTCTAGTAAGAATTACTATGGAAAATTTCAGTGTAAACAAGAAATGTACTATGACCTTTAATGGAAACAATCTCCAAAAAAATCAAATATATAACTTAAAAAAATGTATATAAAATTTTAATTATTCAAGAAGAAAATTTCTATTAATGTTTTATAATAAAATTTATCATAGATAATTTCTTGTATGATTTACATGGAAGTTATTTAATGAATGTTTCTTTACTATATTTTAGAAAATTTATTCTAAATGTTTTTCTTAATAATTTTTACTTATAATTTTTTATGTATTTGTATTTCCTAAAAATCAATTTTTTATCTTTTCGAAGGGAAACATATGTTTTTAATAATTTACAGAAATAATATTTATTAGGATGAATAAAAAAATTATAAATTAAAAAATAAAATTTTAAGGATTTTTAAAGAAATATTTTTTTAACAAAAAAATATCTTCGATATCTAATAATAAAAAATATTTTTTTTACCTCTAAGAAAATAATATTTTTTAGAATGATTAGTAAACTTTTTGTAATATAATTTTTCTCCAAACAAGTATTTATTATATGTTTTAGATGATTCCTAGACATTAAAAGTTATAAAAAATTTATTAATATTATTAAAATAAATAAAAAATCTTTTTTTAAAACATAAATTATTTTTTATTTTTTTAAATGGCATCATACATTTTATTACACAAACATTTCATTTCATTTACAAAAAAAACTTTTTTATTATATGATAAACTCAATATTGTATTATGAATTTAAAAAATCTCCACAAAATTAAATATATTGATGAAAATCTACTAATTTTCCACTAGATTATTAAAAAACTATATTTGTCGCATAATGTTTTTATTTATTTTTAAAAGACATAACATTTTAAAAAAATATTTAATTTGAAAATATAATTCTTTTTTAAAAAATATTAATCTCATTAATATTTATCGTAATTTTTTTTAAAAAAATATATGCAATTAAAAATAGTAACCAAAATATGTGGATTTTAATATAATAATTAAAAATTTTAAAATACATATTATTTGGACCTCTTTGAAAAAGTAGGAATAAAGGTTTATAAATAAGACAAATATAACATCATTTAAAAATAAATAAAATTTAAAATATATTAATCTTTTCCATATTTATTTAATTTATAATATAATATTAGTATTAATAATTATAAATATGACATTGCATGTGATTTTTTTAGATTCTAAAAAACTTTTTTTCTTGGACCAATGTGAAATTTTATCTATCCCCACACCATCATGAAACATGTAAAAAATCAAGGTGTCGCCATCCTAACTTATCATTGGATGACCCTCTATTTTAGGGTAGCATAGAGGATATAGAATAGTAGAAGGGGTGGTAGAATTAATATTTTTTTTCCAAAAATCTATATTTTAATTTGAAAATGATATTTTATTTTCAATTTTACAAAATTATATTTTGGAAACATCATTTGATGATGTTTTCTTAAGGAGAATGACCAAAAAAATCCAATCCATTGATTTTAAATAAAATTTATTTTTATATAAAATTATAAATATATATATATATATATATATATATTATTTATAAATTTTTATGAAATAATTAATATGGAAGTCATAATTTCCATGGAGGTGATTCCCATGGGCTATATTCTAATGAAATTTAATTATTATGATCCATCCTATGTAAAAACTCATAAATATGTGAAATTTATTTAAAATATAGATTAATCTGGGGAGTTGATGAGATGTATATGTTGCCTATATGTATAGGATAACATTACAAAAAAATAAAACGTATTCCTATATTATTTTCTCTATTATTTTTATTCATTTCTCTAGTTGTTTCTTTGTACTTGTAAACCCTCTTATGATCTTCATCACTTTCACTTCTCTTCAACATTTAAATATATCTACAATTGACATGGAGTTCCAAATTATTAAAATATATCACAGTTGAATCTATTTTTTCATGTTCCATCACCAATCACTTCATAAAATAGTACCCAAACTTGTTAGTGAAATGGACTCATGTGCAACTCCCAATATTCCAGAGGATGGTGATAATCTTTGAGGGGCCTAGAGTGTGTTTGTAATGAGACTATGCCCTAATATTAGATTAAGAAGCCTTTGGAAATAACCAATCATCAATCAAAATAGTAAATAAACATAGTGAGGAAGAAATAAATAATCCACAAGGTTTTATTAATAAATTAAATTTAGTAAAGGCTCGAACAGTCATGTGATACAAACAATATTGATTTCCCACTAGGTTAACCAGCCATATACAACATTATTTAAAATAAATAGAAATAAAACTAAAAGTATCCAATATTAACTTTTATTTGAACCACATATCCAGTCCCAAAGATATCATCAAGAATCTCTGGCTCGATCATAATAATCCACACTATCATATCCACTCGATAATGTAACCCTTGGCCTCGACCACATCCATCATGCATATGTTCTCAACCTGAAAGCAGTCATAATGTCTGAAAACACATTGAGGTTAACATACATGGCATGAGGAATAAATATCATTAGGCCACCCCTAATGGTGTGCCTATAACCTACTGTTATAAGTGTATTCTCATTTTATATACTCATCCTATCTAAGACACAACAAGAATAGAGTAAATAAAATAAATCCTCAGTCAATACATGGGTTTGTGAACCCAATCAGCTATACATTTGACGAATAAGGTAATGAGCTTGATTTCATACCATTCAAGTTGTGTAAAATCAAGTGGATCATTAGAATCATAATCCTGAATAACTATACAAGATTTATCCAATTCCAGAATGTATTTATGAATTTTACATAATATAAATAAAACCGGGAACCAAGGAATATAACCAAGGCATCCATGGATAATTATAATCATGAAAAATAATAAATCTATTTATCTTATGAGGCCATCCAAGGTGCTCAATGTTGGAACCCAAGTATCTCTCAAGTCTTAAAATAATTCCATTTTCCCTATGAGTTCGTCCAAGTAATTTTTATAAGGAATCTAAGTATCACTCAAGGCATAATATAATTATATTATATCTATAAGACCATCCATGAAATTATGTATACAAAATAAAGGAATTAATTAAGTAGTTATATAAACCAATTTTCTCTATGATCTCATCCAAGGTATTATATATAAGGAATCCAAACTCCATGCATCATATAATTCCATTTTCCATATAATCCCATCCATGTTAATCTGTGTATAGAGTCTAAGTATCACTCAACACGTAATATAATTCCATTTATCCAATGAGTCTATACAAGAAATTATATATAAGGAATCTATGTATCACTCAATGAATTATAATCCCATTTAACCTACAATTCCACCCATGGAATATCATATAAGGATTCCTAGCATCAATCAAGGTGTAATAAGAAATATTAAAAGAAGTACCTATGGGAATACCTATAAATTAATAGTCAATCAAATAGG
The DNA here is from genome assembly GCA_963277665.1 of Viscum album. Taxonomy (NCBI): domain Eukaryota; kingdom Viridiplantae; phylum Streptophyta; class Magnoliopsida; order Santalales; family Viscaceae; genus Viscum; species Viscum album. The sequence goes on from OY728165.1 coordinate 1,644,020,741, forward strand.
ATTTGAGGTCAGATCCTTGGATGTACCTCTAGGCATCCCCTTAGAACATCACATCATAACAAGCCTCATGGGATGGGTTCAAAGAATCATTCCTAGAACCGTAGAAGCATCAACAGTAACTGAGTGAAGGAATAATTAAAAGTGGGAGGTTTTTTGAAGGCCTAAACCCATCACAACTTCCATAGAACCTTTATATAACATGTCTTTTTTGGGTTATAAGGTGACACCAGCAACCAACTATACCGAAACTCATAATGAACTAGCTATGGTTGGTAAACAACAAGGGAATCCACTAGGGCCCCCTAGGTCATTCCACATTAGGAGAATCTTACTCAGGATCCTTGAGGTCTACAAATAATAAAATCCTTCCCGCTTGGGATCTTATAAGTTGTTACAGTTGGTTTCCTATGACCAAATGATTTTTTGGGTTACATTTATATTTGATGTATTAAATATTAATTAAAAAACTTATTAAATATTATACATTGTTTTGTATGACATTAATGTAATAATGTCACAGAGTATTTTTCACATTGATCATGTTATAGTAGTTCCCCGTAATGATGAAATCATTAATGTTCTATGGAAATATTCTTAATATTGTTATGTGGTTGGATGACATACTATTATGGGAAACATAGTATAGAGACTGTTATGTACAAGTACTCATAAGCGGATGAGGATTTTTCTCGGGAAGATTTCACTTAGAAATATGTAACATGAGAGATTATGAGAAAAGACCCACCGGTGGGAATTCTAAATATTTTTGGTGTCATCAGATATCCCCAGGTTTGAGAATTTTTAATGGTACATATACTTTGAGATTATTATTAATGCATTTCAGGACACACACACTTATATTTACTGACAAAAACCATCATGCCACATGTTGGTGGGAAGTAGGGTACATTGGGTGGGTCATGATTGATATGTCATTAATAGATAAGTGAAATATGGATTTGTCCCTTTCATATTTATGGAAGATGATATCTCAAACCTTTGATTACAATATAACCATTGACCTAAATTCCATGTCCATTATGTAACAATGTGTTTATTTTAAATACTCAATGAATGACATATCAGTCATATAGGTCTATGACACTGATGTGTGACCTTCTTGACAATATATTGTGATAAAGGGGTAATATTACACTCTGAGAATTCTTATGTGGTTGTTTTTTTTGTTCTTTATCTTGGTATCATTGACCCATTGCTAGATAGTAATCTTGGACTTTTGGAAAGCCCACCTAATACCAAACAATAAAGAATCTCATAGGGTCACACACTAAGTGTTTCTACTAATCATGATTAAATTATATTTTAATTTAAATAATGGAATTAATTTTATTCTCAAAATTTAGGAATAATTTTATTTTTGTTATATTGATCATATAATTTAAATAAAATATTTATTCATGAATTCAATAAATACTGAGAACTTTGAATGGACCAAGACCTCAACTGGTGATAAAATAATTATTTACAATCTGGTAAATATATTTTTTTCAATTTCAGAATGTTGGCGCACAAAAAAAATATTATTATGTGGAATGGGGTTTATTAAAATATTTAAATGTTATTTAATGGAATACATGTAATTAAAAAATATTTTAACCTAAACCCAAACTCTATAAATTGATGGTTATGTCAATTTTGTATTGTAGTTGAAAATTAAGAATATATAATTGTATGGAAAAATAAATTCTCTCTTGGATCCCACCTCTCAAGAACGAGAAATAAAAGATTGATTTTTTGAAAATTGAAGAATAAGTGATCAAGAATGAATAAAGAAAGGGACTCGATTCACATCGCTATCACCCATAGACCAAGTGGTGTTTCTTAGAGATCATTAGAGAATATGTAAATCACCACTATATGGATTCTATAATTGGATCCTCATAGAGCAATTAAGGAAATCCAAAAGTGTAATTCTAGATGATCAATATTCATCAATTCAGAAAGTTCCTAATCCCAGGTATTTATATATTTATATATTTAATAATTAATTACAAATTTAATGTGAAAGATCCTTTCTCATGGTTTTAGGAAATGATTATTAAATTAAATATAATATATCGACCACTACCACATGCTTTCACATTTTTAAAATCAATAAGTGGTATCAAAATGATATCATTTAAAGTTATAATTATTTATTTGATTGTTTGCCTATGTGAAATTGTGGTTATATTTTCATTTTTTGATATTATTTATTTAATATTTTAAGAGTTAACATATTATTTGCATATTAATAATCTTTGTTCGGTGTTTTATTTTCTTAATGTTTTAAGAAGAAATTAATAATGAACAGTGATTCAATTAAGAAGGGCTAAATCATTAGACAACAAAAATAGGTCACACAGCGTGTAGATGAAATTTTTTTTTGTACCCATTCATATATTACCTGGATACACTAAGAAATTAATTACATGTGGTGAATTTATTACTCACCGTGTGTTGACAAGGATATTCTAGAAAATGGTAAGTAGATACATCGTGTGTAGCTGGTATGTACACAACATATAATCTGGATGAGTTAACACTCTGATTCCCATGTGTTTGAATCCAATACAAACTATCTAGGTACATAAATTATAGCCATATTGTTCACACCATATAGTCTTCCAGTCAATGAAAAAATTGAATTACACTTAATTTAGAATTATAGCATTAAAACCCATATTTATTTATTGAAACCTAGTTTGGGTTTGAAAATTTAATAACAGTTTTGATGTTTTTTAAATGATCAATTAATTTATTTTAATAAATATATCATTATTGGTTCTTCTGTTTATTTTCCATTAATTACATAAATAATTTCTATCTCTAATTATGTTCAGATGATCATTAAGAAAAAAAGGTAATTAATTATTTAATTAATTAATTTAATCAATGGTGTTTATCTTACTAATAAAAAATGAACAATTAAATGAATGCTAGATGATTAATGTTGTGTATTTGTTGAATACATGACAATTCTTGATATTGACCAAGATATTTTTAGGTGTCAGATGCTTTAATTTAATTATTTCATTTATTTATAATTATTTATTTTTAAAATAAAACATGATGGCTATGTGTAATACCTCCCTCCATTATTATGTAGGACATGCATGTACAATGATAATTATGTCCTTAACTTTTAACTAATCCTTTTCTTTTTCTCACCTACATGTGAGTCATAAATTCATGTAATTAATGGAGTATCCCAAGGTGCATGGAGGTGGTTCAGGATAGAACCATAATTATACCTACTCAGGCGATACATAGGTGTACAATTGAAATTCCATAACTCGTGCTAAGGAAAGAAAAGGGAGTTCTTTCTCCTAGGTCATAGGTTGATTTACTATCATCCCATTAAATCAATCATTAGATAATGTTCATGAATAGTTTATTTAATTAAATATCTATTTATATCTATGAAAATATTTATTTTATGGATGAAATGTCATGGTCACATAAATAAATGTATTATTATGAAAATATGGAATTTAAATAAATCTATTATAATTAACTGTTTTATCCAAGACAGTTAATTAACTAAGTAACATCCACATAATATTAATAATACATGTAGAGAATAAAACAAGAAAACATTTATTCATAATAAATTAAATAAATGAATTATATTTTAATGTTTTATCCAACAAGGATAATTGATTAAGTAATATCTATTTAATATTACAATGAATTGTAATGGATAATAGAGGAGGAAATTTATTCATAACTAATTAAAATCCATCAACCTATTTTTAAGTTAGGCTATGAATTCCATTACTTGATTAGGAACAAATCTCAATAGAACTAAGTGTTTGACCAACCATTATTAGGGCACTTACTTTTATAATGGGAGTTATTATGATTATTTTGGGACGAGTTAACCATTTTACAACAAGAGGAGTATACCTTACTATACTTGGGGTATTTTGGAAGAAAGGGTTGAGGAAATACAATCATGATTATAGTATTGGGGTATCTAATAAATGTATCAAGAAGTTGTATACCCATAGATGGAATAAACTTTTCAACCTCAATACCTTCAATTAGCTTGACCAACCCTTGTTGGGATAATTCGAAGGAGAATATGGATCCTTTCCACTAGAATTATAAATGAAATAGAAATTTTGAACTCAATGGTGAGGGATATTGAGACTTGATAAAATTGTGGGATATTTACTAAAATCAATTAATTTATTAATTCACACATAATTTGCAATAAAAAAATTTACTAATATCCTATTATATTAATTATATAATAAAATGGAAATATATTCATCGACATTATCCATATAACCAATATTAAGGAAATACAACCTCTTACCTGTAAATATCTTTTCGTCGTGGTTTATATGCCTTTGGGTTGTTATACACCATGAACAAAAATATTATGTTCTAGAATCCTGAATTCTTGATCTTCCTGCTAATGAGGTGAGTGATGAAGAGTTACTTATCTTTAATAAACATTTTAGTGATGTGGTCAATGTTTAATGTTTGATGCTTTCATCAATGTGTAGTAAACTCATCAAGTATCATGAAAACATGGATATGTATAGCATGTTTGAGAACCTATGTGGTCATTACTAGGAGATAGATATATAAGAAAAGTTTGAGATTTATAAAGAAGTATTTTAGAAAAAAGAATATAGAGAGTTCCCACTTGGGACTCATGTATTTAGGCTCATTGGATACATTGATTTCTTAGAGGATTTATTGTTTAAACTCCCCCAATAAACTTTCACAAATCTCATTCTGGGATCACTCTATTAAAGATTCCCAAGATTTGTTATACTTTTCAACACAAACAAAATTTAGAAGTCTTTACCTTATCTTATAACACTTCTTTTCTAGTTAGATAAGGATACGAAGTGAAAAAAATCCTTTATTCCTTATGGTGAACAAAAGGAAAAGGAATGAAAATAACTTTAATCCAAATTTTATTCATTCCATTATAAGAATTGTAAGATCAATAGTAAAGAAAGGTAAAATTATTTTGTCTATTTCTCATGAGAAAAGAATAGACATCTGAAGGAAAACTACACCCTTCCAGGGATTTAAGGAGAAGATCTATATGCGCTTGTTATCAAGAAAAATTTATCTATTTCAATAAAATGAGTATTAGATACTGCTTTTGGATCCCACATTTGTATTCAAATATAGGAACTAGGTAGACTAATAAAAATTAACCAAGTGGAGGTAGATCTACAAGAATGCAATGAGGCTAAACATACTTTTGTAGCTATCAAGGACTAGCATTTCACATTGCTGACCAGATTGATATTGGTTTTGAAAGGTTATTATTATGTTTTATCTATTACCAAATACATTATTTCACCATCAATGCTATATGGGGATGGAATTATTTTAAAATTTGGAAGTAAATTATTCTTATTTTATAAAGCTATAATTTTTTATTTTAATACACCTTTAAATAATAGTCTCTATGTGTTGGATCATATGAACCAAGTAATTAAAATCAGTTTTGATGTCACTTTAAATGAATGATACCACACCCAACATCGAAATCACTAGCTAGATCATTAAACAAAAAGTTCAATATTAAATTAAATCAAGAGAATATTTAGATTCTTTTTTACTAAAAAAACTTGGTGTATATCATGCATGTTCACAATCAAAAATGACTAAAGCCCCGGTTTGTGGGAAAGAGATCAAGATATTCTTTAGTTAGTTCATACCAATTTTTGTGGTCCATTTATTTTTGAAGAAATGGTTGGGTAATCATACGTAATAAATTTTACTAATGATTTTATTAGATAGTTCTATGTATACTTAATGAGGTATGATTCAGATTATTTTGATTTATCCATGGAATACAAGAGTAAAGTTGAGAACCATCTTGGTAGGAAGATTACAAAACTATTCTTAAACCGTGGTGGATAATCTCTTAATCAATATTTCATTGTTAACATTTAGAATATTGGGATCCTATCTCAACTCAATCGTCGTTACAAATCTCAGTGTAATTGTGTAAGAGAAAGGAGGAAACACACCTTTTTTACGTGGTGAGATCAATGATGAGTCATGTGAGTCTTCTATTATTTATTTGGTGATACATGTTACAAAAAACAGAATCAATACCTAACTTAATACCAACTCAATTGATAAAAGGTATTCTACATGAATTTTAGAGTGGGGGAAAACCATGTCATCAAATTTACATGTGTGGGTAGCATAAATATTTGGTAAGGCCTCTTGAGGTAACAAACATTCACCCTAAGGAACAAATTGTACCTTTATAGGATACCCCAAGGAAACAAGGGGATATTACCTATACGACCCCACAGAAAAAACATTATAGTATAAATACAAAGCATATTCCTTGAGAGGGATACCATATATAAATGATATATTGGAAGGGAGAAATAATTTTATTAATATAAGTCTTAAGGAACAAAAGAGTTTATACCAGAACATATTCCACAAAGCCCCATGGAGGATGAAACTATTCTAGAGACACAGGCACTACATAGAAGTTCAAGAGGGGTTAGTGAAACCAGATTTTATGGTTTTATAGTCACTGAGGATGGTGAATCAATATTAGTTGATAGTAATGATCACTTAAACTATATGGAAATTGTATGTGGAATATATGTTTTGAAGTAACAAGAAGCCATAAATTTTGAAATTGATTCCATGTACCAAAATTGATTTTGGATTATAGTAGACCCTCTAGTAGATAAAAATATCATTATATGACAATAGGTATTCAAGAAGAATTTGGACATGGAAGGATAATTAAGTACCTATAAATTGTAACTTGTTGTAAAAGGGTTTAATCAACATCAATTCATTGACTACAACGATCCATTTTCACCATTTTCAATACTGAAATCCATCATAATTCTACTCACCATTGCATCATACAATGAATATAATATTTGGAAAATGGATTTCAAAAAATAATTTCTTAATGTGATCCTTCATGATTATTTCTATATGAAATAAACTAACGGTTTTGTGCCTCCAAAGGATTTGAATAAAATATTTAAATTGAATCAAAAAATCATTAGCGGATTAATGAAATCATATCGGCCTTGGAACATTCATTTTGATACATCCATAATGGAATTTAGTTTCATAAATAATAAGTGTGATACTTGTGTCTACAAATAGTTTAGTGGGAGTGCAGTTGTTTTATTAATTATATGTGTTGATGACATATTACTCATAAGAAATTAAATACCAATCATACTGTGCAATTGGATGTAGTTGAATAAATGATTCTATATAAATAACTCTGGTGAGGAAGCATATATTATTGGGTTATAGATCTATCATGATAGATCCAAGAGGTTTCTCATCATAAGTCAAAGTAAATACATTTTCACGATATAGAAGAGATTCGGTTTTCAAAAATCTAAGAGGGTATTGTTTATAGAATCATGTGGATTTAATTATTCTAGGAAAAATTTTCCTCAAGCACATAAAGAAATATATATAATGGAAATGATTCCTTATGTATCAATTATTGGGTCAGTAATGTATGATATGATATGTTCTAGGCTAGATGTCTCTTATGAATTTAGTGTATTAGAAAGATATCAAGTTGATCTAGGTTACCTCTGTTATATGGTAGTCAGTATTGTCCTAATGTATCTAAGGTATACTAAAGATATTTTCCTAGTTTATAGAGGATACGATAAACTATTCATCATTGGGTATGCATATATGAGTTTCTAAACTAATTAAGATGATATGAAGTCACAAACAGGATACATATTCACGTTTAATGGAGGTGGTGTGTGCTGGAATAGCTCAAAGCAGGATGTGGTCAAAAATTATACAATAGAGTCCAAGTATATTGTGAAATCATTGGTAGCTTAGGAAGAAATATATATATATATATATATATATATATGAAGCTTCATCCAAGATCATTACATGGTACCTATAAGTAAGGATCCTATCACACTCTATTGTCATAATACTACAGTGGTGGATCTTGAAAAAGACACAAGGTCACATTAGAAAATGAAGCACATACATCATAAGTTTCATCTCTCGAGGTGTTTTTATTAGATAGGTGAAGTTGTAGTGAGAATTTTTTATATGTGATAAAACTTGGAATACCCCTTGACGAAATACTTAACTTAGATGAAAAATTATTATTATGAGAGGTGTAGAAGACTCAAGGTCATAGGCAGTTAGATCTAGTGCAGGTGGTTGTTTTTTGGATTTGGTGTCCTAGGACCAACTAATTGCACATTAGTAAAATTTATATTCATTTTATTGAATATTAATTAATCGTATTATTAAATATTGCACATCGTTCTTCATTACATTAGTGTAATAATGTCCAAGAGTATTTTTCACCTTCATAAGGTCATAACAGTTCCCCCCTATTATGTGAAAATTAATGATATATGACAATATTCGTACCATGGTTTTGTGGTAGGATAACATAAAATAATATAAAACATAGTATAGAGACCATTGGGTGAAACTACATGTAATAGGATGAGGTTTTTTCTCATTAAGTTCGCACTTAGTAATCTCCATGATGGGAGATTATGAGAACAAACTTGTCAGTTGGAATTCCTCATGTTTTGGTGTCATCGGATTTTCTTATATACAAGGGTGTGTAATGGTCTATACTCTTTAATAATTTCATTAATTTATGTCATGAATAACACACTATTATATACTGATTAAAACCATCATGACATATTTTTTCAGGAAGTAGGTTGAGTTGGGTGTGACATGATTGAAATGTCATTAATGGATAAGTCAAGGAAGTATTTTTAACATCCTTATATAAAGAAGATAATATCTCAACCCTTGGATTTGAATATAACCCTCACCCTAAATTCAATTTATTTCATACAATGATGTGTTTATGTCAGATATTCAAAGAAAGAAGTATCAAGTATATAGGTTGGTGACACATATGTGCAGCCTGCTTGATGAGATATTTTCATAAAGGGATTACATTACACAGTGAGAATTCATAAGTGGTTTTCATCATTGTGAAATTATGTTGTTTCTCTTGGTTTCAATGACTTGTTTCTATATATCAATCTTGGGCATTAGGAAAGCCCACCTAATTCCAACAAGAAACAATCCTAGAGGGTTTCACACTAAGTGTTTCCATTGATCTTGATTAAATAATATTTAATTTTAATTAATGGAATAAATATTATTCTAAACATCATGGAATCATTTTATTTATTTCATATTGAATTTATTAATTAAATAAATAATTATAGTTCGATCTATGAATAAAATTATATATATTTTTATATTATTTAATAAAATAATAATATTTATTCTTTGACATGTTAATGAAAAATTAATTTATGTACAAAATATTTATTATTGTATTTAATAAATACATTGGAGTTTGAATGGATCAAGACCGTTTCTGGTGATAAAATGATTCTTATAAGATGATAAATATTATATATCAATTTGTTCAAGTTGTTGCACCACAAAATAATAATAATTTTATTCTGTGGCATGGGGTTTATTAAAGCTTATAAACATTATTTAATGATAGGTTAGAATGAAAGAAATATTTGAACCTAAATCCTATCTTTATAAATACACTTATGTCTATTTTGTATAGAATTCGAAAAATGGGAATATGGAATTATGGCAGATAATGAATTCTCTCTCAACTCCTCCCCTTCCTCCATCCCAAGAATGAGAAATTCAAGACATATTTCTTCATGATCGAATATTGTGTGATAATGAAAGAATAATTAAAGGCATTCAATTCTCCGTACTAGTACCCATAGACTGAGTGGTGTTTCTTAGAGAAAATTTTAGAAAGTATGGATTTTTTGTTCCAAGAAAAGGAGTATCATGAATTGGTGGGTGATATATAAAATTTTATTTTAATATTTGTTTCCAAAAACCATGAACAAGGATATTTCATATCAAATTTATAATTAAATATTTAGGCTTTGGAACATTATGTGTTGATGATTGATGATCATCCGAAAAGATCATTTGGTATATCATTTGTTTCACTATGAGGATCCAAGAATATAACCCCTCTAGAGGTGATCTATACATGACCTTGGGATCTACAAGAAACACCCATCGATCATCAGGTTTTATCACGATTAATCATATTTTATGTGTTTTTTGTTCATGAACACTCATTTTTTTCCTTGAATAAATATCTCTTATATTTCTCTTTCTTGAGAGGGGGAAAAGAATAATAGTTTTGATAGAATTTATTGTACACCATAATTCTAAATTCTCAATCTTAGATGCAATAATCAATAGGCATAACCTTCTATTTAAAGATCCATGGTTCGTGTTAAAATAGAATTTAATTTTATGTAAGCTATTAACTAACATTTAAAACCTTTAATAAACCCCATGACACATTATAATAATAATGATATTATTTTTGGGTGAATGTACTTGTGAAATAGATAAATAATATTTACCAACCTGTAAATAATTAGTTTACCATTGTATGTGGTCTTGGTCCATTCTAACTCTTTTGTGATTATTAATTAATAAAATAATTATGTTATTAAAAAATAAATATTTGATTCACATAATGGTGAATAAATATTTATTAAATATTAAATAATATTAACAAATGTATTTTTATTCACATAATGACAAATATATATTCATTTAATTTATGAAATCAATACTACATGAAAAAATTTATTTATTTGACTTGGGAATAATATTTATTACACTAATTAAATTAAAATAGAATTGAATTGTGATCAACAAAAATACTTAGTGTGTTACCATATAGGTTTCTTTCTCAGTGGAATCAGGTAGACTTGCATAATGTCAATGATTACTATCTAGAAAGGGGTTAAGTAACTAAAGATAAGGAACCTAATGTCACAATGATGAAAACCACATAAGAATGCTCACTCTATATTATAATCCATTTATCCCAATATCTAGTCAAGAAGGTCTCACATTTTTGTCACCATCCTATATACGCGATACATCATTCTTTTACTATCTAAAATAAACAAATTATTACAAACTGGACATAGAATTTAAGGCATGGTTTTATTCTAATCTAAGGGAGAATATATCATCTTCCATAATGATAAAAGGGAAAAACCATTATTAGGATATCCATTATTGATATGTTAATCATGATGCTCCCAATATACTATTATTCTCACCAACATATGGTGTGCTATATTTTGTTAAAAAATCTAAGTGATAGAGTCATGAAATTCCTTAATAATAATCATAAATTTAAGGTACCACTACATACACTCATAAATTATAATATCCAATTACACAAAAACATGCAGAAGTCCTACTATTGGGTCTGTTATCATAATCTCCCATCTTGGAATATTACCATTTGAAAACTGCATAAGGAGAGACATTATCTTCTTATGAGTACTCACACATGATGGTCTATATACTCTATGTCCCATTGTAGTACATTATCCAACCATAGAACTATATTAATAATAGTTTCATATCACTTGAAGGTTCACATCATTGCAGTGAACTTATATAACCTTATCTATGTGAAAAATAATCTAGGATATTATTATATTAATGAAAAGAAGAACATTATACAATATGTAATAATGTGTTCAATTAATATTCATTAAAAAAATATACATGTAATCAAAGTACAATCAGTTGGTCCAAGGATATAAACTCCAACATGGATCACTTCTCGAGTGATTCTATCATGTTATCCTCACAACACGATGATAGAAATATGAAATTGTTTTTTCAGACAATCAAAATTAATCAATGAATAAATATCCTAAGAAAAATTATTTAATTCACTAGATAATAAATAAATTATTTATTAATTTGATGTGAAATATCCTCGATCATGGTTTTGGTCAATGTTTATCAAAATAAATGATAATATATCACCTGCCACTACATTATTCTACCTCTCTGAAAACCAATATATTCCAAAACACAAGTGGAGGAATCCCACTTAAAATCCTCAGGAAGTGTGAGAAAATGTAGGTCCCCTATATGGGATGGTCAAGGTTAGATCATATGTTCTGGAATCCCACAGGGATCATTTGTTTCAGACTAATCTCATAGGTGAAACACATCCCATAAACCCATCCCAAATAAATCATGGAATTATATTCCAAATGAAAGATATCACTAATGCATATACTATATACTATAACTAGATTTTTGTGACATCATTCTTGATAACCTATTGATATTTTTTCACATCCTATTTGATCTTTCCTTTGGTACCCGAATAGTCTTCAGATGCAGTTTTGGACAAGGTAAAATGTCTTTGTACTTGATTGGCTGCTTTTCTAGAGGGCGATAGAGCATGGATATAGGACCAATCATGGGGTTTAAGACTAGAGTTTCTAGATTCTTTATCTGGAGTTTGTTTTTAGTTTTCTTGTATAAATTCCAGAATTAAATTTATATTTCTGTATAGTAAGAAATGGTGTAGTTTATTACTCTTATTTTGGTTGTTGGTTTTGTCTATATATATTCAAGTTTGATCCTATTATTATTTTAATCATATTTTCACTGATATTGTAACTTTGTTCCGAAATATATATTCATCCCAAAAAATCATTATACTAGATTTGGTATCCTTTGAACAACTATTTATAATCTGATTTTATGTATATTCAATGTATTTAATATTAATAAAAATTCTCATTACATATTATTCATTATTCTGCACATCTATAGTATAATAAAGACCAAGAGTATATATCGCATTTTTTAAGCTCATAACAGTTCTCCAATATGATGAGAACCTTGAATTAATATGATTATATTCATAAAAACAATTATATCATCGAATAATGTACTATAATGGGACACATTGTACATTGAATTTTAGCTGGAAGTAATCATAAGTGGATGAGTATTTTTCTACTGAGGTTCACACTTGGTAATCTCCAAGAGAATAGATTATAAGAACTGGCCAGCCAGTATGAATTTATCTTGTTTTAGTGTCATTAGATATTCCTATATATGAATGTGTGTAATGGTCCTTAGAATTTTTTATTATCACTAGTGCATGGCATGGACAATGCACTTATATTTTATAACAAACACTTTTATAACATATTTTCTTCGTAAGGTAGGGTGTGTTGGGAGCATCATGATTCACATGTAATTAATAGATACATCAAGGAAGGATTTTTCGCTCCATATTTATTTAAGATGATATCCCAACCCTTTTATTTGAATACACTAAAACAAAATTCAGTTTATCTAGCACTATGTATTTAACAACGCTAGCTAAAACCACTCTTAAAGGAGGTCTTTAACAGTACAAAAAAATAGTTATTCATGGGGGACCTTTATCAGTTCTTTTTTAAAGGTGAAGATAAATGGGTATTTTATCAATGTTTTTATAAGCATTGATAATGACCCACCTTTATATGAGATTTTGTACAAGCGTTGAAAAATGTAGATTGGGAAATATTATATTTCATACATTATAATCAATAAATATATATATATTGATATAAATATAATATATATTTTTTAAAATATGATTTAAATAATGTAAATACACATTTACACATAACATATATGATATTTAGTAAAAATGGATTATAAACTACCTAAATAATATTTTTAATTAATAATTTTCTTATTATTAACAACTAATAGTCATTTAATATCAATTTGAAAATAAAAAAATCAAAAAAAAAGATAAAAACATAACTCTAACTTGAAACAACCATAACCTTTTCTCTGAGTGTCTATTTGGGATCTACCACATATATAATCGAAGAATGTGATGATATATACATGCTAGCACCACAAGAGAACCTTTGGTCAAATTTTTAGAGGCCAAAAAATGCCAATAAGTAATCCAAAACAGAGTTTTTATTCGTCATACCCCATTTTTATTAACTTTTGACGGATTTTAGGCCTCATTTATGGGGTTGTTTTTCCCTTATTCAATGGGGACTGAATTTATTCCCAGGGTTTACATTTTTATTGATATTATGGATTTTAAATTTTATCATTTTTCATAATGTAATTTCACTTATAATGAAATATATAATAATATATACATATATTTTATATATTTACACAAAAAAAATTAATTTTATACATAAATAATTAAACTTATTTACATATAAAATATATTTATTAATATATAAACATATATTAATCATATATATGAATATATTGATAATAAAACATATTAATATATATATAAATATACATGTATATATCATAAAATGAAAAAAAAATATATTGGAGTGGTAAAGTCATTGGTGTATATGTTTGTGGTTTAGGGCTCAAAACTTACTGGAGGCAGGGGCACACAGGGGAGGATGGGATTTTCTAAAGCTCTAATTAAGTGGTTGGGGAAGTACTGATAAAAGGTGTGGGGGAAGAACTGATAATGGTCATTTGGTGGAGTGTGAAAAAAAATTTATATACCATTTTATCAGTGAGTCCTTTATCAGTTCTAAAAAAACATTAAAAGGGGTCCTTTAATAACTCTTTTTTAGAGCTGATAAATGTTTTAGGCTTTTAACCATGCTTTGATTATCAGCTTTTTTTTAGCAATGATAAAGGTGTTTTCTAGTGTTTTAATGGAGGATTTGGTCGATGTTATTGGACCATCAACCTAAAATCCATGGCCATGGTGTAGTGGTTTTTTTTATTTCATGTAGTCAATGAAATACATATTCAACATTTAGGTTAGTGTCACAGATTTGAAAATTGTATGATGATATATTTCAAAAAATTGATTATATTACATAGTGATCATTCATATTGGGTTTTCGTTTTTGTGACATTAAATTCATTATCATGGTTTATTTTATCCATTGCTAGAGAGTAATCTTGTAATTTAGGAAATTCCACCTAATTGAAAACATAAAGAATCCTAAAGGGTCCCAAACCAAGTGTTTCTAATAATATTGATTTAATTCTATTTGAATTTAATTAATAAAATAGGTATTATCTCAACATGGGGAATAATTTTATTCACGATTTATTGATCAAAAATATTTATTATGGATGAAATATTTAAATTAAATGTTTTTTTATGTGTTCAATAAATTATAGAGGAGTTAAAATAGACCAAGATCATGTCTGGTGACAAATATTAACAAACAAGATGGTTAAAAAACATTTTTTGTTCTGCAAGTTGGCATGTACTACAAAATAAGAATAATAATAATAATAATATGTGGAATTGGAGTTCATTAAAGGTTATAATATTATTTAAGGTTTGGTACGAAAATAAAAAATTATTTTAACCTAATATGTGTCTCTAAAAATATACAATTATGTCTCTTATGTAGTGTGTTTAATTGAAATATATAATGGATGCGTATAATGAATTCTCCCCTGAATCCTCCTTATCTCTCTCTCTTAATAATGAGAAATACAAGAGAGATTCTTTCAAGACTAAAGGATGAGTGGTCAATAAAATAAAATTAATAAAATTAATTGACTCTGTTAGTGTTCAAAAAACATTTGGAATTATTTGGAGATCTATGGACCATGTGTGGATCACTAATAGAAGGATTCTATCACTGGATCCTCAAAGTTTGATGAAGGAAATTTGAAAGGGACTTTTCGAATGATCCACATTCACAGCGAAGAAAGATCTTATACCAAGATATTTACTTATTCTAATATAATATAAATAAATTATAAATTTCATGTGAAAGATCCTCTATATTTGTGTCAATAATTGAAATTTTAAAAGAAAATTTAATATATCTCCCACCACCACACATTTCCATTCCTAGAGCTACCAATATGTATCAGAGTAGTCTCATTTAAATTTTTAACAGTTTATTTGATATTTGACCCATATGAAACCATGGTTGAATTTTAATTTCATATTATTCTTTCTTTAATAATATTTGAATTAAAATGTTATTCAAATATTATTCATGTTAGTTTAGTTTTTCATTTTCTTAAAGGTATAATAACAATCAAAGACTACCAAATGATACTATCGGGAACTTCCATTTTTAGGGCGGGTATAATAGGGGTACAAGACGTGTAGTTGGAGTACATATTGTGTACCCAAGTACACTTCACCTGGATATGTCCTAGGATACACGAAATGCCAAATAGTTATCACATGTGGTGTACCACATGTGTTTATCAGCTGACCTAGTACATAGTTTTCAGATTACACAATGTGTATATGGTGTACACACCATGTAGTCTACATAGGTTAGTGGTGTCAATACCAAAATTCATGTAGACATTAGACATGGTAAACCCACATGAGAGTAACAACCTGGAGAATTCATGATATATATGATATGAATTATGTTTACACGATGTTTAGTTCATAAATTATCACATCAGATATACACACTGAGACTTCAGTAATTTTTTTGGACACACGATATTAGAGATCAATGTCATGTAGGTGGAAGAGACATGTCATAGGGCATCTCGACTGAGGACACAACATTTCATTCAAGACATTGAATGGGAAGATTAAATTCAGACCACATGTCATATAGCATACCTTTACACACTGTGAGATCCTACCAAGATACACAGAGAAGATCCATACGAGTGTATTAAGAAAATGGAAAGCGGATAACATGACGTGTAGCTAGCTTATACACATCATGTAGTCTGCTCAAATCAACACACCAAAGCCCTTGACAAGTTACCCAGATACATGAAAATTGTGGTACGTGATCTGTAGTTGGCTTACATTCCCTATAGTCTCCATATTTATGGAATAATTGAAATTTACATTGAATTATAAAAAATCAGTAATAAAAAAATACTGTTTTGATTGGAACATTATGTGTTTCACAATTTAATAAGGGTTTTAAAGGATTTTAAATTCTTAATTAATTTATTGTAATAAATATGAAACGATTGGATCTTATATTTATTTCCCATTAATTGTTTTATGATGATTATCTCCAAATCATCGGTATTTTAGTTAAGATAAAAGGGAATTAATTAATTTGTTAAATAATTCTATTCGGTTTGTCATAATAATAAATAACGGTTATAATAAATGAATGTTAGACATTTATTTTTTATGTATATATTTCATGTATGAAGGTTCATGCGCTTGAACAAGACCTGTGTATGAGAGGGATGTTTTAATTTAATTTGTTGCATGTATTTGTAATTACTTATTGTTAAATTAAATTTGATGGCCTGTAAGTCATCACACCATCCATTATTATGTAGAACCTATGTGTCCAAGGATATTTATATAATTCCCCTTTATCCAATACTTTTGTTTCCCTCACCTACATGTGAGTTATAAATACATGAAAATAATGGAGTATCCCAATGAATGTGGAGGTGATTTATGAAAAAATAGTTATTATTCCAACTCGGTTGATAGATGGGTGGAGAGGTGGAATGTTGTAACTCATGCCAATATCAGGAATAATAGTTATTTAACCATGTTAAAATGTTGATTTTATGTATTCCCATTAAATAAACTATTATAAAAATATAATGAATGCCTCATTTAATTATTTAATTTATTTCTATCTGTGCAATTTTTTATTTGAAATATTTAAGACCACAATCACATAAATAAATAAATTAATGTGAAAATTTGGAATTTAAATAAATGGATTATGAGTACAAGTTTTATCTAGTATGATTAATTAATTAAGTAACAACCACATAATATTAACATGACATGTAATGAATAAAAAAGAAAAAATTTATGTATAATCAATTAAAATCCTATAATTGATTAATAGGTCATACTTGGCCTTCCATTACTTGATTAAGAATATAATCCTAATAAATATGTGTTTGAAAATCCCTATTTGGGGATCTTCATTTTAACACCGAGTTCTTATAAATGTTTTATGTTGACATAACCATCTTAGTTCAAAATAAGTATCCCTTGCTAGACATTATGTAACTTAGTGGAAAATGCTAAGGAAATCCAAGTTAGGATTTTAAGATAAGGGATTCCATTAAACAAATCAAAGAGATAAAAGCCTATATTTGACAAAGACTTTATTACCTATATACCTTCAAGTAGCTTAAAAATCTCTCATCGGGGTTATGCAAAGGGGAATAATAATCCTTCCCATAAGAAATTCCTAGAAGCTATAAATTATAAGTTGAAGGGTTAGGGTTATTAAGAATTAACAAAAAACAATGGGATATTTATTGAAAATAAATTAATTTATTATTTTCCACAAGAGATGTAATCATGAAAAGTAATAATAACATTATCTTTTAATTTTAGAATAAAATTTTAAGTTCATCATCCACACTATCCCTATGATCTATATTGGAGAATGACAACCTCCAAAGTGGCAGTAACATCCAAGAGTGGTTTAGATGCCTATGGGTTGTTCTACACTATGAATCGAAATATTACATGATATAATACTCAATACCTAATCCACCTCTTAAGTATTCAAGTGATTAAGAGTTACTTGTCTACAAAAATCATTTTATTGAAGTGATCGATGTTAAATTTTTTATGCTTTCATCTATTTATAGTGGATTCAAGAAGTCTCAAAAAAACATTGATATGTATATAATTCTTGAGAAACTCCATTATCTTTACTAGGAGATAGATATAATAGAATTGTTGTGGATTTCAAAGGATATCTTTAAGAGAATTATTTGAGAGGGTTACCTAGATAGGAAAACATATTTAAGATCATTGGACACATTGTGCTCTTAGAGTTTATTGTGTTTAAACTCCCCAAAAGACTGGTCACTGATCTCATTCTGGAATCTCTTCCTCAGGAAAAATGGTTATAGTGCCAAGATATGATATATTACCAAATAGGGAACACATATAAAAAATAGATAGTGGGAGAAAGATAAAAATTTATGAAGTTGAGTCTCAAAGTACAAAACTCATGGCACAAGATCATATTCCACAAAACCCCATGGAAGAAGAAACTATTTTGGAGACACATGTACTGCATTGGAGTAAAAATGTGGTTAGATAACTAGAATAGTATGTTTTTATAGTCATTGATGATGTTGAATCAGTATTAGTTGATAATGGTGATCCTCTAACATAAAAATAAGTTGTAAATGAAATATATGTTTCCATGTGGTAGGAATCCATGAATTCATAAATGGATTACATGTAACAAAACCAAGTCATGATTGTGTATTATTCTCTAGTGGATGTAAATTCTAGTGGTAATAAATGGGAATTCAAGAAGAAACGATGCTTTTAAGGAAAAATTAGTACTTATAAGGTGCATCTGGTTCTAAAAAAGTTTAAAAGACATCAAGGCCTTGAATATAATAAAAACATTTCACCATTTTCAATCTATTAATCCATCAGAATTGTACATTAAATTCTGGATTACCATGACTATGAGATTTTGAAAATGGATGTAAAAATAACCTTCCTTAATATAATCCTTCAAAATTATGTCTATATGAAACTACCTAAAGGTTTTTCTGCTCAAATTGATGACAACACAATTTGAAAATTGAAAAAAAATATTTATTGATTAATGAAAGAAACTTTATCATGGAACATTAGTTGTGATGAATCTATAATTGAATTTGGTTTTTTAAAGAAGTAGTGTAATCCTTGTTTCTAAAAATGGTATAGTGGGACTGAAATCTTTTTCTTAAAAGTATATGTCTATGAGATATTACTTATTAGAAATAAAATTCTAGTCTTACATTCTGTTAAGGCCTAGATAAATAAATCATTCTCTATGAAGGACATCGGTGAGGAAACATATATACTTGGGATTAATATCCATCATGACTGATCTAAGGGGTTTCTTGGACTAAGACTAAGTTCATACATTTATATGAAACTGAAATTATTTAGTATGGAACAATCCAATAGAGGATTATTTCTAACATCACACAAAATTCATCCTTCCCTGAAAAGGTTTCCATAGAAACATGAGAAAATAAATAGAATATAAAGGATTTTATAAACATAGATGATTATTTCAGTCACATATTTTATGATATTTACTAGGATATTTTTTTCCTACATATTTATTATGGTATGAAGAAATCAATATAATCCATGTGACCAACATTGGTTGGACGTAAATACTATCCTCATGTATTGGAGGTGTACTATGGATATATTTCTTGTTTATGGAAGAGATGAGGAATTATTCAAAAGATTATATACAAATGCTATTTTCGAAACTGATCAATATGATATTAAGTCACAAATAAAATACATATTCCCATTGAATGGAGGTATTATGAGTTGGGGGATCTCCAAGAAGGGTGTGATTATAGATTCAACAGTAGTGTCTGAGTATATTATAGATTCTAATGTAGATAAAGAAGTAGTATGAGTATGAAACTTCATCCAATATCTTGACATGGTACAAATAATTAAATATCTGATCAATCACTATTATTGGTTATACTATAGTGGTGACTCTCACAAAAAGTGATAGGGTCACATTAGTGGATGAAACACATAATTCCAAAGTATCATATCTTGAGAGATTTTTAAGAGATGTGTGGTTTTCGTGATAAGTATTTATATGGAAGAAAGATGTGGTGAACTCCATAACTAAATCTTGATTTAGCAGGAACATGATTATCATGTAAGGTCTAGTGGACTGAAGGTCTGAGGTAGTTGGCTCCAGTCCATGTGAGATATTGTTGGAGTTTGGGTCTTTAGACCAACTATTTTCCTATTTATAATATGTATATTCAATGTGTTCAATATTAATATAACATATTATTTTATACTGTTCATTATTATTCATGAATCAAATGTAATAATTTCCTAGAGTATTCATTAAATTGAAAAGGTCATTGAGGATTTTTACTGTGTTGAGAACCTTTAACTGGTATGAAGATATTCTTACATATTTTTTTAGGGTCATATATTGTACAATGATAGGACCCATATAATATTTACTATCTGGTGTGAGTACTCAGATGATAATGGGGTTTCCTCTCATTATGTTTGTACTTGGTAATCTCTAAGATGGGAGATTAAGGAAACATGTACTCTAGTTCGAATTCTACAACATTTTTGTGTCATCAGATATTCCTATTTGTGAGCGAGTGTAATGGTTCTTAGAATTTAATATTATCATTAATTCATGGAACAATTCATGAAAAAATATTTTCTTAATGAAATCCATGATGACATATGTTCACTATGATGTAGGATATGTTGGGTGTGTCATGATTGATATATCATTAATGGAAAATTTAGAAAAGGACTTGTCTCTACAATCTATATGGAAGAAAAAATATCAGCACTTTGATTGGAATAGAACCATCACCCTAACATCAATGGCCAAAGTGTAATGATGTGTTTATTTAAGATTATCAAAAAAAATACATATCAAGACATAGATGTGTATCCTACTTGATTAGATATTGCGATAAAGGAATTATATTACACTGTGAGAATTCGAATGTGTTTTTTGTCACTATGACATTAAGTTATTTCTCTTGGGTTACTTGACCAATTGTTATATAGTATTATTGGAATTTAGGCAAGGCTACCAAGTTCCATTGAGAAATTAACCTAGAGGATCACACACTATTTGTTTTCGATGATCTCTATTAATTTTAATTTGAATTTGACTAATGGAATAAATATTATTCTCAACAACACAGATTAATATTTTTCATGTTTTATCGATCAAAAATATTTATTAAGGAATTAAATATTTAAATTTAATATTTATTTGGGTGTTCAATAAATTCTACAGGAGTTCAAATAGGCCATGACCATGTCCAATGAAAAATATTAAATTACAAGATTATTAAATAATACGTGTTATTGTGAATGTTGGAAAACACCATATAATAATAATATTAGTATTTTTTATTATGTTGAATGAGGGTTCCTTGAATGTTATAATATTAATTAAGGGGAAACATGCAATTAAATAATTATATTAAACTTCACCATATCCTTATAAATTTATTATTATGTCTATTGTATAGTGATTACAATAAAAATAGTGAATTGTTTCACACACAAAATTCAATCTCAAATCCACTTTCTCTCTCCCTTTCAAGAAAGAGAAATGAAATATATGTTCCTTCAATATTTAAGGATAATAAATCAAAATAAATAAAGTCAATCGACTCACCATGGGATAATTCAGAGATGAATTAACATTTCTTATAGATCAATGGAGAATATTTGGACCACCACTAGAGGGATTCTATCCTTCAAGCCTCACAGTGCAACAAAGGCAATCCAAAATGACCTTTTTAGATTATCGACATTCACATCAATGAAATATCCAAATCCCAGATATACGTTTCATCTAATATGAAATTATTTAATTTTAACTTTTAACTAAAATATAATTTATCTTCTTATTGTTAATTGAAATATTAAAAGAAATTTAACTATATCTCCCACCACCTCATGCTTCCACTTTTCCCGAAATGAACACTGTACACCCTTATAGATATTTCGAATCCTATAGAATATGGGAGTTGCACCTGATGTCTTGTAACTACCCATATTGGTCACTTGAGAGAGTAATAGGATGGGGATGGTAGACAATTATATCATAGGAATGTTTAATTTCTATTTCATTACTATTTTGGATAAGGTATATAAGAGACTAGGATGTGTCATTTCTTAGTAACGAGCTCATCTAGGGGAGTTATTAACAATTGTGTGGGGGGAACCCCAAGTTCCCATGGATGGGATTGTTGTTCATGATGTACATTGTTATAATTTTGATGTCATTTTAGCTTAGGGTATTCACTTGTTGTGTTAAGGTAGTATTTTTTAAGATTTTACATAGGGTACTATACGATATGAAGTGAGTATGCATGTATCATGGTAGGCTCATAGGGAAATATATTGACATATATTGTTCATGATAGGGACTTTATTACTAAATGTAACATATCTTCCTAACTAAACTATGAAATATAATTCTTTGATATATATAAGAAAAATCAATAAATATAAATGTTATGGAATTCTAATTTACTTGTTAATCCAATTATACAGTAACCTTGAGCTGATAGTTCTCTATTATTACAACGTTTTGATTTTGATCTTGTTGTGTATCCCATATTCTAAGGAGTATATCGAACAATGTATAGAAAATTTATCAATGTGACCTATTAGTTGAGAATAAAGAGAGTTATAATCAGTACACTCCTAATAATGATGAGACAGAACTTCATTTGGATCTAGGGAACTAGAAAAATGTTTAACTTCACCATAGTTTCCTATGGTCATAAAATCCATGGAAAGGGACTATATTCACACAATACCTTCAATGTCTAATTTTATTAGAGATTTCAAGATTAATCATCTTCTTATGTTCACATAGGAGGGAGGATTTATGGAATCTGGGTTCTATATAAATTCTATCCTATTGATCTTCATGAATTGTGAGACACCCATAGAAGGGGGTGATGTTTGTTGCTTACATGCTCTAAGGAATATCTAGGAACGATTGAGACATCATTAAGAAAGATGATTACTAATCAGATCTAACCTATAAGGAATTTGAGTTGATTTTCTAGATCCACATCTATATAGGGTTTTTGAGTGATGATAGGCCTCAAGATTTTATACTCCTAACATAGAGGAGCATGTCGTTGATGGAATACACATTACATTTCATAGACCTATAGTTTTTTATCCATCATATGAAGATTATTAGGTAAATTTATTGATGAAATTATAATATGACATTATCTATGAGATTAAGACATATGTAAACATATTTTTCTTGAGAAACTTTATATCCATGATGAATTATACCCCCATCATGGAAGGAAACCTTAAGGAGGCCCTAAGTGGTGGGAATAAAATTTCATAAGGATTATTGGGGACCTCTTATTCCTGAAAACTAAGTAATACTATGATATATACCTTCGAGTTAGTGGTAGAAATGGTAGATATGGGAGTGGAATACTTCCCTAGGAATTTGGATCGAGTTAGTTCTCTCAGTGTGGTAGGGCATTCCACAAACAGTCCCAATGTCCATTCTCTATATCATAGTGTCATTCTTGAGGAAGGATGGGTCGTCTCTAAAGTTTTTTCCAAAATCCTAAATATTTGAGTAGTTTTGGACGATCGAAGTAGACACAGGAGACTCATAAGGGACAAAATCCCCCAAAAAATAGGTATTTTTAGTTCAACTAGTTTCTTAGGCCATGGTAAGGGATTTGGTACCCTGATACAAGCATGAAAGTATCAGTCGGAGGGTGAATTTTAGTGGAGCCAGACCAGAGCCTAGGGAAGAGGGGAAAGTCATATGCATTCGATAAACTCTAATCAAAATTTTCTTAATTCATGATCGTCCACCATCATAGGAATGATAATTTTATCATATAGCCTTCCTTGTATTTTGTTTCAAACAATAGTATTATATTCCTTCATGTCTGATCAACTTTTCAAAAGTTTTTTTTTTCTGGAGATATTAGATATGGTTTCCAGTATCTACATGTTTTTAGGGGTGTGATTAGACAGTTCCAGATTATTTTAGTATTTTTACGTTGAAATAATAGGCTACCATTTTTTGGGAGATTTTTAGGCTAGAAATAAAAGAATTCTATTTTATTTTAGGTATGGATTGGATAGTTTTGTACCAAGATCATATATATTATTATCATACAAGAGTTACCAATATATCTCAAGAAGAGGGAAACTATGTTCACCAAGTTGAATGTATGATTTCCTAGAATCTAAACTTCTTGATATGGATAAAAAACATAAACATTACTTTTATAAATTTGATACTGATTATTGTGGGCTAATTTTTTTCCAACAAAAATTACAAAATCAAAATGAAATATAAGATCCCTAACATAATGAATAACCTTTTAATTTTTGAGTTTTATTGAATTATCAAAAACACTTATCAACTTGGTATCATAAAAAACTAGCCCAAAAATATAAATATTATCTCTCGCTACACTCAACCTTCACAATAGTTCATTTACATAATCCAAGTGAAATACTTATACACACATTTCTTTTAGCATATTTCCTTATAACCTTGGGAAATGAAAATATATGAATGGTGAGATATGATGCTATGTAAGGGTAAAAATGGGATATATATAATCATAAAATTAGAATAAGGGTATAATAAAAAGAACATAACATTTGAGAATCATACCATGCACCTAAAATATCACAATCCCGAATCATAAAATATATCATAAAAATTCCTAAGATAAGAATCATAATAGAATTTCATGGCATAAAACATTGAATTGTGTAAAACACACAAGAATATAAAACCATTTCTATAGTAATCAAGTCATTTTTCCAAGATTATAAAATTTGATTGTCTTCCCTCCCCCAACCATCATTGTAGTCAAGGTTTACTCCCAATACTTAAATGGTGGAAAGAGTCTATTACTGAAATAGTTTTACTTCCTGTTGTTTTCATATCTGAACTAAGTCCAATCCATGTTCATGTCATGTCTATCTCATGAGACATACAATCATTACCAAATGCATTAGAGGGAGATATATATCACACCCATCACATAATTAAAACCATACATATGTGTTCTATATGAAGATAAATCATATTAGAACCTATAAAAAGAAATATATTTCATAAATATTTCATCATATAATAACCCTTGGGAAATAAATAAAAATCAAAAATATAAAAATAAACCAACCATAAAAGAATAAGCATAATTTTATTGAATAATATATCTATAAAAGAATAAGTAACAGCAAATAATTTTATCTTGTATTGAAAATAATTTTTCAAGATCATCATAAATAATTATAGAGAAAAATATCATTTTTATTTGGAATAATACATTTTTAATTCATAAAACATTTATCTAACTTTTT
Source organism: Viscum album (assembly GCA_963277665.1). Classification (NCBI taxonomy): domain Eukaryota; kingdom Viridiplantae; phylum Streptophyta; class Magnoliopsida; order Santalales; family Viscaceae; genus Viscum; species Viscum album. The sequence continues at coordinate 1,644,046,455 of OY728165.1, forward strand.
TCATTAAATTTTACCTTGAAAATAATAATTGAATATTTTAAAAACCATTTTTAACATCCATGAAATTATTTTCCTTGAAAAATATTAAAATATCATATAATGTTTTTTGAAAAAAATTTTAGAATACAAGGTTATTAAAGAAATTCTAAACAAATAGAGAATAACATTACATATAACATCATGAAAATAATTATATTCGTGATAAAAATTTTAAAGGTTAGTACATAAACCTCATATAAAAATATAGGGTCATAACATAATATTTGTGTCAAATAAGGAAAATTGAGAAAATATTCCCTTAATGAATTGGTAACTTTTGAAAAGTCAACCCCATGAAAGATATTTGATAAAATGGATCTCTAAATACCCATAAATTTAAGTATAAGGATCATATATTACATTCAAGATAAGTATATACACCAAAAAAACAATGATTGATGAATATGTAAAAGGTCTCAGAGTTATATAAGTGAGACTTGAAATATCCTTACCAATAAATTATCATTGTAGTTAGCATTAATCGAATGAATTCCTTAAGTTAATTCACTAAAAATCCACATAAGATAAGTTTAAATAACGTAGAAGATAATTAAAAGTCATTTTAAAAATAATAATAGAATTAATTAATTAAGGAAATAATAGGTTAACCTAATAAATGAACATTGGTTTAATAATTCCATTTCCACTTTGTAATAAGTCGAGTTATATGACCCATAAAATTAATAAATATCAAATGAAACATTTCACGATTCCATTTAGTTTGGACTACATTATCCTCATGTATAAAGTTTTATAGAATGTTATTAATTAATTATAGAACCATATTTATATTTATAATAACATATTTGAAACTTTTATAACATCTTACTTCCCATTAATCAATAATATTTCATTGTTTTCATTGTTTTGGGTGCATTCGTTTCATGGTTTCATGATCGGTCCATTTGTGTATAATTTTGGTTTTTCATGTAAAATGGAAATTAAAAATCAGAAGTGAAATGAAATGGAATTAATGACCTTCCATAATTTTAAATGGTCCCATATATATTTTTTATTTCTTACATTAAGATGATCCATTTTAAAAAATGTTTATGATAAATGTTTAGATAAATTTGGCAGTTTTTCTGACCATTAAAAATAGTTTTTAGTTAATAATTTGATTATATATAAGATAGATAATATTAAATAGGATATTATATACTTAGTAGATTATTATTTAAATAGAATAATTTTATTCTGACCATCCATGAAGTTGGTAATGAAAAAAATACAAAATCATTATTCATATAGGCGATTAAAGAGGATAATTTGGACAATAGTTTCATTTCTCTGAATAAGAGGAGATAAGAAATTAAATGGTTATGTGATATTACATTACCCACATAAAACTATAATATATAATTCATAATTTATTTTTAATTCCTTTATGTATTAAGGAGGTGATAAAAAATTATAATTTGAAAACAAAATAAGATAGTTGTTTTGTGAAAATTACCACTAAAATATAACCTCCTTGAAGGACCCCTTGAGGACCTTGGATTTGGTCTCTTAGTGAAAACATAAGAACCTGAGCATGGGGATATTGAGGATTAGAGGGTTCTTCAGATATTTTATCATCCTCAAGGGTTGTGAAAATAATAGGGGTGGTGAGTGGTGGTATTTATACATGAAGAGGGATGGTTTTATGTGATTAAATAATGATTGTTTTATATTTAAAGATAACCAAATTGAGGTGTAATTATATTAAAATAATTATAATGTTAGTTAATGTTTTCAATGGGATATAGGGTCTATAAATATCTCAAACACCAATTAAAATTTGTAAATTGTATGTATTTTAAACCTTTACCTTATACCTTTAAGTTGTTTCATCTTTTACCTATACTATGGAAAATAATCATTTTACGACAACAAATTTTTTATGATAAAAATGGATAAAACCTTACTAAATAATTTTTCCCTCATGATTAAAAATATAGACACCATTTAACCAAATTAAATTCAAATAACTAGAAAAATTAGATTTATAATTATTCCTATAGACCCAACGAGATAACAGGTTTTTAATGTTCAAAAGTCTGAAAGGTATAAATGTTTTTATATCCAAATTCAATGATAATTTGATTCTAATGACCTATATTTCATTTATTGATGTATAATTTAACTATTTATAATTTAAAACAATTTAAAATATAACTTAACTAAATAAATAAATTAAAATAAAATGTAGTTTTCAATTAAAATGTGGGTTTTTTCTCTATTCATCAAAAAATGAATCTTGTCAGAAAAAACCAAAAATTTATACTAAGATAATTTTCGTATCAAAATTTAAAAAATGGACTAATTTTATTCAAATTTATATTATAAAAGTATCCAAATTTAGTTTTATAATAGTTGTGCCTTCGAAAGGTGGCAATACTACCATTTGAAAAAATATTGAATTTTATGCTTAAAATTTGACATATTCTTATCTTAATCATATTAAACATATTGAATGAATTTAAAAATCTTCTATTGAATACATAAAAAATAAATTTCATTAATATATTTCACTAATAATTATTAATCTAATTTATTAAGACAAAATATCATTGTTATCATAATAATATATTTTTTATAAAAACACATCCTTTATGATCAATAGTTTTTTATTTTAATTTATAATTTATTGGTAACCATTGAATTAATTTTATAAAAATGTGTAAAATATATTTTCATAACTTAATTAATATCATTCATTACCTCCTTTCCAATGGATAGTTGATAATGGTTGTGTTAAAATAATAATATTTTAGAGTTTGTTTGGGCTAGGTGTTGTGTGAAATGTAAGCAATCAAATAGGCACAAGAGCCTCATCCCGGTTGGTGAGGGCTCTCTAGGTGCATCCAAGAGACCCGAGATCAAATCCAGGTGGGGGAATATTTCCGGGTTACTGTACCAGCACTTTAGTAGTACTGTAGTAGGCACTGTAGCAGTACTGTAGCAGGCACTGTTCGGTACTGTAGCAGCCTGAACTATTCATCCATTTGGGCCTCTGGGCCACCGATTTTGTCCTTGGGTCCTGCAAAGGTTTCGGGCCACCCCAGGCCTTCGGGCCAGTTGATTACCAAGGCCTTCGGTCCACCTTAAGGACTTAGGGCCACCCCAAGGCCTTCGGGCCACATGAATGTAGGCCCCAAACACACTACAAAAAAGGAGTATCCCTAGAAGAGGATTCAGAGTAGGTGCACTCACCAGAGCATAGCCAAATGGATTGTTAGAATGAGAGGGCATGGATATGCCATCGGTACCAGCCTATGCTTGCATGGGAATCCTAGCCAGACGGTCATGCAAAGGTGGGGAGCTACTATCAAAATGCAAATGCTGGGGAGGGGTAGTTCCTTGTAGATAATCTGGTTGAATTCCCTAATACCATCGGGTCATGTAATTTCCTAACACTACGGGCCATGTAATATTTGAGCCTACGAGCCTTGTAAGGGTTCACCCTCATCCCTTGAAAGGGGGGTTATCGAAAATCAATAAAAAATGATGGCCTTCGGTCCATTCAGACAGGTAAGCAATCAAATAGATTAAATTGATTTAAAAAAAAGACATATCATAAAATATTGTGGTGTTAAATTATAACCCCATTAAAAAGAATTTCTCCATTCAAATATCATTATCTAATAAAAATATAAGAGGATACATTTGTCTTATCACATCCTTAGAATCCCATGTAACTTTATCAAACCGGAGGATTCCCCACAAAACATTATCCAGGAGAGTAGTCATGTTTCATTGAAATCTTTATATTAGGTCTATAATCTCTACTAGTAAATCCTTAAATTAAATATATTTCTCTAGAGGTTTGAACTATGAGTTTCATACATGTGCATGATCAGTTATGAACTTCCTTACAAGAGATACGTGGAACACATTGTGGACATGATAGAGGTTTGGTGGAAGCACCAATTTACAATCCGCCGTCCCATTATGATCGATAATTTTAAGAAATTGAATCCTCTAAAATTTGAAATCTCACATTGAATATCAAAGGTAGATATTTAAAAATTACTTGGTGTGTAACCCACATTGTAAAAAGGGCCAATTAATCTTTCTCTTAAAAATAATGAAAGGGTAGTATGATGGTCACTAGAGATAAAACATATTAGATTTCCATGTAGGATAACATGGAAATGGACAATAAAAATAACTATGATGGACTAGTAAATATTGATATAGAACATGATCATGGTAAATATAACCATTATAATACCATAATTATGTGATGGGTTAAAAGTCCTTTGAAAAAAGTAAAGGGATCACATTTTTGTTTCAATATAATTTTACTAAAATTTAGGAATTATTTTTCTAAATATAATAAGAACAAAAGGAAACATAATTACTTACAAAGTATAATTTCATCCTTAACATTTCCCCAAATAATGGGAATTCCACATAAACATTTTTATACCTAAAACATTATAAACAACATATATAGATCACAATGTTCACAAAAGTATAAATATCTATTCCTACCATCTTTAGTCATTAACAAAAATCGAAATGGTCAGTACATGATATAATATTCCAAAATTAATTAACCATTGTATGAAAAAAACTAATTTAATGTCCAAAATTCTATTTTTATTCCAAATTTTAAAGGTAATTCATTTAATAAATAACTATACATAAAATTCCCCAATACAATACTAGACTAATATTGAAACCCAAAGATTAGAAGGTATTGATCAAATAGTCTTTCAAAATATATTTTAACATTTATCTCTAATTAAAATCAATCACTCTTAATGCCTCAAAAAATACAAATTCATAAATCACATTATCTCCAAGATATAATAATTTTTTCCATAAATAACCTGAATCTCTATACAATTAAACCATACATGCTTCCAAAATATAAATCAACCTTTATTACTCAAATAAAATCCCATATTATTCTATTTACCTTAATCATAAAGGCTTCCCAAAATTTTGAAAATTTTATGAGATAACATTAATGAATTAATCACCAAAAAATTTCTAATAAAATGGTTATCTATAAATCATATTTTCCCAAAATGAAATTAACCTTTATCCATTATATATTTTAAATAAAAGATATTATTTTTACCTAACCAAGACAACATGTAGGCCAATGGTAGGAGATGCACCCTTTTCGTCCTTCTGTTATGGGTTCAATTGCCCTAACCTTCCCAGACATGAAAATTTTTCACCCATCTTGTTCGTTTTCTTTTTATAAACATATATTATTATAATCCATTGAAAATTCCATAAATTTGAGAAGCAAAAAAATCCTTAATATGTCTTAACCTCAATGGTTACCCCATAAGTTTCACTTTTATCCCAAAATGTAATAACCCATATTAACATAAAAAATTAATGTCTATGAAAATTCCATTAGTATCCATAAGATTCCATAAATTAAACCCACGAAGGGGTTTCTAGGATACTTAACATATTATTAACTATAAAATTATAAATCCGTGATGATATCCTTAACTCTTAAGAATGCCAAAAAATGAAAACAACATAATATCAATATTTGTCTAAACCTTGCCTCTAATACCAACTACAAGATCCCGGAATCCATACTTCTAGATCCAATGTTAAAAAATAAAAATTACATTCTAAAATTAGATAATGATAAAGGTGACCCAATTTTTTCTCAAAAAAATACAACATAGAAAGGAAATATTAGATCACTTACATACCCAATGTAATTTTAGGTTTAATGTTTTGGAGAACTAAGAAAAACCCTTTACAAATTGGGATCATAAACAACTAGCTTATAAAGGTCAACATTATCTCCCACTATACCCAACTTTCATAATATGTCATCAACATCATCCATGTGAAATCCTTCTACACACGGTTCATTTAACATCTTTCCTCATGACTTGAGGAAAAGAAATCATAAGAAGCATGAGATGAGATGTTCAGTAAGGGTAAAAATGATAGATATATAAGAATAACATGAGTGTAAGGGTATATGAACATCAGGATTACATTTTAAAAAATACCCTACATATCATATATTATAATATTTAAACATAAAATAAATCATAAAAACTCATAAGACATGAATCATAAAACTATAAATTGGCATTAAATATTGAATTTTGGAAAACACAGAAGTATATAAAATAATTTCCTCATTAGACAAAGATATTTACCAAGAATATCATAATTGATTGGATTCAATCTCCAAAAAATCTTAGTAATCATGGTTCACTTCAAAGAAAATCATAGTGGATAAATTCCTTTACTGAAATAGTTTCACTTCCCATTCTAGTCTTGTCTAAACTGAGTTCTGTCCTCATTCGAGTCATATAAATCTCATGATGTATGATATCATTACACAATAAATTTTAGGGATATATTGGTCGCACCTATCACATAATTATAATCATACATATGTGTTTCACAAGAACTTAAATCATATTAGAACCAATAAAAATAATTATGATTTATAAACATTTCATCGTATAATAACCCATGGGAAAAAAATGGTTTCATAATTATAAATACAAAATTACCATAAAATAATAAGTATAATTCCCTGGAATATTGTCCTCTATAAATCATAAGTAATAATAAAGAAATTTTTCTTTTATAGAAAATAATTTAGGGTGATCACCAGAAACAATTTTTGAGGAAAAGATCATTTCTATTTTGAAAAATGATTTTTAAAATAGAAAACATGTATAAAAACATTTTTATTGAAAATAACTTTGATAAGTTATATTGGAATCTTTTAAAAATAATTTTAAATAACTTTGATATTCTATTACTTTGAAATTATTAGAAATATCATTCAGAAACAATTGAAACCAATTTTACAAAACATGGTTTTTACTAAAACAAACTATATATTGAAGAGAGAATAACGTTACATATAATATAATGAAAATAATTATATTCATGATACAACATGTAAATGTACAGTATATACTCCTCATAAAATAATATAGGTGTATAGAATAACATGTTTCTCAATTAAGGTAGATTGTCAAAAAATTACCTTATTGATTGGGTAAATTTTCAAAAATGAACCCCATGAAAGAGAGTTAATAAAATTGATATTTAAATACACATAACTTTAATGATAAGGATATTATATAAAATTAATGGGAATTAGGTACACCACACAAAATAAATGAGTGGTGAATATGGAAGAAGTCTTGAAGAAATATTAGTGAGACAATAAATCCCCTTACAAATATCATATAATTAAAGTGACAATTATACAAATGAATAGATTATTTCTATTTATTATAAATAAAGTAATAATAATTTGAAATAACACATAATATAATAAAAAATTATTTCACACATAATCATAGAATTACATAATCTATGAAACAACTGTTTAACCCAATGAATGTAAATTGAGTTAATAATTTACTTACCACCATGTAATTAGTTGAATCACATTCCCCATAAAAGTAAAAATTATCAAATTCAAATTTTATTAATATTAAGAAAATTTTATTTCTATTATTATATATAAATGTTCTATATATACACCACACATAGGTAGTAACTGGTGAATAAGTCACATATCTCACAGAATAAAAACTGAGATGAGAAACCCTTTCCACATGCTACCCTTTAATATTGCTTACATTAAACTCATGTATAAAGGTTTAAATAATGTTATTAACTCATTAAATATCCATATTAATATTTATAATACCTTATATGATACTTTTATAATATATTAAATCCCATTTATCAATAATATTTCATTATATTTATTGTTTTGGGTGTGTTCATTGCATGGTTTCATGATCGGTGCATTTGTGTAAAATTATAGATTTTCATTTAAAATGGAATTAAAACTATATAAGTAAAATGAAATGGTAATAATTAAATTTTATATGTTTAAATTCTCTAATATATCATCTTTTTCTTACATGAGGATGATTCATTTGGTAAAATTTTTATGATAGATGTTTAGTTTAATTTGTCGGGTTTTTCATCCATTATGAACTAGTTTTGTTTTATTTTATTTTATTTCTATGTACTAGTTAAAAAACATTAAATAGGTTTTAATATACTTATTAGAATATTTTTTATCTTGAATAATATTATTATTACCATCTATGAAGGTGGTAATAGAAAAAAAAAATCATTATTTATAGAGGTGATTAACCGACATAATTTGGACAATAGTTTTGTTTATTTGAATAAGAGGAGATGAGAAACGAAATGGTTATGAAATATTCAATTAGTAACATAAAAATCATGTATATAAATTATTATATAGTTTACAAGAATTTATGTATGAAGGAGGTGAGAAGAAAGTAGAATACGAAAAGAAAATATGAGAGGTGTTTTGAGAAAATTACCTTTTGAATATCACCTCCCTAAAAGACCCGTTTAAGACCATGGAATTTTTATTTTGGTGGTAATATATGAAATTTTATTTTCTTAGACATAGGAGGATAGGTTATGGATGATATTTTAGGATCCTAAATGATTTTTAGGATAAATGGGGTGGTGAGGGTAGGTATTTATACTTGAGGTGGGGTGGTTTTTTGTGATTAAATAGCGATTATTTTAAATCTAAATCCATCCATAATTACATGGTAATAATTTAAATGAATTATATTGATATTTAATGTTTTTAGGCATGTTTGGGTCAATAAATTCTCAACAACCCATTAAAATTTATATTTTTAGGTTTATTAAGCCTTTACATTTTAACTTTATCCTGTTCCATTTTTAATATATACCACAGTAAATAATTTTTTTACCATGGTAAATTTTTATTGATATAATGTAAAATGAAGATAATACCAAATTTTTACCTTTTGATTCCAAGTATGGAATCCATTTTACCCAATTAAATTCACATAATTTTCAAAATTAGATTTAACATTAGTCCCATGAACACAACATGATGACAGGTTTCTAAAGTGAAAAGGTTCAAATGATTAAAATAAATTTATATCGAATTTAACTGTAAAATTGATTAAAATTAAATAAATTTGGATAAATTGTTTTATAATATACCTATTTATAATTTACAAACAATTTAAAATAAAATTTAATTATAATAATAAATTAGAATAAAATGAAATTTTCTATTAAAATGATGTATCTTTAACTATTAATCTAAAAATGAAACTTATCAAAAAAATTCCATAAATTCACATTAAGATATTTTGATATCATTATTTAGAAAAATAATGTCAAATTTTCCAAATAAAATTTATAAAAGTTTTAAAATTTATTTTTAAATATATATGCACTATAAAAAGGTGTAAAAACTGCCTTTACAAAAAAAAATATATCTTTTTATGATTAAAATTATATTTATTCTTATATTAAAATTATCAATCATATTGGATGAATTTAGAAGAATTTTATTGAATTTATAATATATTAATTGCATTAATATCCTTCACTAATGTTGATTAATTAGTTTTTTATTACAAAATCTTATTATGAGCATAAAAATGTTTAAAAAACATTATTTATGTTCAATTGGTTTTTATTTTACATTATAAATAATTTCTAACAAATTAACTAATTTTATAAACATGCATAGACTAAATTTTCATAATTTAATATATCTCTTTCATTCTCAGCATTCGAACATCTAGGAGAGAATGGTTGTGTTAAAATATTATTATTTTGGAGTTTGTGTAGGCTCGATGTTTTGTGCAAAGTAAAATATTAAATTTACTAAATTTATTTAAAAAAATACATACCATATATTTTTTGGGTGTTACAAAATTAGATATTTATGCTGGCCATAAAAAACCAATTTAGTGTGGATTAGATTTCATCATAACACAGATGGATAACTTTTTCTTGAAAATGATGAGTTGTAGTAGAGTAATTTTCCTCCACTAGTGGACCTTTTTCAGGATGTCTTTCTAAAAGAGTTTTCTAGGTTACCACATAATCAAGAGATAAAGTTCACTATAAAATTAGTGGCAGTATCAGATAATGATATTTACAACTTATTATAAGAATATAATGTATATTTTTTACAATTATAAGGTGGATATATGAGACACGATAAGAAAAAATGCATACCACCAAAATTCATTTTTACCTTTGAGTTTCAAAATGAATTGGGGGATAATTTTCTTAAAATTTTGAACATCTATATTTATTCACAATGGAATGATCAAAAGTTGATTTTGATAAATTCATTAATAAATTTGGGATTTTGAGACTATAAATTATAGCATTATCTAATTAGGGTTGGAAATAGGGGTGTAAATTTTGTTCTCTTTCTATCTTTATTTTGTTTTCCAACTACATTTTCCGAGTTAGGTTTTCAATGAGGTAGATAAAATTATCTTGCTATTACTTCATCTTCATGTTTGTTCTTATAGGGTTTTTAAGAGAATATCAAATGATATTCCCTGAAATTGATAAAATTCATGGGGGGTATTATCAATAATTTATATGGATTTAATAATTTTAATGGGGATGATTCCAATGGGATATATTCCAATGGTTTTTAATTCCCAGGACCATTAATTTTTCAAATCTCCATCCCATGTCAAAAATAATAATTATTATATATTCCTTGAAAATATGGATTAATATGGATCGTTGATGTGATGTATTTTTTTCTATATATATGAGACAAAATTTTAATGAAATCATAATTTTACCTCTATTATCCTATAAAGTAATTGTCATTATTTGTAATCATTTTTTGTGATTGTTTACTTTATTTCTCTCTCTAAAACTCTCGCTATCATTTGAAATGATAATTTATTTACAATTGAAAATGAGGTCCCAATTTCAAAATACTTCATATTTTATTTTGTTTCATGGTCCTGTTTTATTACATAATTTATAATTTATAATATTATTTCCCTAGGAAATAAAATTTATATAGTATATAAATAATTTAAATAGTATATATTTATCATTTATAATTTTTTTCAATATTATATTTTGTTTCATATTTAAATAACACAATTTTTTTCTTTTTCAAATAGCTAGTTTTTTGGTATCAGGTTCCCATATACAGGCATTAAACCATCCAAAATCCAGAAACCACATCCAAATTCAACTACAAATTAAAATTAAAATTTCAAAAACAGACATTGTCTTACCATATCTCTGAATGATATGCCATACACCACGCAACTCGTGATGCATTGCCGCCTCGAGTCAACCATCCATCCGTCAAGCATTCCACCGGAGTAGAGAGAAAGCTTCAAACTTTCATCCATCATCACCGGCGAGAACCCTCAAAGGACTCATCCACAAAATTACCATCTGCTCCACAGAAAAAAAAATCAACAACATCACCCAGTTCAAATAGGATCTAACAAACCACCAGATCCGCACTGAATCACAAATTCCAAAATTCAAATGCATTTGAATCACATCTCAAACCAAATTAACCCAAAAACAAAACAACTGCACTGATTCACGAACATTGCAGAGCCACCATGAAATAAACCATGGAAAACTTCCAAATCCACCACCCTATCCACTGAAGACCACCTCAACATACCCTCAAAGCACTCAAACATGTAGGTGACGACCTTCGAATGCTGAGAAGTCACCACATGACAACAATGAGCTGCCAAGAACAAAACCATGAATGCTCCGAAGAGTATGCCAGCATCCGGTCTTATGCCCAAATATCTAAAAAAGTAGTTTCATAGAATCTCATAGTGCATCTCCATAGAAAGATAGGAAGCCATGAACCATCGTAGATAGCAATGAAGAATCCGAAGAAAATCAACCACTAGGGGGGAGGCGGCGATGGGATAAGCCCCAGCGCAACCATTGTAACACCCGAGACTTTTATGTTATATAAATCATCAAAGGAATCTTTTTCTACACAACACTTTCTTGGCTTTCTTTACACGCAATCGCGACCTTCCTCGATAGCTTTCGTCGTACGCAATACCGAGTTTCACTAAATAACAATATGCTATTAAAACTAGCCGTTATGAATAGTAATAACCACTTTTTGAAATTTTATAAATTTTATCTTTCAAAATGGACTTCATTTTTGGACTCAGAATATCAAATTTAGCCTAAGGTGAAATTTTGGTACTTTTCGGATAACTTTAATATTTTGATGAATAGTGAAAATTACTAAATTTTAATTAAAAACAACTTTTTTAATCAAAACATTTAATAGTGATAAATTATGAATTTGAGTGGTTTTAAAGTATATTTAGAATATATTTTTACCACTTAATATAATGTTGGTCATTGGACACAATGTTACAATTAAACCGAACATAAACAAGTGTCAATCTTTTGATAGTTATTATCTCTTAAAAACACGCTTTTTGTTTTGACAGCGGGAATTAATTTTAAATTAATTTCTGCCACTTCTGTGTTTTGAATTTAGAAAAATGGATTCCATATTTGGAATCAGGATGTTCAAATTGTGTAAATAGGTAACTTTTATTTTTAGACATTTTGAATAATTACTGCGGTAAATATTTTATTTACCATGGTTAAGGGTAAATCCGGTAAATAAGGGTTAAAAAAATAATATTATAATAATATTAAATTACCCTAAAACGTGTCTTAAACCTATTGGTTGATACATGGTCGACCATGGGCATCTTTGGGTCGATTTTGGGACCCCATTGATCCACTTGTAAGTGATAATGACACTTTATTTTAATTAAGTTAAAATGAATACAAAAATGACACAAGCATATATCTTTTAGCAAAACAATTGTTACATAGAGTTATGTATGTTGGATTTTAGATTATAAATATTCATTAGAAAGATAAAAAGATTTCCTACATAATGGTATTTTATTTGTAATTTTTAGACTTTAAATAATTTAATTTATTTATGACACAATGATGATGCAGTAATTATCTTATTAATGAAATATTGACATAATTGATGTTATAAACACCAAAATAAATGTTATTTTAGACTTTTTATGAATTAAACTAATTTTATAGGTTACTATGATATATTAGTGTTGATTTAATCAACTTGGTTCGAACATATAATTCTGTTATGACTTTCACAAAAATCATATATCAAATAGTGTCAAAATTGACACAAAAGAGTTTTTAAATCAAATATTATATTATTAATTGTTATTGTATTCCTAAAAATCTAAGGTTCGGCCAAATGACTTAGATAAGGATATATATTTTAATAATAAACAATTTGGGGTTCGTTTGGCATGTTATAGTAAGTGTATTAACCATATAGTGAAAGAAAACAAAAAGACATGGTAAAAGTTAAATTATTTAACTTAGAGTTAAATCTAATTGATAAGGTTAAAATAATACCCTAAACTTGTCTAAATCCTATTGGATGATAGGATTTCGACCCTTCCCCACTTTAGCTTCGAAATAAGACCCTTTGGAACCATTATAAACCGATTTTAACTTTAATATAAAATAATATTTTGAGATATTCCTAAGGTGCCCCTCTCCTCCCTTATAAAAGGGCACCTCCTCCCCCTCCTCCTCACACCAAATTGAGCACTCAAGCTCGGACAAACCCTGCCATTTTCTCCTCTCCACTTCCCTAGAATAGTCCTAGAGGTCTTTTTCTTCTCCGAAGACCCCTCTTAGTTCCTTAAGTGGAGGATTCAAAGAGGCGTTCCAAAGAAGAGGTAATATCCATTACCGATCTTTTCAATTTCTTTCTTCTTCAACTTCTTCTTCTTTAGTTGTTTCATGATGAAGTAATAACATCAGTATTACTTACATAATGATATGTTATTATAAATATGAAACAACCCTAATTCACCTTCTATCCATCCTACGGAAAAATGAAATCACCGCGCGTGCGTACGTACGGAATACCGTCTCCACGCCGTGGTGTAATCTATTTTTCCACCATCACTTTACAAGGATAGGTATAATGGTGTAATGAGTAACTATTTATGATTATTATAAAGTAATATTAATACTGAAATAATATATATATACTCCAATACATTTCCACGATCATAGGAACGATATCATCACTCGTGCGTACGTACGGAATACCGTCTCCACGATGTGATGCGACTCGTTCTACATGATCATCATTACATAGTAATTATATAAATGAATTGAATGAATAAATATGATATATGTTACACTAATACCATTCTGGATATAAGTTATCTATAACCTTGAAATAAGAATAAGAATTTATTCGGCAAAACACGCATAAGAACAAAAAGTTATAAAGACCCGAGTAACAAGTAACAATGAAATATTACTAACAAGAAGCTAATAATAAGACCATATATGATATCATATCAACATGTATGATTCTGGAATAAGTCAATAACATTATTTAAACCATTATACAGGAGCTTCGGACACATACAAGGCAAATTGGACCTAAGGTAAGGGAAATATCACAATCTCATTTTTATCCGAGATTGTTTATTCGTAAGTATTTACTGGGGTGTATTTTATCATCCACATCCATGTTCCCTCAATATGTAATATTGTTTCCATCCACTTACAATAGTTTAAATCCAATTTTACCCTTCGGTGAGTTTTTAGTAAAGAATATGAAAGGAATCTTTTGTCGTTTTTTTTATACGAGGTACTTTTTGACTTTTCCGACAAAAGTACGAGAAGAATGTTTTTAACTTATACGGCATGAATGGATTTTTAAAACATTATTTCCAAGAATCTTCCTTTACAAGTTTTCAAGTTTATTTTTAATCATCTTCTTTTTTTTAAAGTCTTATGACATGTTATGAAAGAAAAAAATGTTTTTTTGAAGTAGAAAGGATATTTTCCTCAAGAATGGAGTTCAAGTATTTTATCAAAATTATTTTCCATCTAAGATAATAAAAGGGTTCTGTTTTTATCCCTATTATTACATGGATTTGATTATGTTGTGATGGAAACATTTTTATGAATTCCTTTATCTTATATGAATTGATTTATGATGTCATGATGTTTCAAGAATCCCATTTTTGTTACATGTGTTATGCGATGATGTATGTTTTATGATTATGTGGCACACATAAGAAAGGATTCATTATAAGATGGGTGGGACCTATATCTCCCTCCAATGCATTGGGTAAAGATTTTATATCTCATGAGATAGACATGGCTGGAACGGAAGGTTATTTCGGTTCAGTGATACAGGACTGAAACGAGGAGTGAACTCGGTTCAGAAAGGGACTTTGTCCACTAAGATAGTCTTGGCAATAAGTCATGACTAACAAGAAATGATTTTCCATGATTATGTGTGCATGCCACAAAGTTTCAAGTTTTATTTTATGATTATGGGGATCTCATCTTCACTGCTATGATTTATTCCATGTTAAGATATTATGATCTCTTTTGCAGGTTTTGATTTTCATAAAGATATGATATGATTTTTATTTCCTTTATTGCCCTTGCTGAGCATTTGAGCTCACCCTTTTATGTTTTCTTTTCCCCAGGTCAGGAAGATGGATATTAAGTAGAATATGCTAAAAGGGACCCTAGATATGATGAAATAAATGGGAGGCACTGTAGAAGATTTATGAACCAGTTGTTTATGTTTCCCAGTTTCTAAAGACACTATACCTATACGGTCCTTTGTGGTTTTGTCATATGTTGTAATAAGTGTGCTTCAATTTTGAAGTATTAACAATGTATGTAAAGTATGGGTCGTTATAACCATCCCATCAAGAAATCAACTAGAAGCATCCAAGGGAAATCCTTCAACCCAGAAAAACATCACAAATAAAAAGGAAGCAAAGACCTCCCCTCCCCGGACCAGACCAGCTTCGTCGTCAGCCTTCAAAGGGACACCGACGTGTTGAGACCAACCATGTAGCGCCATCGCCCCATCACCGAGACGACCCAGTTGAAGGAGACTCAAGACCAATCTACAACCCAATTTTTTATAGGATCGAACTCCATTTTATATGTCTTATGATTGAACCAAATTGTCTCAGTAAATATCGTAAACCATGGATTTTATTTTTCATCTATGAATTTATATATATTTTTAGTTTAAATAATTAAAAATTTGTAAATGTTTCAATTATTATAATTTCCAAAATAAGGTTAAAAGTTTCAAGAAATTTCAAAAAAATCACCACATATGCTTCAACATGGACCATGAAGAAATAAAATTCCACATTGATTTATACATCTTCACTAATAAATAAAATAAAATCATGATGTCACATTAAATTTAATGACCTTGAGAAACTATTTTCTTATGGTTGATCAAAAAACTAAAAAACATCAAGCATTTTGATCTATTCGAACAAATTATTACACTATGTTATTTCAAATTTAATGAATCCAATAATTAAAATTTGTCATATAAATATATTCAAAAACATTTTTTTAAACTCCATCCATCCAACTATAAAAAATGAATGCATTGCCCGATTAGAAGAATAAGATATAACCACTTCTAAAATTTTGATTTAGGTGGACGAGAGGACTAAAAATCAACCATGTTTTCAAATTCTATGGTACCAATTAATCTAACATAAAAAATAGATGACCCTATTTATAACATTATTATCAATACACAATTTCTAAATTAATTCATATGAATTCCAAGAAAGGGAATTGGAAATTTTTGGACAAAAATAAGTCTATAAACCCTAATCCATGATAAATAGGTTCCTAGGGGATTTTTGGGTGCAAGACACAATCCAAGACACCATGTGTGCCCTAACATCATGGTAGCCATATTCTTGCACCCTCAAAATCATTGGACCCATGTGACATGAATCGACTAACTAAGACCCTTACTGGTTTGTGGTAAGCCATCCATGCCCCCTAAGCTAATCGCCAATAGGCCAAGGGATAATGAATTTCATTGAGTAGGCATAACTCACAATATGGGAGACCATATTCTATATTAACCTTTAAAATACACATCTCCAATGCAAAAGATGGACCCAAAATACCAGCAAGATACACTGCTGAAGATTCTCATATGTTCATTTCTTCATTTTATCAGTAGTAAAAACGAATTTATAACGTGTATGATTTAATCAGTTCTATCTAAACCACTGATAAAGGTAACCTTGATCGGTGCTAAAATAAAGTGATGATAAATCTGGGTATTTTAAAATTGTTTTTTAATTATAATAAATATCTTCCTTTCTTATTATTTTATTTAGAACTAATAAAGACTTCCCTTTATGAGCTCTTTTTGGTGATGATAATGAGAACATTTAATAATTATATATATTAATATGACCAATATGAAAATTTTCATATTTAAAAGATATATTTTTATAAATCCTATTTTGATAATTTATATATATATATAATTATCCAATTTATATTAATCAATAAAATTATTTAATAATATATTTAAACACAATAAAAAGTTTATACATAAATATAATATTTTAAAATTTTATTTAAATAATTTTATAAATATAGAAATAAAGATATATTTATCTAAGTATATTTAAAATAAATGTAAATAAATAGAAATATAAATATAAGTATATAATGTTTAAATACATATTTATATATTAATAAGATTTATATAATAATAAAAATATGTATTTATATAAATATAATTTATTTATATATGAATCAATTATACTTTAATTTATTATTTTATACTTATTTATAACTATATATAATTATAACCACAGACACATATGTGTGTGTGTGTGTTTGTGTGTGCCTGTGTGTATTAAAATACAATGATATAAACAATATAAATTCAATAAATATAGTTCATATTTGATTTTATATAATTATATTCATATTGTGTAATTTAAAATATACACAACTATTTAAAATATTCTTACATATATATATATATATACATTTGGTTTTTTTGGGTACAATTACACTAAACACACGCACACACCACATACACAGGCCGAAAAGGTAGTGCATAGCTCCCCGAGGGAAAGGCCACCCATCAGGCCTTATTTATTTAGTACATGGCCCAAACACTTAGTGGGCATCAATCCCATTACATGTCTAAAAGACCCACAAACTAACCAAAAGGCTAATTGATGTTTCATGACTGCATCATGGTTGCATCATCTTATGTCTATGTCATGTCTAAATCATTGCTTACCTCTTTCATGCCTATGTCATCGTGTGTCGATGTCATGCCTACGTCCACAAATGCCTAGTGAAATTCATTCCCATCTCGATTTGAACCAAGGTCTGATGCAGGATTACTAGAAACCTTTAACACTCAGGCAAGCCCCCAATTTCACACACTCACACACACCCACATATATATATATATATATATCTCCCTCTGCATTTCTATGTGTGTGGGTATAATTATTTATATGTATTTATGAATATATCCATGTATATATGTGTGTCTATGCATATGTGTGTGTGTGCATAAATATGTGTATATTGAGGGAAAAAGAGATAAATATATTAAGAATCAATTTACATTGAATTAAACAGCTAAATATAAAAATGGTCAAGCCAAAAATTGTCACCCAAATCTTTTCCAAAGCTAGAAATACAATGGCCTACTTGATTTACTCCCCCCACTTAATGAAGGAAAAACTTATAACATGATAAGGCATCCAATAATGACCATAACTTCTTGAGAATAATTCTATAAATATAAACAGTTTGAGGGTCCTCAACCAAAGTATTATATTAAGAAAATAGTGAATAAATTCATAACATGTCCCATTTCCAACACATTTTATCCTGCATAATATTTGGGACAAAAGTAATACAAATAATGAGATGACTATCTCTCCAATTAGACCAAATAAAAATCATATCTCGATCCAAATCCTTTAAATAATTATTATCACACTGTAGTTGTTTCTATACCAAGGATAATATGAGAATATTATCTCAAACCAGAACTATCTATTATCCATGGATCTCCCTAAACAAATATATCATTACTATTCCTGATCCTCTATTATAAATATTCCATATTAATGGGATTAGCACCCCAAATAATCCTCTATAGTTGGCTTGTCCTAGTCCCCAAATTAGAATTGTAACACTGCAGAATGATGAAGTCTTAAATAAATAATGATATACATCACATAAAAAAGGTGAGTCTTTATTTTTGGGATCCTTCCTAATTATAGCTCCTTAGTTAAGCATGCTTCACCTGGGGTAGTGATTCAGATGGGTTTCCTTCAGGGATGTTTCCCAGGTTGTGTACAAGTTAGGACAAAGCACACTAGAAAGAATATATGTTGGCATGTGGGGATAATCATTAGTCTAGTGACCTGATTAGGAATATGGGTGGGCCCATAGAGGGGGGACCACGTGTTTGTGTGGCAACAAGTGGTACTTAGTAGGCCAGGACCCAATTATCATGTTAATTCATGGTGTATGTGATATCTATGGGCCCCAATTGTTACTTTAGGTATCAGGGCAAGATCCCGACCTTCAGTGTGGTGGAACTACCTTGATTGAGATGTAGCATCCACAACAAGGGAATTGTGCTCTAAGGGGAAGGGGTGAATATAACACCCCAGAATGATGAATGTTTAAATGGATAAATGATATCAATCATGTCGAAAATGTGAACCTTCATTTTTTAGAGCCTACCTAATTAGAAATCCATAGTTAAGATTTCAAGCCCTAGAGTAGTGATCAAGAAGGGTGAACATTAGGGATGTTTCTCACAATGTGTTCGAGTGAGGAAAACTCAAACTATAAAAAACATGTGTTGTCCAATGGGGGTTTTTATTGGTCTCATGACCCATTAGAGACTGTAGGTGGTCCCTAGAGGGGGCCATTTTTACGGGGGGAAACTGGCGGTACTTGGAATGAGAGGACTGAATGGCCATTTTAAGGTTAGGTTTTTGTGTTGTCAGTGGAGACCAATGGTTATAATAATGATGAAATTTCAAAAAAAGAGAAATATTTATTTTGAAACCCCCTTTAAAAGAGTGAATGATTACATGAAAATAGATGAAAAACAGTCTTAGACAATATAAATTTATTAAACATCTTCAAATTACTATGTTTGAACCACATTAATGATCATCCCAATCCAACTAATGAGTATTATGATTCCCATTATGTGACCCCCACCAAAAATTATCCAACTGATAATTAATTTTGTGAATAAGGATAATTAGGATCATGAATAAAGGCATTTCAATACTGGAATATCCTGAGCTATTTCCTTAATATGAATCTTATTTTTTACCTTTTGAATTTTCCTACATGATTATAAATAAGTATTTTTATTCACTATATCAATAATAGAAGAAAACATTTTCTCTTTGATCATTCATTGACTGTCGGAATCCCAATTTATTGAGTTTCTAAACCACTAAAAAATCACACAACTGCTTTAAATCATGCTTTTTATGGTAGAAATCCCTAACCAAGAGACATTTTTGACTTCACATGATTATACTTTTACCTAGATACCCTTTCATACATATCTATAATCTTCAACATGGAGCAATATTATTGAGTATAAGTGATTATAAAGTGAATACTTTCATCTACAAATAAGAGATGAGATTTGGGGGACTAGTTTGACATACCTTATCTCCATGAATGACTCATTTCTCGAAAAATTTCAATATAAGATGAGATAATAAGTTCACCACAAGAATAAAGAGGTAAGTACACAATGGAAACCCTTGTTGTATTCCCGTTGACATCTTGAAGTAATTCAAAGGGCTCATAACAACATTAATCCTTAATGACACCGAGGTCCAACAATTCATGACAATATTAACCCATTTGTCCTAAAAGACTAATCTATAAAGGACTAGCTCATGAAAGGTCCATTCAACTATACCATAAGATTTAATCATACCAATATCATTCACCATAATTCCTATTTTAGAAGAAGAATGGGTCATCATTGTGTGAAAAAATTCTTACATGATAGCTGAAATGTTAGTAATAGATCTCTTTGGGACAAAAAAGACATTTATTTTTAGTCATAATAAGAGGGTGGAAGCCCCATATATGTGTCACCAAAAGCAAAGATTATTTACTATAAACAACATTTAAGAGAGTAATATGGTATAACTCAATGATTTTCTAGGGGTTATGGACCTCAATAACAAAGGTAATCAAGGTATCAATTAGATGATCATGAGAAAAATTCCCTAACCGTAGATAATTGACAAGACAAACCACATTAGTACCAAAAATATGACAAAATTGCTTAAATAATAATTTGTAAAAACCGTCTGGACTATGTACCATATAATAATAAATATTTTTTGGGAGAACTTGTAATTTCAACATAAATAAATATAAACTTCCAGATTTAGATTCATGTCATTAGTGACCAAATTAGTGATGTAAGTTTTCATCCAATAAAGAAAATCAGTGTTTTCATATCTGTAATTACTATGAAATAATTCCATAATAATATGACGTATTTCAATTTCACCATTATAAATTTGACCTACAAGATCCTTCTACTGACATATCTAGATTTTACTCCTTCATTGAAATTCATTTTTGAGGAAAAACATTGTATCCTGGTCTCCATCCATATACATGATTCTATCGGAATAAAAAAAATATTATCTCCCCTTATCCATAATATCCTCATCCATATCCTTCTAAAAATATATATCTTTTAAGATAACGATGGTCACTTCAATGAATAAAAATAATTAACTTCAATTGATTCTCATATAACAAGATAAGCCTGTAAAAATCACCTTACATCAAATTAATCCACCTCTGGATATCAGTTTCATGTTTTTGGATTTTATCCTTGAATAAATAGATCTGAGTAGCCCATGATGATCAAACAAAATTCTTACAACTATTATTTTGGGGCTATAAACTTTCAAATCGGAAGGCTAGTATAGATCATCTCCTCTTTCCTTGAACCATGGAAAGAAAGACTTGGCAGGGATTAGATGAAATCAACGATAAATGAGAAATTAAAAATGATTAAAAAATATATTTCCAATCACCATATTCCAAAAATATATCCATGCATTTTGCAATAAATTAAGTAGAAGATTTTCATCTAAACATGGTGAAAAGTCTTCTATAAAACCCAATTTTATGAAGATAATTAACAATGAGAGATTCCTAAAAAGAATCCATAATAGAAAAAAATCTTGAACATTTTACTTGTTTCAAATTGTGGTAAATAATTTCATTAAAACCTCCCCAAATGGGAAGAGTTCATGATAGGGAATTTTGAAAGAGATTGAAAAGTCTCTAGGTGTTTCCCTTACCCTTCTATCTAATCCGACAATAAAATCCAACAAATGTTCATGGTGGGGATCCTAGTATAGGATTTTTATTGATCAAGAAGAGATTATGGTGTTTTTTCCTTAACATATATAGAACTATTCATAATAAAACAATCAAACCACCGATTCATTAGTGATATCAGATTATCCTCCATGAATACAATACAAACATATCAGTTATGAAGATGCAGAGGATGTTGATGTAGAAAAACTAGTTAATAAAATAATGGAGAAAAGAAATTTCATTATGAATTCATATGATGATATGAAGATATAGTAATTTTAAAAAACCAAAGGACCATTGATATAGAAAACTAGATGATCTGTTTAACCTGTAATCTAGAAATCAATTATCTGATGATCTGTTGATCTAAAAATCGATGAAATTGTCAATGAAAAAATCAATGGTCCAATGATCCTCTATTCCAAAAATACACTGATTTAGAAATTGATGCCAAAAAATTGGGAATATTTTTATCCAAAAAAGATGACTAAGCCAACGATACTGGTGAAATAGGTTAAGAAAAAACATAAATTCTGATGATTCAAGGAAGTAAAATTCATCCAATGATCCAAACATACCAACGTAAACAAGTATGCCAATTTCCAAACCACCTAAACGTGGGAAATCATGGATAAAACCTAAAAAGGAGCTCATATAGGGAGGAGATGAAAAGTCTTATATAGGGGGGTTTATCCCAATAATATAATATGTATGTATGTATATGTGTATATATATGTGTATATATATGTGTATATTTGTATGTGTGTGTATATGAGTATGTTTGTGTTTGTATCAATATATGTATCTATGTTTATGTATAAGTGTGTGGGTGTGGGTGTGTGTATGTATAGAAATTTATGTGCATGTAAGTGTGTTTATCTATAAGTGTATGCATTAGTGTGTATGTTTTTGTGTGAGTGTGTGTGTTTATATGTTTATGTGTATATATGAGTGTATGTGTGTGTGTGCATGTGTGTGTGTGTGTGTATGTATGTATGTGTTTGTGTGTGTATTTTTGTATGTGTCTGTATGTGCATGTATGTATATGTACATGTATTTAATATGTTTTCATTTTTTGTAATTAATATTTACTCATTTTTATTTTAATATTTTTATATTTGAATCTTTATATATTGTGAATTTATTCATTTTTAATTTATAATTTATTATAAATATTTTTTTTACATATAAATTTTAATATTTATTCAATTTTAATATTTTTTAACACTATGTTAATGTTATTTATAAAAAAATTAATATTTTTTGTAATTTATTAATTTTTAAATTTTAAATGTTATTCCTCTTTAATTTTTATTCATCCAATATTATTTATTCCTATTTAATTTTTTAATTATTTATTGATTTTTAAATTCTATTTATTTTAAATTTTTATAATTATTTCATTTTGAATATTTATTAGTTTTTAAATATTATATTTTCTTCATTTTTAATATTATTAATTTCGTTTTTATTATAAATTATTTATTTGTAAATATTTATTTAAATATTATTGTTCATTAATATTTCCATCGAGACTATACTCAAGTGGTATAGGATCCTTCTTGGAATCTATATGACAGGTGGGTGTCACAAACTACCCATTTTCATTAATTCAAACCCAATTTAATACAACAAATCCAGTTAGGAGCAGACAACAAACTTAACAAGTCGATATAATGAAATCATTAATGTACAAAAAAGACACCACGATTTTAGTTGTTCAACCAATTGTCCTATATGCACATTGTAATGGAGAACCAGTTCCGCTATTAAAAATAAACTTGAGTGGAAAAGTACAAAAATAAACGAATAGAAACTATATAAGCTGAAACAAAAAAAGGAACCTATCTAAAAATCGGGTCCTTAGAGCTCTAGGACTAGCAATGAAACTTTGCTAGGAATACCACATATACCACCAAGGAATGATAAACTTTTCTCCTTGACTATTTCTTCTTCATTAGAAAACTGGAAGACTTTTGAAGTACACCTTTTCCTCTATACCTCCCACTCACTGAGGATGCCCGAACGATGGTCCTCACCACACCCAAACCCAATCACGCTTCAAAATAGAATGTTACACTCAATGAATCTTGGAGTCACATGATGTAATGATAAAAGAGAAATGGGAACTTCCCAATTAAAACACAAGGATGGTGTAGTATATACCCACATATCATCATGATCAACTTGGTAAGAAAACACAAGACAAGGTAAAAATGATAAAAAAACCAATTGTAGGATTACATTGATGAATGACTCAAGATACAAGCCACAAATAGGGCCAACCCACATCCAGAGCCAAAAAAAGTAAGCTGATCAACAAGTAGTATTTTATCATTTAAAAAAATCAAGCAATTATATAATATAAATTTCATTCTATATCAAGATAGAAAAATAATTCAAATTGGATAAATCAATACAATTTAATATTTGAAAACTATCGTGAATGAAATTAACATTATGGAAATAGTACCATGATTAATACTATAATAATTCCAGTCAAACCAAAAGATAGATATTCTAAATTATTTTGAACAACATATTTTCAAAGGAACACTAGAGAAACACTCATTTATGGAGAAAAGAAAATAAGTAATATCATAAAGTGAAAACTAAAATAAAAACCATATTATATTTATTTTCCTAGAATATGATATCCCATCAGAAAAGGTAAACATCACCATCAACCCGGGTTGACAATGGAAGAATAATTAGCACTGTTTCACTTTTATATGTATCATGAATATCTAACAACCCCCATACACCACTACATGGTTGTTTCTCATAAAAAATGAGACTCCTATGTCATTTCTACATTTCAAAATTGGAATGTTGATATCATACTCCCACCATTCAATAATTGATAAACATTATTTCATTTAAAAGTTGGAAATATAGAGTATAATAGTATAATTGTTTTCATTGTTTATGTTGTCGATGAGATATTTTGGTAACTCTAATTTTATCTTTTCATCATATAAATAAACAAAAAATATATATACATTTAAATTAATACTAGTTATAAAAATCATTAAAAAATCATTATTTATAATATCTATACACATTTATGAACTATTTTTAATTTTAATGAACAATTAAGATATTATAATGTTACAACTAATAAAAATGACCTTAACATTTGGTATGTTTTCTATCTCATGTTTGATGCCTTATATTTCAACTTTCCCGCCAATAAAAACGTAAAATTATCAAATTCTGGTTGAGAAAAAAGGGGAGAAAAATGATCCAAATACCAATTACAAACCCAAATGAAATTCCCATGTAAAACAATTTCATCTCAATCCAGCCATCATCTTTTTCAATATTACTATCTATATCATAGGGTTGATCTCCAGCACATTTCTTGGAGTGGAGGACTATAAAAAATAGTATTTCCCAAGAAATATTCTATAATAATTCCATGAATTTTTACATCTAAATTTTTCTATAAAAGTTGTAGTTTTATAACTCAAAAGTTCTCATGAAACATATATTTTCTTTTATTTCATGAATTTTCCCTGAATGGTGGTTTGTGGATAAATCAATAGATTAAATAGATTACATGGAACCAATTTTCATTGGTATAATACCTCCAAGATTGTTCCATGCTAAATTTAACCAACCAATTCATGAAAGTTAGTCAACTACATTGTAATTTACCTAGATAAATTATTCAATTATGGTTCAAGTGATTTTATTCATAATAAACCACTATATTCACATTCATTGTCTTTTAGAACAAAAAATGCATTGTTTTTTAAAAAGTATGTTCACCACGAATGAGTCCCATGAAGGATTTCAAAAAAAATTGGGATATTATGAACTATTCCATTTTTTCAAAGTTCTAAGATGTAGGTTCCAATAATAGTGGAAGAATATAGAAAACGTAAATATATTTTAACTTAATTTTATATTGAGTTGCCCAAAACCCCAAGAGAGGATCTATCATAACAAATATAAAATAAATTTATTTAATATCAAAAGAAATGAATACCAGATCTGAGTGTTATTTATTCGATTTAGATGTCGATGTTATAAAAATATCCTTTTATATTTACTTTTTTCATGATGATGATCTAATGATAGAGTCCCTCTAGCGGTGATCCACTCACACACCTTTGATCTATGAGAAATGTCAATCAATATATTGGTGCTAGCATGGCGAGTCGATTGTCTTATGTCAAACATGTGTATTGCTCATCCATCTATATTGAATGGATCTCCCATTAATTTATTATTCTTGAGATAAAGACAGAAATGGGGAGTCAAGAGAGAGTTTTATTTTTTACAATGAATCTCGTGTTTCTATTTGGTATGAATCAAAAAATAAAAATAATGGTCTATTTATGGAGTTGGCGTTTATGTTAAAATTATTATCTAATTGCATGTTGGCCCATAAATAATATAATAATACATAATCAACCCTGTTTCACAAAATAATAACTATAATATTATTATTATTTCACAGCACATTCCACCTTGTAAAATACAAAATATTATATTTACATCTTGTTAATTTATATTTTCTATCGGACTCGGTCTTGGTCTTTTCGAACTCCTCTATCATTTATTGAACTCGTGAATTAATATTTTATTTAAATATTTTATTCATAAATAAATATTTTTGATCGATAAAACATGAATAAAATTCTCTCTTGGTCTTGAGAATAATATTTGTTAAATTACTTAAATTTAAATATAATTTAATTGAAATCATCAAAAACACATTTTCTGTGACCCTCTGAGATTTTTTATCACTAGCATTAGGTGTGATTACCTAAAGTCCATGATTAATATCTAGAAATGGGTCAAGATACCCAAGAGAAGAAAAATAATGTTTTAAATATGATAACCACATAAAATTTATCACTGTGTAATATAATCTCATTGTCTTAATATCTCACTAGGAATGCTTCACATATGTGTCACCGCCCTATATGCTCGATATGTCTTTCATTGAAAATCTAAAATAATTTCACCATTTCACCAAGGACATGGAATTTTATGTGATGGTTCTATTCCAATAAAATGGTTGAGATATAAACTTCCACAAAGTTGGAAGTGATAAATACTTCCTCGACTTATCCATTAATTACGTGTCAATTATGATGCACCCAACATACCCTAACTCACTTAGAATATATAGTATCACAAATTTCACTGGAAAATCTATTTTTGAAATTCATTACATGCATTAATTATAATAATTAATGTTTTAGGGTCTTTACAAATGATCACAAATAAGAATATCCAATGACACTAAAACATGTATAATTTATACTGGTAGGTCTATTATTATATTCTCAAATATCAAAGATTACCATGTGTGAACATTATGAGAAGTAGCCTAATCATATTAATATTTCTGATACCTAACTATCCATGTACTATTTTGCTATCATAGTATGATATCTGATCATAGAACTGTATTAATGAATATCATCATAAGACTTCAAGGTTCTCATCATAGTGGGGAGCTGTTATGACCTTATCAATGTAATGTATACTATAGAAAATTATTAAAATAGTGTCATGAATATCATAGTATGTTATCTATTCATAGAACTATATTAATGAATATCATTATAACACATCAAGGTTCTCATCATAGTGGGGAACTGTTATAACCTTTTCAATGTAACATATAATATATGACATTATTTCCATAGTGTCATGAAAAATCATCAAAAATATGTAATATTAAGTTTAATCAATATTAAATACATTGTAGATACACATAATCAAAGTAAAAACAATAGGTTTTAGAACACCGAATCCAAAAAACTTCTACATGGACTATATCTAATTGCGTAGGAATTTCAGTCCACCAGACCTCACATGATAATAATGTCTCTATTGAGTCAAGGATTTCGTCAAGGGGTATACCACCTTGTATTCCATTGAAATAATGCTCATTGTAACCTCGTCTCTCTATGAAAAATACCTCAATAGATGATAATTCTGAAGTATGTTCATCATCTCATGATGTGACCATGGATGTTTTGAGATATCCAATGCTATGGTATTATGAAAATAGAGTGTGATAGGATGTTTACTTCTTTGTATTTTAAGTGCATGGATGAATTTTTATTTCTATAATGCTTCATTATCTACCTTATAAGTCACAATATAAGAGGGTTGCGCTATAGAATCTTTGACCGTTGGCAGCTTTGATCCCTTCCAACAAAAAAAACATCCATTCAATATGAAGATGTATCTTGTTTGTGACTTCATTTCATCTTGATCTATTTTAAAAATAGATTTTTCATATCCTCTGATGACTAGTTCCTCATTTCCTCTATAAACCAGGAAATAATACTTTGTATTCCTTAGATACATGAGGATAATCTTGACTGCCATCCTATGGTAGTCACCAGAATCAGCTTGATATCTTCATACTGCACTTAATACATAAGAAATATCTAAGCTAGTAAATAGCATGACATACATGATTGACCAACATGTTGATGTGTTTTGAATCCTTAAAATTCTATTTATTTCCTCATGTGTCTGAGGGCACATCTTCCTTGAAAGATAAATTCCATGTGATGTTAGAAAAGATCCCCTCTTAGATTGTTACCTACTAAATATATTTCATATCTTTTAAATGTATTTACTTTGACATAGGATGTGAAGTTTCTTGGTTGCATCATGATGGATCTTGATCCTAAGAATATATGCTTCCACTCTAAAGTCTTTCATTGAAAAGAATTTACTCCACCATGCCTTAACAGACTAAAATTATTGTATTTCATTTGAAATAAACAATATGTATTTGACAAATATTATTAATAAAATTACTACACGCCCACTAAATTGTTTGCAGAAATAAGTATCACATTAATTATTTATTAAACCAAAATCTATTATGGATTCATCAAAATTAATTTTCTATGACCCTGTTTCTTTCTTTAATACATAAATGAATTTTGGGGAATTGCCATCTATTTTTGGCATCATTTGGAGTCAAAAACCCTTCAAGTGGTCTTATATATAAATATTCTTGAATTTTCCCATTAAGGAAGGATATTTTGACATCCATTTTCAAAATATCATTATGATTTTAAGATTCCATGGAAAGTATATTTCTAATGTAATTTAGTAGTGAAACTGGGGAATATGTTTTGTCAAAGTCAATGCCATGAAGATATTTAAAACCTTTTAAAAAAATTACCTTAGAGGTATTGACTTGTCCTTCCAGGAAAATTGTATTCATTAATACCCATTTGATACCAATTCTCATTAAATTAACTAAATGATATAGAAAATTTAGGTTTGGTTTTGATACATGGAATCCTTTATAGAATTCAAGGATTATTTCAACTTTGAAACATTTGTTCCACTTACTAATTCTATATAGGTTATATCATCATTATTATCAACTAATAATGAGTCACCATCCTCAATGACAAGAAAACCATAATTTTTTGGTCATCTAAACTCTCTTTTACACATGTTTAGTACTTCTGTCTCAAGAAAAATCTCTTATTCCATGGGAATTTATAAAATATAATCTTGTGCTAAATCTTGTGTACCTTGAGCCTTAACTTCATTGTAGTCTATCTTTCTCCTACTATATATTTTATAAGTTTACTCCCTCTCAAGTAATATAGTGTGTCTTTTCAATGATTCCTTTTTTATGAGGTTTCATATAGGTAATATTCCCTTATTTATTTTGGATATCCTATAACTTTACACATTGATCCCAGGGTGCAAGTTTATTATCTAAAAAGGCCTTAAGAAACACTTCACAACCCCACACAAGTATGTACATAAAAGGGTTTATTTACATTCAATTAATGGTTTGGTATATCAGCTTATGCAATAGTTGGACTATGGTTTAGTATTTGTGTTGTTGTTTGTAATGCATATCCCCAAAAAGATAATGGAAGAATCACATGAATCATCATTGATATCACCATATCTAATATGGTGTGGTTACTCCTTTCACTTACACCCTTTCACTGAGGTGTATATGGACAAGTAATTTTTGAGAGGATCCCAAACTCTTATATGTAGTCAATCAAGTCTTGATTATGATATTCTCCACCACATTAATAGTGAAGTTTATTAATATTTTTAATATGCTGGTTCTCAACATAATTTATGTATTAATTTAATTTAACATAAGAATCTGACTTAGACCTCATTAGATAGAAATATAAATATCTAAAAAATCATTAATAAAACTTATGAATTATGATTACATACCCATTAAATCAGTTGGAAATGGTCCACACACGTTTGTATGAAATAATTCCATAAAAGCTTTCGCCCTTTCACCTTTTTCAATTAGTGGGGATTTTAATCATTTTACCAGGTCAACAAGAGTGACATTTACCAAGTTGGTTTAGTTCTAAAGGATTTAAATATATATCTTGGTATAATTTTGTAAAATTATTTTCATTTAAATGACATTTTTGATGATTCTATAGTTTGGTGTGGTATGAGTCATGTGTAGTAGATTCATTATCTATTCTCGTTACTTGGTTCATGTAAAATAAATCATGGAGAACATTATTTAAATATTATTTACCATAAAAAATTACATATTTATAAAAGGAGAAAAATATATATCTGAACATGAAAATAAAACCATATTTATCTTGTTTAGATATGAAATTATTGTTTTTGGTAATTGAATGCACATAATAACAACCCTTTAAAATCAATATCATTCTAGTCAGCAATGTGAGGTGGTACTCCCTAATAGCTACAACAAAAAGTTTAAATATGTCAGATTTATATAGATATACCTCCCCATTTTAAATATTTCTGAATGTACTTGGTTCCTATATTTGAATATATATTTTTGCACCACAAGCTTTATATAATAACCAATTTGTAGAAATATATAATATTCACTTGATAAGTGACTCTTGAAAAAATTGGTTCCCAGTTCTTTAGGGATTTTATACCCAAGAACCTATAGGTGATCAATGTATCTAATGATATTGAATACATGAGGCTATTCTAGGGAACCCTCTCTAAGGTTTTCCTAAATTCGTTCTGTGTAAATCGTAAATTGTTCTTACCTAGCTCTTTCCTAGTAAATAACACAGAGGTTCTCAAGCATACTTTACACATCAATGTTTCTGGGAGGCTTCATGGGTTTACTATACAAAGATGAAATAAATAAAACATAAATTTCTCCCACATCACTCAAATGATTTTCATAGATGATGCAATATTCATCACTCTCCTCTTATGTAGGTTGATTAGGAATTGAGGATACTAGCACATAATATTTATGTTCAAGTAGAAAAACAAACTAAATGTGTCTGAACCAACCCTATAATTTACCTATAGAGAAGATATTGTATTTCTATAATATAGATCGAAGGGATCAGGGGGATGGAAAACAAAACATTTTATTCTATGAATAAATGATAACATTATTAGTACCTTTTGTGATTATAAAATATTTAAGAAATCATAAATTAATTGATTTTAATAAATCTACCAATATTTCTTCAAGTAACTATATCCATCCCCATTAAACTCAAAATGTGTAGTTGATAATACATTCTAGTGAAAAAGATCCATATTCTCTATTACATAACCCCAATAAGGGTTGTTCAAGCTACTTGATGGTATTTAGGTAGGTCAGTCTTTGCCAACTGTAGGCTTAGAACTCCTTGATTCATTGAGTGGACTCCCATATCCTAAAATATTGACATATATTTTCTAAAATCTTTCCTTCATGTTACATTAGTTATTAAAGGGATACCTCTCTTAATGTAATATGGTTAAGTCAAACCATAACCTTTATAAGAACTCCACATTACAAAGAATTGTTCTAATGAGGGTTGGTCAAACACTTATTTCTAAGGATTTTATTCATAATCAAGTAATAGAAGGCTAAATATAAAAAAATATATATCTGAGGGATTTTAATTTATTATTCATAAAATTTATTTTGTTTTATCCATTATAAGTCTTTTTAATATTATGTGGATGTGTGTTAATTAATTAACTATGCTGGATAAAACATTTATGCATAGTCCATTTATTTAGGTTCCATATTTTCACATTAATTCATTAATTTATGTTATAATAGTCTTTAATCCATAAAATTAATTAATTCATATATAGGAATAAATAAATAAATAAATGAACCATTATTGAGCTTTATATAATGGTTGATTTAATGAGTGTAAATTCAATCAACCTATGTCCTAGGGGAAATAACTCTTGTTTCAGTCTTGGAATGATCTAAAACTTTCCACCTATCTATTTATATAACACATGGGTAGGCATCATTATGGGTTTTTCTTGAACTACCTCAATGGGTCTTGGGAAACAATATTAATTACATGT
Source organism: Viscum album (assembly GCA_963277665.1). NCBI lineage: Eukaryota > Viridiplantae > Streptophyta > Magnoliopsida > Santalales > Viscaceae > Viscum > Viscum album. Next base: position 1,644,078,897 of record OY728165.1, read on the forward strand.
ATTTATAAATCACACATAGGTGAGGGGAACTAAAAGATTGGTTAAAGAGAATTACATAAATAACCATCGACACATGGGTCCTGCATAATAATGGATAAAGGAATTACTCATAGGCCATCATATTAAATTTTTAAATTTATAATTGAAAAGGCATGTAATAAATTAAATTAAAACATCTAACACACACAAGTCAAGGCCAATCTCATTAATGGTCATACATACAATGTATACATAAATCTAAATGGATAGTAATTCATTTCGTAATTGTTTTTTATTATTAATATAAATGTGTTTGCATTATTTAATTTATTTATTAATTAATTATATTTCATCTTAATGACTATCAAAATCCTCTTGGAGATAACCATCATAAAGATAGTAATGGAAAATAAATAGAAGAAATAATAGATAAATCTTAATTACATTATATTAATTGAGCATTTAAAATTCAATAAAACCATTTTTAAATTAAAAACACATAAAATGAAAATCACATAAATAGTTTTTTAATGCGATAATTTTCATTTTATTTAAGATTAATTATTTCAGTCATTAGGAGGCTACTCTGAATTTTCTATCTAGCTACATGCCATTTACTTCGGTTTTCCTTGTATTTGGGTTACACATGTGGGTCTTTAGCATGTTAACTTGACCAGAATACATGGTGTGTACATGATAGCTACACACTATGTATCCACTTCCATGGTGCCCAAGAAACTCAATTGATTCTTCATCATGTATCTTAGTATGATCACACGACATGTACAAGCTAGATATACGCTATGTATCCCTTGTCGTGTGTCCTCTATTTCTCTAAATGGTTCAATAACGTATTTTTTACTCAGGAAATGGTGAACTAAATCTAGTGTACAACACATACATTTTGTTTATATCATAAATTATTCAAGATGTCATTATCACACGATTGTAATGTGTATAATGATCATAGATATTGTGTGATTTATGCCTCTAATCCACGAAAACAACACATTGTGTATGCTATATTCATGTCGTGTTATCTGACATCTCTTCTTCTAGGTTGTATGGTCAACGCACGACCTACACCACATGTACAAACTATGTATCATGTCGTGTTCCCTGTGGCATAGCCAGGTGTAGTGTAATAGGGTAGACATCATATAATCCATCTACATGTCATGTTACTTTATCTTATCATCCAAAAAATTGGTAGTTCCGGATGGAATCTCTTGTCATTCTTTATCTTTTCATATACCTTTAAGAAAATTAATCATTGAATGAAGATTATTAAAATATCGATAACATGTAAATTAAAAATTTATTAAATAAAGAATATTATGAAGGGAACATTCAAGCATTATTACATATCAATCAATAATAAAATAAATAATTATAAATTTAAATGTAACGGATATTGGTTATCAATTATAGGATCTGGGAGTAGTAGAATCATGTGGTGGAAGGTGATATATTTGAATTTATTTTAAAATTGTGTTGTCCAAAACCTAGATCAAGGATCTTACAAATCAAATTTATAATTAATTTATTTAGTATCAAATGAAATGAATACCTGATATGAAAATTCTACCTTCGATGTAGATTTAGATCATTCTAAAATGCCCTTTTGGATTTCATTCATTATGTTGTATGTATCCAAGGATAGAATCCCTCTACCAGTGATCCACACATTCTTCTTTAATATTTGAGAAACCAAAATTGATCCCCCCAGTTCTAGAATGGATATTTGATTATCACATGTTATTCACATTAATCACTCATCCTTCAATCTTTAAAGTATCCATCTTCTATTTCTTCTTCTTTTGAGGATGAAATAAAAGAGTAGTTGAGACGGAGTTTCATTGTTTATAATGATTCTCAAGTTTTGATTTCGGATGCAATACACAATAGAAACAATTGTTTATTTATAGAGATATGGTTTAGGATAAAATGATTATATAATTTCATGTTATCTCTAAAATAATATAATAATCATAAATAAAAATCATGAAACAAAATAATAATTTGATTATTATTATTTTGTTTCATTCCAACTTGCCAAAAAAATATTATTTAACTAACATGTTAATTAATATTTTTCACTAGAGTTTCTCTTAGTACATTAAAACTCCACTTGAATTTATTTAACTCATGAATAAATTTTTCATTTATCAATAAAATATTTTCTATTGATTAAATTTGAATAAAAGTTTCCCTCAGTTTTGGGAACAATATTTATTAAATTAATTAAAATAAAATAAAATTTAATAGATATCATCATAAACACTTATTGTGTGACCCTATAAGATTATTTCTTATTGGAATTATGTGGCCTTGAACAATGTCTAATATTACTATCTAGAAACTGGTTGAGGAACCCATGAGAAAAAACACAATTATTCAAATATGAGGACCATAAATGAATGCTTTCTATGTGATATAATCCATTTGTCTCAATATCACATCATGTATGTTCCACATTAGTGTCACCGACCTATATGATTGATAATAATTTTATTGACTATCTATAATAAACACATCATTTCACCATGTCCACAAAATTTAATTCGATGGATTTATTCCTATCCAAGGGTCGAGATATAAACTTCCATAATGTTGAAAGGGGAATGTCCTTCATTAACTTATCCATTAGTATCATGTATATCATGGCACACCCAATGTGACCAACCACACATAGAGAATATGGATTAATGGTTTGCATTTGAAAATATTAGTTCATGAGTCATGACATGCATTAATGATAATATTAATGTATAAGGACCAAAACACATGCTCACATATTCTAATATATGATGACACCAAAATACACTGAATTCCTACTGGTAGGTATGTTATCATAATATCCCATATTAGAGATCACCAAGTAAAAACTTCATGAGAATAAGCCTCATCGACTTATAAGTACCCACATATAAAATTAAATATACTATGTGTCCCATAATAATACGTTATCCAAATATAGAACAATATTTAAGTATATAGATACAGAACTTCAAGGTTCTCATCATTATGGGTAACTGTAATGAAAATATCAATTCAATGTATAATCTAGAACATTAATACATTAGATCCATGAAAAATAATGAACATTGTGTAACAAGTAGTTTTATTAATATTCAATACATCAAATATACATGTAATCAAAATACATATTGTTTGTCCAAGGGAAAAAATCCAACATAAGACTTGAAGAGAAGTGAAATAATGAAAATCTATAGGAATAATTCTTTTAAGGTTGTTTGGGTAAAGGAGAATAACTTTATGATTGATATGTTTTGTAACCATAAATCCAGGTATATTTCTAGAAATGTTATTCTCCTTTATATCCAGAACTAGAAGTTGAATCCATCTTTTGAAAAGATGTGAAAAATTTATAGAGATTTTATTTCTGCATTAGAAACACTATATGGTTTTACTATATAATTAATTTATTTTTTTAGCACTCTTATAAAATTTTTATTTCCAATACCCACCCAAAAAAATGATATGAGTTCATCTATAAATTTAGAAGTTCATTGGATAAATGATCTTTTGATAAATCCCTATCATGTAGTATTAATATATTTCATTACCTTCAACACAATAGTAAAAAAGGTATCCCTCCAATAAATTATTGTAAAGGAAATAAAAATTTATTTTTTAATTGATTTAAGGAAGTGAACCACTTCGTTTTGGGATAAAAGTTAAATAAGATTTGTAGGTAGTGAATCAGGCACATTTTTGAGTATGTAGTTGTGAAATAAATCAATAATGGAATGATATGGTAATATTTAAATCTAAGTAGGTTTGGGGTTCGATATCCTTTTAATTGAAAAATATATTTCTTGTAAACTATTTCAGGTTTGAAACCACATATAAATTCAACCCCAAAACTTATAAAGCACATTACAAATTTTTTTAGTTGAAATGGTTAAATCCAAGTGGTTTGGAATTATAGTTTTAAAAATAGATTAATTGAACTATAGAAAAATTTTAATGATTTTATATTTTCAAAATGAGATTTAAAAATAATTTATGAGAAGGATTTTTTGGAAATGTTAAAAAATAGAAATTGTGAATGATTTTCTAGATGATTAGGAATAGTTCTTCTCAATATATTTGAGGCAGTTTCAAGATGAGATAGAATTATAAAACCTATTATTTGATATGGAAAGGGACTTATTATTGTTTTTTTTTAAATTATATATCCTACAAACATTTAGTAATGTGGTATTAGGCCTCTTGTTTATTGGTCACACATCAAATAAATAATCTTCTTGAAAGGTTTAAATTTTTTAATTTTCAAGGAAATATCAATGATCTTGGAATTTAACCAATAATAGAATTCAATCATAGGTAGAGTTATACAATTTAATTAAGATTGGAAATTTTTGATGGAATGGGAGAATGAAATTCATTATTAGAAAGAATGTGGGATTGAATTTTAGTTTGGTTATAAAACCATTTGGTTATGGTGGAGAAATCATTTACATACCAAAAGAGAGAACATAGGGAAGTGAGATTATTTAAACATATTGGAATGTGTCCAAAAAAATTCTTATGGGATAAGGAGAGGTAAAGTAAGATGGTAAGATGGGAATCCACCCAACAATGAGTGGAAACACACTTATATGGTTAAAAATAAGATAATGTTTTAGGATTGAGGAAGAGTTATTGCACTAAAAAAGAGGTGACTGGTGGGAGTAGATAACTATAAAAATAAATATCTGATAATGTGGATAGTCTTCACCACCTTCAACCAATTAAGAGCCAAGATGAGATTGACCAATACCTTATCCACGATATTCAGTGAGGAGAGACCAGAAATGAATTCCAATCCCATTACCACGTTATGTTTTTTATTATAAAACTTCCCAAGATATAAAAATTTGGAATTTTTTCTAAGATTAGGGTAGATTTGAACATTGAATCTTTCCTAAGATATGTTAAGGTTCCTTATATTGGTGAATGAAGTGAAGAAATAGGGAATTTATCTACATAAAAAATCAATTTTTCTAAGGTTGAGAGACTTATGTTGTTGGAGGTGAACTAAAGACATACTGGTATTTCTACTCAAATTGGTATCCTGGTAGAATTCATAGAAGTCGAAAATATTTGGAATGGGAAGGTAGAGGAATAATACATTGAGAGGGAGGTTAGGGCCCCTAAATCTCTTCCTTTGGCAGTATTCCTCCCCCACAAAAGAGGCAAGGTAGTTGTAAGAGTCTATAATGCATCGCTTGAATGTGAGGAGGAATTCCCTTCTCATTCCCTATCACCAACCTCTATTGGGAATAATGAAAAGAGATGGATTTGTAAATGAACATTAAAGTGAATGCATAGTGGAAATAAAATTCTTCCCCTTCAAACTTGCCTGAAAAATAAATGCTGATGTACCGAGACAACAAAAATATGAGCATAAAAATAAATGATGACACCAAATAAATCTAACGTGGAAAAATGAGGAAACCCATAGGACCTAGTAGAGAAAGTGGATTACACATATAAAAAATATTACATATAATATAATACCACACCTGAGTGAGATCTCAAAAATATTATTCTTACAAAATAGTGAATCAATGGTAGAAAGAAAATGTAGTCTGAAGGTAGCCTAAAATGAATAACATAACTGTTAAATAAATCAAATTACATCTTACTAAGAAGGGAAGATGTTCATTGTCTGAATAAGCATGTTGAAGAAAAACACTAGGATCATCTCAATGTGAAGGTTCTAGTTATACCATGAGTTTCGGTGTTTGGAAATATATTAAAATTTTGTTTTCTATAAAATTTATTGAAACCCCAATAGAGGATCATTGCACATTAAATTTATAAATTATTTATTTAGATCTATTGAAAATAAATACCTCATTTTAGGATCCTTTACTCTTTGATGATGTTCATCTTTTGAAAGACCCATTTTGTATTTCCTTTATTGTGATGTGAGGATCCAAGGGTAGAATCCCTCTAGAGATGATCAACACATCTTTTTTTGATCTTTGGGAAACAAAAATCAATATAGTGATTTGGTTTAGGTAAAAAAATTATTTAATTTCATGACATTTTTAAAAAAATATTATAACCATTAATAAATCTCATGTCTCATAAAATTAATAATAATAAGAATAATTGGTGTGATCCAACTAGCTCAATAAAAAGTACTATTTATTCATCTTGTTGATTAGTGTTTGTCACCAGACACATTCTTGATCCATTCGAACTCCACTAGATTTTATTGAACATCCAGATAAATATGAAATATTTTATTCATCAATAACTATTTTCAACTGATAATAAATGAAGAAAATTATTACTCAATCCAAAGAATAATTTTATTCAATTAATTAAATTCAATTATAATATAATTGATATCAATGGAAACACTTAGTTTGTTTCCCTCTAGGATTATTTCTCATTGGAATCATTTGGGATAGCCTAAATTTTAAGATTACTTTCTAGTTATAAGTGAAGTCACCCAAGAGAGAGAACATAATGTTGCAATGATGATAACCACATATAAATTATCACTATGAAGTATAATATGTTTTCCACAATAACTCGTAAATAAGTTCACACATTCATTTCATCAACCAATGTTTTAAATACATCTTTCTTTGACTATCTAAAATATACACATCATTACCCTATAGACCCATAATTTAATGTAATGGTTACAGTCCAATGAAAGGGATAATATATCAACATCCATAATGATGGAAGTGAAATATCCTTCTTTGACTTATTCATTAATAATACATCACTTTTGATGTTCCCAGTATATCTAACTTCACCATGAACTATTATTTTCATGGTTTATGAAATATATCTAAGTGAGTGAGTTGTTAAATTAATTAATAATAATATTAAATTATAATGACCATTTAAAATTCAAGTATAAAGGAATATATGATGATACCAAATCATGCATAATTCCTAATGGTGGTCATGTTCTCACAATCTCCCATCATTGAGATTACCATGTATAAATATCATGACATGAAGTCTTATCCACTTAAAAGTACTCATACCTAAAATTCCACATACTATATTCCCTATCATATTATATTATCCAAAAAATGAACTATATTTATTAATATTTTCATGGAACTTCATGGTTCCCATCATAGTGGAGAAATTTTTTGAACTTATCTATGTGATAGATACTCTAGGACATTATCACATTAGTGTTATACAGAATAACAATAAATATATGATAGGATATTTGTATTAATAGTCACTTTATTGAATATAATCATGATAAAACGTAAAAAATATTTAGTTTTAGGAAAATGAATCCAACACAAAGACCAATGCAGAAAAAAACTAATTATACCCCAAGATTTTTTCTTGTTGAAGATTTAAAAACTGCTTCTGGAACCCCTAACAACAATGTGTGGAATTAAAAGAATGTCACACCCAAAAAAAATTCCATCACAAAAGAGTTTGTAACTATCATATCACATATATTCTTTGATGAAACAATTATCCATGTGGGTCCCCATGTAAGGAGGACTCTAACAAAATACCCCTTTGACACAAGTGGGGGTCACCAACAACCCTGTAATCAGTCAGAAAATATCAAATTTACAACTGGGTAATATATTGGTATACATTTATAAACTATAGTGATCAGTGCGAATCTGCTCAAGCTCTAACTATCTCAAATCAAGGACGTCACAGATCTAAGGATACCAAAAATCGATGTGTTTCAACCTTCCATGAAAAGTAGTATTCTTCCCCCAAAAAATACACCCTTGACTATCAAAAATAGAACATAACTATCCTAATTATTATTGAGCTCTCGAATAAATATTTTCATCCAAAATAATTATTTTTTCCCTCTTTTGCTACAATAAACCAAAATTCATTTATAGATAAAACAATAAATCTCTGCAATTTAGTATGCTAATATATAGTTTCCCCTATAAAAGTTATCAAATATCCTGATGTAGACATCCTTGAATCCATATATCCTACCATAATATAATCTCTAAATCTTTAAAATATATGTTCCTCATTTCTAAAACACAATATTATATCAGAAGTACCATGAAGATACTAACATATATATTTGATTTATCTCCAATGATCTCTACATGGATTAGATATAAAATGACTGACCACACAAACTTAATGATCTATATCTAGTCTATAAGTACATACCATTTAATACATGAAACAAATTAACACCCCAAACTTCCACGGTTTTCTTCTCTTTGAATAATACATTGAATAATGCAGTAGCATGTATTGTATGTAACTTCAAGTTCTAACACACCACAACCAATCAAACTAGCCGTTATGAATATTAATACCCACTTTTTGATATTTTATGAATTTTATCATTCACAGTTGACTTCATTTTTGGATTCATAGTATCGAAATTAGCCTAGGGTGAATTTTTGGTATTTTTATGAAAGCATTCAGTTTTTTATGAATAGTGAAAAATATTAAATTTTAATTAAAAACAACTTTTTTAATCATAATAATTTATATTGCTAAATTATACTATTGAGTGGTTTTAAATTATAATTAGATTATATTTTTACCATTTAATACAATTTTGTTCATTGGACATAATTTCACATATAAACTAGACATAAACAAGTGTCAATATTTTGATAGTTATTATTTCATAAAAAACACGCTTTTTGTTTTGACAATGGAATTAATTTCAAATAAATTTCTGCCACTTCTGTGTTTTGAATTTAGAAAATTGGATTCCATATTTAGAATCCGGAGGTCCAAATTTTGTAAATAGGTAATTTTTATTTATAGGCATTCTGGATAATTACTTCAGTAAATATTTTATTTACCATGGTTAAATGGTAAATCCGGTAAATAAGGGTAAAAAATTATATTATAATAATATTAAATTACCCTAACAAGAGTCATAACCCTATTGGATGATACATGTCCGACCATGGGCATCTTTTTTTGATTTTGGGACCCTATGGAGCCACTTGTATGTGATAATGACACTTTATATTAATTAAGTTAAAGTAAATACAAAAATGACATAAGCATATATCATTTTATTAAAATCGTTTTTACATAGGTTTATATATGTTATCTCTTCGACTATAAATATTCATTAGAAATTTAAAATGATTTCATAAAAATTGATATTTTATTTATAATTTTTAGACATTGAAAAATTAAATTTATTTATGATACAATGATGATGAAGTATTTTCCTTATTAATGAAAGAATCAAATAAATGGTATTATAAATGTAAAAATAAATATAATTTGAAAGCTTTGATTCCATAAACTAATTATATAGGTAAATATTACATTTTAGGATTTATTAAATGAATTTATTTCTAATTAATAATGTTTTTAGGACTTTATAAAAAATTAATTGTTAAATAGTGTCAAAATGGACAAAGAGGTGTATTTAAAAAAATATTATATTATTAGTTGATATTCTATTCCTAAAAATATAATGTTCAGCCAAATGATATATATAAGGTTATATATGTTAATAATGAACCACTTGGGGTTCTCTTGTCTTGTTATAGTATGTTTATTAACCATATAATTTAAAAATACATAGAGACATGGTAAATGTAAATCTATTTAACTAAGAGTTAAATATAAATTATAAGGATAATATAGTGACCCAAACCTGTCTAAAATCTATTGGTTGAAATGATTTAGACCCATACCCACCTTATCCTAGAAATAAGTCACTTTTGGAGCCATTATAAATCGAATATGAATTTATTATAAAATAATATTTTATGTTTTTTCTAAGGTGCCCCTCACCCCTCTTATAAAAGGGCACTCCACCTTCTCTAAAATTCATACATTAAAAGCCTTTTGGTTCGGCCAAAACCTAAAAACATATCCTCTCAACTTCCCTCACTTTATCATAGAGGCCTTCCTTTAGTCAGAAATCCAACATCAGGATCCCTTTTGATAAATTAAAAATGTAGAACCCGAAGAAGAGGTAAATATCTCACCACCTCCTTCAAGTTCCTTCCTTATTCTACTTTCTTTTTCTTTATTGTTTCAATTATAAAATAAAAACTCCAATATATTATATATAACGTGATGTTATTATAAATATGGTTCAACCAAATTCATTATTCTATCCATCCCTTTAATGACATGTCACCATACGTGTGTATGTACGGATAACCGTCTCCACATCGTGGTGTAATTGTTATTCAATACAGTATTATATGGATGGGTATAATAATGAAGTGTAATTCATTTAAATAATAAATATAAAATGATAATGATTCTGTATGTATGATACACCATCCAATTATATATTATTTTAATATCAAAATAATGATATTGTCGCTTGTCCGTACGTACTGACTACCGTCTCCACGAACGCGATGAGATTCATTCCCCATAATACCCATTCAAGACTAATTTTCATTTTATGATTAAAAATAATGTTTAAGGACTTCATATAATGTTGGATATGAATAAGATACAACCTATGGATAACAAACATATCCTATGTGACAAAACATATAAAAGAAAATGAGAAAGTGAACACCTGAAACGACGATAACACTAAAATATTATTAACAAAGCAATATTAAAAGATCATATATGATATCATATTTATGTATATGATTCATGTATAATTTAATAACAATGATTTAACTATTATAAAGTAGTTCAACCTACCAGCGACCAAGGAAAAAGTACAAGGTAAGGGTTTATTTCACAATCTCTACATTATCTGAGGTTGTTTATACGTAATTATCTACTAGAACCTATTAATCATCCACATCCATGTTTCTTAAAAATTTATTTCAAAACATTCTTACTATTTATAGACTATGGTTTAATGTCATGTATACCCTTGTTTGACTTTTTATAAGATGTTTATAAAGTAATATTTTCATCGTTTTCCAAACAAGGTCTTTTTTAACCTTTTCAACAAAATTAAGGTAAGAATGTCTTTTTTTAACTTATACGGCGGGTGAGGCTATTTTACACCATTATATAATCATAAAAGATTCCCTTACAGAATTATAATAATATTTTCAAATTAAATGTTTTTTTATAATTATGTGACTCTTAAATGATTTAAAAAAAAGATATTTCTCTAAAATAGTTTTGATTTCATCAATGTTAGCATCCTTTGATAGATTTTAAGCTTATTTGAAGTTGATTTATTATGATACAAAACATGTATATTGTAATGAATTTTTTGTGATATTTTTGACTATAGATGTGTTATTTTTATACCATTCATGTTTTATGGAGAAATTATAGACATTTCGTATTCTAATTTTAATACGAATACTTATGTTATGTTTAAACCTGTTCATATGAGGAATTCATTGGACTTAGTAAGTGATGGGTGGAGCCCACTATGGCTCCTCAATGCATTGGTAGGTCTCATGAGACAAAATTGTGTCTTGGCATAAGGCCTTGAAAAAATATTATTTTTATTATTGGCACAAGGCCTTGACTATGTGGGTATTATAGTATGTAATTATTCATTCCATCATTATAAAAGTGGTAATTGATATTACATGTGATTATTTGACTAGTAGAATATCCATGTGAATAATTAAATGGCATTATTTCATTTTATTTTTTCCATATTATTCTGAAGCTCAATTCTAAAAGGATTTTGTTTTAGTTATACATTGCCTTAAATGTTAATTCTTATTTATGAAAGATTCCCCTATATTGTTATCCTTACTAAGCATCTGAGCTCACCCCTTTCAATGTTTTATTTTTTCAAGGATGTGAAGAAGTATTTTATGACTGAACTATAGGGATAGTTTGAGGGGATATTTATGTGGACTGTGGAGACTATGTTTTTTTAGTTTTTCACTTTATGATGTAATGTAAGGCTTATGAATGTATCTATTGTTTCTAAGGCTACCAAACTAATCGGTCTATCGAGACTCGATATTTTGTGATCATGCCAATGTTATGTAATTATGCACTGACTCTGGGTAACTAGGTTTAGGGTGTTACAGTTGGTATCATAGGAACTTTAGTACAAACCTTGGAAGCTAGATTTTTATAAACTCTTATTAGAGAACATATCCCGGAGATAGACTTTGAGTATTAGTATAGAAGAACTTCCTAGAATTTTTGTATTGTAGAGATTTTGTGAGTTTTCCAAGAAATACATCCCTTTCTAGATATGAGCTGGTAGTGGCGGGTCTGGAACAGATGTGCCTAGGGGTAAAACCTGAAAACACTGCTTTAAGCTAGACTTGAATGGGAATTGGTGCACGACAATGGGACTTGCTGCACTCTTGGTTACGACACTCTCAGGGTATATGCTTAGGATAATTCTCATTTTCGTTACAAACCATTATGAAGGGTTTTTGTGTATAAAATTCCTCAAAGGAAACATTTTTATTATTATGGATTATATCCATAGACTGCTCAATTTATGTTAAGTGTTTTACAAGTTTGGATTTATGTGTTGTGATTCATAAACTATTATAGTGTATGCCATTGTGTAGAAATGGCGCATAGTGGAAGTAATGGAAACTGTATCAATTCACACACTCCATGTAGGGATTTCAATCCTACTCCAGATAATTATAGTGGATTTGGTGATACAATAGGTTCCGATCAGCTAATCATCATACTGGGACTACTCACTCAGGTTATGAATAATAACATTACCCGTATAGAGTACCCTGATCCGCAGCGTAGAGGATCAATGTTAGATCGCTTCATGAGGAAAAAAACACAAGCATTAAATGGGATTACAAATCCATTAGTAGTTGAGAAATGGATAAATTACTTAGAGAAAATATTCCTCACCTTGGGGGATAGCGAAAGGGAAAAAGTTGTCACGGCAGTTTACCGCCTCACTAGAGATGTTGATCAATGGTGGGCATTGATTCAAAACACAATGGAAGATGATGAAGTATCAAATACGGAATGGAGGGAGTTTAAAGAGATTTTTGTAGAAAAATAATTTCCTTGTGACCATTGAGCAGATATGTAATGGAGATTTCTAAGTCTGAGGCAAAATGAGGATGAGAATGTTGCAAAGTATGAGGATAACTTTACATGGTTAGTGAGGCATGCTACAGATTATATACATAACCTAAGAAGTAATATTGATCATTTCTTAGATGGGTTAAAACTGTTTCTCCATCAAGCATTAGTCTCACAATCCTTCTCGTTGTACGAAGATATTGTCTCATGTGCTATCAAGACAGAAATATAATTCTCTAAGTCTTATGACTTTAAATCAAATAAAGAGAAGAAAAGATCTGCTGATCACTCTGGAAATGGAAATAAGGGGAAGAAGGTAAATGTTGAATATCCATCCTGTAGTAAATGTGGGAAGAGACACCCCTATACTTTCCTGAAGGGAATGGGAGTTTGTTACAAGTGTGGTGAAAAATGCCACCATGCTCATGATTGAAAGGGAAAGAAAGAAGCTACTGATGTATAATGATACAATTGCAGGGAGATGGGACATTATGCAAATGAATTTCCTAAGAATTAGGAAAACTTACCTCAGAAAAGGCCAAGGGATAAAGGAAAAGCTTATGCTATCACTACTGCTGAGGTTGAACTTCGAAAGAAGTGGTGGCAGGTAATTTAATGGTTTCCTCAAGTTTATCCAATGATTTATTTGATTCTAGATCATCACATTGTTTCATATCTTCCTAGTTTTCTAAGAAAATTAGATATTTCCAATTTTATTTAACAAGGGAGTTGTCAGTTAAAACTCCTAAGGGAAGTATCATCGCAACAAAGTTTCTTGAATCAGTCCCCATTAGAGCATATAAATGTTTTTTATCTTCTAATAACATCATCATACCCATGATTGAATTTTATATAATCCTCGGTATGGATTTGATTTCATACCATGATGTGAATATTTATTGTATGAAGAAGGAGGTTACAATTTTTGATGATGATGATAATGAACACATTATCTTTAGAGCAGAATCATCACCACCTAATTCATATCTAGATCCACCCACAGTAGCTCAACTAAATTCAATCATTTGGGAGGAAGGGAATGAAATAACTATGGTTGAGGAAAGGAATGTTCAATTAGAGGTTGTACCTATTGTGAAAGAATATGTTGATGTGTTTCCAGAATATTATTTTGGACATCCGCTAGAATGAGAAATTGAGTTTTCCATTAATTTAATTCCTGGATCAAGGCCCATATCAAAGACCCCTTATATAATGGCCACTGTGGAATTAGTGTAACCAATGAAAATACTAGATTAATTGAGTAATAAGGGATTTATTCACAATAGTGTTTCTCCATGGGGAGCCCTTGTTATTTTTGTTAAAAATAACGATGGATATATGAGGTTGTGCATTGACTACAGGGAGATAAATGCTATAACAATAGAGAACATGTATCCCCTACCTCGTATTGATGATTTATTTGACCAACTACATGGAGCTCAATACTTTTCAAAGATTGACCTTCGATCTGGATACCATCAGTAGTGTGTGAAGAAAGAAGACATTCTGAAAACACTATTTCGAACCAGGTATGGGCATTACGAGTTTACAGTAATGCCTTTTGGATTGACTAATGCACCCTCTATCTTCATGGATCTAATGAATAGATTTTTCATGGAACATATTGATGACTTTTTAGTGGTAGTTATTGATGATATCTTGGTATACTCCAAAAGATACGAAGATCATGAAAATCACTTGCGCATTATCCTGAAGACTCTGAGAAGACATGAATTATATGGGAAGTTTAGCAAGTGTGAATTTTGGCTTTAAGTGATTTCTTTTCTTGGCCATATTTCCTCTAAGGATGGAATCTATATTGATCCTTCTAAGATAAGAGAAATTTAATAATGGCCAGCACCAACAAGTATAACTAAGGTACACAGTTTTATTGGTTTAGCATGTTATTATCGACATTTCATCCAGAATTTTTCCTGATTGGCTAACCCATTAACGAAGATCACATGTAAAGGGTTTAAATTTTTTTGGAAAAAAGATTGTGAAGAATGTTTTGAAGAACTGAAGAGAATATTAGTCAATGATCCTATCTTGACTCTACCATCGGGGAATGATGGGTTTGTTATTTATAGTGATTCTTCAAAGAAAGGACTTTTTTGTGTCCTTATGCATAATGATAGAGTTATTGCCTATGCATCACGACAGCTAAAAATTAATGACCAAAACTATCCTACTCATGATATTGATTTAGCAGATGTAATCGTTTCTTTGAAAATATGGAGACATTATCTCTATGGTTAAAAATGTGAGATTTATACTGATCACGAGATTTTGAAGTATATTTTTTCACAAAAAGAACTCAACATGAGGCAAAGACGATGGCTTAAACTACTCAAGGATTATGATTGCATGATACACTACCACCCAGGGAAGGAAAATAAGGTGGAAGATGCTTTGATTAGAATGGATCATGGAGTTTTGAACAATATGAGAGTTGAAAAAGATCCTATATATATGGATCTAGTAAAGATGGATATGGGAATAACCATGGATGGTGAAAATAAATACTTTTTCAAATGATTACTGAACCATATTTACTATAAATTATAAAGAGTTCTCAGACCGGTGATGAATAGTTTCAAAAGATGATTAAAAGTGTGAATGATGGGAGATTGAGTGGCTTTTTGTATGAAGATGGATTTTTAAATTTTGGGAAGAGACTTTGTGTTCCTGATATACCTGATCTAGAAAGGGAATTGTTGGATGATGATCATAGTTCTAATTTCTCTATACACCCTGGTTGCACCAAAATGTATAGAGATTTGATGGAACATTTTTGGTGGCACAACATGAGGAGATAGATTGCTGATTTTGTGTCAAGATGTATGGTTTGTCAACAAGTGAAAGCAGAAAGGCAATATCCTAGAGGAGTCATGAAACCACTTCCCATACCTAAGTGGAAATGGAAAAATATTACGATGGACTTTGTCATGGGACTACCAAAGACTCCTAGAAGGAACGATGCAATATGGGTCATTGTTGATCATCTTACCAAATCAGCACATTTTTTTCTATAACGGAAGATATACCACCTGAACATCTAGCAAGACTATATATTAATGTAGTCATGAGGCTTCATGGAGTACACCTAACAATTTTTTCTAATCATGATCCACATTTTATTTCATGATTCTTGAAGAGTCTTCAGAAGGCCTTGGATAATAAACTTCATTTGAGCACTGCCTACCAACCCCAAACTAATGGTCAATACATGTTGAGATCATGATCACTTGACTTTCAAGGTATGTGGGATCAATATTAACCTCTAGTAGAATTTTCCTATAATAATAGCTTCCATCCATGTATTCAGATGGTGCCATATAAAGCGTTATACGGAAAGAGATATCGCACACCAACCTGTTGGGATGATTTTGGTGAAAGAAAACTCATAGGCACAAAACTTGTTGAGGAAACGATGTAAAATCTACAGTTAATCCAAACCAACATCAAAGTAGATCAAATTAGACAGAATAGTTATGCCGATAGTCGAAGGAAGGATTTGGAATTTCAGGTAGGAGATCATGTTTTCTTGAAGGTATCTCCATGGAAGTGTGTTATACATTTCGGTAAGAAGGGAAAATTGAGTCCTAGGTACATCAGAACTTTTGAAAATCTAGAAAGAATTGGGGCTATATCTTACAGTCTGGAAATACCGCCAAGTCTTTCCAAAGTTCACGATGTGTTCCATGTATCATTGCTGAGAAAATGCATGCCTGACCCAACACATGTACACACATGTGAGGAATTGGAGCTAGAACCTGATATGTCTTATTATGAAGAGTATGTTTAGGTTATTGATATAATATAACAAGTGTTGAGAAAACTTACGACTCGTCTGGTAAAAATTCTATGGAAAAACCATAAGATGGAAGAGGCAACGTGGGAACCTGAGGAACTTATGATGAAGAACCACCCAAGTATTTTTACGCAGTAATACTCTAGATATTTTTATGATGAAATTATTTGAAGTAGGGGAGAATCTAACATCCCAAGCTTCCAAGGTATGCTTCTCTTTTAATAATACATTGAATACTGTAGTAGCGTGTGTTGTACACGACTTCAAGTTCTAACACACCACAACCAATAAAACTAGCCGTTATAAATAGTAATACTCACTTTTTGAAAATTTATAAATTTTTTCTTTCAAAATGGACTTCATTTTTGGATTAGGAGTATCAAAAATAGCTTAGGGTGAATTTTTGTTATTTTTCTAATAGCATTCAGTTTTTTGATGAATAGTAAAAAATACTATAAGTAAATTTAAAAACAACTTTTTTAATCAAAATAATTTGTAGTACTAAATTATACTATTGAGTGGTTTAAAAGTATAATTATATTATATTTTGACAATTTAATTCAATTTTGTTCATTGGATATAATTTCACATTTAAACTACACATAAACAAGTGTCAATCTTTTGATAGTTATTATTTCTTAAAAAACACGTTTTTGTTTTGACAACGGGAATTAATTTTAAAATAATTTCTTCCAATTCTGTCTTTTGAATTTAGAAAAAATGGATTCCATATTTAGAATCATGAGGTAAAAATTGTGTAAATAGGTAACTTTATTTTTAGACATTTTGGATAATTACTTCGATAAATATTTTATTTACCATGGTTAAAGGGTAAATCTAGTAAATAAGGGTAAAAAATAATATTATAATAATCTTAAATTACCCTAAAACGATTCCTAACCCTATTGGAAATACATGTCTGACCATGGGCATATTTGGGTCGATTTTGGGACCCCATGGATCCACTTTTACATGATAATGACACTTTATATTAATTAAGTTAATGTAAATACCAAAATGACATAAGCATATATCTTTTAGTAAAAAAATTTTACATAGGATTATATATGTTATATATTCAACTCTAAATATTCATTAGATAGATAAAAAGATTTACTACATAGTTAAATTTTATTTATAATTTTTAGAGATTGAATAATTAAATTTATTTATGATATAATGATGGTGCAATATTTTCCTTATTAATGAAAGAATCAAATAAATAGTATTATAAATGTTAAAATAAATATAATTTGAATGTTTGGATGAAATACACTAATTTTATAGGTTATTATGACATTCTATTATTGATTAAATGAATTTATTTTGAATTAATAATGTTTTTAGGACTTTAACAAAAATCAATTATTAAATAGTGTCAAAATTGACAGAAAGAAGTATTTAAAAAAATATTATATTATTAATTGAAATTCTATTCCTAAAAATCTGAGGTTTGACCAAATGACTTGATAAGGTTATTTATATTAATAATGAACCCCTTGGGTTCTCTTCTCTTGTTATTTTATGTTTATTAACCATATAATTTAAAAATACCAAGAGACATGGTAAATGTCAAACTATTTAACTAAGAGTTAAATATACATGATAAGTTTAATGTAGTGACCCAAACCTATCTAAAATCTATTCTTTGAAATTATTTAGACGCATACCCACCATATATTATAAATAATTCACTTTTTAGCCATTATAAACCGAATATGAATTTATTATAAAATATTATTTTAAGTTTTTCCTAAGGTGCCCCTCACCCCTCTTATAAAAGGGCACTACACCTTCTCTCAAATTCATAGCTTCAGAGCATTTTTATTCGGCCAAACCCAGACCAAATATCCTATCAACTTCCCTCACTTCATCCTAGAGTCATTATTTTAGTCATAAAGCCTTCTTAAGGATCCCTTTTGATCAAATCAAAAGGAAGAATCCGAAGAAGAGGTAAAAATCTCACCACCTCTTTCAAGTTCCTTTCTTCTTCCACTTCATTTTTCTTTGTCGTTTCCATTCTAAAATAATAACTCCAGAATATTCCATATACTATGATG
Organism: Viscum album; assembly: GCA_963277665.1. Taxonomy (NCBI): domain Eukaryota; kingdom Viridiplantae; phylum Streptophyta; class Magnoliopsida; order Santalales; family Viscaceae; genus Viscum; species Viscum album. Next base: position 1,644,097,701 of record OY728165.1, read on the forward strand.
TTATTATAAATATGTTACAACGAAATTCATTATTCTATCCATCCCTTGAATGACATGTCACCATACGTGAGTACGTACGGCTTACCGTCTCCACGTCGTGGTGTAATTGTAATTCAATACATTATTACTTGGATGGGTTTAATAATGATATGAAATTGATGTAAATAATAAACATAACATGATAATGATTCTGTATATATTATACACCATCCAATTATATATTATTTTAATATCAAAATAATTATATTGTCGCTTGTGCGTACGTATAGTCTACCATCTCCACGAACGCAATGAGATTCATTCCCCATCGTACCCATTCCAGACTAATTTTTATTTGTTGATTAAAAATAATGTTTAAGGACTTCATATCAGTTTGGATATGAATAAGATAAACCCTATGGATAACAAACATGTCTTATGTAACAAAACATATAAATGAAAATGAATAAGTGAGCACCCGAAACGACGATAATACTAAAATATTATTAACAAATAAATATTAAAAGATCATATATGACATCATATTTGTGTATATGAATTAGTTATTATTTAATAACAATTATTTAACTATTATACTAGAGGTGAACCTACCCTTGAACTAGGAAAATTACAAGGTATGGGTTTATTTCACAATCTCTACATTATCCGAGGTTGTTTCTATGTAATTATATATTGGGACCTCTTTATAATCCACATCCATGTTTCTTAAAAATTTATTTCAAAACATTCTTACTATTTTGTAGACTATGAGTTAAAGTCATTTATACCCTTGTTTGACTTTTTATAATATGTTTATAATGGAATATTTCTGACATTTTCCAAACAAGGTCCCTTTTAACCTTTTTGACAAAATTAAGGTAATAATGTCTTTTTTTTAACTTATACAGTGGGTGAGGCTATTTTCCGCCGTTATAAAATCATCGAAACTTCCCTTACAAGCTTATAATAATATTTTAAAAGTAAATTTTTTTTGTTATACTTATGTGACTCTTAAATGATTTCCAAAAAGGGATATTTCTCTCAAATAGTTTTGATTTCATCTATGTCAACATCCTTTGATGAGTTTTAAGCTTATTTGAAGTTGATTTATTATGATACAAAACTTCCATATTTTACTAAAGGTTTTGTGATATGTTTGAATATGGATGTGTTATTTTTATACCATTCATGGTTTATGGAGAATGTATTGACATTTTGTATGCTAGTTTTAATTCGAATGTTTATGTTATGTTTAAATGTGTTCATATGAGAAATGAATTTTACTTAGTAAGTGACGGGTGGAGCCCGTTATAGCTTATCGATGCATCGGTAGGTCTCATGAGACAAACTAGTGTCTTGGAAAAAGGCCTTGACAAAATATTATTTGTATTCTTGGAACAAGGCCTTGAATCTGTGGTTATGATAGTCTGGCATTATGCATTCCATTATTATGAAAGTGGTTATTGATATTGCATGTGACTATTTGACTAGTAGAATATCCATGTGAAAAATTAAATGGAATTATTTCATTTATTTTTTCCATATTATACTGAAGTTCAAGTTTAAAAGGATTTTGTTTTAGTTAAACATTACATTAAATTCTTGTGCTTATTTCTGAAAGATTCCACTATATTTTTATCCTTACTGAGCATTTGAGCTCACCCCTTTCAATGTATTTTTCCCTGGATGTGAATAAGTATTTTATGACTGACCTATTGGGATAGTCTGAGGGGATATGAGTATGAACTATGGAGACTATGTTGTTGTAGTTTTTCACTTTATGATGTAATGTTAGACTTATTAATGTATCTAGTGTTTCCAAGTCTACTGAAATAATCGGTCTTTCGAGACTTGATATTTTGTGATCATGCTAATGTTATGAAATAATGCACCGACTCTAGGTAACTGGGGCTGGGCAATTACAAAAAAATAATGGAATATGAATAAATTATGTGATGTATATCCTATTGCCTCATTAGTAGAATATGATCAACTAGAACTAAGAATAAAATCTAAAGCAATAGGAGTACTAAAAACTTTCTATTTTTTCATTAAAAAGTCTATGATGAACCTTTTAAATATATATCTCATGTGATAACCACAATTTTGGCCTTTCTGTTAGGGGATATTGATATTAATGAATCTATCATGTTCTCCAAAAATCATTCATCACAAAATGTTGAAAAATATTCTTCTTCAATCGATCAATTCTAGTAGCATTATGTCAACCAATAAGCATATCATCAACATAAATAAATTTTAAAATAAAATCATTATCAGTAAATATCAGAACAAAAACACAATGATCATAAGTTGTATTCCTAAAGACCTAATAAAAATTATATATTAAAACATCTTATACCATTTTCATGGATCTATCATAAAGTTGTAAAAACTCCTTTTTAAACATATGGAATAATTTTATTTACCTATTTTAACAAAACCCTCTAGATGAACCATATATATCTCTACCTCTAAATCTATATAGTGTAAAGCTATCTCCACATCCATCTAATCAATCTGCAGATCCAAACTAGCAACTGAACTAAGAAAAACCTAAATGAAAGAAATTTTGACAATAGTTGAGAAAATATAATCAAAATGATTACCTTTCTTCTGATAGAATCTTCTAATAACTAAAAATTCCCAGTATCATGAAACAGAATTGAATTATTTATTTTTAATTGGATAAATCAATTGATTTTTTAAAGGTAATTTTACCTAAGAAAATTCATCAGCTAAAAAATATGATATTCTTGTAGTGATCCATCCCATAATCCATTGTTGTAAGCCATATATTCATCTTATAACTTTCCATCACCACATAAAAAGACTCTGGTTTCCCCCCTTTTGTGGAAATCACATACTCATTAGGTGAATATTAAGTAGAATTTTTATGATGATGAGATGATAAACTAAGTAGAACTGTGGGTTTAATAATAATTCTTGGAACTAGATCACAAGTAACATAAACTCCAACTTGTTTACCCTAAATTTCATAATTTAAATCAATATAATCATTAGAATCAATGATATGAGGTGAAATTGACTCAATAACTGTCTCAATAATGGAAAATCAATCAAAAGTATGAGAAGTATATTTTTATCCCTTATCAATATTTGTTTTAGTTTGATCCTCAAGGAATATTTCATCATGGATTATAATAGGGTTTCTTAAAATAAGGATCATAGAACCTATATCTAATCTCATAATATCCATAAAAAATAAAAATAAAACTATTTTAACTTACCATCCATCTTGGAACTCTCATCATTAGTCACATAAGAAATGGTTGTAGTCAAGAAAAAGTTAATGATCATTACTGATCTCTTTTCCACACCATAGAATTTTGGGAGTGTCTTTCTACAAGAAACAAAAGGTGATAAATTAGAAATATGATCAGTAGTGAATAAAGACACACCCCAAAAATATCCACAATATTTTTCTACTAAAATAAAACAAAAAAAAACTTTTTCCAACAAAGTCTCATTCATTTACCCAGCTGCACCATTTAGCTAAGTTGTATTATGAGGCATATTATGTTGCCAAATACCTTCTGGTCAGTAATATTGATCAAGGGGACCACAATATTCCCACTAGTTATTAGTGAGGATACATTTCAACTTCTAATCAAATTCCTTCTCAACTGAAACATGAAATTTCATTAAAACATTGATCACTTTTCTTTTTTCATTCAAAACATATACCCAAATCTTATGTGATTATTCATAAATAAACATCAAAAAATAAAGTCCTCCACCAAATTTATTAGATTTCAAAGGACCAATAACATCATAAAGAACTAATTCACGTACATATGAATACTTGTGCAAAGGATGAATGCTGAAACTCACTCTTCATTGTTTTCATTCCAAATAGTGAATTCATGTGTCCTATTTAACACATTTCAAACCTAGAAAAAAATTTGATGGATAAAAAACTAATCAAATACCCAATAATGTGTTCGATTATCTTATCACATAACATTGATGACACACTTCCATGATCAATTCATATATTATCAAATGAGATTAATGCTCTAGTCTAGTACAAACCTGATTGCTTATTTCCCTAAGAAACAATCATGGAACCCTAGGAAAAATTCAATAAGAAATCACCAAAAGTACTGATAAAACCGTCATAATTGAGAATATTTATTGAAATAAGATTTGGATAAACCTCCAGCATATGTAAAACATTTATGAAAAGTAGCTTACTTTTAGTGCTAGTCTCCAAACCAAAAGTCTTTATACATAATACATTAACATGAATATCATTACCCATCATTAAAATCCCTAAATTAACTAGTTGTAAGATGTAAATAAATTTGTTCCATGATTCCATGTGAAAGTAGGTGACACTATTAATAACACAAAAAGAATCATTATAAATAATATTAATGGATTCATAAACAATAACAAGATAACCCCCTATAGCAGCGATGCCATGATAATCTCTATCCCTATTTCCTACTACTGATTTTAATTCATTATAATTTCCATTTTTAACTAATATAAAAAATTATTAACAAGTCCTTTCATAACAAAATGATGATTATAAAATTCTCTCCCCTTCAACTTGGATTTTCTTTTTCCTTCTCTCTTTCCTTGACTACTTGGTCCCAAATTATTTCCCTTGCATCTCCCATTTATCTCTTTAACTAAAATCTCTAAATAATATTTATATTAAGTATGTTTCCTGACCGATTCCTTCAAAATAGTTTACTGGACAAAAATTAATGTCACATCACTATTAGGAGAAGAACTTGTTATAGTAACATTTAAATTATCCCAATAATCAGGTAAATTTTTGAGTAACCAAAGCATTAAAAACTAATCTTCAAAAGTAATACCCATACTAAAAATTGATCAAAACAGCCAAAAAATTCACTCAAATAGTTATAAATAGATACAGCTTCATTGTGCATCAAATTCATCACCTATCTGAGGAACAAAATTTATTATCTCCTATATTCGTAGCATAGGTGGTCTCAAGATTCTCCAACAATGTTCTATAATTAGAGATATTAAAAAATGGTTTATCACATTGTCTTTGATCCAATGATGGATGAAACTAGAAACCATATAATTCTCAAACTCCCATTTATCATCAAACATTATATATGGATTCTGGGTACTAAACATCCGTATATACATTTTATTGTTAAAAATAAGATCCTTTATTTTGAATAGACTCATATAGAAGTTTGCACCATTTAACAAAATCATCTCACTAAAATTATGTGCCATAAATTTTCTGGAATAAAAACCAAACACATTGATACCAAATGTTGGGAAAGATGGTAAGTGATGAATGTGAAAACAAAAAACAACATGAAAATGTAATGTAAACAAATTTCCTTCCATTGAAACAAGCCTAAAAAATAAAAAAGGATATAAAATTAAAAAAAAATTGCAGAAAAATAATTGATGAATCAAAATGTTTTAATATGGAAAACCCTATAGGGAAAACCCATAGCACCTAGTCAAGAAAGTAAAATAAAATAACAATTAAGAGTTCATCGAAGAGACTCCCAAAGGTAATTAATATCACAAAAATAATACATTGTTAAAATACCTAATCCAAGGATAAAAGATAGATGTAATCTGAAATGAATAATGCAGTGTGATAAAGCAATCCAAATAGATCTAACCATGATGGGTGGCTGTTCTCTATATGAATATAAGAGAAAAAGAAAAACACCTTTATCAAATCAATGACCAATATATATTAAATAAAATTAGACCCAGAAAATTTCACGAGTTATTGATATGAAAACCATTATTTGATACCCTAACTACATTTCATGGAAGGAAAGGCCTGCCACACACCCAAAAAACACCCGCCTAGAAAGAGTTCAAAGCCCTCATATCTCAGATCAATTATTTTATCAAATAATGATCCTCATGGATCCCCGCACGAGGAGGGCCTAACACGCTATAGAATTACTATGCCCAAACCCATAGAAATTACATCATAATTAGAGAAGCAACACTAACCACAACCCCTTTCCTTCTATGCATCTCTCCCTTGTTGTGAAATTTTTAGAGCTACAAGCCCCTTATTTTTAGTGAAGGCCAAATTAAATCATCCTAATTAGGCTATCTCTTTTCCAATTATATTAATCACTTGAAAAAAAAATTGAGTTTTAGTAGGATGCATTTACTTAACTCCCAATTTTCACAAAATGGATACTTCATTTTACAAGTTTAATTCATATAATTTCATTAGAATATTTAACATTATTTTTATTTTTAAAATTTTCACATGGAATTGATAATTTTATTTTTAATTGTTATTTTAAAATGAAAATAATCACTATAATTTTTAATAGATTTTTTAAAGGAGTTTTCCTAAATTATTTTTAGTATTTTTTTACACTAAAATTTTTTAATGAAAATTTTCCATTTTATTTTTAAATTAAAATTATATCAATTTAAAATAAAATTAAATATAATATTTATAAAAAATTAATTGTTATATGGGATTTTATAAATTGATATTGAACTTATTATTTTATAAAAAGACATTAAATATAGTCCCCATTGTATATGGTCTTATTTTTCCCTCACTTTTTAAAATTTTATTTTTCTTAAAGGCCGCATTGTGATCATTAATATATGTGTGTTTTTTCATGTCCCTGAAGCCATAGAAGGGGTGGTAGAATTGATATTTCCTTATCCAATCAATCTATATTTTAATTTAAAAAATATTGTGTCTTTTAAATATCATAGAAGAAGATTTTGGACTCATCATTTGATGATGTATTATTTAAAGGGAGAATGGTTGGAAAAGGAAAATCCAGGAATTTTAAATAACATATATTATATTTAAATATATATATATATATATATATATATATATATTTCATTCAAAAAAATTGGAAATAATTAATATGGATGTAATAATTTCCATAAAGGTCATTATCTTGGGCTATATTCGCAGGAATTTTATTTATTTTGACCTATACCAAATCAGAAATCATAACCATTGGAACTTACTTAAAAACAAGTATTAATCTAAACCACTAATTTGATATATATGATAAATATATATAATATATATATATATATGACAATTTTATAATGAAATAATACTTTTTCCTCTATTATTTTTCATCATTTCTTAAATTTTTTCTGTGAAATTATTTACCAACTTTTATTTTTCATCGCTTTAACATTTGCTCAAAATTAAAAATTATTTAAAGTATAAAATGATGTACCAATTTTAAAATAATTCACAGTTTTAATCAATATCATGATACCATTCCATAACACATTATCACCATGATCATATTATTTACACTGTGTATTATTATAAGACTACCCCTATCACTATCATTAACATAAGATAATTATTACATAAAACAAAATGTCTCCAGATTTTTCAGATTTTATTGGCATGCTCTTTCATGTGAACATAATACCCACTCAAATAATGATTCATAGTGATAATTATTATTTTATATGTCATGTCTTGTTATATTTATTTTTTCTCCCTCTTGATAAATTTAAAATACAATATGTATAATTTTTTTAATATTATTTAAGGGGAAAATAATGAGATTCAAAAGAACAATGATGGGTAACATTTATAAAATAACAATAAATTACCTAAATTAAATGTGATTTATTATTTATAAATTTTTTTAATAATTTAATTGGATAATGTCAAGAAAAAAATCATTCATTAGATGAAAAGTTGAAAAATCATTATCAGAAGCAGACAAATGATGAACATCCTATACATGTTGTATAATTAAGCAAGTTTCATTGATCATACCATAAAACAATATTAATACATAATTAAATTTGGCATATATTATTTATTTATGCACCCTGGAGTTTTTGAGATTGATTATAATATATAAATTATCGTATTGAAGACGATATTTTTTTTATTTTTTTAAATATTTTATCATTTTATTTATTTCCCCTTTTATTTTATTTATTATATGTAAAATATATGAATTAAATTAATAATTAATAAAGAAAAACAAAAATATAATTTATTTATATTCATCCCTATAATTGGATTAAATTAAATTATTGAATATTTATATTAGTTTCTTAAATACACTATAAAACAAGATCAAATAATTTTATTTTTCCCCACATGTGAATGACAAAAAAAATACATTATATTTCTTAAATTGATTGATAACATAGGTGATTTTATTTTAAATCATGAAAAAGGTGAATATAATATTTTTAATGATTATTTTTCATATTTTTTTCAAGTAATATAAAAAAATAACAATAATATAACCATTAAATGTGGTATGATGAAAAAAATACTTTAAGAGCACAATGAATTTTCTTAAATTTGGAAAATATTATATTTTAGGAATATAATATGAAATTATTGTCTTCTGAAATTATTTTGAAAAATATTTTTGTTGATTAATATTTATCTAGGTATAAGAAATACTATATAAAAAATTATTTCTGATCATATGGTTATGGATTATCAATATCATCTCATGTAATTCAATAAATATAATCCTCTAAAGGAGAAACCAATCTTTTTGTAGTTTATAGATGATATGATAGAGTTATATAACTTTTATAGTCTTTTATAACTTATTTGGTTTTCTTGTGGAATTTACGAGCATGTGAAAAACTCCTCTTATATTTTCAAAATGATTATTTTATGTGATAAATGATCAAATTATTTTTTAGCATGTGACTTCAAATGAACCCAAAATGAGGAAACTCACCTTTCATATTTTTTTAATTATTTAATGTAATCTCTTTTTTTTGTTTCAATTTTTAACCATTACTATTTGGATGCTTTATATTTCATGGAGGGTAACTTATTTAGTTTTTTATACCATTTTCTATATTTTACTTTTTTTATTTTTCAATGTTAATTTAATAATTTTTTTGTTCAAGTTTTTCATTTCACCAATAGGGATTCACTATTACAGTAGAGACAATATCATTATCAAGGAGTTTTTCAAATTATTTTTTCAAATTTGAACTGTTGATTGGTATAATGATTTTATCATCCCTGTAGTATATGCCTTTTATTAAAAGTTGTGCAACCATTCGAGGTGTTATTAGATTGTAGGAAATAAATAGATTTCTTCATTAATTTTTGATAAACATGAAATAATACAATGGATTGTGAGGGATGATAGAATTGTTTTAGAGTCACTGGTAGTTTTTGAAGAATCACTCAAGCAGTAGTCGATGTTTTCGTTTTCACCAAATTTACTATTCATATTCTTTGATTTTACATCTTGTGGAGCCCATATCGATACGGAAATGAAAATTAATGGTAATTTGAAGTATAAGTCTTATTTTAATCTTATATTAAGAGATTAATTATTTAATTAATTTTTTCTATCATCAAAATATTATTAAATTTCTATTACTCCATACTAATTAGTCATTTTTAATAAATTCAAATTTTTAATTATTTTTTAAACCACTGTCACAAAAGCTATTACATCTATATTGTAAATACAATTTAGTATGATATAAATCATATTTAAGAAAATATATTATATTTATATCAATATTTATATTTTTTTTTAATATTAATTTTTATAATATATAATTTTATTCAGAAGGTCACCTATTGTTAGTGCTAAAAAAGAATTGATAAAGGGTTACTTAATCAATGTTATAGAAAGGGACTAGATCCATGTAGTTAGGAATATTTCATTTTTCTAAAGACCATGGAGATTTTATGAGGATAAGTGGAGTTCTGGTGGTGTTTGGTAGCTAAAAGTTGGAATCAAGAAGAATTTACATCATAATATGGGGTTTATGGTGTAATTGTTTTTTACAGCTTATGTACAACTTCTAGCTAAAGGGTTTTTTGGATTGTGTTTTTCATCATGTGGAAATTACTTCATAAAACTGAAATTTAAGATGTAAATTAAATACTTGACTTACGATTTGGGGTGACACGTTTTTCAATGGAACATAATGATCAATGTCTTCGTGAAGTTAATGAGGGGTTTATAATGTAAATATCCCATGTCCAGTGAACCTTATAATCTACAACATCTCAGTTTCTCTAAAACCCTACGTATTGTCTCCCAGATCTCTAGGTGGCCAAAAAAATTTCTTTAGGCGTTATAGGATCCCTTCGACGAGGGGAAATTCATGTCTTTCAACTTCAATCTATTATAATCCAATGAATGTTTTAACTCTTCTCTTCTAGTCTGCCGGTCTGGTTCCTCCTACATTTTATTTCCACGCAATTGCAATTCCTCTCGATGTTATAATAGATTTTTGTTATTATTTGTGTTATTGTGGCATGACAACCATGTGGGGTTACAGTATTCATGTTGGAGAGGTGATCAGTATTCGTGATGTTGATCCATACACATGTAAAGAATGTTGATGTCATTGAGATAGGGGATTCATTGATTCAATTATCTTTAAGTGATATCCTAAATTTACCATGTTTTATAACTTTTGAAGAAATATAAATTAACATAATAATTATTTAACTACATTAAAGATGAAATTAGTTAGCGATCACATGTCACTATTTTAAAAAATGATAAAAATTAGCCTCCGGATTTCCTAAATAGTGTTATATCTATTCTTTGATTTTATAGAATGTTTGTATTCCTAGTTTAATATGTTTTATTCTTTTGAAAATGCTAAATAACATAAATATGGTAATTAATCATTAGTTCGATAGATAATTAAATAAATGGCATGTCTGTAATCCAGTGTTGTAATTTGATGATGATCAAATTGAGGAGACTATGCATGTTTAATTGAAATTTTTGTTCCATTATATAATAGAATTAGTTAAAGAACATGAAGCATGATAATTCTTTCTAATTATATATATATAAAAGTATTTTCAATTGATAATTTTTCTTCTCGCATTATGATGAATCCAGCAATAAGATATAGAGTTTGTTTGCGAAATTTAAAACCTTGATATAGTTGATGCATTATGATTCCTATAGTTTGAACCTGTGAATAATTAATTAGTTAATTCAATATGGAATAAAAATAATTTTTTATAAATATAAAGATTGGGGACAAGGGTGTTTTTTTTAAAGGATTGATGCCTTGTGTTGGGAGCTGTAAGAGCCTGTTTTCATATCAGGGCTAACCACCTAGATTCTAGGGACTATATTTTCTTATTGAATATTTTTTTTCATGGTGAATTGTGATGTTATATAGATGTGATCTTTTCCATGTGAAGTGTTATGATCTTGGTTTGGATAATATGATACGGGGTAGGGAGGTTGGAATGATATGGTAGTGTTTGATTCCTATGATGGAAAGATACATCGAGACATTCATCTGAGTGTCAAATATAGTACTAGAGATGATGGAATGGGATGAATTTTGGCGTAAATATTTTTTTATAAAGTCTAGATACTTTCTTTTTATAGATCCATTTAGTGGTCGATGGTCTGGTTTCTTGTTTTATCACCATTCCTTTTCTTAATGCTTAAAAAAGTTGAATATTCTTGGTTGCATGTTTATTCATTTTGTTTTCCAAGGATTTTTTACCAAGAGTACTCTATGTATTGAAATTAATAATTTTAAATAATACCTATCCCATGGGTTTGGTGATGATATAATGAAATTGATAGAAAGATGATAATCTTGAGAAACTATTAACTCAACTTTGATTATGCTTGGAGGGTGTGTACTTGACACTGATGTTTAAGGTAATGAAATAAATAATAATGTCAAAGGATAATTAGTATATAAAGAAATTATTAGGGAAATTAAATTATAAAAAAATAAGCAATTAATTTATCTCTTTAAATTATTGAGTGTTTATAAATATCTAGTCACTAGTAGTGACACATGGGTGGCAGCATGATGATAAATGTAGTTGATCTAAGGACTATGTTATTCCCATAGTGTGGATATGAGCTATATTATATCATGTATATTTTTTTATATTATATTATACCCTACCCTTGTATGTTAGAATTACTAACTCCCATTAGACTCTAGGAGGGTGTTTTCTCCAACATCCTAATAGGGGGATGGTTGGCTGACTATCAACTATCCCCACTCGATTCCCTTGATATTTCATGTGTTGTAATGAATGATTATTTGATTCCCTACATAAATATATATATGTGTGTGTAGAGGTTTTTAATGGATTTTGGTTATTTCACACACATTAATCTCCAGATATAGTATCCAATGAATTCATATTGGTATGATGTTTATAGGTTGTTATGGGTTGAGGTACCTTACTAGTGTATGGGTTGTGATGGCTAGAGGTATAATACCTAATGTATAATTCATTTCATACAGGCTATGGTGGATCATAAAAAATACTTGGTTACTATATGGAGATATGATATTGGATGATGTGATGCATGAGGTGAATCTTGTGATATATAGCCCAGATGACTACAGGGTGGGTTGCTTATGAAGAGAGATGGATCTGAACCAATGACATCAGGTTAGAGTGACAAACCAGTGGGGAAGTGGTTACAGTGTGGCCTTGTTTTTGATTAAATTATATATTATCTTTTATGTGATACTTGTTGAGTGATAGCCATGGTTATTCTATTAACTTAGCATACATATTTAGATGATGAGTTAGTTTAACTTTTCTTCATTATTCTTAAGTATGATTTACTTATATTTTTCATTATAGGCTTCTGGTAGGATCCAACTTAGTATAATGTTATCATCACCCCACATGTATATAAATATTTTTTCTAGTTAGTAATAGAAGGATGAAGGTCATACTAGATATTATTAGCCCAGGGTGTTATAGGTTCGGTTTGGGAGGCTTGGTTATTGTTTCCTTTACCTTTTTAGTAACTATATTCTCCCTTTCAATTGTTTTGGTATTTTATGAAATTAAATATATGCCCATGGTTTTATTTAATATATATGATAAGGTTTTTATTAGTTTATTTATCTTATCTCTCTCTTCTACAATTTCTCTTAGAGGGAAATTCCTCCCATTTGTGGACTTATTATACCCTTGATACTAGTCGCCAACAAGGGGATTTATAAAGAGGGGACTCAGGTGGTCATCATCATCCTACTCTTATTTCTGGCACAGTATGGGAACTCTTTGGGAGGAGGGGGTCATGACAGAGTGGTATTGGAGGATTCTATTTAGGGTATATGATGGATTTTGGAGTTAGGTATAGGTGAGACTACATGGGTTAGTAATGAAATAGTGTTATATATTTTTATTAATCCATGTAAATAGGGGATTCTAGAGGAAACATGGGTATTTTTTCCCCCCTATGATTTGATGCATGAACCATTAAGTTTACTGCCTACTAAATGAAGTGATATTAGATGTGGGGTAGAGACCTAGGAAAGGATCATGCATCATTATTCTTTTCACCTATATATAAAAGTTATAGACATTAGAATATTATAAACCTTAAAAAATTAAATGAATTAATGAATTAATTAATGTCAAATATTCCACATTCATGGATTATGAACTCTAATAGTTTTACCTTTTTATAGTTATAGATTCAATTTGACATCCTCCTCAAAATTTCACTGAAGATGCTCAGCTGGATGAGCCAGAATGTCTCCGTAGAGTAGAGGTCGGTGAATATGAAACATGGAAGAGGACAATACAAGAGTTTTAGTGAAACATAATTAAGAAGTATGATGTGTACATTTAAAAAATAAATCTGAGATGACTGGTTGAAGGAGGTCAATATAGATTTTAGTTTGATCCATGCTCAGATGGAGCACTTAGTTTCACTTACAATCACAATGTTGTATAGAGAAGTGAGGTTGTGTTGGTTTTTATTCTTTCGGAAGTGATGAGTTGACAGTCTAGTAAGATAATTTTATGGAATGGTTTTGTGTAGAGTTTCATTCATAGAACATGAAGGTGGATGGTCCCTAGGATCTTATTTCCCTTGGATAGTGTTATTCTAGTGTACATGTTTTTGGGATCCATTTTAGGACCCTTCTATAATATGTTTCATACCTTTTAACACATGAGGAAGCCATGGTGAGGAATTTTGATGATGTCAGGGTAAGGAAATTTAAGGAGTATTTTAATTTAAATATACAATATTAGGTCACCCCATCTTTGTTTTCGTCTTATATTGAATTGGAAGAACAATAAGATGTTTTTGAGATGACGTTATCTTAAAGTGGATCTTCACAATAGGGGAGTCATTAGGATTTCTCACAAAGTAGATTTGTGGTTTGTGGTTTAAAATTTCCTAGATGGTATAGTTTTTGTTTAGTCAGGGGTTGGTAACATACCATATCATCTCTTTTCTAGGAGGGTGTCAAATCTTATACTAATTACAAGTGATCAAAAAAATGTTTTTCTTTTAGAGTTTGAGTTCATCAACGATGAGAGTACCTGATCTTTAAGGTTAGTTAGTGTGAAATTATTTTCCTCTTTAGGTTTTTCAATTGAGAAAATATTATAAAATTTATTCAAAACAATTTCAACCATCTTGGAATCAACAATGGGGAGATGGAGCAGGAATAGGACAACCCCAATATGATCCTTAGCCTTAGAGGGAAAAGTGTGTCCATGGAGGTAATCGTTATCATGGTCAGAGAGGTCATTGTGTATTCCATGGCCAATTGCAAGCTCTGTTATTCCATTCTCTAGGAGATAAACTCATCATATGAGGCACCCTTATCTTATTTTTAACATTGCTACATTTTTTGGTTGTTTTATGGAGCTATACACTCCATTGTATCACCTATCATAGTCCATTACTTAGGACTTGAGGTAGAGTGGATTCTAGTTTATTTGGAAGTGATTATGCCAGTTGGATTTTGAGCAGACTTGTATGAAGAATGTAGATATTTTGAGCTAGTCTTGGGGTATAACCACTATTTGGTAGACTTCCTATATTTATGGATATATACATATAACATCATCCTCAACATAGATTGGTTGTATCTATCTCATGCTATCATGGATTTCTTCAAGAGGTAGGCTATGTTCTTTGACGATGATGGGAAGCCAGTATTTTTCATTAGTGAGTGAGACACTTCTATGGGACATAAATTTTTTTCACTTTTTCATCCTTGATGGATAATATTATACTTAATTAATTTAAGGTTCATCTGATGGTGTTTCATAGGGTTTTATAATAGTTCCTTCATTTCATTACATAAGAGTTTATAGCATTAACCTCTTAATGAGGGATCAATTTTGGGATCAAGATACAACCATAACTGTCACACATCTCTTTTTACCTACATAAGATGATTATTTGTATGGTGTGAGAGTTTCATGTATATCTTGATGATCTATTATAGTGAGGTTTTTTTGGATGATTGTTTCACAATGGTGTGCACTAGTTTTTTCATGAAGAAGGTTGATGGAATTTTGTGACTTTGAATTGTTTATCATCTCATCAACCAAGTGATAATGAATAACTACTTTCCACTTCCATGGATTTTTTATTTATTCGATAAGAATAAAGGGACAATTTAGTTTTCAAAAATCAATTTGTGGTTAGGATATCATTGAATGACAATAAAAGATGAGGATATTCTGAAGATTTATTTTCGTTATCTTATATAGAATTGAATGTTTTTTTATACCATTTGGTGTGAATAACAATCCATCCATGTCATTATGGTTGATTTAAATAATGTTCTGAGATTTCCTAGATAAGTTCATGGTAGTTTTCAATAAAGAAATATTTGTGTACTATGCATCTAAGGATGAGCATTAAGAATGTCTATGTGATGTTTTAGGTGTTCTTCATTAAGAATAGTTTTTTGAGAAGTTTTTGAAGTGTGAGTTATGGGATCATGAAGTTAATTTCATGGGGAATTCCATGTCCCACCATGTAGTAGTTATAAACCATTCAAATATTGTGGTAGATGTTTCTTGCGAAGAACCCAAAATAGTGGAGGATGTGTGTAATTTTTTGGCCATTCAATATATTAACGGAGGTTTATAGTAGATTTATCTCAGATGTGACTCCTCTGATAGAATTTTTAAAGAAGGATTAGTAATTATTTTGGGATAACCATTTTCATAAAGCTTGAAAGTACCTATTGAAGAAGTTTTTCAGTGCCCCATCCTTTAATTTCCTGCCGATTGAGTTTAGTTTTGAGGTTTTCTGTGATAATTCATTTATTTTTTTGGGATGCGTTTTGATGTAGTACAAATTAGTTGTTTTTTATCTGTATTTTCAGTTTCATCCCCATGAGAATAAGTATGCCACCCATGATTTCAAGTTTGATATAGTGGTGTTCACCTTGATATTTTGGTGATTTTACTACATCAGTGAGAGTTTTTTAGTTTTCAATGATTATTAGAGCTTGAGGTATGTCTTCTCCTTGGATGACATAAACATTCATCAGTGATAGTGGATTGAATTTTTATTGTACTATGTCTTTGAGATTTCAAATAAAATAGTAAAGAAAAATGTTGTGGTTGATTTATTGTGAAGTAATTCATATAGTGAATCCCTATATGAATCTATAGATTCTTGGAGAGTGATGGGTGAGATCTTAGGGATGAATCTAGATATTGGAGAGGTTGGAGGAAGAGGTTGTATTTTTTGGGAGACAGTGAAGTCTTCATGGGTACAACAAGTGGAGGAGAACCAACTAGGGGATTTTGAGGTGGATGACTAGAGATACCATGTTGTTTTGGGAAATTCCCTTGATAGTTGGTCTGTGGATGAAAAACATCATGTGTAATTCCATGGAAGGATTTTCATCATTTCAGTGATGTGTGAGATGTTTCTATGAGATTTACATAGCTCAAAATTGGTGGTACATCTCAGAGTGAAAAATATGTACTAAGATTTCATAGGTATGTTTTAGTGGATTGGTTTGAAGTATGGAGTTGTAGAGTTTGTGTCTTAATGTTTGGTCAATAAGAAGGTGGTTGTCTAGCACTATGTTCCTGATGGATTGCATTAGCTCTTAAATATTCCTAAATGGAAGTGGGAAGACATCTCGATGGACTTCTCTACAAGTTTTCCTCAACCTCATGGATTCCATGATTCTATATGGTTAATAGTGGTCATTTTATTAAATCAAATGACTCTATAATGATCAAGGATTCATTATTATTAGTTTTTTATCCTGAAATTATTCAGAGGTAGACTCTATAGAGTACAGAGGATTGTGATCTCTGATCGAGATCCTCATTTTACCTCATCGGTGTGGAGAGGCCTCCCTCATGTTTTTTGCTCATAGTTATTCCATAACACTTATTTTCATCCGTATAAAGACAGAAAAATAGATTGGACTATCCAAACACTTAAATGCATGACATGTTCTTATTTCCAAGATTTTATAGGTTCATGGATGTGGAACCTACCTTTTGCTGAGTTTTCATAAAACAATATTTTTCACTCAACCATTGGTATGGAACCATTTAATATTTGTATATTTAAAATTTACATTCTCTATTATTATATACTATGGTCATAGAGTTGATAATACTTAGGCTAGTGTAAGAATATAACATGAAAGATATGGTTTAGGTGATACATGAGAGAATGAAAGTAGTGAAAGATTGTCAAAAATCCTATATTGATCATAGGAGGAGACCTACGAAGATCTATTTTGGGGATCATGTGTTTTTGAAGATGACTCTCCATCTTTTGAAGTGAAGGTTTGGTTGTATGATTGAGATTAATCCTTGAATTTTTTTGTCTTTTTGATGATTTGGTTCATCTTGGAGCCATGTCGTAACAGATAGTACTTCCCCCGTAGATGTGCTGGTTACAATATATTTATGATGTGTCACATCTCCATCATTATCTTAATGAAAACCCTCACATCATCGATTTGAATGAGATCGATGTTGATGATGATGTAATGTTCATGGAGTAGCCTGTAGAGATCCTAGACCGCCAGGAGAAGGTGACGTGTGGGTATAACTTTCCCTTGGTTTATGTATTGTGTCATTTTGATTTCCTGGAGGAGATTATATGGGAACCTATGTCATGGATACACATGTATTACCACGATCTAATTTTTGTTTTCTCTTCACTTGTTGTAATACTCATTGTGGTTGTTGAATATTTTACCTGTTTATGAAATGGGTATCTCTTGTTTCGTATTCTTTACTTACTCTCGTTTGAGAGGTATCTAACCTAGCAGAGTATTTATGAGATATTAATTTTTGTTTCATGGTTTTACATTTGTTCCTCTGATGAGTTAGTTGAGTTACTTTGATGCAGAGACCTTGAAGTGTTATCTTATGGGTTGTCTATTTAGAAAAACCTTTTATTTTCACTACGGGTTTGGTTTTTGATTCTATAGGTGGATAATTGTTTGTTTCGTATCTGATGTAATGTCTATGATCCATCTGTTCCAACAAGTTTTTTGTTTATGAATCCCAAGGAGTTCAAAAGAGGAATGGTAGAGGTTTGGTGTTATTTTCCTACTAAAATATAGAAGTCAAAAGAATTTTATTTTTTATAACCTAAGTGTATTTTACAACGTATGTATGGCTTACAGCCTGATGGTTTTTGTGTTTTGTATTTTTTATCGCACATAAATTACATAATAAAACTGAAATGTTTTACATGAATTAAATATGTTCCATGCGGTTTTATACAATGTGTTTTTAGGGTAACATAGTGTTTGACATGTTTATGATGTAAATGAGCAGTTTACACCGTAAAAATACAGTGTAGTGGGCTTTATAATGTGAATATTCTCATGATTCCTCAAACCCTGAGTATTATCTCCCAAATCATTTGATTTCTAGTGGTGTTTCTTAACGAGTTTTAGGATCCCTAATAAGGGGATAAATTCCCAGCTTACATCTTTGATTTTTCGTGATATGATGTATTTTCTACCTCTTCTCTTGATGATATTTGGTTTCGTTACACCTTGATTCTAATTCTATGTTATGGAGGTTCAACTCTATATTCAAATATTTTATTATTATTATCAAAAATGTGGTGTCACATCCATAGATGGATTTAGTCTTCATGTGGGAGCAGTGGTCAAGATTCATGACATTAATCCATTCTCATGTGAAGAAAGATGACACCATTGAAGTAGATGAATCGTTGGTTCTCTTTCCTTTACATGAAATTGTAATGTTATCATGGTTTATCCCATTGTATATCAATTAAATTAACATAATAATTATTTAATTTTATTAAAGATGAAATTGGTTAGCGATCTCATATCGATGTTTTATACCATGATAACATGTTTACTCTTGATTTTTCATATAGTGTGACATATATTTTATGCTTGTATAACATGTTGTTGTTCTTGGTTTATAATGTTGAATTCATTGGAAAATTTAAAATAAATTATGTTTGGTAATTATTCATTGGCTGGCTACAAAATAAAAGAATATGTGTTTTTGTAATCCAATGTTGTAATTTTATGATGATCAAATTGTTTTGAGTATTAATGTTTAATTGAAATTTTTTTTCCATGACATAATATAATTGGTTTAGGAACCTGAATCATGATATTTATTAGTGATGATATATATATATAAAGGGATGTTAATTGAGAACTATTCTTCTCACAGTGTGGTGATACTGGATGTATGTTTGAGATAACATTTAACCAATTTGATATATTTCTAAAGCTAATGCCTTAGGCTACCAATAGCTAGATTATGTGAACAATGAATCAATTAATTCATGATGGAATAAAACCAACTATTTGAAGAATATAATGGTTGGGGTTGAGAGTTCCTATTTTTTTTCCTTTATGGATTCCATATGTTGTGGGTTTTGAGAGCTTGTGTTCTTGTAAAGGTTAAATGCCTTGTTTTTAGGGCCTAGACTTCCCTTTTGATTACATTTGTTCTTGTTTCCATGTTATGTACTCTATATGTGATATTTTCCATGTGATGTGTTATGAGATTGGTATGGATGAGCTTTTGATGGATGAGGTGATATGGGGTAGGGAGGACCAAATAATGTGGTAGTATATAATTTCTATGATGGTGAGGTGCATTAGGACATAGATATGGGTGTCAAGGATGGAACTATAGATTATAAAATTTTTTGAACCCAGGATTACCCATTGTTGTTGTGAAATACATTTGATTTATTATTATGAATCAGTTTAATGGATTATTGTCAGATTCCTTTTTTATTTTTATTTCATTCCCCGCTACTAGAGGAAACTAGATGTTTTTGACTGCATCATTCCTCGGGTTGGTAGCTTAAGATGGTTTTCCTAGAGAAACTAGATTATGGACAGTAATAATGTTCAATAATTCTTAACCCATTGGGTTGGTGATGATGGAATTAAAATGCTGTAAAGATACTGATCTTGAGAAACCTTGGTCTTTGTTTTGATTTTTCCTAAAGGGATTGAATGTGAATCTGATGATTATGTTAACACAAATTTTAATAATTTTTATAGTGAATTAATGTCTAATCAATTAATTAATGAAAGTAATTGATAAAAAGGACGGAATTAATTACTATATCTCTTAAAATATTTGTTTTTTATTTGATATCTAGTCCCTATCATTGGAATTTAGGTTTCCAAGAGAGGATAGATTCCCTTGATATGAGGACTATATTACACCCATAGTTTGGTTGTGATATGTATTATATCATGTATATTTTTTAATTTTATGCACTACCTTATCCATGTAGGTTAGGGTTATTGACACCTAATGGAATCTGTGAGGGTTTTTTCCCAATATCTCAATTGGATGATAGATGGATTACTACCCCCTCTAGTCCCACACTCTTCTCTTGGTAGTTTATGTGCTGGAATGCATAGAGGTTAGTTTCCCTATATATATGTGTGTAGAGGGATGTGATGTCTTGTGGTTATTTCAAACATATATATATATATATATATATATATATATGGATATTGTATCAACATGATTCTTACTGGTATGATGTGTATAAGATGGGATGTCTTGAGTTACCATACTGAATGTATGTGTAATGGTGGTCTAAGTTATAATACATGATGTATGATACATGTCATATGGGATGTGCTGGCCCTTAGAAGCAACTTGGTTACTATATGGAGATTTCATATGGGATGATGTGATGAATAAGGTGTGGGTTGTGATAATTATCCTAGGTGTATGTGGGTTGACTTACTCTTAGAGAGAGATATGTTAGGATATGTAATGCTGGTCCAGAGTAACAAACTAGTGCATAAGTGGTAGTGCGGTAACCTTATTTTTTATACATATTATATACCCTCTTTTATACGATACATGGTGAGATATATCCATGGTTAGGATGGGAACATAGTAGACTTGTTTAAGTGATGAGTTAGTTTCACTATTATTCACTGTGATTTAGCTTGATTTTCTTATATTTTTTATAATAGGTTCTAGAAATTATCCTATTGAGTATACTATTATACTCACCTCATGTGTATATATACTATTTTTGGTTTGGAAGGATTAGGTTGTAGATTAGGATGGATATTACTAGCCCGTGGTTATTTAGGTGTTGTTTGGGCTTTGTGGTCATTTTCACCTGTACCTTTTCGATACTAGTAGCTTCACGTTCAGTTTTTCTGGTATTTTTTGACATTAAACGCATGATCATGGGGTTATTGTATATATTTGAGTAGTTTTTTTATTAGTGTATCTATTTTATCTCCCCTTTTACACTTTCTCTTAGAGGTAAATACTTCTCATTTGTATTTTTATTATAACCTTAATGATAATCTCCATCCTGTGGCCTAATGGAGGTGGGACTTGAGTTTTCACCATCCTCTATCTATCATTATAGTCCTAGGTGGGGTAATATTTGGGAGTATAGACATGAGATATATAAAAAACATGGAAAAAGGGTTCCCATTTATCATCACTTTTTTAGTATGGATAAAAGTGTCTCCTTTAACTGTTCTTTTGTTTTAACACTAATAGAGGGTTGAACTGATTATTAATGATTTTATAGTAGTTGTGAGACAATAATTTCCTGATAAAACTTGTAGCCAATAACTTTCAAACACATTGTTGTCCTAGTTGTTTTCCCACAACATACACATGCCCCCACCAACAAGTCAACAAGCCAACTACCCTTGTTGCTTATCTTCAATCCAACTTCACATGCACGCCTGCACATTTTTACATGAAGCTGACCACACCTTCCATTCCATGATTCCTATGCCCCATCATGACATGAATTCGAGGACTATGTGTGCTTTTCTGACTATAATTTTTGCATCTCAAAGAAGACCCACACCCTTTTTTATCACAACCCATACATCCCTTATGTCGATGTCCTATATTGATTTATAATTATACATATATTTGGAAATTTATAAAAATTTATCTATATTTATGTATATTTATATATATTTACTTGTATCTATATTTATATATTTTATATTATATGTTGGTATATATATATATATATATATATTTATATAATTTTATATAATTATATGTTTGTGTGTTTGTTCATATTTATGTATGCATGTGTTTATTTATTTAGAATTTTAGATATTTATAAATATGTATATTTTTTTTTATAATTAAAAATATTTATATATATTTATATGTGTTTATATTTATATATTATATATATATGTGAGTATATATATTTACATGTGTGTGTTTTCTCCTTGGCCCGTAGATCTTTTAATTTTTATTAATTAGATAATCCCTTTATTAATAGGATTGGGGGGGAACCCTTACCTAGCCCATAAGCCCAGGATACATGGCATGAAGTCCAAAAGTCTGAGAGGCCTTTTATTTTTCAGATTACCTCAAGGCCTAGAGATTGAAATCATGTACTAAAACAACCCCTCCTTTCCCCCCTTCATGTGTCTTCACATAGCCTCCATTGATGTCAAGTCCTGGGCTAGTTCTTCCCCATGCTAGTGTGTTTGACCTATTTCTAGTGGAATTGTTGCATTGTCCCTCCCACTTCACTCAAGTTTTCTCTACCTATTATTGTTATTTATGGAGCTTATTCCACTAATTTAATGTTTCCACAATACCATAGTTTGACACCCACATGATGACTATGAGTTATGGTAGCCTATAACCCCCAATGGCCTAAAGGCTCGTGGATAGCCCAAGAGCCCAGTGGCCCAAAGACCCAAACACATGATTCAATACCCCAAATTAGTTGAATAGTATTATTCCTATAGTACCTAGGACACAATATCTACTCCAATTCCTATACTACTATGGTGATAATATATTCATACAAAAAAACTAGTTCTTCTCTTCTCAGATTTGAAGTAGAGTTTCTTGAAGCATTATGAGGTGTTTTATCACTCAGACGGTCCCTCAACTAGTATATATATGTATGTGTGTGTGTGTGTGTGAATATATATATATGTGTGTGTGTGTGTGTGAGTGTGTGTGTGTGTGTGTGTATGTTTATTTATATGAATTTATATATTTAAATTTATTTATATATAAGTAAATTTATTTATATTTATATATATTTATGTATATTTATATATATTATGTGTTTGTGTGTATTTAGGTATATTTACTAGTGTGTATATATATATATATGAAATTATATGTAACTATATATAATTATATATATAAATGAATTATTAAATATATAAAATTATTTATATTTACATAAATATTTAAAGATATTTACAAGTATTTATATATATATATATATATATATATATTATCATAAGATTGGCATGGGATTTTGGGTTTTTTATTAAAAAAATTCCACCCAAATCATGAGAATCTCTAAATATTTTGGTTGGGTTCACAATGATTGGGTAGTTTACCAATTTTTAATCCCATCTCAGCAAATAAAAAACCATAAACACATTTAATTAATTTTTTTTCATAATAAATCCTTTTAAAAATCCTTGAAAACCGACATTTTTTGATCAAAACGCCACTCACCTAACAACCAATCA
Organism: Viscum album; assembly: GCA_963277665.1. Taxonomy (NCBI): domain Eukaryota; kingdom Viridiplantae; phylum Streptophyta; class Magnoliopsida; order Santalales; family Viscaceae; genus Viscum; species Viscum album. Next base: position 1,644,121,443 of record OY728165.1, read on the forward strand.
CAAATAAAACACAATTTCATAACAGAAGATAACAATTTCAAAAAAAAATATCAAAAGGGCAAAAAAATCAAAAACGTAGTCCATCAATTCAAAAAATCAATTTAATTCAAAAATGAATGACAAAATAGATAGATGTTTATAATTTTTTTATATATAAAATTAAGGAGAACGAAGAGATAAACATGGGTGTTAAGAGATCACATTGGGTGTAGAAGAGAATATAACCATGATTCAAGGATATCAAAAATAAATATATCCCCACTTACTACTAAATATTCATGTTCATTAGTCATTAACCTTCTTCAACTTTAAAAAAAAGTACTTATGGGTGGTCTTCTACAAATTCTTGCTAAAAGTACTGACAAAGATGATCTTTATTAATGATTTTATTAGCACTCATTAAATATCCAGCTTTAATTTTGTACAAAAAGTGATGATAAAGGGCACAATGAATAAATTAATTTACATATAAATAGTTAATTTTTAAAAAAAAACTATATTCCATGTATATATAAATATGTAAATATAATGTATAAATATGATTTATATAACTATGTTAAAATAAACAACTTACTAGCAATATTTTTTTTAATAAATTATATTTTTATACATATCAAATTTATATTAATCAATAGAAATTTTTTAATAATATATTTATTTACATCTATTACAAAATGTATATATATAAATATAATATATTAACATTTTTTTTTAAAATTTATTTAAATATATTTATTAATATATATTTATTTAAATAGTTCATGTTTGAATTTATATATTTATAATCATATTAAAAAATATAAAATTTATAAATATATTTTTATTTATATGTATGAATGTGTATGTATGTGGTTGTATGTGTACATTTGTATGTGCATGTATGTATGTGTATATATGTGTATAGGTATGCGTTTGTTTCTGTATATATGTGTTGTGTTGTGTGTGTGTGTGTATTTTGTGTATATATATGTTTACGTGTACGTGTATGTATATATATGTGTTAATGTATGTGCATATGTATATGTATGTATGTTATTGTATGTCTATGTTTAGTTGTATGTGTATTCATGTGGATGTATGTGGATGTATGTGTGTGGGTATGTGTATGTTTATGTTCATGTGTATGTGTATGTGTATGTATTTGTGAATGTGTATATACATGTATGTATTTATATGTGTATACATGTATATGTGTATACATGTATATGTGTATATGTGTATTTTGTTGAATATGCACTAAAATAATTATATACAGTATTTAATTTCGGTGCATTTTTCCTTTATATAGTTTCATTAAATTATTATCCATTATAAATGGATTAAATATTCCTTGAGTAGGATTTAATGAATTAATGATAGTGGGAATAAACTTATATGGATACATAAATATGGCTAACGCATTTCATTTAATGTAATATTTCATGGACAGCTATAAAAAGGGATGTGATCCCTCCTATTATGTAAAATCGATTATGAGAAAACCACAAAATTAATTATTCTTACCATATTGTTGTTCATCATTTAAGACAAAGGTTCTATAACTCCTTCATCATTAAAATATCCTCACAATATGATCACATATCCATCGGCTAGTGTTCTCCCTCTTAGGTAGGGTGTTTTTTCCCTACTTTGTGATCTTTATCATGAATTCTCTTTCACCGAAGTAGAAGAATAATATTTCCAATGGTGTTTTCTAGTTTCATAGTTTTTAGAGTTTTATTTACACATTTATTGTTAAAGATAGATCTTTGTGTGTTTCGGTTGTCTTTCGCTGCATATGGGAATGTAATGATCATTAGAAACCCATTATATCTATGTTTATGTTTATGTGGAATAATTATGCTTATGTAGTATTTATATGTATTAATATGAATGTTTCTGTAAGTTCGTGAATGTGTATATAATTTTGTGTGTATATATATATGTAGGTGTATTGACTCCACCTGATGGAGAAATCGATGGCTGAAGGAGCACCCACTCGATGAAGGGGGCCGTGCATACAATGATCGGTGGAGGACCAATCAGGGCAGGTTGTTGGGAGTGTGATAGCGGGCTGAGAAAAAGCACTACATACTAGATTGAAAATGGGACTACGTTTTGGTTATAGGTGGTCCCATAGGATATGTATTATGGCCTTTCAAATTCCATTTTATATATGGCATGTTGGATTATATAATATATAAATAAGGTTCCTATACTGGGTTCTCGTCCCTTGGGGGGTGACAAGTCACCCAGTAAAATGACGGGTTGGGTATGTGTGAGTTGTTTTGTTAAAATTATACCTCCAATATATAATGTATATTATTTATTCATTTTTAATATTTCTCCCTTTTTAATATTTTCTATAATTTATTCATTTTTAATATTAATTCAATAATTTTTCTGTAATACATAATATTTTGATAGTTATTTATATGTTTTTAAATTTATTTAATTACTACTATTTTTAATTATTATTATTAGTTATAATTACCAATAATTAATTTTATTTTTCATATATAACAAATGAAATATATACATCAATAATTAGCGATATTATTATTTTTTATTATTTCATATTTATTCATTTTTATTCATTTTTATGTGTTTCTAATTCATCTAATTAATGTTGTGCATTAACCTTTTTTAAATATTGTTTTAGTTTAAACCATTCTAATTTCCAAGGGGAATTTGGGCTAGTTTTCAAGTATTAATATGGGCCATATTATAGGGGGTCTTCATGCTGATATTGTGGGCCTTCACACCATTTTTTATGGGTCATTGTGTCCATTATCTGGGGTCTAATATGACATGTACCGATGGACCTTTGGGCCCCTTAAAAATAGTTGGGGTTTTTGGACCATTATAATGTACAAATAAAGTACTTATACTAGATACACGTCTCGTGGGGGGGGTTAAAAGATACTCGATATAAGGATGGTTCCAGGTGTGTCAGTGTGATTTGTTGTAATTATACCACCAAATAATAGTATAAATATTATTTATTTATTCATTTTTGATGTGTTTATAATTCGTGTAATTAAAGACCCGAATTCAATTTATTAATTTTTTAATTTTCTATCATTTAATATTATAAATCATTTTTAATATTTATTAATTTTTAATATTTTCGGAATTTATTAATTTTTTAATATTTATTTATACTTTTTTATTAAATATGTTTTCATATTTTCAATATGTTTGTAATTTATATGATTAACATTTATTAAATTTGATTTATTAGGCTTTAATATTTTTAATCCTTTTGAAATTTAAATAATTAACTTATTTAAAAGAATTTTTTAATATTTTTAGCAATTTAAATAGTCTATATAATTAATATTTAATAATTATTTTAAAAATATAATTTCTATTATTTATTTCTTCATTTTTTTACATTTTTGTATGTGTTTTAAATTCATGTGATTTATCTTATAAATTCAATTTTAAAGATATTTTTGTAATCTATTAAAATTTATTTATTCTTTTTTAATATTCATTCATTTAATTTTATATATTCATTTTTAATATAAACTAATTTCTATATTTCTCAAGATTTAATCATTTATTAATATTTATTTATGCATATTTAATTACCATGTTTTAATATTTTCAATATGTTTGAATTTAATATGATTAATATTTAATAATTTGTTATTATGTTATAATATTCATAATACGTTTGAAACATATATAATTAATTTATTTAAATGAATTTAAAAATATATATTTAATTTAACGAGTTAATATTATTAATTTTTAATAATTTTGATATTTATATCATTAATACTATTTATTTTTTTCATTTTTATACATTTTTTATGTGTTTTTAATTCTTGTAATTAATTTTTTAAATTCATTTTTTAAATATATTTCTATTTTATTCAAATTGAATTATTCATTTTTAATATTCATTCATCCAATATTAAAAAAATATAATATTAATTAATTTTAAATAATTTTAGTATTTATTCATGTTTTAGTATTTTTTTATATTTTTAATATTTATTTATACATATATATTTTATTAAAATTTAATAATTTCAATATGTTTAAACATAATATAAATAATTTATTTTAATCAATATTTAATATTTTTATAATTTAAATAGCTAGTATAATTCATTTTTAATATTAATGTTATTTATATAATTAATATTATTTATTTAGTAATTTTTATTAATTTATATTTATTTTTTAACATTTATTGTTAGTATTAATTTAAGTGAAGATTAAAGTGTATTTTATCAGTGTTGAGAAATGCTCACTATTGTTAGTGCTTTTTAGCGCTAATAAAAGTGATAATTTATTAGCGTTATGAAGACACAAACAAAAGTGTTATTTCTCAGTCCTTAAATGTTTTAGCGATGATAAAATGGGGTTTTATTAGATCTTTTCAGTAAAGCGATGATAAAACCCATTTCCCTTTTTAAAAAATACTCCTAGCAAATTGCTGCATTCATATAAAGTTGCTAAAGATGTTGAGAAATATTTTCCTTATGAGGGTTATAAATCACTCTTACCTAGTTGTTGAAGGAGGTCAGAATGTTTTCCCAACAATGTTAAGAAATTTTTTTATAATATCAAAGGATTCTAAGTCATTCTCAAATATCTTAATATCATGAAGAATGTCTGGATCCAAGCAAAAGTTGTACATTTTTCACAAAGGGGGAAAAGCACAACAATACCATGGGATAGAGACCACCTGACTCATACTACTGGAAAGATGTTATGGATAATGATTCTAAAGAATATTGCACAAGATAATCAGATAGATATGAACAGACATACAGAACCATTGTGTAAGGGTAAATTCTATCATACCTTGCGTAAGGTTAGTTTATCCCAATTGGTAACCATAAATGATGTCCATATGGTCTACTTATTAAAAAAGAAATAGGTGAGTTCATCAGAGAACAAGATTATACAAAATTTGAGAGTAAGTACAAAGGATACATAAGGGACGCCCTATGATTTTCAAAGCTACGTGAAGGTAACTCGCACATTGCATTACCTATATACATCTATCAGAGGTGTTGCGTAAAGGTATATTCTCACAGACATGTAAAGGTCATACGTGACTTACATGAATCACATAAAGGTATTGAGGCTAGTATGTAAAAGCAATTGGTAGGAGAAAATCCAAGAAGAGCAACAAAAATTGAATACTTCAGTGAAAAAGACTTTAGAAGGTGAATCAATGTTATTAAATAGACAACGACTCATGTTTACCAGAACCTGGATGATAAAATTTCCAAATATAATGTTTTTATAATGTTTAAGTGGAATTGTTTTCTTATATATTGTCTGAAGTTTGAGGTTACAAAGTCATGGAATTCACTACCGAAGGAGGACCATTGGATCATGTCCTTCAAACAATGATCCATCAAATGAACATATTTCAAACATTCACGATGACATTTAACATACAATTGTAAGAAGTTTGTTTTGAGTATAGTATGAGTTAAGTAAGGATGATTAAATAGAATTAAGTAAATGTATATAACCATATGGAAATATAAATGAAGTTTCAACTGTTTAAGTTCTTTCAATCAAATAGTTGAAATATTCATAATGACATAAAATGAAGATTTACAATGTCATAGTCTGGAGAAATATGAAGACACTAATGTCATAAGAAATTAAATAAACCCTGAGATAGAGTTGAGCTCTTTCAGTAGGATAATTTACAAATTACTAGAAAGAAGTCAAACTAGTTTTTTACCAAATGAGACACTATGATAAGTTATACATAACATGATTATCGGCCAAAGACACATCATATGGATGAAAAACATATAGGGTAGTGCAATGTTATCAAATGGATGATACTATAGAGATTAACCAAACTTATTTTTCTTAATCATGTCCTCTATGAAGTTTGACCTGAGGAAGGTGATAAAATGGATGAGAATTCTATATATGATTCTAATATATGTGATTATTGGATGGAGACATGTCGACCAAATTTTACATATAAATCATGAAGAATGAATGTAAGTCCATCAAACATAATGGATATAGAGTAGTAATGAACAGATGATTTCTTATTGAATACATCAGAGAAATTATATTATGAATAGAGTTCTAAAAAGCCTAAAAATATATTTTTAAAGATCTTGAAAATGATAACTCAGTGATGATCTATCATTGTTTGTTATCTAACTATGATAAGGATATTTGAAGAAGTTCCTAAAAACTGAGGTTAAGTAAATTCAAAGAAGGTTATCAATGCTAGATTTTTAAAGAAGCATCAGTAATGATATATATGTCTTGATAAGAATCCATTAAATTTTAATTAAGTTAGAATGTTCATTTTAGTTTCCATCCCAATATCGTAAAATGAACCAACATAAAGGGTTGAAACAGTATAAAGAAAATATTTATGATTACTATTAATATGTTTGAGTGAAGTGAAGGGATGAAGATTTTAGGTAAGTATGAGCTTCCGACAAAATAAATAATTTTTTGAAGAAGAGGCATCGAACAGAAGTTATAATAAAAATTTCACTACCTAGATGTTTTGTTCAGAAGTATTATATATAGGTTTTTAAGTGACATATACAATAGATAGAGATTGTATCAGATAGATGTACCAATAAGATAAATTGTTAGGAGTACACAGGAAGAAGGAATATCAAATGGAGGTTGATGTGAAATGTATTGAGAAAAAAAATTCAGATGTTGATGAGATGGATGCTTATCATATAGAAGATGACTCATTCCAAACAAAACATACCAGACAAAGGTAGGGTCACACTAGACAGAGTACACCAAACACATTTATGCACCAGAAATTTTCAAATTATGGTCTAGGGAACTGAATACAGGTTTATATTATGTTATCTCAAAATATTTTCAAGATTTGAAAATTATATGAGTTATTATAATTATTCCTATCAATATATGGAAGGAGTCTAATGATAGTTGTCTTAAGTGTAAAATATTATCGGCAGATAGGTGTGTATTTTCTGGAGATAGTGTAACTATAGGATGTAGTATTAATAACCATCTCTTGTAATTTATGAAAATATTATAAGTGTAAGAATTCATGGACTGAGGAGAGTCGCCCTAGAATGATATATATTCTAATATTAAAGTTGAACTATGTTAAAATACATGTGTATTATTTTCATTATATTATTCTCATAGAATATGGTAGACACAGTGAGGATGAATTAATAGAGATCCATACATCTTGACATATAACAATGTTTTGAGCTAATTAAAGTAATAAAGAGTGTTAAGTTGAATATAATGAGTAAAATTTGGTCACAAATGATTCCCCCACCCTCTCGGGATGATTACACAATCCACCATGGGACCTGTTGTGTACTTCCTTTTGTTTTTCATAACTCTCACTTTCATTTGACATCATAATTTATTTACAATCAACAATGAGGTTCCAATCTCAAAATACATCAGGGATTCAATCAGTGTCACAAACCTATTTTATAACATAATTATCAATTTAATATTACTTTTTCTGTTAGAAAAATTTTATTGATTAAATTTATAATTTCAATATTTTATATTTATATTTTATAATTTTTATCTCAATTATAGTTTCTTTCAGATTAAAAAATATAAAAATATAATTATTTTTTAATTAAAAAATCATTATTCAAAAATATTTTTAATGTATAAATTGATTCATCAAAATCATTTAAAAATATTTCTGGTACAAATTTATGATTTTTTGTATCAAAAATATTTTAATAAGATAAGCTAGTGAATCAACTAATTTTTTCAATTTTGGTCGATCCATGACCAATCTATCACCCCACTATTTTTTATATAAATTTGACTAGTTCTAACTCCATTTAAAAGTCTTATAATAAAACCAACATGTGTCAGTCAATAATTAACATAATGAATTTTATTTTATATTCATCAATTTATATATTTTTTCTTTCAGTAATTAAAATATCCGTAAATGTATATATTATTGTAATTTCCAAAATAATGTGACATCATTCAAGAGATTCTAAAAATATCACTACATATGTCACCACATAGACCATGAATAAAAAACAATGCCACATTTATGTATTCATCGTAAAAAATCAAACAACTACAATCATGTTCTTTCATTCCATTTGATGACAATGAGTACATTGTTTCTTATAGTCGATTGAAAAAATAAATAACATCATGAAATCTGATCTAATATCCAAATTAGTACACTAATTTATTTCAAATTCAAGGAATCAAATAAAAAATTATACTTTTTAATATATTCAAAAACTATATTTCAAACTCCATTGATCCACAAAAAAACATTCCAAAATTACATGATTGGAATAATAATAATTAACCACTTTTAAAATTTTCAGTTAGGTGGATGAGATAACTAAAAATAAACCATGTTTTAAACTCATATGGATCCAATTAACCTCACAAAAATAATATATTACCCTTCTTATTACATTTTTACTACTACAAAAAATGCTAAATTAAATCTATTTATTTCCATGAATGGGAATTGGAAATTTTTGGAAAAAATATGGTTATCCACCTTAGTCCATGATAAATAGTAGTTCATGGGATGTCTGGGATAAATCCTCAATCCAATACATTGTGTGTTGTATAAATTCATGGCATTTGAATGCCTATGCTCTCCACAATAGTGCTCCAATGTGATATGAACTCACCCACTAAGAACCTTTCTGGGGGGTGTAAATCAATGAATTCCACCATAATCCTTCCTCTAATTAGTGAGGAGATGGTGACTATCATTGAGTACACATATATCATAATATGTAAGGCCATGGACTATAATAAACTCCAACATATACATCTCTAATACACAATATAAATCCAAAATACCTATAGGATACGCTATTATAAATTCGCGTATATTCAACACTACACTTTATTAGTGCTAAAAAAGTTCTTAGAAAGGACATTATTTAATCAACTATAACTAGAATCATTGATAATGGTAACAATTTTCCAGACTAAAAAAATTATAATAAAGGTTTCCATTTTATCATTTAATTTTTACCGCTGATAAATATTAGCCTTTATCATCATTTTATTTATAAGTGATAAAGGGTACCATTTATGAGATCCTTTTTATAACTGATAATTTTAAGGTCCCATATCTATTTAGTCTAACCCTTTGCATGTTTGAGATTCTGAAGGAGCTCAAAAGAGGCTTTGTGGAGTTCTGGTGTGCTTTGGATACTCAAAGCTATAATTTGGTTGAAATTACATCATAAGTATGGGTTTACGATGTCAGTGGGGTTTGTGGTGTATTTTGGTTGCAGCTTTTGTTTTACGGCCCATGGAACTTACATTGTAAACCAGGATATTATGATGTAAATCAATTGTGAGTCGAACTGGTTGTGGTGATACGTTATTCAATAAAACATAAAATGTGACATAGTAAAAATGAAAATGATTTTTTTCATTGTAAATTTCCATTGGTAGGTGCTTTCTATAATGTGAAGTATCGTTCATCTTTTAAAAAACCCTACCACTTCTCACAAAGTTTGAGGTTGTAGTTGCAGTTTTCTTTATTCATATTCTGAGACCTTCAAAGGGGATTTATTTTCAGGTTCAAATGTTCAATCTATGATTATCCAAGGATTGTTAAACCTTTTTCTCTTGTGTTTCTTCAATATTTCTTCTCTCATTTGTTTCCTTCCATGGGATGGAGGTTCCTCTCAATGTTATAAAAGATTTTTATTATTTTTGTCCTCATTATGGTGTGATGTTCTTCTATATATATAGTCTTCATGTGAGATAGGTGATTAGGATCCATTGCATTAGTCTGTTCGAAATGTAAGAATACTAATGCCTTTAAGGTAGTGGATTTGATTCGTATCCAATTATTTATGTGAAATCATAATTTTATAATGGTTTATCCCTTTGGATGAAAATGGAATTAACCTAATCAATATTGAACTATATTAGTGAATCTAGATAGAAATTTCATGTCGTTGCTTTTGCTTTATACCATGGTAATGGTTTTCTTCTTGTTTTGGTAGATAGTGTGCTATCTATGTAATTTTTATTTTCATGTTTTGTTATTCATTTGATTAACATTTTTTTCTTGATGAAAAACAGTAAAGAATGTAAAGTGGTTAATTGTTGATTAATTGAATTAAGTACTTATTAATATATATGTCTATAAACCAATGTTTCAATTGATGGAAATTAAAATTAATTCTAATAAAATGTTAAACATAATGTGATATTACTTGAGTTAATGGAATTGATAAAGACTATGAATTATGTTAATGTGCGTTGATGATAGAATAATAATGAATGTTAAATGATATTGGTTCTTCTCACACTTTGATAAATCATGTTTTACACTAGGAAGCATGTTGTGATAGATTTTTATAAATGATAACTTATGTTTCTCATAGTTGGAACCTATGAATAATAAATTAGTTAATTCAATATAAAATAGAGACTATTTTCTTTTTAAAGATAAATATTGGCAGTAAGAGTTCATGATTGTCTATAAAGGCTGAGTGCATTGTGTTGGGAGCTATGAGAGCTCTTTTTATGTGAATGCCTTATTTTAGGCCCAAATTTCATTATTTTTTATTTTTTATTTGTTCTTTCTTCATGGTGATGTGATCGGTATGTGATTATTTACATGTGATATGTTATGAGATTTAGATAGATGCGCTTGGGATGACTAGTATTATATATGGTGGGAAGGCCTATATGATATCTATAGTTGATTCCTGTGATGGAGAGATATACTTGGATATGCATATGGGTGTCAGTGATGACACCAGAGATGATGGAATGTGATGAATCTGGTCTTACCTGTTGATGTGATAAAGTAGGATTTTTTTCTTGATATTAATCTTTTTAATGGTCTATGACTGAGATTCTTGTTTATTAACATTATTTTCCCCAATTATTGAGGAAGCTATAAGCGCATGGTTTCATATCATGATAGTACCTAATGATATTTTCATAGAGCTTCTAGATTATGGAATGATGTCAATAATGTTTAATAAATATTTAAACCATGTTGTTGGTTCTTGCTGGAATGAAAATCAGATAATCTTGAAAAACCATGGACTCATGTTGGATTATTCCTAGAGGGAATGGAATTGGATTTTATGGTTAATGAAATATATAATGTATGAAAATGATTATCCCTAATTAATGGATACTGAATTAATTAATGAGATGAAGTGTCAAAAAGGGAGGTAGTAATTTAATGTAGATCTATAAAATCCTTCTATGATTATAGGATATCTAGTTTCTAGCAGTGGAAGCTGAGTGTCCTTGTGACGATATTTATACTTGTTCCTAAGACTAGGTATGCCCATAGTGTGGTTGTGAGGTATATTATATCATGTATATTTATTTATTTCATATGCTACAACACCCATGTGTTTTAGGGTGAATAACACCCAATGGAATACATGAGGGGTTTTTCTTGATATCTTAGTGGGAGGATGAATGGCTAACTACCACCTTTGTCCCTACTCTCTTTTCTTTGTGGTTCATATGCTAGTATTCGTGGAGGTTAGATTACATTTATATATGAGTGTAGAGATAGATATGATGACTAGTGGTTATTTAACACACATGTATCTATACATATATTATCCAATGTGTAAGAATCTGGATTTTCTTTTTTAGCTATGGATCTTGTTTTTTGGTGTTTTTTAGGAAAATGGGAGAATTGGTAAATTTTATAAGTACACGTTGTGTACCCACTTATTGAATATGGATGTATCTTAGGCGTGTAACGGCTAAGACATGTCCATTTGGGGTGACATGGAAGACAGCTAATGTTAGGTGTCGGTTTAGGAAAATACATGGTGTGTACATTAATAGTACACGCCATGTAATTTTTCATTTATTTGATAAATCGGGCCGGGGTGGGGTCTAATTCCCAAAAAAATCTTCTTCTTAAGTCATTTTGTCCATGAGCAATAGATATAAATGATTCTTCTAGGAGACACTAATCTATCTTCCAATCTCCTAATCAAAACTCCAATGGGTGTGTTGGAATCGCCTCGGTGAGTTCTTTCTTCTTCTAGAGCCTCTGCTCCTAATTTATTCTCTCTCTCGATTTATTCAGGGTTGAACATTTTTGACATTTTTACATATCTATGAAATTATAGGTAGATTAAAAGGATGGGTTTCAAATATATCAATCATACAACTTCTAGGAAGGTGTTTTGTTTCCTTTCATGATTTTTCTTTGAGTTTAATATGCCAAAGTATGGATTACCCGTGTTTTGGTTATTTAGGGTTAAGGATATAAAACCAAGTTTTATCTACATTAGATTGATTGTTGGATTAAGGATTTTTTTATGTGATATCATGTGAAATTTATTTTTTATGGAACACCCCACAGGTGCATTTCCTCGTATGAATTTTTAGGGCCATTTGGTCCAGGTTGCCTATGAGGCAGACCATGTTTTTCGTGCCTTTCTTGATAGGATAGAATTGTTTCCTATTGCAGCTTGTTAAATTCTTATGATATGCATTGGTATTTTTTATCCATGTATTAGTTTATATTACTTTGGGATGATTTATATCGTTTACACATGATTGAATTTCCCAGGGCTGTGAGAACCTGGTGTAGTTAGACCATAGGTGGAACTGGCGTTGAGTGCTTCCTCAAAGTGTTTGTTATATTTCATGCTATGAGACCACATGGGGGGATTGATGGTGAGTTTTCCCTCATAGTGTCTATAATTTACGTTACGAGATCCAAGGGGGAAATTGATGTTGAGTGCTTCCGCTAAGAGTATGTAGTTATTTTGGAAACACCATAGTGGGAATTGATGGCTAGTTCTTCCTCAGAGTGTATTTTCCATTTTATTTCATTACAAGGCTAGAGGGGTTGGACTATGTGGGCTACCTAGAGGGTTAAAATAAATATTGAATTTTTTTTATGTGTATTCCAAGCCAATTCAGAAGCTTGGATTTGGTCCTATTAGGTAGTCTTCTGAGATAATTGTTGTGATACCTACTTGATTAAATGATGAACATTAAATTCTAATGAATATAAATGGAAACTTTAGGATTGTTTTCTTCTTTGTACTCCTAGTTCTTTTCTTCATTTCCATTATTACTTTTTATACATACTCACTAATAGTTAGGAACATATCTTGTGGTGGTTGCCTACAGGGATTCATCTTACACCCTGCTATTTTGATAGGGTATTTGAATATACAATGTTTTGTTTGGATGGGGTCCAAACATTGGTTTATTTGGTGTTATGGGACCTCTTGTAATAGAAATTGGTGGATAATATTTAACATTAATTGAATTCTATTATGATATGAAATGAATATGATGTCAAGATTTGATTTGTGGGGAGTATGGGCCCCCATGGATCAAAATTTGGCACTTTAATGCTTGTTTCAAGGGTTATATGGTGTTCCAGAGTAGTTTCTGAGGATTGCTATTCGGAAAAACCTAGAATACACGGCGTGTGATTATAAATACACGCCATGTATCCTTCTGTTTGGGAAGAAATTTTTTTATTAGGTACATGTCGTGTACTATATGTACACGACATGTATTCTTTATTTGTGTGATGGATTTTATGAGAAGAGACACAGTGTTGGGAAATTTTGGGTGACACACACCGAGTACAAAGAGTAAACACCATGTTGTAAGAGCCATGTATCCAACCGTGTGACTAACGACATGGGTGGATGAAACTCAGGTTGTACACACCATGTTCTATTGTTGAACTCCATGTAGAGTCGACTGTATCACCGACCGTGTAACTAATGACATGGATGATTATAACATAAGGGGTTAATGTTGTGTCTAGAGAGGACACACCTTATAGTGTCACAAAGGAAGGAATCGTGTGTTTAGCCATGTTGATGAACTTGGGCTAGGGGGGAGATGATTCTAGTACATGCTATGTCTCAAGAAGAACACGCCATGTGTATGGGTGTTACGCGACCATTTTTGATAAAGGTACACGCCATGTAAAAAGATTAAGGGGCATGTGGGGGTAATACACCCCGTGTATCCATGTTTTGAAAAACATGACTATTTTCTTTCCCCTATTCCTTTCTTGCACATCTAATTTTTATTCCTTAAAAATCTTGAAATGGGGTGTGCTCTTGAACTTGTAGATTCAAGCCACCAAGATGTCCTCTAGTTGTACACCTAGTTCGGGGAAGTTATTTAACACCAGAAACGACATACCAAGGGTTTCTAAAAAACCCTCCTAGCATTCCCTGGATGGAACTAGTCGTCATTCTGGATATAGGTGCTGATAAACAGTTCTGAGAAGGCTTCCTGAGGACGATGCATACTTTCATGGGAGCACTGCATCCTACCCCATCTATGGCAGAGTTTTTGTGATTTTTTTCAACAGTAGCATCCTTAAATATTTTTGAGGGATGGAGGACCTCAGGCTAAAGATTCATGGTCAGATACCATGTTTTTCTATCATCAAGCATCTCGAGATACCTCCAGAGAGGAGGGTGATGCTTTTGATGTACATGCTATGTGATTCCACCAAGAGAAGGTGGGATGTGATATCATAGGTGGGACACCATATATTTATGCATTGTGATGATTTCAAGCATACCATCTATGACTAATTCTTCTTGAAGTCCCTGATGGTCGACCAAACCCGAGAGTTGATGAGTTTGGAGTAGGGTACACTCCCATTCGTGGAGTATTCTTATTGCATCACAAAGGTGCAGCACTTCACACCCATTATGTGGGGCGATATGTTATTTATAGCAAGGATGTTTGAGGATGGTTTTAGGAATGATATCAAATCTCAGGTGAACATCTTTAGGTTGACATCAATATCTTCTATAGTAAACAAGGTTTTTATCACTGAGTGCAAACTGAGGGAGTCCAGAGCTCTGAGCCAGGTTAGTTCAACATCCAGAGTTGGTACCCATCCGACTAATAGCAGGAAGCGCCATAGGGAGTCTACGCCTGGAGACCTGACTATGTGGGATTTTCTTTCAAGTATCCAGGTGGTGCACTAACAGTTCGGGAAGGTAAGACATAAGAAACCCTTGTGCCCGAGAGACCCATTTGAGTGTCGATCTTGTGGAAAGATGGGGAATATTCATATTTTCTGTAATGCCCTCCTTCTAACTGCTAGTGAGGAAGGATTTGTTTCGACTCATCATACTAGAATTTGACCACCAGTTCCACATAAAACTGGGGACTGGAGTTCTTCAGGCCATTTAGACCGAGGTGGTCGTTGTGGCCGTAGAGGCCAGACATAGGGTTTTTGATAGCTGCATGGTAAATCAACTCAAGGATCTCAAACAGAATCACAGGGCTATGGCACATGTCAGAATTTTGCTCTAGAGAATATCTAATAGGATCAGGATCCCATACCCTCTATGGTTAGAGGTAAGATTTTGTTTTCCTCAGTTTTAGCTTATGCTCTTTTTGATACAGGGGCTCCCAATAGCTTTATATCTGTGCCTATTGCGGAGATCCTTGGGCTCTGTATCTTCACTTAGACTAATATAATGATGTTGGACACTCCGTTGGGGACTAGAAAGGCTAGTGTACATTAGTGCAAGGATTTCCCTCTTGAGTTTTGTCGGTGTCACTTCTTATGGGACCTTTATGTATTAGATATGATGGGTTATGAAATCTGTCTCATAATGGACTAGTTATTTTTCTTCTAGGAATTTTTCAATTTCTATCACCATAGGGTGAGTTTCACATCACTAGAGGGCAGTTTTTTTCTACATATGGGTGAATGGGATGTTTCGGAAAGAAAATATGGACCCGAGCATTACAGCTTGAGAGGTGTTACAACTCAGATAACTAGTATGTTTCTGGATAACTATGGGACTTCACAGATGGACTTTCATCCAGTGGTTGATCATTGCAGGGTTGTCTTTCAAGATGACTTTTCAGGATTTCCTCTATAGATATAGGTATAATTTTCTATTAATATTGTTTTAGGAGTGGAACTGGTGTCCATTCCTACTTATAGGAAGGCTACACTAGAGTTACCGGAGCTCAAGAGGCGGTTTTAGGAGTTACAGTAAAAAGGTTACATCCAACCCAGTACTTATCCTTGGGGTTTGCCTATCCTATTTTCAAATAAGGCAAACAGTACCCTATGACTTTTCATAGATTTTTGGAAGATAACCCAATTGATGGTCAAGAACTTATATCCCTTACCAAGGATTGATGATATCTTTTTTTATCATCGAGGAGCCCAAGTTTTCTCAAATACTGACTTGAGATTTTTTTATCATCAGTTGTGCATTAGACCATCCAATTTACCTCTTTTTGCATTTATGAGGAAGTGTGGTCTATAAGAGTATGTGGTTAGGTCATTCGGTCTCACGAATGCGCCTAAAGTTTTTATGGAACTGATGAACCGAATGTTCCATCCATACTTGGATTTTTTTGGTTGTCTTTGTGGATGATATCTTGGTGTACTCTCACAGTCCACATGACCACGATATCCATCTTGAGATTATTTTGAATACATTGATAGAGCATCATTTATATTCTAAGATCTCAAAATGCCACATTTTGATGGACCAAATTCACTTCTTGGGTCATGTTATCTTAGAGAAAGGAGTATAAATAGACCCAGAGAAAGTGAGAACAGTAGTTTCCTGGGAGTAGATAAAGAACTTCTTTGAGGTAAGGATTTTTCTGGGGATGTCTAGTTACTAAATGGTATTTATACAGGACATTTCATGCTAAAAAGAACAACTAAAGGGCATAACTAAGAAGGGTGAAAAATACTTGTGGACAGACTCTTGTGATTCATCCTTTCAGGAGATGAAGGGGAGGTTGGCTTAATCACCCATACTAATTTTTCCAGAGACTAACAAGAGTTACATTGTTTACTATGATGCATCCGGTATCAGGTTGGGAGAATTGTTTATGAAAAGGGAAGGTGTTGTTGCGTATAGGTCTCGATAGTTGAGGAAGCATGAGAGGAATTTCAGAATTCATGATATCGATTTAGATGCAGTTCTGCATGATTTTCATTGTTAGAGACATTACCATTTGGGGGATCATTTTTTGGTATTAAATGACCAAAAAATCCTCAATTATTTCTTTACTCAGCATGATTTGAATTTGAGACAGTGAAGGTGGTTTGATTAACTTTAGTCATTTGAATTTTAGATTTCTTATACGCCTAGGAAAGACAACACAGTGGATGATGTGTTGATCTGGAGGACTCAGATAAAGGCAGTTAGGGGGGCAGTAGTGAGTGGAATCTTATGGATCTATTCTTTTAGATGCATTTGATGTACATGATAGACAGGGGTAGATGTTTCTTTATTCAGTGGATATTACCTCTACCCTTATAGATCAAGTGAGAATGAGGAAGATATCGGATTTTGAAGGACTAGTACTACGGGAGAGTGTGTCAGGAGAGGACCCTAGTCTTGGGTGGACCGTAGGTGAGAATGAGGTCTTAAATTTTCATAGATGTGTATGGGTATTAGGAGACATATGTGGAGAAAATATGTGGGATTTTTATTCCTCATTTTGGGATGTTCATCCTAGTGTTACCATGATGTATCGAGATTTACACCGTTAGTATAGGTGGCCAACTATGAAGAGGGATGTTGCTAGTTTTGTTATGAGATGTTCCACTTGTTAGCAGGTGAAGGTGAAGCATCAATGACCTATGGGGCTTTTACAGTAGTTACCCATTCTCGACTGGAAGTGGGATGATGTCATGATTGATCTCGTTACATGTTTACCGAGGTATCCTCGAGGGAATTATGCAATTTTTGTTGTCATTGAAAGGCTTGCAAAGGTAGGACACTTCTTACAGATCAGGTAGACCATCACTGTTGATGATCTTGGAAGGTTCTACATCTAAGAGATTGTAGCACTGCATGGGGTTTCGTGCTTTATCATTTTATAAATAAATTATTGTTTTACTTCTCGTGTCTAGAAGGTACTACAAAGGGCTTGGGGTACATAGGTACTTATCAGTACATCTTACCATCCCCATACATATGGCTAGTTCGAGCACATGATTCAGGTGATGGAGGACATGTGTCAAGCATGAGTCTTATATTTTAGATGTTATTGGGGGAATCAAATACCACTAGTGGAGTTTTCCTACAATAATAGTTTTCATAAAACTATTCCGATGACACCTTATGAGGCTTTATACGGTAGGACATGCCGATCACCCCCAAGTTGGCTAGAGGTAGGAGAGGCGTCCATGCTGGGACCTCATCTTTTACAAGAGAGCACTGATCAGGTAGAGTTCATTTGGAAGAGGATGGATACTGCACAGTCTTGGAAGATGTATTGTGCTGATCGATGGAGACGACCTCTGGAGTTCAAGGTCAGAGAACTGGTTTTCCTACGTGTCACACTGAGGCTAGGACACTATAGGATTAGGATATAGGGAAATCATCCACCAAGATACATTGGACCATTTGAGGTTTTGGAGAGAGTCGGGCCGATTTCTTATAGGTTGCAGTTACCTCAGAGGTATCGGGATATTCACGACATCTTCCATGTTTATCAGCTACGACATTACTTCTCAGACCTTTCTCATGTTTTTTAACTCAAGGAGGTTGAGTTGGAGGAAGAAGCATCGTTCTAGGATAATTTTATCCAGATTGTTTAGCGTAGCATAAAGGTTCTATGTGTCTAGTATTTTCCTTAGGTACGGGTACTATTGCAGCACGGGCGAGTACAAAATGAGACTTAGGAGAGGGAGGCTGATGTGCGATTGCAATGGCAAGATATGTTTGTGGATTCTTCTCTACCACCTTGTTAGGGAAATTCAGGGATGATTTTTTATAACTGGGGAATTTTGTAAGAACCTGGATCTTCTTTTTAGGTATGGATCTAGTTTTCAAGTGTTTTGGAGGAAAATGGGAGATTTTTGAAATGTTTTAATTACATGTTGTGTACTTATGAGTACACACCATGTACCCACTTACCGCATTGGGCCATATCTTGGGCATGTAACAGCTGAGACATGTGTGGGGTGACATGGTAGACTTCTAATGATGATTTCCAATTGAGTAAAATACACAGTGTGTTCATTAACAGTACATGTTGTGTAAATTTTCTTTTATTTGATAAATTAGATCGGGGTCATGTCTAATTCCAAGAAACATCTTCTTCTAACCTCGTTCCATCTAGGACCAACCAAGAGTGATTATTTTTCAACGATGCATGGATACATCATATGTTCTCCTAATTAAAATCTGGTGGGTGTTTTGGAATATCCTCATTTAGTTTTTCCTCCTTCTAGAGCCTCTCCTACTAATTTCTTCTCTCTCTCTCTCTCGAGTTATTCAAGGTTGAAAATGTTTTACATTTTTTTAGATCTATGATGTTCTAGGTAAATTAAATGTATAAGGTTCAACTATACTGATCATACAACATCTAGGTAGGTAGTTTTTTTCCTTTATTCATTTTTCATTGATTTTTATATGCCAAAGTGTCAATTACCCAAGTTTCAGGTATTTCGGGTTAAGGAAATTAATCCTTGTTTTATGTTCCCAATATTGATTGTTGGATTAAGCATTTTTTAATGTGATATCATGTGAAAATTCTTGTTTAAGGAACACCCCACAGGTGAATTTCCTCATTTGAATGTTTAGGGTCATTTAGTTTAGGTTTCCTATGAGACAGACCTTGTTTTCCTTGCCTTTCCTGATAGGATGGAACTGTTTCCTTTTTCTTCTTGTTAAATTCTTGTGATATGCATTAGAATTGTTATTCCATGTAGTATTTGAGATTACATTGTTCTACATGATATATTTTATTCATGATTAAATTGCATAGGGACATGAGAACCTAGTGTAGTTATCCCACAGGGAGAATTGATGTTGAGTTCTTCCTCATAGTGTCTGTTATATTTCACACAACGAGACTATAGGGGGGATTGACTGTGAGTGCTCCCTCATACTGTCAATAGTTTACATTATGATAACACATTGGGAATCGACGTTGAGTTCTTCCCTATATATTCTTTAGTTATTATAGAAAACTCAAAGGGGTAATTGACCGTGGGTGCTTCCTTAGAGTGTCTTTTCCATTTTATTTCATTACATGGCCAGAGGGGTTAGACTGTGTGGGCCACCCATAGGGTTAACAAAAATATTGAATGTTTTTTATGCATCTGTAAATCCAAAGCATAATATCATATTTGGTCATGTTACGTAGTATTATGATATAACTAGTGTGATATTTAGATGATTAAAGGATGACCATTAAATTCTAATGAATATAAATGGAAAAAATATGATTGTTAACTTTTTGTACTCTTAGTTATTTGCAGGATTTCCATTATTACCTGATATACATACTCATTGATAGTTAGGCACATATATGACGGTGGTTTCCTAATGGGATTCGTCTCAGACCCTCTTTGGGTCATGTTTTTTGAACCAAAAAGATTATATGGATGAAGTTATAGATAAGGAAAAGTTCCCTTTGTCATCAGGTACATGATTGTTGTGGATCTGGAGAGCATGGGAGCAAGATGAGGTTTGTGATGTTGTGGGAGTTTACTTGTTCTATTTTTTACCATGGTTTAGTCCTGTATTTCTAACATTGTGACTTGATTGGATGCTTTCCTAGACATATGTGAAATTCATCATTTATATATGATCTCCAGTTCTTTATTTAATTCAATCTTCTATTGGTTACTTGTTGTATGGTATTACTACTGCCGATATTGTTTATTATTTGTTTCCGCTATGTTCCTCTGCCAATGGTGCCATAGTTTCTCCACTATCACACCCAAGGCCCTCGATACTATATAGAAGACTCTGGAATTTGGGGAAATGAGCTTGAGTCCATGTGACCAACTAGATATGGGTCACCTTTGGGCAGCACTCAGATCTAGGACATTACACAAAGGATTATTATGGGTATGTTGAGTATGGGCTGTGATGGTTTGAGATGCATAGTCAGTGTATGTGATGTGATTTCTTAAGGTATAATACATGATTTATAATACACATCAAAAGGGTTTGGGTGGTTCCAAAAAACTACTTGGTAACTATATTGAGATATGATATAGGATTACGTGTTGATTTGATGCATAAGGATCATGTTGGGGTACTTAGCTCAGGTGTTTTTGGATTTCCTTGCTTTTTGAGATATGTGACTCAAGACGTGTTACATTGGGGAAGAGAAAAAGAATAGTGTGGAGGTAATAGTGGGGTACCCTTGATGATTTATTATATTATTCATGATATCTTCTACGTGGTACTTAGTGAGATATAGTTGTGGTGATGCTGGGAATATAGTATACCTTTTTAGGTGATGCATTGGTTTTAGTTGTGTTCACTTTGTTTTAGAATGCTTTCTTTATCTTTTGCACAAGATACTTCGGGGAGGATCCTACAGAGTATACTGTTATGCTCAACCCATGTATTTATAAACTATTTATGTGGTTGTACATATTAAGATAGAATTTATGATTAATGTTAATAGCTTATGGATTTGCATGAGCGATTTTGGATTCATGGTCAATGTCACCATTACCTTTGGTACTTATAGTTTCATTTCAATTGTTTTAGTACTACTTAACATAGCATGTATGAACCTGGTATTTAATTAAATATATATATATATATATATCTAATGATGTTTTGATTATCATATCAACCTTATCTCTCTCATCATCATGTTATATTATACGGTAATTAATCCTATTTAATGATTATTATACCTTTGGTGCTAGTCGCCAAAACAGGGTCTGCTAGAGGAGGGACTTGAGTGGTCACCATCTCTTTTCTCTAATTTTCATCGTAGGAGGGGTACTCCTTTTGGGGGGGATTATGAATGAGTGGTTTAAAAGGTCCAAGTTGAGGGATAAGATGGATTTTAGAGTTAGGAACATGTGATATTTCATGTTTTGGTAGGTAAATGATGTCAGCTAAGTTTTTTAAGCAATGTAAACATGGGAGACCAAATAAAGCATGAGTATTTAAGGCCCTTGTGATCAAATGCACAGACCTTTAATTTTAATAAGTCTACCAACTAAAGTGATACTGGATATGGGGTAGAGACCTAGGAAATGATCAAGCATAATTCTTATTTATGCTTGTGTTTGAAATGGGGAGAGCTTAGGATAGTTCAATCATAAAATAATTAAATGAAGTAATTTATTAATTAATTTTATTTATTCTATATTATAGGTTTAGAGTCAAAATGATTGTTCTTCTTGTAGGAATGAATCTAGGTTGACATCCTCATTTGGTTGAAACTGATGTTGTTTAGTAGGATGTGCCCACATTTCACTTTATAGTAGAGGTTTTCAATGGTGAAACTTGAAGGAGAAAACTATTAGAGTTCCACCTCCAGAGTCTACATAAGTATAAGGGCTTTATTTCTGATTTATTCATAGAATATTGGTTAGATTAGTTTGAGATATCATTCTATTTGATCCATTCTAGGATGGATCAATGGGATACACTGGTTTTGATCATGTTGTGTGTGGAAGTGAGGTAGTGGTGGTCAGGTTCCTTAGGGATCATGAGGAGTCAATAGTCTCATGGGATATGTTTCAAGACCAGTTCTGAGTATAGTTCCTTTTTTAGACTATGAAGGTTGATTTTATCCAGGTGCATCTTATACTTTGACATTGGAGTTCTAGTGTATTAGAGTTCAGGATCCATTTTAAGATCCTTTTATGTTATGCTTTTGACTATTTTCTATTTGAGGAGCCTAGGGTGAGGCATTTTGATGATGCTTTGCATCCATAGATCGAGTTCATGGTCACCTCATTTACATTGTCAACATATCTCAAGGTGATTGATAGAGTATAGGTAACTGATAAGATGATACAAATAACTTTATCATAATGATATTTGATTCATCAAGATTCCTCATGATGTAGTACTATCATCTAGGGTTCCCTACTTTCTAGAGAAAAAAATACCTTTCAATTATATGGGGGTAGGTCATAGCCCTTATCATCTCATTTCATCAGGGACAATGACTCTCATAATTACAGCAATAGATTATAAATATGTTTTTATTGTGGTTTCCAAGTTCATTAGTAGAGAGACCACATGAACATTCATTAATGTTTGTATTCACTTGTTGTTTCGCTTCAGGTTCTTATATTGAAGAAGCTTCAGCCGAAGCCACCACTATAGCTTTCTATAGGTTGGTATCAATAGAGAGGATATGGGGTGGAAAGAGGATATCCCAAAGATGTCTCTTGAAATTAGAGAGAATAATAAAACCATGTAGCTGGTCTTTAGTAGGATTATAGTGGTCATAGACTAGGGGTTTCTTAGCTTCATACTTTATCATTTCTAGGGTCGTGTGAGCCATATATTTTTTGAGGTACCTCCTCCTCAAAATTCCTTTTTTCATTTTCAAGAAAAAACCAATTTGTGGGGGAGTGGGAACCATTCAAAAAAACATCAAGCAAATAGTAAACCAATAAAAAAATCACCCAAAGGCAAGGAAACCTGAGAACAAAAGTAGAATAAGAAAGAGTGAACTTGCACACCTCTGATCCTATGCACAAAAAATAAAATTGATGGCCACTAGCCCGAGGGAGCCTGTCTATATTTCCATTCCAGATCATGTGCAATAATATCCTTCTTCATTGAATCAGAGAAGTGTGGGGGGAAGGAGAAGAGTCTTAGATCCGAGTTGTAGGGGTCACCTAATCTTGTTTATTAGCCTGCACCAAGACCTCAGAAGAAGCCATTGAGAGGTTTGATGGGTCTTGTCTTTTGTTCTTTTTCTCCTGCACCTTTGAACCCAATTGCACAGTAACAGGAGAAGAAATAGGGGTAGATTGCCTATCAAGACACTTTGAAACTAGAGCAACCATACGCTCTAGCTTCTGATCAGAATCTGCATCGGCCTGAGATCCCAAAACCTCTTCACTGGGAGGAGAAACTAGTTCCTCTTGCAAAGCAGATAGATCTTTTTCTATTCCACTTTTTGGAAATATCTTCATATCATCGAGAGATTTCTTTGTCATGAGAGATCCTTTACTGTAAGATCTTGTAACGATTGGTTTGGGTAAATTAGAGTAGTCTATCCGAGTACACGACCTCCTCACATGTTTGGTGAAGCCCTCTGAGTCCATGATGGTTTTCTTGCCCTTCCTGGAAGCAGACCGAATATAAACTTCCTCTTGTTCCACTACTTTACTCCCATTTGACCATGTATAAGTGTCAGAATCCATATAATCTTCAAATACATCCTTGTTCCCTCTCTGATAAGTAACCCATTCATGTCCTCCATCCTCGCATTTCCCTCCTTCAAATGTAATTAGGTCACCATCACCCAATACTGCAAACCTATGAATAAATTCCATCAACCTTTCAGGTCGGGTCTCGTTCGAATTGCCTCCTAGTCTCGTATCTGAGGGGATCGATTGAACCACAGCTTCCACATAAGAAGGATTGACATCACATCGTTCATTTCTCTCTAGAACCACCATCCCCTTTCCACTAGAAGCCTCTTTCTGGAGAGTGAAATCCTCATTCAACGGATTTGATTCAAGCATAGTTTCTCCCCCACGTCAACATCTTAGAGCTGAATTTCCTTGGAGGAGGCAAGAGGGACAATAGTGAGTCCATGACTCATACACAATCAGTTGTTTGTATCTGTATTCTCCCTCAATATATATACAAATGAATTCAAAAGGAAGTTTCAATATGTCAACCTCAACACATATCCGGGGTTCAATGGGATGGCAGACCGCTTGGGTTCTGCGATCCGCAATCAGGAGGCGACCAATAAGATTTCCTATCATCAGAAAAATTGAATGATTTTGGAAATCTAGAGGCAAACCTGGAATGGGGATCCGAATTCTGGAGGTCTCTGAATCATGATTCATGTGTAGAGATAAGGACCATCTAAGGAGGATAAATGGTAACTGGTTAATGGATCGTGAGCCACTGGACCAAGCAAGAGCTAGGTCTTCTTTAGAAGAGAAGCGAATCATCATTTGCCGATAATCGAGCAAACCAACCACCGCTCGTGGATGAAGACCCCACTGAGTGTTGATGAGCCTATCAATGACATCAACTGAAGGCCTCCAGCGACTAAAGTGGGAAACAAAGGTGAGCTTGTGCAAGGATGAACCTTCTGAGAATTCTGTGGGGGGAATCATGAGTGACGGACCTCCATTAGAAAAACCAGAAACCTTTAGGGAAAACACAATACCTGAGAAAGAAGGGAGAGACTCCAGGTTGGTGAAAGGTGAAAAATGATGGGAAGGGCCATAAAAGAGCAGCGGAAATGTTGGACCCTCATCCCCCTGGGGAGGGGAAGGAATCGTGGGGTCGGCCAGCGCCGGAGGAAACCCTTAAAAAGCCCGAGGCAGTGGGCTTCCTTATCCCTTCTTTTTTTCAGTTACCCTTTTCATATTTTATCTATATGGGTTAATTATATTTTATTCAAAATATATGGAATCCTTTAAATCACATATCCTCATCCATGACATGAAAAATGATTTGGAGGGGTTTATAGTAAAAATAGCATTTACTGGGCTATTTAGAGGTTGAGTTACCTTTTCTGAATTATATAGAGACTATGATATAGTAGTAGAGAAAAACTTCTCTTAGGGAGACTTTATATGTTTATGTATATAACCATATAAAATCATCCTCATCGTGGATTGGTTAGATTCAGTATAGGATATCACATACTACTTTATGATACATGATTTGTTCTATTATAATGATGGAGATCCATTAGTGTTTTTTTGTGAGAGATAACCTGAGATAAGTTAGAGGCATGTTCCATCATTTCCATCAATAATGGATGAGTTGATTTTGATTTTGGTAGAGGTTCATCAGTAGGTGTTTCCCAGGGTTTTGGAAGAGTAACCTAATGTATTTACAAAGGATGTTGTAGTGTTAAACACTTGATGGGAGATTGAGTTTGGGATAGAAGTGTATCCAAGAATGTCTCTTATATCAATGTCTCCATATAATATGGTGACTTAAATGTTGTAATAAATTCATGTAAAGCTCAATGATTTATGTAAGACAAGTTTTTTTAATTTTTCTATGTCACCATGGGGTAAAATAGTTTTTTTATGCAGAAGGATGATGGAAATTTAAGGATTTGTTTAGATTTTCAATGCTTGAACTAGGTGACAGTGAAGAATCTCTATCCTCTTCTATCGATTGATGATATGTTTGGTCAGCTGAAGGGGGAATTCTGGTTCTTATAGATTGATAGATGATCATGATATTATCTGATGCAGGTAAATGATGAGGATATTTTGGAGACTTCTTACCGATGTTTTCATGGGAACATGAGTTCATTGTGATCCCATTTTTTGGGATGAAAAATATATATATGTCCATGGGGTTGATGAACATAGTGTTCAGAGAATTCCTGGATAAGTTCATGGTGTTTTAAATCAATGAAATCCTAATGTACTCTTTCTCTGAGGAGGAAGATACATAGTATCTGCATGGAATTTTAGGATTTATTCATCATCATTAAATATTTGGGATGTTGTCAATGTGTGAGTTTGGGGCTTGTGGAGTTTTTTTATTATGGTATTTCATGTCTCAGTAGGGAGTATTTGTGCACCCTTTGATGATATAGGCCATTATTCTTTAGGTAGTTCTGAAAATAATGGTAGAGGTGAGACGTTTCCTTGGTATAGTAGGCTATTACAAGAAGTATATATGACTTCTCTCAGGTTATAACTCATATTAAATATTTTACTATAAAGTTCTAGGAATTTTGGCGGACTGACCAGTGTCAAGAAGCATTTTAGTACCTTAAGGAGAAGTTGGTTAAAACTTCAGTAATTTATGTTAAAGCATAGAGAGTTTAGTTTGATGTTTTCTAAGAGGATTTGCATCTTGGTTTAGGTTTTGTTATGATGAAGTAGATATCAATTTTTTCTTATGGATCTCGTCAGTTATATCTCCATGAGAGTAACTATGCCACCCTTGATCTCGAGTTTGTAGTAGTTGTGTTTTCCTTGAAGTTGTGTTGACAATACCTCATCAGTGAGAATTATGTATTTATTACAAATAATAAGATCCTAAGGAATGTATTATCCCATCCTAATATGAACATGAATTAGCAATGGTGGATGGAATTCTTACAGGATTACTACATTGATATTTCATATAAAGCAGATATAGGAAATTTTTTATTTTATATGTTTAGTAGGAAGTCATTTAGGGATTTCTTGTGTGGATTTAGTGATTTTGAGGGATAAATGAAATAGATATAAACAATTTATCTAGTTAGGGGAGTGGTTTGAAGTAGATGTTGTCTTTTCACAATTATAGTGAAGTCATATTTGGTGTAACATGTGGAGGAGTCCTAGTTGGTGGATTCTAATGTGGAGGTCTGGATAGAATGAGTAGTCTTTAATGATTCCCTTGATGGTTGGTCTAGGGAAGAACCACACTGGGGGATGTTCTAGGAAATTCTTTTTGTCCCTTTGGGGAAACATGAGATAGTTCTATAAACGTTTCATACATCACCATTGGAGGAACATCCTATCATGAAAAAGGTGTAGCAATATTTGAGAGTTCATTTTTTTGTCTTGGGTTGTAGCATACAGTTGCAAATTTTTATGTCTTAATGATTGGCAAGCTAGAAGGTCAATAACCAACCCCAAGTTCCTAATAGATTTATATAACCATTAGATGTTCCCTATTAAAAGTGGGAGGACATCTTGATATAATTAACTATTTGTTTACATTGAGTTTAGGTAGGCTATATTGTTATTTGATGATAGTGGATCATTTGTTGAAACCGTCCCACTTAATCACAATAAAGGAGTTGATCTCATTGGAGGGTTTTTTAAGGAAGTATATAGAGAAGGTAGTGATAATACATGGATTCTTGAGGATTATAATCTTAGATAGAGATCCTTATTTTAACTCTAGGGTGTGGAGAGGTCTTCAATATGATTTTGGGTCGTAATTATTCATTAGTACTACTTTTCATCTGCAAACGAATATTCAGACCAAGAAAACCACTCAGACTCTTAAATTCATGCTACATTCTTGTGTCTTGGATTTCTTAGGATTGTGGATGAGGAAAATGCCCTTGTTTTAGTTTTCCTACTATAATAGTCTCCACTCCACTATTGATATGGTACCATTCAAAGAATTGTATGACCATCCATTCCATTCTCCAATGTGTTAGACTAGAATTAGATAGATAGTAATTTTTAGGCGTGATCTAGTACTGAACATGATAGAGATGTTTTAGGTGATACGTAAGAGGATGAAAGCAACATAATATTGTCATAATCTTATGTTTATCATTGGAGTACACATTTGGAGTTTTACATTTGAGATCACAAGTTCCTATAAGTGAATTCTCATCATGTATAGTGAAGGTTTAAACTTGAGGGTAGGCTTTCTCCCCAATTTGTTGGGACATTTGGGGTTTTGGATCATTTTGGAGTCTTAGGGTATTAGACATTACTTTTCTCATAGATGAGTCAAATACATGATATTTTTCACATGTCATAGAACTTAAATTACTTTCATAATGATTCTCACATCATTTATTGGGGTGAGATTGATTTTGATGATGATGCAAACTTCAAGAAGTGGCCCATGGTGATACAAGAGTTCTTGGAGAAGGTGTTTCATCTATTCATGATTCCTTTGGTTCATAAATTTTGGTGACATGGTGGTGTGGAAGAGAGTTTCTAGGAATGTGATTTACAAATAAATTCATAGTACACATAGATGTCTGAAGTTTAACTCCTCACTTTTTATACACCAAGTCGTGTTTATTAACCCATTTAGAGTTATGATTTGGTTTTTGGTTATTGTCTTGTTTTTGTGACCTTTCTTTGATTTTTTAACATCCCAAAAACTCTAAAAGTATAACATTTATTTGATAGCGTATAACCTCTTAAGACTTTATTGTATATTTAATATTTTAAATAAATTTAAAAATATTATATATCAATAAATTAATGAAATAGAATTTTTTCTTTCATCACTTTATACACTAAATTTCATTAATAGAATTCATACACACAAGTCAGATTTTTATAGAACAACAATTAATTAAAAAAATATTATTATTTAATATAATAACATATAACCTAGCAATTAAATTATCCATTTTGAATTGGATTAATAATATTATGAGATTATATATATTATATATTAAATAAATTTTTTTAACATTCATCCTATATATTTTATAGTCATAATATAATAAAAAGCCGAATATTATGCATAAAAAGCTATATTTTTAAAAAGACAGTTTACCTCATCTCAATGCCACACCCATTTAAAAACTGAATTAAAATTTTTTTTTTCAAATTATATATGTAAAAATAAAATTCAATTTTGAAATTAAAATGTCAAAATTTGGTTAGGGTGAGTATTTGGTATTTTTATAAAAAGTTTCATTTTATTTATGAATAGTGAAAAATACTGAATTTTAATTGAAAATTTATTTTTCATCTAAAAAATCTAATATTTTAAATTATATTTCTTATTTTTTAAATTATAAAATATATAAATTACACATAAATTAATCCAATTTAGTTCATTTAAATCATTTTCACTTTGAAATTGATTATAAAAACATAGAAAACATTTGAATATTTTTACATTAAAACCCCTCTTTGTCGTCCCATTTGCAGGATTAAACATAAATTAATTTCAAACAATTATGTGTTTCTAATTAGGAAATTTGGATTCCATTTTTATAATCAGAAATAATTATAATTTAAAATAATTTCAACTTCTTTATTGACCAAAAGTATTAATGAATGTGATCAAAATTAATTAAATTGATTAAGAGAAAAATTAGCTTAATAAGGGACCAAACCATAAACCTTAGTGCTAAAATGATATAAAAACTTGTAAAAATCTATATAATGGAAATATTTTGACCATACCCTCCCTTTTATGTAATTTTTTCAATATTTTAGGTACATGATTTAAGGGAGACCACTCAATACTGTTTAACTTTTTAAATTTACAAGAATGCCACTACTTATCCACTATAAAAAGGTACTGACACCTCCCACTTATTCACACATATAAAGCCACGTGGATCTCCCAAAATATACCCTATTATGATAAAAAAATACCTAAACTCATCCAATAATCCTCAAATTGGGCAGAAAGCAAGCCAAGGAAGTCTTTCGGTATAAACCAAAATGAGTTACATGAATAAGAGGTAACATTCATCAATGATCACTTTTTTTTCATTTACATATCCACCAATTAAATTATATTTTTTAAAATATTATCTAATAAAATATATATATTCAACCTAATTATATGTTTTTATGTTAATTTGTTTACCTAAAATTTCACACGCATCCATAAAATGGGATACATAATCATCATTAATGTGTACAACAGACCACTGCCTAGCGAATTTTTGTCATTCATTATTCCATTTACCATCATTCATAGTTGGGAGTAATGATTGATTTATAGTTTATATATGATATGTAAGATATTTATAATTTCTTTATTCTTATTTAATTATTATATAAGTCGTATCGTATTTCATTTCATTTTATGGTAATACGATAACATCGTGTGTGGATGTGTGGTCTGCCACATCCCCAAAATGATTTGATTAATTCAGGAAATAAATGGAATGTATAAATGATGAATTTAATTAACATATTATATATATATGATACAATTATTATACTTCAATTATAATAAAAAAACAAACAAACACACACATATCATTTAATTTTCGTTCTTTTAAATACACCAATGAATTTCAAGTAACATTATTGTGTACGTAAAACCTACCGTCTCCATGAATGATGCATTACATTTAATCTATAAAAATATTATTGATTATTATAAATACATATATAATTAATATACATGATAATTGAATCATTTTATAAATTATATATATTATGAAATCAACATCGACCTATGAAGAACAAAAATAACCTGTCAAAACATACTCGAAAAAATTGGGCAATTAACACCCAAAATAGTTAAAATAAGAAATTATTATTAAAAAAATGGTAATTATATATTATAAAAAGATAACATATGATATTATAAATACGATTATGTTTCTGGAAAAAGTTATTGACATTTTTATACTATTTTATAAGAGGTAAAAATATATTCACCTGAAAGGAAACACAATATAAGGGATTATTGTATCATTTTTCTTTCCCTGAGACATATTCCATTATCACCACTTACTTCTTATTTGTGGTGTTTATATACCCATTATGAAAAATTATATCATTAATTTTTTTATCTTCATGGTATTTAATGTTTCATTTGAATTTTTCTCTTTCATGGGGCTTATGATACAAATTTTATTAAGTATTATGTGATTTTTTCTAAATTTACATTCTATTGAGACTTATTTGTTATTATACACCAATTTAACTTAATGTGGTGTGTATAATACCCCTTTTTATTTTAATATAAATATTCACTCATAAGTAATGGTATTTTTAAATTGATTTTGAACCATCCCATCTAATGTGTTTTGACTTGACATTTACCAGGATGTAAAAGTTATCTTTTCAATACCACTTTATTTTGTAATTGTTAACTTTATATTAAAAGAATCAATTACATATAATAATTTTTATTGTAAATTAAATTATTCTTAAATATCCATATTATCATTAAATGGATATTTTTCTTTCATAAACCTTATACCATTTTTATATATGGTGTTCACTTTGAAAGTTATTTGATTAAAATAGGAAATATTGATAAACCTATATCTTTTATTCAATATAAATATTTGATATGGCATATTGTTCATGAATTAAAATTATTATTTTATATATGAGGAATGATTCATACTGGAGGATATGGGTGGGGCCTAGATGTTATATATCCCCTCGATGCATCTAGAGGTTCTCATGAGACAAATAAGATTCACAAATGACAAGGGTTTCTACCAAAAGTTTTAAACCATCTTATAAAAGGTCTTGATGATATATGGTGCCTCAGATATGATGTCTAATTTATATTAATTTCCCTCATTTTGTTTTTTTATTTATAATCAATGAGATTTTCACTATGACAGTCTATGGATGCATTTCATTCTTAGTTTATTGATTAAATGTCATTTTTTTCAGTTTCTTACCCTTTTATAATGATTATGCCTTATCTAGTTATTTAAATTGAAAGTGTTTTTAGTTTCATAACATTCTATATTGAATATTCCTTATCCTATTATTTAAATGGCATGTGTTTTCCTTCATTTACCTTTCTATATTTTTTACAATCATCCTTCTCAATATATTGATTACATGGTATGTATGTTTAGTTATTTACCATGCCAAAATGATTATTCTCATTAAATCATTTTTGTTTCTCTATATTTAACCCTTACTAAGAATTTGAGATAAACCATATTTTTTCCATTCACCTTGATTCAATAAAGTGTAATAAGAATGTTATGCAATGATATTCTAAATGTAATAATGTTATTATAAATGAATGAAAACAATTATGTTGTAATTTTTGTATTCATTTATAATATGAGAATCATATTTGTATGTAATTTACCAAGACTGCTAAACTATTTGGTCCTTTGGTACACAATTTACTTTCATCATAAGCTAATGTAATAGTTCCATGACACTGTCTCTGGGCCTTCTTGGGTCGAGTCACTACCCATTTGAGTTGAATATCCCCCCCCCCCTCTTGGGGAAGTGTTTAGTATTTGGTTGTTGTTGGTACATGGTTCTGTGTTTGACCCTCTGATGTGGTGGTTAAGATCCTGTAATGGTGAGATCCTTGAGAGGTATATCATGATGTTTCTATTCGAACAATCTAATTATTTATCTCTATTTTTTGTTATGGATTCTCTATGATAAGAATTTTTGAGAGGTATCTAATATAGGGTCCTAGATCCATGTATTCCATCCCTTTGAATGTTTCCAAAAACTGTGCAGCTCATAACAGGATTGGAGGGGGTTTGGATTCTAAAATATAAAATTATGGATAATTTATTTCTTAAGTATGGGTTGATGGTGTAGGTGGGGTTTATAGTGTAAATGGGCATCATATGTTTCTACAACCCATGTAAGTTACATCAAAACCTTGAGTTTATTACGTAAATAAATCGAGAGTCAAAATGGTTGAGGCGAAGTGTTTTTTAGTAACACGTGTAATTCAACACATTTAGACATAAATTATTTGTTTATACCATAAATTTCCCATGGGTGGTGCATTTTATAACATGAATAATGGCTCACCTTCTCACAAAACCTCCCCCTTCTCCCAATGATCAAGGCAGTAGCTGAAATTTTCATTAGTAAATTTGAGATCCCTTCAAAGGAAATATATTCCCAGATTCCCATTTTAAATGAGGGGAATTATATGATTACATCTCCCTTTATCCCCTATGGTTCATTAATCATGTTTCTTATGTTTTATTATTTTCATAAAATTGAGGTTCTTTTACATGTTCTAATTAAGTTTTGTTATTGTTATTGAGGTTTGGGTGTGACTTCTTTGGCAGGAATCATTCATCGTATGGGAGAGGTTATTGGGATTAATAGTGTTGATTATTTCTCATATGAAGAACATTGAAACCTTTGAGGTAGAGGAATCATCATATCTCCTATTAATTTTTTTGAAATATTGAATTTATCATGATTTATCCCCTTGGATTGAAATATAATTAACCTAATAAAGATTGAACTTGATTATCAAAAGTGGATAGCAATCATGTGTCAATGTTTTTTATTTATACCATAATAATGTTATGATTTTTTTTCTAGATAATATGTTGCCTGTGTTATTATTATTAGAATTTTTTGTTATGTTATAGATTAGAATATTCTTCTTGTGGTAAAATGGTAAAGAATGAAATTATGGTGATTGTTTATTAATTGGATTAAGTCTTTATTTAGTGGTATTTCTATAAAATGGGGTTTATTTTTATTTTATGTAAATTAATGTTATTGTTAATAGAATTTTAAATTCAATGTGAACATCAATGTGATGATGGAATTAATATATAATTTAAATCATGTTAATTCCTATCGATGATAGAATAATTGGGCCTGTTAAATGATATTAGTTCTTCTCACAATTTGATGAAACTGGTTTTATTCTACGATGCATGTTGTGATATATTTTAATAGCTGACACCTTCATCTATGGTGTCATATCTAAAACCTATATTCATTTTTTATGAATCCTTCCATCCTTGGTGTCAATTACTACCAAATCATTGAGTCCACCCCACCCCATATCACGTCAGCCTTCCCAATCCTATAATACAACACATGGGAAATCTCACAGTCAGAGAAAACTACTATAAAGATAGAATAATAAAATAATAATCAATTAGAGAACATAGTCCAAAATTAGGGAATTCATCCTTCACATAAAAATTATCTCTCATGACATGAAACACAATGCATTCATGAATTATAAGAAAGTAGGGACTCTCAACCCAAAACATTTATCTATAAAAAATCATTTTTTATTCTATCATGAAACTGGTTTTATTCTAGGAAGTATGTTGTGATATCTATTAATAGCTAAAACCATAGGTTTCCTATACGTGGAACCTGTGAATAATGAATCGATAATTTCAATATGGAATAAAAATAGTTATTTTTTATAGATAAATCATTATGGTAGAGAGTTCATCCTTTCATATAAAGGTTTAGTGCATTGTGTTGCTTTTCGTGAGAGCTCATTTGTATGTGAATGAAGATTTCATTGTTTTATGGATAATTTTACCTATTTATTAGGGTATGTATGTTATTTCTTCAATGTGATGTGCTATGTATGTGAGACTTCCCATGTGATGTGTTATGAGCCTCATATATAATATGTGATATGGGGATGGGAAGCCAGGGTGATGTGGATTTAGTTGACACCTGTGATGGAGAGATTCAATTGAAAATGTATAAGGGTGTCGAGATTGACACTAGATATACTGGAATAAGTTGAAGTTGGTATTACATATTTATTTTATAAAGGTGGATGCTTTATTGATATGAATTTGTTTATTGTTTGATGTCCTAGTTTCATGTTAATATGCATTCCTTTCCCCACATCTTGTGGTACTGGGATGTTCTTGGTTGCTTCTCTTGATGGTATCTTAGGATGTTTTCCAAGAGTAACTAGATTTTGGAATGATTTTATAGTGTTAAATGATTGTTTAAATGATGGGATTGTTTCTTTTTAAAATAAAAATGAGATAATCTTGAGAAACTGTGGGCTCGGATTGGATTATGATTAGAGGTCATGGAATTTTCCTTGATAGTTAATGAAACATGTAATGTGGGAAAATGTTGATTCTTAATTAATTTAT
Organism: Viscum album; assembly: GCA_963277665.1. Classification (NCBI taxonomy): domain Eukaryota; kingdom Viridiplantae; phylum Streptophyta; class Magnoliopsida; order Santalales; family Viscaceae; genus Viscum; species Viscum album. The sequence continues at coordinate 1,644,156,624 of OY728165.1, forward strand.
AATGAATTATTTGATTGAATTTAATTTAAAAATTAAGTATTTAATTTAATGAATCTATTTAAAAATATTGTGTTCATATAGGATATTTATCCTTTAGTAATGGCATTTTGGTGTATGAGATATGATAGTTGCAATTGACCATGGGACTAGGTTAATCCCATAGTGTGGTTGTGAGAAATATTATATCATGTATATTCTATGATTTCATATGATACCCATTTTTGTATGGGAAATTGACTCTTAATGGACATTGGGAGGGTGTTTTCCCTAATGTCCTTATGGGAGGATGGATTGATGACTACCCACTCGAGCCCCAATCCCTTCTCTTGGTAGTTTATGATTTGGTATACAAGGAATTTAGTTTATCTATATATATATATGTGTGTAAATAGATATTATTGATTTTGGTTATTTCCCACACATGTATCTCATGATATAGTATCTAAAGTATTAATATAGGTACGGTGTGGATGGGTTGTGATGGCTCGTGGTACTTACTCGGTGTTTGGGTTTTCATGGATTGAGGTACAGTACCTGATGTATGATACACACCATAAGAGATTGGGTAGCTCCATGAAACTACTTGTATATTATATGGATATTATATATGGGATGATGTGATGATGTGATTCACAAGGTTCATGTCACGGTACATAGACCAGGTGTCTTCAGGCTAGCTTACTGTTAGAGAGAGATAGATCAATATGTTCGATGTTCGGGTAGAGAAAATAGCCAGTGACGAAGTGATATAAACACACCCCTAATTAATAATTATATTATTAATGATCTATTTTATGTGATATATAATGAGATATATCCACGGTGAGGTTAGGAACATTGAATACCCCATTTAGGTGACAAGTTAGTTTCACTATTATTCACTGTGATTTAGTATGATTTCATTATCTTTTGAATGAGAGGATCTAAGAAGGATCCAACTGAGTATATTATTATTCTCACCCCATGTATATATAAATTGTTTTTAGTTAATCCAAAATAGGTTTAAAATTCAAGCTAGATATTACCATATCGGGGGTTTTTCAGGTTTGTTTAGGCATCGAGCTCGCCACCCTCTTTACATTTTTGGTACTTTTAGTTTCCCTTTCAGTTTTTTGTTACTATGTGACATTTCATTTTTACACTTGGTATTTCTAAATAAATATATATATATATATATATATATGTTTGTGTGTGTGTGTGTGAGAGAGAGAGAGAGAAGGTTTTCTTTGATCTATCTATCTTATCTCTCTCTTCTGCATGTTCTCTTAGAGGGTAATGCCTTCCATTGTATGCATATTATACCATTGGTTCCATTCTCCAACCTGGGGCCTACTGGTGGTGGGATTCGAGCAATCATCATCTCCCATATCCCATTTTGTCCATGTAGGGGTACTCTTTGGGGTGGGGTGGGGGGAGAGGGGGTCATGACATATAAAGGCAAGTGTGAATGATTTAATTTACATATACATATTTATGTATTTTTAAATATGAACTTTATAAAAATGAGTATATTTATAAAAAATGGTTATCAATCTTATTTTCATAATTTATATAATAAATTATCTCATTTATATTGATAAATATAAATATTTAACAATATATTTAAAAACAATAACAATTTATACGTAAATATAAAATATTAAAATTCTATTTAGACAATTATATATATATAAATGAAGATTTATTTATTTACACATCTTTATAATATATGTAAATTATAAAAAATATGTATATATAATATGTATATATATGTATATATTTGTATGTTAATATGATTTATATAATTTAATATATATATATATATATATATTCACTGTTTTTACTTTTCTTTATTCTTTTATAAATATTTAAAATTATATATAATTAAAATTACACACACATGTGTGTGTGTGTTAAAATAACACAATGTGGAAAATAAAAATGCATTCAATATAATTAATATTTAAATTTATATAATTACATTCGTATTAAATAATTTAAAATATATGCATATATTTTCAATATACAAATATATTTATGTTTATATATGTATGTATATGCATGTCTATGTATATATGTATGTGTATGTGTGTATATGTGTATGTATATGTGTGTATGTGTATGTGTATGTATGTGTGTATGTTTATGTGTATGTATGTATGTATGTGTATTTATCTAAATGTAGGTATTTATGTATCTGTATGTGTATATATGTGAATGTATGTATGTATATATCACTATGTATCTGTATGTGTATGTTTGTGTATGTTTGTGTTTGTATGTGTGTGTGTGTATTTGTGTGTGTGTGTGTCTGTGTGTGTCTCTGTATGTATGTATGCATGTGCATGTGTATGTCTGTGTGTGTTTGTGTTTGTGTATCTATGTTTGTATACGTGTATATATGTGCTTGTATGTCTATGTATGTGTATTTAATATGTTTTTAATTAATTTAATTAATATTTATTTATTTTTATATTTATTTTTTATATTTAAATATTTTATGACTTTTATTTATTAATTTTAATTAGTAATTTATTATAAATTTTTTTTATTTACATATAATTTTTAATATTTTTTGTTTTATATTAATATTAGTTATTAAATATTAATATTTTTTTATATTTTATTGATTTTTAAAATTTAAAATTTATTCATTTTTAATATTTATTTATTAGATACTATTTATTTATTTTTAATAATTTTGTAATTTATTCATCTGTAAAATTTTTTCATTTTAACATTATTCATTTAATGTATTTATAATTTATTCATTTTTAATATTTAGTAATTTTTAATTAGTAAGTTTCATTCATTTTTTATATTATTGATTTAGAATTTTTTTGAGAAAGGTGAGAGATATGGGTCTAGGAGCTGCTCTGTGAAGGTGACCATGGAATCTAGGGAATTCCGTCGACCATAGTTCTTCTGCACTTTCTTAGTTTAATATTCTACACAAAAAAACCATCTCAAGAAGAACCCCTAGTATGAAGGATTCATCTGAAGTCCACTAAATATTCTTTGAACTCGAATAGAATATCAAGCATGCCACTAGATCAAAAATCTCATGTCGGTAGGCATTCTTTGGCCTCATTCAAGCAATTGTTCATGGGAAGAATCCATAAAAAGGGATCATTGACTTGTGTTGAAGTGAATCTAGAATCATTTTTTGAAAGAATGGATATTGGTAAAATATCCCTAATTTCATGACTCGCCATCCCGAAAAGAGATAAATCAAGGAAGCTTTACAACTTGGTTCGAATGGAATTGTTTATTTAAGGTTTCTCAGATTGGGTGCTATGTTTCCTTAAGTTTTGGTTTTTTCCGGTGTATCTTTTCTTCATATAAGTCTGAGATTCAAGAATGTAGAAGAGGTTCTCTATTCTTGAAACCAAACTCACTCCACCTTCTGGAATGGTCACTATATATTTATGTCTCATTGGCAAGGAATGATTTTTCTCTGGTAATGGTTAGCTCACATAAAATCAATTGGATTCATTGGCATAAGAAGATCCTGCATGATCTTTCCATGGAAACTGGAACACTTATCTACCATGAAAGTGAAATTGAGAAATTTTTCTTTGTTCACTACACATGAATTCTATTTGAGGTTAATCTCAATTTCACCGTCAATGAAAAGGAATTTTTCTTATGAGGAATGTGTATTTAAGGTTCACCTGGCCAAAGATTGTCACAGTAGTGCATGGGGGAGGGATAAAATTATGCCATATGACCCAAAACATAAATCTAGAGATAATCCCAGTAGGTCAAGGGTATCTTATAGTGTGGTTTTAGAGGTTCGTATTAAAGGGTAAACTCAAAATATAGGATTGGGGGACATGGTTCTATTGTACATTGTGTAGTGTTCAGCTACCAAAGATGGTATGGGCACATTCAGAAGTCTGAATACTAGTGGTCCCTTTAAATCCAGGTTATAACTCATTGAGGAGGCTATTTACCTTCATGATACTCCTCTAGAGAAGGATTTTTTGATAGCTTGTCTCACTCTCAGCACCTCAACTCTCATGTTAAAGAAGCTATATAGAATAATCATTCCTCCTATTTTCAGGATTAAATGGATAATATATTATATGATAATGGGATGTTTGAATCCTTGAGTAGTTAATTAGATGGTGATATTTAATTTCATGCCTTGGGTAATCATCATTTGTAGCTAGAGAAAAAACTGGTCAAATCTATGTGCCATAAGGGTAATAAAAAATTGAGTTTTGTACTTCTAAAAGGGCCCCATAGATAAGATAGCTTCACCTCCTCAGAAGATACCGAGCATGGTAAGTCCTACAATTTCTTATTTTTTAGGATTGAGGTAGAAAAAATTGTCTCTCCTACTGTGTTGTTCAATGGACTAATCAAATATGCTTTTAGTATTGAAACAACTTGTAGATATGGAGTAAAATATAAACTCTTTGATGGAGGAACTTCTGTAAAAGAAATTTCTTCGGTGGTCTCTAGGGGAAATCAAGATAGGGAAGCAGTGGATCGGTCTTCCAGCACTCTAGAGTAATCTAACCCAATAGGTGTAGCTCACATGGACCCTATTGAAACTTATAAGACTAAGAATCCTAGACCTCTAGTGTAGGAATTCAGGAATGTTGTTGATGCATTGGTAGGTGAGGGGTAATTCTCCCACTCTAAGGTGTCTAAAAATGATGGGAATTGTATTTTTACTCCCATTGTGTCCATTCATGGTACTAACAAAAAGTCATATCCCTCCAAGACTTCAATGCATAAAATTATGCATGTTGTGGGCACTTTAGTGGGTGATGTGCTTTCCAAATCTAATGATCAAGAATCACATGAAAATTAAACCAAGGAACTGTTGACAAATTCAAATCCATTTGGAGTCCATGACTTGTTGGTAGAAGAGAGAAAATGTGATGATTATGGTGGTAGGAGTAATGATGACTCCTTGAGAGACCTCCCGAGAGAGGATCTCTATAATATTGAGGTTTAAACCCCCACTAAGAAGAGAAAATTTAGTGGATATTCCTTAACTGATGAGTTCTCTAAGAGCGAAGTGATCCTAGACGATGTCATGGGAAGTGATTCTGTAGATTCAAGTGATCTTTATAGCCCTTAGAAACACATGAAAACTTGGAGCAGTGGTCTTCATACATGAAGTCCTGGATGTGGGTGTGGGAGAATTAATTGGGGTGCTCTATTCTATGATAACCATCTTGTTGGGTCTGATATTATAAAAAAATTAGGCCTATGACTACCTATAATTGATCGTGGATTTTTTTTATGACCATATCCTCCATGCTTTCAACTTTTCATTTAATAAAAGGGTTCTACCCCTCACCTAAAAATAGAATTTTTTAATTCATTTATATTTTAATATTTATTTACATATTTTTATACATTAATATTTTATATTTTAAATGTGTTTATAATTTATATAATTTATATATATTCATCTTTATTCTAAATTTTTATACAAATATTTATGCAATTATTATTTTTTATTTTTTAATTATTAAGTTATTGAAAAACATTTGTGTTTAAATGTAATTTTCAATATTTATTCATTCGAATTTTAGTGTTTATTCATTTTTAATGTTTTTAAGTTATATAATTAATATTATTTACCCATTTATTTAATATTTCTAAAACATATCTATTTTTATGTATTAAAAATTATTCACTTTTAACATTTTTCATTTAAGATTATATATCCATTTCTCATATTTGTTCACTTTTTATATTTTTATGATTTATTCAATTTTATGTATGTATGTATATTTATGTGTGTGTGTCCTTGATGTTTGTATGTATTTGTGTGTGTAATGAATTAATATAGTTTTCAAAATGTTATAATTAAAATACAAAAAATAATGAATAAAATAATTTTTCAGTATAATTCACAATTATTTGGATATTAATATTTTAATTATCAAAATAGGGCTTAATTAAAAATATTTTTATTTATTTAATAGTATTTTTTCAAAATATACTAATAATATCTAAATAGTTATTTTATAATATTAAATATTTATTTATATATATAATTAGAAAAAAAAATTAAATATTTTAAAAAATATTTAAATACCATTATTATTAATAATAAATATATAGATATTTTATTTAAAAAATATTAATTATCTAACTTTATTCCTTTTAATTACTAATTACCTTTTGATATTTTCATTATTTATTAATTTTAAATTTTTATTCATTTAATATTTTTTAAATTATTATATTTTTTAATATTTATTTATACATTTTTATTTATTAATATTTGATATTTTTAAAATGTTCAAAATTTTGATTATTACAATTTACTCTTTTTTAATATTTTTTTGTTTAAATATTTTAACATTAATTATTTCTTTATTTTTTATTATAAATTTATTATAATTTTTTAAAATGTTTCTTTTAATATTAAATCATTTTTAATATATTTTTTTAAATTTACATATTTAATGTTATTTATTTATTTTTTTGTGATAATTCTAGTGCTACTAAATTTTATGTGATAGGTGGGTGTCATAAACTACCCAACTTGATTAACTCAAATTGAGTTTAATATGACAAATTTAATTGGGATAAAACAACAACCTCAACAATTTGACATAAATCAGCAAAGACGGTAAAAAAAGGATACTAGAATTTTACATGTTCGACCAATTTTCCTATGTGTGGGGCCATGGGAACCGATGTTCCACTATGAAAAATAAACAGGAGTACAACAAGTACAAAAGGAAATATGTATAAATAAAAGAAATTTAAGGAACACAAGGAAACTATGAGAAGGTCAGTCCCTTCAAGAACTAAGACTCACAATGAAATCGATACGAGGATACGAAATATAGCACGTACATTATGTAAACTCAAAAAACACAACACATCCCCAAAGTATACCATTAAATACACGGGATCAAGATCTAAATGAAATGAAATATCTAACCTAGACACCTTTTATGGGGCTCAGTCTTATTGGAATTTAGTAAATTTATTATGAAGAGAGAAATTAATTAATAGGGATATTTTTCTCAACATAAATGTAGACCATTATCTTAGTAATAACTAGAGAGTTATTCTCAATATTAATTTAAGGAAAAAATAATGTTGTCTGAATTTATTGGGGATATGAACTTGTTGTCTATATAAAAGATAAAATAACATAGTTTGGGATTACAATGATGAGATAAACATCTACTCATGCGAAGATTCTTGAAATTATTTGATAATGTAATCTACCAAGAGAAGAAAGGGAGATACCAAATTTATGGTAGCCTATGGTACCCATTGTTGGTGGAAAATGAGGCATCAACTATTGATCTATGATGTGATGAGATACTATGTTTGTAGTAGCTTGTGAGGATCATAGAATTGGAATATTTGTGAGGTAGTAGTGATTTGATCGGTGATTAGGGCCATGTATCAAGAGTCTTCTTTACAGTGGTGATCATGGGGTGTATCCTGGTTGATGATTAATAGTAAGTCATGTCGATGAGATCATGAGAGAGAGATAGAGAGAGATAATTCTGGTGCCCAATATAGTGTTTGGTTGGTGCATGTTTAGATAATGACCCTGAGGTATTGTAAATTCATTAAAAATGTGGTATTTTTTCTATAGAAGGATCTATAACCGTTGCATTTTGATCAACATTAATTTCAGAGAGAATTCATTTTCATATAAGGGTGTGTTTTTTCAAAAAAAATTGATTTCATTTACATTCATTTTTGATAATTTAGTTGAATTTTTTAATCTCCAATTTATTAGTGGAGATTTTGGAGTTTCCCTATGGTTATTTAATCCTCCACATTAATGGTGTTTTCCATTTAATGAATAATCCATTATGATTTTTTATTCTCCTTTATATCACTTCTATATTTATCTGGGCTTCTCACAAATATTTTTTCATGAAATTTTTTCCCAGAATTTGGATTCTCCCCAAGAGTGGTATCAAGTGTAAGGTTCACAGTTGAAATTTCACAGGGGAATTATGGAGATTATTTCTTAGAGGATTGAAAATTCATGTTCAAAGAAGAATAAGGTTTAGAAATAAAATCTATTTGATAGGGGTCATTCATGTCTTACATCTAATTATATTTCTTCTGAGAGTTTATCCATTTAATAAATAATTAAAAATTGATTATTAAGGTGAGTTAAATGTTTTCTTAGGGGATTTTGAGTAGGCGTATCAGTAAATTTTGGTAGGTTCTCCAGATAATTTGGTGATCAATATTATGGTTTAGTGACATCTTTATGGTTCTATAATTATTAATCAATATGGTACTAGTACAAATATGATGAATACATTGGTGTTTGGTTTTCTTTTTCAAGAGGAGCGGTCAATTTTCTATCATAATTGTAAAATGGTGTTCTCATATTTTCTGAAGAGGATGATGGTTAGTGCCATACCAACTTTTGTTATTTCTAATTGAGTTTTTTAGATGTTTTCCATATTTCATTTTTTAAGTGGTTAGATTTTTTGGATTCACCACACTTATTAAGGAGGGAGAAAATAATCAAAAAATTATTTTTATCAACATTAATAGAGGATTTTTTCACAACAATATTGGAGAGTCATTCCCAATATTAATAGATAAAAAAATGAATAATGGTCACATTTATTCATGATATAAACTTGGTGTTTATATAAGAGGATGAAGTACCATATTTTGGTATTTTAATAAATATATTGACTTATAATCATGTTGATGTTCATGAAAGTTGTTCAAAATGTTGTCCACTGAGAGACGGAAGGGGGATACTGCTTTTGGATTAGCATGTGGGACCCACTTTTTATGTATAATGGGGAATCAATGGTAGATATATGATCTGATGGGATACCACATTTGTGGTAGCATGTGTGGCACAAAAAATCGAATAAATTTTAGGAAGAAGAGATGAATTCGATGATTAGGTAAATTTATCAAAATTCATCATGATTGTTGTGATCACGTGGTGTGTCCTGGTTGATGATCATCAGTACATCATTATTGTGACATCATGAGAGATAGAAAAAACCTTTGGGTGTTTTATGACTATGATGGGGTGATATATGTTTGTATAAATATCATCGTTGTAGTGGTTTTTCATTGATAGAAGACTGAGATTGTTTTCTCAAATTCAACTCTATGCATTTCATTTTGATTGAGTTTATTTTAAGAGAATAAACATATGAGTACTTGGGTGTATTTTTTAGACAAGTTTTTTTATGTGTCAATTGATTTCATGATTATGAATTTAATTAAATTTTATAATATCTTCTTTATTATTTGAATTTTTGGAGTTGTCGTATGGTTCTTTTAATCCACAACATCAGAGGGGTTTTCATCATTAAGAATCATACATGTTTATTTATTTATTATACATTATATGGATTATATTGATTCTATATTTTGTTGTGTTTATAAAAAATACTATTCCAATCAATTATATACCTAGAATCAGCATTATCATGTAATAGGCAGCACCTATATTTATTATGAGACCATTAATTCTATAGGTGCTAGTTTTCACAATCATTAAGATCACCCTCTATCCTCGTCACTACAATTCAAGCACATGGTAACCCTAGGATCTCATTGGAGTACCGTACCCGGCTACAAGGAAGGATGTCCTATACTACTCTACCATAGATTCATCCTTAAAAAGACAGAAGGCCTACAATGTACACCTTTACCTCTACACCTTACACTTTTAGAAACTTTCCAAACATGGGTCCTCACCAACCAGTCACACATGAAAACTGAATGGGGAACTCCATACATCACGGAGTCGATGGGTGGTAATAATTATAGATGAACAAGCACTTCCCAGGAGGGCATGGGGATGGTGGAGTGAATCTATGATTATTCATTGAAAGGGGATAATATTCATTGATTATATCTTATTATTATTGTGTTTTAATGTCCATAAAAATCAATTTTAGTGCATTTTTATAAATTGAACTTCATTTCTAATCACAAGTTCAATTCATGTTTTAATTGAAAATATGGGCCAAATGAATCAAATTCTTGTAAAATTAAACCTATTAATTTTATTGAATTTTTATATTATTGGATATGATTTACCTATTTATTTGAAAAAATTTACCTTTAAGATTTATGGATAAATCTCAATGGAAGAATAATATTTTTTTTCATGAATGCAGAAATTTTCAGGACAATGACTAATGTGCCTAAGGCCAATCAAACAAAAGTGGGGCCCATATTCTAAGCCCAATGAATGTAAAAAAAATTCATAGAAATAGAAAAATATGGGTATTATTTCATTAAACTGTGGCAGATCTATTTGTGATGATTTCATGGAGATAATGGGAGCCCATGTTGTCCTTTAATTGGTGGCCCACATTTGAACACCCATAATGTCATCCAACTAGATAAATCATAACCTCCAAAAAGATGTTCTAGTATTTCTGAAATGTTGAAAGATGTTAGAGAACACATTGAATAATATATTTTTCATCTATTACCCCTTTTTATTCATCCATATTCAGTTACAAATTCATATGTGAACAAGGGGATGAATCTGGAATATTTTCCTAGTCAACTTTGAAATGTCAAATTTCCCTGGATTTTATCACCATCCTTTTGACTCTCTAAATTAATGGGGAAGGAATGTATTGATGTTGAGTCAACATAAGGATTAGAATATGACTAGATAAGGATCTGGTGGTGAAGGGAAATAAGATCCATGTTTTTCCTTTCAATCAAATGTTTTTCTTTCATTTGTCATTTCACGCTTTCACTTTGTAATCGCATCACCAATTTTTCTTATGTAAGATTTTCATTCAAATTAATTTATTAATAAAAGTTATCCTAATTCTTATTTATTTATTTATTTTTTCTATTAAAAAATTTATATAGTTTAATCAAGGTTAGAATTTATTCACTCAAGAACTTGTGAATTCAATCACACAACAGTGCAGTGTTTGCTTATTTCAATGTTTTTCTTCTTCTTCAACTCTACCCCCCACAAGTCTAATTATTTTTTCTGTGGTATAATAGCATCAATGGAAGGATAAATTATTATGTGTTTATCTAAGGGAGTATCAAGGTTATGGATTGAATTTTATTTCATTTACTTAATATTTAAATCATTTCATTATTTTATGATTTCTGTTTGATGAGGTACAATCTTCTTTGTCTTCACCCACTTTAACGATGACACATTCTGACTGCTAGTATGATCCAATTACTTGGAGTAATCATGAATGTGGTCCTTTAAGTGAATTGGTGAATAGAATTTGAATTTTGTAGGGATAAAATTGGTGAATTATTATTTAGAATTATCTCGTTTTTTGGATACATATTGAATAAATGATATGAAATTCTCTATGAAAATAAATTCATCCAATCCACCACAAAAAACCTAGGAACATCCCATTAAAAATTGTTTTTTAATTCAATTAATTGTGTGTTTTTTGGGTTCATTAAATTAAATCACTAGTTATTCAAATCAAATCAATACAAATATTTGGCCACTCCATTTCCAATCCTCCATAAAATCTGAGTGTCTCAAGAACACTTCTTCAGTGCCTATGGATTCGATAAACCAAGATGTACTATAAGAGACCACATACACCATATAACATTGGAAATTTTTTACACAACCAACCGCATGTGTAGATAATAGATTAAATAAATAATAAAACACAAACCAAAGCATAAAATTGAGAAAAAATAATTGTATGATCATATGGATGAATGAATCAGATACATTCCACAAGGGAAGGATACTATAAAAAATATTTTTATTGTGGAGGGTGGCTTCCCCCATTGATTTTCAAGGGAGGGTAGGAAGTGGTAGATGTGGTGGGTGGATAAACCCCACCAACCATCCAATGGAGAAAGAGTTGGAGGGGGAGAGGTACCCTTTAAAAAGAGAGAATCCCCAATGGTTTATATATTTTATCATCTCTCTGACAATTATCTTCAGTAGTCTATCCTAATGTGAAATATCTATAAGTTTTATTTCCCCTCTTATACAATAGATATATTTTTATGGTTTTATCTTTTTGATAATGAGGTAGTGTGTACCCACATTTACCAATAGTGAGATCCTTCTATCTACCTATGCTTTTTTAGGTCTCTCTATTTTGGGGTTTTCCACATTAAATATTATTTCCATTAATTTCTTCATATATTAAATTATTTTATCTCATTATTATTACCACACCAGTTTTCATATGATTTATGATCCCAAAAAGTGATGTCAGATAAAGGTTCTGGGCATTTTCTATTCACTTTTTTGGGTATGAATAATTCTTGTCAATTTGAGTGTGCTCTGTGATTTATAATCATGTTGATATTATACATCAGATAACATTTTTGAGATTATTAAATAAACTATTGTGAAATAGAGGAGTTTTTGGACTCATGGTGTGTCTATATGGAAGCCAAATTTGAGATCAATATATTCAATGGGAAAAATTTCCCTAGTAAAAAAATTAGATGCAAGAAGTTCTGGAGAAGGATAATTGCCTACTGGGAATTAGAAAAAAATGATCAGTGTAATGAAGGAGAAATGGAACAATATAGATGGGAATGATATTTCCAATAACCATTTTTATTTAAAAGATAAGGTCCTATTAATATGTGTGGTGAAAGAGTCAACAAATGAAATGTGGGAAACTCAAACAAAGGTATATGAGGTCAAGTCATTATAAAATACAATTTTACTGAATTGAAAATTGTACACTACTTGAATGTAAGATTCATCATCAGTGACTGAAAACATCATCAACCTTAATACCTTGATCACTCATATCATAAGGTTGGGTTATAAAATTGTGGACACTGAACATGTGGAGATTATGCTGTAGAGTTTTTCAGATTCTTGTGGCCAACTCATTATTAACCTTACCAACAATATACTAATTTATATGATACTATTAAATGATGTTTCATCCATGGATATTGAAGAATAATTTTAGTGAAAGAATAATGAGGATAGATAGGAAACTTCACGCTAAGAAGAGGCTTTGTCAATAGAGAGATAAAGGATGGTATACCGCGGTTCCAGTTGGTTCCAAAATCAAGGTATGTCCAAATCAAGAAGTAAGAATAAGAATGTATCATGTTATAATTGTTGAAATAAGGATAGTTCTAAGAATTATTGTTTGAATAATATTATTATTCAACATAGCTCTAAGTTAAATGTGGAAAAAACTTCTAGAAACATAGATATACTAGTTATTGAAGAGGTGGTGACTACTAGAAGCAGAAAATATCTCTATAGTGCATGGATAATCAACTTAGGGGAAAAATGAAACATGAAATCATGATGGAAATGGTTTGATCAGTATAAAACTATCCCAAAATGAATTATTTACATGTGGAATTATCCCACATAGACGATCATTGGAGTTAGTACTATCAAACTGAAGATTCATAATGGTAATGTTTGAACCGTCCAAGGAGTATTCTAGGTGAAGGGCCTATAGAATAACATTTTTTCTTTGGTGAAATATAAGGAAATTAGATGAAAGACCCACATTTATAATGGATTGATTAAAATTGTAAAGGGAATAATTTTTTTGAGGTTGGTAGAGAATATATTAAAGAACATGTATATGCTTATGGGTAAAATGTATAGAGAGGTGGATATAGTTTTTGCATAAACTACCTCGATGGAATCATTGAAAAAATCATGGAATAATAATATTTTCCATATATTAGAATGAGGCCTAAACATTATTTCATATTAGATGTTTTTTTTCTAGGCTAACAAAGGTATTCTTACCATTTTGTGAGAATTATTCATTACAAAAGTAACACTAGTTAAAGTTTGGGATGTTGACAACAATAAGTAAATATATCTTAGATATGATCCATTTTAACAATTGGAAAGAACCAGTGATATCCCTGGTAGGATCAGAGTACTATGTATCCTTCATTTTTTATTATTTGAGGAGATGTTGGGTGTACCCAAACAAGCAGAAAGTGGATATTTTTTAAGACTTTAAAATATTCAAAGTGTAGAATGAGCTTGAATTAAGAAATACGATCATGTTCTTGAGGACTAAATATGGTGTAGAATATATATATATGAGGATTTTGATACAATTTTTCAACAAAAAGGCCCAATTCATAGTGGCATACACTCCTCAATAGAATTGAGTTGAATAGTTTATTAATATAGCCCAATTGGATTGAATAAGAGGGATTTTCAAGGATATATGAATATTTAAAACATTATGGGAAGAAGTAGTGAATACCATCTATTATGTGATTAAACGACCTCTTTAAATAGTGATTTATCAAATGAAACTAATTGAGATATGAAATGGTATACTCACAGACTATTCTCAGTTACATAATTTTGGAAGTCGTGTATATTAATTATTTAATTACCAAAAATTTGGATTCAAGATCTAGGAAATGTATCTTCTAATGGTACAATGACTCTGTGAAGCGATATAATTTGTCAGACCCCACTATTTGAAAACTTATCATCAAAATAGATGTCATTTTTTCAAAAGACAGGGTGAAAATGAAAATTGATGGAGACATAGGGAATGTTAACACAAAAAATAAAAAAATTCAAAGCTGTATAAAAATAAAGGAATAAAAAGTTTCCTATTAAGAATTACGAAAGAATTATGATCAGGTATTAGTTGATTCTAGACCATGATGGTTAACTCGAGAAAAGAGATAACTATAATGGATCTCAGACCATGTCATTGAGAGAAATATTTCCTACTATTTATTGATAGAGAATATAGATCCATATTGTTTTGTATTGGTGGGCCAGAGTATAGACATATCCTCTTGGATGGTTGAAATATAGGAAGAACTTCATGACCTATACAAGAAAAGGGCTTGTTATCTTATTACATTACCTCATGGAAGGAATGTTATCAGAAACAAATGGGTTTATAAGATAAAGATGGATGGAAAAGACCAGGTGGAAAGATATCTTTCAAGACTAGTGGTCAAAGGATATTTTCATAAGGATGTTACTGAATTCAATGATATATTCTTTCCTGTTTCTAGAATGATTACTATTCAAATAGTTTTGGGGATGTTAGCTGCATACAGTTTGAATCTAGAGTAGCTAGATGTGAAGACTACTTTTTTCCATGGTGATATTGATAATGAAATCTATATGATCCCACTAGAAGGTTTTATAAATGAATTAAAAGATAACATGGTTTATAGGTTAAAAAATAATTATTGGGTGTAAATCATGTTCCGAGGTGTTTGAGTAAGAGATTTGATTCCTAAATCATGCTCCCTAGATACAATAGACTTCATTCAAATACTTGTACATTTTCAAGGGATAACATGGTAATGATTTCATCATTCTTCTGTTGTATATGGATTAAATTTTTTGTTTCATACCCCAAAAATGACCAAATAAAATATAGTAAGAAACATTTGGCTAGAAAGGTTTATATGAAGGACTTGGGATCATCAAATAGGATTTTTTGGAGGCATGTTTACCAATAAATAAATAATGGGAAGATATGGATAGCAAATAAGAATTAAATATAGAAAGTCTTGGAACACTTCAATATGTAGAACTATAATCCAATATCTACCCCTCTTTATGTTAATTTAATGTTTCCCAGTATGATGAGTCTTAGGAGTGAAGTAGAGATCCTTGAGATGTATTGGGTACCATATTCATTAGAAGTTGGTTGTTTGTTGTTTTCTATGATTTGTACTATACTAAAAATTTTATATGTAGTGGGAGCAGTAAGTTGGTGTGTAATGAATCGAGAATTCTAGAATCGGAATACATTAAACAGTATCCAATTATATGTCAATAAGACCTCAAATAATACATTATGTTACAGAGAACTAGATTTCACTATTAGAGTCTATGTTGATTCAGTTTTTTGTGTGACTTTGAACAGAGGAAATCCACTAATGGTAAAAAAATTACTCTTATAATAGGGGTGGTGAGTTAGATTTAAAAGTTAAAGTTAGTTTTGGGTATATCCTATTGGATCGAATAAGTATATGTATATGTATATTAGATGGAACAATACAAGAGGGGGGTGAATTGTAGGTTTAAAAACCTTTTGAGTTTTAGCGCTTAAGAGATTAGTTTAAATGATCTTAAACTAATACAAATACAAACACCCACAATTGTATTGAATATAAAAGGTATGATGTAATTTAATACTAATGAAATGTAAAACAATTGTATTCAAGATGAACACAATAATAAGAGTAATATAAAGATGAATGATTCTACCTTAAAGCGTATAGAATCAATCAATACAATATGTAATAGAATGGATGTAATTGAAACAATTACAAATTTATAAGAGATAGAAAAAGAAACAAAAACAATTTCCTTTCTAATACAGATAGCAGTGGAAATGTAAAAGAATTACAATTCATTTAACCCAAAGAGAAGGGTTATCCTTTCACCTAGGATAAAAGGTCTGTCTCACCAACACCTTGGTGAGCCCTCGATAAGATGATCGGTTCGTCCGTCTGCCTATCCCTGGTAGCCCTCGATACGATGATCGGACCGTCTGTCTACCTATCCCCGGCAGCCCTCGATATGATGATCGGACCGTCTGTCTGCCTATCCCCGAAAGCCCTCGATTTTGTAGTTAATCGGCACCTCTGTCTTTCAATCACTTGAAAGCCCTCGATACAGTTATCGGACGCACAAAGCACAAAGCATGAGAGAAGTCACAGCATCTCTCTCTAGAACTTGATAGAAGAAAAGTATCACAGTTGTATCATGCTTGTTCTTAGTTTTCTGTTGTACTCTCAGCTTCAAATGACCTCTTATTTATAGGCCTCAGGTTCCAACAGTCATATCTCCTCCAACGGTCATATTTCTCCAAAAAACTCGGAGGGACTTGGACACCTGGCATCATAACGGTCAAATTGAAACAGAAAGCACGACATCGTTTTGATTAGTTTGAAACTAATTCAACGACATCGTATTGGTTAAAACAAGATATAAGAATAAGATAACCATGAGTACGATTTTAAATGAAGCATGTGTTTTTGACAAAGTACCAAAACAAGTATGTAATAAAAGATATGAGAAGCTGAGTTAATGTAATTTCCATATTCAGTACGATCAGCATTGTACGATTGGCATGGTCAGTACGATCAGTATGATTAGTACGATATGCGTAGTCAGTACGATCAGCATGATCAGTACGATTAGCCTGGTCAGTACGATCAGCATGATGAGTACGATCATTATGGTCAGTACGATCAGCATTGTACGATTGGCATGGTCAGTACGATCAGTATGATCAGTACGACACGCATAGTCAGTACGATCAGTATGATCGGTACGATACGATAGACAAGGTTAGTAGGATTAACAAGACATTTGTGATTTTTAAAATAAAACATAGAAGTCAAAAGAGGACTTTTGACTCAACAATCTCCCCCTTTTTGGAAAGCACAAATCACAAAATAAAAACTAAACCAAATACTTATCTCCACCTGAGTTATTGGAAACTCTTATGAATAAGAAATTGAATACAACTAAATCCCCCTTAGGTATGGACTTTCCTAAGGATTGTATTCGTAGATTTTCCTTAAAAGTGTTGTAAAGCATTTTCCCCTTTTATAAAACTTTCTCCCCCTTTGTAAACATTATCTCCCTTTGTGATTTACAAAAAGAAAGGGGTAAACTTGAATTATCTGAAAGAGTTAGAAAAAGAATACAAGACAATGGATAAAAGAAATTTCATTATAATAACAATCAAGACCATACTTGAAAACAAATACAAGTCACTTGTTTTCTCTTTCCTCATCCTTTTTGATCAACTCATGAAGAACTGCCTTCATCTTTTTTATCTCCTTCTTGTCTTCAGAAATAGCATCACCCTGAGACCTGAGAAGGTCTTGTTGATCAGCAAAGAGTTGATCTGGATTTCTGATTGTCTCTTCCTAAACATTGATTACTTCTTCAAGAGTATCAATTCTGTTTTTAAAATTCTTGTTATCTTTGGATAACACATATTTTTGTTTCTTCAACAAAACTATTTCATCCTTGAAAGATGAAACCTTCAAGAATTCAGATTGAAAAGCATTCATTCTCTCCTGCAAGTCTTTTACTAAAGGAACGTCAGCTCGTTGAGAAGAAAAAAGATACAACCTTTCAACTGTTTCTCTGTCAAGCTTATTGAAAGCAATTGCAATCTCATTTGATAACCTTCTTATATCTTCAATTGCTAACTCATGATCATTGACTGAGCTCTCTGTTTTGTATGACCACTTGGTCATCTTGTTGCAGGCCTTCTTATGGGCAGCCTAACTTTCTGAAAGGACTTTCAAATCGGCTTCGACTGGCAAAACTTTCTTTCTCAATTCTTTTACAGAGCCAAACTTCTTCTAATTGTCAGTAATAAAATCAATATTCCCTTCCAGCCTCGGGAAATATGGAATGGTCTTCTAAACCCTTCTCAAAACATGGACAATATAATCACTCTTTTCGAGAGAGATTGTTTGTTCTAAATTAGTATCTTTGTCGTACGAAGCCAGTTCATTTGATCGGCTTGAATCTACAACTGGCTGTTTTCCTTTTTCTTTTTTTTCTGATTTCTTTCTTCTTCCATTTTATCACTAATGACAACAACTTTATCAGAGTGAGAGGATTCAGTACCTTGCTTTACTTGAAGGGGTGTTTTATCCGGAGTTTCAGAAGTTTCAAAAGGTGCTTGATCGGCATGAGGGATTTGTTGAACACCTTCACTCAGCTTTTGAACCGATTCCTCCCTACTTTTCTTCGAACTCTGAAGGAATTCTAAAATAAAATCTTCTTCCTCTTCTTCAAATTATTCTATCTCTTCCATCATTTGTTTTCCTTTTTCTTTCTCAGGAAGACTCTGTATGATGGGCTCTTGATGCACTTCTTCCGTCAGTTGAGCACTAGAATCCTCAACCATTTTCAAGACTTTAGAGATATCAAAGTCTTGAGCCTTTATTTTCAAAATAGTTTTCTTTTTCTTTTCAGCCTTAAGGGTTTCTTTTACCCTTATTCTTTCTGCAAAAGCCTCAATCGGGTCAAGACCGAACTTTGGATCACCTTCCTTTCTCTGTTCCTTATCCTTTCTCCATTTGGCTACAACCTCCTTACTGTACTTTGGCTTCTTCTTAGGCTTTGAACTGGTTTGAGGATCAGACTTTTTTGTAATATCAGTAGATTGAATGTCTTTGGCTGGCATAGGTGCCGATTGATTCTGAGCCGATTCAGCTTCTATATCTTTGACAAAAAGTTTTGAATTCTGATCAAAACAAACATTTAACTTCTTCATAGTACTTTTACTAATTCAGGATGACTTCAAATCTATCAACTTCCCTTTCAAAGGAATGTTGCAAAACTTCATACTCTCGAGAATAAACTTTGTAAGAATGGATGGATACATAATCAAATGATATTTGATTTCCCCTGACTTCACATTCTTGATTGTTTCGAAAACATACCCCATGAGATTCACTTTTCTCATATTGACAAGATAGTCCAACATGAAGATATCAGAAACTTTCAGAGTTTCTCTATCCCCTTTCCTTGAGATAAGAAAACCTTGCATCCATAAAGCCACAAACCTATTTTCTGGTGAAATATTATCCACTTTCCTTTTCTCTTCATTCACAACAAACAGAGACTTCTCGGCACTTTCTCTATTAAACGTACCTACTTCCTCTGGTAGATTATGAGATGGACAGAAAGAATCCCATTATATTAGGACATTAAGAATATGTGCCGCTTGCTTCACAAACATAGATAGCTTTCTATCATACACAGCAAAATTGATATTCATGTCTTCGTCGAAAGATACGGTTTTATAAAACTGACAAACTTAATCAAAGAGAACCGAATCTTGAGAAACAGGCCTTTCAACTCACAAATGCTCCTATCCTTGAAACAAGATAATCCTCTTGACAGTAGAATCATATGAATCATAGAAGTCGCGGGAAACTAACCTTTCCCTTAAAAGGTCTTTTTCTGAGAAAGCCATTGAGGACATATCGACAGGAGTGTTGGCAGACAACTGAGACATAAGGATGCTACCGATGAAAGATCGTACGATGAATTAAAATAATGAGGTAGAGCTTTGACGTAGATCCTGAAAAAAACGATGTGGGTTTGGGGAGGGGGGCTATTTATAGGCGATACAGGGGTGACTGTTGATCTTCTACGGTCAGGATTAGAGAAAAAAAGATCAATGGTTAGGATTACAACGAAAGAAAAAAAATGAAAAGTACCTGTCAGAGAATGTAAGGTTATTGTTGGTTTTAGTAAATTTCGTACGAAGTAAAAGAATATTATCAATCGTCATACCAATGGAAAACAAAGTCGTTACCATAAACTGACAAGCCGATGGAAAAGAATCTCGTTACCATTGACTGACAATACGATGGAAAACAATCTCGTTACCATGAACGGTCAGTACGATGGAAAAGAAATTTATTACCATCATCGGTCGATACGATGGAAAAGAAATTCATTACCATCATCGGTCAATATGATGGAAAAGAAATTCATTACCATCATCGGTCGATACGATGGAAAAGAAATTCATTACCATCATTGGTCGATATGTTGGAAAAGAAATTCATTACCATCATCAATCGATTCGATGGAAAAGAAATTCATTACCATCATAGATCGATACGATGGAAAAGAAATTCATTACCATCATCGGTTGATTCGATGGAAAATAAATTCATTACCATCATCGGTCAATACGATGGAAAAGAAATTCATTACCATCATCGGTAGATATGATGGAAAAGAAATTCATTACCATCATCGGTCGATACGATAGAAAAGAAATTCATTACCATCATCGGTCGATACGATGAAGTAAATAATAAAGTAAAACTTTCAATATGATAAACAGAAAAGTAAATGATACGATAAAACTTTTAATATGATAAACAGAAAGGTGAATGATACGATAAAACTGTCAATATTATAAACAGAAAGGTAAATGATATGATAAAACTGTCAATATGATAAACATAAAAAGTAAAACACATACCAAGAGATTAAACAATTAAATATCATAAGATAAAAAAGAACATAGGAAAAAAATTTCCTCCCCCTTTTAAAGGGAGTTATTTAATGTTAGGAGAATTGTAAAACATGAAGTAGATATGAATGATTATTTTAATGTAATCATTCCTAGCTTCTTTTTTATAAACTCAAATCTATCGTATGGTAATGGCTTTGGAAAAATGTCAGCAAGTTGTTCTTGCATTCTGATAAATTGTAAAATGATGTCTCCTTTTTTGTGTGATCTCTAAGAAAGTGATGCCTAACATCTATGTGTTTTGCATGAGAGTGATGTGTTGGGTTCTTACTAAGAGATATGGCACTAGTATTATCACAAAGAATTTGAGTTTTGTAAAAACTCAATCCATAGTCAGTGAGTGTGTGTTGCATCCACAATACATGAGCACAGCAACTTCCAGCTGCTACATATTCAGCTTCAGCAGTGGATAGTGCTACGGAGTGTTGTTTCTTGAAGGACCAAGAAACCAGAGAATCTCCTAAGAAATGACATGTTCCAGAAGTACTTTTTCTATCCATTCTACCATCTCCAAAGTCAGCATCTGAAAAACTTTTTTAAAAAAAACCATTCCCAGAAGAGTAAAAAAGACCTAAATCCATAGTGCCTTTTAAATACCAAAAGATTCTCTTTACGGCTTTTAAATGAGACTCTTTTGGATTGGATTGATATCTTACACATAAGCATACAGAAAACATTATGTCTGGTCGACTAGCTGTCAAGTATAGAAAACTTCTTATCACACCTCTGAAAATTGTTTGATTTACTGGTTTCCTAGTTTCATCATGATCAAGTGTATTTGAGGTACCGATTGGAGTGTTAATACTTTTAGTCTTGTCATAACCATACTTTTTGAGTAAATATTTTATATACTTGTGTTGATATAAATATGTTCCTTCTGGTTTTTGAGAAATTTAAAAACCTAAAAAGAATGTTAACTCACCCATCATACTCATTTCAACTCATATTTCATTAAATTTTCAAAATAACCAGTTAAAGACTTCTGAGTTGATCCAAATATGATGTCATCAACATAGATTTGAATAATAAAAACATTTTTATAAAAAGGGTTAGATATACTATACCGTTTGTTTAATTTTTTTGTAATAGAAAACCTGTAAGTCTATCATTCCATGCTCTAGGGGCTTGCTTAAGACCATATAGAGCCTTGGTAAGTTTGAAAACATGATCAGGATGATTTGGGTCTTGAAAATCAGGAGGTTGTTCGACAAAAACATCTTCTTGAACAAAACCATTTAGAAAAGCACATTTGACATCCATTTGAAATAGTTTGAAATTGAAATATGCTGCAAAGGATAATAGAATACGAATAGATTCAAGTCTAGCTACAGGAGCATATGTTTCTTCATAGTCTATTCCCTCTTGTTGATTATATCCTTTAGCAACAAGTCTTGCTTTATTTCTTACAATGATTCCATTTTCATCACATTTATTTCTGTAAACCCATTTTACACCAATCACAGTTGTTTCTTTAGGTCTATCAACTAAAGTCCAGACTTAATTCCTCTTAAAATCATTTAGTTCATCTTGCATTGCTTTGATCCAATCATCATCACCTAAGGCCTCACTTTGACTTTTAGGTTCAAATTGGGAAAGAAAAGCAAGATTTTCTACTTCATTTCTTAAGGAATTTCTGGTACTTACAAGTTGATTTACATCACCAATGATGTTATCACTAGGATGATTCCTAAGAAACAATTGATTTGGGTTTTGTAAAACCTGTTCATCAACATATGGTAGAAAATATTCTATGGTAAATGTTTCAAGAATACTTTCTTGAACATTTTCCTCATCATAATTATCTTCTAATAACGGTTGATAAACATTTTTAGAAAACACATCCGAGGATGTAGGATGGGGTTGGTTGAAAACAAAGGGATCAGATTCATCAAATTTCACATGTACTTTTTCCTCAATAGTACAAGTATTTATATTGAAAACTCTATAATACCTAGAGGTTATAGAATAGCCTAGAAATATTCCTTCATCAGATTTTGGTGCAAATTTGTGTAGATTATCTTTTGTATTCAGAATGAATACTTTGCATCCAAAAACTTTGAAGTATTAAACTTTAGGTTTTTGGCCTGTCCATAACTCATAACGAGTTTTATTAAGAAATGGTCTATTTAAAACACGATTTATAGTATAATAGGAAGTACTAACAGCTTCAGCCCAGAAGTGTTTAGCAATTGAGTATTCACTCAACATGGTTCGAGTCATTTCATGAAGAATACGATTTCTTCTTTCAAAAACACCATTTTGCTGAGGAGTTCTTGGAGCTGAGAAATTGTGAGTAATACCTTTCTTACTACAAAAAAGTTTCAAAATATGAATTTTGAAATTCACCACCATGATCACTATGAATAGTTATCAATGGTAGGTTTTTCTCATTTTTAACTTGGGCTCTAAAAGTTTTGAAATAGGAAAAGGCTTCAGATTTCTTTGTGAGAAAGTAGACCCATGTAAATCTAGTAAAGTCATCAACTAAAACAAATACATAGTATTTTCCTCCAATGCTTCCAGATTGTGAAGGACCAAAAAGATCCATATGCACTAGCTGTAATGCATTAGAAGTTGAAACTTTATTAATTTATTTAAAGCTAGTTTTATGTTGCTTTCCAAATTGACAAGGATCACAAAATTTTGAAGAATCATATCTAAGGTCCGGTAGCCCCTTCACAAGTCTTTTCTTTGAAAGTTTACTAAGGTTTCTCAGATTATAGTGTCCTAGTCTTCTATTCCATAGCCATGATTGGTCTTCTATTGCACTTAAGCAGGGTAAGTTTTGGCTCTTAAGGTCTTCTAAGTTAATAGTGTAAACATTCTCTTGCCTATGGGCAGATAGAATGAATTCATCCTTGGAATTGTGAACTAGACACTTATCATTTCTAAAATTCACAAGGTAACCTTCATCACACAATTGACTTATGTTGATGATATTGTGCCTAAGACCTTTAACAAACAAAACATTTGAAATAAGATCTTTTCCAAGAAAAATGATATTACCTATACCAACAATCTTTCCTTGAGCATTATCTTCGAAGGTTACTTTTCCACCTTTTGTTTTGATAACCTTTTCAAAGAGATATTTGTTTCCAGTCATGTGTCGAGAACAACCACTATCCATGTACCAAATATTCTTATTAGTACACTTCTCATTTTCCTGAAAAAGAAACAATTAGTTTTTTAGAATCCAAACTTGTTTGGATCAAGAAGTGTTAGATAAAAGAATTTTTGGAATCCATATTTGTTTCACAAAATGAGCTTTATGAAATCCTAAAGATTGAGTTCTGTTATGAGAACAATCTCTTCTCCAGTGTCCTCCACATTGACATTTAGAACAAAAAGAGTTTTTTTGAGGAAGAAAATAGTTATTACTAAAAACAGGTTTGGAATGAGTATAACCAAGACCAGAATGATTTCTCAAAGGTCTATTTTGAGAATACATCTTGTCAATGTTTTCCTTTCCATGATTAAAGTTTGACAAACATTTTTTCACAGAAAAAATTTTTGACTTTAATTTTAAAACCAAATTCTTATTTTCCGAAACATTTGAATTTGAACTAGAGTTAGGCTCTAAAATATTTTTCTCTGAAATTACATTTTCAAGATCCTTAGAAAGTTTATCCTTATCAGATTTGACTTTCTCAAGGGTTTTTAAAATACTTTCAAAATCAGAAGTTTCACATCAAGATCTTTAGAAAGATATGATACTTCTTTAGTTAAGATTGAAATTCTAGAATTTTCTTTCTCAAGATTCTTCTTGAGTTTAGAATTTTCATTTTCAAGTAATTTAGAAAATCTAGATACTTCTTCAAAAGAAGGTAATGTATTATCATCTGATGATGAAGATTCATCATTTGAAGATTCATAATATCTATTATCAATATAATTTTCATTCAAAGAGACATTTGTAATAGCTTCAGCATTATGTACCTTATCCATGAGACAATGATCTTTAATTGGTATTCTGGCTATAAGTCCAATATTCCTCTTTCCTGAGGACTCATACTCTGAAGAATCATCTGAATAATCACTACCACTTGCAATCCAGGTATCATTTGCCTTCAAAACATTCTTTTTCTTATAAAACCTTTTTCTGTTTCTTTCAGAGTGTTTCTCCTTTCTGTCTTTCCTCTTAAGTAAAGGACAATCAGGCCTTATATGTCCTGATTTCTTACATTCATAACAAGTTACCTATGAATCTTTCTTATCCTTCCTGTCTTTCTTTTTGAATCTATATTGGAAGTCTTTCTTTCCCAAAATCTTGTTCATTCTTAGAGCAAGATTGGCTAACTCATTATCTGAAGGATTACAATCACTTGAATCAGATATAACAACTTTCTTGGATTTTGATCTTGTAAGCCTTTCAAGTGTTTTAGATTTAGATGAAAAGGCTACACTTCCATTCCCATTCTTCTTCTTGTTGAAATCATCATCTCTCTTCATTCTTGTCTTGTGCTGTGGAAGATTTCCAAAGAGTTCATCAAGAGTAATCTGGGTAACTTTTCTATTCTCATCAATAGTTGTCCTTTTTGACTCCCATTCATTTCAAATTATATCTATAATCTTATCAACAAGAGCTTCATCATCAAGACCTTTTTCTCCCATAGATTGTAAGCTGTTGACAATTGTCATAAACCTTTGTTGCACTTTACATACTGGCTCTCCATAAGGAAAAACAAACCCATGATACTCTGCTCGAAGCATTGCTCTCCTTGTTTCTATAACCTTGGATGTTCTAATGTGAGTGACTTCCAATTTCTTCCAAATACCATTGGCTGCTTCACATGAAAATATCTGACTGTATATATTCCTGGTCATAGATCATAACAAAGTATTTCATACCTTGTAATTCAGTTGATATTCTTGCTTCTCTTGGTTAGTGAAAGTACTGACTTCTTTGTTGGGAATTTTGTAACCTCCAGTAAGCATAATAAAATTGTCTACACCAGTATTGATAACAAAAGTCTTCATACGATCTCTCTAGTACTCATAATCATTCCCATCAAAGATAGGTGGTCTAGAAGGATTTATATTGTCTATTGACCCAATATTCATTCCTTCCATATAATAAAACAAACTTTCCACTCCACGTGTTAGTGTAGTAAGTAAAAATAGAACAAGAAATAAAAATCAGTGGAAAACCTTCCTCTGATACCAATTGTTGGATCGAATAAGTAGATGTATATGTATATTAGATGGAACAATACAAGAGGGGGGTGAATTGTAGGTTTAAAAACCTTTTGAGTTTTAGCGCTTAAGAGGTTAGTTTAAATGATCTTAAACTAATACAAATACAAACACCCACAATTGTATTGAATATAAAAGGTATGATGTAATGTAATACTAATGAAATGTAAAACAATTGTATTCAAGAAGAACACAATAATTAGAGTAATATAAAGATGAATGATTCTACCTTAAAGCGTATAGAATCAATCAATACAATATGTAATAGAATGGATGTAATTGAAACAATTACAAATGTATAAGAGATAGAAAAGGAAAAAAAACAATTTCCTTTCTAATACAGATAGCAGTAGAAATGTAAAATAATTACAATTCTTTTAACCCAAAGAGAAGGTTTATCCTTTCACCTAGGATAAAAGGTCTGTCTCACCAACACCTTGGTGAGCCCTCGATATGATGATTGGTTCGTTCATCTGCCTATCCCTGACAGCCCTCGATATGATGATCGGACCGTCTGTCTGCCTATCCCCAGAAGCCCTTGATACGATGATCGGACCGTCTGTCTTCCTATCCCCGGCAGCCCTCGATTTTGTAGGTGATCAATACCTCTATCTTTCAATCACTTGAAAGCCCTCGATACGATGATCGGACGCACAAAGCACAAAGCATGAGAGAAGTCACAGCATCTCTCTCTAGAACTTCATAGAAGCAAAGTATCACAGTTGTATCACGCTTGTTCTTAGTTTTCTGTTGTACTCTCAGCTTCAAATGACCTCCTATTTATAGGCCTCAGGTTCCAACGGTCACATCTCCTCCAACGGTCATATTTATCCGAAAAACTTGGAGGTACTTGGACACTTGGAATCATAATGGTCAAATTGAAACAGAAAGCATGACATCATTTTGATTAGTTTGAAACTAATTCAACGATATCATATTGGTTAAAACAAGATATACGAATAAGATAACCATGAGTACGATTTTAAATGAAGCATGTGTTTTTGACAAAGTACCAAAACAAGTATGTAATAAAAGATATGAGAAGCTGAGTTAATGCAATTTCCATATTCAGTACGATCAGCATTGTACGATTGGCATGGGCAGTACGATCAGTATGATCAGTTCGATACAAATAGTCAGCATGATCAGCATGATCAGTACGATTAGCCTGGTCAGTATGATCATCATGATTAGTACGATCATTATGGTCAGTACAATCAGCATTGTACGATTGGCATGGTCAGTACGATCAGTATGATCAATACGATACGCATAGTCAGTACGATCAGTATGATCAGTACGATACGATAGACAAGGTTTGTAGGATTAACAAGAAATTTTTGATTTCCAAAACAAAACATAGAATTCAAAAGAGGACTTTTGACTCAACGTATCCATGATTAAGTTAGATTTCATGGTAGATACATGGGCTTGTAAAGTGGTGATTTGGATGAGAAGGTTGCTGGAATATCATAGCTTTATACATAAGTAGATTCCATTGTTGTGTGAAAGTCATAGAGGCTTTAACATTGAAAAAAAACTCATATTTTCATTCTAGGAAGAATATAGTTGGGGTAAAGTGTCACATTGTTCAAGATGTGGTGGCAGATAAAGTTTGGACATGGAGTGAATTCACACGAAAGAAAATCTGTAAGATTTCTTGACCAAGGTGATTTACTCTAATAAGTTTAGATGGTGAATATCCTTGATCAGCAACATAAGGATGCGATTAGTATATTTTGTAGATATAAAGGATATGTAGAGATTTTATTTTATATAAATCAAGTCTCCAAGTGGAATTTATGTCATAAACATATTTTTATTCATGATGGTTTCTTCCCCACATTGTTTTTTTTTTGAGTCGGGGGAGGTTTTGGTATATGTAATATATTGGAGGAAGAGTAGGAGGGGGTAGGTAGCCTATAAATGTAGAACTTTCATGATGGTTTCAACAAATCATCATCTCTTTATAAAGTTTCTTCAGTAGTTCATCCATATGTTTAGTATTTGTAAGGTTTATTTCTCTAGTTATTCAAGAGATATATTTTGAGGGGTTTCTCCTTATGATAGTGAGTTATTATGTATCAACATTTACCCATAGTGAGATCCATCTATCTCCCTATGATTTTTAACCCCTTTTATTTTGGTAGTTTTTCGGCATTACATATAGTTTTCATTTATTTTTTCATTTTGAACTTTATTTCATCTTGTGATTATTGCTAAAATAGTGGGAATATCATTTTTGGTCCCTATAAAGGAATTAATGATCCCATGCTAATGGGGCCCTAAATAAGGCCAAGCCACACCCTAAGAGGAAAACAAATAGGTTTCCTAGCAGAAAAAAGTTATAGACCGGCATTTAAAAATTCAGTCATTTATATTGAATAAAATTTATTTAATATATATCCAAACAATTAAATCAATTTAATAAAAGAATACCTTTTAATTTGAAAAACAGTCATGAATGAAATTCACATTGTGGAAATAGTAAAATTATTAATACTATACATGAATTCAAATTAAATGGAAAATAGATTTTCTAAAATACATTGAAAAATCTCTTTCCAAAGGAACATTGAGGAAATATTCATTTGTGGAGAAAAGAAAATAATTAATATAAAAAAAATCATAACATATTAATATCCCCAGAATATGATAGATCCTCTAACAAGGTAAACATCACCATACAACTAGGTTAACATTGGTATCTTCGTTTCACTTTTAGCATATGAATCATGAACATCTAATAACACCCAAACACCACTACATGGGTTCTTCTCCTAAAAAAAGGAGACTCCAATAGAATACCAACATTTAATATTTTTAATGATAATATCAAAATCCAATTAGAACGTGTTTGATAAAAATGGTTTTATTTTAATAAAGAGAAATAAAAAGTCTATTACTATACTTATTTTCATTGTTTACAATGAAAGTGATACATTTTTGTAACTTGAGTTTTATTATTAGAATCCTATAAATAATCCAAAAATATATATATTTAAATTAAAATAAATCTAAAAAAAAGTACAAAAATGTTTTTTTTGACATCGCTTCTCATTTAACATGGTTTTTATAATTACAAAAAAAATGAGGATAATTGAATATACTTCCAAATACATATGAATTAAGCATTTGGTAAATTTCCAACATCATGCTAGATGACTTACATTTCCACATTCCAACCAATTCAAAGAATTAAATTCTCTAAGTCTTTTTGATCACCAATGGAAGAAGAATACTTCAAAATACAATTACCAATCCAAATGGAATTCCCATGTAAAACAATTTCAACTTAATCCATCAAGCATATTATTTTCTATTTCCACTTCCATCATATGGTTGTTCTATACCTAATTTTATTTGGAGTGGAGGACAACATATAAGAGTATTTCCTAATAAATTTGTAAGAGGAAGGAATTGTGTTGGGTACCCATTGTGATTAATCCAAAAAATTATTGTTTGATATCTTTAAAATCCTCCAAAGCCATATATTTTCAACACTTTCTATAATTTTCCCAGAAATATGGTTCATGTATAAATCAAGATATTGAATATTTTTCATGGAAATAATTATCATTTGTATAATTCCTCATAGTTTTATCCATGATAAATTTAAAAAAATCATGAAGGTTAATCATCTTTATTGGTATGTCCCAAGAAAAAATATTTCATAATAGGTCAAGAGATATTATCCACGATAAATCACTATATTCAATTCTCTTTTATTTCATAACCAAAAATTAATTCTCCATGAATGAGTATATTTTCCAGATACAAGAAATATTTTGAAATAATTCAAAACAATTTGGGATGGTTTTAATTAGTCCATTGTTTGTAAGGAATCAGACATGAAGAGATGTGAGATCACACAACTCTAGAAGAATAAATCCTTAAATCTTGTTTGAGTAAAGGATAATAATCACAAGATTGATAAGCTATTAAACCTCTGAATATTTCAGAAATTTTCATCCTCACTAAGGTCCATAACCTGAATTTATATCTATATTTTCAAAATATGTGATAAATTTAAAGATATGCTTTTAACATGTAAGCAAAATTCACTGAGCTCAGTCAAAGGATTCATGGATTTTAGTAGAACACTAATAAAATTTTTGTTTCTAATTACTAACCATTTTAAATTTTTTTAATTCATCCAAAAATTTGGATGTTCATCAAATTAATGAATTTTGATACATCCAAAATACCTAGTCCTGCCATATATTTTGTCCATTGATAGAAAAAGAAAAAATGGACCCCGTCAATAAATTGTTGTAAAGGTCAAGAATGGTTGGATTTTTATAGATTTAAGGAAGTGAACAGCTAAGGTTATTGGAATAAATCTAGATCTCAATTAAAAATAATAAATCAAGAACATTTTTGGGTATGTTGTTGTGGGATAAATTATGAAAATAAAGATATGTTAAGCTAGAAATCAGAGTGGGAATGGGGTGTGAGTTCATTGTATTTGAAAAATATATCTCTTACAAACTAATTTGGGTTTCCAACCACCTAGGAAATTCAACACCAAAACATATAATGCTTATTAAAATTTGTTCCAGTTGAAATGGTTGAATATAGGTGGAGTTTAAATGCTGGTTTAAATCTGGATTTCTTGAATCATAAAAAACATTTAATGGTTTTAAATTTGAAAAACTAGTTTTGAAATAATTCATGACAAGGAGTTGTTTGAAATGTATAAAAACTATAATTTTTAATGATATTATATATGTTTAGAATATTTATTCTAAAAATAATGGAGGAAACATCAACATGAGATAGAATTCTAAAACCTCGTTTTTTTTACTTGGCAAGGGACCCGATAATTAATTTCCTTGAAAATATATCACCTCCAAAGATTAAACCAAGTGGGAGAAGTCCTATAGTATATTATTCACATGACTAATAAATTTATTGATAAAATTTTTTTAACTTTTAAATTTAAAAGGAAATATCATGGATTATGGAATTTCAAGGGAAATTGAATTCTAACTTATCTTGAGTTCCACTTGTTAACTACGAATGATGATTGCAGGACGAATGGGAGCATAGAATTCATTTTAAGAAACATGGAGGGATTGAATTTTACAAAGGTTATAAAACCATTAGGGTATAGTGGATAAATAGTTGTACTCCAGATAAAGAAATCTTATGGAGGTGAGATTATTTAAACATATTGGAATGGGTTCAGCAATTTGGTTTTCAACCAAAGAGGGGAATACAATAGAGGATAATATGGAATCCACTAAAGAACATGTAGTGATGCACTTAGATAGTAGGAATTGAGATAAATTATTATGTGGGAGGAGGAGGAGGTGTGTTCATAAAGAGGATTTGGGGGAGGTAGGGAGTGTTATGATAAATAAAGGTGTGGTAAATAGGAGAGCTTAATCACCACCTACAAAAAATTAAGAGCCTAGATGAGATGTAGGAATTCCATTAACAGGAGATGTGGTAATGAGAGACCTGAAATCCATTCCAACCCCCATCCTACATTTTATAGTGGTAAATATTGAGATAGGTCAAGATATAGAATGTTGGAAAGGATGCCCTATTCAGGGGGGTGGCACTAATGAATCTAGCACTTGAAAGGTCGTGATATCATTGGTTGGATATCTTTCTGAGTTGATGGGGGTTGGAACCTATGATTCATACCTTAGAGAGGTTAAGTTACCATATATTAGTTAATGAACCAAAGAAGCTTGGAATTTTTTCACCTATAAAAAATTTAATAAAATTTTCTTCAATGGGTTTTCACTTGGATTTTACACTAAAATTCTGCAATTCAAATTTTCAATTTAAAATTTCCATAAAACTTGTATGGATTTAAAATAAAACTAATTATTATATTTTAAGAAATATTTAATCAGTATATGAGTTTTTAAAAATTGATATCAAACTTATTATTTTTTATAATTACATTAAATATCTCCCTTGTTTGAGATTGTCTTATTTTACCCACATATTTTTAAATTTTCTTACTAAAAAAAGTCACTATACGCTCACTAATTTGGGAGATGACGTCGGGTTTATTAAAGGGGTTCATTTTCAAAAATTCCTAAAATCATGTAAGGGGTGGTATAATTCTTATTTTCTCATCAAAAAACATATATTTTAATTTGAAAAATATCATGTCTTTTCGGTTTCATTGAAATTGATATTGGCCACATCATTTGACAATGTGTTATTTGCTGGGAGAATGACTGAAAAAGAAAAATCCGTGGATTTTAAATAATATATATTATAATTATAAATAAAAATATATAAAAAAATCATAATTAGTTAGGTAATAATTAATATGGGTGTTATAATTTCCATTGAGGTGATTCTTGTGGGCTCAATTTCCATGAATATTAATTATTATGAAATATCTGATATCAAAAATCGCAATTGTTGGAACTTCCAAAAAAAATAGGCCACTAATAGAAAATATCCCTTTAACAGTGCTAGCATTTGTCATCACTGGAAAAAAGCACATATAAATGAGCCATTTATGAGCGCTAAAGATAGGTGCAGATTAGGGGTATAAATGCTAAAAAAGCATTGTTAAAATATACCATTTATCATCCCTTTGATAAAGGATAGATTTATGAACATTAAAGGTACCCTTTATCTGTGACTTTTTAGCACTTGTAAAGGTCCTGAATAAAATGAAATAAAAAAACAAATAAAAATTAAATAAGTGTATATTAATAAAAATAATTTTTTTAAAATAAATTGTTATTGAAAAAATGAGTAAATTTAATATACATATACATAAATTATAAATATTAATAAATATAATATATTGGATATAGTTATATAAAATGAATAATATAAAATAATTTAATAAATTGAAATAAAAATTGGGTAAATGAACAAAATATTAAACATTTAATTAATTAACAAATTATTGATTAAATTGAATTAATTTAATATATATATATATATATATATATATTATTAAAATATTAATAAATAGTATATATTAAATATAGATATATAAAATTAATAAATTTTAATTATTAAAAGATAAATTAAAAATGAATAAATTACAAAATTATTAAAAAAATATTATGGACACAACTTTTAATAAAAAATTAATAAGTTTAACACACACACACACATATATATATATATATATATATTAATTATAAAAAGT
The DNA here is from genome assembly GCA_963277665.1 of Viscum album. Classification (NCBI taxonomy): domain Eukaryota; kingdom Viridiplantae; phylum Streptophyta; class Magnoliopsida; order Santalales; family Viscaceae; genus Viscum; species Viscum album. The sequence continues at coordinate 1,644,189,942 of OY728165.1, forward strand.
AATGAAGAATATATATTTACTATAAATATTGAAAATGAATAAAATTAAATAACTAAAAACATATTAATGTCTTATTCATTTTTAATGATTTTTATACATAATTATTCATCAGTGCATTTAATATAGAAATATATTCATATATATATATATATATATATATATATATCAATACATTTAATATTTCTTAAAATATGATTTATATAATAAAAAATATTTATCCTTACATTAAATATGTCAAATTTTTTGAAGAATGGTTTATAATTAAAAATTAATATTATTTAAAAACAAAGATTAATTACATTGAGTAATAGACATAATTGAATGTCGTTTGATTTTCAATTAGACATATATCAAACATGTGTTTCATGGATTTCACACACATATATACTTAATTAATATATTTTTTATACAACGCACATGTAAAAATATTTATGCAACTAATGAAATCAAATATAGAAACACATACACCTAATATTCAGGTAATTTATTCAAATTTTAGTATTTATTTTAGAATTTCACAAAGTAAAATGATACATTTAATATATTATATTTTTAATTGGTAAATGTTAAATATTTATTTGTAATCTTATTACAATTATGTATTATTTATTTATTTTAAATAATTTTTTTATCTTTTTTTATTCAACAATTTTCTAATATTTATTTTAATTTATTTATTTAATATGTTTTAATATTTTCAATATGAATTAAAATTTATTTTAATATATATATCGATATTTTTTAAATAATTTATATTTAATTAACAAAACATATCCATCTTTCAATATTTTTAAGGTGTACTCATTTTTAAATTTCTAATTTCACTTATTTTTAGCAATCAATAATTTAATATTTTCTATTCATTAATAATGTTAATAATATATTTGTAAATCAGTATTTATAAATATATAAATTTATAAATATATATTTTCTATATTTAATAATTTATATATTTATGATTAAATAAATAAATATTAATTTTTAAAATTATTTATATAATTGTAAATAAAAAATTATATATATTTGAATAATTATAAAATGAAAAGAGCTTTATTTAAATAATGAATATATTTAGAATATTTATATTTATATTATGTTTATATATATTTATAAGATGTTTATAAATTATATTAATATATATAATGATATAAATATATAATTTTTTAAAAGTATTAATGTATTTATAAATATAAAATTATATATTTAAATAATTAGAAAATTATAATAAATATATTTAAATAATACATATTTTTGCTATATTTATTTTTATATGCATATATATATTTATTAAATATATATAAGGATATAAATATATTTATAATTATAATAAATAATTATAAATATATTTACAAATATATTCATTTATAAATATATTTATAAATATATATTTATTATATTTATAAAATTATATATTTTTTATTATAATTAAAAAAATTAGAAAATATTCATATATTTGTACATAAATAATTATATATTGAAACAATTAAAAAAATTATAATAAATATATTTAAATAGTGAATATATTTAATATAAATATATATAATTATATAAATACATTTATGATCATATGAAAATATTTATAAATATATTTATAATTTTTTATTTATAATAATAATTACATATCCTTTAGGAGGGATAATGTTTTAGCGCTGATAAAGATATCCCTTATCGACATTTCATTAGTGTTGATAAGGATATATTTTATCAGAACTTTTTAATTTAGTACTAATAAAAGGTATCTTTATCGACTATTTTTTGGAGGTGCTCATAAAAATTTCCTTGATCTATTTAAATGAACCCTAACATCATGTAGTTAGTCGCATTTCTCAACCATTTGTTAAAGTCCCCTACTTCCAGCGCTCTTCTTTTACTTTCTCTGAGATGAATCAAAGCTTAAATCCAAGGCATGATGTTTTTTTCTCCCCGTCCCTCATTGATTTCTTGTTTGGGTTCTACAGTTTTTGTTATTGCGGTGTTTTCCAAGCTCATATCCTCTCTACCCTCAAGATAAATTGAACCACCTTGTATCCCTAAGAGGGTTTCTACATCCTTCTACTTCGATTTAGGTGTCTCCTCGATCATTTTTATGTCTTTTCCAATGTAAATCCCCTCTTTCTTCCTTCCAATTAAGGTTTCTACTACCTCTACTCTAATTTCTTGAGGTATGTTTTCAATTATTTTTAAAATTTTTTATTGAAAGTATGCCAATGGGTAATGTTTATAATGGATTTGGAAAGCATTTTGGTTGAATTCCATGCTTATCATAAAGGGGTTTCCTTGGATTTTGATTCAATTATTTTGAATTAAATTTATTATCATGCCATGTCTTTGATCATATGATTATGAGGCATTTAATGGTGTTCTTTTTTAAAAATGAAATGCTTAGGCCATATTTTGGGTTTTAAAGGGAGAAACGAAGTTTAAAAGAAATGATTAAATTATAAAAGGGTTGTTTCAAAATATTTCCAAAGTATTCAAATTATTTAATTTCAAATGAATGGAAAATAATAATGCACCTTGAGTTAGATTTTGTTTAATATCTCATGGAAATTGGTTTAAATCTCATGATAACCTCATTGGACACCTCATGTATTTGGTTTGTTCGTTATGGGATCTTTATCAATTTATATTGTCTGTATGATGTGAAAGGGTTTTTTCTTTCCATAGATGTTGGAGATAAGGTGTAGGATATTGCTTTTTTACCATATTTTTTGTATTTACCTTTCTTTCTCCACTCCTCACTTGGTTTATTGCTCATGGGAATTCTAGGTAACTAAATGGTATCTTGGATGAGAGAAGACTCATGTTTGGATTGTTTGTAGCTAGAGTGGGACTGAGCTGTTGAGTGTGCTCAAATGGTCCCCCATGGTATATTCACACCCCTAGTATGATATTTTTTGTACCAAGTTTGATGAGACTAGTGAGATAGGTTTGTTCTTTAAGGTTTACTTATAGTTATTTTTTCTAGATCAAGACCATATTACATGAGTGCCTTGCCTATTAGCTCAGGACACTTATGCAATGATAGGTGGGATCTGGTTAGACCTACTAGGTCATTCACTATACATTTTTTCATTGTTCTACTCTTCATGTATTTTCTTTAGTCTGGTAGGATATATATCTTTTCGTTGATCAGGTTTGTATGTTTTTATTAAATTCTCACATCATATGATGCTTTGTTTATCATGGTTATTTTTTGGTTGTGGTGATTTCTTTGAGCGTACAAACTAAACCTTCAAGTGGTTTTCCTAATATTAAAAACATTTAAATTTTATTTAATGAGTGGATTACAATTTAGAGTATAATTGACCATATAAATATTAATCCAATTGAGGCATAATCATAACTTTTCAAATACCCTAATTTCATTCCACACAAATCATAAGTTATAGTGTATATATAGTTTAATGTTCACTAATATCAATCCAAAAAATGTGTTAAAAATGGAATTGTAAATAACTAATGTATCCTAGTATTAAACATTGAAATGTATTAAACATATCATTATTTATAACCAATGCTTAGTCATAATAACCCAAAAAAGGCATAAGGTGTGACACAAGCACCAATTAAAATGTTCTAAAAGAAAAAATGAATGATTCTCATTTAATTAATTTTTCTACATTATGAACCCAATTTAGTAACAACAATTATTATTTAAAAGAGTTCAATTAAATTTACTATAAACCTTTATAACTCATATTTCATGAAAATTAATTTTTACACTTTTGATCATTAAAATATGCAAAGAACATGTCATATTAATAACTTAAAATTATGATTTAGTAAAAAACTAAAGAATTAAAATTCATAAGGATTCGATTTCATGAAAAAAAATATTTATTTAAGGTATTGATATAAAACCAAATCTATACATAATTATTTATGAAAATATATACATTTAGTACTTAAAAAGATTTTATATTGGTTTAAAAATAAATCAAGTTTATGATACTTAATAATTTATCATAAATAATTATTCCTCCCTACATAATCAACCCAACCATTATCTCATCACTAATTTAATCACTAAATCAAGATTAAGTATTATTCATTGACTAATAATTCATTTAAAACATAGTGAAGGGAAATTAATTTCTTTGTAATATGAGATAAGGTATAAAATGGAATACTAAACTAAATATATTATTACCATTTAAACTCGTGAATTAAAAATAAATTCATGTTTACTAAAATTACCCAAGATATCAGGACATAAATATATACCAAATAGTAATTTCATTTCTTTCGTAAATGTCTAAAACATGTGAATATTCTGGTTACTTTATCAAAATATTTTTAGGTAACAAAACCCAATCATATGATAGCAACATTCCATTACGATTCGTAAAATGATTTTTAACTTATTGGATTTATAATCATGAAATTATATAAATAAAAGAATGTAATTAATTACATAACACAATTCAAAACTATAATTTCATATAATAAATAATTTTTAAATAATTAAACATTTTTAATAGACTTTAAACAGTAAATCAAGAATAAATGTATAATTTTAACAACACATGTGATGTGTTTTCTATCTCAACAAAATCAATCTCAAGAAAAAACATTATTTCATCCCTTGTTTGATAAATTTTCACTAGAAATGATCCTTTTCGCCTGTCAAAATTCTATGTCATAAAATTTTCAGATTTCCTAACAAACCTAAGTCATCCCATGATATACTAAACACCCACAACAATGTAAATGCTCAATACATGGTGTAACTTCATGGTGGGTTCCTTGCCAAAAAAATCATCTATAGTTCTCTCACCTCGGGTACTAGAGTACTTCAAATTCTACTCACACTCAGATAAATTTAAATCAAAACTAAGCCTGATATCACACAGAGACTCCATTTAACACCCCATGATCATTTGGAAAAATAAATTAGTGTCATGAATATTTGTAAAGCCTTTATGATGTTGATTCTTGAATAAATTGTATGAAATTTGAAAGCTTGTCTTTGTGGCCTCTTATGTGATATTTGATGAATCTAATTTTTGATTATTTAATAGTCATGTGATGTAGTTTTGAAAGAATCCCATTGGAACCAATGGATTTTGGTGTATAGTTTTAGACAATCATTTTAGGATTTAAATTTTTAATTAAATACAGTCTTCTGAAAAATATTTTATTCATGTTATCTTTATAGAATGCTTCTAAAATTTTCAACAATCAAGCTTAGATTTAGACATATTGGTGGCCTACATATAATTACTATTAATATTTCAATTTTATATATTATTTTTGAAAAAGGAAAGTTGGTATTAAATGCTAAATTTATGTTTGAATGGAGAAAATGAGGTTTTACCATTAAATGAACTAAAATGGATTTAGCGTTTTAAAACTCACAAATTTATTTCAATGTGAACCTATAATGTTTAAAACACTTCAATGTGTATATATTCCCTTTGAAATAATTTTAAACTTTTAATTTACTATTAAGTGTTTTTTAAAAGTATTTTAAAATTTTCACTTGATGTTAACAATTATTATAGATAAGGGGGTTCGCATCCGGTAAAATGTTCTGAGAAAAATTGGTCAATTTTCATGTATAATTTTTAAAAAAATATTTTAAGTAGGGATTTTTAAAATTCAATATGTATCCTTTTATATTTTGAAATTTTATAGATGATATTTTAAATTTTAAATTAATATTTTTTTATTTAAAATGTTTTGGTCTCCTTGATTTTGTTTTGTAAAGAGGTTGGGTTCAATATAGAATTTGGAAAATTTTTATTGTCCAATGATTTTTAATTTCATATTCATTAATATAATTCCCTAGATATAATTTTTTCATAATTCATCCAATTATTCATCCATTCATTCTAGGGATGTTTATTTATATGATTTATTCATTTTATACTAACTATGAGCCTCACCATAGTGTCCGAAATATGTGGGACTAGAAAATCATGCATATATTTCCATTATGAGAGAATATTGTAGTCTTGGTGAAATATTTTTTCTATTCATGGGATAGCGGTTCATGTATACTTGATCCAAGGTGATCATATATCTCAAAAATTTGGGAATGGTGATAGGGGTATAAAAGAATAAGGGTATTGTGAAAATATATTTTATGATTAACTCATATGTCAAACCATTGTACGCCTGAGAAACATTTCAACTTTAGTAGAAAAAATAATAAATATTTTCGGGTGCTTTTCCAGCACCCAGCCCAAGAACATTTAATCTAATTAGTCAACTATCATCCTCAACAACTTTATCTCTTAAATAGTTATTACTGATTTTTTTGTTTGAGACTCATCCACCATATCTTCTAGACATGAACTTGTATTTCTTGAACTACCTTGAGGAGTAGTCATACCATAATAGGTATTAGTGATCAATTTGGGTGAATTCAGAGGATAATACATACATTAGTGGAGTAATTATTTTCTTAGATTAAATTTCCCAATTCCTTCAAAGTATACTAAAATTATTTAAACAATCAAATGTTGGTTCACACTTATTATAATTATCTATAACTTTCACCTTTGATAATGAATATCTCATATGTATTTATTTATTTATTTTACAAAATGAATATTTTATCAACCTAGTGGGATGTATATGAATGGAAAATGTATGCACGATAATCGTATGACAATAGGGTATGAAGATAGAGTTAATGAGTTCATCCTGTTTTCAATAGTGATTGCATATAGCCCTTAACAAATTCTTTTTATATGTTTACATTGTTTTTATTCAATAAAAATATTTTTTATTACTTGGAAGGACATTTTATTTGTCGTAGGATAGATTAGAGCTATAAATGTTGGACTAAACATGGGAAAAAATGACTATATAGACCAATTAGGATGATAATGTGATTTATGGGTCATTTGATATGAATACCAGTGTAAATCATAATGGAGATCACATGGAAGAAATGACAATAGAAATTTAAGATGGCATTCAAGATTACCTAAATTTTTTTAGAAGTAAAATTTCAATAAAATGAGATAATTGTATAATAGTTGTACTAAATATACAACATTTTCATATTTATTTAAGTTATAAAATTTGAAAGCTAGAAATATATGGAGTGAAAACATCTTTACAGAACTACTTTTTATCCTAAATGATACAATGCCAGAGAAAATGACCCTTCTTGCAGAACATATGACATTAAAGGAATTATTTGTTCAATGGTCATGATCTCTTAAAAATATGTTATTTTCCAAATTATTTCATATTATTTTTCAAGGACTGTGATTCACTCATAAAATGACTAGTGCAGATCGATATAAGAAAAATGAATCTAGTCATTTAAAATATGTGCGGTAGTTTCCTTCCATTTCATGGTTTAGAAGGCTATATCGATTTTACTAAAACAAGAGGTAATTGACATCGAATAAAGATACAATAATTAGATATGATAACCTACACCATCCAATGGTTTCTCATTAGTAAAAGAAAATTTATGATGAGTATCCTGAATTTGGAAATGAGAAGGGAAACATTCATCTTTATTTATCTAAAATGGAATAAGTTCTTTTGGTGTATAGATTAGTACTCATAGTACATGTCCCATCATGTTGGTAAATTATAACATTATACATGGTTATGTATGAAGTGAAAATACATTTTCTTGTCTCTACTTATATCTGGACCAAAGAAACCTGGTATTGTTACTGATGTCTATTTGGATCCATTGATCGAAGATCTGAAATTGATGTGGCATACATGTTTTATTATGTATGATCTTCATAGAAGTAATGAATTCACAATGAGGTCCATGTTTTATAGAAAGATAAATTAATTTCCTTCTTATAGAAATTTTTTAGTCTATAGAATTAATGTAATGTTAGGGTGTCCCATTTGTGGGAAATGCACACACTCATTTTGGTTGAAACATTCTTCGAAGACTATGTTATTAAGACATCAGAAAGTTTTCACTTCGACAACACAAATAAAAATCCACAATGACAACATTTTATAGGAAAACAGAACAAGGTAGAACCCCATATCCACAAATGGGTGATCAACTATCTGATAAAGTAAAAGATATTGACACTATTTTTGCTAAATCATTTTTGAAAAATATAATCAAATTTATTCAGTAAATGGGATCAATTTTCATTGAATTACAATAGTGTACTTTTTTTACATCACTAATTTTATTTATATCATTTATATAGAAAAAAATATATATTTGACAATTTTATTATCATGTGACTAAATGTTCCTAAAAAAAGATGCAATCGTGGCAAGGTTAGAAAATATTGACATAGGGATAAGGGATGAGTTGGCACCGATGAAGGGTGTTTGGCATACTTTGCTTCCCCAAACAGATTACACACTATCCATAAGGAAAAATTGAAAATAATTCATTTTACTTAATGGTGTAAAAGTTCAATAATTGTATTAATATAATATCAATATTTTTGTTTCCATGATTAATTTTATGTTACAGGTACCAACATTAGACAACATTCATGTTGGGATTCAAGATCTGCTAATATTTTGATTACATTGCATTCTTCCTAAAAATTTATGAACTACATTAACCAGATTCAGCTTCTTTGTCAATGTAATATGTAGAAAATTTATAGACCTGATGAAGTTTCAATATTGAATAAGGGGGTTGCAGTCATATTATGTTAATTGAATATTTTCATCCCACCATCATTCATTGATATAATGATGAACTTAATTGTTCAGTAGGTTAGATAGGTTCAACTATGTGGTTAATTCCATTAGAGATGGAAATACACCATTTAATGATATATAATGATTTTTAAAGTGTATTCTAATAATAAAATATCTCTAGAGGGATTTAATGTAGAATGATATACTATTAAAGAAACAATTGAATTCTATGATGGTTTCCTATAAGATGTTGACAACATCATTCTCCCAATTTCTTATCATAGTGGATGGCCTATGGGAGAAGTTATTTCAAATAGATATTTTTCTACAATTACCATCATAGAGAGGGAGAAATAAAATGATTATATTTTGCATAATAGTGAAAATTTTGATCTATATGTTGAATCCCACAAATAATTTATTATAGATTTGAATCCATCATGGGCTTAAGTATGGATATCAAATACACATATTCAACAGTTTATAGGATGGTTCAGAGATCATATTTATAAGGAGTTATCTAAATATCGAAATTCAATTACTAAAGGAAGTTTATATATTTTTAGGGGACTAAATGAAAATGATATATCTTACACTATTTTTGTAATCAATGGTTATAAGTTCTATAAAAAATTACACAGTGACTGCAGTTTTTGAAAAACAATAGAGTTATGCTTGTGGATGAAACAATGAATGTATCTGGTTCAAAGAATTGAAATACAATTTATGTGAATATGTCAAATTTTGTTATTATTGAATAGATATATGAGTTATATTACAATACATTTCAAGTTCTTATTTTCAATTGAAAATTTGTTGACTATAGAAGTGCAGTGAAAGTTGGAGAATTGGGCTTCATGAAGGTGAATCTAAGTGAGGAAGATAGAGAGGAAGAACAGTTGAAAATGACATCACCATCATTGCAATTATTTTCTTTCTTGGATAAAAAAACAATAATTGGATTATTTTTCCATTGGTGATAAAAAAACTGTAGTGCCAAATGAAAATTAAATCAAGGAATTCCAATTCATTGGGAGATAATAATCATTAAATAGGAGTCCTAATAGAGACAATGTTTCGTACATTAAAGGGGACCATGATGAGGGGATTTGGATTCTCAATAGAGGATCTAAATCCCTTAAAGCTTTAAAAAATAAATATATTTGAATTATAAGGTTATAGTTTTTTTACATACTATTCATTTTCTGAAAATATTATATATTCCCTAATACATTACCATTATCTAAATTATGTGTTTCTCTACTCATGCAGAAAATTTATTCTACATATGATAATGTCACCAATCTCGGGGAATAATAGACTGAAGATAATGGAACTATTAAATTATTTAGAGATCAACAAAATATTTATAAAAAATAATGAAATAGCATCATTGTGTCGAATAAAAGTATCGATTAAAAAAGTATGGCTATAAAATTTGAGGTTGGCTAAATCAATGTGTCCAACCTATTGAACCCATCAAGTAAATGTTCATTAGTTTTGTTGGGGAAAAACAATGCTAAATGTTCCAATTGATTTTTATTTTTGGTTCCATTTATATCATGTAATGAAGGAAAACCTTTAGAAATATAAAAGGTAATGTTATGATATAATTTCTATATTTAGATATATATATATATAATTAAACATTGATTTAATTTTCATTATTACTTTTAGATTTTTTTTGTTTAATAATATTTCTATATGAAAAATGCGTTTATATAAACTATAAATCATATAGAATCTTTTGAAAACTTCCTAAAAAACTAATATGTTTGGTATGTTGAGAAAAATGTAAATCTCTACCCACCTGTTAGTTATACCAAAATTATAAAGCTGGAAACAAGGAATGATTTCATTAGTCGTCATGATGAGAAATCATTTTAGTTGCATTGATGTCAAAAATATAATATTTAAATTTTTTTATTTAATTTAATTTGATTCAAAATTGTTGATTTCTTAAACTATTAATTGAGTAATAAAAATAAACACGTTAATCAAAACCAATGTACCCCTATCACAAAGCAATGGTGGGGTACACTTCAATATTGAAGAAATTTGTATATATTTTAAATGAATAAAGAAGTTTTATGTGATATGAAATAACATAAGTTGTTTTTTTTTGTAGATTATGAATCAAAATATGACGCCACTTCAATTCCATGTCATGTGCTATGGAATGAGGCATGCATAAAAAAAGGGTAAACAATTTGATGAGAACCCAAAATAAGTATGAGAAAAAAGTGTAAGTATGAAAAAATAGTAATTTTTTTTTATTTATAACAGTATAACAAAAAAATATCTATTTCTGTTCATATTTTTTTATACTTTTTAGACATAAGAATTGGAAGTGATCAAACTGGAAGAAAAACTACTTTCATGCACTTGGAAGTGGCCATAAATAAATCATCACAATAGAGGAGTTCACTTTCGAGTGTCCCCAAGATCATATTTGGAGAAGATAAATCTAAAATAAGATTCATGTAAAATAATGATTGGATTTTAGGCAAAAATATTTGATTTTAAAGATATAATTCTTTGGCCTCATTTGTTAGAAAAATATATGAAAGAGGATTAATGAAAACCAGTGGTGGAACAAATATATTCACATAAATAACCAAATGACCCAAATAAATTTGAGGCTATCCATTCCCCTCAACCATATACCTTACCCAAGGTAATGAATTTTTTTATTACTCTCATTCTTAATTGTGATTCAAAATGTAAAGACCCATAAATTTCAAGGAAATTTGTTTCTTAATTTTCTTTGGAATTTTACAAGAACGCAGTTTCTGACGGTAACTGATTCCGAGAACCGGTGTGCCCGGAATAATTTTCCGAAGTTTGGATCGGTTATGTTCACTGAACGAATGAGCGGGTTTTTCTAACTTTTAAATCGGTCCTCAGAATCGAATTCTGAGGACACCGATGGAATCGCAGCGCCGGTATTTGCTTAGAAACGCCTCTTCCGTAGTTGCGTTTGCTCGGGTGTGATTTTTAATTTTTGGGCTTAAAGTTAGGAAGTAAAATAATTTGTACGACAAACTTTATTTTATTTCACTTAAAGCCACTTGAATTCCACTTTAAGCTGCTTAAGCTGAGTTGAAGTGAATAGGGTAGAACCCGAAATATCCTACCCTCCTGGTAGGATATTTTTGAGGTGGGACCCGCACGAGCCCCATCGTTTCTTTTCCGCTAAGTAATGCACCCGCGAAAACCCGTCATTATGAAATTCAACTGACGCGTTTTCTTAAATTCTTAACGCACCAATTAATTGGGCAGTTTTATTCATTGAATTAATTCTACGAATTAATGGTTCGTTACTTAACTTATCTCTTTATTCGTTTGTTGGCATGTTAATAAAATAAGACCAACGCTATTCTTCTTAAGTGTTGTTCGTTGAGAGGATTTGACAGAAACCTCAAGTTCTTCCTCCTTCTTCGCGAAGAATGCGAAAAACGCAAAGAACGCGAAGAACATCGGCCTTCGACGAAAGGCAACGAAGAACGCCGAACCTGCAGAGATCGACGACGCGAAGCCTTGTACCGCGACGCCAACAAATCTCCCTTCGCGACGCTTCTTCCGCAACGATCCAACGCCGCGGCAACCTTCAATCGACAACGACAAGGTAGGGGGTTTCACTCCTTTTTAATTTCTTTTTGGATTATAAAAACAATATGGATTTAAATATTATTAATTAAATCTGTATGTTCTTGAATCCCGAAGTCCGTCGACGTGAAACCGTATTCCGCAACACCCTTCCGCAATGACGTGACGCCCTTCCGCGACGCGACGATCGCCTCCTTCCGCGACGATCAATTCCGCGAAGAACGCATGCTCGACGACTATGGAAAGGTAGAGGTTGGATTCTTAATAATCTTTGTGATTTATACCCGCGACGTTTGTTAAACTTTTGTTGTGTAAGATTTCTTTTAAAACCGCTAATGCGGTGGGTGCGGACTAACGAACAAGTCCGAACCCAACGCACTTTTTCGTTCTTGGTGCGCGAAATGGGGGACGATGAAAAACCGTCCGCAAAGGCGATTTGAGGGCCTGGTAGTGAATAATGGGACCCGGGAGGAGCTTCGACGCATGCGGAAACGAAATCGGACCATCGGAGCAACTCTGGTGGCATGCGGAACCCACCGGCAGCGCCGGCGGTCGGAGGCGGCGGCGCCACGATGCGCCACCAGACAGGGCCGCCACGGCTGAAGCCATGGGTCCGGCACTCACGGGACGCAGCAATGCCGCGTCCATTGACTCAGTGCGGCCCCACGTGGGGCCGCGTCACTTCAATTCCGCGGGGGCAGCGCCCATCCCGTGGCTTCCTCCGTACGGCTGGCTCGGCCGAGCCGAGCCGGGCCGGGTCGTGCCCTAGCTGGGCCGGTCCGCCCTGGCCGGGCTGGGTCGCGCCAAACCGGGTCGGACCCGGGTCGGGTCGACCCGGGGGGTTGGGCCGGGTCGGTCCGGGCCCAAACCCCCCGTTTCCGGACACGTTCTGGTATTTCGGTCATAACTTGAGCTACGGGACTCCGAACGACGCTCCTTCAGCGGCGATGCGATCCTTGGATCGAGACGGTTGTTTCGCTATATCACACTCAAGGTTTCGGAATACTTTGGGTTCGGCTGGGTAGGTTCGTACACGAAACCAACCGGGCCCTTGGAGCGGAAACACTCATATCTTGAGCTTCGGACGTCCGATTGACGTTCTGTCGACTTTTTTGAATTCCTCCAAGTGAAACGGATCTTTTGACTTACTCCGCCCGAGGTTTGGACACAGGTGGAGTACGGTCGGGTTGCTTTTGCCTTAAAAACCAACCGGGCCCCTGGGACGAAAAGGCCAATAACTTGCAGACCGGGCGTCCGATTGACGCGCCGTCTGCGACGTCGAGTTCCTGTTGACGATACAGAACTTTTGGATACATCAACTCTGGACTAGGTGTCAGTTGATATATCAGCCTCTCGGCTCGTGGAGCAGACCCTCCCGAACAAGCTTGCTGTGTGCGGGAACCCTAGAGCTGGCTGTGACTGCTACTGTGACGACAAGGAATGTGCAGAGATCCTCAGTGGATTCGACAAGGACGACTACAGCACTCAGCGATCCTGTGTGGATCAATACTACCGATCCTGTGTGGGTCCGATCCTGTGTGGGTCAGCGCTCAGCGGTTCTGTGTGAGCCAGCACCTACAGGTCCTGTGTGGGCCCGATCTTGTGTGGGTCTTTGCGGGGGTAGTACCTATCGATCCTTTGTGGGTCTGACGACTTAGATGGATCAGTGATCATCTATATCGTCATTCGAAGAAGTATACCTGTGTGAGCTGAAACCAGTTTGCTTTCCTGTGTGGATTGTGTTGTGCTATCCTGTTTGGATTACGTTTTTCTTTCCTGTGTGGAATACGTATACTTTCCTATGTGTACTGGGTTGTACTTGGGCTCGGAGGTTGGAGCGTACTGGAATTGATGACTTAGGTATACGTATGGTCATATACCTAAGCAGTGTCGGTTGTTACTTCGTGGTTGTATCTTTCCTTTTTGGTTTATCCTTTGTGGATTTTGGGAGACCTTCGGGGGTCTCGGGGTCCCTACTGAGTAGCTTATACTCACCCCTGCACGGGCTATGCCCGCACTACGTTGTGTTGGTTGCAGACGACAGACAGCGCTGATCGTGGTAGAGGCTTGTGGAGCAGGACGGTACCTGGAGGTGGACCACTGGGCGGGACGTACTCGGAGCGGTCGGTTGGACTCGAGGAGCAGTGGAGGCTATCAGTACCCACCCTTCAGTTGGGACTTCCAGTGGACGGCCCAACGTTGCGGCTTTACTTTTCAGTTGTTGTTTTTCCCCTTTTAGTTGTACTTTACAGTTGGGCTTGTATTTCTGGCCCCCATTACTTTCTGCACTTACTGTTGTACCAGTTTTTACTTAGTGTTTACTTTTTTCTCTTGCTTACTCTGTGGTGCTTGTTTACTTTACAAAGGCAATTCCTTCCCTTTACCGGGATTTATGCCTTGGTGCTAGTCGCCAACCCCTGGCCTATGGAAGGCGGGCTTGGGGTAGTCATGGCACGGGCCCCGAGAAAGGGTCGTGACAAATTGGTATCAGAGGTGGACGGTTCTACCGCATACTCTGATCTTTCTTCTATGTGAAGCAATAGTGTTTAGCATATTGCGTGTGGTTATCAGTCCAGGGAGTCCAGTGTTGGTGTGGCGGCCGACGTATCCGTACACCAGGACCATGACTTCTGATTTTCGACTTAATGCACGAAAACATTTATTGCATGTGTGTTTCAAGTTATCTTTGTGATTACCTATATCAGCTCACCAGGTATACTGTTCTGACCGTGGCGCACCTGTTTATTTTCAGGATGGCCCCATGACGGCAGCCCACTAGGGTTCCGAGAGTTGTACGTGAAGACAGCCCGCCGAGCGACGAGGCCTCGGTACAGGTCCCTTTGACAGCAGAGGCATCGGCGGTACCTCTACCCTCCTAGCCACCGATGCTTCCAGCCCCCGCTGCTGACGATGCACGTCGCCTCAATGCACTGCATGAGTTCCAGCGCCAGCGACCGCCCAGGTTCCGCGGGGATACGGACCCCCAGGCAGCCGAGGACTGGCTGGAGGGAGTTGTACGAGTTTTCAGGCTAGTAAAGACACCAGCAGACCTCATGGTGATCCTCATGGCGAGCCTACTGCACGCAGCAGTGGGATGATGGTGGAGCTTGATGCTCCAGGTGCACGATGAGGCATCTCTTCTCTGTACGGACTTTGAGAGCCTCTTCCGCTCGGAGTTCGTCTCAGCCACCCTTCGTATGGTGCGCATCTAGGAGCTTCTTCAGCTGCGGCAGGGCAGCTTGACGGTCGCCCAGTACTCGGCGAGATTTACCGATCTCTCACGCTACTCGACCGACATGGTACGGGACCCATTCTTCTAGGCTCGGACCTTCGAGCAGGGGATTGAGACATGAGATCAGGGAATCGCTGATCTCCCTCAGCATTTCGACTCAGGCAGGAGTACTGGAGAGATCCCTTCTGATCGAGATATTTCTTGCTGAGTCCACAGCGAGACCTACCGCAGGGCGGCAGGTAGCGGAGTCTTCGGCAGCAGGTAGCCGACAGATGACTCATGGGTCTAGGCAGACCAGACCTTCCGGCAGACGACCTCAGGACACTAGCTCAGCAGTGCGGGGCACACAGCGTGGAGCCAGTCTTTCGAGAGGCAGGCAGTGCTACGCATGCGGCGGGTAGGGCCACATGGCTCATGACTGCCCGACCCTCCGTACCGAGGAGCAGCAGACGGTGGAGGGGCCACCCAGGCAGAGGCAGAGGGTCGACCGTGGCGATTCGCAGGGAGAAGGCGGACGAGGCAGGGGAGATGGCCGAGCAGCAGGTGGTGGGCGACGCTTTGAGGCTCTTCCACCACCACCACCAGGAGGTCCACCTCGACCACAGGGAGCTGGCGGGCAGAGACAGGCATAGCTCCAGGCAGCGGAGGCCTACGACCACGGCGCGCCCGAGATGATTTGAAGTACGATCTTTGTCTATTCCACCCTTGTTGCAGTTCTTATAGACACAAGAGAGAGTCACTCTTTCATAGCCGCTGGCCTTGTTCAGAGCCCGGAGATTCCGATAGAGCAGTTGGCTCGATCCTTACGTCTAGAGACTCCTACGGGAGCAGACTTGACGATTACACACTGGTGCCGGCAGTGTGAGCTTACTTTAGGAGGCAAGAGCTTCGGCTGGGATATTCTTGTAGCGGCGTCGAGGCCTTACGACGTCATCTTGGGCATGGATTGGTTGTCTACAGTTCATGCTCAGATCGACTGTATTAGGCGCAAGTTGCGATGTGTACGCACCGACGGGAGCAGGTTCACCTTCGCCGGCGAGAAGGAAGCCTTCGCAGCACAAGATGGACTTCCGCAGAGGAGAGGACAACCCATCACTCATCAGTTGGCTAGCCTCATCCTAGGAGCAGTTGACGTGCAGAGTCCTAGTTTTCCTGCAGTGGTGGATCAGTATGTGGACGTCTTTCCCGACGACGTTCCAGGGCTACCTCTTCGCAGAGAGGTAGACTTTCATATTGACTTGTATCCCGGAACAGCCCCGATATCGACTCCAGCATATCTGATGGCCCCCGCTGAGCTTCGAGAGCTACGGGTACAGTTGGAGGACTTGCAGGGCAAGGGTTTCATCCGACCCAGTGTTTCGCCCTGGGCTTCTGTGATATTGTTCGCCAAGAAGGTGGACGGGAGCTTGCGAATTTGTGTCGACTATCGTTGCCTGAACCAGGTGACAGTGAGGAATAAGTATCCGCTACCGAGGATTGATGACCTCTTCAATCAGCTCAAGGGAGCACGGTGGTTCTCGAAGATAGACCTCAGGTCAAGCTATCATCAGCTCAGAGTTCGGGACGAGTACGTGCAGAAGACGGCCTTAAGATGTCGGTATGGCCACTATGAGTTCTTGTTTATGCCATTCGGCGTAACCAATGCTCCAGCAGTGTTCATGGGCCTCATGAACAGGATCTTTCAGCCATACCTCGATCGATTTGTCGTGGTCTTCATCGACGACATTTTGATTTACTGGACGACTGAGGAGGAGCATGCCTACCACTTACGGGTTGTACTAGACACACTCCGAGAGCACTAGCTTTATGGAAAGCTCTCTAAGTGTCAGTTCTGGATATGTGAGGTCCAATTCTTGGGACACGTCATCTCTGAGGTGGGAGTTGCATTGGATCTTGCGAAGATCGAGGCAGTGCTAGCTTAGGAGACACCTAGGAGAGTGATGGAGGTGTGGAGTTTCTTGGGACTAGCTGGATACTATCGGAGATTCGTGCCAGACTTCTCCAGAGTTGTGGCACCACTCTCAGCTTTGAAGAAGAAGGGGAAACCCTTTGTCTGGTCAGACAGATGTCAGCAGAGCTTCCAGGAGCTGAGACAGAGATTGACCAGCACCCCTATCTTGAGGTTGCCTGAGGAGGGAGTAGGGTACGTAGTCTACTGCGATGCATCAGAGACCAGACTCAGATGTGTCCTGATGCAGGAGCGGGCAGTGATCACCTATGGATCACGTCAGTTGAGTCCACATGAGCAGAACTACGCTACCCATGACCTGGAGTTAGCAGTAGTGGTCTTCGCTCTGAAGACATGGCAACACTATCTGATGGGCGAGCTCTTTACAGTCTTTTCTGACCACCAGAGTCTCAGGTACATCTTCTCGCAGAAGGACCTGAACCTGAGACAGCAGCGATGGCTCGAGTTCCTCCAGGAATATGACTTTGAGATAGTCTATACTCCTGGGAAGGGGAACGTGGTAGCTGATGATCTCAACAGGAGGACGGGCATTCATCTACTTGAGGAGGCGACAGAGCAGCTAGCCGCTTTGCAGATATCCTTTGTGGATAGAGATGGAGCATCCTTCCTTAAGTCTCTCACAGTCACTCCTCCACTACTGCAGCGGGTCAGAGAGGCACAGCATGGGGACGCCGACTGTGAGACGCGGCGTGCACAGATATCCTCAGGACAGGCACCTGATGGCTTCTCCCTTGGAGCAGAGCACGACATCCTTTTCAGAAGACGTATCTTAGTACCAGTCACTTTATGAGAGGATGTGATGAGAGAGTTTCACACTTATCCTTTGGCGGTACATCCTGGAGTGGCGAATATGTACCAGGACCTCATACGACAGCACTGGTGGCTGGGCATGAAGAAGGCTGTGGCAGAGTTCGTTTCATGATGCCTCACCTACCATCAGGTGAAGGCAGAGCATCAGGTACCAGCAGGCTTGGTACAGCCCTTGGTGGTCCCAGAGTGGAAGTGGGACGGGGTATCTATGGACTTCGTGACTAGACTTCCACGCACTTCCAGACGTCACGACTCCATCTGGGTGATTGTCGATCGACTCACCAAGTCGGCTCACTTCTTACCCATCAGAGAGCAGGGCTCAGTGGAGAGCTTGGGGCATCTCTATATTTAGGAGATTGTATGGCTTCACGGTGAGCCATCATCTATCGTCTTCGATCGAGATGCTCGCTTAACTTCCTGGCTTTGGAAGGGGTTGCAGGAGGCATTCGCGACGCAGCTACGTCTGAGCAACGCTTTTCACCCTCAGATGGATGGTCAGACTGAGAGGACCATTCAGACTCTCGAGGACATGCTCCGCGCATGTGTCCTTGACTTTGGTCACTGCTGGGAGGACCACCTACCCTTAGTGTAGTTCGCGTACAACAACAGCTACCACTCCACCATCGGGATGGCACCATACGAGGCGTTGTACGGCAGACCTTGCAGATCTCCTTTGTGCTAGATAGACCCTGGGGAGTCAACACTTGTGGGACCAAAGATGGTCCGGGCCACGACAGAGAAGGTCCAGGTCATCCAGGAGCGGATGAGGACAGCTCAGAGCCGGCAGAAGTCTTATGCTGACGGAGGCGGAGGCCACTAGAGTTCGAGGATGGTGACCACGTCTTCTTGCGTGTCTCACCTCGATGTGAATTACGGAGATTTGGCCGCGGTGGCAAGTTGTCTCCACGCTTCATCGGGCCTTTCCAGGTCTTCACCAGGATTAGCGAGGTGTCTTATCACCTGGCTCTACCACCTCAGTTGCACCGAGTACACGATGTCTTCCACGTATCTCAGCTGAGGAGATACGTGCACGACCCGACGCACATCACTGACCATGGGGAGATAGATGTTGATGATGGGGCGACTTTTGCAGAGGTCCCAGTGGATATCGAGGATCGAGAGGATCAGGTCCTATGTGGACGGTCGATTCCTCTAGCGCGCATCAGATGGAAGCACGGGAACCACCAGGAGAGCACTTGGGAGCGGGAGGCTTAGATGCGTGCTCAGTACCCACTTTTGTTTCCGTAGTTTATGATGTATCTTTACGAGGACGTAAAGCCCTGATGTGGGAGTGATGTAAAGACCCGTAAATTTCAAGGAAATTTTTTTCTTAATTTTATTTTGAATTTTACAAGAACGTAGTTTCTGACGGCACCTGATTCTGAGGCCCGGTGTGCCCGGAATCATTTTCCAAAGTTTGGCTCGGGTACATTCAGTGAACGAATGAGTGGGTTTCTATAACTTTTAAACCGGTGCTCGGAATCGAATTCTGAGGACACCGATGGAATCGCAGCGCCGTTATTTTCTTAGAAATGCCTCTTCCGGAGTTGTGTTTTCTCAGGTGTGGTTTTTAATTTTTGGGCTTAAAGTTAAGAAATAAAATAATTTGTACGACAAACTTTATTTTATTTCACTTAAAGCCACTTGAAAGCCACTTTAAGCTACTTAAGCTGAGTCGAAGTAGATAGGGTAGAACCCGAAATATCCTACCCTCCTGGTAGGATATTTGTGAGGTGGGACCCACACGAGCCCCACCGTTTCTTTTCCGCTAAGTAATACACCCGCGAAAACCCATCATTATGAAAGTCAACTGACGCGTTTTCTTAAATTCTTAACGCACCAATTAATTGGGCAGTTTTATTCGTTGAATTAATTCTACGAATTAATGGGTCTTTACTTAACTTATCTTTTATTTCGTTTGTTGGCATGTTAATAAAATAAGACCAACGCTATTCTTCTTAAGTGTTTTTCGTTGAGAGGATTTGACAGAAACATCAAGTTCTTCCTCCTTCTTTGCGAATAACGGGAAGAATGCAAAGAACGCCGGCCTTCGAAGAAAGGCGACGAAGAACGCCGAACCTGCGGAGATCGACGACGTGAAGCCTTGTACCGCGACGCCAACGAATCTCCCTTTGCGACGCTTCTTCCGCGACGATCCAACACCGCGACAACCTTTGATCGACAACGACAAGGTAGGGGGTCGCACTCCTTTTTAATCTCTTTTTGGATTATAACAACAACATGGATTTAATTATTATTAATTAAATCTTTATGCTCTTGAACCCCGGAGTCCGTCGACGCGACACCGTATTCTACGACGCCCTTCCGCGACGACGCGATGCCCTTCCGCGACGCGACGATCGCCTCCTTCCGCGATGATCAATTCCATGAAGAACGCACGCTCGACGACTACGGAAAGGTAGGAGTGTGATTCTTAAAAATCTTTGTGATTTATACCCGCGACGTTTGTTAAACTTTTGTTGTGTAATATTTCTTTTAAAACCGCTAACGCGGTGGGTGCCGACTAACGAACAAGTCCGAACCCATCGCACTTTTTCGTTCTTGGTGCGCGAAACGGCGGACAATGACAAACGGGCCGAAAGGTGATTTTAGGGCCTGGCAGTGAAGAATGGGACCCGGGAGGAGCTTCGGCGCTGGCGGAAACGAAATCGGACCACCGGAGCAACTCCGGTGGCACGCGGAACCCACCGGCGGCACCCCGACACGCCGCCAAACAGGGCCGCCGAGGCTGAATCCGCGGCGGCGGCCGCCAGCTGACCCGCGGCCGCGCGGGTCCGGCACTCACGGGACGCGGCAAAGCCGCGTTCGCTGACTCAGTGCGGCCCCACGCAGGGCCGCGGCACTTCAATTCCGCGGGGGCAGCGCCCACCCCGCGGCTTCCTCCGCTCGGCCGGCTCGGCCGAGCTGAGCCGGGCCGGGTCGCGCCAAAGCCGGGTCGGGTCGCGCCAAGCTGAGCCGGGCCGGGTCGACCCGGGGGGGTTGGGCCGGATCGGTCCGGGCCCAGACCCCCCATTTCCGGACACTCTTCGGTCTTTCGTTCATAACTTGAGCTACGGGCCTCCGAACGACGCGCCGTCAGCGGCGATGCGATCCTTCGATTGAGACAGTCGTTTCGGTATATCACACTAAAAGTTTCAGATAACTTTGGGTTTGGCCAGGTTGGTTCGTACACGAAACCAACCGGGCCCTCGGAGCGGAAACACTCATATCTTGAGCTTCGGACGTCCGATTGATGTGCCGTCAACTTTGTTGAATTCCTCTAAGTGGGATGGACCTTTTGGCTTACCCCGCCCAAGGTTTGGACGCAGGTGGAGTACAGTCGGGTTGGTTTTTCCTTAAAAACCAACCGGGCCCCTGGAACGAAAAAGCCAATAACTAGCAGATCGGGCGTCTGATTGACGCGCTGTCTGCGACGTCGAGTTCCTGTTGACGATACAGAACTTTTGGATACATCAACTCTGGACTATGTGTCAGTTGATGTATCAGCCTCTCTGCTCGTGGAGCGGACCCTCTCGAATGAGCTTGCTGTGTGCGGGAACCCTAGAGCTAGTTGCGACTGCTACTGTGACGACGACGACTGTGCAGAGATCCTCAGTGGATTCGACGACGACGACTACAGCACTCAGCGATCCTATGTGGATCAGTGCTACCAATCCTTTGTGGGTCTGATCCTGTGTGGGTCAGTGCTCAGCGGTTCTGTGTGAGCTAGTGCCTACAGGTCCTGTGTGGGCCCGATCCTGTGTGGGTCTTTGTGGGGGTTAGTACCTATCGATCCTTTGTGGGTCCGACGACTTAGATAGATCAGTGATCATCTCTATCGTCATTCGAAGAAGTATACCTGTGTGAGCTGAAACCTGTTTGCTTTCCTGTGTGGATTGTGTTGTGCTATCTTGTGTGGATTACGTTTTGCTTTCCTGTGTGGAATACGTATACTTTCCTGTGTGGACTGGGTTGTACTTGGGCTCGGAGGTTGGATCGTACTGGAATTGATGACTTAGGTATATGTATGGGCATATACCTAAGCAGTGTCGGTTGTTACTTCGTGATTGTATCATTCCTTTGTGGTTTATCCTTTGTGGATTTTGG
This sequence comes from Viscum album, assembly GCA_963277665.1. Lineage (NCBI taxonomy): Eukaryota > Viridiplantae > Streptophyta > Magnoliopsida > Santalales > Viscaceae > Viscum > Viscum album. The sequence continues at coordinate 1,644,212,276 of OY728165.1, forward strand.
GAGACCTTCGGGGGTCTCGGGGTCCCTACTGAGTAGCTTATACTCACCCCTGCACGGGCTATGCCCGCACTATGTTGTGTTGGTTGTAGACGATGGACAGCGCTGATCGTGGTGGAGGCTTGCGGAGAAGGACGGTACCTGGAGGTGGACCACTGGGCGGGACGTACTCGGAGCGGTCGGCTGGACCCGAGGAGCAGTGGAGGCTATCAGTACCCACCCTTCAGGTGGGACTTCCAGTGGACGGCCCAACGTTGCGGCTTTACTTTTCAGTTGCTGTTTTTCCCCTTTCAGTTGTACTTTACAGTTGGGCTTGTATTTCTGGACCCCTTTACTTTCTGCACTTACTGTTGTACTAGTTTTTACTTAGTGTTTACTTTTTCCGATTGCTTACTCTGTGGTTCTTGTTTACTTTACAAAGGCAATGCCTTCCCTTTACCGGGATTTACGCCTTGGTGCTAGTCGCCAGCCCCTGGCCTATGGAAGGCGGGCTTGGGGTAGTCACGGCACGGGCCTCGAGGACGGGTCGTGACACAAAAAACTTCTTATAACTTTATATTACTAAAATATTGTACGGTAAAGTTTTATGTGATTTCTATATGTCAACTCCAATGAACTCACTTATTGTGAAGGGTATAGTGTATAATATCCCAAGAGACAAGATACACAACAAATAACTATCATAACATTACAATATAGTAATAGTTTAATGTGGTGCTTCTTATTCCACTTGATGATTCAAATATTACAATAGTTAATGATGGTATTGTAAGTTTCATAGCATGGTCATCTAATCTAATGAAGACACAATATCTATCTTTAACAAATATTTTTTTATGAAAACCCAATAATGGTTGATAAAAAAGTATTTAAGTGAGGTATCATATTATATATGGGAAAAGTGATGTTGAAATGGTTGTTTGGATCATGACAATATGGTGAATTGACTGAGAAATAAAAAGGAACTTCCCAGAGTACCATCTCTCCACCAGTTCCACTAGAACATTTGTTAAAATTACAACATCATGTAGATACCACATTTATCAGTGAAAATATTTTCTACATTCCATATGAAGAATAAATGTTTGGAAATTTTGTTATAGTCATAGTTTGTCTTGATAATATTAATGAGATTCAATGATTGAGTAAATCAGTCTCTTAGTTATGAATACATATGTAAGGAAATTTTTTATAATACATCTATCCAAATAATGATATAATATGTTCATTAAAGTTAATAACTATTTATATTTTATATAGGTGTTTATATGTCTAATATATATAGGGAAAAATATGCATAACATGGTTCAAATTCATTAATCCCTATTTCATTCTTACATAAGAAACTTCTTTATAACATGAATAAATTAATACGAAGAAAGACTATATATACAATCCCATTGAGAAAAAAATAATACATGAAACTTTTTATGCCTATAATGTAGGGGTAAAACTCTATAAATCAATCATATCAAAAATATTATAATTTTTCTATTAATTATTTATTTATTTTTTTATGAACCACTATATGGGGATCTTACTCAATATAGATTCCAAAAATACTTATTTTTTATCCAATACAAGGATATCCAACAAAATGACCACATATTATGGGTTTGTTAAATTTTTAATATATTATAACCAAAAAAATTTATAGATAAACATCAAATTATATAGTTCAATCTGTGTTTCAAAATGATTTTTTTATTATAGGTCAGTCACTGAATATTTGATAAATCACGGCATGATGCCGGTGACTAAACTTAAAAATCATGTGGATTACGTAAAATGGAAACAAAATATTTTATAAATAAAACGTTTTAACAATCAAAACATAAGTGAAAATAATTTACTAATTTTTTCAAGGTTTTTTTAGTTTCTAAAGCATAAAAATGGAAACAATTGTGGATATTATGTATGAAAATTTATGAGAGAGATCATAAACCATAAAATGACAAGAATTAATGAACAATAAATTTCCAAATGTAATTAAAATTTCATTAGAAATATTTTTTCATCATTTATTTTTATATATTTTCTCAGTACTACAAATATTTATAAAAACTTTTTTATTCAATAGAAGAAGTAAATTTGTTTAAATATGAGTGGGAATCATACGTAGAGTCATCATGTTTGGTGAAAATAATTTTATTTGATTACCCATTATGTTTGTGATCTGGTATGGGATGTGACCTTAGAAATATATTTTGGGTGTTAGAAATTAGTTTCATAATGATTATATATTATTTTAGATATATTTATAAAGTATAATTATAATGGAAAAAATCAATTTTTTTAGAAATGTGAATAAAAAATGGTTTTAGAATGTATATAGGTATCATGAAGAGGAGAATTCATAATACTTATATAGATACTTTTCTCAATATTTAATCTAATTCTTTAGTTAATTTATTTATCATTTTTAAATAAAATTAGACTGATTCTTTTGGTATGGTTTCATCATTGGTGGTGGTAAATGATATATGAAAAGAAAAATACCTTGGTTTTACTTTGGTGGGTGGTGGAATTATTTATACTATTCGATCATAAATTATATGGTGATATAATAACTAAGTGGACCATATATTTTGATGTATTGTGGGTTCACATGATGCTTTTTAAATGAGGATCTCAACTATTTTACTAAGGAATAAAACATCCATGGTAATGTAGAGGAGTGATGTATTGGGGTGAAACCTATGGTGACCTTTCACATTCTATTATATGATTTGATGATCAAGTATTAATTTAGAGGTAAAGAGTGAAGTCATGAGTGGTAATGAATGTGTATATGCACTAGAGTTTTAAATTTTACCACCTTATAAGATCATAAAATATTGGGTTCATAGAGAGTAATTTTCACATTCATTGTGTAAAATCTGTCCACTTGTTCTTCACTTATATAAAATATCACATTGATTATGTAAAATTATAAATTTTCATAGTCTCTTTAACAAAAAACTAATCATCATACTCAATAAAATATACATGAGAATAGGGATTTTACCATTTTGATGAACAAATAATGATGATGATTTGGTAGATTTTATCATCACCTAGAACATTTAAAATGATATTCTAATCAATAGAAAAATCCTAAAATACTTAATAGATTTGCTAAATTTTAGTTCCAAATAGATCTATAAAGGGTTATACTTATGTTTAATACCATCACAAAGGGGTAATATATTTATAATGGAGATTATTGTATTCTAAAAATAAAAAACGGGCCACACTAATGTTTAATCCATTAATGAAGGTGAATGGTTTATCATGTAGTTTGTACTCTCTATGATGGTGAAAGAGAAATATAGATTTTATAATGTTCTATAAAAAATAATATGTAAATATTTATATTAGTTCAATCAATGAACTCTAATAGGTTTACAGTAATGGTTAATTTTTTTCTATGAATAAATAAAGGGATACATGAATTTTTACTATAATCTAGGAATATATAATGTGTTAAGCAAATTTTTTATAGCATATATGAAGGAAAATGACTTTATATGAGTTTTACACCATGTCAAAAGGATAAAAGTTTTGATTGAAATATTTTGGAATATATGAATGTTATGTTTTTTAAAGTGGTTATATATATAATGTTGTGGTTATTGGGCCTCTAAAACATATCACATATATCCGCAGTGGGTTAATAAAAAATTTTATAGTTTAGAATCACTGTTTAAAACAATGGGAATGAAAATTACAATTATCCTTAAAATTGAGTGTTATACTTTTATGTAGTGATGGAGGAAAATAATCATTTTAATGTAGAAAATAAAATGTGTAAAAACAAACCTTTATGATGAGATTTATAGTTTAGATACTTTTATAATGAAATATCATATATGTAATCATTATTTATATATGATGGTATTTCATACAGTTTAAGGTCATGCGGTAGGGACCACTGAAGGAATTTTAATTTCTTATTAAATGGTTCAATTTATATTATTGTAGGGTCTTGTAAGACTGAATAAATTACTTATATTTTTGTTTTATATAATAAAATGAATAATTTTATTGTGTTTTAATGACATATAACACAAAACAAATAACTTTTAGTTGATTTTCTTTCATTTTTCTAGTTTTTTTGTTAATTTTATCATCATTTTATTCTAATACATGTTTTGTTAATTTTCACAGTGATTATGAAGAAATTAATTTGTCAACAAGGATGATTTGCTGATGTACTATGATAATGCACTCAACAATTATTAAGCACTCATGATGAGGCATTTTTCATTTTATTCTCAGCTATATTTAACATTATGGGTTATCAAACTACAATATAGTTAGGTTTCATATAATGTTTGATACACTATAGGATAAAAGGACATGGTGGAATCAACCATTACTCAAAATTATAATTGTGTACCTGATATGACTCAAATTGTTTGATTATTATTTAAAATTGAATTTTTTTTATGTATTATTTCATATTTATGTTTAAATTATTTCATTACAGTATTACTAACCTAAGAATTATTTTCATTTTTAGGTGGATTATTTTTCTCAACATGGGGAGGTTTTTTCAAATCATATCATCCTTATGGGAGATAGGACAGCAAGGTTGAAATAGAGATAATAACAGTGAGTAAATGATTCAATTATCCACACATCAATCTGGTATACGATGTACCTAGTATGACTCAAATTGTATGGTTTTAGTTTAATAATGATATTTTATTAATGTATTGTTTCAAACATTTTTGAAAATTAATTTATTATTATTATTTATAACATAATGATTTATTTATTATATAGGTTCATTATTTTTGGAAGTCATATGTTTCCTTTAACCATCAACCTCAAGTTATAAAATAAAGAACATGTTGCTTTTGGATGAGGGGTTTCATTCAGCATGGGGAATCCTTTCCCTACTAATTGGAACAGATCTATATTTTTTTTATTGGTTTATATAGTTGGAAGAAAAACACACATCACAAAATCCATCATCCACACATCAATCTAATAGAAAATGTTCCAGGTAAGTCTCGAACTGTATGTTTTTAATTTATAATATAAATTTTTGTTAAAAATATACATCATATACTCAAAACAAAAAACAAAACAATAATATAGTTTTTATGATTTAATACAATAATACATAAGTCATTTTTGATATTTAGGAATCATCCACATCTCAATCTGATGCGCAGTGTGACCTATTTGACTCTAAGTATGTATTTCTATATAAAATTGTCATTAAATTTAGTATAAAACATAAGTTACATATCCAACACTAAGAAAAAACATTAAAATTGTTTTGATAATTTAATAAAATTATCACCAAGTGATTTTTTATTTTTTGAAATCAACCACACCTCAATAAAATACATGATGTACCCAGTATGACTCAAATTGTCTGTTATCAATTTAAAATTAACATTTTTGTTCAAAAATTATCACTCAAAGAAAAAAAGTGTATGTGATCAGGTTATATTTATAATCTATGAAAATGGTTAATCAGTAATTTTTAATTTTTAGGAATTAGTCTCATGGAAAATCGACACACGAAGTGACTGGTAGGACTCAAAGTACATGTTTCAAGTTTAAAATGTCAATTTATTAGAAAAGATACATGAAATACTAAAAACTAAGGAAACACATTTAGATTATTTTTATACTTTATTAAAATGATCCATAATTATATTTTTAAGTGTTGGAACTATATTCACCTAAATCTGACGCACAGTGTGACCGGTATGACTCAAAGTGTGTCTTTTTATTTAAAATTGACATTTATTTTAGTAAAAATAAAAACTAACAGACTAAAAACCCATCAAATTCATTCATATTGTCTTTATACATTAGTAAAATATCCCATAATTAAATTTTGACATGTAGAAATTATCCACACCTCAATCCATTACACTTTGATCTCGACATGACTTAAATATTCTATTATTAGTTTAAAATTGAAATTTTATTTCAAAAAGTGTCACTGCCTAAAATCTAAGAAAACATTCTTGGATTGTGTTGATAGTTTAGGAACATGATTAATATTTCATTTGGTATGTGTATGAATCATTCTCATGTCATATTGACACATTATGGGGTTGGTATTACTCAAACTTCATGTTTCCAGTTTAAAATGAGACATTATTAAAAAAAACACAAGTGACATACTCAAAACTGATAAAACTCATTCATATTGATTTAATTCATTTGTAAAAACAATCCTTACATAATTTATACATTTATAAATCATCTACACCTCAATATGATGCATGTTGTGAACAGCATGATCCAAGTTTGTCTTTTTATTTAAAATTAACAATAATTTTAGTAAAAAGACAACTAACATAATCAAAACTAATAAATCAAATTTTAATTGTTTTTATACTTTAGTAAAATGATACATAATAAATTTGTGACATGTTGGAATCATAAAAACCTCAATATAATACAAGATGTTCTTAGTATGACACAAATTTTAGGTTATCAGTTTAAAATTTCTATTTTAGTTCAATAATTTTCAATCACTAAAAATATAGAAAACATGATTAGATATTTGTGATAATTTAGGAAAATGATGCATAAGACATTTTTTATGTGTAGTAATTATTCTAATGTCAAAATGATACATGATGTAACTGGTATGACACAAAGTGTGTGTTTTTGGTTTAAAATGACATTTCCTTAAAAAATACATGTGTCATACTCAAAACTAAGAAAACACATTCATATTATTTTGATAATTTAGTAATATTATCAATAAGTTATTTTAGATGTATAAAAATTAGATTATCCCTAATCAGATGCATGATTTTACCGGTCTGACTCTAAGTGTGTCTTTTTATTTAAAACTGACATTAATTTTGCTATAAAATACATGTGGTATACTCAAAACTTGAGAAAAAACATTCATATTTTTTTGATACTTTAGGAAAATAAAATCATAATTCATTTTTTCATGTAGGGATTATTCTTCCCTCTATGAGATACATGATGTGCCTAGTATGACTCAAAGTGTCTGTTATTAGTTTAAAATTAACAACTTAGTTAAAAAATAATCACATACTAAAAATTAAGAAAAAACCCCCTCAAATTGTATTGAGAATTTAGAAAATTAGTTCATATGTTAATTATCATGTGTAGAAACTAGTCTCATGATAAATTGATACATGATGTGACCGGTATGAATCAAATTATGTGTTTCCAGTTTAAAATTACATTTTAGTAAAAAATAATAGTGATGTACTAAAAACTGAGAAATTATATTTGGATTTTTTTTATACATTATGAAAATTACTTATAAGTCAATTTTGACATGTAGGAATCAGCTGTACCAAAATCCAACACATGGTGTGACTGTTATGACTTCATGTGTGTCTTTTTTGCTTAAAATTGAAATTAATTTTAGTAAAAAAGAAAATTAACATACTCAAAACGAAGAAAATTAATTCTTATTATTTGGTTACTTTATAAAAATGTTCCATTAGTCATTTTGGATTTTTATGAATCAATAGTACCTAAAACTGATACATGATGTTCCTAGTATGACTCAAATAATTTGTTATTAGTTTAAAATTGACATTTTAGTTTAAAAAGTGTCACTCACTATAAACTAATAAAAAATTCTTGGATTTTCTTGATAATTTACAAAATTATTCATAAGTAATATTTTATTGGTAGGAGTCGGTACCATATCAAACTGACACATGATGTGACTGGTATGTCTGAATGTGCATGTTTCTATTTTAAAATGAATGTTTAGTAAAAAACACAATTGAAAAACTCAAAAATAAGAAAAATTATTTGGATTATTTTGATACCTTATAAAAACAATCCACAAACTAGTTTTGATGTGTAGGAATTTGATTCACCTAAATCTAATGCACTGTGTGACCAGAATGAATCCAAGTGTGTCTTTCTATTTAAAATTAACATTTAGTGTAGTTAAAAAGACTACTAACATACTCAAAATCGAGTGAACTCATTTATATTTTTGGATACATTAAGAAAATGGTCCATAATTTATTTTTGATGTGTTGGAATCATTTGTACCACAATTTGATTTAGGATGTTCCTGGTATGACTCAAAGTCTCTATTTTCTATTTAAAATTTACATTTTTGTTCAAAAAGTGTCACTCACTAAAAAAATGAGAAAATGTGCTTGGATTGTATTAATAATTTATAAAATTATTAATCAGTTATTTATTGATGTTTAAGAATCATTCTCATATCAAATTGAAACACGGTGTGACATGTATGTCTCAAAGTGTGTGCTTCCATTTTAAAATGAAATTTTATTAAAAAAATAAAGTGATATACTCAAAACTGAGAAAATAAATTCAGATTGTTTGGATACATTAGATAAATGACCAATAAGTCATTCGGGGTGTTTATGGATTTGAAAAACCTTAATATGAACCTTGGTGTGACCTAAATGACTCCAAGTGCATGTTTCCAATATAGAAGTGTCATTTTAGTTTGAAACATACATCACATTGACAAAAAATGAGATAAATTTACAAGATTATTTTCTCATAATTCTATCTATTATTACATAATTAATTGTTTTATAATTTTTATCTTATTCCAATTTATTTAATTTTCATAGAGATTATTCTTGAGGACAAAAAATAAGTGGTGTGATGTGCATGAATCAACTGCAACTCAATCTAATACATAGTTTTCTTACTATATCTCGATGTTTAGTTTAAAATTAATGCCTTATATTTAATTTATTTATTTATATTATTACTAAAATAATAATTTTATCCTTATATAGGTCTATTACTTTACTCGAGTTGGGGTGATTTGTTTGGAAATATCAGGAGTGGGGTTCAGGGGAAAAAACAAAGGAACATTGATGTTTTTTAATGTTTGTAATAATTTATACTTACTCGTGTAATTTTTTAAACGAATGTTATATATTTCTATAATATAGTTGTTTTTTATTTTATTTTTTATTTAATAAATTTCATTAAATTTAATATTTGTTTTTTTATTTGTTTATGCTAATGTTTCTAGTTCTGTTTCAAATGTTGCTGTGTGATGTAAATTTAACAGCAAACTACATTATTCCCCTTTATCAGTGCTACTAAATGCACTAATAAATGTATACTTAATCATATCTTATAAAATCAAATATGAAGGGTCTCTTTATCATCTATTTTTTAGCACCGATAAAGGACCACCTTTATCAGCGCTAAATTAATGGGATGATATACATGTTCCTTTATTAGTGCATCTAAAAGTGCTGATAAAGGAATCATTTATCACACCATTTTTAGAATTTATAAATGAGACCTTAAAAGTTATTTTATAGCATTGATAAAATCATAGGGATATCAATCATTCCCTAGTAGTCAATGCTTTTTTTTACACCGACGAGATAAGATTTTAGATTTATTAATGGAAAGTTTTGTAGTAGTGGGGATTAAGATAGACAATTGATGAGATGTATATGTTATATATATATATTTGTGGGTGTGTGATGAGGCTCCAACCACCACCATCATTATCCTAAGATAATTATTATATAAAAAACATATATATCTCATTTTTCCAAAAAAACATGGTTGTCTCTTCTCTCTGAACATCATCCTCACTCAAATGATGATCCATATAAACAATTATGTATTAATTTATGTGTCATATGTTATTATATTTATTTTTTCTCCCTCTCAATAAATCAAAATAATATATAAAAATTAATTTCATAATATTTTGTTAATGGGAAAATAATGGGATCCTAAAGAGTAGTGATGACCCACCATTTTCATAGAAGACACCATTCCATGAAATAAATGTGATTAGTTATTATCAATATTTTGTGGATAATTTGTGTAGTTTATATCAAGAAAAATATAATTCATCAAATGAAAATATGAAACAATGTCATCAGAAGCATTGGAATAATGAACATCCTATACATATTTTGTGTTCAAGTGAATTTCATTTATCATTTCATGAACTATGATGATGACATAAAAAAATTTGTATATCCTATTTCTGTATACACACCCCAAAGGTGTTAATATTGACTGTTATATATAAATTCTCAATTTTAAGATGATATATATTTTTATTTAATAAATAGTTTATTGTTTTATTTCTATTCCTTTTTATTTTATTTTCTATATGTAAAATATATGGAAGAAAATAACTATACACAAAGACCAAGAAAAATATATTTTATTTATATTCATCCCCCAAAGTGGATGAAAATGTGGAATTGAATATTCATGTTATTATATTGAAGAAAAAATATAACAAGATTTAATAAATCAATTTTTTCCCTAAATTGAATGATAAATTTTATTAAATCATTTCATTTCATTCCCAAAAGTAAATTTAGATATTTGTGATTTTATTTTGAATCATGTTTTAGGTGAATATGTTATTTTTTTATGATTAATTTTCTTATTTTTTTATATGTAAAATAAAAAAATTAAAATTATATAGCAATAAAAATTGGTAGGATGAAAATAAATATTTTAGGAGAAAAATGAATTTTTTTTATATTTATAAAATATTTTTTCTTTAGAGGGTAATATGAAAGTACTGTCTCTTTACATTATGTTCGAAAATATTTTCATTGTCTAATTTTTTTCTCATAGATAAAAAATACCTAGAAAAAAATAATTATTCATCATATTTTTATGTATTATAAATACTATCTCGATGAGAAAAATCCAAAGCACAAAATTGAAAAAAAAAAGATGTAGGATCACATAGATGAATAGATCAGATAAATGCCACAAATAGGGGAAAACCACAACCTCAGTTGAAAAACAAATGTGTAGCCCAGCTACAAGAAAATAATAAACTCATAATTTAACAAATCAAGAATTTAAATAAAATAAAATTTATTTAATAACAATAATAAAATAACTCATATCTCCTAAACAAAAACAATAAAATTTTCAATACTGTCATGAATGAAATTCACATTTTGGAAAAAGCACCACGATTAGTACTATAAAGGAAGTCAAATCAACCCAAATGTTAGATTTTCTAAATAAAAGTAACAAAATATCCCAAAGAAACACGAAAGATGCATTCATTTGTGGAGAAAATAAATCAATTAATATAGGAAAATTAGATGTAAACTCATAATCATAACATATTGATTTCCCTAGAATCTGATGTCTCCTCAAACAAGGTAAACATACATATGCACCTATTTTTGACATTAGAAACATAATAAAAATCATTTAACTTTTAACATATGAATCTTGAACATGTAACCTGCATACACTACAACTTGGATACTGCTCAAAGAAAAAAATAGAGTCCAATGTAATACCAACATTTTAAATTATTAATGATCATATGATAATGCCACCATTCCATGATTGATAAATATTATTTCACATTAAATAAGGAAATATAGAGTCTAGTAGTATAATTATTATCATAGTTTATAATTTAAGTGATATATTTTTTTATATTAAGGTCTATCACATACCTCCTATAAGCAAAAATATATATATATATACATTTAAATTAATAAATTTCAAAAAAACGTAAATAAAATCATTGCCTTTGATATCCATTCACATTTAACACCATTTTTATAATTAGAAATAAAAATTTTAAGATTATAATGTACCTAAAAGTTTATGAATTTAACTTTTGGTAGGTTTTAAATTTCATGTTTGAATCATTCTATTTCCACTTTTCCACCAAACCAAAAAATAAAATTCCCTAAGTCCAGTTTAGCACCAAAAGAAGAAAAATGACCTAAATCCAAATTAAAAATAAAAATGGAACTCCCTTGTAACACCAATTCATCTCAATCTAACAAATATCTTATTCTATACTAAAAAATTCACAATTGGGTTGATCTACACCATAAATTATTTTGAGTGGGGGACCACATCTATGAATATTTCCTAAGAAATATGTTGTTTGGAAAGCCCTGGATCTGAGTGATTATTGAGATTCGTCTACAAATTTTTTTGTTAGAAAACATTAAAGTGATCAAAAAACATAGATTTTCCATTATTTGTGTAATTTCCCTAAAATATGATACATGGATAAATCAAAAGATTCGATATTTTTCATGAAACTAATTTTCATTATTATAATCCCTTGTAGTATGTTCCATGATAAATTTAAACAAATCAATTCTTGAAGGTTAGTAAACTTCATTGAAATATCTCGAGATAAATTATATCTCGAGAGGTAAAGATATTTCATTCGAATTATATAACTATATTCACATACCTTGTATTTCATAACAAAAAAAATTCTCCTTCAATTAGTGTGTGTGCCACATATCTGTCGTCTTGTGAAAGATTTAAAAATAAATTTGGGATAGTTTAGACCAATCAATTATTTTGAGGGTCTAAGACCTAAAGATAAGTGAGATCACATAGGTTAAGGATAATAACTTCATGAGTGATAATGTTTTTAACCTTGGATATAAGTATATTTCCATAAATTTTTTTCCCACCTAGATCTAGAACCAAAATTTGACACAAACATTTCAATATATGTGATAAATTTACAATTAAATTATTATTGCGTAAACATAATTCAATGATCTTAGATAGATAAATAATGGACTTCGGTGGCAATCCTATAAATTTTTTTCCTCCCAAACCTACCCAATTAAATTTTGTGAAATTTTCCATTAGTTTAAAAGAGCACTCGATAAATGATTCATCTGATAAATCCAATACATATAGACCTGTCAAATTTTTTTCCCTTCGGAGGAAAAAGGAAAAAAGGGATCCATTAATTAAATAGTTTGAAAGGTAAAGAACAGTTATATTTGAAGTGATGAAAGGTAGTGAACCAATAGGGTTATTTGCGGAAGATATATCTGACTTGTAGAAAAAGAATCTATAACGTTTTTGGTTATGTGGTTTTGAGATAAATCAAGAATGGAAAGATATGGTAAGATTCAAATCAATGTGGGTATGTGGTGTGAGTTATTTGTAGTTGAAAAATATATCTCTTGACAAATGTTTTGATATTTCCACAACATAAGAAATTCAACACCAAAACTTGGAAATCTCATTCCGATTTGTTTCATTTGATATGGTAGAATCTACGTAGAGTAGAACTATAAATTTAAATTGGATTTAATGAACTATAGAAAATTGTTAATTATTTTAAATTTTAAAATTGGGCTTTAGATACAATTTCAAAGATGTAATTGTTGGAAATTATTAAAAATTATAATTTTGAAATGTTTTCAATAATTTTAGGTATAGTTTCATTCAAAATATTTGAGGAAATTTCAACATGATATAGAATTATAAAACCGCATAGTTGACTTGGAAAGGGAACTGATAATTGATTATTTTGAGAATATATCTCTTCCAAATAGTAGATTAATTTGGATCAAGCCTCTAGAGTATTGGTCAAACATCTAGAAAATTTATTGCCAGAATTGATTAAAAAAACTAATTTTGTTGTGAGTGTCATGGATCTTGGAATTTACCTTATAATAGAATTCCAACATAGGTCAACTTGCATAGGTGAAGTAAAATTAACAATTTTTTAAGGAATGGGAGCATGAAATTCACTATAAAAAAGGTGTAAATATTCAATGTTGGTGAGGTTATAAAACCATTTGGGTATGGTGAAGCAATGGTTGTAATATATATTGAGAAAGTTAGGAAGGTGATAAAATTTAATCATTTTATAATGGTTCTACAATAATAGATTATTCTTATAAAAGTGATAAAAATTAGATTTATCAGTGTATAATATAAATAAATAACTAAGGGACATTAAAAGAGAGAGGCGTTTATCATCACTTTCTTTTTAGCACTTATAATGGTTCCCTTTATCATCTCTTTCCCTTGAACTGATATAGTAGGCCTTTACCAATGCATTCTCCAGCACTGATAATGGGGGCCTTTATCAATTCATTTTCTAGAAAAGATAAGTGATGCCTCTGTCACTAGTTTTTATAGCACTGATAAAGGAGTCCTTTATGAGTGCTTTTTCTAGTGGTGAAAAGTGGGATATTATCAACAATTTTTCTAGTACTAATAAAAGCCTTATTACTAGCTACACAGCTATAGCCATGTAACATCTATTCAGAAACCCTATAAAATGTAACCCAATTAGTATACATAATAAGAAATAAAAATATACTTGAAACAATATTAGAATAGAAATATCATATTTCACTATCATTTCAATTCAAGAACTACATAAAAAATATTTTCATTGATGTCATATTTAAAATTAACAAAAACATAACAACCCATATAAAAAATAAAAACTAGAATAATTTTTAAAAATATTAACTCCTGTATTAAATAGTATACCTGCATTGAATCAAATTTTTATTTTCGAAATAGTAAAGAAAAAATAAAAAAAATTATAATTTTAATGTCATATAGTCCATATATAATAAATTATATTCTTAATTAATTTATATATTAATGATATTATCATCTAGCAATGAATTAGATTGATGTGTGGTCAATTCAATCGCATCATAAGTGAATTATTGATCATTTTCCTAATATTTGAAAACAATCCAAAAATAATTTTCTTAGTTTTGGATATGTGATACGCATTTTAAACTAAAATGAAACTTTTATATTAAAAACATTCACATTGATTCATATCGATCACATCATGTGTCAGATTGATGTGTCATCAATTCCTACTTGGCATAAATGAATTATAGATCATTTTTCTATTGTTTAAAAACAATATGAGATCATTTTCATAGTTTTAGCTATTTAACGTATGAATTTAATTAAAATGACACTTTTATATTTAAAACACGTACTTCGAGTCATACCAAACCCATCATGTGGGGGATTGATGTATAGTATATTAAAACATGTAATAAATTATTTAAGGATTTTTTCCCTAAATTTTGAAATTAATCCAATCTCTTTTCCTCATTTTTGGCTATGTGATGTGTTTTTTGTACTAAAATGACACTTTTATATTGAAAAACATGCACTTTGAGTAATGCCGACCCCATTTTGTGTAAGAGTGAAGTTTTATTGACTCCCACACATCAAAAATAAAATATTAATTTCTTTTATAATGTTTGAAAATAATTCAAGCTCGGTTTCTTGGTTTTTTCTATGTGACCTGAGTTTTAAACTAAAACGAAACTTTTATATTGAAAACACACACATTGATTCATAAATAACACATCATGTGTCTGATTGATGTTTGGTAAATTCCTAAAAATAAAAAATGAACTATGAATCATTTTACTAATGTTTTAAAATAATCTGAGCTCAATTTATGATTTTTGGATAATGATGGGTGTTTTAAACTAAAACGACAATTTTATATTTAAAACAACCACTTAGATTTATACCTACAACATTGTGTGTCAGTTTGATGTGAATTCAATTTTTACATGTCATAATTAAATTATGGATATTTCTACTATTGTTTAAAATAAATTTGATCTCGTTTTGTTTGTTTTTGCTATGTGATGCATATTTTAAAATAAAATGACACTTTAATAGTGAAAATAAGGATTCCAAGTTATAAAAACCACATCATGTTCCGTATTTATGTTTGGTAAATTCATTCACATAAAAAATTAAGTATGGAAAATTTTACTAAAAACACGAACTAAAACATATAATTAAAATTTAATTAGTAAAATGGTTATTGTAATACTTTAAAAATTAATAATTGACATCATTTGAGATTGGTTTGATAAAAATCTATGTATTGGATCAAAAGAATAGACATTTGGGTATCCAAAGTGCATGCGATCAACTTCAAGTGCTTCATAAAAAACAAACTAAAATAATTAACAAAAAATGAAAAATTTATTTTATGTTATTAGATTTTAGATTATTACTAGGCATCACGAAGAGTTTATCATCTGATATTTTCTTCTCAACCTCCTCACCCAGTAAATCTTTTTTATTTACAATTTATTTCAAATCGAAATAAATTTTATCCATTGAAATAATATATGGATTAATGATTCCAAATCATTATTCTTATAATTTTCCTTTATATTTTAGTATATAATACACTTGTATAAAATATGAATTTTTATTAACTGTAATGAATATATTTGATCATTTTTCAGATATACTGATTAAAAAAATGTACATAATGTATGTATGCACAATAGATACTCCCAACCATTAGATCTTTATAATCTCAATTATACTTTCCATACCAACCTTGTTTGTAGTGAAATCACAAAATATTTCTTCTTCATGTTCAATGTTGGACATATTTCCATCTTTGAATGTTCTTTATGCATGAACAAGTAATTTTAATATATATATATATATATATATATATATATATATCTGTGTGTGTGTGTAGAACTGGTGGGGATAAGGTACTCCTAGAAGGTCCTTTTGATTTCTTTATTTATTAAATGGATTATATTGATCTGAACTTCTCCTTACCTATCATTTTATTTGGTTGTAATATCTTACCTCATTTCATGCATTTTTACACCAACTATTAAATGTTTTTCATTTGAAAGGATTATTAAAGAGATACCTCATATAGCTTTATATGATTAGCCCACTATGTAACAAAGGTTCCAATATCATTAAAGACCGTAGTGACATATAGATCATCAGGTGGAACATGAAGCTCAACACTCAACTCGTGATCTAATTCAATCACCACACTCATGTGATATTTTTGTGGTTTTTTGTTGTGAATCATGTCTTCTAGGATATTATACACCATACCCCTCACAACAAGGTAACATGTGGGAGTTGATAGATTTAAATTACATAAAAAATCACCCTATATAATTTGGTAATAAAAATTTATTGGAAGTATATTGATTCACATTTAGTAGAAATAGCAATGAGAAAATTTATTACCTCCATAAATTTAAATGGTTGAGGGGAATGCATTTCCTCACAATTACTAAGGTCATTTGGATCTTCATATTCTGATCCTTGTTCCACTGTAGGTTTTCTTTTATCCTTTCACATACATTGTTTTACCAAAAAATATTGGATGATAATATCTTTCAAAGTATCTAGTTATGATTGCAGTCCCTTCATCATCTCAAATATATCTCCTTGTGCATTTGTATTAGAGAAAAATCGACCTGAATACCCTATCAAATTAGTACCAAAACCATATTTTCACATACCCAAAGGGAATTCCTGATCCCCATAACCTAGAACCTAGTACCAGGGCATCAAAAAATAGAGGTAATTATTTCACCCATAATTAAGGATAATACATGACATATATAAATATTTATATACTCAATGTGAAAAAATGACATAATATAACAAGAATATATATATATATACATCATAACCTAAACAAAACACCAAAAAAACAAATAAAAAGAATAAATAATATCCAAGTACAAGTCCAATCATCATTGGACAACTAAAATAGAAAACAAAAAATTCTATGTGATAGAATAAAATATCTACCACCATCTCACCACCAGCTACCCATGTAGGATGAAGAAAAATAACATCTCCACCACATTACAGCTCCTTGAATTTCCTTACATCAAAATACATAACAAGGTACATGCACCGCTGAAGGGGTGTATAAGATGGGACCTATCATGATTAGTATGATTCCAAAAAATTGTTCCATAACAATTCTATATGTAATAATCCAATAATTATTTGGTTTTAAAATAAATTATGAATGATAGAAATTTTATAGTTTTTATATGAAAAGCACAAAAGAATTTTTTTTCCCTTTTCTACATTTCCAAAATAGACCAGGTAAAATAGTTTTATAGAATTTCATGTTCATATATCCAAGAAGATATATCAAACAAAGAGAAGAATGCATCACATATCATATAAAATCCATGTTAGTATGCTAAAACAGTATGAACTAAAAAAGAAAAGTCCAAAGAATAGGTAATGTCATACCAAGGATCATTATAGGTCATAATAGGTTGGACACTAATACCCCAAAATATAAAATCCTTCATATTAATCACCTATATATATTCATAGAATATAGTAAGTAGAGGAACACCCTAGAAAGGGATTCCTTCCCATAAAATCTATAATATATTTATAACCACAAGCCTAGGGAGTATAGGAAATCCCCAGGAACAATCCCCCTGACGGTATCAGCAAACGAGGCTTATTTCCACACCTTCTGCCTAACTACCCAAGGCTTCAAAAATAATATATCTTCTAAACCATTATATCAAAACCATTATTTAAATATAATTTCATAAATCCATTCAAATATTTTCAAAATATTTTCATTTTATCAAAAAATGGAAAATACACCTTTTATCAAAAACATCTTTCCTCACAAACAAATCAATTAAGTCAATCATTTAATTTCATTTATAAAATGTTTTTCAAAAATTAGGGTAATGAATTTCATAAAAAGAAGCTAGAGATAGAACCACTTACCTCAAAATTGTGGTTGTATTCACCGATAAAAAATTTATCCACTAACAGGAATAATGGTAAATGACAAAATATTCCCTTGAATCAATCTACACATATTAGAATTGATTCAATTTAGAAAAAGGGATCGTAAAAGAGGGTAGATAAAGCATACCTAGAAGAACAAAAACCCTCTGCACCACCACTAACAAAGGATCATTCCTCGGAATAAGATCATACAAAGGTTATAGAATGGAATCATAATAATTAAAATTACATATCAAAAAACATGATAATGCAATGCAATACTGCTGCCAAGATAAAAGGAAATGAATAAACGAAAGCATTACTCAGACATAGAGTTGAAACCCAACCATAACAAAGATTAATTGCTCAATTAATAGATTCAAATGGAGTAAGGTCACTAAAATCACCAAAGAATGCGCATAAAAGGAGAGAAAATAGGATTTCAGATGAATGAATAATCAAATCACTCGTACGACACCCTAAAAAATTAACTCGCATCATTTACATGATATGTAACCCCATTAGACATATTGTAATACATGGGGTCCTCATACACTAAAACCCTTAGTTATTTTTTATTTAAAACTGATATTTGACCATTAGAAGGTGTATTAATTCCAAATAATGTGTAATCATTCATGTTATGTACCTAGATCATTCCATCTTATTGGAAACCATTACACAATGTGTACTCACTTTAGATGACATCTAATATTCTCCTAGATTTTATAAATTCCAATTTTATATATTAAATCTCCAAATTGCCTCAAGTTTTTTCCAAACATAGAGAGAACCATGTTAAGACATTAACACCTTTATACCCAGACTGCATTAATTCATATAAACAAACATCCATGAACATTGGGTCATTTTCACCATCAAATGATCTGCATCCCCAAGAGTCCCCATACAAAACCAAACTAAGTGCAAAATAAGAAAATATAAGGTATATTCCTTAAGGAAGACAACATGATGTTACAAATTCCCCACCATAATTATTTCAGTCCTCAAAAAGTCACATCGAAGAATGAAGTTCAAAGAAGAGGTGAGGTCATTGCTCCCTCATCAACAACTCATGCTCCCATGTATCATGAGAAACAAATCCATTTCATTGTAACACTCTGACAAACTTAATCAAAATCCCACACATGACTTTCATATGATAGTCCATGACCTCAAATGGATTCTCTATAACAAAAACATATAGCTTTTACAAAATATCTTCCCAACTCATAACATGTGAGGGATCATGACGTTATTTACTCATCTACAATATGTGGTAAACTTCATGAAGGCATATCACATGAACCAATAATGGAAAATGATAAGTAACATATCCAAGCTACTGAGTGATCTCAAATTGACCATCATATCTCGGAGCCAACTTTCCCTATTTTCTAATCTGGTTGTGATCCAACTGAGGAGTAACTATTTTAAAAACATTGTAACCTATGGGAAACTCTAAAGGATGAACTCTCTAATCTATATAAGATTTATGTTGACTCTAAGATATAACCAAATGCTTATTTATACCTCAAATTCTAATAAACACCTCCAGAACCATACTCGGTCCCACCAAAGAAGCTTTGCCCACCGCTTCCCAACAAAGAAGTGATCTGCATAGGGGACCATAAAAATCCTCAAACAGAGAAATTATGATTGATGATAGATAACAGTTATTATATAAAAACTCTACCAGTCCAAGATGGTTTTATGATGATCCACCAAAATACCAAATTAAATAATGAATCATATCCTCTATGATTTGAATAACACACTTCATCTGACCATCTGTCTATGGATGGTAGGATGTGATTAACCTGACATGAGTCCCCATCCCCTCCTAGAGACTCCTACAGAAAAACTATATAAACCTAATATCCCTATTTGAAACCAAAATATAAGGATCCCCATGAAACCTCAAAATCTTCTTCATATACAGCTTACCCAGATCATCAACTTTTACCATATCTCTTATCAGAATGAAAAGAGGTGAATTTTTCAACAGATCAACTACCACCCTGATAACATTACTCCTACGGGGAGTGTGTGGTAATCAAATAATGAAGTCCATGGATACCTCATCCCATTTCTAAAATATAAATAGAAGAGGATGATGTAAACAAGAAGGTTTCAAATTCTCTACATTTATATGTTTCCAGGTGTAACAGTTTTACAATTAATCCACAATATAACACCCCAATATTTTATGGTATGTTTCTTCCTAAATTATTTCAATTCATTAGATATTTTATTATGCATGAAATAATGAGTCTCTCTGAAACAAATCTTTCTTATATAATATATTTATAACTTAGACATTAAACTTAATTTTGACACTTCTATGATTTGAATTTTGAAAAAAATACATTCACAGTTGTGCTCAGTAAGATATTTAGATTCTGATATGATAAAGATAATTTTAGTGAATAGTAACTTACCCTTATGAATAGTAATGTTAAACTTATGAATAGTAATGTAACCTTATGAATGGTAATATGACCCTTATGAATAGTAACCTCACCCATGAATTTATAAATAAAATTTAGTGACCTTATAAATTAAAGTGAATGTTTGAAAAATTAATAATTAAGTGTTGGTATTTTTGTGAGCAATAAATATTTAAGTACAATTTTATAATTAATAAATTAATTTAAATTGAAATTAATTTTCATTAAATGTATTCCTAAATAAATATTTTTTCTATCCTATAAATTTTGGGTAATCTAATGAGACCTCAGATAATATTTCAAGGTGTTATAAAATAAATTATAATTTTAAAATCTATATTTTTTCAGTAAATAATGATTCTAATTATAAATTTAATTTCTCATATTTAGGAAATCATTTTCAAAAAATGGAGTTCTTTTTTGGATTATACATCTAAAAAATGGATAGGGTTAATTTCATGTATTTTATTGAAGTACTTGAATTTTTGTGAATGGTAAAATAAAGTAATTTATCGTATAATACATTATAAGCTAAATACATTATTCCTTACATCATCGATGATGTAAAAAACATTATTTGGAACTTAGATTCACTTATTACTATGTTTGTTAACAATAATCAATACTATTACTTGTCCTGAGAAAAATAATAAAATCATGAATAAAATATATAGAAATCACTCCTCTCCTCAACTATAAAAACCACCCCTCACCCCCATCTTCTCCTCACTCCTCTTAGACATAAATATTCATAATGTTCTGCCCAAATACTATTCTATAGTACCTCCCCAATTCCAGGAGATCTTTTTATTTCCAAAATACAAAAAACTCTTCCCTTAAAGAGATTGTCAAGGAGGTGTATTCAAGAGGTAAATCCGCATCCTTTTTTCTTTCAATTTCATTTCACGTTCCTTTATTTTATTACCCTACAATCACATCCTATTTGTAATTAATATTTTTAACTTAAGTATCATCTATATAATTGAATTATATAATTTAAATTTAAAATCATCAATCAATATTCTTACTCTCTATTCTATTTTATAAACAATAGTATCGTCTGAGAGGTGTCGGTTTACAACCTTCGTGGACAACGAAGATTCTTTCATTAATTTATTATTACAGTCTCATCATAAAAACATTTTTATTGTTTAACCATATTATAAAATATTCATTATATCTTATATAATGATTCTATAACCATGATTAATACATGATATTAAACAATAGAAGAAAACTAGTTTGTTGTGATCGAAAAACCATCGTAATAATCTAAGAGATTATCACTAAATGTATTATCCAATAATTAATCCTCACAGTATATAGATATATTATATATATAATATTTTACACTTTTGGATGTTCATTAATAACATGTAACTCCAACTCTATAGAATTATATCCATTAAACTTGAAATACATTACTCATAGTCTAGTGAACCGAAAATCAAGTAAACGAATATTTAGGTACGACAGAATTCAATCTTATAACTTATCAAGATGAACATAAAAGAACATGATAAAACTATAAGGAATCAAATAAATTTATAGAAGGTTATTAATTATTTAATTACTGGATTTAATTTTACTATCTAGGACAATAATATAAAGTGGAGCACACATTCGTGCATAAGGTAAGGGGTTTCTCATCTCACTTTTATTTCCATGATATTTCCATTGTTCGCCACTCATTTCTTGTATGTGGTGTATGTATTCTCCCATTTGATACAAAATATCATGATTCTATTTATATTCACAGTATTCAATGATTAATTTTATGATTATTAATTTTCAGTCATGTGATTCGATTGATTACGATGTGGTAAGGGACTTCATCTCAATTTCCATTTATTTGAATCATTCTTGGTATTGTGATCCTAATAATTTTTATATGGTGTATATAGTAAATCTTTGAGAACATTTATTATTTGAAATTACATTCTTATTAATGTTTTTTATTCTTTTATAATTTTTATGATTATTTTCTTAGTCGTATACCCTTTAATATACAGTGCTTATTTTGAATGTTGTTTTAATTATGCAATTATTGATGAATATGTAACCTCTACTCAATATGGAAACTGATAATGCATATTTTTATGGGAATTAATATTTTTATAAGAATTATTTTGACTGTAAGTGACTATAAGGGCCCTCTATATCCTGTCAATGCATCTACAAGTCTCATGAGACCAACTAGTTGGTGAATAACCCTTCAAGTTTTTTTCCAAAACATAGGTAGACTAGAATCCACCCACAGACATAAATTTTTTTAATGGTATGATGGTTCATGTTCCAAAAACATGACATAAAAATAATAAGAATTCTCTTTATTCAATATTATTTTATTACTTTTCATGAGGTTTTCACAATGAATAAATCTATGAATGCACTTTCATTCAATGTTTATTGATGGCGTGTGTTTTCAATTATTCACCATGACATATTATTTGTATCTAATTGATTATGATTAACTTATTATTGATTAATTATTACCCTATATGTAACCCTTGTTGATAATTTGAGTTCACCCTTTTATTTGTTTTTTGTTCCCTAGGTTATGATGAAGAGATCATTTATTCAGTTTTGAGGGAATACCATTCTTTAAGTTTTTTAATTTATTGTATTTTGTTTTCTTTTACCTATATAAAATGGTTCCATGTATGTATATAGTTTCTTTAAGAATGCTAAACTAATCTTTCCATTTGGATTTAATTTCTTTAAATCATTCTAATGTAATAAAATAATTCATCGGATCCGAGTTTTGGGGGTCAGGGAGTTATAGTTAGTATCAGAGAAATTTTAGTAGAAACCATGGGAAATAGATTTAGAAAACATTTATTAGAGAGAAAAAACCTAAGATATAAATTGAGGATAAGTATGTAAGAACATAAAACAATTTAGTAAGGTTGAGATTAAGTGGGTATTCCTATCAATACATCTCTGTCTAGATACTACTAGTGGATGTGCTTCTGGTACAGATGTACCTAGGACTAAAAACTCAGACAAGGTGTTCTAGGCATAAGTTAGGGTAACCTAGTACATGGAAACAAACCTTACTACACACTAGGTCTGACACTCCAATGGGATAGGCTTTGGATAATTCATATTTTCTTTTCAAACCATTATGAAGGATTTAAAATTAAATTGAAATTATATTTATGATTATGAGATTACCTATGCATAAACATTCAATGTATATGATGTTTTTTGTAGTTTGATGTTATGAACAATGATTCATAGCCTAATTTAGTGTATTCCATTGTTTAGTGATGGTTTCTAATGGAATAAAGGGAATTAATACCCACAGAAAATGTAGGGATTGACCCATTGAGAAAGTCAACATGGTTAGTGTTGGAGATGAGAAAATCATGACCATATTAGGAAAATGTTCCCATATTGTGATTAATAAATATACTACACCGATTTTGGATAATTTCATGTAGAAGAATAACCTCATCTTATAGTGGGACTATAAATCCAGTGGTAGCTATGCACTGGATCAAGTCCATAGAATAGATATTTCATACATTAAGATGCAATGAAAATGAAAATGTAGTACTTTTTGTATATTGTCTCAAGGGAGATGATGATAAATGGTGGTCTTTTATCTATAAAACCATATAGTAATATGAAATAAAATATATATAATGAATAAATTTTAAGTAAGTATTCGTTGAAATATATTTCTGTCGTGAGCAATAGATCGTAATGAAGAGAAAACTCATTAGCCTCAAACAAAGGGAAGAAACGAGTGTCATGGAGTAATCAGATACTTTCACAAGACTAAAAAGATATGATATAGATTATATACATGATTCAGAAGACAATATTTATCATTTATTTGAAGGTATTAAGAAAATACTTAAAAGGGAGCCGGCTTCTCAAACATGTTCATCATATGATGAAATACCAATAAGATACATCAAAAATGAGAAGGAATTTTCTAGATACAATTTTTTAAAGGGAAATATAGAGAATAATATGTCTTATGATAATCATGTAAAAGCTGAATCTCAAAAGAATAATAAGGGAACGAAAAATTTCCCATTATAAGAGAACTATGGAAAGAACAATCTATGAATATTCTTAGAAGACATGGGAGTTTGTTATAAGTTTGGAGAAGATAGTAAATGATATATGAATGCAAGGGGAAGATAAAAATAAATTATGCTCAGTGCTATAATTGTTGGGATATGGGACACTATAAAAATATTTTTCATAAATGTCAAGGAAATTTTCTTTAGAAAAGGCAACAGGATCAAGGTAAGGATTATGAAATCTCAACTAGAGAGGTTGAAGTTAATAATGATTTGGTAACATATACTTTAATCTTTTATTTGAATTTTTACTATGAATTATTTAATTTTGGATCATTTTATTCTTTTATATCATCCCTGTTTTCCAAGAAAAGTATAAATTTCCAATTTGATTTAATAAAGGAGTTTCCAATAAAAACTACTAAGGTAAGTATAATTGCAAAAAAATGTGTTGGTCAATACCCTTTTGACACTAAAACATACTATAGTTATTGAACTTACCATCATACCTATGATTTACTTTGATATAATTCATGTAATGGATTGGCATTCAAATTATGACTCGAATGCTTACTACCAGAATAAAGAAGTTTCAATTTTAGAGAATGATGTAGAATCCATTATTTTTAGAGTAGAAACATCATCATCTAGATCTTATCCAGATCCAACTACAGTATCTCTTCTAAATGAAATTATTATGGAGGAAGAGAAAACATCATCTACAGATTTTAAAATTGAAGATGTACATATTGTTCCAGAATACATTGATGTATTTCAGGAGGATTTACCTGGACATCCTCTAGATAGGGAAGTTAAGTTCGTTATTGATTTAATTCCCAGTGCAAGACCTATATTAAAGGCTCTCTATAGAATTTCATCTATGGAATTAGTAGAGTTGATGAAGAAACTAGAGGAATTGAGTGATAATGGATTTAGTCTCCCTATTGTTTCTCCATGATGATCCCTTGTTCACTATGTCAAGAATAAAGGTGGATCCATGAAGTTGTGCATTTATTATATAAAAATAAATTCTATTACAATAAAGAAAAGGTATCATATGACTTGCATTGATGATCCATTTTATCATCTATATGGAGCTTAATATTTTTCAAATATTGGAATTCAGTATGGAAATCATCAATTGCATGTGTGGAAGAAAGATACTCCAAACAAAACATTTCAAACTAGGTATAAGCATTATGAGATTCTAGTAATTCCATTTGGACTGACTAATGAACCCTCCATTTTCATGGACCAAATGAACCATGTTTACATGTAATATCTTGATTATTTTTTGTGGTATTTATTGATCACATCGTGATATATTCCAAAAGATATGACTACTATGAGAACCACTTGGTGGTTATTTTGGAGACTCTTAGAAGAAAAGAGTTATATGGGAAGTTTAGTAAATGTTAATTATAGATTCAAAATGTTTCTTTTCTTGGACATATTATCTCTAAGTATGGAATCTCAATTGATCCTATGAAGACAAAGGCAATACAATAATGGCCTATACTAATGAACTTAACTGAGGTATGTAGTTTTATTGGATTAGCAGGTTACTATCCACATTTTGTTCAAAATTTTACCATCTTAGATAACCCTCTAACCAATCTCACACGTAAAGGGGTTATGTACATATCTAAAAACTAATATAAATAATTTTTTGAATAATTGGAATGAAGATTGGACAATTCTCCAATTTTGACTCTTCCATCTAGAAATAATGGGTTTTTGATATAAAGTAATGTATCAAAGAATGGACTATTTTGTTTCCTTATGTAAAATTAAAAATGTATTTCTTATTTATAAAGATAGTTAAAGTCTCATGAACACAATTATCTAAATCATTGTCTTGATTAAGAATCCATAATCATTACTCTAAAAATATAGAAACATTATCCTAATAGGGAAAGTTGTGAGATATATACGAACAACAAGAGTTTGAAATAAAATTTTATACAAAAAGAACTCAACATGAGTAAAAGGAGATGTCTTGAGTTACTCAAATATTAGGAATATTTATTAAACTACCACCCAATAATGGAAAATAATGTGGAAAATTAATTAAGTAGAAAAAAATCATGGATTTCGGACCCAAATATGTATTGATTGAGAACCTATATTCATTGATCTGGTAAACATGGATAGGGGAATTGTTAAGGAAGAGGAAACATCATTCCTTTTTCAAATGATTTATAAAGAATATTTACTAGAGAAGACAAAATGATATAAATTTTATTAAGGGGATATAAAAAAGAAAAATAAAATTGTTAAGGATGGAAGATTGGAAGACATCGTGTTTGAGGATGGAGTTCTGAAATTTGAAAAGAGGTTTCGTGTTCCATCCGTACCATAGAAAAAAAATATTAGATAATGACCATTGCTCAAATTTTTATATACACCATATATGAAACAATAATTATAGATATCAAAAGGAATATTTTTGGTGGAATAACATAAAGAGAGAAATTGATGACTATGTGTCAATGTGTCTAGTTTTCCCACAAGTGAAGGCTGAGAGAAAAAAATCCTAAAGGATCCATGAAACCTCTGCCTAATTCTATGTTGAAGTGTGATAAAATTACAATGGACTTAATCATAGGACTACCAAGGAAACCTATAAGTAATGATGCAATATGGGTAATTTTTTATCATCATAAAAAATCATCACATTTCCTTGCAATAAGAGATGATTTACCACTTGAGTGCCTAGAAAGACTCTATATTAATTTATTTTTAAGAATTCAAGGTTAAAATATATTGATTATGTCCGATCAAGATCCCCAATTTACATCAAATTCTAGAAAATTATTCAGAAGTATTTGGATATCGTGCTTCATATGAGTGCTTCTTATCGCCCCCAAACTGACGGACAGTCTGAAAGGACTATTCAAACAATAGAATGCGTGTTGTGGTCATTTTAACTTTACTTTCAATGTATGTGAAATCAGTACATACCTTTGGTGGATTTTAATATAATAATAGTTACCATTATTGTATTGAAATGGTGCCATATGAAGCCTTTTATGGAAAGAGATTTTGAACTCCAACTTGTTGGGATGAGGTTGGTGAGTGGAAACTTATAGCCTAGAAATTATTAAAGAGACAAAAATAGTGTTAAAGACAATTAAGGCCCATATTAATGCATCCAAAAGTAGGAAAAATAGTTATACTAACAATCGTAGAATTGATTTTGAATTTGAAGTGGGAGATCATGTCGTTCTAAAAGTATCTCCATGGAAGGGTGTCTTATGGTTCAGTAAGAAATGGAAATTGAGACAAAGGTACATTAGAACATTTGAAATAATCGAAAAAATTTGAGTTGTATCTTACCATTAATTTATTCCCTCGAGTCTATATAAAATTCATGATATGTTCCACATTTCATTGATAAATAAGTACATGCTAGATCCAATGCATGTACTCACCTATGAATAAATATTACTTGAAATAGATTTGTCATAATGTGAAGAGCCTATCAAGATTCTCGACCCAAGAGAGAAAGTATTGTAAAATCAGACAACTCGGTTGGTAAAATTTCTTTAGATAAACTATAAAATGGATTATGTAATGTGGAAACCTAAGGATGTTATAAAGAGGAACCACCCACATATTTTTAGAGGTATATATACATGAAAACTTTTGTGGATGAAATTTATGAAGGATTGAAGAATATAACACCCCATGATTTTATGGTATGTTTCTTCTTAAATAATTTCAATTCATTTGATATTTTATTATGCATGAAACAATGAGTCACTACGAAAGAAAACTATGTTATAGGAGATAGTTATAACATAGTCATTAAACATAATTTGTCCACTTCTGTTGTTTGAATTTCGAAAAATAAACATACATGATTGTGTTTAGTAAGATATATAGAGTATGATAGGATCAACATAATTTTTTTGATTAGTAACAAACCCTTATGAATAGTAATTTTACACTTATGAATAGTAATTTACCCTTATGAATAGTAATATGACCCTTATGAATATTAAACTCACCCATGAAAGTAAAATAAAATTTATACACCTTATAAATGAAAGTGAATATTTTAAAAATTAATAATTAAGTGTTGGTATTTTTGTGAGCAATAAATATTAAATTATAATTTTATAATTAATAAATTTGTGTAAAATAAAATTCATTTTCATAAAAAAAAATTTAAATAAATAATTTTTCTTTCCTATGAATTTAGGATAATCTAATGGTACCTCATATAATATTTAAGGGTGTTATAAAATCAGTTATAATTTTAAAATCTGTATTTTTTCAGAAAATAATGATTTAATTAATAATTAAATTTCACATTTTTAGAAATTAATTTCTATATAATGGATTTAATTTTTGGTTTCTACATGTTATAAAATAGTTAGGTATAATTTTTGGGATATTTCTGAAATGCTTGCATTTTTTATGAATAGTAAAATATAGGAAATTATGGTATGATACATTATAAGATAAATACACTACTCCATGAATCATGGATGATGTAAGAAACCATTTGTTTGAAATCAGATGCCCTTATTGATAATTATGGTCACAATAAAAAATACTATTAATTTTCATGAGACAAATAATAAAATAATGAATAAAATATAGAGAAATCACTCCTCTCCTCTACTAAAAAACTACCCTCACCCCCCCCCCCCCCTTATACTCACTCATCTACACCTTGAATATTCTAAAAGTTATGCCCAAATAAAATTCACTAGTCACTACCCAAATCCAAGAGCTTTTGTTCTTTCTAAAAGACAAAAAACCTTTCCCTTAATGAGATTGTCAAGGAGGTGTATTCATGGGGTAAATCCGCATCATTTTTTCACTCAATTTCATTTCTTGTTCCATTATTTTTTATCCTATACACACCACCTTTTATTATTGATCTTGTTACCTCCATTATAATCTATATACTATAATTATATCATTTTTATGTAATATATACTATCAATTTTCTTACTCTCTCTCTCTCTTTTATTTTACAAATGAAATCATTGTCTGGGAGGTCCGATTTACAACCTTTGTGGATGATGAAGTTCTCTTCACTAATTTCTTATTCAAGTATGGTTATGAAACTATTTTTATGGTTTAAAAAGATTATAAAAGATGTATTATATCTTATTTAATGTTTCTGGAACCATTATCGATACATTATATTAAATAATAAAACAAAACTATTTTGTTGTGATCGAAAAACTATTGTATTAATCTAAGAAATTATAATAAAATATATTATATAATGATTCATCCTAATAATATTTAACCAAATGATATAAATAACCATTTAAAATTCTTTATTTTCATTAATAACATGTAATTATAATTCTAGAAAATTATATCCATTCCACATGAACTCCATTACTTGTAGTCAAGTGAACCGAAAAGCAAGTAAACGAACACTAAGGTACGACAGAATTCAATCTTATAACTTATCAAGCAGGCCATAAATGAACATTATAAAACTATAATGAATAAATTAAATGTATAAAAGGTTCATAATTATTTAATTAATGGATTTAAGGTGACTATCCTGGACAATAAGATAATGTGAAGAAAACATTCGTGCATAAGGTAATGGGTTTCAAATCACACTTTTATTTATATGAGATTTCCATTGTTCACCAATAATTTATTATATATAGTTTATGTATACATCCATTTTATACATAATATCATTACTCTATTTATATTCATTCTATTAAATGTTTCATTTGAGGATTATTAATTTTCAGTCATGTGATTTGATTGATTACGATGTGGTAAAGGACTTCATCTCAATTTCAATTTCATAGAGACTTACTTAGTATTATGCACCTAATCATTTCTATGTGATGTATATACTACCCCTATAAGATCATTTTTTATTTTAAATGAAATTTCTTTTAAATATTTGTATTCCTATTTAAGTATATATGATTATTGTCTTAGCTATATGCCCCTTTATATACGATGTTTGTTTTGAATGTTGTTTTAATTATGGAAATATTGAGGAACGTGTATCATATACTCAATACAGAAACTGATAAGGCATATTGATATGGAATTAAATATTTTAATAAGAATTATTTAGATTTTTAGTGACTTGTTTGTCCCGGTATATCCCCTCGATGCATTGACATGTCTCATGAGACAAACCAGTTGGTGAAAAACCCTTCGAGTTTGTTTCCAAAACATAATCAG
Source organism: Viscum album (assembly GCA_963277665.1). Lineage (NCBI taxonomy): Eukaryota > Viridiplantae > Streptophyta > Magnoliopsida > Santalales > Viscaceae > Viscum > Viscum album. Next base: position 1,644,243,261 of record OY728165.1, read on the forward strand.
TTGGGTTTCTACCCACAAACATAAACTATATCGATTGTATGATGGTTCATGTTCTAGATACATGATATAAAAATAATAATAATTCTCCTTATTCATTATTCAGTTATTACTTTCCATGAGTTTTTCACTCTGACAAAATCTATAGATGCACTTTCATTCACAGTTTATTAATGGTGCGTGTTTTCAATTATTCACCATACCGAATTATTTATGTATAATTGATTATTATTCACTTATTAATTATTCATGCTTCATATATATGTAATTATTATTGATAAATTTAGCACACCCTTTCATTTTTTATTCCCCAAGTTATTAAGAAGATATCATTTATGAAGTTTTTAAGGAAGTAGTTTATTAGATTCTATTATGCATTGTATTTTGTTTTCTTTTCCCTATGTAAAATGGGTTCCATGTATGTATCTAGATTATTTAAGACTTCAAAATGGATCACTTCTTCAGGATATCATTCCTTGTAATCATTCTAAAGTAATTAAATAACGCACCAGCTCCAGGTTTCTGGGGTAGGGGCGTTACACGCAAAGTCACGTTTCATTCCCAACCACCAGAATTCCCATCTCATGAAATAATACATATTCATATTTTCCATATGAATTGACCACAAAGAACTATATAAATAAAAAAACCTAGAAAATTATTGCTTTTGGGAAAATAAACTGATCCCCAAAATAGAGTACACCTTCGGAAGAGAGTGACCACCTAGAAATAGTCTCCCCACCATAAAGGGTTTCTTGAATTACCCAGAAATCATCATCTTTCTTCCAACTCTATAGAACATATTCCAAGAGATATGTTGATAAATGAACACTGGTTAAAACCATGCCTAAAACAACTTCATGAGCATCCAGATTCAACTGATAAAAAATTATCAAAACATTTGACTCTTCCTTTAATTATAGAATAACCAGTGATGGTTCTTTCTTTCTAAGAGAGTATTAAATGATATTACCCTTCCCATGAGGGTAGGTGATGTTGAATTCAAACATCTAAAGGTATTACAACCATCACCTATGCATGATATTCATGTATTTATTAGAAAATCTGGAGCACAAAATCTTATTGTCTGAAAAGACCATGAACCTCTCCTTAAAATGATAGTTCTACCAACAGTTAAGCACATGCATAACAGTGAAAAGTTATAAATCATGAGTGGGGTAATTATTATCATGAGTTTCAAGTTGATGAGTTTCGTAATCCACCACATGATCATCCTCCATAAGAACACAACCCAAACTAGTGTTATAAGCATCATATAAAACTATATACACCTTATGTAGAATAGGTAATATCAGGATAGTAGTTCATGTCAAAAGTATTTTCAACTCATCATAGGAATAATGACACTATAAATACCATGTAAATTTCACCCCTTTCCTGGTAAGAATAATCAATGATGATCCTAAATTGTAGAAATCCTTAAATAACTTTCGATAGTGTTCAATAAGCCCAACGGAGCTCCTAATCATAAAGACATTATGTTACTCTTCCCATGAAAAATACAATCACATTCTCAGACTCAACTTATAATCTAGTATCAGAAATAAAGTTCCCTAATAAAATAATTTATTGGATTTATAAATTACATTTTTAAATAATTCCAAATAAATGGTGTCTCCGATGATTTTTCAAAACCAAACTCAACTGGTGTTCATGCTCATGATCGAATCTCATGAAAACCAAAATATCATCTATGAATACTGCTAAAAAGTGTTGACATACTGATGGAATATCCAATTAATTAAATCCATAAAATAGCAAGAGAATTTTTTTAGTCTAAAAGGAATCACAAGATATTCGTAATGGTCATGACAACTCCAAAAATCCACCTTTAGTATATCAGACTCTCAAACTCTGGGCCGATGATAACCCGACCAAAGATCAATTTTATAAAACCAGTCCCCCTCTCATTAGCTAATCAAACTAATCATACACAATGGAAAAAGGATACTTATTCATAACCATTACCCAGTTCATCTTTAGATAGTCCACACAATATTGGAGTGAACCGTCTACCTTCTTGGAAAAGAGAACTGGAGCTGACAATGGTGAAACACTATGAAGAAAAAAACATTTGGTCATCAAATTTTCAAATTGAATCTTGAGATCTTTCAACTCACATCATCTGCAATAAATAATACACACTGATGATAACAATCAACCTCATCATAAGGAGAGATAGGACAATCCATCTCGATGAATATGTCAAACAAATCCAGATTGAGAATAAGAAAATACCAGTCTAACTCCACATCTTCTATCAACAATGCACAAGATGGACACTAAAACCCCTTCTCTTTGCTCTTCCAAATACATGTTTCTAACTCCATAACAAATTAAAATAGCTCAATTGGATGTTTAATCATATCAAAAAATGTTTAGACATAAATGAGTGGGAATCACCAGTATAATATAAAGCAATCACTATAGAATATGCAATAAATATGGTATATATCACTATCACCAGATCTACATATACCTCATCTATAAAATCATATAATATATGAATGATCTTCACTCATGAGAACTTTGGATGAATCCTAGATGTATTTTCATAATCTTATTGTGTGTAGTAGCCTTTGTAACCAATGATCCCTAACAATATCGACATATAGACATAGATTGAGAGAAGTTTTTTAGATGACCATAATTCCCACAACTCTTACACATCTTTGCACATGTGGGATAAGAATGTATGGTGTACCTAACCATACCGCACTTATAGTATGTCATATGCACAATGTGAGCTACAAGTGAATGTATATAGGAGGCCTTCCACTGATAACAAACTCCACCACCCTTGTGATGATCTTTCCACTATCTATTCCACCCTAGAAATCAACTGACCATACCACTAGTTGGATGAGAATGAGAATAATGTTCAACCTTTCCATCCATATTCAGCTATGCCAACATAGCAATTTCCACTGTCTATACATAGGTTGAAAGCTTCAACATAGATAATTGTGATATAATACTTCGTTTCAAACCCTACATGTATTTCTGAGCTTCAAGCTGGTTAATCCTTCAAACCTCTGGAGAAAAAAGAACCATCTCAGAAAACTAATTTCTGTATGCTGACACAGTATGCTCTCTCTGTTGTAATGAGAGGAACTCCCGAGACTTCTCCATCATCAGTGACCCTAGGAAAATTTTTTGTAAAAGAGTCTTGAAACCCTTCCGTTCTAAGACCACAAACTTATCTTCATGTTCCATGGAATCCCACCATCACTTTTAAAAACCCTCAAGTCTGAACAGTGTGCACTTCACCTTGATACTGTCAGGCATACCTAGGAAGTTGATGATCTGATCAAACTTGTTTATCCATTCCTAAAACCCTTGAGGTTTGTTCATACCCTTAAAATATGGTGTCTTTTCATACAAAAACTCTCATGATCGATATATTTCTCCTCCAACTCTCACTAAAACTAAATCGTCCTTCAATAACAGTAACCTTTATCAACAATAAAAAAATGTTGACAACCATTCCCTTTATCAGTGCATTATTTTTAGCAATGATAGAGGGAACCCTTTATCAACACTTTTATACACAAATAAATGTCCTAAATAAAATGAATTAATTAAACAAATAGAAATTGAAAAATGAGTAAATTTAAAAAAAATAAAAAAAATTATTTATTAAATAATTATTAATAAAAATGAGTAAATTTAATTTACATATATATAATATATTTTTACTAATAAATATTAAATATTAAATATATATATATGTAAAATTAAATAATTAAAAAAATAAATATAAAAAATGATTAAATTAAGAAAAATATTAATCAATTTATAAATTAAAAAATTGTTGATAAAAATGAATAAATTTTATATAAATATATATATTTAAAATATTAATAAATATTATATATTTAATATATATATATATATATATAATGAGTAAATTGTGACAATTAAACAAAAAATTGAAAAATGAAAAAATTGAAAAATTATAAAAAAAATAATTAATTAAATAATTACAAATAAAAATTTGAAGAAGTTCAATATATATATATATATATTATAATTATTAATAGATAATATATATTAAATATAAAAATAGAAAATGAATAAAATGTAATAATTAAAAACTGATTAATGTATTGTTAATTTTTAATTTTTTTAAATGTAATTATTCATTGATACATTAAATATAGAAATACATTCATATATATATTTCTATATACATATATGTCAATATATATAATATTCCATAAAATATGATTAATGTAGTACAAAAAATTTATGCTTACTTTAAATAAGTCATATATTTAGTGAAGAATGGATTATAATTAAAAAATTTATATTAATTTAAAAATGACTAATTGCATCGAGTAATGGACATAATTGATTTTCATTTGATTTTTTAATTTACATTATATCAAATGTGTGTACATTGATTTCAAACATACATATACGTAATTAATTCATTTTTATGTACAACACACACACACAAATATTTATGTAATTAATGAGGTCTTAAGTAGAAACACACACACCAAATATTTATGTAATTTATTAAAATTTTAGTATTAATTTAATAATTTTATTATAACATGATACATTTAATATATTATGTTTTTTATGGGTAAATTTAATTTATTTATATTTAATATTATTATAGTTAGGTATTATTTATTCATTTTTAATATTTTTTATTTTACTTTTTTTATTCTTTTATAATTTAATCATTTTCAAATATTTATTTATATTCACTTATTTACTTTTTTTAGTATTTTCAATATGTATTCATATTTATTTCAATACATATCCATATTTTTTATAATAATTTACATTTAATTAATAGCACTTATCTATTTTTCCATATTTGTAATGTGTGCTCATTTTTAATTATTTAATTCCACTCATTTTTAACAAGCATGCATATAATATTATATATTAATTAATAGTGTGAAAAATATATTTGTAAATAAATATTTATAAATAAATATAATTATAAATAAATATATTTATAAATTTATAAATTTATTATTGTAAATAAATAATTATTTTTTAAAAAATATATTTATATAATTATAAATTAATAATTATATGTAATTATAAGATCATAAAATTATAATAAATTTATTTAAATAATGAACATATTTACTATATTTATATTTTTCTATATTTATTAAATATATACATACAATTATATAAATATATAATGTGACATAAACATATAAATACTATTTTTTTAAAAAAATCTATAATTATAAATAAATAATTATAAATTTAAATAATTATAAAATAATAATAAATATATTAACTATATTTATATTTATATATAGTTATTATATAAATATATATAATGATATAATATAATTTTAAATTTAAATTTATAATAAATAAATTTAAATAATGAAAACATTTAATATATTTATATTCATATATATTTATTAAATACATATATATATATTCATAATTCTAAATAAAAAACTATAAATATATCTACAAATATATTTATTTGTAAATATTTTTATAAAAGTATATTTAAAATATTTATAAAATTTTATATTTTTAATTATAAATATAATTATATTTTTTTGTAAAAAGAGTATTTATATAAATATAAATAAGTAAATATATATTTAAAAAAATTAAAATTATATTAAATATATTTAAATAATAAAATATTTAATATATATATAGTTATATAAATATATATAATGATATAAATGAATTTATAATCATATAAAAATATTTATAAATATGTTTATTAGTCATTTTATTTATAATTATAATTATAAACCCTTTATCAATGATAATGTTTTAGCACTAATAACAATGCCTTTTATCAACACTTCTTTAGTGCTGATAAAGATATATTTTATAAATGCTTATTAATTTAACACTAATAAAAGGTATCTTTATCATAGTTTTTTTGAAAGCGCAGATAAAACCCTCCCTTATCTATTTAAAATAACCCTAATTGCAACTGATTTAGTCGCGATTGTCATCATTTTGTGGATGTCCCATGCTACCTATGACCCTCATCTTCTTTCTATCAGAAATATAAAGGCTTGAATCCATGGTATGTTATTTTATCCTCCTCCTCAATCATTGATGGCTTGTATGGGTTCTGTATAAAGAGCATTTTCCATTATATTTTTCTTTAGCGGGTCGATTTAGGAGTTCCACCATTTTGTTTTTTCTTTTTTCATTATTTTTTTCATTCTCTCTCAATATTCATTACATTTTTTCCAATGTGGTTCCAATTTAAGAAAACTCAATTCCATTTTACTACTTCAATGTGTGCACTGCTTTCCCTTCTTCAATAGCCACTTACTAATGGTGCTGTTTTATATGGGAACCCTTGGGTTGTTGATTCTACTAGTATATGTTTTCTATTGTCACACCCTTGGATCAAGGTAGATTCCAATGATGATTTTTTATTTGGTGATATTAGCTTAGATATCCCCCGTACAAAAATTGTCTTCATCCCTCGTTATGTTTTACTCCAAATCCATGTTTTTTATATTTTCTAAAAGTCACTATAATGGTAAGTGTTAATCGTGCATCACAAGATTCAAACAACTACACAACATTCAAAAAACTACACCACATTCCAAATTCAAGTAGAATCTCAACACGTCCTGGTTCTTCATATCCAAATCTCTACACCACCAGGATGTTCAAATTCAAATTTCCAAAACATAAAACTACTTTTTGGACCACACGACAACCATCATCATTATGGGTTGATTCAAGAGCCACCTTGAGTCACATAATCATTTAATGAACCCAACCCCTTTATCGTCATCTCTGTAGTCATCAGAGCATCCAATGCTGACATCCACTACATTGAAGTCTACCACCAAAATCACACTTCCCCTTCAACTTCCACCCCACACACATCGTATGAACACACATCTCCATACACATCGCAAAAAAACTGAAAAACCCATAAAGTAACTTCCCCATCATCTAATGAAACCAAAGAAAGGAATCACCACTCACAACTCTATGGACACCCATCCACTTGCATGAACACTTCCTAATGCCTTCTCGGAAGCTGATATACCCAAATGACCTAGGAGGGTGCGAAAGAACCTAGAAATCAAAGATTTTCCCAGTTGAACCTAACAAATTCATTAAAAAATGGTATCAAAGGACTCTTTTTATTTAATGAGTCTTGTTGTATCGATATTGGACTTCAAAACAAATGATGTATGATACATGTAGGATATTTATCACTATATTTCATGATTTGAAATCAGTTTCCATGAGTAATAAGGATTAAGTATTTAAATTTATTCTATTTTGATTTTTTTAATTTTGACATGAGGAAATAATATTCTTATCCCCATTGAGTTGAATATAATATTTTGGAGGTTCCTTGATTTATTGGGAAGTACTGTACGAACAATTAGAGGAATATCATTAACTTCATTTTGTACAAAAAATACATAACCAATGTGTATGGTATTGAGAACTTTGTAGAGGATGTTACACGGTTGGAACATGATTCTACAAACACTGCAGTAAAATCACAAATATATCTATATCCTTCTAAGATATTCAATTTTAACCAATTTTTATTTCAAATATCTCAAAATAAGTTTTTCATTTTTTTTAGATGGTTAAAATAGTTTTTTAATGTATTATATTTATCATAGTTATTTAAAAGTTATATTTCTATAAAAATTAATTTTAATATATTTCTTTTCAAATATTAGTTTCGGTGAATCATTTAAAAGAATAATTTTATGGAATTTTCCTATTTTGAAAATTTAAGTAAAGTTTTTCTTAAATTATTTTGACTATCATGTTCAGTCCCACAAGTGGTGGGTTTGAAAATTTTAATTTTGGAGGAGTTTTGAAATGAATGTAGATTTTTATTGAAATGTTATAAATTACATGGTGAAGAAGTATGTGTTTTAAACTCCTTAATGTGTTGTTAAAAATGTTTTATCATTTTATATAAATGTGTTCATATGTTTTCAATTCATGATATGTTTTTTAAATTTTTTTGTAAATGGTATCGAATTATAGTGGTTCAAAAGAATGTAAATGTTTTGGATGGGTGCATTATTTTGGTGAATTTCTCTCAGATGTTTATTCTCATTTTTCTAGGGGATTTTTTAAGTTAATTTCTAAATAATGAATATATCGTGTTCATATTTCTTTCTATGAAGAATGTTCATCCCAACAATTTGTGGATGTAATATGGAAAAACATCTACAGAAATTATACTCATGGTGATTCCTCCTATCATGTAAGAGATAACATTTAGATTGTTAAATCAAACTGGAATAAAAAAGGAGTGGTGGAGAAATATCCTTATTTTATAATATAATATATCCAAAATCTTTTGAATTTATACCATCCTTGTTTTTATATAAATCAAGTTCCACTAGAGGTGATATATTTGGTAGACATATTTAAGGGAACCATCAAACTTTTGGAAACATCCGATATTTCAATGTTGAAAAAAATAGTTGGATTATTTGAGGGACCAAGATGAGTATAATGGGTGACTATATTCTCTTCCATTATTTCATGAAAATATATCCTTGGTGTTCTAAAAGACCATGCATATTTAATATAATTATTGTGATAATATTTTGGTTTTGAAAGCCATTGATTTCCTAACTCTCCATCAATATAATCCCAATATCATACACAGAATCTGTCAAATATCTCATGATCTTTTGGAAAATAGTTTTAAATTCTAGTATATTTATAAAACACTCTTTTTGTTTATTCTTAAATAAATTTTATGGAATTTGAAAGCTTATAATTGTGTCTTCTTGTGTGATATTTTATGAAACTAGTTTTTATTAAATGAATATTACTTTGATTGAATTTTGAAAGAATCCTATGGGAACCCCAATATTTATGTGAGTAGTCTCATACAATCATGTTAGGATTTAAATTGTTATTTTAATACTTTATTTTTAAAAAATAAATTATTTATCCTAGGTTTCTGAAATGTTTATGAAATGTGTAATAACCATGATTTCCTTTTGACTATGTGGTGTCCTACTTGGCAGTTTTATGGTTATTCATATTCTAAATTTCATTATGTAAAAATAAAACATGTTTTTTAATGTTAATGTGTGTTTTAAAATTAAAAAAAATGATTTTTCCCTTAAAATTAAATAAATGGATTATTTGTTCTGAAACTCATGATGTGATTTCAAAGTGAACTTGTAATGTTTTAAACATTTCAAAGTGTACATATTTACATTGAAATTATTTTAAACATTTAATTTATTTCTAGTTATGTTTAAATGTGATTTTAAATTTTTTCACTTGATGATAATAGTTTTTATAGAAAAGGGGTTTTGTATACGAAAAAGTGTTTTGAAAATTTTTTGTCAATTTTCTTATAGAATTTAAAAAAAGGAATTCATGTGGGGTATTAAAAATTAAAAAGGAATAATTTTTAATTTATAATGTGTATTTGAGATGAGATTTTAAATTTTATTTAAAAAAATATTTATCTCTTCCAAATTGTTTTGTAAAGAGGATGGATTCAATATGGAATTTGGGAAAAGTTCATAGTTATAAGATCATTATTTTCTTATTCATTAATTTATTTCCACAAACCTATTTTTTGTAAGTCATACACTTACTATATCATTCATTATATATAAGATTATTTTTATTTTTTATTCATTTTATACCAACTATGAGCCTCACTATAGTATATGAAATATGCAGTACATGGAAATAATATATTTTTCCCACTAGGAGATCATATTGAAGTCTTGGTACAATAATTTTTCTATTCAAGGGAGAGAGTTTCTTGTATACATGATCCAAGTTTATCATATATGTCAACACATTGGTAATGTGGAAAAGTGGAATAAAATATTATGGGTATTGTTAATATGTATTGTATGATAATATCATCTACCAAATCAGTGTTCCCTTGTGAAAATTTTCACCTTTAGCGATGAAAAAAAGAAATGTTGTCTTGTGATTCACTAAATCATTGTACAAGAATAATTTTATATTAGGATAAAAATATAATCCGTGTCATCTTTTCCTCCTAAGTAGTTATTATTTTATTTTTTTTCTTGAGACTCATCCCCCTGCTCTTCTGGACATGCACAAATGTTTCATGAACTACTATGAGTAGTAGTCATCCCATAACATGTACCAATGATCATTTTAGATAATTTTATAAGATAAAACCTACTTTATTAGAGTAATTATTTTCTTAAATTCAATTTTAAATTTCCTTCAAATCATACCTAAATTACTTGAAACAATCAAATATTGGGTTCCCCTTATTAGACTTATCTAAAACTTTCAAATATTATAATGAATATATTGTTTTTTATTTATTTGTTTTTTAATAAATGAATACTTTATGAACCTAATAATATGGATATTAATCAAAAATAAATGCATGATAATCATATTATAGAAGAGTATGAAGATAGAGTTAAAGATTTCATAATGTTTGCAATAAAGCATGAATATAACCCTTCTAAAATCCATTATCTCTTTTACATTGTTGTTATTAAAGTAAAAAGAGTTTATAATATTTTAAATAAAATTTGATTTTTCAAATAATAGATCATATCTATAAATGTTTGAATAAAAAATGGAAAAAATAAAAATTATTACTGATTGGGATGATAATGTGGTATATGGATCATTGAAAATGAATACCATTATAAATAATGATGAAGATCACATGGAAGAAATGAAAATAGAAATTGAAGATGACATATGTTATTGACAAAAGTTGTTTGATAAGTTATATATTTGTTCTAGGAGACTATTGTATACTGGTTATACTAAATACAAAACATTGTAAATTGTATAGAAGTTATATAATTTTAAAGATGGTAGAAAATGGTGTCACACTAGCTTTACAGAACTGCTTGGTCTCCTGAATGATATGATACCAAAATAAAATGAACTTTCATGTTAAAAATATGATGTTATGAAAATTCTATGTAAATGGGAATTATATCTAAAAAAATAAATGATTTTGAAAATTATTACATATTGTTTCACAAGGACCATGAATTACCTAAGTGTGGTGAAGATCAATAGAAGAAAAATAAATCAAGTACTTTGTAATTTGTGAGGTACATTCCTATTATTCCATGGTTTAGAATAATATATGGATGTCAAAAAACTATGAGACTATTGACATGGAATAAAAATACAATAATTATATATGGGAACCTATAACATCAAGTAGATTCTCCTCAATAGAAGAAATTTGATTTCGAATATCCTGGATTTGGAAATGATCCAAGAAACATTCATCTTGCATTATCAAAAAATGGAACAAATAATTTTTTGTACATTATAGTACCCATAGTACATGGATTTTCTAGTTGGTAAATTAAAACATTCCACCATAGTTATGCATGAATCCCAAATATATTATCTTATCTCTAGTTATATCTTGACCAAAGAAACTAGATAATGATATTGGTGTCTATTTTGATCCATTGATCAAAGATCTAAAATTGATGTGGGATATAGTTGTTACAATGTATGATACTCATATAATTAAATATTTCACATTGAGTTCCATGTTTTATAGGATGATAAATTTATTTCTTATGGAAATTTTTTAAGATAAAGAATTAAAGGAATTTTGGGGTGTCCCATTTGTGTTATTTAACACACTTTATTCGATGGAAACATTCCTTGAGTACCATTTTTTAAAAAATCATAAATTTTTACCTTTATGGAATAAATATGGATCTTGGATGATAACATTCAATGGTAATACTAAACAAGGTACAACACTGTATCCACTAAAAGGTGGTCATATATTTGATAAAGTATAATATATTAACTCTATTTTTAGTAAACCATTTTTGAAAAACATTAAAAAATAATGTTGGAAAAAGAGATAAATTTTCTTTTAATTACCTTTTTGTAATTATTTGTACATAATACATTTTCTTGATTTCAAGTATGTAAAAATATATATTTGATAGTGTTATTGGAACATTATGAAATGTTCATAAAAAAATTATTTCATTAAGGCTAGGTTAAAAATTACTGAAATGGGGATAAAAGAAGATATGAAATTGATGAACATTAAATGCCATACTTTTCTTCCTCCAGTAGCTTACACTCTATCCAGATAGAAAAAAATTGTAATTTTTAATTTTCCTTATTTGTGAAAAGTTTTTAAAGGGGAATTCATTAAATATCAAGAATGTTTTGTGAATGGAAATTCTGAATTTTTCGGGACTAAAATAACATGGATATCATATTTTGATGCAATATTTAATAACAGATTTTTTATTTTATATTATTAATTAAAATGTAGCACACACATTAACTAGGCATTTCTTCATTTTCAAAGATATATGCAGTTATGTTATAGACCAAATGAAGTTTTTAATGATTAATGAGGTGTTTTTAGTCATATTATGTTAATTAGATATGTTGTTCCCCTTATTATTCTTTGATATAATGGTCCACCTGATGGTTCACTTTGTTAGAGAGGTTCAACTATGTGGTCTTGTCCATTACATATGGATTTACCCCATTGAACAATATATAAATATTTTGAATGGGTTATAAAGAATCAAATTCAACCAGAAAATTTTATTACGGAATGATATATTGTTTAAGAAGTTGTTGAATTCTCTATTGATCACCTATCAAATGATGACTACATCAGTCTCCAAAAGTCTCATCATAGAGGATGCCTTATGGATGAAAGGATTTCTAGAAGATATTTTGTTACAATTACCGTAACAAAGTGGGGGAAAGAATGCCAATATATTTTACATAATAGTGTATATGTTGATCTATATGATGAATCCCACAATGAAATTCCTAAATATTTTATCCATCAAAGGCTGAAGAATGGATACCAAAAACACATAATCAGTAGATTAAAGGATGGTTATGAGATAATATTTTTAAAAAGTTATCAAAAAATATTATTACAATTTCAAAATGAATTAGATATCATTCCAGGGGACCAAATGAAAAATTTATATCATACTCTAATTTTTTAATCAATGGTTATACAATATATACAAAAAAATGATGATTTTATTATGATGAAAATAGTTGAGTTAAACTTGTTCCAGAAGTGATGAACATATCTAGTTCCAAGTATAGAAATATTATTTATGTGAATATTCCATATTTCGAAATTATTGAAAAGATATAAGAGTTGGATTATACAACATTTCATGTATTGATTTTCTATTCTAAGTGGGAAGATAAGAGGATTACAGTGAAAGTTAATGAAATAGGCTTTGTGATGGTGAATTTTCTTCATGAAGGGGAAATGACAAGAAGTTGATAATGGAATCACAAGTAGTGAATGTATTTTTAATCTAAGATCCAACAAACAAAATTGGTCAATTGATTTGTTGGTAGCTAAAAAACTATTGGGTTAGATGAAAATTCAATCAAGAATGACTAGTTTGTTGGGAGATCCCAATCATTTGATGGTGGTTCCAATGTAAAAATGTCATGTACATCAGAGTGGACCAGAAACATGGGATTGTGTTCACGATAGAGGATCCAATCTCTTGAACCTTAAAAAAATAAATAGAGTTCAATGATAAGGTTAAAGTATTATTTAATATACTATGTCTTTCATCATAATATTATTTGTTCCCTACAAGATTGACAAAATATAAATTTAATGTTTTACTAGTCGTTTAAAAATGTCTTCTACACAAGATTATTTTACCAATCCTAGGGAAGAAAAGACTATAGATGTTGAAACTAAAGAATTATTAGGGGACCAAAAACATGTTGATGAAAAAATCAAGAATGATGCAGCATCATGGTGTTCAATAAAATTATCATGGAAAGAGTCAAGGGAATAAAAATTTAGGTTGGATAGAATAAATGTAGGCAAAATGTTGACCCCAACAAGTTAATGTTCTTTAGTTAAGTTGGGTTCAAAAAGAAAATGAATGAGTCAATTGATATAGATTCATGGTTCCACGTCTAGCCTGTCATGAATGAAAACCTTTGGGAAGACATAAAGGCAATGTTATGATATACATTATCTATTTTAACAAAAAACTATATAATGAAACATTTTTTAATTTTCATTATTCCTTGTAGAGTTCATTCATTTTAGAAGATTTATTTAATAAATATGTCTCAATGTCCACTATAAAATCCAATAAAGGCTTCAAAACTGTTCTTACCAAGTCACATATTAGTGATTCGAAGGGAAAATTAAATCCCTATCAGGAGCTAGTTATGAACACATTATAAATTAAGAAATATGGTATGCTTTCATCAATTATCACAATGAGAAATCATTTTAGTTAAATTCTAGTCGATAATATATTTTTTAAAATTATTTATTTTTTCCAAGTTGATTTAAAAATTTTAATTTATGAAAAAGAAAAAGGGTGATGAAAATAAATAAAGTGCATCAAAACCAATGTGATCCTATCATAAAGCATGGATGTGGTACATTTCACTAGTGAAGAAATTGGTATATATTTTAAATCAATAATAAAAATTTTATATGATATTAAACAACATATGTTCCTTTTATTATATATATATATATATATATATATTGATGAATCAAAATCTGAAGCCACTTCCATCCCATGTCCTGTGCTATGGAAGGTGGCCCACATAAATAAGAAGCGTAAACTAGTTAATGAAAACATAAGAGTAGAATGGGAAACATGTGAAAGTATGACACATATGTAATTAGTTATGATTTATAATAGTATTACATAAAAATTTCAATTTATGTTCATATTGTTTTATATACTTTAGACATAATAATTGTTATAGACCGTACCGGAATAAAAAATACCTTAAGTAGATTTAAATAAGACAGAACTATATGGTCACATTATAGGAGTATGTTTTTCACTTTATATTAAAACATATTTTGAAAATATAAAACCAGAAGATGATGCATATAAGATTATTAAAGGATTTTATAAAAAAATTGATGCTTTTCAAGATATTATTGACTAGTCTTCTTTGGAAGACCAATGTATGAGAATTGATCAAAGCGAACCGGTGGTGGAAAAAAGACCCACATGTGAAAAACCAAAAGGGCATACTATATTTGAGGCTATAAATATCCCTAAACCACATACCTTACCTGAGGTAAAAAAATTCATTACTATTTATCCTAATTGTGAATGAAACAACTTCTGATAAATTTAAATTACAAAAATTATGCAGGGTAAAGTTTTATGTGATTTATGTATGTCAACAGTCACACACCACCTTGTTTTGTGGGGTAATGTGTATAATATTTTAAGAGATAATCTAAAAAAGAAATAATTCATAAAATATCACATGAGGGTAGGGATTGAAATAGCTTCAGAGTCTAAATTTGAGTTGTTTGTTCCATTAGATGATCCAAATATTACAACGGTCAATGATGTTATTGTAACTTTCATAGAATGGATGTATAATTTTAAAATGATAATGAGGTATGTATTTAACAAAATTTTTCTAATGAAAACCTCTTAAAGTTGATGAAAAATGGTCTAAAGTAAGTTATGGTATTTTATAATAATAAATTGGTGGGGAAAAGGAAGGTCATATAAAGACAATATAGTGAGTCAACTAAGAAATCAAAAGGACCTTCTAGGAGTATCTTCTCCCCACCAGTTCGACACATACTTTTATTATCATTAAAACATCATGTAGAGACTACTTTTAAAGTTAAAAATATGTATTACATTCCACATGAATAAGTTATACTTATAAATTTAATTAAAATCATAGTTGGTCTTGAGAGTATAAACGAGATTCTAAATTTTAATGGATGTGAGTCGCAGTTGTCAATACATAAATAAGTTACATTTTCATAATACATCTATCAAAATAGAAATCTATTATGTTTATAAAGTTAATGACTATTCATATTTTTCTATAGGTGTTTATATTACTATAATATAAAGGTAAAACCATTAAAATCATTATTTGGATCCTTTAATCCATATATCATTTATATACAAGAAACATCTCTTGAGAAGGAAAAAATTGATAGGAATAAAGATGGGATATACAATCCATTGGTCAAAAAATAACAAATGGAAATCTTTTTTTCCTATGATGAAGCGGTAATACTCTACAACATAATCACATAAAATAAATTTTTATTTTTTTTCATTACTTATTTGGTTTGGTTTTTTAGGAACCACTGGATGTTGACTGCACTCAATCTAGATACCCTAAATATTTATTTTTTGGATATAATGCATGGATATCCAATAAAACGATCACACAAGATGTGTATTGTGAATTTTAATACAATATTGTTTATGATTCTTTTTTGGGGGTGTGCGCATCCATCATGTTCAGGGGACTTCGGCACTATTCTGTTGCCCCATATTCCCGCTTTCCAAAGGCGAGCGGCATCTGCTCCCTGTTCGGGGGCGTTTTCTCCTTGATCGAAACAGGATGATCGGATGTTGGTTCTTACTTCCGTTGATTTCTTGTCGAAATTTTTCACCTAGTCTGGGTCTCACTTGTATATTAAGATGTAGTTTGTGAAACTCTTCCTAGTTCCTTGTTTCCATGGACGCCGGTTAATTACACTACTTCTTTTAGGACATTCCAAGTGGTCCGGTCAGGGTAGCAACCTTTAGTTGGGGGAGTAGCCACGTTGAGGCATCGCTGACGTGTCAGGGCGCTGGAGTACTAGCGTGTCTGATTTTCTTCCTATTATTATAGGGTATCTCGAGGGCGTGGAAGCCCAAGGCATCCCACATAGAATGAAGGTAATCCTATTCCATAGGCATGTCTCTGAGTTTTCCTCAGCTTCCCATTTTTGAGCAAGGGTATTCCGTGAGTTTAATGTCTAGCGGTGACGGATCGGACTGATCGGAACACTGACTTGAGTGGATAAGATGAGTGTGACCTTTTGAGGGAACATTGATGTCAGGTTTAACAAATGTTTCATTGCTCGACCACTGCTTGAAGCACTGGGGAAGTGAATTGGCACAATCCTACCGGGATGTGGCAGCCCGGGTAAGGATCAGGATGGATGATGGAAAGTTGAATGGAGTGAAGGGGGATATGGTGTGGAACTGACGTAGGAACGATGGTGATGTTGGGCTTGAGCCTTGAAGAGACTTCCTACATATCCCCGTGGCAAGGAATCAAAGTCCGCATAGTTCAAATGGTACGATGGGACACCTGAGGAGGTGACCCATGAGAATGGACAAATGGATGGGACCTAGAGGAAGTGAAACCTCCAGGTTGGGGAATGACCTTCCCGAGGCACATAGGCTTGAGGGAAAGATCAAGAAGAACCATGAGTGATGGGATTGATCCTTAGGGAGGCTTCCTATGTACCATGCCTTGAAATGGATCAAAGACCTCATAGTTCAGGTATGGATGTGGGTAAACCGACGTGAAGATGGACCGGGGGTCCAGTGGTTGTGGGCTTGAGCCTCATGGAGGTTTTCTACGTACCATTCCTTGACATGGATCAATGTCCCTGTAGTTCAGGAAAAGGATCTTGGCACACTGACACGAAGATAGTTGGGGCCAATGGTTGTTGGGATTTAACCTTGTGAGGCTTCCTACGTACCATGCCTTGACATGGATCAAAGTCCTTGTAGTTCGTTAGGAATATCAGAGAACCAATGTGAATAAGGACCTTGGCCCAGATTGTTGGTGGTATTGAACCTTAGGGAGGCTTCCTACGTACCATTCCTTGACATGGATCAAATACCACATAGTTCATATGGATGTGGGGCTTACACTCTAGGCTGCCTGTGATGATGGGGCTTAGTGCACCGACGCGAAGACGGTCGGGACCAATGGATGGTGGTGATGTGTGGGGATTACACTCTAGAATGCCTAGGTGTTGGTGAACTGATGTGAAGGAGGTCAGGACGACTGGGTGGTGGTGGCCTTGAACCTCAGGGATACTTCCAACGTACCATGCCTTGACAGGGATCAAAGACCTCGTAGTTTAGGTTGGATTCTAGTGAACCGACATGAATATGGATCGGGGGTCTAGTGGTTGTGGGCTTGAACCTCATGGAGGCTTCTTATGTTCCATGCCTTGGCATTGATAAAAGTACCCGTAGTTCGGGTAGGGGGATATGTGGGGCTTACACTCTAGGCTGCCCGAGGTGTTGGTGAACCGATGGTCCGAAAAACCAGGTGGTGGGCTTGAACCTCGTAGAGGCTTTCTATGTACCATGCCTTGACATGGATCAAAGTCTCTATAGTTCAGGAAAGGGTCTTGGCACACCGACATGGATACATTTGGGGCCAATGGTGTTTGGGCTTGAACCTCAGGGAGCATTCCTACGTACCATTCCTTGACATGGATCAAATTCCTCGTAGTTCGGGATGGTGTGTCAGGGAACCGATGTGAAGATGGACCTTGGTCCGATGGGTGTTGGTCATGAACCTTGTGAGGATTCCTACGTACCATACCTAGACAAGGATCAAAGACCACATAGTTCAGATTATGTGGGACTTACACTCTAGGTTGCCCAGGTTTTTGTCATGGTCGGTTCTTTCTCTAAGCTCACGTGAGTCATGCTCAGTGTGAGAAACAAGAGGCGGCGGAGAACTAACGATCACGACTCAAAAGGTGCGCTTGTGGAAAGTGGAGTGGGGATTATGTGTGGAGCGGCCCAGGGAGAGGAAGATTAGGATTTACTCTAGGATGGAGGCCTGGTTGAAACAAAGTGCAGCGGGAGAGGGGTTTTGTGACCGAATAAAGGAGGATCCTCATTCCCCATCACGCCCCCCATTGGCCTTGGCACCGAGGAAGTGAGGAGGGGCATGGGTACTACTTCCTACAATAAGATCTAGGGGCTTAAACCAAGGTGGTTGCCCTTTCCCATGGACAAATTATACTCCGATAAGTAGGATATCATCCCCTTTGAGGGGTGATCCCATCCCCGTGGAGACAAGCCGGCATAGAGAATTTCCAAGGCGGGGGACCCGGGTGCGAGGCATGGGGCCAGGTCACAGTTTAACATCATGTGCTGAGGACGATGGTTCTTGGAAGTTTAACGTCCTGCAGCTTGGATGAGATGGGTGGTCTTCACACCCCTAGGGCTTACATAACCGGTACCCTCTTCTCCTTGTGGGAGAGAAGGCATCAGCAAGGCCGTGACTGGGGGTGTTATATAGCGATCTGTTGAGGGGTCCACGTTAACGTGGCTATCTAAAGAACAATATCCATTAGCATGACTATGCGAAGAAGCATAAGACAAAGCAACGCAATGGTAGATGTCATCCAGGGGACTTTGAAATCACATCGTTCAAACCTTTATGGCCACATGAGATAGGGATTTTTCAAGTAGAGGGGTCCATAGGTAGGGGCCTCATGGATCTCGGTTGCTCTGCGTGGTGGAGGGCACTTGTGAAGGGGTGTGCTTCGAGAAGTGGGGTGCCTTAGCCATGGAATGGGGCGGAGGTTCAAATTGGAGGTACTTCGTGAAGTGGAAAGGTATTCGCAGAGCACTACCTCACGGAGCATGAGCACCTCGCGAAGAAAAGTGTCGTGAAGCAATGTGTTTTGCGAAGTACAGTGACCCCGCCATGGCGTGTGGATCACGTGTACATGAGGGGTCTTTCGCGAAGCATAAACTCTCTGTGATGACCTGGGTCCACTTGGGGATCCCCTTTCTTCTCAAAAGCCCTTTGTCTTCACGAAATTCATCCCTCTCGGAAGAGAGGATTAAAACGAGGCAAGGAGGAGGCACTTCACAGAGTAAAAGTACCTCGCGTAGCTCATGATTCGCTAAGCCAATGGTGCTTCGTGATATGGGATATAGGAAGTTAAAAGGTCATATTTTCTATCCCCTCAGGCTTGGGGGAGCCCGGTATTTATAAGAAAGAGACGCCACGAAGTAGAGCTTACGTGGCATGAAGAGGGGCTGAGTTGCTTCGTGGTGGGTCACGAACATCAAGGGCGTTCACGGAGCGGCCTGCCTCTTTTGCTTTGTGATGGCGTCGCGAACGTCAACGAATTTCACAGAGGGGTCCACCTTCTTTTCTTCGCGGGGGCGTCATGAAAATCAATGGAGTTTTCAGAGGGTTCTGCCTCCTTTGCTTTGTGGCGGCATCATGAACGTCAACGGTGTTCGCAGAGGGGTCCGCCTCTTTTGCTTCGCGGCGGTCGCGGTACTTGGGGGACTCTGAGAAGTAGCTTCACAAGGCAGTTCGTTGGGCCTTTTCTATTTCTTTTTATTCAACATTTTGGCACCAAAAAATGACCCCCCTTAGACTTGGAGCCGCGTAGAAAGCAAGGGTCGAATTCTGAGGATCAATCACCAAAATCATCGGTCGTTCGTGGAGGAGGCTCACAAATTGGACAGTCGATGCACAAGCCACGCGCACCGCGAAGCTCGACATGACCCGGACATGCCGTGAAGCTCTGACGGCCGCCACCTATAAATAGGGGCGTTGACCTCTCTTTTTTCCTATCCCTTATCTGTGAATTTTTCCTTTTGCGCTCTCAATTCGCGAAGCTCCGCGTACTCCATGACTGCTCTCCGCGAATCGAGCTTCGCGGTGAACTATGAGTCTTTGCTCCGTGACAGTGCTACGTGAGAATGTGCTTGTAAGATGAGGCCAGAATTCGCGAATCGTCTTCATGAACGAGCTTCGGTAACAGGCTTTACAACCCGACCTAAAAATTGTTCGAGTCATAAAACCAAATGGCCCATCAAGAAGCTGCCCTGGGGGTGCTTGCAGACGCTGCCAGGAGGGATGAGATGGAAAATTTTCTGGGTCTGGGAGAGTTTTTCTATAGCCACTCAGACCATAATTCAATTATGTAGCTGTTGTCGAAGGTCTAGAAGAACTATACGTTGTGCAGGAGGCTTCCCATGTATGGCTTCGGGCTGAGGGATGACGTCTTTATTCCTGAGGTGAGTAGAGAGGAACCAGCTTACTGGTTCAAGAGCACCTCATGCCAGCGCCAATGGTTTAGGGTGGCTGATGATCATGCATAGGAGGACTTCACATCCATCTTTGTTGACTTCCTATATAACCACCTGAACAACATCGATGGGCAGGCATTGAAGCTAGAGAGGTCTCCTTCTCTGTACTATAAAATACTGAAGGCATCCTAGAGGGATCTGAAGAAGGGGTGGTCTGAGGAGTGGGACCTGCACCAGGGTGGAAACTTCATAGATTATTGGGCATGGGCCTACTTGGTAGGTGCTTCATGTGAGGAGTTTGGAGCCGAGATGGAGAGAGTGGGCTTGTATGAGGTGGCCTGGGCCTCCCAATTCCAGATATATCAACCAAAACAGCTGATGCCAGAGCTGTTGAGCAGATGGTCGTCTAGGACCAACACGTTTCACATGCACCATGGGGAGGTCGGCATCATTCTGTGGGATGTCCATCAGATTTCAGGGGTTCCAATCTTGGGGGCTATGTACAATGAGTTCCTCCCCATCATGATTGCGTGGGAGGATCCGGAGCAGATGTCGCAGTTGGCGCTGGCACTGATGGGGCTGGTCCCCAGGGAAGACAAAGAAGTAGTGAGAGATGTCCACTTTAGGTGGTGGTTCTAGCAGTTCCGGAACTTCCCAGTGGATCGAGAGTTTCCTGCGAGGCCTCGGACTTGCCTTAACGGGGCTCAACTGGGAAAGGATTATTCGTATGGGCGGCTCTTGGAGGATAGCCAGTGGAAGACCTGGGGTTTCAGTGACAATACCAAACAACAGCTGATAGTCAAACTAGCGGCATTTATCACAACCCTTATCTATGGTTGGATCATACCAGTGAGGGATACCAACATGGTGGTGCAGCCTAGCACATTCATCATGGAATCCATGCTAGCCACATGAGGGTGGGTCAATTTGGGGATCCCAATGATTGACAGATTGTACAAGATGTTGTGGAATGTTAGCGAGTGCAAGAGGTTGCAGAGGATATGTGGGCCCTTATATCTTTTGTATGGGTGGATCGTGGCGTACATCAGGGGGGTTTATGAATACCTGAACCCAATCTCACCTCCAGGGTCAAACATCTTCCCATCCATCCTGAACACTGTCGGGGGATTTCCATCCAAGTTGACCGTATTGTTGGTGCTAAACTAGGTATGGAAGGTGGATTAGTTTAATTTTCATCCATTTCCATTGCTAATGGGGTCATTCACTGACGATGGTCAGGGGACAGAAGAGAACCTGGCCTATCTCCTGGCCTTTTGAGGTGGAGTCTTGGTGGATAGGGTGGACCGCGAACCTCTCTGCGAGCTGTACACCCCACACCAGTTTTCCAGGCAATTTCAGTGCGTGCAGCGACTGACTCCGTGGGTCTACTGTGAGGTGTTCCCTGAGGATCACACGTGTTTGATGAGGCAATTGTGGCTCGTGTTCACACAGGAAGACAGGAAAATTTGTATTTTATTGCCTCCACCTATTGCCGCCTTCGGACTGGTGAAGGAGTATGCCATAAGCTGGGAGGCAGCTTATCCGAGGTAAATGTTGAAGCAACCAACTGTTCGAGCTGGTGATGGTAGACCTTCCCCATCTCGACGTCAGGTTCGGAGCGTGGAAAGGGCCTCTCGTGGTGGCGGGGCTGTCGTGGCGGTGAGACCTGCGCCGGCTGAGGGTGAGGCAGTGGCGGCGAACCCAACAGTGGCAGCAGATCTGGTGGTCCTAAGAGAGTAGAGCCATCTGGACGGGCGGCCACCGAGGGGATTCTTCAGGATATCAATAAAGGCCCCGAGGGAACAGCTGCACCATATTGACATTCCAAAGAATGTTGTTTTCCCGGAGGCCTGGGACATTCGGGATGCCAACCGGAAATTCCTCGGCCCGCTTGTGATGTGGCAACACCTGAACCATCTCGAGATGGATTTACCAGGTATAGGCCATGTCTGAGCTGGTTTCACATTATCCTTGGCAGAGGCAGAGCAATATTTGGCTGAGATGGAGGACTTTGTGCATTCCAGGGGTGCCTCATGTCCAATGACTGACCAAGTGAGGGTACTGCTGAATCAGACGGTTCCCCCATACCTATAGGTCATTGAGCTGAGATAGCGCTTCCCCCTATCGAAAGAGTCAAACAAATCCTCTTGGGGGTACGAGGCCGATATAGGGAGCCCGTTGGAGGAAGGTGAAGTCGGCGATCAAGACTTGGGTCTTGACGATTTCACGGAGGCTCTCGAGGTAAAATTCCAAGTTTGTCTCCTCACAGTCTTCTCTTAGGTCAGTATGGACCTTTTACCAACATCTGAACTATGTAGGAGGACCTTGTGCATAGACCTCGTTCTCTCCCTCCAGTGAGTGCCGATGCAGGACCCTTAGAACCCGCACCTGTGGTCTTGTCCTGTTATGGGTCTGGCGGGGATGGGATGCTCAGGGTGGCTCCTCCAGAATCTCTGGACCTTCTGACAATATACGGAGGGCCATAGTTCAGGTTCCTGTCAACATCAACTCAGAAGTAGACCCAATATTTCGATCTCTATAAGTCCTCTCTACTGAGCTCATTACTGCCACACGTTGATCGTGCCAACTGACATCTGTGCCCTTACCGGTTACATAAAGTTCTTCAACTGTCATGCACCGCTGCGGTGAGGCTAGTCGGGATTTCCAGCGATGCCCCTCCCAGGGGAATGCCAGTAATCATGGAGATAGTTACCCAGCCCACCCGAGTAGCAGTGCTCCCTATCATTGGTGGGACTACCAACGGGTTTGTGCCCAAGGTTATTGAGGTGGGGTCCGACGATGAAGATCGACCGGTCAACCCAAGTCCCACCACGCCAGATCCAATTCCAGATGCCGCTGAATATTTCCTATGGGTGTACCCTGTATATGAGCCTACCAACCGTGCGTATTGGGACAAGACGACATCTGACGAAGAGGAAAACAAGATATTCCATCACTGATAATGGAAGTTGATCGTGAGCTTTATCAAAAATACCCCCAGGAATTATGGCTGGATGAGATGGACAGACTTCGCTCATGGCTGTGCGATTTGTGTGCTGGGGGAGTGGATTCCCAGCACCCTCACCTGCTAATCCGAGATCTTATGGCAGAGAAGATCTGAGATTATGATCGTGGCCTCAGTGTGGGAAAGCAGCGGAGGAAGGCGATGAACATCAAGAATCTATGAGAGGCTGAAAATGAGATCTGATGGCTATAGATCTGGGTGGATGAGAACATAACCTCTCTTAATGCACAATCAGAGCTGATCTTGCGATTGAAGGCCTAGCTGGCAGAGGCGGAAGAGCATCTGAGGCAAGCTTCCAAAGAAATGGTTGTCATTCAGGCTGAAATAGAGTGGGCCCAAATCGAGGCTGATGAATTGCGCCCCATCACTGCGGAGGAGGAGCGGGAGTTGAGCCGGCGGCAGCAACTCATGGATGCCACAAGTTAAAGGGTGGCGGAACTGCAACTCTCTTTTGACGGGGTCAACTAGTCCATGCGAGAGATAGACCCCCGAGTGATGTAAGGATTACAAACTCTCAAACATACATTCATGTTTTAATTTATTTTATACCATATCATACATGATCTTCGTTATCGAGGTTGGCTTTATATGCATCTTTTATATTCGTGAAATGTCCAGTGGTCAGTCCCTAAACTCACTCGGGTCAAGCCCAATGTGAGAAACAAGGGGTGATCACCATGTTATTCCATCTGAACATAATGCGTCGACCATGCTTCAGGCATCCGGGGTATAGGTAACTGATTTGGATCATCTGGAAAGACATGGAAGAGGCCCGATCAGAGGATTAGGACTTAAGAACAATCGATGAGTCGTTCTTTTGGTGTGCTCAAGTGCACGAGCAAGGTAACACCAGGGGCGTTAATATTAGTCCGAACATAGGTAAGTGGAAGGTGTGAATCACAATACCCAAAATCAGGACCACTATGGGGGTGGAGTGACAATAAAGGATAACTATTGACCATGTTCTAAACATATTATCCTTGTTGCATTAGCCTAAAATGGGGATGACTCGTGAGGGCCAACCGCATACCATGTTCGAAACACGGGGCCTGACTCAAAATGCCATCCATTTGTCATCCAAAATGTTGAACTAGGATAGTAGGCAATCCATAATATGAGAATCCAAACTGTTAGGGGGTTCCTTTAGTCATGAAAAATGACGAGGGTCCGAATAACTGGCACGCAAAGCGTGAAGGGCGGAGCGACAGTTTGTTCGAATAGAATCCAACATTCATGAAGTTACGCCATCCTGGAGTAAGCACACTAGATGGTGCATTGGTTTGATCATAGACCATTCCTTCTTTCAGACAGGACCTCTCGGGCAAGGGAGTTGTCACTTCTCGATGTCATTTTGGGGCATCCCGAACTTGTTCACGAAAGAGTTACAGTTGTACAATTCCTCACAAGGGGTTAGGCCAGGGGGCTAGAAATGAGGAAGAATAGGATTTATGATTCCTGAGGATGGACCCTGGGCGAAATATTGGGGTGTCTCTACGTATCCCATAATGATGGGAATCAAGCCATAGGTAGTTCTAGAAGCACAGTTTAATGTCTTGTGGGATGATGAGAATCCTGGCTGCGCCGATGCACATCCTACCCAAAAATACTAGGTCCACACGAGTCATACTCGATGTGGGAAACAAGATGAAATTGGGGACTTTCCCGACATAGGAAGGAACATGGCAGGGCAATGGGATTCTTGGTAAATATCATCCAAATGATGTTAACCCGTCTATGTAGAGCACCTAGACGCGCGAAGAGGTAAAGCCGAGTATGTCGGAATTCCACATGAACATGAGGAAGTGAAATTGTGTGAATCATGATGCTTGAAATCTAGATCACAATGGTGGTGGCATGATGATGTAGGATAACTTTTGATCATGGTGGAAATGCAGCATCCATATCGTGTTGGCCTGGAATGGGGACAGAGAAATTAGGGTCAATCGTTGACCATGTTCGAAACACAGGACCTATCGCAAATGACGTCTGAGATCCTTAGGGGCGTTGCCCAGGATGGTAGCTCATATGATGTGGCATGGGACCAGGCCATTAGGTGGGTCCCTTCAGATGTGGAATAGGATGAAGATCCAAATAGCGATCCCCCGAAGCTTGTACATGGAACGAGGGGAATGTCCTCATGAAAATTCCACACTTCAAGATCTTTGTCAAAACGCATCCAAATACGACAACGATATGTATCAAATAGAGGGAGTAGAGTCCCTTCTCATAGGGAGATATTATCTTAGAGTCATAGAATTCAGACCATGGATCGGAGGAAATTTAGGAAGCTCATTGAGAGTAATTATAAAAACCCGACGTGAAAGGGAACTAGGGGTTATGACCACCACATGTTCCTTGAAGAGGTTTTAGGTCGAGGGACCGAAAATGAGAGTTGATCTGGTCCTGAGGAAAAGTGTACAGGCATTCCTACGTACCCCATGAGGATGGGGATCAATCTGCACGTAGTTCTTTAAAGGGTCTTAGTTTAAGGTCTTATAACTCAAACCATGGATGAGAGGAAACACAGGAGGCTCATGGCGAGTAATTATAAAAACCAGACATGAATAAGAACCAGGGGTTCCGACCACCACGTGTTCCTCAGAGAGGTTTTAGGTCGAGGGACCGAAAATAAGAGTTGAGATGGGCCCGAGGCAATGTTTACAAGCATTCTTCCGTACCCCATGAGGATAAGGATCAAGCTGCACATAGTTCGTGAAAGGGTCTTAGTTTGAGGTCTTAGAACTCAGAACATGGATGGGTAAAGAGAGCAGGATACACACGGTAAGGTGGATACAAAATCTGACATGAATGATGACATAAGACCTACTTACCATGTGTTCTCTGGGGAAGTGCTCGAGTTAAGAGACTGAACACGAAAGTTATGATGGGCCCATGGGGAAGTTCTTGGGAGCTCCTACGTATCTCATGAGGATGAGAATCAAGCCATACGTAGTTCTTGGGAGAGTGGAATGTCACAGTAAGGTACCAATGCAAAGGATGAAAGGGGTGTCCTGGTCTATCCCTCGCACCAAGAAAAGCGGTATTTGATAAATCTTGTTTGTTATTTAAGGTGAGTTGTTTCTTTTTCTTTTGTGAGGTGACGGGCCTAGGGCAGTACGCCCTGGCATCGCCACAAGAATCAAGCTGTAGTAGGCATCGAAAAATGGTATGGTAAATGATCGATACCCAATGTGATGTCCTATTCGATGAGGTCATCACAATGTAGTGCTGTTTTTCATCATGTGGCAAGGACGACAATGTCATAGTTTAGGTTCATGTTATTGGACCATGGATGCATTTTTACGTCATTCAGCGCAGACGTAGCAGAGACAATTCTAGGTGGGGAATGTTTATGGTGCCATAAATCATAACCGACATGAATGGGGATATGATCCCACATCACACCGTACGCAACTTCGAGAGGGGAACCTCGGGCCAAGGGGCCCAAATAGGGGTTAGAGTAAAAGAGGTTGGAGAAACTAGCTCCTAGTAGAGCTGGACCCGAAAACGAGATTCCCAGGTGGTCCTATGTATCCCATAAGGATGGGAATCAAGCCACATGTAGTTATAGAGGCTGCCTTTTAATGTTGTGCAGGACAACATACAGTTTAATGTCATGCAGGACAAGAAAAAGGAGGGATAATTCTTAGAACAGGGTGTGTGTGGTGCAGCTATTGCAAACTTGAAGTGAATGGGGAGGTAATCCCATACCACGTCACGTGGTCCCGTAGTCAAAGTCCAGAAGGTGGGACGGAAAAGAAAAATTAGCAGAACTCAAGTTGGACCTAAACACAAGAGGTATGCATGTTCCAACGTATCCCCTAAGGATGAGAATCAAGCCAAATGTAGTTCTGAGAAGATCTTAGTTTATGGTCTTAGAGCTTGGACCAAGGATGGGTGGAAACCTTCCAAGTAAGCTCAGACCTCGACCTGATCCCTAAGCCCACGTGAGTCAAACTCGGTGTGGGAAACATGGGAGGAAGTTCTTTATTACAATATCTAGAATGCCCATCAAAGGGGAATCGGTGCGGAGCCCCGAATGACGCCCTTACCGTGGCTTTGTTCTCCAAACGTGCAGATGTGCACTAAGGAATAGTGCCAAGAGTGTTGGAGGTTTATTTGGACATGATGAGGTGGAGAAGGATGTGAATCATGTAAACAATATTTTGGGCTTAATGAGGTAGGCGTGATGATTGAGGATAAATTTTGACCATGGTAGAAACACAGTATCCCTATCGTGTTACCTGAAATGGGAATAATAAACAAGCATCAACCGCTGACTGTATTCGCAACTCAGGACTTGTATTAGTTTGTTGTTTGAAACCCTCAAGGACGTTGGCCCTTGATGGTAGGAGGTCCCTTGGGCCGAGCATCCATGCCATTCGGGGGGTCCCTTTGGATGTGAAAGGTGATGTAAGCCCTAATGAAGGGGATCATGAAGCCTGGGAAATGGGTGGAAGCATGTTTGAGCAGAACCCAACATTCCAGGTACTAAACCAGAGTACCCTTTAGACACATTGGTTGATCGTCGAAGAGGGTCGACGAGGGTGGTCAACTTGAGAGTAACTGATTTGAAGTGGTGAGTATAGAGTAAGGAGATAGAGAACTCTTAAGAGAAATAGGGGTAAATGGAATGGTCGTTACAACACCTGATGTGAGTTAGAACATACTCCCATACCACACCATGTATTCTTCTCCCTAGGAAAGGGTAGGCCAAGGGGCCAAGGTGAAAGGGAGATTTCTGGGAGATGGGTATGGACCCAAAGTCTAGACATTCGGGCAGTCCTATATATCCCATGAGGATGGGAATCAAGTCACACTTAGTTCTAGAGGATCATGGGGGTAAAATACCCTAACGAGTGGGGTGTACGACACAACGAATGACCTGACGTGAATGAGGACATAATCCCACACTATACCACACCGTATAACCCTAAATAGGAACTTGGGCCGGGGGCCCGGAAAGGCCAAGGGGACTGAGGCTGGGCCCCGGTCAGGAAGGCCTGACCAGCTTGTAGTTTAACGTCTTGCGGTGAGGATGAGAGAGAGGGTAAGGTGTATCATCCAGAGATGTGTACGGCACGATGAATAACCTGATGTGAATGAGGACATAATCCCACACCACACCGTACACTTTGGGTAAGAAATTGGGCTAGGGCACAATAAGGCCAAGGGGCCTGAGGATGGGCCTCAGTCAAGAAGGCCTAACCATCTTGCACGATTATCACCTCATCACGGCTCCTAATCCCACGTGATAAATGCTCAGTGTTGGAAACAAGGAGCTGATCTCGGCTCTCCCTGTCATATGGGGAAATAAAACCTAGCTTTTCTCGAAGGGAGTGCATCGCTTAGATGCAATGGGGTAGAATAAACCACTACACTTGATGTTTGGGGTCTCTTGGGGTGGTCCTAGAAATCCAGGATGACTGTTGACCATGTTTGAAACACAATGTCCCTATAGTGACCAAAAATGGGAGAAACAAACGATCATCGACCGCTGACCATATTTTCAATGAAGAACTTGTATCAATTTGTTGCTCGATACCCTCAAGGGCATTGGCCTGAAGTAGTAACAGAGCCCTTAGGCCTAGCATCCATACCATTCAGGGGCCCTTTCGGATGGGGGAGATAATGGAATCCTAGTCAAGGAGTGGGTGAAACATAGTTTTACCCATCTATAAAAGAGGCAAACGTCTCCAGGGAGCGGGACGTATAGCCGGATCAAGGCTAGATTGACATGAATCGGGGAAAAGTTATGCACCCCGCCATATTTCTTGACCTGAGGGGAAGATTCTGGAATTTGGGCTGGCCCAACAGACAAAATGTTCGGGCATTCCTACGTATCCCATACAGATGGGAATCAAGTCATACGTAGTTCGTGAAGGTCGTGTATTTTAACGTCATGTGGTGAAGATGAGGGAGGATAGAAGAATGAGAGTGGGAACATGGTGAGACCATTATAATCCTCGTATGAGTGGGGCTATGGGAGCCTACTCTATATCATGCAAGGATCCTCTGGGGAGCTATACCCAGGGGGAATAGTCAAAGAGAAGAGCTCAAGGATGGGATCAGGACGAGGCATCTAAGCGTTCCTATGTATCCCATGCGGATGGGAATCAAGCCACACGTAGTTCTAAAGATACAGTTTAATTTCATGTAGGACGATGCATAGTTTAATGTCATGTAGTACCAAACGGTTTAAGGTCATGTGGGACCGTTGTGCAGTTTAGGGTCATGCGGGACCATCCAATTTAAGTTTGTACAGGACCGTGAGGCTCGGGAAAAGTATTTTATGAGGAACATTGCATTGGTGGGAGGATTTATTCACTCACCATCCATTATCACCGAGAAGTACGCTCCATTGGGGTAAAACCTGTGGACAATGTAAGGTCCTTCCCACTTGGACTCCAACTTGGGTGGTTTCCTACCAGGGATCATTGGAACTCGGAGGGCCAATACTAGGTCACCTTGCAGAAAAGAGAGGAGGTAAACCTTCTTGTTGAAGGCTCTAGCTATCTTATTCTGATGCCTTTCCAAATTGTGCAGGGCACAGAGCCTATTTTTTTCAAGTGATTCCAATTCATCTATATGGATTTCGGCCACCTCATCTGGAGCCTGATAGTCATAGACCACAGTGCGTAATGATGGCTATTGGATCTAGATGGGCAGGACGGCCTCGGCCCCATACACCAGGGAATATGAAGTCACCTGGGTGGAATTGCGAGTCATTGTCCGATAAGCCCAGAGGGTGTTGGGGAGCTTTTCTGTCCAACTCTTCTTATTCTGGCCA
Source organism: Viscum album (assembly GCA_963277665.1). Taxonomy (NCBI): domain Eukaryota; kingdom Viridiplantae; phylum Streptophyta; class Magnoliopsida; order Santalales; family Viscaceae; genus Viscum; species Viscum album. Next base: position 1,644,273,922 of record OY728165.1, read on the forward strand.
ACCATTTTCTGTAAAATGTTAGAGAGGGTTTTGTTGAACGCCTCGATCTATACATTTTCCTGTGCGTGATTGTGGGAGGTATGGTTGGAGAGAATGTTTTACTCTGCATACAATTTCTTCAACTCAGCTACTCATAAGTTCATGTTGTTATCGGTGAGCACGGCATGAGGGACTCCAAATCAGTTGATGATATTGGAGCTCACAACATCAAAAATGGATCGATCCTTGACTTCCTTGAGTGGAACTACCTATACCCACTTGGAGAAGAAATCTGTAGCGGTGATGATGAACCTGCACTAGTGAGTTGTCGCCAGTGGGTACGGTCCCACGACATCGAGTCCCCACACCGCAAAGGGACAAGAATACTTTGTAGAGTGGAGAGGTTCTGGTGGATGATGCAGGAAATCAACATGAACTTGGCATGCATGACATATCTTGGAGAACACGATACAATCGTGGATCCTAGAGGGCCAGAAGTACCCCAGTCTCCAGATCTGATGGGACAGCTTCGGCCCAGCCTAGTGGGAACCGCAGGAATCGGCATGAACATCTTGCATGAACTGATAAATCTTGACTCCTTGAATTCAACGGAGGAGAACACCATTGAAACCATGCTTATAGAGGATCTGCTCAAGACTGGGACCACTTTGGAGGGTAAACTGCAGCGCACGGCGGCAGATTTGCTCGCGCTCGGCCCGATCAGCCGGGAGGCAACCGTTTGGAGAGACTCGACAAAAGGGGATCTCCAGTCGGGAGTCGTTTCAACCACTGCATCTAAAGAACCTGGGGCTCCTGACGTGGAGGATCCAGTGGTAAGATGGTTTACTCGCAGGCCATCGTCATCCTCTGGGGTGATGGGGCAATGACTCTCCGGTGTGCCACATGTATAATCAAATCATCCTGCTCGGGCTCTGCAAGTGATGCAGCTAAGCCAGCCAAAGTGTCCGCTCTACCATTATATTACCAAGGGACATGGGTAACCTCCGGTAGATAAGGGAACTGAGCCATTAGATGGAGGGTGCACTCCAACAATAGCACGAGCTCTGGATTCCTGACAACATAGTCTCCAATGACTTACTTGATAACTAGTTTGGAATCCACTATCATGTGCAAATGGGGCACATCGATCTCAAGGTCCAACTCGAGGCCAGTTATGAGAGCCTGATACTCTGCTTCATTGTTGGTGTAGTCTTCTGAAAATAAGAATGAGTATGGAAGAACGGCTTGCACCGGGGTGATGAAGACGATATCCAGGCCTACTCTGTTGAGCCTAGGATCATTGATCCTCCTACCAGTGGGGCTCCGGGAGGCACCGTCAAAGTTCATTTTCCAACATGAGATGGCATTATTGACTGAGTGGATTGCATCATTAGGAAAATCCAGGTATAGGGATTGATCCGAGGAGGTTTGATGGGCAGTTAGGAATTCTTCCAATGCATGCCCCTTGATAGACTTCTGAGTCACAAACCTGATGTCAAACTCCTATAGGATTACCTCCCACCGCGCTAGTCGTCCAGTCAACATGGGGCGGTTCAAGATGTACTATAGTGGGTCTACCAGAGAGACTAATTGTACCTCATGGTGATGCAGGTAATGTCGCAATTTCTGCATGCCAAACACGAGCGCAAGGAAGCTCTTCTTGATGGTGGAATATCTAGTCTCCGTATCATGGGGCATGCGGTTGAGGTAGTAGAGGTTGTTCTTTATCCCCTCATTGTTCTTCTGGGTGAGCAGGGCACCGAGAGACTGTTCGAGGGTGGTCATATAAAGGAGTGGTGGCTTTCTGGTGATGGGTGGCATCATGACCGGAGGCTGCAGCAGATACCACTTGACTTCCTCAAACACGGTCTGACACTCTTGGTCTCGCCCAAATTTACCCAAGTTTTAAGGGTCAAGCGGTCGCTTGTAGTGTAGCTTGGGTTTTCGAATCCTCAGAGACCTAAGAAGAACCTTTAGACACTCAATAAAAGAGATGGATTTTTGGCTATGAAGTGGCCAACATGGGTTGATTTTAGATTGTTTTTAAAGAGCACTAAAAGATCTATGTGAATTCAAATTATGAGAAAATGAGTTGATCCTAGGTTATTGCTCGGGGTGGATTGAATGAATTCCTTTTTTTTACGATTTTAATTTCATTAACTCGAGAAAGATTCATGCAATGAATTCAAACTAACCTCATCACTTACTGATTAAACACCTTCAAAACATATGATAATCACCTATACACTTGTAGGATCATTTTCATGAGCACTCCAAGGTAACGGATGTAATTAGCACATGAAAGTGGGGTGAATAAATTCAATAAGGAAGAGGAAGAATAAAAATCATTAAATGAAAGAAACTCAATTAAAAGAAATTGATAACATTTAGGGCATGAGAAATAACATTCAATCAAGCCCCTTGCTACTCCCTTGTATCAACCCATAAAATAGCTATCCCTCCATTGATGAAAAGTTCTCAACGGAAGCGGAAAGTAGACTTATGAGGGTGGAATTGAAGAAGTAAAAACAACAAAAATAACGATCACTCCACCGTTGTGTGAAAAAAAATCACAAGGTTTGGTGTGAATAAATTCACACCTTGAGGCAACGGTATCAAGGTGATAAGGATAAGAACAGAACAAGAGAAGAGAAAGAACTTTTATTGAAGACTAAGGTGATTCGAACAACTTACATGAGAAGGAAGAACATTACAAAGGCAAATTGGCATAATAACATTACAATGAAAAGAAAGCACCCAACATCCCTAAATCCACCACCACTCCTGCCTTAAATAGGAAAAAATGAAGCCTTGGCCGAGCCCCCAACATCCCATGTGACTTTAATTAATTATGTTGGGGAAAGGTGGGTGGAACATTAATGATGAGAGACTTTTCCACTTCTTGCCCCGAAGTTGCAGCCAGCTTGCATCCACCGGAACGAAGTGCCTAAAGGACCTTCTAGAAGGCCTAATTTGAGTGGGTACTAGAATACTTAAATGAAGCCCAGGATGTCCCCTAACATAATGTAAAATTTCTGCCCGAAAAACTTTGTGTTTTGGGAGATATGATTGAAATGGTGGTCTGTTTTTCTGGGCCGCAGACTCTGGCCCAAAATTAAATCTTCAACTTGGGCCGCCTTAATCACCACAATTTAAGACGAATTAGCACTGGATCCAGAAGAATTATTTGTTCCCCTATATGTATTCTATCTTTCCATAAATTTTGGGCTTCATTGAGCTTGTATTGTGGGCCCCATAGTCCGATCAGTGGGATGATATACAATCTGCCTTCTCCAGAATTGTTTTCTTTAATCGCCAAATATCTCCATCATACTTTATTAATAATCCATTGATCCCTGAATAAAAAATGTTCATAATTAAGTGAATATCCATTTCCAAAAATATCAAATTAAAACATGGATATTTACATTCTTTAAAATCAGATGAAACATTGGGCCTAAATTGGTGCATATTAGGCATGAAGTGCACAAATGATGAGAATGAGTGTTCAAAATATAAAATGCACTAAAATGGTATTTATGAATATCAAGGCACATGAAAACTACATATATTAGAAATGAATATTAGCCTCTTACAGTGGATAATCACACCCCCCAGCTTGAGTTTTGCTAGTCCCGAGCAAAATATATCTCACAAAAATGAAATTCAAATGACCTTTTCCAAAAACATTTTAATACACATTTATCACCCAAAGATCACATACCAAACAATTATCAAACCCATCAAAATCATTTAAAACAATCTATGTCCATAGGCATATCTCAATCCCAAGCCCATTCCTTTGTTCAAATTCATTGTCATATTTCATCCAAATTCAATTAAGCATGATGAAGTGTTGTGTGTCACAATAGACTTGGGGGTTCATTTTCATTCGAGGGAGAAAAGATGGAAGCGCTAGGAGCAAACAAATTTTAATAATAAGATGAGTACTCATTTTTTATTTTCTTTTTTTTTTTTGGTTTTTTTTTTGCAATTTTTCCATGGTAATTGAAATTGAACTCAATCGAGTCAACCCATGTAGCAAGACTTTGTCGATGACTCCCAGGCTCAAAGACCTTAGGGCACTAAGTGAAGCTCACATAATCGGGCATCATCTCGAGTTAAATCAATCAAAAACAAATTCAAATTACCCCAAATAGAGATAAAATGCCCAACTCTGGGCCAGACAACTATGGAGTCGCGATCCCCAAGTGCCGAAAGCCACACATTAGGTCAATTTATTTCTCTACGCGCAAATTTTTTTTTTTTTTGAATACTAATGTTAAAATTAAAATGATCTCCAATCCTATGCTATTTATTATGGGTCCCCAAGAACTCAAACTAAGAACCCACAATCTAGAGGACGTTCATTGTGTTTTTTTTATTAAATGGATGAAAATATAATAGTGAAAAATCACATCGGACAACCGCACTTTCCAATAACTATGCACATGAACATAAAATTGCATTAAAATCAGAATCAAGGCATGCAAAATTATTTGATATCCAATTTCAGAGTTTGGAATGTGTGTTATCATGTTCAAGGTTAATGGTATTTTTCCTTCCACACATTTTCATCTCCCCCCCCCCAACTTGGAATACACTGTCCCCAGTGTTTAAAGAATTGAAACATAGAAGTGGCAGGATAGAAGTTCAACGAAGACATTGAAAATGAAAATTATGGAATGAAGTCACCTGGTGGTTGATGTTGAAAATGCATTCCCATGTCTCCCTTCAGTTCTGGTTTATCTCCCAATGGCTTGGACGGTTGTGACCAGCTTTTCCCAATGACCTATGACATGCCTTAAAAAAAATTTAATATATATATTTTTTGTATTTTTTTTTAACCTAAAAAAAAGTATAAATAACATAAACTGATGATACATTGTCTTCTTTATATTTTCTGGGTAAGGTATTACTCAGGGATCACACCGTGTGACACGGATGAATACGGTGCTCCCCTTTCATACTCATCCTTACTCATAAAAGAAGAACAGGTCAACAATCTATTTTTTTTTAAATACCAACAAAAATATAAAATAAAAATAAAATAAACTGATGATACATTGTCTTCTTTATATTTTCTGGGTAAGGTATTACTCAGGGATCGCACTGCGTGACACGGATGAATACGGTGCTCCCCTTTCGTACCCATCCTTACTCATAAAAGAAGAACAGGTCAACAGTCTATATATATATATATATTTTTAAAATAACAAAATGAAGAAGAAGGAAATAAAGAAGAAGAAAAAAAATGAGTCACAAAGATTAGAAACATGAAGACCACGGGTTGCCTCCTGTGCAGCGCTTTTGTTTAACGTCGTTAGCCCGACATGGATCCTAAATCTATCAATTTTTTCCTGGTTCATAGGTTGGCTCTGTTAACTCTACCTCTATTTCCTTTTTATTAAATGATTCAATGAATGGTTTTAACCTATGACCATTGACCTTAAAAATGTTACCACTTGTGGTATCCTCAATCTCTACTGCCCCATGGGGGTACACATGATGCACTATGAAAGGACCTGACCATCTAGACCTTAACTTTCCTGGGTGTAAATGAAGTTTTGAACTATACAAGAGCACAGGTTTTCCCAGTTCAAATTGTTTGACTTTGATATTCCTAGGTTGGTAGGCTAGAACTCTAGCTTTATTTATCCTTGAATTTTCATACGCCTCCATCCTAAGTTCCTCAAGTTCATTAAGATCTAACTTCCTCTTTTCTTCGGCTAAAGAAATGTCGAAATTCATTTTCTTGATTGCCCAAAATGCCTTATGCTCAATTTCAACAGGTAAATGGCATGCTTTTCCATAAACCAACCTATATGGTGACATTCCTAGGATGGTTTTGAATGCTGTACGATATGCCCAAAGAGCATCCAAGAGTTTCTCAGACCAATCTTTCCTAGAGGGGTTGACAGTTTTTTCAATAATTTTCTTAATCTCCCTATTTGCTAACTCAGCTTGACCATTGGTTTGAGGATGGTACGCAGTGGAAACTTTATGAGAAATTCCATACTTAGACATGAGTGAAGAGAATGGGCGATTACAGAAATGGGTTCCACGATCACTGATTATAGCCCTCGGAATTCCAAATCTAGAAAAGATATGCTCCTTTAGGAATCGGATCACAACTTGATGATCATTAGTCTTGGTGGGAATGGCCTCAACCCATTTTGAGACGTAATCAACAGCTAAGAGGATGTATAGGTATCCCTTAGAGTTTGTAAAGGGTCCCATGAAATCAATTCCCCAACAATCAAAGATTTCAACGACTAGAATGGGAGTGAGGGGCATTTGATTTCTTTTGGAAATGGATCCTAATTGCTGACACTGAGGACAACTTTTGCAGTATTGGAAGGAATCCTTAGTGAGGTTAGGCCAGTATAAACCACTTTGGAGGACCTTTGTAGTGGTTTTCTTTGTAGAAAAGTGGCCTCCACATGCCTCTCCATGACAAAATTTTAGAATGGACTCTTGCTCAGACTCGGGAACACATCTCCTGATGATTTGATCAGGATAGAACTTGAAGAGGTAAGGATCATCAAACACGTAGTGTTTGACATCAGAAAGGAATTTCCTCTTAGCTTGGGTCCCCAGGAATTTTGGAATGTCACCCGTCACCAAATGGTTTGCTATGTCAGCATACCAAGGGCAATCACTCACTGAATAGAGGTGCTCATCAGGAAATTAATCAGACACAGAGAGGTGGTGTGAGTTGTCTTTGAATTCCATCCTAGAGAGGTGATCAGCTACAACATTTTCAACACCCTTTTTATCCTTAATGGTTAAATCAAACTCTTGAAGAAGAAGGACCCACCTAATCAATCTAGCCTTAGCATCTTGTTTTTGGAAAAGGTATTTTAGGGATGAATGGTCAGTGAAGACAATAATGGGTGCTCCTAAGAGATAAGACCTGAATTTCTCTAAAGCAAAGACAACAGAAAGTAGCTCTTTCTCAGTGGTGGTGTAGTTTATTTGTGCATCATTTAAAGATTTTCTTTCATAAGCAATGACACATGGAGTTTTCTCACACCGTTGTCCTAGGACTGCTCCTACAGCGAAGTCACCTTCATCACACATGAGCTCGAAAGGAAGTTTCCAATTTGGAGATTGCATGATAGGTGGAGATATAAGAGTTGACTTGAGTTTAGAGAATGATTCCTCACAGCTTTTTGTCCATAAAAATGGAGCATCTTTTACCAATAGAGCACAAAGTGGTCGAGAAATAGAGCTGAAATTCCTAATGAACCTTCTATAAAAACCAGCATGTCCTAAGAAGGACCTTACTTCCTTAACAGTTTTAGGAGAGGGAAGGTGACGAATGATTTCAACCTTAGCTTTATCAACTTCAATCCCTCTACCAGATACTAGATGACCTAGAACATGTCCTTCCCTTACCATGAAATGGCATTTTTTCCAATTTAGTATGAGATTCTTATCCTCACACCTTGACAAAACCTTTTCAACATTTAGAAGGCATCCCTAAAAAGTATCCCCAAAGATGGAGAAATCATCCATGAAGACCTCTAAACAATCCCCCACCATTTCTGAGAAGATTCCCATCATGCACCGCTGGAAGGTACCAGGGGCATTACATAACCCAAAGGGAATTCGCTTGAAGGAAAAAGTGTCGAATGGACAAGTGAAGGTCGTTTTTCCTTGATCTTCTAAAGAGACTTCGATTTGATTATACCCTGAGAATCCATCTAGGAAGCAGTAGAATTGATGACCCACCACTCGCTCGAGGACTTGATCAATAAAGGGCAAGGGGAAATGGTCTTTCTTGGTACAAGAGTTGAGCTTCCTATAGTCAATACAAACTCTCCATCCACTAATAACCCTTGTTGGAAGCATCTCTCCATCATTATTGGTTATTACTGTGATTCCAGCCTTCTTTGGAACCACATGGATTGGGCTAACCCACTCACTCTCAGCTATAGGATAGATGATACCAGCTTTTAACAATTTCAAAAGTTCTTTTCTCACTACTTCCATGAGATTAGGATTGAGTCGTCGCTGAGGTTGACGACATGGATTTGAATCAGATTCTAGAACAATTCTATGAGTCCCGATAAGTGGGCTAATCCCAGGAATATCTTATAGAGTCCATCCAATGGCTTTCTTGTGTCTCCTAAGGACATCTAGAAGCATTCTCTCATTATTGGATTCAAGAGAGGAAGAAATGACAACAGGAAAGGATTGATTGTCCCCTAAGAACGCATACTTGAGTGATGAAGGTAAATCCTTAAATTCAAGATCATAGTGGTTATCACTTTCCAAGAAAGGATGAGACTTTGTATTGAACTCAGTTTCTTTTTTTACATTTCTTGACAAAATTGGTTCCTTGTGAAGAGAATTTTCATCCACTAAATTAGCTAGAGTAGTTTCATGAAGGGATATGGACTCGATGTTATTGATTTCACCCATGGTATCATTGATTGGTGATTCTAGAAAATCATCAATAGAGCAATCTGAAAGAGATTCAATCCAAGGAGACAAATTTCCCTCATGTGAACAAAGAAAATCAATCTCTTCTTGACTTAAACATCCTTCGTTAATTCCTTGATGTTCTTTGAGTTCACTATCAACACTACCTATCCAGTTAACCTCATGTATCTCTTCATCATCCCCAATTTGAGAGTTTGCATTGTAGATGTTCAAGTATAGACTCATGTTTCCAAAGGTGATGGTCATGTTCCCATTTCGGACTCGGATAACAGAGTTGATTGTTGCAAGGAAGGGACGACCAAGGATGATTGGGGTTTGCTCCCTAGGACCTAAGCTTGGGTGATTGTCTAGAACAATGAAGTCAGCTGGGTAAATGAAATTTTCAACTTTCACCAAAACATCCTTTAAGATCCCCTTTGGAACTCGAATACTACGATCAGAAAGTTGAAGAGTGACAGATGTGGGTTGGAGTTCTTCGAGCCCTAACTGACAATACATAGCATAAGGAATGAGGTTCACACTGGCTCCTAGATCACACAAGGCTTTGACAACTTTTTTCTCTCCTAGTTCAACATTTATGTAAGGGCATCCCGGGTCTTTCATCTTTGGAGGAAGGGTTCCTTGGATTGTTGTGCTAACATTTGCTTCCAGAAAGACTTGGTTCTTATGTGAGAATTTCCATTTAAATGTACAGAGGTCCTTAAGGTATTTTGAGTATGCAGGAATGGTTTGAATGGCATCGAGGAGTGGAATGTTCAACTTGACTTGTGAGAATATTTCCCTCAATGTTTCACTCAATTCAGGCTTGGTTTTCCCCCTCATGTGTTGAGTAAATGGGGCAGGTTGTGGGGTTGTTTTTTAAAGAGTTGTTTCTTTCACATTTTTATTAGTATCTTCAGTTTGTTCATGTGCTTCAATTGAATTTTCATTAGAGTTTGAATCTTCAGGTGGGTTTTGAACTATTTGTTCAGGTTTCTCAATTGATTTCCCACTTCTCAAAACTGTCACAGCCTTTAGTTGTTCATGAGTTGTTTGAGTGCAACTTGTCTCCCCCCTTGATGTTTGTTGTGGAATGGCCTGTGTGGGCATGGGTGCCTTTCTAGTTTTGATGGTTTGAAGTTCCTGTTTAAGCGACGAGACTTCTGAGTTCATCATTTCCATTTATTTGCACAGTTGTTCAAGGATTGGGAGAGGGACAGATTGGGAAGGGGTTTGTGTTGGTTGGGTTATCCTCGGGGGATACTTTTGTTGTTGGATAAGTTGTTGGTATTGGACTAGAGGATGTTGGTATTGGACTGGTTGTGGTTGGAATTGGTTATGGTTTTGAAAATTTTTTGTAGGGTAGGGGTTTGGTCCTTGTGGTTGGCTAGGTTGTTGGTTATCTTTCCATCGGAAGCCTGGGTGGTCATTATACCTTGGGTTGAATGTGTTTGGGTATTGAGGCTTTTGAAAGTTTAGGGCATTAAATTCAGTAGGTGTTCCTCCTAAAAGAACATCCTTGATGGATGGAATGGTTGGGCAGTTGTCCGTTTTGTGGTCATGTTTGTCACAGATTGTGCAAACAAGGTCTACAGTTTGGATTTCATTGATTTTTCTATGGTCTATCTCTTCAACCTTCCTAGAGAGTGCTGCAAGTTTCGCCCTAAGGATTTCCTCTTCCCTAAGTGTATGCATTCCAGTAGTTCTTTGAGGCTTTTCAGAATAAGGTGATGTTCCCCATGTTTGGTTTTGTTCAGCAAGGATTTCTAGATACTCGTAAGCATCATTTGGGGATTTGTTTTTAAAGGTCCCATTACACATCATGTCAATGAATTGTTTGTTCCCCAGGCCCAAACCTTCATAGAAAATTCTTACTTGTTCAGGAATAGAAAAACCATGGTGTGGAACCATTTTTAGGGTGTCTTTGAACCTCTCCCATGTTTCATAAAATGACTCTCCCTCTTTTTCAAAAAAGTTTTGGATGCTCTTTTTTAGTGCAATGGTTTTGTGATGGGGGAAGTATTTTTTGTAAAATTCTCTTTGCATTTGGTTCCAAGTGTGGATTGATGAAGGTCTCAGATTATTTAACCAGTTCTTTGCTCGATCCTTAAGTGAGAAAGGAAAGAGCCTCATCTTAGCTGAATCAAGTTGATGTGGTGAGCACATGGTTTCAACAATGTCATTGAACTCCTTGACATGAAGGTAAGTCATTTCTGACTCCATCCCATGGAAGGTTGGAAGGTGGTTTAGGACATGAGGTTTAAAGACATAGTGGGCATCTCCTATGGCAGCATGCCTAATGCAAGAGGGTGCATTGGTCCAGGTAGGTTTAAGGTAGTCACTCATGGTTTGATCGGCTGCATTCCCCAAATTTGGGGCTGCCTCATTTGGATTTCCATTTTGGTTCCCGCCCGGGTTTATGAGTTGGTTTCTTTGAAGACCCTCCATTGAAATTGACTCAATCTTTAACTCACGGGTATTAGGAAGGTTAGGATCCAATGGTGTACTTGACTCCCCTATCCTATGACTTTCCACCCTAACTAGTCTGTTTGAGTTATCGCGTGTGAAGGCGGACATGCGCCAAAAAAAGCAAGAAAGGGAAAAGATAAGATATCTTGGGTGAGAATAGAAGAATGGGGGTGAGGAAAGAAGGTTTTTGTCTAAGGAACTTACTTGGTCCCCGGAAACGGCGCCAAAATTTGGTCTCGCCCAAATTTACCCAAGTTTTAAGGGTCAAGCGGTCGCTTGTAGTGTAGCTTGGGTTGTCGAATCCTCAAAGACCTAAGAAGAACCTTTAGACACTCAATAAAAGAGATGGATTTTTGGCTATGAAGTGGCCAACTTGGGTTGATTTTAGATTTTTTTTAAAGAGCACTAAAAATTCTATGTGAATTCAAATTATGAGAAAATGAGTTGATCCTAGGTTATTGCTCGGGGTTGATTGAATGAATTCCTTTTTTTACGATTTTAATTTCATTAACTCGAGAAAGATTCATGCAATGAATTCAAACTAACCTCATCACTTACTGATTAAACACCTTCAAAACATATGATAATCACCTATACACTTTTAGGATCATTTTCATGAGCACTCCAAGGTAAAGGATGTAATTAGCACATGAAAGTGGGGTGAATAAATTCAATAAGGAAGAGGAAGAATAAAAATCATTAAATGAAAGAAACTCAATTAAAAGAAATTAATAACATTTAGGGCATGAGAAATAACATTCAATCCAGCCCCTTTCTACTCCCTTGGATTAACCCATAAAAGAGCTAGCCCTCCATTGATGACAAGTTCTCAACGGAAGCGAAAAGTAGACTTATGAGGGTGGAATTGAAAAAGTAAAAACAATAAAAATAACGATCACTCCACCGTTGTGTGAACAAAATCACAAGGTTTGGTGTGAATAAATTCACACCTTGAGGCAACGGTATCAAGGTGATAAGGATAAGAACATAACAAGAGAAGAGAAAGAACTTTTATTGAAGACTAAGGTGATTCGAACAACTTACATGAGAAGGAAGAACATTACAAAGGCAAATTGGCATAATAACATTACAATGAAAAGAAAGCACCCGACATCCCTAAATCCACCACCACTCCTGCCTTAAATAGGAAAAAATGAAGCCTTGGCCGAGCCCCCAACATCCCATGTGCCTTTAATTAATTATGTTGGGGAAAGGTGGGTGGAACATTAATGATGAGAGACTTTTCCACTTCTTTCCCCGAACTTGCAGCCAGCTTGCATCCACCGTAAAGACGCGCCTAAAGGGCCTTCTAGAAGGCCGAATTTTAGTGGGTCCTAGAAAACTTAAATGAATCCCTGGATGTCCCCTAACATCATGTAAAATTTCAGCCCGAAAAACTTTGTGGTTCGGGAGATATGATTGAAATGGTGGTCTGTTTTTCTGGGCCGCAGACTCTGGCCCAAAATTAAATCTTCAACTTGGGCCGCCTTAATCACCACCATTGAGGACGAATTAGCACTGGCTCCAGAAGAATTATTTGTTCCCCTATATGTCTTCTATCCTTAAATAAATTTTGGGTTTCATTGGACTTGTATTGTGGGCCCCATAGTCCGATCAGTGGGATGATATACAATCTGCCTTCTCCAGAATTGTTTTCTTTAATCGCCAAATATCTCCATCATACTTTATTAATAATCCATTGATCCCTGAATAAAAAATGTTCATAATTAAGTGAATATCCATTTCCAAAAATATCAAATTAAAAAATGGATAGTTACATTCTTTAAAATCAGATGAAACATTGGGCCTAAATTGGTGCACATTAGGCATGAAGTGCACAAATGATGAGAATGAGTGTTCAAAATGTAAAATGCACTAAAATGGTATTTATGAATATCAAGGTACATGAAAACTACATATATTAGCAATGAATATTAGCCTCTTACAGTGGCTAATCAACTCTTCATCCCATTCATAGACAGTTCCCTTCTTCATGAGCTGAGAAAAGGGCTTACACTTGGCAGCCAGATTCAAGATGAATCAGCGTATATAGGCTAAGTGGCCTTGAAATCCTCAAAGCTCCCGAATATTGCTCAAGGGGGACATCTGGATGATGGAATTGATCTTCTCTAGGTCGATCTTGATGCCCCAATATCTGAAAACGAAGCCGAAAAAACTTGTTGGAGTTGACCCCAAAGGCACATTTAAACGGGTTCATCTTCAGGTGGTGAGAACAGAGGAAACCGAACACTTTCTCAAGGTCCTTGAGATGTTCCTGGAGCTGGAAAGATTTGACCACCAGATCGTCCACATAGAATTCCACCACTGTTTTGAGAATTGGCTTGAATATATGGTGTATGGCCCGCTGATAGGTGGTACCTACAGTTTTCAGGCTGAAGGGCATAACCTGGTAACAGAAAGTACCTTGGAGGGCCCTGAAAGTGGTGGACTCCTTGTCTTTGGGGGCTATCCAGATTTGGTTGTACCCAGAATACACATCCATGAAGGAGAGGTCTTGGAACCCAGCCATATCATCAATCAAAAATTCTTTCACTGGAAGTGGAAAATCATCCTTCGGATAGTGGCAGTTCAGATCACGGAAGTCGATACAGACTCTGATCTGCCCATTCTTCTTCCTGTCTGGCACAATTTTAGCCATCCACTTGGGGTACTGGACCTCCTTGACAATGTTTGCACTAATGATCTTGTCAACCTCATCCACGACCATGGAACTGTGAGAAGGGTGCATCTTTCTCGAAGGCGGCTTGAACCCGTGATGGTTTGTTGGGAGACCAAGGCGGTGGATGGCTACCTGGGGATCTAGTCCTGGAATCTTTCTATAACTCTAGGCAAACACATCACAGTGATTCTTAAGTAATTTCATGTACCTATGTCTCTCCTCTTGGGACATGGTGGCACTGATCAATGCGGGTCTCGGATCTGCCTCGCTACCGAGGTTCACCTGTACCAGTTCATCGACTGTGGTAGAGATGCCTTCTTCAAAGGTAGGGGGAGCATCCTCTAGATTTTCTTCCCCACTTATAGAGGTATCTTCCATATGGGAAGTTTCTTATAATCCACCAGATCTTGATGGGATTCCGGTGCTGGCTTGAGCGGCAGTGGTCAGCATATCTTGAGATTCACATGCTACTGAGACCATGGTGATGAAGGCAGTTGATCCGATCCCATCTAGTCTTCGGCCCATGGGGCCACTCTTGATAACATAAAAGTTGTAGTGGTGTGTCGCCTTGAGCCGGTTAATTCCAGCCTGATGAAACAGACACGTGTGATGTATTGTCGTTTCCATGAGCTGAACGTCCCAATACTGTACGGGGGTAGAAGGTTTCGGGATCACCTAAGCCTGGGTGGTGTAGAAGTATGAGGTGATTTTCTGTCGTCGATTGGACCTGGGAATATGCCTTCCTCTAGTACCCAAAATGAAAAAGCATTGCCCCATGTTGGGGTTCGTGGCCTCCAACCAATGGATCGGGATGATGTAGGCATCATCCAAACCTACCCAGGGATCACTTGTGACCATGGCAGGCTCAATCTCACTTGCTAGAATCTGCTTATCCTTTCTCTTGTAATAGTTCGCGTCCAGATAGCAGGCTTCAAAAGAGGAAAAAGGAGATACATATCCTTGGATCATGCCTACTTTACTGTTGAAGGAATATTTGAGGCATTGGTGATACGATGAAAGGAACACTGCATGCAGGTGGATCCACGACCTACCCATCAATGTGTTGTATGTGGTGTCCTGGGAGACAACCATGAATTTGGTACTGGAAACTAGGCCACCGAACTGGGTCTTCAAACAGATCTTTCCGACCGGGGTCTGCTCGGTCCTGTCATATCCCTGGATTCTTAGGTTGGAGGGAGTTAAATCATCCTCAGACAACCCCAGCTTCCACAGTGTTTGAGTTAGTATTATGTTAATCCTAGAGCATGTGTAAACAAGACAGTGGAGGAATTCCACGCCATTGAACTAGCTAATGATGTACAATAGAAAAAATTTCCCCTGTATGGGAGGGTCTTCGTCTTCACTAGAGAACAAGACAACTGCTTGGCATTCGGCGTTCTCAATTTCCTCAGCGTGGAAGGCTTCTGCAGCTGCTACCTCTCTCTAAAACTAGAGGGGGCTCCTTAGAGCCTTGGCGAGTGCCTCACACATGTCTGACGATAGGAAAAGATCCTCAAGGATAGAAATCCTCACCAAGATGCTGACAAGGTGCTTGATAACATCATACTTCCGCTCCAAGTGCGATCATCTGCTTACAGGAGTCCGATTTGCGATTGGAGGCATGGCGGGGCATTCCGGATGGACCGGTGGCTAGCTAGTTCTAGGTATATCCAGTTGCTCACTAGTATAGGCCTAAAAGTTAGTTTCTGGATGAGGACCGGAGAATTGAGATTAGTCTGTAGCATGGAGAGACTGGCTGCGGTACGGACGAGGTAGCTTTGTCTGATCCAGTAGCACAAACGGAGGTGGAGGTAGATCTGAGGACACTAGTTGAGGATGTTGAGCGTGCTGATATCTACGCTGGGCATGTTGTCTGGTCTTAGTGGCGTGCACGACCTAGCTAAAAATTATGGCTGACATGCCTGGATGACCCATCTGTCCACGGATCCACCGACGTTGGTGTCGGCTGGGGACGTTGGGGAGGTTCCCTTGGAGTTCCCCCTCGTCGGGAGTCATATAGGGGTTTACCAACTCCACGTTATTAACCGAAGTGTACCCCTAACTATCACTTGATGAATCATCCACCACTGGGCAGATTCTGGGAGGGATCCCCATCTCAGGGGGCATGGAGTCACCGAGAGTGCGGGATGACGATTGCATTGGTGGGGCGCATTGCTTCTTCTGGCGCCGTCTATGCTTGCTCTTCTGGGAAGATACCAGCTGAGATGATGATGTAAAGGTGTTGGCTGTAGCTTCTGAAGGATCTGGCTGATTTAGTCATGCCCTAATAATACCATGGGTGTGAGCGACTGTTTTACGAGCCGTCCAGTCATCGTACTTTTGGGATTCACAGTTGGGAACCTGCTACCACTCTCCTTCACCCTTGCTACTACAATCTGACCTCACAAAGACACCCACAACTTGTTCTGGGGCTGGGCCCAAACTGACTATGTTGTTGTCGACCTAGTCTTGAAGCCAGTATTTAAACACATAGCATTGTTTGATGGTTTTACCTAGGATTCGGTGATAAGGGTAGTAGTTGGGGTGATCGGTGAGATTCTCCTCTTCGGGCATTCTGTACTCAGGCAGTCGCACAATCCCTTGCTCCAAGGCCCTACGGAAATAACAAGGGACCTGAGCCTCATTGAATGACTAGGTCCGATTTCGTCTGTCTGGGAAGGGGGTTCTAGGAGCCCAACTTTGATGAGGGGCCTGAGGAGCCTATTGAGGAGGCAGAGCCTGATTATCCTGCCTAGGCGGAGGTGGCACGTTGCATGGGGGAACCTACCGATTCTGAGGTGATCTATATAGGGCAAGAGGTTGCGCCTATGGTGGCGGGCCTCTACAAGGTTGTGGAGCCAGTTCTACTGGTAGCAATTCTAGCTTCCTGGGGGATTCTATTTGGGCCCCCAAAGTGGGCTCGGCTTTGGTAGCCCTCCTTGCTAGGATCACAGGTGGCAGTGGGTGTTCCTGACTATACTTTTGCAGAACTTCCTCGAGGCACTGGGCCTTATCTGAGAAGTATCGGAACCCTCTGGGGTAGTTCTGAGTGATCAGTGAAGGAACCAGTTCTGTTTTGACATTCCTTACGCACATCATCAGTAATTGCTCCTATGTCAGTGGAATTTCAAGGAGTATGGGAGCCCCTTCCACTGAGCGATAAAGTCGTTGAATCTCTCATCAGGCCTTTGTTTTCATTTGAAGAGGTCTGCGATGTTGGTTTTTCGTGTGGTGGAGCTGAACTGGTATAGGAATTGTTGGAGAAGATCCTCCCAGCATGTCACTGATCCAATGGGGAGGTGGTTGTACCAGAAAAATGCATGGCCTTCCAATGTCTACACAAAACATCGGAGCTTGGTAGCTTCCCATTGTTTTGGAGTCCACAACATGGGACCACACCTTGATGAAAAGTGGGCCAGGTGCTGTGGTGGGTCCCCTATCCCATTAAAGGGCGAGAAAGTGGGATTTCCAAAACCCGGGGGTTCAGGCATATCATCCACCCATGCTGGATACGACTTGCCATCTGGTGGGACTGCCACCTATTGTGTATCCAATACCTTAAGGCGGGCAATGAGTGTTGTAATAGGATCATCCGGGCAGGGGTCCCTATACTGCCGGAGATCCCTAACCACGGGTGCATTTCCAGGCTCTTCGACATGGTATATGGGTTCAATGTCTCATGGAGCAATTGGTGGAGCAGCCTGCGGGGCAGCTGGGGGAACCCGAGCCAGATTCCTCGGATTGCAGTGCCATTCGGGAGGGTTTGGTGAGATGTATCGCGCCCTCTTGTCGTGAGTTCTGGCTTCAACCTTGTCCACGGGAGCGGTGTGATCAAGGTTTCCTGGAGGTATCTCGCCGAGGGGAAGTTGTTCATGCCCCTACTGCCCCGGCCTAGGATCACCAAAGTCAGGGTGTCGCGCTATAGCGCATTTGGCCAGGATTTCATTGACCAACCTCTTCTGCTCAGCAAGTTGCTGGTGAAATGTGGCCTTCTTGAGGTCTTCATCCATCTTCTGCACTGAGGAAAATGGGTTGGAGTGCTTGAAAGCTCTAACATGATCATTACCCTTAAAAGAATTCCGAATGAGTACCAACAACTCGGTCGGTGCAGGGAGACCTAGGAGGTTCCGCTGCTGATGAGTAATCCTCCCTGACAGGTCTAACAGTGGTGGCACACCCTCAGGGGGTAAGTCTCCATCGAGAAATTCCATCTCGTCCTCCTTGTCCATGACGTCGACCATGTGGACTGGGAACCTTCCCAGGGACATGTCCTCAATATCGCATAGCGAGTTAGGCTGTCGTTGAATAGGGCTGAAGAGGAGGGTAGCGTACTTCCCCCCGCCATGGACTTGCACATGGGGGGTAGCCTCCTGGATGATTTTGCAGAGTACCTTGAAACCCTGAACACATAATTGTTGGAGGGTCCTCTGGAGACCTGATGACTCAGGGCGATGGGCCTTGAGGAGTGCATCCAAATCGACCAAACGACATTGCTCATTGATTTCCTCAATGTTAACTTGGATCCTGGGGTACACCACCCAATGATAACGAAGACAGAAGTGTGTCACCCATAGGGTTTGATAGAAGCACTCGACTTCTTCTAGGGTGAGGGATTCCGGCACACAGAAGTTCGCTGATGTCGTAGACCAGAACTTCTCTGAGAAGTGATCTACTGCAAGAATGTCCCATAATCTCCTGAGATCAGATTCATGGTTTGGCCTCGTGTTTCCCTACTCATCAACTAGAGGTGGCTGAGGAACCAATAGCAGTACTATGGTGGACTGTTGAGACAGTAGACTAGGCGGCAGAGAATACGGTGCATGAGCTGACTGACCGCCAAATTCCAGGCCATCCACTGAGGAGTGTGGTGACTTGGCCATAAGGTCACGATATGACAGGCTGACAGCCACAGTTTCTAGTGTAGGTAATGTGGTTGTCGATGAGGGGTCACACTGTTGCTCAACCACCATCATTCCCCATAATTGCTCTCTGTGATCTCTAGTCATGGTAGAGGGCACTTCTGGTGACAACGGTGGTGACTGCATGGTTGAAACCTATTGGATTCCCAAAATTTCCTCATCCTGGATGTAACCATGAAGAGAGGTGGGAATCTGGTGTACTTCACACTCTGGAAGGATGAGGCTGATACACCTCGTTCCTGCCCCGTCCCTTGACATAGAGGACTGAGGGGAAGGTTCCATCGCTGAGTCTCACTCTACTTCAGAATCTAAGAAACAGACCAGTTTGATCTCAGTCTAAAGCTTTTCGGTGTTCTTATTGTGGTAGCGACGACCCGCCTTCTTGCCCCAGAATGGCTCTTCGAGGAAGGGAAAATTCACAACACGAGGAGGTCCTTTGGCCGTACTGGTTTTGGGGCAGGGAGTACATCCGCCTGTGTGGTCCGGGGTGTGAAGATCCTCGGGGCAGTTGTTAAAGGGGACATGGGGAGGACCTCTGTGCTGGATGCTGGTGTGAATAGGACCCTACTGGAACCGACGGGAGTGTGGGTAGCACCTCCATGCCTAGTTCCCTTGGTGACGTCATTGCGAGGTAGGTCCCTATACTGATCGGACCAAACATGGGTAGGACCTCCATGCTGGGTGCTGGCGAAGTGAATTTGATATCCACCCCTCTGGTTGCAAGGATGATTAGGACCTCTGTTGGCTGCTACGAGGATGTGAGGAAGATCCTCACATCGGAGAGTGACTGGATGTGCAACGAACCCACCCTGGCGGTTCGTGGAAGGAGGGATGGCTCCATACCCCGTGTAATGAGTGCGAGAGAGGCTCCCATATGGGGTATTACTACCATGGGGAAGGCCCTCATTTGGGTTGAAAGTGGCATGGGGTATACCTCCAAGCCAAGCCTGGAAGCGGGAAAGGCCCGTGTCCTCCGTTGTAGTTGCACGGGGAGGGCCCTCATACTAGGTGACATTGCTGCGGGTTAGTCCGCGGTGGCCAATGTCTATGCCTGCGACCATGAGAGTCAACCCAGCCTGCCAATGGGGTGGTTAGGGCCTCGATCTAGGTCGGGCATATAGCTACCCCTGCTCAGCGTATGCAGGGGGTTAATGATGCATGTCGGCGGTGGCTCGGTCCATTGTAGCCACTGACGTTGATGCCCCTTGACGGGCGCCCTCCTCGTCATGTTCCCAACATTGGCGTCGGGTCATCTGGGCTGGTACTGGTGGTGTAGGTAGGTAGTCTACATGCTCTTCAGCTCGAGGAACTGGGTGGCAGCGCTGGCGCGGCCTGGTGGGGGCCCTCGCTGGGAACCCCTGGGACGGAACTCTGGTAGGGCTAGCCTGAACATCACTTACCTCATCGGCATAGTGAATGGAGTCGTTGAGGCATTTTGGGGAGAGGCTCCTAAAACGGTTGACGGTTGGAGTGGGGAGCAGTGGCTCCCTGCGTGGCCCTCAGGGGTGGCATTGATGGCGAGGCACAGATGCCTCTAAATCCAGCTGGGCCATGTCCCTCATAGGGATGACACCTTCCTCCTTGTACCTATGTACATGGTCATTGATTACCCTTCATTGGATAATCTCTGATTGGGAGAGGGGGTGTGGGCCCCCAATAGTCACAGCGGTTAAGGACATTGTAGAAGAGGTAGAATCGCACGAGGTAGCCACATTGATATTTCTTCTTCCCCTACCTCGGTGGGTAGGAGGTGATCGGGTTTTGGATGTAGCGACTGGGTTCTTGATAGCAGGGAGATCATCCCATTAGTACTGACAGAATAAGATATCGATTCCTGGTTCCCCAGCGCCATTCCATATTCCGTTACCGGTAAGAGGAATCCGTGCTCACAATGTCTCAGACCGAGATTCCCAACATTTTTACTGCCCCAACTTCTGGTGAGTTTCACGCCAGGCCCGCTATTTTCATGGCGGGGCCCGAAACTGGATATCTGGATCCAGTGACATGTCACTCTACTGATGTCTCGAGTGCTACTAATCTCCACATTAAGGAGAATAATTTCACGTCAGGTTCACCATTTCTGTTTCTGATGCTTTCACTGGGGCACGCACGTCTGTCACATTCGTGGGACATCTGCGCTCTTCTGTTGCCATGCATTCCTGCTTTCCAAAGGTAGGTGGCATTCGCTCCCTATTCGAGGGCGTTTTCTCCTTGATCTAAATGGGATGATGGGATGTTGGTTCTTCCATCCATGGATTTCCCCTCAAAATTCATCACCTAGTTTGGGTCTCCCTTATAGATTAAGACGTAGTTCGTGAAACTCTTCCCAGTTCCATGTTTCCATGAATTCTGGTTAATTACACTACTTCTCTCATCACATTCCAAGGGGTCCGGTTAGGCCAACAACCTTCAGTTGGGGGAGTAGTCACGTTGAGGCATCGATGACGTGTCTGGGCACTAGAGTACTGGCGCATCTAATTTTCTTCCCCTTATTATAGGGCTTCTTGAGGGCACGGAAGCCCGCGGAATCCCATGTCGAATGTGGTGAATCCTATGCCATTGGCATGTCTATGAGGTTTTCCTCAGCTTCCCATGTTTGACACAAGGAATGCCGCGAGTTTAACGTCTAGCAGAGACAGATCGGACTGATCGAAACACTGACTGGAGTGGATCAGATGAGTGTGTCCTCTTGAGGGAACACCAATGTCGGATCTAAAGAATGGTTCGTATCCTGACCACTACCTGGAGCAGTGGATAATTGAATTGACATGATCCAACCGGGATGTGGTCGGCCAGGTAAGGATCAGGATGGATGATGGAAAGTTGAATGGAGTGAAGGGGGAGATGGTGTGGAACCGACGTAGGAACAACGGTGATATTGGGATTGAGCCTTGAAAAGACTTCTTACGTATCCCCGTGGTAGGGAATAAAAGTCCGTGTAGTTCAAATGGTACGATGGGACACCTAAAGAGGCGGCCTGTGAGAATGGATGAATGGATGGGACCCATAAGAAGTGGAACATCAAGGTTGGGGCATGACCTTCCTGAGGCATATAGGCTCGAGGTAAAGATCAGGACGAACCATGAGTGTTGGGCTTGAGCCTCAAGGAGGCTCCCAACGTACCATGCCTTGACATGGATCAAAGACCTCATAGTTCATGTATGGATGTGGGTAATCTGATGTGAAGATGGACTATGGGTCTAGTGGTTGTGGGATTGAACCTCGTGGAGGCTTCCTACGTACCATGCCTTGACATAGATCAAAGTCCTCGTAGTTTGGGAAAATGGTCTTTGCACACTGATATGGAAACGGTCGGGGCCAATGGTTTATGGGCTTGAACCTTGTAAGACTTCTTATGTACCATTCCTTGACATGGATAAAAGTCCCTGTAGTTTGGGTGGCGTGTCGGAGAACAAATTTGAATAAGGACCTTGGCCCAGATGGGTGGGGGGCTTGAACCTCAGGGAGGATTCCTATGTACAATTCCTTGACATGGATCAAAGACAACGTAGTTCAGATGGATGTGGGGATTACACTCTAGGCTTCCCGTGATGATGGTGCTAGGTTCACCAGCGCGAAGAGGGTCGGGACCAATGGATGGGGGTGATGTGTGGGGCTTATACTCTAGGCTACCCGGGTGTTGGTGAAATGACGTGAAGGAGGTCGGGATGACTGGGTGGTGGTGGCCTTGAACCTCAGGGAGACTTCCTACGTACCATGCCTTAACATGGATCAAAGAACTCGGAGTTCAAGTTGGATGTTGGTGAACCGATGTGAAGATGGACCGGGGGTCTAGTGGTTGTCGGATTGAACCTCGTGGAGGCTTCCTACGTACCATGCCTTGGAATGGATCAAAGTCCCCGTAGTTCGGGTAGGGGGATGTGTGGGGCTTACACTCTAGGCTGCTCGAGGTGTTGGTGAACCGATGGTCAGAATAACTAGGTAGTGGGCTTGAACCTCAAGGAGGCTTCCTACATACCATGCCTTGACATGGATCAAAGTTCACATAGTTCAGGAAATGAGCTTGGAACACCGACACGGAGATGGTCAGGGCCAATGGTTATTGGGCTTGAACCTTAGGGAGGTTTCCTACGTTCCATGCCTTGACATAGATCAAAGTCCTCATAGTTCAGGATGGTGTGTCAGGGAACCTACGTGAAGATGGACCTTGGTCCGATGGGTGTTGGGATTGAACCTCGTGAGGATTCCTACGTACCTTGACTTGACAAAGATCAAAGACCACGTAGTTCATATTGTGTGGGGCTTACTCTCTAGGCTACTTGGGTGTTTTTCATGGTCAGTGATTTCTCTAAGACTACGTGAGTCATGCTCGGTGTGAGAAACAAGAGGTAGCGGAGACCTGACGATCACGTCGCGAAAGGTGCGCTCGTGGAAAGTGGAGGTGGGCTTACACGTGGAGCGGCCCAGGGAGAGGAAGATTGGGACTTACTCCCGGATGGAGGCCCGGGTGTGACAAAGCGCAGTGGGAGAGGCATTTAGGGACCAAAGAAAGGAGTATCCTCATTCCCTATCATGCCCCTCGTTGGCCTTGGCACTAAGGAAGTGATGAAGGGCAGGGGTCTTGCTTCTTGCAATAAGATCTAGGGGATTGCACCAAGGTGGACGCCCATTCCCATGGAAAAACACTACTCCGATAAGGATAATATCATCCCCTGTGAGGGGTGATCCCATCCCCATGAAGATGAGTGGGCATGGAGAATGTCCAAGGTGGGGGACCCTCCATGAAAGGCATTGGGCTAGCTCACAGTTTAACGTCATGTGCTGAGGATGATTGTGCTTGGCAGTTTAACGTCCTGAAGCTCGGACGAGGTGGGTGCGCTTCACACCCCTAGGACTTACATAAACAGTACCCTCTGCTCCTTGTGGTAGGGAATTCATCAGCAAGGCTGTGACTGGGGGGTGTTATGGAGCGATCTGTTGAGGGGTCCATGTTAGCGTGGCTATGCGAAGAAGCAATAGCTGTTAGAATTCCTATGCAAAGAAGCTTGAGGTGAAGCAACGCAATGGGAGGTGTCATCCAAGGGACATTGAAATCACATCGTGCAAACCTAGAGGGTCGCACGAGAAAGGGATTTTCCAAGTATAGGGGTCCATAGGTAGGGGCCTCAGGGATCTCGGTTGCTCTGCGTGGTGGAGGGTACTTGCGAAGGGGTGTGCTTCACGAACTGGGGTGTTTTAGCCTTGGCATGGGGCGGAGGTCAAAAAGGGAGGTGCTTCATTAAGTGGAAAGTCATTCGCGAAGCACTGCCTTGCAGAGCACTGGTGCCTCATAAAGCAATGTTTCATGAATCAGTGTGCTTCACGAAGTACAGTGACCCCTCCTTGGCATGTGGATCACGTGTACATGAGGGGTGTTTTTCGAAGCATAAATGCTCTGCGATGACCCGGTTCCCCTTGGGGATCCCCTTCCTTCGCGAAAGCCCTTAGGCTTTGTGAAAGGCATCCCTATCAAAAGAGGGGATTAAAATGTGGCAAGGAGGAGGCACTTCACAGGGCAAAAGTACCATGCATAGCTCATGATTCGCATAGCCAAGGGTGCCTCGCGATATGGGAGCTAGGAAGTTGAAAGGTCGGATTGTATGTCCCCTCGGGCTTGGGGGAGCCCGGTATTTATAGAAAAGAGGCGTTGCGAAGCAGAGATTACATGGCGAGAAAAGGGGATGAGTTGCTTCACGACGGGTCGCGAACGTCAAGGGCATTAGCGGAGCAGCCCGCCTCCTTTGCTTCTCAGTGGCGTCGCGAACGTCAATGGCGTTCCTGGAGGAGTCCTTCTCCTTTTCTTCACGGCGGCGTCGTGAATTTCAATGGCGTTCGCGGAGGGGTACGCCTCCATTTCTTTGTAGTGGCGTCGCGAACATCAACGGTGTTTGTAGAGGGGTCCACCTCCTTTGCTTCGTAGTGGCCACGTTTCTTGGGGGGACTCTGAGAAGTGGCTTCACGAGGCAGTTCGTGGGGCCTCTTCTCTTTCTTTTTCTTCAAAATTTTGGTGCCAACAAATATAATTAATATTATATATATAAACATTGAATTATATTGTTTAGTCTACGTTTTAAAAAAAATTATAATTGAGTGGTCACTAAATATAGGCTAATTCATGGAATGAAGTCGATGACTGAATATAAAAATCATGTGGATTACATCAAATGGAAACAGATTAAGATTTATATAGATATATTTAACTATAAAAACATATTTCAAAACAATTTATATATTTTTTTCAATGTTTCTATAGTACGTGAAGCTAGATAATCAAAACACTTGAGTGAAATTATTTTTAAAATTTATGAGAGAGTTCATAAGACATGAAAATACCAGCATCCCCAAACTATTAAATTGCAAAAATAATTAAAATTTCATTAAAAATATTTTTTTAACAATTTTTTGTTTATATTTTATCAATACTACCATGATTTTTTATAACCATCATACTCAAAATAATAAGTAAACATTTTTAGAGATGATTGGGCAGTGTACATAGTGTCAAAAAGTTTTACTAAAATAAAATTAGGTGATTGACTTTTATTTTTTTCATCTAGCATGGGCTTTGACCTTAGAAATATATTTGGGGTTTAAAACATTAGTATCAAAATGATTATATTATTATTGATCTATTTCTCAAGGAGAATTATAATGGAGGAAACTTAATAATTTCGAAATGAGCATACAATAAGGTGGAAGAATGTATACATGCATCAGGAAGAGGTGACATCATACTAGTTATCTATTTAATTTTCTCAAAATTTTATCAACTTTTTTATTTAATTTAATTTTCATTTCTAGATTATGATTAAACTAATTTCCATTCTAGGTTTAAATCATGAGTGGTGGTAAATGATAGAAGAATGTAAAAATATAGTTCTTTCACTTTGATGGATGGTTTATTTATTTGGGCTATTAAATCATCAATTACGTGCATGATATAAAATCAATAATTCTTTTGAAATCCATACATGTAACGCCTGAATTTTATATTAGTGAAATTGATTGACTAAAACTAATTCTTTTCAATTAACATGATGTGAAATTAAATCATCCCATCATTATATTACATAGAATATAAAAATCATTGGATGGGTATAGGTATTTAACCTATCCTTATTATGAATATAGATACAAGTTCATCAACTCACCATCAAAAAATGTGTCCACTTGTTCATCACAAATTTTCATGTAAACATTCATTATGTAAAATGATCCATGTTGACAATCTCAATTAGAAAAAATAATAAACATTCTCAACAAAAAAAACCCCTGATAATGGGGATGTTCTTATTTTTATAAAAAAATAATGATGATGTTTTGTTATAATTTATCATATCCCAGAATATTGAAAAGGATATACTAATATATAAAAAATATTGGAAGACTTAATGGATATTCTATATTTATTCTCATTTAGATGTAATAAAGGGATATAAATATTTTTAATACTGTCAAAAAGGGGTAAAAAATTATAATAGAGTTTAGTGTTGTATAAAAATACATAATGGGTCACATTAATTTTTTTACCATCAAATAAGTTAAATGGTTATTCATGGAATTTTTACTCTCTACGATGGTGAAAAAGAATGATATATTTTATCATGCTACATAAAAACTCAAATGTAAATATTTATTTTAGTTCAATAAATGAATTCTAATAGGTTTATAATAGTGGTTAATGTTTTTTGGGAATAAATAAAGGGATAAACTAACATTTTGTATCATCCAGGAATATATAATTTGTTATGATAGTTTTTTGTAGAAAATATGACAAAAAAATGTTTATATATGATTTTTAATCAACCCCAATTGATAAACCTTTTTATGATAATTGTGTATAATACGTTAATGTTATGTTATTGTAAATCGGTTAAACATATATTTCTATTGGGATTGAGATTATAAAATATCACAAATATATCTATGGTGGGTGAATAAAAAAGTTTATAGTTTAGAATCACAGTTTAAAACAATGGGACTGGAAATTCCAATTATCTTTGACAAATGAGTGTTATAATTTTATATTGTGTTGATGGAAAGAAAATATTTTAATATAGAAAATGTAACATGAATAAAAATCTTTTATGATGAGATTTATATTTTAGGAAATTTAATAATGAAATACTATATAGTTAATCATCATCTATGTAGGATGGTATTTCATATAGCTTAAGGTCATGTGGTAAGTACCATTGAAGGAAGTTTAATTAAATATTATATGGACCATTGTATTTTTTTAATTTCATGTAATATTGACAAAATCTATTTTATTTTAGATTCATATGATCAATAATAATTATATTATAGTTTAATGATATATAAATAGAACAAATTTCATTTTAGTTTTTCTTACAACATTTTATGTATATTTATTAATAATTTCCTTATCATTTTTATCTAATAATTATTTTGTTAATTTTCATAGAGATCATGAAGAAATTACTTCTTTGACAAGGATGGTTCCCTAATATACAATGATCATGAACTCAACAAGAATGATGCACTCATGATGATGATGTTCTCTTTTTATTTTCCAATGCATTCAACAATCCAGGTTATCAAACTGAAATATTATAAGATGGCCTAGACTGTTGAATGAACTTTAGGATAAGAATACATGGTGGAATCAACCATACCACAAATATATACATGGTGTACCCGGTAAGACCTAAATTGCATAGTTTCAGTTTAGAATCATTATTTTTTTTAAGTATTGTTTAATATTTATGTTTCATTTATTTCATTCTTATATTACAACACTACAACAAAATATGACACTTGCGGTGGTTTACGAAACCATAGCTATTTTTGTAAAATAACTTTGTAGTGGTTTATTAAAACAACTGCTAAATCTTTTATTGTTTTAAGAAACCCAACACTTCTCCCATAACCCCTTTAATGCTTCACCCCTGAACCCCCCTGAATCCCTAGCTAACCCTTGAAGCATCTCCGCTGATGCTGGCCCTTGCCAATAATCCTGACCCTCACCACTAGTCCAACCCTCGTTGACCGGTCCAACAGTTCACCCCCCCCCCCCCCGATGGTTCACCCTCAACCCCCCCCCCCCCCCCGAAGCCTTTCCGCTGATCCCAAACCTTGCCACCCCTAACCGCCAATCCTGACCCCCACCTCACACCCCTCAAAGGTTGAGTGTTAATGAAAGGGAGTTTTTGTCTAGCTCTTTAGGGTATAAAAATTTGATTTACTATGGGTGTTTAGGAATTACATATTCATTTGAGTTTTGTTATTGGGTGTTTTGATGTGGTTTCATGTGATTTAAAACTATTATGAATAATTGGGTAGCCTTTTATGTGTTATCCATATTGAATTATTTATTTATAAAATTATATGTTTCTTGTTTATAGATAATACCTCCTAGAAGTTTGATTAGGGATGTTATTCAATGATTGAGTATATCTATTGGTTTATTGAGTTGGTTTTCAATACCCCAAATCCCATCATGAATGATTATTGGAATTAAAAATTTACATTAGTTGAAAAATTATAATGTTAATACCCACCTATTTATTTGGATTATTATAAATTGGATATTTTAATTAAATTACATTTGAATGAAAATAGTTTTCATGAATTGAAACTAGTTTAATTTTATATTTGAAATTTAATTGTTTTATTTTTAAGCATGGTTTTTTATGATAATTTTATTGAATTGAATTTTTATTTAAATTTTGACCATTTATTCATATTATTCATATTATTTGTTATCATTATTTTTTTTCAAACATATTAAATTTTAATTTTCTAATTATTATTGTTACCTTTACGTAAGCCTTACAAAATTCATTTTACCATTATGTAAATTTGGTGTACCCATAAAAAAATTATATTCTACCTTTACATATTTAGTTTAATGTTTGTTTTAACCTTACAAAACTATTTTTATTACCCTTGCATGGAATTTATAGATTGTGTGTTACCTTTATATATATTCTTTTATACCATTAAGCTTGCTTTTTTATTATTATTTTTACCCTTAGATAGGCTCTAATTACATTTAAACAAGTTTTTATTACCTTAACGCAAGTGATTATTACCTTTACACAAGTATTAGTTACCTTTATGCAAGTTTTTCTTACCTTTATGTAAGTGCTAAGGTACCCTTAAGGAACATGAAAAAAAATTAATTTACCCTTGTGTAGTGAACTAGCTGCCTTTAATTAGTGTATTGAATTTATTTGTTTCCTGTATGCATGCTTTAGAAAATGCTTATTACACTTATGTAACTAATAAGTGCCATTATAAATCTTTTCTAGTTACCTTTACATGAACAATTTATGTAAAATCTTACCATTAAGAAACATTACTAGTTACCCTTATAAAATACTTATAATTTATTATTACACTTACATTACATTATAATTTGACTATATACAACATGTGTAAAATGCATCGTCTCTTCATGAGAGCTGTATTTTTTAAAGGATACCTTTACGTAGATTATAAAAATTATGAGGTAACCTTATGATGCATGTGAAAAATTTATTTTACCCATACATGTGCTTTATAGGTATAAAATTTCCCTATTATATTTAATTAGTACCATCTCTCACTTGTTTTAATGGTAGAAAGCCTCAGTCACTAGACAATGATACCAGGAATGTAATACATTGAGTATTTATTAATTTGATTGTTATAATTTAAACATTAATATGTTTCTATTTAAATTTCTAACTATTGGGTTTAAAATGTATGGTGTAGAATTAAGAAACAACCAAGTGTAGAAGATTCAGTGGATTTATAAATAATGTTATTCATTTGTGTTTTGTATATAAATATAAGCTACGAAAAGAAGTGGATAAATAATAATAAAGACATTTATAACTTCATGGATTCATTATACATATTTGTTGAGGAATTTCTAGTTTCCCAATATTTATTTTTTCCATTTCAATTAAAGAAGGGTTGAAGTTAACTACTCTCCACTAGTTTATTCATCGACAAATTATAATAGTCCAAATAGTTTTATTAATTTTCAAAAGTGTCTTTAATTTTTATATCACAGATGTAAATACATAAATTTAAAAGGTAGTGTATGGTTATTCTTACATGATCAAAAGGTAATAACAAAGAATTTTTTCCATCTTGTAGAATATACTAGGTCTTTTATACAACTGTAAAATACTGAGTGATAGGTTTGGGCATCACCTGAAAAAATCTTTGGTATTTTATTGAACATCCAAAAGGAAAAGGTCGGTTATGTCCTGTATTAGACTAGGTTAAGCCTAATCCTATAAAAGGATTCTTCTCTCTTTATTTTATGTCAATGTAAAAATATTTTCAAAATGTTCTTTAATTTTTTCTACTATGTTTACATTTTATATTCAAAAGTATTTATCATTCAAGAATTTATGTTACATGATTGATCCCTTCATAAATATAATTATTTATAATTTTGGTGCTTGAACTCATGGAGTCATGATAATTTATTCTTGATACCCTCTTGTGTATTTATATAGGTAAAACATATTTAACATATTAATTTTTTTTTCAACTAGTATATATCAATCTATTTTACTTTTTAGTAGTAGTAATTTGTTTTAATTTTTTAAATAATGAGTAAGCACATTGTGATATATATGGATAAAAGCTAGATCAAATTACTGAGGAACATGCTAGGATTGACTTAATTTTTTCTGAAAATGATTCATGAGTCATTTTTTATGTGTAGGAATCATTATCATATCAAAATGACACATGATGTGACCGGTATAACTCAAATTTCATATTTCTTGTTTAAAATTACATTTGTATAAAACACAAAAGATACATACTTAAAACTAGTAAAACACATTCATATTATTTTAATACTTTGGAAAAATTGATAATATGTCATTTGGGGCATGTAAAAATGCATTGAACCTCAATCTAATGCATGGTTTGATTGGTATGACTCCAAGTGTGTCTTTTTATTTAAAAACGACATTAATTTTTTTAAAAATAAAAACAAATATACTCAAAACTGAAAAAACACATTCTTATTGTTTTAAAACTTTATAAAAATGATCCATACATCATTTGTGTTGTTTAGGAAATATACATACCTCAATTTGATAAACGATGAACCTGGTATGACTCAAAGTATCTATTATCAGTTTTAAATTGACATTTTAGTTCAAAAAGTTTCACTCAGTGAAAACCAATAAAACATACGTGGATTTTCTTTTCAATTTATGAAAATGATTAATAATTTATTTTTAATGTAAGTATTTGTCTCATGTCAAAGCAACACATGATGTGACTGTATGGCGCAAGGTGCATGTTTCTAATTTAAAATGATATTTTAGTAAAAAAACCCAAATGACATACTCAAAATTAATAAAACACATTTGGATGGTTTGTTAGTTTGGGGAAATTATCCAAACATCATTTGGGACATTTATAAATCATTGATACTTCAATCCTATGCACAGTGTGTCCAGTATCAATCAAAGTGTGTCTTTATATTTATAATTGATATTTATTTTAGTAAAAAATTCAACTCACTTACTCAAAATTGAGAAACATAATTCATATTGTGTTGATAATTTAGTAAAAATATCCATAGGTCATTTTTTCTGTGTATGAATTATCATCACTACAATGTAATACATGGTTTTATATATATGACTCAAAAGTTTCTGTTATCATTTTAAAATTGATATTTTAGTCCAAAAAGTGTCACTCACAGAAAACTAATAAAACGTTATCATATTGTCTTGATAATTTAGGAAAGTGATTCATATGTCATATTTGAAGTGTAAGAATTAGTCCCATGTCATACCGATATAGGATATGAGTAGTATGACTCAAAGAGAGTATTTACTGTTTAAACTGACCTTTTAGTAAAAAAACACAAGTGAAAGAATCAAAATAGAGAAAATATATTCGGATTATTGTAATACTTTAGGAAAACTACCCTTATGTCATTCGGGATTTGTAGGAATTATAATCATCTCATTATAATGCATGGGGTGACTATTATGAATCTATATGTATCTTTTTACTTAAATTGACATGATTTTTAATAAAAAATACAATTGATATACTCAAAAATGAGAAAATGATTTCATAATATTTAGATGATTTAGGAAAAAATTCATTTTTTTTTGATATATAGGAAATAGACTCACCTAAATTCGATAGATTATGTTCTTTATGTGAATCAAAGTGTATGTCTTCAGTTTAAAATTGAAATTTTATTTCAAATAGTGTCTCTAACTGAAAACCGAGAAAACATTCTTGAATTGACTTCATAATTTATGAAAATGATTCATAATTCACTTCTAATATTTAGGAATAATTATCACATCAAAAACACACTTGATGTAATAGGTATGACTCAATCTGTTTATTTCTTGTTTAAAATGACATTTTATTAAAAAAACAAAAGTGACATACTCAAAAGTGAGAAAACACATTTAGATTATTTTTATATTTTAAGAAATTGATCTATAAGTAATTTCTGGTGTGTAAAAATTATCATCACCTCAATCCAATACACTTTGTAACCAGTATGACCCCAAGTACATGTTTTCAATATATAAGTCCTTTTTTAAGTTTAAAATGAACATCACATCCCTAAAATCAAGAAAATGAGACCATATTATTTTCTCATAATTTCATCTGCTATTAGTTAATTAATTACCATATCATTTCTATCTTATACTTATTTTGTCAATTTTTGCAATGATAATTCATAAATATGAAAAAGCAATTGGGGGATGTGAAAGAATCAAAAAGAACTTGACATGACACACAATGTTCCTCGAATGACTGAATGTTTAGTTTGAAATTAACAAATTCTATTTAATTAATTTCTTTATTGTATTAATAACATAAGATTTTTTTATTATAATGATGAATTATTTTACTTAATTTGGGGTGCTTTGTTCTTCAATAACATGAGTGGGGTTTAGGGGAAAAATATAAAGGAACTTTGATTTTTTGAATGTTTTTTATAATTTTTACACACTCATAAGATTGTATAAAACAATGTTTGAAATGTCTATTATTTAGTGATTTTTTATTTTATTTGTACCTTATGTTTTTTTCATTTGTAATATGTATTTTTACATATTTATGATGTTGTTTCTATTGTTGTAGTGAGCTGTAAATTTAGCAGCACATTGCACTATGCCCATTTATCAGCACTTTTTTATCTTTGATAAAGTAAACCATTTATCATGTCATTTATTTAGCATTTACAAAGGACCCCTTTATCACTGATAATTAAAAGAACTAGAAAATGGGTTCCTTTATCATCACTTCTAAAATCACTGATAAATGCAACCTTTATCAGAAATTTGTTTAGCACTGATAAAGGACCCCTTCACCAGTGCTTTTATAGCACTAAGTGTAGGTATTTTAATCATTATATGATAGTCAGTGCCATTTTTCATAGGCATGGGCTAATTTTAGCTCTGTTAAAGTCTTTTTTGTAGTTGTGTCTTGGTTTTACCTCAATTGTGTTTTATAAACTTTCAATGCATTATAATCAACAACATGAACTTACTGCATGATCACCTCAATAAGATTCTGATCAATAGGTAGATTCCCTTGATAACCATCCATTGCATCCTCCTCAGTAACCCATGAAACACATCTCAAAGGCATACCGATGCACACTGAAATAGAAGAAATGATCAAAATATATAATAATCTCATTTCAAACTATAAAAACCATAAGAATATTTTAGATTTAGACTAGGAACTCAAAACAATAGAAACACATCCCAACATCCCCTAGAAACATGAATATCGTCATGACAAGAGCTGCCCAAGAACTCACTATAACCTACCTCTCCAGTTCCAAAAATCCTATCACTAGTATACCAAACACCCCAATAAACATTATCTTAAGTAAAAAACATCTTTGATACAAATCTATAGCTAAGTAGACCCTAATACCAACTCAAACTACTACTAGACCTGAATTTATATATACCTGAAGGGAATTCATTATCCCCACAGGCTGTCAACTAGAACCCATGAATCAAACAAAAACAAGAGGTAAATATTTCACCAAACAAAAAATAAACAACATGATATATATATATACATTATAGTAAGAATCAATGAAAGAAAGAAATAATATATATTTTTCATAACAGAAAGCAAACAGTGGAAACTAGACAACTCCAAAGAAGCAATAATCTCCAAGAACAAGTCTAATAATCACAAGAAAACTAAAATGGTAAACCAACAACTCCATGTTACATCTTGAAAAGACTCCCCATAATCTTCCCACCAGTTACTCATACCAACTAAAAAAACAACCTCTCCACCTCAATATGGAACCTTTCCATTCCCTACATCGAAATACAAAACACGGTCTATGAACCACTAAAGTAATGTGTTGAGTGTGGGATTACAGGGTTAGTATGATCTGTTATAGTTATTCCATAATATGTATTTGAACAATAATCTAATAATTATAAGCTTTTTAAAGAAATAATACTTGATAAAAACTTCATAGTTTTTATATCAATATCATGGAAAACATTTTGTCTTCACTTGTTGCACATTTCCAAAATAATCTAGGTAAAACAGTTTCAAAGCATTTCATATCCTTATATCAAAGCATATTTATCTAATAAATAAAAAAATGCATCATATATCACATCAAATCCATGGAAGTATAATAAAAAAGTACAAACCAATATAGCTAAATCCAAAGCATATGTAGAATCATGCTAATGATCACTATGGGTAGGGTTATATAGAACACATGTATGCCCAACATAGACAATCATACACACTATGTCGCTAGATATATCACTCAAATCTAGGTAGCAGTGGAACACCCTAAAAAGTGAACGCTCTTAATACTATTTGTAGAGTCACTAGAACAACGAACTTATGGTGGAAAGGAAACCCCTTTTAGAAAAAACTGAGATAGTATCAATGGATGAGGCCTACTGCTACACCTCCCACATAAGTACCCAAGTATTCTGAGGTACTCAATTTTCCAAAACATTTCATCAAAATCAGGGTTAAAAACCCATTTCCGAAATACATTACACAAGATTTGAAAATATTATTCTTCTATCAAAATAATGGAAAATTTATCTTTAAAAAAACCTTTCCAGACACAAAAATAAAATCATTCAATCATTAAATTTCATTTATAAACCAATTTATAGAAAACCTAAGAAATGCAGTTCTCCAACATTGGCTAGAGACTGAAGAAACTAACTCAAAATTGGGGTCACACATGCCTGTAAAAAAGGGTTAAACTAATAGGAATAATGAAACAATGACAAAGAAGTACCTAGAATCAATATACACATCTTATAATTGATTTAATTTAGAAAAAAGGGTCGGTGAAAAGGATAGATCACTCATACCTAAATGAACGCACACCTGTCACACCACAACCAAAAAATGATCAACCCCTGAAACAATATTTCACAAAGGATCAATAAGGGAATCAGAAGCATTACAATTACATATCAAAAAAAAGATAAATCAGTAAAATAATGCTATCGTGATCAAATATAATGAATATAACAAAGTATTACTCAACTAAAGAGATGAAACCCCACCACAGTTGAGATCAATCATTAAACGAAATGATTGAAATGGAGTGTAGGTCCCCAAAACTATTACATAGTTCCCATGAGTCATGGAAAAGGAGTCCTACAGATGAATGAATAAACAAATCATCCACTCAGCACACTAAAAACCCAATTCATGTAATTTACAAGACATTTAGTCACATTAAACTTCATGAAATCCATGGGGTCCTTATACATGAACAAAATCAATCACCTTTTTATTATTAACCAATATTTGTCTTTTAAACAGTGTGTAAATTCCACACAGCATTTAATCTTTCACATTGTGTACCAAGATCGTGAAATCTTCTTGGAAACCATTACATGGTGTGTACATACTATACATGGTGTTTAATTTTCTTGCAGGCTGAATAAAGTCTGGTTCTTAGTAGAAAAACTCCAAACTACCTCTAGAGTAATCTGAATTTAGGGGGAACTTGGTTAATACATTAACACGTTTATTCTGAAATACTATTAATTCAAATAAAATCGCATCCCTGAACATTAGTTTAATTCCCTAGTAAATTTCCTCCTTCCTCAGGGGTTTATAAATACACCCAAATAAATTGTAAAATAGGAAAAGAGAAGGGAAATACCTAAACGATGGTAATAGGATGTTACATGTCTTCTCAAAATATA
Organism: Viscum album; assembly: GCA_963277665.1. NCBI lineage: Eukaryota > Viridiplantae > Streptophyta > Magnoliopsida > Santalales > Viscaceae > Viscum > Viscum album. The sequence continues at coordinate 1,644,309,597 of OY728165.1, forward strand.
TTCGAGGTGAAACTCCAAAACCTTACACTCTAATGTGACCATATTGTCTTGGATGGTTCAAATCTATTAAAAGTAATATTTCTTATGACATGGTTGATGTTCATTATTATTTATAAACCGTATAAAAACATTCTATCATTAAAATATATGTGTATGTAATACTTGTTATAAATCATAATAAATTACTATAATGTAAAACTTATAGATGCTTTACATACTACTTGTGTGTTTCATCAACTAGTTTATCCATTTTATTTACATGGACCTCCTTTTATAACACATGACATGGGATGAATGTGGATTCATATTTTTATTCATAAATTTTCATGTAAACTGACAATATCTTCATTGAAATCGAGTCAATGTTTAATTATTTATAATTCATACTAACAACAATGTATAGCGGATTGTAGGATCAAACCAACAAGGATGGAAGGAAAAAAAATTCTTTATAAAACTATTTTAATAATACTAAGCCTACAACAAGACTATGATTAACTAACCATAAGTATGTAAATAGATATATAGACTAGAACTGAAAAAAATAATCTAAGGAAAGACTCATGAATTCTTAATCTACTGGTTTTAAGGTTGATTTCTTCACTGCTCTTGATTGAGTCACACCTTGAGAAATAAGTTTTTTAATCTCGCTATTCGGTAGATTTATCATACTGAACATTGACTCCTAGAGTTCTCCACTCTAGAGTTCAATCATAATGCTAAGAAATTTGAAAGAGAAACAATTGGAATTGAATTCCCTATAAAATTCCAATTGTTTGATAGAAAAAACATTTCTAAATGTATTCAATTTCAATCTCTCTGATTGAACATGAATTTTTGAACTCGAAAAAAGTGAAGTGTGATCAATTAAAGTGTAACTAGAATCAACCTCTCCAAATGATTCTAATTTTGTGAAAGCAAAAGCAGTGTATAAATTTAATTGATGAACCAGCCGAAATTAGAACTTCCGAGCTAATGATTTTATCCTAATGACATGATCATTGATGAAACTGAAATAATATAATTACTGAGTATTGTAATAGAGAAAATGAAGAAAAAGAGGCTCCCTCATGTGCCACTCAGCTACTAGACACCTCAGATCTCTAAGATTGATTCTCCCAGGATCTCTAGGGAACTTCTGCTCTACTCTACCCGTGTCATGATGGTTGTTCATTATCGAATGATTGAATAAATGTCTCATACTTCCACTAATCTATCCCCTTTAAACTCTTTTTTCATCTACTTCTCATCACTCATGTTTTCCACCAACATAGTCTCATCTCCCTACTGCACACCGCACTTGTGCACTTTTTCTAAAACCACACGTCACACTACCTTTTCCATTGTAACTAACTTCTGATGAGTTAGTTGAGTGAACCTAGATGGGGTTCTTCCTATTGAATGAACCTTCACAGTAAATAATAAAATAAAACAGTTAAAAACATAAAGATTGTTAAGTAAATATTATTATTATATTAAAGTTGAATTACTTATTAGAAAGTTAATTTAACTAATATTTTATTGTTTACTTTTATATTTATTCATTAAATGGGATATTATTAATTTTAAAATTATTTACTTAATATTATTAAGGTAAATCTTTAGTTTTCTTAAAATTTAGTAACTTCATTTAGTTTTTTATTTAATATTATTATAATTATTAATTTATTAAGTTTATAATATTTAACTATATTTTTAAAATAATAATATTAACATCATAAGTAAATCAGTAATTAAATATTTTTAAATTAGATTTAATATAATTATTAAGTCTATCATCATTTTGAATATTAAATTATTTACTATTTTAAATTAGTAAGATTAAGTATTTTATTTTATATATTTTATTATTTACTTTAGTTTAAAATAAAAGTTATATTTTAGTTAATAAATTTAATAATATTGTTTTATTATTGTTAATGGTCTTGTATTTATTATTTATTTATAAGTATTATTTTAAAATTTTAGCTTTATATTTTATTTATTTAATTTTATATATTTTATTTTATTATCATTAATTGTCTAATTTATATATATATATTATTATTATAATTTTAATTAGTTTTATTTATTTCATTTTTATTATTTTATAATTTTCATAAACTCTACCTCCCCCTTCTCCATGAGGTAGCAGGGGAAGGGTTTTGATTTCCTCCATATGTTTGTTCACGGGACAATCATGACTCCTCCTCCTTCAAGCGGTACGACACCACTCCAACAGTAGTGTCACCCAACTCTAGAAATGCTCGTATCTTCCATAGAGGCACGCAACACAACCTTGCCTTATTCTTTGATCAACATCACGCAAGTGTTCCTTCTCGATAGCGGCACGGTGCACGTCGTCCCTCCATGAGAAGTTGTGGTGTCCAAGTCTCACAGATCTCTGATTTGAGAAATAGCATGTGTGGATTGTAGCTTAGTGGATCTCTAGATCTTAAATGGTGGTGGGTTCTACTGGTTGTTCCGTTTGGTTCGGGTTGTGTAGTAGGCACTACTCCAATCTTTTATTGTAATGTGTCGTGATTTACAATTTCTCCAAATTTTTATTTGAGTTTGAATTGATTCAGTGAAGGTGACTAGTTTTTTGGAAGGCTGGTAGTGGTGAGATATGTGAACTATTGATGAGTAGAAGATTGGTGAACCTATGCCGACGAAGTGGGTGAATCATTGGAAGAATGATATGTCGGGGAGTTATAATCTACCGAAGTTTGTGCCATCTATAGGAAGGAAGAATGTGAATGCATCGATAGCAAGGGAAATAGAAAATGTGTGCAACATTGAGACAGAAGTTTTGGGTCAGTATCGGTGGCTAGGGAGAGGTATTGGAGGGATATCTCACTGATAGTTATCGGTGAGACAGAGAAAGGTTTTCAGTGAGAGGGTGTGGGTAGAAGAGAGTAGAAGGGTGCACCATCAGTGGCACCATTGGTGAGCATTAGTGGTACCTATGGTGAGCATCAGTGGCACTATATGTGAGAATCAGTGGCACCGTTGGGGACCATCGGTGGTACCGGTAATGAAAAATTTAATATTTAAAATAAAAAGAGAAATTACAACTTATGATTATTAAGATAAATAATTAATGAAAAACATAAAAATTAAAAACCTAAACTAAAATTAAAAAAAAACTAAAATGAATTTATCTAATTAAAACAAAATTAGATTATTAAATAAGTTGAAATAATACATCCCACTTACATAATTATATTGTTCTTAAACACAATAATTTATAAAATTGTTTATATTGAACTAAATTGAAAATATTAAAATAAATTATTAATGTTAAAATTTATTCAACAGTGAGTAAGAGGGATTTTCATCGGTGACTCAGTGAGTAACTGATAGTAGAGAAAGTGTTGTATAGGTAGCACTCATGATAACAATAGTTAAACTGGTATGCCAGTGACTCAATGAGTCACCGACATTGGTAAAAACGGGCGACCAGCAGGACACATAATATTTAACATATTAAAACTTAAGAACTAAGGATGAACTAAAAAAATACTAAATTATTAAAAAGAATAGTTAAATTAAATTCAAAATGGTATAAATTATTAAATACCAACAAATCAAAATAAAATAAATAAATTGATATAGTCATTAAATTAAGTTATTTTTTAATTAATCAAGATTAAAAGATAAGATGTTAAAAATTAATGCCCAAATTAATTAAATGTAAAATAAATGATTAATTGAATGAATAATAAACACGAAATTTTTTTAAAAAAATAAGAAGATTAAGATTACTAAACGAATTAGTAAATTAAAATGAATATAAAAATTAAAAAAACTAAATTACATATTTTAAAGACTAAAAATACATAAATGGTTATAAAAGTTGATTAATTAATAATTTAATTATAGAAAAAAAATTGATGGTTTAATAAAAAGTGTAAAGATAGTTAATTAAATTACTGAAAAATAATAACATTTAATGTGGAAAACTGTATGTTTTTAAGGCCACATGAAATTCCCCCACAATTAAACATTATTTTTTCTCAGACAATTTCATGTTTCATTAACTTTTAATAACAAAAAAGTGGTATATATTCCTCAAATCAAAATATAACATGTATCCCAACCTGAAAACAGATGACTAAAACTAAGTTTAGGCTTTAGAAAGGATAACTAAAATCAAATATTACCTAAAAAAACTCTCACTTGTAGTCTACAGAGAAATGAATCACCAAGCAATGAAGTGTCCTACCTCATATTTGATACTACTGAATGAATCTTTTCAACCAAAACTAATGTTCTATGTTCAATAGTGACAACAGGTTAAATGAATGTGGAATTAAAAATTTAACCAAAGGAACTTTGTACTCTAACTCATCACCTGGGTTCCAAAAATAAATTTGTTTGTTAATCAACTAATTGATACAACCTAAATGATTACCATATAAATCAAATGTATCCATATTCATTTGGAGTTCATCATTCCCATCACATTAATAAACTCTTTTTTACCCTAGACAATTTATTTTATTTTTTCCAAGACATGTATCATTGTGATGATCACTATGCATGTGCACTTAATCAAAGTGTATAGAGGGATTTCAGTTAACAAAAAATCACCTAGCATCCATAGATTCTCCGTGAGGCCCCAATTTTTAAAATTACTCCAGTTTCAAAAGATCTATACATAAACCATTTATATTGGCTCAATAAGGTGATTACTTTGAACAATTTTAAGAAAGGTGACTCCCCTAAGAAAAATTTCAAACTTCTAGTACCTTGAGTAATGATATCAACTCTAAAAAAATATAACCCATATCACATTAAAAATTAGTCTCTAAACCCAATTTTCATAAAATCACTAAGCATATTCACTCAAAAATCATTCAACCTCACAAATTTCAAATTAAAAGAAAATTATTAACTACCACCAAGGCACTATACTTAGGAAAAACTCATTTGAGAAATAGTGTAATGTCTAAAATAGTGAATGAAATTTTCAAAAAAAATTACACTTTTTAAAAATTTGTTAACCATTTTTTACAAAAAAAATTTAAAGGTAGTGGGAATTGAAGGTCTTTCAATTAAGAACAATTTATCTCAATTAAAAATTGACCCTGTAGAGACCCGAAACTTGACATACATAGATATTACATTACTTTTGAGGAATACATAATATATAATAAAAACAGACACACAAGGACCGTAATAGTTTAGTGTCTTTGGAAACTTGGAACGTAGTCTTCTAATCGTAGTGAAAGATCTTCAACATCTCACATAAAGATCTTCCACTTTTTGTTTCCTTACCTAAAACCTTTCTTTTAATCCTGGGGGAAAATAAAACATAAAAAGGGTGAGCTCAAATTCTCAGTAAGGGTAAGCATGGAGAAAATAAAACAAACCATATACATTTGAACTTAAAAACATGAACATAATATTTAAACATCAAAATCTTGAGCAATGACATAAAACATGGTAGTACGTAAGGCATAGATCATAATGAATCATCAATCATGATAAAATAGCATAGTAATAAATCATGTAATCGTGGAATCCATTAAGCATATTTAATGATTTCCATAGTATCCAAGGCATTACTGTCATGACCATCTTAGTGGACAAAGTCCCTTTCTGAATCGAGTTCACTCCTCGTTTCAGTCCTGTAACACTGAACCGGATTAACTTACTATTCTAGCCATGTCTATCTCATGAGATATAAATATTTACCCAATGAATTGGAGGGAGATATAGGTCCCACCCATCTCATAATGAAATCATTCTCACTTGTGCCACAAAATAAACATACATCATTCATAATAACCCAATAAATAAAATGGGTTTCATAAACATCATCCCATCATCACATAATCCATATAAAATAAATTAATATCATTTCATAATAAGAAAAGTTAAACCATGTAAATAATAGAGACATGATACTTGAAACAAACACATATGAAATAATTTCATCTTAGATGAAAAATGGTTTTGATAAAACACTTGAAATGAATTCTTGAGGAAAATATCCTTTCTTCTTCAAAATAATTTTATTTTCAAAAAATGACATTCAATTTTAAAAGAAAACGATTTTTTAGAAATAATAATAAAATATTGTAGAGGAAGCTTCATGAAAATGAGGAATTATGAAACCATAAAAAATCTGTTCATGCCGTATAAGTTAAAAAAACATTTTTCTCGTACTTTTACTGGAAAAGTCAAAAAGTACCTCGTAAAAGAATGATTCCATACATACCATGTAGTAAAAGTCAAAAATGGGTAAAAATTACTTTAAACATACATGAAAACAATTTTATAAAACATGGAAATAGATGATAGAAATAACCCCCAGTAAATACTTACGAATAAGCAATCTGGGATAAAAATGAGATTTGCAAAATTATCCCTTACCTTAATTCTGATATGCTTTGTATGGATCCGAACCTCCTGTATAATGATTTAAATAATGTCATTGACTTATTAAATAATCATATTCATTGTTATGATATCATATATGGTTCACTTATGACTTTATATTACCCATTCTTTTGTAAATTAATGTTAAAGTAGCATTTTGGGTAAAATTGTTTCATTTGTCGTTTGTGTTTTAACTTGTAATTATTAATATGATTACTTAGATCATGGTTACTTAAATCCATAATTTAAAACATGATTTATATATAATATATATTCAGAATATACATTTATATAAAAGATCGATAAATGGAAATAAATACACTGTTCATGGAGACGGTAGGTCGTACGTACGCATGAACGATGTTTTCGTTTCCTTATTGAATTGAATGGAATTAAGTATATGACATACATATATATATACATAAATCCAGTATCATTATTATGTCATATATTTCATGATTACTTATTATATATAATTTATAATCATTCATGAATTGTTAATCATTGAGAATGAATCTCATTGTGTCGTGGAGACGGTAGTCCGTACGTACGCACGAGCGATGATATCATTCCCATGATCGTAGAATTGTATTGAAGTGTATGTATAATATTTAAGAATAAATATCACTTTAAAATAATCATATATAGTCATAATTTACACCATTATACCCATCCAAGTAAGGTGGTCGTGGAAAATAGATTACACCACAGCATGGAGACGGTATTCCATGCATACGCACGCGCGGTGATTTCATTTTCCGTAGGATGGATAGATGGTGAAATAGGGTTGTCTCATACTTATAATAAAATATCATTATATGATTGATACTGATGGTATTACTTCATAATGAAAAAACTAAAGAAGAAGAAGTGGAAGAAGAAATAAAGTTGAAAGAATCGGTAACGGACATTACCTCTTCTTTGAAGTGCCTCTTTGAGACCTCCTCTAAGGGAACCAAAATTGGTCTTTGAAGAAGACCAGGACCTCTAGGATGTTTCTAGGGAAGTGTAGGAGAAAATTTGGCAGGGGTTGGCCGATCTTGGAGGCTCAAATTTGTGTGAGGAAGAGATGGAGGAGGTGCCCTTTTATAAGGGAGGAGAGGGGCACCTTTGGAAAAACTCAAAATATTATTTTATTATAAAGTCATATTCGGTTTTTAATAGCTAAATATTGATTTACTTCGAAGATATGGTGGGTATGGGTCGAAATCCTCTCATCCAATAGAATTTAGACAAGTTTAGGGTTCTATTTTAACCTTATCATTTAGATTTAACTTTAAGTTAGATAACTTTACTTTTACCGTGTCTTTTTGTTTTCTTACACTATAAGGTTAATAAACTTACCATAACAAGCCAAAAGAACCCCAAGTTGTTTATTATTAATATATATAACTTTATCTAAGTCATTTTGCCAAACCTTAGATTTTTTGGAATAAAATAACAATTAATAATATAATATTTGTTTTAAAAACTATTTTATGTCAATTTTGACACTATTTGGTAATTGATATTTTTGAAAATCATAACAGAAAGATTAGTTCGAAAAAAGTTAATTAAATCAATACTAACATGTCATATTAACCTATAAAATTTTTTTAATTCATAAAAAGTCTCAAATTACAATTATTTGGGTGTTTTTAACATCAATCATGTCAATATTTCATTAATAAGATAATTACTGCATCATCATTGTGTCATAAATAAATTAAATTATTTAATGTCTAAAAATTCCAAATAAAATATCATTATGTAGGAAATATTTTACGATTTCTAATTAATATTTATAGTTGAATTTATCTTATGTATAACCCTATATTAAAAATTATTTAGTTATTAAACTTTGATTTTAACTATTTTAATCCTTCTTTAAATAAATTAATAATAAATGTCTTAATCTAATCCAAGTGGGCCTAAATGGTCATATTTTATTCCTAAGGTTGTTTTGTTTCTAATTACACTTATCAAATAGAATTAGGACATGTGTTAGGGTAATAATAATATCATTTTTACCCTTAATTACCCTATTTACTTTTAACCGTGGTAAAAAAACATAAAAAGTTACTATTCACCAAAAAATATTTTCATCTCATTGAACCACATTTTACTTACTAACATAAATCGTGTCTCTCGGATTTTTGAAATTCCATTCACAGAAGCGGTAAAATTATGTTTTATGTAAATTTTCAAATTCTCCTAGGAGGTGGGTAAAAGATGGTCAAAAGTTCAATAAAATTTTTATATATCTAAAATTATTATAAAATGACTCTAATGAATTACATTGAACTTATATAGGTATTATGTGTCAATTTTGACCTAAAATAAATTTAAATAGAATAAAAAAATTATTTAAATAAAAAGTCGATTTTTAAATAGTAACCCAGTGTTTTCACTATTCATCAAAAATTGAAAGTTTCCAGAAAAATACAAAAATTTCACCCTAGGCTAATTTTGATATTCCGAATCCAATAACGTAGTCCATTTTGAAAAATAAAATTTACAAAATTTCAAAAAGTGGTTATTACTATTCATAACGGCTAGTTTTAATAACATTTTAATAGCATATTGTTGTTTAGTGAAACTTGGTATTGCATATGACGCAAGCTATCAAGGAAGGTCGTGATTGCATGTAAAGCAAGCCAAGCTAGTGTTGTGTGTAGTTAAATATTACTTTTATGATTTATATAAAATAAAAACAAAATATTTCTTATAAAAGTCTTGGGTGTTACATTCTACCCCCCTTAAAATGAATTTCGCCCTCAAAATTCGTTGGGGTTATAAATGGTTTACTACTAAAAAGTTTCTTTAATAGAAACCCACATCGTAAAAAGGAATACCAAAACCAATATTTAAAAACTAAAGTATGAAACATAACGGTTACCCAAATTAACTAATCACTGGGTTTCCACATAAGAGAACATAGGTGAAAATATGGATATGGAAGAGAATCATAACCATCATGTTCTGATGGAGAGTGGTAGAGAACATGGCTATGAAAAATCAAATAATCACAAATCCATATATTTGTGATGATATAAGGTACCATCTGATTCATCGGATATAAGGGAACTAGGACAACATTTTTGGTTTTCAAGATCATTTCCCGAAAGTTGATGAATTAAAAGAAATACTTACATGATTTTGGTACAATTTCACTGTTGTTCGTGAATTGAAAAAATTTCAATTCATCCCTTAAAGAAATGAAGTTGAATTTGTTATTCATGATCTGTTAGCAGATCATGTGATAGAATGATGGGTCATTCCATCTGTTTCAAACAAATGGTTAGAAAAAGTTATAAGTCCATCTTATGGTAAGATTAATCATATATGGTTCCAAAAATGAACTTATACTTCATATATCATACCGATTAATAAAATAAAACTAGTTTCTACTAACCAGGGACTTCCTGTAGGCTAGTGGTAGGCGATAAAGGCCAGTTTCACTTCGGTTGTGGGTTCAATTCCCACAGCCTTGTCCGACGCGATGGGTTGTCACCCGTCCTGCAGGTTGTCCTTTTTTCTTAAACTACATTACTATAACATCCCATCAATAATATCGAAAAAACTTCTATCCTTAAACAATACCAACTTATGTCCAACATAATCCCTTCCAATCTTTAGGCTTATCCATAATACTGTAGTCCACTCTCATAATATAGTGAAAATGATTACCAGAGATTTCATATAACAAGCATGTTAATACCATCGTTGATCCCCATATATCATAAGATATGTCTTGTTGGTCACATTCCAAATATTCGAAGGCCTTAATCATGTATTATCTTGAAAAATGAATACCCATTGAATCTTAGTGAAAACATGAGTGTTGTAAAAAGTTAACTCTTTCCACATACCAAAACCCCAAAATTCTATATACTCAAACCATGATATAACTATTACCTTATATCAGTCATGAGCCCATGAATACTGTCAAACATTTCATTTTCTCCTTATCCCTTCATTATACGCATATCATCTTCTTTCCAAAAATATCTCAATCACTTTCCAAGGTTACCGGTACCATAAAATTATTGAAAACCACAATAGACCAATACATAAATATTCCAATATTCCATGATACTATATACAAAATTATTTTGGAATCCCATTACATGAACACTTAATCATTCCACCACATAGTTTTCATATTCAACATCGCCAATAGTGATCGCATGTGACTTCGCTTTGTCCTTTGCCTTAAGTGGTTGCTCATGTTGATCATCATTAAACCTTTGATTAGGGCATTGATTAGCATAATGCCCCATTTCATTGCACTTGAAGCATTGATGTGTTGGTGGTGCGTTCTCTATAGTCTTTTCTTTATTCACACCATTACCAACCTTTTTTCCATTACATCGACACTCAGCTGCTCGATGACCTTTTTTCCACACTTAAAACATTTTCTAGTCCCTTTAAGACAATCTACACCATGCTTTTTTCCACACATTGAGCATAAGGAAACATTCATCTTCTTTTCAAAATTATTCTGAGATTTCTCCTTGAACTCCATCTTTTGTTTCTTGTCAAAACCATGAGATGGATATGTAACACCAACTTCCATTTCTACCTTGATAGCACAACACACAATTTCTTCATAGCTACTGAAGTCTCTTATAGATAATGCCCTTCGAAGATTTGGTTTTAAGCCACGGAAGAATCGATCAACTTTACTTTTAGGTTGGATGATAAAGCTATATGCATACCTTGCAAGCCTTGTAAAATTCGCTTCGTATATACCAACAGATTCATCATCCCTTTTCTTTAGTTCAAGAAACTCCTTCTCCATCTTTGTTTGAATAATACGAGGGAAGTACTTATTGAAAAATAAGTTCTTGAACTCATCTCATTCCATGGACTCAATTTCATCTCTTGGCCTCGTATTCTTGATAAGATTCCACCATTGATCAGCTTCTCCTTCCAAACGATATACTGATAAGATGACTTTATCATGTTCAAAACATTGAAAAACTGAAAATATATTTTCAGTGGTACTGATCCATTGTTCTGTAACAAGTGGATCAGAATACCCACTGAAAGAAGGTGGACGTTGCCTCATGAAGGACTCAATAGAATATTGTTCCCTTCTCTGCTCATTTTGAAGTCCAGAATGATTCATGTCTTGTGTAATTATAGCAATAAGATTTTGCACTACATCTCCCATAACATTTTCTTGTTCAGGAGGACAATCATTTCATTTTCCATTACATTGATCAACACGGTTCCATCGGGTTCCAGCCATCATCTAAAACCCAAAAAGAATAGTGTGAGAGGAAAAAAACATGCTAGGGAAAACAACATAATAAAGGGGGAGTACCTTCAACATCTAACATCTTAGGTTAAATTCTAAGATCGTTACCTTAGTTCTAGGACTATATCCTATACATATACATATCCTTAAGGACATCCCTAGACATACCTTAGAAATATCTCTAGGGATCTCACTAACGTTTTCGCATCCTAGTTTCCAAAGGTTGACTAAACCTCCCTCTGATACCAACTGTAGAGACCCAAATCTTGACATACATAGATATTACATTACTTTTGCAGAATACATAATACATAACAAAAACAGATACACAAGGACCATAATAGTTTAGTGTCTTTGGAAACTTGGAACGTAATCTTCTAATCGTGGTGAAAGATCTTCAACATCTCCCATAAAGATCTTCCACTTTTTGATTCCTTACCTAAAACCTTTCTTTTAATATTGGGGGAAAATAAAACATAAAAAGGGTGAGCTCAAATGCTCAGTAAGGGTAAGCATGGAGAAAATAAAACAAACCATATACATTTGAACTTAAAAACATGAACATAATATTTAAACATCAAAATCTTGAGCAATGACATAAAACATGGAAGTATATAAGGAATAGATCATAATGGATCATCAATCATGATAAAATATCATAGGAATAAAGCATGTAATTGTGGAATCCATTAAGCACATGTAATGATTTCCATAGTAGCCTAGGCATTACTTCCATGACCATCTTAGTGGACAAAGTCTCATTCTGAATCGAGTTCACTCCTCGTTTTAGTCCTGTAACACTGAACCGGATTAACTTACCGTTCCAGCCATGTCTATATCATGAGATATAAATCTTTACCCAATGCATTTGAGGTAGATATAGGTCCCACCCATCTCATAATGAAATCATTCTTACTTGTTCCACAAAGTAAACATACATCATTCATAATAACCCAATAAATAAAATGGGTTTCATAAACATCATCCCATCATCACATAATCCATATAAAAGAAATGGATATCATTTCATAATAAGAAAATTGAAACCATGTAAATCATAGAGACATGATACTTGAAACATACACATATGAAATAATTTCATCTTAGATGAAAAATGGTTTTGATAAAACACTTGAAATTAATTCTTGAGGAAAATATCCTTTCTTCTTCAAAATCATTTTATTTTCACAAAATGACATTCAATTTTAAAAGAAAAGGATTTTGTTGTAAATAATCATAAAATCTTGTAGAGTAAGCTTCATGAAAATGAGGCATTATGAAACCATAAAAAATCTGTTCATGCCGTATAATTTAAAAAAAACATTATTCTCGTACTTTTGCTGGAAAAGTCAAAAAGTACCTCGTAAAATAATGATTCCATACATACCATGTTGTAAAAGTCAAAAATGGGTAAAAATGACTTTAAAAATACATGAAAACACTTTTATAAAACATGGACATGGATGATAGAAATAACCCCCAGTAAATACTTACGAATACGCAATCTCGGATAAAAATGAGATTTGCAAAATTATCCCTTACCTTAGGTCTGATATGCTTCGTATGGATCCGAACCTCCTGTATAATTATTTAAATAATGTCATTTACTTATTATAGAATCATATTCATTGTTATGATATCATATATGGTTCACTTATGACTTTATATTACCCATTCTTTTGTAAATTAATGTTAAAGTAGCGTTTTGGGTAAAATCTTTTCATTTGTCGTTCGTGTTTTAACTTGTAATTATTCATATGATTACTTAGATCATGGTTACTTACATACAGAATGTAAAACATGATTTATATATAATATATATTCAGAATATACATATATATAATAGATCGATAAATGTAAAGAAATACACCGTTCATGGAGACGGTAGGCCGTACGTACGCATGAACGCTGTTTTCATTTCCTTATTGAATTGAATGGAATTAAGTAGATGACATAAATATATATATACATAAATCCAGTATCATTATTATTTAATATATTTCATGATTACTTATTATATATACTTTATAATCATTCATGAATGGTTAATCATTGAGAATGAATCTCATCGCGTCATGGAGACGGTAGTCCGTACGTACGCATGAGCGATGATATCATTCCCATGATCGTGGAATTGTATTGAAGTGTATGTATAATATTTAATAATCAATATCACTTTACAATAATCATATATAGTCATTATTTACACCATTATACCCATCCAAGTAAGGTGGTGGTGGAAAATAGATTACACCACAGTGTGGATACGGTATTCCGTACGTACGCACGCGTGGTAATTTCGTTTTCCATAGGATGGATAGATGGTGAAATAGGGTTGTTTCATACTTATAATAACATATCATTATATGAGTGATACTGATGTTATTACTTCATAATGAAACAACTAAAGAAGAAGAAGTGGAATAAAAAATAAAGTTGAAAGAATCGGTAACGGACATTACCTCTTCTTTGAAGCGCCTCTTTGAGACCTCCTCTTAGGGAACCAAAATTTGACTTTGAAGAATACCAAAACCTCTAAAATGTTTCTATGGAAGTGGAGAAGAGAATTTGGTAGGGGTTGGCCGATCTTGAAGGCTCAAATTGGTGTGAGGAAGAGAGGGAGGAGGTTCCATTTTATAAGGGAGGAGAGGGTCACCTTTGGAAAAACTTAAAATATTATTTTATTATAAAGTCATATTCAGTTTTTAATAGCTACAAATTGATTTATTTTGAATATAAGGTGGGGATGGGTCGAAATCATCTCATCCAATAGAATTTAGACAAGTTTAGGGTTCTATTTTAACCTTATCATTTAGATTTAACTTTAAGTTAGATAACTTTACTTTTACAGTGTCTTTTTGTTTTCTTACACTATAAGGTTAATAAACTTACCATAACAATCCAAACGAACCCCAAGTTGCTTATTATTAATATATATAGCCTTATCTAAGTCATTTTTCCTATCCTTAGATTTTTAGGAATAAAATAACAATTAATATTATAATATTTTTTTTTAAACTATTTTATGTCAATTTTGACACTATTTGGTAATTGATATTTGTGAAAATCATAACAGAAAGATTAGTTCGAAAAAACTTAATTAAATCAATACTAACATGTCATATTAACCTATAAAGTTTTTTAATTCCTAAAAAGTCTCAAATTACATTTATTTGGGTGTTTATAACATCAATTATGTCAATATTTTATTAATAAGATAATTACTGCATCATCATTGTGTCATAAATAAATTAAATTATTTAATGTCTAAAAATTTCAAATAAAATATCATTATGTAGGAAATATTTTTAGATTTATAATGAATATTTATAGTCGAATTTATCTTATGTATAACCCTATATTAAGAATTATTTAGTTATTAAACTTTGATTTTAACTATTTTAACCCTTCTTTAAATAAATTAATAATAAATGTCTTAATCAAA
Organism: Viscum album; assembly: GCA_963277665.1. Taxonomy (NCBI): domain Eukaryota; kingdom Viridiplantae; phylum Streptophyta; class Magnoliopsida; order Santalales; family Viscaceae; genus Viscum; species Viscum album. The sequence continues at coordinate 1,644,324,656 of OY728165.1, forward strand.
TCAAAGTGGGCCTAAATGGTCAGATTATATTCCTAAGGTTGTTTTTGGTATAATTACACTTATCCAATAGAATTAGTACATGTGTTATGGTAATAATAATATCATTTTTACCCTTAATTACCCTATTTACTTTTACCCGTGGTAAAAAAAGTAAAAAGTTACTATTCACCAAAAATTATTTTCATCTCATTGAACCACATTTTACTTACTAACATCCACCGTGTCTCTCTGATTTTTTAAATTCCATTCACAGAAGCGATAAAATTAAGTTTTATGTAAATTTGTAAATTCTCCTAGGAGGTGGGTAAAAGACGGTCAAAAGTTCATTAAAATTTTTATATATCTAAAATTATTATAAAATGACTCTAATGAATTACATTTAACTTATATAGGTATTATATGTGAATTTTGACCTAAAATAAATTTAAATAGAATAACTAATTATTTAAATAAAAAGTCGATTTTTAAATAGTAACCCATTGTTTTCACTATTCATCAAAAATTGAAAGTTTCCAGAAAAATACAAAAATTTCACCCTATGCTAATTTTGATATTCCAAATCCAAAAACGAAGTCCATTTTGAAAAATAAAATTTAAAAAATTAAAAAAAGTGGTTATTACTATTTATAACGGCTAGTTTTAATAACATTTTAATAGCATATCGTTGTTTAGTGAAACTCGGTATTGCGTACGACGCAAGCTATCAAGGAGGGTCGTGATTGCGTGTAAATCAAGACAAGATCATGTTGTCTATAGTGAAAGATTCCTTTGATGATTTATATAAAATAAAAACAAAATATTTCTTATAAAAGTCTCGGGTGTTACAGACCCCCTCCCCCACACATAAAACCCGACTTTGTCCCAAAATTTGAATTCCAAATATAAAGAAGACACAATTAATCAGTTAAGGTTCAAAACAGATTTTTAATTTAGTAGATAAAGGAAAATTTTAGGGTCTCATTGAGGTTCAAATAATGTGCTTCCACAAAGATTAATTTACATCATTTTCACATCCAAAGGAATGCATTAAAATTTGATTCAGTGATAAAGATTCAATACAGCTCAAAAGTAGCATGTGAGGTGTGTGGGTGCAAAGTGAATAGGGTGCAAAATTTTAATAGTTTGGGTTCAATAAGATGTTTAATAGAGTATAAGAATGTATGATAAAACACCTAAAAAACAATTAGATTCAATAAATTTACATCCTACATGTAACCCCCCCCCCCACTTAAGTTAAAATAGTGAAGATATTAAACCATTGAAATTCCATTTTCAACTAGAAGGAACATGCATAATTTTTTGAAACACAGTGACATGCATCAGAATTTTTAGTAAAAGAAAATTTTTTAACATTAATGGATTCATCGACTGTAGTACCAATGAGTCACTGACAACAGTGTATCGGTGGCTCAAGTGCATCAGTGAGTTAGTGAATCACCTACAACACATAAACTATGACTTGTAGTGAATTTTTATTAAAAGTGAACATTAAAAGAGAAAATAAATAAATAAATTTAATTACTTTCATGAAATGGATTTCCATTAATCCTCCCATATAAGAATAACACTCCCTTGTGACACAGAAGTAGCATCCTAATGCAGAAAACAAGAACCATGAGAAATAATAAAGAAACAATAAAGATAACACAAAAATTGAGCATGTATAATTTTTATTCAAATTATAAAAATGAAACAACTAAAAGGACAACACAATAACCATGGATTTCCTCCCATGCAGCGCTAAATTAACTTTCTTCAACCAGACGTTATTAAGCATCAATTCTCAAGCACAGTGACAGTTTCCAAGCACTTTGGTTGTCTCTCAAAAAAAAGTTTCACTCTTTTCCCATTAAAAAACATGTGTTTTTTTCTTCACTTATAATTTCTATAGATCCATTCTTAAGTAATATCCCAATAGTAAAAGGTATAGACCATTTGGACTTAATTTTTTCAGGAAAGAGTTTATGTCTATAATTAATGGGAAGAAACTTCTGTCTAGGTTTGAATTCTTTAGTTTGAATGAAAGAATCAGGAAAGATCTTATTCCTCTCTATATAAATCTTTTAATTATCATATGACTCTCTTCTAATTTCATCCAACTCACTTTACTCAAGCAATATCTTTTCACCAAAACTCTTAAAATCAATTTTTATAGCCTTAACTACCCAATATGACTTATTTTTCAACTCCAAAGGCAAATGAAAAAAAATTAAAAAACATCCTATATGGAGAAATATCTATTGGTGTCTTAAAAGTAGTTCTACAATCCCATTAAGCTTCATCCAATTGAAGAGGACAATCTTTCCTAGAGTGTGAGATAGTTTTTCAAGAATTTTTTTTCAGTTATCTATTTGAAATTTACACATATCCACTTGACTTTGGATGATAATGAGTTCTAGTCTTATGAACACATCCATAATTTTCCATCAAATCCTTAAATTTTTAAATCATAAAATTTTTTCAATTATCAGTAATTACATCTTCGGGTACTCCAAATTTTGAAAAGATGTTATTTTTCACAATCTTAATGACGTTTTTTTCTAGATTGTTGGGTAGTGTTACTACCTCAACCCACTTAGAAGCATAATCAACAACAACAAGTATGCACTCATTACCATGAGATGATGGAAATGGACACATGAAATCTAAACCCCATATATAAAAAATTTCAACTTCTAGAATACCATTTTGTTGTAACTATTGTTTACTACCAAAATTTCCTAATCTTTGACACTTATCACAGCCAACTACAAATATCTTTGCATCTATGAAATGGTTTGGCCAATAGAAACTATATTTTAGGACTTTCAGATTTGTCCTTTCACTACCATTGTGACATCCTCATGGTGAGGAGTGAAACCACTCTAAAATAAGAAGCATATCTTCCTCAGGCACACACCTACTAATAATACCATCGGCACATCTCCTATACAGAAAAGGGTCATCCAAAAGGTTATACATATGTTTAGAAATTAATTTATTCCTTGGTTATTGGAAAACAATTGGGAATGACTCTTGTTGCAAAAACATTGGAAAAAGATGAATACCATGAAGACTGCCTAATAGAAACGGAGAGAAGTTTTTCATCAGGAAAGAAAGAAAAGTTATCCCTTTGATATTTAGAATGGGTATGGGTAAGCCTAGAAAGATGTTCTAAAACTAAATTTTCAACTCCCTTTTTATCCCTTATTTCTAAATAAAATTCATGTAACAAAAGAATCCACCTAATAAACCTAGTTTTGGTTACATTATTAGATAGAAAGTATTTCAAAGAATAATGATCAGTAAATATGATGACTTTTAAGACTGAAAGGTACTGTCTAAACATCTCTAGAGAAAACACAACAACTAAAAATTCCTTTTCAGTAGTGGTATAATTTCATTGAGCCTCATCTTGCAATATTCTAGCATAGTAAACCACATGAAATTTCCTATATCATCTATTTCCAGTAAAAACACCAATATCCATGTCACTAGCATCACACATAAGTTAAAAAATAGTTTCCAATTAGGTGCAATGATGATAGGTGATTTAGTGAGTTTTTCCTTAAGCAGATTAAAAGACATTAAACAGTTTTCATCAAAATTGGAAGGTGCATCCTTGAACAGCAATGAACACAATGACTTGGATATTTTGGAAAAAAAATTTTAAAAAATCCGGTAGAAACCGACATTACCTAAACAACTTCTATCACCTTTTACATTTTTAGGAGGTGGGGGTTTTTGAATAACTTCTATCTTTGCAATATCAACTTCCAGACCTCTCTTTAAAACTTTATTACCTAACACAATACCATCAGTGACCATAAATTGACTCTTTTACCAATTAAGAACAATGGTGGTTTCAATACATCTCTCCATAACTAATTAATAATTACCTAAACAAGTATCAAAATTACTACCCACAATGGAGAAATCATCCATGAAAACTTCAATGTTCATATCAATCATTTCTAAAAAATATCCATCATACAACATTTAATGGTAGCTGGAGCACCACATAACCCAAAGAACATCCACCTATAAGCAAATGTTCCAAAGGGTCATGTTAAAGTAATTTTTTCCTAATCCTATATAGAAAGAAGAATCTGGTTGTAACCATAATTCCAATCCAAGAAACAAAAAAAATTGATTTCCAGCAAGTCTTTCCAGAATTTGATCAAGAAAATGCATTTTATAATGGTCCTTCATATGGGATGCATTATGTTTTATATAATCAATACAAACCCTCCATTTTTTTGGCTTTCCTAACATGTATTTATTTATTCTTTTCATTTTTGACAATAGTGAAACCTCCCTTCTTAGAGACAACCTAGACAGGGCTAACATATGTGCTATTAGAGGAGGGATATATGATACCAGTATTCAGAAACATAATCACTACCTCTCTCAAAACATCTTTATTTTTTTCATTTAACCATCATTGACACTCTACCCTAGGCTTATGATTGGGATTCATAATAATTTTGTGCTTACATAATGAAGGACCAATACCTTTGATATCAATAATGATCTGTCATATGGTAGATTTGAACTTTTTAAGAAAAATCAGCAATCTTTATTCTTGATTTTCAATAAGCTCAGTAGAAAAAATGATAGGAAAAGTGAAATTCTCACCCGAAAATGAATATTTCAAATGTGCAGGTAGTGGTTAAGTTCAAGAATGGGTGGTTTTCACATGAATGAAGACTCATGGTCCTAGGAGGACCACGGTCTTAAATATATATTGTATTGGGTATTAAAAGATGAAATATTTCCAATTTCAAGCTCAGGTTCAGAGAAAATAGCCCTTCTATCCAAATTGGACAGCTCACTATCCAGATTTTCTAGATCAGAATATAACAAATTAATCAAAGATGAATCATCAAGTTTTCTTATGTGTTCTCCCTAAACACCATAAAATTTATCAATAATGTTGGTTTTAACAGAAACACCCTCATATTTACTAAAAAATATCCTAAATTCAGAAACAGAGGACTCTCATTTTGTAGAAACTGGATAGTTTCCCATATATGGAAAATTTTGAAGATTATTTATTTGAGAAGAATTTTCAACTTTTGGGACAATAAAATCATAATTTTTATCTTCTAAACAAATTTCTTCAAAATAATGTTGTTTTTTAGATTCTTTGAGATTTATACATGAACTTTCAGCTTTTAAGGACTCTACCAATGAATATAATTAAGGGAATATTGGTTATTTCACGTTTTTGAATGCATTAAACTCTTCTTGTTGTTCTCCAATTTTAAAGATATGTTGACCACTAGAAAGATCAATTATAGCACCACCATTGTCCAATAAGGGCCTACCCAATATGATGGGCACCTTTTAATCACACTCTATTTCAAGGACTAAAAAGTCATCAAGTAAAAACAACTTATCTACCCCAACAAACAGATCATCTACCCTCCCCATAGGATGAGAGAAAGATCATTCAGTGAACTGTAGTATGAATGTGGTGGGTTAAAGATCACCTGGCCTCAAATTTTGAAATAGTGAGCATAAGAGAATATTGATACTGGCACCTAAGTCGCAATGATTGTTGAGATAAATAGATTTTCTTAGGGTGCATAGGATAACAAAGATACTTTTAGATTGTGTGGGATTTTCTTTTGGAGTATAGAACTACACTCTTTAGTGAGGCTATAATTATTAAATTCTACAAGAGTTTTTTATTTGAAACAATTATCTAGGGAGATTTCAGATAATATGGTATTTGAATTAAATCCTGAATGAATGGGATGCTTACTTGAAGTTTGGTAAAAAGACCAAGGAACTAAAGAAGTTTATCCTTGGTGTTTCTTTGAGGTTTAATCTTCTTAGGGAAAGGTACGATTGGGAAAAAGTTTCTCAAACAAGTAGGCATATCCCTAAATTTTTCATCTTCATTTTATTTTCCTTCGTTCAATATATTTTTAGAATAATTTTCAACTTGAGTGTCAGGTTAAAAATTAAGATTCTCTTCTTTTTTAATACATTTCTGTGAATTAACAGATTGTGAACAAAGTAGATTTGTTTTTCTAGGTTCAACAAGTTTCTCATTTTGGTCTTATTCAAGTTATTTTTTAGCAACAGTTTCAGTATTAAGACCACTTCTAGTGACTATAAAAATTATGTTTATGTTCAATTGTATTAGGAAACATTACTTTGTCCCTAGAAGTCAAATATCTAGAAATTTGGCCTAGCTCGGTTTCCATATTCTGTATTCTCACATCATTTTTCATTTTATCAGTTTTATATTTTGTTTCATGTTTATTTAATTTATTCATGAATCTTTATCCTTGATAGTTCATTTTATTCAAAATTTGAATTAGCTTCAAAGAAATTTTTTTATCATTGTCTCCTTGTGTATTTGAAGATTCAGCCATTGTTGATTTCAAAATTTTGGTCTTGGTTGGTTCAGATAATTAGGGGCAGTGGATTGTTTTATCATTCCTTGTTCATGCCAAGACATTTTTGGATGGTTCTTATAGCCTTGATTGTAATTTTTATAGAATGGATCTTCTTTAGGAGGCATTATAGGACCATAATTGAAACAAAAATTTAGTTTTCTTGTTTTTGGGATAGAATATGAAAGTTAAGACAGAAGTTTTCAGTGTTCCCTAACAATCAAAATTGTGAAAATTGTTCTCTAAGTGATTGTTGGGTGTTTTGATAGCCCAGTAGGTTATAATATTGTTTTTAATTATAGTTCATTAAATATTGAAGTTGATATGTGATTTCAGCATGTTGAGATTGAGTTTCATTCATTGAACTAGTGTTTGGGTTTCTGTTAACTCTTTTTTTTCTAGAATTATTATATTAAGAGTTCAGGGCCATGTTTTTAAAAATTTGTCTCAAATCATCATCTGCCTTTTCATTATAATTACCCCTAGTAGCTTGATCAACTAGGTTCTGACCATAAGAGGATATCCCTTCATAGTAGGTGTCTATGAGAGGGTGGGATGGGATTTGATGATAGGGACACTGCCTAAGAAGGTCTGTGAATCTATCCCAAGCTTCAAGGAAAGCTTCACCATCCTCTTGGTAAAAAATAGTTATCATTGTTCTCAATTCACCTTTAAGTATTTGGGGATAGAATTTTATTGTAAAGGAATTGTAAACTTGATCCATGTTTTCAAAATAAATATTCATCTAAACTTAAAAGTAAATTCCTAGCATTTAACTTTAGGAAAAATGGAAAGATACTCATTCTCATCTTATTCTCTGAATATCCTCAAAGAGGTCATTATTGTACAATATTCTTGAAGTCTCTAATGAAGTTTAGAGAGTCCTCGTTAGAGATCCCATTGAATGTAGGGAGCAGTGATTTGTGGGACTATTTCAGCTCATAGTTTATTTCTCTAGGACTAGTTCTAATGGAAGAAGGGTTTCTTGAAATGTGATGGAGTTCGAAATCCCTCATCATATGCCTCTCATTTTCTAAGAGTTATTATTGGATGTGATGTTGATTGTTAGGATCAGGATCTCTCTCATCATAATTTACCATTTCTGTTTTCTTTTTCTTCCTAAGAGTAATGAGATGTTTATCAAGTTCAGGGTTCAAAGGAACTATTCTATCAGCATTAGACATAGTGTTCATGAAATATGTTGTAAAAAGTGAAATTTATTACAAATAACAGTAATAGTAACTAATTAGTAAACAAATAGTAGTAATTTTGTATACAATGAAGCATATTTTTTTACAGTATTCATTTTTTTCAAAAAATAATTGTGTGATTTTGTTTATGTTTTTTAAGAAATGTAATGGATTGTTCCTTTCCTAGACACAGTGCCAAAAACATCACATGACCATTGTTTAAATCTAGTCATTGTTTAATTATTTATAATTCCTACTAACTAAAATGTATAGAGGTTTGTAGGGTCAAACCCACGGGGAAGGAAGGAAACCACTTGTCATTATAAAACTTTTATAAGAATACTAAGTATAAAAAATACTATGCTTAACTAACCATAAGAAAAGAACTAGATATATATACTAACACTGAGAAAATTAATCCAAGGAAACACTCCAGAATACTTAATATATTGGTTTTATGGTTGATTTATTCACTGATCCTAATAGAGTCACACCCTGAGAAATAAGTTGTTTAGTCTCCCTCACTATGAGATTTAACATACAGAACATTTAATCCTAGAGTTCTCCACTCTATAGTTCAATCATACTACTAATAAATTTGAAAGAGAAACAATTAGAATTGAATTTGCCATAAAATTTCAATTGTTTGGTAGAAAAAACAACGGTAAATGTATTCAATTTCAATATCTCCATTTGAACATTAATTTTGAACTTCATAAAGAAAATTGTGATTAATTAATGTATAACTATAATCGATCTTGTCGAATGATTCTAATTTTGTGAAAAGAAAAGTAGTGTAGAAATTTAATTAATGAACCAGAAAAAATTAGAACTCTTGATCTAAATATTTTAGCCCAATGACATGATCATTGATGAAATTGGAAACATCTAATTATAGAGTATAGTAATGGAGAAAAAGAAGAAGAATAGGATCCCTCTTGTACTACTCTGCTACTAGACACTTCTGATCTCCAAGATTTATTCTCCTTGGTTCTCTAGGGAACTCTTACTCTGCTCTGCTCGTGTCATTAATGATGTTCATTGTCGAATGATTGAATAAATGTCCCAGGGTTCCTCTTCTCCAACTCCTTTAAACTCTACTATCATCTAATGAACATCACCCCCAATTTTCCACCGACATACTCTCATCTCCTTGATGTGCACCGCACACGTGTACTTTTTCTTGAACCACAGGTCGCACTAGCTTTTCACTTGTAATTAACATTTGATGAGTTAGTTGAGAGAACCTGTATGGGGTTCTGCATTTTGAATGAAACTGCACAGTAAAGAATAAAATAAAATAGTTAAAAACATGAAGAATGTTAAGTAAATATTATTAATACATTAATGTTACATTACTTATTAGAAAGTTAATTTAACAAATATTTTGTTATTTGATTTTATATTCATTCATCAAAGGAGATTTTATTAATTATAAAATTATTAACATAATATTATTAAGGTAAATCATAGGGTTTCTTGGAAGTTATTAACTTAATTAAGTTATTTATTCAATATTATTATAATTATTAATTTATTATGTTTATAATTTTTAACTAGATTATTAATATTAGAATTTTAACATCATAAGTAATGAAGTAATTAAATATTTTTAAATTAGTTTTAATATAATTATTAAGTTTATCATCATTTTAAATATTAAATTATTTAATATTTTAAATTAGTTTGATTAATTATTTTAGTTTTATATATTTTATTAATTACTTTAGTTTAAAATAAATGTTATATTTTAGTTAATTAATTTAATAATTATGTTTTATTAATGTAAAATATCTTGTATTTATTATTTATTTATATGTATTATTTTAATATTTATGTTTTATATTTTTTTAATTAGTTTTATAAATTTTATTTTATTATTATTAATTTTTTAATTTTTTAATTTATTATTATTATATTTTTAATTATATTTATTTATTTAAGTTTTATTAATTTTTTATTTTCTTTTACTCTTCCTCCCCCTTCTCCACAGTGCAATAGGGGAAGGGTTTGGATTTCCTCTAGATATAGGTTCATAGGACAAGTAGGACTCCTCCTCCTTCTGGTGATATGGAACAACTCCAATAGTGGCGTCACCTGACTCCAACAGTGCTTGGATATTCCACAACGGCACCCGACACAACCTCACCCTCTTCTCCAATCAACCGCACATATGCGGTCCTTCTTGGCCGAGGCATGGCGCACGACTTCACCCGGTGTGTAGTGGTGGTGTCCCAGCCTCATCGAGCTCTGATTCAAGCAACATCATCTGCAGATTGTAGCTTGGTGGTTTTCTAGATATGAAACGGTGGTGGGTTCTACTGGTTTTTCAGTTTGCTTTGGGTTGTATAGTAAGAGCTACTCCAATCATGTATTGCGATCTGTCGTGATTTAAAATTTCTCCAGATCTGTATTTGAGATTGAATTTATGAAATCAAGGTGAAATTTTTGTGGAAGGCGGGAAGTGGTGAGATATGTGAACTATTGATGAGTTGATGATCGGTGAACCAAGGCTGACGGTGTGGGTGAATCCCTTGAAGAATGATATGTCGGTGAGTGATGATCTACCAAAGGCTGGGATATTAGAAGGAATGAAGAATGTGAAATCATCGGTATCAAGGGAGATAGAAAAGGTATCCAAGAGTGAGACAGATATTGGGCATCAGTATTGGTGGCCCGAGAGAGGTATTTGAGGGATGTCTCACCAATATTTTTCAGTGATATAGAGAAAGGCTATCTGTTAGAGGGTATAGGTATAAAAGAGTAATGGGGTGCACCATTGGTGACACCATTGGTAAGCATCAGTGGCACCGTTGGTGATCATCGGTGGCACCTTTGGTGAGCATCGGTGGCACGGATGATGAAAAATTTCATCTGCAAAATAAAAACATAAATTAAAACTTAATTATATTAAGATAATAATTAATGGAAAAAAATAAAACGAAAAGGCTAAACTAAAATTAAAAAAACTAAGATGAAGTTATCTAATTTAAATAAAATTGGATTACTAACTAAGTCAAACTAATACATGCAATTAATGAAATTAAATTTTTCTTAAACACAATAATTAATAAAAATGTTTTATATTGAACTAAATTAAAAATATTAAAATAAAAGAATAAAGTTAAAATTTATTCAATAGTTAGTAAGAGGGATTTTCATCGGTGACTCACTAAGTCACCGATAGTAGAGAAAGTGTTGTATCAATAGCACTCATGCTATCGATAGTTAAAGTGGTACGTCAGTGACTCAATGAGTCACCGATAGTGGTAAAAATAGACTACTGGCAGGACACATAAAATTTAACATATTAAAACATAATAACTGACCCTGAACTAAAAACATACTAAATTATTAAACAAAATAGTTAAATTAAATTCAAAAGGGTATATATTATTAAATACCAACAAAACAAATTAAAATAAATAAATTGAAATAATCATTAAACTATGTTATTTTTTAATTAATCAAGATTAAAATATAATATGTTAAAAATTAAATTCCAAATTAGGTACATTTAAATTAAATGATTAATTGATTAAATAATAAACATGATAAAGTATTGAAAAAAATATGCAGATTAAGATTACTAAACTAATTAGAAAATTAAAAAGACTATAAAAATTAAAAATAATAAATTAAATATCTTAAAGACTAAAAGTAAATAAATTATTATAAAAGTTGAAAGATTAATAATTTAATTATAGATATAGAAAAGTGTGATTATTTTCTAAAAATGTTTGAAAATTGTTATTTATATTACTAAAAACTAAATAAAATTAATGTGTAAAACTATATGTTTTTAAGACCGCATCCTAAACAAATCAGTATATATTTTTTCACTTCATATATAAAATTTAATATAGATTTAAAATATAAGCAATTTTATTTTCAAGTGAAGTGTACCCCATCCTTGCTTTATGATAGGGTTATATTGCTTTTGTTTGACGTTGTTTATTTGTATCACTCCTTTTTTGTTAAATAAATTATCATTTTTTAATCAAAGTAGTTAAAATGAATAATGTCAAATAAAATATTATCAACTACATTGACCTTAAAATGATTTCTCATTTTGGATACAAATAAAAGATTTCCATGCATCATGTTTTATGATTTTTACATACGTAACTCGTGTGTGGGGATTTACTTCCCCCCTTAGCATCCCTAAGACGATTCTTTGTAAGAAGTGTCTAAAAGCCTTTATGAGTTTTTTCAATGAACATTATGACATATTTCTTAGAGGAATCATCTAAAATAAATAAACTCCGCTAGAAATAATGAAAAATAAATCAATATTTCATTATAAATTTTTTTGATAGAATAAATAACGATTATAATAAGATTACCTTAATATCTTCCCAAAGGGTTTCCTTAAATATGGGTTGAACATAGTTACATGTATCTATATTAATTGTAACATGCATTCACTTTGTGATCCTAACATATCTAATGAATATTTACTAGCTCGTTTCAATAGGTTCTTTTCATTGATTCCTTCCAACCTCAAATTTTTACCCTTCCTTCTTACCTTGATAATTTTATCTAACATAGTGACACTATGTCATTATTGTTTTTTCATCAACATTTTTTGAACCCCTAATTATTCCATTGTTTCGACATCTATTGTTTCTTCTTCATCAGGATTGGTAAAATTTTCACGTGTATAAGTTATTATCTAATGATTAGTCAAAAATTTAATTCAAATTATGTAAATACAATAGTAAATACCTAAAATTATGAAGAAATCATAGTATATTAATAAATTATTTAACCTTCACAATATTTTTTTCTTTAAAGGTTGAAGAGATTTTGATCCCTTATGAAATATCCAAATCCCTTCATTATAGTCCCCTCTAATGAATAAAATTATTTCTACATTGCAATTATTATGAAATAATTGTGATGTCTGATTAAAATAGTCATTCTCAATAGAAATTTCATACGACCTTCCTGTTATTTTAGTAACCAAATTGAATATTGTTCAATTATAATTTTATCTGAGACATAAGGTACCTTTACTATTTCTGATTTCATTATGAACGAATCTTCCTTATACACTTCCACAGTGAAATTTAACTTCACAAAGCCCAATTCATTAAATTTAAATGCACACTATTTTGAACCCATTTTTAATAGAAAAATATCACTTGAAATATTTTTTAATTCAACTCATATATCTATTCGATGATTCAAAAATATGACATATTCGCATAAATTGGATTTGTAAACTTAGAACCCAATACTTGAATTCCTTCACCCATAAGCGTAATTCCATTTTTTTAACATACATTGTTCATTTTTTTTCTATAAAACATATAACCATTAATTAAAACACCATTATATGATATAACATTTATATTTGGTCCCCCGGCTATCCATTAAAGTCATTTAGAAATTTAATTCCGATTTTAAAATAACTCCATTTAAATATGATCTCCGAACCATACTACAAATTATTGATTTCGTGTATATGATATTTATCCTTCAGGACTTGATGAATTCAAATGTCTAAGAATTATTTTCTGAGATTTTGGCGAAACCTATTCACTATTATGTAAAATATAATGGTGAGCTTGTTCCAGCTTTTTTATTGTAATCGTAATAACATCTCTTATAGAAATCACATCACCCATAAGAAATCTACTGTGAAGAGGCTTTGGAGACTAATGATATCAATATCTTATAAGTAATTGGAATAGAATTCAACACCTTCTTAAACAATATATTTCTCTTCAATAAACCCTTCTAGATGACTTTGATTCATGACATACACTTTCAAAATATTCATATATCATTCAATGGGGTACATCCATATGTATTATATAGAACCACATAGGTGAATCTCTCTAAATGAATCAACCATTAGGTGGAACATTATATAAAAGAATTATTGTGTTACGAAAATTTATAATTCACATAATATGAATAAAATATTGTTATTCCTGATTGGAAACTTTTCTGGGCCTATAAATGTTCTATATAGGGATTTGAAAAAATAATTAGAGTCTGGTTAAGGAATTTCCTACATTTTTAGGAATAATGCAATGTAAAGTGATATGAATCAAATCTTGCAAAAAACATGACAATCATGAAATTTCAGACATTGTAACTTCAAATATTCATTAACATGAAATTATTGATGTTTTATGAATAACCCTCATGAACATTTATAGCGGTGAGGAATTTGAAAATTTTAATTTTTTCTTATCTTGATAGAGTGTAAGCTACAATAGGAATAAAATTCTTATGTACACCCTTCACTGGTGCCAAATCTTCCCTTATCCACATGTCCATCATGTTCATCCTTGCCTTGATGAAATAAATTTTTTTTTCAAGAACATTTAGAAACATAAAAATAACACTAAAAATATATATTTATTTCTTCTTGAATCATAGAAAACAAATGGATGATATACCAACAATTCATGCATAGTAATTCAATGAAAATTAGCCTCTTTTTTCAAACTGGTTTTGTAAGGTTTCATAAAAATGGTTTACCAAAAATAATGTCAATATATTTTACATTTTATAATAGTTTATCACTGATTAGTGGAGAGGGTGTTGTACTTAGTTCAATTTCCCATCTAATTATATATTCCATGATTGGTATTTATGTCATTTTGGTAAATAATGTTTATTTCATAATGAAAAAATCTTCAATGAATGTTTCAACCGAACTGAGTGTGTGCATTCATCATAAATGGGACACCCCAAAAATCTATTAATGTTATAGTTTAACAAATTTTTAATAGTAATAATGTCATTTATCATCCCTTATAACATGGATCTCCATGTTAAATATTTACTTCTATGAGAATAATACATTGTAAGACATGTATCTCACTAAAATTTAAGATCTTCGATAAATGGATCCAAATAGAAATCCATATCATTACTAATTTTTTTGGTTTTAGATATAAGATGATAGAACATAATGTATTTTTAATCTATTCATAAATGTGGAGGAATGTTATAATTTACTAACATTATTGGTCATATACTGTGAGTACTACTCTGTATACCAAAAGGATTTATTCTAACACTAGATAATGCAAGATAGATATTTCATGGATCATTTCCAAATTTTAGGATATATATAATCAATTTTCTCCCATAGAGGATAATTTTTTGGGAGATGTAATTACTTATCCTTAATTCTTGTGTCAACATTCAATGTTAATTATCTATTGGTTTCTGACATCCATATAGTCATTTAAACTATGAAATCATAGGAATATACCATGCATACTTCAATGGACTTGATTCATCTTCATTTTCTCGATTCATGGAATATATATGTAATTTTATAAGTGATTCATGGTCCCTATATTACAATAAGAAATCATTTAGACATGCATGTATTTTTTAGTGATCATTCCCATTTAACATAGAATTAATTTAGTATCATATGTTTGACAAGGAAGCTTGTTTTATTTTGGTAGCAAATCACTCAAGAGATCAAGTAATTCTATAAAGCTGGGGTCACTCCATCCGCTGTTAGATTTCAAATTATATATCTTTAATACGGCTGAAAATGTTGCATATTTTGTAAAATCGATATAAAATTCTCTCTTATAACAAATATTTAACTTCTGAAACAAATTTATAAAATTACAATGGTGATCTTAAATTTCTATTGTCATTTTTTCATATGATCCCAATCATCATTTACAATGGTTTTAATATAAAATTATACATAAATTGTAGTATCATCTCAAATAGTGTGTACATTCATTTTATCTCTATGTGTATTCCAACATTTATAACTCTGATATATTTCATAAGAAATCAAATGTCTATCTAACTCTTCTGAACAAATTTTTATTAAATTAAAAAAATGTAAAAAATGTAAAAGGATTTTATAAGGGTCTTTTTCATGATCCATTGTAAACATGATGTACTCTATAACTCCATCCTCATACTCTTTTTTCACACGATTAGAAATCATTCATTTTCGATCCATATTCATCCTATTAAGTTCAGAAAATATTGATTTTTTATGAAAATATACACAAGGTATTTATAATCAAATGATTAAGTTATAGATACATCTAATAATGGGAACCCAACATTTGATGTTCTGTGAAATTCGAGGTCAGTTTCTGTAAATTTTCTTTGTGGGAGTAAAATAAGAGTGAGGAGTTGATGCTTACTCATTTCTTCCCAGGGTAAATGGTGGGTAAGGTAGTATTTCAATGATATGGTTCTTAGGAACTAATGATTATGATATTTTATGAGATAACTAAATAATCACCTTTAACACAAGTTGAATAAGTGTCCTAGTGGGATTAGTATAAAGCCTCATCTCAAACTAATAAATGAAGTATATTCCCAACTACATGGGATAACATGAAAACAAAACTTAACCTTAGTAGAACAAATAGATAGAATCAACTCAGGTAAAATGATAGAGTGGAAATTGGGATTAAGCTTTAAACAATGAATATCAGATATGGATATTTTGAATGGGTTCAGTAGGGGAAGAAACTACTATGAGTGAACATTTATCGAATGGTGGAACTAGGAATGAAAACGTAGGTGAATTAACCAACTTAATAATGATCTCAAACATTCTATTGTGTGCACTCACTTTTTATATCATTCCTACAAGAAGGAATTTTTTAAATGAACATGAGGATGGAGGTTCTTTTACAAAAATAAATAACATAGATTTTTATTAAAAACGAATTATTAAAGGGATTGGGGTTCCTTTTCATATCATTGGATGAAAATGGGAATAATTGTTTGATTTAAATATATAGTAGTAGAAGGCATACATGTAACTTGGATTCTTATCTCCCGTGGTTGAAGTTTGATCCAAGAACTCACTCTAAAATAGCCTTAGGATGTGGATGGAGTGGGAATGTTTGGGTGACCAAAACTAGTTAGTGGCCAAATTCCATCTATGATAAGTATCATTCAACTGAACTTTCACACTGATTTCACATCCTATGGTGAATTAGGTGATACCAAGTAGTGTGTGATGGTGGTTCCATATCAAGTATCTAAGAGAGGTGATAATCATTGATGACAATATCACAAGGATAAAGACACTTATATAAAAGAATAGGTGATGTCTACTAAAGATATATATATATATTCTAATAAATTATATACATCAATATAAATCAATATATATAAAGTTAAAAGAAAACTTCCACTAAAATATTAACAAATGGAATTCCTATAAATTAGTAAAAAATAAGATCTCCAAATATTTATTAAGAAATGGGTATTTCTAAAAAGTTATTTAAATTAGAAAATAAAACTATATACACTTCTTAAAAAATTAATAAACTTTATATTAAAAAAATAATATTCATCTTATTTAATGTTTAACAATATATAAATTAGAAATATTACATTAATAATTAATTTATATAAGTTGAATTTATGAAAACAACTCAATTTTTCATGAAAAAAATTATAAGAACTTGTTTATATGAAACATAGTTCAATTTAACTTCAATGGTTACATTCAATGAAAATTTCGGTATGACAGACTCTTAGAAAAAATTATGGATTATTGGTTTTCATTTAAAATTCAACATAAAAATATTTCAAAAATTTCACATTTACTCTTCATGAAACATTAATATATCGATTAAAATATTGGATCTAAAAAATTTAATAGAAAACCATACAACCATTTCTAAATACATAATGTATTTATAAATTTATAAAAATATTATACAACAATAGATAATGATAGGTTTATACATGTCTTAGTTAGATAGATCAAAAATGTGTAGAACAATGGAATCAAACCCAAATTATCCTCATATGAGAATATTAGTTAATAAACATGGGGGACAGGGAGGGGTAAAAAAAATAGTGGCTCAAGGTAAGGGATATTTGATAGAGAATTAGGGAGGTCAAGATAAATCCTCTCGTGCATGTTGTTCAAATCCAATGGGAAAATTAAAAACAAAAAAAGAAGAACTAAAAATTTCAAAAAAGTGAAAGATCTTGAACATGTAACCCCCCATTAGTTTGGAAGGATTCAATCATTTGGGGAGTTCGAGGGACAATGGCGGTGAAGTTTCAGTTCCACGAGAACTTGAATAGTGTGAACAATGACGTCCTCTATTAGGTTTCTATTTTAATGTTTGTAAAGGTTTTATTAGAATTTTCTTAAAAAAATGATAAATGACTATATTTATTTGTGTTAAAATAAAAATCAATGATAAAAAATATTTATTATAAATATATTTTATAGCACTGATAAAGATGGGTCTTTATCAGTGCTAAAATAAAAAATGTTGATAAAACCATGAAACGTTTATGTGCCGCATGTCCCACCTTAAATATTCGACCATATGAGTGCTTATATATAAGTTAAATGCTCCCATAAAATTTGAAAATGTGAGTAGAACATGGTCCACTCCCATACCCACACTACACACACACTCGGGCTCACAGGTCACCCCAACTCATGCTGGCCTACCGCCATGCGCTCAATCGAGCACTCTATGTGGGCCTTACGCTAGCCCATTAACACACCTTGTGGGCACTATTTACTCACCATTCTACGTCCATGTGGCCATCTTAGTATGTAAACCTCCAACGTGGTCGACCACCTAGTCCCACATGTGGTAGAGGCTATTCCTTGTGTGTGTTTGATGACCAATTATATATATGTATGTTTGTTTGTTTGTATACGTAAGTAAATTGTAAATTTATTTTTTACATAGGAAAAAAATTCTAAATATACAGATTATATTTAATTAATATTAGTTATATTAGTTTTATCAAATTAAAAATTTTATATAACATATCATCAAATACCTATATTTATCTTTGAAGATGATAAATTAATTAATATCATGACTTATTCAAGACACATCTTAAGTGATAATTATAATTTATTAAATATTTTAATTGATTCATATTTTATTTCTTGAAAATAATATGTTGTTTAAAAATAATATTATTAAAAACTTAATATTTTTAAAATTATAAATTTTCATATCAAAATAATGTTTCATTTAAATTATCAATAATCACTTGTATTGTTTATTTAAATGACTTGTAATTTATGAAATATGTTCAAAAGAGTTCATTAAATCGTATCCTTTAAAAATATTAAGTTTAAATTTATTAAAACTTTTTGAAATAATAATTTTTTAAAGAATATAAGAATATAAAAATTAATATATTTTCATCAACATATTCTTCAATTACTAAGATTATACTTTTTGGAAAATAAAATAAATCCAGTATTATTAAAATTTAAATATTAATTTATAATCAACACTTATTTTTATTAATGATAGTAATTTAGTTTCACAAAAATAGTTTATATTAAAAAATATTAAATGAAAATATATTAATAATAAATAAATTATAAAAATGTAAAAAATAATAAACATTATTAATGAATAGATAATATTAAATGATTTAATTTTATAAATGAGTGAAATTTAATAACAAAAAAATGGATAAACATAAAAAATATTAAAAAAATGAATGAGTTATTGTAATTATATAAATTAAGAAAAATATTAAAAATATTAAAATGTATATGTATTAAAATGAAATGAATACTTATTTAATATATAAATTACAACCAAATAAAAAACATAAAATTTTAATGAATAAATATGTATAAATAAATATTAAAAAATAAGAAATTACAAAAAATTGAAAAGGGAATGATTACCAACATTATAGGAGGAAAAGGAATTGGGTGTTATCACAAACTACTAATGACCAATGAATGAAATCAGTTGACAATTTAAATTCAGTTCCCACACTGCCACTGGTAGAAAATATATCCTCCGGACAGTCCCAAGTGACTAAGGTGGTTCCTACTGAGGATACCCTCAGTCCTAATGATTATGAACCTTTTATAAATTATGGTTTCATTGGTGATAGAAGACATGATTATCCCTTTAAAAATGGTAAATCCCATATTTTTTGGGCTGATTTAGCAGATGGGGTCACCCACCCATGTCATCAAGTAATGACATTCTTAATGGGGTTTCCTTTGAAGATGTGTTCAATAGAGGTCTAGAAATTGATGAGGATAATGATTCTATTGATAGTCAATATATCAAGGAATACTCTACACAACAAGATGTAGACTTCTACTAATAGAAATAACATGTTATGGTTAAATATAAAAGCAGAAAAGGACAAGATAATATGGATAAGTTAATATAAATGAAAATGAAGACCAAGGATTTTGTTACTGGAAACTATGATCATGTGACTAATAATGGGAATTTGGGTTCAGAAAGAAGAATTTATGAGTATGCTACCACTTCTGCATTGCATAAGGAAAATGCATCTTCAATCTGTCTGCATGCACATCCTACTGAACTCACCCACAGTGGAACCATGATTAATTTGGACCTTCATAGGAATGTTCGTGCTAAAAGGAATCCCCTTGTTATTGATGTTTCTCATTTCACTTCACATGGTAAAGAGGATGATTTTTTTGGACAGAAATAAAGTGGGTTGATACATCCTTATCATACTGATACCACATCGTCTGACGGTAAGGACAGGTTAAATAACAATACTTTGGTACCTACCCACACCATCTCTACGGCAAGTACTTCAAAACCTCTACCGAACATGGATGTCTCTTCTTTGGACATGTTTGGATATAAAAAATGGTTGTTAAGATTTGGATTTAAACTAGGCTCATGAATGGGTTGATTCCCCGGTTCATGTCTCTTTGATAGTGGATACTCTATCTTCTATATCTTTGGGATGTGACAATCTTACCATAGAGGCCACTCCTCCACCTGCTAAGGAGGATAGTTCTCTTGGAAACATTCCCAGTGGTTCAATAATATCTCATGTTCATTCTAATTCCCAACCTCATAGGGAAAGGTAATACGAAATGTGAGTATTCATAATCCATTTGAAGTTATTGATCCTTCCAGTAGTGATGAGATAGAAAATAAAGTGATCACAAGGCTAGAAAAGATATTCTGGAGGAGAATGTAGTTGCTGAGTTCATGGACAATAGTGATGGGCCATGGATGTAGGTCAAGACTTGGAGGAGGAGGAGACACCCTCACAGAAGGGGTGGAAGCCTAACACACTGCAGTATAAGAACCCGCTCTCGAGTGGGTTGATGGTTTTCATTTCCTTCCCTTAAACTTTTTTGTCTTCTGTTTTCTCTCAATTCTGACTGATGTTCTCTCTTTTGTTTTAATAATGGGTCCTTCAAGCCTCAAACCTTCATAAATTATTTCAAATAATATTAAATGAATGAATGTTAAAAAAGTGTAGTTAATAATTAAAAAATCAGTAGATTGTGAAAATATTACAAAAATGAACATGTTTTTTAAATGTATGGATTAATAAAAAAGAATAAATGAAAATCTATTAAAATGAAAATGAATAAATATTAATTATTTAAATTTAAATCATATTAAAAATAATAAATGTTAAACAATCAACATGTATAAATCAATATTAAAAGTAGATAAAATTATAAAAAAAATTTACAATGAAAGTTGAATATGAATAAATTTAAAAGATATGAAAAAATATGATTATTAATGTGTAAATAATATTAAATTTGAATAAATTCCCAAAAAAATTAAAATTAATAAATAGAATATAGTACATAAAAATTTTAAAAATGATTAAAATTTACTGATTAATAACATAATATATATTATATATATTATGTAAATAAATATAATTCTAAAATGAATAATAAAAATTGAATAAATTACATAAATATAATGTATTTTTTAATTATATATATAAATACATTAATTATGTATATGTATGTGTGAAATTAATAGAACACTCATTAGATATATATCAAGTTGAAAAAATAAATGACCATTAATTAGACATCCATTACTCAATACTATTAGTCCATATTTTTAGTTAAAATTAATTTTCAATTAGAAACCATTTTTAAATAAATATATGACTTATTTAATGTAAATATAATTATTTTTTTAATATATAAACATAAGAAAACATCATATATATCGATATATATATATTTATATATATATATATATGAATATATTTATACATTAGAAATATGAAATATATTAATGAATAATTATGTATAAAATGTTAAAAATGAATAAATTTGAAAATTATTACAACAATAAATATTTATAATCTATAATTTATAATATAAAAGGTAGAAAACACTTCACGTTGTTGTTGAAATAATAATATTAAATTAATTCATGTTAAAAATAATTTATATTTAAATAAAAAATGAATGAATTTAGAAAATATTACAAAAATGAATAATGGATTGGTAATATAATCTTTTTAAATAAAAATTTATATTTTTTCAAATGAAAATGAATACATGTTAATTATATATAAATTAAAATTTAATTAAAAACATTATATGTTAATCAATAAATATAATTTAATATAAAAAAAGAATAATTTTAAAAAAAATATTATAGAAATAAAAAAATGAAAAAACTACAAAAATATTAAAAAATTATTAGTGAAATAATTATTAATTCAATTAAATAAATTAAACAAATCCATATATATATATATTATAAATAGTAATAACTAGTATATATTAAATCTAAATATAAAAAATGCATAAAATATAATAATTTAAAAAAATAGATTAAATATTAAATAATAAATACTAATAAATAAAAATATAAAATATAATATTCTAAATTTATATTATTTGTGTTTGGTTGTCTCTAGGAAATTTAATTAATTTCTTATATTTATACTTGTGAAATTGAAAAAATAGACTGATAAAACAAAATTTCATAATTATTAAATACTTTTTAATTAATATTTTATATTTTTAATTAAATTAATAATCCTTCTTTCACTAAATATACGAAATATAATTTTATATGTTTTATAATAAATATATTTTATTTTATTAAAATAATTTTTAAATATATAAATATATTATAGGTCACTTTTAACTAAATATCTTATATATCAAGTTTAAATGTATATTTAGTCATATATAAATCAAAAGTTATAAAATATCTTATATTTTTGTCAATATAAATATATTAATACATGATTTTTAAATATATAATTTGTTAATGAAATATAACATTGATCAGCACTATTATCTAGTGATGATAAAGGATACTGCTTTTTTAATGTGTGTTTTGTAGTAGTGGTCCAAAATAATTAGTTATAGGTCAATAAGGGGGATAAATAGATGATAAGCTAGAAATACACTCATTAAATAGTGATGACTCAGTTTGTGAATTTGATGTTTTCAATTTGTATTATGCTCATTTAAATTTGGACATTTAAATTTATTTATGCACATGCATGAATAATTTGTTGAATTATTTTATTCTGCTCAAATGATATGTTGGGATTCTTCTTGTACGCTGGGCTGCTCGGTTGCCTTATGGACCTCAGTGTTGGGTCATTGCATTTAGCATGTCCATTTTACAAACTCCCATGGATATCGAGTCAATGATTTGTGCATATTCATTTCTTAGCCAGTGAGTAATCTAGACACCTCTTTAATATGAAACATCCACCTATTTTATATGAACTTAATAATGGTGCTCTGTTTCTATTTTGGTGAGTTTCTATGACAGTTATTGATTTTTCTAGATGTTTTAAGGAGAAATGGCATGTTAGTGGGATTGTTGACCCCTACATTCATTTTCCCTCAAATTTCATCTCAGTTTGGTTCTCCACTCTACCAGAATTGGATCTTGTTTCTCCTTTAGTTAAACCTTAATGTTGGAGTCGGATTTTGTGGTGTTGAATCCATAGTTTCAATCCCATCATCTATGTTTTTAACTACTGTTTCACCACTCCTAGTATAGTACTATGAAGAAGTGCCTTCCTTGCTATAAAGTTCAGTTTTTTGATGAACCAAGAAGATCTGGTGAGGTATTTCTTTTTTACACTAAATCTTGATGTCGTCTGCAACCTTTGAGCATGGAAAAATGGTAAAAGTGTTCAAGAAGTGACCAGGACCCCCAGAAAATATTTAAATCTTCTAGTTCCTATAGGTCTAACCTAGTTTTAATCATGTTAAATCCTTGTGTTCTTATTTACTGATTTCCATTCCATAATAACTTCCTCCCAAATTCTTATTCCTAAACCCACATAAGTGGTAGCACAATAAGAGAATCAACACAAAACATCACTCCATTCCTTCTATTCCACTCTCCCTTGATGCGAAATTCCTGGAGATTTCATCCATTTACTGAAAAGATACTTGTTGAATCGTCTTTGGGATCTTATCTATTTTTCAATTATATTACTTCAAAAAAATTCACTGAAAACTAATGTGAGTTTTATTGTGAATAATTTACTGACTCTTAATCATTACAGAAGGGTTACCTAATTTTTCACATTTATGTCATCTTATAAATGGATCCCTGTATATTTTCCAATGAAAATTTTATGTGTCAATTTTTGTTGTATTATTTATCTAAATAATTTCATTAGAATATTTAACATTAACCTTATTTTGATATTTTTCACATGAAAATGATATAAAAAAATTCATTATAATTTTCAAATAAAAATTTTAATTGGCATTCTGTAATAGATTTTTTAATGGAATTTTCATAAATAGTTTTTTGGTTGATTTTTACATTAAAATTTTCAAATAAAATTTGAAACTTTAGTTTTATATAAGACTTGTAGATATTTTAAAAATTCTCCATGCCCTCACTGATAGGGGTTATGATACGAGGTTTATTAAAGGGGTTCCTTTTCTCGAGTCCTTATCATCATGGAAGGGGTGAAAGAATTGTTATTTTATTAACCAAAAATATATATTTTAAGTAACATGTATATTAAATATATACATATATATATATATTATTCATAATATATTATGAAATAAATAAAATTCATGTCATAATTTCCATGAATTTTATTCTCATGGGTTATATTCCCATGAATTTTGATTATTTTTACCCATCCTACGCTCTGAATCATAACCATTGGAACTTCCTTAAGAATTGTGATTAAACCAGACCAATGATGAGATGTTTATATTGAATATATGTATATATGTGTGCGTGTGATAATGTGAAAATGAAATAAGTATTTCTTTTATATATTATTCTCTCTATTATTTGTTGTCATTTATCTAGTTTTTTACTTTTAAATTGTACAATTTATTTCATTTTTAATCTTATTCACATACATTAAACATCACAATTTATTTACAATTAACAAGAAGGTCATGATTTCAAAATACTTCATTTTTATAATACATTATCACCATGATTGTATTATTTTCATTGTGTAATGTGATTATGCCACCTCTATCATTATCATAAACATAGTATAATTATTATATAAAAAATTCATTTCTCATGCCATTCGAGATATTCTTTTTTTTTGCATTCCCCTTCATTTGAATATTAACGCCACTCAAATGAAGGGTCATATTAACAAGTCTTATTTTATATTTCATATATTACTATATTTATCTTTTTTCCCTCTCAATAACTTGGAGATAAATATATGAAATATTTTCTTAACATTTTATTAAGGGGAAAAATATGGGATCTTGAAGAGCAGTGATGACCACAAATCATCAGATAAAACTCCATTTCTTAAAGTAAATTTAATTGGATATTTTTAAAAAAAATTGTTGTGTTTGATTTCAAGAAAACATCATTTATTAGATGAAAATATGAAACAACATCTTCAAAATTTGTTGAATGATGATCATCGTATACATGTCGAATACTGAAGTGAATTTCATTGATCATGCCATGAACCATGATGATAGAATAATTAAAAATTTCATCACCTACCTCTTTATAAACCTTGAAGGTGTTGGTTCTTATTATGATATAAAAATTCTTATACTGAATATGAAACTTAATTTTAATTTTTAATAAATATTATATCGTTTTATTTCTATTCCCATTAATGTTATTTCATATCTACAAAATATATGAAATAAGTTAATCATTCATAAATAAAAACATAAATATAATTGATTTAAATTCATTCCCTAAAGTGGATTAAAATATGGAATTGAATATTCAAGTCATTTTCTTAAATATTCTATAAAACTTGAATAATAATTTTTTTCGTTCCTTGAACTGAATGATAAAGTTTATTAAAAATACATTTCATTCCTTTAAATGAATATATATATATATAAGTGATTTTATTTTACATCATGTTTCAGATGAATAAATATTTTTCAATGATTATTTTGTCTATGTTTTTTATAATGAAAATAAATAAATAACAATAACATAACAATTGTTGGTGCCAAAGTTTGGGAAGGACAAGAACAAATGGAGAGCATTAGGAGTTTCCTCACGAAGACCATTCGTGGAGCCCCCGTAGCCCCGCGGCCGGTGAAAAACTACCCTTCGTGAAGCCACTGCAAATCAAGGAGGTGGGATGCTCTGCGAACCGATTTGACATTCGCGACCCCACCGCGATGTGAGGAGGCTGTATGCTTTGCGAACTGGTTTGATGTTCGTGAGCCCACTATGGAGTGAGGAGGCGGGATGCTTTGTGAATCAATTTTATGTTCACGAGCCTGCCATAGAGAGAGGATACATGATGCTCCATGAACTGATTTGATGTTCGCAAGCCCGCCGCAAAGCTAGAAGGAGGGATGCTTCGTGATCCCTTTTGACATACGCGACCAGCCGTGGAGCAAGCTCTTTCTTTGCACTGAGTGAGCTCTACATCTCGGAGCCTCATGCCTATAAATATTGGGTTTGCCCCGTGCCTAGAGGATGGATCCTTCGACCTTTTGTCTTCTTAGCTCACCAATCATGAAGGAATCTATGCTCTGCGAACCATGAGCTCTTCAAGGTACTTCTGCATCTCAAAGTGCCTCCCCCTTTGCATGAATTCGGCCCCTCTTCAAAGAAGGATTCCCTTCATATAGCCCACAGACCTCCTCGAAGGAAGGGGATCCCCAAGGGGACTCGGGTTGTCATAGAGCATTTATGCTTTACGAAGCACCCTTCCTACACATGTGACCTGCATACTAAGGCTAGGTCAGTGTTCTTCACGAAGCACAATGCTTCACAATGCTATGCTTCACAAGGAACCCTTTCTTCATGAAGTACTACTCCGCAAGGGCCTTTTCACTTCACAAAGCACCTTCCATATGCACCTATGCCCCATGCCTAGGCTAGGACACTTCACTTTGCAAAGAACACCCTTTCACGAATCCCCTACACTTCATGGAGCACCAGAACATCTTGAGGCTTCTATCTATGAGCCCCTTTGTGCCATGACTCCTTTTCATATAAGAACCACCAGGTTTTCACAAAGGGATTTCAAAGTCCCTTGGGCAGTACTTCCAGTTGCATTTTTTCACCTCATGCGTCTTCGCATAGGCACGCTAATGGCTCTTTCTTCTTCGCATAGCCACACTAACATGGATCCCTTAGGGGATCACTCCATGGAACCACCTCTCTATGCCATTGTTGATGCATTCCCTCCCCCAAGGGGCGAGAGGTATCAGTTATGTAAGTCCTATGTGTTGCGGAGTGAACCCAACTCTTTCAAGCTGTAGGATGTTAAATTGTGAAGCGCCATCGTCCTCATCACATGTCGATAAATTGTGACCTCATCCTGTGCGTCGCACACAAGGTCCCCCACCTTGGACATCCTACACACCCACTGGTCTCCATGGGGGTGAGATAATTCCTCATATGGAATGAGATCCTCTTAAGCGGAGCAGCGTTTCTCCATGGTGAAAGGGCAACCACCTTGGTGTAAGCCCCTATCCTTTCTGGCATGAGGTAGCATCCATGCTCCTCCTATCTTCCTCAGTACCAAGGACTGGAGGGGATGGGGGGATGGGCATTGAAACCCTCCCCCCTTTTTTGTCAAATCCCTCTCCCACTGGGCTTTGTCACCACTTGGGCCACCCTCCTGGAGTAATTCCCAGTCTTCATCTTCTGAGGCTGCTAGCCATGCATACGCCCCTGTTTCCATTTCGGGATGCTAAACACCTGTAAGCCCCATTCCACTTCCCATGGATGCACCATTACATTGTGGTTGTCAGGTCTTTGTTTCCTCTTGTTTCTCACACCGATCATGACTCACGTGGGCTTAGAGTAAGAATCGGCCATGAAATCCTCTCTGGGAAGCCTAGAGTGTAATCCCCATAATCCTCCCGAACTATGTGCACTTTGATCCTTGCCAAGGAAAGGTACGTAGGAAGCCTCATTGAGGTTCAATACCAACAACCATTGGTCCTGACCACCTTCACATTGTTGCACCAAACCCCATCCTGAACTACGTCAACTTTGATCATTCCCAAGGTAAGGTACGTAGGAATCCTCCCCAAGGTTCAAGCCCACCATCCATTGGTCCCGATCAACTTCACGTCGGTACTCCAACACCATTACCAATCTATGTGGACTTTGATCCTTGCCAAGTCAATTTACAGGGAATGCCTCTATGAGGTTCATGCCTGACACCTAGTTGTTCTGATCATGTCGGTTCACCTACGCCCCACATGATGTTAAACTGCATGCCTTCTTTTCGTCCCACACGACGTTAAACTATACCCGCTCAAACTACATGGGATTTGATCTCTATCTCTTATACAGAATACGTATGAGAAATCCATGAGGTTCAACCCCATACAGTGGTAAGAAATTGTGACCCCATCCAGCGGTAAGCCATTGTGACCCCATCCAGTGGTAAGTCGTTGTGCCCCATCCAGCAATAATTCATTGTGACCCACTCCAATGGTAATCCATTGAGACCCCATCTAGTGGTAAGCCATTGTCAATCCCAACCAGCAGTGATCCTTTTTTTTCCAATCCAGCGGTAAACCTTTGTAGCCCCATTGGTTTGGGCTTACCTCTCATGTCCACCCTAAGGTTTCAGACCAAGCCGGGCTACTAACCACGCGCAAGCCCCAGTATATCATCGTGTTGTTGTCCTCTGTGCACACCCCAATTTTATGCCCCCATTTTGAACAATGAGGACTTTGATCCTTGCCATGACAATATATATAGGAAACCTCCTTGAGGTTCAATCCCATCACCCATGTCTCATCCTTGTCTTTCCTTCAAGCCTATATGTTTCTTGAAGGTCATGCACCAACATAGAGGTTTTATTTCCTCCAGATCACATCCATGAGTCCATTCTCATGGGCCACCTCTTCAGGTGTCCCATCGCTCCACCTAACTATGTGGTCTTTGATTCCCTGCCACTAGGATACGTAGAAAGTCTGTTCGAGTCTCAAGACCAATGTCACTGTCACCATCGAGTTGACTTCATCTCATTATCCATCCACTTCACTTAACCACCCACCACCCATCCTAATTCCTAAACGGGCCGCCACATCTCGGTGAAACCATCACAAGTCACTTCTTCGCTGATCCTAGAAGTAACCGGGTAACTAACCACGTGATAGCCCGAACGTCAGTGTCCCCTCTGGGGGTTTCACTCATCCGATCCACTCTTATCAGTGTTCTGATCTGTCTGATCTGTCTTCTTTAGATGTTAAAATTGTGTCATACTCTGTGATTAAACATTGTAAGCTGAGGAGAACCTTAGAGACATGCCTATGGAATATAATTCCCTGCACTCGATGTTGGATGACTCGAGATTCCACACCCTTGAGAAGCCCTAAAATAAGGGGAAGTGACCCAGATGCTCTAGTGTTCCAATGTCCGGACACTCCTGTGATGTCCAACATGACTACTACCCCGACCGAAGGTTGCTTCCCTGACCTAACCCCTTATAAGTTCCTAACATATGCAGTGTAATTAATCGACATCCATGAAGATATGGCACTGGGAAGAGTTTAACAAACAATGTCTTAAGTCTATAAGGGAGACCCATACTAGGTAAAAAATTCCGAGGAATAACCCATGGAAGGAGGAAACGACATCCCCTCATCCCATTTCGATCAAGGAGTGAACATCCATGAATAAGAGATAGATGTCGCCCGCCTTTTGAAAGAAGGAATGCAGGGCTACAGCTGCGTGTCCTCACAATGAATGGATGCACGTGCCCCAGCGAAAGCATCAGAAACAGAAATGGGGAACCTGACATGAAGATCTTCCCCTCAATGTGGATATTAGTAGAATTCGAGAAATTAGCGTATTAGTGTGTCTCTGGATCCAACTATCGGACACCAGGTCCTACCAAGAAAATAGTGGGCCTGGCGTGAAACTCACCAGACGTTTGGGAAGTTAAATTTTGGACACCCCGATCTGCGACATTGTCAGCGTGGATCCTTCCTACCATCCATGAGAGATGGAATGGAATTGGGGCAATGGACATCAATTTATTTGTTTCATCACTAATGGTTTGATCTCCCTACTCTTCAGGAACCAAGATGTTGTATCATGAATCTGATCGGCACCGACCTACCTACTGACGCAGGGGAAGGGGAAATGACAATGCAGAAACCCCGTGTGGCTCCACCGCTTCTGCGATGAATTCCACAACCAAAGCTGCTAGGTGCCCATGCCCCATCTCCCCTTCTGAATTCATTCAACAAAGGGTCATAAACGAACTCGTACTCTAATACGAGGAGGATGGAATTATCCCGACCCGGGATATGGATCGCCAGGATTTAAAGGCATTTGCGCCTCGTCACCACTGCCACCCGAAAGGTCCATGCAGGGAGCCACTGCTACCCACCCCAATGTACAATCGTTTCTGGTGCGTCTCCCCAGAATTCCTCGATGACTCCCTTCCCTATGCTGATGAGGTAGGGGATGTCTGGGCCGATCCAGCTAGGATCTCTTTTTAGGGGCCCCCAAGGAGGGTCCCCACCAAGTCGCGCCAGCACCGCCACCCGGTCCCCTGAGCTAAATATCAGGTAAGCTATGTACCTGCACCGCAAACCCCGATCCACCTGACCTGATACCAGCATCAGGTGCAGGCCAAGGAGGATGCCCACCAAGGGGCATTGATGTCAGAAACTACTGTGTCACGGGCCACCATCGACGTGTATCATCATCCCCCTGTGTACACCAAGTAGGGGCACTCATATGACTGGTCCGGATCAAGGCCCTAACTACCCCACGGGAAGGTAGGGTCAACTCTCTTTGCCGCCGGTGCCAGTATTAGTCGCCGTGGGCCAACCCGCGGCGACGATACCCAGTACAGAGGTCCTCCCCATACCGCCACTATAGAGAGTGCGGGTAATCCCCGCTTCCAAGAGCAGCATGGATTTCCACCCAATGCTACCTTCAATCCGAACGAGGGTCCTTCCCAAGGCAGTGACACCCAATATAGAATCCTCTCCCGTTCTCATTACATCGGGGTATGGGGTCGTTCCTCCTGCCACAGATGGCCAATGTGGGGATGTTACACAGACAGTCATTCTCTATCATTGTGGGCCTCCCTATGTTCCTACAAAAGCTGGAAAAGGTCATCTTTGCCTCAGTATTCAGAAGAGTGATGGCAATATTCACTTCACTAGCACCCAGCATGGAGGTCCTACCGGTTCTTGGCTTGAACAGTAAGAGGACCCTTCTCACGCTAACACTGTCAGGGGAAACCAGCATGGAGGTCCTACCTGTGCTCCCACCAGCTCTTGCGGAGGCCCTACCTGCACTAGAATTTCCTGTAGAGATTCACTTTGCACGTTAGTCATTGGGCCTGGTGATCCTCCCCATGTTATCTTTGATATCTATCCGGGTACTCCTCGCACCCTAGCTCACTCAGGCGGAAGTCCTCCCTACCCCAGAACCATTATGGTCGAATTTCCTCCTCGTGCTGGAAATGTACCCTCTCCTGAAGAACAATCAAGGGGTAGGAAGGCGGGTCATCACCACCACAAAAAGAATGTAGAGAAGGTTCAGACTGGGATCAAACAAGTTTTCTTCTCTAATTTTGAGGCAGAATGTGACTCGGTGATGGAACCCTCACCTAGGTCTTATATGTCAAGTGTTGGGGTAGGAACAAGGCGCATTATCCTCATTCTTCTAGAATGTGAGATCCATCAGATTCCCACCACCCTTCACAGGT
Source organism: Viscum album (assembly GCA_963277665.1). Taxonomy (NCBI): domain Eukaryota; kingdom Viridiplantae; phylum Streptophyta; class Magnoliopsida; order Santalales; family Viscaceae; genus Viscum; species Viscum album. Next base: position 1,644,356,145 of record OY728165.1, read on the forward strand.
ATATCCAAGAAGACGAAAATATGGATTTTCCTCAAGGCTCGGTTGCGCAATCTCATCCATCATCACTGGAAGCACTCTATACCTCGACAAGAGGTCACAGAGAGTTATTTTTGGGACCAATAGAGGATGAGTAGTAGTGTGGACCATCACCGGTATCCATAGTCCCTACACCAGAAATAGCAGATGTTATCCTATCTTAACACGATGTGGTGGCTAAGTAACTACACTCTTAGGAGGATAGCCTGAGATGCGGTGATTTTTCAGCCCACTCACCATATTCTCTGCCACCTAGCCTTCCATCTCAGCGGTCTGCTTCAGTCCCGCTACTAGTTCCCCAGCCACCTCCATTAGATGGGTGGGTTAATGAAGGGCTAGACCTCAAATCCGAAACAAGGAGAATTTGGGATATTCTTGTAGTGGACCATTTCCCAGAGATGTTCTCACAAGTTGTGGCACCAAATTTCAGGGCCCCAGAAGCACTCACCGAGGATGAGTTTGGATGCTTTCTCCAGACCCTATGGGTTACTCAATTCATTCTCCATCATTAACTAGTGGCCTACCCCAATATTCAGGCACACTTCGAAGACATCATCCAACAATGTAGTTTGGTTGATTTGGCCGCACTCCCCATAGCCCAGCGCCCTAAGTCACCAGGCCACCATAGGACCCTCCAACAACGATGCATCCGGTGCTTTAAAGTGATCTTCAAGATAATCAAAGAGGCTTCTCCCCACATGAAAATACGTGGTTTGGGGCAGTACGTTTCCCTCCATTTCAGTTCCATCTGGTGACAACCCAATCTATCGGGTGACATAGAGGATGTGCCTCGAGCCAAGGCCATGGTTAATATGGTCAACCCATTGGAAGAAGAGAAAGACCTGGAGCTTCTTAGAGAGGACCTACCCCCTGAGAGAGTATCACACTTATTGGATCTGTCATGGATGATTACTCACCGGAAGAGAAATCTACTTGGTCTTCCATCTCCCACTAAGGAACTAGTGATCAGCCAAAATCTCAATAAGGGAAAATAGAACCTCAGAGCTACCAAAACCTCATTCCTGTATGGATTATTCCAGAAAGTATAATAATTTCTTGAAAAGTCACTTTGCATTGGCAACTCGTCAAACAAAACAAGATGGTCGATGACCTCCTTGCAGAACGCGATGCGGAGCGACGACCATAATACAGTGATCCACGACTGGGGTAGCAGGGGTAGACACAACTTCCCCTTGGTGAACTACCCCCGGGTGACCCTAACCATCCTTCACATGATGATAGGATTGAGACTGGAACATATAGTAGGAAGGCATGGTATGTCTCACCAAATCCTCCTGAATGGTGTGACGATCCTCAGGACCCAGCTCAAATTCCCCAAGCTTCCCCACAGGTCGTTCCACTAGCTGCTCCACGGACCGCTGGGCCACCTTATCAGGTTAAAGAACCCTCCAATTCACTAGTGTTCTGGGATCCCCATCATGATAGGAACCCCCACCTAGATAATAAAATGGAAACACTCATTGCCCGTCTCGAGGTGCTGGAAATGCGATAGGTGTAAATCCTTCCTTATGGAAAGCCATAGCCGGCATGGGTGGATGATATGCCAGCACCCCTGGGTTTCGGAAACCCCACATTTTCCACCTTCAATGCGATAGGGGACCCACTGCAGCACCTGACCCACTTTATCTTGATGTTTGGAGCCATGTTGGGAACTCCAGTGCAGCAGGAGGCGGCCAAACTCCGATGTTTCGTACAGACATTGGAAGGGCCTGCATTTTCATGGTACAACCAGCTCCCAATCGGATCAGTATCCAGTTGGGAAGACCTCCGTATAAAATTTCTCTACCAGTTTAGTTCCACCACCCATAAGATGAGTATCACTGACCTCTTCATGTGCAAGCAAAGGCCTGATGAGCACATTGCAAACTTTTTCACCCAGTGGAAAGGGCTCACATACTCCCTAGACATGCCACAGACTCAAGAGAAACTGCTAAATATATGCGTAGGTAATGTCAGGATGGATCTGGTCCCCTCTTTGATCACCCGGTACTATCCCGGGGGATTCTGAGACTTCTTCGATAAGTCCCAATGTCTAGAGGAATACTTATAGTAGGCTAATAAAGCGTGTCTGTTTCCCCCTGCAATCCCCTCGAGAAGGGCCGCAAGGGCATAGCCTATCGCAATGGCTCAAATAGAGGCCCCCTAGGAAACAAGAGTTGTTACCAGTGGAGCCGCCTCCATAGCCTAGCAGAGGCCCTCCACCCAAGGCACAGCCTCTGGCCCCGCCACTCCCTCCTTAGAATCGGCAGGCTCCCCCACGTAATGTGCCACCACCGCCTAGGCGAGATAACCAGGCTCCACCACCTCAACAGGATCCTCCATCTCCTCGTTAGTTTTAGACTCCAATGCCCCCCTTCCCATACAAAAGGAACCGTACCTAAACATTTAACGCGACACACATCCCTGGTAACATCCGCAGTGCCCTAGAGCAGGGGATTGTACGTTTTTTTAGTGCAAGAGGTTGAAAGAGATGAACATCACTGATCTCCCTAATTACTGATCTAATCACCATATCCTAGGACACACTCTCAAGTATTTCTATGTGTTCAAATATTGGCTTCAAGACCAGGTGGGTAACAACATAGTCTAGTTAGGCCCAGCTCCGACGCTACTGGCTTGTATCTTCGTGAGGCCAGATAGTAGTAGTGATAGCGAAGGCAAGTGGCCTCAAGTTTCCAGTCGTGGGTACCGGAAGTATGAAGACCGTATGGATCGTAAAATAGTCACATGTTCCCATGGTATCATCCTTGAATGCTTAAATCGTCCAGATCCTTCATAAGTTGCTGCTACTACTTCTCCATCGTCGTCTCAATCGTCCTCTTCCTTGAAGACCAAACATTGGTGGTGCAAGGGAAAATAAAGTCCCCCGCCAATGTCGTCGCCATCCCATACTCTCGGAGATTTCATGCCCCCAAAGATGGAGATACCTCACAGAATCCATCCAGTAGTAAAGGACTCTTCGAGCAACAGTCAAGGGTATTCCTCAGTTAATACCATAGAGCTGGTAAACCCCTACATGTTTCTTGGCAATGAGAAGCGCCAGGTGGATCCTCCCAAAGACACAAGTTGTTGTCAGTGTCGATAGAGCTGCAGATATATAGGCCATCGGAGGAATTCAGTCAGCACATCTAGTCTGGCTATCCATGATACCAAAACTAGGAAATAGGCTCAACACAGAGCTCAGTATGCGCAGCCTTCTCATCTGGTGAAATGAGGTCCGCCTTTGCTGTCATTCGTGTGGTTGAATCAGGCAAAACCACCTCAACTACATCATGATCAGCCACACTTTTCTCCAGACCAACCTCAGAAATTGGTCCTTTATCTGGTAGTCACTCCACTGGCTTCGACTAGTGAGAATCTAGATATTCCTAGCACCAATCAGTCTTCGGTCCAAACAGCAGGGCCCACCATACCTCCAGTCATAGAGCGACCTCTTGTAAGCAGATGTTCATGCATGGTAGAGAAATATTATTTTATCAAACATTTGGCCAGCATTCCAACAAATCTCTCCATTCTTGAGACCTGTTCTTGTCATCATATATGCTTGAGGCTCTAGCCGAGGCTTTAATAATCCCTTTCTAGTTTGTGACAGAAGTATCATTCGCGAAAGCCTTTTATACTGAGGTAGTTGAGAATTGTTGAATTCCAGGCCATCATCTCATTCTCTGGAGAAGATGAAGGCTCTACCACATAGGGTCACATTCACCCAATGTACATCACCATCCAGTTTAATGGCATAGAGGTTCCCCATTGTCTTGTTCACACGGGCTCCAGGATCAACCTAATCCCGACTCGGACACTATGAGAACTAGGATTGTCCGGGGATGATCTGGGTACCTCTTACCTAAGAATACAAGGTTATGATAGGACGTAACAAACATCGGTGGGAAATATCCACTTGAATACCAAGTTTTTTTTCCTAGATTCCATCATCGAATTTATGGTTATATCCCAGGACACCACCTACAATGCCTTGATGGGAAGGCCATGGCTCCACCTGCATGTGGTGATTCCTTCATCGTATCACCAGTGCCTCAAGTAATTCCTTAAGGGTTGAGTGGGCATACTCCCAACTGACATGTCTCCATTTTCCTCCTATGAATCCCACTATTTATATGTCGTCTATTACAAGAGAAAAGACAAGCAGATTCAGACTAATGAGGTAGAGCATGCCACGACTATTATAGACCCATGGATAGATCTAGATATTGCCTATGTCTTCCCAATCCACCAATTATAGGCCACAACCCCAGACATGGGGAAATGTTTTATTATTTCTGGAACGAGGGGGGAACACATTCCCAAGTCTAAGTGATGCCAGAAGATCACCTCGTACTCCTATACAAATAAGGCTCAGGTGATCCCGGAGCCTCCTACTCCCATAAGGTATCGGGATTTCTGATGCATGGCAACAGAAATATGTCAAACTTTCTTGTTTCGCCAGGCATAAATTAAATGGATTAAGCCGACAAACCACTATTTCTTTGATATCATCAAGTGTGGCCCCTTGGGCTAAAGGCCAGATGGGATCAGGTCAAATGCCTTCATCGCTTTGGTTGCGGCATCACAAGACTCCTCTGATGTAGTGTCCATTTCTGCTCATGTTGGTACCAGCTTCTCATCGGGATCTTCCAGCTTAGAAGAAACTCTTCCCATTGAGGATATCTTCTCCTTAAGTGAAGAATTTGATTTATAGGATACTCCTCTCTCCTTTGAAGAGGGATTCTCTGCCACGATTGATGAATTGGTACATGTGAACCTCGGTAGAGAGGTAGACCCGAAACCCACCCTGATCAGTGCTGCAATGCCACTCAAGGAGAGACAATAGTACATAGACTTCCTTAAAAAACAATGTGATTTATTCTCTTGGAGTTATGATGAGATTCCAAGACTAGATCCTCTGGTAGCCTCCACCGCCTTGGTCTCCCGACAAATCATCACGGGTTCAAACAACCTCCCAGAAAGATTCACCCCTCTCATGGTGCCATGGTAGAGGCAGAAGTTGATAAACTCATCGGAGCCGATTTTGTAAAGGAGGTCCAATACCCAAATGGCTGGCCAACATTGTACCAGTCAGGAAGAAGAATGGACAGATCAGATTTGGCATTGACTTCTAGGATCTCAACTGTCATTGTCTGAAAGATTATTTTCCCCTTCCTTTGATGGAATTGTAGATCGACGCTACAGCTAGATTCAAATCCCTCTCCTTCATGGATGGGTACTATAGGTATAACCAAATCTAAATGGCCACCAAGGATGATTATTCTATGTAATTTAGGATGCCACAATGTACTTTTTGTTACCAGGTCATACCCTTCAGTTTAAAGAATATAGGTGCCACCTATCAACGGGCTATGCATCACATATTCAAACTGATCCTTGGAACATTGCTGGAATGTTATGTGGATGATTTGGTGATAAAATCTCACCAACACCAGGACCACCTCAAAGACCTAGAGAAAGTGTTCATCTTCCTCCATTCCATCCATATAAAGATGAATCCATTGAAGTGTGATTTTGGGGTCACCTTTGGAATGTTTCACGGCTTCATTGTCAAATATAGGGACATTGAGATCAACCCAGAGGATATCAGGGCCATTGTCCAGATGTCTCCTCCATGAAACCTCTGGGAGATTCGAGGCTTCCAAGGACACTTTGCCTAGAAACTCTGATTCATCTCGAATTTGGCCGGCAAGTGTAAGACCTTTTCTCAGATCATGAAGAAAGGAACTGTATATGAATGGGATGAAGAGTTCCAAACTACTTTTGAGGAAATCAAGAAGTATCATCTCCATCATATGGTCTTTATGCCACCTATCTCCAGTAAGTCGATGGTCTTTTATGTAACTATGCTGGAACAATATCTTGGTGCCCTTCTCTCCCAGAAGAATAATGAGGGAACCGATAATATCCTCTACTACCTCAGTCGCATGATCCTTGATACAGAGACTAGATACTCCCCAATCGAGAAGAGTTTCCTTGAGCTTGTATTTGCAGTACATAAATTGTGGAATTACCTCCAGCATCATGAGGTACAACAGGTATCCCAAGTAGATCCACTGAAGTACATCCTGAAAAACCCCATGTTGACAGGCCCCCTAGATTGGTGGGTGGTAATCATTTAGGAGTTCAACATATGGTTCATCCCTCATAATTCAATTAAGGGGAAAGCATTGGAATACATTACTGCTGCCTATCTAGCTCTTGTAGAGCATTCCCAAGATCTCAATTTCCCCGATGAGGCAATCCTCTTAGTAGACCAAGACATTACATGCTGGAAAATGCACATTGATGGTGCTTCCTGGATCCCCAATGGAAGAAGGCTCAATGATCCTTGACTCAACAGAGTAGGCTTGGGTATCAACTTCCTTACCCCGACACAATACATTCTGCCATAATCGTTCCTGTGGTCAGAAGGTTGCACCAACAATGAGGCAGAGAATCATCCTCTCATCACTGGCCTCGATCTAGCCCTCGATATTGATGTGCTCCATTATCATATGAAATGGGAATCTGAACTAATCATCAAGAAAATCAATAAAGATTATGTCATCAAAAATTCAGAGCTCGTACCACTGTTGGAACTCTCTCTCCAACTAATTGACCATTTCTCATCTCAACTAGATGTCACTCATGACCCTCGATCTCAGAAAGGTCGAGTTAATTCCCTATCCATCCTAGATGCATCACTTGTAGAGCCCAAACATGATGATCTGATTATCCATGTGGAACACTAGATATTCATTTCTCCCGTCACTCCAGACGATGGTGATAGCCCGCAGGTAATCCACCTTACCGCCGACGCCTCCATGTCAGGACCCTCAGGTCCCCTAGATGTAGTAATTGAAGTGAATCTACACTGGGGAACCTCCTTTTTAGAGTACCTACAAAAGGGTAATCTCTTGGAGGATCAGGCTGAGCTTGAGCAAATTCAACGCCACGCGTTACAGTTTACCCTCCAAGACAGTTCAGTTCGAGAACTGATCCTCTAGAAGCATGGGTTTTATAGGGTTATCCTCTATTTCATTCAAGGAGTCGAGATTTCCCAAGTCATAGAGGAGGTTCATGTTTGTTATTGCGGGGCTCCTCATGATGGGGTGAAACTATATCACCAGATCCAGATATAGGGGTACTTTTGGCCCTCCATGGTCCATGACTGCATCGAGTTCTCCAAGAGGTGCCATGCATTCCAAATTCATGCTAACTTCATGTATCAGCTGCCAGAGCTTCTCCACTCCACCAAGTACTCCTGGACATTTGCAGTATGGGGACTCGATGTCATAAGACCATATCCGTCAGTGACAGATCGCCAATGCAGGTTCATCATAACTGCTACTGATTTCTTCTCCAAGTGGGTAGAGGTAGTTCCACTCAAGGAGGTCAAGGCCTGTTCCATCGTTGACTTTGTGATCTCCAACATCATCTACCGATTTGGAATCCCTCATTCCATCCTCACCAATAAAGAAATGAATTTCCAAGTAGTTGAGCTGAATAAATTGAATGCTAATTACAATATCCATTCTAACCATACCTCCCGCTATCATGCTCAAGCAAATGGAAAGATCAATGCATTCAACAAAACCCTCTCTGACATTATGCACAAAATGGTTGGTCAGAATAAGAGAAGTTTTCTGGACAAGCTCCCCAATGCTCTTTGGGATTATTGGAGGATGACCCGTAATTCCACCCAGTTGACCCCATATTCCTTGGTATATGGAATGAAGGTCGTCCTTCCCATAGAGATTCAGTTTCCCTCATTGCACACAGCTGTATATGATCAGCAAGTACCGGATAAAGTAGTTGGAATCCATCTAGATGAGTTGGAAGCACTCGATGAGAATAGGATTTATGTCGTACACAATCTGAAAAGGAATCAGAACAAGATAGGTAGGGATTTCAACAAGAAAGTTCACCTCCGCTCTTTCTTGCAAGGTGACTTGGTATTGGCCCTCAGGATGCCAATGATACCCGGAAGGAAACCACCCAAGTTGGAGCCCAATTGGGAAGGACCTTACATTGTTCACATGGTTTACTCCAATGGAGCATACTCCCTGGTTACGATGAATGGTTAGTGTAAAAAACCTCCCACCAATGCCAATTTTCTCAAGAAATAATTTGCTTAAGTCCTCAGGGTCCCGCATGACCTTAAAATGTATGGTCCCCCACAACCTTAAACTGCATTACGGTCCAGCACGACCCTAAACTGCATGAGGTCCCTACATGAACTTAAACTGTCTGGGCCTACATGACCTTAAACTTTGAAATATACAGCAAGACATTAAACTATGGGTTGTCCTGAAAGACATTTAACTGAATCTCAAGAACTACGTATGTCTTGATTCACATCTTTATGGTATAAATAGGAACTCTCAGACACTTTTTCCTGAGTCCAACCCAAATTTCCTATTAGAATATCCATTATTAGGTATAGTTTTGTTGAAGGGTCTCATGTGTCATCATATAGGCTTATTTGGCCCCCACTCATGTTAGGTTTACGATGATTAAACCATGTGCCCTCCCTCAATCTTCTCTTCTCACACGTCCTTACCACGTGACGAAAAACTGCATGGCTCTTTAAAACTATGTATGGATTGATTCCCATCCTCATGGGATATATAGGATCACCCATGAAATTTTGTCTGTAGGCCAATCCCCAAGCACTAAGATCTCCCTTTGAGTCTTTCCCCTCACCAGGAACATTAATGCTCTACTAATCCCTTCCATTTTAGGGTTTCCATCATCTTTCACATCTGAAAGGGCCCCAAAAGATATGGATACTTATCCTAAGGGCTCTCCAATCGGTTCAGGCTGACTCCCTTGAGGATTTCAAATAACGAATTGATATAAGTCCCACTTTGTGAATAAGGTCATCACTCAATGCTCATTTGTTTTTCTCATTTCAGGTCACATGATATAGATGTTTTGTTTCGAATCTAGTCAACAACCATCCTTTTTTGTTGTCACCAACCCCATATGTCCCAAATATAGAGTGTAGTGGTTCATTCTGCCCCGTTGTCTCTTCAAACTGTGGTATGCCTCGATAAAGAGCATGATTCAAGCTGATGTTCCCATATCTAATGAGGAAATACTAATAATACACTTTGTTTCCCACACCAAGAATTTCTTACGTGGGATTAGGAGAAATAGTAAGGCAACACCCCCATGAGTGGACATTTGACAACAGCTAGCTGGGCGCCCAACCTCAGGTCCCTTGGCCCAGGTTCTCATTTAGGATTCTGTGGTATGGTATGGACTCACATCATCATTCATGTCTAGATATTTCTCCATACCACACATATCCCCTTAATACATCCTTATTTCATTTATCATCATTTCCACGAGTGTAGTCCCTGCCATGATTTGCGAGCCCCCATAATTTGGGTTTCCATCATCTTATATATCCAAAAGGACCCACAAATGGCATGGATGCTTGGACCAAGGGATCTACAACCATTACGGTCAAATATCTTCAAGGATTTTGAGAAACAAATTGATACAAGTCCCATGATGTGAATGCGGTCAACGGTCGATGCTCAATTACTTTCCCCCGAACTCAAGTCACACAAGGGTCGATACTGTGTTGCGAACTTGGTCGACAGTTGTCCTATATCATCATTGTCTCTTTGTGGTCTTCCATGGGCACGATGATTTGCCATCTCCATTATTTTTTCCCATACATATGACATTAAACTAGATGTTTACAATCTGAGCACTATGACTATAAACTAAGATCACTATCATCCTCACTGTAAGATGTTAAACTACAAGCTGGCGATGAAATCTTGTCTATGGCCCAAATTCAGGTCCCTTGACCTTCTTGTTCCTGTGTTCTCACGTATGATTGTACAGTGTGGTATGGGATTATGTCCTCATTCACATCAGGTTACTCATCATTTCATACACATCCCTCATTGGGTTACCTTTCGCTTATCCCGCATCCCTACTGCATGATGATAAACTGCCCGACATCTTTCAGAACTACCTATGGCTTGACCCCCATCCTTATGGGATACGTAGGACTACCCAATAGTCTAATCTTCGGGTCCGGCCCCATCTCTTAGAAAACCCCTTATAACCTAGGCCCCTTGGCTTGCATCCTTTCAGGGAGGGGTATATGGTGTGGTATGGGCTCACTCCCCATTCATGTCGGGTTTGTAACAACCACACCACATACCCATCTCTCTCTCATGAGCACCCTCCACTCCCTTTCCCTACTCTCATCCTTTCGAGTCGGTTGCTTTTATGTCGGGTCCCTCGACCCTCTTTGGTGATTTTCTAATGTCCCATAAGTACTCTGGTTTAGAGCCTGGAGTGTCAGGTTCTGCCTAGACATGCTTTAACCCATTTTTCAGGCTTCATGTTCCCCTTCATTTGGGATTCTATTATATTTCACATCCGAAGGGACCCCCAAATGGCATGGATTCTCGTTCCAAGGGCTATCATACCATTATGGGAAAAAATCCTTGAGGATTTTGAGCAACAAATTGTGACATGTCCCACATTGCAAATACGGTCAGCGGTCAACACTCATTTTCCCCCCATTTCTGGCTAACACGATATGGATGATGTGTTTCAAACATTGTCAATAGATATCCTCCATTGTCACACCAACCCCTTCAAGCCTTAAATGTCGGTTACATGATTCACATCATTTTCCACTCCATCATGTCCAACTAGACTTTCAACGCTCCTGGTGCTATCCCTCAGTGTGAATTTGAACGTTTGGAGGGCAAAGCTGTGGTGAGGCATCATTCGGGGCTCTTCACGGACTTCCCCTATGTGTGTATTCCATGTATTTAAAAAACCTCTTCTGACCTTGTTTCCCACACCATGTTTGATTCATGTGTGCTTAGGGATTGGATCGATGTATGTTCCCTACTTCGAAGAGTTTCGTTTCTCTATGGTCCGAGCTCTAAGACCTTAGACTAAGATCTCCTCAAATGTCATATTTTAGAAATATGTATGGCTTGATTCCCATCCTTATGGGATATGTAGGTACACCCAAAGGTCTAATCATTAATTCCACCTCAATTCCACCAATTTATCTCTTTTGTCCTACCTTTTAGGCTCCGACTCTTATAGAACTGCATGGTGTGGCGTGTGTGGGCTTATGTCTTCATTCATGTCGGGTTTACAATTTCACACCATGAACTCACCTTCATGGAGCTAGTCCCTCATACCTAATGTCCCCCATGACATTAAACTGTATGTTGTCCTACGTGAAGTTAAAAGGAACCTACTTAGAACTAATTTTGTCTTGATTCCCATCCTCATCGGATACGTAGGAACACCCAGACATCTTGTCTTAGGGTCCAGATCAACTGAGAGCTAGTCTCTCCTATCCCATATTCTCTAACCTTTTCTGGCCCCGCGTCTTGAGGTTTCTTTTTGGGAATCACATGCGGTGTGATGTGGACCTCATCCTCACTCATGTTGGGTATGCATTATCACGCAATGCACATTCCCTCTTGAACATCATCTATCCTGTGTATATCTAATATATATGACTTTAAACTATGAGACATAGTCCCACATGACTTTAAACTGATGCATCTATAATACACGAAGTTAAAATGCTTTGTTGGTCCCATCACATGATACTAAACTATGACGTTATCATCCTGGCCACATGATGAAAAATGGCACTGCATCGTGGTGTCCTCACTCAAGGGGACATCATGTTTGGTATCGGTCATACACCATACCATTCCCATGTGAACATGAGACACATCTACCTCATCACACACGAATGTTCCTCATGGAGCACCCCTAAATAGACATGTGGGGTCAGTCGCTGCATACACTGAAATTACCTTGGAAATCGGTGTGGGGTGTATGGCTCACAGAGGGGCTCACGGTCCACTCTTTCCATAAAGACTCCACCTCAAAAGGATAGGAGATAGGACCGGTGCTCTTCTGTTCCTTTTCCATCATCAGCAAAAGCACCCGTTCGTAGTAGAACTGATAAAATTTGAACTCCTCCACCTTCCAGACCCGGTTCAGTACTGACGACACAGCCATCTTGGCCGGAAATCTCCCTGTGGCGTTCAAGATGGGTGGATGGAAGTTTAATCCCAGAGGGGAGATGGGGTTAGAATATTCATAGACCCCCCTGACATGCGCCGCTGTCCACCCATAGATGTGGGGGAAAGACCCACATATCCTCTGTGGCCTCTTCCCCTCGCTGATATTCCACAACATCTTGTACAACTTGGCGAGCATAGGGATTTCAATGTTCACCCTCCCTCCTATCTCCAACATGGACACCATGATAAATGTTCTTGTCGCACGCCCATGTTTGTATCCCCCATCGACAGGATCCAACCACAGATGAGAGCTGTAATGAATGCAGCAAGCTTGACTACTGGTTGTTGCATGGTACTGACGCTGAATCCCTAGGTTTTCCATAGGCTGTCCTCCAAGAGCTGCAAGTACGAGTGATCCTTTCCCTATTGAGTTCCCTTAAATAAAGTTTGAGGCCTCACCGGAAACTTCTTATCTTTCAAGAAGTTCAGAAACCGCTTGAACCACCGTCTAAAGTGGAAGTCTCTCATTTCTTCCTTATCCTTTCCTGGCACCAGCTTCATCAACGCCATCTCCAATGGTGGTATTCTCTCTGGATCCTCCCACGCACCAATAATGGGGAGGAATTCATAATACATTTTCCCCAGTATCGAGACCCCTGAGATCTGATACACATCCCATAAACTGATGCCATCCTCCCCATGGTGAAAGTGGAAGGTATTGGTCCTCGATGACCACCTACCCAACAAATATGTCATCAGATGCTTCGGTTGGTAGATTTGAAATTGGGAGGCCCAATCCGCCTCAAAGAGGCCCACTCTCCTCAACTATGCCTTGAACTCTTCACAAGAGGCACCTACCCAGTAGGGCCAGACCCAATCATCTGTGAAGTTTCCACCCTGGCGTAGATCCCACTCATCAAACCATCCCTTCCTCGGGCTCCTCAAGGCTGCCTTCAAAATCATCTGATATAGAGGGGGGGATGTCTCCAGCTACAATTCCTTCCCGTAAACATTTTAAGATGATTTTATAGACAATCAGTAATAACAGGTGTGAAGTCCTCTCTGGCATGGCCATCAGCCGCCCCGAACCACTGGCGCTGGCACGGCGTGATCCTGAACCAGTAAGCTGGTTCATCTCTACTTTCTTTAGGGATGAAGACATCATCCCTCAGCCAAAATCCATACAGAGGCATCCACCTACACAACGGATAGTTCCTTTGAACTTCCGACAGTAGCTTCACCAATGAATCATGGCTAGAGTGGTTACATACCAACTCCCCTAGACCAAAGTTATTCGCCATCTCCACCCTTTGGGCATCATCTTCAAGCACCGCCAGGCAGCATCTTAATGAGCCATTCAACTTCTATGTTTAGGATTTTTTGTTTTGGATCACAAATCTCTTTCGTGGAGACAATTCTTGGAGCTCGTTCGCAAAGGATGTTCATGGAGCACTACCCTGGCCATCAAATGCAAGTCACAAAGCACTCCGACGTGAATTCAAAGACTCGCTATGTGCCGTGAAGCAGAAGGCTCAATTCTCGGAGAGCAATCACGGAGTTTCACAAATAGAGAGAGATAAAATCCAAAATTGTGGAGAAGATAAAGGAAAAAAATAGGTTAGCTCCCCTATATATAGGTGAGGACCCCTGACACTTCACGGCACACCCAACTGCGGCACGCTTCGCAGTGCGCTCTGACCGCCCATTGCCGCTCTACTTCACGAGCTGCCTTCACAAATCAGCTTCATGAGTGACTAAGGGATTTTAGTGATTGACCCTCATAATTTCAACCTCACATTATCCTCAGCTCCCAGTCAAAGGGAGGGCATTTGTTAATTCCAAAAATTTGGGAAGGAAAATAACTAATGGAATGCGTTAGGGGTTTCCTTGAAAAGACCATTCGTGGAGCCCCTGTATCCCTGCGGCTGGTGCAATACTCCCCTCTGTGAAGCCACCATAGAGAAAGCAGGGGGGATGCTCCGTGAAATGATTTGACTTTCATGATCCTACCACAGAGTGAGGAGGTAGGATGCTCTGCGAACCTATTTGAAATTCGTGAGCCCGCCGCGGATCAAGGAGGTGGGATTCTCTATGAACTGATTTCAAGTTCGCGAGCCCATCACAAATCAAGGAGGTGGAATCCTCCAAGATCCCATTTGATTTTTGTGACTCTCCATAGAGAAATATCTGTCTTTACACCAAGAGAGCTCTGCTCTGCGGTGCCTCTTGCCTATAAATACTGGGCTCCCCCTGAGCTAGAGGATGGATCCTTTGACCTTTCACCTTCTTAGATCCCAAAATCACGAAACAATATCTGCTCTGGGAACCATGAGCTCTTCAAAGTACTTCTGTATTGCAAAGTGCCTCCTCCTTTGCATGAATGCAGCCCCTCTTCAAAGAGGGATTCCCTTCGTGGAGCTCATGGGGTTCTGTGAAGGATGGGGATCCCCAAGGGGACTCTGGTCATTGTGGAGCATTAATGCTTTGTAAAGAACCCTTCATGCACATGTAACCCGCATGTTAACACAGGGTCAGTGTGCTTCACGAATCACATTGCTTCATAATGATATGCTTCACAAGGAACCCCTGCTTCATGAAGTACTGCTCTGCAAGGGCCTTTCCACTTTTTGAAGCACCTTCCATATGCACCTATGCCCCATGCCTAGGCTATGACACTTCACTTCGCAAAGAACACCCCTTTGTGAAGCCCCTCCACATCAAGGAGCACAAGAGATTATTGAGTCTTCTATCTATGAGCCCCTTTGTGTCGCGACTCCTTTTACAGTGCGACCCTCTAGGTTTTCACGAAGTGATTTCAGATTCCCTATGGTGGTACTTCTTGTTCCATTTCTTTTCCTCATGTGTCTTCGCATAGGAATGCTGATGGCTATTTCTTCTTCACATAGCCATGCTAACATGGACCCCTCAGTGGATCACTCCATGGAATCCCCTCACCACAGCATTACTGATTTATACACTCCCCCACGGGGTGGGAGGTATCGGTTATGTATGTCGTAGGGGGTGCGGAGTGAACCCACCTTGTCTGAGCTGCAGGATGTTAAACTTCCAAGATCCATCATCCTCAGCACATGACGTTAAACTATGACCTCTCCCCATACATCACATGTAGGGTCCCCCACCATGGACATTCTGCACTCCCACTGGTCTCCATGGGGGTGAGATCATTCCTCATATGGAATGAGATCCTCTTTAGAGGAGTAGCATTTGTCTGTGGGGAAAGTGAAACCACCCTGGTTTAATCCCCTATCCTTTCTTGAAGGAGGTAGCATCCCTTCTCCTCCTCTCTTCCTCAGTGACATAGACCAGAGGGGGGGAGGAGGATGGGCACCATAACCCATCTCTCTTCCATACCAAATCCCTCTCCCGTTGGGCTTTATCACCACCCAGGCCTCCCTCCTGGAGTAAGTCCCAATCTCCATCTTCCTGGGTCTCTAGCCATGCGTAAGCCCCTTTTTCTGTTTTGGGTTTCTAACCACATGTAAGCCCCATTCCACTTCCCATGGATGCACATTTACGCAGTGATATTCAGGTCTTTGCTACCTTTTTTTTCTCACACTGAGCATGACTCGTGTGGGCTTAGAGTAAGCATCGACCATGACTTCCTCTATTAGAATCCTAGAGTGTAATCCCTTTACCCCTTTCTAACTATGTGTAATTTGATCCTTTCCAAGAAAAGGTACACAGGAAGCCTCCCTGAGGTTCAAGCCCAACAACCATTTGTCCCGACCACCTTCACGTCGGTGCACCAAACCCCATCTTGAACTACATGGACTTTGATCCTAGCTAAGGAAAGGTATGTAAGAAGCCTCCCTGAGGTTCAATCCCACCATCCATTGGTCCCATCCACCTTCACATCAGTACAAAAACACCATTACCAAACTACGTGGTCTTTGATCCTTTCCAAGGCAAGCTATGTGGGATGCCTCCCATAGGTTCAAGCCCGGAACCCAGTTATTCTGACCCCCTTCATGTCAGTTCACCTTCGCACCGCAAGACATAAAACTGCATGCCCCATTTTCATCCCACATGACATTAAACTATACACGCTCGAACTATGTGGACTTTGACCCCTGTCTCCTAGATAGGGTATGTAAGAAACCTCCATGAGGTTCAACCCCATATAGCGGTAAGACATTGTGACCCCATCCAGCGGTAAACCTTTGTGACCCCATCCAACAGTAAGCTGTTGTGACCCCATCCAACGATAAGACATTGTGACCCCATATAGTGGTAAGATGCAGTCAATCCCAACTAGCGGTAATCCGTTGTGTTTCTAATCCAGTAGTAAGTCGTTGTAGCCACCTTTTTTGGGGCTTACCTCTCTGGTCCACCCTAAGGTGTAAGACCAAACTGAGATTCTAACCACGCATAATCCCTAGTATATCATATGGTCGCTGTCCTTTGTGCACACCCCGGTTCTATGCCCACATTTTGAACTACAATGACTTTGATCCTTTCTAAGGAAAGATACATAGGAAACCTCTCGGAGGTTTAAGCCCATCACCCATGACTCATCCTGGTCTTTCCTTCAAGCCTATGTGTTTCGAGAAGGTAGTGCCCCAACCTGGAGGTTCTATTTTCTCCAGATCTCATCCATGCGTCCATTATCACAGGCCGCCTCCTCTGGTGTCCCATTGCTCCACCGAACTACACGGACATTGATTACCTGCCATGGGTATATGTAGGAAGTCTCTTCGAGACTCAAGCCCAACGTCACCATCACCCTTGAGTCGAATTCATCTCATTTTCCATACACTTAACTTAACCACCCACCACTCATCCTAATTCCTATCCAGGCCGCCACATCCTGGTGAGACAAGCCCAATTCACTTATTCACTACTCTTAGCGGTAACCGGGTAACTAACCATGTGATAGCCCAGATGTCAGTATCCCCTCTGGTGGTTTCACCCATTTCATCCACTCATGTCAGTGTACTGATCAGTCTGATTTGTCTCTGCTAGATGTTAAACTCGAGACATTACCTGTGATTAAACATGGGAAGCTGAGGAGACCCTCAGAGACATGCCTATGGTATATAATTCCCTGCACTAAACGTGGGATACCTCAAGCTTCTGCGCCCTTGAGGAGCCCTATAATAAGGGGAAGATACCCAGAAATTCTAGTGTTCTAACGTCCAGACACACCAGTGATATCCAACGTGACTACACCCTTGAATGAAGGTTACTTTCCTGACCAGACCCCTTGGAATGTCCCGACAGAAGCAGTGTAATTAACCAGTGTCCATGAAGATATGGAACTGGGAAGAGTTTCACGAAAAATGTCTTCAGTGTATAAGGGAGACCCAGACTAGGTAACAAATTCTGAGGAGGAACCCACAGAAGGAGGAACCAACATCCCATCATCCCATTTTGATCAAGGATAAAACTTCCCTAAATAATAAATAGATGCCACCCACCTTTGGAAATTGGGAATGTGGGGCCATAGCTGCACATCCCCAAAACAGATGGATGTGCGCGCCCCAACGAAAGCATCCGAAACAACCGTCAAAAGTGGTCTAATGAAAATAAATATTTTTACAGAACAATGATATATTTTTTATTTATAAAATATAATTTATTTGGAAGATAATATAAAAGTATTGTAATTTGACATTATTTTGAATAATATTTTAAAAGATGAATTTATTATCATGTAGCATAAATACCTATAAAAAGTTATTATTTGTCATATGCTTATCGATTTTCAATATAATCTCAAGTAATTTATTCAATATCATTATCTAAAGTGGAATTCCATATATTTATAGGTCATAGAAGAGTTGATATGGTAATATAATTTTTAAAATATAATATATCTTATGAAAATATAATTACCACCAATGAGGCTAAACAATGATCATCATGATAAATAAAATTTGTATTTTTTTGTAAAATATGGTTATTATCGATAAAAACTAAGTTATCATTCATAAATCATGAATTCCATTGAATAAATTCTTCATTAACCAATATATGTAGAAATAATAATAATAATGTGATCATTTCAATTTTTCAATACATTACATGAATGTGTTAAATAAGCATAATGAAAGATCTTAAAGATATTATATGTTCTTATTTTGAAGATTTTTTTTCAATATTATTTTAATTAAATAATACAAAAGAACACTTTTATCTTCATTATTAATCAAATATTTTATGGATTTATTATATGAATATGTATTTATATTAACGAGTAGTGAAAATTAATAATATTTTTCAAAATATTGGATATATTACTATTGAGAGGTTCTATTTTTTTAATAAATAAATATTTCATATATATAAAGTATTGATGAAATATATTTAACTTTAGATATACTATCAAAAATTAATATCATATAGACATATTGGATGAAGGAGTTGTTGAATACCTATAAATTTAACAATTATTCATAATCGATAAAAATGTATTCTCAAGAATTTGTTTGGGATTTATTTTACTATATACAATCAGTTAAATTATGTTAAATGGGATGTTAACTAATCATGGCACATTGAATGCATGAAAAGATAATTTATGTTATCATGGATGAATTATATTGAAAATATCAGTCAAATAATACATGAGAATCAACTTAATAATAACATGGTATACAAAAATCAAACTGAGAATGATTAATTTATTAAATGGAGGTATTCTAATTAAATTATAACTAATATGAAAAAAATTCCTTCTCTTTATGTTGTTACAAATTCCACCTATATTATAATTTACCATGAGTTAACTATTATAAAGGTAAATTATTCATATCATCACTAAATATATTGGATGTGAATCACAAATATTTATATGAAGTCTTGATTATAGAATATATAAGGGTGCACCCAACTACAATGTAGACCATTTAAATATTTAATAAAATAATCATCTATTAAATGGTCACATGTGTTTTTATTTTCTAGTGAGTACACTTAACATGGAATTCAAGTTTATTGAAATAAATCTTGAGAATCATGTATCAAATATAATATGTTTATATAGAATCATTAATAATATTCTCACAATATATGCATGAAAAATTCAACAACAACCTGTTTAAAATCAATAATTAGATTCTATAAACAAGAAGTGTTGTTGAATTGATTATATAAAATTCTTGTTCATTGTTAGTGGAAGAAAAAAAACATTTTTCCTTGAATAATAAAATTAATGTATCGAGAACATGATTATTTTTGATAGATTTTCCCTAAAGTTACATTAATACCATATAAATTATGAAATCTTGTTAATTTTTATTGATAATGTATTTCATTTTTTCAATGATTTTAAAACTCATTGTAAAATACAAATTTTATATATGTTGACATCAAAATAACTAGACAAAAATAATTATTGATGCAATATTTGATATGTTCAACATATAAAATGTTGGATTAAAAATCCAAATTACTAACACTATTGAATAATGATGGAATAACTTTATAAATCTTCTCCCTTATCATAAAAATGATTAAAATATCTATATATAAATCTTTAATGGGTTTGAAATTCCTAAATAATATTAAAAATTATAAAAGTTTCAAATAATATTATAAATTATGTAATGGGGTGAACTAGATATAATGTATTTAATGTATCCATCTAAAAATATATTCTTATAAGGGAAAATATAAACATGAATTTATTATCATGTGGGTTATATGAATCAATGTTTTTTCATTAATCCCTATGTTTTGGAAAAAAAACTCTTGAAGTGTTTATAAAATTAATGAAATGTTTGATGATAAAATTATAAATAATGTTCTTTTATTTTTTAATTATTCATCTTGATGATGAAATAATAAATTTTTTAAAGATATTATATATTTATTAAAATAACTTTTATGAATAATTAAATTTATTGGTTTAAATAACAGTATAATTAAAAATATATATAATAATAGTGAAATTAGTATATCTATAATGATTAAATATAAATTAACATTTTATTTATCCTAAAATGATATAAACATGTACTTACACATATATCTTTTGAATAATATAAGTTTATAAAAAAATAATTTGATGAAAGGTAATATTATTCTCCTACTCATTATGATTTTAAGGGTATAAATGATGACTCATTCCAAAAAATAATATCAAAATTGGTTAGTTACATCAATGATGGATATTTTACACATCCAAAAAAGGATTGATATCAAACTAGTTATTTATTCGTATATGGTGGAACTAACCTCTCAGGGCGTTCTATAAATCAACCCATTTTTGTGAATTCCTCTAATCATGAAAAGTTGATTGAAATTATTAGAGAAATTTAATAATATTTTTTACTGAGATCGACCATTCATTATGTCAAAAATTAATGTGACTTATATATAAATAAAGATACTCCCACCATATTATATGATGAAAATTTAGACTTTATAGTACAATTACAAGGAAAGTATATAAAATTTGATAAGAAAAAATATATCTCACCAAAATTAATTTTTACCTATGAGTTTCATAAATAATGGTGAGATAGATATTTGATAAATTGGATCATGTATATTTTTTCATAAAGGAGTATCCAACATCAAATTTTAAAATATTTATTAATTAATTTGTGATGTAAAGACTACAAATTATGTCATTATATAATTCTAGTGGAGTTAGAAATGTTGTTATATTTTCCCCTACATC
Organism: Viscum album; assembly: GCA_963277665.1. Taxonomy (NCBI): domain Eukaryota; kingdom Viridiplantae; phylum Streptophyta; class Magnoliopsida; order Santalales; family Viscaceae; genus Viscum; species Viscum album. The sequence continues at coordinate 1,644,376,875 of OY728165.1, forward strand.
GGGTTTTCCCACTGGGTTTCCCTGATAAAGTTTTTAATAAGTCATCTAAAATTAGCATGTGATTAAAATATTATTATTCACATTTTCTCCATTGTTTTTTATGTGAGAGATAAATACTCTTCCATGAAATTAAATACATTCAATGGGGGTTATTATGAAAAAAATCATGGTTGTCATAATTTTAATGGGGTGATTCTCATGAGATCTACTCTCATGGGTTTTAATTATCCAAACCATTCATTTTACCAACCTCTATCTCATATCAAAAATAATAACCACTGGATCATCCTTGAAATAGGGATCAATCTGGACAATTGATGAGATTTATATGTTTTTTGTATATATATTACATATCGTGATAATGAAATAATAATTTTTTCTCTATTATTCTCTTTACTCTCTATATTTATTTCACTTCCTATTTTTTATGATTGTATTAATTCTTTTTTTAGAAATAAATCTCACATTTATTCGGCATCATGATTTCTTTAAAATAGATATTGAGTTTCTAATTTTAAAATTCTTTACGATATCAATCATTTTCATGATACTATTTCATAACATAACTATAAATATTGTTATTTTATCCAAAAAAAAATCAAATTTATATATTAAATATACAATTTAAATAATATATATCTATCCTTTATAATAGATATTACATTTTTAATTTCTTTAATATTTTAATAACATAATAATAAAATAATATTATTGTAATTCCATGAACCTGGAAGCCCGGATATGGTGCGTTACTTTACCACATTAGCATGATTACAAAGAATCAAATCCTGAAAGACCAATTATTTTAGTAGTTTTTAAGAAACTAGATACATAAATGGAATCAATTTTACATTTTAAAGGTAACAAAATATAATACATAACAAATACTAATAAACTGCATCAATGAGAACTCAATAAATGGTCTTTTTTTCATAACCTATTAAAGTTATAAAAATGAAATGGTTGAGATAAAATGACCAGTAAGGGTTAAAAATGGTGTAATAATGAATCAATAATAATTGAATCATCATAAAATTGGTATAGTCAATCTGGCATGGTGAATAAATGAAAAACGCACAACATTAATAAACCAAGAATTAAACTGCATCCATAGATTTTTTCATAGTGAAAACATCATGGATAGTAATAATAGAAAATGAATAAAGAGATATTATTATTAATTGGAAGTCATGTATTTGGCACATGATACCACTATACTATCAAAATGGTTTATGTCTGTGGGTAGGAACCCGTTTAATTTTTCATAAACAAACTCAAAGGGTTTTTCACCAACTAATTTGTCTTATGAGACATGTCGAGGCATTGAAGATATATAGAAGGCCCCACCCATCACTTCAAGTCCAAATAATTCTATATATATAGATTAAATATAAGTAAAATATTCCTTCTCAATATCTATATAGAGTATAGGATACATATTAATCAACATTTCCATAGTTAAAAAAATATTCTAAATAAGCACCATATGTAAAAGGGTATACGACTTAAGAAAATAATCAAATCCTTGAAACCATAATTTAGATATATAATATATTTAAAATTTAAAATGAAAAATTATCTCATAGGTAAAGTTTATAGACCACATAATAAATATTAGTCTCATAATACCAAGTAAATGAAAATGAAATGGAAATTGAGACAAAGTCCCTTACCACATTGTAATCAACCGAGTTGTATGAGAAAAAATTAATAACAACCAAGTTAATCACAAAATACCATGAATAAAAATATAATCATGATAATATATGTAAAATTCAAGTATAAAACGCACCACATGCAAGAAATAAGTGGAGAACAATGGAAATCTCACAGTATTAAAAGTGGGATAAGAAACCCCTTACCTTATGCCCGAATGTGTTATTCTATTGATCATAATTACTTGAATAATCAGATTAGATTAATTAATTGATAATTCCAGGACCTCATATACATGTAATTTATTTATTATAACATTTTTAGGTTCATTCATGGCCTTTTTTATCGGTTTAAGAGGTTCAATTTTATTGTTTTGGAAGCATTTTCTTCTTTGGTTTTCATGACTATTTTACTTATATTCATGAATGGATGTTTGGTTGAAATGTGGATAGACATAAAAAATTATTATAATATATTATTAGTTAAATTAAAAACATATAAATTATCATATAATTATTTTGGGTCACATACCATGAGGATGACTTATTTGATAAAAGATAATGATACATGCTTGGATAAACTTGGTGGTTTTGTGCATAATGAACTTGTTTTGTATTATTATTTTATATTATGAGTGTGTAAGGATTAAATAACATTAAATAAGCTTAAATACATATATTATGATATTTTTAAGCCATAAAAATTGTTTCATGACTAGAATTGGAGGTGGGAATAAAAATTGAGAACTCATCATCTTTGAATGTGATAAATTAACACATCTCGGATGATGTTTTCATTTTTTGTATAAGAGGAGGGGAAGAAAATAGATGATGATTAAATATTCCATTAAAATAATAAAAATCTAGTTCATTTAAGGTAATATGATTATCATATAATTTGGATGAGTGAATATGAGGAAAGAAAAAGAAAAGATAGGAACTCAAAATAAAAGAATAGTTGAGAAATCCCTCATGAAAATTCGGCTGCCTAATGTCGTCACTTAAAAAATTCATAAAATATTTTTATGAGAGAAAAGGGGTATCTCATTATTTTTACATAATATGTACATAAGGGTGATATTTAATGAAATATTCCAACATAATTCAATTGAAAATAAAAGATAATAACATAAAATGAAAGCTTTAAAGAGGGAAGGGCGGTATATTTTCTTACCGTGTAGAGTAACCCCAAACACTGGATGGTTGGGACCTTGAAGGATTTAAGAAACCTTGGGAGGACTCCTAGTTAGGTAAAACTACCATAGATCTTGGGACAATGAGTTTGGAATGAATGAAAATGAATAAATGATTGGGTATTTATAGTAAATGAGAGGGAGTTGTTTTATTAATTTCAAAGGACACCTCATTGGTGATTTTTGCAAAACCATGGTCTTTCCCATGGTAATTTACCATGGTATTATCCACTTGGGGAACCTCATTTCATATTTTAATGTACTCAAGTAGACCATAATTTTATATTATGATGTTATTAAATATACCGAAAACTCAAAACTGTATTTTTTCTATACACAAAAAATTAAAGTATTTTAGAAAAATCCCAAAAATTCAACCTATACATTTTTCAATATTAATAATTAAAAAATGAACTAAATTTTTGAAAATAATTATATAAATACTATTAATTTAATTTTTAAATAAAATCATAATTTATTCGAAAATAACAATTTTAAATCCATAACTCATTTTTAAAACCTTTAAAAATTATTCAACATCTAATTACCTTATAAACTTAAGAAAATAAAATGATAATATGATTTAATATTCATAAGGGTCATATTAAAATTCATAACTGTATGTTAGTATTCATTAGAAAAAGAAATTTAGTTCTATCACAGTCCAAATTACTTACCGATTACAACGGTAGATGACCGTTTTTAAAAATTCAAAAAAGATATGTGAAAACTTTATGTTTAATGGATAGGTTGTGAATTTATCCTATAAATAACCAATTGTTGTTTCATAGAGACTCAGTGCTTCATGAAATATATGATATTTAATTAATAGAATATATTTAAGAGAAACATACCCTAAAATATTTAGGGTGTTATATTTCTCCGTCCTTTGGAAATTTAATCCTTGAAATTTTTTTTGTATATTGATCCTTAAAAAGATGAGGGGTGTTTCTTCTTCATAACATCCTTATATTTCCAGTTTTCTTACTCTATGTTATGGTCTCTACAAATAACATTTACTAAAAAAAATTTCCGATTTATTAATACCTTCTCCCTTATTTCAAGAATCTCAATCGCCTCTTCACTATATGAAAATCATGTTCCAACTCTATTTCTTTATAGGTGACTATATGTGTTGGTTCTGGCATGTATTTCTTTAACAATGAAACATGGAACAAATTGTGAACTTTTGGGAGACAAGGTGGCATCGCTAAATGGTAAACTACAGCTCCGATCCTTTCCAGAATTTCAAATGGTCTGATTACATGGGGCACAGTTTCCCTTTCTTACCGAACCTTAATACACCCTTCCACAGAGATATTTTTATAAATACATGATTTCCTAATAGAAATTAAAAATGTTTTCTCTGGTTGTGTGCATAAATATTTTTCCTAATTCAGGATCCTTTAATATGGGTATAAATTTTCTTTACCATTACAATTGTCTCTTCGATAAGTTCTGGGCCTATATGTTTCCTCTTTCCAACTTCATCCCAATATGTTGGAGTTTGACACCTATTACCATATAATGCATTATATGGATTAATTTGAATGCTATAATGTAAACTATTAATGTAAGATAATTCCACCAAAAGAAATTATTGATACCACATACCTTGAAAGTCAAGAAAGAATGATCTCAACATGTCTCTCATTGTTTGAGTTGTCCTTTTAGACTGTCCATCGGTTTCATGGTGATAAGCAGTACCCATATAAATCACAGTATCCAAAGACTTCTAGAGAATTTTCTAGAATTTTAATTTAAACTAGGGATCTTGATCATACATAATCAATATAGGTGCACTATAATGTTTTAAAACATCATTAATATAAAGTCTTTTTAGGTGGTGAAGTGGTAAATCCTCTCTTTTAGCAAGGAATTGTGCTTATTTTTTGAGATGATTAATAATTACCCATATCACCTCATTCTTTCTAGGTGTAATCAGTGGTCTTGTGAAAAAATACATTGTAATTTCATCCCAATTCCACATAGAAATAGTTATGGGTTGAATTAACCCTCTAGGATTTGGTCTCTCAACTTTCACTTGTTGAAAAATTAGACAGCTTGACATATAGTCAACAATTTTTTACTCCATGTTATCCCACCAAAAATGTTCCTTTAGATCTCTATAAATATTATTACTACCATGGTGTATAGAGAAATTTGAGCTATGAGAATTGTCTACTAGTTCTCTTTTTAGCTCACATACTAATAGAACACATAACCTCATCCCAAATTTCAGAACTCCATCCTCATACACAAAGTATTCCAAACATCCATCCTTAGTAGTTTTAAATTTATTTTGTAGATTTTCATCATCAGATTGAATGATTTTTATCTTATCTAGTAAATATTGTTTAGAAATAATTTGAAAGAGGAAATAGGTTTACCCTTCATTAACAATTCCAATATCCACCTTTATTCGATCCATAAATATAGGATCTCTCTCAATCCTCATTTGGGTCATAAGTCCATGATCTTTCTTACTTAACGCATATACCACCTTATTTCCTTTTCTGGGTGGTAGTGTATTAAATAATAATAATCATTGAGTAACTTGATCTATATCTGCTGCATCATTTTGAGTTCTTTCTATGTAAAAATTTATTTCAAACTCTTGTCAACTATATATATCTCACATCTTTCACCATAGAGATAATGTCTCTGTATTTGCAGAGAAAACATTATGGATGTTAACTCAAGATCATGAGTTGGGAAATTTTTCTCATGATTCTTCAACTATATTAATGCATAAGTAATAACATTATCATTTTTCATAAGGGCTCAACCCATCCCCTTATTTGATGCATCAATATATATCCCAAATCCATTATTTCTAGATGGAAGAGTCAAAATTTGAGCATTGACCAATCTATAATTCAATTATAGAAATATTTTTTACATTCTTTCGTCTATAAAAACATAACCCCTTTGCATGTGAGCTTGGTTAGTGGGTTAGCCAATCTAATGAAATTATGAACAAAACACTGTTAGTAACCTGATATGCCAATAAAACTATGTACCTCGGTTATGTTCATTAGTATGGTCCATTCTTAGATTTAATTAGTCTTCATAGGATCAACTAATATTTCATCATTAGAGACAATATGGCCAAGAAAAGAAACTAATTGAATCCAAAATTTACACTTTCTAAACTTCCCATATAATTAATATCTTCTAAGAGATTTCAGAATAATCTACAAGTGATTCTCAAAGTCTTCGTAGGTTTTGGAGTATACTAGGATATCATTGATAAATACCACAACAAATTCATCAAGATATTCCTTGAAAACACTATTCATTAGATTCCATGAAAATAAGGGGTTCATTAGTCAGTCCAAAATGCATTACTGTAAACTCATAATTCCCATTCCTGGTTTGAAATATTGTCTTTGGAATATATTCCTTCCTCACACATAGCTGATGATATCCAGATTAAAGGTCAATCTTTGAAAAATATTGGGCTCCATGAAGTTGATCAAATAAATCAACAATTTGTGGCATAGGATACTTGTTCTCTATTGTAATAGCATTGATTTCCCTATAGTCAATGTATAGCCACATGGATCCATCTTTCACAATAGGTAAATACTATGGAAATCCTATTGAAATACATCATTAGGTACTTCTTCAATTTTAATATTTATTTACTCCCCAATAGATATTTTTTTCTCTTCCTCTGGAAGATGTTGAGGTAAATACTATGAAAATACATCAATGTATTCTTTAATAATAGGTACTTCTTCAATTTTAATATTTATTTCCTCACCCATATATATTTTATTCTCTTCCTATTCAAGAATTACATTCATTATAGCTATTAGGGGTGGATCTAGATAAGAATCAGTGGGTGAGGATTCTGATCTAAAGATAAGGGATTCTACACTATTCTTAAAAATTATAACATCATTATTCTTTCAATAGATCTTTGCATCATAATTTTATAGCCAATTCATACTGAGAATTATATCAAATTGAATAATTGGTATATTGATAAGGTTAGATATTAAATAATTTTTATGTTCCATGAGGGGGACTGATCAACACATCTTTGTTGCGGTATTACATCCCCTGGGAGTTTTGACTAACAACTCCTTTATTAAACCAAATTGGACATGTCTAATTTTCTTGAAAAAATGGGAAGATATAAATGAATGAGTTGATCCAAAATCAAATAAATAATTTGATAAGTTTGAGGAAAAAATTAAAGTACATGCTACCATATCATGAGGAACTTCAACCTCCATGGTTTTAATCGATCTTTCCCTTTCTCTCATGGACTTTTATGAGGAATGTTTCCTTGGTTCTTAGGAAACACATTTATATAATGTCCCATATTTTTACAATTATAGAATTGAACAACATTGACTTGTCTCTTCCCCTTTCATTCACTAGATCGATGACCCTTTCCTCCACACTTATTAAAAACTCACATGCCTTTCACGCATTTCCCAGGATGATTCTTTCTTCATTTCTCACATAATGAAAATTTCTTTATTCTCTTATTCATCATTGGAGATTTATATTTTACATAGTTATTATAATGACTCTTATTATCTATATTTCCATTGGCCAAATTTGATCTAGTAGATTCCTTCTCTATTTTGGTGGCACTTAATATAGTTTCATCATATGATGAAAATGTTTGATAATCCAATTCCCTTTAAAAACATGTCTTATGACCTTAAAATAAATTATGAATCTTGTCTTCAAAATCACATACGTAATCTATATCATACCTTTCTAATCTTATGAAGATAGCCTTATACTCTACAACACTCTTTTCTTCCCTTTGTTTTAGGCTAAGGAATTTCCTCTTCATTTTAGTTCATTGTTCATAAGGGAAATATTTGTCGAAGAATATTTCATTTAAAGTTCCCCATTCTATATCATCTATTTCTTCTTCCTAGGTGGTATTCTGGATCAAGGACCGCCATTAGGTAGCATCACCATTGAGGTAATATACTGTCATTACTACATTTTCATTTTCATTGCATCTTAATGCCAGAAATATCTTTTCAAGATACTTGATCCACTATTAATATACCATTGGAATAGTAGCCCCATTAAAATATGGGAGCTTCTACCACATGAAATGATCTAGTACAGGTGTAACATGGTTATTCATCATAGCTTGAGTATGTTGTCCCAATATGGTTATGATCTGATCAGCTCCAACATTGAATGTGTTGAATTTCTCAGGGGGGGACATCCTTATTTCTCTACGATTATTTATTCACCTTCTTTAATTAGGTGCTATCACTAAACAATGACATACACTAAATTAGGTCATATTTTATAATTTCTAAATAGAAAACTGTTAAGATAATCTAAAAATTTATGCTCAACTAATCTCGTTATCATAAACATTGATTATATTTATTTTTAAATACTTTATAATGGTTTGTGAAGAAAATGTGAATTATCCTAAGCATATCCCCTAGGAGTGTCAAACCATATGCGTAGTAAGGCCCATTTTCATGTACTAGGATACTCTGGGTCAATCCCAAAACTCTTTATTAGAGTTTTCAATCCTAGGTAAATTTGTTCCAGAACCACATCCAATTGTAGTATTCAGACAGGGATGTAGTTATTTTATGTTTATCCTTAAATACTATCTTATGGGTTTGTTCCCTAATCTAATTTTTCTAAATCTAGTTTCCATGTTTTCTACTAAACTTCCTTTGATACCAATTATAACTCCCCAACCCCAAAACTATGGAGCCAGTGCATTAATCTATTAAATCATCCTTATTAAAAATAATAAAATCCCAAAGCACTAATTAGTTTATTATTTTTTAAGAAAATAGATAAAAACATGGAACCCATTTTACATTCGAAAAGGTAACAATATATAATAAATAACAAAAACTATTAAACTGTATCCATGAGAACTCAATAAACTGTCTCCCCTTTATAACCTATTAAAGAAAAAAATGAAGTGGTTGAGTTCAAATGATTAGTAAGGGTTACAAATAGCAGAATCATGAATTGAAACTAATTAAATCATTATAAAATTGGCATAGTCAATATGTCATGGTATATAAATGAAAAACACACTCTATTAATAAACTGAGAATCAAACTACATCTATAGATTTTGTCCTAGTGAAAACCTCAAGGATAATAATAACTAAAAATGAATAAAGATATATGTTTATTAATTATAAATCATGTATCTGACTCATGATACAACTATACCATTGAAACAGCTTATGTATATGTGTAGAAACTGGTCGGATTTTTTGGAGACAAACTCAAAAGGTTAGTCGCCACCTGATTTGTCTCATGAGACCTATTGATGCATCGAGGGGACATAGAGGGCCCTTATCATCACTAAAAGTCCAAATAATTATTTATACATAGATTTAATTCAAGTAAAACATGCCTTCTCAATATTCATATAGAGTATAGGATACAGATTCATCAATATTTCCATATTTAACACAACATTCCAAATAAACACCGTTTATAAGAGGGTATACTGCTTAAAATATAATCATATCCATGAAACCAGAATAATGATATATAATATATTTAAAATTTCAAATGAAAAATTATCTCAAAGGGGTATTTTATACACCACATAAGAAATATTAGGTGCACAATACCATGTAAATGACAATGAAATGGAAATTGAGACAAAGTCCCTTACCATATTGTAAACAATCGAGTGGTATGACCATAAATTAATAACCACCAAATGAATCAAAAAATAGAAGGAATATAAATAGAATAATGATAATATATATGAAATGGAATTACACAATACACCACATGAAATAAATAAGTGGCGAACAATGGAAATCTCACGGAATTAAAAGTGAGATAAGAAACCCCTTACCTTATGCCTGAATGTGTTCTTATGTTGATATTAATGACCTAAAAAATAAAATTATATTCATTAATTAATAATTCTAGGAAATACTATATATGTAATTGATTTATTATATCCTTATTAGGTTCATTAATGTCCTTTTTGATACGTTTAAGAGGATCAATTTTATTGTTTTGGAAGCAATTTCTTCCTTGGTTTTCATGATCAGTTTACTTGTATTCATGAATAGAAGTTCATTGGAAATGTGGTCAAACATATAGAATTTTTAATTTAAATTATAAGTTAAATTACATAGATATAAATTATCTTATAATGATTTTGGGTCACATACCATGAGGATGACTTATTTGATAAAAGATAATGATAAACGCTTGGATTAACTTGGCAGTTTTGTGCATAATGATCTTGTTTTGTATAATTATTTTATATTATGAGTCTGTAAGGATTACAGATCATTAAATAAGATGATATGAATATATTATGATATGTTTCAACCATAAAAATGGTTTCATGACCATAATTGGAGTCTATAACAAAAATTGGGAACTTGTCATCCTGGAATGTGATAAATTAACACATCTCGAATGATGCTTTCATTTCTAGTATAAGTGGAGAGGGAAAATTGATGATGATGAAATATTACATTAAAATCATAAAATTATAGTTCATTTATGGTACTGTATTATCCTAGAATTTGGATGAGGGGATATGAGGTAATGAAAAATAAAATAAAGAAACTCAAAATAAAAGAAAAGTTGGGAAATCCCTCACAAAAATTCTGCAGCCTAACAACGTCACTTAAAAAATTCATAAAATATTTTGATAAGAGAAAAGGGGTATCTCATAATTCTTACATAATATGGAAAAAGGGGGATATGTAATGAAATATCCCAAAATAATCCAATTGAAAATAAAATAGAATAACATAGAATGAAATCTTTAAAAAGAGAAGAGTGGTAACTTTCATTACATTGAAGAGTAACTCCTAACACTTGATGGTTGGGACCTTGGGGGATTTAGGACACTAAGGGAGTACTCATAGGGAAGTAAAACTACCATATTTTCAAGGATAATGAGTTTTGAATGAATGAAAATGAAGGAATGAGTGGGTATTTGTAGTAAATGAGAGGGAATTGTTTTATTAATTTCAAAGGACACATCATTAGTTATTTTTTTCTAAACCATGGGTTTGACCATGGTATTTTACCATAGTATTAGAAACTTGGGAAACCTGTAGTCATATTTTACTATACAAAATTATACCATAATTTTATATTATGATGTCATTAAATATACTGAAAACTCAAAACTGTGTTTTTACTATTCGAAAAAAATTCATGTATTTTATAAAAATCCCAAGAATTCACCCTAACCATTTTTCAATGTGTAGTATTAAAAAATGAACTCCATTTTTTGAAAATAATTTTCTAAATATTATTAATTTAGTTTTTAAATGAAATTATAATTTATTCAAAAATAACTATTTTAAATCAATAACTCATTTTTTAACACTTTGAAAAATTAATCAACATCTCATTACCTTATAACCATAAGAAAATAAAATAATAATATGATTTACTATTCATAAGGCTCATATTAATATTCATATTACTATTCAAAAGAGTATGTTACTATTCATCTGAAAAAACAAGTTACTTCTATTAGACTCCAAAAAACTTACTAATCACAACTTTAGTTGAATATTTTTTGAAATTCAAAGCACAGATGTGGAAAATTTATGTTTAATGGATAGGTTATGCCATTATCCTATAAATAAACAAGTGTTGTTTGGTATAGACTCAGTGCTTCTTGCAATATATGTTATTTAATTAATAGATTGTATTTAAGAGAAACATACCATAAAATGTTTGGGGTGTTATAATTTTTATTTGTAAATTAACAATTATTTAGGCTAATATATTTGATTTAATGTATCATGTGATTTATCAACACCATTAAACAAATATTTAATGTGTGAATGTGTGATTTAAAAAAATATTTGAATATGTTAAACCAAAGAATCAATTGTTTTTTCAATTTTTGATATTCCAATGTCAATCTTATAACATCCCACCCCTCCTCATTGGCTTGATATGAGGTAGTGGTGTTACTGGCCATAGGTGATATCCCCAAGAAATGAAAGGATGGGTATAAATTCCAAGGGACTCAAGAATATTTGGTGGAAAATTGTCCCTTTTTAAATATAAAACACCCATACAAAATACCAAATAAAAATCCAATACTTTGTATGACAAATGAGTATATAATACAACTCAAAACATGACAAAAAATAAACTATATAATTGTACATAAGAAACCAAAATACAAACTTGAAAAGAACCAAAAGGCCATAAAACCTGTAATCATGAAAGAGGAAAAAAATAAGAAACACCTAACCCATTCCAATCACCAACTCATTATTCCATACCCATAGTATCAAGAAGCATAACTAAATAACTAAGATACCATGACATTACCTATGTATCAGAAGATGTCATCTGAAAACACAATATAATTCTCAAAAAGGGGGTGAGTCTAAAATTAGAGGGATTTCCCCCAAATAATTACCAAATCATTCCACTAGTATAAGAACCAGTTAACACATTATAAATAATTTTTTAAGAAGATAAATCTGTTTATTTCAAAACAGAAAACAAGTTCCGTGGAAAACATTTTACAAAGCATAAATCCTTTAAAAATAATTTGGAATACCCATAACCATGTATCCACACACACATTCACACACCCCCCCCTACAATTAGAGTTTATAGTTCCATAATCATGAGTGGTCTTTCATGGATCCACCAAGTCATCAGAAGGTGACCAGTATGAGGTGACTGAATTCAACATGCCCCTTCTATAGGGTCACATCTATGTATGCACTCACACCAACCATGTATGCCAAATTCCATGAAAAACCATTCAGCATAAATATTTTATTTCCTTAAATAATTTCAATAAACATTATCCATGCCTAAAAATAAAACTATAATTATAAAATAATAATTTTTGAATTACCACCAAAAGGAATTTTCAAAGAATCCATTCAATTTCCAAGATTTCGAACACATAATCCAAAATAGGATTCCATCAAGAATCAGACATGGAATTGAAAACAATTTCATTAAAATAATTTAACTAAAACTAATCCTTAAATCTACAATTCAATTGAATATAAGTGAGAATCCACCTATCTCTGAACAGTTGGTGAAAATGATGAACAACACTATGATACTATAAATATGCTCTTGGATATTTTTCTCTTTAATAGATTGAGGAAAATATCAACAATATTATCATAATTTAACATTGATATGTCAATAAAGGGAAAGATATATGGTTCTAGGATAGAGGAGAATAATTCATTTAAGAAGAAAATTTTATTTCTAATGAATCTGGATCATCATAGTGCTTTCATTCACCAAATAATAACATCTGAATAAAAAGGGAAAGTCAATAAAGCCTTAAGATCAAAGTGAATTCTAGAAACTAAGAGAATAAGATTTTAATGTGGGATATGAGGAATAATTCTGATTATAAACACAATTTTAAGGGTGCCAACTACATATCGCATGTTTAGGCTGCACAGTTTGGAAAACCATGTGCCAACCATATGTTTCTACTATATCAAGGCCACACCTTGCATAGCTAGATCACACAATTATAAAAAATTATCACCATCCTTGATTTTCCATATATTACAAGTATCAAGGTTTCCCTTGGGCACTCACATGGTTTGGTCAAACCGTGTGCCAACTATGCACCATCCTAGTTACTACCAGAACATGTCGTATGGTTTTATGGAGGTGTTGAATGGTTCTTACTAACCATACAAAAACTATAATCCTACAATAACACAAACATAACATGTATAAAACACCCAAAAACTCAATAAAATTATCCTAATAATTTTATATGTTCAAAGTACATAAATAACTGGTTATGTGTCTGATACTGAGGGAGTTACATTCTCCCCACCATTGGTAATTTTCCCTTATAATGTAGAAATATAGAGTCATTATTGAAACGTTATGGCCACTACTCTAGCATTACCTTATCACGCTCCCATATTTCTTATTAAATCCAAAAATTCAACCATTAACCCAAAAATAGATTATACTTTTCCCTTGTAAGATCATCTCTTGGATATCCACAATATATACCATCACATAAATAATCTTAGCACCCAGATCTATGTCAACATGATCAAATTGAATCATATATTTAGGATCAGTTTTGAACTTCTTCAATTAAGATACATGAAAAAAATGGTGAACTGAACTAAAACTTGGAAAAAAAGAAACCATATATTCCACCTCATTAACTCATTCACGTATCTCAAAAGGTCCTATGTATCATGAGGAAAACATTCTGTTAATACTAAAATGACAATGCCTATGCCTCAAAGAGATTTCTAGGAAAAAATGATCACTCTTCTCAAGCAACAAAGGGAACCGATGAGGATCTGCATATGATTTCTGATTACTCTTTTACTTCTCCATCCTATTTCAAATCAACCAAATATTATTTTTAATCTCTTGCATAAGGATAGATCCATTCAGTGAAGTCTCACCTATTTCCACCCAAAAAATTTAGGAGTGACAAAGATACCTGTATAATTCTTCAAAAGGATCCATATGTATCAAGGCCTGATTAATTTTTATTTTATGAGATCTCCGCTAAAGGTATATGCTTCTCCCATGAGCTTCCATAATCCATTATACAATCCCTCATCATTTCCCCATATTTGGATCATCCTTTTGGATTTTCTATCCATTTATGGATGAAAAGTCATGCTCATTGTCAACTAGGTTCCATGAGCTAGCTCTAAGGGATTCAAAAAATCAGAGGCGAACCTTCGGTGTTGTTATTATATAATAGAGACTCGAAATCCATGAACCTTCAAAATTTACCAAGTGTAAATTTTGTGAAAATATTCCACCATATTAGTTTCATAGATAGGGATAAAGTGAGCCAATATTATGAGCCAACCCACTATCACCCTTATGGAACAATGTTGACTGTAACGCCCCGACCCTAGTTACCCAGAGTCGGTGCATTATTACATAACATTGGCATGATCACAAGAAATATCAAGTCTTGAAATACCGATTAGTTTAGTAGCCTTGGAATAACTAGATACATTAATAAAGTTTACATTACATCATAAAATGAAAGCAACAACAACATAGTCTCCATAGTCCACACTCATATCCCCACATACTATCCCAGCAGGTCATTCATAAATTACTTCTTCACATCCTGGGAAAAAATAAAACATAGAAAGGGGTGAGCTCAAATGACCAGTAAGGATAACAATATATCCAAAACGTTCATAAATAAGCATAAACATTTAAGGAAATGTATAACTAAAACAAAATCCTTTTAAAACATGAATTTCATCATAATATGGCAGAAATAAAATGAAATAATGTCATATACTTATTCACATGGATATTCTACTCGTCGAAATAAAATGAAATAATGCCATATACTTATTCACATGGATATTCTACTAGTCGAATAATAACATGCAATATCAATAACCACTTTTATAATGATGGAATGCATAATGCCAGACTATCATAACCACATAGTCAAGGCCTCGTGCCAAGAATACAAATAAGATTTTGTCAAGGCCTTGTGCCAAGACACTAGTTTGTCTCATGATACCTACCGATGCATCGAGGAGCTATAGTGAGCTCCACCCATCACTTACTAAGTCTAATGAATTCCTCATATGAACAGGTTTATACATAACATAAACATTTGTATTAAAACTATCATATGAAATGTCAATACTTTCTCTATAAACCATGAATGGTATAAAAATAACACATCCACAGTTAAACATATCACAAAACCTTCAATACAATATGGAAGTTTTTTATCAAATAAATCAACTTCAAATAATCTTAAAATCCATCAAAGGATGTTGACATAGATGAAATCAAAACTATTTTAGAGAAATATCTCTTTTTTTTAAATCATTTAAAAGTAACACATTTATTGAGGAAGTAATTTAAAAGCGATTTTTGAATCAAAGTGTCCCATACCACTTTGAAAATTTTGAAAAAAAATATAATTTCAAAACATTAATGTCTATATAAATAAATCCTCAAAATAATTTTGAAAACAAGGACATTAATTAAAAGATTTAGAAAGATAAATCATTAAAACATTTAAAATTCTGATCTTGATAAAGAGTTCCTTTCAAAAATTTGTAAAATATTCATTTTGAAATCATTTAAAAGTCACATATTTATAAAATAAAAAATTTACATTCAATATATTTTTTTAATCTTTTAATAGAAGCTTCGATCATTTTATAGCGGTAGAAAATAGCCGCACCCGCCGTATAAGTTAAAAAAACATTCTTACCTTAAATTTGTCGAAAAGGTCGAAAAGTACCTTATTTAGAAAATGACGGAAATATTCCTTTCAAAACACATAAGGGTATAAATTACTTTAACCCATTGTATAGTAAATATTAAAAATGTTTTGAAATATATTTTTATGAAACATGGATGTGGATGATAAAGAGGTCCCAGTGGATAATTTCGTATAAACAACCTCGGATAATGAAGAGATTTGGAAATAAACCCTTACCTTGTACTTTTCCTTGCTTGAGGGTAGGTTAACCTCCTATATAATGGTGAAATAATTGTTATTAAATTATACAAGAATCATATACATTAATATGATATCATATATGATCTTTTAACATTGATTTGTTAATAATATATTAGTATTATTGCTGTTTCGGCTGTTAACTTACTCGTATAAGTTTTGTTACATAATCCGTGTTTGTTATGGATAGGTTGTATATTATTCATATCCAAAATGATATCAAGTCCTTAAAAATTATTTTTAATCATCAAATGATAATTATACTTGAATGGATAGGATGGAGAATGAATCTCATCGCGTTCGTGGAGATGGTAGTCCGTACGTACGCACGAGCGACAATATCATTATTTTGATATTAAAATAATATATAATTGGAGGTTATATCATATATACAGAATAATTATCATGTTATATTTATTATTTACATGAATTAAACATCATTATTATACCCATCCAAATAATAATTTATTGAATAACAATTACACCACGACGTGGAGATGGTAAGCTGTACGTACGCACGTATGGTGACATGTCATTCAAAGGATGGATAGAATACTGAATATGGTTGCACCATATTTATAATAACATCACAGTATATATAAGATACTAGATTTATTATTTTATTATGCGAATAACAAAGAAAGAAGAAGTTGAAGATGAAAGGAACTTGAAAGAGGGTGGTGAAAACATTACCACTTCTTCAGGTTCTTCCTTTTGATTTGATCAAAAGGGCTCCTTAGGTTAGATTTCTGATCAAAATAATTTCTCTAGGATGAAGTGAGGGAAGTTGAGAGAGTATTTGGGTAGGTTTTGGCCCAGCAAAAAGGCTTTTAATGTGTGAATTAGTGAGAAGGGCGGGGTTCCCTTTTATAAGAGGGGTGAGGGGCATCTTTGGAAAAGCTAGAAATATTATTTTATAATAAATTTATATTCGGTTTATAATGGCTCCAAAGTGGATTATTTAAAGTTTAAGATAGTTATGGGTCTAAAAAAACTCAACCAATAGAATTTATATAGGTTGGGTCATTATATTAACCTTATCTTTTAGTTTTAACTATTAGTTAATTAGTTTGACACCTACCATGTCACATTGTATTTTTATATTATATAGTTAATAAACTTACTATATACCTACAAGAGACTCCCAAGTGGTTCATTAAAGATACACCTATCATGATATAAGTCTCTTAGCCTAACCTTAGATTTTTAAGAATTTAATATCAATTAATAATATAATATTTTTTTAAAAAACTCTTTTATGTCAATTTTGACACTATTCAATAATTGATTTTTGTTAAAGTCTTAACAACATTATTAATTAGAAAAAAATTCATTTAAGAAATACTATAATGTCATATTAAGCAATAAAATTCATTTATGTCATCAAAACTTTCAAATTATATTAATTTTAACATTTATAATACCAATTATTTGATTCTTTCATTAATAAGGAAAATATTGCATCATTATTTTATCATAAATAATATTAATTAATAACTATATAAAACTTATAAATAAAAAACCATTATGTAGTAAATATTTTTATCTTTCTAATGAATATTTATAGTCGAAAATCCAACATATATAACCCAATTTAAAAATTGTTTTTCTAAAAGATATATGCTTATGTCATTTTTCTGTTTATTTTAACTTAATTAAAATAAGGTGTCCCTATCACCTACAAGTGGCTCCATGGGGTCCCAAAATCGACCCAAAGATGACCATGGTCGGACAGTTATCCACCAATAAGGTTAGGACACGTTTTAGGGTAATTTTGTATTATTATAATATTATTTTTTAACCCTTATTTACCGGATTTACCTTTTAACCATGGTAAATAAAATATTTACCGAAATAATTATTCAAAATGTCTAAAAATAAAAGTTACCTATTTAAAAAATTTGGACATCATGATTCAAAATATTGAATCCATTTTTCTAAATTCAAAACACATAAGTGGAAGAAATTAATTTAAAATTAATTCCCGTTGTTAAAACAAAAAGCGTGTTTCTAAGAGATAATAACTATCAAAAGATTGACACTTGTTCATGTCCAGTTTAATTGTGAAATTATGTCCAATGACCAAAATTGTATTAAATGGTAAAAATATATTCTAAATATACTTTAAACCCACTAAAATTCATAATTTATCACTATTAATTATTTCAATTAAAAAAATCTTAATTAAAATTTATTAATTTTCACTGTTCATCAAAATATAAATGTTATCCGAAAAGTTCCAAAATTTTAACCTAGGATAATTTCGATATTCCGAATCCAAAAATGAAGTCAATTTTGAGAGATTAAATTTATAAAATTTCAAAAATTGGGTATTACTATTCATAATGGCTAGTTTGATTGGTTGTGGTGTGTGTTAGAACTCAAAGTTGCGTACAACACACGCTACTATATTATTCAAAGAGAAGTGTACCATGGAAGCTTGGGGTGTTACATTCTCCCCTCCTTAAATAATTTCGTCCTATAAATTTCTAGAATATTACTGCATAAAAAGACTCGGGTGGTTCTTCATCATAAGTTCCTCAGGCTCCCACGTTGCCTCTTACATTTTATGGTTTCTCCATAGAACTTTTACCAAACAAGTCATCCGATTTCTCAGCACTTGTTCTCTCGTATCAATAATCCTGATGGGATCTTCACAATAAGGCAAATCGGGTTCCAGTTATAATTCTTCATAGGTGAGTACATGCGTTGGGTCAGGCATGTATTTCCTCAACAGTGATACGTGGAACACATCATGAACTTTGGAGAGACTTGGCGGCATTGCCAAACGGTAAGCTACAGCCCCAATTCGTTATAGAATTTCAAAAGGTCCGATGTAATTGGGACTCAATTTACCCTTCTTACCAAAACGTATAACTCCCTTCCATGGAGATGCCTTCAGGAAAACATGATCACCAACTTGAAATTTAAAATCCTTCCTTTGATTATCGGCATAGATCTTCTGCATACTTTGAGCAGCTTTGATATGGTTTTAGATTACCTTCACCTTTTCCATCATTTCCTCCACCAGTTCTAGGCCTACAAGTTTTCTTTCACCAACTTCATACCAACAAGTTGGTGTGGGACATCTCTTTCCATATAACGCTTCATATGGTTCCATCTGAATACTTCAATGGAAGTTATTACTATAGAAAATTCTACCAGAGGTAAATATTGATCCCACATACCCTGAAAGTCAAGTGAGCATGATCTCAACTTGTCTTCTAAGGTTTGAATAGTTCGTTCTGATTGTCCATCTGTTTGAGGGTGGTAGGCAGTGCTCAAATGAAGTTTAGTATCCAAGGATTTCTGATCAATTTTCCAGAATTTTGAAGTAAAACAGGGATCACGATCCGAAACAATCAATATGGGTACTCCATGAAGTCTCACAACTTCATTAATATATATTCTTACTTGTCGTTCAAGTGGTAAATCTTCCCTTATAGTAAGAAAATGTACTGTCTTGGTAATACGATCAACAATGACCCATATTTCACCGTTCTTTCTAGGATTATTTGGTAGCCCCATGACGAAGTCCATTGTAATATTATCCCATTTCCACTCAGGTATGGGAAGAGGTCGCAATACTCCACTAGGTTGTTGCCTTCCAACTTTCACTTATTGAAAAACCATACATCTTGACACAAAATCAGCAATCTCCCTCTTCATGTTGTCCCACAAATAATGTTCCTTCAAATATCTATACATTTTGGAGCTCACAGGGTGTATAGAGAAATTGGAACTATGAGAATCATTCAACAATTCCTTTTTTAGATCAGGTATATTGGGAACACAAAGTCTCTTCCCAAATTTTAAATTTCCTTCTTCATACACAAATTATATCAATCTCCCATCATTCACAGCATTAATCTTCTTCTAAAACTCTTCATCATCGGTCTGAGAACTCTTTATACTTTCTAGTAAAGATGGTTTGGCAACCATTTGAAAAATTATTTATGTTTCACCTTCCATGGTTATTCTCATATCCAACTTTACTAGATCCATAAAAATAGGATCCCTTTCAATTCTCATCATCTTCAAAACTCCATGATCTTTTCTTCTCAAAGAATCTTCCACCTTATTTTCCTTCCCTGGGTGGTAGTGTATCGTGCAATCATAATCCTTGAGTAGTTCAAGCAATCGCCTTTGCCTCATTTTGAGTTCTTTTTGTGATAAAATATACTTCAAACTCTTTTGATTAGTATAAATCTCACATTTTTCACCATAGAGGAAGTGCATCCATATCTTCAAAGAAAAGATCACAGCTGCTAACTCGAGATCATGAGTAGGATAGTTTTGCTCATGAATTTTCAACTTTCGTGATGCATAGGCAATAACCCAATCATTCTGCAAAAGGACACAACCAATTCCTTTATTTGATGCATCACTATAAATAACGAACCCATCATTCCCCGATGGTAGAGTCAATATTAGAGCATTGACTAATATTCTCTTCATTTATTCAAAAAATTCCTCACACTCTTTTGTCCAAACAAATTTAACCCCCTTACGTGCGAGCTTTGTTAATGGGTTATCCAATTGGGAAAAATTCTGGACGAAACGTCGATAATAACCTGCTAAACCAATAAAATTGTGTACCTTAGTTATACTCATCGGTGCAGGACATTATTGGATTGCCTTGGTCTTAGAAGGACCAACAGAGATTCCATCTTTAGAGACAATATGTCCAAGAAAAGAAATCTCCTGAAGCCAGAATTCACACTTTCTAAACTTCCCATATAATTCATGTCTTCTCAGAGTCTTCAGGATAATGCGCAAGTGGTTTTCATGATCTTCATAGCTTTTGGAGTATACCAAGATATCATCAATAAATACCACCACAAATTCATCTAGATATTCCTTGAAAACTCTATTTATTAGATCAATGAATACAGAGGGCGCATTAGTCAGCCCAAAAGGCATTACCATAAACTCGTAATGCTTATGCCTGGTTCAAAATGCTATCTTCGGAATGTCTTCCTTCTTCACACACAACTGATGGTATATAGACCGAAGGTAAATATTTGAAAAGTATTGATCTCCATGTAGTTGGTCAAATAAATCATCAATGCGAGGTAGGGGATACTTTTTCTTTATTGTTATAGCATTAATCTCCCTGTAGTCGATACATAACCTCATAGATCCATCTTTCTTTTTAACAAAAAGAACAGGGGCTCCCCAAGGAGAAACACTAGGGCGAATAAATCCCTTATTACTCAATTCCTCTAGTTGTTTCTTTAGTTCAACTAATTCCACAGTGTCCATTCTATAAGGGGTCTTCGATATAGTCCTTGATCCAGAAATTAAATCAATGTAAAACTCAACTTCTCGTTCAGGAGGATGTCCAGGTAAATCTTTTGGAAACACATCTACATATTCTTTCACAATATGTACATCCTCTATTTTAACATTCCTTTCTTCACCCACAGTAATTTCATTCTCTTCCTACCCAATAATTTAATTTTTTTGAGCTACTGGGGGTGGATCTAGATAAGAATTAGGTGGTGTCGATTCTTCTCTAAAGATAAGGGGTTCCTTATCATCATCATCAAAAATCGTAACCTCCTTCTTATTACAATAAATCTTTTCATCATAGTCCGAAATCCAATCCATATCGAGGATTATATCAAATTCAATCATAGGTATGATGATGAGATCAACGGATAAAGAACATTCATGTGCTCTAATGGGGACTGATTCACAAAACATTGTTGCAATGATACTTCCCTTAAGAGTTTTAAATGACAACTCCCTTGTTAAATCAAATTGGAAATATCTAATTTTCTTAGCAAACTAGGAAGATATGAAATAATGTGATGATCCAAAATCAAATAATTCATTTGTTAAACTTGAGGAAACCATTAAATTACCTTCCACCACGTCTTTCGGAGCTTCTACCTCCGCAGTAGTGATAACATAAGCTTGGCCTTGATCCCTTGGCCTTTTATGAGGTAATTTCCCCTGACGCTTAGGACATTCATTTGCATAATGTCCCATCTCCCTGCAATTGTAGCATTGGACATCGGTAGCTTCCTTCTTCCCCGTGCAATCACGAGCTTGGTGGCCTTTTTCACCACACTTGTAATAGACTCACATTCCTTTTAAGCAAGTACCAGTGTGTTTCTTCCTACATTTACTGTAGGATGGATATTCAACTTTTCCCTTCTTCCCCTTATTTCCATTCCCAGATTGATCAGCAGATCTCTTCTTCTCTTGCTTTTCTTTAAAGTCATAAGACTTAGAGAATTCCTTTTATGTCTTGATAGCACATGAGACAATGTCTTCGTATGACGAGAAGGATTGTGAGACCAATGCTCGACGGATAAATGGTTTTAACGCATCAAAAAAATGATCAATATTACTTCTTGGGTTACGTATATAATCTCCATCATACCTTGATAACCTCGTAAAGTTAGCCTCATATTTTTCGACATTCTCATCCTCCTTTTGTCTCAGACTCAGAAATTGCCTTTCCATATCTGCTCGATGGTCACGAGGAAATTATTTTTCTAAAAATAGATCTTTGAACTCCCTCCATTCCATATTTGATACTTCATCATCTTCCTTCATGTTTTGAATCAATGACCACCATTGATCAGCATCTCCAGTGAGGCGGTAAACTACCATGATAACTTTTTCCCTTTCACTACTCCCCAAATCCGGAAATATTTTCTCGAGGGAATTTATCCATTGCTCAGCTACTTATGGATTTTTACTCCCATTGAATGTTGGTGGTTTCTACCTCATGAAGCGATCTAACATTGATCCTCCATGTTGTGGATCTGGGTGCTCCATACGGGTAAGGTTATTATTCATAACCTGAGTGAGTTGTCCTAGTATGGTGATTAGTTGATCAACACCAGTTGCATCACCAGCTACACTATAATTATCTTGAGCCGGAGGGCAATCCCTACATGGAGTGTGTGCATTGATACAATTTCCATTTCTTCCACTACGTGCCATTTCTAAACAATGGCATAAACTAGATCAGTTTATTAATCAAAATACATAATTCTATACTTATAAAACACTTAACATAAATTGAACTATTTATGGATATAATACATAATCATAAAAATGTTTTCTTTGAGGACGTATATACTCATAAACCCTTCATAATGATTTGTAAAGAAAATGAGAGTTATCCTAAGCATATCCCCTGGGAGTGTCGTAACCAAGAGTGCTGCAAGGCCCGTTGTCGTGCACCAGTTCCCATTCGAGTCTAGCTCAAAGTGGTGTTTTCGGGTTTTATCCCTAGGTACATTTGTGCCAGAGCCACCTCTACCTGCTCATATCCAGAAAGGGATTTATTTCTCAGAAAACTCACAAAATCTCTACAATACCAAAATTCTAGGAAGTTCTTCTATACCAATCCTAAAATTCCATATTAAATCTATGTGTTCTAATCAGAGTTTATCTAAATCTAGCTTCCAAGGTTTGTACTAAACTTCCTCTGATACCAACTGTAACGCCCCGAAACCAGTTACCCAGAGTCGGTGCAATATTACATAACATTGGCATGATCACAAGAAAGATCAAGTCTCGAAATACTGATTTGTTTAGTAGCCTTGCAATAACTAGATACATTAATAAAGCTTACATTACATCATAAAATGAAAACTACAACAACATAGTCTCCATAGTCCACACTCATATCCCCACACACTATCCCAGCAGGTCATTCAAAAATTACTTCTTCACATCCTAGTAAAAAATAAAACATAGAAAGGGGTGAGCTCAAATGCCCAGTAAGGATAAAAATATAGCCAAAACTTTCATAAATAAGCATAAACATTTAAGGAAATGTATAACTAAAACAAAAGCCTTTTAAAAATTTAACATCAGCATAATATGGCAGAAATAAAATGAAATAATTCCATATACTTATTCACATGGATATTATACTAGTAGAATAATCACATGCAATATCAACAACCACTTTCATAATAACGGAAGTCATAATGCCAGACTATCATAACCACATAGCTAAGGCCTCGTGCAAAGACTACAAATAATATTTTGTCAAGGCCTTGTGCCAAGACACTAGTTTGTCTCACGAGACCTACCAATGCATCGAGGAGCTATAGCGGGCTCCACCCGTCACTTACTAAGTCCAATGCATTCCTCATATGAATAGGTTTAGACATAACATAAACATTCGTATTAAAACTAGCATACGAAATGTCAATAATTTCTCCATAAACCATGAATGGTATAAAAATAACACATCCACAGTCAAACATATCACAAAACCTTCAATACAATATGGAAGTTTTGTATCATAATAAATCAACTTCAAATAAGCTTAAAATCCTTCAAAGGATGTTGACATAGATGAAATCAAAACTATTTGAGAGAAATATATCTTTTTTTTAAATCATTTAAAAGTCACGCATTTATTAAGGAAGTAATTTAAAAGAGATTTTTTGAATCAAATGTCCCATACCACTTTTAAACTTTTGAAAAGAAATATAATTTCAAAACATTCATGTACATATAAATAAATCCTCAGAATCATTTTGATAACATGGACATTAATTAAAAGATTTAGAAAGATAGATCTTCAAAATATTTAAAATTCTGATCTTAATAAAGAGTTCCTTTCAAAAATTCGTAAAATATTCATTTTGAAATCATGTAAAATTCAAATAATTATAAAATAAAACATTTGCATTCAAAATATTTTTATAATCTTGTAAGGTAAGCTTCGATGAGTTTATAACGGTAGAAAATAGCCACACCCGCCATATAAGTTAAAAAACATTCTTACCTTAAATTTGTCAAAAGGTCAAAAAGTACCTTGTATGGAAAACGACGGAAATATTACTTTCAAAACACATAAGTGTATAAATGAATTTAACCCATTGTCTAGTAAATATTAAAAATGTTTTGAAATATATTTTTATGAAACATGGATGTGGATGATAAAGTGGTCCCAGTAGATAATTACGTATAAACAACCTCGGATAATGAAGAGATTGTGAAATAAACTCTTACCTTGTACTTTTCCTTGGTTGGGGGTAGGTTAACCTCCTGTATAATGGTGAAATAATTGTTATTAAATTATACAATAATCATATACATTAATATGATATCATATATGATCTTTTAACATTGATTTGTTAATAATATATTAGTATTATCGTTGTTTTGGGTGTTAACTTACTCGTATAAGTTTTGTTACATAAGTCGTGTTTGTTATGGATAGGTTGTATCTTATTCATATTCAGAATGATATAAAATCCTTAAACATTATTTTTAATCATCAAATGATAATTATACTTTCATGGATATGATGGAGAATGAATCTCATCGCGTTCGTGGAGATGGTAGTCCGTACGTATGCACGAGCGACAATATCATTATTTTGATATTAAAATAATATATAATTGGATGGTATATAATATATACAGAATAATTATCATGTTATATATATTATTTACATGAATTACACATCATTATTATACCCATCCAAATAATAATTTATTGAATAACAATTACACCACGACATGGAGACGATAAGCCGTACGTACGCACGTATGGTGACATGTCATTCAAAGGATGGATAGAATAATGAATATGGTTGTACAATATTTATAATAACATCATAGTATATATAAGATACTGAAGTTATTATTTTATAATGGGAATAACAAATAAAGAAGAAGTTGAAGAAGAAAGGAACTTGAAAGAGGGTGGTGAAAACATTACCTCTTCTTCGGGTTCTTCCTTTTTATTTGATCAAATGGGCTCCTTAGGTTGGATTTATGATCAAACTAAGGCATATAGGTTGAATTTAGGGAAGTTGAGAGAGTATTTTGGCAGGTGTTGGCCGATCCAAAAGGCTTTTAATGTGTGAATTAGTGAGAAGGGGGAGTGCCCTTCTATAAGAGGGGTGAGGGGCACCTTTGGAAAAGCTAGAAATATTATTTTATAATAAATTTATATTCAGTTTCTAATGGCTCCAAAGTGGATTATTTAAAGTTTGAGGTAGTTAAGGGTCTAAAACCACTCAACCAATAGAATTTAGATAGGTTTGGGTCATTATATTAACCTTTTATTTTAGTTTTAACTCTTAGTTAATTAGTTTGACACTTACCATGTCACTTTGTATTTTTATATTATATAGTTAATAAACTTACTATATACCTCCAATAGACTCCCAAGTGGTACATTAATGATACACCTATCATGATATAAGTCTCTTAGAAGACCTTTATATTTTTAGGAATTTAATATCAATTAATAATATAATATTTGTTTTAAAAACACTTTTATGTCAATTTTGACAATATTCAATAATTGATTTTTGTTAAAGTATTAAAAACTTTTTTAATTCGAACCAAATTCATTTAAGCAATAATATAATGTCATATTAAGCAATAAAATTCATGGATGTCATCAAAACTTTCAAATTATATTAATTTTAACATTTATAATACCAATTATTTGATTCTTTCATTAATCAGGAAAATACTGCATCATTATTGTGTCATATATAATATTAATTATTAACTGTCTAAAAATTATAAATAAAATACCATTATGTAGGAAATATTTTTATCTTTCTAATGAATATTTATAGTCGAAAATCCAACATATATAACCCTATGTAAAAATTGTTTTTCTAAAAGATATATGCTTATGTAATTTTTGTATTTATTTTAACTTAATTAAAATAAAGTGTCCCTATCACCTACAAGTGGCTCCATGGGGTCCCAAAATCGACCCAAAGATTCCCATGGTCAGAACTGTATCCACCAATAAAGTTAGGACACATTTTAGGGTAATTTAGTAGTATTATAATATTATTTTTTAACCCTTATTTACCGGATTTACCCTTTAACCATGGTAAATAAAATATTTACCGAAATAACTATTCAAAATGTCTAAAAAAAGTTACCTATTTACAAAATTTGGAAATCCTGATTAAAAATATGGAATCCATTTTTCCAAATTCAAAACATAGAAGTGGCAGAAATTAATTTAAAATTAATTCCCGTTGTTAAAACAAAAGGCGTGTTTTTAAGAGATAATAACTATCAAAATATTGACACTTGTTCATGTCCGTTTTAATTTTGAAATTATGTCCAATGAACAAAATTGTATTAAATGGTAAAATTATATTCTAAATATACTTTAAACCCTCTCAAATTCATAATTTATTACTATTAATTATTTCGATTAAAAAATTTGTTTTTAATTAAAATTTAGTAATTTTCACTATTCATCAAAATATAAATGTTATCCGAAAAGTTCCAAAATTTTACGCTAGGCTAATTTCGATATTCTGAATCCAAAAATGAAGTCAATTTTCAGAGATTAAATTTATAAAATTTCAAAAATTCAGTATTACTATTCATAACGACTAGTTTGATTGGTTGTGGTGTGTGTTAGAACTCGAAGTTGCATACAACACATGCTATTGTATTATTCAAAGAGAAGCGTACCGTGGAAACTTGGGGTGTTACATTGACTAACCATCTTTGGTACCTATAACAAGATCCATCAGAATATACTCCTATTTCCATAGGGGAATTGGTAAATACTAAAACATATTGGTTGGCCTTTGATGCCCTATCTTTACCTGCTAAGAGGTGAGGCATCCCAAGAAAAACTTTGCTATAACTCCTGTCATGCCAACCAACCAGAACTATCATTTTATTTAATTATAAGTTTTATGAATCCCAGGATGATCTTCCCATCTAAAATGTTGGTAGGCACTGAGATATTGTTTTTGGTAATCCAAAGGTGATCCCATATGATCTCTAAATGTAACACTAAACTTCCATATAGATTTTATACCTCAATGGTATCCCCATCATTGATTTTTGACCCCATAGTAAACCCATTTAGGAACAGATTCTTGAGAATTTATAACCTATTCAAACACATTTGGATTAATTGAAACTAGAAATAAAACTACATCACTACCTTGTTTTGTATAATATATATGCATATAATTTATGACTAACACAAACTTCCATTGATCTGAATCCTCTTTATCCAAATAATCATTTAATATTTTAATCATGTCAAATGTTATTGAATTTATTTTCCTTAGTGTATATAGAATGTTGAAGTAAATCAATTGAAGATATTCAATCCATCTTATTTTCCTTAGATTCAAATATATTTGATAAAAAATTAGCATCATTAATTTATGATTTGTATCCACTATAAATTTCTCACCAAAAAAAGTGATGACAAGTCTTCAAATCATGGACTATTGAAACTAATTCCAAATCATTCATGGGTAACTTTTATCATGCACCCATAAATTACATGATACATAAGAAAAAACATTATATCCCTTTTTAAGAAAACATCCCAACCTAGATCACGATGCATCACAATAGACTATATAGCCCTTTCCAAACTTTGACAATGATGAGGATAGGTTTTGAAGTAAGTATAACCTTAATTTATTGAAATGGGTTATGGAATTTAATTTTCTATTGAAAAGGAATGTATTTCCACATCAAATAGATCATTAATGATGCCAAACATGAAAATTAACATACCAAAAGTCTATAGTACCCACTATGATAATGAAACTACATATCTTAACGATGTTATTTAGTGGTTTACAATAGATAACATCTTTTATCTTTTCATGATCCAAATAAACTAATTTTTTATAAATTACAGGGAAAAGGAAACATACATATTCTATACAAAAAACATACTCTGACAACTTATCATAAAGGGGATGATCCTATAAGATACCAAACACTACAACTAAGTGTTTCTTATGATATTATTTTGTCCTAGAATGCACCAGTATAACATCAGTAAATACCTCCATAAAAATCAAGATACCTATGAATGGTTCAATTCAACAATTCTGAAGTTATTTTTAGTGTATTCATATGGAAAAAGGCATAACGAAAAATTTAAAATGGCCATATATTCTTTTGTAAGATGAAATTAGAATATCCTCCTCCCAAACTTATATTCGGGGATATGTCCAATGTAAATCAATTTTATAGAACCACCAGGATACCCTCTATTGAATAAGTAGATTATCAATTCATGTAATAGGATACTAATTCATTATTGTAACTTTCTTAAGATTACAATAATCCACACACAGTTTAAGAGTTACATCCCACTTATTCACAAAATGAACTAGTGATACCCATTGTGATATTCTCATTTGAATGAAACCTTTCATTATAACTCTTCCAAATGAACTTTTAATTCATTTATTTTTGTGGGTTCTATCCGATAATATGGAAGTGAAATGAGACCGACCTCTAGTAGGAGATCAATTATTTTCTACCCTTCTGTTTTGGGTGAAAACCTTTATAAATTGAAAGGATAACATTTGTTAATTAGACAAACATAGTTTGAAAATATCTATTTTTTATGTCATCCAAAGATTCCAAAGTATGTGATTCCAGCTGATAAGATATGGTTCCAACCACCAGTTCCAAAATTCATATTCTACATTCATTTAGATCCCAATATCCTCTAAAGAGATGCTTGATTCCGTAAAGAGATGTGAAACTAACATTTCAGGTATAAAACTCGGTGAGGGTATTGAATGATTTTGACCAATCCATATCAAAAATAAAGTCATATAAATCTATATAAATCATTGAGAAATTATAAACAAAATGATACCCATCAATAGTTATAGAACTAGTTTTACACACAAAGTATCGACATGATCTTTATCCAAGAGGAGTTTCAAGTTTCAAAATAGAAGGAATCATCTCAACATGAAATGACAAATGATTAAAAACACAAGAATCAATAAATTAGTTGAATGAACCCATATAAAATAATCTTTCAAAATGGTAGAATTAAAAATAATTTTACCTCTCACCATTGAAAGACATGATTAATCATCCATGATTACATTCTAATCTTCATATAATGTCTTACCAACTATGCCTTTCTCATTATTACCCATTTTAGATTTCATAGATTGAGGAGTCATGGTGTTTCTATAATCACCTTGGATCACTCAATTTTGATGATAATAGTTATTTTTTTGAGATCATCATGTCAAAGTATAAATTGTTTGAGAAAAATAAAATGTTCCTCTAGCGCCATTACTTGAATCACTATGATAATAAATTCGAAGATTCCACATCTGATTATAATTTTGAGAAGCTCTAGGTAGTTCCAAACAATCTTTCTATATTTTCACATAGGAACCACAATGAAAACATATAGAATTACTTTTCAGTTAAGGAGGAATGTTTGCAGATATGACGGTATGATTATATGATATTCCACCACTCTATATGTTTGTATCCCTATTTTTATTATTGCCGGTGTTAGAGTTCCCACTTGTTCTCATAGGAATAAACATAATCCCAAAAATAGGATTTCCTGAGTTATCCATTTCTTCTATAGTCCATCTATTGTCCATTTTTGTACAGTATATTATACAAATAATGATAATATTTGATTTAATTTATAGTATCAAATTTGACAAAAAAATGTGCACTTTTAAGGACATAATTGTAGAACTTATATGAAAATTTGGACTAAATTCATCAATTTACTCACATACTCTTTTATCGAGATATTCCACTTCTTTAAACTAAATAAATCCATTGTTCTAGAAATTATGAATTTGTGATTATATAATTTTTTGTTAAAAAATTATTCAAAATCATCCTAAATTATTGATTTTTTCATATTTTTCTTGAACAGATAAATTCCACCATTTTTTTCTATATTCTTTATAATATACATTTCTATCTTAAATTTCAACTCATATGGTGTTCTAAAGATTTCATAAATTTATTTTATACTTTTCAACCAAACTTATGAATTCTATAGCTCAGAATCCCTTGAAATGTGGATTGATTCAACTTTTGGAATAAGACCAAATGGTTCACTTTTGAGTCTCATCATTGCAGTTACCAAAATCCACTACCTCAAATTTTTGGACAATGTTGTGGAACAGTTTTTGGTTCACCTATGGCTCAGGTGAAACCACATTTTCAATAACCTCGTCCAGTTGATTCCAATTATAACTACCTAGTTTCATTCACTATAACTAGAACAAACTCTATTTTTCCATAACATAATAGAAACTAGAGTCTTATCAATTCCAATTTACATAATTATTAAATATCACAATCATACTTTTACAAAATCCATCCATTTTTAACATTATAATAAATTTTGAAAATATTGAAACCATTATTTTCAAAATCAAACCATTTAGTTATTGTAAAAAATAATCACTTTTCCACCATTTCAAAAACCATCAAACTCAGAATGAACATTATAGTCTGTGTGGGAATTCTTACTATCAATTCATGTCATGAACATATGATCATCTAAACCCATGATGATGATATGAGAACTCACTTAGAAGTTTATTAAAACTATTATTTATCTAAAAATATTGGTATCCCACAAATATATATAAAAAGGATAGATATTAATTTTTAATATATACATTTCAATTTTGGATGACCCTATGTCATTTGTACTATCACAAAGATAGAATGATACCTTTTCTAACTCAAGGACCAAACAAGATGATATCATTTGAAACATCATGCCCCTCCTCATTGTCCTAAAATGAGGTGGTGGTGTTACTAGCCTTAGGTGACATCCCCAATACACCAAAGGTTGGAAATAAATTCTGAGTTCCTCAAGAAACTTTATGAGAAGATTTTCACTTTTTAAAGATAAAATACCCAGATAAGATAGACAATAAGCATATAATCCTCTATATAATGCATGAGTACATAATAAAAGTAAAAACCTAACAAAAATAATAAAAAATATCAAATTATAAGTAGAAACAAAAATTCATACTTGAAAAGAACCAGAATATCATAAAACTCAAAATCACCCAAGTGGAATAAAAACAAGACACACCCAACCTTCTCTAGGATCCGAATCTACATTCCATGCCCACAGTATCAAGAAACACCACAAAGGAAATGATATTCCTTGACATTACCTATGTCTTGATAGATGATATCTTAAAATGCATAATAATGCCCAATTAGGGGATGAGTATAATCTCAGTAGTATTTCCCCAAATAATGAACAACTCATGCAACTAGAAAAATAACCGGTTAGCATATTTTATATAAAATAGTGTTAAAATAAGATAAAAATTTTATATCAAAATAGTAAACAAATTCTAAGTAAAAAATTTATGGAGATTAAAAACATTCTCAATTATTTATCATACCCATAAAAATATCTCCACACACACCCTCATGTAAATACAAGTGATAGTTCCATACTAATCATCGGTGTCTAAACAATTAACAAAGTCTTCACAATGTGACCAATACCAGGTGAACCAATGGAACACACCCCTTCTACTTGTCAAATCTATGATTTAACTCCCACAAACCATATATTCCAAATTCCCTAAAAAAATTTCACATGAAAATTTATTTAAATATTTTCAAAAAACATTTTCCATGAATCAAAACAAAACCACAATTTTAAAATCATCATTTTAAAAATATCACCAAAGAGAATTTTCTAAGAGGCTATTCCATTTCCAGAATTTCAAAGACATAACCAAAAAGTGGTTTCCATTATAAATCAAAAATAGATTCCAGAAAAAATATATCAATTAATTTAAATAAAAATAATCCTTAAATTTATAAGTCAAGTGGATATGATACATAATCCACCTACCACTCAACTATTGGTGAAAATGTAGAATCACACTAAGATAATCTAGATCAAGTATTGGATCTTATTTCCTTAAGTAAATTAAATAATATCTCATAAATATTACCATTATTGAACATATATATATATATATATATATATATTCATAATGGACTAGATCATTGGTTCTTAAAAAGAGTGAAATAATATATTTAAGAAGAACATTTACATACTGATGAATCTAGATCTCAAACTCCCTTTGATTTGCCTAGGAATCACTTTTGGAACAAATTTAAATTTTTATCAAGCCTTATGAGTAATGGGATTTAGATATTGTAATATAATATGATATTAATGAGGATTATTGTGCTTAATCCAAATTAGATCCACAATTTTCTAGGTTCCAATTGTAAGTTTCACAGTTAGGTTACACGGTTTGGAAAACTGTGTGAAAGCTATTTTGTGCTATTATCTCAAAGACACAACACACATGGTTATCTCACACAGTTAGAAAAACCATGTTCCAATCATGAATTTTTGTGTGATTAGAGATTCATTGTTTCCTCTAGGAACCTGTAAGGTTTAGAAAAACTATGCTCTAACCGTGCACTTTCCCATTTACTCCCAAAACATGTTATATAGTTTTATGTAGATGGTTCACCATTTATATTAATAGTTCATAGACCATGAATATCTATAAACCCTTATAATACATGTATAAATCACCTTGAAACTCAAAAAACTTAACCTAAGTCTTGTATAAGTTCAAAGTACATAATTGAATGGTTAGGTAACTGAAACTAGGGGTTGTACACGTCTATAACCAATTTTTTACATAAGCTAAATTGATTTTAAATATATTTCAGAAGTCTTAGGATTGAAACAATAGGTCTATGTAAATATTCAACATAGTGTATTTTATATTTCATCCATGAATTTATATATTTTTTCCTTCCAACAATTAAAATTTTAATAAATATTTTATTTTTAATAATTTTTAAAATTTGATGGCATGTTTCAATAAATTTTAAAATTATTACAACACATACCCCAACATGGTCTATGAAGAAAAGATGATGCCACATTGATGTTTTCATCATGAATGATTAAACAAATAGAACATTTATTTTATGAAATTTCATGACCTTGATGACACTATTTCAGGTAGTTGATCAATATACAATATTAGATCATGAAATTTTATCCAATATCAAAAATTATGAAAAAATTTTATTTCAAATTCAATGAATCCAATATTAATTTTTTTTTCATTTCAATAGATTCAAAAACATTATTTCAAACATCATTAATACAACTATCAAAATATGGATGAATTACTTGATTTTAATAATAATATATAACCACTTTGAAAATTTTATTTGGGTTGAACAGATAATAAAAATCAACCATTTTTTCATATAATATTGTAGACTACACATATACCAACTCGATTTTGGAATTAAATTAGAAAAATATCATCTCACAAACACCCAGTTGGTGTATATGGGAGAATATGTGCAATTAATATCAATGATAATGTAACACCACAAGTTCGTTTTCTTATTTTACCTTTCCACTTGCACAGTTGGTGGCATTTGAGTTGTTATTTAAAATGGTCAAAAAAGAAAAATGTCAGGATAAACCAATTTAATATCATCTACCCAACATTTCCCTAGGTGATTATTATATGAACTATACCACCTCCAATAACTTCACATTGCCACATATCAACTAGCCATGATGATATCAAATGGAATTCCTAGTGTGTGTAAAACATTTGTGTGACTATATGATGATCCCTTCAATTTTCCTGGGGTTCCCCATTCTCCCTTTCATATTGGTAGTTGTTTGTTTATTCTATTATAAAGATGAAAATGACCACAAATTCATCTCATTACCCTTTTGACCATATGATCTACTAGTATTGGGGAAGACCATATGTTTTATAGGGAGGAGGTTTGATTTTGTAGTCATGGATGACTTGAAGCTATAAGTTGGAATTTTGGTGAGAGACAACACCAACCAGTGTGCCTGGAAACTTGTCCTGGATATGGGGTATCGATAATAACTCAAACAAGGAGCACTCTAATCGAACAAGTGGTAAGGAATACAATCGAACACATGAAGAAGGCATATTTTTAGTGGTGTCTAAGATTTTAGAGTAGGTTTACATCTCATAATGGTTTAAATAAAACATGAATATAATGTAAATTAACTTGTGGGGGTGTGGAAATGGTGTTAGATTAGTTTCATTCAATAATATACAATTCATACAAAGGTCCAATAAAAACTCAACTCCAAACAAGTGGTATATTCCAAATTATGTCTTTTTTATTCCAAAAAATATAGTAATTCCATGGTATAGGGGTTTCAAAATACATATAATGATCCAATTCAACACCACCAATATAGAATGAATTGTTACACTAGAAGAACAACCCCATTGAAGACTTTATTTTAGTGGATGGTTTTTTGGGGACATTGAACTCCCTATGAATCACACACTTCCAAAAAATACACCACTTCCTTTGAACCCCAACTAATGTTATAGAGATAAAAATTTACTTCTTCCAAACCCATACCTAAATAGATTCACCATGAAAATTTTAGCAACCCATTATTTTTCAATGAAAATTATCTTCTCATAAGTATGTCATAAAATCACATGAAAACACAACATAATTAACTACTAAGTGATAAGTTACCTTTAAACATAAGTTTGACACTTCTGTGCTTGTAATTTCAAAAATCCGGCATACACGGTTGTAATCAATGAGTTATTTGGAGTCCGATAAGAAAAACATAATTTTTGGTGAATAGTAACCTAACCTAATGAATAGTAACATACCCTTATGAATAGTGATATACCCTAATGAATAGTAACCTCACCTATGATAGTATAAAAATAATATTCCAGTTGGAAGTACAATATACCTATATTTTAGAATGAGTTAATGCATGTTTTAAATCTGGTTTTTGATAATAAATTATGATTTTATTTAAATATTAAAATAATCATATTTTGAAAATTATTTTTGAGAAATGGACTTCATTTTTGGATTCTACACATCGAAAAATGGTTATGGTGAATTTTTGGGATTTTTCTGAAATACTTGAATTTTTTATGAATAGTAAAATACGGTAATTTACTGTATATATACATTATAAGATAAATAGACTATTCCTAGCATCATGGCTGATGTCACCAACCATGGTTCGAATTCACATGACCCATTTACTATTATTGTTCATGGAATAATTACTATTCATTGTCTTGTGAACAAATAATAAATTAAGGATTATAATATCATGAAATCCCTCCTCTCCTCCACTATAAAATCCCCCTTCACTCCCTCTTCTCTCCACTCCTCTCAAGCCTTGTTATTTGCCATTATTCTATCCAAATATCTCCTCAATGTCCTCCCCCACGTCCAAAATCTCTCATTATCATCAAAATACCAAAACCTATCCCCTTAAGAGGTTCTCAAAGGAGGAAGTCTCAAGAGGTAAATTCCTCTTCCCAATTTCTTTTTTTCTTTTAAGTTATTTTTTTTTATTTCTTTCCTCACCTCCCTTCACCATAATAGTATGATAAATCCAGTAACATAAATTTAATGAAATTAATTAATTCTAGTGTTATATTTCATTATATTCTCTCCTTTACCCACCCTTTTATTTGAAAGAAATGAAAGCACCGTTTGAGATGTGCTAATTTAGCACATTCAAGGGCAACAGTTTATCAATTTCTATTATTATCTTTAATTATGGTCATGAAACCATTTTTCTTATGGTTTAACTAGATTATTATATATTTAATATATCCTATTTTTTGTTCTGTAATCCTTTGGTACAAATGGAATTAAGTTATAAAGAAAAACACATTCTTTGTAATCAAATCCACCGATTAACAAAAACGGTTATCACTAGGGTTATATATATAATAATTAAACTTCACTATAATTAAACTAATTAAAATTAAAACCTTGTAATCTCCTGGATGTTAACTAAATAATATAACTTCAATTCTGTAAAACCACTTTCATCTTGCATATAATCCAAACTTGAATATAAGTGAACTGATCTTTTAAAGCCAAGTAAACAAATGAGCTCGGACAATGAAATTGAACCTTGTAACTAATCAAAAAGGATTTTAATGAACTAAAAAGGGTTATAACAAATGAATTGAATATATAAGAGTTTCTGGACTTATTAATTAATAATCCTAATTTGTTTATTCAGGTCGTTAATAACAGGTGGAGAACACCAACGGATTTAAGGTAAGGGATCCTCCCCTTTTCACTCTTAATCAAGATTGTTCTCTATGCTATTATTTTTTTTTTTGTAATACCAAGTGATGGGGTATGTTTATACACCCTCCCAATACTGACCTAATGTTTTATAAGTGATGATAAATCCCTTATATTTCTCATCAATCCCTCTTAGTTTCACCCGATACCATGCCGATAAACCATAATGGATTCTAACCGAACTTCCATTATTCCTTCGGGTTGCTCTATCTTTCTTATTACAAAAATGTAGTTGTCTTTTATTTTTTATGTAGAAAATAAAAATTATGTTTATATTATATAAAATCAAGTTCAAAGATCCATCTCTCATTTTATTTCTAAGATATACATGCTTTTAAGTGAATCTCTCCTCGATACTTCCAAATAAGCACACTCATTTTAAAGGAACTTCCCGAACTTTTACCCAATCACAAGTACACTCTATATTCTTTTTTAAGACACCATTGAATTTTTAAATTCAGAATTTTTATTTTTAAAACCTTCTTGGTTCAATTCTGGTTTTATATAAAAGAATGTCTTCTTTACTACTTTAAAAGCTCAATAGTATTTTCTTTAAAACCACACAAAAAATGTTTTAATGCTAATGTTTCTAAAATACATTTCTCATATGTTTTCACTTATGTTTGACACCAATTACCATTTTATATGCCTATTTTACCCTATTAACGTTCATCTATGTTCTAATCATTTCCTTTCATGGATATTTTCATGATACGACCATTTGGTTATGATTTATGTCATGATTGTGGTGCCCAATTTTGTCCATGGGTACCCTTATGTTTACGTATGGTTGATTATGTATGATTGTATATGTGGTAAGAATATTTATGAGGAAAGAATATTGAAGAAAATTTTGAGATTGGTGCGGCCATATAGCACTCTAATGCATTGGTTAAAGATAAGTCTCATGAGATGCGATATGAAACGGGATTGGCGGTTAGCCTTGACCCGTACTGAAATGGGAAACATGATTGGAGGTTAGCCTTGACTCGTACTAAAGATATGATTTATGATTATGTCACATTTATATGATTCCATGTTTATATGATCCCATGCTTATATTAAATGATTTTATAAGTTTCATTCTTTGGATATCATTATATCATGCCTCCTAACTCATGCGCTTGAAATGTATCCTTCTGTTCATTCCCTTACTGGGCTTTCTAGCTCATCCCTTTGTTCATGTGTTCCCTAGGGTACCATATAAAGATGTAAGGGCTCAAAGGAAGTTAGAAT
The DNA here is from genome assembly GCA_963277665.1 of Viscum album. NCBI lineage: Eukaryota > Viridiplantae > Streptophyta > Magnoliopsida > Santalales > Viscaceae > Viscum > Viscum album. Next base: position 1,644,415,350 of record OY728165.1, read on the forward strand.
ATCTTTATGGATATTAAATAAAGAAGTTTTTTTAGCCCCATGTTTTATGTTATATGTACCTAGTCTTCCAAGACACTGGACTTAATGATCCTTTCCTTGTACTCTGATGATTAATTATGCTTGAAATCATGAAATGTTTTATGTAAAAGGCTCAAGTATCTATAAAAATATAAACTATCATGACCCTACTCTTACATACTCTCTCCGAGGACATAAGGTATTCATAAGAGGTATAAATAGTGAAATAAGTATAATATTGCTTGTTTAACTCTAGTATACACTTTATTCCCCATATTTGTGTATACTGACAGCATCCAAACTACCCCCACCCCCAACGATACATTTTTTGACCTAGAATGTATCAGTGTACCATGCTTGTTTAATACTCTAGTCTAATAGTCCACCATACTCTATTATTTCCCAAAAATCACACTTTCGATAGACTCCATTAACATCTAATCACCTAAACCTCCACGATACCTTTAGATAGACCCACTTAAATATCATATTGTCTCCTTTTTTTATAATATATACCTTGAATGTTGTCTCAGTGTGTTATTATTAGTTATTTTCCTTCCACATCCCATAATTAAACAATGTTGAATTTAATTTATATTTGGGATGGAATTACTCCACTCATTTTAACAACCTTCAAAATCAACCAAAATGTCATTTCTATATCTTGAAAATAGAAATTGGGAATGATGCCCCATTTTCTAACCATTATTAGTATATCATGAGTAGAGAAACCAACCTTAACACAATAATAATGGAACCTCATTCTATACTGAGTATCCTATATGCATTTCTTAAAGTTGATCTGATGACTCGTCAGTCTTAGCCTATATGGAAAACAAGGTCAAAGTTAGAGAGTTATGAGTTAAATAATAAAGATAGTTTATATTTGAACATATATAACTTTCACTATAGTGAGGCTCAATAAATTCTTGGGCAAATCATCCAGTGGGATACTTCATATATCACTAGCCAGGGACCCTTGTCTAACCAAGGAAAGGATTACCTTGAATACATGAAGCCTTTAAATAACCTAGTAATTACAAGGATATATATAGAAATTACCTAGTTGGTCATATAGATAGGTATTTCTTAGGGGGATATGACCTAATAGGCTTCTCACCCTATAAGTTTGTGGGTAAGTAATGAATAGGTAATGCGTAATGGGAACATCTGACTTGATGAATATCATGACATTTAGATAGAATATGGGCACAAAATCACATCTCACATCCATCACCAATTTTATTTAAGTGTACCTAGGTCCCCATTGCCATTAATTACTTAACCTATAGCTAACTAGGCCCCCCAATAGTGCACTATTTCTTAAAGGGAAGCAAACCAACACCATATGAATTTTTTGGGAAAATAAGGATATAGAACCAAGTCCATGCTGAATATAAACCCAAGGGATATTTATGTGCATGCCTTAATAAAGGAAAAAATGTATACCCTCACTTCATGGTATTCCTATGCACATGCCCTCCACATAAGATTAAATGTTCTCCACTCAACAGAATCATGACCACACCATCATCTAGGAAGCATGTGTCCCATATTCCCTTCATGTTGTTGGGTTCAACATGTGATCCCCCTAAAACTATGTTCCCAATGAATTTTTTTTCCTTTATATAGGACCATTCAGACTCCAAATTCAATACACATAGAGATATAAAATGATAATGGAGAATAAGATCCGACTTCATCATCTTAGTCCTCTATAAACTTTTGTATAGAATTTGAAATCAAAACAAAAAAAGAAAGTGGTGGAATATGTGTTGGAATTCATTCCATATAACTAACTGAATTTTTTACATTCAATTAAAAAATATTAATAAATATCTTATCACATGATTATTTTTTATCTATGTTATGTTAATGTGATAATGTATTATAGTATTTTTTTTGTTGCATAAAAAAGTTAGATAAGTTCTAGGATATAATGAGACCTTTAAAAAGCTATGACAATATTTTTTAAAAACATTACAATCTAGATAAATTTTTTCTGATGAGACACAAATGGTGTTTTATTATCAGGTGTTCGATGATCATAAGAAATTTATATTTCTTCTAAAGAATTTTTCACTCAGTATCCCCAAGACAGAAGGTTATGAGGATATAATCACTATTATGAATTTCATATCTTATATGTGTCCTTGGATATTCCTATTTATGGATGTGTGCAATGGTTATTAGACTTAAAATTATTACAAATGCATACAAGTAATCATATACTTTGATTTATGGATGAAAACCACAACTACACTTCCTCACAATGAAGTAGCATGCATTGGGTGCATTAAAAAATATACGAAATTAATTGAATAAGTCAAGAAAGGATCAATATATTTTGATTTAATGGAAGATGATATATCTACCCATTTGATTGAAATGGACATATCTGATAAAATCATTATACATGGTATCTCATTGATGAATTTTTATGAGACTCCAATCTTGGGGCTCTCATCAAATAGAATTTATGAAACTAAGAATGAAACATAGTGGATATCCATGTAATATCTCAAGGAGTTGGGTTTAGAGCTTAAAAATTATATCACTTATGATTCATTTTTTGTTTTTTTTCCTATATTTTGAAATATGATAGAAGTGTGGTTAAGTAAAACAACATGAAAGTAAATGATGAAAGGAAATACATAACAAATACCTAAAAGGATGAACCCTTGGATTCAATTTAGTGGTCCATCACTATCTTAAAATTCCGATCTTACAATTTTACTCTCTAGGTGTTCCAACCAGTTACACACAACATCACCACATCAATGGTACGAATGAACATCACACTATAAAATAAATTATTAGGTGATCATCCAACCAATCTCTCAATTTATTTGTAATCATTATGTCCATCCACATATCAAAAATTTGATCCTGCCATGTCTCAACAATCCATATAGCATGATAGAAGGGTATTTTAGTAGTGTAGTTAAAAATGGGGCAAGGAGAAGCATGAGGTTTAATCATAACCACATCCCCTAAAACACCCATATTCCTTGTATTTTATATTAGGTGATTGGTGTACAATTACACCAAACACACACACACACACACACACACACCCGTGGTTGATCCTTGTATTATCCTTTCATCATTGATGAGAGCTTATAAATCACCATGAATTCATAGTGGGAGAGAAATAAATAATGATGAAAGAAAGGAATGTCAAATTATATGAAAAAATATAATTAATTAAAATTAAAATATAGAAAAACATTTCTATTTTTATGATCCAAATCATTTACAAGTATGAATGGGGAAAATATTTATAGTAGATATAGCACATTATTTTCTATAATCCTTGAATTTAGTATCATTAAATCCCACAATATTCACTTCTTTAGATGAATTATAGATGTACATATTGAGTGTGAGGATTTATTTTATTAATATCATCTTCAATTTTCACAGGTTCCAATATTTTTCCAATGATATTCATGTTGATTATTTTCTACAAGAGTTCTACATGGGACATTTGTTAGGGATCTCTCCAATTTGACTAGATTAGAAGAATTAAATTTTGTTTTTGGTTGAACTATTTCCATTTTTGGATTCCAAATTTTATTCTTTGTGGGTATACCCTTACATGAGTATGAATTTATGTAACTCGACGTAACACATTGTGTGTTGGGGTGACACTTACACAATCTTTAGAATCGGAGGAGTTACTTTACATAACCTATTGAACATGGATACTACCCTTCCATAGCTCTAAACTACACTATTCACATTTACCATAGCATTCATAGTACCTTTATCGAATGACTTATTGTTTAGGTACCCTTACACATCACTCACCCATGATTAGAATTTAGTAATGTCTCAAAGTCCTATGATCAGTGGTGGAGGGAAAAGTCATACAATGTAGAAAATTCATATAGGAATGGAATTATCTTATGTAAGGTGAAAAAATCATATGAATGTTTAAATCTCATATGGGCCTTGAATTATTCTTTGTGTGGTGAAAAGGTCATATGAGTAGTGATATCTCATACATGTCTTTAAAAGTCATGAAATTCATATGTCTCAAAAATTTGAAAAAGTCCTGAAGTTGCATGATCATCTTAACCAACTCTTATGATAGGGATGTCTATGAAGTCATATGTTTTTGCATGTTCAAACTCCTATGATTGATACATAATTCATACAAAATCCATGGAAATTATTATTATTTTGACATCATTATACAATATTCACATCAAAATCACATGATATGGATGAAGTCATGAACTCTACTCATCTCTTTTTCATTTATCCTAGATTTACCACATCAATCTTAATAATCACAGAATCACTGTGGTATTTGGTCAAATTAATATCAAAATAAATAAATCACTGAAATACAAGATTAAATCCATTTATAATTATAATTTATGATTTTTAAATGTAACAATAAATAATTAATTACACTAGTTTTAGAGTAATGAAGTTGTTAAATATAAATGAAAAATTGTAATTTTTTTTGGAAATATTGTCTCTCATAAAATTCAGTTCAAGAAGTCAAAGAAAGAAAAATAAAGAATATAGGTTAATGAAACAAGTATAAACTATAAATGATGAGTTATTGAGGGAAAATTGATTTATTATGCATTAATGTTCATAAAAAGGATATTTTCATTATGTAATTAACTTATTTCTCTATGGGTTTTGTGTTTTGTTTATATATAAAAATCTTGGACCATATGTAAATTCACATAATTACACTACGAAAGAGGCCTGGAGAATTACACATTAAGTGTATCTAGAATCTCATTAGATTTCACTAAATTTAATATTAGGAATTAAAATTATTCTAATATTATAAAATAATACGTATTCAAGTTCGTTGATCACATACATTGAATCTATAAATATATGAGATTATAATATGTGATTTTAATTATCATTATGAGTTTCTATTTGTTGAAAATATGGGCCAAAAATCATGTTTAATGAAGTATGAAACAATTATGGATCTATAACAAGATTAATTTTATCTTCTCTTGAATTGTGTTGACCATGTTGATATCAAAAAACGTAATATTTTTGAAAACTAAAACATAAAAGATGAACCCAAACACTATAAAATGTTTCAAATCTCATCAAACCACATTCCTTATATGGACACTTAATTTTCCCTTAAAATTTTAATTTCTAGTTTTGATTATGAAAATGCTAAAAAAGTTTCAACACCTACAATATATATATATAGGATTTATACCAGAACAATTTGGATTTTTGTGGTGATTTATCTAATCAATATATTGTAACAAACATTATTTCTTATGTAATTGTTCCATGTTTTTCTAAAACATAGAAAATTGAAATATTTCCTATGATTAATCTGATAGTAGGAAGGGATGATCCATGGAAAAATCAGAAAATTGGAAAATTAAAAATTACATGTAACCCATACCAATTATTGATAATTACAGGTAATTACAACTAAATATTGGAAATTATTACTAACTAAAAAATAATAGATAATTGAAATATTGTATACTCATTATTATAAATTATTTAAAATAACTATAAATTATTAAAATTTACTACTAATTATTAGTAACTATTACTAAAAATTACAAATTATCCATATTTATCGATAATTATTACTCATTACTACCATATATTACTAATTATTACCAAATATCACTAATTAATTCCATTTATCCATAATTATTACAATTTATCTTTAATAATCACCAATTATTGGTAATTTTTAGTAATTATAACCAATTATTTCTAACTATTAATGATTATAACTATTTATCTATAATTATCACCAATCATTACTAATTATCATTAATTATCATGAATTATTACTAATTATCTATAATTATGGGTAATTATTGGTAAATATTGGTAATTATCATCAATTATTTGTAATTATCATTAATTGTTACAAATTATTACTAATTATCAGTAATTATTATTAATTTTTTTTAATAATTAGTAACTATTTGTAATTATTGATAATTATTTGTAATTATTAATAATTATCACTAATTATATGTAGTTTTCATTAATTATTAGTAATTATTACTAATTATCTTTAATTATAAGTAGTTATTATTAATTGATCAAATTATTACTTTTTAAAAAAATCTAGGGGTGGATCCCTTTTGTTGAAAGGAATGAAATAGAAAGAATAATGGATGGATTCAAATAAGGAAAAACCACCCTCATCAATTATAAAATGTCGCAGACCCAACCTTTTGATAATCTCAAAACCAGCCTTACAGTAATCATTTTGTAGAGAACCACAATTAATTCATACATTTGTGCATCCATGACATCATAGATGACGACCTATCCTCCATGTTTTCATATGTTGGCAAGTACCATCAGGATCACCAAAGACTCTTGATTCACTTCCAACGACATCATCCTTGTCCAGTTCCCCATAGCTTTTTCCCATCTCAATGTAGGTCTAAACATCATCCCACTAGATCTCGACTCTTGGGAGGTCTCATAAGGAGTCATCATTACTCCCACCATAGTACTTATCTCAAATTATCTCTTATCTCAATGATTCAAGGGCTCCCAATGGATTTGGTGTAGTCATCTACACCTTGATAAAACTTTCACACAGAACATTATCATTGGATGTGAACAGTGCCTCACCTGCTAAAGATCCCACAACCTGTAGAGATGTTTTCATTGGAGGCACTAACTTCTAATTGGAGATTCCAGAATCATCCCATTTTATAGTGTCCTAATATGAATTTATGATCATGGGCTTCATAACTGAATCTGTTGTGTCAAAAGGGACATGAGTAGTGGATGGATGTTCAATTCCCTTATAAGAGTTATCCACTTTGGATACAATATATTGGCTTCAAACAAGATCTGGTTACATATATATATGTTTACTACTTGTAAGATTTTATATGATGTTTTTTCATTAGGGTTACCAATCCCTCACTATCCAAAACACCCTTATCCTACATAGATGACTTCACCAAATTCTATGGCTCAGCCATTGCGCAGGCATCGTGAGAGGACACTAGTGGAGTTGATAGTCCATGAATTATAGCCTCCATAGATCTTTACACCTCATTTATGAAAAATTCATGTGGTTAAACCTTAATATTCTTCATTATAAGATTCTAAGGATACTTATATAGGGGATAATTAATCTCTAATGTAGTAGAATGCATGTCTATATCTATTGTAATAGGAAGAACAGTCACCTCAAGGCTTCAGAAAACCTATCCAAAATATCTTTCCTGGGGAACATGCACCATATTTCTAATTGTTGATGTAGATTCAACATCCTTTTTTGCCTTTTCAATCCATTGAAGGAATCATATACTCCTCCCTTAACTATCGATCATCCATCCCTTCGGCAGAGGGTTCACCAATGGATTGATAATCCACTTATTCCATATCCATTCCATCATCTGTAGCAGTGTGACACCCTAGGGTTGCACTACCCTTGTCATCTCTCATTGAGATCCTGAACATGGGATATTTAAAGGAAATCCCCCCCCCCCTTCATGGTATTTGGAACCTCACCAGACTATTCACCATTATTTTCAGTTCCAACAAAACATGGATAGATATCTATCAACCTTGGATAGGATTTTGAGATGATCTATATAGTTGTAGCTACATCATATTGATCACATACTTCCTTACCACTTCCATGATTAGTCATTGGTTAAATGACCCCCTTCCCTTATGAAGGGTAAGCATCAGCTTTGTTCTACCTGAGGGGCCTAGGTGACTGGATAATTCTTATTCACTCCATCCAGAGACCCTGATAACTCACACCAGCACTGATGTCACCACTAAAATTTACATTAATGTATTGGTATTCTTTTAAACCAAGTACACCCTTACTTTTCTTCTATTTCATCCTTCATACTGTAGCATCGTGTCCATTTCTTAATAATGGAACATAGAATGGTCCTTTTCTAATAATCCATAGAATATCTTATAATCTATCACTCAGAATAGAATTCCTATAATTTTTCATAAATAATTTTCAAGTATAGTTCATCAATTTCAATTGATAGGAACACTTTATTAGTTAGAGTCATGTTGAGATCCACTTCTACAACTACTACAGAAAAATATCCAAATCTATATCTCTTGGCCTCTTTATCCATTTTTCAGGAACACCAATTGAAGAGTCAATATCAAACAAGATATTAGGGTGCCAAAAGTCTAATTTTCATAACCTAGGCCTATGAAAATGAGTTCCTGACTTCAAACGGGTTAAAATTGTAGATCCATTCATAAATTATTAGGGAGCCATGCTTCAACAGGGCCATTCTGAAGCCCCATGACCAAATTTTCAATTAATCATTTGGGAAAAGTATATGAAATTATTCCCTTCCCAATGGGATACATTCCCAACTAGAAAACCCCTAAACTAATGAAATCAATCAAATCATATATTGGGTTTTCCAAATATGGTATTCCTAAGAGAGAACTTTTTTTACAATAATAGAATGTCTACAAGAATCGAGGTGATCCACAATTTTTTCATTTCTTGCAAAAACACACGCAACACTACCCTTCTTTGTGAAACTACCAGTTTTAGAACTCTGAAGTGTAGTAAATAGAATATGATTTTGGGTATTAACTTTATTAACAAACTGAATCTGATGTGTTTCATCCTTTTCATCAAAAATCAAAACCCTTCCATAAAAATCACATCCTCCAGCAAGAATTTTCTTCATTTCACTTAAATCATCCTACAAAATTCTCATAAGAGAACCCTAAGGTCATTAATTGTTATGGAATCGACTGTGAGAGGAGCTCCCAAGCGCATACCCCATTTTCATAATAACTATTTTTATAAATTATTAATATTTTCAATAATTATTAACACTTATTAATTATTATTAATAATTTTTTATCATTATTTTTAATTATTTGAAATTATTACTAATTATTTTTAATTATTAACATTTATTTTTAATTATTGTTTATTATTTATAATTATTACTAATTATTTGAAATTATTACTAGTTATTTGTAATTATTACTAATTATTGGTAATTAATTCTAATTATTTCTAATTATTGGTAGTTATTAATAATTATTGGTAGTTATTAGTAATTATTTGTAATTATTATGAATTGTTACTTATTAGCTGAAATTAGCAGTAAGTCGTGGTAATTAATGCTAATTATCGATAATTATCAATAAGTATTACTACTATTTTTATAATTATTACTAATTTTTAATATATTTTACTAGTTATTATTAATTATAATTAATTATTTCAAATTATTCGTAATTATTGAAAATTTTCACTAATTATTACCAATATTAATTATTTATTACTAATTAGTACTAATTATTTTTAATTATTACTATTTTTTGTTAATTATTACTAATTTTTATTAATAAGTACTAATTATAGGAAATTATTAATAATTGTTAACATTTACTGGTAACTTTTACTAATTTTTTATAATTATTATTAATTTTTACTAATTATGATTATTCGCTACTAATTATTATTAATTATTATTAATTATTATTAATTATTTGTGATTATTTCTAATTATTAAAAATTATTACTAATTATAAGTAATTATTACCAATTATTGATAATTATTTGAAATTATTAGTAATTATTATTAATTATTACCAATTATTTTCAAATATTTGTATTTATAACTATTTATTATTTATTATTTTTTAGAAAAATTTGGTGCCATGCCATTTATTAAAAAATAAAAATATCCCCTCTTGGAAATGGGTCTAGAGACAACCCATTAGAACAAATAGGTCCCAAGAAAGCCTGACCCAAAGGCCCAATACAAAAGGCCTAAAGGCACATATTCTCCACCACATACCGACAAAATCCCACTGAATCTATCCAGCAGCCCCCGACTGAGGATTGAGAGCTCTCTGCCCTAGAAGACATTCACCGAAAGACCTACACTAACATCGACTCACACAGATGGCTCATTCTGGAGTTGTTTTAATGCATTTTCTAGAAAATAAAATTTAAACAACATTAGGTTTATTTTTTAAAGAAAATATGGCTCAATAGTTACATCAGCGATGTCACATTCTCTCCCCCATGCCACCTTTGGCCAGAATCGATCACATGTCAATGGCGGGGGGGAGCGCCTTAGCCTCAGCTCCCTATAAAAGGACAACCCCCCATTCTCCTCAATTCATTTTTCCCTCATCTCTCCTAAATCCACAACTTCTGTAAGAACCCGGTTTTTTCTGTGAAAGACTTTGGAACATTCTTGATGATATTCCAGTGCAGCTCCCTCAAACGGCGTGCGATTCCGAGCCTTGGAGTGGCCGGAATTAAATTTTCAGTGCGTTCACACTGGAAACCCCAAATAAATGGGATAAGTCCTGAACGGTGATCTGAATCAGGGATCTGAGTGTACTGATGGGTCCGAAATGGGGTTTTTACCCTAGGAACGATGTAAAGCGTGTCGGCGTGGGACGTTTGGACCCCTCGCCCGCTTCTGGAACGTTAAACGGATAAATTAATTAATTAATTCGTTCAATGGATTAACTAAATTATCTCTTAAACGATGGCTCATATTGGAAAACCGAGGGCACCGTTGAGTTTGGAGCGTGTCTTTTACCCAAAGAGGGGTGTATGTTTCGCAGGCGTGGCCCATCTGTAAAAAATGGCCCCAGGGGCGTTTTCGTAATTTGGCGGCCTCAGACGTTCAGTTTTATAACTTTTGAACGAGGTCTTGGATTAAAATACTGAGACCTCCGTTGTGCTCGGGAGGTGGTGTTTACCCTAGGGGAGGCTTAACCTCAACCTCCTCGAGTGTTTCGGAGGTGGGTATTTTCGTGGGTAATTAATAAAAATTAATTAAATTAATTTTTATTTTCTACTTAAACCAAACCATCCCCTCTCCGTCATTTCCACCCCTGGAAAAACCCCTCCTCCATCCTCTCCTCCCCCACTCTGGCGAGGCGGCTGCGACAAGGTAGCGGTTCGGCGACGAAGCTTCGGGCAACGCCCACGAGGTAGGGTTTTGTTGCATTTTCCTTTTCCGCACCTTCTTTGAACCCATTTATATGTGTCAAATTGCTATTTAATTTCCAAGAAAAGCCCACGGTTGCGTAGTACATTTTCTGAGCTTCCCGACTCATGTCTCGGATTTAATTTTTGGGGTTCCGAGGCGTCTTTAGTTGCGAGTCGAAGTCCGGGGTGTTCAACGGTTTTTCCGGCGGTTTCGGTTTCTCCGGCGAGGTCTAGCGGCGGTGCGGCAGGGGCTCAGGCGGCAGCGCATGGTGGCTCCTGGCACAGGCGGCGTTCAGCAGCAGCGGGCTTCAGGGTAAGGCGGGGGCGGTCGGGGCTCGCGGACGACAAGCGGCGCCAGGCGGCTTCGGTGGAGCCAGGCGGGGAGGCAGCTTCGGAGGAGCCGGGTGCGTCCGGCGGCAGATCGGGGATGAGGCGGCTTCGGCGCGGCTTCGGCTTGTCGCCCTCAGCGGAGGAACCCGAGGCACCACGCCTCGGGTGTGCGGCGTGGACAAGGACCCGCCGAACGCGTGTCCAGCGGGAGGCGACGAAGACCGGCCCTGTGGCCGATCTGCTGGGGAGAACCGGACCCGAGGGGTCCGGTGCGGCTGGAGTGAGCCGTGGCCAGCGGTCCGCGGCGGTCTGGACCGGGCCAGCAGTCCGGACCGGCCCCCTTTGGGTCCCCCTTGCAATCGGGGGGACGTAAGTTTCAGAAGGTACGTCATGTTTGACGTGTCGTCTGCGGCGGGGAGTTTGTATTAGTGAGGCGCTCTTTTAAGGTGGGTTTCGGGTTTTTTTTGGATTCTGTGCCCGAAGACGGGAGACCCGAGGAGCTTGAAATCAATAATAATAAATTGTTATTAAGGTTGCGACGGACGTGCCTCGTGAGTCGGACGTCCGTTTTTCCTGTCGTCAGCGGTAGCGCAGACCTCGTGATAAAGCGGACTTTTTGAGATGGTTCCGGGCAATTATAATTCCCGAGACGGGGGCCTCAGTGGCACGACACGTACGTCGAGGGGATTGACGTTATCCTGGGGATTCTTGTTTTGAGCGGCACGGACGCATCTGACGTCCTCTTTGAGTGTCGTCAGTGGCGTTGGGACCCTGGCATTGGGATGAAGCTTTCCAAGGTTGTTTTAGATGTTGAGGCCAAAGTTGAGGCGCGGGCCCCACGGCCCGTCTTTCGAGCTGCGTGAAACATTTCACGACTTTCTCACCAGGCGTCTGTTCGGGGCGTGTGAGCAATCGATTCTGGATGTTTTTCCGAGGGGATTAAAATGGTGCAATCTGCCCGTTCTAATTTGGCACGATGGTGCGGGTCGCACGAGGGTCGTTTGGGCGTCGACGGTGTTTTTCCATCTCTATCACCGGTCGACCGTTTTGGACAAGTGAATAGTTCATCTTGTGTACTTTTTTGAGAGGATCGCAACGGTGCGATCCATTGGTAGCACTTCGGGACTGGGGTGCGGGTCTCGCGTGGTACCGCTCGTGTGTGGGGAGCCGGAACGTATCTTTTTCTCCGGATATCTGTTGCACTCAAGTGAGTAGTGCTTTTGACGTGTTTTCCCGAGGGGATCGCAATGGTGCGACGCGCCCGACTGTTTTTAGGGCCGAGGCTCAGGATCACGGGACGTCGTTTGGGCGTGAGGCGGTGTTGGCGGCCTTTCCATCGGATATCCATTTGTGGTGAGTAAGTATTCTATCTCGCGTGTTTTTTCGCGAGGATTACAATGGTATGATATGTTTGGTTGTGCGGAGCCTCATACGATATCTTATTAAATGTGGAAATGTGAAAGGCGCTCTGATGGCAGTTCTTCTCGCCGTGTTTGCCGAGAAGCCTTGGCATGTGATCGCGTTCACTCCCGTGTGAGTGAAGAGATGTGGTTGGTTGTGCCTTAGCCGATGAGGTGGCAGGTTAGACTTGTTACATCATGCATACGGGTTGGCGTTGGGTGCCGTGTGCACGATAGCCTTTGGGCTGGAACGTGGTATCCTCTGGGAGTATACGGGAACACTCGGAGGTACATGTGGTTGTTTGTACAAGAGGATGTTTGTGTACTCAGTTGGGGTTGACTTGGGGCCACGTGACTTGTGAGCCCCACGTGCATTTCTTGTTCTTCTTTGCATACTATTGACCTCCCGCGGCGTAGAGGGACCCTCAGTTCTCTTTTGTTGACCAGCAGGGTTGAGTTTTCCCCCAGCTCTATGCTCGATGGTTTAGATCAGCAGGGTTGAGTGGTTTCCCCTGGTCTTGTTCCAGAGTCGGATGGTTGCACGATACTCACTCCGTGTTCGGTTGGATAGTGTTGTACCCTCCAGTAGAGATGGCCAGAGCAGTTTCGAGTTTTACCCTCCAACGGGGCTGGGCAGTGGGTTGCTCATCGACTTCTTCGGGTTTACCCTCCAGCAGGGTTGGGCAGTGGGTTGCCCACTGACTTCTAGGGTGTACCCTCCAGCAGAGACTGGGCAGTGGGTCACCCGACGCTCTTAGGGTCTACCCTCCAGTGGAGACTGGGATGTGGGTCACCCGACGACCTCTTAGGGACTACCCTCCAGTAGGGCTGGGCAGTGGGTCGCACGTCATCTAGTTCCAGGTCTACCTTCCAGCAAGGCTGGGCAGTGGGTTTCCTGATGATGTATTAGGTTTTACCCACCAGCAGGGCTGGGCAGTGGGTTGCCTGATGATGTATTAGGGTTTACCCTCTAGTAGGGCTGGGCAGTGGGTCACCCGATATCTGGTTATGAATTACCCTCCAGTAGGGTTGGGTATTGGGACACCTGTTGGCATTCCAAGCTCAGTCATTTCTACTAGGCTAGCATGTGGCTTTCCTCCGTGATTACCAGAGCGGGACCCTTGGTTACGGGTCAGTGTTGTGACGGATTTGACTTTGAGAAGACCTCTCGACTGCAGGGCAGTGACATGGTGTGGTTTGAATTTCCCTAGAAGTCTCAAGTACGAGGGGCACTTTCCCCACCAAGACGCGTTCTTGTGACGCAATCTAAAACCGTGTGGGCGAGTCAGTGTCGCCCAAAGCGGAGAGTGTTGAATTGTGGTTATTGAGCCCCTTAGCTTGCAGTTTGGGGCAGACGTGCGGGATGCTGGGCATTGATGGATTTTACTTCTGGGACTGTTGGCTACTCATTTTCTTGGGCTGAGCTACAGGATTGAGATTCCCTTATGGCCTTGTTCGTGCTTCTTTACAGAGCATATGGATTTGTATATACCTTGTTCTGGTACCCACTTCTTGGGTTTGGTTTCTCTCCTTCTAGGAGAGGCGAAGACACGCGGGGTATGCCACGTGCTTTTCCGCGTTAGCTTCTCATATTTGGACGAGCCTACTCTCCTGCTATAGGTAGCGAAGACTCGACGAGAAGTTCAACTTCTCACTGTTTCTAGCTCCTTCTATCTGGATGAGTCTACCTTCATTCTTTTGTTGGGTTGAACGGGACTCTCTACTGGTATTCTATTGCACTCTCTGTTGTACTCCTCTACTTTTATTATTCGCTCTACTGCACACCCATCGGCACCTCCTTTTTTTCTCCCTCGAGCCTTCGGGGTATCCTACTGAGTATTTTTTTACACTCACCCTTGCTTGGGATTTTCCCACACTTGGTTTTCCCTTGCAGATGACGGACAGGTTGGTCATGACTTCAGTGGAGCATAGGAGTTCGGGTTCTTGGACCGCGTGCAGTGGTCAGAGTCGGGTTCCAGGTCGGGGATGTAGGTTCTGGGCGCAGAGGAAGCGCGTTAGTGGGTTTGCCAAACTTAATTTTTCGTTAAAAAATGTTCAATCTGAGATCCGTCACGATATAAAACGTTGAATCTTCGAAATAGAACGAAGAACGAAAAGAAAAGATGAGTCCCAGAACCCTTGAGGAGGATCATCATATGTTGATTATAATTAATTTAATTAATGCATAAGAATTACCTCATTGGAATTCTTTCTTCGTTGATGTGTCCGGTCACGATTTGGTGATCCGTCGTTGCGTCGTAGAATCCAAGTGTAGGATTCCTCTAGCGATGATCCACATGTGTGTCACGTATCTCTGGATGTCACCGAAGAGATCTTCAGGTGCTAGCGCGGAAGAACCTTCGCTTGTGATGTCCGCCTTCGACCGCCTTGATCTGGTGGAGGATCTTGCTCTCGTAACTTAAGGGCGTTCTTGGTGGAAAGGGAATTCTCTCTTGGCTTGAGAGTATTTCCAAATCTGTTGTGCACAACAATGGCTCACAAAAAATGTTGGGGTTGCGAGGATATTTATAATCAGGTTTGAGGTTAATAGAGTTATGACAATAAATAAACGCGTTACGCGTTTTATTTATTTCATTAACTCTTATTGAAAAACCCCATGTCGAATTATTAATTCCTTGACATGCGCCCACACTGATTATAATAAATATAATTTAATAAAACAATATTAAATCCTCAAAATCCCAATTGGAAAAACTACACGGCATGTAATAATTAATACACGGCGTGTACTTGTTTTCCATAAAACTACACAGCGTGTATATTTAATATACATGGCGTGTACTTTTATTTTCCATTTTTCTCCACCACATTTATTAGACCTTGAGTAATGACTATTTATTTCTTAAATAAATGTAACTGCATTACTCGCTAATAAATATATTATTTTATCCACAGTATATTCTCTCGAATAACTAGTGTCAAAATAAATGCGATCAGACATCCTTAAATAATTATTAAACCACAGTCGGGAATAATATTTATTTAACTTGTTAAATTAATATTTAACTGAGATACATGGACACACTTAGTGTGTGACCCTCTAGGCCTCTTTCTCAGTGGCATTAGGTTGAGCCTTCCTAAAGTCCAAGGTTAGCGTCTAGCAACATGCCAAGGCACCCATAGAGAAAGAAGTTAACGCCGCAATGACGTGTCACCTCCTACGAACGCTTACCGTGTAATATAATCCCTTTGTCTCGATATCTCAAATCAAGCGGGTTGCATGCTAGTGCCATCAACCCATGTGCTTGATTATTCTTTCTTTGACTTCCCGGAATTGAACTTGCCCATACCTTACCATGGCCATGGATTTATTTAGGCTATATCAATTACATCAAAGGGCCTGAGATATCTACTTCCGTTATGGAACGGAAGGGACAAATCCTTTCTCGCATTATCTATTAATGCGGTATTACTCGTGACGCACCCAATGTATCCAACCTCACTGCGAACAGTGTGTCGTCACAATTTTCGTCAATACATCTAAGTGCGCGAGTTGTAATACCCATTAATAATAATATTAAAGTCTAAGGATCAATACACACGTTCGTAGATAGGAACATCCAATGACACTATGAAATGTGGATTTCCTACTGGCGGGTCTCATTCTTATAATATCCTCCTGGATATTACCAAGGACGCACACCATGAGAAGGTGCCTCAAAGTTTTATGAGTCCTCACCCCTAATGACCTGTATTATTTGTGTCCCTCAAATAATATCATCCGGCCATAGAACATACATTCAAGAACAGTGTTATGGCACTTTCGGGTTCTCATCATAGTAGGGATCCGTTATGACCCTTTAATGCAATAGCTGTCCTTAGGACATTATCACATGACATGTCACGCAGAAGAACAATCAAGATGTGATAAGGCTTTTATTTAATGAATAAAGTACAAAGTAGTTGGTTCTAGACCACCAACTCCAACAGACTCCCACTTGGACTAGAGCCAACTGCTAACAACCTTTAACCCGCTAGCTCTCACATGATATTCATGCTTCTGCTGAGATAGGCCTTTAGTCATGGGGTCCGCCATGTTCTCTTCTGTGGACACTCTGCTCACTGCAACTTCACCCCTTTGATAGAAATCCCTCAAGAGGTGATACTTCCGGAGTATGTTCTTTGTCCGTTGATGTGACCTTGGTTCTTTTGCAAGAGCCACCGTTGCAGTATTATCACAATACAATGTAATGGGATCTTTACTGCTAGGCACCACATCAAGCTCCTGGAAAAAGTTCTGAATCCAAGCGTCTTCTTTGGCTGCATCAAAAGCCGCTATATACTCGGACTCCGCTATAGAATCGGCGAAAACTGGCTGCTTTGAACTCTTCCAGCTCACAGCTCCTCCATTGAGACAGAAAACATATCCAGATTGTGACTTCAGATCATTCTGATCTGTTTGAAAACCAGCATCAGCATACCCTTTGATGACAAGCTCCTCGTCTCCTCCATACACCAGGAACATATCCTTAGTTCTTCTCAGATACTTAAGGATAGTCTTAACAGTAGTCTAATGTTGTTCTCCTGGATCTGCTTGATATCTGCCTACCATGCTCAGTGCATAGGCAACATCAAGCCTGGTACATAACATGGCATACATGATGGATCCTATAGCCGAAGTGTATGGGATCTTGCTCATCCTATCTTTCTCTTGTTGTGTCTGGGGACACATTTTTTTAGAAAGATGTAAGCCATGTGACACTGGAACCAATCCCCTCTTGGAATTTTTTATACTAAATCTCTTTAGTATCTGGTCAATGTATATACCCTGACTTAGTCCAAGTAGCCTCTTGGATCTATCACGAATGATCTTGATCCCTAGAATGTAGGCTGCTTCTCCTAAGTCCTTCATGGAGAAACACTTGTTCAACCAGTCCTTAACTGACTGTAAGGCTGGTACGTCATTTCCAATAAGCAATATGTCATCAACATATACCACTATGATGACGACCGCATTCCCATTAAACCGCTTATAAACACATGGCTCACATTCATTCTTAATGAAACCAAATTCCTTTATGGCTTCATCAAATCGAATGTTCCATGACCCGGATGCTTGCTTTAATCCATAAATGGATTTCTGCAACTTGCAAACCCGTTTGGCTTCACCTGGTGTCACAAACCCTTCTGTTTGTGTCATATAGACATCTTCCTGAAGGTTCCCATTAAGGAATTCTGTTTTGACATCCATCTTCCAAATCTCGTAGTCATGGTAAGCTGCTATGGCAAGTATGATTCTTATGGATTTAAACATGGAAACTAGCGAGAAGGTTTCATCATAGTCAATTCCTTGACGTTGTCTGAATCCTTTGGCCACTAGCCTTGCTTTATAGGTGCTAACTTGACCTTCCATGTCCAGCTTTCTTTTGAATACACATTTGCATCCAACAGGCTTTACATCAACTGGCTCATCGACCAGAACCCAAACTTGGTTCTGATACATGGAATCCATCTCAGAATTCATAGCTTCTAGCCATCTTGCAGCTTCTGAGCTTTCTATTGCTTCCTTGTAGGAGAGAGGTTCATCATTGTCCAACAGTAATGATTCACCATCCTCAGTGACTAGGAAACCAAATCTCTCTGGTTCCCTTACCTCTCTTGAGCTCCTACGCAGTACTTGTGTTTCTGGAACCTCTTCCACGGGGACCTGTGGAACTTGTTCCTGTACCAACTCCTGTGTATCTTGATCATCAACTTCGTCGAAGTCAATCTTGCTCCCACTATCCTTCTTGAGGATGTGCTCCCTCTCAAGAAATATGGCTTGTCTGGCGACAGTTACTTTCTTGTCTTGGGGGTTATATAGGTAATATCATTTTGTTTCCTTGGGATATCCTATAAAGATACACTTCGTGCCCCGGGGTGCTAGTTTGTTGCCTGAGAAGGCCTTAACAAATGTCTCGCATCCCCATACACGTGTGTGCGACAAAGTGGGTTTCCTTCCATTCCATAACTCGGATGGAATTCCATTTTCTGCCTTAGTTGGTACTCGGTTTAATGTGTATGCTGCAGTTTATAATGCATATCCCCAAAAGGATAATGGAAGATCCGCATGAATCATCATCGACCTCACCATGTCCAACAAGGTTTGGTTCCTCCTTTCACTAACACCATTCCACTGTGGTGTATAAGGAGGAGTGAGCTGAGATAGAATCCCAGACTCCCGTAGAAGATCGATGAACTCTTGGTTCAGATATTCTCCACCTCGATCCGATCAAATCTTCTTTATCTTCTTACCAAGTTGATTCTCTAATTCATTCTTGAATTCCTTAAATTTCTCTAAGGACTCTAACTTATACCTCATTAAGTAGACATAGCCATATCTACTCAAATCATCAGTAAAAGTAATAAAGTAAGAATATCCACCTCTAGCTTCTAATGGAAATGGTCCACACACATCTGTGTGTACCAATCCTAGAAGCTCTGTGGCCCTTTCACCTTGTCCACCAAAAGGCGGCTTGGTCATTTTTACTTATAAATAAGTGTGACATCTATCAAGTGGTTTTAGCTCAGTAGAGTCTAAATACCCATCTTGGCAGAGCTTTGTCAAGCGCTTCTCGTTCACATGACCAAGGCGGTGATGCCATAACTGGGTGATGTATGAGTCATGTGAGTTTGTTTCGTTATCGATTGCCAACACTTGGTTTTCGTAATTTAATACATACAAACCATTATTCAAATGTGCCATACCATAACATACGTTGTTCTTATAAAAGAGACAAACCTTATTTCCAAACTTGAAAATAAATCCATCCATATCCAAAAAAGATACAGAAATTATGTTCTCGGTAACACTAGGCACAAAATAACTGTTTTGTAAAACCAAAATCATGCCAGTTGGCAATGAGAGGCGATAGTCGCCAATAGCCAACGCAGCCAGCCTTGCGCCATTGGCAGCTCGAAGATCCACCTCTCCTCTGGAGATCTTTCTAAATATACTTGGTTCCTGCATTTGAATACAGATGTGATCCCCACAAGCTGTATCTAATACCCAATGTGTAGAAATAGAAAGATTTCACTCGATAACGAACGAACCTTTAGCATCCCCACGCTTCTGGGTGCAGTTCCTCTTCCAGTGGCCCTACTTGCCACATGCAAAACACACTGCCTCCCGTTCCTTGCCCAACCTCTGGATCTTCCCCTTCTTGGAGGGACGGTGCTCGGGGGCTTTAGACCGTTTATAATTCTTTGTCCCCTTTGCCTTGTCCTTCCTTTTCTTGTTCACCATAAGGACCGCGGGTTTGTCACGCCCCATGTCCTTATCTACCTGGAGAATCAAGGTCAGAAGCTCCGATAGACTCTTCTCATTGCCGCTCATGTTATATTTAACAATGAAGCTAGAGAAGGTCTTGGGCAGTGATGATAGGATGAGATCTATACGCAACTCATCCGGGAATTTAATCCCTAAGATGTCCAAGCGTTCAATGTAGCCAATAAGCTTGACTACATGAGGCCCAGCTGACGCAGACTCTCCAAGCTTCATGGTAAACAAAGCATTGGATATCTCATACCTCTCCTGTCTCACCTTCTCTTGGTAGATATCTTTAAGGTGAGACATCATGCTATACGCATCCATGTTTTCATGTTGCTTCAAGAGCTCATTAGACATGGCCGATAGCATGAAACACTGGACATCTGTGGAATCATCCATGTGTTTCATGTAGAGAGATAATTCCTCATCACTATCCTTTTTCCCAGGCGCAACTGGAATAGGCTCTTCCAGCACATATAATTTCTTTTCGTGGCGAAGGACGACGCGTAAATGCCTCTGCCACTCTTGGAAATTGGTGCCGGTGAGAAGGTTTTCTTTCTCGAGTATGGTGCGTAATGGTATGTTTGAAGTCATTTTCTTTCCGTTTCTACAAATTAAGATGAGCAAAGGTTTAGTACTTTATTATAAAAATTGAGACAAATAAATTAATACTTATTAGTCTCCTACTATTTTATTGAAATCCAATAGCCCTCACCATTGACTTCGAAATATTCTGTTGCATGAATATTCTAGTGGAAAGGATCCATATTGCCCTTCGCATTACCCCAACTAGGGTTGTTCAAGCAACTTGAAGGGTTTTAGGTAGGCATTCCAAATGCCAACTGCATTAACTCGCAGTTCCTTGATCCGCTAAGTGGACTCCCCAATCCTGAAATCATTTTTTGGATTTCCTCAACCTTTGCCTCTTGGTCACACCAAGTCCTACTGTGGCAGTCAACCATTGATGCGAACCAAGTAAAGTCAACCCAAAACCTTAAATTAGAATTCCCCGATAATTCCAAGCACCCCAACAAGGGTTGGTCAAGCACTTTGAACTATGGTTCGATTCTAACCAAGATTATGGAAGGCTATGCCGACTTAATATTTATCTTGAGGGATTTTATACTTATACGTAAATTTACATTTTATTATCTTTGATTACATGCTTGTTAATATTAAGTGGTATATACTTAAGTGATTAACCATGTCTAAGATAATATTTACGTATAAGCCAATTTTATTTTAGTTCCATATTGCATGCTCGTTTAATTCATTAATTGTGTGATCGTGACAACACACCCACAATAAATAAACCATGCAACTGACAGAAATAAAATAAATGGTATGATCATGAGCTTTTCTATTGGTTAGTTTATCTAGAAGTTGATAAACCAACCCAAGACCTAGGGGAGAAACACCTTGAACCTTTCGGGTTCGTTTCTACAGCTTTCCACCTGTCCACCTTTGTATCTCCATGGATTGGTTTCACCTTGGCTCCTGACTTGAGCCGCCTCCACTAGCTTGGGAGCTCCATCCATTACATATGCATTTATCTCACATGTAGGTGAGGGGTAAAAGGGGGTTTTTACATAAAATAATCCTTGGGCGCGCAGGCCCTACATATTAATGAGGAGATGGCTCGCAGGCCAACAAATTTAATTTAAATAAATAAATTAAAAGAAACCATTCTCATACAAAGGTCTCGGTCTAGCTCATGATCATCCATACATGCAACGATATTTACGCATAAATAAAACTAGCATTCAATTCTTTAATCGTTCTTGTTTAAGATAAATCATGCTCGAATCAATTAATTATCTTTAATTAATCAATCCTTTTATCTTAAATCAATTTTCTGAATTTCCTTGAGATTCTCATCCATCATAATTTTAAACAAATAAATTCATTTAAAATTATCCTTGTACGTAACTTGTACCTTGGAGGCAACCCGGTGAATTCCCATTTATTACGCAGATGTTAAATTAAACACATATATATAAAACACCTATCACGTGTTGTGCCTCAGCTTTACGCCTGCACCATGGTACACGTCTCAAGGGTTTGTATAATATAATAATAAATTTTAATAAATCTGCGTAATTTGGGTGAGTAGACGGCATGTAGTTCCGACTACACGGCGTGTACTTTTCTTCACCGTCCATCCGAAGTACACGCCCGGGGATAAGGCGTGTTAATGTACTTCGGAAATTTTCGAAGTACACGGCGTGTACAGTGGGACACACACCGTGTAGTTTCCGCGTTACATGGTTTCCAGCCGGGCAGGCCGTGTACGGAGTACACGACCCAACCCTAACCCGAAGGGACTACACACCATGTTCATTGGACCACATGGCGTGTATTCCGGAAACTGTGTGCCACCTGTTTCTGGTCAACACACGGTGTCTTAAATTCTTAGAAAGAATCCAATACACGTCCTGATTTGGCGGATCAGTCAATGCATTGAACCTAGACTACACGGCGTGTACTTATGAATACACGCCGTGTATTCTGGTGTTATACGGCCAGAAACGTTTGTCTCCTCTGAATGAGTTCCTCTATTTTATTTTAATCAAAATTAAAAGAAAAATCTGTTTCTGTGAGGTGAACGAGAAACGAGGGAGGAAGAACAGATCTCGAGATTCAGATTTTCAGAACGATTAAACATGAATTGAAATAACTAAATTATTAAATGCGTAAATCACCAACGAAAAACTAAATAATTATAACCAACGATATGAACCCTCTGATACCACTTGTAGGTTCCGGGCGCAGCGGAAGTGCGTTAGTGGGTTTTCCCAACTTAATTTTTCGTTAAACAATGTTCAATCCGAGATCCGTCACGATATAAAACGCCGAATCTTCGGAATAGAACGAAGAACGAAAAGAAAAGATGAGTCCCGGAACCCTTGAGGAGGATCATCATATGTTGATTATAATTAATTTAATTAATTCATAAGAATTACCTCGTTGGAATTCTTTCTTCGTTGATGTGTCCGGTCACGATTCGGTGATTTGTCGTTGCGTCGTAGAATCCAACTGTAGGATTCCTCTAGCGGTGATCCACACGTGTGTCACGTATCTCCGGACGTCGCCGAAGAGATCTCCGGGTGCTAGCGCGGAAGAACCTTCGCTTGCGATGTCCGCATTCGACCGCCTTGATCCGGTGGAGGATCTTGCTCTCGTAACTTGAGGGCGTTCTTGGTGGAAAGGGAATTATCTCTTGGCTTGAGAGTATTTCCAAATCCGTTGTGCACAACAATGGCTCACAAAAAATGTTGGGGTTGCGAGGATATTTATAATCAGGTTTGAGGTTAATAGTGTTATGACAATAAATAAACGTGTGACGCGTTTTATTTATTTCATTAACTCTTATTGAAAACCCCCATGTCGAATTATTAATTCCTTGACATGCGCCCACGCTGATTATAATAAATATCATTTAATAAAACAATATTAAATCCTCAAAATCCCAATTGGAAAAACTACACGGCGTGTAATAATTAATACACGGCGTGTACTTGTTTTCCATAAAACTACACAGCGTTTATATTTAATATACACGGCGTGTACTTTTATTTTCCATTTTTCTCCACCACATTTATTAGACCTTGAGTAATTACTATTTATTTCTTAAATAAATGTAACTGTATTACTCGCTAATAAATATATTATTTTATCCACAGTATATTCTCTCAAATGACTAGTGTCAAAATAAATGTGATCAGACATCCTTAAATAATTATTAAACCACAGTCAGGAATAATATTTATTTAACTTGTTAAATTAATATTTAACTGAGATACATGGACACACTTAGTGTGTGACCCTCTAGGCCTCTTTCTCAGTGGCATTAGGTTGAGCCTGCCTAAAGTCCAAGGTTAGCGTCTAGCAACACGCCAAGGCACCCATAGAGAAAGAAGTTAATGCCACAATGACGTGTCACCTCCTACGAACTCTTACCGTGTAATATAATCCCTTTGTCTCGATATCTCCAATCAAGCGGGTTTCATGCTAGTGCCATCAACCCATGTGCTTGATTATTCTTTCTTTGACTTCCTGGAATTGAACTTGCCCATACCTTACCATGTACATGGATTTATTTAGGCTATATCAATTACATCAAAGGGCCTGAGATATCTACTTCCGTTATGGAACGGAAGGGACAAATCCTTTCTCGCATTATCTATTAATGCGGTATTACTCGTGACGCACCCAACGTATCCTACCTCGCTGCGAACAGTGTGTCGTCACAGTTTTCGTCAATACATCTAAGTGTGTGAGTTGTAATACCCATTAATAATAATCTTAATGTCTAAGGATCAATACACACGTTCGTAGATAGGAACATCCAATGACACTATGAAATGTGGATTTTCTACTGGTGGGTCTCGTTCTCATAATATCCTCCTGGATATTACCAAGGGCGCACACCATGAGAAGGTGCCTCAAAGTTTTATGAGTTCTCACCCCTAATGACCTGTATTATTTGTGTCCCTCAAATAATATCATCCGGCCATAGAACATACATTAAAGAACAGTGTTATGGCACTTTCGGGTTATCATCATAGCAGGGATCCGCTACGACCCTTTAATGCAATAGTTGTCCTTAGGACATTATCACATGACATGTCACGCAGAAGAACAATCAAGATGTGATAAGGATTTTATTTAATGAATAAATTACAAAGTAGTTGGTTCTAGACCACCAACTCCAACAGGGGACCATTACAGCTGTTTTCATTTTTGTTTACCTATTGCCGGGTTGTGGCACTTTTCTGGTTGGGTGCATGTTTTCCCCTTTTCTTTTTCAGTTACTTTCAGTACTTGCTTTGTACGGTAGAGGTTGATTCACATTTTTTGTTTATTCATAGTATCTTCCCTTTTCTTTTCTTTTTACTCTGCACTTTTGCATTGAGTGTGATGCATGTGTGTGTACAGGTACTTAGGAAAAGGCCTCCCCGAGTTGTTGTGCCTTCAGCGCTAGTCGCCAGCCCTTGGCCTACGGAGGCGGGCTTGGGGTAGTTGCGGCTCAAGCCGGGTAGGGTTGGGTCGTGACAAAGTGGTATCATAGGTGGTTTTTTCCTTGGGACGTTGTTCGGGCGTCCCTAAAATAAATGAAATTGGTTGGGAATTAGGGCAACAGTGTTAACGTGTCTCGAGAGCGGCTCTTAGGCTAGGGAGTTCAGTGATGGTGCGGCGGCCGACGTATCCATTCACAAGGACCTTGGTAACCCGCTTGTCGACTCGGCATACTGAGACACTTGTTTCAGGGAAAATTTGGTTTGTGCATCACATAGGATTGAGTCTTTGACTGTCCTTCTTGAGTCAGCTCCCCATCGTTTTTATTGGTATATACATATATGCTCATCTGATCGTGGAACTCCTTGATAACATTCAAGATGTCTCCGCAAAAGACAGCCATCCAAGGTACCAGCTTGGGTGCATGACGACGACCCTGTAAGCTAAGAGGCCTCAGTCCAGGACCCATCATGCGAGCCCTTTTCTCTGGGTGGGTCGGTAGCAGCACCCCCACTAGTTGAGCAGCAGACAGCTTCAGCAGAGCAGGCTGAGTTTGAGCGCAGGTTGGGCGTGCTCCGTGAGTTCAAGCGGCAAAGACCGCTGAGGTTCAGTGGTGAGCCAGACCCTCAAGCAGCAGAGGTTTGGCTCGAGGCAGTGGTTCGCCTTTTTAGGCTTGTGTAGATGCCGAAAGATCAGAGAGTGGCTTTGGCAGCCAACCTTTTTTGTGGAGCAGCTTGGCGTTCGTGGAGTTTGGTGACTCAGCTTCTTGACAAGTTTTCACTTTCATGGGATGACTTTCTGTTGTTGTTTCATGAGGAGTTTTTCCCCTCCTGCTTGCGCTCCGTTCAGATTCAAGAGTTCCTACAGTTTCAGCAGGGAGGGATGATGGTGGCTGAGTATGCTACTAGTTTTGCAGACCGTTCACGCTTTTACTCGAACTTGGTCCATGACAGCAACCCCCGAGTGCGAAAGTTTGAGCAGGGTCTCCACAGAGAGATTCGTGATTTTATCATACCCTTGGGCATTTCCACATATGCCAGGGTGCTAGAGCAGGCGCTGGTGATAGAGGGCTTCATATCACGTTCTAGAGTTGGTGGTGGTAGCAGGTACGTTGGAGTCGAGACGTTTACCTCAGCTAGCGGGCGTTGGCAAGCGGAACCTCGACGCTGGTGGTTTTCTGACAACTGGGCTCAGGGGCGTGGTCTTACACCAAAGTGGCGTCAGAGGGCACCAGTGCAGCCCGAAGAGAGTCGGTTCTATGCTTGCAATGGGCGAGGTCACCTTGCACGGGACTACCCGACCAGGCATGTAGAGAGCCTCGGGTAGGCAGCAGGTGCACCACCACGACAGAGGCAGCGTTGTGATCAGAGTAGCGGCCAAAGAGGTGGTGCCAGGAGATGAGTGGGAGGAACTGGTAGTGGATGATGACTTTACGAGGTCTTCCCATCACCACTAGGAGGTCCACGTCAGGCCCTGGGAGCTGACAGTTGGGACCACAGACAGCGACAAGCTCTGGATGTCTACAACCCTGTAGAGCATGAGGTGATAAAGGGTACACTTTACGACTCTTCTAATTCTTGCGGTAGAATTTTTCGGCTTTGTGTGTGAAATGGTTTTCTCCCTGCTCCTTGTTTGAGGTGTTACCAGGGTGGTGCGGGGCGTCGGTGTAACCCTGTGTTGGTAAAGTAGAAGGCGTGGGACCTTTTTCTTTAGTCGATGGTGTTGACTCATTTACTTCCGAGCGTGTAAGAGGGTCTTGGTTGAGAGACATCGACTGTGAAATCTCGCGTAACCAGATATCCTTGGGTGTTTCACCATATGGATATTCTAAAGGAGGGAATCACCAAGACTTGTTCCAAGTGCTGGCGGTGATTCCAGTCACGGCGTGCGACGTAGAGGTTTGTTCGATGAGGTGGTTTACCCCTGAGAGCCAGTCTACCACCTTTCCCTAACCCCAAAGTCTTGAGTGGGTGCACGACGTCTCCCACATGACTCACCCGAGAAGAAGTGTGTGTGCTCCTATGCACGACATCATCAAGGTCCGACCTCAAGTGAACAGATCAAATCCTTTGGTATGTGTGTGGTGACGCAGATCTTTGCCTGAGTTCTTCTGGGTACGGGAGAGCCAGGTGTGGGCTTAGTACCCTGAGTTGTTCCCTGGTTTTGCTTTTTGGGGATGAAAATATTGAAGGATGGAATAATGTAAGAACCCGGTTTTTGCAGTGAAAGACTTTGGAACATTGTTGATGATATTCCAGTGCAGCTCCCTCTGACGGCGTGCGATTCCGAGCCCCGGAGTGGCCAGAATTAAATTTTCAGTGCGTTCACACTGGAAACGCCAAATAAATAAGATAACTCCTGAACGGTGATCCGGATCATAGATCCAAGTGTACGGATGGGTCCAGAATGGGGTTTTTATCCTAGGAACGACATAAAGCGTGTCGGTTCGGGACGTTTGGACCCCTCGCCCGCTTCTGGAACGTTAAACGGATTAATTAATTAATTAATTAATTCGTTTAATGGATGAACTGAAGTATCTCTTAAACCATGGCTCGGATTGGAAAACTGAGTGCACCATTGAGTTCGGAGCATGCTGTTTACCCTAGGAGGGGGGTATGTTTCACGGGCACGGCCCGTCTGTGAAAAATGGCCACAGGGGTGTTTTCGTAATATGGCGGCCTAAAACGTTCAGTTTTATAACATTTGAACGAGGTCTCAGATTAAAATTCCGAGAATTCCATTGTGCTCGGGAGGTGGTTTTTACCCTAGGGGAGGCTTAACCTCGACCCCATCGAGTGTTTTGGAGGTGGGTCTTTTCGTGGGTAATTAATAAAAATTAATTAAATTAATTTTTATTTTCTACTTAAACCAAACCCTCCCACCTCTCCCTCATTTCCACCCCCTGGAAAAACCCCTCCTCCATCCTCTCCACCTCCACTTCGGTGAGGCGGCTCCGGCAAGGCGGCGGTTCGGCGACGAAGCTCCGGGCAACGCCCATGAGGTAGGGTTTTGTTGCGTTTTTCTTTTCCTCACCTTCTTTGAACACATTTATATGTGTCAAATTGCTATTTAATTTCCGAGCAAAGCCCACGGTTACGTAGTACATTTTCTGAGCTTCCCGACGCATGTCTCAGATTTAATTTTTGGGGTTCCGAGGCTTCCGTAGTTGCGAGTCGAAATCCAAGGTGTTCAAGGTTTTTTCCGGCGGTTTCGGTTTCTCCGACGAGGTCTAGAGGCGATGCGGCAGGGGCTCAGGCGGCGGCGCGCGGTGGCTCCTAGTGCAGGCAGCGTTCGGCAGCGGCAGGCTTCGGGGCAAGGTGAGGGCGGTCGGGGGCTTCAATGTCGACCGGGGCTTGCGGGCGGCGAGCAGCGCTAGGAGGCTTTGGTGGAGCCAGGCGGGGAGGCGGCTTCGGTGGAGCCAGGTGCGGCCGACGGCAGATTGGGGACGAGGCGGCTCCGACGTGGCTTTGGCCTGTCGCCCTCAGTGGAGGAACCCGAGGCGCCGCGCCTCGGGTGTGCGGCGTGGACAAGGACCCGCCGAACGCGGGTCCAGCGAGAGGCGACGAAGACCGGCCCTGTGGCCGGTCTGCTGGGGAGAACCGGACCCGAGGGGTCTGGTGCGGTTGGAGTGAGCCACGGCGGTCTGGACCGGGTCGGCGGTCCGGACCGGCCCACTTTTGGTCCCCCTTGCAGTCGGGGGGACGTAAGTTCCAGACGGCGCATCCATTTGACGTGCCGTCTACAGCAGGGAGTTCGTATCGGTGAGGTGCTCTTTTAAGGTGGGTTTCAGGTTTTTTTGGATTCTGTGCCCGAAGACGGGCGACCCGCGGAGCTTGAAATCAATAATAATAAATTATTATTAAGGTTGCGACGGACATGGCTCATGATCCGGACATCCATTTTTCATGCCGTCAATGGCAGCGTAGACCTCGTGATAAGGCGGACTTTTTGAGATGGTCTCGGGCAATTATAATTCCCGAGACAGGGGCCTCAGTGGTGTGACACATACGTCAAGGGGATTGACGTTATCCCGGGGATTCTTGTTTTTAGCGGTGCAGATGCATCCGTCGTCCGCTTTGAGTTCCGTCAGTGGCATTGGGACCCTGGCGCCAGGGCGAAGCTTTCCAGGGTGGTTTCAGGCATTGAGGCCGAAGTTGAGGCACGGGCCCCATGACCCGTCTTTTGAGCTGCGTGCAGCATTTCACGACTTTCTCACCAGGTGTCCGTTCGGGGCGTGCGAGCAGTCGATTCTGGATGTTTTTCTGAGGGGATTGCAATGGTTCAATCTGCCCGTTCTAATTTGGAACGATGGTGCGGGATCCACGAGGGTTGTTTGGGTGTTGACGGTGTTTTTCCATCTCTATCATAGGGAGACCATTTTGGATAAGTGAATAGTCCATTTTGTGTACATTTTCTGGAGGATCGCAATGTTGCGATCCGTTGGCAGCGCTTCGGGACCGGGGTGCGGGTCCCGAGTGGTACCGCTCGTGCGCGGGGAGCCGGAACGTATCTCTTTCTCCGGATATCCACTGCACTCAAGTGTGTAGTGCTTTTGACGTGTTTTCTTGAGGGGATCGCAATGGTGCGATGTGCCCGACTATTTTTGGGGCCAAGGCTCAGGATCACGGGACACCATTTGGGCGTGAGGTGGTGTTGGCGACCTTTCCGTCGGATATCCGTTTGTGGAGAGTAAGTATTATATCTCGCATGTTTTTTCGCGAGGATTACAATGGTATGATCCATTTGGTTGTACGAAGCCTCATACGCAATCTTATTAAATGTGGAAATGTGAAAGGCGCTCTGATGGTGGTTCTTCTTGCCGTGTTTGCAGAGAACCCTTGGTGTGTGATTGCGTGCACTCCTGTGTGAGTGAAGAGATGTGGTTGGCTATGCCTCAATCGATGAGGTGGTAGGTTGGAGTTGTTATGTCATGCCTACGCGTTGAGGTTGGGTGCCATGTGCACGATAGCCTTTGGGCTGGAACGTGGTATACTCTGGGAGTATACGAGAACACTCGGAGGTACATGTGGTTGTTTGTACCTGAGGACGTTTGTGCGCTCAGTTGTGGTTTACTTGGGGCCACACGTCGTGTGAGCCCCACGTGTGTGCCGTGTTCTGCTTTGCGTACTTTTGACCTCTCGCGATGTAGAGGGTCCCTCGGTTCTCATTTGTTGACCAGCAGGGTTGAGTTTTTCCTCCGGCTCTGTACTCGATGGTTTAGATCAGCAGGGTTGAGTGGTTTTACCTGGTCTTGTTCCGGAGTTGGATGGTTGTGCGATACTTACTCTGTGTTTGGTTGGCCAGTGTTGTACTCTCCAGTAGAGATGGCTAGAGTAGTTCTGAGTTTTACCCTCCAGCGGGGCTGGGCAGTGGGATATTCATTGAATTCTTCAGGTTTACCCACCAGCAGGGCTGGGTAGTGGGTTACCCACTGACTTCTAGGGTTTACCCTCCAGCAGAGACTTGGAAGTGGGTCACCCAATGCTCTTAGGGTCTACCCTCCAGCAGAGACTGGGCAGTGGGTCACCCGACGACCTCTTAGGGTCTACCCTCTAGCAGGGCTGGGCAGTGGGTCGCCCGTCGTCTAGTTCCAGGTATACCCTCCAGCAAGGCTGGGCAGTGGGTTTCCTGATGATGTATTAGGGTTTACCCTCCAGCGGGGCTGGGTAGTGGGTTGCCTGATGACGTATTAGGGTTTACCCTCCAGCAGGGCTGGGCAGTGGGTCACCCGATATCTGGTTATGAATTACCCT
Source organism: Viscum album (assembly GCA_963277665.1). NCBI lineage: Eukaryota > Viridiplantae > Streptophyta > Magnoliopsida > Santalales > Viscaceae > Viscum > Viscum album. The sequence continues at coordinate 1,644,446,106 of OY728165.1, forward strand.
CCAGCAGGGCTGGGTAGTGGGACACCTGTTGGCATTCCAGGTTCAATTCTTTCTACTAGGCTAGCCTGTGGCTTTCCTTCGTGATTACTAGAGCGGGACCCTTGGTTATGGGTCAGTGTTGTGATGGATTTGACTTTGATAAGACCTCTCAACTGCAGGGCAGTGACGAGGTGTGGTTTGACTTTCCCTAGAACTCTCAAGTACGAGGGGTTCTTTCCCCACCGAGACGTGATCTAAAACCGTGCGGGCGAGTCAGTGCCGCCCAAAGCGGAGAGTGTCAAAGTGCGGTGATTGAGCCCCTTGGCTTGCGGTTCGGGGCAGACGTGCGGGATGCTGGGCATCAATGGAGTTTACTTCTGGGACTGTTGGCTACTTGTTTTCTTGGGCTGAGCTACGGGATGGATATTCCCTTACGGTCTTGTTCGGGCTTCTTGATAGAGCATATGGATTTGTATATATCTTGTTCTAGTACCCACTTCTTGGGTTTGGTTGCTCTCCTTCCAGGAGTGGCGAAGATGCGCGGGGTATGCCACGTGCTTTTCCGCGTCTAGCTTCTCATAGTTGAAGGAGCCTACTATCCTGCTATAGGTAGCGAAGACTCGACGAGAAGTTCAACTTCTCACTGTTTCCAGCTCCTTGTGTCTGGACGAGTCTACCCCCTTTCTTTTGTTGGGTTGAGCTGGACTCTCTATTGGTATTATACTGCACTCTCTGTTGTACTCCTCTGCTTTTCTTGTTCTCTCTACTGCTCACCCATCGACACCTCCTTTGTTGCTCCCTCGAGCCTTAGGGGTATCCTACTGAGTATTTTTTATACTCACCCCTGCTTGGGCTTTGCCCACACTTTGTGTGCCCTTGCAGACGACGGACAGGTTGGTCGTGACTTCAGTGGAGCATAGGAGTTCGGGAGCTTGGACCGCGTGCGGTGGTCGGAGTTGGGTTCCAGGTCGGGGACCATTCCAGCTATTTTCCTTTTTGTTTACCTGTTGCTGGGTTATGGTACTTTTTTGGTTGGGTGCGTGTTTTTTCCTTTTCTTTTTTAGTTACTTTCAGCACTTTCTTTGTACTGTAGTGGTCGATGCACATTTGTGGTTTATTTATAGCTGTTTCCCTCTGCATTTCTTTTTACTCTTCACTTTTTCATTGAGTGTTCTATGTGTGTGTGTACAGGTACTTAGGCAAAGGTCTCCCCAAGTTATTATGCCTTCAACGTTGGTCGCCAGCCCCTGACCTACGGAGGCGGGCTTGGGGTAGTTGCGGCTCGAGCCGGGTAGGGTCGGGTCGTGACAACTTCTCTCTCTAAAAACATTCCTCTTCTATATAGTGGATTCAGTGGTCCAAAAGAATCTGTTTTTTGTGAATCATCATTTAGAGGTGTTTTTTATTTAATTTAATGATTTTTATTTATTTAATTTAATTCATTTAGTTATAAATATTTTATTTTTAAGTAGTTTAGTTAGTTCTAAATTTTTTTATATTAATTTGTTTAATTAGGTATATATAGTTTGGAATAATAATTTTTATTAGTAATGATTAAGTATAGATTAAGTATAGATTAAGAATTAGGATTAAGTATTGTAAAATTTTGGTAGCAGAAAGATTATGTGGTTATCTAATCAATCAAATCCTTGTTTGGATACGAACAAGTGGATGTGGCTCTGGCATAAATGTACCTTGGGGTAAAACCCAAAAACACCACTTTGAGTAAGACTCGAATAGGAATGAGTGTAGGACAATTAGCCTTGCTGCACTCTTGGTCTGACACTCCTAGGGGATATGCTTAAGATGATTCATATTTTCTTTATAAACTACTAAAATACCTAAGAAATGAAAAATAAAATCAGTATACTTATCAATGATAAAATGATAATTATGATGTTAGAGAATGAAATAGACAAGGACAAAATCATTAAAAAATGAATGTTATTATTAGTAATTGAATTATTTTTAGTCATTTTTTTATTGATGGTGTTTATTAAGTAGTTTAATTAGTTATATATAGTTTAGAAATAATACTTATTATTTGTAATAATTAATTATAGATTAATTAATGATAACTCAGGATTAAAAAGGAATACATATGATTAGTTAATTATAATTAACTAATAAATATAATATGATTAATGTTTAAAAAATAAATAATTGAACAATAACTTAATAATGATTGACTAGTGATTAAAGAATCATTGATTAGTTAAAAATTGTACTAAGAAAATCAGTTGATAGAATGAAAATTATGATTATATACAATGAAATGGAGAAGAAAATGTTTTAAAATGTTAGTATCATAAAGATTATATTGTTTATAAATAATAGTTATTATTAGTAATGATTAATTATAGAATAATTAATAAATAACATAGGATTAAAAAATGAATTCATATAATGATTAGCTAACAATACTTATGATCATAAAAAGTGAAATGAATAAGAATAAACACATTAAATAACACATGAATGCTTTATAAAATACAATAATTGTTTTGACATTTTTCAATAGAATGTGGTTTGGATGAGATGAGTTTCACTTCATACATGAGGTAAAATTCAGCTTATTTTTAATTGGCAGCTTCATAACATCTTTGAAGGATATGTACTTATCTTTTGAATTTTAAAAATTTATTGGCCTTCTAATGATATCTAAGATGACATCTAATTTATTTCATTAGAAGTTCGAAAGGTTTTGAAAGTTCAAAATTTAATACATTTCTTTTGAAGATGTTATTAAGCTTTCATTAAAAAATAAGTTGGATTTTACCTCATCTGAAGTGCGACACTTCTCATCCTAACCACATTCTGTTGAAAAATGTCAATAAATTTATTATAAGTTATCAATAATTCATGTTTTCTTTAATTCATTTTTTATTCTTCATTTCACATTATATGATCAAAATTGACATTTTCTTAATGATAAATAAACTAATTTGATGTTTCCTCTTCTTTTTTTACTTCGATTTCCAAAAAAAAATTGACATATATTCTAATAATCATTTATATAATGAAACATTACGTGATTATTTTAGGGTATAAAGAGGAATCCTAAAATACATAATAAATATTATATGGTTAACCTTCATTGTTAATATTTGTTACACTATCATAATTTTGATGAAAGAAACATTTTTGACGTAGAGAGTCGTGTTTTCCAGTGTGTACTGCTATGGGGAGGTTATTCAAACAGAGCAAGGAGCTTCTTACAGTACACAACCAATAACATTGGTTAATACAACTGATTGTGTAACCCTAAGTGTCCTTCAAGAGATAATTCATGGTTCCTTAAATCTAGGACCCGATCAAGAGATCAAGTGTATGAGCTATTGACATTTTCAATTGCCAGCAACACTGTGGCCTCTAGCTTGTCCATTGGTTGCTGATGCGCAGCGGATCCAAACAATTAATTTATTTTCTCAACGGTCAGATGGTACCATGATGGAGTTATATGTTGATGTTTCTGTTGTACAACTTCAACTTCTAATTGTACGAAGACGTATACTTACAAGAGTGGTTGAATAAAGTCCACCCCATGAAATTGAGCCTATTCCAAAGATATAGAAGAGGAAAAACTAGATGATCTCCAAGATATACATGTCAATATTACTTATGATGAGGAGTTTTGTAATGACAGATTAGATGGTGACAATAGTGCTGATGAGGATGGACCAACGGAAGTTAGGGAGGAGGCTTCGAAAAATATATTAGTTGAACAACAACCTCGACCTACAATAAATCACCCACCAGTCCTTTCATCTTGGTCAGAAGCAATGACATGTGTGCCGGAATTTGACAATAATGTTCTCACACCAGCAACTGAGTTCCCCAGAGTTGTGCCAGATTGGGTTAGTGAGCTGGAAAAAAACTTATATGTTGGAATGAATTTTCCATGTAAAGATGCATTGAAAAGTATGTTAAAGAGATTTCACATTGATAGGAACTATATTCATATATTTCACGAATCATGAGGTAGTAAATTTTTTATATGGTGTGATAAGTAAGGGGGTGATTTTAGATTTCACTTGAGGGAGATTCTGGACATTTCATTTGAAGGTTGGAGAATCTTGAGGATTAAGGAAACTCATACTTGTGTTCATCCAAGCATGACACAATATCATACCTCATTGGATGCATAATTTTTGTCATCCATTGTTGTTGAGATGATTAGTACATGACAAGATGTTCTGATATCACTTGTTCAAGAGAGGATAAAATAGACATTCAGTTATAATATTTCCTATAATAAGGCATGGATAGCGAAACAAATAGAAATTGTGAAGGTCTATAGTGATTGGGATTACTCATATCGAGTGTTTCCACAATTTCTAGCCATAATGAGGCACTATAACCAAGCTTTCTTCCATATTGATACAAAAGAACATGCATCTCATGATAACTAACTCGATACATATCATGTTCAATTTCATCGGTTGTTCTAGGCATTCCTCCCATATATCTCCACATTTCATTTTAGTAAATAGTTCATTCAGATTGATGGAACATTTCTATATAGAAAATACCAGGGCGTATTATTGATTGTGGCAACCCAAGATGGAAACTATTCACCTCTTTCTCTTTCCTTTTCCATTGTAGATAAAGAAAACTATGAATCATGGAGTTTGTTTCTGGAATGTATCAGCAACCATTTCACCAACATTCGGGGTGTTTGTTTGATATCTGATCTCCATCAAGAAATTAATGAGGCAGTCAATGTGGATCCCGATACATGGAGATACTGAAATGCACATTATCAGTTCTTCATTAGAAACGTTTCGAGCAGTGTACATAAAAAATTACATAATGAATTGATGAAGAAGGAAATCACAGGCTTGGTATGCATTGTATTTGTTATTTTTTTACTATTTTAATTTAAAGATAAAATCAAATTGTGTAAAAGATCATCTATTCTGTGTATCATATGAGTCAAATCAATGGAGGTTTGAAAAAGGTTTGGAACAAATATTCCAAGATAATCAAGAAGTTTATGATTATATGATGCGAATTCCAAAAAAAATAGACATTTTCATATGACAGGGGGAAGAGGTATAGAAACATGACCACAAACAATGTTTATTGAATCAATACTGTATTCAAAGACTTCACAAGATACATATAACCGCCTTAGTTTAGGAGACATTATATTGATGCGTGAAGTACTTTGTCGATAGATAAAAACTAACATCAAATAGAATACAGCAGGGGATAAGGTATGGAAGACACTTTCAATGAGAGATTGAAAAGAATATTGAAGAAGATTTTTGTTATCATGTCTAACTTTTTTGGTGAGAAGACTCTCTATTTGATGTTGAAGATCATTCATACCCTATCACAAATCACATCGGTGAAAAAATAGTGGTATTACTGGAAACAAGGCAATGTCAATGTGGAAACATTCAGGCCTTACAGTTTCCATGCACACATGCCATCACAGCATGTGCCTCTGTGAACATATCATGGGAATCATATGTTGATCTAATGTACTAGATGGACATCATTTCTAACTGTTATGATGAAATATGGATGCCTATTGGGGAGTTTCATTATTTCCCAATGCCTGAAGGCCTACCGATAGTGATACCTGACATCAATCAGTTGTTTCCTCTTGGGAGACCAAAGGCTAGTTGAATGCGTAATGAGATGGACTGGCCTCAAGAACATAGTGAATATTTTTGAGATGCACTATAAGTCATCAAGAAGGTAATAACCGAAAACGATGCCCTAACATTGTTGGGTCGAGTTTACACTCTCAGTAACATTGATGTACTATCTTCATTGTGACATTCTCATATTGTAAATTATATGTTGTTATCTCTTTTTTCTCTTAGTATTCTAAACCCCAAAACCTAGAATCAGAACATTAAACCCAAAAACATCTTTCCTAAACCTTAGTATCAAAATTCTAAACCTTAAACCTTAAAACAAAAACCCTAACAAAAAATTAATAATCCAAAACCCTTAAACCTTATAAGAAATCAAATAACCTAAACCCAAAACTCAATATCTGAAATCCTAATCACTAAACACTAAAACCTAAAAGTTGAATTGTAAACCCAAAAACATATTCCCTTTACCACAGTTTTTATAACATTATGTGTCTGATGTTTTAATAAACTTTTATATAACAAAATAATAGTATCATAATTATTAATATAAGTTATTCAACATAGATAGTTAGATAAATTCCTAAAACATCATTAGTAATTCCCATGGTTTATCTTAATCCAATCCATAATTAGTTCATCATAAAACTCCTCCAAAATACGTCTAACCAAATGAAAGACCCAAAAATTTGGAAATATTGTCCCTATGATTCTAAAAATCAGTATACCATTAATCAAAAAATGTATATCTTAGTAACACATACCTAATATCTAAATACCCTATTAATCTTAAATATGTAATAAAAACATGTATGCTTTCATGAATTTACTTTCTCCTTATTCCTTAAATAAAATCTTATATTATAGAATTTATTTCATAAATCAAAAAATGAAATAAACTCCATCATGAATTAGGAACATATTTAGGATCATCTTCCCCAAATCTTGTGTATTCAAAGAGTTTAAATTTTTTAATAAACTAAATTTCTTGGCCATTGGTTCCATTCAAAATATTCTCTCAATTCCATTAAGAAATGGTATTACAATACAAACCTTATACAATACATTGTCTTTATTTCATTAAAAACCAAAAGACTTGGAAAATTATATTTATTTTTTGTAAAAATAACTTTATTAATCAATGTGAATAAACATGGCATTTATTGAATTCTACAATTCATAACATTATGCTGAACATAATGATATAATTACATTTTACACTTATGTCTAATTTTAATTGTTTATATGAAGATGGATGATACCATACTACTCACTTAGCAGCGTACCAATATTTCCTAGGTCATGTTAGAGGGTGGTACAGATCGATCGACCAGGGTGCGTCGAGCACACCATTTTTATCATAGGGAGAATCCACATTCCATTAGACCATACTTGCACTGTGATGTCTTCTATGGAATTTTTTTATCAGATTTTACATTTGTACACCATAACCTATTTGATGCCCTCGTTGAGAGGTGGATACCAGAGACACACACATTCCACCTGCCTGAGGGGAAGATGACCATCACCCTACAAGATGTGGCAGTGCTTCTCGATATTCCTATCTAGGGGAGACCCATTATTGGACTCACTCATGCATCTTGGATAGACATTACTCTACCCTTGTTAGGCATTGATATTTTTTCCAACCATAGGGCTACAAATGGAGCGTCCATGTCTATGATTTGTTTGGAGGCACAGATTCCACATTTACTAAATGATGTTAATGAGCATACTGTTATGCATTATGCCCATGCATATATATTATGGCTCATTGGAGGGACCATGGGTACTGATCACCCGTGGATCTACAGGAACATGACATATCTACCCCTACTAGAGGACTTTGATCGGGTCAGGCCATACAGCTAGGGAACATCCTGCTTGGCATACACATACAGAGCATTATGTAGGATATCCTGTCGGGACCAGAAAAGTCTTAGGGGATGTGTCACCCTTATTAAGATGTGGGCATGGGATCACATCCCTGTATTCCATCCTGAGCTTGATTGTCTGCCGATCGACTGGGAGGTGCTGTAGAATGCTCTGCATGGATGCTGGTATGATTATACATTTATATTGGTTTTTGATGCTACTAGGAGTTATGAACTTTAATTTCTCATTATTTTTCATTATCGATGTTTTATTTTACAGGTGGTCTCATCAAAACTATTTCGACACGGTTCTGAGACACCATTTGGGAGTATATCATCTCAAGTTTTAATGTCTCTTACCAGACCCAGTATGTATATAAAAACTATAACTATCTAACAAATTTAATAATAGCATCAATTTTGGTTTTTAGTTATGATGTTTTTTAACAAAGCCACATGTCATTTTAGATTTCATGGCTTCCATACTGAAGTATTATGGACTAGTTTCCAGCATACTACAATGTTGGGATTGAGGATGCTATGTTTGTAGTGCCCCTCATTCAATTCCATATTATTGAGTGCAAGCATCCTGAGAGATTCATTCGATAGTTTTTCTGGGATCAACTAATTCCATTACCGCCGAGAAAGACATAGTGGCTTCATGGGATGAAGCTAACATGGAGGCAGAACGAGGACTTCGACCGATTACATGCCTGGTTTCTTGACTGCTAGCAAAAACGTGGAGAATTTTGTATTCAGGGTGTACCTATGAATCAATTCTTTTTTTTTTTGAGCAGGTTGAGTATGAGCCATGGTATAGACTGAAGTCTATATTGTATCTTACCCGACATGGTAGAGATATGCTGAGGATGGTAATTCAATAAATTTATATTAGTTTGTTTATTGAACTATTTTCTAATTCATTTCGAATCTATATACAGGGAAATAACATAGAGTAGCTTGTTCTCATGAGTGATGAAGAGGAGGAGGGGGTCTTTAGCCGGGAAATCATCCATGCTTCATCACTGGAGGTGAGGGAATCTTTTCATGTGCTTTTCAAGAGAATCTTTGAGCATCCATCCCATAGATATGAGGTTCTGATCCCATAGGAACATCCTATAGAATTTTCTGGTGCTGAAGAGCCATGACCACAGTGACATAGACTGCGTCGTGCTGCATATGAGGCGTCACATGTTCCACAGGCATAGGTCAGTCCTATAGTATTCTAGCCATAGCCGATTCAGGATGTGTCTCAGGTGGCATTAGATCCATCTTTATTGGCAAGATATCCACAGTTCTCTCCATATTGAGGTCCAGATCCTTCGTAGCCTTGGGTCTGAGATCCATCACAGCCTTGGGGTCTAGATCCATCATAGCCTTGGGGTTCAGATCCATTGCAGTCTTAGGGTACTACTCCATTGCAGGCTTGGTTCCCCACTGCGAAGATAGCAGGTCCTTCTAAGACCCTAGTGGGAGAGGGATCAGGAGATCAGTACAAGATTCAGTTGACAGCTCCTCCCACAGACACACAGATGGAGAATGTGACAGTCGACATTCCAGTTCCTGAGGATCAGCCCTCTCCAGGTCATTAGATTTCACTACGAACTTGACGCAGATGTCCTATTCATAGACCCCCCATGTGGGACAGAATCTCTATGCTATAGACATATACATTGATTGTACATGTTCAATTTTATGTTTTTTTTCTACTGAAATGAAAATACTATTATAAATATCATCCATTCTTATATTTTTATCTAGTATTTCAGTTTTCATTTCTATTTTAGGCACAATTGATATTTAACATCTTTCAATGTCGACTACTTGAAACATAGGAATATTTATTAAATTTCAAGTTGATAACTTTAAAAGCTTATAAAATATACATTATAAAAACAATGTAAATATAATTTAAAAGATATCATAAACAACTATTTTTTTTTGAAAATAAAGAGTTTCATAAATAAAAAAAATTAATCAAAATGAATGGAATGTAAGAAAAGTTACTCGGAAGTGAGAGCGAAAAGAACGAATGTCGAGGAGGATCCTAAGCCACCTACTTGACTTTGAAATCCTGTAAAATATAAACAATAAGACCCATATAAATAAAAATTAAAAAAAATAAAATAATTGTTATATGTTTAATCAATTTTTAAAATATCATTCATATCTATCATATAGTTTATATTTTATAGGCTAGAAAAGTCACATACTTGAAACATTTTTAAGTTTCAAGTAGGTGGATTAGAAATCTTATAAATTATTTTTCACCAATATTTTTTAAGAAATTATTTTTATTTTTGAATACTTGTTATATGTTTAATCAATGTTTAAAATTTCATTCATGTCGGTCTTATAGTTTATATTTTATAGGCTAGAAAAGTCAAATACTTGAAACATTTTTATGTTTTTAAAGTATGTGGATTAGAAATCTTATAAATTATTTTTCATCAAAATTTCTTTATAAATTATTTTTATTTTTGACTACCTACTTTATGTTTAATAAATTTTTAAAATTTCATTCATATCAGTCTTATAGTTTATATTTTATAGGTTATCAAATTAACGTACATGAATTAAAGATAAATTATGTTGAAACATTTTGTTATATATATATATATAACTATAACCAAATAATAATAAAACATTAAAATTTTAAATATATAAATAAATAATTAAAATAAAAAATATATTGTTTTAGGGAAAAGGCAGCATCGTCAATGATGCCTTTGAGGAATATTTAAAAAAAATTAAAACTATGGTGTTTTAAAAAAAATCATAAAACATATTAAAAAACACCTCATTCTTCCCCAGGGAGTCCCTCTCCTTGAGGCTTTCATCACATATCAATACCAACATCCTGAGGGCATCGCCGATCACTCATTGCATCAGTCAAAGACAGATACACCTGAAACAATCCATAGTCCAGTGATACACCACTAGCTGTTGGGTTGCCCGACCCCGCTTGAATCCATCATCATCCATTGGCCATCATGTCAGCGCCGCTACGTCGATGCTACACGTAGGGAAAGAAATAGTTGACCCTAGAAACAACCGAACCACGTCCCAAATCTTTCCATCCACACCTCGCCATATCAGATCGGTGAACAAAAGAGGGATCCTACATCCCGGGAGTTCAAGGATTATGCAAGCCTCTCTGACTGATGAACCCACTCAAACTCTACTCGCCTGACGAACAAGCGTTTCCCATCCCCTGTCGTTTCATCTGCACCATATCCATGATCGATGTCTAGAGTTCTAAAGAGATCTCAACTGTCACACCCCGACCGTAGATGCCCTTATTTTACTTCTTTTTTTTGTCTCAGTTTGAATTTTTTTTTGAAGTTTAATTATGTTGGCAGGTTTCGCATCGGTGCGCATTTAGAGTGTTGTTAGCGGTGACCATGCATTCGGCCTGGGTGACCGGATGTTTGCCCGACGTTTTGAATATTAAAATTTTTAGATTAACATTAATATAATTATTCGTATTAAATTGTTATAAATATTATTTTTATTTTTATTATTAGGATCTTTAAAGTATTGTGATTATTTTACTTTCGATAGTATTATTATTATTTTCTTTTATTTTCTTGGTTTCGAGTGTCTGCGCTGCGGTCTGGGCTGCGCCCCGGATTAGAAATTTTGTCATTTGATGTTTTTTTTTGGGTTTCGAACCCGTGCGCGGCCACCGCGCGGTTGGCGGTCGCCGCGCAGTTGGCCCGGATGTTGGGAAAGTGCTCTCCTTTTTTTTATTATTTTCTTATTATTGTTATATTATTATTACTGTTTATATTATTATTATTACCTATATATATATATAATTTCCCTTCTCCCCTACCGCACCGTGCACGCGCCCCCCCTGTCCTCCACTGACGGCCTCCGGTGCCGCTCCCTCTGCACCACCGGCCTTCGCCCCAGGCACGCCCGCCGCTAGCGCCCAGCCTCCATCTGGCGCCCGCGACTCGCCGCGCCGACCCCTGCTCCGCCACACCTCACTCCACCTCGGCGCCCTCCGCAGCTCCTCCGCGCGAACCCCCTGGCTCTGCCGCACCCCTCTCCGGCCTCCGGCGCCGCTCCCTCTACTCCGCACCGGCCTCCCTCCTCCAGTGACCGCCTGCCACCGACCTCCCTCCTCCGGCGACCCGCCTTTGCTGTCCGGCGCCGTTCTGGCGCACCTGCCCTGTTCCAGCCGCCTCCGGCCACCTCCCGGATTTTTTTTCGGCACTGCGGCGCACCCCCTTTCCCCCTCATGGCCCGCCTCCACTGTCCGGCGCTATTCCGACATCCCATGCCCTGTTCCGGTGACCCCGCCGGCATTCCCCATCCCCGCCGGCACCCCTGCGTCGCTCCAACACCACCTGCCGGTGTCCCCCAGTCTTTTCCGGGGCTCCGGCCGGCTCCGCCGCACCTTTGGGAGGCCGCGTATCAGCTTCCCGCAGTTCGGCCAGCCACCATCGTCTTGCGTCGGGCAGCGGCTCACCCGATAATCAGCCCGCGACCTCCGGCGGTCTCCCTGCCAGTGCGCGCCGCCCCTTTAACTAGCGCGTGACCCCATTGGTCGGGCACGTCCCTACGCCGAGGTGATCTTGTGTTGGTTATCTGTTTCTGTTTACATTTATATCAGTTGGACTATTTTAAGTGTTTCACAATTGTTATAGAGCATTGGTGGAATGATTCCGCGATGTAGTGATCGTCGGCTTGCGTGTGCGTACGTGCTTACGCAAAGCGTGTTCATTCGTCGAGTTCGGATGACAACTTCGAGGTAGTTTTTCTCCCACTGAACTTGCCTTTAACTTTAGAATTTATTTATTCCTTGTCTTTTTATTGAATTTCAGTATATTTAAAGTAGTATTAAATAGTTATTCTTAGTGCGGTGACCTGCTGAAAATGAAATCTGCTTAATTCTTGCATTGCACTGGAAGCATTTTTCATGGATTTAATTGTGTGGTTTTCTAGTGATATGGCTAAATGGGTTCTTTTTGAAATGTATGAGACATGTTGAGGTGTGACTGGAAATGGTTTTGGTGTGTTTAAAATGGCAAGTGTATTGTTTATGGAAAGTGGTGTTCTCTTAAAACCTTGAATAGAGAAAATGATAGTTTGGCCTTTAAACTTGTTTTTTGGAAACTTCAAGTGTGGATATTTTGTTGTTGAAAAATGTTTTCCTTTGACGCGTGAATAAAATTTTGTATTTCATTTGAGAAATAGCGTTCCTTCAAAAAAAATGATTAAAGTCCCGTTTGGCTCTTGGTAAAAGTGGCAGGATTTAGGATATTGGAGAATGGTTTTACTTGTCACACCAATGTGTTTTAGTTCTAAAATGCTGGTTTGAGTTTATTAAATGAGGTTCTAAGTGTGTACTGGTTTTCAACGTGATGGTGTGTGTTGCGTCTGTTGGAAATGTTTTGGTATTAAATGGTTTCTGAGGCCCGGTTGGCACTTTATATAATGTGAAGTTATTATATATATATATACATACTTATGGGGCATCTCTACAGGGGGACTTCCCTTTGAGGGTTGTTGTGTAGCGGTGTCCATGTAAGGGGTTGGCAAGTGCGGTGAGGTGAGTCACGCGTGCGAGGGCATCCCACTTACACAGTATTATTAAAATCACCAGGGGTTTTCAAGGGATGTCTAGGATCACCCATGGTTACTTGATTTTCCTTGCTTGGTTACTTTCAGTTTTTCTTTACAGCTTATACTGTTATACTTTGTAAAAATGGTTTTCAAATGAAAATGCGTTATTCTCTTTGTGTAAAATTTGAAAATGTAACACTTATTTCTCTTTTAGAATGAATTTTCCACCAATGAAAGGAATTCAACTTTTGAAAAAGAATAAGGGTAATGTCTCGTGTTTTGATTTTCAAGCGAAACATTATGAAATCTTACTTTTATACATTATAGTTAAAACCTGGAATTTATAGATTCTTTATTTACTGGAAGTGCTTTGGGATTTGTTGTTGGGCTCACCTACTAAGTACTTTTTGTACTCACACATATCTTTTACCATTTCAGTTGCAGGTTCCTTGTGTTCAGGTTTTTCTAGTTTGAGTCGCTCGTTGATGGAGCGATGATGGTGTTTAGTTGGGTAGTGACCGTGAGGTCACGTGGAGGTATGGTTGTTGTGTAGTTTTATTTCTGTTGTTAGTGTTGTATGTTTTGTTTGTTTGTTTTTCTTTTACAGTTCCTAGTTTTTTTGGGCTAAATCATTCCCAACAATTAAGTCTTGATGTCGGGCACTATTTGTCATCTTGGGGGGATCGGGAACGCCCCTCGGGACTTGCCGCGGACTGGCTCAGGTGACCGGCTCAGGGTCGACCCGGGCTGGTTCGTGAAAAAATGGTATCAGAGGAGGTTTTTGTTATTTAGGTTGTATGGTAGGTGGAGATTAGGACTGTCGGGACTCGAGAGGTAGGTATGGGAAGGACATCATGAACCCTCACCCATTCCGCATCTCGAGTCTCCAGGGGTAGTCCGGGAATTTTGTCTTTGACTCTTTCTGGTTTGTTTTGGATTGAGGGATGACAACTGAGATAATCCACTGTTATATCATGATTTCACGTGGTGTAGTGACCCATGTGGAGTACAGGTACACGGTTTGGATTCCTCCTAGTGGTCGACGCTTACATGGGACATGGCCCACTACCATGTCGCCAGGTTAGGCGTGACTACTAGTCCCTCACTCTGGTGTTTGATGAAATTTGAGTGTTGTTTTTATTATGGTTGGTATAAGTGCATTGTTGGAAATGAAAAATGGTTTTTAAAAATGGGACTTGATTCTTTTAAAAGACTTTAAATGTATGAAATGTGTTTTAAAACTGAAAGCTCTTGATTTGGAAATCCATTTTTTTCTTGGAATGGGTTGAGAATGGTTTGGGGTGAAATCTCAGGTCCTATTTATGAACGTTTGCACATGTGTGAGAATTCATGGAAAGTGCGTGTTGGTGCGTGTGTGAATATAAATGTGGATAACGACATGTGAAATGGGTCATGGGATTACCTGGGTGTTTATTTGAAATTAAAGGCTTGGTCTTGTTTTCTAAATTTATCTTTAAATAGGGGAAATGCTTTCAGAAAGTGAATTTTTGGTTTGAAATTGGATTGGTATTTGGAGAGTGGTCTAGAAAAAGGAGGTTTTAAAATTTAAAATGAAAAGGGGGATTTTAGAAAGGGGATTTTATTTTGGATTGTGTTTGTATTTGTTTGGTCTTTGTGTTGACCGTTTTTTATGAAGGATCTTTTATTGATGTTGCTTCGGTTTGATGTTGGTTTGGCTTTGTGTTTCAAATGTTGCACAAGAAATGCTTCCCAGAAAGGTCCCTAGAGTTTCTGATGAGTCATGCCCAGTTTTCGGTCCTGCTCGAACATTGTCTGTCCTTCACGGTGAATGTGATCCATTAGAGATAGTGGAGTGGTTTGAAGAGGTCGAGTGCATCTTCTGAGTATTGGGAACACCTGAAGCTGTTGGGGTGCATGCTGTTTTGAGTCTGTTCGAAGTTCCATCTTTGGATGAGTGAGAGTGGTTCGCCTCGCCAACTTGATGAGTTGGGATGACGTGGGTTTTCCCTAGCTCTGTCTTCGTCTGATGGTTTATACTTGAAGAGGGGAAGATGAAGAAGATGGAAGAGCTCATGTGTGTTCGACATGACCAACATATGTGAAAGCGTGTGTTGATAATTTCAAGGATCTTGTGTCTCTTTTTTTCAGAGATAGCATCGCGGGATCTGATGAAGACTCCTCCCATTAAATATTGTCTTCACCCAGAGATCAAAGAGCGAGTTCTCCCTTTTGGGACTATCTTTTGAGAAGTTGGTGCATAAGGTGTTTTTAGCTGAGTTAGTCTCCAGAGCGCAAAGGGTTGGCAATCCACCATATCCAGTTTCTCATGTAGGTCTCCCATCTGACAAGAAGAGTGTGTCAGATGGATCTGTTTCCAAAGAGTCCTCTGTAGTGGCTCTGTCTTCCAGTTCATCGGAACGTCTAATGGTGTACCGTCAGTATGAATGTTTGGGCACACAAAGTCATCATGTCACACCCCTTCAATGAAGTGTCATCATTGTAGTTATCTGGATCATATAGAGAATTTTTGCAGGAATCATCACTTAAAGAGGATGCTGTGATCGGAGAATGTCAGTGCCTGACTGTGAGGCAGGAGATGCTTCATCCATCAGAGCCCCAGCCACAGGTCTCGGGGTGAAGCTCGCGCATAGTCAGAAGTTCACGGGGGTGTGAAGACTCAATTCGGGTTCTGTGTTTGGTTTTGGAAACAAAGCATTAGAGGTCCTTCCATTCTCATTATTCCACTGTTAAAGTTTTGGCGTTGTCATAGGTTCAATTTCTCGTCATCATGTTTGGATTAGTATGTTCGTTTGTAATCCAAACAGTCTAGTTTTCCTGATTATGGCGTTTTGGATTGTGCGTTTTTCTTTAAGGTGTTTTTGGATCTTGCGTGAGTCGATCTCGGTTTGACCACATTCGTTTGGAGATGTAAGTGTCTTTGGGAGAAACAACATTGTGGTTCTGTTTGAGTTTACTTCGCGGGTTAAGTTTCTTCTCAGAGGTTTTTCTCAGGTGTTCGGGGTTTTGGTCTAGGTTGAGAGTTCCAAGTTTTGGTGGAGCTGTTTCGCTCATGTTATGGAGGTTAGTTTGGGGTAGTTGGGAGTTCCCGCATCGGCCCCCCTCCCAGGGTGGTATGGTTGAGTGTTAAATTTTCTGCACAGGTTGAGTTCTTGTGGTGGGGAGAACCCCTTCGTGTCCTCCCCTCTTCCTCGGACTTCAGTTTTCTCTTGAATCGGTCGTGTGTGACCTGTGTAGAGTAAGGTCATCTAGAGAATCTCATTTTTCTTTGGTTCCTTTAGTTTTGTTTGGGCATGGACTTGAGTCTTGACTGAATTTTGGCTTGGTGACTTTCTGGGGGCAGAAAGTGTCTGTGGTGGGGAGAATTGTCACACCCCGACTGCAGTTGCCCTTATTTTACTTCTTTTTTTTGTCTCGGTTTGAATTTATTTTTAAAGTTTAATTATGTTGGCAGGTTTTGCATCGGTGCGCGTTTACCACGTTGTTAGCGGTGACCATGCGTTTGGCCCGGGTGACCGGGTGTTCACCCGAAGTTTTGAATATTAAAAATTTTAGATTGACATTAATATAATTAATAGTATTAAATTGTTATAAATATTATTTTTATTTTTATTATTAGGATCGTTAAAGTATTATGATTATTTTACTTTCGATAGTATTTTTATTATTTCCTTTTATTTTCTTGGTTCTGAGTGTTCGCGCCACGGTCCAGGCTGCGCCTCAGATTAGAACTTTTGTCGTTTGATGTTTTATTTTGGGTTTCGAACCTGTGCGCGGCCGCCGCGCGGTTGGCGATCGCCGCGCAGATGGCCCGGGTGTCGGGCAAGTGCTCTCCTTTTTTTTATTATTATTTTCTTATTATTGTTATATAATTATTACTATTTATATTATTATTATTACCTATATATATATACATAATTTCCCTTCTCCCCTACCCCGTCGCGCGCACGCGCCCCCCTACCCTCCGCTGACGGCCTCCGACGCCGCTCCCTCCGCACCACCGGCCTCCGCCCCCAGGAACGCCCGCCGCCCACGCCCAGCCTCCATCCGGCCCCCGAAACTCGCCGCACCGACCCCGACTCTGCTACACCCCGCTCCGCCCCGGCGCCCTCCGCAGCTCCCCCGCACGAACCCCCTGGCTCCGCTGCACCCCTCTCCGGCCTCCGGCGCCGCTCCCTCTGCTCTGTGCCGGCCTCCCTCCTCCAGCGACCGCCTTCCGCCAACCTCCCTCCTTCAGCGACCCGCCTTTGCTGTCCGGTGCCGTTCCGGTGCCCCTACCCTATTCTGGCCGCCTCCAGCCACCTCCCTACTTTTTTTCGGCGCTCCAGTATACCCCCTTGCCCCTGCATGACCCGCCTCCACTGTCTGGCGCTATTCCAACGTCCCCTGCCCTTTTCCAGCGACCCCGTCGGCGTTCCCCATCCCCGCTGGCACCCCTGCTTCGCTTCAGCACCGCCTGCCGGCGTCCCCCGGTCTTTTCCGGTGCTCCGGCCGGCTCCGCCACACCTTTGGGAGGCCACATACTGGCCTCCCGCGGTCCGGCCAGCCGCCATCATATTGCGCCAGGAAGTAGCGCACCCAATGATCAGCCCACGACCTCCGGTGGTCTCCCTGCCAGTGCGCGCCGCCCCTTTAACTGGCGCGTGACCCCGTTGGTCGGGCACATCCCTGCGCCGAGGTGATCTCGTGTTGGTTATCTTTTTGTGTTTACATTTATATTAGTTGGGATATTTTAAGTGTTTCACAATTGTTGTAGCGCATTGGCGGAATGATTCCGCGATGTAGTGATCGTCGGCTTGCGTGCGCATACGCGCTTACGCGAAGCGTGTTCCTTCGTCGAGTTCGACTGACGACTTCGAGGTAGGTTTTCTCCCACTACACTTGAATTTAACTTTAGAATTTATTTATTCCTTTTATTTTTTATTGAATTTCAGTATATTTAAAGTAGTATTAAATAGTTATTCTTAGTGCGGTGACCTGCTGAAAATGAAATCAGTTTAATTCTTGCATTGCACTGAAAGCATTTTTCATGGACTTAATTGTGTGGTTTTCTAGTGATATGGCTAAATGGGTTCTTTTTGAAATGTACGATACATGTTGAGGTGTGATTGGAAATGGTTTTGGTGTGTTTAAAATGGAAGGTGTATTGTTTATGGGAATTGGTGTTCTCTTAAAACCTTGAATAGAGAAAATGATCGTTTGGCCTTTAAACTTGTTTTTTGGAAACTTCAAGTGTGGATATTTTGTTGTTGAAAAATGGTTTCCTTTGACGGGTGAATAAATTTTTTGGATTTCATTTGAGAAACAGCATTCCTTCAAAAAAAATTATTTAAGGCCCGTTTGTATCTTGATAAAAGTGGCAGGCTTTAGGATATTGGAGAATGGTTTTACTTGTGACACCAATGTGTTTTAGTTCTAAAATTCTGGTTTGAGTTTCTTAAATGAGGTTCTATGTGTGTACTGGTTTTCAACGTGATGGTGTGTGTTGCGTCTGTTGGAAATGTTTTGGTATTAAATGGTTTCTGAGGCCCGGTTGGCACTTTATGTAATGCGAAGTTATTATATATATATATATATATATATACATACTTATGGGGCATCTCTACAGGAGTACTTCCCTTTGAGGTTTGTCGTGTAGCGGTGTCCGTGTAAGGGGTTGGCAAGTGCAGTGAGGTGAGTCACGCGTGCAAGGACCTCCCACTTACACAGTATTATTAAAACCACCAGGGGTTTTCTATGGATGTCTAGGATCACCCATGGTTACTTGATTTTCCTTGCTTGGTTACTTTAATTTTTCTTTAGAGCTTATACTATTATACTTTGTGAAAATGGTTTTCAAATGAAAATGCGTTATTCTCTTTGTGTAAAATTTGAAAATGTAACACTTCTTTCTCTTTTAGAATGAATTTGGAACCAATGAAAGTAATTCAACTTTTGAAAAAGAATAAGGGTAATGTCTCATGTTTTGATTTTCAAGTGAAACATTATGAAAGCTTACTTTTATACATTGTAGTTCAAACCTGGAATTTATAGATTCTTTATTTACTGGCAGTGCTTTGGGATTTGTTGTTGGGCTCACCTACTGAGTAGTTTTTATACTCACGCCTATCTTTTACCATTTCAGTTGTAGGTTCCTTGTGTTCAGGTTTTCCTGGTTTGATTCGATCAGTGATGGAGCGACGCTGGTGTTTAGTTGGGTGGTGACCGCGAGGTCACGTGGAGGTATGGTTGTTGTGTAGTTTTATTTCTGTTGTTAGTGTTGTCTGTTTTGTTTGTTTGTTTTTCTTTTATAGTTCCTGGTTTGTTTGGGCTAAATCATTCCAAACGATTAAGACTTGATGCCCGACACTAGTTTCCATCCTGGGGGGATCGAGAACGCCCCTAGGGACTTGCCGAAGACCGACTCGGGTGACCGGTTCAGGGTTGACCCGGGCTGGTTCGTGACATCAACATAAATCACGAGGGGAAGATTTGTGATATGGAAACCACACAAGGAGGCTGGTACCATGGAAAAAACTGATATCTCCTGAGAACAAGAGAAGACAAATCCAATCCCTATATCAAGCGGTAAAATGTCTTCATATTCACAAGTGACTTGCCTCCATTATTGGATAGGGGTAAACCAATTTATGTCTTCTTTAACCTAACACATGAATCTTCCAACGCCAAAACCCATGACCTACCTCTTCTCAATATTTCAAAGCTCTCTGTTGACCCCTATGCATGGCAAGGGTTTGTCTTCTCCACTCATATCACATCCACATGCTACCTCTCCTCATAAGGGAGAATTTTTCCATCATATTCCTCATTAATCGTTGATTTACAACCACCACACGTGATCTTCCCCCTAAACCATAAACTGTCGAGCCCCATGGTCAGAAGTCTTCTAGCACCACACTTTGTTTCTCTTCACTTCTTTGTGGTCTTGAGCTCACCTTCATCCACTTATGAGGGTTAGTGTTAATCCAGAATGTGTAAAATGCTCTCAGCATGCCCCGTTGTGGGGTATCCATCTTAATTATTATTAACTATTACTAATTATTTCTAATTTATATTAATTGTTGTTAACTATTTGTAATTATTTTTAGACATTTTTAATTATTACGAATTATTTATAATTATTTTTATTAATTATTAATTATTTCTAATTATTAATAATTATTGTTATTTATTATTAAATATTACTATTTATTACTGTTTATTTTTAATTAGTGGCAATTATTTGTAATTATTCATTATTATTACCATTTATAACTAATTTTCAATAATTATTTGTAATTATCAATAATTGTTACTAATTATTAATAATTTCTATTAATTACTATTATTTATTGTTATTTATTAAAAATTACTGATAATTATTATTAATTATTATTAAATATTAGTAATTATCTATAATAATAACTAATTATTACTCTTTATTGGTAATTATTGGTGATTATTGGTGATTTTCTATAATTATTACTAATTATTACTATTTTTTAATTATTACTAATTATTGGTAAATATTGATAATTATTTTAACTATTTATAATTATTAATAATTATTGATAATTATTTCTAATTATTGTTAATTTTTTTAATTATTACAGTTTATTGTGGTTATTACTATTTATTGGTAATTATTACTAATTATCAATAACTATTTGTACATATTGGTAATTATCAATAAGTATCGATAATTATTACTAGTTATTGATAATTAGTACTAATTTTTACTAATTATTGATAATTAATGCTAATTATAGGATTTGTTTATTAATTATTACTATTTATTATCAATTATTGGTAATTATTAATAATTATTAATAATAATTATTAATTATTTATAGTTATCAGTAATCATTAATAATTAATTACATTTATTACTAATTATTACTAATTATTACTAATTATTTGTAATTAATATTAATTATTACTAATTATTACAAATTTTCATACATTATTACTAATTATTAATAATTATTTTTAATTATTACTAATTTTTGTTATTTATTACTAATTATTGGTATTTAGTTGTAATTATTTCTAATTATTGGTTATTATTACTAATTTTGATTATTTGTTACGAATTATTACTAACTATTATAATTTTTTGATAATTATTACTAATTATTATTAATTATTATTAATTATATATAATTTTTTAACTAATTTCTAGTAATTATTAATAAATATTGTTAATTATTGATAATTAATCACAATTAATAATAATTATCAATAATTAATATCAGTTACCACTAATTATTAATAATTGATACTAATTATTCCTAAAAATTACTAAAAAAATAAATTAAATAATATAAAATTTTAAATAAATTAAATTAAATTCCTTAAAAACAACGCTTTAATAGAATGAAAATCTTGATGCTATCCTGAAAAAATCTCTATGAAAAATTCTTGTAAAATCAAAATTTATATGGAGAGAAACCAGAGTGATACCAAAAGTGAAGTTTAGAATGTGTGATGGATGAATGGTAGTGGGTTTCATATTTAAGTTATATTATTTGTGATGGAATTTCAACATAAATAATAGTATTTGCGACAAGTTACATCACAAATAGATTGTACAAAAAATATTTATGGTGGTGATCCAAATATCATTTGCGATGGATTTGGTCATCTATCTCAAATGTTATCCACCATAAATAGTGTTTATATACCCCTACCAACAAAGTATTTGCGACAGGATGCTGATTTTCGTCGCAAATTCTATTATTTTTATGGGATTTTATTGATTTTTAACATATAATCTGTTACAATTGGTGATGTTTCCATAAAAAAACTTATTTGTGATCGAATTTGGAATTCCATCGTGAATAACCCTTTTATGTGGTTTGTCATATAGTGGAACCAAAACATTTTAAATGGGGATCCTATATTGTCACAAATGCCACAAATACATGGTTATTTGCGATGAGATTGGATTCACGTCGCAAATATGTTGACCTTTTTTTATTACTGGACTAAATTGGATCCTTTGGCACCCACAAAACCAATTCAACATCGCATCTACAGTGGGTATCCCCATTAATATGGACAATACTACAATGGTTGCAATGTTTATCTATTTTAATTGGATCCTTATTGAGGTTGGACTCAATTATAACCTTACTAATCAATTAATCTTCTCTATGCTTAAAGATGAGATTTTTGTGAAAATTATATATAAGAAGATCCCTGTATTCTGTTCGGGTTGCAATACTATCATATATTTGAAGGTTCATTCCTTCATAGAGATTATAGGTGGGTTGTACTCTAAAAAAGGGAACTGTCAAGATATATAAAAGAAGCTTGTTTGTGATTCTGGAAAAAAAAGGCAACTGTCAGTTGTGGCACAATAGAACCATGTATGTCATGCATCAGAGGCTGATCCTCGCAAGTCTGGTCCTTCTAATGTGGTGCAGGGGTCCAAGGATGGAGCTAGGAAACTGCACACTGCCTAGTTGGTCGATAATTTTAACTCTAAGATGGATGTTGGAAATAGAAAGGGAAATGAAATATAATTTAGTTTTTTTGATGGTGCAGGGAAGGGGCGGACTAGCTCTAGCGAGTCCTGGGATAACACGGAAGAGGAGGGGCCTTTATTCAAGGATTTCCTAATTAGCAGCCCTAGTGATGGAGATAGTAATAACCAAGGAGATAAGAAGATTGATGATTAAATTGTTTCCCAAACTGTGGTAGATCAATAACTAGATTTGGAGTAACAATTGGTCATGTTTAATGATTGAAAATCCAACGAGAAGCTATAATTTTTCCCAAACATTTATTGTTACTTCTGGCTAGACATTTGTAGGGTGTGTCCAAACATCCAAAGGCATGAAAACTATTGTTGATAATGAAGAATTACATATGGTCACATATTGGAGATCTAGGCCACAAGATTCTGTCTCCAAGGTAGTGCAGTCCACTTGCTCAGACATATCGGTAACTATGTACTTGGGTGATGTTAACCCGCCTTGTAGGGAAAGGGCGGATGAAGCTGTGATTGAGGCAGGTGCTCAATCTGACTTTCCCGGTTAGAAAGTCTCTATTATTTTTGTTGCTGACCAACATGATTCATTTTTAGGCAAGGGGAAGATTACGATTGAGGAGGTTGACTCCCTAGACTCTGGTTCCAGAAAATACCAACTTACCATGCTTAAAATTTTAAAAAGATCTTATAGTACAGATGCTTTCCATGAGGAATTTGGTAAAATACATGTTTCTTTTGATGGAAAATCTAGTGGCATGGGGGATTCCAAATAAAGAAGTGATTCTTGTATGAATGATAATTTTTTAAATCAAGATGATTTTTTAAAAACTTACTTCATTGGAGGCATTGAACCTCTTTATGAGAAAGATGAATGATCAAGCATGGATGATCAGAATGATATTTGGCAAGCCCCCAAGCAGTGGAAGATATGTATACATTTGAGAGGATGAGGTGGCTCCTGAGGAATGGGCGATAGAAACAAAAGATGGTGATTGTTCTTTGGTCTCTTGTTCCTAGTAGAACTTTGTGCCAACTTTCACCATTGTTCCCTTCTCTTTGCGTTGTACATTCTGTTTTTTAATAATAAATTTTATGGGACAATATTTTTTTATTCATGGTCTTTACCATTCCTGAATTTATTATTATTTTAATTTATTATTTTTTATAATATTTATTTATAAATTTTTTTCATTGATATTTGATATTTAACACATGTTTACAATTTATATAATTAATGTTTATTCCTTTTTATTTTTATTTTTTTATTCAAATATTTTGAAAATTATTATTTATTCTTTTTAATTAGTTACTTATTACAAATAATTTGTTTTTAAATATAATTTTTAATATTTTTTCATTCTTATAGTAATATTGATTCATTTTTTATATTTTGGAAATTTATATGATTAATATTATTAATTCATTTCATTAATATTTCAATAATTAATTTTTTATTTTTTCAACTTTTATTCACGTTTAAAATTCATTAATTTAATATTATTTATTCATTTTTAATATTTTGTAATTTAATCATTTTTATGTATATATGTGCATTTTTGTGTGTCCGGTGAGAGATCTCTCCTTCGTTCCATTAGAGGATCATGATGAATGATGACAGAACTCTAGATTAGATCATATTAGGATGCAAAGAACATAGAATCTGCACTAAAATTATTGGTAGGTAAATTTTTTATCAATGATAGAACTAGAATAGAGGCATGACTCATTATATGTGGTTTTTCACCCTTATAATTAAATTTATTGAGTATATCATTCTTCATTCAGCACCCTATGGCAGCCTCTGCATGTTCCCTTGTACATAAATTAAATATTTTTTATAGTTTTTTTCTAATTTGGAATCTCTTTTCTTGGTGTTTGGCCAAGAACTCTTGACCAACAACATTTAAACATTGGTTTATGGTTCTTTTCTTCCTTGTTTCTTCGCGTTCGTCACCGGTTGAATCCCTGCGGTACCTGTTCGACATCTTCAGGTGATACTGATCCCAATCGGACCCTAAGATTCATAATGGGGTCCTTGATAATGAATGGTCTGATGATCTAAGTATAGATCCTGGATCATTGTGAGGAGATTATGACATATCTATTGATTACACACCACGAACTCGATGAACTAAGGTGTGGTGGCATGCAGAATGAACATCGATACCCCCATGACCTCTAGTTGTCATTTTTACAGTGAGAGACGACTAAGATCTACATCTTATGGACAGTTCTGAAGTTTTAGTATAGATTCAAGGAAAAATCAAAAGGGTTTTGGATAGATTCTATGTACGTGATCAGATCTGGGATTTTTGTGAAAATCACGACCATACGTCGTGTTGTAGGTTGAACACACGTCGTGCAGCCCCCTCAATAATAGTGATAGGGTTCAAAAAAATCTAGGATGACATGGTGTGTAGTCACCCCTTACTCATTGTGTATGTTATCTTATCTAGATAACCCATGTGGTGGACCACACTAGTGGGAGGCCGTGTAGATGTACACGGAAATGGGGTTCAATACGCAGAAATGAACTCGGTCCCAGTTATCATGGACATGCCATGTAGACCACCTACACAATGTGTACTACTAAATAGGATGGAACCGTGTTCCCTATAGGGACACAGGTAGACTATGATGTGGGGACACTTGCAATGTGGTCCACTTCACACATGGTCTACCGCATGAACTCTTTTTAAGAACTGCAATCATCCATATCTCCTTCATTTGATCTCTTATTTTGGATTTCGAGTAGCCAATATTGTGGTTTTTTCCATGTAGAACACAATGGTACTCTTTGTTTTCAGTTTAGAGGTATGATGTAAAATGTTCTAGAATGGAACCTTCTATGGGGACACCCGATGACTGTAGTAGTCAAGCGGGATCACCAAAGGCAGACTCCCAAGTGGAACCCTCCATCTAGTTTGGGTATGGGTCTTTGATGACTTCTAGAGTGGAACCCTCAAGCTGGACTATGAATTGGTCCTCTACCGACTCTCAAGTGAAACCCTATAGCTATGATGGACATGGGTCCTCAATAAATTTTAGAGTGGAACCCTCCAACTCGGTTGGGCATGGGTCCTCTACCGATTTCTAGAGTGGAACCCTCTTTCCAGCATAGGGCATGGGTCCTCTACAGACGTCAAGAGTGGAACCCTCTAGCTATGTTGGGCATGGTTCTTCTACCATCAGAGTGGAACTCTCATACTGGGCATGGATTGGGTCCTCCATACTCATTTAGAGTGGAGCCCTCATGTTGTACCAGGGAATGGGTCATCTACCAAGAGATTGTAACACCTCAACTGTGTGGCACAGTGACGATGCATGTCTTGACTTAGACAATTACTTCTAGGTAGACATTGAGAAGCTAAGCATTCTCTATGGTATTTTGAAAATGTTGGATACTCTATTTCTTAGTCTGAGCTGTGAGATGGAGATTTAATTAATCTCTCGGTTTGGGTCTCTTTGATTGAGAATATATAGACACACACACACATACATATTTCTTCGGTATCCACACCTTGTATTAGAATAATCTCATTCCAAAAGAGTTGAATATGCGTGGGGTATGACATATGCTTTTTGTGTCTATTATCTCATGGTTTTATGAGTCTACTCTTCTTTTATAGGTGGTGAAGTCATGATGGGTAGTTCATCTACTCACTGTGTTAATCCCCTTGTGCTTTGATAGACATACTTTCACTCTTGGTTGGGTTGAGAGATATTATTTCACTGTACATTGTGATATCTACTGCCTTTCTATATTGTATTCTTATTTCTCCCCCTTCAACTTTCTGGGTGTCTTACAAGGTATGTTTATACTCACCCCTAAATGGGTTTTTCCTGCACATGTTGTGTATTATGGACATGATGTATTGGTCGACCCTGACTACAGAGGATCATAGGGATACTGGGTACTTGGACTATGAATGGTGGTCATAGCATGGGATTCAGAAGCTATGATCTCTTTTATTTTTTTTAATTATATAGTTTTTTATCAGGTTGGGACATATTTCTGGTTGGGTATGTATTTTTTGCATTTAATTTTAATTTACACTACCATACTTTAGTATTATCTAGATGCTAATGCATGCTTGTTTTACTTTATAGTAGTGTTACATCTTTTATTCTTTGTCTATATACTTTTTTATTGATTTGGATATGTGTGTGCAAACAGGTACATAAGGAAAGGCCTCCTTGAGTTAGTTATTCCTTCAGCGCTAGTTTCCACTCCTTTGCCTATAAAGGCGGGTATGGGGTAGTTGCAGCTCGAGCCCAATCTCGGGTTGGGTTGTAAAATATTGGTATCAAATAAATTTATATCCTTTTGATGTTTTTCATATGTATCCCCGTTAGAGGATTTGGCTGTGTTTAGGGCAACAATGTCAAAGTGTATCAAGTGCATCTCTCTGGATAGGGAGTCTATTGATGGTGTGGCAGCAGCCGTATCCATTCACTAGGACCTTGAAGATGTTCTTGTCGACTCAGTATGTCGAGAAATTTGTTTCATGGATTAATGGTACATGCATAATATAGGATTGAGTCATTGATTTTCCCTCTATATTCAACTCCCCATTGTTATTTTAATATATATATTCTTATAGGACTATGGTACTCCTTGATAAATTTCAGGATGCCTCTACAATGAAAACCAGCTAAGATACCTTCTATGGTTCTTGATGATGATTCTATGAGTGACAAGGCCTTAGTTTAGGGTCCATCTAGTAACCCCTTACTCTAGGAGGACAGATAGTATTACCTCCACCCTTTTAGCACTAGATCATCCTAGAAGAGTGGGCTAATGATGCGTACATGCTTAGCGTGCTCGACGAGTACCAGTGTCAGAGACTGTTGAGGTTCCGCAGTAAGATAGATCCTCAGGTATCTGAGGATTGGATGGAGTCATTGGTCCATATCTTCAGGATTTTTTAGACCCTGATGGATCATATGGTTTCATTTTCAACTAGCCTTTTTCTAAGAGTTATTGGGCATTGATGGAGTCTTGTTACATAGATGCACAATGAGTCAATGCTCACGTGGGACGACATCCAGTAGTTGTTTTGTGAAAATTAATACCCCTTCTTCCTATGCATAGTTCATATCCAAGAGATTTTAGAGTTGTATCAGTGATGGGTGATAGTTCCTGAGTATGATGTTATGTTCACATACCTTATTTATTACTCCCTTGACATGATCTGGGATGGCTACTTCTGATCACGGGCGTTTAAGCAGGAACTCCGCAAGGAGATATGAGCCAGTGTGGAATCATTGTGCATCCCCACCTATGTCAAGGTTCTAGAGTGGGCACTAAGTACAGAGATTTTTCTATCATAGGGATTATAGACTGCTAGATCTAGTAGTTGGTGCCACATAGTTGAGTCATCTACAACAGTAAGTAGATGCTATGCATGAGGATCCCAGTTCTAGGGATTCTTCCATGATTATACTCGAACACATGGTCAAATTTAGCATGGAGAATCAAGGAAGCTCTAAGAGGGGCATTGTTTTTATTATTATGGGTGAGGTCACAGGGAATGTGACTACCAAACTTTACATGCCATGGAGAATAGGTAGATAGTTTGTGGACCGCCATGGAATAGGAATCGTTGTGATCAAGGATATCCCAAGAAAGGAAAGGGTGGTCCCTAGGGTGGTAGATCTAGTAGAGGAATATGAGGTTCTATGGGTGGTCTACACCGCTAGGAAGTCCTTCTCCAACCACCATTAGGTGTCCAACATTAAGATTAGGGAGTTGGTGGATGGGGTCACAGATAGCTACAGTCTTTGGTGGTTTATGACCCCACAATGCATGAGATTATTTGAGTAATGATATGTGTGCTTTCTACTCTTTCTTTAGTGTTAGTAGACACAAGTACCTGTCATGTATTTATCTCTAAACTCGTGGTGTGAGATATGGATCTCTCAGTTTAGGTTCTAGCACAACATCCTCGTCCTTTGGTTCTTACATGGATTGCTTCTTTGGTATCTTTCATCTTCTAGTAGTGTGATCTATCGCTTATTGGAGAGAGGTATATATGGTACCTCTAGGTCATCTTAATGGATCCTTATGAAATAATATTGGGTTTGGATTGGCTTTCCATGTTCCAATCATAGATTGACTGTTACCGTAGACAATTCATATGCCTATGTTTTGATGATATGTCATTCTCCTTTTCTGGGGAGAGTGATCTCATTAGAGGGGAAGTGAGTTCGGTGAGCAGGATGCTACAACCCATCACCCATTAGTTAGTGAGGATATCCCTTGGTGCAAGAGTCTCTTTGGGAATTTGGATTATTTTAGTTGTGGAGGATTATATGGACATCTTCCATGAGGATGTTTTGGGTCTACCTCTGAGGTGGGAGATGGAGGTTTTCATTGACCTGACTCTCATCAACACTTTGACATCTTCTATAGCATATCAAATGGATCCTACGAAGCCCCATAAATTTTGTTTGTAGTTAGAGGACCTTCGAGAGAAAGGTTTTATTAGACCTAGCGTATCCCCCTGGGTAGTTCCATTTTTGTTCATGAAAAAGGTTGAAAGGATCTTACAGATTTGTTTGGATTATCATCGCCTGAATCAAGACATGATAAAGAACAAGTACCCCTTGATGAGGATTTATGAAATAATTGACCAGTTGTGAGGTACTAGGTGGTTCTCAAAGATTGATCTTAGGTTCTACTACCACCAGTTCAGGGTTTTTGAAGATGATATTCCAAACATAGCATTCTAATGTCAATACAG
The DNA here is from genome assembly GCA_963277665.1 of Viscum album. Classification (NCBI taxonomy): domain Eukaryota; kingdom Viridiplantae; phylum Streptophyta; class Magnoliopsida; order Santalales; family Viscaceae; genus Viscum; species Viscum album. Next base: position 1,644,475,369 of record OY728165.1, read on the forward strand.
CCACTATGAGTTTCTAGTGATTCCCATTGGTGTGATGAATACCCCCATCATGTTTATGGAATTGATGAAATAGGTATTCTAAACATATATGGACTAGTTTTTTTTCTTCATCGATGACATACTCTTCAACTATACATTAGATAAGCAGCATGAAGAGATGATGAGGATGGTTCTTGAGTTAATTTGAGAGCACTAGCTTTACAGAAAGCTCCTAAAGTGCCAGTTCTAGATTCATAAGATTAACCTTCTAGGTAATGTCATTTATGAGCAGGTTTTAGCTATGGAAGTAGAAAATATTGATTTAGTGATGTCTTATAATCCACCCAAGAATGTGTCAGAGGTGTGGAGTATTCTTGGCTTGGTAGGGTATTATATGAGGTTTGTAGCAGAATTCTCCAAAATCACAGCCCCTTTGGATTCTCTAACGCATAAAGGGAAGTTTTTTAACTATTCTGAGTAGTGTCATAGGGCCTTAGTGGGGTTGATACAGATGTAGTTGAGTGCTCCATTGTTTATACTATTAGAGGAAGGAGTTGAGTTCATAGTGTATTATAATGCCTCCTGAGCTAGGCTTGGTTGTATGTTGATGTAGCGGCAGGTAGTCATCCCATACGGGTCGAGGTTGTTGAGGTCCCATGATAAAAACTATGAAACTCATTAACTAGATGTAGAATTAGTAGTCTTATCCCTAAGGATGTGGATACACAACCTTCTTGGAGAGCGCTTCATGGTTTATTCAGACCACTAGAGTCTCAGGTACATCTTCATGCAAAAAGACCTAATCCTCATACAGTGACACTGGTTTGAGTTACTATAGGCCTACAACTTTGATATAGTCTATACTCTAAGGAAGGGAAACATTATAAAAGATTCCCTGAGTTGGAATTCCTAGGATCACTTAGTGCAGGAGGAATTAGAGCAATTGGAATATCTATAGTTTACCCTGGTGGAGCAGAAGGGTACAGTTTATCATTAGTCGATGGTGTTTATTCTTACTCTCACTACCACAAAATTGGGTCTCTATAGCTTTACCCTCTAACAGCGCTAAAAAAGCACTAATAAAGGGGGCGGCTTTATCAGTGCTAAAAAAAGCGTACATAAAGGCAAATTTTAACAGCTCTAAAAAAAGTGATGTTAAAAGTGACCCTTTATCAGTGTTTTTTAGCACTGATAAAACCCCCCTTTATTAGCACTTTTTTCGCGCTATTAAAGGGGACACCTTTATTAGTTCTTGTTTTAGTAGCACTGATAGGGGGCTTATCAGTGCTTTTTCCTAGTGCTGATAAATTTCAACAAAAAAATCCCTGAAAAATATTATATTGTTATATAAGTATATTTATATTGATAAAAATATAATATATATTTTTTAAATATGTTTTAGATAAGTATAAATATATTATTCCACTTAATATATAATAAATTTAGTTAAAATGGCGTTAAAATATTTTAAAAAATAATATTAATTAATATTTTTCTAATTATCATCGATTAATAATCATTTAATAACAATTTGAAGACACAAAAATTCAAAAAATAATAATAATAATAAATGATCAAAAATAAGTTGAAAATGTTACTCAAATTTCAAACGGTGATAACTTCTGATCCGGGTGTCCGATTGAGCTCTACAACATATCAAATCGATGCTTGCGATGATCTCTACACTCTAGTAACCCAATAAAACATCATGACCTTTTTTCAAGGCCTAACAGGCCAATGAGGCCTCCAAAATTGAGTTTTTAGTCAGGATACCCCGATTTTTTAACATTCAAACAAGTATAACTTCTGATCTGGATTTCCTATTGGCATGTACCACATATCATATTGAATATTGTTTCATTTTATTTGATTTTACTAGTTTTGGAGTTGAAACTGACTTCTTTATTAGATGTTATGGTCATTTTAACATTCTAGGGATTTTTAGATACATATATATATATGTATTTATTCGTAAATATATATGTGTGTGTGTGTTGTATATACATATTTATTTATTTATTTATAAACAACATAAAAACATATTTTATAAATTTATTTAAAACTAATCTTATAAATATATATTAATATACAAATAAATATACGGATAAAAAATAATAACTATATATATATAAAAATATATATTAATATACGAATAAAAATATATACTAATATATGAATAAACATATATGTATTAATATAACTAAATATATTTATATTAATATAAATCTATATTAATATACAAATAAATATAACTACAAATATATAAATAAATATAAATATTTACTAATACATGAATATATATATATATATATATATTAATATATGAATAAATATATATGTATTAATATAACTAAATATATTTATATTAATATGAATCTATATTAATATACAAATAAATATAACTATATATATATAAATATATATAAATATAGGAATATATATATATATATTAATATATGAATAAATATATATGTATTAATATAACTAAATATATTTATATTAATAAGAATCTATATTAATATATGAATAAATATAACTATAACCATATATATATATAAATATATCATTAAATGAAGAAAAAAATAAATGGCTTAGTGGTAAAGGTGCAGGTGCGCAAGGGGGGAGGTCACAGGTTCGAGTTCTGGTGGCAGTAAGGGTGTGCATGAAAATGGGTGTCGGTTGTGTGGGAAAGGGAAGCGTGCGGTGATAGGGATGTGGCTCTGGTTAGCACTAATAAAAGTTGGGGGGGTCAAGAACTGTTAAGAGCTCCCCCAGGTTATATATTCTTTTTAAATTTTTTTAATTTTTTTTGACTTTTATCAGCGCTAAAAAAACAATGTCAAAAGGGGTGTTTATCAGTGCTAAAAACGTTGATAAATGACCTTTTTATCAGTGCTTTTTTTAGCGCTGATAAATGGGGCCTTTATCAGCACTTTTCCGAGGGCTGATAAAAGGGACCCTCCATCTTCACCTCGATTAACAGAGTTTTTCTTGCGTGGCTGATTCCCTTTTCTAGCGCAGATAAAGGACATATTTGCAGTAGTGTCTTCTCAAGTGTGTGAGAGATTCCCAGCTGGGGGACATCGAATTCAAGGTTTTTCATGATCATATATCCATAGGGGACTCACGAGATAGATATTTTGAATGTTGGAATCATGAAATCTTGTTCCAGTGATGAAGAGTGGTTCCAGTTAGGACGTGGGAAGGGATGTGGCGAGAGTTCCACACTTATACCCCTAGATGTACATCCTAGTGTGTGGAAGATTTACATATACCTTCATTAGCAGTTTTGTGGTCCAACATGAGATGAAGTATTGATGAGTTCATATCTTGGTGCCTCACATGTAAACAGGTGAAAGTTGAGCACTATGTTTCGGTAGGTTTGTTTCAGCCAATTGAGATCCTGAAGTGGATGTGGGATGGAATATATATAGAATTTTTTATAGGGATTACACCTAGAGTGAAGGTCCATGATTTCATATTAGTGAAAGTTGACATACTGATGAAGTCATCACACTTACTTTATATCAAGGAGTAGTGTTCTATGGAGATTTTTGGGTTGTTGTATGTATGGGATATCGTTCTACTTCATGGGGTGCCGTTGATGATTGTATCTGATCGTGATGTGTGGTTTATGTAAATATTTTAGAGAGGCCTATAGGAGGAATTCATGACCCAAATGTAGATGATTACGACCTTTCACCCCCACACCGATGGGTAGACCAAGCTCACTATCTTGGTGCTAGAGGATATGTTGAGGGCTTGTGTGTTAGACTTCATCCAGAGCTGGGAAGATCACCTTCCCTTAATAGAGTTTACATACAAAAATAGCTACCAATCTACTATCGACATGACACCAGTTGAGGCCCTATACATGAGAACCTATAGGCCCCCCTTATACTAGATGGAGATTGGAATTTCATGTCTTGTGGGCCAAGAGATGATGCAGTTGATGACATAGAATGTCTAGGACATCCGAGAGAAAATGAGGACGAACCAGAGCACACAGAAATCTTACGCAGCTTGCCAATATTGGCCCTAGGAGTTTGATTAGGGAGACCGTGTTTTCTTGTGAGTCCTCCCATGAAATGTATTTTGGAGGTTTGGATGGGGAGTCAAGTTATCCACAAGGTTCTTCAGGCTATTCAAGATCATGTAAAGGGTTGGCGAGTTTTCTTACCACGTCACCTTATCCCTACATCTGGAGTGGGTGCCTGACATCTTCCACATGCTGCAATAGAGGACACATGTGTATGTCCCTACACATGTCATAAAATGGGGTGAGATGAACATAGAGGATGGGTACACCTTTTGGGAACACCCGGTGGCGATCGAGGATTGGTAGGAGGGGATCCTTCATGGATGGACCATCCCTTTGGTTCTCATGTTGTGGTAGCATAAAATCTTACATGAGCATTCCCGGGAGTGGGAGAGCCATGTTCATGCTCCGTATCCCAGATTTTTTCCTAGTTTTTTTAGAGTTGAAAATCTAAAAGAATAGAATAATGTAGAGACCCAGTTTTTTCCATGTAAGACTTTGAAATGGCCCAGTATATATTTCCAAGGTTAGGCATAGAGATGGCGTGCGATTTCGATGCCTGGTGTGCTCGGAATTAATTTTATAATAATATTAAATATATTTTATATTGAATGCATACAAATTCTTAAAGAAAATGAGATAAATATTAAACAGTTAATTGGTTAAGAAATATGAGACCACATTTGAGTTTGGAACATGGTTTTTTTTTTGAAAAAAGACGGATTCATTGATGTCTAAGATCAGCAGATGTACAAACACAAATCCATATAGGGATGTGGTCCAGCCAGAGCTAGTTGCCATCAAAGGGGTCAGAGGTTGCCAGATGATGGGAAGAATTGTTTCCTTCCCTTTTGGTAAAAGAGAAGGTGCAGATTGAAAAGATTTGACGGAGAGAGAGGATTCTCCTGACGAGGGAGCCAAATGACTAGAGTCCGCCGTCGTTATGGTTGGTAGCATTGATTATGATAAGGTAGTCAGATTAAAGTTTGATTTTATACCATCAACGATCTTTAGTGATAATAATACCAGTGAGGATGGAAGTAGCCTCAGCTACCACAGGTTCCCAAAAAGCATGGTGTGATTCCTATTTTGCTACAATGATTTGACCCTGATGATTATGGGCTAGAAGGCCGAGAGAAACAGGTCCATTCATGGGGAGAGACACATCCAAATTAATCTTAAGAAAACCTTTCATTGGCGGGCACCATTTGGTGGAAAATAAGGGGTTCCAAAGGGCTTTTGTTGTCCATTGTGATGTTGCCAGCCCTCAGTCCATGACAAGGCCCTGTCAATCCAGAATTCGGGTGGTTTGTGGACGTGGTTGAAAACTACATCATTGCGATGGACCCAAATGATCTAGGCCAGGGTACAAAGTGAGCTCACTTTAGTCAATGATAAATAGGAGCACCATCACGTCAAGATAGAGGGGAGGTCAGAGGCCATGGCCAGTAAAGTATCTGAATCACAGTCCCATTTATTCCAAATTTCCTTATCCCCCGAGCAATGAATGATTGCATAAAAGGGGGATTCTGGGACATTTGGGAAGAAGAGGAAACATTCATCACTAGAAATATGTTGGAAGATGAGAAGGATCATTTTAGAGAGGGTTCACGTGTATACATGCCACCAGAAGTGGCGTATCTTTGGGGGGATGTTAAGTTTCCAAAGCGATTTCCAGGCCCCCCCTGCCCGATCAACTAATTGAGCGCCAATGGTGAGCCGATAGCCATATTTCACTATGTAGGCTCCCTAAAGGTCATTGGTCTAGAAGAGATGGTCAGGGCCCATGTATGGGACCCAGGGGTACTTAGGTTAATTATTTTCTCTCTTTCTTTGAACCATGTGTTGATCATTTCCAAAACACCACCCTGATCCCTGATCGGAAAAGAGGCACCTAATAGTGGAATCCTCATAACCTGGTTGGGCAGGGGAGGATACCCGCATACCATCCTTATCCATCATCCAGGGATTGGTCCAAACATTAATAGTTGATCCATTCCCAATCCTCCATCCCAACCCTTTTTCCATGAGACATCGGGCACCCCAAATGCTTCTCCAGAGGAAGCTAGGATGAGGGCCAAGAGAGGATTCTGTTGGGTCGGAGAGTGATGTCAAGAGGGGGGGGGGGTGAATTGCCTTTTCAAAAAAGTTTAACAATTTAAGAAAAAGTTAAAGCGCAGTGGAAATAAAAGAGGCAAGACACAAAAAAAATAAAAAAGGAAAGACACAAAATTGATAACGGAGTTCGGCCTGAATCCCAAGCCTACGTCTCCGCTCCCAACTCAACCGTTGAGAGATTTATACGACAGCTTGATTTTTAATGGTTGTATCAAAAAACCCACTAGACTTTAAGGCAGCCTAGAAACCTATTACAGCTTGCTTTTTATTGGTTGTAGCAAGAAACCCACTAGCCTTATTACAGGTGAAGGCTAGCTCACCTATGACTCAAGCCTTTTACAGGGAAGGCTTGACTAACCTCTTCACACCTTGAAGGTGGTGTGAAAACCCAAACTAAGGGAGGATGAGAGAAAGAAGGGTTTGTATGCACAAACTCAAAATAATGCTCAAAATGATAAAACAATAAAAACCGTAAAGAGGAGAAGTCTTGGGTGCCAATGGATTGATTGGTGATGATGAAGAGCTCTCCCAAGCTTCTATGGTGGTGCTCCTTGGTTGTGGAAGTGAGTTGGAGCAGGTGGGGATCCTTGAAGGAATGCGCCGGAGGTTCGCCAAATGATCGAAAAATGTTCCCGTGGGCTACCGTTATTTTTCGGGGCTTCCTAGTCCTCTATTTATAGGAGAGGAACACCCAAATGGCCGTTGGGGGTCTTCGGAGCCGTTGGAGAGGCCTTCGGAGCCGTTGGGAGTCAAAAGTACAAGTTTGGTCAAAGCCCAACGGCTAGTTTGACTGGGCACACCGGCTGGCCGGTGGTGTCTCACCAGCTGGCCGGTGGTCCACCGGCTGGCCGGTCCTGATCCACCGGCTGGCCGGTGCTCCAGACAGAGAGCAAGCTCTCTGCCCAGGTTCTACCGGCTGGCCGGTGGTCAGCCACCGGCTGGCTGGTGACAATACCGGCTGGCCGGGGAGATCACACCGGCTGCCCGGTGGCTCTGGACAGAAACCATTGCTTCTGCCAGAGACCACCGGCTGGCCGGTGGGAATCCACCGGTTGGCCGGTAGACTCAGAGAGTCTACTTTCAGTCCTTCTTGGCCCAACTCCTTGGCAACCTTTTGCCTATCAACAAAAACACTTGAAAACAAGTTAGAACAAAATAAGAGTGATTGTGATCATTAAAATCCAAGAGAGAGGGGTACAACAATCTCCCCCTATTTTGATGATCACAATCACCAAAACAAGCAATGTAAAAGACTGAAATGAAAGGCATGCTTTAAAGGATAAATTGAAAAGTAAAGCAAAGCATAAGAGAAATATTTCTCCCCCAATCAACCAAGGAAATCTCCCCCTTTGTGATTATCAAAATAGCACGGGGCCTAAAATTTGATTGAAGGAAAGGTTTGAAAAACAAGATAGAGATTTTGAACCAATTGAAATTTTTGAAATTTGAATTGATAGTTTTAATTTGAAAGTTTTGAATTGAATGTTTTGACTTGAAAGTTTTGAATTGAAAGTTTTGAATTGAAAGTTTTGAATTGAAAGTTTTGAAATGAAAGTTTTGAATTGAAAGTTTTGAGAAAAAAAAACGCAAAAAGGCTTAAACGATCCTAACTCCCCCTAAATAAAAACAATAAATCACCGGGGAGAGGATTTTAGAACCGAGACAAATTTTGGTCCGGAGAGACTCGCTAAAAGGGATTTTTCAATCCAAACTTGTCTTGTGGCGAGTCTTTTCCTATGAAATTCATCGTTAAAGGAAATGGTTTTGGGCCTTCCATACCGGGCATTTTTGCAGTCGCACTCGTAAATTAAGTGCCCGATCTTTTTGCAATAGTTGCAAAATTTATATTGGGAGCTCCCCCTTACAAAAATAGTAGGAGCATGGGAAGAGGAAGCTTGCTTGGAATAGCCAAGCCCTTGGGTGGTTCTAGATATGCATTGGGAACCAAGGAGCTTCGAAAGGTTATGTTCACCTTCGGTGAACTTAGCTAGGGATTTCCTTAAATCCTTGATTGTTGATTCCATAGAATCAATATCGGGAAGGTTTTGGATCTTGAGGGACAAGTCTTCCTTCTCTTTGAGAAGTTGATCCTTTTCGGAAGAAAGAATTTTGAATTTCTTTTTTAAGGCAATAAATTTGGAAGAAATTTCGTGAAAACCTTCCTCCAATTGATCTCTCGCATGTTGGAGATCCTCGTAAGATAAATGATTGAAAGAATTGGAAGAACAAGAGGAAGAGGAGTCGGAAGAGGTTACCTCATGAAGTGTCATTAGACATTTTTTACCGTCGTCTTTTGAGGAGGAGGAGGATGAGGAGCTATCACTCCAAGTGGCCTTGAATGCCTTTTTCTTTTCCTTTTGCTTGGACCTTGTCTTGTGGAGTGGGCAATTGGGCTTATAATGGCCTTTCTTGCCGCACCCATAGCATGTTACCTCGGGCTCGGATTTTTCGTCGAGTTCTTCCTTTCGAGCCTTGCGAGATTTCTTCTTTTTGTTCTTCTTCATGAATTTGTGCATCTTGCGGGCAAGGTTCTCGATTTCTGAATCGCCGCTTGAAGAGGAAGAAGATGAGGAGGAGGAGCTTTCTTATTTTTCAACTTTGAAGGCGATGTTATTTGGAGTTTTGATGAGTTTGCCTTCCTTTTCAGCTTGCCTCCTCATGGTGATCTCGTAGGTCATGAGGGATCCGATGAGCTCTTCGACCGACATTTCTTTTAAATTCTTCGCTTCTTGAATTGTCGTGACTTTCGGTGCCCATGAACTTGGTAAGATCCAAAGGATCTTCTTGACCATCATCTCTGCAGAAACATCATCTCCAAGAGACTTTCTCCCATTACAAACATCAGTAAAGCGAGTAAACATATCAGTAATATTTTCAGATGGATGCATGTTAAAAGACTCAAAATCTTGACGGTACATATCCAATCGAGTATCCTTAACTTTGTTGGTCCCCTCATGGGTAACCTCCAAAAGTTTCCAGATTTCATGAGATGAAGTGCATGTGGAAACTCGATTGAATTCATTACGATCAAGGCCGCAATGAAGAGCGTTCATGGCTTTTCCATCAAGCTCGAAATTTTTAATATCGTCTTGAGTCCATTTGGATTCATCGGGAGATGAGAGAGAGTAACCATGCATGGCAATTCTATAAATAGGATAACCTATACTCTTAAGAAAAGTAGACATGTGGGTTTTCCAATAGGTATAGTCGGTTCCATCAAAAAAAGAAGCATGACCCAATGAATAACCTTCGGGGGCGAAAGAAGATGAAGCCATCACAATGGATCTTGAATTTGAAACCGGTGATCAAATTCTCCCTCTGATACCAATTGTTGGGTCGGAGAGTGATGGCAAGAGGGGGGGTGAATTGCCTTTTCAAAAAAAGTTTAACAATTTAAGAAAAAGTTAAAGCGTAGCGGAAATAAAAGAGGCAAGACACAAAATTGATAACGGAGTTCGGCCTGAATCCCAAGCCTACGTCTCCGCTCCCAACTCAACCGTTGAGAGATTTATACGACAGCTTTCTTTTTAATGGTTGTAGCAAGAAACCCACTAGACTTTAAGGCAGCCTAGAAACATATTACAGCTTGCTTTTTATTGGTTGTAGCAAGAAACCCACTAGCCTTCTTACAGGTGAAGGCTAGCTCACCTATGACTCAAGCCTTTTACAGGGAAGGCTTGACTAACCTCTTCACACCTTGAAGGTGGTGTGAAAACCCAAACTAAGGGAGGATGAGAGAAAGAAGGGTTTGTATGCACAAACTCAAAATAATGCTCAAAATGATAAAACAATAAAAACCGTAAAGAGGAGAAGTCTTGGGCGCCAATGGATTGATTGGTGACGATGAAGAGCGCTCCCAAGCTTCTATGGTGGTGCTCCTTGGTTGTGGAAGTGAGTTGGAGCAGGTGGGGATCCTTGAAGGAATGCGCCGGAGGTTCGCCAAATGATCGAAAAATGTTCCCATGGGCTACCGTTATTTTCCGGGGCTTCCTAGTCCTCTATTTATAGGAGAGGAACACCCAAATGGCCGTTGGGGGTCTTCGGAGCCGTTGGAGAGGCCTTCGGAGTCGTTGGGAGTCAAAAGTACAAGTCTGGTCAAAGCCTAACGGCTAGTTTGACTGGGCACACCGGCTGGCCGGTGGTGTCTCACCAGCTGGCCGGTGGTCCACCGGCTGGCCGGTCCTGATCCACTGGCTGGCCGGTGCTCCAGACAGAGAGCAAGCTCTCTGCCCAGGTTCTACTGGCTGGCCGGTGGTCAGCCACCAGCTGGCTGGTGACAATACCGGCTGGCCGGGGAGATCACACCGGCTGCCCGGTGGCTCTGGACAGAAACCATTGTTTCTGCCAGAGACCACCGGCTGGCCGGTGGGAATCCACCGGTTGGCCGGTAGACTCAGAGAGTCTACTTTCAGTCCTTCTTGGCCCAACTCCTTGGCAACCTTTTTCCTATCAACAAAAACACTTGAAAACAAGTTAGAACAAAATAAGAGTGATTGTGATCATTAAAATCCAAGAGAGATGGGTACAACAGATTCATGGAATTCCTTTTGGGGAAAGTATTTAGCTCGGAGTTCCTGCGCACATAAAGAAGATTGATGGTTAATAAGGTGCCAACATTGCTTCTCCAGTAGTGCGTCATTGAAGTGAAGGAGGTTCCGGAATCCCAATCCTCCCTCAGATTTGGGAGAGAAGAGTTTATCCCAGGGAATCCAGTGGGTGTAATTCTTTCCATTATGCTTTCCCCACCAGAAGTTGGTTGTGCATGCCTGGATCTAGTTGAAAACAGTATACAGGAGCTTAAACAGGGACATAAAATAGCTAGGGATGGACTGGAGGGCAGCTTTAATGAGGGTCACCTTACCGGCTTTGGAAATTCTTTTAGGGATCCAACCTTGATTTTTTTTCTCAATCCTATCCATCAAAGATTAAAAGACTTCTTTTTTGGAGTGTCCAATCATCATGGGTAGACCTAGATACTTCTGGTGTTTCTCAACCACATGGATGCTTGTAGTATCACAAATTTCTTCTTTCTTGGATGGAGGCACCCCTGCGTTGAAAGATATATCCGATTTTCCATGGTTGATTGACTGTCCAGATGCTCTCTTGTACTATTAGATTGCATGACTGATCATCCATCATTCATTATTGGTTTCTCTAGAGAAAAGAAGGCAGTCGTCAATAAAGAAAAGATGTGAAACCAGTGGTCTTACACGACAAACCCTTGTCCCGTGGATAGTATTAGAGGATGCCGCCCTGGAAATGAGGTTAGAAAAAACATCATCCACCAAGATAAAGAGAAAAGGGGAGAGAGGATCTCCCTTCAAAAGGCCTCGGGTTGGAGAGAAGCCTCGGGTGAGCTCCCCATTGACTTTTATTCGGAAGGATATTGACATGACACAGTGCATGACCATATTTGTCCATTAAGGAAAGAAGCCCATTTTCAACATCACGACTCTGAGGAAATGCCATTACACTTTATTGTAGGCCTTGTTCATATCAAGTTTCCAGGACATGGATCCTCATATCACAGTGGAGCGTATTTTCATAGAGTGGAACACATCATGGGCCATAAATGCGTTATCTGTTATCAGTCTCTTAGCCATGAAGGTGCTCTGGTTTTTTGAAATGATGTCAGGTAACCAAATTTACAACTGATTAAGTAAGATATTTGAAAAGATCTTGTAGGAGAAATTGCAGAGGCTGATAGGTCTAAAATATGAGACCACAAGAGGTATCTTAATTTTGGGAATGAGGACAAGGATATTTTCATTGATGTCGGAAATGCTTGTTTTCCCAGCCTAGATATTCTTCATCATATTGCAGATGTTGGGACCAATAATGTGCCAGTATTGTATAAAGAAAAGGGCGTGGAAGCCATCTGGGCCTGGGGGCCTTAGTAAGATGAATATTCTTTAGAGCCAGACGTATCTCATCATCTGTCACATCTTTGGAAATCTCTTGATTGATCTCATCGGTGATCACAAGTCTGAAACATTCCTCCACATCAGAGGAAATGTAGGGAGTTCCTGCAGTGAAGAGGTTCTGAAAGAAACAAATAAAGGATTCTTGGATTCCCTCAGTGTTAGAGACTTTGCTACCATCAGGTCATGCGATGCAAGGAATAAAGTTTTTCCAGCTCCTATCTGATGCTTTCCGGTGAAAATACTGGGTATTAGTGTCCCCTTCTGTAATGTGGGTGTCCCGCACCCGCATAGCCTAGAAGCATTCCTTGATGTGCAGGGCAGCATCCATATCTCATTGAGTGGCACCGATTTTAGAGAGATTGAAAATGGATGGGGGTTGATTGAGAAGGTAATGTAGTTTTCTTTCAAGGAAATCGTAGTGCCTATCGAGATGGAAGAACTTCATATTTCTCCAAGATCTTAGATCGGATGCGACCTCCTGGAGGTTGGTTCTCATGTCTGCGTGAATACTCTTCCATATTAATCTGATAACATCTTCACATTCATGGTCTTTTGACCAGAAGATTTTAAATCTAAAGGGTCTACTGGCACGCCAGTAGCATTCGCCATGAGTGCAGTCAATGAAAATTGGGCAGTGGTCTGAACAGTTGATCGTCTGGTGGTCGATGTGAAACATGATGAAGAGAGTTGTCCAATCTGGAGATCCTAGAAATCTGTCAAGCCGCTCAGTGATGCGGGTGCCATCTGTATTACCCCGGAACCATGTGAAGGGTTTACCCGCATATCACAGATCGACCAGGTCCGCCCAAGAGACTGCGTCCTTAAAATTTTACATCGACGTCGAGGGTCAAACAGCTCTGCCTCTTTTTTCCATATGAAACATAATCTCATTGAAGTACCCTCTAAAGCGGATACGGATTGGAAGCTCTTGAAGAAGCTTGCAGAGAAGATCCCATGATTTACTGTTCTCATTATGGGGCGACCAACCATAGAATCCCACAAAAGTCCATGGCAGGGTGTGGTCCGCATGAATTCTCGTAGCCATATGGTTCTAGGAGAAGGACATGATCTTGACGTTGATATAATCCTTCCATAGGACATAGAGTCCCCCAGAATGTCCTTGTCGGGATACCTTGAGGCAGCCTTGGAATCCACATTTCAGAGCAATGTTATTGTTGTCCTTGTTTTCCAATATGGTTTCGGATAGAAAAACCATATTGGGGCGACTTTGGGCATCATTGCGCTAGAGCATGCGAACCGTTCACGAATTGCCAAGCCCACGACAGTTCCCATATAAGACAATCATTGTTCTAGGTGGGGCTAGGACTTACCACCTTTGAATCCTTCGGGCTTATATTTCCACCCTTCATTTTCCATCTTTTTAGGGCATTCCCTACGGACTGAAATGTTTCGAGTCGTCGTTTCTGTTCCTTGGGTTTCGGGTTTTCCAGTTTACCATCTATTTCCTCCCGTTGAACCCTTTTCCACATTCGATGGGTGGTTGGGCCTGATGGTGGGGTTCCTGACATACCACAGTCACCTTGTGCAAGGATAACTGACATGGTCATTTCTGGATCAGGGTCGGGATCTGGTGGTTCAAAGTGCATCTGTTTTGGCAACGAGCTTTGTTCTGGTGGGTCTTTTGGTTTAGACACAGGCTCTGTAAATGTTGAGACATTGTCCTTCAGGGGGGTAGAATACATGGTATTTTTCCCTTGGGTGGCTGGAGTATCTTCAGGGAATACTGGTGGATCGAGCATAATGGCTTTTACATGTTCAGTTTCTGTTCGCCTTGTGTGGGCCATCGTGAGACTGTTGCGATCCATTTGTTTTTCCTTCTTTGGAATAAAGTCATGTCCAGTCATTTTGGCTTGGAGCCATGGGTCATATTGAAGGATGATATTACCTAATTCATTCTCTTTCTTTGAAAGACACACTCTTTCCAGATTACTGAGACGTTCATAAAAAAAGCAGAAGATTGGGATTTCCTCGAACTCGAAAGATATCCAGGTATTGGCGTCATCAATTTTCAAAAACATGCCCCTCATCAGTGGCTCTAAAACATCAATCCATGCTTTAATCCGAGTCTCGAGTCCCCATTGGATTGGGTCCGAGCAGTCCCACTCTAGTAAATAGCCAATGCAATCCCCAATTTCTCTCATGACCCGTTCAGTTCGCCCGTGAAAAGGGATTCCTTTGATGCGTATCCAGAAGGGGGACAGTGTGAGATTGATGTGCTGGATGTCGTCCCCCCTTTGAATTATTCCATGAGGAAGAGTTGATTATCAAATGACCACGACCTACCTCTAAGGACTTTATATCTATCTCTATCATTGAAGAACTCAAAGACAATGCGATTGTACCCCGCTTCCCGAATTGCAACTCCAGCTTCCATTTTCCATAGATTCTAGAGGGTGTTTTTGAGGGGCCCCTGGTTGACTGAGATATTTTCCAAAAACTTTCCAACAACCATCAAAGTCATGCGTTTACCAGGAGCGAATCTTCGTTCCTCTGGACCTCGATCGACACCTTCTCTTGGTCAATCAGGGACATCCTTTGCCATTGGTTCACCAAATATGCATCTATAGATCTGTGCCTGAATAATTTATTTCACGAAAACACCACAATGTAATACGCCCAAGAAAAACCAACGAGCCATTGAACGGATTCCTAGTGGGATATGGTGTAGCTCCTGGTAAGAAGTTCGGTGCTCTGCTCTCATCGAGCAACAAGCAATGGTCAGGATGCCTCAGCTGGCCAAGTTTCACGGTAGTGCCCGCCCTCTCTCTCGGGAATCCACAGCCAGGATTCACGGCCCAAAAAAAACCTCTGGTCCAGACCAAATCCTCCAGTCCATGGCCCAAACAATTAAATCCCCAACCCAAAAAAATTTCCCCAACCCATACAAAAACTGTCCCAAAAAATTATTGCATGGTGAAAGCCTTCATCCGCGACCAGCACTGCGCGGTCAAAGCCAACACGAAGGGATAACGCTGTTCGGCCTGTCGCGAAAACCTCCCCCTGGTCCGGCCTGTCGCAGAACTCCACTACGCGAAAACCTCCCTCAGGTCCGGCCTGTCGCGAAACCCTCCAATGCGCGGTCAAGGACTTTTTCCGTGACCAGAACTGCACGGTCAAGGCATCCACTCCGCTGCCTCCTTCCGTGACTAGAACTGCTCCACTCCACTGCCTCATTTCGTGACTAGCATTGCGCGGTCAAAGCCTTCGCGAGGGGACAACGCGGTCCGGCCTGTTGCGAAAACTCTCATTCTCAGAGACGAAAACTCCGCGAAGCACACCACCTACGCGGCAGCTTCTTCGCGAAGGGACTACACGTTCCAGCCCTATTCGCGACCTTCTTTTGTGGCTGGGTCTTCGCGAATCAAACCAAATCACAGCTGAGTCTTCGCGACCTTTCTTCATGGCTATGTTATCACTCGCCGCTCCTGTGTGATACTGAAGGGCTTTAATTTCAGATCCAGGGCCTCCGCGAACCAGGGTTCCGTCGCGCCGCCCGCTGGTCGAAGGTTCAGCCTTCGTTCTTCTAGAATTGGGTGTGACCAATCGCGGCCAGGGCCTTCGAGAACTGGGATTCCTCACGCTCCGGTGATCGCTCAGATTAAACAACAGAGGCGTATCATCAGAAATTGGGTTCGGGATCTGGTTTCCACCTGCACTTTCCATCTCCCACTGAATCTCAGGTGCCAGGATTTTGAAATGAGCTCAGAAACCGGTGTCAGATTCAGGCCGTCCTTGCCACAGAGAAGCCAAAGAGGGCTGGCAGAAGGGGTCTCTGAGGAAGACAGTGCCCGCCTGCAAACCGAGGAAGACAATGCCCGCCTGCAAACTGAGGGTTTTCAGGCTTTGTACCCACGGCCGTGAGCAGATCGGAGAGGGGGGAAACCTGAACCCTAGGAAAACCTAGGAGTAAACGCTCTCACGCACGAGAGACTTGGACCTATACATTCTTTGGACCATGGTTCTTACTCTAGAAATGACATAAAATGTGTTGGAACAGGATGTTCGGACCCCTCGCTTGGAATAGGTACGCCAAGTGGATAAATTAATTATTAAATAAATTAATTAAATCATTTTTTACCAAAATGAATGTTATAAATATGTCTTTACGGAAACCAATATCGGGTTAGACTCATAATATTGAAATTTCAAGAGCTCTCCCATTTATTCTGTTAGAGGATCATGATGAATGACAATGGAACTCAAGATCAGATTAGATCAGGATGCAACGAATATAGAAGCTTCTCTAAAATTGATGACAGACATGCTATTCATCAAACTTCAAACCAAAATCAAGGTAGGAAACATTATATGTGGTTTTCCACCCTTATAATTAAATTTTTTCAGTATATCGTTCTTCATTATTCGATCTGTACCATGTTGCAACTTCTGCATGTGCCCATAGAAATTAAATTTATTTCAGTTGTTTTCTATATAGAAATCCATATGCATGGCCATTGGCCAAGAATACTTGGGAAAAGACATTTAAACATATTTTTATGTTGTTTTTCTCAATTTATTCTTCATTTTATTCAATGGTTGGATCCCCGTGGTCCCAGTCTGACATTTCCGGGAGGTACCGATCCTGATTAGACTCCCATATTCATAACATATTCATATAAAATGAATATTTTGATGATATAAGCCTATATATAGGGTAATTGTGAATAACGAATGACTGATATATTGATTAAACATCAATAAATCAATGAGTGGAGGATCATCGATGTTCGGAATGAATGATGAAACCCCTGACAACCTCTGGTGGTCATTTTCCAGTGACCAATGGCTAATATCCCCAATCTACATCCATGTATAAATATTTTATATGGAGTCAATAAAAAATCTAAATGAGTTTGGATAGATTCAATGAAAGGGTTTGTATCGGGGATTTCTTTGAAAATTCCGACTACACATCGTGTTCGAGGATGAACACAGGATGTGTAGCTCCCTCAGCAGCGATGCTAGGGTTTTAGAAAATTTATGGATGGAATGACATATAGTTCTCCATTAAAATTCATGCACCCTATCCTATATGGATACCCCATGTGGTAGAACACCTGGCCTAGAGTCTTTATAGATGTACAAAAACATGGGGTATAGTACACAGACACAGACTCGGTCCCGGTTATCTTGGATACAGAGTGTATTCCATTTACATAGCATGTACTACTACATGGGTTGGATCCATTTTAAGAATAGGGATAGGGGCATGATATGAAGTGGGACCACATGTTGTGTGGGTCCCCTCACACACCATGTAAACCCTGATCACTTTTGAGAAAAGTTAAATCATTCATATCTCCATCAATTGAACTCATATTTTTGCCTCCGAGTATCCTATCCAAAGTGTTTTTCCATGTTGAACGCGATGGTTCCCTCTATTACAGCTTTGGAGATACGGTGTGAAATCTTCTAGGAATAGAACCATCTGAGGTAACACCCAATGATGGAAGTGTTTAGGTAGGATCACCAGAGGCAGACTCCCAAGTAGAACCCTCCAGCTTTGATGGGTATGTTTCCTTAATGACTTCTAGAATGAAACAATCCACCTGTGCTGGTCATGGGTCATCTACTGACTCCCAAGTGGAACCATCCAGTTGGGCAGGTCATGGGTCCTTGATGAATTTTATATTGGAATCCTCCATTGGGGTTGGGAATGGGTCCTCTACTGACTCCTAGAGTGGAACCCTCATATCAGCATAGGAAATGGGTCCTCTATAGACTCCTATAGGGGAACCCTACATATTGGCTTAGCATGGGTCCTCTACCATTGGAGTGGAACCCTCTTGTTGGGTAGGGAATGCATCCTCCATCGACTATTAGAGAAAAACCCTCTTGTTGTACCCAGGCATGGGTCCTCTACCTAGAGATGATATCCCCTTAACTATGTGGCATAGTGAATATGCATGGATTGAATTGGATTGTTTTTTATAGGTAGACACAGGGATACATGGCATCATTAATGGAATTTTGAAACTATTGGATACTCTACTTCATGGGTTCACCAGGGAGATGGGGATCCTCTTAATCTATCAGTTTGGTCTTCCTTGATTGAGCATATATATATACCATTTTTATCAATACACACCTCAAATTTGGATACTCACCTTTGAGAAAAGGTGAAGACGTGCGAGGAATGACATGTTATTTGCGTGTATTATTTCTCGTGGTTGTATCTGTCTACTCTCTTGAAAAGGGTGGTGAACACTTGACAGGTAGTTCGTCGACTCCTTGTGTTTATCCCCTTGTGCTTGGAAGAGCTTACTTTAATTATTTATTGGCTTGAGCTGTATTTTTTCTTGGTACCTTATGTTATCCAATTCCTTTCTATTTTGTTGTATCGCTTATTACTCCCCCTTCAGCATTATATGTGTCCTACTGGGTATTTTTATACTCACCCTTGCATGGGATTTTCATGTACATGTTGTGTCTTATGCCGACGACATATATGTCAACCATGAATAGATAGGATCTTAGGGATACTGGGTTCTTGGACCACGCACAATAGTCATAGCTTGGGATCTAGGATTTGGGATCTCTTTCAGCTTTTTACTTTTCTATTTTTCTGTTAGGTTGGGAAATATATCTGGTTTGGTGTGTACTTTTCCCCTTTACTTTTTTGTTTACACTATAATAATTTTGTATTTTATATACGTTCATTCATTATTGGTTTACTTTATAGAAATGTTCCATTTTTATTCTTTTCTTCTACACTTTTTCATCGAGTTGGGTGTTTGTGTGAGTACTGGTACTTAGGAAAAGGCCTCCTTGAGTTAGTTATGACTTCAATTATCATCGACACCGTTGGCCTATAGAGGTGGGCTTGGGGTAGTTTGGGCTCGAGCCTTATCTTAGGTCGGGTCATGACACATATGCCAAAAAATGGCCCACTGGTCCATGATACTACGAGGCCTGCATTGAATTCCACCTACGCATCACCTGAGGTATCTGCCTTCTTGATCCAATTCATCGCAATGGAGGAAAATATCCCTCTAGATTTTTTTTTTATTTTTTTTAAGGTCATCCAGAAGCAAAGCTTCTGACCAATTATTATTCAAAAGGACATAAGGAGTGGCGAAAGGGGTCAAACAAACAGAATTGCCCTCAATCAGGACTAACAATCATAATATGACCTGTCATTTCCGTAATCAGATTCACCAGAAGACCCCCACACCGATTGAGACTCCTCCTGATTGAATATCTTAAGAAGATTTGCATCCATCTTTTTTGACACCTTTGAAGATAATCTAGTCGACTCGATCTTCGGAAGGTGAGCAAAAACCTTGCGAGGTCTCCTCCTGGTGGAACAGAGGGAAATTCATCACTATCAGTCATCCTTGCCTCACCACTTAAGACAACATCCTTAAAGGACATGTTGCCCAGAGCAGGGGTTTTGCTGTTTCCCCTTTCATCATCAGAGAGATTCCCCCATTTCCCAGAAACATTAGATGACTGCAAGAGCTTCTGTATTTCCTGGTGACAATCAGCGTTCTGCGATGCATCAATTTGACGAGAGTCATCAACAAGGGAAGGTGCAGAATTTACATTCTCTGTTAAGGTATCCACCTTAACCAAATCATCTTGCAGATTAGAAGGGCCGCTATGAACTCTTTTAGGTGAGGCATCAATCATCAACTCTTTGCCTTTCTATCCCTCTAGATCTAAATGCCTAGAACTTGTTATGTTAGAGGTCGTTGAACTTGTCACCTCCTTCTTACAACTCTATGGAACCATCAGTGGTGCATCGCCCAGATCTCGCACTGCCCATCACTCGACTCTACGGTGCCCCCCTAATAATTTAACTGGGGGTGGAAATTGAGTAGCTACTGGGATTCGAAACCTTGTTTCCCATAAGAATGTTGAACCTCTCAACTAAAACCTCATATAAAAATATAATTTATAATATCTTTGAAATTATTTTTAAAATTATTATCGTTTTTTAAATATAACTAATAATATATAAATAAATTTTTTATAATATTAAATATATATTCATTTATATAATTAATAAGAGTTTATAAATATTATTAGAAATATTTAAATAGAATTATTATTAACATTCATATATAGTGATTTTTTTTGTAATTTAATATTTTTTTATTATTAAATTATATTCTTTTTTAATATTTATTAATTCATAATATATTTTTTTATTTATTAATTTTTATTATTTATTCATTTAATATTTTTTTAAATTATTTATTTATTAATATTATTTTATATATTTGTACTTATTAACATTTTTTATTTTTAAAATGATTTTAATTTATATAATATCCATATATTTGTTTTTATTTTAATACATTTGTTTTTAAATATTTTTAAAATTATTATTTATTAAATTTTAATTTGAAGTTTATTATAAGTATAGATTTTAATATTTTTAAAATTTAGATAATAAAAATTATTTATTTATTTTATTTTTGCTAATTTTAGCACCGATAAATCCTAATTGACATTAGAGTGTCACAAACATACCAATTTGATCAACTAGAAATCAGTTTAATACAACATAGTGAATTGGGAACAAACAAAAACATCAAAAAGTCATCATAAAGTGATAAATAATGTAAAAAAGGACATTGGGATTTTACATGTTCATCTAATTGGCCTATGTGCATGGGGTAGTAAAAATAGGGTTCTAATATGAAAAATATCAAGTACAAAAAGAATAAATGTAAAAAAAGGAAAAAGAACATAAGGAAACTATCTGAAATTCATGTTCTTAAATCTCTAGGACTCCTATTGAAACTCAGTTGAAGATAAGGAATATACCACAAACTTTGGATGAATATAAAAAACAAACAGTTTAGTTCCAAAGTATACCATCAAATACATGGGATCAAATTCTAAATGAATTCAAATAGAAGACCTAAACCACCTTACAGTCTCATTCTCACATATATGTCTTCAGAGACCCTCCATGTAGTAGGTTATGGTCTACATAGCACAAGTATCTATAGGGAACCCTTGGATCTCATTATAGCTCCTCAAGAATCACTAATGAATGACGAGCACTACTCCACTACCAATGATTCATACTCACCAAACCAGAAGTCCAAGAATGTACACCACCACCTCTGCACCACCCACACACTGAATAATCCCATTGGGATTATTCAATAAAAGTTATTGTTTGATGATTTTAAATTTATCACGAAAAACAGACTTTCTATTGATTTTATATTTTTACCTGAAAGATGGTTCTTGGATTAATCATGTTATATGAGATTTTTCCTTGAGCCTATTTTCATTGGATTAATTCCTCAAAGTTAGTTTGATGATAAATTTAAACCAGCCAATTATTCATGGTGAATCAATAACATTGTAATCTCTTACAAGAAATTATTTAATGAGATGTTAAGATATTTTACTCAAATTAAATCACTTTATTCCATTCCATTTCCTTTTATAAAAAATGAATTGTCCTTGAATAAATATACTTTCTAAATATCATCAGTCTTGTTAAATCATTGAAAAAATTTGGGATAGTTAGAATGAGTCCTTATTTTTCAAGTTCTAAGGATCAATGAAAATTAAGATCACACAACTCTAGTAGAATAATGCCTTTAATCTTTTTTGAGAGATCAAGATGAATATAAATATTGATATGTTGTTTGAACTTGGATCTAGGTATATTTCAACAAATTTTTTTCTTTAAATTGATACATAACCTGATGTTAAATCTAACTTTTTAAAATATGTGATAAATTTACAATGAAATTCTTATTGTATAAGAAAAATTCCACGAGATCAATCAGATAATTCATGAATTTTTTTAGCACTCTTATAAAATTATTTGTATCGAAGACATAACCATCATAAATTCTAGGAATTAATCTAGAAATTTTGAAGTGCAATAGATAACAGATATTTTGATATATCCAAAACATATATTCATGTAATATTTTTTGTCCATCAGCAAAAAGAGAAAAAGACATCCCTTCAAGAAATTTTTATAAAGGTCAACAACAATAATATTTTTCATGATTTAAGGAAGTGAATGACTAAGGTTATTGGATATAGACCCTAACCAAAGATCTATAACCATTGTTCTTAAAAACTGTGGATGTATACCAAAACTATAGCCATGGTTTTCAAGAAACCTTGCTTATAGTTTTTTTGTCAGAGGCTATAGCCACATATCCCTAAAATTATGGTTATATAGTGTGCCTCTAGACAAAGCTCATCTAAACCGTGGATATATATCCATCCATGCCCTTAATATAGGAGAATATTATTCCTATTGAAAACATATATCCAAATTTTACAAGAAATATGGCTCTATGTACACTCTACAGCCATAGTTTTAGAGAACTGTGTTTATAGTCTTTGAAAAAAACATATAGCCATGGATTCTTGAAAACCATGGATATAAATAAATTTTCAAATAGTCTAACTAAGTTTGTGATTCCATAGTTGGGTGTGTTATGAGTCATAAAATGTTGTTTTGTTATCAATTTCTATTACTTGGTTCATGTAATAAAACACATAAAGATCGTTATTTAAATGTTCCTTACCATAAAAATTGTTATCTCTATAAAAGAAGAATAATTTATTTCATTAATTGAAAATAAATCTATCTGTACTAAGACTGAATACAAATACAATGTTTTTGGTAATGTATGGTACATAATAACATCCTTTTAAAACCATGAACACTCTAGTTGGGAACGTGAGGTGGTATTCACCAATATATATACCAGGAAGATTATCACCATTAGATACATATAAATCTACCGACCCTCATCCTGTCTTTTTGAATCTACATGGTTCCAGTATTTAAATAAATATATGGGAAGAAAAAGTTATATCTAAAACATATTTTTTAGAAATAGATAAATTGAACTCAATAACAAATGCAGCTTGAGTTTCCCCTTGGTTCTTTGGATGGGTGTATTTTTTCTTCTAGTGGCCCTTACTACCACAAGTGAAACAAAGAGAATCATGATCCCTTGATTTCCCCTTGATCTCACTCTTATTCGATGAGTGTGAAGAATATTTGGGATTAGATCTATTATCTTTCCCTTTCTGTTTGTTCACCATAAGGACATAAGGATTTTCACGATTTGTCTCTTTATCTACTTGGTGAAGAAGAGTATGCAAATCTTGGAGAGACTTCTCAATGGTGATGATATTAAAATTTACAAAAAATATTGAGAATATTTGATGGAGTGATTATAGAATGATATTGGTGAATATTTATTCAGGGAGGTTAAACACTATAATATCTAGATTCCTAGGTAACCAATGAGCATGACTACATCAGGCCCAAAAGGGGAACCCTCTTCAATCTTTCTCTAAAAAAGAGCCTCAGATATCTCAAACAACTATTTTTTAGCTCTCTCCTGGTACATACCATGAATATTCTTGAGAATTCTATAAGCATCCATGTTTTCAAAAGACTTCATGATTTCACTATACATAAAGGATAGCATCAAAAATTTAACATCAGCCATTTAATTCACATGTTTTTCATAAAAAATTAACTCTTTTTCTCTTGCCTCCTTGGAAGATGTATCAGGGATTGAGGATTATACCATATAAGATTTTCATTCATGATTAATCACAACCCAAATGCATCTAAACCACTCATTGAAGTTACCTCCAGTGAGTATATGTTTTTTTATCCAATATAAATAATAGGGATATTGTGAATGATGAACCCTCCAATTTTATACAACTTTAAATGAGCTTATTCCAATTAATTTTCTTGATAATTTTGTTTGATAAATAATAATAATTAATTTTATTATATCTACAACAATTTTATCAAGTCCCAATAGCACTCACCACTTAACATAGAATGTATATTTTCAATGACATTCTAGTGGAAAGGATCCATATCCATCTTCACATAAACACAACATGGTTTTTTCAAGCCACTATAAGGTATTTAGGTAGGCATGCCTTTTTCAAACCATCGCTTGCAGTTAATTAACCCATTTAGTGGATTCCCCAATCCTAAAATCATGAATTGGATTTCCTCATAAGTTTAATCCAAATTACAACAAGTCTGTTAAGGGATAATCTTCTTGATGTAAAATGGTTAATCAACTCAAAACCCCTATAAGAAAGCCACTTTCAAAAGTAAGTGTCTCAAAAAGGGTTGGTAAAACAATTACTTATATTAGTTTCTTTCCATATCAAGTAAAGTAATTCCAAGTCAAAATTAATATATATATTTGTAGGATTTTAATTTATTATGCCTAAATTTTATCTTGTTTTATCCATTACATGTCATGTTAATATTATGTGTACGTTACTTAATTAATTAACTATGATTTGATAAAACTTTTTATATGATCACTTTATTTAATTTATATCATTTAACATTAATTAAGTAATTTATATGATCATAGTCTCACATCCCTAAAATAATTATGGCATAAGATAGAAATAAATAAATAATAAATAACCCATTCACAATCTTTTTCAATAGTTGATTTATTGAGCAGCCAATAAATCAACCTATGAACTAGGGAAAATAATATCTATTTCTAGTTTTTTCATGAGTTATAGAATTACACCTATCCACTAGTTTATCACCTATGTGGGCATCATAATGGTTCCCTCTTGAACCACCTCCACATGCCTTGGGAAAACTTTGTTAAATACAAGTATTTATAACTCACATGTAGGGGATGTGAACCAAATGATTGGTTGAAATGGAATTATAAAATAACCTTGGACATGCAGGTCCTTAAAAATAATTTAGGGAGATATTACATAAATGACCTAAATTTAAATTTAATTTTAAATAATTAAAAAACAATGAAATAAATTAAATTTAAATAACCAACTCATACACTGGTCTTTGTCAAACTCGTGGTTGGTCATACATGCAATGCTGTTGAAACTCCATTTTTCACATGGGTAAGCAAGGATATTAAAGGAAACTACCTTAAGGGAAAGAGAAGAGAGGAATTATAAGGGTCTCACACTACATTGATTCAATTCTACCTAGAACCAAAAATAGCATCGGCACAAAGTTCTACTATGCACATCTAGTGGTGCAATGTATGACCTGATAGGTGAATCCAGTGGCACCACATAAGTAACAGCTGCGTGAAACTCTACATGGAAAACTTGTGAGACACGCCTACATGAGAAAACCACTTCTCACAAGGTCCTAATATTTCCTATAAATAGGACACTCGACCCCTTATTTAAAAAAACTAGAATATATAAATAATCCCTTAAGCTCTTCTCTCCCTAGTCCTTCACCCAGACCCTCTGAAACCATTTATGTATCTCTCCAAAACCAAAGATAATATGGAATTAAGGGGGATAATGGGATTAAAGTCCCTGATATTATAAAGCATAAGAAACTTGTGCAAGGTCCCCCTCTAACCTAGTTGACAATAACTATCATGAGATTCCCATTCCAAACATAGGACCATTGTGATACCCTTCAAGGGACACCTTAGAAAACCTTTATAGACTAGAGAAAATCCCCACCCAAGTGTTTTTTCCTAGTAATTACACCATCAAGACATCTCTAGCTCGAATAGGCCAACCCTTCATGAAGAACATTCTACTCACCCAGCCCTTACCTACATTAGAACCATTCTACTCACCTAGAAAATACCTATGTGATCCACCATCTAATCCCTATTCAAGGAGACAAATTTTTAGGGATCCTATTCCTTTAGTTCCCTCTTTTGAGGGGTATCAGATTGAAACCTCCACTAAAGCCTCCATACTTTCATGACTATGGATAAAGACACACCAACATGTCTGAAATTTGATTTTTCAATATTTTGGTAAATGTTGACCCATAATTGTCATACCTAATAGGTAGGTTCCATGGGGTATTTGAAGTTTATCATCCCTTTGATAAGGAGGATCCCAACCATGGATGTAGTTTCCTTGACCTCCATGTTACATGAATTAGGGTTAGGATCTTTTCCTTCCCTCTTTTTCTATGAAACTCGGGACTTGTAGGTCTCGAACATATGGGTTAGGATGTTCTCCCCTTATAATCTCTAAGACTAGGGACCTATTGTTTTAGATGTTGAGGGTTAGGAATCACTATTTCCCTTCCCTTTGATGAGGGTTAATGAATTGTCCCCATTTCTTCCACTAGAACTAGGAGCAAGGCATCCCACCTTGTGTAAGACAATAGTATTTCTTAGGGATCATATCCATGGGTAGATGTGAATAACATCTGTATGAAAAAAAAAGATTAGATGGGAACACCAACACCATTTTTCTCTCCCTCTGTCCCTAATAACATTCACATGTGTACGAAGGATATGGTGTGTTTTTTCATATCTTTTAATTCCTACTTTTTCTCACATATATCCTAAAACACATGATATTAAAGGTTAGTAATAATCATGAAATTCACCTAAAAAATACATTTCTCAGCAGAGATTCCTTTTTTGGATCTTCCTCCAACCTTCTCTTAGAGGACCTCCATAGGTGTGGGTCCTCAAAGCCATATATACATCTCAAAGGGACTTATATTCAGTGTAATCCTAAACCATACTCAATCCAATAATAATTATCCTATTCAAAATAATCCCCAATAACAACCCCATAGGGAATCCTCCTATGTGTAAGCCCTAACCAATAACTCCAATTCATCATGAGTGGATACATTACTCATGGTTCTATAAAAATGGGTCTCCTTTTTTGTGTAATCCCCAAAACCATTTCACTATCATCTCATGTGGCCACATTCCCCTATGAGACAATCCTTCAGAGGGACTCCATAAGAATGGTTTTCAAAGCAACTGGATTATGTGGGATTTGATTCCTGTCCAAATGGGATACATAGAAATCCAATATGAGGTCCAAACCCAACACCCTAAATCAATGATAATCTTCTCCGGGATATATTCTCATTAGGTTTGTAAAAAACCCAAGAGGCCACAATCCCTTGGGGTTCCTCAGCTCACTTCGACATAGGTCCCATAAAAACCCTTGACTATACACCTTTCACCCACATTTTCTTGTCGCATGATGTTAAACTAAACATTTTATTCCTTATCAAATGACTTTAAAATGTGTGATGCGTCCCATTATTTAGTACCAAACAATGTGGGTCCTAATTCCTTTCAAAATGATACATTGGAAGCCCATCTCATGAGACTGATCTTGATCTTAGAATATCTCTCATATTCTTGGATGATGATATATTCTAGAGAGACCCATTATGTGGCTTAAAACCAGTATCAAAATAATAAATGGCCAAATAATATCTAACCCATACAGACAAATGGTCCAATTGATGGAGAACCTCGTATACATATAAACGATTCTAAATCAAATGCATGCTAATAATTTATTAAAATATAAGTGTGACCCATGCTATACTCAGGATTTAATAAATAATTCATGAACATATCTTAAATCTATAAGAGAGTCTGGGAGTAGGTAACTGTTCCCCCAAAAAGGGTGTTTTGAGCTCAAAATCCCATCATCTCGACCAATTTTAGTCTCTATGTGACATTAGATCCATATCTAAATGACCAAATAACTTTGGAAATTAGTATCGTGAAACATCTCGAATAAGGTAATGGTTAGGTGTTTTCAGTTCCATGAACAAAACCCATTGGAAACCATTTATTGGTAGTGATCTTGATGTGAAATATTGTGAAACATTGAACCCCCAAAATCAATCACACAAGGGTTCCATGATTCTTGGGAGAAAACAAAAATGGTAAACCCGATGTGAATCCTTATCAAATATGATTATGTCAACCACATGCCTATCCCCTTCATGCTCTTACAAAATTGGTGTAGGACAAACATAGATCTAAAAAAATATATTTTTCATGAGTTCATTTATTGAGATGTTTCTTTGAAGGGTTTTTTCTTGTTTGTGTTTTTTATATATATTTTAGGAACTTTATCTAAGATGACCCTTCAATCCAATGATGTATCTCTTGTTCAAGAAGATGTATGCATTAACTACCATTGATGATGGATCCTCATCTAAATAGTAGAAATCATCGTCTACCCAACGTCTTCAACATAGGGTCTCAAATACACTATTTTGAGAGTACTAAAAAAATAGTTCTTTCCTAACCATGGAGACAACTCAATAGGCCCAATATCTCATGGAGTACCATTAGTAATCCACTCAATGATTACCGGTGGCCAAGAAGCACGCAGAAAAAATTTCCATCTCCAACTGTTTCAAGATCCTATTGCCAAAATATAATAGTCATATCCTCCCTTACCTTAGTGAGGAAGATCAAGAGGTCACATAAGGACCCACCCAAAATACATAGTGGTCCCTCTAAAGTGCCTTCAACTATTAGCCATCACCTAAAATGTTGCATTCCAGGGAACCCCAAACATGATGGGGGTCTTGTATCCAAATGTCTAGCCTAGTTCATCTAAACCTCGGCATGCAAGAACACCCACTGAGAGAAGTGATTGGTTAACATGTAATTGGGATACACTTCTGTCCCCTCCAGAGAATCCCACAAACAAAATTTTATGGAAAACAATTAGCTGGAACAAACACCTTCCCACACCAACGAAGCCTACTAGTAGCCTCATTTGGAAACAAATAGGGAATCCCAATGACAAAATTCGATAGTGTATTGTGAGAAGGCCCAAAAACCTACCCGCATCAGCAAAACATTCTTGTATCCTTGTCTTGTAGTATTCTAAGAAATAGTTAGAAAAACTCGACAAATAATAGGGGGAATACACAAATCTCTTCCCCCACACCTCAGTGCTGTTAGTATACAACTGAATGAAATGGAGGATAAGAGAAGGAACACACCCCTTCTCTAGACAAAAAATGGTCATATATCCACATTCCATCCATTTAAGATCCATAACATCAAGAAAATGGTGAAAGAGAAGGAATAAATTCTAACCCACATCCGAAATTTTTTTGAGGATATTATAACTGAAGTGGTAGTGGTATAGGGGTGGACAAAAAAATATTTCCCCATAATTGGTGTGATTCATGAACAATTAACACCATGTGAACAGATAACATCTTCCTCACAATTGGGGTGACTCATCAACATGTCACTCTGGAGCAGAAACACATATCTTTTCCCATCTAGGAGGGTCATGGGATAAATTTCTCCAAGATATAATGACAAAAAGGATTAATTATATATGATCGCTCCCACTATTGGTCACCAGTCAACCATAGTGGCCACTCCAAGTTAGGTACACACCCCAACCATGCTTTCTGAAACCTATCGGCATCTTTCAGTAGCGACATGGGAGCTAATAAAACATGTTTCCATACATGATAAGCACTCTCCCCATTAATCAACACCAATAACCCATAAGATGGAATCTAAAAGTAAGCCTCATCAATGGTTATTGTAAAATGAAGAGGTATATTCTCTACTTAATACTATATTTCTTGAATCCCTCAAACATTTATCCATGGAAACTCTGGTTCATTCTCTTCCATTAACAAATTATTGAAGCAGTAGCAACTGTACCGAAGGTCCTCCTTATACATAATACTTTGATGGATTTATTCATGTACATAACCTGATTGGTCACATGATCCCATCGCCTTAATCACTACAATATCTCTCTAAATGGACAAAAGATAAGAAAGAAAGGGTTTCCTCCCCTTTTTATCATCTTCCATGATGGTCCTCCATGGAATTTAAATTGTAGTAATTCCACATGAAGTTGGAAATCATGCCATAATGGTACTCCCCCCCATAATGGAATTCATCATGACATATCTATTCATAGTTGTGTTTCTATTAGATAAAAAGGTCCTACCCTTGACTATTTAATAATGATAAGTCCCTCCTACTGCAAGGAATTTAGTAAAAATATTCTAGTCATATCAAATGCCTCACCATTGAAAAGTGACATCCTTTCTCAGAAAAAATATATCCCAATGAAATTTTTATTCTATGAACCACCCCTGGATCACCTGCGTTCCAATATGACATAGTATAGAATCCCTACTAATCCCACATTTTACAATAAAGTAGCATGGGAATGTCTACATTGGTCGGATCAGGTTGAGGAGCCTTTGAAAATAGACAAAGAAGACATGTTGAAAATGAGGATACAGTTGGCTAAAGAAAACATAGAAGTCATGTTCTATCCTATATCCATTCCCCAATCAAGAATTATAGAGGTATTTTTGGAGGATTGTGTGTGAAAAACCTGCCTAAATACATGGAACACTCTTCATCACTTGAAAGAGAAAGTATTTATTTATGAAAAATATCAAATCCACATCAAGGTATTAGAAGGGAAGCACCATTTAATCAACTTATAATCCCTTCTAGATTCATGAAACCTGAAAATAAGAAAACAACAATGATCCCTTCAATATTCATGTCTTAGTGAGTTAAAAGGCTTGATTCAGTTGATCTCAAATTCCCAATATGATGTTCACATCTGAGTATGGGGTGAACATGGGGTATTATACTTCACTTCAATCCATAATTAGAAAATACCTTAAATGTTTACATCATGTATTTTCATAGCCTCATTCAGGCTTTAAAAAATAGACAATATTCACAATTGATGGCATGCTCAACAAAAATCAACCCAGACTATCTTTTGATGTAGTCCTTCCAGAAGAAAGAAAACCATATAAAAACTCTTGTTTCAAGATTCTAAAAATGTTGAGAAAGCATCCTTCATAAAAGGGTACACTCATCATGTATCAAAAATATATTTGGAATCATGTGGATCAAATTAAAGCTATATAATTAACATTGGCCATTTTTATGAAGGCTCTATAAAATTAATAAAGCAGCAACATTACTAGTAGTCAAGGTAGTCTAGGAGAAATACCAACCCATAGGTCTGAGTGATTTTTTTTAAAAACCATCAATATAAAAAAACCAATCACAAAAGGATGTGTAAAAAAGAGAGATTATCCCTATCCCATAGGTTTGGTCGATATTTTAGCATCACCTCATCCTCTATAGAAATCCCTCTTCTCTCGATTAGGAGGGACGCCACAAAATAGATCTTCCTAGATTGTCCTACCACATGACTCGGTGTCCTGACTTGGACCATGGAGGAAAAAATTGTCTAGAGATTACATTTGGATCAAACTTTATTAAAAAATCCCAAAAGGACTAAAAAAGGAGATGACGATGCCTAATTACATGTGTAAACAAAATAAATCTCTCAAAGAAGATGATGAAATTTCCACAATGGGTTATGTGTTGGTGATTATCATTAAAACCACCCCTATAGATGCTATAGAACATTAGGATAATATGGAGGATATGGAGGAGGAAGTTTTGATTCATAATAATGTCCACACTAAAAAAAATTTATGGAGGTTCATGTAACTAGAACCAGAGGCTCACTATGAATTCAGAAAATCATATGAATTCCCTATTTCATCTGCAATAATGGGAATCATCTAAATAAAAGTCTAAAGGTAAGGACATACCTAACCCACCTCTTGAAGTAGTTTAAATCATCACATTTTAGTAAACACTCACTTAGAAGGAGGAATATATGAACAAACTGAGAAATCCGAATTCAGAACTACTCTAAGGAAACATCTATATTGGATATTTTCTATAGGAAGAATGTCAACTCACATCCCTAACCGGTGCACCTAAAAAAATATGTTTCTTCCCAAAAATTGAAATGGAGCCACATTATCCAAACAACATAGGGCTCCAACAACCAATATATTTGGATCCCATATCGAAATATTGGGAGTTTCCTTCATTGTGTAGACAACTAGAATAGGGTTCAGTACATACATACAGATCAACCCTTATAGGTTACCCACATAAGATACTAGTAGATCCACCACACATGGAATTACCTATCACTACCCCTAATCAATATACTATTTAATAAAACATTCCTCAAGGACTAATGAATTTTATTGGTCCATTGACTGCTTTATTGGAAAATATGGAGGAATTAAGTACACCAATACATCCATAAAATAAGACTTACTATAAATGGGTTGACCAAACACTTCCCCTACCAAAATTTGGGAACCCTTCATTTCTAATTTTTAATGGACTGTGGGATCTGAGGAATCACATGATGAATTTTTTTCCCACTATTATCCCATGATGGGGACCTTGTACAAAAGAAGAAGTGAAACTTTGATACTTCATGAAAACACTGCAGAGGCTGACCTTTGTATGGAACACCCGTTTTTCAGCTTGGATGATCAAGGGATGAGAAGATATTTTTTGAAAGTTTGTCTTCATATTTTTCTCAAAATTATATAAGACAACAGTCATCACCATATCAAATTTAAAACAAAGGGAGAATGAGAGGGTCTCTAAGTTTATCACTCAATGGAAGGGGTTGAAATGATCTCTAATCCTACAACTTCTTCAAGAATATTTTTTTATCCTTATAGATAATATTCACAAGAATTTTCAAACATCGGTCATCCATGTGAAATATACAGGAGAGTTTTTGTATCTTTCCATAGTTTCTCAATGATTGGAGGACTCCATCTCATAGACCACGTCCATGTACTATATAATTCCATCATCTCAATGGAATATGACATGGAAATTATAGGATTCTATGGTCATGCTTAAGCTATCCCCAACACCGGCTCTAACTCCAATGCATGTGCCCTATCATGTGTCACCCCCTTCTGAGCATCAACAAAAATTACCACCTCATCAAGATAATAAAAAGGAGAAGATATGATATTATTTTGTGCACTTGAAGAATTTTTTTTATTATTTTTGAGATTAACATGTCCTTGGATACTTCATATCAACTTTATTGAATATCATGATAATGTTTCCAAAGCCCACGAAATCGGATCAAGATGGTATCAATGATCTACAAAACTGTTGCCCCTTCCACAGAACATTGCATGAAACCCTATAGGATTTTTTCATTTTCAAATAAATCCTACAAAAATGGTGGACTATGGGCAGGTAATTCTAGGAGAACCACTCACTCAAATAGGATGTGTTTTTGACACCAATCCAGAGGAATAGGGTGAATGGAATGAAGTTTCAAATAATTATTCATATAAATTCAGTGATTGGGTGACTAAAATAATTATCAACCAAACTCATGTGATTATTTGAGAATAGTTCAATTATCCAACTATGCCACCAACTACTTTCACTATGGCAATGTTGACTCAGTTGGCACCACATTCCTCTAAAGATCAATCTTCCAAAAAATGAGATTTTTGAAAGGGAGGGAAAAAATAAAAATATGAACCTATGAAAAGGAAAAATATTCCATTAACCCTCTCAAACATCATTACATTAGTCCAAGAATAATAGTCACCACCCCACTAAATTTTACCATAAGAGTTGACTCGTCATTCAAAGTCCTCATCATAGGAGGAATTAATTTTCAGTTCCATTAACACCGTACACTTAATCGATCCTTTCCCTAATGATTAATATGGAAATAAACATGAATTCCCTACATCAAACTGGGGTATTAGAGGAAGAGGCCCCCAGAGTAGAGGATACTAGGGAAGACGTGGTGATTCAAGAAGTTAACACTTTTTCCTTGTCCCTACTCATACTATTTATGCTACAGAAACTCATGGTAGAGCCCTCCAATAGGCTTAGTATGAGAAAAAAATATCCACTACCTATCCCAATAATAACACTATATATATTATCCTAGAATATCTAATATGGGTGATTCGATTTTCTAATAAACCTCAGTAAGTAGGTAGAACCATCTGACCCAACCCACGAGTGAAGGAGCACTTAAAACTCATATTCTACGGACCTAAAAAATAACAACCTCACACTTGAATACACAGACCTATAACTTAGAAATATGATGTTCTAATGAAATTGGACCTTATGCCTATAAATTTATTAATCTTAAATGCTCTCATCCTATCAAAGGACCTTCATGAAGTATCCATAGGGTCCTTATTGAGCCTTAGGGATTTTGAAGTTCAGGTTTCCCCTACAGAAGTATAAAGTGACGATATTGATCTTTCTGAATGGAACACAATCATCTCTTTCACAAAATAAGACAAATATACAATTATACTGGGAAAAATCATACCCTTATATGTATCTAGTAAGATAAATGATGTGGATGTCCAGTGGGATTTCATTGACAGTAGATCGGGAGTCAACCTCATGCTTATCCAAACACATTGTCGACAGGGTTAAAATAAGGCCCACTTGTCCCATTGTTCGCCAATGCTATAGGGTGATGAGAAAAATCCACTCAACAGAATCAACCTCATGACTTAGTTTCAATACCTCATATCCGACTCATATTTTTTGGCCCTTCGACATGATATGCCTTTCAATGTTGGTTGCATCAGCATGCATAAATCCCCCCATCATACCATCAATGCCCCAAATACTACATTAATTGTAAAATAGGGTCCCTTCATAGAGATAAATCATCATTAGAATCATGTGAATGAGAATATATCGATGTAGGATTTTACAAGAGGGAAGGGAAACATCCCATGACTGATAGTATTGCTTGAGTCAATGCCCCAAATGGTTTAGAGATATCCTCAGTCCATTCCTACAAAATTATATATAAAGAGTATGTTTTCCCCAACAATTAAATTTAAGACATGTGTACAAATCTATGAACATGTTCCAAAAAATCCAGTATTCATTCATGAAAACTAGGCCTGATAGCACAGAAGAAGTCATTGACCCTATGGACATTGATATAATCCCGAGTGAAACAACCTTATTTCATCGCTTGAGCTTCAAAAAATACCTTCCTCGATGGATGGGCATGAATATGTTGTATTTTCACTACAATATAATGAATATACTCAATCTATACCCCTATCCTCCCCTCCAGAGTTTCAAAGAGACCCCGCATTGTCAGTCAGGTCAGAAGAAGCTTCTTCATCTTCAAGATGTCAAAATGTTGACACCTCTACTAATTTCCCATCATTACCCAATTAATCTTAGAGTAAGGTAGATGTGGAAGAGGATAAGTAACATGAAAATGACAAGGAGGAATACCTCATGGATTCCCCTCCAAAAGTCAATGAGGGTGTCTCTACAACCATCAATGAACTCATGCAAAAATATTTGGGTACATAAGAGGAACCATGACCCATTTTGATCATTAAGAACATGTATTATAAAGAATAATAAGTATATACCTCCATTATGAAGCATAATAAGGACATATTTTTTGGTAATTATATATACATTCCATGCCTCAGTACTCAGGTGGTCACTCCCCACTTGGTATTTCCAGAATACCACATGGTCTACAAATAGGAAACCAGAAGGACAAACCAGT
This sequence comes from Viscum album, assembly GCA_963277665.1. Classification (NCBI taxonomy): domain Eukaryota; kingdom Viridiplantae; phylum Streptophyta; class Magnoliopsida; order Santalales; family Viscaceae; genus Viscum; species Viscum album. The sequence continues at coordinate 1,644,510,640 of OY728165.1, forward strand.
CTCATGACAATAAAATTGAGACTAAGGGTGACAAGATTATCAATGATAAAACAATTTAGAAATTATAGTAACTGAAATGGATATTCAACATAGTCCTATTGAAGAAGAATAATAGGAAAATCAGTGACTGTATCGACTACAGAGATCTCAAATTGCACTATACGAAAGATGATTTCATTTTTCAAATCATGGATCTCCTTATTAATTATATGGATTGATATAAATCTATCTACTTCATGGATGGATATTTAGGGTATAATAAAATATGAATATATATATTAGATGGGGAGGACACTATCTTAGTACCCTATGGAGTATTACACTATCAGATATTTCACTTTGGTTTAAATAATGTTGGTGCTACATACTGACTCACCACGAATCACATATTCAAACTATTCCTAGGAATGTTTTTTGAATTTAATGTTATTTATTTGTTTCTTAGTTCCTAATATCCTCTTATCCATCTTGATTTTCTTGAGGTTATCTTCAAAATCTATAGTAGCATTTCTTGAAGATTAACCACTTAAAATGATCTTTCATGGGTGGGGGGGGGGGGTCAAGAATGTTTCATGGCTTCATCCTATTCCATAATGGCATCTAATTTGACCTTTATAAGACCAAGAAAATAATAAATATTTAACCTTATTGAAACCTAAAAGATTTTAGATATTAGAAGGGACACCTTTACTACATTCAACACTTTATACAGAATCTACAATTATAAAGTTTTTTATTTACCTGGTTGATGAAAAAGGGAGTTGCATATCAAGGGAATGATGACTGTTAAGAGGTATTTGATAGCCTCAAGAAGTATCTCTCGAGTTCACTAATGTTAATGCCTCATGTTGAAAAAAAGTAGCTCATTTTCTATGTGATGGCCATAGAATGATCATTGGGTTCCTTCCTTCGATAAAATAATGACATAGAGACCAAAAATAGCCTTTATTATCTGAGTTGAACCATGATTCCTTACTAGAATTTATATTCAAAAGTATAGAAGAGATACCTCACATTAATCTTTATTGTTCAAAAGATGATGCACTACATGTATTACCATGAGTTCAATTTGGTCTCTCTTAGTAATCCACTCAAATATTTTTCTATTATCCTATACTGACTGTGCATTTGGCATAATGGGTGGTGATCTTGTAGTAGCTTGAAATAAATTTTGTTCCTTGGAAAGTGATAAAATTATAGGCTATAGTAGACTACATTGTGGAGAACCCAATTACTGAAACAACATTTTTAAATATTGAATTTTATTATGAAGAGTTATTCTCTATTCAAGAAGACCCCTAGACATGGGAAATGTATTTTTACGGTGCATCTTGAATCCAATCATTGAATGGAATGGAAAACCCCATACTAAAAAAAAGTCAGGTTGGGAACCATACTAATATATCTAGTAAATTAAATCATTCCTCGCTCTTTATTGTTAAAGGAATGGACAGAAAATAACCCAGAATATCAAGCCCTCTTTACATGGCAAGAATTGGCACATTAAATTATAATAGAAATCTTGAAAGTAAAAGGCGTTAATGAGTTGGTAATCAAGTAGATCTATGGAAATTAAGATATCCGAAAGAAAGATAAAATCCCACTAGATGAATTTTTCCAAGTATTAATTGAATAATTCCTATCAGATAAAACATTAACTCACATTCCATGGTCATATAATTCCTAATAATTTTCTTTTAAAAATGTGGATATAGCCTTAGAAGATCCAAATCAGGATGAAACAATCATCATCATTACACACCGTTGAATGATCTATCCTTTATCTCACTTAAATATGAATGAAATCAACAAGATTAGTTCCATTCCTTAACTAGATGGTCCTAAAACTGATGGGATGATTCCCATTGTGGACTACCTTCAAAATGGAGTGCTCTCGTCTAATAGATCCAGAAAAGTGAATGTCTAACAATGAGTTATTAACTTCATAGTTTATGATGGCCCAAATAACCAAAATGTTCTCTATAAACAAGGATTGGATGGGGTAATTCTCAATTACATTGATGGAGAAGACACTTTTGTTGTCATCATAGGTGCGCATATGGTGCCCACCTATTAGGGTTTAGGAATTCCCATCAAATTCAAATAATTTCATATTTTCTTCCTTCAATGATGCATGATTTTACAAAATTCACCATGATTTTCTATTCCTTACAAGTGCATGAAAAATTCATCCATCAAAACCCACAATTGTTACACAATTCCAAGTGAACCTATCCATTATTCATATGGGGAATGGATGTTATAGGATAGTATCCTCCAGCTACCGACAAGAAATTAAAGTACATAATCATCAGTACTGACATCTTCTACAAATGGGATATGGTAATTCCCTTCTAAGAATTCAAGACCAAAAGAATCATTAGATTCATGAAATCCAACACCATTACTAGATTTGGTGTCCCTCATACGATACTGATGGACAATGGAACCAAATCTACTTTCTCGAGTTTGTGAGGCTACCTCAGGAGTACAATATCAAATCCAACCATATATACCGCTATCATGAAATGGACAATGTAAAGATATAGGACTTAAACAAGACCATATAAAACATACTCCAGAATATAGTAGATAAAGATAAGAATTTTAGGCCTAGTATTCTCTTACATTCCTTTTCAGCTTATCGAACTACAACTCAGACCGCCACACTGGAAACCCTGTATTCATTTGTATATGATATATAAGAAGTTTTACCCTTCAAGTTCCAATTATCCACACTGAATTTTCCATCTTTGATCAACTATCACCAAATTATAAATTCCAAAAACATCAAGATGAGTTGGAGTATCTCAGTGAAAAAATACTACACACCTTGCATCACCCGGATGTTAACAAAAATCTGATTGCATAGGCTTCTAAGAAGAAGGTCCACCTCTACTCGTTCCTCTAAGGAGAATTGGTATTTTCCATCCGGACCTCAACGATACTAGGGAATAAACCTATAATGATTAATCAAAATTTGTAGAGACCATACACCATATATAAGGTCCACTCTAATATAGGTTATTCCTTGATCTCGATTGAGAGAGATCTTATTATAACCCCTACAAATGGGAGGTTTCTCAATAAATATTTTTTGTAATAAATACACAAAAGTATGAGTTTGAATAATTTAAACTACATATAACATTCCTCATTTTCACATGATGATAATTACAGGAAACTTCATCCTAGATGCAGTACGAAAAACTTCATAACATCATAGTCCTTGGTGCATTACATTAAAAGGCACATTGGATGGTCCAAGTCATCTGACCTAGAAATAAAATAAACCAAATTTATATTTTTAATACTTTAAAACACACTTCCAAAATTTCATTTCCTCATGACATAAAATTTCTCAGTTCACATCCCTATTACATGACATAAAAATTCATAAGACTTTGTTCCATACCTAAGAGGCCTTTGATCATGGTGTTGCTATCCAACCACTTCACCAAATTACTATCATTTAGAACTATGTGTGGATTGAATACTATCATTATAGGATATATAATGATTCCTAGATATCCAATCTAGGGTCTAGCCAAAATATTCTATTTTCATGTAGAGTAACCTTCATCTTTTCTGCACGACGTTAAACTACATGGTTCCCTAGAACTATTTACAACATGATTCTTATTCATGTGAGATACGTAGAAATTCCCAGATCCTACACTCTAGTCCATCCACCCAAATATGAAAACATATGCACCCTCCTATGGGTGATTCATCTCTCCATATGAAGGTCTAATATGGGTTCTCATCCCACTCATGGGCCCATATCCAAAAAGGACCCTTCTCCACATGAGAATTAAATTAATGTGGGGAGTTTAATACAAAAAAATACATGGGTCTTGATTCATATTTTTATAGAATATATATAGACACTTCGATTCTATAACCTAGGACCAACCATCATAAAAAAACTCATTTCCCTATATTAAAACATGGGTAATGTGGGGAACTCTTTCTAAGAACTACATGTGTATTGATTCTCATTTGAATGATATACATAGTGATGCAAAAATATCTTCTCCCATTCCATCCACCACATGATAAAAATTATCCCTATCCTTATTTCTATTCTTTTTTGTGTGGTGAAATAAATATTTTCTACTCCTTGTTTCTCAGAACTAACATAGATCATGTGGTATTTGTAGTTTTGATAAAGGGTTCCCCACATGATCAAGGATTATTAGTTCACATCAGGGAAAACATGGTCCTAAGATAAATAAATTAAAAGCAATAACATATCTTCCTTGTCACAAAACTAAAAACTGCACGTCATATGATCTTAATCATATGAACTAAAACTATGAGACACTATAGTCTGATCTGTAAGACATTAGACTACATAGCCTAACTTCTATGACACATGACATTAAAATTATTGGTTAATGTCCTTGTTACAAGAAATAAAACTTTATAACATTTTATTACATGGTTGATAAGATCATAATCATGGGATCTAGTCCCCCACCACAACTCCTTCAAGAACTATGTTTGGAATGATTCTTATCTTAATGAGATATGTAGAGATGTATAGACCTCACGTCTTAGGCCCATCCATGGGGTAAAGATGAATTATCCTTATCCTGTGTAAAAAAATATCTATATAGGAGATCTTAATTTTGCTTCCATCATTCAAGAGTCCATAAAGTAAATAAAAATTTCCACTTTTACATATGGTCCAAGTCTATACATGGGACTCCACGCTCCATGAAAAATATTGGTCCAAATGCTTCCTTTGTGCTCGGACACACTCCTTCAACACATCATACTCCTAATCCTAGAAAAATTCGAATCTCTATAATTTTTTTCCAAACATCGGTAATAAAATGCCTGATACTTAAGGGCACAGTTCTGTTGAATAAAAAAAAGACAACCCAGTTGGATTTTCATAAAGGGACCAAAAAGGGGGGTTTCAACAACAGGATGGATTTATTTGAGTATACAGTAATACACCCAATTTGTATTTGAATAAAGTCACTTAATAAAAGGGTATGTCAACAAGTATTACATTCAACTTCATGATAATCCTCTTCAATCTCTATAATCCTTTACCTCATTTTGCACAAAGCCACTAATCGAACATGGTCCATGGTCATTCCTTTCATGCTTGTACCAGGTCACTTCTCCCAATCTAAGAAGCCCCAATATCTTAGTTTACAATTTCCTCCCTCATGTAAAAAGTATCATGGAACATCCTTGATTCAGTTGGCCTTATATTACTCACTCAGTCCATAATCTCTTGGTCCTAGTCAAATGAAATAAATCTAGAATGCATCATATCATCTTCATTGTATGACATTAGATTGCACAATAATTTCTGGCAGTAATAATTTATACTAAATAGTTCTCATGGTCCTAGTAGTATGACCTAAAATGACAAGACACCATAATCCTTTCCACATGATGTTAAAATGTATGGTTTTGAAGAAAAACATATGTCTTGATTCACAGTCAAATGAGATATGTAGTGAAACCCAGATCAAACATCTTGGGCCCAACCATAATAAAAATACCCTTCCCTTCCCATGATTCAATCCTACATAGGGAAACATTTATCCACATTATTGGAAAATTTTTATATGAAATTATCCTTCTATATTCTGAAAAAATTACTTACACAAACAAAACTCTATGTCTAGAAAAATCCAAATTTCCATAAGATTTATTTAGTCATCAATAATAGAATGTTTGATTCAGTAGGACACCTTGTCTTACTATGTTTTAATATTCCCATGTTGCCTTTCCATAAGTCACCCACTAAAAGGTATTTTCAATTAATAGATGTTGTTTTTTTACAATATAGTTATATTCCCCATTTGTCTTAGCATAAAGTTTCCTAAAAAAATAGGTTTTCAACCAGAATCACATTCATCACTAGAAGATACCTCCTCTATCTTTGTAAGCCTGAATGACATTATTCTAGAAATATCTTTTCTAATATTTTCCTTGGTCATTCCTTTCATACTTCTCCCATGTCACTATTTCAATCTCGAAACCTAATTATAGCTTTAAATCCCCCCATGATACCTAAAGATAGTATAAGATTCTCAAACAGATCACCATGGAATCTATAACTACTAATCTTTTGGTCAAAACTAAATGAACATAAATTGTATCCCTCAACATCCTTCATATAAGATGTCAAACTACATGGTTTATGTCCTAGTCACATTACATTAAACCACATGATGCTTAAACCCTTGTAAGAGTGGATCCTTTTATATTGATGTTGGTTATCTACCACATCACCCAAAAGAATTGTGTATACTCTGATTCTCATTTCATCAAAATGCGTAGTGATGTCTAGATCCTCCATTATAGGCCTTGCTGCCACAACATCCAAAACCCTTGTGTTCCTCCATTCATGGACACAACTAGATTTGAGAAGGAGGTTCTAGGGTTCTTCCAAGACCAATCATTTTCATGTTTATGATAGATCCAGAATTCCCCCTCACCGACAAACAACAAATTTGTGTTGGAGTAGTTTCCCAATTCATGTCCAGTTCCAACATAAATTCTCCCTTTGTTCTCAAACACATTCTCTTCACAAATGAACCTTTGAGGTCTTGAGAAACCTAGATCTTCATAATCTCCATGGCCATTGTCAATATCCTGTCTAATAATTTAGGATTATTTTGTCTTGAATTTGTAGTAATACGACCCAGTTTTCTTCGCATAAGTCACCCACCAAATGGGCATGTTAGTCATAAGATGTTGTTTTTTGACTATATAGTAATACACCCAATTTGGATTTTCATCAATTCACCCATGAAAAGGGATTTTAAACCAAAGGAACATTCATCTTTAGTTAAAAACTCTTCTATCTCTAGAAGCCCTGACCTTGTGATGATGGAAACCACCTTTTGAATATGGTTTGTGGTGACACCTTTCATTCTTGTCTCATGTCATGTTATAGATCCTGAAATAAAAAAATGTACCACCCTAAGATTTTTTATGAAATATATTTTTAATATTATCAATTTATTTATTATGTTACATTGAACACCACATAATGTTAATCTTGCATTACATGCAACACCAGTTTAGCTTGCGTTGCACGCAACAATGAGTTTCTATGAAATATCATTTTATTATTATTTAAATATGATAATAACCTAGCTATTAAATTAGAAGGTATGAATATTATTATCTTACTTATGAAGATATATGGTTTATAAGATGAATTCATTAGATGTTAATTAATTAGAAATGAAAATATATACGAATTGAATATAATAATTTTTTTAGTATTATCCTAAAGTCATTTTTTTCAAAGTAAATTAAATAAATTAAAAATATAGAATGATATTAATGAAATATATATGTTATATATTCGATCAAATATTGTTGATAGTCATACAAAATATTTTCTAGGAATAATTTATGAACAATCCCAATTTTATGAATAAAACCCTATATTTTTTAAAAGGGAAATTCTACATCTATTTAATCGAGAACCGATTTTAAATAAAATTTGGAAACTTTTAAGGTTTTTATATGAAAAAATAAAATTTATATTTGGAATCAGGATATAATAATATTTATTTTGGTTGAATTTTTGGTATTTTTAAGATTAGTTTCATGTTTTGATTAATAGTAATAAAATATTTCATTTTAATTAAATACAAATGTTTCATCTAAATAATTTATAGTGTTATAATATATTTTTAAATGGTTTTGAAGTATAATTAGATACTTTTTTATATCATTTAATCCAATTTATGTCATTTTATTCAATTTAAAATTAAATTATGCTATAAAAACATTTCAATATTTTGAACATTTTCACTTTTTAAACCCCATTTTCTCATTCTGTAAACGAGATTGATCTTAAATTAATTACTAAAAATTTTATGTTTTGAAATTTTAAAAATGGATTCAACATTTTGAATAAATAGATCCAAATTATTTAAATAGGTTTCTTTTATTTTTGGGAACTATGAATAATAACATTAGTAACTTTTATTTACACAATAAAAGGTAAATCCGGTAATTAAGGGTAAAAAAATATATTATAATTATTATAAAATTAACTTAACACTTATTATAATTGAATTGGATGAGAATTGTTTGACCATAATTAATATTGGATATAAATTATAACCTTTTGAAGCCACTTGGATGAGAGTATGGAATTTATTATATTTTATTTAATGAAAAGTTAAAGATGTCATACTCATATTTTTCTTAAATATAAAATATTTATTATGGGTATATATAATAGATATCTTCGACTATAAATAATAATTTGAAATAAAAAATATTTTTATTTGTCATGGTAATTTATTTAAAAAGTTTCGGAAATAAATAATTACCTTAAAGGATTATATGATGATGTAGTAATTAATTAATTAATGGAAATATCTAATATATGATATTAAAAATACTAAAATAAATATAATTTGATATAATTAGTTTCATCCACAGATTTTATGTATGACTTTTACATGTTAGAGATATTTTAATATAGTTTTTTTGAAAATTTAATGTTTTTTAGGATATTTTTAAAAATACAAACAACGAATAGTGACAAAATTGACACTAATGATATTTTACCAATATAATGTTTTATTAAATTATTAAAAAATAATAAAACATGTTTAGAAATATAGAATAATTATAATGTGGTAAAATATGCTTTAAATATATCATTTATAGTCTAATTGATACCATATAAGTAAAAATTAAAACATTTTAATATTGACAACGTTGTTACTTTAGTTAAAATTAAAATAGGTTAACCAATGTTTAATAAAAATGATAATGTTTATAACAATACAAAAACTTGTTAAAAATATTTTGGTTGTTGAGATTAAAAAATTAACTCATCAGATATTCAAATCCATGTCCTTTTGGAATTATTTACATTGATATCAAATTAATTACAAATTAACGAATTTAGAAATTTGAAAAGTGACCCATGCCAAAAAATTTAAAGAGCACCCCCACCCTCACTTATCCACATCAAATTGATCCTTCAAGATCGAACATACCCTAACCATTTCCTATATAAACATCCCTAGTCATATTCTAGAGGAGCTGGTCTTCTCAAAAGTCCAAATGACGTGTCTTTAAGAGGTGATCTAGAGGGAGCTCATCAAAGAAGAGGAATTTCAGATACGTACGAAGGAAATATTGTATACGATATTGGTTAATTTTGTAATCTCATTATTATCTGATACTGTCTATAGTTATATATTTACTAGGGTATATTTATCTTCCATTTCCATGTATATTATAAATATATTCCAAAATATTCTTATTATTCTATCACAATTTTTTAAAGTAATTTTTACCCATTTTTGAATTTTTACTAAACTGTTTGAAAGGAATATTTTGTAATATTCTTTAAAAGTTACATGTTAAATTATCTTGAAAAAGCATGACTAGAATATTTTTTAACTTATACTGCATGAATGGATTCTTACTCTTCCATGATTCCCTAATTCCTTGAACCTTCCATTACAATAATAAAAGGTTTTTTTTTCAAACAAAATGATTTCTTTTAAAATTGTGTGTAATTTCAAGTAAAGAAAATTATTTCAAAGAAGAGTGGATATTTTCAACAAGAATTATTTTCAAGCGATCTGTCAAAGATTATTTTCCATCTATGATAACATTATTTGATGTTACTTATGTTTTAATGGGATTTTTTCCAAGGGTAATATACCTATTATTCATATGTTTTGTTTATGATTATGATGAAATGATATTTATGAAGCCTTTTAATATTCCATGAGTTATTATATGATTGAATGATAATTATGAAACCCATTTCCTTCAATGTAAGATGAATTAATTTTGTTCTAGTGGCACACATATGTATGGTTTTCATTATATGATGGGTGGGGCCTATATCTCCTTCTAATGAATTGGGTAGGGATGGATAGATCAGGAGGTATATATGTTATGCATGAACCTGATTTTAGGTACACAATTCTATGCATGGACCTAGTTTACATGTCCATAATTTTATGTGTGGACCCTGTTTTCATGTCCATATGTTTATGTAGGGGCTTAATTTCATGTCCTTAATTTAATGAGTGAACCTGTTACTACTTATACCTGTTCATAAAGTTAAAATTTTATGTGTATTCCACAATTTTAGGTCTTATTTCAATGTTATATCCCCATGGGTTATGTTAATTGATTCCCTTATGATTCATGTCTTATGAACTACTAATATTTATTTCATGATTTATGTTTATGATCTTTGATATGCAGGGTATGATTTTATAATGTCACGATCAAGTTCTTGTACCATTTATGCTCCTGTTTATTCTTTAATATCTCCATTTATTATGATTAATGATCATATGTGCTCACCATTTTATTATGTTTATTTTCCCTATGTTATAAAAAATGGTTTTAGGTAGGATTACTAAAGGGGATGATTTTTATGGGAGATGTTGAAGATCTTTCACCAGACATTAAGTTTGTATTCCATGTTTCCAAAGGAAGTAAACTAATATAGCCTTGATACATTTTTTTATATAATGAAATTAATATTTATATAAAAATATGTAATATCCTTGTATGAAAATCTTGGGTCATTATAGTTGGTAGTAGAGAAAACGTTTAGTCACCCATTAAAAAACTATAATGAGAAAAATTTGGTGATATCCATAGATATATTTATAAGGATATGTCTAGGGATGTATCTAAGGATAAGTCAAAGTATATATTACAATCCTAGAGTTTCCTTTAAAATCATTATTAACCTATGATTAATCCTAAAGTGTCATAGATTGAAATATTATGAGTAATTTCGCTTGATTATGTTGTTCTACCAATATGATTATTGTTTCTCACACTATACTTTATAGTTTTAGTCAATGGATGGAACCATAATGAACCATGTCAATAATTAATGAAATGGAATATTCAATGATTATCATCCCAATCAACCAAATTTTATTGGATATATAATTCAAAATATTATCATTATACTCACACAAGCTATGATTCATGTTGAAATTCCAAATGAGCAGCGAAGGGAAAAAATTTCTGTTAAGTCATTCGTGAGGCAACATCCACCTTCTTTCAGTGGGTCTTGTGGTCCAATTTTTTCTGAACAATAGAGTAGTACCACTAAAAATATATTTTCCATCCATTAGTGTTTGAAACATGAAATATTTTTTTTCTAGCTATATATCATTTGGAGGTGAAGCCGATTAGTGGTGGACTCTTATTATGAAAATGAGGTAACATGGTGAAATTGAATCTCTGTAATAGGAAGTTATTAAGTGGATATTTTTCAGTAGTTTCCTCCCTCGTATTCTATGAAAAAAATGGAGAATAAATTCCTTAATCTTCAGAAAAAGGATGATGAATCTACTAGTACCTATGAAGCTAATTTTACAAGACATACAATGTATTATTATGGGTTAATCATCAAACATGAAAACAAAATAAATGGATTCTTTGGTCACTTGAAACCAAGTTTCTGAAAGGCCTTGGCTATAAGGGACTTTGGAATCTATGAAGAAATCGTTTGATGTGCACTAGAAGTGGAAATGGATGTTGGTAACTCTCAAGGATTATAATAAGAAAAGGAATATGGAGCTTAATGGAAACTCCATTGATTTTCCAAATAGAGGGATGAAATAGTTTCAATTGCCTACTTGAAAAAAAAATGATGAAAGGGGCACTCAGTGGAATTATTGAAATGAAAACGAAGATGCTTCATGTGTGGTAAACCTGGACATCTAGTAAAAGAGTGAAAGAGTGATGTAAATATTCCAGTTAATGAAATGAATGATGATAAAGAAAAAAAATGCACCACTAACACTTTAGTGCTATAAATGTCTTGAGTTGTGACACTATGAAAATCAATGCCCCAATCCAAGGGTTAATATAGAAGATAATCCACACCAACCTTTTAAAAGAAAATAAAAATTTAAATCATATGTGATCATTATTGGAGATGTGTAGTATGATAATGAAGTGGTATAATGATTTATTGTTAATTTAATGGAATTAAAAAATAATATTTTTGAAGTAATTTTATGGTATTATGGAATAATGAAACATTTATTTATTGGTCAAGTAAATTTTTTCCATAATAATTTAAAAGCATATGTTGAATGGTACTGGTCATCATGAAAAGTGATTGAGATGGAAAGGAGATATATTTGAAAAAACATGATTAATGGTAGGATAAACCATTATATATGCATGATTTTGGGATGATGAAATACATAGATGTACGGTTAGGATAAAATAAATTGGATAGTATTGATGACATTGGGGTTTTTAATATGACAATGTTTTTTATAATACCATGGATTGAGCTTATTAGATTTTTGGATTTATGGTACGAGGGAAGAGTTAAATTTTGAAAGCATGCATTTTTTCCATAAGGTTTATGGTAATTCAAGTTATTATCATACTTCAAGAGAATACATGATAATGGAATTCACATGTTTGTTGTGGGAAAATTAAGAGCTATATAATGTTGTTTGGTGGATTAATGATAATTTTTTTTTGAAATTTAATTACCTTATTTCAAATGTTTTGGATTTTAATATTTTGGAAGGATCATAAAGGTAACAATTTATGAAAAATTTTATGTTAAAACTTGGATGTTGTTTTTGAGATTATCTCTACATATGAGGATTTATTCACATATGATAAATTATGTTAACCTTTTTTTTGTGATGATAATTAAAGATATATTGAATTAAATATTCTTTTATTTATGGATCTCATGATCTTCTAATGCTTTAGGAAAATAAAAATTCACCAACATATCTTGGAATAAGGGAAAAAGTTGAAATTCATCAAGGCACAATGAAATGATGATATTGTTATTATTAAATGTAAGGAAATCAAGTACGGATTTATTTTCATGGAAATTATTAAACTCTAGGGAAAGGATCTTGAAACCAAAATTTTTATCCTAGTATATTCTTTTTCGATGAATCAAATGGTCCCTTAAATCATTGCAGATTTATTGCTTTGTGATTGTTGAAATTTTCATGACTATGTTCTCTATCATTCTCTATCAGAACATGATAGTTAGATTTATCTTTTATATCTATGTTTTAACTTCCACATATGCTCTCCTTTATAAAAACCCATTGATGAGTTCTTTTAGGTAACTTTTATGTTTCCAACTTTCCCTTTTGAATGAGAGTTTTTGTTTTCATTTTTAAGTTGTTAGTTTCAATGAATAGAACTTCGAAGTATTATACATTTGATAACGCAAATGAATTATGAGGGAGAAATTCATTTTAAGGGGGTATAATATAACACAAAGTAATTTTTTTGAAATATATTTTTAAATAATTTTATTTCTTTAGTATATTTAATTGAACGCTACACCATGTTAAACTTTCATTACATGAAACTCTAGTTTAGTTTGTGTTTCACATAATACTGAGCTTCTATGAAACACCATTTTATTATTATTTAAATAAGATAATAACATATCTATTAAAATAGTAGGTATAAATAGTATTAAATATATTATGAAAATATATGTTTTATAAGATGTATTCATTGGTTACAAATTAATTAGAAATCAAAATATATTACAATTGATTATAATAAAAAAATATTTTTTATTATCATCCCAATATTGTTTTGTCTTAAAAAGTTAAATAAATTAATATTAGTGAATGATATTAATTAAATTTATATGTTATATATTAAATAAATTATTTCTTATATTCATCGATTATATTTTATAGGAATAATACAAGAATAAACCCAATTTTTTGAATAAAACCTATATTTATCAAAAGGGTAATTTTACCACCATTTAATGGAATATCCATTTTACATTAAAATTTTTAAACATTTATAGTTTTCATAAGAAAAAATATACTTCTTATTTGAAATAGGGATATAAAAATTTACATTGATTGATTTTTTCTTATTATATAATATGTTTCATGTTTTGATCAAAAGTAATAAAATATTACATTTTGATTATTAGAAAAATTATTAAAACAGTTTATTGTGTTAAAACATATTTTTAAATGGATTTAAAGTATAATGATATCAAATTTTTATCATTTATTCCATTTTAGGTCATTTAATAAATTTCACATTGAATTGTGATATTAAAATATTTCAATATTTTGAACATTTTTAATTTTAAAACCCATTTTATCATTCCATAAATGAGATTAATTTTAAATTAATTACTGAAAATTCCCTGTTTTAAATTTTGAATACTGGATTCCCTATTTTAAATCAGTTGGTCCAAATTTTTTAAATATTTTTATTTTATTTTTGGGTGTTATTAATAGTAACATTAGTTTCTTTTATTTACATGATAAAAGGTAAATCGAGTGATTAAAGGTAAAAACTAATATTATAAATATTATAATATTACACTAATACTTGTTATAATTTCATTGGATGAGTGTGTTTTGACCAAAATAATCCTTGGACCTAAATTATAACATATTTAATCCACTTGGATAAGAGTATCAAAATTATAATATGTTATTAAAATCAATGTTAAATGTGTTATACTTATGTTTTTCTTCACTGTAAAATTTCAACATGGGGTCATATATAAGATATTTTCAACAATAAATAATAATTTGAAATATAATTTTTTGTATATATGATTGTAATTTATTTTAAATTTTTAAGAAAAAATAATTACCTTGAATTCTTGTATAATGATGTTGTAGTAATTATTTAATTAATAGAAATATCTAATAAATGATATTAAAAATATTAAAATAAATATAATTTTATATAATTAATGTCATAAAAAAATTTCTATATTAAATTGACATGTTAGCAATAAGTTAATAGAGTTGGTTCGAATATATCATTGTGTTATTATATTTTTAAAAAGACATGTTATGAATAGTGTCAAAATTGACATTAATGGGTTTTTACCAAAATGATGTTTTATTAAATTATTTAAAAATCATAAAACATGTTTATAAATATAGAAAAATCATAATATGATCTAATATTTAATATATTGATCATTTATGGTCTAATTGACGCCATATAAGTAAAAATTACATCCTTTTTATATTGAAAATTTTGTTACTTTAGTTAAAATTAAAATAGGTTAACTATGGGTTAATAAAAATGGTAAGGATTAAATAATACCAAAACTTGTCAAAAATAAATTATTTAATTATAATAAAACATTATATCATATTCGATTCAAATCCATGGCCTTTTAGAGGCATTTTTATTGATATTTAATTTATTATAAATTAATATACTTAGAAATTCCAAAAGTGCCTCTCATCTCAATTATAAAAGAACACCTCATCCCTCAATTATTCACATATTTTGAGCATCCCAAATTTACCATCCCCCTCCCATTTCTATTATCAACATCCCTAGTCACATTCTATAGGTGCTGGTCTTCTCAAAAACCAACAAAAACCAACTCTAGATTTCCTAAGAGGTGATCTAGAGGAAACTCATTGAAGAAGAGGAATTTCAGATACTTACGAAGGAAATCATACCAAAGGTAAGGGTTAATTTTACAATCTCATTATTATATGAGGTTGTATATATGTAATTATTTAATAGGGTATATTTATCTTCCATTTCCATGTCTCTTACAAATATATTCCAATATATTCTATTTATTCTTTCACAAATGTTTATAGTCATTTTTACCAATTTTTGAATTTTTACTAAATGGTTTAAAAGGAATATTTTTCTGTTTCCCTAATGAGGTATTTATTGAATCATCCAGAAAAAGTTTGAGGAGAATTTTTGTTAACTTATATGCAATGAATTTATTTTTACACATCCATGATACCCTAACTCTTTGAAGCATCCCTTATAATATTACAAGGTTATTTTAAAATAAAATGATTTCTTTTTAAATTTCATGACATTTATAGTAAAGAAAATGTTTTCAAAGAAGAAATAGTATTTTACTCAAGAATTATATGTTTATGAAACCCATTTCATTCGATGAGTTCTGAAATGATTAATGAATTATGTTCTTATGTCACACATTTGTATGGTTTTCATTATGTGATTGGTGAGACCTATATCTCCTTCTATTGTATTGGGTAAAGATGGATAACTCATGAGGCATATGTTACATGTGATCCTAATTTTATTTTTAGAATTATACGTGTGGAACTATTTTTCATGTCCATAATTTTATGTGTGGACCTAGTTTTCTTGTCCATATGTTTATGAAAGGGACTATTTTTATTTCCTTAATTTAATGAGTGAACCCGTTACTATTTATACATGTTCAAAATCATACAATATTACATGTATTCCATAATTTCATGTCTTATGAAAATGTAATGGCCTCATTGATTAGGTTATTATATTCCCTTATGATTCATGTCTTATGAACTACCGATATTTATTCCATGATTTATGTTTATGATCATTGATATGCGTAGTATGATCTTATAATGTTATGGTCATGTTATCATAACATTTATGCTCACGTTTATGCTTACATATCTTTGTTTTTTACCCTAACTGGGCATCTAAGTTCACTCATTTTTTGTGTTCCTTTTCCCCAATTTATAAAGAAATGTTTTGGTAGGAATAATAAAGGGGGAGTTTTTTGTGGGAGAGACTGAAGATATTTCACCAGACTATAAGTTTTTGTTTCAATTTTTAAAAGGCACTTAACTAATATAGTCCTCAGGCATGTATTTATGTAATGAAATGAATATTCATTTAAAAATATGTAATATGCATGTATGAAAAACATGGTTTATTATAAAAACAAAGCATCAAAATTACACATGATGTATTTGGATAATGTTGGAGCTTTCTTGGACCATAAGCCGTGTTTGGGTCATCATTACATAATTCATGGTCAATGATTTTTGATATAAAACACCAGTCAATGTAGTCTATCTTGAAAGACTCTAAACATTCCATGAGAAGAGATATAGTATTGACCCGGATGAAAACCAATAATGGGAACCCTAGATAAGATTTGAATTTTGTCTATCTGGATGTGCACTTCGCCTGATTTAGACAGAAAATATGAAACATGATAAAAAGACGGCACAAAAAATGTTAGGTTGAAAACCTACAATTGGAAGCCTTAGAAAAAATCCAATTCTTACCTACCATGTCTTAGTCATATTTTAATTAGGTTAAAATGGGGAAATGAAACCAAAGACACAATGTTTTTATGGTCTATCATGCAACTCTAGCAACATTCGAATTCTTTCCATTAGGTCCAAATACCTAGAAAAAAAATTAAATTATAGTGAATCAACATCCCTATTACTATGATTGAAACTCATTGACCTGAATAATTTTTTCTATAAATATCACTTCAATGTTATTTTATAATTACATTAGAAAATAGGGATGAAGACATAGATGATTGGAAACCAAATCCTTTTAATTTATGAATAAAAACATTAGAGGAGCATCAATAAATTAGAGTATCTCTATCATATCTTACAAAATGATATCAATATAACTCTTCATTTTTTTGGATTGTATTCCAAGCCCCATCAACAAATTTTTGAAGCTCAGCTAACTGGAGATCCTCATCTTCCTCAGCCATGTAAATTACCTCTACCATAGTCTCAATGGAAGTCACCCCCTCAGCTTGAACTCCTTATAATAAATGGTGAATTTGTACAATCTCCCCTTGGGAGGCATCTATTTACTACTGAAGGTGAAATAAATGTATAGTTGTATCATCAATATGTTTCCTATACTCCATTAGTTTTTCGACATGGTTAACCTCCATCTAGGATAATTTATCTCAGAGATTATCAATTTTATTGAGAAGTGTTGCTTTAGTACGGTGTTTTTGTAGCTTGCGCTCTCACTCCCATCAGCAAATGATCTTCCTCGTGATAGTATGAACCATATAGTAGTCAAATCCATCTTAAAATAGCATGAAAAAGTAGATCTTAATATGTGAGACTTTCAAAGGAATATATTTTAGGGTTTCCTTAAGACCATCTCCCAGGTGTCCTACCACATGACATGGAAGAGCACTCAGACGGTGCCTTAATATTCCTACGTTGAAATGGATATAATCATAATAGGAGAGGTGTACTCTGAAATTATATCACTTATGGAACTAGATTGTGGAGTCTCTCCTGGAGAGATATCACCCTGTCATTGTGTAGTCGGTTGAGATTAGGTTAGAATTTACCCTTCAGTTCCAAATGCTAAAACTACTGAAACTAATGGAATAATAAAATTAAATTATCAATATTAAAGAATGGAAATAATAACAGAAAAAGAGAATCAAAATAGATGATTGATATCACCCATTTATAGGCTAGTAGATTGGTTGAGATCCACCACGGTTTTCCTGAACTCAATAGTTTGAGCCAAAATCTCTTGATGAGGAGTATTTTCTTGGGTTTTTCTTAGAACTCGATAAGAGAGGCTCCAAAATATATCATAATTCAGGGCCCTATCATTAATCTCTCTAGTAGTATGAGGAGGTGGGACCTCAAAACCCTAGTCTCAGATCCCCTAGAAGAAATTTTAAGCAGAAAAGACTACTGTAATCAAGATTGTTGGTTTATGGACTTGGACTAATGCTAATCGTGAGAGGAAACACAAAAAAAACTCACATTCATCCAACTCCTTATTAAATTCCCCAAACCCCTATAGAGAGATGTGAATATCAACATCTTGATAAAGTTCGTCAATTAAATCATTATATAGTGAATCGTCATCCTCATAAGTAAGGGTATCCAAGATGTTTGGATAAGGACCTGAATTGGCTCCTCCATCAGCATTATCCCTGGACCCTTTAATAGGAACGACTGTCTTAGTCCCCAAAAAATCAATATTGTAACCATAAACATTATTAGAAAATATGCGGTCCGTGTTAACCCCTTCCATAGTGGTGATAGGACCAGAGACGATGACCATATGGTCCTCTAGTTTATGGGATGCACCCAAAATATCTTAAGGAATATGAGTCAAGAATCATTACATGACACTTATAATAGGCACTTTACATTACTAGGATCCTCCTCCCATTCTACACTAATAGGAGAACCAGTGGTTTCAACCCTTGAAGATTATCCTATAAAAGGTATATACACACCAACAAGAATATGTGGCTTATCTAGAACCTCATCCTTGATTATCATTGGGTCATGTATAAGCCCCTTGATATAGGAGAGAGGATTGAATTATAAAACCACATTCATGATCTAGCATTTATTCTGGATAAAAAAGAATAATTGATTTTATGAAAACGTACCACTACTAGAGATGTGCTTGTCCAATGATTTTTTTCTCTATCATTATTTATTTTCTAATGGGGGTGTCTAGAACTCACGTCATCAAATATATGAATTGAGGTGGAAGTTGAGAATAATCTCTCACCGTCTCACCCCCATCAACATCTATCCTGAGGATAACTCCCCTGATTCAGGAGTTTATTTTTTAGTTCTGATTGGGGAGACTGTCATAATATATTTCAATGATAGTATATCAAATAATTCACCCCTACCTGATGCAAGTCAAAGTCTCCCATTCCTAAGAAGCAGTTCTTTTTTCAAAATAAATTAAATAAGGAAAAAAAATGAAGAAATGGGATAAGGTATAACATACAGCTTTATGATCAAAAAAATCATCCCACTCATCAAAGGATGGGTCATCAACCCCTTTAGCGAACCCACATTTCAGCATATCCTCCACCTTCCTCATTGAAGGAGCCCACTTTTTGGTGGAATAGATTAGCATCTTCAGCTCCCAGATATATATACCATCATGAATAGGAATAAAATTAAAGTTTATTTTGGGTGGGGCTCTAGAATCCCAAATTTCTAGTATATGCAACCCAACATGAATGAGAAACCATAGGCACTAGGCATTAGAAGGGATGCCCTAGAGAATTTTAAATACTTTCAGTCACACTAAGTCTGAGGTTGTTCTGGCATGATGTAACGCCGAACTGACACTATGTGATTTCAAGGGATTCCTAGATCTCTCCATCACAATTTAATGATGGTAAAATGGAGCTATGGTTTCATCTTGGCATTGGTGGATGGTCCATCTAGGCTCAGCTTTAGTTCAAACAACTCTCTTGATTATAACCGACACATTGAACCATGCATAGGGTTGTTTGGGTGAGCTTGGGTCCACATCACCTACTCCCACTGGAGGGTTAGATACTTTATATCATGCTTAATATTCCCATCATTAATTAAATCCTAAAATTTGGGAACAATATTAATCAAATTCCCCTTAGGGATATGACAAAATCAAGGCCTATGTATTCCAAGAGGTCAACCAAATTGATGTAATCAGGGATGAAAGGTTGATTACAGCTTGAGACACCTCCACAGTTGTGAGCATATAGAGTTTTCAGGCCCCCACTGAGTGGATCTCTGATTGAATGTGCATAGAATGAGACATATTTATTTACTAAAGACACTTGATCTATAATGAAAATCTATATGGTTTATAAGACCCACATATAACCACGCCATAAACTCGAGTAACTAAAACACCCGCCCTAGGAGAAATCATATACGACCTTAGCTCATCACCAGCTTTTCCATCACCAGTCAATGTCCTAGTACATGGATCACTATATTTAAATAACTTAAAATATTTCAATAGATTCAACACCATCATGGTTTCACCAGGCATCAATAAAAAGGGTTGGACACCCTAAATAGCTTGAAAAAAATGCTAAAACCTACCCCTGAGAACTTTAACTGCACATAATTTAATGTAGGAGGTGAATTAGGATGTTAACCATCCCCATGGTACCTATAATGTCCATGCAATTCTGAAAGCGACCTTCCCTTTATTCACATGTAGCAGGAACCGATGAAACTTCACTGTGATAGAGGCTTCCAATCTTATATGCTTCCCCTCTATTTTCTTGGATGCTATAAAAAATATACATGGACTCACACCACCATTAGAGTTGTGGAATGGAGTAATATATATACATATACACATTTCTTGGAATCCCACAAGGCATGTCTTTAGACATATTTTAGACTTGACATTATACCCCCATTGGTTGTACTGTCCCTATTCCAAGGTTCACAAGAATTTATTGAGAATTCCCAGATTCTACATTGATGTACATCTTGTGGGATGTTTGATGGTAAGACCCTCCCTCTATGGATTTGGAAAAAGTGGATCCATATATCAGGATGGGAATTATCTATTAGGTAAGGGTCTTCATTCTTGATGTCACAAGATTTCTTCAATAGTCCATGATCTAAAACTGGTGTACTTTCTGTATCATTCCATGTCTCTTTTGGTGAGATAATTTTTTCATACATCTCTCTGAGGATTTCATCTCTTGTGATCTTATAGATTTTCCATAGGCTGATGTTGACGTCTCCATGCATCAAATATAAAAATTTTGTCTATGAGATTTATCAACCTAGAAGATTCATGATGAAATGTAGATTCTTGAATATATATGTCTGGGCCACATAGATCGACTCATAAACTCCCACCGCCTTTATCATGGAAGAAAAAATAGTATAGGTCTGGTGCACTCAATATACCACATCCACTCAGGTCTGACTACCCCTCTTGGATGAATGTCAGAGTCTTCCCACCATCCATGTGATTGGTTTATAATGTAATCAAAAAATATATATGAGTAACCGTGTAGCTTTGAATTGGGACTATATAGCTCCAAATCCAGAGTGCATTTGTTATGATGCATAAAACATGTCATGGATGATGTTCCTGCATTAACATACACACCCATGGATGATATTTTATCACTAATAAAGTTTATGTATTCTTGAAACCATGAAAGTGAGATATAATTCATCATATCTAGAGTGAATACCTCCTTTAAATTTCCATGGCCATAGAGTTGTATATTTTTTCTCTCATGATACTTGCAATGATGCTTCTTCTGATGACTTCACATGTATGGTAGAGTAGTATGACATACATTATAGTACTTTGGCTCAAAAATATCAATCATCTCCTTAATTTGGATTCCAAATTTTTCATTAGAAACAATATATTTATAATAAAACATTGGGAATATATAATAAATTATAGAGATTTTCATTAGATATGAGTCTTGATTTTGAAGAAATTTCAAAAATTCAAATTTATTTAAGAGGAATGGACTTGTGTAGGTCACTCCATGAAGAGACCTCACATAGTTAACTTATCCATGTGAACTAATTTAGATCCCTATCCCATGTGACCACACGTAGTCCACTCGCCAAGGTGTATGCATCATATAGATAAGTGCATACCTAGTATGTGTGATCAAAGCTTCAGAAAATGGAACTTAAGATAATAGTCCACACTGAACACTAGCACAATAAGAGAAATTATACGGAGGAAAGAATAGGAATCATTTAGGTCATAGAATCTATTAATATATATGGGATCCCTTATACATGATCTATATGTGTGAAACAACAACATGGACCACCTATATGAAAAGACTGCATAAATGACCTACATGACCCTCAATATATTTTCATCTCTATACCTTATGATCAATCCCTCTTCTTCCTATCTGATCCAATACGATGGGGTAGAGGCTTTTGTTAACATTACATTTTTTCACATGGAGATAAAAATATATTAATGTAAAATACCTTAAGGTAAAGAGAAGTGAATAATTCCAAGGGTCACACACTTCACTGAATCCCTTCCATATAAGTCCAAAAATAGTGTCAGTGCATAGGTCTAGGCTAAGAATCTAGAGGTTCCATACATTCTTAAATATTCTCATCTCGAAACACTACATAGGTCAAAAATACATGAAATTCTACATGGAACAATTTCATGATACAAACCCTTCATCTAGGGTACCACATTTTCTGATAAATAGGACCTTAGGGACCCTCATTTAAAAATTATAGGAAAACCCAAAGAATCCTCGAAGTTCTAATTTCCCTAATCCTTCACCCATGCCCTCCAAAACCTTTCAGGTTTCACTCAAAAACCCAAGAGAAGTGGGAATTAAGGGGAATAATGGGATTAAAGTCCCTCTAGGCTATGAAACCCAAGACACATTTGTGAGGACCCCCTATCCCCTAGTTGATAAGAACTAATGTGAGGGTACCTTTCCAAATCCGAGACTCATACAATATCCTTCCAGGGAAACCTAATGAAACTCTTGGGTCGTAGATAAAATCCTCTCACAAGTGTTGTTTCCCAGGTGGTTCTATATGAATACATCTCAATCTCGTATAGTCCTACCTTTCATGAAGTAATTCTGAATCACCCATAATTACCTATGTGAGACCCTTTCATTTCTCCCAGTCCATACCTATGAGAGCATTTTTTTGACCTTTTACAAGCCACCAATGGTAGGGATTCTCTTCCATTGGATCCCTCTTCTGAGGGTGACCATGTTGAAACCTCCACCAAAACCTCAATCCGTTCATAAAAATGGTTAAAGACACACCATCGTGTCTCGTAGTTGGTTTTTCATTCCTTTGATAAGGGTTGTCTAACACTTTTTCTACCTTTTTGGAAGTGTCATAAATATGTTTTCATTTATGCATCCTTTTGGTAATGAGGACCCCCACCCTGGGTGGAGTGACATGGACCTCCTTATTTCTATCATGATTTTTAGTACCTTATGATTACCTATTCATCTATAATTTAGGGACTTTGTAGTCTCAAATACAAGGGAAATTTTGTTATAACATTCTCATATTTAAGACCAAGGACCTCCCATTTCAGATAGTGAGGGGTGGGGGTCATGCTTTCTTTTCCCATTGATGAGGGTTTGAGACTGATCCTCCTATCTTCCTATAAAACTATGAGAAGAGAATCCATCATGGATTAATCCCCTAGTATTTTTTAGGTCTTTATCCTTGGTTATATGTGACTATATAGGGTTTGAAAAAAATAGGAGAAAAAACATCCACACCCTTTATCTCTCCCTTTGTCCATGACCTCATCCACCTGCAGATGAATGAGATTGTATGGTTTGTTAGATATTTGAATTCCTATTATTTTTTCCATAGATCATGAATCATGTGGTCTTAAAGGTTAGTAATGATCTTGAAATCCTCCTAATCAGATACATGTCTTAGTAGATAATCATTTTCTGGATCTTCCAACCACCATCTATCAAAGTTCCTCTTTAAGCGTGGGCCCTCAAAGCCCTATATACATATCAAATGGCCTCTTATTTTATGTAATCCCCAACCATTATCATCACAAAAATGGTCTTCTTATTTGGTATAATCCCCAACAATTACCCCTAGGTATTCCTCCTACGTGTAATCCCTAAGAAAAAATCCAAATCATCATGAATCGAGAGTTTCCTCATAGTTATAGAAAAAATGGACCCCCCATGTGTAATCCCTAAAACCATTTCACAATCCCCTCTAAGGGACACATTCCCCCACAATAAAAACCGTCATAGATCTACTATAGGAATGGATCTCCAAAGGAATAAAACTACGTGATATTTAATTCCCATCCAAATGGGATATATAGAAAGCCTTTATGAGGTCCAAACCCAACACCATCAATCAACCCTAATTTTCTCTAGGCAATATTTCCAATAGGTTCATAACCAGACCAAATGGCCACACTACCTTTGAGTTCCTCATGACTCTTTGGAATAATTCCCCCACTAACCCTTGAGTAGGAACCTTTTGTTTAGATGTCCATTCCACATGATGTTAAACTGTATGGTTTGTTCCTCATCACATGACCTTATAAGATATTATGTGTCCTGTTATGTAAAGCCAAACTATGTGGGTTTTGATTCCAATCACAAGGATACATAGAAATACTATCTCATTTTCATAATTCCCACATCAGAATAGCTCTCATCTTCTTGGATGATGATATATTTCATAGTTCCCCACTATGTGGCTTAAAACTAGCATCGAAATAAAAAATGACCAAAGAATATATAATTTGAACATAAAAAGGATCCCATCGATGGATAACATCAGATGCATAATTATTATTCTAAAATTGATACATGATAATAATTTATTTTAATAAAATGAAGACTTGTGTTATACTTGGGATTTAATAAAGGGTTCATGAATATGTCTTAAATCTATAAGAGAGTCTGAGAGTCGGTAATAGTTCCCCCCAAAGGGTGGGATGAGCCCGAAATCCATTCCCCTCAACCAATGTGAGTCCCAAAATGTCACTCGATACATTTCCCAATAACCACAAGCATTGGGAATGTATCCTCATGAAAAATCTTAAATAAGGGAAACCATTGGTGTTTCTAGTTCAAAAAACACAAATCATTGGAAACTTTCCAGAGATAGTGACCCCGATGTGAAATATTGTGCAACATTAAACCCCCAAAATTAATCAAATGGGGGAACCATTTATTCAAGGAGGAAATAATCAGAAACAAAAAAGTAAATGGATAACATTAACCTCTTATTCATTCTTATTATGGTAATAACACTGGAATTAATTGATTAATTTAATTAATTAATTAACATTCAACTTAATGATCATATGAATTTATTTGGAGATATATATATTAATTTCAATCATGGAAAATAAATTAAAAAAATTAAAATAGATTTATTGCAATAAATTAATTGGGAATTTAAAATTCATTAAAATAGTTATTAAATTTTTGTTAAAAATAGGTTCTAATCAATAAAATAAGGTTTTAATTATGAAGATTTCAATTTCATGTCATTTAATTATACCATTAATTGGGAGAATACATGGTGTGTAATTACCATTTACATGTAGTGTACCTTCATTGTCATGTAACCATGATACATTCCTTGGGATTTGGTCATATAACTTAGCTATAATACATGGCTAGTATAGGCCAACTACACGCCATGTATCACTCTTGTTATGTGTTTGCGCAACCCTTCAAAGAAATCAACATGTTCATCTGTCATGACTAAATGACATGTACAGACAATGTATACATAGTGTATCACTTATATCCTCTATCTTGTAACACTCTAAATAGATCAACATGTATTTCAGACATAAGAAATGATGAACTAAATGCATGTACACCGTTTACATGATGTGTATATCATTAATGATCAATGTTTTCATTCTAATGTAATTTGGAAATGTTTTATGGATAAATGGATTGTACGCATTTCACCTCTAAACCATACATACTACATGATTTTCCCTTCATCTACATGCCATGTAATCTAACAATCCATTTCTAGACTGGTCCGGCAGACATGTAGTGTGCAATAAATTCACAACATGTAATTACAACCAAACGTGTCATGTATCTCACAATACATACAAGTGTAGTGAACTTTGGTATAAGGCATGAACTATCATTACACACTGTGTAGTCCCATCCATTCCAACCATATTTCTCAGAGTCTCCCAATGGAATCTCTGGTCATTCTTTATATGTTTTTAGTCCTTTAAGAAAATGAAACACTAAACAAACTTAATTAATATGTAAAAAATATGTTAATTGAAATCATATTAAATAATTGATAATATTAAATGATAATCTTAACACTATTATGAATAGATCAAGTAAATAAATAATCATAAATTTCAAATGTGACCCAAATGATACCACTTGTACATTTTGAGCATTGCAGAAGCACTGGTTGGGATGGTGTATTTAAAATTTCATTTAAATAAAATGTCCTAGAATCCTGTTAGTGGATTTTTAATGTTAAACATATAATTAGTTTATTTATTTTGGAAGAAATTATTGCCTTGTATTATAATCTTTTATTTTTGGATGATGTCGATATTCTGAAAACCAATTCGGATTTCCTTCACTTCCCTATAAGGATCTAAGGATAAAATTATTTAAGTGGTGGAGCACACATGATCCTTTGATCTTCGAGCAATGAAAATCAATTTATAGGTGCTAGTGTGATGAATAAATTTTCTTGATTTGTTCATGTGGACTGATCATCCTTCAGTCTTGAAGGAATCTCTTTTTTATTTCTTGTTCTTGTGTGTGTGAGATAATGAGGGGTCATCAGAGAATTTCATTGTGCACAATGGTTTTCTATTTTTATACAACCTACATAATAGACACAAACATATATTTATAAACCTACTATTTAGGTTAAGAAATATTTTTTGTTGCATGTTATCCCACAAAATAATATTTTATTCCAAGGAAACCCTATGGAACATAATAATAATAATAATATTATTATTATTATTATTATTATTGATGTTTGTTAGCACGCATAATGATAAATATTATTTATTTTCTTGTAAGTAAATATTTACCAATGGACATGGTCTTGGTGTGTTCATCCTCCTTGGAATTTATTGAATACCCAAATAAATATTTAATTTAAATATTCTATTCATCAACAAATATTTTCAATCGATAAAACATGAATAAAATTATTCCTTATTCCTAATAATAATATTTATTCCATTAAATTAAATGTATAATTTAACGAAGATCAATAGAAACACTTATTATGTGAATATCATGGATTTATTCTCATTTGAATTAGGTGGGTTTCCTTAAATTCCATGATTACTATTTAGCAAGAGGACCCTTTCACTATGAGAACTACCTTAATGTCACAACAATGACAACCACATATGAATCCTCATTATGTAATATAATCTATTATTCATAATGTCTCATAAAGAAAGTTTCACATCAATGTAATCAACCTATGTTATTGATAAATTCTTCATTGACTATTTTAAATAAACATGTTTGTACACCATGACCATGGAATATAATTCAGCGATTCTATTCCAATCGAAGTGCTGAGATACCAACTTCAATAAATATGTAAGCGTTAAATTCTTCCTTGACTTATCCATTAATAACATATAATTCGTGACATTATCAATGTACAATACTTCCTTACAACATATGGAATGATGTTTTCTGTTATCATATCCATTTTTTTGAGTCATGACATGCAATAATGATAATCTTATAGTCTAAGAACCATTGTACACACTCGTATACATGAATATCTGATGACACCAAAACATGTAGAATTCAAATTGGAAGGCTTGTTCTCCTAATATCCTATTTTAGATATTACCAAGTGTGAACTTCATGGGAATAAACCTCATACTATTATGAGTACTCTCACATAATTCTCATGTTCTATGTGTCAAATCATTGAACATTATCCAACCTCATAAAAATATTTAAGAACATCGTCATAGAAAATAATTATTTTCATCATATAAGGGAACTTATATAACCTTATCAATGAAACAATTACTCTAAGGTGGAATTAAAATAAATTCATGTATAACAATGAAAAATATGTAATAATATGTTTTATGAATTTTCAATTCAACAAATATACATGTAATCAAAATAAAAATAGTTGATCCTTGGAGACAAACTCCAACATAAATATAGATTCCCTGAACCATGGAATACATTAAATCATTTGAAATTAGAAAAGTGAGTTTCTGGAATAATTCATTATATAAATTGTTTTAAATGTCTAAAAACTACAATTTTGAATGATTTTCTATATTTTTATGAAGATTTACTCTAAAAATATTGGAGGAATCATCAACATGATATATAATTCTGAAACATCATAGTTTACATGGAAAGGGACCCAATAATTGATTGTTTTGTATATATATATATATATATCCTCCAAACATAAGGTCAAGTAGGAGAAGTCACCTAGTATAATAGCCATATTCCTAGTAAATTGTTTTCCCAAAAGGATTAAAATTTTAAATTTTGAAAGAAATTTCATGGATCTTGGAATTTCCCCAAAAATGTAATTCTAACATTGGTCAAGTCCCACAAGTGAAGTAATATTAGAAATTATAAAAGGAATGGGGGCCTAAAATTCATTCTCATAATGGTCTATGGATTGAAGGGTGGAGGCCTATCATTAATTTGGGGAGATAATCCCTTTCCATTTCCATAAACACTAAACCATTCCCTAACTCAGAAAAGTGGTAGAACAGAAAAAGAAGCAACATAAACCCAACTCCATTCCTTCTATACCACTCTCCCTCATTGGGAAATTATCAGAGCTACCAATCCCCTATTTGTTGCAATGGTCCTCATCAAATCATCTCAACCTCATATCTTTTCAAATTATATTACTTCAAAAAGAAAATTAAATCCACATTGACATGAGGTTTACGGGGATAAATTTAATTGACACCTAATCGTCATTGAAGGGTCACTTTTTCAATATAAGTTTTCCATAAAACATTTATGACTTTAAAATAAATGTAATTATCACCTTTTTAAAAAATAGAAATTTTAAAAGATAAATTTTAAAAACTATTTTTTTCAATGGACTATTTTCGATCATAAATAATTATAGAATTATTTTATTAAATTAATAAGATTTCATTATGTAAAATATTTAATAAATACATGAGTTTTTATAAATTGATATAAAACTTATTTATTTTTTACAATGAAATTAAATGTATCCCTCGTTAGAGATAGTCTTATTTGTATGGCAGTTTTTCCATATTTATTAGTAAAAATAGTCTCTATAAGCTCACTGATAAAGGTATTGATGTGAGGTTTATTAGAAAATTTAATTTTCTAGAGTCCATGACATCTTGAAATGATCATATAATTATTGTTTTCTTATACTAAAATATGTACTTTAATTACAACAATATCATGTATTTTGTATTTAGTAGAAATAGATTTTGACCACATCATTTAATGTTGTATTATTTTAAGGGAGAATAATTGAAAAATACGAATCCATGGATTTTAAATAAAATTTAAAAAATTAAAAATATTAATTATTTATAATATTTTATGAAATAATTAATATGAATTTCATAATTTCCATGGATGAAAATCTCATGGGAACTATTCCATTGAATTTTAATTATTATTTTCATACATTTTATGAATCTATATCATATGTCGAAAATTATAATTTTTATAACTTATTTAAAAGAATGGATTAATATATACCACTAATGAGATGTATATGTTGTTTATATATATATATATATAATGTGATTAAGAATAAGGGGTTTTCTCTATTATTTAACATTATTTATCCATTTTTTTCTTTTTAATTGTTTCCAGGTTTTCGATATCCATCATATTGAAATGGAAGTAGAAGAAAAATATGAATATATATCATCTATCTTTGATTGAATAGATGTGTAATAAATAATGAATGCTAATGTGTGTACCTAGATAAAAAATGTAGTAATATCCAACAAGGGGGATACCACATTATATATCCATCCATTACATGTTTCATTTAATGAAACACATCAGCCATGTTTAACATATAATCCATATACATTTATTCACATTTATATTAACTCATTTAATCATATTGAATCCATTTAATCCATTCAGAATAGATTAATAACTGAAAATGAAACCGTGTGAGAATGTGGTGTCAAATGCATGCATCACTACAAGAAAATAACTTTTTTATGATGGGTTATTCGTGAATGATTTGAATCATAAATAGTTCATTATAGAAAATAACACCATGATTTCTATTATTTTTTAAATACAATCATAATTAACACTGTGGATTTACATTTTTAACCCAATATTTTTTCATCACAATGATTGTTCTACCAATAATATTTTTGTGATGGACTCCATATTATATTGTAAAATGATATTTACTAAGGGATACTCCTTCTATCGCAAAAAACAATTCTCTATAATTATTTGAATGGAAATACCAATTCCGTCACAAATAATGAACAATCAAAAAAATGTTCTAAATAATTAAAAAAAACAATAACAAAAAACATTCATTATAAAATTACAACTATTATACAACCTGAAATGATAAAATAAAATAAAATAAAATAATAATGTCACTAGGAGGTGGTCGATCAGCTCTATGTGGAGGATGAAGCTACATCCCATAACCAAATATATGATAACATATATACTCCATAAACTTTTTGTCGTGCTTCCCATGTTGTCATTACTACATTTACTACTAGAATAATTGAAATTCCTTTTCTCTGACCAATTTCTATATAACCTCATCCTAAGTTCACAACCTCAACTCATACTCTAAATCAAAAAATCATAACAATGATGATGTTGCATGTAGGATTCCATTTTTTTCACAGGTACGTTATCCCTTAATTTACTATTTAAGCCCTTAAATTTGAAAAATGATCCCTTATTCCTTGATAGGTTAGCTTTTTTGAAACTGTTTAGAGGTAAAATGATAGGAGTAGATAATATATGGATACAAAAACTAATTTACACCACAAATGGTCATTCACAACATGAAAGGTTCAAGGAGGATTCTATGAAATTCATTCTGGGTGTGAAATGTTTTTTGGGAAGAATTGGTTCATGATGTGAGATTTAATTCTTGACATGAATTGGTTTTTAGATTTTAAGATTAGGTGAACTATTATTTAGTGTATCTAGAAACTTGATCATTTATTGTTGAAATTGTGATTCACAACCTGAATAATGTCATGTCCAGTAGTTTTATTAATTTTTAGGCCCTATATTTTTCACATTCCCCATTCTCCTCTATCTCAAATTCTACCCCTACATTAGGATATTTTTGGAGTTCTTTTTAATAAAAAGGTATATCTTGTAGGATCTTGTTTTTCCATAATTAGATATTGAATTTAAGCCTCCCAGTTCTTCATCTCCTTATTTTATTGTTAGTGTTAACTTGAAAAAAACCCTATTTTAAGACTAGAAAAGCCTATATCTTGTATCGATGACTTCTATTGAAATAATTACTTAATAATCATTGAATAAAATGAATGATGAAATCAGAACTACCATGGTCATTGAGGAATTTTTTATGTTTTTCTTTCTCTTGAGTTGGGTGGTCTAGGAAAACTCCCAAATGTTTTCTTCATTTTTATAGTACATGAAATAAATTTGATCACTCTAGAACATCATTTATTAAGTCTAACCCAATTTTTAAACCACATTTTTTATCAAATAACCACACTAAGACCTCTAATTGAACCCATTGGATCCATTGGCATTGATACAGGGACTTTCGACCACCCAAGAGGTGTGGAAATCCTAGAGTCTAGGTTGAAAGTTGAACAGAATAAACCAATATCCCCTTAAATAATTGGAAATTGGTTATGTTTTGGTTAAACAATGTGATTTGTTTTGTTACATTCTTTTAGAACTTGATTTGAAATGGAATTGGTTGTACTTGGTAATTGTGATAATTTATTGATAACAAATTACATTATCTTAATATAGGTAATTTGGTATGAAATTATAATTAGAATAAATTCCTTATGAAATATGGATATGTTGATATGTTGAAAGGTAATTATATTTAAATGATAAATGAACAGGAAATAGTTACAATTATTATGATATTTGGTAACTTGGTATAATGAGATTAAATGATTGATAATTGGAAATTTGAGAAAATTAAAAAATTTGGATTATCTTGACATGTTTGGCATGATTTGTGATTTGGAATGTTTTTATCCTTCTTTAGCATGATGTGTGGTCACTTTATATATTTCCCATTGTATGGTCTTGTTATCTGGGATCACATAAGTGGATCCAGCATAGAATTTTTTATAGAGTCTAGTATGACCGATTAAGTTTCCATTGGTATGGCTTTCTATCATGGGAAAAGTTAAGCGACTCTAGTATAAGAATTCACAGAGTCTAGTATGACCACTAAATTTTCACATGGTATGGAATTGCGTCATGCGAACATGTAATAGAATCTATAATTTGATTTCCTATAAAGTCCATTATGATCAATTACTTTTCCCATTGTATGGTTTTACACCATGGGAACACATAAGAGGCTATAGCATGGGAATTGTCAATGAGCCTAGTTTTGATGCCTGAGGGTAGGTTTATGGTCACATGAGACATGATATAGGTGATTCATCATAGGTTGGAGATTATTTCAAAGACATGGTGTATCTGTCCAGAGATGGAGGATCCACCACTTGATAGAGGCATATCACATTGTACAGAATATGGTTTCACTGACCTTGGGTATCATCCAAGAGATTGAGAGTGAATAGGTTTGTTTAATGTTATGAGTTTACTTTTTTACTTAATTCCCCTATTTATCACAATATTTTATTCACTATATACTCAGACATGATTTTTTAGACATCGTTGGTGGTGACCTAAAGATTCTTACTCGCACGTTATTCATGCCATTTTTTAGTACCCATGAAGACTTTATGGATGCAGGTTTGGACAAGGAAAATGACCTTTTACTTGATTGATTTTTTTTCAATAGGGAATTTGATCATAGATATTGGAATGAGGATGGGGTTTGAGACTAGAGTTATGGATTATTTATTTGAAGTCTATTTTTAGTTCAACTTTATCACATCTAACACATCATTTCGATTAGTATTCATTACTGAATGACATAATTTGACATTCGTATTTGGTTTGCTGCTTGTGTCTAAATTTATGCTAGTTTGATTTTATTTTTTTTCATATTTTCTGTAATATTGAAACTTTGTTACATAGGGTGTAGTATCCCCACTATATTTCTTACACCATAATTTCAAGTTGGTATCCTATGACATACAGGGAGGCATAGTCTAGGTCTCATAACTACCAGTCTCCATCATGTGAGGGAGTATAGGGTTGGAGATGTTACGCATTGGTAATATAGGAATGTTTCTTTTATATTGCATTACTATTTTGGAAATATAAACATGAGAGTAGAATGTTTAATTGCTTGGTAATGAGCTAATCCATAGGAGTAACATACCCATGTGTGGGGGAAACCCCCATGTTCGTAGGGATGGGATTATTTTTCATGATGTTCAATGTTACATTTTTTATGTTATCTCACCTTGGGAAAATCACTGGTTGTGTGATGTTACTATTTTATGAGACTTTACTCATGGTCCGGTACAACAAAATGTGAGTATGGGTGCATCATGGTTGGAACATGGGGAAATATGATGACATGCATTGTTTAGGGTAGGTAAATAATTAATTAAACTGAAATATATTCCTAAATAAACTATGAAATGTAATACCTTGATATATATAATAAAAAAGAATAAATGGAGTTGTTAGTGCTTGCCACTCCACTTTTTAAGTCTAGTATAGAGTAAGCTTGAGCATATGTTTCTCTATTTTTGTTATCACATTTTTAGGTTAATCTTGTTTTGTATCCTATGTTATAAGTAGTTTTTTGTGAATTTTAGAAAAAATTCCTCCAAGATTCCTTTTATTTGAGGTTTAGAAGATTAGTAATCAATAGACTCCTAAAATAGATGAGATATAACTTCATGTGGCTCTTGAGAACAAGATGGATGATCAACTATGCAACAGTTCCATGTGGGTCATGTGATATATGGAATGGTAAATTAAATAGATCATACCTATGATGTATGATATAACTAGAGAGTCTGAGTAATATGATTTTAACATGTTCACTAGGGAGATAGGTCACTGAGAAGATGAGTTTTGGCTAGATTTTTCTAGTACGATCTTCAAGCATCTTGAGACATCCATGGATAGGAGGGTGAATTTTTCAACTTACATGCTACGAGGACTATCCAAGCACCGGTAGAACATTGTAGAGAAAACTAGTCATAAAGTTAATCTAACCATAATGTACATTAAGGTTAATTCCCTGAGATACTTCTATCTAAATACATTGAGGTATGATAGGGATAAGGAGTTCATGCACCCGACGAAGCAAATCATGTTAGTGATAAACTACGCTTCACATTTCACCGACCTATAAAATTGTACTCTATCATTGATAGAAGATAAGGTTCCTCGGGTGAAGAACTTCTATTATGGGATTCACTATGTGATCAGGTCATATGTGAATATCCTTCACCTATGAAACTTCATAGAGATGATTAATCAATCCCTCATCAAGAAAGGAAACATAAATGAGGCCCCTAATAGTGGGTAGGTAATCCAGGGGAGTAGTGGAAAGGGTAGATAGAGGAGTGGAAAACCATATTAGGAATGTGTTATAGGTAAGTGATTTCAATGCATCAATTCTAGACCTAGGTCCTACCAATTTGTTTCCCTGTAGTTGAGTGCCACAATTGCGGAAGTATGGTTCATTTATAAAGGTTCTGTTGGAGACCTCAGCAGTCAAGTCATGGAAATGGACCAGGGATGGTACCAGAGTCTGTGAATGACTCAGATACCCCTCAACGAGTAGGTAGCTAATGTTCTATTGGGAAATCATGCTATGGTAAGGTATGTGTCACCCTTAATCAATTGCGGTAGTATTAGTCAGAGGATACATTATAGGAGAGTCAAATTAGAGCCCACAGAAGAGGGGTGAGTTAGATGCATGAATTTTTGTCTACTCTGACTAATCTTGATGTATTAACTTCAACTATCACTAGTATGATATGTGAATAATCTACCCTTTCATGTTTTTTTGATATCTTATCATCACATTCCTTCATATATGGTCAAATTTTCAATATCTTGGGTTTTGTTATAGAGATCTGAAATGGCGTTATGACAATCGACATGCCGTTAGGGTTGTGATTAGAGGGTATCATATGATTTAAGGAGTGTTAACTTGAAATTTTAGGCTACCATTTATTTTGGGAGCTTTTCATACAATAAATGGTAGAATTTTACTTGATTCAAGGTATAGATTGACTAGTTCTATACTAGGAACATATCAAATGTTATCAGAGGAGAGTTAATTTCCAATCTCTATATGGGGGAAGCTATAGTCACTAGGGGGAATTGGATTTTTAGGCTAGTCATGTAGGACCAATTAAATTTATATTGGATTGCATCATGGATTAGATGGCTAGCCTTATTATGGAAGATGGTGAGTTACAAAAATGTACTTTTCCTCTAGTAGTGGACTATTTTTAAGACATCTTTCCAGAAAATTTATTTTGTTTACCACTCGATTGTGAGATTAATTTTACTATCAAATTGGTTCTAGGATCCAAGATAGTTTTTATCCCACCTTAATGGATGAAACTATCATATCATAAAGTGTTGGAAGTTTATCTAGAATAAATAGAAGCTAAGGGGTTCATATGGACTAGTACTTCACCATGTAGTTAACCTGTTATTTTCACCAAGAAGACTGATGGTGCTTTGTGCTTATGTTTATATTACTGGAGGCTAAACAAGACAATGGTCAAGAACCTGTATCCCCTTTAGTGCATCGATGATTTATTTGATTAACTGAGGGGTTCCAGGATATTCTCCATGTTTTATTTGATGTCATGGCACCATTAGTTGAGTGTGATACCATCTGATATACCTTGAATTTCTTTTACGAGAATGTATGGATTGTGTGAGTTTATGGTGCTATTTTTCAGTATGATGGTTATGCTGATGGTATTTATGGACTTGATTAATCAAGTCATCCATACATTTCTATATTAGTTTGGGGTGGTTTTCATCGATGAAATCATTGTGTACTCATAGTTTGCAGATGATCAATCCCAATATCTTGAAATCAACCTAAGTACATTGAGAGAGAATTATCTATGTACCAAACTATCCAAATGATACTTGGATAGATAAAGTTCACATATTAGGCCACATTATCTTAGAGGATGTATGTGAACTAGATAAATGATCATTTGATAAATCCAAAATGTATAGTCCTTTAATATTTTTTGTCCTTCATCATAAAAAGGAAAAAATGGATCCCTTAAAGAAATTGTTGGAAGGTACAATAATGGTTATACCATTGAGTTTATTTGAAGAATGGTTGATTTAATTTGATGATAGTGAGTTTGGAATATTTCCAAGTATGTAAATATAAAAAATAATGGTTGTATTTGAATAAATAATGTAAATATATGGTAAGACTGAAATCAAATTAGGTATGGGGTGTGAGATCCTTGTATTTGAAAAATATATCTCCTAAAAAATGTTTCGGGTTCACAACCTCCTAGGAAATTCAAAACCAAAATATGTAAAGGTCATTCTGATTTTTATAGTTTAAATGGTGGAATCAAGGTAGAGTTGAAGTGTAGGTATAAATTGTAGGTTTTGGGGGGACATGATAACTGGTGATGTGTGATGTATTTAAAATTTATTTTAAATAAAATTTCACTAAAACCTGATAAATAATAATTGACATTAAATTTGTAATTATTTAATTTATATTTGAAGAAATGATTACCTTAGATTATGATACTTTATTTATTGATGATGCTAATATTCTAAAAACTATTTCAGATTTC
This sequence comes from Viscum album, assembly GCA_963277665.1. Classification (NCBI taxonomy): domain Eukaryota; kingdom Viridiplantae; phylum Streptophyta; class Magnoliopsida; order Santalales; family Viscaceae; genus Viscum; species Viscum album. The sequence continues at coordinate 1,644,547,651 of OY728165.1, forward strand.
CTTTATTGCGCTGTGAGGATCCAAGGATAGAATAACCCTTGTAGTGATCCACACGTGCTCCTCTGATCTCCAAGCATTGATAATCATTTTCTGGGTGCTATTGCAGAGAATCGATTGTCTTTTGTTATTCATATTGATCACTCATCCTTAAATCTTGAGGTAATCTCTCTTAAGTCTCTAATTATTAAGAAGTAGAATAAAGGGGGAGTCAAGAGATAATTTCATCATGTTCAAAGATTCTATAATCTTGTAAACCAAACACAAGAGACATAAAATTCTATTTATAGAGATGGGGTTTAGGTTATGAAATATTATTTAATCGCATTCCATCACTTGAAGTAATATTATATTATTAACAAAACCCATGAAAAATAGTTAAAATAATAATAATAATATTATTTTTTTATGTGCGCCAGCACACACAATTATAAATATTATTCATTGACTTTTAAATAAATATTTATCAATGGATGTGGTCTTGGACCATTCATCCTCCTCAACATTTATTTAATACTTGAATAAATATTTAATTTAAATATTTCAATCAATAATAAATATTTTTGATTATTGAATCATGAATAAAATTATTCCTCAGTATTGAGAATAATATTTATTCAATTAAATTAAAAATAGAATTTAATCGAGATCAACAGAAACACTTAGTGTGTGAATATCTATAATTATTTCTCATTGGCATTAGGCGGGATTTCCTAAATTCCAACATTATTGTATAGAAATATATCAAATCCCCAAAGAGAAAGGAATTATTATCACAATGATGATAACCACAACTAAACAATCATTGTGTAATACAATCCCTTTGTCATGATATATCATCCATAAAGTTTCACATATGTGTCATCAAGCTATTTGCTCGATACATCATTCTTTGACTCTCAGAAATGAAGACATCGATACACCATGGAAATAGAATTTAAGGTATAATGAATGCATGGTCGGTTGAAATTTTCAATATGTGATCACTAGATATTTCATCATGTGGCGGATTTACATTTCATGTGTCCACTTTCTTATGGTAGGTTCAGTGACAATGTTTTTCCATTATAGCTTCAACCATTGCATGAACATTTGGTTTCTAATGCTACCATGCAAGAGGATTCATACTCTTAGGATATATACAACATCACCTAGATGCCTCAAAGAATATATTTAATTTATTTTCACATAAAATATTGGAAATATTTCATGAATATTGTATATTTAGTAGGAAAATATACTGAAAATAATGAAATCAAATATATTATTGGTCTCATGATTGAAACAAGAAATGTTTTATTTAGAAAAACAGTTCACTAAATACTCCATGATGTTGGATGATGGGTTGCACTAATAGATCTATAGACTCCCAATAAGTCATTGTAGCACACTATTAGAACTCTAGATACAATAATTTAGTATTCTTTATGGTAGGTTGAGGAAAAAACATGTGTTCAATTTAAAGAATAATAATTGCACTTAGTTGCAAAAAAATTCTTGTGGTCCCCTTAAAACATAATGTGGTCACATGAAACACAACATTTGGTAACTTTTTTAATCCTTTAAATGGTCACTTTTAAAAAAGTGGTTTCACATGGTAAATTCAAGAATCCTCATGTGGTAGGTTAAAACAACATGTGACAATTAAAATAAACATTTATAGTAAGTTGATAATAGAAGATTTAGTGATTCTTTAGACCAACTAATCAATAGAATATGTGAACAGTCCAATAGCATTAAATGTTGATAAGTTCAAAATATCTCTAATGGATCAAGAAATAATCTTATATAACTTCTATATCAACATATATCCTTTAAAAACATTAAAAAATACATATTAAAAATAGTAGAAAAAACCACTAAAAATATGGCATAAATTCAGTCAATTTTTGGTGTATCTAAATAGAAATTTTATATATTCATTTAGTTGAAGTAAATGTAGATATATATATTATATTTATATAAAAAACTATATTCAATTAATAGATCTATAAATTGAATTATCAGTGAACGTATGTTGATATTATATTAAGGAAATTGTAGAAATACAAAATTATTTTAGAGGATTTGGAAACAATTTAGAGCACTCAAACAATGTTTTTAGATTTAATCATAGTTTAATGAAATGAAAAAAATGTATTTTCAAACCCAAAAAAACATGTTTTCTAAAACTACGATATATATAACTCAAATTATCATAGAATAATAAAGGAAAACGATAAAATAAAATATATAAATAAATATATACTGCCAATTAAAATCAAACATATGGACATTTAGAGATCTATTTAAGAATTTTCATAGTTTATTAAAATTATAAAATCTTATTATATTTCATATAAAATAAGATTAGTAAATAAACTTTCATGATAAATAAAAATATAATTTGAATACAATGAGGAATTATAAAACAGATTTCCAAGAAATTATGAGTAACATAAAATGTTGTGAGTGGTTGTGATATTAAAAACATAAAATATTAATAGAGAACAATAAACACCCAAAATTTTCATTAATAGATATTTTTTAGAAAAAAAATCTTGAAGACTTAACAAAATAAATGAAATTTATATTATTAAATTATAAGGAATATCTTTATATTTTGAATTAATCATCTAGATGATGAAATCTTAAATAATGTAAATAATTTATATTTTTTAAAAAATAACCTTTATGAATAATTAAATCTCATCATCTCAAGAATGTTATAATTCACACATGGGGTATAATAAAGAAATCAATTGTTCTTAAAGTATTAAATATAAATTAACATTTTATTTATCCATGGGAGATATATACATACACGTGTATAGATACCTTGTGAATAATATGGGGCCTTATTATAATGAATTTGATGAAAGATAATATCCTTCTCCTAAAAAGTTTTATTTTAAGGGTATAAATGAATACTTAGTCCAAAATTTATTATCAAAATTGATTGGTTATGTGAATAATGAACATTATTCTGATCAATAAAAATTTGGATCTCAAACTGGATACTTATTCATATATGGTAGAATTGAAATTTCATTATTTTATAAAAAACAAATCATTTTTGAAACTTATTCCAATATTACTGAGTTGATTGTATTTCTTACACAAATCCTAGAATGTGTTTGGATAAGATTGGTCATTCATAATATCATAAATTAATGTGGGTTAGATGCGAATAATGAAATTTCCACCATATTATTAGATTATAATGTAGCTTGTATAGTATAATTATATGTTGGGTATATAAAAGGTGATAATACAATGCATATATCAACAAAACTCGTTTTCACCTAATATTTTTTAAAGGAATGGTGAGATAGGTATTTGAAAAATGATATCATATAGATTTATTGACAGAGGCATCACCAACAACATCTTTTTAGAAATTTATTATTAAATTTTTTATGTCAAGACTAAAAAGTATATTATTATTATATTAGTGGGAGTTATAAATGTTGTTCTATTTTTAACATTATTAGATTTCCCCACTCGGTTTTCCAAATAAGGTTTTTGATGAGGTAGATAAAATTATCACGTGATTAAATTTATTTTTTTCTCTTTATTTATTTATGGGTTTTAAAGTGAAGGTTAAATAATATTAAAAGAAATTGATGTCATTAAATGGGGTTTATTATGGAAAAATTATCTAGAATTTATAATTTTCATAAGGGATATTCTCATGGAAAATATTCTCATGTGTTTTAATTACCATGATCATCCATTTTTTTCCAATCTTTATCCCATGTCAAAAACCATAATCATGGGATCTTCCTGGAAAATAAGGATTTATATGGATCATTAGTGAGATGGTTACGTTTCATATATATATGATAAAACATGATAATTAAATTACTTTTTACCTCTATTATTCTCGTAATTATTATTCCTCATTTTAATTTTTTGATACTATACTTTTTTTGTTCTTCATCACTCTCACATACATTTGAAATCACAATTTATTTACAATAAAAAACTAGGTCCCCATTTTGAAATACTTCAAGGTTTTATTGAGTGTCACAATCATGTTTTACAACATCATTATCAATATAATATTATTTAATATATAATAAATAATCATTATATGTTAAATAAATAATTTAAACAATATATTTTTTTCCTTTTTAATTTTTATCGTAATTATCTTTTATTTTGTATTTTAATAAAATAATTATCTTCAAATTAAAAATTATTTATACAAATATACTTGATTTAATTTATCAGTTCATTCATTCAAATCATTAAAAAATATTAAAGGTTTACATGTATGATTTTTTGAAAAAATATTCAAATAAGTTAAATAAAAGAATCAATTGTTTTTTCCAATTTTGGTTGATCCATGACCGGTCTATCACCCACTATTTTTTTCTTATACTAGATTGATATGAGCTCTATTTAAATAGTATTATTATTAAACCAACATGTCCTAGTCTATATTCAACATGATGGTTTTTATTTTCCCCTAATAATTTATATATTTTTGAGTTCAATAATTATAATATTTGTAAATGTTTGAATTATTATAATTTCCAAAATAAGGTGAGGAATTTAAATAAATTTTAAAAATATCACCACATATTCCCCCACATTGGAAATGAATAAAAAAATTATTCCACAAAATTTTATGCATCATGACTAATCGAACAACTAAAATCATGTTGTTTCTTTCAATTTGATTACCTTGACAGCATTTTTTATAATGGCTAATCAACAATCTATATAAAATCACACATTTTTATCCAATAGCCCAAATTATTTTATTAATTTATTTCAAATACAAGGAATCCAATAATAAAAAAATTGGTCATTTAAATAGATTAAAAAACATTATTTCAAACTCTATTGATTCAACCACAAAAAATGGTTTCATTTCTTGATTGGAAGAATACGATATAAAAACTTTTACAATTTTGATTTAGTTGGTTGAGATAACTAAAAAACCATGTTTTCATATCATATGAATCCAATAATCCCACCTAAAAAAGTATATGACCTTTTTTTATTACATTATTATAAGTAAACAATTTCAATATTTATTCATTTGAATTAGAAGAAAGGGAAATGGATTTTTTTTTGGAAAAAAATTAGGATATCCACCATAGTTCATGCTAAATAGGATCCCAAGGGATATCTGGGTGAAATACTTAATCCATGTCACTATTTTCACACCAACATCATGATATCCATGTGCTCTCACCCTTCACAGTTGTGCGCCCATGTGACATAAAGGACCCACTCAGACCATTTTTAGGCTGTCATAAGCCTTGATTTCTACCATAAGATGATATCCAAAAGGACAAGGGCCAGTGACTTACATTGAGTAGGAATGACTCATAACATGGAAGGCTATAACCTATAATAAATTGTAGAATAAAAATATCCAATACACAAGATAAAAAAAATCTAGTAGGACACACTACTACAGATTTTCATACATTCACCACTACCCTTTATCAGTGCTAAAAAATCTCTTATAAAAGTCATGTTTTTATCAGCACTAACTAAAAGAGTTGATAAAGGTAACCTTTATCTATTCTAGAAAGGTGTTTATAAAAGTAACAATTTTAGTAGTTATTTTTTTAGAATTGATAAATATCTACCAATAACATCAATTTAATTAGAACTAATAAATCATACCCTTTATGAGTGCTTTTTTAGTGATGATAATGGGAATTGTAAATTATTTAATTTATATATACATATTTAAGTATTTTTTAATATGACCAGTACAACAATAAGTATATTTATAATATAAATTTATTATCAATGTTATTTTCATAATTTATAAATACAAAATATCAAATTTATATTGATAATTAAAAATATTTAATAATATATTAAAGACAATAAAATTGTATATGTAAATATATTATATTTAAATTTATTTAAACAATTATCTAAATATATAAATAAAGATATATTTTTAAGTTTATTTATAATATATTTAAATAAATGTAAACTTTTATATATAATTTATATATACATATTTATATGTTAATATGATTTATATATTTATATATTTAAATGAATTATCTAATTTATATATATTTATGATTAATATATAATAATATGATTTATATATTTATATATTTATATTATTTATGAATTTATCTTTTGATGTGATGGAATTTCCTTCTCTAAAGGGAAGGTTACATGCGAAAGTAAATCTAAACCATATCTCTAAGCAAGGGTTGATGAAAAGCCATGTCTTACACAAGATCCCTCCATGGGGTAGGACATGTGCGGTGGAAAGGGAAAACCCTATCTCAATTGATGGGTTGGTGGAAAAATTGGATACACCAAGAAGGGGAAATACATGGCATGCAACATCATATGATCTACATCCATAGAGATTGGTAGTTCTTAGAAAATGAATATGGTTCATTAAATTAGAGGGAGCTTCATGCTTAATGTGGAATAATCCTCACATAATTCAAGGGGCTTTGGTAAGATCCGAGTTCAGATCTCCCATGACTATCGATAGTATTAAACCATAGATAACTATATCTCCCCACTTATATATAATGACAACTATTAGGTTGTGTGGCCTTTGGTTCCCTTCTTGGTGTGGGGGTGATGATGATGAAGCTTGATGACAAGGGTGGATCACCAATAGTGAAGGAAGACCCTCACTACTTGTAGGGTCTTCTTAGAGTGACTGTATCTATCTAGATCTCCGTGAATATAGGTCCATCAGTCACAATGAACATGTAAAAGCGATGATGGGGACTAAGTGATGATTTTTCAGTGGGAAAATGGTGCTAGAGTGGGTACATCAGTTGGTGAGGCTTGTATAACTATCCATCTCACCATATGTACATCCCCTCTCTTCATTCATATTGATAATGCTGGTGATGCATGTATCTGAATCATAGGTTGTGAAAATAGTATTCAAGGCAATTGGTGATGGAAGAGGGTGTGCTTTTTGTTAAGAGTTCACTCAAGATATCATCAATGATTTTTGATGGCAATAAAGGCCATTAGCGATGGGTGATTATGGGATTTTGGGTAGGTTCTTTCTCAGGATTGTGTATAGATAACCTAAATTATCTTACATCACCATGACATCCTTTTAAAGATAAGAAACATAATAGTTATACATTCATGGATTTAAAGGTTTAGTATCTTTGTAAAATTAGGATCACACATCACATAAACATAATAAATATTAAAAAATTGTCTAAATAATTCTTTGTTATCCTTCTAAATTATCACATTCTTCTTAGTACATGTACTCACCTGAGGATACACATCAATATATAGGTGAGATAAAATCTCAAAAAGAGGAAGGAAAAAGACGTGAATCTATTTAACAAGGGTGAGGATAATCACCATCAACACATCCTAAGAATAGGATCACCATCATAATCATGAGTGAAAAATTTGATAAGTTCATGGACTGTGGTACATGAAAACAAATGAAACAACATGTTACATTGGTGAAATACCACACATAGTTGTGAAAAAATATAGCATCACATTCACACATAACATATGTGAATAATCATAACATCATCATTAGGAACATGGATAGCATCATTTTCACACATTATACACATTACCTCATGAGATACATTATATTACCCAATGAATTGGAGGGATATATAATTCTAGGCCCACCCATCATATCATAATATTTACATAATCATACATTCCACATAGAATGTATAATAACTGTATTCATGAAATAACCCATGGAAAGGAATGGGTTTCATAAGTATTTAAAAAATAATAATTTCATGAATAAACTTGAGCTTACCAAATTAATATATAAAAACTATTTTTTAATAAACATTGTTATTCTTGAGTGAAGTAGAAAGAACTCAAGAGGAGTCAAAGATGTGTTTCGGAGGGGAATGTTTTTTTGGAAATTTTTTTCTTCTTATTAATATAAGAGGAAACATGTATATCCATGAAAATATAAGGGAATAATATTTAATGGTTAATTAAGGAACATTAAAGGAATATCCATACTAAAAATGATATGAAAGACAGATAACCCAAAGAAATTGTGTTGGGTTTGAGAATCCCCTTACAATAAATCTCGCTTTATTCTGTCCCTTTTCCACCTCCTGAATAATAAGCATAGTTATAGAATTTAATTATCTTGTTTTATTAAACTATTTATACATTATAATTATTGGATTATAATTTATAACATTCTTTTTAAAATATGAATTTCTTTGATATCATATTTTCATAGAATGTTTTTCGTTTTTTTCGATGTTTCTATTTTTGTTCAACATCATTTATATATTTGATGAAATAATTCCAAAATATTAAAGAAAATGTTTATACCATTATATATCATAAATAATTTATTTTAACCAGCCATATATTTTGTGGTAATAATAGGATTGACAATTTCCTCATTGATGATTAACTTATCGTTGGAGAGACATTATTAAAAGAGTGGGAAATGGGAGTTTGAAATTTATTTATGTAACAATTATGATAATTTTACTAGGTTAACATCATTAATTTAATGTTAAAATAATTACCATTAAATTTTATAAGATTTTATTAAATGAATTTGGAAAAAAGAAAGAAAAAAAGAAAAAGAGAGAAGAGTTGGTAGAATCTTACACTTTCCTTGTTGTAGCTTATATTGTAAGACATTAAAAATCTCATAATGTTTAGAGTTGGTTTATTCTAGAACATCCCTAGTAAATCTAAAGGGATTAAGAGGGAGTATTTGGGAAGAACAAGTACGTTTTAAAGTGTTAAAGGAGTCTATTTACAAGGGGAGGGAGAGGGGTTATTTATAATTGAGAAGAGGGGTATTTTTGGAATAAAATATCAAACAAAATATTATATCAATGGTAAAACATGTAATCGTGAATTTTTTAAAATATAGATCATATATAAATATAGTAAAATATTTTTAAGAATTTAAACCCCTTTATAATTCTAATTTACATGGTTTATTAAAAAGGAAAGTAGAAAAAATGTTATTTTAAGGGATCACATTTGACTTTATGTTTTGGAAAAATATATTTCAGTTATGAAATTAAGTTTATTATATTTTAATGAATTATTGATGAAGTTAAATATATTTGGGCCGAACCAAAAGTATTATAAATTATTAGGTCATTATTACATCATGAATGTTGTAATTTAAGATACATCAGTTTTGAAAAAATATATTTTTACCCTTCACCTCAAAATTGAAGTATTTCATAAAATAACCAAAAAATCACCATTGTGAAAATTTGAAATGCTTATTTAGAAACTAATATTAATTTTATCAAAATAAATTTATAGCATAGGTAATCTAAAATTATAATATAAAAATTATTATTTTCACAAAATACTTCAAAATACAGTTTATTAAAAATGTGTCAATATATTATTTTAGTTTTTTAATAATGATATTAATTTATCAGCACTATAATATTTATATTTAATTTTATTACTATTGATAAATTTTATTTATGTCACAATTTATTATTTTGAGGTTAAATTAATATTCCAACGGTCCCTATTCTAATGGTCACAATACCGACTATGAATACCACATCATTCATTCACCCAGTATTCACAATAATTACTCCAAATGTTTTATATCTTCATTTTCTAAGATTTTGATTGGTTTAATAATATATTTTTTTTCATTATGATAGTGTTAGTCGTGGGAGTGGTGATTATAGTATATTGGGGTGACCTAAATTTTCTTATTTTTTCATTTCTATTTTATATTTTTTTACCAAATTATTGGTTTGAAGAGATATTTGAAGTATGGGTGAAGGAGGGTCAGATAACAGAGTGATGCGTTTGGTTTTGTTGCTTACGTTTTTATTTTCCAGTGGCCATGGCATTGGCTTGGCCTCGGGGAGGCGTGGCAGCTGGGGTCACTCCCCCTCCCCTCGTGGCAAGACCCGCATTTCCGTTCCCTATGTTCACCCATGCACTTCTCCGGCTCCACCGGCGGAAAAGCCATGAACATATAAGAAAATGGATATTGCCATAATGATGATGATGGATGACTGGAGAACGAAGTGGATCATGGAGGTTGTGGTTATGGGTCATGTTGGTATGAGTTTGTTATTTTGTAAGTCCAGTAAAATGCTTAATGGGGCTTATGATATGTATGTTTACTTATGAAATGAATATTTAAAGTTTGTTATTTAAAATATTATTGGTTTCACTATTTTATATATGCTTGTAATACTTATATAATATAATATAACCCAAATTTATTTATGTAACAATTATCGTTTAAAATTTCTGGGTCATTAAATAGAGGATGGCAGCCAAGGCCATTAGTGACAGGTGTTGGTGGATAACTAGACCATGCATATGAAAACTGGTGGAAATGGACCATTCCTACATAGGCGTGTCAGGGCCTTTAGATCGTGTTTAGACCTTTAGGTTGTGGTCTTCAACCAATATATCATGTCTTTGTGCCCCTGCACCTATTAATGTTCATGTAATGAGGTTCCCTCACCCGGAAATTAAGGGAGTTTCTTTCATTTAATAATAAAAACAGGGGAATTCAATTCTACCTATTTGAAAGAAATTATTTATATGATTTATAATGGAATATATATATATATAATATTAATAATTTGTACTGTTCTTTATTCTTTTATAGTTATTTAGGATTAGATATAACTATAATTACACACACATGTGTGTGTGTCTTAAAATACAGCAATATGAACGATATAAATAGATCAAATATAGTTCATATTTAAATTTTTATAATTATATTCAATTTAAATAATTTAAAATATACACATAAAATTACAATACACACACACATAAATGTGTGTGTGTGTGCTTATATTTTTGTATGTGTGTATATGTGTTTGTGTGTGTATAGGTATGTGTTTGTATATGTATGTCTCTATGGGTATGCATGGGTATGTATGTGTATGTATGTATGTATGTATGTATATGTATATGTTTGTATATGTATGTGTATGTATGGGTATATATGTTTATTGGTATTTGTGTGTGTATGTGTTTGTGTTGTATTTTTTAGTGAGTGTGTGTGTGTGCATGTGTGTGTTTGAGTGTGCATTCACTACCACAAAAACAGTTTTTCGCAGTGCCCCCCCTTTATCAACGCTTTTTTTAGCGCTGATAAAGGGTCGGCTTCAATTTTTTTTTTAAAAATATATTAATATATTAATATATAAATATAGTTATATTGATATATAAATATAATATATAATTTTTAAATATATTTTAGATAATTATAAATGTACATTTACACTTATTATACATAATATATAAGATATTTAGTGAAAATGGCTTCTTAAAAAGTTAAAAAAATATTTTTAATTAATAATTTGCTAATCATTATGGAGTAATAGTCATTTAATAACAATTTGAAGACTAAAAAAATTCAAAAAATTAAAAAAAGATCCAAAATATGTTGAAAACACAACTCAAACTTCAAACGGCCATAACTTTTGATCCGGGTGTCCGTTTGAGCTCTACCATATATCAAATCGAAGCCTGTGACGAGCTCTACGTCACTATGATCGGGGAATCCCCGGTCAAGCGATTTTAGAGGCCAAAAGAGGCCCAGAAGGCCTCCAAAACTGAGTTTTTAGTTGGGGTACCCCGATTTTTTAACATTTTGTGGATTTTCACCCTCGTTTAAGGGGGTATTATTAGATTTTTTTGGCGGGTTCTGAATTTATTCCAAGGTATTACATTTATATTGATATTATGTATTTGAAATTTCATCCTTTTTTATAATGCACTGCTATTTATAATAAAAAATATAACAATATATTCATATTTTTTATATATTCACACCTAAAAATTTAATTATAAATATAAATAATAAAATATATTTACATATAAAATATATTAGCTTTATCTAAATAATAAGTAACATCCATTTTATTTAAAATACAAATATATGAATATTTATATACCTATATATTAATCTAACTATATATATATATATATTAATCTAACTATATATATATTAATCTAATAACTATATATATATTAATATAACTACATATATATATATTAGTATTACTATAAATATATATATTAATATCACCATAAATATATATATTAATATCACTCTATATATATTAATATAACTATATAAATATATATTCATATAACTATATATATGTTAATATAACTATATATATGTTAATATAACTATATATATGTTAATATAACTATATATATGTTAATATAACTATATATATATTAATATAAATATATATTACTATACGAATAAATATAACTAAATAAATAAATATATATATATATATTAATACCACTATATATATATATTAATATTACTACCTATATTATAATATAACTATATATATATATATTATAATATAACTATATATATATATTAATATAAATTTATATTACTATATGAATAAATATAACTAAATATATAAATATATATATATATATATATATAGAGATATCATGAATTGGAAAGCAAATCAAAATAGAGTAGTGGTAAGGGCTTAGGCGCGCAGGGGGGAGGTCTCGAGTTCAAATCCTAGTGGAGGCAGGGGTGCGCGCGCATGGGGAATATTGGAGCAAGCGCTGTTAAAGGGTGGAGGGGGGTGCGTGGGGTGCGTGGGGTGCTGTATAGGGGCCGAAAAGCGCTGTAAAAGGGGGGGTTCAAGCGCTATAAAAGCCCCACCGATTGACAGTATTTTTTAATTTTTTAACTTTTATCAGCGCTAAAACGAAAGCGCTGATAAAAGTGGTCTTTATCAGCGCTTTTCGGAGTGTTGATAAAGGGGACCCCCCCTTATCTACGCGGGCTTTATCAGCGCTTTTTCTAGTGCTGATAAAGGCCATTTTTAGCGCTGATAAAGGCCGTATTTGTAGTAGTGATTTGTATGTGCATGTATATGTACTAATGTGTATTTAATAAGTTTTCAATTTTTCTAATTAATATGTATTCATTTTTATTTGAATATTTTTAAATTTAAATCTTTATATAATTTGTATTTATTCATTTTTAATTTATATTTTATTATAAATATTTGGTATTTATATATAATTTATATTATATATAATTTTTAAATGTTTTTTTAAATTAATAATAATATTATTTATTCATTTTTACAATTTTTGAAATTTATTCATTTTTAATATTTTTTATTTAATATTATTCTAATTTATTCATTTAAACATTTACTAATTTATTATTTATTACATTATATTTCTGTTTTAACATTATTAATTTAGTATTTTTAAAATTTATTTATTTTTAAATATTTATTTAAATATTTTTATTCAATATTATTTGATATTTTAAATATGTTTTTAATTTATAAAACTAATTTTTATTTTTTTGTATTCAATTCATTATAAAATTATCATTTATAATTTTTTTTATTAATATTTTTTTAGAATCATTTATATTTAAATGATTTTTTTTATATTTATTCATTCTTATTCTAATTTTCATTTACTTTTCAATATTTTTATACTTTATAAAATTAATATTATTTATTTATTTCATTAATATTTCTGTATCTTATTCTTTTTTATTTATTAAATTTTATTCACTTTCAACATTTTTCTTTTTATATTATTTATTCGTTTTTAATCTAAGAGAGATCGACCACGAACATTGAGGCCCATGCCTGGGGAAACAAAATTTATTAAAAAGAAAAGACAAAAAGGAAGTGAGGGGTTCAAACAAGACGTAAAATTCTCACATCAAAAGCAAAAAAAAAACATAGGAAATCAATTCCTAAAAAGCCCTCCATATCCTAAGTTTATAGGATACTGGCCTCTGCCCTTTGGATGTTGACCTTATAACGACCCAAAATTTTGTTATTGAAAATCCCTCTAGATCCAATTAAATTTATTAATATGTGAAATGGTTATACAACATATACACTTTTTTTGTTTTATGGTTCTGGATTTTAAAATACCGTCAATAATTGTGACCATTGCTAATATAGCCGTTGAGTAGTGATCACATGATTAGTATAAATACATGGCTTTAACAAATCCAATTTACTCAGAAAAAGGAAGCGATGGCCTCATCTCGTAGACTTTCCCCATATGAATCCCATTTTTCGGGGCTCGGAAAGGATGTGGCGTCATTGGGCTTCTCTCTTGACCAAGCCCAAGCTGAGCTTGAACACGTTATGCTTGAGCGGAACCGACTACGGGAGAAGTGGAAGTTAATAGATATTACCACCCGAGCGATGTTATCTGAGCCACCCGAAGAGTCTGTCACCATCGCGCACCTTACCCTATGGTCTTATACGGGTGTTATAAGGGGTTATTTAACAAGACCTTATCACTATTATTATATATATTATTTTTTTTATATAATAAATAATATACATTCATTTTTATTATTGTTACTTTGTAAATTGTTTCTAAATCACAAATAGTTTTTTAGTTATTATTCAACTAAGAAATCTATTTTGATGAATTAATGTATTTTTGAATTGAATACTATTTTAATAAAATATTATTATTATTAAATTACATTTTATTAAATATAAATGATCGTATAATTTTATGAATGCAATAGAAATTTTTATTAAGGTTTGAAAGCTGTTTTTGTCAAAACCCATGAATTTTTGATAAATGTCAGTTTTTATTTTAAAAATAAAAATTCACATATTTAAAAAATTATTTAGATAAAAGGAATATTATTTTTGTAATCAGGATGTCAAAATTATCCAATGGTGAATTTTTAATAATTTTCTAAGTTATTCAAATTTTTGGGTAAAAATTAAATACCGTTTAAATATATAATGTGTTTAATGACATCATAATGAACCAATAGTGATGTAATAAAATACAATAAACATTATTTTTGGACAATAAATTTTTTATCATTAAAATAATGTGATTTTAGATTTGTTTGATTTATTTTACAAAGCTCTTGTGGACCCTCCAAGACTTATAAAACATTTTGTCTTTTTAAATTATTTTCTTTGAGAGTGTGACTCACCTCCAAAAAATCAACCCTATTATTTTAATAATTTATGCCATTGGACTTATAAAATATTGTTTTCCACTCCCCTTTAACAAAAACCATGGGTTGGTTTTTGGTATTGATTAGTTTAATGTGTGATGACCCAAACCTAAATAATAATGAATTCCCTCTCATTTCCTATATAAACCCACTTAAGATCCCACTTCCTCTTCACTCAAAGCCTTTTGAGTTCGTCTAACCTCTGAACTCATCTCTCTATAATCCTCCCAAGGTTCCCCAATCTCTCAAGAAGCCTCTCTCAAGCCTCTCCCAAGCCTTTGGGATCACACTTCCAAGTAAGGGTTTTTCTTCCTTTCTCATTTTTGTCAAATTTTCTATAAGTTGTTATTCCCTTTTAATTTCAATTATAAATGTTGGGGTATGGTTTATCACCTCCCCCATACTACCCTATTTATGTTTGAATTATTAGAGACCCCTTTCTCTCTCAATAAATGCCTCCCATATACACTCGTTACTATACTGAAATTCCGAAAGGAATTTCTCTCTCCTCTTTTACATTCAAGTAATTATTTTATATCATGATTCTAAATTCCATTACAATTGTTGGGACATGTATCTATATGACTCCCTTACTCTCCATTTCATGTACATATATTGAGATATCCCCTTTCTCTCTCATCATCCCTTTTTATGAATCCTTTTGTCACGTCGTTATGCTGCCGAAATTACACCGCGTTTTTCCAAGCCAATATCATTGTGTAGTGAATATCATACCCATGTCTCTATCAAGGGTATTCTTATTTATGCACATATACATATTGAATTTTAATTTCATGTATTTATTCCAAATTACTTAATTGTGGAATAACATAATATGTCGATTGATTCCATATTATATGATCCATGTGGAACACTTATGCATGAAATGAAATGTTTAAGAAGGGTGCGCCCTGATAGCATTGCAATGCATTGGGTAAAGTATAGTATCATGATACGTCATGTGAAATGAGTGTTTACTCATGAAAATTCAATTGAAGCGAGGGTTTACTCATGTTTCATGTGCAATGAGGGTTTACTCATGCTCCATATGCAATGAGCCTTGGCTCATGCGAATTCCATTTTAAATGTTGTTGCCACATTTCCCAGTTATGATTATCATGATTTATCATGCCTTTATGTTCATGTTTCTCTTTTGATCTATTGACATGCCAATTTTATAACACGTATTGTCTTCCTCATGTTATTCCATGTTTATTCCCTTACTGGGCTTTATAGCTCACCCTTTTCTTATGCATGTCCTTAGGTTATCCTATGCAATGCTAAGTACGTGGGAATGTAGTGGTCATGTAAAGAAATTTTTCAATAAAGAGGTTGAGATTTTTATGTTTTAAGTTGTTATGTAATGAACTTAAGCCCCAATGACACTAGAACTCTCGATCATCCATGTTATATCAAGTGATGTTTATGTAATAAATCATGTTTAAGTGTGTAATAAAGACAAGGGTTGTTATAGACCTCTTTATCAAGACTTGGTATTTTTAGAAGGCACATACTCCTCATCTGATGAAGAGTCTGAGGAGTCCCTTTAAATGGAAAATGTATTGTATTTCCAAGATAGATCTTTAATTTCCATCTCTATGTTGGATCACGAGTTTTATTCAATGTTATGTTAGTGTCTTCACAAAAACTTTCATATGTTGTTTTCATTATATTAAAAAAATGTGATGTATAAATCCAATCCACAATCCCATTTCCCAAAATGTTAATCCTACAAGAAGGGGGATTCATCACATGAAGAGAGGAAACCTACAGATATATTTCACCCATGGGTCTTTCCACAGCCAACCCATCCTCACAATCATTATCAGAGAAATTAGAATTAACACCTAATTGTGCATCAAATTCACATACAGATCGTTCATCTTCATTGGGATCAATGTCTACCGTGCATTCAATTTAATCCTGTCACATTCCATTATGATTTATCTACTACAGAAATTCAGAGTTTTTTGGTTTATTAAGTGAACCAAAGCAGCTATTCCTTTTCACACCAAGAGCATATCCCTTTGTGTTTCACATCAAAGATTAATCATTAGACATCTTGGAGCAGTCAAGATGCCCAATCCTAATAAGAGATGCTAGAATTCCCATGGAATCCAGACCAACCTATGAAATCCCTTCATTTAATGGAATTTTTATTTAACACTCCTCAATCGAGTGCAAAGTCTTCAAAATTCCCTGAACTGATGATTTATATGTCATTTTTCTATAGTATTACAAATAATCTTCACTATCCTTAGAAAATCAGCACTTTCTCATATCCAATGATTAATTCTAATGGATGATCAGAATCAGTTAGCACAACAAAATTAATTTCAATAGTAGGAAGATCAATTTCTACAATGATTCTATTGAAACCTCCATACTTGGCTTGCTCTGTTTCCTTATCAATTTTAATAGGCACTCCAATAATCGATTCTACATCACAAAGGATTGGGTGATGAAAAAAAATCTCATGTGATGGATGTGTGTGTGTGTGTTTTTTGATATATGTATGTATTTATGTAAGTAAATTAAATAATTTTTTTAAATTTATATTTAAAATACAAAAAAAAGAATAGAATAATTTTTAAATTTAAATTATAGTAATTTTAATATTTATATTTTAATTATCAAAAATAGGGTTCATTGAAAATATATTTTTTATAATTAATAGTATATTTTCAAAATATAACTAATAATATATAAATTAAGTTTTATAACATTAAATATTTATTCATATATATAATTTATAATTTTTTTTAAATATTGATGAAAATATTTAAATACAATTATTTCTAATATTATATATATAATTATTATTATTTTCAATTTATTCATTTTTAATAATAAAATTTATTTCTTTTTTATTATTAGTTAATTATCAATATTTATTCATTTCTAATATTTTTGTTATTTATTAAATTTTAATGTATATTCATTTAATATTTTTAAATTTATTTATACTTTTTTACTAATATTTAATACTTCTAAAATGTTTGTAATTTATATAATTACAATATATATTTTTTTAATATTTTTTTATTTAAATCATTAGATAAATATTATTTATTCACTTTTAATTAGAAATTTAATTTAAATATATATTTTTAAAATTTAGTTTTAAAAATTTATTAATTTTTAATATTTTTAAATTTACATAATTAATATTATTTATATATTTTTTCATCAATAATTTTAGCGTTGATAAATATTTAGTGCATGGGAGTGTCATAATCCACCCAATTTTATTTACTCAAAAATCAATTTAAAACAACATAGTAAATTGAGGTCAAACAACTATATCAACAAGTATACATAGAGAAATAATGTGAAAAGAGACACTAGGATTTAACGTACCAATTGGGCTACATGAACAGGTACGAACCGAGATTTCATTATGAAAAATAAATAAGAGTTCAACAATAAAAAAAATAAAAAAATAGAGATGTTGGGGGAAGGAAAAAAGCTATCAAAAGGTCGGGTTCTTAAAAATCCAGCATTCTCTATGAAATTTAGTTGACATATACCAAAAACCTTCATGAACATAAAAAACATGGAACACAACACAAAAGTAAACCATTAAATACATGGGATTCAGAACTAAAAGAAATTAAATTGGGGACTGAGACCCCCTTTCCAAATTGGTCTCACATATATGTCATTAGAGACCCAAAATGATGCATGTGTTGGTAGTTTCCATCAAAAAGATCACCCCCATCATCATCATCATCATCTGGGAACAAGAAACCACATGGAACCACAAGATTTCATCGGTTCTCCTCACCCAGAACTGAGGAACGACTACCTCTCCTCATCTACCACTACTTCTTCATCACCAAACCAGAAGTCACCCAATGTGCACCTTCACCTCTACTCCATATTGTCACTGAAGCCACCCAAACAAGGGTCCTCACCACCTCTAAACTGTTGGGTGCCACCTCAATTGGCATGCACGGGACAATACAACATTTCTTAATAAAAATGAATAAAATTTTTGGTCAAATACATTTCTTTCTTGGGGTTACATTGTGGGATGAGGAATTTTTTTTTGTAAAAGGAGGAAACACCTAGTTTCTTTGACAAACCGACAGTATGGGGAGAAGATTCATTTTATTGATCGACTTTTTTGACATCATTTTTCTTCATACAACATCTTCTCTCCTCCTTTGATCCACAAATTTATCTGATTGTTTATTTTGTGATCCCTTCCATTTTTTGGGAGTCTCTACTATGTACTCAATTAGTTTAGTGGATCCCTCAATCTAGACTAGGTGATGTTGTTTTCCATTTTTGGGTTTTCCAAATTAAATTTTTTGGTGTAAAAAATTATTTTCTGGAAACATTTTATTTTCTCGTTCTGCATCTTCTTAATATTTGTAGGCTTGTTTGAAGTGAAATGAAATTGTTTTTTCATTGCATAATCTCATTGTTGTTGGTTCCATGTTAATCGCATGTAGTATTTCCCAACATTTTGTATTAAATAGATTTGTTTTTATTTCAAATTTATTATGGAATCTGATTATAGTTAGATGATTTTGTTGAATAGTACCAAATACCATATATGGAATCTAAAAATGAAGGATCTATTTTTTTTCAAGTGAATGCATCTTCCAGTGTTATGTACTCAAAATCTAGAAATAATTTCATATGAAGAATGGGTTTTTGAGCTGGAGATGGTTTTTTGTTTCATTATACAATGGTTTGAAGATAATGTGATGAACTATATTTTCAATATCTCTCATGTTATAACTTTGTTGGAGAAGCTTGAGACTACCTATGCTTCCAAGATAGGAATCAATAAATTGATTCTTCTAAAAAAATAATTATTTTGAGGTACAAATAAGGTACATCTATTTCTAACTATTTGAATGAATATCAAGGATGTTTTGATCAATTTTCTTGTATGGGTATTAATTTTGAATATTTTGTTTTAGTTATTTTTTTGAAAAACACTTTACCCGATTATTGGGAGTATTTACGTGTCACTCTAACTGGTTCTCCTCCTAATGGTGATGGGACATCCAGTTTTGTTAATTATACTATTTTAAATGAAGTGTCCAAGAGATGTACTTAGAATCCACCTTTTTTATAGATTTTAGTCATAGAGAATAGGGGGAATCCATGAAAAGAATCAAAGATAGAGTAGTCATTTTAAGAGAAAAGGAAAAATCAAATTCAAGTCAAAGTAGATAGAATTGGAGCATTATCATTGTGGTAACAAAGGGAATGTTAAGGAGTTTTTAATCAGATGAAAAAAGAAAATATAATGAATGAATTTAAGTAGAAGAAAAATTACGGTGGAGATAATTGTGTCGTCGCCACTACAGTTGGTGATCTTACTATTTTTTATGACTCCTTTAATATTGCTTCTAGTGATTCATGATGGGTTGTTAATGGTGGTGCTTGTTTTAAATTGAAATCAAGGAAAAATTTCTTTAGATATTACAACCCATGTAATTTTTTTATTATTTTGAATTTGGGTAATGATGGTCATGATGATGTTGTAGGTATCATGGCTATTTGTTTATAAACTAGTACAAGAAGGAATCTGATTTTGAAAAATGTTCAACATATTCCAGAGTTTCTCTTGAATCTTATTTCTACCAACATTCATGATGATGAATTCTTTATCAGTAATTTTGGTGATTTCCAATGGATTATTTACAAGGGTTCTTTGATTGTGGTTTGATAGAAGAATCATTCTTGTTTGTATTAGACAAGAACTTCTATTTATTTTGATACTTCTTGAGTTTTTCATTGGAGTGTTTCATCAAGGTTATGGAATAAGAGGCTTAGTCACATTTTTGAGAAAGGGAATGTTTGTTTGGCCTAGAGAAACCACATTCCAAATTTTTATAGTGTTAAAATGGACACCTGCGATCACTATATGTCTAGAAAACAAAGCATAGTGATTTTCAACAGTCATCCTCTGCATAAGAAGTCACAGGTACTTGAATTTGTACATTGTTAATTTTATGGTCCTCTGAACTCTAATAAATTTAGTGAAGAACTTTATTTTGAGGCATTTATTGATGACTACTCACATAAGATTTTGGGTTGTGTTTTAAATTCCAAAAGGTAGGTTCTTAGTGTTTTTAATAAATTTTAGGTTTCTACTGAGAGGGAATCAGTAAGAAATTAAAATGTATTCCCACTGACAATGGGGGAGATAATTTTGGTCCATTTGATAAGTATTTTAGGAAAGAAGGTATTAAAAATCAAAAGATGCCTCCCAAGACACCACATCAAAATGGTGTAGTTGAGTGAATGAACGTGAATTTATTAGAAGGATTGCATTGATTGATTTTTGAAACATAGTTTCCTAGAATTTTTTTGGTTGAGTATTTACTTATTATGGATTATATTATTAGTTTATCACATTTGGTTTCATTTTAGATAGAAAATATCAATTGGTTTTGGTATGTAAAATAGATCAGGTATGATCACATGCTTGTTTTTGGTTTCAAGGCTTTTGATCATGTTCCTAGAGATTGTAGATCTAAGCTAGATGGTAATTCAAAACAGTGTATTTTTATTGGAAGTAGACAAGATAAGTTTGGGTATAGGTTCTATGATACTACTTCAAATAAAAGTTTCATAATTTGTGATGTAGTTTTTATAGAGAATCATACTATTGAAGATATTGTTAAGGGAGAAAAATCTACTTCTCCAACTTCGGATGGATTTTCCAGTCTCGAGTGAGGTTTTGATTCACATTTACCTCATATTGTTGAGTTTGATGATCATGTTGATATGAAGAATTATTTTTATGGTGAATTGGTTGGAGTTTATATTTCTGATGCACCTTTTTTTTCTAATGATCCAGTTCCAGGTGTTATTAACAAACGTGAAATTCCACTCTGAGGGGTCACATTAGCATCATACCATTTCTACTTGGTATTAACTTGATGAGTACATTCTCTTACCTAAATAGTAAGAACTATAATATTTTGATGAGGTGATAGAAGAAAGATGGGTTTTAGAAATGGATGATGAGAATACATCATTGTAGGAAAAAATACTTTTGAGCTGGTGAAATTACCCACTATTAAGAGAAATTTGAAAAGGCAGTCGATTTATTGGTTTAAAAATGAAGAATCTAGTTCTCTTCCATGATAAATGTAAAATTTAACTCTTAAATGCTTCCTTCAAAAGAAAGGTATTGATTTTGATGATATTTTATCATATTTTTTCAAAATTTCTTCCATTCAGGTTATTCTTGGTTTGGATTTTAGTTTGGATTTTTAGATAGAGTAGATGGATGTGAAGACAACTTTCCTCCATAGATATTTAGAGGAAGAAGTTTATATGGAGCACCCATAGGGTTTTTTTTTGAAACAAGTAAAGTGAACAATGACTATAGGTTAAAGAAGGGTTTTTATGGTTTAAATAAATCTCTTAGATAGTGGTATAAAAAGTTTGAATCTTTCATTTTTCATGAGGGTTTTGGGAAGAAATGTTCTGATCATTTTTTTTAGATATTTAATGATGATGATTTTATTATACAATTTATTTATTTTGATGATATTCTCATTGTTGTACTTGATGCTTCGAGAATTGACATATTGAAGAAGGATCTTTGTCACACTTTTGCAATGATTGACTTGAGTCCAACATGACAGATTCTTGGTATGTCAATCTCCCATGATAGAAATGACGTGAAATTGTGGTTACTTAGGAGAGATATATTGAGAAGTTTCATCATTGCTTTTATATGGATAGATCAAAAGTGGTTATTACTCCTCTTTACATTACATTTTAAGATAAGTACCAGTCAGTAACCTTATACTGATGACGAGAGAGAAGAGATCCATCACATACCTTATTCATCTATCATTGGTTGTTTGATGTAAGTGATGCTATGTATTAGACCTGATATAGCTCGTATAGTTTGTATGGTTAGTCATTTTATAGATTATCTAGTTATAGATCACTAGAGAGTATTGAAGTATAATTTTTTTAATCTTCATGGTACTTTTGATCTGAGATTTTGTTTTAGAAAGGGGTAACCTATGTTTTTTTTCTTTACAAGTTCAGATGTGGTGGGAGATATTGATTTGAAGAAGTCTAATTTAGTATATTTGATCACTTTTGTAGGGGGAGTTCTATCTTCAGATTCTAGATTGCAAAGATTTGTTAATTTATCTTCCATCAAGTCAGATTTTATTGTAGCTACATAGGCATGGAGAGAATTTTTGGGGATGAAAAATGTTATTAGAGATCTCAATTTTAATTATGAAAGGTATATTTTATTTTTTGATGGTTAGAGTGATATTATATTTAAAAGGTTGGGGCCGAAGCCTCATTTATTATTAAATAAACAAAAATACCTCTTTTAACTAGGTAGATGTAAGAACCTGGATCTTATTTTTATGTATGTTTTTTCTTTTCTGGTAGTTTTGAGAAAAAGAGGAAAATCTGGAAATTTCCAGAGTACACGCCGTGTACTTTATGAGTACACATTGTGTACTTCGATGCCACTGGAAGCCGTGTGCTGGCCGGGTCATGGAAACACACACGGCTGTGTAAGGGTGACTTGGAGGCTTCCTAATGAAGATTATGGAAAAGGAAAGTACATGCCGTGTACTCCAAAAGTACACACCGTGTACTTTCTATTTTTTTGTTAAACGGACCGGGGTCATGTCTAATCCTTATCTCCATCTTCTTCATCGCTTAATTCCATCCAGAGAATCCGAGCAGGCCAAATCTTCTCTGAGCCGCCGATTCGTCACCGATTATCTGAATCGAATGTCGTCAGTTTCAATAGAATCACAATGGTGAGTTCTTAGTTCTTCTTTGGCCACGTTTCCTGATTCTTTCTCTTATGAGAGTTATCGTAGGTTGAACAGTTTAGACATTTTTGCATATATACTCCGTTCTAGGATGATTAACGGGATGAGGTTCAAGTATATCGATCTCCTAAGATCGAGGTAGGTTGTTTTTTTCCTTACATTGAATGTCTTAGAGTTTTTGTGCAAAAGTGCCAGACTCCCATGTTTCGGGTATCTCGGTTTAGGGATTTTGGTCCTATTTTTTAATTGAATTATATTTCTTGTTAGCTTAAGGTTAATTGATAATAAAATATGCTTGTTTTCATGTTTGAGGATCACCCCATGGTTGTTATCCTTGTTTGGATGTTTATCGCCGTTTGGCATAGTTTTCCTGCAAGGCAAATCCTATTTCAATTTATAGTTAGCTTGTTATAACTGATTGCATGTGTTTCCTTATATTTTAATGATTTTAATGAATTTTAGCTTTTACCCAAGTGGTTTCTAAACTTACTTAGGGCTACTAACAGTTAATTACGCACAACTGGACCGCTCAGTGCTGTGAGAACCTGGTGCGGGAGACCAAAGAGGGAATAGACGATTAAGTACTTCCCTAGGGGGTCTGTTGGAATTAGTTTCGTACGCAAGACCTAGGGGAATTGGAATTTGTGATTCCTAAGAGTGTCCTTTGTTTATGCACATATTTAGACCACATAAAGAATTAGATGTAAGAGCTTCCTCAGAGAGTCTGTAGCTATCATTGCAAGACCACATGGGAATCGACGTGAGTGCTTCCCTGAGTGTTTATGCATTTGTATGTTTACTTGACTATAGTGGTCTGCTAGTTTGACCCACCCAAAGAGTCACTGTGAATGCTTATTTCTTGTTTGGTTTAGATGAGTCTACTTATCCAATGCACAACCTTGGATCTATTGGCCTGCTTGTTTCTTTAGGTAGTCTTTTGATGCCTGTTATGTTACCTGTTTACCTTGTAATAGAAAGCTTGGCTTGATTCCGTTGTTGTTTAATTAAATTAATGAATTAATTGTTAAATGAATGTGAATGGTAATTGGTATTATTGTTTACTTGTGTACTCCTAGTTCAATACTACATTTACTTTCATTACTTCTGCTATAATACTCACTGATAGTAGGGCACAGATCTTGTAGTGGTTGCCTACTGGGATTAGTCTCCCACCCTATTTGGGTCCTGCTTTTTGGCCCAAACATGTTATATGGTTGCAGGTGTGGATAGGGATTGCGGCCCTTCTACTTCGGGTACATGATTTCTGGTTGGAGCTAGAGAGCATAGGACCGAGCTTAGGCTTGCGATGCTGGTAGAGTTGCTGTTTATTTTTCATACTTTTTTTCTCAGTTGTATTTTAGCACATTGTTGTGTTTCCGTTTTCCTTAGATACTTGTACCTGCTACATCATTTTCATCATTACTATATATTCATTGTTCCTATTTTTAGTTTCAGTTATTGTATTTTGTTTACTTCATCCACTATTGACTGTTATTTCCTTTCCCTTGTATACTTTACCAAATGAGGGCATAGTTTCCCCAATGACTCACCAAGGCCCTCGCTGCTAGCCTCTAGTGTTTGGGGAAATGTGCTTGAGGTCATGTGGCACACCGGGTACGGGACACCAGTTGAGTGGATCTGAATTTGGGTTGTTACAAAGTGGTATCAGAGGAGGTTCTTTTCTTTTCTATTGACTTACAGTTTAGCGACATTAGACAGGGACATGACGGAATAGGTAAATGCTAAATAGCTGTGCCTGGGAGTTTTAGAACCCTTGTACAAGGAAAAATCTAGGTTACCTCGAATATTGAAATTTTCATGTTTTGAAAATGTTACAGTTTAATTTACTTCACTGTTGGGTGGTTCACTTGTGTTGTGATGTTACTGTTTATAATATTGTGGTTCTATTTTGCTGAAACCCGATGAGATGAGGGTATACCATCTCATGCGTCATATAGTCACTTGTTAGAAAATCACATGTCATGCATATTTCCATGCCATCTAAATTGCATTAGAAATTTCATACTATTGTGATATAATTAGTGATAGACTATGAATGATGTTGTTATAGTTGCTGTGATAGAATACCTGCTATGTTGATAGGGTATCATTTGTTTAGAGCTTCTTTAACATGGGTGCCAAACATTTGTATTATAGGTGTATGGGCCCTCAAGGATCGGAATTTGGTTGATCATTGCCTGGTTGCCTTGTTATAAATTTTATAAGATGCCAAGATTTGATTCACAGAATGTATGGTCCCTCAGGGATTGGAATTTGGAACCTTAAATCTTGTTTTCTATGTTTTCTGAGATTTGGAGTAGTTTCTGAGCTACTACCCAAAAAAACCCAGAATACACAGTGTGTATTTTATTAATACATGTCGTGTAGTTTTTAAACCGTGTCACTAACTGTATGAGCAGAAATACGGGGTCCTGAAAAATCATGTATGAGCATGCCGTGTACTAGTTTAGCACACCGTGTATTATGAAATAGGTACCCCAACCATGTCACAAACAAAACGGGTGATGCTATCCATTCACATACACACCGTGTATGAATCTTACACGTCGTGTAGTCTGATCTAGGTACTCGGCCGTGTCACGAAAAACATAGGTTGGTGTTACCCTTCCTCATACACACCGTATCCATCTGGAACACGCCATGTAGTGTCGGCCGTGTGTCAGGACGTTTTGCTAACAACATGGGCCAGGTATGGCATGTCTAGTACATGTCATATATTCCTTGAACACTCTGTGTAGTTTTGTCTTAGAGGAGTTGTGTGGATTAACCTTGTAGAAGGACTCGGGCAGGGAAGGGGATTCAAGTACACGTCGTGTGTTAGGACAATACTCTGTGTATTTGGGGTGTTACATGACCAATTTAGTTAGAAGTACATTCCCATGTGAATGAACTAAGGGAACACACTGTGTAGGGAAATAACACGCCGTGTAGTCATGTTTTTCATAACTTGAATGCCTTCTTTTCCATGTTCTTTATTGCGCCTTCAGTTTTTCTGTCTTTGTTAATCCTGAATCTAAGGTATGATTTTGACCTTTCTGAGCTATGGCACCGAGACATCCTCCGGTTGTCTGTCAGTTGCAAGGCAGTGACCGTATGCTTGATACAGAAGATCAGGGACTACCAGTAGTTCCACCTATCGTTACGGACATGGAACCTGCAGTGATTCCAAACACTAGTGTTGACACTCAGTTCAGAGAGGGTTTCTAGAGATTCATGCAGACCTTCTAGGGAGCTCAGCATCCTGCCCTATCTATGGCAGAGTTGACGCAAGTTTTTCAGTAGCAGTATCCTCCCACGTTCACTGGGGATGGAGGACCACAAGTTGTGGAGTCATGGATAGAATCCATGCTATCCATATTCAAGCACCTAGAGACACCTCCGTAGAGGAGTTTGAAGCTCACGATTTATATTCTGCGAGATTCCGCCAAGAGATGGTCGGATGTGGTTTCGCAGGCAAGGCGCCAAGAGGCTATGACTTGGGACGAGTTTCAGCGTACATTCTACGACTACTTCTACCCGATGACGCTGAGGGCTGACAGATACAGAGAGTTCATTAACCTGTAATAGGGTACTCTCATAGTTATGGAGTATTCCTCTTGCTTCATAGAGTTACAGTGTTTCACTCCCATTTTTGGGGAATGACGAGCTGTTTTTAGTGAGGAAGTTTGAGGATGACCTCAGACCGGACATCAGATCATAGGTGAACATCTTTCAGTTGACTTCTATTACTCTGATAGTCTACCAGGAACTTATCATGGAGAGAAATTTGAGGGAGACTGGAGCTATGGACCAGGGCGGTGCAGCATCCATGGCTGATTCATTTCAGATAGACAGCAGGAAGCGCCACCAAGAGTCTACATGAGGTGACCCGAGGAAATGAGGTATTCCTTCTGGTAGATGGGATCTTCCTTATGGTAACCAAGTGGTGTGCTATCAGTGTGGAAAAAGTGGGCATAATAAGCCTTAGTTTCTGATAGACCTATTAGAGTGCTGATCTTACGGCAAGATGGGTTATATGCAATGTTTCTGCAAAGTTATCCTTTCACCAGATAATGAAGGAGGATCAGTTTCAACTCTGCGTACAGGATCAGGATTACCAATTCCGCAGTAGACTGGGGTCTGGAGTTCTTCAGGTCATTCAGGCCAGGGTAGAGGCCATGGACGTAGTGGTCTGGCTCAGGGATGGTTAGCTCAGGGATCTCAGGCTGCTACACAGGGCCTCGGTGTAGGCAGACTTGCGGTAGAGTAGATTCATCAAGAGCAGGATCCTGGACATTCTACAGTTCGAGGTAAGATTTTAGTATCCTCAGTTTTATCCTCTGCACTTTTCGATACAGGAGCTTCTCATAGCTTTATTTCTGTGCATACTGTGGAAAGCCTTAGACTTACTGTTTATAATTCTGAGGATATGATGACGCTAGACACTCCCTTGGGAATTAGAACTGCTAGCATTTGTTAGTGCTTAGAATTACCCCTTGAGGATGGTGGGTGTTGTTTTTTGTGGAATCTCTATGTTTTGGAGATGGAAGGATATGATGTCATTCTCAGGATGGACTGGTTAGTTCCCTTCCAGGCCTTTGTTGATTACTATCGCCGTAGGGCGAGTTTCACATCACCAGAGGGTGGATCTTTTCTTCACAAGGGCGAATGTGATGTCCAAGAGAGTAGAGATGGACCAGAGCATCATCGGTTTGGCGGTGTTATGGAACAGATTGCTAGCTTATATCTGGATGACTAGGGGACTTCTTAGATAGATTTTCCTCCAGTGTTTGATCGCTTTCCAGATGTCTTTCTAGAAGACTTTTCAGGTTTGCCTCTGAAGATAGAGGTAGAATTCTCTATTGAGCTTGTTCCAGGAGTATAACTGGTATCCATACCTCCTTATTGGATGGATATATCTGAGTTACAAGAGCTCAAGAATCAGTTGGGGGAGTTTCAGGCAAAGGGTTTTATCCGACCCAGTACTTCTTCTTGGGGTTCACCCATTCTGTTTGCGAAGAAGGCAGATGGTACTTTACGGCTTTGTGTGGATTATCAGAAGCTAAACCAGTGGATGGTCAAGAACTGATATCCATTTCCACGGATAGATAATCTCGTTGATCAGCTTCGAGAAGCCAGAGTGTTATCAAAGATCGACTTGAGATCCGGATATCATCAGTTGCATGTCAGACCATCTAATATACCTCTTACAGCCTTCTAGAGTAGGTATAGTCTGTATGATTATTTGGTTATGCCATTCGATCTCACAAACACACCAGCAGTTTTCATGGCATTGATGAATAGAGTTTTCCATCCTTACTTGGATTCTTTCATGTTGGTTTTCATGGACGATATCTTGGAGTACTCTCACACTCGACACGACCATGCTACCCATCTTGAGATCATTTTGAGTACACTATGGAAGAATCAGTTATATGCTAAGATCTCAAAGTAACACTTCTAGATGGATGAGATTCACTTCCAGGGTCATGTCATCTTAGAGACAGGAGTATCAGTAAACCCAGATAAGGTGGGATCAGTAGTTACCTGGGAGCATCCAAAGAATGTCTTCGAGGTACGAAGTTTCTTAGGGATGGCTGGTTACTACAGATAGTTTATATAGGACATCTCACGCTTAGAAACACTGTTGATGGGCTTGACTAAGAAGGGTTGAAGTGTTTTTGGTCAGAAGCCTGTGATTCAACCTTTCAAGATCTGAAGGGGAGATTGAATTCAGCATCGATTCTAGTTTGGCCAGAGCCGGGCAAGAGTTATACAGTTTTCAGTGATGCATCTGGCATCAGTATTGGAGCAGTGCTTATGGAGGAGGATCGGGTTATTGCATATGTATCTCAGCAGTTGATGCCACATGAGAGGAACTATCCTACGCACGACCTGGAGTTGGCTGCAGTTGTTCATGCTTTGCGTTGTTGGAGAAATTATCTTCCAGGAGATAATTTTTGGTATATAATGACCACAAGAGCCTCAAGTATATATTCACACAGTGTGAATTGAATATGAGACTATGAAGGTGGGTTGAGTACCTACAGTCTTTCGATTTCGAGCTTGCTTATAAAACTGGGAAAGGCAATGCTGTGGTAGATGCACTGAGCAGGAGGACACAAATATAGGTAGTTTAGGAGGTCATAAGGGAGTGACATCTTATGGCTATGTTCTCTGAAATGTATTTGGAGGTGCACGACAGATAGGGTCAGAATTTTCCTTTCACAGGGCTTACAAATAAAAATATATGTAGATACCTTGTTTTTTTCCTTATAAGAATTTTAAATATTTCTAGATATATTTTTAGAGCTAGGAAATGAGATAGTGTGTGATTATAAGACCCAGTGTTCCCGGAATTAATTTTATAAAAATATAAAATATATTTTATTTTACACATGAACATTTTCTTAAATAAAATTTAATAAATCCTAAATGAAATATCATATCAGAAATCTGAGACCATGGTTTATTTCAGAACATGAATTTTACCTCTAGAACAATGTAAAATGGATAGACACAGGACATTCGAATAAAATTACTGTTGGAAGTATGTTGAGTTGGTTAATTAAATACTTAATTTATTTAATTTTTAAATTTACCAAACTGAAATTCGTCTATGAATAGATCTTTATGACAATTCTCTGGTTTAGATGCATAAATCCTGAGATAATCAAGCGGTTTTCCTTCCACTAATCATTGGTGAATCAGAATCAGATGATGACGAGACTCCAGATCTAGGAATATTTGGATGTTGTGAACATAATGACTCATCTTTTTTATTAGAGAGTGTGTTCTTAATCTATGAATGAACCAATAATAGGTAATACTCATAATTTTTTGGATTCCACCCCAATTGATTAAACTCTTGGGAATGACTATCTTCTTATCTATAATTTGTGTCAATTTTGAACCTTTTAATGTGATCGAGTACCAACTTAAAATTGTTCATTCAATTTATAGCTATTGCACCATGATTTCTTACCTTGATCGCCCTAATTGGCATTATTCGGGGAAGAACTCTTGGCCAATGATTGTTTCACATTTTATTCTTATGTTTTCCTCCTCCCTACAATACATTATTCAATGATTATCCCATACGGTCTTAGTTTGACTTTCTCAGGTAGGAACGTGCTTAATTTAATCCAAAAAATCACAGTGGATTCATATGAAAGTAATGGTTGGGGAATCAAGGATGAATGGGGTTTATTTTATAGATATGGGTGATCATTTTGTGAATTTGGGATATGAGACAACAATGGTGTGACATTGGTAACAAATGAGTTGTGCGCAGTGCATACAGGCTTCGATCAGATGATTTGGAATATGATTTCCAACCATAAGGGGGATGAAAACGATGAATAGAGGAATTTTACACTAATTTTGGGAGTCCTGGTTGTGAGATTCAAGGCATAGAGGCCATATCTAAAATGTCGGAAGCGTATCAATGTTTCTATGATAAACCCAACTACATGTCATATATTTTGAAGAACACACACTATGTAACACCCCTTTGGATACAACACTAGGGTTTTGTAAAAGTTAATTAAAAAACTACTTGTTTCCATTTCACACAACATGTATCTCACCTCAGGTAGAAAATATATGTGGCAGAGTACACGAGTATGTTCTAATGAAGAAGGAAACACCATATACCGATGTACTTGGACATAGGAATACTTACATGGAAATTTCCAGAAGCACAAGTTCCCTGATCTAAGGAAAGTAATGTAGTCCACCCAAACCCCATATATTATAATAAGGTCAATGAACCATGTGCTAGTTGGAACACATAAATTTGTGGAGCAGTACCACATACCAAGTGGGTCCCTTTACTTGATGTTTACCCATTCTTCTTTTTTGAGGAATCTTTAACCTCTCATATCTCCTTCATTTGGACTCAGGTTTTAGCCCACAAGTAGCCTTTCCAGATTATTTTTCTATATAGAATGTGATGGTGGCCTCTATTGTGGATTTCATGATACAATGAAAGATTTATGGGTGTGATGATTATTTAGGTGAAGTTAAACGATGACAATGATCTAGAAATATCATTTGAGTGGAACCCTCTTATTAAGTTAGGAATGGATCCTCGATGAAATATTAGAGTAAAACCATATATCTGGGCTGGGAATGGGTCCTCTATCAACTACTAGAGTGGAACCCTCCTATTGGTAGAGGTTTTGTGTCCTCTACCTATCCACTAAGTGGCACCCTCCTACGGAGTCAGGCTATAGGTCTTCGACTATGAGAGTTGAACTCTTCTACTAGGCAGGGTATGAGTACATTATCTACTTTCTAAGTGGAACACTCCTATTTTATTAGGGAATGGTTCCTTGACTACTAGAGTGGAACCCTCCAACTGGGAAGGGCATGGGTATCTATAATCTACTATAGTAGAACACTCCAGTTATGCTGGACATGGGTCCCCTATCAACTATTGAGTAGAACCCTCCTACGGATATAGGGAATGGTTCATCTACCTATCTACTAGAGTGAAAAACTATCATTTTTACCATGGAATGAGTCATCTACCTAAAGTTTGTGGCCTCTATATTGTGCAACACAATTGTGAGGTGTGGCATGGAATGGATGTATCTTTGGATAAACGTGTGAGATCCTGATCATAGATGGAAAACCTTCTCAAATTATTGTATCTCTTTTTCTAGTCTGGACTATGAGATGGAGATCACATTCCTCTCTCATTTGTTCTTATTTGTTTTTGAGAATATATATATAAGTATCCATGTCAATGGATTTCGTACTCTCTTGCTTTGGGTAGAGTTTTCTACTATCTATTCTTACCTTGTCTCTGACTTCTACCCTTTTAGATTTTCAGGAATCTTACTGGGCATGTATATACTCACCCCTGTATGGGAATTTCCAATATGTGTCATATCTTATGATAAAGACAAAGAGGTAGGTGGTGACTATAGAGGATCACAGGGGTACCTGTTTTATTAGAAAAGCTATGATGTTTGGAACCTGGAGATCAGGAGTTGGGATCTCTTAAAATTATAAATTTCCAATTTTGTCAGGTTTGGATATCTATCTAGTCGGGTGTGTATTTTCCCCCTTAATATTCAGTTTACACTATAGTATTCTTTCTTTTCCCCATAGGTTTCACATGAATGGTTGTTACTTTATATGTTTCATCTTTTTCATTTAATCTAATGCACTATTAAATAGATATAGTTGTGTGTCTTCATACATATTCCTTAGGAAAAGTCCTTATATGTGAGATATTCCTTCTGGTTCTTATTTCCATACCCTGTCCTATGAAGGTGGGTTTGGGGTAGTTGCAACTCAAGACCTATTGGTTTGGGTTGTAAAAAATTGGTATCAGTGGTGTTTTGATCCATGGAATAATGTGTACTGTAGTCCCCTTATGATGGATTGGATTGGATGTAGTGAAAAAGTGTCAAAGTGTTTTGAGTGTGGATTTCAGGCGAGGGAATCTAATGTTGGTGCAGTAGCCAACGTATCCATTAACTACGACCTTGAATAACTGGTTTTCAACTCGGAATACCGATACATTGGTTTCTAGATCAATGGTACATGTGTCATATAGGATTTATTACTTTAATTTCCTTCCTGATTCAGCTACCCATTATATATATATACCCATCTGATCATTGAATGTCTTTATTAAATTATCATGATTCATCCATGATGATATCCATCCCGGTTACCATTTCTAGATTGGGATGATGATTTGATGGGTGATGTTTCCTCGGTATAGGGTCTATCCCATGAGATCCATCCTCCAGGAGGGTAGGTTGTAGCACCCCACTTTTCAAGAATTATGTCATACTAGAAGAGAAGGTTGAAGATACATTCAGGCTTATCACACTTTGTGAGTTCTAGCGCCCGAGGCCGCTTAGGTTCCGCAGTGAGCCAGATCCCTAGGAAGTGGAGGATTAACTAGGTTTTGTGGTCCGTGTTTTTAGGATTATCCTAAAACTAGATGAATAGGTGGATATGATAAAAACTACCTTTTCCATGGATTAGTTGGGTGATATCTGTGTCTTGTTACATAGATGCATTATGAGTCGACACTCTCATGTCCCAACTTACTGTAGTTGTTCCATGAGTACTACCCCTCTTTCTTTCACACTATTTGGATTCAGGATATTCTAGAGATGCATTATGGATGGATGATGGTTTTAGAGTATATTTTGAGTTCAACATACCTTACATAATTCTCCATTGATATGATCCAAGATGACTACTTTTGATCATGAATGTTTGAGTATAGACTCCGCAGATATATTTGTGCCAGTGTGGTACCCTTGTCCATTACCACCTATTTTGGGGTATTGGAGGGAGTTCTAAGGATAGAGATATTAATATCATAGGGACTCTAGATATTTGGATATGGAAGTGGGTGTTAAAGAGATGAGTCATCTGGATTAGCTAGAAGATGCCTACTAATAT
Source organism: Viscum album (assembly GCA_963277665.1). Lineage (NCBI taxonomy): Eukaryota > Viridiplantae > Streptophyta > Magnoliopsida > Santalales > Viscaceae > Viscum > Viscum album. The sequence continues at coordinate 1,644,581,827 of OY728165.1, forward strand.
GATCTTGGTGTAGGAGATCTTACAAGTATTAGGCTCAAGCACATGGTCAGGGGAAGTAAATAGGACTAGGGAATCATAGATATGGGAAGTGATATGCATGTGATGGTATGGGTCAGATAACATGAGATTTCCCAAAACAACATACTGAGGATCCCATGAAAACAACATACCGACCACCATGGTAGAGGCAACGCTATGATCAGGGATCTCCCAAGTGAGGGTAGGGTGAGACCATGGGAGGTGGAAATAGAATAAGAGCAGGTATAACTCTAGGAGGAGGATATTTGGGTTTTAGAATATGTTATAAGATCCTTCCACCATCACAACTATGCCTCCTACACCAGGCTCAAGGAGATGGCGGTGGGGTTGCAGACAGTCGTACACTATGGAAGCTTATAACCCCACAACACATGAGATGATTAGATGTAAGATTTGTATTTATTATACACTTTATTTAGTGTTAGTATACATAGGTTTGACACATTCTTTCATCACTTTACTCTTGGTGTGAGAGATGGAGCACCCATTCAAGGATTTAACTCAACAGATTTGTCTTAAGGTTCCAATGTGGAATGCTTCTTTGATATATTTTACCTTTCGATAGTGTGAGCTATCACTTGGTGGATAGAGGTTCTTGTGGGATGTTTTGGTTTTCAAAATGGAACCCTATGATTTCATTTTGGATATGGATTGGTTTTCCTTGGTTCAATTCCATATTCACTATCACTAGAGACAAGTCAAGTACCTTCTCACTGATGGGATGTGATTCTACTTTGTGGATGAGAGATATCTCATGGTGGTACAAGTTAGTATTTCAAGTAGGAGGCTTTATCCCATAACCTATAAGTTAATGAGTGTATCCATTAGTGTAGTCTTCTCTTCAAGAATTAGGATTCCTTCAGTCATGGAAGATTCTATAGATGTATTCCTCAAGGATGTTATGAGACTACCATTGGGGTGAGAGATGATGCTTTTCATTGACATGCATCTCTGTACCGCTCTAATATATCTTTCAGCATATCATATGGACCCTATTGAGCTCTAGGATCTACGGTTGTAGTTTGAGGACCTTTAAGATAAGGGGTTTATCAGACCTAGTGTGTCCCTCTAGGAAGCGCTAGTGTTTTTCATGAAAAAGGAAGATGATAGATTTCATCATTTTTTCGATTATCGTCACCTAAACTAAGATAAGATAAAGAAAAATTACCACTTTTTATGTATTTATGACCTTTTTTATTATTTTTGACACATAATATAGTTCTAAAATATTTATCTTTGGATGAATTATCACCGTTTGAGAGTTTGTGAGATTTATATTCTAAATCTCGCATTCCAATGTTGCTTCAGAGACAATGAGTTCTTGGTGATTCCATTTGGTGTAAAAAATTACCTAGTTGTGTTTATGGATTTGATGAATCAAATTTGATAATCATACATAGACTGATTTATGGGTTTCTTTAATGATATCATACTCATATACTCTATGTTAGAGGAGGATCATGCAGAGCACTTGAGGATAGTCCTAGATTTTCTTCAGGAGCACCAGTTTTATGGTAAGTTCTCAAAGTTCCAGTTTGGGATTCCTGAACTTATGAGTACAGTATAGTTATGAACTTGGTGAATATCGATGTAGTGATTTCTTGGGATCCTCCCAAGAGAGCATCGGATGTGAGGATTTTCCATGGCTTGGAGGGGTACTACCAGATGTATATGGAAGACATATCTAGGATTGCATCCCCTTTGACTTCCCTGATGTGGAAAGTGAATCCATTTACCTAGATTGAGTAGTGATAGGGAGCCATCAATGAGATGATTCCATGGGTAAAGATTGATCCTTTTTTTGAGAATACAATAGGATATCATGATGTATATAGTTTATTACAATTCCTTAGGAGAAGGGCTTGGCTCCGTGTTGATGCAGATACTATCAGTTATGGAATATGGGTCATGGAATTTAAGACCCCATGAGAATAACTACGAAACCATAACTTAAATCTTAAAAGGGTAGTATTCTCTTTGAGGATGTAGAGACACTATCTTCTAGGAGAGAACTTGGTTGTTTACTCATACCATCTGAGTCTCAGATGTTTCATTACATAGAGAGACTTGAACTTAAGAAGGAAGCACTACTTAGAGTTCTTATATGAATATGACTTTGAGAAATCCTATACAATGGGGATGGGAAATCTGGTAGAATATTCCCTTAGTAGGAAGTCTTAGGGTTATTTTGTGCCAGAGGCTTCTGAGATGTTGGTTTTCTTACAGTTGACCCTAGTTGAGTAAGAGGGTGCATAATTTAATCAGTTGATGGTGTTGACTACTTCTCCCCTATAACATGTGATAGATTCCCATTTTGGAGACATCAATAGTTAGGTCTTTCATGACTATATATCCTTAGTATATTCACCTGATGGATTTTTTGAATGATTTAATCACGTCATTATTTTCCAGGGATGAATGATAGTCATAGTCATAATGCAAGAGGATATGATGAGAGAGTTTCAAACATATCCATTGGTTGTACATCTTGATGTGGGGAATATGTACAGATACCTTTAGTTGTATTTTTGATGGACCTGAATAAGATGGAGCATGGCTGAGTTTATCTCTCGGTGCCTCACATATCACCTAGTGAAGGCTGAGCACCAGGTTTTGATAGGTTTTTTTCAGTCCCTTGAGATATTAGAGTAGAAATTAGATGACATATCTATAGAATTCATGAAAGGTATTTCATGAATACAGAGAATCCATGAAACCATAAAGGTGATAGTTGACCAACCCACGAAGTCTACACACTTCCTTGCTATCAGGGAGCAGTGTTCAGTAAAGAGATTTTGTCAGTTGTATGTGTGGGAGATTGGGTGCATTCATGGTAATACATTAACTATTGTCTCTTATCATGATATGTGGTTCACATAATGGTTGTGGAGAGGCATGCTGGAGGAATTCGGGACCCAAATGAGGTTGAGTATAGCCTTTCACCCCAATACTGACGGGAAAACTGAGTGTGTTATCCAGGTGTTGGAGGATATGATGAGGGATTATGGTTTAGACTTTGGTCAGAGCTAGGAAGATCACATTACCTTGGTATATTTTTCATACAATAACATCTACCACTCTATCGCAATCATTGAACCATTTGAGGCCATGTACGAGAGACCCTTTAGGTCACCATTGTGCTAGATAGGGTTCAGAGATGCATGTATTGTGGGTTTAGAGATAGTGAAAGTGAGAATGAAGATTTTCTAGGCCATCCATGCCTAGATAAGGATAGATCAGAGCATGCTAAAATCATATGAAAATCGATGTCATAGTCCCTAGGAGTTTGAGAAAGGAAGCCATGTTTTCTTGACATTCTCCCAAAAATGGGGAATATAGAAAATAACCCAAGGAGGAAAGATCTCCAGGAGGTTTATTGGGTTGTTAGAAATCTTGTAAATGGTTGGTGGGGTTACTTATTTCCTCTCCCTAACCCCATAGTTTGAGTGGGTGCATGAAATTATCTATATGACACAGCTGAGGAGATACATACATGACCATATAAGCATTATTGATTGGGGAGAGCTGGACATTGTGAATTGGGACACATTTACATAACACCCAGTGATGATTGAGGATTGGTAGGAGAGGACCATGCGTGGATTGACCATACCCTTGGTTCGTGTGCTGTGGAAATACAGGATCATGTAAGAGAGCTCCTCAAATTGGGAGAGATAGATGCGGGATCAATATCCTAATCTTTTAGTTGAGTTTTTCTTTTTAGGTATGAAAATATTGAAGGAGATAATGATATAAAACCCATTTTTTCAATAAAGTCATTAAAATATTTCTATATATATATTTGGATGTAGGAACTGAGATGACGTTCGATTTTGGGGCCCGATATACCCGAAATAAATTTTATAAAAATATTAAATATATTTTTTTATTATGAAAACACAATTTATCATATAAAATGGGATAAATCTTAAATATAATCTAATATCTAAAATACGAGACCATGGTTGTGTCTGGAACGTGAGTATTACACTAGGGATGACCTAAAATGGATTAGCACGGGGGCGTTTAGATAAAATAGTTGTTGGTGGTACGTTCAGTTGGTTAATTAAATAATTAATTTGTTTAATTTATTAATTGAACTAACTAAAATTAATCTATAAATACATTTTTATGATGATTCTATAGGTTTATTTGCATAAACCCTAGGTGAATCGAAAGGTTTTCCTTCCACATCACATTAGAGAATCGGAATCAGTTGCAGACAGGACTCCATATCTAGGTAGATCAAGATGTTGTGAATGCAATGAATCCTCTTATTTGTTGGTGAGTATGTTCTCCATCAATTAATGATCCAAAACCTAGTAGTACACATCAATTTGTGTATTCTACCTCAATTTAATAAACTATTGAGCATGATCATCTTCTTTTCTTTGATCGGTGTCAATTGTAAACCTTTGCATGTGCTCAAGCATCAAAATTAATTTTTTTATTCAATTTTTTCATTCAATTTTTTCCTGTTGCACCATTATTTCTCACCCAGATCTCACCAATTGAAATTCATTAGATAATAATATTTTTCCAATGATTTTTTTTCACATTTTTTTCTTCTTATTTTTCCCCTCGGTTCGTGTTCTTCATCAATTGGCCAACGAGGTATCAGTTCAACTTTGTCGGGTGGGACAGAGCTCAATTGGACCCTCAGAATCATTGAGGATTTGTGTGTGAGGAATGGTTTGGTTAATCAAGAACACACGTGGATGATTTGTGAGATATGGGTGATCATTTAATAGATTAGGGATCCGACACAACAATGGTGTGACATCGATGATGAAAGAGGTATGGGCGGTGTGTACTGGATTCGAGGGGATGATTTGGAATAGTATTTCAAGTAATTGGTGGAAAAATTGATATATGAAGTCCTTTTAAACATATTTTGGAAGGCTTTCAGCTATCTTCTAATGTGGTGGGGCCTGATCTGAAATGTCGAAAGAATATCTATGTTTCTACAAAACACCCAACCACACGCCATGTAGTTCAAAAAACACATGCCGTATAGTGCCCATTTGGCTACGGTTCTAGGTTTTTGAGAAATATAAGGATGAAAAACCATGTGGAAAAGTCACACGCTATGTATATCATAATGGGTATACAAGTTAATAAGGATACATTGTGTACGGGAGTACATAGACACCGGCATACCTACACCGACATGACCAGAAGAACGAACAGAGACCCTAGGTGGCTATGGCATGATGTGTTGTCTACCAACATTCCATGTAGTGCTACATGGTTAGTGAACTATATTCCATTAGGGTCATATCCAGGTAATAGAGTGGAACCATAGGTCATGTGGGTCCTCTTTCACTCAATGTACCCCTTATTCCTTTTTGAGGAATCTTTAGCATCTCGTATCTACTTTTTTTGGAATCATATTTTGGACAGTGAGTAGTATATGCTGAGTGTTTTTATTCCTATAACATTATGGAACCTCTTTAGTGTATTTTCATATATAATGTGATTTGTTTCTAGTGTGATGATTATATAAGTGATGATTGACAACGATTGTGATCAGGTAGAATCATCCAGGGGCACCCTCCTATTGGGTAGGCCATGGGTCCTTGATCGACTATTAGATTGGAATCCTCTTGATGGGATGGGCATGGGTATTATACTTACTACAAGAGTATAACCCTACTAATGGAATAGGTCATGGTTCCTCTACCTATTCATCATGGGGCACCCTCCTAATGAGTTTGGGTATGGGTCCTTGACTATGAGAGTGGCACCCTCTTACTAGGAAAGACATGGGTCCTCTACCTGCTATCCAAATGGAACTATCCTATTATATTAGAGAATTTTTCCTTAACTACTATAGTGGAACCCTCAAGTTGGGATGGGCATGGTTACTCTATCGACTACTAGAGTGGAACCCACCAATTAAGTCGAGAAAGGGCCGTCTGTCGACTATTGTGTTAAACCCTCTTATGGAGACAAGGATTGGGTTCTCTACCAATATAATTTAGTGGAACACTAATATAATACAAAGGAATTGGTCTTATACCTAGATATTTTTCCCATCGACAATGTGGTATAGTGGGAAGGTGGAGCTTGACATGGATGTATCTTCAGACAGATGCGCAAGATGTTGAGCATCAATGATAGACCTTATGGAACTGTTGGATCTCTTTTCTTGAGATGGACTATGATATGAAGATACCCTTTATACCTAATTTTGTATTCTTTGGTTTAAATATATATAAATAAATATTTATATGTATATATATATCCATGTCGATGTAGTTTTTACTCTATTACTTTGGTTTGAGCTTCCCGTTGTTTATTCCAATCATGTCTCTTATTGTTCCCCATTCAACTTTCAGGGCATCCCAGTGTGTATGTATATACTCACCCCTATATGGAATTTTCCTATATTTTTCTTGTCTTATCTAGATAACAGATAGGTCAGCATTGACTATAGAAGAGCATAGAGATACCTAGTACATTGTACCTCATACGGTGGCCAGATCATGGAGATCAAGAGTTTGTCTCTCTTAGTATTTTACTTTTATAGTTTTTTCATGTTGGGACATATATTTGGTTGGTAATGTATTTTTCCCATTTATCTTTCATTTTACACTATTTTACTCTTTTTATTCACTAGAGGATTCATATTCATGGTTATTATTCTATATGTTGCATATTTTTCTTTTTTCCCTCTACACTTTTTCATCAAGATGGTCATGTGTGTGCATATAAGAAAATTAATCAAATACCTCCCATGTTAGAGATTCCTTTCATTGCTTGTATCCATAACTTGGCCTATGGAGGCGAGATTGGGGTAGTTTTAGATTGAGGCCCATTACTTCGGGTCGTGATAAGATACCTAAGTTGTAAGTTATTTTCATCTCATTTTTATACACATAATATACATTCCTTATTCACCACCTTTTCCTTTTATGTGGTGTATAATTTCCCATGAATTTATTTTATGATTCTAATCATGATAATTATGGGTATTTAGATATCTATTTTAGTATTTCACTTTTTGTGAGTTTCTAATTCGATAGTAACCTAAGTGGTAATGGATTTACATTACAATCTCATTGTTTATCAATATTATTTATGATTAAGTTTCTAATGATGTAATTTAATGACATAAATCTAAATAATTCAATAAATTTTCTTCTTATATGGTTATTTCTTGAGAATAAATGTTTTAATTTACTTTAATCTCTTTATGCACTCAAGAGGTCAAGGAATGTTATTAAGGAGAATTGACTTTTTTTTTATTTTCAGTCCATTTTTCCCATATCCATGTTTTCTAAAAATGTTTTAAAAAAACATTTAATATTATACAATTATGTTTAAATACATTTTTACCGAATATTTAATTTTTTTAAAATAATTTAAAAGCATTATTCTTTTCATTTTCAGAAAAAGGATCTTTTGACTTTTAAGGGATGTGTGACAAGAATCTATGTTTTAATGTGTTGTACATGTATGGAATTTTATACTCTCATGAACACTCAATGTTTTGAATATTACCTTTCATATTTTCAAGGTACTTTTCAAATAAAATTTTTTCCTTAAAATTTTGAAAATATTTTTATTTTTATAGTGATATTTAAATTGAAAAGTATACTTTTCTCAAGAATTTTTTTATGTTATATTTAAAATTCATTTTCCATCTATGAAAAAATACTTTGATGTTATAAAAGCTTTAAAGGGGGTATGATCCAATGATACCATCTTTATTCATTCCCAGGATGGTTTGTATTTATGATTATGATGAAAATATGTTTATGAAACTTGTTCCTTATATCATGGGTTATTCAATGAAGAAATGATGAAGTGATTATGAAAAACATTTCCTTTCATGGTTTCAAATATAATTAATGTTTTTTGATCTTATTGAACACATCTTTGATTTTTATTAATTGATGGGTGGGACTTATATCTCCCTCTAATTCATTAGGCAATGATTAATGTTCTATGAGCTCAGAGGGTACATGAGAGGTTATCTGAATCCCCAAAAAGATGGTACATTGGAGGTTATCACAAGATAGAAAAAGAGTGTACATTGGAGGTTATCCCATGCTAGAAAGAGAGGGTTAACAAGAGGTATCCCAAGCTCAAAGCAGGTACATGGGTGGTTAGATGAAGACTAACTTGTTAAGAATATATTTATGGGTATCCTTGACATAAGGATTTATATGTTTAGTTGTATTCCACAAATCTATGTCTTATGTTAATGTTATGTTCTCATGGATCATGTTATTTGATTAAATTATGAGTTATGTCTTATGAACATCCAGTATTTATTATATGACTCAATTTTATGATCCATGATATACATGTTATGGTTTTGAAATGATGTTATAATGTTCTCATACCCTTATTCCCATGTTATGTTGATATCTTCCTTGTTTACCCTTAGTGAGCATCTACGCTCGCCCTTCCTTATGTTTCCTTTCTCTAGGATATGATAAAAGGTATTATATATGATATGTATAAAAAGGGGTCATGTAACACCCCATGTAAATAAAGAATATGACATTTTCTTATTTATCCATATTTGTGAATAAAATATTAATATGACTTTAAAGGGGACGCTATGCTCGATGGCGTACCCAACACGCAACAACGAGTTTCTTGGGAATCTTACGTTCCACTCTAATAATAAAATAATATTATTTTAAATGGTAGTTAACATGTAGCCGTTGTATTGGCGGGAATGGATAGAAATAACTAAAATATGATTATATATGTTTTTAAATGTTTTTACATTTATCCAATAAAATATAAAGGCTTAAAATACAGAAAGAATTCAATTTTAGGCGTATATGCCCTAGTTTTCACTAAAGGTTCACTTATCGCCTTTTGATGGTGAACCGTCATTAAATATAGTTTTTTCCACTCTTATACATTCTATTGGACCAAATAAAACTCTTCTTAAGAATTGGGACATCATAATTTACTTTGTGTAAATTTTTGGTATCTTTCCGATAAAGTTCATTTTTCAATGAATAGTGTAAAATGTTGTATTTTAATTCAAAACCTATTTTTAATCTAATTAATTTATATGATTAGATTATCTTTTTAATTGGTTTTAAAGTGAAATTAGAATATATTTTTACCATTAAATCCAATAGTGGTCGTTGGAATTAATTTCACTCTGAAATCAGACTTAAACTAGTGTCAATCTTTTGATACTTATTTTTTCATAAAAACATGCTATTTGCTCTGACAGCGGGAATTAATTATTAAATTAATTAATGTGACTTATATGTTTTGAATTTTGTAAAATAGACTTCATTTTTGAATTCAGAATATCAAATATAGCTTAGGGTGAATTTTTGGTAATTTTCTGAAAAACTCCAATTTTTGATGAATAGTGAAACCACAAAGTGGTAATCAAGCAAACTGATTTTTCAGTTAAATGAAAGTTTACCACTAATGTGTATTGAATTTTGAAAATCCGACATACATGGTTGTCATTAGTATGTAAAATGTGGTTCAATGGGATGAAAATAATTTTTTGGTGAATAGTAACTTTTTTTCATTAATCGCGATTAGAGGTAATTAGTGTAATTTAAGGTAAAAATGATATTATAAAAATATGAAAACACCATGAAACTTGTCCTACCCCTATTGGATGAGTCATGGGCGACCAAGACAACCCATGGGTCGATTTAGGGGACCCTATGGAGCCTCTTGGGTGAGATAATGACTTTAATGCCTTTTTTTTAAATAAAGGTGAAAATGACACTAACATAAATTGTTTTACTAAAACAATTTTTAGAAGGGGTTATACTAATCATATCTTTGTCTATAAATACTCTTTGGAAATATAAAAAGATTTCATACATCAGGATATTTTTGTTATAATTTTTAGACATTAAATAAATTAATTTAATTATGACATCATGATGATGCAACAATGACCTCATTAATGAATAGTTTAAATAAAATGAAACGATAATATAAAATCTAAGACCTACACATGTCCAAAAACTATTGGATGGGAATATTTAGAAGCCTTATCAAATTATCTTCGAAATATATCAATGTGGGACCTTATAAATTCGAATCACTTTTGAAAATAAAATAATAGTTTCATGATTTCCAAAAGTGCCCCTCGTCTCCTCTTATAAAAGGCCCCCACCTCTACCTCATTTCACACACTCCTCAAGCCTTTGGCTCGGCCATCCCCTACCCATTTACTCTCTCCACATCCCTCTCCTCATCCTAGAGGATTCCCTTTGGGCAGAATCTTTTCAAAGGAAGCCTTTAGGCTCAAATCAAAAGGAGTTACACTTTTAAAGGTAATTCATTCTCTCATGTTCATTTGTTTTATTTCGCTTCTCCAACCCCCTAAACTCTTTTTATTTACTTCTTCTGTAACAACACCAGTATCTTAAATATACTAGGATGTTGTTATAAGATTTATTCGAGCTACACTCTCACACAACTACATCAAATGGTTAAAGAACATACGGTTTCTGTGGATGGCGAAATTCTGCCTCCCGAAACGATGATTGCTCAATACTCATTTAACAACTTAAAATGTGGCCATTATGATGTCACTATTTATATATATGATATATAATATGTTTAAACTTTACTTAAGCTTCTGTATTTTTCATTTATGGTATACCATTATTGTTTCCATTATGGGTAAACACGATATCTTCATTTTAGGAAGTGCGGACTACCGCCCCCTGAAAGTGATTTGATTCGTTAATACCATATGTGGGATGTCTAAAGGATAAAGTTAATGATATTATATATGTTATTATACTGTAATTATAATATACTCTTATATCCTTATGATTCCATTCCAGAAAATACGAAATAGAAATGGAAGTAGCGTTCATGCGTACGTACGGCTTACCGTCTCCATGAACGGTACATTTCATTTCTTATCTCAAAATATTATGTACTATTATAAGTACATATATATAATAGATATATATGATGTATGATACATATAAATGATTAATATAATTTTGGAATTAAAATATACATACCTCTCATATAGTTTTAATTCCATTAATACGACATAGAAATGAAAGTAGCGTTCATGCGTACGTACGGCTTACCGTCTCCATGAACGGTGCATTTCATTTCTTTCCTCTAAATGATTATGTGATATTATAAATACATTTATATGCTGGATATATATGATATATATGATATCCAAATCAGGAATTTAATTCTGGATATAAAGAACCTTTGACCACACGAACAACATGTAATTGTAAGAAGTCCACTTTCGACTTAAGAACCAAATATCGACAAAACAATCATTATTAACTTAATGATTACATAATGTTTATAACATGGAAATAAGTGATATAAAAGGAATAATAAGCTTTAAAAAGGTTCTTAATCAAGTATAAATTAACTCAAGTTTATTATTCAGGAGATTAAAGAACGATCGAGTCAAGTCGGACCCGAGGTAAGGGATCCTACTCCACTCTTTCTTTTTAAGTACACTCTTTTATGTCATTCCTTTTAAAGCTCATCTTTCTTGTTATTGGGATGTTATTTTATATTAATCTTAGTGTAATTTTTATGTTCATGTGATGAGAGACACTATTCTCTCTCATCAATCCATTTTGGAAGTTTTGAGTGGCACCGTTAGGCTGCCGAATTTTCGTAAGAGATCCAACCTCTCTCTTTCTTTTTAAGTACTCTCTTTTATGTCACTTATTTTAAGCTCCTATTTGTTATGTTGGGGGATGTTATTTTATATTCCTATTTCTATAAAGTTTAAGTTAATATGATGAGATACCCTATTTGATCTCATCAATTCATTTTTGTAAGTTTTATGTGGCGCCGTTAGGCTGCCGAGTTTTCGTAAGGGATTTTTCATCTCACTTTTATTCCCGTGAGATTTATGCTACATTTGCCACAATTTCCTTTGAGTGGTGTATGTACTGCCCATTATTTTACTCATTGTGTAATTTACTTTCTTTTATGAGTATTTACATCAATGTTGTATTGTCCTTCTTTCACGAGGTGTATGTTTCGAAAGATAGCCATGTCGGTAAGGGAACCTTTCACCCTCCTCTTTTTAAAAGACTTCTTTTTCTGGGTCTTTTAATTTACATATTGTTATGTTGGGATATGTTCTCATATATCCTTATTGATGTAAATTTTATGTCCAAGTGATGAGATACCCTTTTTTTATCTCTCATCAACTCATTTTGATGTGATGCCGTTAGGCTGTCAAGGGAGCTTCTTAACCCAATTTCGATTTCTTTGGGTTCAACATGTAGTTATTGAATATGTCATCCCTAGAATATGTGTGAATGACCTATTATTGTTTTACACTTAATATCCAATTATATTGGGTGTATTTATATTTGTCACACATAATTTTGAGATTGATTTATCCTTAATTTAAGGATACCTTCTTTATAAGGGATTTCATCACATTTTACATCTCTATTGAGACTTCATTGTTGTTATGCACCAATTCACTCATATATGGTGTATATACTATCCTTTGGAATATTATATCATGAATCCATTTATTCTCATGATATTATAAAGTTCTGATTAAATGTTATTCCTCAATTATTGTATTCAAGTGTCTCTAATTTTGGTAAAACCCCTTTAACCAAAATATCACTTTAAATGTTTTAATTGTTTGTTATTATTAATATCCATGTTTTCAAAATGGTTTTAAGGATTTATTTATATGGATATTAATGGTTTAAAATGTTAAAAGCTTCAAGGTGGTATGGGACACTTTGATTCAAAAATCTCTTTATTAAATGTTTTAAATGGTTTTGAAAATGTAATTTTAATGGATTCATTATTTCAATATCCTAAAGTGTTATTGTGATTAAAATGTGGAAATGTTATGTTTCTTTTATTCATGTTTTATGTGATACGATTATGTTATGGTTCTTGGGAATTTTTATGAAGAACGGGTGGTTCCATGATAAACTAAGGGTGGGTGAGCCCGATATAGCTCTCCAATGCATTGGGTAACGCGAAGGAGTGAAACGTTAAGGTTTCTCCGAAGAGATTTAGGGAATATACTATGATGGGTATTCCAAACGTAACCAAGAGGGTTACTCCCTACGTAAGGATGTTATGAATGCCTCAAGTTACCTTTATGTCATATGATTTCTATGATTTTATGAGTTATGTTAAAGTGCTTATGTTCTATGGGTAAAGTATGATTTCATTCTTATGTATACATGTACTCATGTTTCCTTTCCATATTTTTATATCCCTTACTGAGCTTTTTATGCTCATCCCAAGTTTTTTTTTGAAATGTTTTTCACAGGTCAAGGGAAGGGTACATGATGTGATGATAGTGTCAAGGATGTGTCAAGAAAGAATCCATGTTATATTTTAAATATGTTTCTGTTGATGGGAAGAATGAATACTGTCTTTTATGTAACCACTTTGTTTAAATGTGGAATATAATGCAAGTTTCATGATCTAATTCTCTAAAACTCTAAACCTGAAAAGATCCTCAATGTGTAATCTTGTAATAACTCAAGATTAAGTATGGTTTAAAGCAGGGGCATTATAGTTGGTATCAAAGGGAGGTTTAGATAACTTTATAGGTTAGGGTATTCTTTAAGCACAAGTGACATTACCATAATGGTTAGGATTTCAGAAAGAGTCCTAGTTTTAGATAAAGTGAATGAGTAAGTATATCTTAGTGTTTATCTTCCTCATTAGTACATGATGGTTATGTTGATATACTCACACCGACCTTTTTGGTTTTAGTAAATGGCTGGATCTAGCAGGAACCAAAGTGACAATGGGTTTGAAGGAAACTGTGGTGGTTCTCTGATTAAGAGACTGGATGAGATGGGGGGATTCAATGAGGAATCTCATGGTTGTTCTAAACCAACTATCAAGGAGTCATGATCAACCACTTCAACCTTGATGAGTTCTCTAATGCATCATGTACTAGATGGCCAACTCGATGTGGAAATTCAGGTAATAATTATTAAGGTAACCATTAGGGTTTATATGATCCTTACTTTTTAGGTAATTATGGGTTGCTCTATGATGTGAAGGAAAATGAAAGGAATGAGATAAACTTGAGGTTAAAATATGTTATGATCATTTTTGAAGATTTTATCTCTTTTTGGGGGATGTTTTAAGAATTATATAGTTTTGGAAAAAGGACAACACGCAGACCGTGTGACAACCCGTCGCGTCGGACAAAGCTGCGGGAGTCGAACCCACAACCAAAGTGCGACTGGTATTTATCGCCTACCACTGGACTACGTGAATCCCCTGGTTAGTTTGACTGATTCATTCTAGTTATATGATTTTATGAATTAAGAGTAAGTTGATTTTGGGTTATTTATGAAAATGATTAACCTATCATGGAGGATATGTGACTAGGTTAATTACTTTTCAATACGAGACTTTAGGAGCAACTGATGTTGTTTGGAGATAAATGTTACGATTTAACTTAGAAGACTATGTGACTAAATCCTTCAAATATTTGGGTTTCAACCTTAGTTTGGTTTAAGTTGAAGAATTTTATGGACAAATTGTTTATCTAATGGTCCTCGTTGAACTTTGGGTTTTGTTGGACAAATTTTGGAGGTTAAGAATAGATTTTCTTTTTATAAAGGGTTATCCTTTTCTGGATTATCTGACCTTGTACTAACCTTTTTGGTTTTGGTTTTGGTTAATGCCTAAAGACATGGGATGTATATAGTTCTCTTTGGTGGATTAGGTGATTCTCTAGAAGTTGATTATAGTACTCTTAATGCGAACAAGTCTCCCTAAATACTCATCTTTTGGAAAAAAATATGAGTTTGATTAAGGAATCTAGTAAAAGTTGAAAGTCAACATGATAAGTGATTATGTTTCCTTTTGAATAAATTCCTCAATAAAAAGTAACTTAAAACAAAAATGTTTTCTATTAACTTTTCCTACTGGGGAATCGAATACCGTTTAACCCATCACAATTTTGTGATTTTCTCGTGGTTAACTCTCTCCTAAACATGTTTTCTATCACTCTCCAATAGAACATGAACCTTTTTTTCCTCCATGTCCATATTTTCATACTTGGAATCCTAGTATGGGTTAACTCGGGTGACCTTTGTACTTATCTTTCTTTATTTTAAAGTGATTGTTTTACCGACTCTTGTTCTGATGTGGGACTTTCAAGGATGTTTCCAAGCACAATTTTAAAATTGTGAGGACGCAATTCCCAAAAGGGGGGAAGGATGTAACACCCCAGGTAAATAAAGAATATGGAATTTTCTTATTTATCTATATTTGTGAATAAAATATTAATATTTCTTTAAAGGGGACGCTATGATCGATGGCGTACCCAACACGCAACAACGAGTTTCTTGGGAATCTTACGTTGCACTCTAATAATAAAATAATATTATTTTAAATGGTAGTTAACATGTAGCCGTTGTATTGGCGGGAATGGATAGAAAAAACTAAAATATGATTATATATGTTTTTAAATGTTTTTACATTTATCCAATAAAAGATAAAGGCTTAAAATACAGAAAGAATTCAATTTTTGGCGTATATGCCCTAGTTTTCACTAAAGGTTCACTTATCGACTTTTGATGGAGAACCGTCATTAAATATAGTTTTTTTCACTCTTATAAATTCTATTGGACCAAATAAAACTCTTCTTAAGAATTGGGACATCAAAATTTACTTTGTGTAAATTTTTGGTATCTTTCCGATAAAGTTCATTTTTTAATGAATAGTGTAAAATGTTGTATTTTAATTCAAAACCTCTTTTTAATATAATTAATTTATATGATTAGATTATCTTTTGAATTGTTTTTAAAGTGAAATTAGAATATATTTTTACCATTAAATCCAATAGTGGTCGTTGGAATTAATTTCACTTTGAAATCAGACTTAAACTAGTGTCAATCTTTTGATACTTATTGTTTCATAAAAACACGCTATTTGCTATGACAACGGGAATTAATTATTAAATTAATTAATGTGACTTATATGTTTTGAATTTTGTAAAATAGACTTCATTTTTGAATTCATAATATCAAATATAGCATAGGGTGAATTTTTGGTAATTTTCTGAAAAACTCCAATTTTTGATGAATAGTGAAACCACTAAGTGGTAATCAAGCAAACTGATTTTTCAGTTAAATGAAAGCTTACCACTAATGCGTATTGAATTTTGAAAATCCGACATACATGGTTGTCATTAGTATGTAAAATGTGGTTCAATGGGATGAAAATATTTTTTTTGGTGAATAGTACCTTTTTTTCATTAATCGCGATTAGAGGTAATTAGTGTAATTTAAGGTAAAAATGATATTATAAAAATATGAAAACACCATGAAACTTGTCCTACCCCTATTGGATGAGTCATGGGCGACCAAGACAACCCATGGGTCGATTTAGGGGACCCTATGGAGCCTCTTGGGTGAGATAATGACTTTAATGCCTTTTTTTTAAATAAAGGTGAAAATGACACTAACATAAATTGTTTTACTAAAAAAATTTTTAGAAGGGGTTATACTAATCATATCTTTGTCTATAAATACTATTTGTAAAGATAAAAAGATTTCATACATCAGGATATTTTTTTTATAATTTTTAGACATTAAATAAATTAATTTAATTATGACATCATGATGATGCAATGATGACCTCATTAATGAATAGTTTAAATAAAATGAAACGATAATATAAAATCTAAGACCTACACATGTCCAAAAACTATTGGATGGGAATATTTCGAAGCCTTATCATCTTATCTTAGAAATATATCAATGTGGGACCTTATAAATTCGAATCACTTTTGAAAATAAAATAATAGTTTCATGATTTCCAAAAGTGCCCCTCCTCTCCTCTTATAAAAGGCCCCCACCTCTACCTCATTTCACACACTCCTCAAGCCTTTGCCTCGGCCATCCCCTGCCCATTTACTATCTACACATCCCTCTCCTCATCCTAGAGGATTCCATTTGGGAAGAATCCTTTCAAAGGAAGCCTTTAGGCTCAAATCAAAAGGAGTTACACTTTAAAAGGTAATTCATTCTCTCATGTTCATTTGTTTTATTTTGCTTCTCCAACCCCCTAAACTCTTTTTATTTACTTCTTCTGTAACAAAACCAGTATCTTCAATATACTATGATGTTTTTATAATATTTATTCTAGCTACACTCTCACACAACTACATCAAATGGTTAAAGAACATACGGTTTCTGTGGATGGCGAAATTCTGCCTCCCGAAATGATGATTGCTCAATACTCATTTGACACCTTCAAAGGTGGCCATTATGATGTAAATATTTTTATATATGATATATAATATGTTTAATCTTTCCTTAAGCTTCTGTATTTTTCATTTATGGTATACCATTATTGTTTCCATTATGGGTAAACACGATATCTTCATTTTAGGAAGTGCAGACTACCGCCCCCTGAAAGTGATTTGATTCGTTAATATCATATGTGGGATGTGTAAAGGATAAAGTTAATGATATTATATATGTTATTATACATTAATTATAATATACTCTTATATCATTATGATTCCATTCCAGAAAATACGAAATAGAAATGGAAGTAGCGTTCATGCGTACGTACGGCTTACCGTCTCCATGAACGGTACATTTCATTTCTTATCTCAAAATATTATGTACTATTATAAGTACATATATATAATGGATATATATGATGTATGATACATATAAATGATTAATATAATTCTGGAATTAAAATATACATACCCCTCATATAGTTTTAATTCCATTAATACGACATAGAAATGAAAGTAGCGTTCATGCGTACGTACAGCTTACCGTCTTCATGAACGGTGCATTTCATTTCTTTCCTCAAAATGATTATGTGATATTATAAATACATGGATATGATGGATATATATGATATATATTATATCCAAATCAGGAATGTCATTCTGGATATAAAGAACCTTTGACCACACGAACAACATGTAATTGTAAGAAGTCCACTTTCGACTTAAGAACCAAATATCGACAAAACAATCATTATTAACTTAATGATTACATAATGTTTATAACATGAAAATAAGTGATATAAAAGGAATAATAAGCTTGAAAAAGGTTATTAATCAAGTAGAAATTAACTCAAGTTTATTATTCAAGAGATTAAAGAACGATCGAGTCAAGTCGGACCTGAGGTAATGGATCCTACTCCACTCTTTCTTTTTAAGTACACTCTTTTATGTCATTCCTTTTAAAGCTCATCTTTCTTGTTATTGGGATGTTATTTTATATTAATCTTACTGTAATTTTTATGTTCATGTGATGAGAGACGCTATTCTCTCTCATCAATCCATTTTTGAAGTTTTGAGTGGCACCGTTAGGCTGCCGAATTTTCGTAAGAGATCCAACCTCTCTCTTTCTTTTTAAGTATTCTCTTTTATGTCACTTCTTTTAAGCTCCTCTTTGTTATGTTGGGGGATGTTATTTTATATTCCTCTTTCTATAAAGTTTAAGTTAATATGATGAGATACCCTATTTGATCTCATCAATCCATTTTTGTAAGTTTTATGTGGCGCCGTTAGGCTGCCGAGTTTTCGTAAGGGATTTTTCATCTCACTTTTATTCCCGTGAGATTTATGCTACATTTGCCACAATTTCCTTTGAGTAGTGTATGTACTGCCCATTATTTTACTCATTGTGTAATATAATTTCTTTTATGAGTATTTACATCAATGTTGTATTGTCCTTCTTTCACGAGGTTTATGTTTCGAAAGATACCCATGTTGGTAAGGGAACCTTTCACCCTCCTCTTTCTAAAAGACTTCTTTTGTTGGGTATTTTAATTTACATATTGTTATGTTGGGATATGTTCTCATATATCCTTATTGATGTAAATTTTATGTCCAAGTGATGAGATACCCTTTTTTTATCTCTCATTAACTCATTTTGATGTGACGCCGTTAGGCTGTCAAGGGAACTTCCTAACCCAATTTCGATTTCTTTGGGTTCAACATGTAGTTATTGAATATGTCATCCTTTGAATATGTGTGAATGACCTATTATTGTTTTACACTTAATATCCAATTATATTTTGTGTATTTATATTTTTCACACATAATTTTGAGATTGATTTATCCTTAATTTAAGGATACCTTCTTTATAAGGGATTTCATCACATTTTACATCTCTATTGAAACTTCATTGTTGTTATGCACCAATTCACTCATATATGGTGTATATACTGTCCTTTGGAATATTATATCATGAATCCATTTATTCTCATGATATTATGAAGTTCTGATTAAATGTTATTCCACAATTATTGTATTCAAGTGTCTCTAATTTTGGTAAAACCCCTTTAACCAAAATATCACTTTAAATGTTTTAATTGTTTGTTCTAATTAATATCCATGTTTTCAAAATGGTTTTAAGGATTTATTTATATGGATATTAATGGTTTAAAATGTTAAAAGCTTCAAGGTGGTATGGGACACTTTGATTCAAAAATCTCTTTATTAAATGTTTTAAATGGTTTTGAAAATGGTTTTTTAATGGATTCATTATTTCAATATCCTAAAATGTTATTGTGATTGAAATGTGGAAATGTTATGTTTCTTTTATTCATGTTTTATGTGATACGATTATGTTATGGTTCTTGGGAATTGTTATGAAGAACGGGTGGTTCCGTGATAAACTAAGGGCGGGTGAGCCCGATATAGCTCTCCAATGCATTGGGTAACGCGAAGGAGTGAAACGTTAAGGTTTCTCCGAAGAGATTTAGGGAATATACTGTGATGGGTATTCTAAGCGTAACCAAGAGGGTTACTCCCTACGTAAGGATGTTATGAATGCCTCAAGTTACATTTATGTCATATGATTTCTATGATTTTATGAGGTATGTTAAAGTGCTTATGTTCTATGGGTAAAGTATGATTTTATTCTTATGTATACATGTACTCATGTTTCCTTTCCATATTTTTATATCCCTTACTGAGTTTTTTATGCTCATCCCAAGTTTTTTTTGAAATGTTTTTCACAGGTCAAGGGAAGGGTACATGATGTGATGATAGTGTCAAGGATGTGTCAAGAAAGAATCCATGTTATATTTTAAATATGTTTCCGTTGATGGGAAGAATGAATACTGTCTTTTATGTAACCACTTTGTTTAAATGTGGAATGTAATGCAAGTTTCATGATCTAATTCTCTAAAACTCTAAACCTGAAAAGATTTTCAATGTGTAATATTGTAATAACTCAAGATTAAGTAAGGTTTAAGGCTGGGGCCTTATAGGTCAAGTTATAATGAACTACATGGAAGAAGATATATTTACCTTATGAACTAGTTATTTATGAATCAAAGTTTCTAAAGGCACTAGACCAATACATTTTTGGCTTGGATCATTACATTGTGTAATGAATATTCATCTATTAAGATGTTATATCTATGTATGAGAAGTGCATGTATTTAAATAGCACAAGTTTGATATATGTTAATTTGAACAATGAATTTATATAATATGTAACATCTATTAGTGAAATAAAAAATTATAATGAATAATTTTAAAAATTGAATAAGTGTTATTAATTATATAGACTATTTAAAAAAAATTAAAAATGAATATATGTTAATTATATTGAATAGATATTAATTATATAAATTATAACCATATTAAAAACAATAAATGTTAATGAATAAACTTGTATAAATAAATATTAAAAAAATAAAATTACAAAAAAATATTGAACAATGAAAAATTGAAAATTAATAAATTACAATATATTAAAAAACAATTAATATTGTTAATGAATAAATGCATATTAAATAACTGAATAATGTTACATATATATGTGTATGAAATTAACATAATAGAAGTTTGATATATGTATATTACAAAAGTATTTTAAGAACATTAAATGTTAATAAATAAATATAAATGAATATTAAAAATGAATAAAATTAAAGCAATATTAAACAAATAAAAAATTAAATAAACTAAAAAAATTATTAAAAAATTATTAATGACATATTTATTAATAAAAATTTATACCTTTCATATATATATACATATATTAATTATAAATTATAATAAGTAATATACATTAATTATAAATATAGAATCTAAATAAATTGTAATAATTGAAAACATATTATTTGAAATATTAAATATTAAATATTAAGAAATAAAATTATAAAATGATAATATTCATAATTTATAATATTTTTATATGTTTTTCACTGTAAAATTGAATTAATTTAGAATATTTATATGTGTGAAATTATTGTATGAGATAATAAGTGTAACATATTAGTTAGTTTTTTTAATTAATAATTGAATATTTCTTATTTGATTTAAATGTAAAATTGATAAAATATAACATATTAATTAGTAACTAGTTTCTAATTGATATAAATTTTTTTTAATTAAATTAATAAACTATTTTTCACTAAATATAATACATAAAAATTTATATTATTTATAAAAAATATTTTCTATTATATAAATAATATTTCTGAAAATATTATATATATATATATATTATTCTAAATTATGTTTTTAATGAAATATAATATATATCAAGAGAAAATGTATATTTAGTTAGGTGTAAATCATATTGAATAAAATATGTGATATTTTTTTCAATATTAATATATTAATATATTAATATATGATTTTTAATTATATGATTTTTTTAATTGAATATACCATTTATCTGCACTATATAAAAGTGATGATAAAGAGAGACATTTATTAATGCTTTTTAGTGCAAATATAAGGTATATTTATCGGCGTTTTTATCTACTAAGGATAAAGGCTACCATTGTATACTGTACAATTTGTAGTAGTGGGACCACTGATGAGATGTGTGTATATATATATATATATGATATTGTGATAATCAAATAAGACTCTTGCCTCTATTATTTTCTCTATTTTTTGTGTTCATTTACCCATTTTTGGATTTTTAATTGTATACTGAATCTCATTATTCATTACTTTCACTTTCATTTAGCATCAAAATTTATTTACAATTGTTAATGAGGTCACGGTTTCAAAACACTTCATTATTCAAAGTAATATGATGATCTTGTTTCACAACATGACATCAAACTGCTCATATTCATTATATTGTATATTGTGATGAGGTTCTTTCTATCAGTATCATGAAAATTATATAATTAGTATATAAGAAATCTATGTCTCTAGTTTTTCCAAAAATTATTTTTTTCAATGATCCTTCATGTGCACACCATCCCCACTCAAATAAAGATCCATATTAACAAGTACGTACTATTTTATATGTTATAAATTGATATATTTATTTTACCCCTCTCGATATATTTGAAAAAATTTATGAATTATTTTCTTAATATTTTGTTAAGGGGAGAATAATTGGATATAGAAGAACAATGGTATATCATAATTGTCAAATAACACTCAATTTTATGAAATAAATGTGATGGTTTATTATCGAAATTATGTGGATAATTGATGTGATTGATGTCTATAAAAACACTATTCATGTGATGAGAATATGAAACAACATCATTATAATCATTTGAATGATTAACATCCTATATGTTTTGTATGATGAAGTGAATTTCACTGATCATAAAATGAACCATGATAATGATATAATAAAAATAGCCCGAGGTTAAATTATTTTTTCATTACTTGTTCTCTAACACAATATTTTTTTTTAATTTAGGAATACATAATATTCCATGATATTTATGGCCTTCATGGGTTGGTATTATGAAAAATTTATATGGATTTCATCATTTTAATTGAGGTGATTCTTAGGGGATCTATTCCCATGGATTTTAATTTCAATTTCCATTCATTTTAAAATCTCTATCCCATATAAAAAATCATAACTATTGGATATTACATGAAAATATGGAATAATCTTGATCATTGATGGTATGTTTATGTTTCCTATATATCTGAGACAACATGATTATGAAATAATAATTTTACCACTATTATTATCTCAATTATTCATCTTTGTTTTTATTCTTGTTTTTTTATTGTATACTTTCTTTCATTCATCATTATTATGACATTCATTTTATGTCATACAATATTTACAATCAACAACGAGGTCCCAATTTTGAAATACTTCAGTGTTTTAGTTACTATCACAATCTTGTTTCATAGCATAATTATCAATTTAAAATTATTTTATCCATAGAAAATTAAATTTATATATTAAATAAATTATTTCAAAAATATATATTTATCTTTTGTAATTTTTATCACAACCCTATTTTGTTTAATATTTTAATAATAAAATAATAAAATAATTTAGCTATTTTTATATTAATAATAATTTCCAAAAAATATTATTTATTTAACGTATCAATTGATTAATCAAAATCATTAACAATATTAAAGGTATATATGTATGATTTTTTGTAAAAAACTATTTGAATAAGTTAAACAAAATAATCAATAGTTTTTTTTTTCTAATTTTGGTCAAAATAATCCTATTCTATCACCCACTAGTTTTTTACTTATACTATATTGTTTATAACTCCATTTCAAAAGTATTATGATTTAAAGAATATTTCTTAGACAATATTTTACACAATTTATTTTATTCTTATTCTATGAATTTTTTTATTTTATTTTTTTTCAATAAATAAAATATTTTTAAATGTTTGAATTATAATAATTTCCAAAATAATGTGACATGTTTCAAGAAATTTCAGAATTATCACCACAAATTACAACATGGACCATGAATAGAAAACAATTCCACAACGATGTCTACGTCATGACTGATAAAATGACTAAAATCATGTTGTCTCATTCAATTTTATGTCCTTGAGAACATTGTTTATTATAGGTAGTTGAAAAACTAGATAACATCCTAAAATTTATCAAATATCCCAAATTATTACCCTAACTTATTTCAAATTCAATGAATCCAATAATAAAAAATTCATTATTTCAATTAACTAAAAACCATTATCCCATTCTCTATTGATCAATCTATAAAAATGGATGAATTGTTTTATTGGAATAATAAGATATAAAAACATTTAAAATTTCATTTTTTTGGATGAGGTGACTAAAAATTGAACTTCATTTCAAATCATATGGATCCAATTAATCTCACATAAATAATAGATGACCCTTTTTATTACATTGTTAGCACTAAAAATTGCTAAATTTATTCATATAAATACCAAGAAAGGGAATTGTAAATTATTTGAAAAAATAATGGTATCCACTCTAATCCATTCTAAATAGGACCCCAAGGGATTTCTAGGTTCAGGACATAATCTAAGACATGGTGTACACCCCCGACTTCATGGTAGATGCGTTCCCATTTCCTCCACAATAGTGCACCCATGTGACATGATCCGAACCACTATGACCCCTACTGGGTGGTGGTAAGTTGTGTGTTCGCCCCAAATATCGTCAACAATAGGATGTGGGCTTATGGGTAGCATCAAGTAGGCCAAAATCAAAATATCATAGGTCATACCCTATAATAACCTACAATAAACACATCTCCAATACACATGATAAACCTAAAATACCAATAGGATACACTCTAAAATATTCATTTATATTCATTGATACCCTTTATAAGTTCTAAAAACATGCTTATAAAGTACATGATTTTGTGGGAGCTAACTAAATGTGTTGATAAAGGTAACCTTTATGAGTACTACAACAATTATATATAAAATAGGACATTTTATCAATGCTTTTTTAGTGATGATAAATGTTTGATTTTA
The DNA here is from genome assembly GCA_963277665.1 of Viscum album. Taxonomy (NCBI): domain Eukaryota; kingdom Viridiplantae; phylum Streptophyta; class Magnoliopsida; order Santalales; family Viscaceae; genus Viscum; species Viscum album. The sequence goes on from OY728165.1 coordinate 1,644,606,547, forward strand.
TCAAAATTTTATTTAGCAATTATAAAGGATACCCTTTATGATCACTTTATTAGCACTGATAAAGGACACCATAACTCAATTAATTTATATATTCATATTTATGAACTTTAAAATATAACCTATATAATAATTATTATTTTTATTAGAGGATGGTTTTTGCATGAGAGATTATCTCTCAAGACTCCCATAGTGATTAATTATCCAATATCATGGTTCCTCTATCTATTCATCCTATAGTTTAAATAATTCTTTCCTATGGGAATTTTGATTCTTAAAATCATGATGATGTTGGAATGGTAAGTTAAAATGTAGTTTGTGGTGGGATTTTTGTTGTCACTTTGACCTCAGATAATTCACCCAGTCACTCTTTCTAACTCTATAAGGGTTCCGTTGTTGGAGGTCTATACCTACTGAGATTATTTTTCCAAGTAATGGTTTAGCCAGATGAAATTTCTAAACTACTAGATATTGTTAATAACTCTATTTTTTCAAATCTTATTATTCTTAGGGGTTCAAACCAACATAGAATCAAAGATCATGTCACCATCCTCTATTATATTTTGGGTTTTGAAAACTTAAAATACATCCCCATGGTCTGTGGTTTCTTACACATTATATTCACTTATAATGATTTTAATATGAGGGAATGAGACCTTGGATCAATTTCCATCAATCGAGGTATACTTCACATATGGGAGTGGGATCATAACATCAATATTCTAGAGCTAAGTAACTCCTCTACTTAATTTTCAGTCATGGTATAAAGTTTAAATTTGATACATTGGTACCCGAAGACTATACATGACATTGAAATGGCCATTGCAATCCTTATACAAATGGAAAAGGAAAAAGAGGTGGCCATATTTGTACATTATTCTCTCTATCTAGTGAAAGTGTACTTAAATTCAACTTTAGTTGATAGAGTGATTATTTCAACTAATGATGATTAATTTGTTCTCATAATTGAGTATGAGAAAATATAATGGCAATGTAAGGATTGTATGATCATTGTACATCAAATTTTGATTTGAAAATGAGTTGTTATTTGTTATTTTTTCTTTATTCAAGGGTTCGATGAGATTTATTGTTTTAAAAATCTTGGGTATTTTAAATCCATTCCTCTTTGTGTTTTTAAAAATATTGGGCATGGACAATTTTATGATGGAGCAGTGCAACCTCAATTGAACTCAGAACGAAAATAGTTTTGCTGAAAGCCTCATCATGCATCAAATCTAAAACAAAATTCTTATCATTTGTATGTTCACTCAAGTGATGGTATTTTTGAACGTCCTTCTATAGATGACCATACCAAGGGTTGATATACTCTCTTGGATAAGATTCCTATTTTGTATAGGGAATGTTCCAATGATCTAGTCGGTTCAAGGGCTCTTAGAAGGCTTTCCTCCCATGCTGCTAGATTATGTTCGGTATATATTGATGCGAAACATGTTTCCAGCTACTTGGATTTTTCAAAAGGTAAGGAAATTTCTAATGTTTATTCATATTATCAGTATTTTCTTTTACAATATACAAATATCACCATAATGACATGATTGGTGAATCTGATTTGGATCTGGAAGATCAATTACATATTGAATCTCAACTTTAGAGATAATAGTATGTTAACTTTTCTAGAAGCAGGTAAGGAAATGTGAAAGTGGATTCACATTTCCCAGTTAAAATGATAATACCTAGATTTTCTTCTCCAGAATATATTTATGTGAAAATATCTAACTACAAATAGAATATATTTGAATAAATAGGGCTACCAACTCTATTGGTGTCTTCCCAAGGTGCTAGAACAACCAATGCTTATGGGCCTATGGTATTGACAATTGAGCATGGTGTAGGGAAAATCATATATTCAGATCAAGCACCATATAAATATTTAAAATTGGAAAATTTGTCTACATCCAACATATTTGGAGTGATTTAATCACTAAATGAAGAATGATAAGGTGGTGAGGAGGATATCAGAGAGGTAGTAAATAAAGTTGAACAAACTGGAAAACTCAATAAGGAGCAATAAGTCCAAGCTAATGAGTGTCAGACCCCCATAGAGGGGTAGACACAAAATATTTCTAGAGGACCCCCTAAGAGAGATGAGGTCTAGAAAATATTTATGTGACTCGGATGACGAAGGCCCATAAGGACTTTAGAAACAAGAAAAATCCTAGAGGAGAGTATAACGACCCATACTTTACATACATTTTTAATACTTAAAAATTGAAGCACACTTATTACAACATATAAAAAAACCATGAAAGGACCGTATAGGTATAGAGTCTTTAGAAACTGGGAAACATAAACAACTGGTTCATAAAGCATCTACTTTGCCTCCCATTCATTTCATCATATCTAGAGTCTTATTTTGGCATATCCTACTTAATAACCTTCTTCCTGACCTGGGGAAATAAAACATACAAATGGGTGAGCTCAAATGCTCAGTAAGGGTAAACAAAAGAAATATCAATCACATCATATACATAAGAACATACCTTTTGGAAATCTTAACCTGCAAAAGAGATCATAATTTCATAACATGGGATAAATCATAGTAGTGAAATGTAATCCCAATAATCATAACATAAAACATGAAACTTTGTGGAATACACACATAATCATAGAGAATCATTTCTTGTTAGTCAAGACTCATTTCCAAGACTTTCTTAGTGGACAAAGTCCATTTCTGAACCGAGTTCACTCCTCGTTTCAGTCCTGTTTCACTGAACCGGTTTAACCTGCCGTTCCAGCCATGTCTATATCATGAGATATAAAATCTTTAACCAATGCATTGGAGGGAGATATAGGTCCCAGCCATCTCATAATGATACCATTCTTATGTGTGCCACAAAATCAGAAACCATACATCATATCATAACCCATGTAATAAAAATGGGAATCTTAAACATCGTGACATCATAAAACAATTCATATAAGATAAAGGAATTCATAAAAATATAAATCCATCACAGCATAATAAAATCAATGTAATAATAGGGATATAAACAGAACCCTTTATTATCTTAGATGGAAAGTAATTTTGATAAAACACTTGAACTCCATTCTTGAGGAAAATATCCTTTCTGCTTCAAAAACACTTTTCCTTTATTAACATTTCGTACAATTCTAAACTAAAAGAAGTTGATTAAAAATAAAATTGAAAACTTGTAATGGAAGATTCTTGGAAATAATGTTTTAAAAATCCATTCATGCTGTATAAGTTAAAAAAACATTATTCGTACTTTTGTCGGAAAAGTCAAAAAGTACCTCGTACGAAAAACGACAAAAGATTCCTTTCATATCCTTTACTAAAAACTCACCGAAGGGTAAAATTGGATTTAAAAAATTTTAGGTGGATGGAAATAATATTACATATTGAGGAAACATGGATGTGGATGATAAAATACACCCCAGTAAATACAAAAGTATAAACAATCTCAGATAAAAATGAGATTGTGATATTTCCCTTACCTTAGGTCCGATTTGCCTCGTAAGTGTACGAACCTCCTGTATAATGATTTAAATAATTTTATTGACTTATTCCAGAATCATAATTATCGTTATGATATCATATATGGTCATATTCTTTGCTTCTTAGTAGTAATATTTCATTGCTACTTGTTATTCGGGTGTTTATAACTTTTTGTTCTTATGCGTGTTTTGTCGAATAAATTCTTATTCTTATCTTTAGGATATAGATAAATCATTTCCAGAATTGTATTAATGTACTATATATCATATTTATTCATTCAATTCATTTATATAATCATTATGCAATGAAGATCATGTAGAACTAATCGCATCACATCGTGGAGACGGTATTCCGTACGTACGCACAAGTGATGATATCGTTCCCATGATCGTGGAATTGTATTGGAGTGTATGTATACTATTTCAGAATCAAAATAACTTTAAAATAATCATATATAGTAATTATTTACATCATTATACCCATCCAAGTAAGGTGGTGGGGGAAAATAGATTACACCACGGCGTGGAGATGGTATTCCGTACGTACGCACGCGCGGCGATTTCGTTTTCCATAGGATGGATAGATGTTGAAATAGGGTTGTTTCATACCTATAATAACATATCAGTATATTAGTGATACTGATGTTATTACTTCATAATGAAACAACTAAAGAAGAAGATGTTGAAGAAGAAATAATTTGGAAAGGATCGGTAATGGATATTACCTCTTTTTGACGCGCCTCTTTTTAACCTCCTCTTAGGGCACTAGGGTTGGTCTTTGAAGAAGACCAGAACCTCTAGGATGATTCTAGGGAATTGGGGAAGTAAACTGGGCAGGGTTTGGCCGATCTGGAAGGCTCAAATTTGTGTGAGGAGGAGAGGGAGGAGGTGCCCTTTTATAAGGGAGGAGAGGGGCACCTTTGGAAATATAAGAAATATTAGTTTATATTAAATCCCAACCCCACTTAAAAACTTCCAAAATGACTCATATCCGAATATTAGATGATATAGGGTTGTAATATCATCAACCAATAAAATTTAGACATGTTAGGAATTTATTTTAAACATTACCAACTTGATTTATCCTTATTTATCAATTTAATTTTATTTGTGGTAATAATATTCTAAATTTTAAATTATTATTAATAATAACATATGTGTTGTGAATTTTCCATAATTTGAAACTTTATAACATTTTAGATCATATAAATTTTAATTTATAATTTATAAATATATTTTTGATTTTTAAACAATTTTATAATATGTTATTTTTATAAAATAACAATAGTGTCAATTTTGACACTATTCATTTATTTGAATTTAAATAAAATATATACAGAGAATATGTTCGAACTAAAAGATTTAATAGATTAATAAAATGTCATATGTATCTAGAAAATTATTGGAGCACATTAAATAGTGCATATAATAATTAGTTTAATATTTTAAAACCATTTATTTGATATTTTAATTAATAAAATAATTTCAACATCACTATTGTGTCATAATTAATGATAATTATTTAATCCCTAGAATTTCTAAATAAATTCCTATGATGTAGATAATTTTATTAGATTTCTGGAGACTATTCATGTTCTAAGTTTCATTAAGTTTATCACCAAATTAAAATTATTATACTTATAAGATATAAGAAAGTGACATGTTGTCACATTCTTTGGTTTTAATAATAATTAAATTATTGTCATGGAAAAAAGTCTATTAAATGAATCTAATCTGACCCTTAGGTGATATGGGTCGACTTTTAGTCATCCAATAGAATTTTGGAAGGTGTTAGGGTAATTTTATAATCTTATATTTACCCTTAATTACCCGATTTACCTTTAACTATGGTAAATAAAATTTACCGTAGTTACTATTCATAATGCCCAAAAATAAAAAGTAGCCTATTAAAATAATTTGGACCCACTGATTCTGAATATGGAATCCATTTTTCAAAATTCAAAACATATAAGTTGCAGTAATTAATTTAAAATAAATCCCGTTGTTAAGAAAACGAGTTTTAGAAGTTAAAACATTGCCAAAGATTGAAATGTTTTTACCTATGAATTCAATGTGAAATTAATGCTAATGACATACATTATATTAAATGGTAAAAATATATTCTATCTATACTTTAAAACGATTCAATATTATAATTTAACCATATAAATTATCTCAATGAAAAAAGTTGTTTTTAATTAAAAATTAGCGTATTTTTACTATTCATCAAAATATGAAAGTTATCAGAAAAATATAAAAAATTTATCCAAAGTAAATTTTTATATCCTGATTCAAAAGAAGAATTTTATTTTGTCAAATTGAACTTATAAATGTGTCAAAAAATAGATTTAATGCGGGTGCGCCATCAAAAGGCGGCAAAACTGCATTTTTTTGATAAATACTTATTTTACCCAAAAAAAATTATTTTGTTCTCTTACCATGTTCTAGAAAATGTGTAAGATGAATAATAATGTTGTCAAATTTAAAATTCAATTAATACTATTCATAATGGCTAGTTTATAATATTATAATAATATATCGTTGTTTAGTGGAACTCGGTATTGCGTACTACACACGCTATCGAGGAAGGTCGCGATTGCGTGCAGTGAAAGATTCCTTTGATAAAAACAAAATATTTCTCATAAAAGTCTCGGGTGTTACATTCTACCCCCCTTAAAATGAATTTCGCCCTCGAAATTTTTCAGTTTGTAATAAACAGATGAGGATACCTCTCCCTCATCATATCCTCAAGCTCCCATGTAGCTTCTTCTAATTGGTGGTTCCTCCTTAAAACTTTAACCAAGCGAGTGGTCTTGTTTCGTAGGAATTTTTCACTATGATCTATAATCTCTATCGGTTTTTCTTCATAAGAAAGATATTTCTCCAGTGGTACAACTTCTGATCTGAGTACATGTAAAGGATCAGGTATGTACTTTCTCAGGAGAGATACATGGAACACATCGTGAACTTGAGAGATATTCGGTGGAAGCGCCAATCGGTAAGCTACCTTTCCAACACGATCTAGTATTTCGAAAGGACCGATATATCTATAGCTCAACTTCCCCTTCCATCCAAATCTCATGACCCTCTTCCAGGGAGATATTCGTAAGAACACTTTATCACCCACTTCACACTCTAGGTCTTATCTTCGATTTCCAGCATAACTTTTCTGTCGACTCTGAGCTGCTCTTATGTGTTGTTGAATAGATCGGACCTTTTCTACCATCTCATCAACAATATCAAGTCCTAATATCTTTCTTTCCCCAACTTCATCCCAGCAAGTTGGAGTCCTGAATTTCTTTCTATAGAGGGCTTCATAAGGAGCCATCTGAATACTAGTGTGAAAGCTATTATTATAAAGGAATTCCACCAAAGGTAGGTGTTGATCCCAACCACCTTCGAAATCTATAGAGCAAGCTCTCAACATATCTTCTAGAGTTTGAATTGTTCTCTCAGACCGACTGTTTGTCTGAGGATGATAAGCAGTGCTGAAACTCAACTCTGTATCTAGAGTATGAAGAATGACTTCGCTAAAACTTTGAGGTAAACCTCAGATCCCGATCATATATAATAGAAAGTGGTACTCCATGCAATCTTACCACTTCCTTCACATATATCCTAGAAAGCTGATCTAGAGAGAAATCCTCTCTAATAGCGATGAAGTGTGCAGACTTTGTAAGACGATCAACTATGACCCAGATAGCATTATTGCCTTTTGATGTTTTAGGAAGTCCTGTGACAAAGTCTATAGTGATGTTTTCCCATTTCCATTCGGGTATAGGTAATGGTTGTAACATCCCCTTAGACTTCTGTCTCTTAGCTTTAACTTGCTGACAAACCAAGCATCGAGAGACATATTCAGCAACATCTCTTTTCATTCCATCCCACCAGAAGTACTCTTTTAGGTCCCTATACATCTTCGTGCTTCCAGGATGAATAGAGAATGAAGAACTATGAGCCTCATCCAGTAGCTCCTTCTTTAATTCGGGGATGGGAGGAACACAAACCCGATTCCTGAACTTTATTATCCCATCACAATCAAGGTTGAATTTAGGAACATTTCTCACCTTCTTTTGTAACTCGACATATTCTTTCTGTGCCTCTTTAATCTTCACATGTATAGATGGTTGAACATTCATTTGAGAAAGATACGATTTTCCCCTTTCATTATAATTCCAAGATCCATCCTTTGTAAATCCATAAATATTGGATCTTTTGTGATCCTCATCATGGATAAACTGGCATGGTCTTGTCAACTTAATGCATCTGCCACCTTTTTTGCTTTCCCAGGGTGGTAATGAATTGAGCAGTCGTAATCCTTAATCAGCTCCAACCATCTTCTTTGGCGCATATCCAGCTCCTTTTGTGTGAAAATATACTTTAAAATTTTATGATCAGTATAAATATCACACCTTTCACCATAAAGGTAATGCCTCCAAATCTTTAATGCAAAGATTACCGCAGCTAACTCCAAATCATGAGTTGGGTAATTTTACTCATGTATTTTCAACTGTCGTGAGGCATAAGAAATCACCATATCATTTTGCATAAGAACACACCCCAAACCCTTCTTGGATGCATCACTGTAGATCACAAAACTTTCTCCACTAAAAAGCAGTGTGAGCACAGGTGCACTGGATAACCTTCTTTTCAACTCCTTGAAATTCTCTTCACATTCCTCCGTCCAAACAAACTTAACTTCTTTTAGAGTCAACTTGGTGAGTGGATTAGATAATCGTAAAAAATATTTCACAAAACGTCGATAATATCTATCCAAACCAAGAAAACTTCAGATCTCAGTCACTATTGTTGGTCTCGACCATCTTTCGATAACCTCTGTTTTTGCTGGAACCATAGATATCCCCTCTTTTGAGATTATGTGACCCAAAAATGAAACTCTTTGAATCCAAAATTCACACTTGGTAAATTTGGCATAAAGCTTCTCCTTTCTCAGGGTCTTTAATATAATTCTCAAGTGATCTTCATGTTCTTCCTTGGTCTTTGAATATACAAGAATATCGTCTATAAAGACTACCACAAACTGATCAATATAGTCTCTAAAGACTCTATTCATCAGATCTATGAAGATAGCAGGGGCATTAGTAAGACCAAATGACATCAATATAAATTCATAGTGTCCATACCTTGTACGGAAAGCCGTCTTTGGTATATCCTCCCTTTTGACCCTTAATTGGTGATACCCTGAATGAAGATCAATCTTGGAAAAGTATTGAGCTCCTCGTAGTTGGTCAAATAAGTCATCAATGCGTGGGAGAGGATATTTTTTCTTGATAGTGATATTGTTAAGTTCTCGATAATCAATGTAGAGTCTCATTGATCCATCTTTCTTCTTAACAAACAGAACAGGTGCTCCCCAAGGTGACGCACTAGGGAGTATGAACCCCTTATCAAGATTCTCTTGGAGTTGCTTCTTCAATTCCTGCAACTCAATTGGGGCCATTCTATAAGGTGTCTTTGAAATAGGCAAAGCACCTAGTACGAGTTCTATTGAAAACTCAACTTCACGATTTGGTGGGAGACCCAGTAATTCCTCCGGAAAGACATCATCAAACTCCCGTACAATGGAAATATTCTTAATCGTGAGTTTCTCACCAACCATTTGAGATAAATAACCTTCATTTAGTGGAATCAATACCCATAAAATGGAAGAAATTTCCCCTTGAAGGTTATGTTCATCCTTGCATCGATAGACGATCATAGATTGATCTGGAATATGAAATGTGACTTCCCTTCTTTGGAAATTGATATGAGCTCCATGTAGAGAAATCCAATCCATGCCAATAATCACATCAAATTCCACTATAGGAACGATCACAAGATTTGCAGGAAGCACTTTCCCACAAACTTCAATCGGAGAAGAATTATAAACTATTGATGCGACTGTTGTGCCATTAGGGGTTGTCACAGCTAACTCAACATCTAACTGTTGAGGTAATACAGTGATATCCTTAGAAAATTCTTCAGAAATAAAGGAGTGGGTGGATCCAGAATCAAATAAAACATTTTCTACTTTAGAGTGGATGGTAAGTGTACCTTTCACCACATCGTTATCGTACTCCACATCGCTGATAGAAATTTCACGTGACTTTCCTTTGTCTTTAGCCTTAAGAGTTTGTTGACGTCGACCATCATCATCAACCCTTGGATTTGGGCATTGATTGGCATAATGCCCCATCTCCTTGCACTTGAAACATTGAAGTGTAGTAGGTTCATTCTGTGTGTCCCTTCCTTTGTTTGCATCATTAGACATCTTCTTCCCATCATTGCGGCATTCAAATGCCCGATGACCTTCCTTTCCACATTTGAAACATTTACTTGTCCCTTCAAGACAACTCCCTCCATGTTTCTTTCCAAACTTTGAGCATAAGGGAAATCTCATCTTCTTTTCAGTGTGCTCTTTAGATTTTCCTTTGAATTCCATTTTCCTCTTCTTATCAAACCCATATGACTGATGGGTTACTCCAATCTCCATATCGACTTTAAGAGCACATCGAACGATTTCCTCATAGCTATTGAAGTCCCTTATGGCTAACGCCCTTCGAAGACTTGGTTTTAAGCCACTAAAGAATCGATCGATCTTACTCTCAGGTTGAATAATAATACTAGAAGCATACCTTGCAAGTCTTGTAAAATTTGCTTCATAAGTACCAACATATTCATTATCCCTTTGCTTCAGTTCAAGAAACTCTTTCTCCATCTTTGTTCGGAGAATACAAGGGAAGTACTTATTGAAAAATAAGTTCTTGAACTCGTCACATTCCATGGACTCAATTTCATCCCTTTGCCTTGTATTCTTAATAAGATTCCACCATTGATCAGCATCTCCTTCCAAACGATACACTGCTAGGATGACTTTATCATGTTCAGAACATTGAAGAACTGAAAATATCTTTTCAGTAGTACTAATCCATTATTCAGAAACTAATGGATTAGTAGACCTGCTGAAAGAAGGTGGACACTGCCTCATGAAGGATTCAACAGAATTATGCTCCTTCCTTTGCTCGTTTGGAAGTCCTGCATGATTCATAGCTTGAGAAAGTTGTGTGAGCATGGCTACAAGATTTTTCATTCCAGCTCCCATAACGTTTGGTTGCTCAGGGGGACAATCATTGCATTGCCCGTCGCATTCCGCATTAACACGGTTCCTTTGGGTTCTAACCATTGACTAAAACCAAGAAGAATAGTGTGAGAAACACTAATTATAATAGGAAAACCACATAATGAAGAATAAAATTTCACACTTAAGGTATTATCATAGGTTGTTCATGGCCATTTCTAAAACACTAAGATTGTGTTCTATGCTTAGACTTATCCTTAGGATTCTTACTAAGGCTTTCACATCCTAGTTTCCAAAGGTTGACTATACCATTCCTCTGATACCAACTATAATGACCCATACTTTACATACATTGTTAATACTTCAAAATTGAAGCACACTTATTACAACATATAACAAAACCATGAAAGGACCGTATAGGTATAGAGTCTTTAGAAACTGGGAAACATAAACAACTGGTTCATAAAGCATCTACTTTTCCTCCCATTCATTTCATCATATCTAGAGTCCCTTTTTGGCATATCCAACTTAATAACCTTCTTCCTGACCTGGGGAAATAAAACATACAAATGGGTGAGCTCAAATGCTTAGTAAGGGTAAACAAAAGAAATATCAATCACATCATATACATAAGAACATAACTTTTGGAAATCTTAACCTGCAAAAGAGATCATAATTTCATAACATGGGATAAATCATAGTAGTGAAATGTAATCCCAATAATCATAACATAAAACATGAAACTTTGTGGCATACACACATACTCACAGAGAATCATTTCTTGTTAGTCAAGACTCGTTTCCAAGACTATCTTAGTGGACAAAGTCCATTTCTGAACCGAGTTCACTCCTCGTTTCAGTCCTGTTTTACTGAACCGGTTTAACCTGCCGTTCTAGCCATGTCTATCTCATGAGATATAAAATCTTTACCCAATTCATTGTAGGGAGATATAGGTCCCACCCATCTCATAATGATACCATTCTTATGTGTACCACAAAATCAGAAACCATACATCATATCATAACCCATGTAATAAAATGAGAATCTTAAACATCGTGACATCATAAAACAATTCATATAAGATAAAGGAATTCATAAAAATATAATTCAATCAGAACATAATCAAATCAATGTAATAATAGGGATAGAAATAGAACCCTTTATTATCTTAGATGGAAAATAATTTTGATAAAACACTTGAACTCCATTCTTGAGGAAAATATCCTTTCTGCTTCAAAAACACTTTTCCTCTCTTAACATGTCATACAATTCTAAACTAAAAGAAGTTGATTAAAAATAAACTTGAAAACTTGTAATGTAAGCTTCTTGGAAATAATTTTTTAAAAATCCATTCATGCTGTATAAGTTAAAAAAACATTCTTCGTACTTTTTTCGGAAAAGTCAAAAAGTACCTCGTACAAAAAAACGACAAAAGATTCTTTTCGTATCCTTTACTAAAAACTCACCGAAGGGTAAAATTGGATTTAAACAATTGTAGGTGGATGGAAATAATATTACATATTGAGGAAACATGGATTTGGATGATAAAATACACCCCAGTAAATACTAAAGTATAAACAATCTCGGATAAAAATGAGATTGTGATATTTCCCTTACCTTAGGTCCGATTTGCCTCGTAAGTGTCCGAAACTCCTGTATAATGATTTAAATAATGTTATTGACTTATTCCAGAATCATAATTATTGTTATTATATCATATATGGTCATATTCTTAGCTTCTTAGTAGTAATATTTCATTGCTACTTGTTATTCGGGTGTTTATAACTTTTTGTTCTTATGCGTGTTTTGTCGAATAAATTCTTATTCTTCTATTTAGGATATAGATAAATCATTTCCAGAATGGTATTAATGTACTATATATCATATTTATCCATTAAATTCATTTATATAATCATTATGCAATGAAGATCATGTAGAACGAATCGCATCACATCGTGGAGACGGTATTCCGTACGTACGCACGAGCGATGATATCGTTCCCATGATCGTGGAATTGTATTTGAGTGTATGTATAATATTTCAGAATCAAAATCACTTTAAAATAATCATATATAGTAACTATTTATATCATTATACCCATCCAAGTAAGGTGGTGGGGGAAAATAGATTACACCACGGCATGGAGACGGTATTCCGTACGTATGCACGCGCGGTGATTTTGTTTTCCATAGGATGGATAGATGTTGAAATAGGGTTGTTTCATACTTATAATAACATATCTGTATATGAGTGATAATGATGTTATTACTTCATAATGAAACAACTAAAGAAGAAGATGTTGAAGAAAAAATAATTTGGAAAGGATCGGTAATGGATATTACCTCTTTTTGACGCGCCTCTTCTTAACCTCCTCTTAGGGCACTAGAATTGGTATTTGAAGAAGACAAGAACCTCTAGGATGATTCTAGGGAAGTGGGGAAGTGAAATGGGCAGGGTTTAGCCGTACTTGAAGGCTCAAATTGGTGTGAGGAGGAGAGGGAGGAGGTGCCCTTTTATAAAGGAGGAGAGGGGCACCTTTGGAAATATAAGAAATATTAGTTTATATTAAATCCCAACCCCACTTAAAAACTTCCAAAATGACTCATATACAAAGCTTAGATGAGATATGGTTGTAATATCATCAACCAATAAAATTTAGACATGTTAGGAATTTATTTTAAACATTACCAACTTGATTTATCCTTATTTATCAATTTAATTTTATTTGTGGTAATAATATTCTAAATTTTAAATTATTATTAATAATTACATATGTGTTGTGAATTTTCCATAATTTAAAACTTTATAACATTTTAGATCATATAAATTTTAATTTATAAATTTTAAATATTTTTGTGATTTTTAAAAAATTTTATAATATGTTATTTTTATAAAATAACAATAGTGTCAATTTTGACACTATTCATTTATTTGAATTTAAATAAAATATATACAGAGGATATGTTCAAACTAAAAGCTTTAATAGATTAATGAAATGTAATATGTATCTAGAAAATTAGTGGAGCACATTAAATAGTGCATATAATAATTATTTTAATATTTTAAATCCATTTATTTGATATTTTAATTAATAAAATAATTTCAACATCACTATTGTGTCATAATTAATGATAATTATTTAATCCCCAAAATTTATAAATAAATTCCTATGATGTAGATAATTGTATTATCTTTCTGGAGACTATTCATGTTCGAAGTTTCATTAAGTTTATCACAAAATTAAAATTATTATACTTATAAGATATAAGAAAGTGACATGTTGTCACATTCTTTGGTTTTAATAATAATTAAATTATTTTCAAGGACAAAAGTCTATTAAATGAATCTAATACGACCCTTAAGTGATATGGGTCGACTTTTAGTCATACAATAGGATTTTGGAAGGTGTTAGGGTAATTTTATAATCTTATATTTACCCTTAATTACCCGATTTACCTTTAACTATGGTAAATAAAATTTACCGTAGTTACTATTCATAATGTCCAAAAATAAAAAGTAGCCTATTAACATAATTTGGACCCACTGATTCTGAATATGGAATCAATTTTTCAAAATTCAAAACATATAAGTTGCAGTAATTAATTTAAAATAAATCCCGTTGTTAAGAAAACAGGTTTTAGAAGTTAAAACATTGCCAAAGATTGAAATGTTTTTACCTATGAATTCAATGTAAAATTAATGCTAATGACATACATTATATTAAATGGTAAAAATATATTCTATCTATACTTTAAAACCATTCAATATTATAATTTAACCATATAAATTATCTCAATGAAAAAAGTTGTTTTTAATTAAAAATTAGCGTATTTTTACTATTCATCAAAATATGAAAGTTATTAGAAAAATATCAAAAATATATCCAAAGTAAATTTTTATATCCTGATTCAAAAGAATAATTTTATTTTTTCAAATTTAACTTATAAATGTGTCAAAAACTAGATTTAATGTGGGTGCGCCATCAAAAGGCGCCAAAACTGCATTTTTTGATAAATACTTATTTTACCCAAAAAAAATTATTTTGTTCTCTTACCATGTTCTAGAAAATGTGTAAGATGAATAATAATGTTGTCAAATTTAAAATTCAGTTAATACTATTCATAACGGCTAGTTTATAATTTTATAATAATATATCGTTGTTTAGTGGAACTCGGTATTGCGTACTACACACGCTATCAAGGAAGGTCGCGATTGCGTGCAGTGAAAGATTTCTTTGATAAAAACAAAATATTTTTCATAAATGTCTCGGGTGTTACAGAGAGGTTGTCTCCCAAGAGGTCGAGGTTGTAGACATGGTCGAATTAACTAGGGGATCAACATAATGAGAGCCTGGATGCCAAGGTTGATATCATTAAAAATCTAGACCTGTAATCGGTCTTCAATTGTTAAGGGTAGTTTTGTCTTTTCTTTTATAGTTCTATATACTTCTATTTCAATTCTTAATAAATGGGCATTGTCCCTAACATTTTTTCAAAGAAAATTTATTTATGACAAAAAAATGTTTACTGCTTAATTTTCATAATTTTTATAAATAAAAATTTATCAAATTTATATTAACCTATAAACATAATTAATAAAATATTAAAATAAAATAAAAAATGTATATGAAAATAAAATATAGTAAAATTATATTTAAAAAATTATATTAATATATAAATGAATATATATTTATTTAAGTGTATTTATGATATATGTAAATAAATATAAATATGTATATAAAATATATATATATAAGTATGATTTATATAACATAATATATGTCTATTTATATAAATAATATATATATATATATATTAATCATCAATACTTTCCTGATTCTTTTATTCTTATTTATAATTATATATATTTATAATTACACATATATTTGTGTGTTTTTGTATTAAAACATAACGATATTAAATATATAAATACATTAAATAGAGTTCATATTTGAATATATATAATTATATTCATATTAAATAATTTAAAACACACATATAGATATATATGTGTGTGTGTGTGTGTCTATGACCGTGTGTGTGTATGGTGGGGCATGAAATAGGGTGGGAAGGCTTGCATTCTTGTATGTGTATGTGTGTAAGTAATTTATAAATTTTTTATTCATTTTTAATATTATTCATTTAATATTTTTATAATTTATTCATATTTTTTATTTTTTATTTTTTAATTGTCAATTTAGTATTTTTATAATCTATTTATTTTTAATATTTATATAGACCTTTTTATTCCCTATATTTGATATTTTAAATATTTTTATAATTTATAAAATAAACATTTATTCTTTTTTATTTTAATTTTTTTATTAAAATTTTTATACAGATAATATTTATTTATTTTAAATAGTAATTTATTGGAAATCATTTGTATTTTAGTGAATTTTTTTAATATTTATTCATTTTTATTTAAATATTTATTCATTTTTAATATCTCATCATTTATATAATTAATATAATTTATAAATTTCTCTAATATTTATATAAATCGTTTATTTTTACTTTTTAAATTCTTTTATCCTTTTAACATTTTTTCATTTAATATTATTTTTTCATTTTTAATATCTATTCACTTTTATGTATGTATGTGTATTTATTTATCTTTGTGAACGTGTGTGTCTATGATGTTTGTATGTATTTTTGTGTCTTTATAAGAAATTTATAACATTTTTTAAAACATATATTTAAAATAGAAAAAAATAATGAATAGAATAATTTTTTGATATAATTGATTATACTTTTAATATTTATATTTTAATTATCAAAATGTGTTTTCAATGATAATATTGTGTATTTAATTAATAATATTTTTTCAAAATATAACTAATAATATCTAAAAACCTTTTTTATAATACTAAATAAATTTTAATTTATATAATTAATAAAAGATTAAAAATATTATTAAAAAAATTTAAATTCAATTATTATTAATATCATATATATAAATAATTTTTTTAATTTATTAATTTATTAATTATCAAATTTTATTATTTTTTATTATTAATTAATTTACAATATTTATTCATTATTAGTATTTTTGTTATTTATTCATTTTTAATTTGTATTCGTTACATATATTTTTAATTTATTTATTTTCTAATAGTTATTTATACAATTATTATTATTATTTATTATTTAAAAATGTTTTTAATTTATACAATTACTATTTATTCTTTCTTGTTTCAATATTTTTATGTTTAAATATTTATAAAATTATTATTTATTCTTTTTTATTTTCAAATTTATTTAAAATAGATTTTTTAGAATATGGTTTTTATATTTATTCATTTTAATATATTTTTTAAAATTTATATAATATATATTATTTATATAATTTATGAGTGTAATTTTTTTTGTGCCGATAAATCATGAGTGTCATTTAGGTGTCACAAACTATCCAATTTGATTAAATGAAAATCAATTTAATACAACAGAGTCAATTGGGAGAAAACAACATCAAGAAATCAACAGAAAGCAGTAAAGAAAGAAAAAAAGGATATTAGAATAATATATGTTATATCAATTGACCTATGTTCACCGGGTATGTTAGGCAAACAATAATACAATAGGTAGAAAAAAAATAATTAGAAACAAGAGAACATGAAGGAATACACCATGAAAGTAAACAATCAAATACATGGGATCCAGAACTAAAAGAAATGAAATGGAAGATAGAGACCCCATGTGAGGGATTGTTATCACCTATATATCGACACCCTCCAAATTATAGGTTCTAGTCATTACAATCAACAAGATCACCCCCTATCCACATCCTCATCGTTCAAATCCAATGGACCACATGGAACTCTTTGAGCTCGTCGAAGCTTCTCACCTATAATCGGAGAACGACAACCTCTGCTCCTCTACCACTGCTTACTCCCTAGAAAACTAGAATGCCTGTAATGTACAAATTCACCTCTGCACCGCATGCTCTTCGAAGCTACCCAAACTAGGGAACTCACCACCCCCAAACCTAGTTACACTTCAAAACATAAGCATTCAGAAAATTGAGGAGTAGTTGGGTGTAATGTCCCGGTTTCGGAAGCCACCCATAGGCACCCCATACCCGGTTGGTCACATGGCCTCAAGCACATTTCCTCGAATGACAGAGGCTGTCGACTAGTAGTGAGGGAATTGGGTGTGATAGTGGAAAAACTATTCCCTCATTGGCAGAGTACACAGTGGAAGTAAACATATATACAATAACGGAAGCAGTAATAATAACATACAACAATAACAGTAGAAAACTGAAAGTATAAACTGGAGAACATATATAAAATGATGCATGATACATATGTCTAGTAAAAAAGCCAAAGAAGTTACAATGCTGGAATATAATAGTGCTAAACTGAAGTGCAAAAGAAAGTAGACAAACTCCTCAGCATCACAAGCCATAGCTTGGTCCCATACTCTCCAGCTCCACAACAAATCAAGTACCTGAAGTAGAAGGGTGCTTGCCATTATCTATAACTGCAACAATATAATCTATTTGGACCCAAAAGCATGGCCCAAACAGGGTGTGAGACGAATTCCAGTAGGCAACAACCACAAGATCTATGCCTAACAGTCAGTTAATATATGGCAGGTAAAAGTGCAGAAAGCAGTAAACAAGGAAGTACTCAACAGTAACAATCCACAGTTTCAGATGTCAAGAAACAACTAACAAAAGTAAATATTCACAAACAGGTAACCCACTAGGAAGTACTCACAGCCTATCCCCTCTCGTCCTACCAAACAGATACAAACAACCTTCTGAGAAGCACACACAGTCTCACCCCTTTGGTTCAGCTAAAGTATAGACTCTCTGAGGAACAACTCACCATCAATTCCCCATATAGTCTCGTATCGGTACTAAATGTGATCTGGGGAAGCACTCAACATCTCATTCCCCCTCTGTCCAGTGTCGAGGAACTACAGACTCTCTGAGAAATCACTCAACATCAATTCCCCCCAAGGTATTGCATCATAATATTATAAAAGACACTCTAGAGAAGCCCTTACGTCCATTCTCCATATGTTCTGCTACACTGGGTTCTCATGACCATGTGTAAATCAACAAGTATAGAAAATGTATCGGCCAAAGTAAACCTCAAGATCTACTTGTCTAGCATAACAGCATAACAGAACAATAATCACACCATCCTACGATACTAGGCATGGTAATGTAAACAACAGCCTAACAAGAAAACGAGACCCAAAGGTCAAAACAGGAAAAACATGCATGGAAAACACATACAAAGCACAAAAATTCACCCTATTGATAATCAAATATCATCTACTCAAGCATACAAGAATAGCAGACAAACAATAGGGTTAAAATGGTAAACATGCAATACCTCATTCATGGGTATTGGAAAAATTTGCAGATAAAACTGAAAGAATTTCAACATAAAGGCACAAACCACCTACCTGGGTGTTGAGAGATCAATATACTTGAACCTAGAGGCTTGAATTTCTTTAGAACACCTTATGTCTATGAAAATTTATAAAACATTCAGCCCATGATAACTCATGAAAGTGGAGAAAATTAAAGATGATTTCTAGGAGAGAAGAGAACTCACTGATGCGATTCCAAAGCAACTGACGGTGTTCGATTCGGAGGATAGACAATTGCTTGGGGGTTCGTCGAAGATCCATGGTCGTACAGATCTCTCAGTCGAACGAGACCTAGAAAGAAAGCTTCTTGGTGATTAGATGCAACCCCGGTGCGTTTAATGAAAAAAAGTACACGACATGTAATTTTAAAGTACACAGTGTGTACTCGCCATTTTTGTACTCCGCTTTAGGCAGCCTCTAGGTCACCCCCTCATGGCCATGTGCATGGCCACTACACAGCTAGCACACGGCGTATACTCATAAAGTATATGACGTGTACTTCAAAAATTTCCAAAAAAAACAACTTTTTTCAACAATCACTAGAAAAGGGAAAAATACCTATAAAGAAGATCCGGGTTCTTAGAAACTTCCCCCTTAAAGAAATTGGTCCTTGAATTTCCCTAGCAAGTTGGCATATAAGAAGAAACCTCAAACATCTCCGGCCATTGTGCTCGTACATCAGCCTCCCTCTCGTAAGTATCATCTCGTACTCGCCTGTGATGCCATAGCACTCGTACCAGAGGAACATACTGTCCATGGATAACCTTTGTACTGTGATCGATAATCCATATAGGATACTCCTCAAAAGTTGCATTCACTTCCAACTCAACCTCCTTGGGTTGGAAAACATGAGATGGGTCTGAAAAGTAATGTCTAAGGTGAGAAACGTGGAAAACATCATGCATAGCTTGATACCTCTGAGGTAACTGCAACCAATAGGCAACCGACCCAACTCTCTCGAACACCTCAAATGGCCCGATGTATCTCAGTGAAAGAATACCCTGTCTCCTGATCCTCTTGTGTCCCAACCTCAGTGTGACAAATAGAGAAACCGGATCCACGACCTCAAACTCTAGAGGTCATCTCTGATGATCAGTATAAGACTTCTGAAGAGTCTGTGTAGTATCTATACTCTTCCAAATCAACTCTATCTGCTCCGTGGTCTACTGAAACAGATGATGTCCCACCAAAGCTGCCTCTCCTGCCTCTAGCTAACATAAGGGTGATCGGCATGCCTTACCATACAAACCCTTATAAGGTTTCATCTGAATAGTTTCTTGAAAACTATTTCCACAGGAAAACTCCATAAGAGGTATGTTCTTCTACCAAGAACCCCAAAATCTAGAATGCATGCTCGAAGCATGTCCTCAAGCACCTGAATCGTATGCTCGTACTGGCCATCAGTATAGGGGTGGTAAGCTATACTTAAAAGCACTTTTGTACCCAAAGCTTTCTGTATCCCCTACTAGACCCGAGAAATAAAATGTGCATCAATGACTGAAATGATGGAGTGTGAAACTCCTTACAGATATACAATTTCATGGATTTACAACTGTCCTAGCTCATCAACACTGAAAGTATTCTTGATCTACAAGAAGTGAGTGACCATCGTAAGTCTGTCAATGACAAACCATACTACATCATTCCCTCAAGGAGACCTCTTAAACCCTGTTACGAAATCCGTCGCGACATCATTCCACTTACACTCAGGAATGGGTAACTACTGCAAAATCCCTGATGGCTGCTGATGCTCCGCCTTCACCTTCTCACAGGTGGAACACCTCATACCAAACCAGAAGCATCCCTATTCATACCTAGCCACCAATACTGATGGTGTAGATCACGATACATATTGGTGACACCAGGATGAACGACCCAAACCGAGGAATGCAAATCCCACAGCAGCTCCTCACGTATATCTGCTGGCACCCATACGCACCCTTGGAAACACAAGATCTCATCCTCGCCTATGGTCCATCTAGAAATAGGGTCCTCTCCTGACACACTTTCCCAAATGTTTAGGCCTTCATAATCTGATAACTGCCTCATTCGTACACGATAAAGAAGGGTAGAGGTAACAGATATAGAAGAAAGAAAGGTATGCCCCTATCTATCGTACACCTCCAAATGAATCTTAGAGAATAGAGCCACAAGCCTCCACTCACTACTGGCATCCTGAACTACCTTTATCTGAGTCCTCCTTCTCAACGCATCAGCCACTGTGTTGCCTTTCCCAAGCGTGTAGGCAACTCAAAGTCAAAGGACTGAAGGTACTCAACCCACATTCGCTGCCTCAAATTCAGATCACACTAGGTGAAGGTGTACTTGAGACTTTTGTGGTTAGTGAAAACCAAAAAATGCTCTCCCATAAGACAATGTGTCCAATAGCGTAAGACATGAACAAATGTTTCCAAATCAAGATTGTGCGTCGGGTAATTCCTCTCATGTGTCGTCAACTTCCGAGACCCATACGCAACAAAACATTCTCCCTATATAAGCACAACTCCTATCCCGATACATGAAGCATCATAATAAATAGTATAACTATTTTATAACTCTGGAAATACTAGTATCAGTGCTGAAGTCAACCTCCCTTTCAGCTCCTGAAAGGATAACTCACAAGAATCTGACCACAAGAACATTGCACCCTTCTTAGTCAGACCTGACAATGGTTATAATAAGCTTGAAAAGTCCTGTATAAAATTTTTGTAGTATCTAGGCATCCCTAGAAAACTTCTCACCTGAAAGACGTTCTTCAGATGCTCCTAGGAAACTACTGCTCTCATTTTTTTTTGGGTCTACTGATACTCCTATCTCTGAGATAACATGACCCAAAAAGTGAATATGATCCATCCAAAAGTGGCATTTTGAGAGCTTAGAATATAATTGATTCTCTCTCAGTGTACTAAAAACGATATCAAGATGTGTGGCATGGTCATGTCGAGTCTGAGAGTACACCAAGATATCATCCATGAAGACAACCACTAAATAATCCAAGTATGGATGGAACACTCGGTTCATCAGTTCCATGAAAACTATAGGCACGTTCGTGAGACCGAATGGAATAACCATATACTCATATAGACCATACCTACTCTGGAAGGATGTAAGAGGTATATCTTGTGGTCTAACGTGCAACTGATGGTAACCAGATCTCAATTAAATCTTCAGGAACACCCGGGCTCCTCGAAGCTGATCAAAGAGATCATCAATCCTCGGAAAGGGATATCAGTTCTTGACCATCAACTGGTTGAACTTCCGATAATCCACACAAAATATGTGGGTGTCATCTGCATTCTTCACAAATAGGACAGGTGAACCCCAAGGAGAAGTACTGGGTTAGATGAAACTCTTTTCCTGAAACTCCTCCAACTGCTTCTTGAGCTCCTGAAACTCTGGTGTATCCATCCTATAAGGAGGAATAGACATCGATGCTACTACTAGCACAAGCTCAATAGAAAAGTCTACCTCACGCTTCAGAGGAAAACCTGAAATGTCTTCAGGAAAGACATCTATAAAACTATACACCACTAGAGGAAATTCTAACTGTTAAGTCCCCTGATTATCCAGGTATAGACTATAAATCTAGGCTCTTACTCCTAACCCATGATGCTTTGGACCTTCTCTGCTCACCTGGACATCCCATTTACCCTTATGAAGAAAAGATACACCCTTTGGTGATATGAAACTCACCCTATGGTGATAACAGGTGACGACTTCCTGGAAGGGAACTAGCCAGTCAATTCTGATAATGACATCATAGCATGTCATCTCTAGGACATAGAGATCCCATAAGAAGTGACACCCACAAAACTGTTGAGGGAACTCCTTGCACTGAAGTACACAAGCCATACTTGTCCCCAATGGAGTGACTAATGTCAAGATATCAGCGGAAGAAAAGATACAGAGCCCAAGTTTCTCCATGACAACAACAAATATAAATCTATTGGAAGCCCTTGTATCAAAAAGAGTTGAATATAAAACTGAGGTCAATAGGATCATACCTCAAACTATAGAAGGTTCAGGATCCTGCTCCTACTAGGTCTACTCCACTACAAAGGTATGACCTGCTCCACGGGCCTGGGACCCTGCCTGACCACTCTAAGCTGATCCACTCTATTGTCACTAAAAGACTGGCGACTGACCACCACAACAACGACCTCCACCTCTGCCTGAATAGCCAGAAGAACTTCAGTTCCCAGACTGGTGAGAAACTAGCGGTGCTGCTCCCGAACGCAGAGTCATAGAAGAACCCCTATCACCAGCTGTTGGAGAGAAAACTTGACAGAAATACTGAAGGTGACCCATCTTGCTATAAGATCAATACTCTACTGGGTCTCTCCGGCATTGCGGCCTAGTATTACTACTCTTCCCGCACTGGTAGCATACCACATAGATACCAGAAGATGTTTCTCGCCTCCTTGGATCACTATGCGAAGACTCCCTGCAGCGCTACCTGCTGTTAGTAGGAGGGATGCTAACTCCAGATGTCAAGATGACCTGACTCAAAGCTCCAAAATCCCTCAGATTGAGCTCCATGATCAGCGCCTAGTTGACAATAGATGTGATGGAAGTCAACCAGAAGATGTTCACCTGGGAACAAATGTCATGCCTAAGACCATCCTCAAACTTCCTAACTAGGAAAAACCAATCTCCCCCTAGGAAGGGTGTAAAGCGCTGAAGCTCAATGAAATGAGAGGAATAATCCATGATAAAAAGGGTTCCCTACTCCAAGATCATAAAACCTCAGGCTCAGTCGGCCCTCATGGTCTCCGGATAAAAGTAGTCATAGAAGATGCGCTGAATCTCATCCCACACCATAACCTGTTGGTGTCCCACCTGTGAGATCACATCCCACCACCTCTTGGTGGAGTCCCGAAGCATATAAGTAGCGAGATTTACCCTCCTCTCTGGAGGCATCTCCAAATGATCAAAGATCCTCAGCATTAATTTTATCCATGACTCTACAGCCTGAGGTCCTTGTTCCACTGAGAAAGTGGGAGGATGTTGCTGCTGGAAAACCCACATCAAATCTTCCATCGATGAGGCACGAGGTGGTACTCCATGAAATGTCTGCATCATCCTCATGAAGCCTTCCCTGAACTATGCCTCAGCACCGGTATCAGGTATAACATCTGGTGCCAAGACTGGCACAATAGGGGGATCTATGGGAAGTCCCTGATTAGCTGTATCCGGCGTCTGATCAATGCCCTGTAACTGGCAGACAACCGGAGGACATCTCGGTGACATGACTCTGCAAGGTCAAACACACACCTTAGATCAATATTAACAGGGACTGAAATGTACAAGTGTAAGAAGGGAACAATAGAACGGAAGCATTCATGTTTTACAAACCATGACTACATGGCGTGCATAAACCTTACACGACATGTTCCCTTAAGTCATTCACATGGGCATGTACTTTTCTAACCTAGGTCGTGTATCACCCCAAACACACGGTGTGTTGTCTTAACACACGGCGTGTACCCGAATCATCTTCCCCTGACCGAGACCTTCTAAAAAGTTAATCCAGATGAATCTCCTAAGAAAAGACTACACAGCGTGTTCAAGGGAAACACGTCGTGTACTAGAGGAGCTTCACTGACCCGTGTTGTTTGTGAAACGACCGGAAACATGGCTCACACTATACAACATGTTCTAGGTGGAAACGGCGTGTATAAGAAGAGACTCCACCAACCCGTGTTGTTTTCTACACTGCTTGGTTCCTAGGATTACACTACATGGCATGTTCAAGCCACACACATTATGTATAATAGAAAATTTATCCGTTCGTGTTGTTACTCACACGGGTAGACATAGGGTCAACACCACACGGTGGGCACAACTGGTACACGACATGTTCCCAAAATAATTTCCCTATCTCATGTCTCTTCCCATAGGGCCTACAACACGATTAGAGACTACATGGCATGTACATAAAGTACACAGCATGTACATAAGAAAAACAGTTTCTTCCCAAATATAAGAACATGTGGCGTGTAGTCAAAACTACACGGCATGTATTTTGGGTTTTTCTAGATAGTAAGCCTCAGAAATTACTCAGTAACCTAGAAAAACACTAAAACAAAAATTGAAGGTTCCAAATTTCGATCCGTGAGGGCCCATACTCCCCACGAATCAAAGCTTGGCATATTATACATGTTATAACATGGTAAACAAGTCAACGATCCACCAAGTTCCGGTCCATGAGGGCCCATAACACCTCAAGAAACAAAGTTTGGTATTTATTTAGAAAAAACCTTACACAAACAATACCCTATCAAAAAATAGGTATTTTATCAATGAATCTATAACAACAACATGCATATTCTACACAATATCTATCAGAACAACATGCAATTGCTAATTCACCCTAGATGGCATGGAAAGAATGCATGACATATGATTTCTAGTAAGTGAATATATGATGCGTGAGATGGAATACCCTCATATCATCGGGTTGCAATGAAAATAGAACCTTAATAACATCAATGGTAACAACACAAAACATGTGAATCACCCAATGGTGAAATCAAATAAACTGTAAAATTGCAAAACCAGAAAATTGCAATAAACGAGGTAGATTATCTTTTCCCTATACACGGGTTAGCTACTATCGGTCACAACTTATTACCAAGTACCTATTCTATCCTATCCCTGGATATAGGCCCCAAACCGTAAGTCAAGAAGAAAAGAATACATATGATACCACTTTGTAACATCCTGGTTCCGGAAGCCACCCAAAGGCACCCCGTACCCAATTGGTCACATGGCCTCAAGCGCATTTCCCCGAATGCCAAAGGCTGCCAACTAGCAGTGATGGCCTTATGTGTGATAGTGGGGAAACTATGCCCTCATTGGAAGAGTGCACAATGGATGTAAATAGATATACAATAACGGTAGCAGTAATAATGACATACAATAGTAACATCAGAAAACTAAAAGTATAAACTGGAGAACATATATAAAATGATGCATGATACATATTTCGAGGAAAACAGCCAAAAAAGTCAAAATTATAGAATAAAATAGTGCTAAACCAAATTGAAAAAGAAAGAAGATAAAATCTTCTGCATCACAAGCCATAGGATGTTCCCATGATCTCCATCTCCACAACAAATCAAGTACCTGAAGTAGAAGGGTACTTTCCCTTATCTATACCTGTAACAATATAATCTGTTTGGGCCCAAAATCATGGCCCAAACAGGGTGTGAGATGAATCCCAGTAGGCAACCACCACAAGATATGTGCCTAACAGTCAGTGAATATATGGAAGGTAAAAGTGTAGAAAGCAGTAAACAAGGAAGTACTCAACAGTAACAATCCATAGTTTCAGATATAAAGCAACAACTAACTAATGCAGATAATCACAAACAGGAAACCCTCTGGGAAGTACTCACAGCCTATCCCCTCTGGTCCTACCAAACAGATACAAGAAACCTTCTGGGAAGCACACACAGTCTCACCCCTCTGGTTCAACTAAAGTATAGACTCTCTGAAGGAAGCACTCAACATGTCATTCCCCCTGTGGCCCATGTTAAGGAACTACAGACCCTCTGAGGAAGCACTCAACGTCAATTCCTCATGTGGTCTCGCATCGTAATATTATAAAAGACACTCTAGAGAAGACCTTACGTCCATTCTCCCTATGGTCTACTACACTAGGTTCTCACATCCCTGTGTAAATCAACAAGTATAGAAAACGTATCGGCTAAAGTAAACCACAAGAACTACTTTTCTAGCATTCAACATTATAATAGAACAATAGTCACACCATCTTATGATACTAGGCATGAGAAAGTAAACAACAGCCTAACAGGCAAACTAGACCCAAAGGTCAAAGCAGGAAAAACATGCATGGGCAACACATCCAAAGCACAACAATTCACCTTGTTCACAATCAAATATCATCTACTCAAGCATAAAATCTTATAAGACGAACAATAGGGATAAAAAAATAAATGTGCAATACCCTGTTCATGGGTATTGGGAAAATTCACACATAAAACTCAAAGACTTTCAACAGAAAGGCACAAACCACCTACCTTGGCATTGGGAGATCAATATACTTGAACCTTGAGGCTTGAATCACACTAGAACACCATATATCTATGAAAACATATAAAATGTTCAACCCATGATAACTCACAAAAGAGGAGAAAACAGAAGATCATGCTCTAGGAGAAGAGAGAACTCACCGATGCGATTCCAACACAACTAACAGTGTTCAATTTTGGGGATGGATGCTCGCTTGAGGGTTCGTTGAAGATCCATGACTGTATGAAGCTCTCAGTCAAACGAGACCTAGAAGGAGAGATTTCTGGCGATTAGACGCGGCCCCGGTGTGTTTAATGAAAAAAATGAAAGTACACGGTGTGTAATTTTGAAGTACATGGTGTGTACTCACCATTTCTGTACTCCACATTCGGTGGCCTCTCGGTCACCCCCACATGGTCGGGTGCATGTCCGCTACACGACCATCACACGAATACTTGTGGTAATCGATTACATGGTATGTACTCATAAAGTACATGGAATGGACTTCAAAAATTCCCAGAAAAACCTCTTTTCTCAAAAATGAACAAAAAAGGAAAACATACCTGAATATAAGAACCAGGGTTCTTCCAATAATGAAGGAGGAGCAGAATACACTTCCCAAGGAGGTTACAGGGACAGTGGATTGCATCCCTAGTGTAATTTATAGATAAAATCCACATGAAAATACAATCCAAAGCACAAAAATACGAAAAAATGATTTTAGGATAACATGGATGAACGCCTCAAACACAAGGTGCATAGGAAGTTGTGATATTAATATTTCATTTGTTTTCATATTGAAAATCCATTTTTACTATTCTGATATTTAATTTTTTTACACTATATACATGCAATATTATGGTTTTAGAATTTTTTATATGCTCAATTTTATTGATTGATCAATTTCTTGTTGGTCTTCTCTCTTGTTCTGCATGGGCCTTTGTTTCTAGGTTTCACCAATGTGTGTAGGCCTCTACACTGGGATCATGATTTATCAATGTTCTTTTACTATCTTATCAATTATTGAAGCTTATTTCCTAGCTGTTGATCCATTATATCATCCAACTAATCCTCTTTGTTTATCTAGTTTGATGCAGTTCTAGCTTTCTGTTTGGCATGGTTGTGTGGAATTTTCTCATTAGAAGTTCCCTTTAAAGGTGTTATGGGTTTCAATGGAGATGATAAATTATATCCCCTTTCATCACATGAGTATTCAAAAAAATCAATTCTGATCCCCTCACCATAGTTTTCTCTCTCTATCGTTTTATGGAAAATGATTTTATCTGAAGTCTTCATCTTCATCGGATATTAGTTCCCTTATGTCATTCTTCTCCCATGTACACTATTAGTGTATTGTTTTTTTGGAGTTCTCGAAGAAATACTTCATAGAGAAGAGGTGTGGCCATGTGTCAGATCCAAAGGATTCCAATCCAAACAAAGAGAAACCTATCTATAGTGAGCTCCATCAGAGTAATAGAATCATCATAATAGTAGCATCATCATTTGAATAGGATTGTAGAACCTCTTCTTTCAACATTATAAGTTTCTACCTCATTACCATTTCATTGTTTGGTAGGTTTTGGTTTTAAAATATTTTTTATTTTTTTCTTATTTATTAAATCTGTAATCTTTAAATCATGTTTTGTTTTGTAGAATTAATAAAATTCACGAGTCTGGGTGGTGTTCTTGCCATGCATGTAGGCCCCATAGAGAAAACATCATGTAAATCCTTATGTTCTCTTACTGCTTTTTTTAATTCTTTCATCTTGAATGTTAAATTTCTATTACATTCAACTTCTATGATAAAAATAACCAATTTGGTTCTTAGGTTTTGTGTGTTCTACCTTCTACGAGTGTACCCTTAACCGCCAGAAAGTGGTATCGGAGCCACACTGGTTTTATTTTGTTGTCCAATATTCATCTTTCTTTCAATATTGATTTCTATTTAAATTTCTGTACTTGAACCACATCTCAAATTACCTTTTTTCTTTTCTATTTTTATTAAAGTAATTGTAACCTATATAATTCCTTCCAATTTCAAATATGGTTTTAAAAACATGTATATCATGTGTTATTAGCGGTTTTATTTGGTAATATGATTAACATTTTCCACAATTAAACCATATCAAATCATTTGGGTAAACATGACCACAACTAGGTATGAAATCGAGAAATTCGATGCCAACAATGACTTTAATGTGATATAGACATAAATTTGGATAAAGAAAAAAAGACTCCAAACCAATTTGAGTCTATTATCTAGCCTCCACCCGAGTAGTAGCCCTTGACCTTAGTTGATCCTGCCTCCAATTCTTATTTAGAATGAGAATCTGAACCTCCCTCCTATAGTAAATATTATCAATTAACCTGATATAGGGTTAAGAGAGACCCTTGACCTCCTTATTTATTCATCCAATATGACATGGATTCTTATTCCTTCCACGTCTCCTAGGTTCTTGTTTTTAAAGATAATTAACCCTATAATCATTCTCATAATGAAATAGACACAAAATAGTGAAAACTTTCAATGAATTAAGAAATTTATTCCTTAAGAAAAAAACAAACTTGGTCTATTATAATAAATCTTCCCAATGATAAAGTAATTGTATGTAAGTGGATTTATAAATAAAATAAGATAACACTTCGAGAAATAAAATTAAATTCAATTCTAGATTAGTTTCTAAGGGGATCCTTCAAAGATAAGGAATTGACAATTCTGATATTTTCACCAACTATAAAGAATTATTCAATAAGGTTATTGATTTATTTTGATACTATGGTGACCTTCATATTTAATAACTTTATGTAAAAGTGTATTTTTGACATGGTGATGTAAATGAGAAACATTACATTAATCCTCTTGATGATTACTCTATAGAATTCAAATCTAACAAAGTTTTCCTTTAATTTGGTCATTATATGGTTCTAAACAAGACTCAAAGAAATAGTACTAAAATTTTGATACTTTTTTGCCTGAATTTTTTTTACAAGGATAAACTATTATTCTTGTGTTTATTTTAAATTAATTACAAACTACATGCTTTATTTTTTTCTACATGATGATGATATGATCGTAATTTTAAAAAAATGGGTTTCATTACTAATGTAAAATATAAATTAAAAGACTTGTTTGAATTGAATTACAATGGTGTAGCTCTGCAGATTATAGGTGTTGAAATAATTTTGGATAGACCTAATAAATTTCTATATTTGTCACAATATTCTTATGCTTTAATGATTCAAAAAAGATATTCTTTTGAATTAATCAATCCTATCAGTGTACCTTTTGGAACACCTTAAATTTTCTTTAGCCCAGGAACCTACTTCTACTGATGATATTAAATTTACATCTAAAATTACCCAAGCTAATATAGTTGGTATCATCATATATTCCATGATATCTACATGGAGAAATATTTCTTTTTCAATCTTCACCCTTAGCAGATTCATTGCCACTCTAGGGAATACACATTGGCATGCCCTAAAGTGATTACTTGGATATTAGTCTTGTATTTATTAATTTTCTTTATGATACGGTAAAAAGGTTAAAACTTCTGAATTATTAGTTGGATTTGTAGATACTGACTATGTAGGGAATAATGAAACAATAAAATTGTTGACTGGTTATGTTATAACTTCTTTTGGAGACCCAATTTCTAGGAACTGTAACATGTTTTTTATAGTTTCCATTTCAACCACAGAATTAGGATATAAGGCATTAACCGAGGTTGTTAAGGAGGAAATATGGGTCAAATATTTTTATAATAAACTCAACCATTATAATTAATTTTTTAAATTTTATTGTGATAGTCAATCCACATTAAATTTATCCAAGAATTTATTATATCATGAAAAATATAATAACATAGACATTAAGATATATTTTATTAGATATATTATATAATGTGGAACTTCATGTGTCAATAAGATACACACTGATGATAATCTAAATGATATATTGACTAATGTCATTGTATTTTATAAATTAACATTTTTCCGAGAAATAATGAATTTGGTTATAATTTTATAAACATATGTGCAAGAACATTGCAAATTTAAACTAAAAATGGTGTAGATTTATGATACCATGCTTTCAATTGTTTTTATATTGAAAATTCATTATTTACTATTATGTGATTTAATTGTTTCCCAATTCATGCATGAAATATTTTAGTTTTAGAAATTTTTTTATATGCTCAATTTTATTATAGGATAAATTTCTTGTAGAGCTACTATTTTGTTCTCTATGGGATCTTGTTGTTTGGTTGTACCCTTCCATTAGGGCCTCTTTTTTGGGCCTCTGTTCTTGGTTTGTGATTTCTCTGCACACCTATGTTGACTTATTGATCAATAAAACCTATTTTTGGTCCTTTGTGATCCGTTCTTCCTCCTAAATAATCCTCATCGTACATCTGTATTGATGCGCTTCTAGATTTATATTTGTCTTGGATATGTATAATTATCTACTTGGTTATTCCCATTTGAGAGTTGTGGGTGTCAGGGTAGATTATGACCCCTTCCCCCTTTCACCAATTAAGTATATATAAAAATAAATTTTGATATTCTCACTAATAGTTTTGATCACTTTTTGGTTTTAGAAAATTATTAAATCCAGATTATTTGTCGCCATTAAAGATCAGTTCCCTTATACCTTCTGTCCTCATTGTATGCCACTGGTGTACAGTTTTTGGTTGAGTTATTGAGGGTATCCTTCATAGAGAAAAAGTGTGTCCAAGATTTTGATCCAAAATATTCTAATACAAACCAAGTGATTCCTACCTCAGGTAAACTTCATCATAGTAGTATCATTTTCATATTAGCTACATTTTCAAGTGAACAAGAAAGTTGGACCTCCTTATCCAACGTTTTATGTTTCTACCCCATTATTTTCTTTGTAACTTTTGATTTTATAATATTATTTTTTGTTTCCATCGTTATTAAATCTATATTTTCTAAATCATATTCTTTTTCATAGAATTAATAAAATGTATATGTCTTGGTGGGGTTCTTTCCATAGACAAAGGCCCCAAAGGGACTGAATCACCCAAATCCTTGTCTTGTTTTACTAATTTCTTTAATTCTTGCATCTTTAATGTTCAATTTCTATTACATTAGACTTTTATGAGTAACAAATCTAGTTTTTTCCTTAGGGTTCATGTGTTCTTCCTACTTTCAATGCACCCCCACCCATCAAAGAAGCCAAGAATGATAAAATGGAACACGGTCAAAAATATTCCCAAGCCATATACTAAGTAGAAAATAAATAGGAATCCTAGCAAGGAAAAATTATAAGTTCAGCATTTGACAAATCAAGCATTTATATCAAAAAATTAATTTAATGTCATGTGAAAAAAATTAAATAAATTGAATAAAAAATATAAAAATTTATATTTTATAAATTAAATTCAACAAAAGATTTCCAAAGGAACACCAAAGGTACAATCATTTTTGGAGAATTTAAAATAAGTAATATAGGAAAATGAAAAAAAAATCAAAAGAATAATATAATGATTTTATGGGAATCTGATAGCTCCTAAAACAAGGTAAACATAACCATCAACCATGATTTACATTAGTAGCATTATGGATATCATTTCACTTTTAATATATGAATCTTGAACATCTAACAATCCCCATGCACCACTACCTGGAAGGTGGGCATAGTAAAAATGATACTCAAACCACATGACAACATTTTAAATTTTTAATGTTCATATCATACTCCCACTATTCCATGATTGATAAAGCTTATTCATTTATAAGAAGTAAATATATAGTCTAATAGTATACTATTTTCATATTTTATATTACAAGTGATATATTTTGGTAAATTGAAGTTTCTGTTCTTCCTCTTATAAATTAACAAACTAAATATAAAAATTTAAATTATTTATTTTAAAAAAATATCCAAAAAATATACTTTATAATATTCCTTGATTTTTTCACCATTTTTATAATTACAATAAAAAAATTTTATATTAGAATGTACCTTGAAATACACAGGACATTAACATTTGTAATGTTTTCAATAACATGTTTTATGACTTATAGTTCCACTTTCCCACCAATATGAAGCCTAAAATTATCTATGATTTGTTGATCACCAAATGAATAAAAATTCACAAAAAACCAATTATAAATATATATGGAATTCCCGTGTAAAGACATTTTATCTCAATCCACCCATCATCATGTGCTCTATTACTATCTTCATCATTGGGTTGATCTAAAATATAATTTTTTAGATTGGAGGAAAACATAGAAGAGGATTTATAGAGAAATATATTACAGGAAAGACTTAAATTTTAATTTCCATTGGGATTCTTGAATAAAAGTTGTTTTTTGTCACTTTAAAATTATCTAGAAACTTATATTTTCTATGCATTATGGAGTTTTACTAGAAATATAGCTCATGGATATATCATTTTTTTGAATAGACTTCATAAAACCAATTTTCATTGTTATAATTATTTGTAGTTTGTCCCATGATAAAAATAAACCAACCAACTATTTAAGGTCAGTCAACTCTATTAGAATCTCTTTATATAAATCATTGCATGAGAGGTCAAGATATTTTATCTATAATAAATCTATATATGCACTCCTCTTTTCTTGTGTAACTGAAAATCCATTCTCCTTGAATAGGTCTATTTTCTACATATCACTCTCGTGAAATATTCAAAAACAATTTTAGATAGTTTGAACTAGTCCATTGTTTTCAAGGTCTAAGACTCAAAGAGAAGTGATATCCAGAAGATCAAAAGGAATAATAATTTTAATCTTTTTCGAGTGAGTGATAAGAACATCAAGATTGAGAATATATATAACCATAGTAGTATATTTCTAAAAATATTAATCTCACATAGATACATAATATAAATATGAAACTTAAATTTTCAAAATATGTGAGAAATTTCAAGAGAAGCCATTATAACATAAGCACAATTCAACAAGATCTGTTAAAGAATTCGTGGATTTTGGTAGAACTTCAGGACAATTATTGCTTCCTAGGCCCACCCATCAGAAATGAGGTGAATTCATCCTACAATTTGGAAGTGCACTGAATAAATTACTTCTTGATAAATTCAAAATTGGAAGTCTTATCCTATTTTTTGTTCTTTGACACAAAAAAGAGAAAATTTGATCCCTACAAAGAAATGATGGAATGGTAAAGAGAGGTTACATTAGGTGGGATATATGGAAGTGAACCAGGAATGTAATTGGAAGAAAGGTCTATCTCATTTTATAAAAATGAATCTAGAACATTTTTGAGTATGTGGAAGTGAGATAAATCATGAATGAAAAGATATGGTAATATTAAAATACAAGTTAGTATGGGGTGTGAAATATATGTGTGTATGGGGAGTGAAATCCTTGTATTTTAAAAACATACACCCTAAAAACTATTTAGGGTTCCCAACCACCTAGAAAATTCAACACTAAAACTTATAAATCTCATTATCATTTGTTCCTCTTGAAATGGTAGAATCCATGTGGGTTTAATTGTATGCTTAAATATATATTTCATGAACCCTATAATTTTTTTAATGATTTTAAATTTTCAAAGTGACTTTATGAAATAATTCCCAAGATGGAATTGTTTGAAATGTGTAAAAACTACAATTTTGAATGATTTTATAGGTGTTTAGATAGAGTTCTGCTCAAAATATTTAAGGAATTTCTAACATGAGATATAATTATAAAACATCATAGTTCACTTGAAAGGGATAAAATAATTTATTATCATGTAAATATATCTCCTAAAAACTTTTAGTGAAGTGGAATAAGTGTTTAATATATTAGTCACATATTTGGTAAATTTATAGCCATAATGGTTTATGATATTTATTTGGAAAGAAATATCATGGTTTTTGGAGTTTACCTATAAATGGAATTCCAAATTTGGTTGAGTTCCACAAGAGAAGTAATAATGGAAATTAAAAAATCAATGGGACCATGAAATTCATTCTAAGAAAGGTCTAGGGATTAAAATATGGTGAGGATATAAAGACATTTGGATATGGTGGAGTAAACATTTCCATGAAGAGAGAGAGATAGAGAGAGAACTTATTGAAGTGAGATTATTTAATCAAATTAGAATGGGTCTAAAAAAATACTTATCACCTATTTAAAAGGAACATAAAGATTATAGACTAAAAATCCACTCAAGAACTGGTGATACCACACTAGAAATGAGATAAAGTGTGAGGATGGATGTCGGGCCCTGACATTACACATTGTATTTTTATTTTATTTTATGGATTTTTTGGGGGATAATAATAATAATAATATTATTATTAGGTTTATTTATTTATTATTATTTACTATTTTTTTCTTTCTTATTTATTCTCTCTCTTTTTTCTTCTCTCCTAATTTCTCCCCTTCTCCCCTTTCATCGTACATCACCCCTCCCCATATCCACCTACATCGCACTGACGAACCTCACCTTTGGTCGCTCTCCCGCCCACGTCCTCCCTCCGGCTGAGCTCCCCTCTCCATGGCAGCCTTCCCTCCTAGCTCCCCCTCAAACGTGCATGGCGAACCCCCCCAGCCAAGACCCTACTTCACATGATCCAACACCCTCCTCTGAGTTCCAACCCCGATTTTCCAATTCAACAATGTTTCATCACTTTTGACCTTCAAATATACACAGTAATTCTCAATGATCCCTCCTATTTTGATTTCAAATAGTGATTTGGTCTCCCCATCGGCATAAATTTTTTTTAAAAACCGAGGGTTAGGTTCTAACCTGGTTTTTTGGTGTTCTTCATGTTCTAGGTTGGTGTGGAAGGCATCTTTGGACTTGTCGGTACATGTTCTGGCAACCTCCAGTGAAGGGGAGGCGGTTCATTGTGTTTCGGTCCGCCGACTTTGTTATGAGGTAATTTTTTCTCATTTATATTGGTTTTACAACTACTAAATTAGGGAATTTATGTGTTTTAAAGTTCGTAGTGATTATATTGAAGTGTGAAATCCATTTTTGATAGGATAGATGAAGCATTCGATTTATGAAGTATTGTTTTTACCTGAAATTGAGTGTCTTTCTTGTGTAACTCATGTTGTGTTTTTTGAATAAATTTTATTATACATTCAATTAGTTTATTAAATGATGAAAGGGATGAGTTTTTTTGTTTGGATATTGTTTTGGTGTGCGTATATTTTCAAAAGTTGGTTTGAGTATGCAAATAGGGGTATTTGTGTTTGTGTGCCTTGTTGTGAAAATATTTAAACATGTTCAGTCAATTGCTTAAGTAGTTTTCCATGTATTATTGTTGGTACATGAGGTGTGTATGTGTCAAAAAAGGATCTTTGATGGAAAATGTACCACTGTAAGCATTTTTTAATTATTGTTCATTTGTTATTATGTTTTGAAAATTCTTTCAAAAGATGGAAAGTATGTTTTAATGTAACTTTGGTGTACATTTGGTTTTAAAGTGTATTTTCCTACTTGAAGTTGAGTGTGTTTTCAGTGCAAACGCTTAATGTGGTATTTTGAAACATTTTGTGGATTGTTTAAGTGTTTAATTGTTTTATTAGATTATATGTGTAGTGTGTTGGACCTTGCTATGATGGTTTTGGGTCATGGGTGTCGAGGTATCCTACATGTACAGTCATAGGGTAAGGCATATATATATGCCCTCTTTATACATAACCCCTCATGGGACAAAGAATATGTTCAATGAATCTATGGGTGTATATATATATATGTATAAATTCATGTATGTTTATGCGCCAAGTGTCGGTTCGAGTGGTCGTCGAAAAATAGCAACATGTTTGAGGTAGGTTCCCAATGCCTAAGTCTTTAACTTAAATTCCATGACTACTTTATTTTTTTAAAAAATGTTTTTTATTGTTTCCATTCTTATATGAAATGCATACGTTATGTACTTATACATAATTGATCATGCACTCTTCAAAATAAATGGCTTCACACTCAATTATTAGACTTTCTTTTAAACCTTTAAATCTGAATAATTTGAATTATGCTTGGTTTAAAGATTTCTTTTTAACGTGTGATTCTATAGTTGTTCATTTAAACATTTAAAATGATTTTAAAGATGCTTGTTTTTGCTTTTTAAGGTCTCATGACATATGTGTGTGGTGAAAAAGGTGTTTTGAATGTTTTTAAGATGCATATGGTTTGAAAGTAAATTTGGTGTGCGTGTAACTATGGAAAATGTTTTTCATATGTGAAATGGTGGTTTTTAATTGTGTATTCACATTTATAGTCTTCTCAAGTGAAAGTGGTGATACATATGTGATTGGAAAACTGGAAATAGATCACATGGGAAACCTAGGGTATCTAGGTGGGAGGACTAGTTCTAGCGTACTAGTGATTCTGAGTGGTTCGCCACTGCTTCACATAGCAAGTCGGACACTTAGAACACTAACTAAACATTTATGATAATGATTGGGAACCATTAGGTTATGGGTATGTTCCCTACTATTGGCTCGTACACATGAAAAAATATTTTTTATGGTTTCTATTACACTGTGACATGACGTTCTAGGGGCCCACACAAGCTAGATGAACCTTAGGGGATTGACCATGGTGCTCAGTTATGACTCGGTGCTTGTGGAGTGATTTTTGTTATAGTTGTTTCATGATTTCTCCTTTTGTGAAAACTATACATGAATTAAATTGTCTTCCTTCATTTTTGAAACTTTGATGCATGCTTGGATTCTACTTGGAAAATATTGGAAGTGAAATTTTTTCATTAAAAGTGAAACTTGTTACATGAATTTTTATATAATGGAAAGAATTATTTTAATAGGTCTTGTTTTCAAACTAGTATGATTAGGATTCTTTTTAAAGATATGGGCATAGGGTGTTGTTATTTTTTTGGATTTCCTACTGAGAATCTCACTTCTCACACCTAATTTACTTTTCAGTTTCAGGTTTATTTAGTTTTGGATATCTCTTGGAGTGAGTGTAGTTTATGTTTTGCAGGGACCCATGAGGACACTTGAGGTTTGTCTCACTACTATTTCATTCCTTTTTCTGCTTCCAATTTGTTTAGTTTATTTTCTTTTGTTTATTTGTTTGTTCAGTTTATGATTTTTTATATGTTTTTAAGGGCCAAATCGTTCCAAACTTGTTATCTTGATGCTCAACACTAGTTTCCAGCCCGTGGGGATTGGGAATGCCCTTCGGGCCTTATCGCGTACCGACTCGGGTAACTAGTTCAGGGTCGACCTGAGAAGGTTCATGAAAAAATGGTATCAAAGGAGGTTTATACCATATCCTTTGGGGATGCCCGATATTTTGGATTTAGAATTTTTAGAATCCAAGTGGTTAATTGAGGGTAGGTTCCTGATGACCACCTATTTGGAATTAACCTTTAATTTCCAAGGTGGTCCAGGATGGTCTTACCTCAAATTCGGTGTCTGGATCCTAATTTTTTTTCAGGGACCTTATTCCAATTTGAATGTTTCTAGTTAGTTTTGAGATTTGGTGTTCATTATGGAGGGGTGAATAGATGTAGTGCACGGTCCAGAAAGCCATGCGCAGACCATGAAATTGCCTCTGATTACTTCCTATGTGCTCGCCTGGTTGGTGCACGGTCAGCCAAACTGTGTGTAGAAGTTTTCTATTTGAGAATTTAGAATCTTTATTAGTTGATTGAATTTGTTGTTCTAGGATTTTCTTGGTGTGAGTTTTAGTTGGTTTTGGCATGTTTTATCGGGTTTCAAAATTGATGATTACTCTTTTGAAATTGGATTTCCAAAATGAAAATCTTGGTTTTTTTAAAAATGTAATAAGTTTTTTGGGGATGAAAAGTGTTTTAGAAAATTATTTGGTATCTTGAATTTTTTTTTTGAAAAGTGAAATTGAAAATTTTTTGGAAAGTGGTTGGGGTTTTTTGGAAGTTATTGTGGAATGTAAAATGGGATATTCTTGGAAACAGAAATTTATAGATGCTTCATTTTATAATTGAAAAGGATTTATTCAAAATTGGTTTGGAGTTTCAAATATAGGTTCGATGTTTAGTTTTAGAAATGAGACAGTTTTGTTTTGAATTTTTATTTCTATAGACACCCACATGTATGGATAAATGCAATTGGATTTTGATGGTTGTTGGTATGCATTGATTGGTGCCCGATT
Source organism: Viscum album (assembly GCA_963277665.1). Taxonomy (NCBI): domain Eukaryota; kingdom Viridiplantae; phylum Streptophyta; class Magnoliopsida; order Santalales; family Viscaceae; genus Viscum; species Viscum album. The sequence goes on from OY728165.1 coordinate 1,644,645,632, forward strand.
TAGTACAGGAATGTACACATGTGAGGCTTCATGGAATAACAATGGAGAGTGCTCAGTTATCTGGGATTGTTTTGTTTTCTAAAGGCATGTTTTGATTAGTGATGTGTTGGGATGATTTTTTTATGAAATTTTAAAATGGAAAGTGGGTTTTAAAAAGGTGTTTTAGTATTCAGATGGTTTGAAATGGGATGGTTTTGAAAATTTATATTTGTGAAAGTGGGGTTTAGGTTTGGTTGGTAATGTTTCTTGGTATTATTTTGGATGATATTTGATTTTTTTAGGGTTTGGATTTGTGATGTATTATTCTATGGGATTGATGATTGTTTTCGACCTAGTTTTTCAAGGTTGAAATGATGTTTTGAGTTTGAGTTAATTATTTGTGGTTAAATGTGGAGGCTTGTTTTGTGATGTGCTTCGGGCTGGTTTTGTTCTTCTTGTTTAAAGTATGCCACCTAGGAATGTCTAAAGGTCCCTGAGGGGTCATTTTCAGTTCATTTTTACCTAGACTTCCAGTGGAGTGGTGGGGTTATTTTGTTTCCTCGTTTCTTGTTTTCTCTGTGGTGGCTAAGGTTTGATGGTGGTTATGGTGTAACTTGGGGAATTCGAGTGTTTATTCCAGTCTTTAGGAACTCCAGATGTTGTGAATGGAAAGTTGTCCTAGTTTTGTTTGAAGGGTCATGTTCATGCTAGAGAAGGGTTATTGCTACCTTCTCCTTGCAAGTTGGGGTCGCAGACTAGGACAAATGACAATCTTGTTTTCCAAGGTGCTCATGAAGGGTTCCCCATCTGGTGTAGAAGGTGAACTGGAGGAATATTTTCTTGGAATAAGTATTTCATTGGTTCTTTTTTCTCATTCCTAAGACCACACAATGGTTTGTTTCTAATACAGTCGATTTGGGAACTCAAAGCCGATCATCGTATTTTCTTGAAGGCTTGTCATCAGAGTGGCTATTTGGGTCACCTAGGGAAGTCTATAAGTGGTATTTCCAGATGATGAAGCCTTAGTTAGAAATTTTTAGTTCCTGACTAAGGTGCAGCATATACTTCAATACATCAGAGCTCCATCCATAGGTCTCGGAGCAAAGATTTTCATGCAGTCAGGCGGTTTCTGTGTGCAAGGGATGAGCGTCCAACCTATTGTTTATTATCTGGGAAGAGACCTGTTAGGTTTTTTATTCATTTGGTCGTCTGTTTGGGAGGGGGTCTTGTTTTGGAGGTCTTTCTGGCCAATTCTATAAGATTTCAATGGTTTCACCTTGTTAGTGTAAACTTTAAATAGTTGGTCTTTCTTTGGGCCTATTCTAGCTTCTCAGTGATGGTCATCTGGAGATGTATGTGGTTTATGGATCTTATGAATCATGGTGTGGAGTGGCATTTTTCCAGTGTCTCTTGTTTGGATTTTCCCTTGAACTGAGGGTTTTAGGCCTGTCTGTATTGAAGTTTCTCCCTATGTTTGGGGTCTCCCCGTGTCGGTGGGTTCATGATGGGAAATTCAATCCGCATTGTTGAAACTAAATTTAGAGTTTCCATGTGGGTTCCATTGTACTACTTAGTTTATAATATGGTGGGGATTCCACTATGGGTCTCACAAATGTCTTCCCCCAAGCTGTTCAGGTGCAACTCATGATGTAAAGGTGGAACACAAGTGTCAGGGGTTTGGTTTTCTAATATGATTATATTTTGGAATTTTATTATTTGGCTAGAGTCTTAATATGTTGGGGAGACCAAAATAGGAAAAATTCATAGAGAACATAATATTCAAGGTATTCTTGTTGGGGAAACTATTTTCCCCTGCTCCACCCAACCCTGATCAATATAGATGATGGTTCGTATAGAAAATGTTCATTGGAGATTTCAAGCGGACTCAGGTGATTTCTAAGTTTGGGGTCGGAGTGTTCCATGTTGTGGTTCTGTTTGGGAATGTGAGTCCCATGTCATTGGTTCTTTTTCTTGGTAGTCTGGGTCTCACAGTATCAGGTCTTAGGTGGAAAGTGAGTGTTTGATCCTTAAGTGGTAGGGACTTAGTTTTGATAATTGTTGTGTCCTTGTTTCAAGATTTTGAACAACTAAGTATTTTGGGACTTTTGTGGGGCATAAAGTGTCATTGTGGAGAGAATTTTCGCACCCTAACATTACACGTTGTATTTTTATTTTCTATTATGGATTTTTTTGGGGCTAATATTATTATTAAAAATATTATTATTATTAGTTTTTCTTTTATTTATTTATTTATTATTATCATTTAGTCTTTTTTTATTTCTTATTTATTCTCCTATTTTTTTCTTCTCTCATTATTTGACCCCTTATCCCCTAGGGTCGTGCCTCACCCCTCCTCCTATCTACTTGTATCACACCTCTGGCCCTCCCCTTTTCCCGATCTCCCTCCCACAGCCTCCCTCCGGCCGAGCTCCCCTCTCCACAACAGCCTTCCCCCCCGGCTCCCCCTCAACCATGCATGGAGGACCCCCCCCCCCCACGGACGAGACCCTACTTCAGACGAGCCATACCCCTCCTCTGAGGTCCAACCCCAATTTTCCAATCCCACCATGTTTCATTGATTTTATCCTTTAAAATGACATGGTAAGTCTCTCTGCTCCCTCCTCTTTTGATTTCTGACCGTGATTTGGTATCCCTATCGGCTTATGAAATTTGGCTGAACATAGGGTTAGTTTCTAACTCATATTTTTGGTGTTCTTCATGTTCTAGGTTGGTATAGGAGGCCTCTTGGGTCTTGTCAGTACATGTTACAGAAACCGCCGTCGAAGGCGAGGCGGTTCATTTTGTTTCAGTCCGCAGGCTTTGTTCTAAAGTAATTTTTTCTCATGTTGATTGGTTTTGCACCTACATAATTAGGGTATTTATGTGTTTTAAAGTTTATAGTGATTATATTGATGCAAGAAATACATTTTTGATAGTATTGATGAAGCATTAAATTTTTAATGTAGTGTTTTTACCTGAAATTGAGTGTCTTTCTTGTGAAACTCATGTTGTTTTATTAGTGGTCAATTTATAATACCTGAAATTGGTTTATTAAATGGTGAAAGGGATGGGTTTTTTTGTTTGGATATTTCTTTGGTGTGCGTATATTTTCAAAAGTGGGTTTGAGTATGCAAATGGGGATATTTGTGTTCGTGTGCCTTATTGTGAAAATATTTGGACGTGTTCAATCAATTGTTTATGTAGTGAATCGTGTGTTTTTGTGGGTACATGAGGTGCATATGTGTTGAAAAAAGATCTTTGATGGGAAATGTACCACTTTGATCATGTTTTACTTGTTGTGCATTTGTCAATATGTTTTGTAAATTCTTTCAAAATATGGGAAGTATGTTTTAATGTCACTTTGGTATACTTTTGGTTTTAAAGTGGCTTTTCCTACTTGAAGTTGACTTTGTTATTAGTGAAAACCCTTGATGTGTTATTTTGAAACGTTTTGTGTATTTTTTTAAGTGTTTAATTTTTTTATTAAATTATATGTGTAGTGAATTGGACCTCGCTACGATGGTTTTCGGCCGTGGGTTTCGAGGTATCCTACATGTACATGCGTAGGTTAAGGCATATATATATATATATATGCCCTATTTGTAAATATTCCCTCGTGGCACAGGAAATATTTTCAATGTGTCTAAGGGTGTATATATATATGTATAAATGCATGTGCATGTATGCGCCAAGTGCCGTTTTGAGTGCTCGTCGACAAATAGTGAAATGTTTGAGGTAGGTTTCCTATTAGTAGGTCTTTAACTTGAATTCCATGATTTCTTGATTGTTTTTTTAAATCTTGGTTCCATTATTATATGAAATTTATACATTATATACTTATACATAATCGGTCGTGGTCCCTTTAAAAAAAATGGTTTCACACTCGGTTATTAGATTTTCTTTTAAACCTTTAAAAGTGAATAGTTTGGATTATGCTTGGTATAAAGCTTTATTTTAAACATGTGATTATATAGTTGTTCATTTACACCTTTAAAATGATTTTGAATATGCTTGTTTTTTATTTTTAAGGTCTCATGAATTATGTGTATGGTGAAAAAGGTGTTTTCAATTTGTTTAAGATGCATACGGTTTGAAAGTGAATTTGGTGTGGGTGTAATTATGGAAAAGGTTTTTCATATGTGAAATGGTGGTTTTTAATTGTGTATTCACATTTCTAGTTTGTGAAAGTGAAAGTGGTGATACATGTGTGGAAAGAGAAGTGGAAATAGAGAACATGAGAAACCTAGGGTATCTAGTTGGGAAGACTAGTTCTAGCGTGATAGTGATTCTGAGTGGTTCACCACTGCTTCACTTATCAACTCTAACACTTACAACACTAACTAAACATTTATGTTGATGATTGGGGACCACTAGGTTATGGGTATGTTCCCTACTAATGGATCGTGCATGAGAAAAAATATTTTTTATGGTTACTCTTACAATGGGACGTGAGTTTCTAAGGGTTCACACAAGAAAGATGAACCTTAGGGGATTGACCATGGTTCTCACTTATGACTTGGTTCTTGTGGAGTGTTTTTTATTACTGTTGTTTCATGCATTCTCCCACTTTTTTGAAAAATATACTTGAATTTAAATTATCTTCCTTCATTTTTAAAATTTGATGCAAGATTAGATTCTACATTAAAAATATTGGAAGTGAAATGTTTTCCTTATAAGTGAACTTGTTACTTGAATTTTAATAGAATGGAAAGAATTTTTTTAATAGGTCTTATTTTCATACTAGCATGATTGGTCTTGTTTTTAAAGACAAGGGCACATGGTGTTGTTATTTTTTTTGTCTTTATTACTGAGCATCTTGGTTCTCACACCTATTTAATTTTCAGTTTTAGGTTTGTTTAGTTTTGGATCGCTCTTAGAGTGAGTGTAGTTTATGTTATGTGGGGACCCTTGAGGTCACTTGAGGTATGTCTCACTGTTATTTCATTTATTTTTCGGTTGCCAGTCTATTTAGTTTATTTTATTTAGTTTATCTATTTGTTCAGTTTATGATTTTATTTGTCCTTGTTATGGTCCAAATTGTTCCCAACTAGTTATCTCAATGCCCAACACTATTTTTCAGCCCGTAGGGATCAATAACTCCCTTTATTCCTTGTCTCGGACCAACTCAGGTGACCGTTTTAGGTTCGACTCGGGCTGGTTCATGACAACGGAGGAAGATATGATGTATTAGAAATAGGAGACCTGGGAGGGATTATGCATCCATACAAATAAAGATATGATAAATTGGAGAGAATATTCACTAACTGAAACCTATCAGCATCCAATCTAAGATTGAGGAATTCTATATTAAGATGTTCCAATAATAGGAGACTTGATATCCAATCCATCCCCTTTCCATATTTAATAATGGTAAAATTTGAGAGAGGCCAATGTTGGGTTTTTTATGATCATCACATGACCATGTGAACCGAAATAAAACCTAAACATAGGCAAGATCTATCTTTGGGAATCAAAGCATATATAAAATGTATAAATTGTTTACCTAGTAATCGATAATGGTTGTAGTCTTCTTTTTCCTTCTCGATAAACCAGAATGGTTGATAAAGATCACAAAGTAGAAACCAAAATAACTCTCCCTCTAGGAGGGGTACACCAACCAGTGTATCTGCAATCATATCACCTGGATACCTTAATAATGAAGGGGTTCTACCCCTTCATCAAAAATAATGAACAAAAGTACAGGAAAAAGAGAGAAATGAGAGGATTTCTAAAAATACCCCTTATGTATCATGAGGGATCATATCATTTTATATAGTCATCCATGATGTGTTTCATTAAATGAAAACCCATTGGCCATATTAATGTATCCATATATATTTAATCATGTAATTCATTGAATCTTATTCAATGAATGGTCAAGCTAATTAGTCTGTTCATAATGGATTGTGACTGATAATAAAACCATTCCAGATAAATAAATATATATCGAATATATATATTTATTACCACATGTATTTAATATATACATTATAATACTCACATAAAATGAAATTAATTATATGGTCACTTTATATATACAATATCATATTGTATATAAATATATATTAGTTTGTATCTAATAATCTACCCCTTTCACTAAAATCCCATAATGACTTTATGCATAACTTTACAGCTCTTTGTGAATACAACCAAACTCTTTTGGATATAGTTTTTCATGAATCTATCTTCATTTTGAACAAAAAACCTTTCCAAAATTTTATCCTTATCCGAGGGCCTAATTTCATTACCCTATGGGCCTTATAAAATTTTAAAACAACTATTAAATATCTATTTCATAGTCATAACAAAATAGCGGCATATATCAAATAATTAGTGCTACTCAAGCAACTAAGGGGTTTGGTGTGATCTCCATAAAACATACTCATATCTCCATAAAAACATGTCCACCACAAGATATATCACATACATCAAATTTATTTTATTTAATATATTTTTCCATGACATCAAGCGACCACTAGACATGGAACATGTCAATCTAGTATAGGAATCTCTTCATTATCTTGATTCTCCAAAAAAGACTCACCAAGTGGATGATTACATCACAAGTTATTCATCCATCTGATAAGTACATCACATGTCACTTATCCAAGTAGTTTAACACATCATATGTGATAAAAATAAGCATGGCCATGTATTTTCACCATCTAATTAAATCAAGGGCTTGATGCATTTCATTTTCATACATGTGGATAACTCCCTTCTTGGTTTCACTACAACCAAATACACGATCAACAACATACCCAAATGTAACATCACTTTACGTTTCCAGGCAGTTTTGATTTTTCTAAACACCTCTATTTTGGAGTAGTGACTTGGGGGTGCATTTAGGTGAACTTTTAAGGAAAACTAAAGGGTAGTGAGTTGTGCACGGTTTGCGCATGGTTTGATAGACCGTGCGACCAAACTATGCCAACCTTGAAACCTGGATAGTAGCTTCCGCACAGGCAGTGCACGGTTTGTCTAACCGTGCGGCCAAATCGTGTGATAAGGGTGACCAAGGTAGTGTCTAATGCAAATCTAACACACGGTTTGTCTAACCGTGCGACCAACTCGTGCGACCACTTAAATGAGATTCTTAAATTGTGGATCTCGCTATGTTTTGACTCTAAGTGCCTTGTTTTTTCCCCTATGTGGCCCTAACTCGGGATTTGTCTTCTCCTAAGGTCAGAGAAGGTTCTCCCATTGTTCTGGAGGTGATCCAAAGGCTCCCCATGGTGAATCGAAGCCGAACTATTGAGTTATGTGATCGTTCTTCATCGTTCTTGCCCAGTTTCTTAGATATACTTAGATCTACTTCTCCTCTTCTCTCTGTTTCTTAGATTTGCGCCTGTTATGGGTAGATCATGGTGTGTGGTACCAAGATTGATGAGTTTTGGTCCAGGAATTACTAGGAGGAGAGATATAAGGTGGGTTCTTGACAAAGCGAACTGGGTTTCTTGAGTGTTCTCGACCGTTGTGGTTTTGGTCAAAACCTTTGAGGTAGGCGGTTTCATTATGATTAGCCAAATTGATTATCCTTGTATTGCTTGTTTTATTTCAATTGCTGATTTAAATTCAATTGCTCAAATTTTCTTTCAATTAAATTGACAAAACCCTAATTTCAGTGAATCAATATATTTGAAATGGTTTTGGCATGGAAATTTGGAAAACCCCCAATTCTATAAAATTAGGTGTGTTTATGGAAATTGCATGATTTAAATTGTTTAATTTAAATTGTGGATTTGATGGAAATTATTTCAATTAAATTTTTGAATTTAATTGTGGAAATAAAATTGTGTGATGATAGAATTAGTTTTGATTGGATTTTAAACTGGTGAAAATGGATTAAAATGATTTGATATAAACCCATTAGTTTTATCTTGTGAAAAGTCATGTTTTTGAATAAAACCTATTTCAGTTTTAAATGGAAAGAAATTGGAACATTTGAAATGGAAGAATGGGATTGATCGTATTTTTAAGCATTCTTAAAATAGTTCACCTATAATGTAAGAGCACATGCAAGCCTTAAGTAGTTAGTGAGTTATTTGTATACACTCTACGCTATGACAACGTTCTAAAACATACATACAACGGGTCACATCCCCGATGGGTTAGTGACAAGTCTCCTTTGGCCAGTTTCATAGGGACGTGTGTATACACATTTTGCTAAGTTCACATAGAGAGTACGAAATCCTATAACTTATTATTACTATCGTACCTTTTGGCAGATGACCATATTGCTCGATTGTTTATTAATATTTGAGATATAAATGTATCCCAATGCTTTTGAACTACCTTACATACCTACTAAATTTATATAAATTGTTTTATATAAATGTTTTATTTAATCCATTGTTTTAGAAATATTCCATCATTTCTAAAATCATTACTTAAAATATTTATTTCATTAATTTAAAAATGTATAGTAGATTTACTTAGAATATGATTTTGAATTGCCAAACCTGTTTATTTAAAAATTGAAAGTATTTATCTGGATAATCTATATTTTGCATCTGTTACAGAATTTTTGGTGGTATCCTACTGGGCTTTGGCCCACACCCTAATTTTTCCTTTGGGTGTTTGTAGACTTTGTTCTTCCAGGATTGAGCAAAGGGAAGAAACCTCTTGGAGTTGGATCCAGTTGATGATATTTGGATTTTGTTCATTGTGTCCTTAGGGACCTTGGGGTTGTTTTCCCATTTTTAGTACTTGGGTTATAGTACTTTGGGCTTTTATGCCTATTTGTATTCTAGTACTTTACTCCTGGTGGAGTTTCTTTTGTTTGCATACTGTCTTGTTTCTTTTGCTTCTGCATTCTTGTGGAAAAATCGTTCCCACTTGTATGTCGTACGATGCAAGGTGCCAGTCACCGACCTATGGGGATTGGGAACGCCCTTCAGGCTATGTCATGGTCGGTTCGGTTATCGGGTTACCAGGGTACCTAGGCTGGTTCGTGACACCAACCATCCTCATATTAGCTAAGTTCATATTGTGACTTTTATAGGTAGGGTATCAAAGTATTAAGGTTATCATTCTAGATATATTTCCAACCGTAGTTAATGAGGACTAATAATAATCACACATCCATAATTATATCTATGACTACATGACATTCCTTGAGATATACTTTAGTGGATTTGTCCAAGTAATAATTCTCTACTTATTACCACAAGAATCTATTCTTTAATATCTCTTATAAAACCATTTATAACATATTTAATAATATATTCAAGTTATCCTTTATGTGTCGTCACAACCCATTAAACTCTCAGATGATCGTCATTAAGGGACAACTCACTATTTAAACTTTGAGGGGATATTAATAATTTGACCATTAATGTAAAATATATTACAACACACATGAATGAATACTTAATGGAGGTTTCATTTATTATAATGACATGATAAATTTACATCCATTACAACCAATCCCTTTTACAGCTATAAAATGACCCTCCTGTGGTTTCTATAGTAATGGATTCAGTTTCCAAACATTACATCCATATGTAACTTTCGTCACCTCCATATGTCACCATCTGATAAAACACTCCCACTAACCACTTAGTGAGTGGGATTTATGAAGCAATATAGTTTTAATAATTGTGAGACAGAGGAATCATATTATTTAGGATCATCTCTTTAAAATTATATTCAAACTTTTTAACTTTACAACATCTAATTTTATAATCATGCATTCTATTTTCTACATAGAACTCTTTAAAAATATATCATCATCATTTCTAGAACCATTGCAATTAGACATTTTCCTTGAAATAATTTGTAAATGACTTAACTTTTTTACATTATCACTTTACCATCATATCCTAAACTCTTTTAAGATATCCATTTTATTGGTAAATAATTTAACTCTTTACATTTCTTTTTAACACCATAACCTAAATGTTGTTAGGATAAAGTTACATTCACTTCATTTTGGTAAACATATGTGACCATTTACATTTATCTTTACTAATATTTCCTAAACCATTTATAAAATCACATTCATTTCAATAAGTTGGCATAACAGTGATATTTAATTTATCACAGTAACTAAATGTAACTATTTACATTTTTATTTATGAACTCATATCCTAAATCTTTAGGATATAATGTGAAAATTAACTCAAACTACTATTGGAACAATAATTCATTTATTAAAATTGAACTTCTCTAAGTCCAAACATACTCTCAATAGTCTATTATAAATTATATTCACTTATAAATATATTTCTAAGACCCAAAATAAAGTAATTTTTTATGAAATTAACATTTATTTACATTTAGTAGGAATATTTAACAAATAAAAAATTGTTTCCATATCATATATGGAATTCTATATATTTGGAATATTCATAATTTAGAAGAGGAATTTATTAAAATATACCACTGATGGGTGGAAGGTACAACTTCCAATATATTTTCAAAAATATTTAGATAAATAATTTTATCTTGGATAGAAACTTTTATCCAAATATTCTTCTCAAAAACATGTTATAGAAATTGATGAATCATAAACCATGTGTATACATTTAATCATACCATAAAAATTATATGTTATTGAACATACTCTATTATCATATAATATGAGTGAGATAAAGATACATATCTTTTGTGATTCATCCATGCTTGACACATTCCTTTACATTCAAATTCTTGAATTAGTACTTGTTTACTTCATCTCATGAATATAAACTACAAGATTCATCAATTATTAATTTGATATTAAACTTCTGTATATTTGAAACATTTTTTAAATCATACACTTTATATCATATACCCTTCAAAAATAAAAATACTTAATATCGATAAGCATCGGTACCCTATATGGACATTCCATGGAGTTTTAGAAACTCCATCATGTATATATTTGAGAATACGATCTAACTTAATTATTACTATTTATTTACTAACAACCCTTGGTTTCAATGTCCTGATTTTCATTTAAAAGAATTTTTTTTAACTTTAAACTAACTTTTATTCGAATGGTTTTAGATTTTAACCAAATTTACAATCTATATAGTACTACAATCAAGACATCATATGCTCAGTTAAATCATTATCAATAATTTTAGAATATCAGGAATAAATTTCATTGAATTCAATCATATTGTCGAAAAAATTTCATAAATGACAATTGGATAAATTCCCTAACCATAACAACAATTTTAGTATCCTATTTAAATTAAGGTATAAAATTAAACTAGTCATAACCCTTGTGTAGAAACACTCATCTCATTTCATTTAAACAATTACGGTTTACAAGATCTTCTCAAAAGGTAAATGAGATATTGTACTCATATTATGATGAGTTTATCCAATATTAGAGAATCCATGTTATCTATGCAAAAAACATTCAGTCCATTATTTGAAAAAAAAATCCAATATTTAATTTTTATAACATATTGTATATTTACAAAAAACATTAAAACTTATAGTTGATATCATATATCTGTCAAAATAATATAATTTATTTCTATAACCAATAAATCTTAATGGAAAATATTAGTCCCACAATGTTATTAATATATTCAATCGTATTGAATATCATCTGACGTACACAATCATATTGAGTATAGGAGACTAAAATCATTGATGTAACCAATCACTTTAGAGTATATGAGTGGATACAATGATTCCTTTAGTCATTTGGAATCTATTTCCATTGAAACATAAACAAATTATTCCATTCTTCCAAAGAATAATTATTTTACATGTTGAATAACATCAACACTTGGTTAATCATGAAAAAAAATTCCAAGAAATAAAACATCTATTTTTCTCAAGAAAGTTTCTTATGCTACCTATCTTAGGAGATTCATAATTTAAGATCATTGTTTCAAATATTAATATGAAGTTTATTTTAATGATGATCATGCATTTATCTATAGTAGAATATTTAATCAGAAGAATATAATACCTTATATCTTTTCATTAATGAATTTCAATGAATTTTATCCCACTAGAATTGATAACCAGTACATCATATCCATTCAGTTATCTAAGATCTATATTTCACTAAGAAAATGACCCACCTATGGTGTGAAACTCACCAATTAGTTTCTAGGTAGGGAATCATACCAATCACAATAGTTATGATTCTTGAATAATTTAGTGGATAACCCTTTATCTACACCCACCATGTGTATTCACTCAATTATATTCCTCTAATATACCAACCCTTGGGGTTTCGCAGCTTAGTGTAACCCAAAGAAAAAAATAAAAACAAGATAACACAAGGAAATCTAAGTGAACCTTGATACGAGGTGAAACTACCTATTGTATAATTTTGAATCAATCATTACTGGATTTCCCTACAAAAGATAATCTAATGGAACCCCACTATGGTGTGAAACTACCATTTTGGATGAACAAGTTGTTGAAAAGTGTTTCTCTTGAAGGAATCTCACATGTAGTATTTAAGGAGATTTCATTTTACTATCTAACTAATTTAATATACATGATATAAATTTTTTATTCATAACTATTACATCCAATTTAAAAAAATTATTCTAAATTTTTTCCCCTTTTTGGTACGCATACTCCTAATGATTTAGTTTTGGAATTTTTATTTCAATCACCAAATTAAGATGTTATAAATACATTAATTTATAACTCTTTACCCAACATACGTGTCTATGTTAATCACCCAAAAATAGAAATTAAACTATATTCATACACATAAAAATGAATCATATGCATAAGGTTCAAGAAAAATTAATTTAAAGGAATATAGTTATATAAAATTGGAAAAATCCACATGAGTAATCCTAGATAGATAGATATCCAAACCCATTCACTTTCTTAACTAAGGCAATCCTCCAAGAAATTAGTTGGTCTGACCCAAATTCCCTCCACCTGCGGAGACTTTAATAAAGAAGGAATCAAATTCATAAAAACTCTAACACCTAATATGCACAAATTATGTCCGATAAATAATCTCAAGATCATAACTAAATTTACAAGATGAGGACAAGGTATATGAAAACTATATTTTTTTATATCAAACCTAGCAAGTTATGCAAGGATATATCCTAGAATAAATTCATCATATAAATTTTGGCAAACAATTATTCATAATATAAACAATTAATAACTTTGAATATAACTAGGAAAAATTTTAAATAAATGAAAAATTCAAATATTTAAAATTAACTTAAATATTTATAAACAATTTCATAAATAAAATCTAATTATAAAACCTTTAAAATTTTAGATTTAGTATTATAGAAATTCTATATACTTGAATATAAACTCTTTATATTCATTCCAATACAAACACTTTAATATCTATCATAATATGGAATTTCAATTTTAAATATATAATATTATATGATTTATAAACTATTTATAATTAAATTTCTATTATGTAAACCTTTTACACTATCTAAACATATTATATATAATTACTATTTAAACTATGAACATATTGATTATAAAAAAGAATTTCGATGTGTCTTAAATTATATCTAAATAAAAACCTTTTAATTTTAAAATTTTCAAGTTAATTAATTATGAACTAAACATGAATATTAAAGAAATTTAATAAATAAAAATATTATTTATTTTCTAAAATATGATACATTTATGAACTATTCATAAATAAATGATAATTATAAACATTTTATAAATTACATAGAGTATAAAAATTTTAAATTCTTATCAATATAAACCCTTTAATATTTAATGTTAAATGAAACTTATATGTTTTTTCATGAATTATAATCACATTCTAATTAAATTTCTACTATATTAATTTTTATATATAAACTAAGTACCATATATGTTGGAATTTATAAACTCTTTATAAATCAATTTTTATTATTTATAAGGAAACCACTAGTTTATATATCATAAAGTCTTTTATTTAATTTTTCAAAAGGTATTTAAAAAATCCCTTTATCAATTAACCATAAAAATTTTATTTTTAATTAATATATAAAGTAATTTTATAAATTTGAATAATTATTTCAAAATACCTTTTTCATTACTGATAAACTATTTATAAATAACATAATTTAATTCAAAATGGAATCTTGTTAATTAAAATAAGTGCTTTATTTTTTTTCAAAAATAATAGTAATATATATAAACATTTCAGATTTATTTTTTTTAGGCTTGAAAAATGTCATTTTATTATTAAAATTTATTTTTCATAAATTAGTACACATGTAGATTCGTTAAATAATACTATTCTCTAATACCACATTTGGTTTTTATATTATCATCACACAATAACGTGTAGTAATATACAACCCAAACATAGGTATATCTACCTTTTAGAATAAATGTCTATATAAATTGTATAAATTGTGTACCTGAAAATCAAGAAAGGCATCAGTCTTATTCTTATTTCATAGTATAGAATAATTCTATATGAAAATCATAAAGAGGTGAACAAAATAAATCTGCCTCCAAGGGGATTACATTTAACAATTCACCTATGATCGTATTGAGAAGATACATGAATGTTGAATGGGTTCTTACACCTTCATCTCGAATGATGAAAACAACATGGGGGAAAGGGAGAAATGAGAGTCTTGATCACAATTTATTTTATTTGATATGTGGGATCACATCCCTTTAGATATCAATCCATGATCCATTTCATTAAATGAAAACATATTAACCACATTAATGTATCTATATACATTTATTCTCATAATTCATTGAATCTTATTCAATGAGTGGTGAAGAAAATTAATATGTTTTCAATGTATTTTAACTCATAATAAAACCATTTGAGATAAATGAATATATATCAAATATATAAACATTCATTTTAATACATGCATCAAATTTATGTAACTAAATATAAAATTTATATATATAATATCACATTATATATATATATATATATATTTGTTCATATCTAACAGTCAAGATATCACAAGTTGGAAAGGTTCCTAAGATAAGGGGTGAAGGAACCAATGAATATTTCCATAGAGAGGTTAAGTTATATTATATTTAGAACAAAACTAAAGAATTTTTGAATTGGTGTGCCTCCAAAATCATTAACAATGTGGATGAGGGATTGAAGTTATTTGAGGTGAACCAACGACTTACAGATGTTTCCACTCAAACTTGTATCATGGATGAAGTCAAAAAAGAATAGATTTGGGAGGTGTAGGGAGACAACATGGTGATAGAGGTTGCAAAACCCAACTTCCTTCCATCTAAATCAATCCCCCCCCCCACAGTAGGTGAATATGTTGGAAGGGTCGAGGAGGCATCATATAAATTCAAGGAGGGACTCTCTTTCCATTCCCATTCACCTCCATATTGAATTCCCATTCCAAAAACAACATAAGTGGAGGTAAAGTAACATAAGTGACACAAAATCCTACCCCATTCCATCAAATACTCTCTCTCCCATATTGGAAATTTTCAGAGCTTCCAACCCACTATTTTTAGAAACGATCCCCTTTTAAATCATCAAAAGTATCTTATCTATTTTCTAATCATATAACTAACTCAACACTAATGTTTAGTTTATTGGTATATGTTTAATTAACTCCAAATCATCACAGAAGGGATACTTTATTTTTTATAATTGATAGAAAAATTTCATTAAAATATTTAACTTTAATTTTCTTATGAAAATTTTCTCATCAAATTGATAACTATATTTTTTTCATTATGATTTTTAAATGGAAATTTTCAATGAAATTTTGTAATAGATTTTTAACGGAATTTTTTTGAATGGTTATCTAGTTGTATTTTAAAATAAAATTATGAAATGTAATCTTTCAATTTATGTTTTCCATAAAAAGTAAAAAGATTAAAATTAAAATTAATTATTACCTTTAAAAAAATATAATCAATAAATGGGTTTTTTTTAATTTATATCTAACTAATTATTTTACACTTTGAAATTAAATATATTCCTCATTAGAGATTATCTTATTTCCCTCACTTTTAGAAATTTTATTACTAAAAAAGTCACTACACGCTCACTGATAGCGGTGATTATGTGAGGTTTATTAAAGGGGTCCTTTCTCTCAAGACCCTAACATCAAAGAAGATTTTATAGAATTATTATTTTCTAATCAAAAAATTTATGTTTTAATTTGAAAAATATCATGTCTTAATTTCATTGAAATATATTTTGGCCACATAATTTGATGATGTGTTATTTGAAGGGGGAATCATCGACAAAGGCCAATCCATGGATTTTAAATAATATTCATTATAATTAAAAAGATAAATATAAAACAAATCATAATGTTTTATAAAATAAATAATATGGATGTCATAATTTCTCTGATGTTGATTCTCATGGGATATATTCCAATGAATTTTAATTATTATGAGCTATCCTATGTCAAAAGTCAAAACCATTGGCACATCTTGAAAATTAGGGAGTAATATGAACCACTCAATATATATATATTTTTCCTATATATATATATTTGAAAATTTTATAATGAAAAAATAACTTTTTCCTCTGTCATTTTCTCTATTATTTGACAACATTTTTCAAGTTTTTTCTTTGAAATTGTTTAGTCACTTTCATTCTTCATCACTTTCATTGTACTTCAAAATAGTAAATTATTTACAATGGACAATGAGCTCTCAATTTCAAAATACTTCACAGTTTGTATCAATGACATGATACCATTTCATAATACAATATCATCATGATCATATTATTCGCATTGAATATTGTTAAAAGGCTACCTCCACCAGTATCATTATCATATGATAATTATTATATAAAAAATCTATGTCCCAAGTTTTTACAGAAATTCTTTTTTTGGACCGTTCCTTCATGTGCACATCATTCTAACTCAATTGAGGAGACATATTAAAAACAAAGTCTTATTTTATATATTATATATTGTTATATTTATTTTTTCTCTTACTCAGTAAATTAGAAAAATGAATTGTTTTCTTAATATTATTTAAGTGGAAAATAATATCCTCTTGAAGAATAGTGATCACTGAGAATTGTCAAATAACACTCCATTACTTGAAGTAAATGTGATTGGTTATTTTCAAAATTTTGTTAATAATTTACATGGTTTATGTCAAAAAAATAGAATTCATCATATGAAAATATGTAACAACATCATCATAAGCAATCTAATGATGAAAATATTATACATGTTATATGATGAAGTGAATTTCATTAATATTTCCATCAACCATGATGATGAAATAATAATAATTTTCCTATCCTATTTATTTTTATATTTCAAAGGTGTTGATCTTTATTATGATATATAAACTATCATGTTGAATATTATATTTATTTTTAATTTTCAAAAAATATTGTATCATTTTATGTATTTTTCCATTTATTTTATTTAATATATGTTAAATATATAAAATAAATTAACCATTCATAAAGGAAACCATAAATATATTTTCTTTATATTCATCTTCCAATGTGGATGAAAATGAAGAATTGAATATTCATGTTATTTTCCTAAAGTGTCTATAAATCCCAATCAAATAATTTTATATTTTTCCATGAAGTTTATGAGAATTTTTTATTAAAATAGTACATTTCATTCCCTAAAGATAATGTAAATATAGGTGATTTTTTTAAAAACATTTTTTACATGAATATGATATTTTTTATGATTATTTTGTCATATGTTTTGACAAGGAAAATAAAAAATAATAATAAAACCATCAAAAGTGATCTGTTACAAATAAGTATTTTAAGAGAATAATGAATTTTATTTAAATTTATAAAATATCATGTCTTTGAAGGGTAATATGAAATCAGTGTCTGAAATTATGTTGAAATTTTTTAATTAATTAATATTTTCTAATGAATAGAAAAAAAATATTATTTACCATTTCTTATGTATTATCCATATCATCTCGTTCAATTCATTTGATATTATTCTCTAATGTGGAAGTAATTGTTTTTATAGTTCATATATCAGGTGATATATTTATTTAAAAATTACAATATAATATATCATATAAAAATATTTACCTCTAAAGTGGTTAAACAATGATCATCATGATAAATAAAATTGGTGTTTCTTATACAAGATGACTATTATCGATAAATACTGAGTTATCGTTCATGAATATTGAAATAAAATGAATAAATTCATTCACTAATTTGAATGTAATCTTAATCTCATTTTTTTCATTCCTTGAAATGAATGAAATTATTCAAGAGAATTTTGATATAATTTTTTTTACTCATACTTGAATTTTTAACATAAATATTTGGGAAAAATAAAATTTGAACAAATGATTTCTCCATCATTTACGATAGTAAATGTTTCTTTAAAAATTATTCTATGATCTATAATTATTCTCATGATGAATTTTGTATTGTGAAGTCAAAAAACTATTTCACATTTATTCTCAAACAATATGAATCATCTTTAAAATACATTGGTGATACTATCTCTTGTAGATATATTTTTAAAACATTTGGACTGAAAGTTCCAAAGTACACTATATCTGCTATGTGAGGGGACTAAATCATAATGATTATATTTTTAATTCACTAATTTATGATAAACATTTACAATTATAAAGTATAAAAATTATAATAATTGAGAACATTTAATTTTTTTACACATTCCATGAATTTTTTAAATACACACAATGAAAGATATTGAAGATCTTATTTATGAAAATTTTCTACCAATTTTTTATCAATATTATTTAAATTAAATTATCTAAATAAACTCAAATATATTTATAATTAATAAAATATTTTAATATGTATATTAAAATATAAGTATATTAATAGGTAGGGAAAATTAATAAAAGGCTTCATAAGAGTGGATATATTACTACAGGGTGATACATAATTTGTAATTAATAATGATTTCTTATATAAGAATTCTTGATGAAATATATTTTACATTAATGATATTATTGAAAATGATTATCATACAGAGAAATTGGATTAAATAGGTTTAAAATACCTATATATATAACAAGTAGTCACTATATATAAATATTGATTCCAAATAATTTGTTAGGAGCGTATTTTACTATATATAATTGATTCAATTATGCCAAATGGGATATTTACTGATCGGAACCCATTAAATATGTGACTTGACATTTTAGGTTTCTTGGAACAATTATAATGAAATTACAAATAAAAGAATACATGATCTTAAACATACTAATAACATGGTAGATATCATTCAAAGATGGAATGATGAATTTATTAAATGTATGTATGTCTACTAAATTATTACTTATAAGAAAAAAATTTCATTATATTTATGTTATTATAAATTCATCATGTATAATGATTTCACATGGGTTACCTATTATTATAGTAAATTATTTACATCATCACCAACTATATTGGATGTGAATTTCAAATATTTATATGATGTATTTTTTATGGAATTTATGTTGGTACACCCATCTACCTTGTGGATCAATTAAATATTTTATGAAAGAACCATTTATTAAATAGTAATATGTTTTTTTATTTTCTAGTGTGTAAAAAATGAATGTAATGAAATTTGGTTAAAATAAATCTTGATAAATATTTATCATATACAAAATGGTTCATAAGTTTCGTTTATAATATTCTCAAAACACTTACATAAATAATTTAGTAACAAAGTGTTGAAAATAAATAATCTTATTATACAAAACAACAGTGTGGTTGAATTGATTATATAAAATCATTCTTAGTTATTAGTGTAAAACAGTAAATTTATTTTCCTTTGAGGAGGAAAATAGATATATCAACAACAAGATGCCTTTTTATATATTTAACCGAAAGTGCCACTAGTACCATGAAAAATATGAAATCTCATTAATTTTTGTGGATGATTTATTTCATTTTTTGAATGATTTGAAAAATAATTGATAACAATGAAATTTTATAGATGTTGCTATAAAAATAATTGTACAAAAATAATTATTGATGAAACATTTGATATGTTAAACATATAATTAGTTATTGAAAATACAAATTACTATGACTATTTCATAATGATGGGATAGCTGTATAAATCATCTTCCTTTAGATAATAATGATTAAAAATCAATATATAAATCTATAATGACTATTAAATTCCTGAAGAATATTAAAAATTATAAAATATTCACAAAATCTGATAAATTAATTTATGGGGTGTGTTGATCAGTGTGAGTAACTCAATAGGGGAGTAAATTGAGTTACCAATAAAATTTTATTTTAAAAAAAGTTTAAATAAAATCCCCCAATTTAAAATAAAATATCTCTGTCAATTAAAGGAGTAGTTTAGTATAGTCTAGTATTTTAAAATATTTCTTGAATCCTTATTAGGGATTATTTAAAACAAAATGAAATTTACATTAAATTTTGAAATCAATTTAATCAGTCAAATACTTATATAAACACTAGTTATGATTAATAATCAATGTAGTGGTTTTCTATAAATTTTTTTAAAAAATCAATTTAAATCATAGAAAAGAAACAAAAAAACACCAAGAAAAATTTAAAAAGGGGTTCAAAATAAATATGAGATTTAATCCTCTTAACTAGGAATTCGTCTTCTAAAAAAATATTATATAAATATAATCTTGATCCACAACATGAATTGTGTATACACAACATCTAATCATTAGTACATGACATGCAAGGAACTCTTCCAAAATTACCATGGGAATTAAAAAAACACATTCCACACATGGACCTCTTTCACAACACATGGTTAAGAAAGAAGTGGAAAGGGAGTAATGGAATATCAAGTATGCCCCATTCGCAGTGCATGAGGTAATTCATGTTGATAAATAGGTCTAACAACACACTACTATACATGTAAAGGAAACAAAAAAAGTAGAAACTATAAATGCATACGAAAGACAAGGTTTCTCAATTTGATATGTGCTAAGAAACTTAAGACTCCCCTTATGTATATTGGATAGAAAACCAAGTCGATTCCCTGAAAAACACAGTAAAAAGTTGCACTATAAGATTTTTTGTTTTGACTATAGGAAAGGATTTATATGGTATATATTCTCCACTATTTCATTGTCAAAATTTATTCATAAATGTTTCATGAAATATATCTTGGTCTGATCATTCAATTATTCATAAATAATAAGTTTTCTATCATTTTGTACATGCATCCACTATTTTCTCACTAGGAAAGCTTCTTGAATATTTAGTTTTGCATGGAGGTGGACCCATTTGAAGAAAAAACATCATGATCCTATTCATCCTCATACTAAAATTTGACACACTCTTCAATGATTCCTTCAATAGATAATAATAATCATTAAAATAATCCTCATCATTAAATTAAATAATATAACTAATAGAATCATTTAATTAAAATATCCCAAATTTGCGATAGTGAGTCAAGCTAGTGAAAACTCGTGTTCAGTGGTGAGTAAAGCTCAATGGTGAGTATGAATGGTTGTAGGTCATTTAGATTTAGGTAATCTAGTAGTGAATAATCTCTACGGTGACTCATCTTAGTAGTGACTCATTTTCAATGGTGACTTGTCTCAATGATGACTCATTCTCAATGGTGGCACATTATCAATGATAAATCATCACAATAGTGACTCATCTCAATGGTGACTCATCTCAATGGTGAATCATTTAACAGTGACTCGTATGATGGTATGTCATTTTGGTAGAGATACATTCATGGAAGTTAATCTTTTCTGGAGGCAACTCAACATCAACTCTGAGTCTTTTCTGCTAGTGAATCATCTTCAACAAAGTGTCTTTTCTGGTGGTGAATCATTCGTGATGGTGATTCATTTGAACACTTAGCCAAATTTATTTCAAACTGCCTTATTTTATAAAATTATATCACATGATATAAAAATCATTAAAAACATATTTAAAATAAATTTTGAGCAATAAAACAAGGGCACCAACAATACACCCCTTTTTGTTGATCACAAATCATGGAATTTTAGAAACCATTTATGAAATAAACATTGGCTTAAATAGATCATCTTAAAACCTTAAAAGGATAGTGTATGTGAAATATCATACAATTTAAAATAGAGGATAAATGAATAATATGGTATTATAGGTATGAAATTAATATATTAACAATGATATTAAATCTAAATGATATCAAAGATATGTAAAAGGTATGGAATGAGATAAAAATATAATCATAAAAGTAAATATCATTAATTAAATAAGATGGTATCAATGGAATAAATTAAATACTAATGGTATCAAGTAATGAATAACATAAATGAGAAAATTCCATAATTATTCACTCCCTTTTCATATTATCAAAAATTAATAATAAGAAACAATAAATTCCAAGAGATAAAATATGATTATAAAGAGAATTTCCATTAAGTATAAAATTGATTACAACATAAAATAAGATACAATAAAAGCCATAATAAAGTCCCTAACAAAAATCAAAGCCTAATCTCAGTCACTTCTCATCCAGGGTAGTTTGAAAAATATGTGTGTTACCCTTATCAGAGGAAGAGGGAAAAGTGGTAGAGGTTTAGGCTGAGCTAACTATGGTGGAGGCTGTAGGGACTACAAGGAGAGAGGGAGGCTATCAGATAATAATCAGCTGGATATGTCGAACTACTTCCATTGAGGATAAACTAAGAGGGTAAAATCGATAAGGAAGAGGTGTATTTGGATTCTTTTCAACTTTTGGTTTAAAATATTCAGAAGTAGTAACTAGAGGATTTAGATGACTAGTCACTATAATGGATTCCTGATATTCCACTACTATCCCAAACACATTTAGGATTGGCTTCATCATATTGATTATGTCCATAAAAATACGTCCTCCTCACTCCATGGCACTAAAAAAGTCTTTATTAACTTCAATAATAGTCTGAATCATAGAATTCATCTCCTTCAACTGATTTATATGTTCATTAGAATCTCTAGTAACTGGGGTTAATCGATGTTTCTCTTCCATATACTTAAAATCAGAGTTAATCAAATTATTGGTATATATCCATAGTAGATAATACTTGATTTTATTTTTGATAGTTTCTCTATCATTATTTATAACATTTATAAATTCTCTTTCCATCTTATACACATGATCACTGTTATGTCAAATCAACCTCAAACACCCATGAGGGAAATTAGGAAAATCTCTTCAAACAGCTCGAATATCCTCTCTAATAGTTGATATTATTAACTCAATATCAAGATAAGGTGGGGGAGAACTAGAAGTAGAATCCATGGAAGAAATATTCTCCTCCTTAACTGACAAATCTTCTAGAAAATCAACAAAATAATATCCCATCTCCTCCGTAATAGTCCTCAAGGAGTAAATCTAATTTTCTAACCTAATTTTCCCTATCTTAACTTCTTGGATATGTCGCATCATATTAGGTTTGATGTGGTGAATCCTAATCACAATAAAATACCTAGAATATATTTCACTAACATTTGTGAAAAAAGTAAGTTGAATCCTTATAATCCTAAAAAATCATATAGAAGTCATTCCCTGAAGGACTCAAGGTCATCTCTAGTAATCACATATACATGTACAGAAGAAACAATGGGTAAGGATTAATATCCTCTCTTAGAAGTAAACTCTATTGGCTATGGTCTAGTAGGAACATCTAAAACAAATATATGAATCTCCCCTACAACATCTATATATTCCACCATTCATCCCATAGGATCCATATCCTCTCTAACTGGGATAGTAGGTCCACCATGCTTTGATGGATTCATATCATCATATGAGTAGGGTCAGTCCATGCCAAGCCTCACATAACCTAGATACCAATCCCATTCTTCAAAATCTAAAAAACCTACAATAAAAGATGATACAATAGGAGGCTCAGTAGTTATAGACTCAACATCTATATGCAGAACATAGTGACTAATAATGCTTGGGGATCCCCCACCCTCAACTGATGGCCTCAACAAATCTTTAATAGATTCATCAATATCTCAAACAAGGATTGGTATTTCCTCATACGTAGATGAAATAGATAATCTTAGAGAAAAAATTTTTTTCTAAGGCATATCACAATTATCAAGACTATAATGATTAGAAACATATCCATATTAATTTCCATTTCAATCACCATTTGCATTATCCTTTACATCTCTATCTTCTTTTTCACTTCAATTTTCACCATCATCAGAAACATTAATTAATTCCTTAGAATATTTGTAAAAGTAACTCATATATTATTCTTCTACCAATTCTTCATTTTTATATTCTTCTCTCCCTTATCTTAAAATACACTCTCTAACATGTAAAGACCTTGGAGGACTATCCAGAACCAAATTAATAGTTGGGATCTTAGAAATATTTAGTTCACTACCCTCCTCAACTAAAAATTCTTACTCCCCATTACCATAAGTAGCAGTCACCTCTTTTTCCTTCAACCCATATGAGTAAACAAGAACCTCATCTATCTCTAAGTGATTATTCATAAGATATTTAGGTCTAGAATGGAGATCAATAAGATTTTCCTCCTCATACATCTTATAAATATAAGCAACACATTTCCTCTTCTAGGGGTTCCAAAAAAATATCATTTTCTTGAAAATAACTTTGGTCAAACAGAAACCTCTATATTTCACCTTTGTTTATTCTTCACTATCAACCAAAATCTTTTCATACAGTATGGTTTAAATGAACTTGGGATATACTATGGAGTTTTACTTAGAATATGTCTTGCACATATTCATCATATGAATAATTTAATATCTTCACAGGTTGATTTTATATACTATTTTCATAATTTATAGTAGATATACATCATGTAACCACATTTTACTGAAATTTACTTTTTATTAGGTAAAATATGTGATGTTTGAACTTAAACAGAAAAAACACTCACTATCAAGATCAGTTTCAGTTTGTCTCTTTATGTTTCCATCTCCATTCAGATCATCAAAATCATTTCATATTTGAATGAATCACTATCACTTGGAATCATCCATTGATAATCATTTGAAACATGTTCATGAGGTAATTTAAGATATTTATCCCATAGATTTGAAGAAAACACCACATTCTTCCCATTTATCTTACTTGAAACTCAGTCTTTATTTTCCCCAAATGTAAACTCAACATTATGATAAAACTGATGCACTATCCTAGGATAGAACAACCTCTCATTATTTGAGAACCATTCTACCCATACTTGGTCTTTGATCACTTTAAGTACTAATGATTTTCTTAACACCAATCAGTTATAATTTACATCTCTTTATGGTACCACTTTTCAATTCATGGTAAGCGGGTTTCACGGATCGACTGTAGGTATACTTGAATCTCTTTTATGTTTCTTTTAGGATGTGACTCCTCAGGAGTCGACTGAACTTATCTCTTCTCTCTATCTATTGAAAATGGTTTTGATGGTTAATATGAGGTTGGGGGAAGGTGAAAGGTTAGGGGAGAAGGTCCCAGATAGGTTCAAAGGCAAGGCATGATGGAGAGAGTGTGTTGAAATTAGAGTAAGGGTCTAATTTATATCATTTAGGCATTTTAAAATTGAAAATATAAATCATCTATGTAAATAAAAAATAAATTAAATAATTAAACAATAAAGAAAGTGAAATCAGAAATGTCAACTTAAAAACCCACGGTGTGTCATCAAACAGCGGGTTATCCAACGGTGAGTTATCCAACGGTGGGTTATCCAATAGTGTCTTATCCAATGGTGGATAATTTCCAATGGTGTGTAATTTGAAATAGTGGGTAATTTCCAATGGTGGGTACCCAAAATTAATGACTACAAAAAATTTATCAAACATAATTATTTTTTTATACAGTTTATTCACCCAAAATTAAATGGATTAGAGAAAATTTCATTAATATGATGTTTAGTTCCAATGTTTTCAAGAGTTTTATCACACTTTTGAAAACCATCTCTTAAAACGTGATGTATTACATAAATGTTATTTGTTTTAGAGTGAGAAAAATTATTCATGGCGATATTTTTGAAACTTTTATTATGACAATTTATAATGATATTTCTGAATTTATTTCCATAGTCTAGTAGTGTTTGTTTCATCCACAAAATTTGGTTACAATAGCTACCAGTAGCTACATATTCAGCTTCAGCGGTAGATGGTGAAAATAAATTTTGTTTCTTACTACACCAAGATACTAGAAACATTCCCAAAATATTACATGTTACAGAGATTCTTTTTCTATCTAACTTACAACCACCAAAATCAGCATCGGAATAACTCACGAATTCAAATGAATGTCCTCTGTGATAGACCATTTCAAAATTGGTTGTATATTTTAGGAATATAAAAATTATTTTAATAGATATTAAATATGAATTTTTGGGTATTCTTGAAAACAATCATACATAAAAACAATAAACATGATCTCAATATAGCTAGTAGTTAAGTAGAGAAGGCTTCCAATCATTCCTCTATAATTGGTTTGATCAACTAGTTTCCCAGATTTATCAAGATCCAACATATAGGTGGTACCCATAGAAGTGTCACTACTTTTAGTACTATCTAAACCAAAATTATTAATAAGATATTTGGTGTACTTTTATTGATTTATAATAATTCCTTCTTTATTTTGAAAAATTGGAAAACCAATATGGAATTTTAGTTCACCCATTAAACTCATTTCAAATTCATTTTTCATCATATATTAAAAATCAATATACAAATAATTTTTATAATATCCATAGATAATATCATATATATATATAAATATTTTTTAATAACTAAAAACTATTTTGAAATTATTTTTATAAAATGAGTTGGATCAGCTATTCCTTTCGAAAAAAATTTGAAATTTGAAAGGGGATAAGCCTCTCATACCATGATTTAGGTTCCTATTTTAAACAATATAAATACTTTGTTAATTTGAAAACATGATCTTTAATATTATGATTTTGAAAGTCAGGGGGTTTTTCAATAAAAATATCCTCAACTATAACACCATTTTGGAAAGAACATTCGATGTCCATTTTATATAGTTTGAAATCCAAATGTGATGTGTAGGAATGTAATATTCAATGGTTGGAAGTCTTTCTATAGGTGAAAATGTGTTCTCATATTCTATACCCTTTTATTGACTATACCCTTATGCAACTATTCTTGCCTTATTTCTTAGTATGGGGCTATATTCATCAACCTTTATTTTAAATACCCATTTAGTTACAATAGTTAAAGTGTATTTAGTTCTATAAAAAAGTTTCAAAACATTATTTATTTCGAATTGACTAAGTGAATGTTGAATAGTCATTACCAATAATTCATCATTATTTTCATAAGTGATGTTCATAGGTTAAATCTATGAAAATAATTCTTGATGTTCAACCTGATTCTTGAGAGAAGCTCTAGTCTATGTACCTTTATCTAAGTATCCAACAATACTATATAAAGGGTGTCATTTAAGAGTCCTGATTTTTCTAGGAAATATGGGATGGTTATATCATGTTCATTTACAGGTACATGTTATGGAAGTTCCTCATAACTAGATGATTTTTCTACATGCTTTATAGAATCATCAGAACATTTTTGCAATTATATGTAGAGTTGAAAATCACCCTCAATGATTTATATATGAGTGTAAGGATCATGTGGATTTGTCTCATCGAAATTGACAGGGAAAGACTCTTTCACATGATTTTTTATTTTGTTAAACACCCTATATGATTTACTATATGTTGAATAACTGATAAAATTAATTCATCTCCCTAAAAGGAAAATTCATCGAGATTATCCTTAGTATGGAGAATAAATACTTTCATCCAAAAAATATAATGTAATTAACTTTAGGATTCCTATTATTAAAAATATCATAAGGGGTTTTATTTAAAATTGGTCTAATAAAAACTCTATTAATTATATAGTATACTATGTTCACAACCTCTACCCAATAGTATATAGTTAGGTCATATTCATTTATCATTTTCCTATAAATATCTTGAATGGATTTATTTCTTCTTTCTACGACTCCATACTTATGGGGAGTCCTAGGAGCAGAAAATTTATGATAATAGCAACATTGTGAGAAAAATAATTCAATATATTGATTTTCAAACTCATAGACATGGTCACTTATTAGGGTCTTAATCCTATGTCCACTTAAGTATTATATAGATTTATCATACTTGGTAAAGTTAGAGAAGGCTTCACTTGTGTGATCCAAAAAGAATACCAATGTATACCTAGAAGATTCATCTATATGTATATACACATAGTGCTTCCCATTTTAAACTATAAACTCCAGAAGGTATAAACAAGTCCATGTTAACCAACTCAAGTTTTTGAGAAGTTGAAAATTATTTATTTAATTTGAAAGATATATTATATTGTTTCCCTTTTTGATAGGGGTTCCACACTTTTTCATTTTGGAACTCAATTTTATATAGATCATTAACTAAAACATTCTTAGTAATATTCCTTATTGAGTAAATATTACTGTGGATGAGTCTTCTATTCCAAATCTATGATTTCTTAAGAAAGGAAATTAAACAAGATTTTTTTTGTGAAAGTAAAGAATCCAAATTAACAATATATACATTCTTAATTCTCAAAACATTAAACACTAAATATTTTTTAGAATAAAAAAATAATAATATTTTTTTTCATATTTCATAAAAAACCCATTGTCACATAGTTGAGAGATGAAAAAAATATTATATTTTATGACATCAACAAATTATATTTTAGAAATTAAAACTGAGTTAGAGTTACTGATTTGTCCTAGGCCAAATATTTTTTTCTTTTTTATTTTCACCAAAGGTGAAATATCCACCATAAACCATTATCTATTTATTGAATCTTAAGTAATATTCACTCATATATTTGGAGATTATGTTGACCATGTACTATTGAATTTTACTAGTGTTCTTCAAGGAGTCTCTTTACAAAACAAATATTATACCAAAAATATTTTTGGTACCCAAATATTCTATGGTCTTGACATGTTAGTAATTGGGAATTTCAGAACCCTGATTTTCATAATGGGTTTCTTATAAGAATATTATAAACTCTTAGAAATAAAGAAATTATTAGGTCCACTTGAATAATAACTAACAAAAAAAAATTTCGAAATTGGATTTTAGGAATAGAAGTTCTCTTAGAAACTTTCCTTTGTCGAGGTTGGTAACCTAGACCAGTAATATACATAGGTTCAATATATTTACCCAATTTTTGAGTGAGGGTTTCTCTTCAATTTTTGAATCTATATAAGTATTTATTTAACCTCTCATTAGAAAATTCTAGTTCAGTATTTTATTTCAACAATTGAGCATTATTTTCCATTTCTATAGAAAGGTCTTATTTAACCCTAGAAGATATAGAATGATTTTAGTTCAATGTTTTTTATTTATCTTCAAGATCATTAGAGGTATATTCAATAATATTATAGTATTCCATAATTTCCTCATTTTTCATATTTTCATCATTATGTTCATCTTCAGATTGATTTAAATTATGTACAGGAGAAACAGTAGTTACCTCAAATATGATTTTCATGAAGCACATATTTTCTATATTAGGATTTTCTTCTTGAGTTGAGTCTGAGTCATTGGAGCTGTACTCAGAGGAACTCAAGGTGGATTTCATTGATTTCTTATATTTTTTATCCTTATCATTATAGATCCTTTTTTATTTCAATAAGGAAAAGTTTACCTTAACATGTCCTTTTGTTTTACACCCATTACAGCTAATATATTTTTAATTATCATATATTTACTAGTTTTTTTTAAAAATTTCATCTATTGTCATACTTTATATTATAGCTCAGTTTCTTAAAGAATTTATTCTTTTTATATAATTTCTTAAGACTTCTGGACCAATGGGCCTTATCCTCATCACTATCGGCTAGTGATTTGTTATCATTGAAACTTTCAACTTGTACATTTTCTTTCTATTTTAATGAAGTAGTCTTAAAGGCTACTGATTTCTAGTCAGTTTCTTCTTCCTCTTCTCAATTATATTTAATCAATTCCTCATACATAAAAATATTTCTAATCAATTAACTTAGAATCAGATTACTTTTGTCATAATATTCTCTTCTTGAAACTGATGTTCCCCCCATATTTCTGAAATACACCTTAACAATTTCCTGATTTTCTCTTTATTGTCCACATGATTTCCCAAGGATCTCATTCTAATCACTATCTCATTGAACCTAAGATATATATCAGAAACAATATCATCATGTTTTATCTTTAATGCAGAATATTTTATGGTATAAGTATTTAGTCTCATTTCTTTGACATTAGTTGTTCCTTCATGAGAAACATCTATGTATCCCATATTTTATATGCTGTTTTATAATTATATAATCCATTAAACTATTCATAACCTAAAAAAACATGGCTTTAAAATTGATGTTATAAGTAGTTTTAGTCACATTATTCCATGTATTCCTAATAGTCTTAATCAACTGATATTTTTCTTCAATAGCTGACTGCATTTCAAAACCCATAATTTTAATGTGAATTTTAATCTTTATTTTCCACTAAGCATAGTTATTTCCATTAAAGAAATGATGTATCTTGGTTGTAGAACCTTCTTGTCTATAATCCATGTAAAGAATCTAAAATTAAAACTAATAGAAATTTGTGATATTTAAAACACAAATAAATAATACTTTAAATGATTCTTAGAAACCTATGATAAAAAATTTTGGTTGGAGTGAGTAACTGCAGAGGGGGGTGAATTGAGTTACCAATAAAAATTTCTATTAAAATATGTTTAAATAAATCCCACTGATTTAAAATAAAATCAACTAGTTAGTCAAAAGATTATTTTAGTACAATTTTTATCATTTAAAATATTTTTTTAAATCTTTATTAGTGTTCGATTAAAAAAATGAAATTCAATTAAACTTTTGAGGTTGATTTTCTCAGAAAAATACTTATATAAACACCAGTCAAGATAAATTACCATATTAGTGGTTTTTTATAGTTTAAACCAAATTAAGTTTAAAACCTAGTAAAGAAATAAAATAAAACACACTGTGGAATTAAAACAATGGGTTTAATATCTTGTTGAGACCTAATCCTATATACTTGAAAATCACCTACTAACAAGAAGAATACATAAATATAATCTTGATCCACAACTTGGATTGGGTATACACAAAATCTAATCAGCTATTTAGGCCATGAAAGGAAGTCTTCCACAATAACCATGAGAATTATACAAACATAGGCCACACATGGACCTCTTCCACAACATGTGTGTAAGAAATAAGTGAAAATATTGTAAGGGATTATAATGTATTCCCCAGTTGCAGTGTAGTAGATAGTGTGTGTGGATAAACTTGTCGAACAACACACCACTCAATATGTAAAGAAACCAACAGAAATAGTAACTACTAATGTAGAGAATAGATAGGTTTACTATGTACAATGTGATCGATAATCTCGATACTACTTAGATATAGCTTAAATAGAATCTCGAGTTTTTTTAAAGGTTGGGGCCGAAGCCTCATTTTTATTATTGAAACAAAGTAAAGACCTCTTTAACTGGGTAGAGGGAGACCCATTACATAGCCCGAAGGCCCAGTGGGCATTTAGCCCATTACATAGCCCGTAGGCCCAATTTTTTGGCCCAAAGCACATTCTGTGAATAGTACTGCTACAGTACCCGCACTGCTACAGTACCCGCCACTGCTACAGTGCCCCTGCCGCCGCTACAGTACCGCCATTGCAATAGTATCTCAGCTGCTATAGTGGTGCTACAGTGATGCTACAGTACTTGCGACCAATCGGTTTTGAACCCCCATTTTCCATGTAGAATTATGGGCTGCTTACCACTAAGCCAAACCCCAACTACAAATAGAATCTCGAGTTGATTCTTTGAAAAATGCAGTAAACTAAAGCATCATGATATCTATTTATTCTAACTATAGGAATATATTTTTATGTAGTGTAAGCTCCACTCATTCAAAGTTAAAATGTATGGATGATTTTTTCATGTAACCTATCTTGGGTTTTTCTTCATAATACTCATCAATAATATTTTTTTATCGGTTTGTACATGTGACCACTATTTTTTCATTAGATAATCTTCTTTAATATTTAGTGCTAGATAGAGAAATACCTGTTTGAATAAAAATCATAAGTATCCTATAAATCCTCATAATGAACTCTAACACAAGCTTTAATGATTATTTTAATTTTTAATAATAATCATTAAAATAATCCTCATCATTAAATTAAATAATAAATCTGTTAGAAGCATTTAATTCAAATATCCCAAATTTGGGATGGTGAGTCAAGATTATGGTGACTCGTGTCCAGAAGTGAGTTAGGCTCACTAGCGGTCAGTCTTCTGGTTGTAGATCATCCGGTGGTGATTTGTCTTAGTATTGAATCATATCTAGGGTGACTCATCTTAGTGGATACTCATTATCAATGGTGACTTATCTCATTGGGGACTCATTATTAATGGTGAATCATTCTCGATAGTAACTCTTCTCAATGGTGACTAATCTCAAAGGTGACTCATCTTATGGTGACTCATCTGATGGTGACTCATATTATGGTGAATCAATTTTCATTAGGTAATTATTGTGGTGAGACATTCCTGGCAGTGACTCTTTTTAGGTGGTGACTAAACTTCAATAGTGAGTCTTTTTTGGAAGTGAATCATCTTCAATGGTGAGTATTTTTTAGTGGTGATTATTTCCTGATAGTGAATCTTTTCAAAACGTAGATAAATTTTTTTTAAACAAAATTATTTTATAAAATAAAATCATAAGGCATAAAACTCATTAAAACATAATTAACATGATTTGTGAGCATAAAAATAGGGGTGATAATCGGGTGAACTAGAAAAGATAAATTTAATATATCCATCTTATAAAATATTCTTATGGGAAAGAATAGAAAAATAAATCTATCATAAAATGGTATAAATGAATTGTTTTTCCCTTTAATACTTATGTTTTGGATCAAAATAATTGAAGACTTTACAAAATTAAATAATTTTTTGATGATACAATTATATGGAATGTCCTTCTATTTTGAAATAATCATACATTGGTTGAAATTTTAAATTTTGGAAAGATTTTAAATATTTATTAAAACATCCTTATTTAATAATTAAATATATTTGTTTCAAGAATGGTATAATTCATACATGATGAGATAATAAATTAATTATATTTTCTCGATGGACTAAATACAAATTCACATCTTATTTATACCTAGAGGACATATACATGAATGGGAATATATAACATGTAAATAATATTAGGTATTATTATAATGAATTTAATTCAAGGTAATATTATTCTCATACTCACTACTATTTAATGGGTGTAAATGTGCACTTATTTCAAAATATAATATCAAAATCAGTTTTTTATGTCAATGATGGATATTTTTCTGATCCACAAGAAGTTATATCTCAAATTAGATAATTATTCAAATATAGTGGAACTAAAATTTCATGGTGTTGTATAAAAAAATCATTTTTGTGACTTCCTATAAACATTCAATTTTTATTTCAATTCTTAAAGAAAGGTGATAATATATTTGGCTAAGATTAGTCATTCATTATATCAATAATTAATGTGGAATATATATGAATAATGACATTGGATCCATATTATATGTGGGTAATTTTAATTGTATTATACATTCAAAATTAGGGTACATAAAAGATGAAAATAAAAAAAATATCTCATCGAAATCAATTTTCAACAATGAGTTTCAGAAAATAATGGTGAGATAGATATTTGATAAATTAGATCATGATGATTCATTCAGAAAGGCATCATCAACAAAAAATATTGATTAATTGATTAATAAATTTGAGATTCCATGACTACAAAGTCTATAATTATTTAATTAGGGGGACTTAGAAATGTTTTTCTCTTTCCACCTCCATTAGGTTTTCCTAATGTTTTTTCTGGATAAGTTCTTAATGTGGCGTCTACAATTAGCATGGGGATAAAATATGTTTTCTTTACTTTTTTCATATAGGGGTTTTTAAAGTGAGTGATAAATAATATTCCATGACATTGATGACATTTAAGGGGGTGTTATGAAAAAATATATATGGATGTCATAATTCACATGGGGTAATCTTCATGGTCTCTATTCTCATAGGGTTTAATAACTATAACCATTCATTTTCCAAGTCTCTTTCCAATATAAAATATCATAACTGTTGGATCTTCATTGAAAATATGGATTAATCATGATCATTGATGATATGTATATGTTATATATATATATATATATATATATGGTAACATGATAATGAAATAATAATTTTAAAAAATATTATTCTCTATAATATTTTTATTTATTTCTCTTTATATATTTTTTATGATTGTATTCTTTCTTTTTTACATCATCACCCCCACTTTTATTCATAATCACAATTTATTTATAATCAATAATGAGGTCCTAATTTATAAATACTTCATTGATTAAATTAGTGTCACTATATCAATTTGCAACATAACTATCAATTTTATATTATTTTATACATAAATAATAAAATTTATATATTAAATAAATTTTTAAAATAATATATATTACCCTTTATAATGTTCATCATAATTCTATTTTATTTCATATTTTAATAATATAATAATACAATTATTATATTATTTTTAATATAACATTTTTTATACTACTATATTTGATTTAATGTATTAATTGAGTTTTCAAAATTAATAAAATAATATTAAAATAATGAATATGTGATTTTTTATAAAAAATTGTTTGTATAATTTAAACCAAGGAATCGATGATTTTTACTAATTTTTTTCAATCCAATACTAGACTATCACCCAATGTATTTTTAATTACACCATATTGGTTCTAGATCTATTTCAGAAGTATTATGATTGAACCAACATGATTGGTTTGATATTCAACACAGTGGATATTATTTTTTCATCCAGAATTTATATATTTTTCACATACAACAATTAAAATGTTAATTAATTTTTTGATTGTAATAATTTCAAAATGTGGTGATGTGTTTTGAGAACTTCTAAAAATATCACCACATATGCCCCCACATATCCCATGAATAAAAAATGATTCCACAATTATGTCTACACCATGACTAACCAAACAACAAGGTCTTATTGTATTATGTAATTTGATGACCTTGAGCACATTGTTTCATGTTGTTGATCAACAAACTAGATAACATCATGCAATTTGATATAATAACCAAAATTATTCCATTTATTTATTTCAAATTAAATGAATCAAATATTTATAAATTTTTCATTTTAATGGATTTAGAAATATTATTTAAAACACCATTAATCAAACTATAAGAAAATGTCTTCATTTCTCAATTGGAATAATAATATCTGACCGATTTGAAAATTTTTATATGGGTGTTAGTGATAACTAAAAAACAGCCATTTTTAAATCATATTGTAAAATATCAATATTCACACATGGGGTTAGAAAGAAATTGAAATCATCTTAACCCCCAAACACCCATTTGGAGTATACAGGGGAAGAAGTGCAGTTGATGCTAAATTTGATGCAACACAATGAGCATGTTTTCTTGTTTCCACCTTCCCCAATGGAATTTTTGTTGGTGATTGATTTTTTATTTGAAATAGTAAAAAAATGGATTTTGGGATGAACCAATGAAATATCAACTACCCATCGTCGCCCAAGGGACAAAGCACATGAACCCTACCACCTTCAACAACTAAACATCGCCACATCTTGACCAACCATGATGATATCCAATGGGTTACCAAGAGTGGATGAAAAAATTATATGACTATATGAAGAGGAAAACCATTTACCATGGGTTAACCATTCCCCCAATCATATTTTTGGTTGTTTGGTTGTTCTATTATTATGTTCAAAATGACCTCAAGTTCATTTGATTATCCTTTCAACCACAGTAGCTTCTAGAAGTGGGGAAAACCATCAATGTTCTGGGGAGGGGGATGATTTTAAAATAAGGGATTACGTGGTGGTATATTTTTTCATTTTGGTGTGAGAAAATACTGACCAATATGCATGGAAACATGAATATGATATGGGGTAATGATATCAACTTTAAGGGGGGAACATAAATCATTTGGGTATTAAGGTGAATAATAGAACATGTGAATAAGGAATATTTTTAGTAGTGTCTGAGATGCTAGAGTAGTTATATTTCTTGGAATGGTATAAAAAACATGGATATGTAATGTAAATATACCCATGAGGTGTGGAAGTGGAATTTAATTAGTTTCATTAAATAATATGTGATTTAGAAACTGGTCTAATAAAAAATCAACTCAAAACAAGTGGTGCACTCCAACTGATGTCATTTTTTCTTCCAAGAAAGGTATGTAGACCATGAAATGGGTGGATTTAAAAGCCACATCAATATCCCATTAAATACCTCTAATATAGAAGTAATTTCCACATCAGTAGATCAAATCCATTGAACACTATATTTCAGTGGATGGTTCAGTGAGGGCATTGACCTCTCTGAGAACCACAAACTTCCCAAAAATAGACCACATCCCTCGAATACCAACTAAAAACAAAGAGATACTAACTTACCTCCAACAAACCCATACTGCAAGTCATACACCATGAACATATTTACTATCATGACCCTATAGTGAAGAACTCTCCCATAGGTCATACGGTATGTTTAGGAGGTTGAAGGAATGTATAAATCATAATAGTAATGGATAAATTAGAGTATAAACCTCATTTTCCATTTCCATGTACAATAACCCATCCTACATACCTTGACCCACCCCCACCAATAATTCATTTTCAGACCTAGAACATATCACTATATCATGTATTTTTAGTACTATACTCTAGTAGTCTACCATACCCCCTTGTTCCCAAAAATGACCATTTAAATCCAGAACATTTATGACTGAAAATTTAAACCTACTTGATACATTGAGATAAAACAATTTCAATAGCTTCTTACATACCATTCTACTCTATAGGCCTTGAATAGTTCCTCTCTATGTGTGCTTTTTTATCATTTATCATTAAATTCCCATAGTTCGATGATATTAAAAGGAAAATAATATTCGGTTGTCCTTTCTCTACTAAATTTAACCACCTCTAGAATCAACCAAACCGTCATTCCAAATCAAATAAAGATATAATTATAAATTTATCCCATTTTCTAACCATCATTGGGGGATCTTGATTAGACCGACCAACACCAACTCAATAATAATGGAACCTCACTCTATATTTAGTATCCTACCTCCAGGACTTATATTTGAGACTATGACCCACATTTCTTAGCCTATGGTAAATATATGGTCACATTCAGGTATTTATGAGTGAAATAATCATGATACTTTAGAGTTGAATATAGCTTCTCGTCCTTGTAGTGAGGCTCACCCAATGCTTGAGGAAGACACCCACTAGGATACATCATGTACATTAGGATAGGGACCCCGGTCTGACTAGGTTAGGTTGGACCTAGGATACATAATGCATTTCTATCACTAGGTCATTCACAAGTAAAACCGAGAAATGACCTACTGATTCTTTTAGATAGGGACATCCTGGGGGAAATGACTAGATAGATCACTCACTCAATAAGAATGTGGGTAATGAATGAGTGGACCATGGTCAATGGAATCATATAGATTGATGAAC
The DNA here is from genome assembly GCA_963277665.1 of Viscum album. Lineage (NCBI taxonomy): Eukaryota > Viridiplantae > Streptophyta > Magnoliopsida > Santalales > Viscaceae > Viscum > Viscum album. Next base: position 1,644,683,096 of record OY728165.1, read on the forward strand.
TTATTACTTAATAGATAAAATATGGGTGAAAATGACCTATCACTTCATGGACCATGATATTAAAGTGACCCTAAATTTGTATCCATATTTATTCACCATCCTATAGCTAAACATACCCCAAAACTATGCACTATTTATTGAAGGGAAGATGACCACCACCAACCAATTTTTTTAGAAAAAAATAATGATATCCATTCGAGACTATAATAGATAGGATCCTAAGGGATGTTTGTGTTCTTTATTTAATCGAAAAAACTATGTTCACTCCTACTTCATAGTATTCTTGTGCCCACACCATCAATAATGGTTCACCCATGCCCCTCTTAAAGGTAATATTCCCATACCATCAACTAGTAAGTGTTCCTCTCACATTACAGTCATAAGGTTGGGTGCCACTTATTATCTCCATAATTCTAGACGCTGAGGTTTAATTCTTCCTTTAAAAAGGACCTTTCAGACTCCAATTTTAATACACATTGAGGCACAATGAGATAAAGGAGAATAATAACCTACTTGATCACCTTAGTCCTCCATAAACTCTTGTATGGGATTTATGAATCAAAACATAAGGGAAAGTGATGATATATTTTTTGTATTTGGTTCCCTATAACTAACTAAATTTATACTTTTAATATCCATAATATTAAAAAAAATCACAAGATTAATATTCTTCAACATAATATTCATGTGATAATTTCTTAGATAATTTTATTATCACATCAAAATGTTATAGTTGTTCTCCGCTATAATGAGAACCTAGAAATTTTATGAAAATATTCATAAACACATTCCCTATGGTCTAGATAAATTTTTTTCTGAAGATACACATAGAAAGTTTTTTTTAGGTGTTAGAGGCTCATAAGATGTTTATATTTACTCTCATGAAGTTATCACTTGGTAATATCCAAGTTAAAAGGTTATGAAAACACAAATTCCAATATGAATTCAATATTTTATATGTGTGATTTAATATTCCTCTTTATAGATGTGTTTATTTGTCCTTATAAATTATATTATTGTTAATTCATATCATGAATCATGTACTCTAATTTATGGAATAAAACCATAACCACATATGATCACAATGAAGTAGCATACTTTGGGTGCATTAAAAATGGAATGACATTAATTGAATATTTAAGGAAAAAATTTATCCCTTTTGAGTTAATGAAAGAATATATATTTATACCTTTGAATTAAATGGAACTATCAGATTAAACCCATGTCTATGGAAGTTGATTAATGAATTATAATGAGAATCCTATCATGTGGATCTCATCAAAACACAATTTATGAAACTTATAATTTTGCATAGTGTTGACCAATGTCATCACTCAAGGAGAAGGGTCAGGATATTTACTATTCTAGCACTTATGGTTGTTTTATTGTCTTAATTATATGTTATGAAACATAATGTATGTGGGGTGGATGTATGAAATATGAATATAAATTAAAGGGACGATATAGAATAAATACCAAAAAGTATACACCCTTGGATTCATCTTGGTGATCCTTCATTATCTCAAAACTCTGATCTCATAATTTTTCTCTTTGGGTGTTCTAATGAATTACACATAGCCTCAAAACATCAATAGTGTGAACAAACATCACACATATGAATATTTTCTTAAGTGATTATCCTCCCACTCTCTCAAATAGATCATAATCATGAGTATATTCACTAATCAAGCCACTAATTCCTTTATGTGTCAGTGATCAAAACAATATAAAAGGGAGGGATTTTAATAGTGAAATAAAAAATATGGTATAGAGAAACATGAGGTGAAATCATGTCCTCAACCCCTAAAATTCCTAAATTCCTAGAATAAAATAGAGATAAAAAATATAGGTGTGTGGAATATGGTTCACTATATTTCAACCAGTGGGTAATACAAGGGTTTACCTCTCATCATGGATGAGAACTTGATAACCACCATGAATTCATAGTGGGAGAAATATAATAAATGAGTGAATAAAATAAAAAAATAGATGAATGAAATGTAATGAATTAAAATTAAAATGCAGAAAAACATTACAATAGGAAGAAGATGAATCATTTAGAGGTATAGAGGGGGAAAATATTTATAGTAGTAAAAGAAATTTTTTTCTGTAATCTGTGCATTCAATGTCATGAAATCCCACAATATTCACTTATTTGGATGAATTCCACATGTCCATATTAAAGGTGAGGATTTCATTTCGGAAACATATCTCGATTTTCATTTGGTTCTAGCATTTTTTGAATGATCTTCTCCTTGATTAGTTTTCACATTACTTTAAGAATCATGGAATTCATTGTCCAATGGATTTAAACTATGACATAAAACTATATAGTATTTGATTCTCCTTATATGGACATATAAAAAGTCCCATTTATGGGCTCAATCCCTCCATTATAGAAGATCTTGCATCCCTATATACGATAAACCTTCTTGGATAATATTTAATTCCAAATCTATATTCTATATGGATTTAAACTATATTATAATCAATAATTTATGAATAAAATGGTATAACATAATTTTATTATGAATTATACTTGTAAAAAAATTAATTTCAATCAGTCTCTTTCATTAAAAGGTAAATCTATATTATTACTAAGGAGGATTTCATGAAAATTTCCTTTTTCGATGATCCAAAATCTAATTCTATTGATTTTAACATACACAAAAAATGAAACCAAAATGGTCATCATGTAATGAAAACTTTGGAAACAAAAAAAATCATAAAACCAATCAGGATTCTTTTAGCTAAGAAAATATTTACTGTTCATTAATTTTCATCTATAATACAACCCTATAGAGGATTATTTTTTTGAATTCCATGCAGAATCTAAATGAAATTCTTTTTTAATGAAAAATAAGGGATCATATGCCTTAACTGACATTGGAGTAATCAGATAGTGTCCATAGTCACCATGGATCACTAACAGATAGACCCACAAACATACACTACCACTTTCACTACTAAAATTACTCTAACTCTCAACCATGATGATGTATTTAATCCAATGTAAACTTTTCATATTATCAATTACATGGTGCCCATATTAAATAATTATTTTTTATAATTTTTTAAAATTTCATAATACATTTACTATTAAAAAAATAAAATTTTGATAAATTATATAATAATTTACATTATTCAAACAAAATATCAACCTACCTAAATATTACGTCATTTAAATCAAAAAATCTTTCTTTTAAATAATTCTTCCCCATTTATAAATCAATTTTACTTGAAAAAACAATTTTATAAATAATACCTTGATTTTCATAATAATCCCCTTTTATTCAAATTTTAAGGAATATTACAATTACATGTGAGATCAAATTAAATATTAATTCAAATATATATGGATACACCATACATAAAGATTGTGAGAAAATAACCATGAAATATAACATCATGTAAGAAATAATACATAAATTAAAAATAACACCATTTGAGTTATATAATATTGGTATATATTCTAGACATGAAATAAATCCCTAGTCCCTAAGGTGGATCTAACTGATATAATCTATGTGCACCTAAATCTATTTTTAAATTAAAACCCCTTCAAAAACAATACTCTATTCCAACAAGAATGAAGGAAAAAAGTAACCTTCAAAAATGAGGAACTAAAAAGATGAAAATAATCAATGGATATTGAAATAGATGAAAAATAATTTCATAAAAGAACTAAAAATATTATTTTAGAAACAATAATACATGCCCTTTTCTTTTGGTATGAAAAAATTCATAAACTAATGAGAAATGGAATGTTATATATGACATTCTATAAGTCCTAAAATTATAATGACCACAACATTTTGTTAATATTTTATACATAAGATATATTTCATTTTTTACATATAGATAGAGGATACTACTCTAATCACCCAATAGTATAGGCATGATTCGCATGAGGTTCTTACATTCTATTAGGTTTTACAAATTAGGTTGTGTATATTACACCATTATCATCAGATTCTACATCTAGCGGTTATTTTACCATACCTCTGTCATGTTGGATTCTATAGATTTTTTGTATCAGATTATATATTCAATGATCTTAACATCCTTTTTCCCTCATTAAGAGATGGAGAACTATTCTCGCACATTCCACTTTCCCTATGGAGAGTTGACGATCACTCTTTAGAATGTGATGGTTATTGTTAGTCTGCCTATCTAGGGTTTTATAGTTATAAGAACCACCCATGGAGACTAGTCTGAGGTTATATAGTGATTTATTGGTCTCAAAATTGTGAGGGATGATGATTATATTAATGGAGGGTCACTGTATATGAGATGGATGGATATGCACCTCGCACGATTACTCATTGACGTTGATAAAAAGAATGTCAGTAATTATGCTAATGAATATATCTTAGGGATCATTGGAGGGACACTATGCACCGATCACTCTAGTATGAATCTCCACATGATGTATTTGGGGATACTATAGAACATTGATCAAGATGGTAGATATAAATAGGGATCTTCATGCCTATTATACACATACATTGAATTATACATGACACGCCGATCTGATCGCAGTGATCTTGGTGGATGTGTCATCCTTATTCCAATGTGTTCATAGTGAACATCCATCTTCTCTCCCCCATTTTTTTGGGTATAAATCTTTATATAGATGTGTTTCATGATTCTCCAAATTAATTCTAGTAAGGAAAATAATACTTATTGTTTTCTAATGCTAAAATGAGTTATTATACTCTTTTTTTTATTTTTTACTTTCTATGTTGTGTGTTACAAGTGGATTCTGGAACACCACTTCATCAGGACTCTAAGACATAATTTGAGTGTATGACATCTCATGTTGGATAGTATACTACCCACTGATGTAATTATATTAAATACTTCATTGAATAATAAATTTCATAATATTATCATTTTTGTTTTTTGTAACAAAAGTTTATAACAAAGGTCACATGTCATTTCATATTGCATGAATGAAACATTGGGATCTATTAGAGTAGAATACCACATACTACATTAATGGGATTCATGGTTCCATAAATGAAGTTACTCTCATTAAATTTTATATTAATGAGTGGTAACATACTGATAGAGTATTTTTCAAGAAAGTATTTGTTTACTGTATTACCTTTCCAAACAGATAGTCACCAGTTCTTCATTCTATAAAGCTGATAGGGAGTCAAGATGTTTAATGGAATTGAAAATATAGATATAATCTCATCCTTTGTGATAGATGATTATTGTTTCAATTCAAGGGGATGAATAATATGTTATTCCCTCAATCAGATCATCTCAAGTATGAGACATGGTATAGGCTGATGTCTATATTGTATCTTACTACACATGAAAGAGGGATTCTAGATCTTGTAATTCAATAAATTTCCATCAATTTTTGTTGTAATTTATTTAATTCATTTCAAATCACTTTATTATATACTTGAATACAAAATATTATCTACATATCTAATCTAGAGGATGGTGAAGTTTATAGATAATAAGAATACCCTCCTTTAGTTTAGGGGATGATTCCAGCATATCGTGTTCATCATGATAGTATTATTGATCATCCACCTCAGGGAGATGATATTCCTATCAAAGGAGAGGAGGTTCATATTCAGGGACCTCCTCCAGTAGTACTGATGTTGAGTATACTCAATGGTGATGATATAGACTATGTATTTTTGTATGTGATGCCTCACCTATTCCACTGACAAAGGTTACACCTCGAGCAGTCCATCCTTATCCAATTATGGATATGCATTAGGAGGCATGGGTCAATTTTTGTTTTCTTGATATCCATATTTATCACTGAATATTTTTTATTGGATCTCGAATTAGGGGACTATGCATCCACCTTTCATGACTGGCCCTTTACAATACATATAGTTCCCCTAAAAAATGATGGAATGTTCTTCCATTTATGCAGTGGGAGAAGAATTAGGTGCATATGAGGAAATCTAGATGACATCTCCTCATAACGAGTCATAGTCATAACATCAAAAATTTGATGTTCTAGTGCCTAAGGAAGATCCCTCGGCAGCTCATTATACTCCACCCTAGCAGAGAGGTTGATGATCTCAATATGGGAATCCCATTCACACATGATCATATGGGATGGGACCTCACCATAAACACTGATTATTCCCATTCATTTATATGTTACCTATTGGCATAAAGGATTTGAAGAGAAATGTATTCAATCATCTATATTATTTTTAGTTTATTAAATTAATGAAATTATTTTTATTGTTTACCATTGTTTACATGTTCGACAACTATTTTAATTTTCATTATAATTTACACACATTTAAATTATATAATATTTCAAAGTCAACTACTTGAAACATAAGAAAACTTAGTAAATTTAAAGTATGGAACTTTAAAAAATTATAAAATATAAACTATAAAAAAATATAATAAAAACATAAAACATAGCCTAAACATTAACAAATTTGTGTAAAATAAAAGAAATTTCATCAGTATAATAAACCAAAATTAATTTACATGAGACAAATATTATTTATTAAAAACATAATATTTTGACATTAAAAATATATGCATATAAATTATTGTATAACTAATATATAAATGAAATTTATAGAAATGAAAAAACATATAAAAATAATTGAAAATAAAATGAATTTCAAAAAAATAAAATCAAATCTAATGTCTTAAAAAATTAATATATTGTTCCATTAAAATTACATTTCATTAATTTTTTTTGAAATTTTGGTAATTTTTAATTATTTTTTAAATGTTTAGTAAGTGTGTCAAATTTCATGGAGAATGAGTTTTTAATTTATTATTTACAGTTCTTTATTGTTACCTAATTAAAACATTGTTTTTTCATATAGGTCACTTTTGAAGCATATAACTTATAAACTTTAAATACAATCTAAATGAAATTTCACAAACTGACTCAGTTTCAAAACATAATTGAGAATAAATGTTTTTTCATAAATATAATAAATATAAACTAATTTAAAAGTCACAAACATCATTGTTTAAAAAATAATATTTACAATTTAAAATATTAATGCAAATAATTCTTTTAAAACATAAATTATTAATTACAATACTCTGAAGTATTATAAATTATGTTATTATAATTACATTTTATTAATTACATTATTAATAACTATTAATTATATTATTAAATATTTACAATAATTAAAATAATAATTATTAATAATGATGTAATTAACATAATTATTAGTGAAACTATTAAATTAGCTAACAGTGTAATTTTAAAATAAATATTAAATAAATTAATAATATAAAAAAATTAATAATTATAATGGAATTATTAACAAATCATACAGATATATATATTCTAAACTAGAAAAAAATATATTTTTTTCAAATAAATAAATAAATAAATATATTTAATTTATTAAATGATTTTTCTTTTTTGTTTTCAAAAATGTTCTATGGTTTTTAACACAGTTGTCCAATTTTTATGGCAGAGGTTGAAAGGGAATTCAAACCTTGATACTGGGTGAAAAAGTCTAAAGGCCTCAAATCCCTTCATGTATTCCAGGATTACATTAAAAACGTCCCTATTATTAATTTAATAATTTTTTAAAACAAATCTATATAAAAATGACATATTGCTAACAAACACTAAAAAAATAAAAAAAGTGCATAGTATTATGAAATTAAAATATTAAAAATAAAAAAATTAAACTAAAATAAAATGTCAATCCAAAGGCATGAATATAATTACTAATAAAAAAATTGAAGTAAAAAATAAAGATAACACAATGATGGTAGGGGGATTAGTGTCATTTTTTTGGACTAAGCAAAAGGCGTTAAGGGCCTTCACACCTTTCAACTCCAACCAAAAGCTCGAAATGAATTAAATCCTTTAACACCTTTCAATATTTGTTTTAAAAATATTTTTAACATGGGATTATTGAAATAATTTCATTTTTCAAAATCATATATAAGAAAAATCCACTTTTAACATATGAATATTAAATATCTAACAACCCCCATACATCACTACTTCATTGCTACTCATAGAAAAAAAGATAGTCCAATGAGATACCTATATTTCAAACATTGAATATTCATATCATACTAAAAAATATCCATGATTGATAAAAAATATTTAATTTAAAAGAGATAAATATGGAGTCCAGTAGTATACTTGTTTTCATAGTTTATGATGCAAGTGAGATATTTTGGTAACATTAATTTTATCCTCTTCCCCCTAAAAATAAATAAAAAAATCTATAAATTGAAATTAATTAAATTCAAAACAAGCTTCCAAGATATACCTTCACATTAAACACCATTTTTATAATTACAACACAAAATTAGAATATTATAATATACATCAAAAAAATAATTAATTTAACATTTTGTAATTTTTCAATCTCATGTTGGGTGCCTTATATTTCCACATTTCTACCAATCAAAAGCATAAAATTCTCCATGTTTGGTTGAGCACCAATGGATGAAAAATAACCCAAAAACCCAATTACAAATACATATGCAATTACCCTATAAAACCATTCTATCTAAATCAATCCATCATCTTGTTCTCTATTTATATCATCATTATACGTTTGATCTCTACCATAATTTTTCAGAGTGTAGGACCACATAGAATAGGATCCCCTAAGAAATATGTTGAAGGAAAGCCTTGAATTGTAGTTCCCATTAGATTATTCCAAATAATATTGTAGTTTGATAACATTAAAGTTCTCAAGAAACCTATATTTTTTCATAATTTTTTGAATTATCCTTGAAGTATTGTTCATAGATAAAGCAGGACATTCAAGATATTTCATGGAACCAATTGTCACCAGTAGAATTCCTCATAGTTTTCTCTACGATAAATTTAAACCAACCAATTATTGAAGGTTGTTCAACTGAATTGGAATCTCTCCAGATAAATAATTGCATGAGATGTCAATATATTTTATCCATAATAAAGTACTATTTTCACATTCCTTTTCTTTCATAACTAAAATTCCATTATCCTTGAATATGTCTGTTTTACAAAAACCAATATAGTTAATTATTTCAAAAAAATTGGCATACTTTGACGAGTCCATTGTTTTCAAGGTCTAAGAATCCTAGAATTTAGATCACACAACACTAGAGTAATAACCCCTCTACTCTTCTTTGAGAAAAGGAGATGAAATTAAAGATTAATAAGTTGTTTAACCATAGATCCATGTATATTTACAGAAATATTATTCTCACTTAGATATAGAACCTGATGTTTACCCAGTTTCATAAAAGATGTGAAAAATATCAAAAGGATATACTATTTTATAAGTAGACACTACTACAGACTGTATAATAAGAAGCAGTAGACTTTATATGTGCTGAATAAAATCATTGATAAATGTCACCTTTATCCGTGCTAAAACAAGAACTGATAAAGTGCAGTCATTATCAGGGATAAATAAAAGCATTGATAATGTGTTGTCTTTATCAATGCTAAATGAAGGAACTAATAAATAACACACTTTATCACCACTTTTATTTAGTAATAATAAATACAACCCTTTATGAGTGCTCAAATGAGAACTGATAAACGATTTTCCCATGTGGTGTGCATCCCACATTGTAAATTCAATATGGCTTGGATCCACTTTATAAGAAATATCATGGTCAATGTTCCTTCGTACATGCTATGGGGTTTGGAACCCATTACATGTGCACACAACTTGGGCCTCACGTGTCGTGTCTACACATGATGGCCCCCCTACCCACACCCATGATCGCCTAGCATGAAATCTAGCCTATTATTAAATCTAAATCATTGGAGGTGGGGGAAAGATGTATTGAATGGTATAGGACTCCTCAGGATTACACTCACACTAATCTAAATACCATTCGTCCTTCTTTAGTGAATGAGGAATATGGACTTAAGGGGGATTATTCCCCTCAAACCATTGTTGTTGGTTCTCAGACCGGAAATAGGTTATGAACAAATATGCTAAGAGTGACTTCTCTTCTTAATTTTTGGTTTCATCTTCTAATTTCATTGATATACTTGATTAGATAAATTTAAATTGAGAATCTAGTGATATGGATAATATATATATTAAGAATGATGCTTCGTTCCTATAAAAATTCCTTACAGTGGAATAATTTCATACCCCTTTTGAAAAGGGGCATAAGAGTGTAAAAGTGAACCGGGATGATGTCGTTGAAAATGAAATGGGAGGCTCAGATGATATTGATGGAACTTGGAAGCATGTGATATATTGGAAGAGAGGAAAACATCTAAAAATTCATGGATGAGGGTGTGGCGAAATTAATTAGAAGGCTCTACGTGATGAAGAACATAAGGGTGTGAATAAGATTATCAAAAGGTTGGGTATGTGAATTTTTTTATAAGTGATAACAACATGATTTCTATGTCTCACCCTATTTTCCATATTTTTCTATTTCTTGTCTTTTAATAAAAGGAACGTGTCCCTACATTAAATAAAACCTTGTATATGTATACATTTATTTCACACATACAAATATTTACATAATTAATGAAATTTTATATAAGAACACACACATATAATATTTTGTAATATATTCAAATATATTATTCATTTTAGAATTTAATCTAGTAACATACTATATTTAATATATTATGTTTTAAATAGGTAAATTTTATTTATTTTTTTAATATTATTTCATTCTGTATTCTGTATTCTTTTTTATTTTTTTTATATTTTCTTTGAATTTATTCCTTTTGAAATATTTATTTATACATATTTATTTAATTTATTTTAATATTTTCAATATATATTCATCATCATTTAAATATACAACCATATTTTATTTTTTTAACAAGTTTAATAATTAATAAAACCAGACCATTTTTAAAATATTTTTAAAGTCTACTCATTTTTAATTATTCAATTTCAATCATTTTTAATATTCATGCATTTATGGTTATATATTCATTAGTAATGTTAAAAATATATATGTAAGTAAATATTTATAAATAAATATATTTATAAATGTATATTTACTATATTTATAATATTATATATTAATAATTATAGATAAATAAATATTATTTTTTAAAAATTATTTATATAATTATAAATAAATATTTATATATTTAAATAATTATAAAATAAAAATAAAAATATTTAAATAATGTTTATATTTACTATATTTATAATTATATTTACAAATATTTTTTAAATATTTATATAATTATAGAATTATATATATATCTATATTGTTAAATCAATATATATATTTTTTAAAAAATATTTATAATTATATAGAAATATTTATAAATATATATATATATATATTTATAAATAAAAATATATTTATATATATTTATAATTAAAAATATAAATATATATTTATAGATAGATATTTACAATTCATTTAATATATTTATATTTATTTACATTTGTATTTATTTATTAATTTATAATTATATTCACTTATATTTTCTAATTAAATTTATTATATAATTTAGATTAATTATATAGGTCTTTATCAGTGCTACAACTTTAGCACCAGTAAAGAGGAATTTTATTAGGGTATTATTTTACCACCGATCACCCCACTTTATTAGTGCTTTTTTAAAAGTGTTGATAAAAGATTTCCCTATATTTTAAATAAACCCTAACTGAATTGATTTCCCTCATGCCATTCAAGCTCGTGTGGAAGTTCAGTTATAACAGCACTCCCCCTTGACCTCTCGTCGATCAAATTAACTCTCCCAGATCAAAGGTATGTTATTATTTCTACTCCTCTCACATTTATCAGTTTCATCGATCACATATTGCGTGCATACCTAGTAAAAAACATATTATATTTTTGTGTCCATTATTTCTTACTTTTTATCAACTTCCCATCCACCATTGTTGTCTTTATCTTGGGCTAAGCACCCTTCAGTGACCACCCTTTCCCCATATTGCACTTCCTTGGTCGAATGAAGCAGCAAGACTTCCCCCTCTCCATTGATGGACTCCTCATCTCCATCTCTATATTAAAATTTTAAATGAATTGTTTTTTTAATGTAGTTCAGTGGTATATTTTCTAATAAAAGGTAATTATTTTTCATGGGTGTTCAGGATTCAACACCTAGTTATGATCCCTTGCCAGTTTTGTGCTTAGTTTCTAATACCATTTTCATTAGTGATTATCCATTAAAATATAGTTCCTAAATATTATACCTCCCATTTCTATGAAATGGTTTCTGATATACCATATCAAATAATTTTTGTTGTTAAAATATAATGAACAATATTAAATATTATATAATGCATGATATGTGTCCCATAGTTACCTTAATTTAATAATGTTTCATAGGTAAAAAATGATTTACAAATATATTTTTTGGTATACCTATAATACATGGTCCAGAATAATCTAAAAGAAGAGAGTAACATGGAATTGAACTTCACTTCATTCACCAATAAAACTCTCATCCATTCATTTCATGAAATTGAATGTACCCTCACCCTGTGTCAAAATCTAATGATTGCATGACCTTGAGTGTTTTGAGGGAAGATATTTTACAAAAATTTAGAAATCCATATCATAATTAAATGGAAACAAAAAACAAGAATTTAGAAGAGAAGCCATTCATCCAATAATAAATATATTTTATTTTTCTATAAAGAACTAGAATTTCTGTGGAATTTTTTTTCTTAAATACATGGGAATGTTACGAGTCTGTGAAAATTGACAGCGCTTTATTCCGAGGCCCAATGGGTTGGGAATCAATTCTGATGTTTTGTTCTAGTACATTCAGTAAATGTACGAGCAGAATTTTATAACTTTTGAACCAGTGCTCGGAATTTAAATCTGAGGGCACCATTGAACTCTCAGTGCTGATATTCACTTAAGAAGACTTTCACCTCGACGGTAGATGGTCGGGAATAAAAGATAATTTTTGTGTTTTACGTAGGAATAATAAAATAAAATAATTTCATGTCTTATTTTATTTTATTTTTTACAACCACCATGTAGAAGTTGGAGGTGGGGACCACCGCACCTTAACCTCCCATGAGAGGTTATGGTGGTGGGGCCCACCCAATCCTAACCTCCTCTTCATATTTATTTTGGTGGGGACCACCCAAGGTTAAAACCTCTTGAACTCCCCATTAAGTGGGGAGAAACCCCTTGAGCTCCCCACATTATGGTGCCCAATCCTTTCAATTAATTAATTAAGCACATCAATTAATTAATTTTAATATTTTTGAATTATGTTCCAATTTTTAAATAATAGGTAAGGATAATCTATTATTTTGGTCGGAAATTGTCTCTTGGTAGAAGGAAGGACTTGGGAGAAGGCTCCCAGTGAAGAACGTGTTCCATCGATGAAGAACGCTCCAACCGACGAAGAATTTCGACCTCGATTCCGACTTCGACTTCCTTCCTCGGAACCTCCTCGGCGTAGGACGCGTTCGCCTACAACGAATCGACATCCTCCTTCCGACGACTTCTTCAATGAACAATGAACAAGTTAGTGTTGTTTTTTGATTTTAGCAACATTGATTCTTCCTTCCATGATTTTTTCTGTTGACCCGCTTGCTACTAAACTAATGCAAAAGGACCGGGCTAAACGAACATGGCCCGATCCCACTGCCATTCTTATGAATATTTGGTGTGTTCTTAATGTTGTTCATGGGTGATGAACAATAGATCATTGAAAAACCGTTGTGCGACGCAAAAATCCCAAATTGAATACCCAACATCACAATGACTTAGTGGAGGTGCGACGATGATAGCGGGCGACAGATCAGACCAGAACATGAAGGAAAGTTCCTCGACCGTTCTTCGAGTAGGAGAATCAAGTCGTGTTTTCAGAGCCGATCAGTGGTCTGAAAATACCAGAGACGACTACTGGACATCAGGGTGACCTAGTGTCTGAAGTTTCATAACGAACAGGCTGTCAGAACGAAGAATGGATTATATAGGAGGCACGCTGGTCAGAGGTTCCATTTCTTGAAAATTCCAGAATACACGACGTGTTCTTCTGACAAACATGTCGTGTAGTATGGGTGTTCTGCGGCTTGATATTTGGATGTTATACAAGAAACATATATCATGTGTCCTCAGTCACACGGTGTGTATTCTCTACGCAGAATGGTAGAAGTGGCTTCACGAGACATGGCATGTATTCTGGGAAATACACAAACATGGGTAGAATTACACGGCTAAGAAGAACGAAGTGTACTCACTACGTAGATTAGAAAAAGCGGCTTCATGAGACTCAGCGTGTATCTCGGGGATACACAGACATGGGGAGGTTTACATGGGCATGTAATCCACCACACAGCCAGGCAAGGCCAGTGACACGGGCTACCCCGTGTACCAGTTACACGAGTGGGCGAACACAAGTTGAGGTCATGTATAGGTACATGTCCAGCGTACACGGAGATAACCCCAGTTTTTTAGGCATGGTGTGTAACCATACCACATGCCATTTACTTACTTTTCTACATGACCATCCTTTTGACATGGTCTGTTGTACATGGGCAGTACCCGAGGTCTAAAGACACAACGTGTGCCTTATTCCAACATGTTGTGTAGTTTTTGGAAAATGTCTTGGTCGTATCATCTCTGTGTCTTGGACACATATTTCTTGGATTTCCCCACTATGAGGTGGAGGACCTTTGAGACACTTTACCTGAGGAGAAGACCCTCCCGGAATCAAGCATGCTTCGTGCATAACCCTGTGGCTGGTTGTGCACTGACGACTATTCCTGGATCCTGTGTGGGTTCGATAGTACTAAGGATTGTTCTTGGATCCCCTGTGGGTTTTATAGATCCGACTAATGTTCGTGGATCCTATGTGGGTCTGATAGCACTGATGACTGTTCCAGGATCTTGTGTGGGTTCGAAAGCTCCGTTTACTATTCCTGGATCCTGTGTGGGTTCAACAGTTTTGAATTCTATTCCTGGATCCTGTGTGGGTTCGACAGAATAGATGATTCAGTGGATACATCTGATCATCTCTATCTCTCTATAAAAGTTATATACTTTTGTGAGTTGAGTTCGTAACTTTGTGGTTTCCTCATGATTGAGATGAATTACTAGATAACTTAGGTATATGTATGTGCATATACTTAAGTGGGGTTATCTTTTGATTTCATACCTTGTGTTTTATCCCTGTTGGATTTTGTGAGACCTTGAGGGTTTCGGGGTCCCTACTGAGTATTGTTATAATCACCCCTACACGGGCTATGCCCGCACCTCATTGTGTTGGATGCAGACAACAGACAGTGCTGATTGAGGCTGAGTTTATGAGAACTGGATGGTACCCAGAGGTGGACCCCACGACGAGTCGGTGCCTGGAGGAGACTGAAGGATGTGGAGTGCTGAGGAGGAAATTTGTACCTATCCTTCAGGTAGGATCCATGGTGGATGATCTAGGAGTTGATTTTCACCTTTTAGTTGTTTTTTCCTTTTCAGTTGTACTTTTAATTTACAGACGGGCTTGTATTTTCGGCCCCTTTACATTTTAGAACTCTCTTGTTATACAGTTTTTCTTAGTGTATAGTATTCAACTATGTACTCTGTTGTGTTTGTTTTCAGTTATAAAGGAAATTCCTACCCAATTTATGGATTTACGCCTTTGGTGCTAGTCGCCAGCCCCTGTCCTATGGAAGGCGGGCTTAGTGTAGTGACGGCACGGGCCTCGGGGGACAGGTCATGAAAAATTGGTATCAGAGGAGTTAGTTCTACTGCAGAACATAGGACTTTGATCTTTTCTTTGAAGCAATAATGTTAATGGCATTGAGTGTGGTTTTCCGTTCAGGGAGTCCAGTGTTGGTGTGGCGGCCGACATATCCATACACCAGGACCCTGACTTTTGATTGCTGACACAGTGGATGAAAATAATGATTTCATGTGTGTTCTGAAGAGTTTTTCTTTGTGATATATTTGAGTTAGCTCACCAGGTATAACTTATTGACTTTGGCACACCTGTTTCTCTTTAGGATGGCCCCATGCAGACAGCCAACCAGGGTTCCAGGCTTTGTATGAGATGGCAGCCCACTGAGCGGTGATGCCTCGGTGCAGGGCCTTATCACAGAGGAGGCACCAGTGGTACCACTACCCATTGGGCCACCGATGCCACCAATCCCACCAACAGACAATGCACGCCTCCTGAGTGTGTTTCATGAGTTCCATCACCAGAGGCCACCCAGGTATAGGGGTGAGATGGACCTGCAGGTAGCTGAAGATTGGCTAGAGGTTGTGGTGAGAGTATTTATACAGGTAGTTACACCATCCGACCTTATGTTTATCCTTGTCGCGAGTCTCCATCATGAAGCTACAGGAAGATGGTGGAGATTGACTCTCCATGTGCATGACGAGGAGACACTACACTAGGTAGACTTTGAGAGCCTGTTTTGGGCAGAGTTTGTCCCAGCCACCCTACGTGTAGTGCAGATATAGGAGCTACTGCATCTACAGAAAGGTAGCATGTCGATGGCACAGTACTCAACAATGTTCACCGACCTCTCATGCTACTCCACAGATATGGCGCGAGACCCATTTTTCAGGGCCCGGACCTTTGAGCAGGGGCTCAGGAAAGAGATCAGGGCATCGATGATCTCCCTCAGTATCTCGATGCAGGAGGGGGTGTTTGAGAGAGCCCTCCTAGTAGATAGTTTTCTTGTTGAGCAGTCTCCAGCACCGAGACCCACCACCTGGCATCACGTAGTGGAGTCTTCTGTAGCCGGCGGTAGACAGATGTCGCAGAGGTCCAAGCGGACCAGACCATGAAATAGACAACCTCAAGACACAGGTTTGGTTGTGTGAGGCACACGGGACACCAGTCATTCGAGGAACATGCAGTGTTTCACATGCGGTGGGTAGGGTCCCATGGCTCGTGACTGTCCGACCCACCATTTAGATGGTCAGAAAATAGTTGAGGGACCTCCCATGCAGAGGTGGAGGTTTGATCGAGGTGAATCGCAGGGCACATGATAACATGGAACAGGAGCTGGTCCTACAGCTGGCGGTGGATGGAATTATGAGGTGTTACCACCACCACCACTAGGAGGTCCACCTCGGCTACATGGAGCAGGTGGATAGGGGATAGCTCAGCTCCAGGCAGCTGATACTTACAATCACGGCGCTCCGGAGATTATTCAATGTACGATATGTGTCTAATCCACCTTGACTGCAATTCTTATAGACACAGGTGCATGTCACTCTTTCATTGCCTCCACCCTCGTTCGGAGCTTGGAGATTCTGACGGTGCTGTTGGCTCGATCCTTACAGCTAGAGACTCCTATGGGAGCAGACTCAACCATCACACACTCGTGCCGCCAGTGTGAGCTTACTCTAGGAGGCGAGAGCTTCGGTTGGGATCTCCTCTTAGCGGCGTTGAGGCCTTACGACATCATCTTGGGTATGGAATGATTATCTACATTACATGCTCAGATAGACTGTATTAAGTACAAAGTGCGGTGTTTCCCCATGGATGTGATCAGTTTACCTTCACCAGGGAGAAGGGAGCCTTTGCAGCATAGGACAGACTTACTCGGAGGAGGGTGCAGCCGATCACTCATCAGTTGGTCTACCTTACCCTGGGAGTAGTTGATGTGGAGAGTATGACTTATCCTATAGTGGTGGACTAGTACGCTTATGTTTTCCCTGACGATGTTCCAGGACAATCTCTTCACAGAGAGGTACACTACTACATTGATCAGTACCTCGAGACGACACAGATATCTACACCAGTATATCCTATGGATCCTACTAAGCTTCATGAGCTGCGGGTACAACTGGAGGACTTGCAGGGGAAGGGATTCATCTGGCCCAGTGTTTCTACCTGGGCAGCCCCAATTCTATTTTCCAAGAAGGCGTATGGGAGCATAAGGCATTGTGTCGACTACCGTCACCTAAACCAGGTGATCATGAAGAATAAGTACCCACTCCCAAGGATTGAATACCTCTTTGATCAATTGAAGGGAGCACGGTGGTTTTCTAAGATAGGCCTCAGATGAGGCTATCACCGGCTCAGAGTTCGAGATGAGGATGTCCAGATGATATCATTCAGATGTCGGTATGACCTTTACGACTTCTTGGTTATTCCTTTCAGCATAACCAATGCTCCAATAGTGTTCATGGGAATAATGAACAAGATCTTCCAGCCATACCTCGATCGCTTTGTCGTAGTCTTCATCGATGACATTCTGATTCACTCGACTACTGAGGAGAAGCATTCCTACCATTTGCAGGTAGTACTGAACACACTCCGAGGGCACCAAATTTACGGTAAGCTCTCAATGTGCTAGTTTTTTATCATAAAGGTTCACTTTTTGGGACATGCCATCTCAGAGGCTGGAGTTGCAGTGGATCTAGTGATGATTTAGGTGAGACTGGCTTGAGAGCCACCCAGGAGTGTGATGAAGGTTCGGAGTTTCTTGGGTTTGGATGGATATTAGCAGAGGTTCATACTAGACTTCTCCAGAGTTGCAGCACCCCTATCATCCATGACGAAGAAGGGGCAGCCCTTCATCTAGTCCGAGAGATGCCAGCAGTGCTTTAAGGAGCTGAGGTAGAGGCTGACTAGTGCCCCCATCTTGAGGCTTCCAAAGGAGGGCGTAGGGTACGTACTTTACTACAAAGCATTAGGGAATGAACTCAAGTGTGTCCTGATTTTGTAGGGAGTAGTGATCGCATATGGTTCTCAGCAGCTGAGACAACATGAGCAGAACTACGCTACCCATGACCTGGAGTTAGAAGCAGTGGTCTTCGCCTTGAAGATGTGGTAGCACTATCTGATGGGCGAGCATTTCAATGTTTACTCCGAACACAAGAGTCTCGGGTATATCTTCTCTTAGAAGTATTTTAACCTCAGACAGTGACGTTGGATTGAGTTCCTCTAGGACTATGACTTCGAGATAGTCTATACTCATGGGAAGGGGAACATCGTTGCAGATGCACTCAGTAGAAGATATGGTATACAGCTGCTAGGCGAGGCGACAGAGAAGCTACCTGCCTTACAGATATCGTTTGTGGATAGAGATGGAGCAGCCTTATTTTAGTCTCTTACAATCAATCCCCCACTTCTTCAGCAAGTCAGGGAGGTGCAGTGTGGGGAAGCTGACTACGAGACACGACGTGCTCAGATATCCACAGGGCAGACACTTGATAGATTTTCTGAAGGTGTGGAGCACGTAATCCTATTTAGAGGATGTACCTTGGTACCAGTGGCACTTCAAGAGGAAGTGTTGAGGGAGTTCCCCAGTTTCCCTCTAGCGGTACATCTAGGAGTGGCAAAGATGTGCCAAGACCTTTGACGACCGCACTGGTGGCCAGGTACGAAGAAGGTATTAGTAGAGTTTGTCTCTCGATGCCACACTTGTCAGCAGGTGAAGGCAGAGCACCAGGTACCAGCAGGCTTGGTTCATCCTTTATAGGTCCCAGAGTGGAAGTGGGATGAGATATACATGGACTTCCTGATAGGACTTCCATGTACATCCAGGGGTCATGAATCGATTTGGATGATCGTTGACTGACTCACTAAGTCGGCCCACTTTCTACCAATCAGAGATTTGGGTTTAGTAGAAAGATTGGGATGCCTCTACGTGTAGGAGATTGTGAAGCTACATGGAGTAACTTCTTATATTATCTTCAATCGTGACACACAGTTTACTTCTCAGCTATGGAAGGGGTTGTAGGAGGCTTTCGGGACACATCTTCATCTGAGCACCACCTTCCATCTTCAGAAGGATTGCCAGACTGATCGGACCATTCAAACCCTCGAGGACATGCTGTGTGCTTGTGTCCTCGACTTCGGTCGTAGCTGGGAGGATCACCTACCTTTGGTGGAGTTTTAATACAACAACAGGTATCACTCCACCATTGGGATGGCACCTTTTGAAGCGTGATATGGGCGACCTTGTAGATCAACCTTGTGTTGGACTAACCCTGGGGAGTCAGCACTAGTGGGACCACTGATGGTACGAGCTACCACAGAAAACGTGCAGATCATCGAGGAGCGGATGAAGACTACCCAAAGCAGGCATAAGTCATATGCTAACAAGAGACAGAGACCTCTGGAGTTCGAGGATGGCGACCATGTATTTCTATGAGTCACACCCCGAAGAGGTTTATGGATATTTGGCCGAGGCGGAAAGTTATCTCCACGTTTCATTGGACCTTTCTAGGTCCTTAATAGAGTAGGTGAGGTGGATTACCGCTTAGCTCTTCCACCTTAATTGCACCGGGTGCATGACGTCTTCCACATATCCCAAATGAGGAGATACGTGCATAACGCCTCTCACATAATCGACCATGGGGAGTTGGAAATCGACGATGGGGAGAATTTTACGGAGGTTTCAGTGGAGATTTAGGATCGACCAGAGTGGGTCCTTCGTGGACCGTTGATACCTCTGGTGCGTGTTCATTGGTAGCATGGGAACCTCCAGGATAGAACATGGGAGTGGGAGGCTCAAATGCATTCTCAGCACCCCCATTTATTCCCTTAGTTTGAGTTTTAGCTTACGGGGACGTAAATCCTTGAGGTGGAGAGAATGTAAAGACCCAGACTTTCGGTGGAAATTTTTTTCTTAAATACATGGGAATTTTACGAGTCCATGAAAATTGACGGTGCTTGATTTTGAGGCCCAGTGTGCCCAAAATCAATTTCTAAAGTTTTGTTTGGGTACATTCAGTAAATGTATGAGCAGGGTTTTATAACTTTTGAACCGGTGCTCTGAATTGAAATATGAGGCCACCGATGAACTCACATTGCCAGTATTTGCTTAAGAAGACTTTTACCTCAATGAAAGATGGTTGGGAATAAAAAATAGTTTTTGGGTTTTACGTGGGAATAATAAAATAAAATAAGTGCATGTCTTATTTTAATTTATTTGTTACAACCACCATGTGGATGTTGGAGGTGGGGACCACCACACCTTAACATCCCATGAGAGGTTATGGTCGTGGGGCCCACCAGAACCTATCCTCTTCTTCATATTTATTTTGGTGGGGACCACCCGATGTTAAAACCAATTGAACTCCCTATTAAGTGGGGAGGAACCCCTTGAGCTCCCCATGTTATGGTGCCAAATTCTTTCAATTAATTAATTGAGCATATCAATTAATTAATTTGAATATTTTTGAATTATGTGCCAATGATTAAATAATAGGTAAGAATAATCTATAATGTTGGTTGGGAATTGTCTCTTGGGAGAGGGGAGGACTTGGGAGAAGGATCCCATCGAAGAACATCTTCCATCGATGAAGAATGCTTCAACCGACAAAGAATGTCGACCTCAATTCTGACTTCAACTTCCTTCCTCAAAACCTCCTCGGTATAGGACGCGTTCGTCTACAATGAATCGACGTCCGCCTTCCAGAGACTTCGTCAAAGAACAACGAACAAGGTAGGGGTGTGTTTTGATTTGAACAACGTTGATTCTTCCTTCCATTATTGTTTCTATTGACCTGCTTGCTACTAAACTAACACGAAAGGACTGGGCCAATCGCACACGGCCCGATCCCTCTACCGTTCTTATTAATGTTTGGTGTGTTCTTCACGTTCTTCATGGGTGATGAGAAACTGATTTTTGTGAGACCGTTGTGTGACACAATGATCCCAAATTGAAGATCCAGCATCACAACAACCTAGAATAGGTGCAACGATGATAGAGGGCGATGGATCGGATCGGAACGGGAAGGACCGTTCTTTGAGCAGGAAATTCAAGTTGTGTTTTCAAAGCCGATTTGAGGCCCGAAAACACTGAAGATGACTACAGGACATCGTGGTGACCTAGTGTCTAACGTTTCGTGATGAATGGATTATCAGAATGAAGAAAGGACTTCACGGGAGGTGCACTGGCCGGAGGCGCCATTTCTGGAAAATTCTAGAATACACGGTGTGTGCTTCTGACAAACAGTTCATGTAGTACGTGTGTTCTACGGCTTGAGATTCAGGCGTTAGAAAAGAAACACATGGTGTGTGACCCCAGTCACACGGCGTGTATTCTCTACGCAGAATGGCAGAAGCGGCTTCACAAGACATGGTGTGTATTCTGGTAAATACACGGCCACAGGAAGAATTACACGGCAAAGAGGCATGATGTGTACTCTCTACACAGATTGGTAGAGGCAGCTTCGCAATACTCAGCATGTATCTCGAGGATACAAAAACATGGGGTGGTGTACACAGGCATGTACTCCACCACACGGCCAGGCAAGGCCAGTGACATGAGCTACCCCATGTAACAGTTACACGGGTTGGCGAACACGGGTTGAGGCCATGTACGGGCACATGGCCAGCGTACATGGAGAAGACCCCTGTTTCATAGACACGACATGTAACCATACCACACGCTGTGTACTTACTTTTCTACATGACCAGCCTTTAGACACGGGCTTTTGTTCACATGTAGTACCCAAGGACTGAAGACACAACATGTGACTTATTCCAAAACGTCATGTACTTTTTGGAAAATGGCTTGGTCATCTCATATCTATGTCTTGGACACGCATTGATTGGATTTTACCCCTATGACATGGAGGACCTTTGAGACACTTGGATTGAGGAGCGGACCCTCCCAGAATCAAGTATGCTTCATTCAGAACCCTGTGGCTGGCTATGCACTGATAACTATTCCTGGATCCTATGTGGGTACGACAACATTAACGACTGTTCCTGGATCTTATGTGGGTTCGACAGCACTGAGGACTATTCCTGGATCCCGTTTGGGTTCAACATCATTGATGACTGTTCCTGGATCCTGTGTGGGTTCGATAGCATTGAGGATTGTTTCTGGATCCTGTGTGGGTTCGACAACTCCGACTACTGTTCCTGGATCCTGTGTGGGTCTGACAGCACTGACGATTATTCCTAGATCCTATGTTGGTTCGACCGCTCTGTTTACTATTCCTGGATCCTGTGTGGGTTCGACAGTTCTGAATTCTATTATTGGATCCTATGTGTGTTCGACAGAATATATGATTCAGTGGAAACATCTAATCATCTCTATTTCTTTACAAGAGTTCTGTACCTATGTGAGCTGAGTCAGTAACTTTTTATTTTCTTCATGATTGAGATGGATTACTAGATAACTTAGGTATATGTATGTGCATATACCTAAGTGGGGTTACCTGTTTATTTCATACCTTTTGGTTTATCCTTGTTGGATTTTGTGAGACCTTGAGGGTCTTAGGGTCCCTACTGAGTATCGTTATACTCAACCTTTTACGAGTTATGCTTTCACCTCATTGTGTTGGATGCAGACAACAAACAACACTGACCGATGTTGAGTGTACGAGGACGGGACGGTACCCAGAGGTGGAGCTCATGAAGAGTCGGTACCTAGAGGATACAAAAGGACGTGGATTGATGTGGAGGCTATTTGTACCTACCCTTCATGTAGGATCTGTGGTGGATGATCTAGGAGCTTATTTTCACCTTTTAGCTGTTTTGTCGTCTTCAGTTGTACTTGTAATTTACAAACAAGATTGTATTTCCAGCCCCATTAATTTTTATCACTCTCTTGTTATACAGTTTTTCTTAGTGTATTGTATTCTTCTGTGTACTCTGTTGCTTGTATTTTCAGTTATAAAGGCAATGCCTTCCCATTTTAGGGATTTATGCCTTTGGTGATAGTCGTCAGCCCCTGGCCTATGGAAGGCAGGCTTGGGGTAGCCACGACATGGACCCCGGGGGATGGGTCATGACATTTTCAATATAATTATTAGTGATGATTATATTAATATATGTTTTTATGTGAATCATTTCAGAATTACACATGAAATAATGATTTTAAATTCCTTTATTTGTGATGTAAAGTGTATCAAAACCTAGTAAATGGGAATAAATGAGAGGGTAAAAATTTATTATTGAAGTGGATAACTATCATTCAAAGAATGTCACAATTAAAGGGATGAATGATAAAGGGTTGAATGATACTTGTAAGTTGTCAAATTTCTTGTATGATTTTAATTTCTAAATACTTTTCCCGGATCATAAAATTAATTATACATGACATTTGGACACTGACAGGTGACGATCACCTGAATGTTCTCATTACTTTAAATATCCTCTTAGACTATTAGTGAAACACCACCAAGCCCATCATAAACCTAGTGAAGAAATGAATAAACATAAAATTTTCCCTCTTGTTATACTCTCACCTAGGAAGGTTATTGAACTCATGCTAGAATTATTACCTTTTGTATCACCTAAAATCATATAGAGAACCTAGACCAATATCCACATGTTTACCCCAAGTTTTTGGATTTCATGTCACCCTTATTTTGAAATTACCTACCACGTGTTGGTATCATCGGTCTCCCAAAGCCTCATCACCATAGATGACTTCTCAATTAAGGTACTTATGGAGGAGATGTTGCTACATTTACCATCACAGAGAGGGAGAAGGCTCACAATTACATTTTACATAATAGTGAAGATATTGATCCATACATTGAAGCCCGCAGATAAATTCATAGTCTTTTTAATACATCAAGGGATGAAGTATGAACATAAAATATACATAATCAATAGTGTATAGGACAGTCAACATATCAAATTTATAAGGATTTTTCTAAAAAAATCAATTAATAAATGACTTTTATGTCTAGCCATGGGACTAAATGAAAATATTATATCTTACACTAGTTTTGTAATTAATATTTATAAATTATATAAAAAATTGAACATAGTACAATGAAAGAGAGTGGATTTAAACTTTTGGTAGAAGTAATGCACATACCTGGTTCTAAGTAAAGAAATCCAAATTATGTAAATATTTCATATATCAGAATCATAGAAAAAATATAAAAGTCAAATTACACAACATCTTGAGTGTTGATTTTCAATTACAAATGGTTTGAGAACATTGGTGTTGTGAAATTTAATGAAATGGTATTCTTGAAGGAGAATTTTAGTGTGGAAGGATATAAGGATGATATATTCATAATAATATCATAAGAAGTGCAGGTATTACATGTCTCAGATCTAGCGGAAAAGAATTGGTCAATTTTCCTAATGGAAACTAAAACAACAATAGGTTCATATGCAGATTAAATTGAGGAAGACACCTTAATTGGGAGATCATAATCATTTCATGGTGGTCCCAATGTAAAAAAAAAAATTATGTCATAGGGGATCATAAATAGAGGATTTGGATTCTTGATAGAGGATCCAAATCCCTTCAACCTTTAAAGAAAAAAAGATAGTTTAATGTGTAGTTTAAATTGTTTTTAATATACAATTATTTTCCCCATGATATTATATATTATCTACAATATTAACATAATCTAAATTAAATGTATGACTAATCTTGAAGATAATGAATTCTACACATGATGTTATTTACAATCTTGGTGAAGAATATACAATTGATTCTAAAACTATAGAATTATTAGGGGACCAACAACATATTGGTGAAAAAACAAGAACAACATAGAATCATATTGTTGACTCAAATTATCAAGTTAAGAATCAATAGTATAAAATTTGATGTTTTTTAGAATCAACAATGCCAACTAGTTGTCTATAAAAAGTCAATTTTCATTAGTTATGTTGGGTTCACACCAAGAATAATTATTCCAATAGATATAGATTCATAGTTCCATTTACATTATGTACTGAAAGAAACCCTTTGAGAATATATTAAGGTAATTTTAAGATTTAATTTATCTATATTTTTTGAAAAAATATATAATGAACCGTTGATTTACTTTTCAATATCCCTTGAAGAGTTCATTTATTTTAGATTATTTTTTTGTAAAAAAAATTTCTTAATTGCTATTAGAGAATCCCATAGAGGCTTCTGGAAACTTCTTACAAAGATTTATATCAGGAATTATAAGGGGGGAGTAATTCCCCACCTAGCAGTTATGTATACCCACATTATAAATTAAGAAGTATTGAATTATTTCATCAACCATCTCAATGATAAATCATTTGATGTGAATTATTGTAGAGAATATATTATATGAAATTATTTATTTAATCCAATTTGATTAAAAATTAATTAATTTATGAAACAATAAAGGAGTGTTGAAAATAAACAATTCACATCAAAAATAATGTATCTATATCATAAAGCAAGGATGGGGTATGCTTCACCAGAGAATATATAGTATGTATTTTATATCTATAATAATATTTTTATGTGATATGAAACAACCTATTTTCCATTTTATATTTTAATTTTGATGTATCAAAAGCCTAAGACACTTCCATCCAACATCATGTGATATGGAAGGAGGCTTGTATAAATAAAGACATTAAAAAAGTTGATGAAAACACACAAGACGTATGGGAAACATGTGAAAATATGAAATAATATTAATTTTTATTTGTTACAATAGTATTAAGTAAAAAATATAAATCTATGTTCATATGTTTTTTCATAAAATTTTTACATAACAATCAAGATCAACCATACTTGAATAAATGGTACATTAAGTGTCTTTGAAGTGGACTAAAAATGGTCACATTAGATGTAGAGATTTTGGAGTATCACCAAAAAAATTTCAAGAATAAAAAGCCGTAAGAAGATAAAAATCAGATGATGAAAGGATTGTGGTAAAAAATTGATGCATGCAATATATTATTTTTGAGTCTTCTTTGGAAGACCAATATATGAGAAATGATGAAAGAGAGATGGAAGTGGAACAAAGTTCATCACATGATGAGCCAAATATCCCCACTAGATTTTAGTCTATTCATTCCACCAAACCACATGCATTTCATGAGGTGATCAATTTTTTCCTTACACTTTATCATAAATGTGAATCAAGAAAATTTTAATAACTTTATGTTACTAAAATTCTACAAGGTGAATTTATATGTGATTTATATCAATAAACACCCATGAACTAACTTTTTTTGAGGGGTATGGAGTATAATATCCAAGGATAAATTCTCCAAAACAATAAACTTCCAAAACATCTCATGAGAGTTGAGATTCAAGTAGCTCAAGAGTCGAGGTCTAAGTTTCTTATTACATATGATGATCTAGATATTACAATGGTCTATTACACTATTGGAACTTCTATATCATGAATATATAATATGATTAAGATACCCTAGTCATTTCCTTACTAATTTTTTTAAATGAGAAATCTATTATATTTTATGAAAAAAGATCTGAAGTGAGGTCAGAAGTTATAGGTGGATAAAAAGAGTGGGAAATGGAATATTGTATTAAGAAAATCCAGTAAATTGAACAAGAAAACAAAAGGATATACCATGAGTACCTTCTCTGGACCAGTTCCACTAAATCATATGTTACTATTATAGGTTCATGAAAACACCACATTCAAAGATAGAGATGTGTCCTACATTCAATAAGAAGTATAAATATTTCTAAATTTCAATATAGTCACGGTTTCTCTCAAAAGTATAAAAGTGATTCACAAGTTTAAATGGTTGCGATTATCAGTTTTGAATACATACATGAGGTATATTTTCATAATTCATCTTTCTAAAGAATGGTCTATAATGGTCATTAAGGCTAATAAATATTTATATTTTTTATTGGAATTTAAATTACCAATATATAATGGTAAAACCCAGAAAATCATGATTCAGATTCATTAATCCCAATATTTTTTTTGTAGAAGATATTTCTTTAGGGTTAAAATAAATTGAAATGAAAAAAGATGATATAAGAAATAATTTTTTGAAGAAAATAACAAAATACAGACTCTTGTTGATGCATACAATGTAAGGGTAAAACTTGACAATATAATGATATAATATATATATATATATATATTTTTTAATTACTTAATTGATTTTGATTTTGTAGGAAGCATTGGATATTGATCGCAATAAATTTTGATAACCCAAATGTTTATTATTTGGATCCAATGCGTGGACTACCATCAAACCAACCACACATTATGTGCATTATAAATTTTTATTGCACCAAGATCAAAATTTTATAGAGAAACTACGAATTGTAGGTTTTTTTATTATTTTAAAAATAAGGTTTTTTATAATATGGTCATCTATAAATATAGGATAAATCATGGTATGTGGTCAGTGATTGAACATAATAAGCCTATGTATTTCTTAAATAAAAATATATTAAGGTATATAAATAAATAATTAACTATAGAATTATATTTTCTAACAACTAACCCATTTTTGTTAATGCTTCCTTACTTTCTAAACAAACATAACAATAATGACTATAAAATTACATTTTCAAAATAAGAAAGATATTATATACCATCAAAAGACTATCATCCCAGAGTAATTAATTTCTAAAGGTAATTACAATTTCATTAAGAAAATTATTAATTGTATTTTTTTTTATATTTTCTCAATAAAACCAAAATTTCCAACAATCTACGTACTCAAAAGAATAAGAAAATTTGTTTAGAGATGATTGGGAAGAGTACATGGTGTCATAATTTCTTTCAAAAAAAATGTAATTACTTATTATGTTTTTATTTTTTATGGGAAATGACCTTAGAGATACACATATGAGGTGAATCATTATTTTCATAATGATTATATATATATTATCTATTTCTCAAGTAAAAGTATAATGGAAGAAATTTATTTGTTTTAAAATGAATGGGAAGAATACATGGTGTAAGAATGTATACTTACATCATGAAGAGTTGGGTCCCTACAACATATATAGTAATTGTTCTCATCATTTTATCCAATTTTTATTTAATTTCCTTATCATTTTTATCCATTACAAATTTTGTTAAAATTAAAAATTTGTTTAAAACACACATAACATCATCAAAAAGAAAACAATTCAAATTGTTTTGATACTTTAGTATATGATTTATAATTCATTTTTGACATGTAAGAGTTGACTGCACATAAATTTGACATGTGATGTGTTTGATATGACCTGGAGTGTGTTTATTTAATAAAAAAGTTCCATTTTAGTTTAAAAACATATCACATATACAATGAAAATAAAATGATATTGGATTGATTTTAAAATTTATAAAAACCGTCTATAATTGTTTTTTTATGGGTATGAATCAAACAAACACCAATCGGAAACCTGGTGTGTTTGGTATGACTCTAATTACATGTTTTCAATATAAAAGTACCATTTTAGTTAAAAATGAACATCACATAGTTATAACCTTGAAAGTGAGATCATGTTTTTTTAAAACATTAAAACAACCATACATAATTCATTTTTTATGTTTTAGAATTGAACAGATGCCAATCTGACACATGATTTATTCGGTATGACTTGAAGTACATGTTTTCAATATAAAATTCTCAATTTAGTTTAAAATAAGAGTCAGATCACCAAAACAGAGAAAAAATTCTTGAATTATTTTCAATATTTTGGAATAAAATTATAAATTAATCTATGACAAGTTATAATCAACCTCATATCAATACAAGAAATGATGTGATCAGTATGAATCGAAGTGCATGTTTTCAACAAAAAAAGTGTCATTTGAGTTTAAAACGCATGTCATATTAGCAAAACCAATTAAATAAGATCAAATTGTTTACAAACATTAGGAAAATTATTCATAACTTATTTTGGATATGTATTAATTTAACACACATTAATATGACACATAATGTGTTCAATATGACTCGAAGTTCATGTTCTCAAAACAAAAGTGTAATTTTAGTTTAAAACACATATAAAGCATACAAAATTAATAAAATGATATCATATTATTTTAAAAAAATAGTAAAATTATCTGTGATTTATTTATGGCATGTAAGAATTGACCGCACCTCAATATGTCATATGATGTGGTCTGTATAACTCTAAGTGTGTGTTTTTAATATAAATGGGTCATTTTAGTTTAAAACATGCATTACATAGCCAAAACTGAGAAAATGAGATCAGTTTATTTTATAAAATTAGTAAAAAGATACATATTTCATTTTTCACATGTAGGAATAGACCACATGCCTATTTGATACCCGATGGAGGAATTATGACTCGAAGTACATGTTTTTAATATAAGTGTCATTTTAGTTTAAAATGAATACCATAGTCAAAACTAAGGAAAACAAATTCATATTATTTTTCAAACATTATTATAAAAATCCATAATTAATTTTTTACATTTAAGAATCAACCACATTCCAACATGACATCTTATGTAGTTGGTGTGACTCAAAATGTGTGTTTTCAAAATAAAAGTGTAATTTTAGTTTAAAGTGTGTGCCTCATAACCAAAACCATGAAACTATGATCATATTGTTTTCAAACATTAGGAAAATGATCCATAAATCAGTTTGGACATATAGTAATTGACCACACAACAATCTGACACATGATGTGCTTGGTATGACTCAAAGTTCGTGTTTTTATTAGAAATGTGTCATTTTAGTTTTAAACATGAATTGAATAGCCAAAAAAAATAAAATGATCGTATATTATTTAAAAACATCAAGAAAATATATCTGCAATTCATTTTTGATGTATAAGAATTGACAGAACATCAATCCAACACCCGATGTATTCAACATGACTCTATGTACATGTTTTCAATATAAAAGTTCCAATTTAGTTTAAAAATCACATCACATAACCAAATAAATAAAATGATATTACATTGTTTTAACACTGTGAAAATGATACATAATTCATTTGTAACATGTTCGAATTGATTTCATGAAAATTCAACACATGATGTCATCAATATAACTCAAAGTACGTGTTTTCAATAAAAAAAGTGTCATTTTAGTTTGAAACAAATCGCATAAAAAAAACTGAGAAAATAAGTTATGATTTTTTCAAACATTATTACAATTATTTTTAATTCATTTTTAATGTGTAGGAATTGACCACATGTAAATTCAACACCTGATGTGGTTATTATGACAATAAATGAGTTTTTCAGTATAAAAGTTTCATTTTAGTTTAAAACACATGTCGCATCACCTAAACTAATAAAATGAGCTCATATTGTTCTAAAAAATTACAAAAATTATCCATATTTCATTTTTTACATGAATTAATTTATCAAACATCAATCTGACACCTAATGTGGTGAGGTTGACTCGAAATGCATTTTTTCAATATAAAAGACACATTTTAGTTTAGAACATATGTCACATAATCAATACCGAGAAAACAATATCAGATTGTTTAAAAAATAATGAAAATGATTTGTAATTAATTTTGGATGTGTAGGAATTTACCACACATCAATCCATCTAAGGATGTGGCTAGTATGACTTTATGTGTGTATTTTCAATTCAGAAGTGTCATTTTAGTTTAAAACATGAATCAAATAGTCAAAAATAAGAAAATGGGATAAATTTTTTGTAAAAAAATAATAAAACTATCCATAATCCATTTTTGACATGTAGGAATACACTAAAATTCAATCTAACACCCTTTTTGGTCGGTATGACTGTAAGTATTAATTTTGAATATATAGGTTCTGATTTAGTTTAATTTTTTTTTCATGCCACCAAAACCAAGGTAACGAGATCAGGTTGTTTTCAAAATTTTGTAAAATTATTGATAATTATTTTTTTATGTGTATTAATTAACCAAACTACAATCTAATGCATGATGTGGTCAGTATGACGTGTAGTGTGTGATTTCAATATAAAAAATCAATTTTAATTTAAAATTTTTGTCACATCACTAAAACTAAACAAATGATCTCAAATTGTTTTCAAAATTTAAGAAAACATTCTAGAATTCATTTTTGATGTGTATGAATTGGCCTCACATCAATCTGACACATCGTGTGGTCGGTATGACTCGAAGTTCTTATTTTCAAAATAAAAGTTCCATTTTAAATTAAAAAATACATCAAATATAAAAAACTGGCCAAAAAATCTCAGATTGTTTTCAAACATTAGTAAAAAGGTTTATAATTAATTTTTGATATGTAAAAATTTATCTCATATCAATCTGACACATGATGTGACCAATATGACCCAAAGTGTGTGTTCTCAACATAAATGTTCCATTTAAGTTTGAAATACACATCACTAGAAAAAATGAAAAAAATATCTTAGATTGTTTTCAAACTATAGTAAAATGATCCATAAATCACTTTTGATTTATATAAATTCACCACACATCAATATGATGAATGAATTAGTTGATATAACTCAAAGTGCATGCTTTCCAATTATAAGTTACATTTTAGTTTGAAACGTCCATCCCATAGGAAAAACTGATCAAACAAGCTCAAATTGTTTTCTCACCATTTTATCTATTATTACTTAATTAAATTCATTATCCCTTTTATTTAATAGTTATTTATTAATTTTCAAAGACATAATGCTTGAAGATGTACAAGAAACTATTTGATAGTTGAAGTCTTGTTCTCAAAAATGATGTTCTCTTGAATTGTCTCACATCCATAGTGAGTTTCTTATCACCACATACATGAGACGACTCAATGGAAACTACTTTTGAAAAGAACAATAAATGGAATGATATGTAAGAATCAACTGAAAATCAATTTGATATATGGTGTTCTTAGTATGACTCAATGTATATGTTTTTTATTTAAAACTGAAAATCTCTATTTAATTTATTTCTTATTAGTGTTACTAACAAAATAATTTTTTTTCTTATGTAGGTTAATTATTTTGATATATATAGGGTGGTTTGTTTGGAAAATAATAGCATGAAATGGGTCGGGAGGAAAGATAAAGGGTCATTGATTTTTTTGAATGTCTTTGATAAAATGTACTTATAAATGAAAATACACAAACCAATGATTGAAATACTTATAATATAGTTTTTTTGTTGTATTAGTGGTTTAAATATTATTTCAATTAAAATTTTCATTTTCTCTCCGTATTTTCTAATATAGTGTACTATAAGTTTAATAGAACACTGTAGTAGTATTCCCATTTATCAGTGGTAAACTAGTGTAGATAACGGACCCCATTTATTGGTGTTATTTCTAGCATAGATAAAGTATCTATTTATTAGTTCTAAATAAAAATCATGGATAAAGAGGGTCTTGTTTTTGGGTAAAAAGGTGTGCTGATAAATGTGGCATTTATCATCAATTATTTTAGTGCTGGTAAAGGGATTATTTAATAGTGGTTTTATATCATTGATAAGGCCTAGGGGTTTTAAGGGAACACCGAATGTCATCACTTTTTATGATGATAAATCCTTGTTCTAGCACAGATAAATGCCTTATGTCAAGTAGTGGTGATTTAATGATCTCAGAGAGATAATTCAAGGATTTTGGTATCTCTCTCTTGTAAAAATATTACTTCAAATACCAACCAATTCTAAATGATTTAAATTCATCCTGTAATTCAGAAGTGCACCATAGAAATGATTTCTTGATAAATTTAAAATAGACATAACTATCTCATTTCCTATTCTTCTATGTAAAAATGAAAAAAAATTATCCCTTCAAAAATATATTGTAAAGGTCAAGAATGGTTATATTTGATGTGATATATGGAAGTGAACCACTGATGTGATTAGAAGAAAGGTTTATCTCATTTGAAGACAGTGAATATGGAATATTTATGGGTATGTAGTTGTGATATAAATCTAGAATAAAATGATATTGTAAGATTGAAATCCAATTGGATATGGGGTGTGAGATACTTGTATTTTAAAGCAATATCTCTTTCCAATTATTTTGGGTTTTAAAACACATAATAAATTCAACAAAAAAACATTTAAAGATCATTCCTATTTATTATAGTTGAAAAGGTAGAATATAGGTAGAGTTAAATTAAAGGTTTAAATATATATTCATTGAACCATGGAAATATTTTAATGATTTTAAATTTGAAAAGTTATTTTTTGGAATAATTCACATGAATGAATTTTTTGAATTGTAAAAAAAATTAAAATTTGAATTATTTTCTAGATATTTAGAGAGAGTCCCACTCAAAATATTATAGGAAATGTTAATATGAGATAGAAATATAAAACCTCTTATTCAACTTCACAAGGGACTCGATAATTGATTATTTTGAAAATATATCTCCTCCAAACCTTCTGTCATGTGGGAGAAGGCATCTAGTATATTATGAAAAAATATAGTAAATTTTTTTCTAGAACATTTTAAATTTTTTAATTTTGAAGGAATTTCATAGATGTTGGAATATCTTTAAGAAAGGAATTCTAACTTAGTTTGAGGTAAAAAAGTGTATAAATATTGACAATTTCTAATGGAATGGGAGCATGAAATTCATTCTCATAAATTTCAGTTAATTGAAGGGTGGTGAGGTTATAAAACCATTCAATTATAGTGGAGCAACAATTTCCATATAGAGAGAGAGTAATAAGGAAATTGGGAATCTTTAAACATATTGGAATGGGTCAGAAAATATGGTTATGGGCCAATGAGAGGGAATTAACGAATGATAATCTCGAAATCCAATCAAGAAGTGGTAGTGAAAAAATTAAATAGCTGGAAATGAGATGATGCTTGAAGAGTGGGGAAGAGTTTTTGTGTTCATAAATAATCGATGGTGGGGGAGTTATAAGACATATAAATAAATATTTGATAAAGAGGGGATCTTATTCATCACCATCATCCAATTAGGTTGAGTGATCAAAATGAGGAATTCTATACCAAATAGTAGTAGTGATGGGAGACTCGAAATCCATTAGAAACTCCTTCCCATGTTTAATATCAGTGAATCGTGAGATAAGTCATGATATCACAGATTTTGAAGTTTTTTATGCTGAGGAGGGATGGAACCACTGAATCTTTCATTGAAGAGGTTAAGGTACCTTATATTGGAAAATGAACCAATGAAGTTGGGAATTGGTGAACCTCCATAATTTTTAACATTGAGGTTGAGGGAATGAAGTTTTGGGTAATTTCATATATAATTACTTATGTTGCTTCTCAAATAGGTACCTTGGTTGAATTCATATTTGTTTACAATGTTTTGATTTTAGAGGTAGAGGGAGATTACATGGAGAGAGATGTTGTATCACCCAACTCCATTCTATCTAAAGCAATCCTTCCCCACCCTTGAGGCAAGGTAGTTAGAATGGATGAGGATGAATCATTTCTAGGTCCTCCCTTTCCATTCCCCTTCACCTCACCCCATTCCAAAACCCATAGAAATGGCATCACAGTAACAGAATCAACAGAAACATTCACCCCTTTCCTTCCAT
Source organism: Viscum album (assembly GCA_963277665.1). Lineage (NCBI taxonomy): Eukaryota > Viridiplantae > Streptophyta > Magnoliopsida > Santalales > Viscaceae > Viscum > Viscum album. Next base: position 1,644,718,105 of record OY728165.1, read on the forward strand.
GCCACTCTCCATTTCTGAAAAATTACAAAGATTCTAACTATCTATTCTTATTAACGGTCCTATGTTCAATATACCTGAGGATCTTTTATCATTTACAATTATATTAAAAAATAAACCTAGATATTAGGTTCATTAATATGGAAATTATCATCTCAGGTTAGCCTTTGGAATTTTAACATGTTTTTGATAAATTTTATGGACCATCGACCATTCATCGTGAATGGAAATGAAATCTTGCATTTGAAAAAAAAATTCCAATCAAATTTCTTGCTTCACCCGTCATAAAATACCTTAATGAATATATTGGTGAACTTCTAGGTGAACCCCTCAGGGAATCTCTCAGTGAACCCCACATAGAATCCATCGATGAACCTCTCAATGCACCCCTTGATAAATCCCTAGATGAATTCCATAGAGAACCCTTTTGGGGAACTATTCGATTTACCCATCATTGAAATATGTTAAAGCAATTAATTTTATGATTTATACCAATGAAAATAAAATATGGAAGTTATATTAGGAAATTTATGTAATTTGTTTTCTTTATAAATTATCATATTTACTTAGACAGACTCATATTTGGTTATTTTTTTATAAATTTTTCGATCTATAGAGATAGAGAGATTAATATATTCTTAGTTCATATTTTTGTGTGTAGGTTTTCATAAATAAATATGGGGTTTTATCATAAATCTTAGTAAATGGAACACTATGAATGTGATGATTTGGTTTTTTTCTAATGGGATGTTAAACTAGTAATTTTTAGTTGATGTTTTATTTTTTTTAATTAATTTTATGAATGGAAAATTTCATTTGAAATTACGTAGGAAATTCCTATTAATTTTCACTATTAATTTCGACTAGAAATTTCCAATATCAATCAATTTATTTGTATTGTGAATTTAGACTTCTATTTTATATTGTTAATTACCACTAGAAATATTCATTTATAGAGTTAATTTTCCATTAATATTTAACTTTAATTTTTTTAATTGATTTAAGGACACTGTAGTTTGTATTGGGATTTTATAATAGGATGGAATTGATAAATTTATCAAGGTGTTATTTTTATTTTTGAGTATTTGTAAAGGTTGAATTTTTTTTATATTTCTAGAGTGATTTTCACTATGAATTTCTAGTTTCATTTTTTCCACTAGGAATGCTCCTTTTAATATCTACTTATATTTTCTTCCAGAAATTTATAGTGGGAATTTTCACTAGGAATTTATAGTTGATATTTCCAATAGAAATTTCCATTGAAAACATCTATTAGAAATTTTAATTTCATACAAAAATAACTCATTTTTAATTTCCAATTAATTAAAAATATGAACATCACCTATAAATTTTCAATTAAAAATATATGTTAAACACAATTTTAAATTTCCTCTTATAGTTTCAAATGTATATTTCTAATAAGAATATAATATTAGAATTCATAAAATATATTTATATACACTAATAATTACTTCTTGTAATTTCTAGAGGGAATAATTATAAATAATTTCAAGTTGGAATTTCCCACTGGTCATTCCTAGTGGAAAATAAAACTAGACATTCATACTCAAGAATTTTTAGGCACTAGAAATTTACATTTTATATTTCCACTATAAATCAAACTAGAATTTAAAATTTATTACAACTAAATAATACGTTGATTATTTTCAAATGATTCCAAATAACATATTTGTACCTTGAATTTGATTGGTTTCAAATTTAAATTTCAAGATAAAGTTTTCAATTAAATATAACTATAAATTTTGAAATGATAAATTTCAAAAGAAGATTTACTAGTTGAAATCCCCACTACCAATCCGTACTATAAATTCCATAATGGAAATTCTCACATGAAATTACATAATTTCAATTCCAAGTGGAAATTCGTTTGGAAATGTTTAGTGGTAATTCCAAATTAAATTCAATTATAAATTCCAACACATAAAAACAATTATTTTTAATCAATTGAAAATTACCACCACAAATGAACAATGAAAATTACTTATGTAAATTCCCACTATAAATTCATAGTGTAGATTTCAGGTGGAAATCCCCAGTTTAAATTATCGGTGTAATCTACAGTGAAAATTACAATTGAAATTAAATTATAATTTATAACTATATACTAATTTATAATTGAATCATTTGAAAATTTACATAGATAAATCCTAATGAGAATTATTTATGGGATTACCTCTAGAAATTGACTATGGAAATCCAACTAAAATTTCCCAGTGGAAAATCGCGATGAAAATACCCATTGGAAAGTCCTGGTGGAAATTCCACTTGGAAATTTATAGCGGAAATTCCCAGTGTAAATTTCTAGAGGAATTTAATTATAATTTCCAACAAGAGAACAGCATATAGAATCAGTTGAAAATTTCTATTGATAATTCCCACTACAAATTCCCAGTGTAAATTCCCACTATAAATTCCTAGTTGAAATCTAAGTGAAAATTCCCAATGGAATTTCCTCATGGAAATTTCTAATTGAATTAAATTATAATTCCCTACTATTAACTTACCAATTGAAATTTTAAACAATTAATTTATAATGGGGTTTCCACTGTGAATTTTCACTAGTCATTATCTATAGAAATTTTCAATTCTATTATAATATATAACTACATATAATATTTTCTGGACTAATAGAAAATTTTAAACTAGGAATTTCGACTGGGATGGGAAGTACATTTTGAATTTCCAATGGGAATTTTACAATATATTCTGCAAATTTTTCTATAATAAAAAATTATATTTGAAATCCTCTCTGAATTTACAACGTGACATTCCACTAGTAATTTCCACTGATACATTACACTGGGAATTTATCTTGGGATTTTTTAGTTGGAATTTTCACTTGTAATATCAAATAATAATTCCATTGGGTATTTCCCCTAGTAATATCCATTGGGAATTTCTAGTGGTATTTCTAATGTTAATTTCTAGTGGGAATTTCTAATGGAAATTTTTAGTGGTATTTTCACCTGGAATTTTCACTGGTACATTAGTTTAAAATTACTGATTCAAAGTCATGTAAAATTTTTCTTTTTAGAATTTATATTGGGGTTTTATGGTTTTAATTTATTTTTACTATGGTATCATTCAAATAGAAGATGTTAATTTATTAGTAATATTTTTTTTATTCTGATAAAATAGGAATCTAAATAAAATAATATCCATTAGAGGTCTTAGATGACTGGGTTTGTTGAAAATATTTCATACGATTAGGAAAAATATAAATAAGAGTCACAAAAAATTATTCAAAGGATATCATTTTGGAATTTGGTTTTGTTTATTAATAACACGATTCCATTATATGATTGTAAGAAAAATTTATGGCTCCATTTTATTTTTCTATATAGGTACCACGTCGATTTCAAAAAAATACATAGAAGAAAGGATGATGGAGTTAACAACTACTCATATTTTCCATATATTTTGCATTGGGGATAGTGGAATACCTTTGTCAGCTCCCTATATATTACATCCAAATAGTTAAAAATTATTGATGATAATTTTTTAACATGTTGTTTGGATATTATCATAGGGTCTATTACAAAGATCCATTATTGGAATAGTTTATGGTAATGAAGATCAAGAGTTATCTAATGTGGCATATTTTTCTCCTTTTTTCATGAAGAATGTTATTTTTACCCATATTTGGTTCCTATGTGAGCTGGAATTTCATCACATATTTTGAAGAAATATCAAAAGTGAAGTGTTATTATTGGTCTTCTAGTATTCATGAAAGTATTATTACATTAGTGAAAAAAATTACACCACTCCTTTAAAAGTTTCAGGTTCTTATGTTAGTTTTTTGATAAGATTTAAACCTTTATTTATCTTTTTTTTAAAATGTTTGTTGAGATATTCATAAAATTATTAGATTTTATAGTATTGGTATGCTGATAAATCAGGGAATGTGTCACCAAAAAGAGAGGGTGTACCATTATTTGTTAGGTGGAGCTTTCAAGTTCTTGATCCTGCTCTAAAAGAAACTATTAAGGTGATATTATTGGAATGTGTCTTTTAAGAGTCCTTTATTTTAAAATTAATTTCTAACATATGAAATTATGTTTCCACTATTACATGTAGACTCTATGAATTAGAAGAGGTAGATATATTATATAATCATTCCTTATTGGGTGAAACAACCTTTTTATCATGTTTCTCATGAAAAAATAATCCTTTATTTTATCTCAAAGGATAGGAAAGAGTAGTTTCAAATAAAGAGACTATGGGATTTTATATGGATAATTTCAAACGTAATAAAAAAATCAACATAATTGAGGACCTATTAATATTTATGAATAAAAAAATTATTATTTTTATAGAAATACTAAAGCTTAAGGATAATGAATTGATAAAAGATGTTTTTGGTGATGAGAAAGGCAGCGTTTTAAAGGATATTGGGATTTAAAAATTCCTAAAGATGAAAATAAGACATCATAAATTGCTATAAATTGTAGAACACATAAAGTTAAAACATATTACATGAGGTAAACTAGTAGTATATATATAAAAAATGGAGAAGAATATGTCATTGAATAATTATGTATGGAAGATGAAAATGGTCATGAGAATTCCAGTGAAGCTGCTTCCACCTCAAACAAAAAAAATCATTGATTAGAGGTGGAAAGAGTTGGTTAAGGAAAAAAATATTCAATATCATTATATATATCTATAGGTGACTACAAATAAGAGACCTTAAATTCCTCAAAATCTATCCTAGTTACTTCTTAGGTGGGTGAAGCATCAAACTACAGTGACAAAACATGATACAAGGCTAACAAAAATGTTACTAGTTGTTGATGGGGAGAGGTAATGTTAATAAATTTAGGTAGTTATAATTTCTTCTACTAAATTTTACTCTATAAATAAAATAAATATTACCATCATAAAAACAATAGTGTAGTATAGGACTCCATAGAGAAGTCATATCATATTAATATAAAGAACCTAATTGATTTGTTAAACAAGAGGTGAACAGCCAGTTCCCTATGTGTCATATCAGTTTACTCAACAATAACTATTGTTTTATCTTTTATTATATTATATTTTGTGAAATAGATTTTATATGAAAACATAATTACACAGTACGGATGGCATTGCTGAAATGAAATGTTTTTCCTTCATTCTCATCACCTTTTTAGTAAAACTGAAGTTCATTTTTAACATAACGAATAATCATATTTTTACATAATTTATTTTAATAATATTCATGTTTAATTTTAATTATTCATTGATTATTATATTTTATTTTCTTATTAACTTTGAGGGAGATATCTATTCGGAAAATGGGAAATCAAAGGAATTCTATTTGAACCGGGCAGTAGTTGTAGTATGAGGAGCTCCACTTTTTTTTATTCCTAGAAAAATAAGATAATATCAATTAGACTTTATTAGTAAAGGATTGTAAAAAGGGTTTTTAGATATTATAACTCCACGAAAATCATTAGTGTAAAATGAGCTTGTGGCCCATTTATTAAAGATGCATTCAGTGTGGTAAGTTATACCCATTTCAACAAAATTTTCAATACATTAAAATATAGATAGGTCGTTAAGTATTTTTATTGAAATATTATTTATAAGATCTTTTTGGATTCAATATTAATAAATATGTGAATAAATTTAAATTATATATGATAATTGAAAATATTACATAGTAGAGAGATTCCACTTTGGATTGTGATTTCATCATTTTTCATGTAATATAGTGTTTGGAAAGAGAAGTTGTAGCGCAATATCATTTAACTGAAAATGAATTTGGTTATGTGTCATTTTCTATGGTTAATTGTTTCCTAAATTATCCTATAAGGAAAACTTCAGAGATGGATGTTGGGAAGAATGAAGTATTTGGTTGATGTAAGAAGCTTTGAAAATGGTTAAATGTGTCATTCACCAAAACAGAAATTTGGATTTTGTTTAACAAACATAAATAATATGATTTGTTGTCATGATTTGGGTGGGCAGAAGATTTGGGATGGAAATGGTTATTTCATGATCGGGATGAACATATTGATGTTACTCATGATTTTATTATAGCTAGTTGACTATAATTTGATTTTGTAATGTTACCACTATTAGTTCTTATAATCAATTAGAAACATCCATTACATATAAATTCTCATTGGGAGTTACCATTGGATATTTCATTTGAAAATCCTAATGAAAACTCTAATTATAAAATTCCTCTTTCATTTAGATTATTTGGGTGGTCAGTAGATCGGGGTAGAAATGGTTATTTGGTGATCTGGATGAATATATTTATAAAGATATTATTTTTGTAATCTATGATTTTAAGATAGCTATTAGACTATAATTTGACTTTTAGTCTCCACTATTAGTTCTCATAATCAACTGGAAACTTCTAGTGTATAAAAACTCCCACAAGGTATTCCCATTGGAAACTTCTAGTGGAAAATCCCATCGTAATCTCTAAGTGTAAATTTCAACATTGATTTAGATCATTTTGGTGGGCAGTATATAGGGGTGGAAATGGTAATTTTATGACTTGAATAAGCATATTAATAAATCTAATGTTGATGAAATCTATTACTATATGCTAATTTTTAGAATGTAATTTGACTTTATATTCTCCACTATTAGTTCTTATAATCAATTGGAAAAATCATTTGAATAGAAATTCTCATTGGGAATTCACATTGAAAATTTCTATTTGAAACAACCCCTATAAACCCTTACTTGAAATTTCCACTTTGATTAATATTATTTTAGTGGGTATTAGATAGGGGTGGAAATGGATATTTGTTGATCTGAATGAACATATTTATAAAGCTAATATTGATGAAATCTATGACTGTATGATATATTTTAGACTTCAATTTGAATTTGTAGTCTCCACTATCATTTCATGAAATCAATTGGGAACATACAATGCATAGATATTCCTACTAGTAATTCCCATGGAAAATTTCAAGAGGATACTCCCACTATAAACTCTTTATGAAAATTTCTACTTTGATTATGTGAAAAATTCAAATGGAAATTTCCACCTATACAACTTGGCACTGAGAAATGGATGTGTGAATTTACGCTAAAAAAATTAAAAATTCCCACTAGAAATGACCATTGGAAGGTCCTGGTGGTTTGATCACAGAGAAAATTTTCAATTAAAATTTAGAAGAAATAAATTTCAATTTCCCATACTTTCGATTAATATAAATTAAAGGTACCGTCCAAAAAATTGATTTAGGTTAACATTATAAAATTAATCATAAATGAACCAACTATAAAAATAATCCATTGGATAAACCAACAAAATTATTTATAAAAACTTGATTTTATAAATAGTTGAATATTGTGATGACATATACAATTGAATACATAGATCAAATAAATTATAGAATGATTCTATTGAAATGTCGTCCTGTTACTTATGCAATCAATATGATTTATGGCAGATTCTTTAAAAATATATTTTTCATATTAACTACTTCCATCAATTTTCCCAAAAATTTTATATAATTTTTTTTCTTTAATCCGATTGGATTTCTTTTTTGAATAAAAATGTTTCTCTTTAAGAAAATTTGATGTCAGTTTTGGTGAATCTACTAAAGGAGTCATCAGTTTCTAAATATTCCACTCTGAATGTAAGAAAATTCTTATCCACTGCCTCCAAATTATATTAATAATTTTATATTAATTACTAAAAAGAGAAAAAATAGATGTGTTTCATAAAATTAGTTCAGCAAGAATTAAATAATCAGAATATATTTATTCCCATGATGTGTATTTAAATATAATATTTTAAATATATAGTTCTTTAATTACATATGCTGAGATCTATTATTGGAACACCATGGTATCCATCATTCAAAAATTCTTTATCACTTCCCTATAACAACATTATATTTTTATTTATGCATGATATCAAAAAATGTAGTATTTCATTAACTTAAGAATAAAATTTCAATTTCATATAGGTTTTGTGGTCTCTTGATATATGATATTATACATACGCATTATGATTTCTATTTCCTACACTAGAAAACTTATGAACCCATCACAAACATTCCTTTTATCTTTATTTGGAATAATTCTTTGGGTTATTGTTAATGTACCATATTATATTATTCTTGAATGTGTTTTGAGGGTAAATTATTCCATGCTTCCAGAAATTCCCAAACATAATTGTTCATATTTTATGTCCCAATAATATATCTTTATTCAAATTCACAAGATTTCATTACAATCATTATTTTTATTCCTAAAAACGATTGGTAACATTTATATTTTTTTCTACCAAATCTTCTTCAAAATGATTAACTATCATGTCTTTTTTGTGGATTTCATTGTCTTTTCATTTCCATATCTTGTGGATATATATCTCTAGAAAGAACTATACATCCAACCTCTCTATTATTTTGATAGAAAGAAAACACAAATACATATAATGGTCAAATTTAATACAGGTACAACCAATTCTCATAGGTTAATCTTGGTATTCTATAGTTGAAAGCTCATTTTATGAAACTTTAATCCTCATAAATTTTTTTGTGTGGAAACTATTCAATTATAATACTTAAGGAAACAAGCACTGTATAGTTGGTGTTCATGCTAAAAAATAGAAAATATTTATTTTATGTACAAATGAATGTCTTGAACCATGAAGAGATGATAGGTAAAATAATTATGGGGGCTATTTTCCCTTCCATCAAATTCATTCTTCATTTCTTGATACTAATGATTCTCTAAGACATGCTCAAATTTTTTGATGGATTTCAAGACACCAATTTTATGATTCATGTAATCCTTTAATACCCCATTGAAAAAATAACTCAACTATGTGATTTGAATTCCTAATGTCAACAAAATATGTGTAAAATAATGATCCCATTTTCAAATTACATTTTACATATAGTCTAAAATTTTCAAAAATTTTATTACTATATTCTAATTAGATGTTTTGGAAAAAAAGCATCATATATTGAACTCTCATCAACCAATACATGCATTTTTTTAATTTTTACAATAATTTCAACTCATATTTCATTAATGATTCTATATGTCAAATGCCATTTTTCATTAAGTTTCAATTTCATAGGTCATGTATTGTTTTTTGTAAGGTTAAATTAATCCATTTAGACATATCTGCGTCTTGATCTATGAGAATTGTCTCAAGATTATTCCCTCCCTAGAAATCAAGAAATTCGTTAAACAGCTAACTAAATGAGTCTATTGTCATGTCATATAGATTTTTTTTGCAAAAAAAAATCAATCACCATATAATGGTTTAAACCAAAAAAACATTCCCAAAGGCTTACACTCTTTATTTTTGTAAAAGGTAGTGTTAAAAATAAAAACATATGAAAAATAGTCAAAATACACCTTCATTTTGGGATTAACCTAATAAATGTTGATGATTTGACCGTACATGTCAATTTTCACTGAGAATAAGTATGATGTGGCATCCCCTGATTGCTTCCCTATGTATTATAAAATACCATCAGCATCAAATATATTTAACTCCCTCTATCATTTGGACCATAATAAATTTTTCGGTCCACATATGTATATCCAAGACTCTCAGTCCCACCTAGAATGGCTATTATTAGTGAAAATTAATCATTAGGCTTAATACCATCTTTATCATTTACATACAACATGGAACCTTGTGTATCACAGATGTGTCCTTATGACCACATCGAATTCATGGTCTCATGAGACTGTAAAAAATTATTATTCTCTTTAATAATTTTCCAACACTCATATTTCATATTGTACATTTAGGAAAATCCATTTCATGTTGGAAAATTCATCCTTCTATCGACATGTGGATTTTTTTATGTTGATATCATGTTTGTCTGATCTTTGGGATCCTTATTTTCTACATGTATGAAATGTTTATATTACTATGATTTGATATGTATGTTAACATACTTATTCTATACACTAAAACCAAAAATGAATGTGTCAGTAACAGAAAATAAATTGTCTTCAGATTCTAATTAAAAAACCATCTAAATCCTCAGTCTCTATGTAGTGTTTTGTTTATAAATTCTATCTAATGGTGCTATTTATTTTAAATTTTCAGCTTCATATCTATTGATGAAAATTTATTCATTTGAATTTGATTTTTTATTTTCAATACTCTTATGCTCCCTCATGTAGTAGTTAGGTGAATATTTCATAGTATTCAAACATATTGGAGTTATCTGTTTTGAATTATGTACACCGTCTAGATTCAACTCGATCACATTCATTTTGAACTGTACAATTTATCTACACAAATTTTTAGATCACCTTTTTTTATAAATTTAATTAGATGTGGTTCTTTATTTTGAATCAATTGGATATTCCCATTGAAAATTTCTAGTAGAGAGTACGAATGGATAATCTAAGTGGAAATTTATACTTCGATTCAATTTGAAAATTTCACAAAAAAATGAATGATGATATTTTCACTATAAATAAATTAAATATCAAAAATAACTTCTTTTGAATCTTTTTGAAATATATAGTTAAAATATCAATTTAAAATTCATATTCAAGATATCCAGTAAAAATTTCTTCAAGAAATTTTTTATATAAATTTTCAGTGGAAATTTGCAACTAAAATTACCATTGGAAAAATCAACAGGCCCTTCTTGGAATCAATTAAAAATATCCAATGCATGGAAATTATCATTGGGAATTTACATCTAGATATTAGCATGGAAACAAAAATTATAAAATCTAACTAAAATATTTTCTATTTGGTTAGGTTTTAAATTCTAATAGAAAAAACCGTATGAAAATTCCACATTAAATAAATTTTAAATCGAAAACCACATTTTCGAAAACAAATAAAAATTTAAAATAGAAATTCCAGCTTTTAATTCATAGAGTGAATTTATAGTAGAAATGTAATTTTGGAATTCAATTTGGTAATTTTCAGTGGAAATTAATAGGGGAAATTTCAAGTCGAAATTACAGGTATTAAATCTTACGGGAAATTTACAATGTAATTTTTAATTGAAATTACTTTTAAATTAAGATAGTAATTGTATTAATAAATGAATCAAATTTTGAAAACATTTCCTACAAACTCTCATAAAAACTCCCACTATAAATATTTTATGACATGTAATTTACCATTAATATGTATAAACACCTTATGAAAATGTTTTATAACTAATAATAGACAAAAATAATACACGAGCTTATCTATTCATTCATTTCTCCCACAATGAAATATTATGCATCAAACAATTAAGTTGGTTCTAATTTCAAGTTCTCCAAGAATTCTTAACCTTACCAAATTAGTATGACCACCCTTATTCCCTATAGAGAAAAATTTCCCCATTCATTCTGTGAGAAATATATTTATCCCATATTTATTTTATTTTTTATAACCATATTAATTTTTATTCATCGATTTTTTAATGACCAAGATACGATGAGCTTACATGGAAGTCATACAATGTCCAACATGAAGGTTGGGTTGAGAAATGAACATTATATAATACTATTCATTATTATTATGTGTTTATATGACTCCCAATCATCACAGAAAGGATGCATGACTTTCCATATTTACGCCATCTTATAAATGGATCATTTTATTTTTTTCTAAAGAAAGTGTGATGTGTGGATTTTATTGGATTATTTAACTGAATAATTTCATTATAATATTTAACTTTAATTTTATTTTTAAAATTTTCACTTGGAATTGGTAATTGTATTTTTTATTGTGATTTTCAAATGAAAATTTGCACTAACATTTTTTAATATATATTTTAATATAATTTCTGTAAATTATTTTTCGGTTGGATTTTACACTAAAATGTTGCAATAAAAATTTTCAATTTAGTTTTTCAACAAAATTTATTTGGATCTAAAAAATTATCCCTGTGCTTACTGATAGGGTTGATGATGTGAGGTTTATTAAAGTTGTTCATTTTCTTAAGTCCCTAACATCATTGAAGGGGAGGTATAATTCTTATTTTATTATCCAAAAATCTATATTTTAAATAAAATATATTACAATTAAATATATATATGTCCGTGTTATTCATATGTTTTAATAAATAATTAATATGGATTTTTTAATTTACATTGAGGGGATTTTCATGGGCTCTATTCCCATGAATTTTAATTATTTTGACCTAAGTGATGCCAAAAATAATAATCATTGGAACCTACTGAAAAATAAGAATGAATCCATAATATTGATGAGATATATAATATATATAATATATATATATATATATATATATCAAAATGTGATGATGAAATAAGAATATTATCTACTGTTTTCTCTACCACTTTAATTCATTTGTTTAGATTTTACATTGAAATTGTATACTCGATTTCATTTTTCATCTCTTTTTCTTTCATTCATCATATCAATTTATTTACAATTTAATACAAGGCCCCTATTTCAAAATACTTCACTGTTTGAATTGATATCAAGATCTTATTTCATAACATGTTATCATAAATATCGTATTATTTACATTGTTCATTGTAATGAGGCTACCTCCATCACTATCATTAATATAATATAATTATTATATAAAAAATATATGTATTATGTATTTATAGAAATTATTATTTTTTGAAATGTTCATTCATGTGTTCATCAGCCCCACTCAAACGAAGATCCATAATAACAAGCCGTATTTTTTTTTTCATATATCAGTATATTTATTTTTACACCCTCTCGATAACTTCAAAAAAATATATGAAATGTGATATCAATATTTCTTAACGGGAAAATAATGGGCTCTGGTAGAAAAGTGATGAATCACAATTATAAAATAACACTACATTTCCTAATGTAAACAAGATCGATTATTTTCAAAATATTATTAATAATTTTTGTGGTTTATGTCAATAAAAACATCATTCATGGGATGAAAATATGAAATAAAATTATTATAAGTGATCGAATGATGAACATACTATACATGTTGTCTACTGATGTGAATTTCAATTATCATACCATAAACCATGATGATGACATAATAAAATTTTTCATCACCTATTTCTTTGTACACACCTAATGTGTTGAGCCTCATTACGATATATAAATTCTCATGTTGATGATGATATTTAATTTTACTTTTTATTAAATATTGTATCATTTTATTTATTTTCCATTTTATTTTAATTCATATGTGTAATATATATTAATGAAATTAATCATTGATAAAGAAAAGTATAAATATATTTTATTGATATTCATCGCCTAAATTTTATGAAACCTTGTAATTGATTATACATGTTATTTTCATAAAACACTATAAAACCCAATCAAATATTTTTATTTTTTTTTCCTAAAATGAATGTGAATATTTTTTAAAACAATAAATATCATTCCGTGAAGTGAATAATGGTATACATGATTTTTTTAAATCATGTTTGTGGTGAATAAGATATTTTTCAATGATTATCCTACCTTATATTTTATAAGTAAAATAAAATAATACTAACAATATAACCATAAATTGTGGTCTCATAAAAATAAATATTTTCATATAATAAGGAATTTTATTTATTCTTATATCATATAATGTCTGTAAATGATAATATGAGTGAATTTTATTTTGACATTATGTTGAGAAAAATCGTTGATTAATTTTTGTAATTTTTCAAAAATCTAATGAAAAAAATTATTATTTTGCATATGATTAGGGATTATGAATATAATCACATGTAATTAATTCAATATTATCCTTTGTAAATGAATTAATTCTTTTTATATCTCATAAATGAGATGAAAGAGTTATATATCTTTTATAATCTAATATATCTTATAAAAATAAATTTACCAAAAAGTTGTTAAACAATGATCATAAGAATTAATAAAATTTACATTTTTTGTACAAAATAGTTATTATTGATAAATAATGAGTTATTATTTATAAATCATAAAATCCATTGAATAAATTAATTCATTAAGGTAAATTTAATATAAATTAATTTATTTAATCTCTTTAAATGAAGGGAATTATTCATGAAAAAAATTGTATAATTTTTGTTACTTATACCTGAATATTTCTCATAAATATTTGATAAGTAATAAAGTTTTATCAAATGATTTATCCTTCATTTAATAAAGTACATGTTTTTATAAAAATTTTATATGATTTATAATCATAGTCATGATAAAGTGTCTTTATTGAATTCAAAACATTATTTCAAATTTATTCTCACACCATATGCGTCAACCTTAAAATACTTGAGGGATTCTATTTCCTATAGATATATTTTTAAAGAATTTGGATGATAAGTTCTAAATCATGTAATATATTCTAGGTTATGAGCCTAACTTATTATGATTATATAATAAATTCATTAATTTATCATTATCCATTAGAAGTAGAAATAATAATAATAATAATCATGTGTCCATTTTTGTTATTCAATACCATCTACTAATGTGTTAAATAATAATAAGGAATGATTCTAAAGATCTTATATATTTATATTTGTAAGAAAAGGTATTTCCAATGATATTTAAATTAAATGCTTCAAAAGAACTTATATATCATTATTTTCAAATATTTTAGGGAGTTAGTATATGAACATGTAAGTATATTAATGGGTAGTGCTAATTAATAAAAGGCTTCAGAAGAGTGGATATCTTACTACCATGTAGTTAAAATTTCTTAATAAACAATTAATTCTTATATTTGATGTATTGATGAAATATATTTAACACTAATGATATTCTTGAAAATGAATATCATAGAGAGATATTGAATGACGCATGAATCCACTACCTCTATATATAACATGAATTAATAATAGATAAAAATGATTCTAAAATATTTTCTAGTATTTTTTTACTATATAATATCGATTCAATTTTGATAAACGGGAAGTGTATTGATCCTGAAAAATTAAATAAATGACTTGATAAATTAGGTTATATTGAATCAATTAAAATTAAAATATTAATTAAAAAACAAATGAGCATCCATTAACTGATAACATGGTATAAATCAAAAAAAGTAAGAATGAAATTTTTATAAGATGGATGTATGCCAATTAAATTATCACTTATAGGAAAAAGTTTCACCCTCCTTTTGTTATTATGAATTCTTCTGGTATGATGATTTACCGTAAGTTACCTATTTTTAAGGTAAATTATTTATATCATCACAAACTATATTGGAAGTAAAATTAAAATATTTATATGTAGTATTGATTATGGAATATATATTGGTTCACCCACCCACCATTAATACCATTTCATTATTTTATGAAATAATCATCTCTTATATGGTCACATGTGTTTTTATTTTTTAGAGAGTATACTTGTATAGAAGGAAAGTTGATTAAAATAAATCTTGAGAATCATATATCATATATTAAATGGTACAAAAAAATCATTTATAATATTCTCACAACACTTACATGAATAATTCAACAAAAAAGTGTCGAAAATTAATAATCCTATTATACAAATGAAAAGTGTGGTTGAACTAATTATATAAAATTGTTGTTCATTATTAGTGGAAATTAATAAATATATTTTCCATTGAAGAGGAAAATGAATATATCAACAACAATATTCTTTTTTCTATATTTTCCATAATGTAAAATTGGTACAAGATAATTTATAAAATCACATTAATTTTTATTTATGATGTATTTCTTTTTTTGAATGCTTTTAAAACACATTGATAAAAACAATTTTATATAGATGTGGAAATCATAATAATTGGCCAAAAATATTGTTTTAAGAAACATTTGATATTTCTAACATATAACTTTTGGGATTGAAAATATAAATCACTAATAATACTAAATAATTATGGAATAATTATAGAAATATTCTTCTTTCTGATAATAATGATGACAACGTCTATATATAAATCGCTAAAGGTTTTGAAATTCTTAATGATTATTCAAAATTATAAAAGTTTCAAATTATTAAATAAAAAATACATTATGGGATGAAATAGAAAACATATATTTAATGTACCCATCCTCAAATATATTCATATAGATAAAAATATAAAAATGAATTTATCATCACATGGTTTGTATGAATCAATTTTTGTGATTTAATCCATATATTTGGGATAACAATAGAACACTTGAATATTTTATAGCATCAATGAAATGATTGATGATTAAATATAATTAATGACTTTGTATTTTGAATTAGCCATCTGTTGAATAAAATCATAAATTTCGTAATGATTTTATATATTTATTAAAATAACTGTACTGAATGATTAAATATCTTGGTTCTCATGATGGTATAATTCATACATGATGGAATAATGAAGAACTTCTTTTTTCATGAAGGAATAAATATAATGGAAAATTTTATTTCTCCTCGGTGGATATACACATTTATGTGAATATATACTTTATCAATAATATTATGTCTTATTATAATGAATTTTATAAAAGGTAATATTATTTACCTACTCCTTATGATTTAATGTTTATAAATGATTAATTATTAAAAAATATACTATAAAAATTGTTTAGTTACGAAAATTATGGATATTTTACTTATCCAAACAAAGATATATCTAAAAATAGATATTTATTCACATTTTTTGTAACTAAAATTTCATGGTGTTCTATAAAATAAACCATTTTTGTGACTTCCTCTAATCATGTGACTTAATTAGAATTATTAAATAAATATGTGAATATGTTTTACTTAGATCAACCACTCATTAGATCAAAAATTAATGTGAATTATATTTGAAAAATGATATTCCCACAATATTATATAAGGATATGTATATTTTTTAGTAAAATTACAGGGTGGGTATATCAAAGGTGATATGAATAAATATATCCCACAAAAATCCATTTTTACAATATGAGTTTTGAGAGGAATGGTGAGACAGATATTTGATAAATTATATCATGTTTATTTATTCATAAAGGCATCACTAATAAGAATTTTTGATAAATTTATTAACAAATTTTGAATAAAAAGACTACAATGTCTATCATTATTTAATTAGTGGGAGTTGGAATTTTTTTTCTCTTTTCTCATTCATCATATTTTTTCAACTAGGTTTTATGAAATGTTTTTTAATGAGTAATATAAACTTATCATGGAATTAAATTATTTTTTTCTTTTCTTTTATTTCCCATAGGGTTTTTAACTAAATGATAAATATTATTCCATGAAACTGATGACATTTAATGGGGGTGTTACGATGAAATTTATATAGATTTAATAATTTCCATGAGGGTATTTTCATGAGCTCAATTCCAATGGGTTTTAATTACCATGAGCATTCATTTTACCAACCTATATCCCTTCATAAAAATCTTATACATCAGATATTATGTAAAAATAGAGATCAACTTGGACCATTTATGAGGTATATATGTTTTCAATATATATATATATATATATGAGATAACGTGGTAATGGAATAAATTTTTTATCTATTTTAGTATCTTTCATATTTTCTTTATTTTACTTCTCTTTTTTTCAGTTGTTCATCATCACTCTCACTTTTATTTGACATCACAATTTATTTACACTCTTTAATTATTTCCCAATTTCAATATACTTTATGGATTCAATCAATGTCATAATCCCATTTCATAACATAACTATCAATTTGAAGTTATTTTATACATATTAAATCAAATTTATATATTAATAATATAATTTCAATAATATATATTTATTGTTTATAATTTTTTTCACATTTCTTTTTTAATTCATATTTTAATAATATAATATAATATTTATTATAGTATTATAAAAATAAAATGATAAAATTGTATAATAATAATAATATTTTTAATTAATAATTATTTATATGAATATATTTGATTGAATGTATCAATTGATTTATTAAAATCAATAAAAAAATATTAAAAGTATTCATGAGTTATTTTTTATAAAAAGAGGTATTTGAATAATTTAAACCAAAGAATCAAATACATTTACAATTTTTTGAAAATCCAATACCAATCTATCACTGACTTTTTTACATAAACTTAATTAGTTCATACTCGATCTCAGAAGTCTTAAGACCGAACCAGCTAGACTGGGACGATATTTAACATAATGGATTTTACTTTTTTATCCATTAATATATATTTTTTCCATAGAAAAATTAAAATGTTAATAATGTTTTTAATTGTTATAATTTTCAAATTTTGTTGACATGTTTCAATAACTTTTAAAAATATTACCACATATTCCCCCACATTGTCAATAAAGAAAAATAGATTCCATTTTTATGTATTCATCATGTCTAATATAACAACTAAATCATGTTTTTTCATGAAATTTGATGACATTGGGCACATTGTTTCATGTGGTTGGTCAACAGAATAGATAAAATCATGAAATTTGATCAAATATCAAAAATCAATATTTTAATTTATTTCAAATTCAATGAATCCAATATTTAAATATGGGTTGTATCAAAATATTTTAAGAAATTACCTCAAAATACATTAATCTGACTATAAAAATATGGCTACAATCCTCGATTGGAAGAATAAGATCCAACCAATTTGATAATTTTTATTTGAGAGGAAGAGAAATCTAAAAATCAACCATTTTTCGTATCATATTACACTATGTCCATATAAATACATGGGTTTGGAAAAAAATTTAAAGCATCTCAACCCCCAAATGTCTAGTTGGGGTATATATGGGAATAGGTGAAATTGATGTTAATGACATCGAGACAAAACTAGCTAGTTTTCTTGTGTCAACCATTCCCACTTGCGTGGTTGGTGGTTTGTGAGTTAACATTTGAAATGGTTAAAATGTAGATGCTTAGGATTATCCAATGTAATATAAACAACCCAAAATTTCCCTAAAGATAAAATAAATGAACTCTACCACCTCCAAAAAATGTTCATTTCCTCTTCTTAACAAGCCATGATGATATCCAATGTGTTTCCTAGAGTGTGTGAAACATATGTGAAACTATATGATGACCTGTTCAATTTACCTAAGTTTCCCCATACTCTATTTCATTTTGGTGGTTTTTTTTTAATTCTATGATATATAAGAAAATTTCCTCCATTTAATTAATTTTCTTTTCAACCATAAGATCTACTAGTACTGGGAAATCCTATTGATTCTCTATAGAGGGGTTGGATTGATTTTAAAATATTTAATTACTTTATACTAGTAGTTTTCAATTAAATGTGAGCCAAAACCAACCAGTGTTCATGGAAACCTGACCTAGATATGGTGGTTCAAGAATGACTAAAAGGGGGAGCACTCAAATTAAATCGGTGGAAAGGTGCATAGTGGAACACATAAAGAATGCATATTTTCTACAGCTTCTGAGATACCAGAGTACCTTCGTAGCTCACAATGGTGGAAATAAAACATGAATATTCAAAGGAAATATACCTTGGGGGTTTGAAAATGAATTTTGATTAGTTTCATCCAATAGTATGTGATTCATGCAATAGTCCAATAAAAACTCAAATCAGAACAAGTGATCTAATCCAATAGATTTACATTGTTCTTGTAGAAAGGGTAGGGAGACCATGGTATGGAGGTATCAAATGTCACACCATGATCCAATTTAATACCACCATTATAGAATGAATTTCCACTCTATAAATTCAACACCATTGGATACTGTATTTGTGTGGACGGTTTTGTGGTGACATTAACCTCCTATGGGAATCACACCCTTCCAAAAAAAAATTACCACCACCTTTGAACCCCAACTAATTTTTTTGAGCTACTCACTTACTTCCAAAAAACCCATACTGAAAGTGATTCGCCATGAAAATATATACTACCATCACCCTACATTGAAATACTCTCCCCTAGGATATAGGGTATGTGTAGGAGGCTGAAGGAGTCCAAGAATCATAACATTAATGGTTCAACTAACTCTATTCACCATTCACCATTTCCATTTACAGAGAAACCATCCAACCTACCCCAACCCCAAACTATAAATATTTTGACCAAGTACGTAGCATTGTATCATGGATATTTAGTACCCTATTTTAATTGTACACCATATCCCATTTTCAACCAAAAATACCCATTTCAATCAACTCCATGAACAACTAAACACTTAAATCTATATGATCCATTAAGATAGCCCCATGTCATTAGCTTCTTCCCTATCTTTTTAATATATCCACCTTTAATGGGGTTCTTATGTGTTTTTCCTAGATGTTTTCCTTCCAACTCCCATATCTGGTTCATCTTTAATGGAAATTATACTTAGTTTCTCCTTCCTATGTTCATTTGAACCACATTTAACATCAACTAGAATATATTTTCTATATCAAAGTAAAAGATATTGGGAAATTTATCCCATTATTAACCATTATTAGGGGATCATGACTATAGAAACCATCCCAAACTCAAGGAAAATGGGACCTCATACTATATATATTATCCTAGATCTAATTATTATAGTTGATCTTATGAATCTTCTTTCCTAGACATTAGGGAAAATAAGGATACAGTCAGATATCTATGAGTAAAATAATCAATATAATTTAGAGTTTATCGTAGAAACATGGAATTTTAGAAAGTCTCAAACAATTCTTGATAAATGTAACCACTGAGATACTTCATGTATCTCAGGCCAAGGACCCAGGTTTGACTAGGCCAAGGAGGACATAGAAAACATGAACTGTTCTAGTAACCTTTTCATTCCCATGTAAGACATGGAAATGACCGGGTGAGTCCTCTATCCATGGATGTCATAGGGGAGAATAACTTGAAAGGTTTCCTACCCTATAATCATGAGGGTAAATAAGAACTCACCCATGAGAAATGGAAACATTTGGCATGGTGAAAATCACACCAACAAGACGGAATATGGGCACACAATCACCTCTCACTTCCAACACAAATGGGATTTAAGTGACCCAAATCTCAATCCCCATTTATTCCCTAGCCTACAATAATCTATATCCCCAAATGGTGAACTATTTCGTTAAGGGTATCAAACCACCACCAATATAAGTAATTAGAAAAAATAAGGTTATACACCATATACCATTCTAAATAGAAGCCTCCGGAATGCATGTGTGAATTCCTTAATCCAAGAATCTATGTTCATCCCATCTTCATGGTATTAGTGTTCCTAAACCATATACAATAGTTCACGTGTGCCCCTATCAAAGGAAGCATGCCCACACCCTCATCTAGGATGTCTACCTCTCATGTTCCCTTCACAAGGTTGGGTGTGACTTGTGATACCCATAAAGTTAGGTACATAGGTGGATGATTTCCTTTAAAAAAGACCATTCAGACTCTAAATTCATTACACATAGAGACTCAAAAAGAGAAATAAGAATAAGAACAAGCCTGAGGACTATCTTTCGTAAACTATCATATGGGATTTACGAATCAAAACCAAAAGGAATGTGATGGAATATGAGTCAAATTTTATTCCCTTGAACCAAATTTATTTTACTTTCAATTATTATAATATTAAAAAATATCTTTTCACATGATGATTGTTCTTCTAGATAACGTTAATGTGATAATTTCTTAGAGTATTTGTTTGTTTTATAAAAAATGTATTGTAGTTACCTACTTTAATGAGAACCTTAAAAAGCTATTATAATATTCATAAACACATACCATATATTCTACATAAATTTTCTCTGATAATACATAGATTTTATTTTATTATTAGTTGTTTTAGGATCATAAGAAATTGATATTTCTTCTCTTTAACTATTAAATTAGTAATCTCTAAGAGAAAATGTTCTGAAGAAAGAATCTTAAATATTAATTCCATATGTTATATATTTCATGGGATATTCTAATTTAAGGATGTTTATATTGGAACTTGGACTTGATATTCTCACTAATTATTATCATGAATCACTTACTTTGATTTATGGATGAAAATAATGACCACATATTCTCACAATGAAGAAACATATTTTGTGTGTGTCAAAAGGGATATGAAATTAATTGAATAAGTAAAGAAATGATTTGTACCCTTTCTCTTAATAGAATAATATATATCAAGACCATTTTATTACAATAGAACTATCTGATTAAATATGTGTCCATGTAAGTTAATTGATGAATTCAAATGAGAAAAATATCACAAGGCTCTTATCAAATAGAATTTATGAAACATTCAATGAAACTCAATGGCTAACTGTGATCTTATCTCAAGTAACTTTCCTTGGATATTCATTATTCTAGCACTTGTGATTATTTTTTTCCTAGGTTTTGAAACATTATATAAGTGGGGTTGATTCTCACATCATGATAGTAAATAAAAAATTAAATAAATAATGAATACCATAAAGGAGACACCCTTGGATTCATCTTAGTGATACTTTATTGTCTCAGAACTATGATCTAAAAATATTAATCTTCAAGTGTTCCAAATAGTTACATATATCCTCACTGTATAATTATTTTGAATGATAATCATACTCAATTAGATTTTTAAGTGATTATTCTACCACTCTCATGAATAGATTATAATTATGAGTCCTTCCACTACTCAAACCGGTGATCCCATTATGTATTAATGATCCAAACTACATGAGAGGAAGGGATTTTAATATTATAATATATAATAGAGGAAGGAGATGTATGAGGTATGATAATAACCTTATCCACCCAAATACCCATATTCCAAGAATAAAATAGAATGAAAAATTCTAAGTGTTTCAAATATGGTTAACTGGTTTTCATACATAGCGTGGTCTTTGGGTCATCCTCTTACATTGATGAGAGATTGAGAATAAAAATGAATTTAGAGTTAGATAATAGTGAATAAATAAGGAATAAAATAAAAAAGAATATGAAAATAAATTAAAATTAAAATATAAAAAAATAATGAGATCGTAAGGTGCCAACAAATTTAAAAGTACATAAGGGGATATATATAGTAGTTATAAAACATTATTCTCCATACTCCATGCATTTAGTGTGAAATAATTCAACAATATTTAATTATTTTGCTGAATTTTACATGTCTACATCCGGGGTGGGGTTTTATTTCTATAATACATTCTTAAATTTTCTCTGGTTCCAACATTTTTTCTACTATATTCACCTTGATTATTTTCTAGGTGGGTTCCACATGGACCATTTGTAAGATATATCCTTGATTTGGTTAGATTGGAAGAATGGAATTTTCTTTCCAATTGATCACATTCCATTTTATGGGCTTCAAGGTTTATTTTCCATGGGTCTAACCTTACACAAATCTCCATTAGAGTACCTTAACATAACACATTGTGTTCAGTGAACCCTTACATGATCATGAGAATCCTAGGAGTTCCTTTATATAGAATGTTGAACATGACTACTACCCTTCCATGACATCTTAATTTCACTCTCCACCTTTACATAATTTGAATTGTTTCATTAAAAAGTGTCTTATCATGGAGGTATGCTTATCCATCACATTTACATGCTCAAAATTTAGAAAGTACCTAATTTATATGATCATTAGAGGAGGAAAAAATCATACAATGTAAAAATTTCATACGGGCCTTGAATTCACTTATATGCGGTGAAGAATTCATATGAGTAGTGAAATCCCATTTTGGCCTTGAATTCTCCTATACATGGTGAAAAGGTCATATGAGTGGTGAAATCTCATAGGGGCCTTGAAAATCCATATGATATCCCCATGTCTTGGAATTATAACAAATTCTTGAAGATGTATGCTCATCATGGAAAAGTCATATGATAAGGTAGTCTCTAAAGTCAAATGATCCAACATGTTTGAACACCTATGATTGATACAGAATTCAAATCAAATCTAGGTAAAGTATTAAAAACCTAGGTAAAGTCTTACGATATGGTATACATTATCCAAAATTCTCATCCAAAACATATGAAATGGCAGAAGTCATGAACTCTTATCATCCCTTTTTCATTTTTCCTAGAATTATACTTGTAATCCTGAAAATTATAGAATTATTTTAGGCTTTGGTAAAGATTATATCAAAATGAATAAAGCCATAAAATTAAATATTAAATTCATTTATCACCATAATTTATGATTTATAAAGGTAAAAAAAATAATTAATTACCATAGTTTTAGATCAAAGATGTGGTTAAATATCAATGAAAAATAGTAAGAAATATTGGAAATATTGGCACTCAAAAAATTAATTTGTGGTTGTGAATGAAAGATAAAATAATAATTTATGCTAATGACACATTTATTCAACATACTTGATGAGATATTGAGGGAAAGAAATTATATTTCACAATTATGCTCATAAAAAGGTTATTTTCATTATGAAATTAACTTCATACTCTTTGGGAGTCTTGATGTGTTGCTAGACACTAATATAAGAAATTATTTAAATTCACTTAATTCGACTAAGAAAGTGGTCAAGATTGTCACGTATTGAGTGTTTCTAAAATATCATAAAATTCAATTGAATTTAATATTATGAATAAATATTCTTTTAACATATAAAATAATAATTATTTAATTTCCATTGATAACCTAAATTAAATCACCAGATACTTGATGTTAGAATATGTGAGTTGAATTATTATTTTAAGTTTCTATTTTCAGAAATGATGAGCAGACAACCCTATGTACTAATGTTTGAAACTATGATAGATCTGGAACTAAATTATGTTTATCTTCTCCTAAATTTAATTCACCATGTTGATACCAGGAAACATAATCATTTTTAAAACCTAAAATAAAATAGATGAACCCCAACACTATCAAATGTTTCAAATTTCCACAGATCACATTTCTTACATGGACACATAATTGTCCCTTCTGAAACCAATTCTAGTTTTGATTATTTAAATGATAAAAAAACCTTCAACACCCTCAATATATATAGGATTTATATTAGAACCATTTTTGTTTATATGATGATTTATCTAATTGTGATATTATTATAAAAAATGTTGTCTGCTTCCTATTTTCATATTTTTCTAAAAAAAATAGAAACTAAAATTATTTCTTATGATTAATCTGATAAAAAGAAAGGATGATCTGAGAAAAAATATAGAAAATTCAAAAAAATTACTTATAAATATTACCAATTATTGAAAATTATGGGTAATTATGACTAAATATTAGAAATTATTAATAATTAAAAAAATAACATTGAATAGAAAGATTACATACTAATTATTTTAAATTAATATAATTTATTATAAATTATTACTAATTATTACTAATTTTCAACAACTATTACTAATTATTATTAATTATCACTGTTTATTAGTAATTTCTATTTATTATTACCAACTATTACTAATTATTAAAAAATATTAGTAATTGTTACCATTAATCAGTAATTATTAAAAAATATCCAAAATAATGATAAATTATTGGTAATTCTTACTAATGTTAACCAGTTAGTACTAACGATTATAAATTATCACTATTTATTCATAATAAAAACAAAATGATACAAATTAATGGAAATTATCATAAATTATTACTAATTATTGGTAATTATGGGTACGTATCAATAATTATTGGTAATTATTATTGGTAATTATTGGTAATTATTGGTATTAATCAATTTTTATTTGTATTTATTATTAATTATTACTAATTATTGGAAAATTTCATTAATTATTTCTCATTATCAGTAATTATTGGTAATTACGGGTAATTATTTGTAATTATCGGTAATTAGTGATAGTTATTGGTAATTAGTAATAATTATTATTAATTATTGGAAATTTTAATTAATTATTATTAGTTATTAGTAATAATTGGTAATTATTATTAACAGTTACAAATTATTATTAATTTTTGTTAATTATTTTTCATGAACCGATCCATCGAGGCTCGCCTAGCTGGTGGTAAGTCGAGTGTGACAACCTCAATCCCATATCAAATGGGCTAGGGGTTAGTGAGTAGTGTCGAGTAGGCATATCACAAACATGGGATACCTTAGCCTAAAGTACATGTGCAAGCGCTTGCATCTCCATACACTTGTATAATTCGGAAAGATAAGAAACAGATTCCATAAATGCATGCATAACATATATCCCACATCAGAGTATGAAAATTAGTACAACAAGAGAAAAGGTACAAATACAAACCCACCTAGAAAACAATTTTCAAAACTTGCTGATAACATAAGGGCGACTAACTAAATGTAACTTTTGGATCAATATGATCTTTTAAAGCATAACTATGGTCCAACAAAGCTTCAAATTCTCCTAGTCCACCTAGGATCAAAATGCCTATCATCTTCATAATACATGAGAATTGTTGATAGAGCCCATGTAGTGGTGATTATATGCATAGAGAGTAGTCAAATCATCCCAATGAAGGATTTTCAATCATAATATGAGACTAAAATCATAACAGTAACACTGATATTCTCATTAAGAAACCTAAATGTAAAGAGAAAGGGGATATCCATATCCATAGTCTAATTAATAATGATGAGTGAACCGGAATCTCTAAAGGTCCATCTTCGATGCCCAACATCATGCACAACCAAACATGAATCCATATGGAGGGGGCCACACCTAGCCACAACACTCCACTATTGAGGTAGCTCTAACCCTGACCAAATATCCTGGGGAACCTCACCAAAATTAGTGTGTAGGGACCATGCCTCACCAATTCCCTCCACATCCAATGGAGCACTAACTATAGTGGAAGAACTGATCCCCACTAGAGCTCAAATATGGAAGAGTTCCACTTTATATATAGAGGACTTGTACCCAATGTAGTATGGGATGTTTCCAACACCACCAATTTACAAATTTTGGGGAACCCACACCCTTGGGCATCAGTGTGGGTGGGATGTGGGGGTTGGAAACCCCAGTAACACTCCAGTGATTAGACCCAACCACTACTACAAGCTAAACATCACTATAAGAATTATCCCACTAGCATCACCTCACATCATATATCTATTGACAAAAATAAAGGCCACCATCATATTGTGCATGGATAACTACTAAGGGTAGGCTACCCATGGGCCCAAATATGAGTCTTGATCAATGAGACACACATGGAGGAAGTAAAAAATGGCTCCAAATTTCCCTAAAAGTAGTACACAGTGTGTACAATGGGGTATATGATGTGTCTCTCTAAGGTCATAAATTCATGTGTCGCACCATCTCACATGGAGGGTCTTTTTAAAAATACATGAAATGCCTAATAGGGGTACAAAGCATGAAGGGGTTATCCTAGAACCCAGTATAGTGTCTTCTCTATCCCATGTATTATAAATCATTCCCTTGTAATTAGGGTGTTACCATGTGCACAAGTCATTCTCGTGTACATTTTTAAGTGAATGACATGTTCCCCACATCACATGACATATAGGTATTTGTCCATAAATTGACATGTTTCATATTACCATTCATTTGTACCTTCTAAGGCACATGATAGGTGCCTCATGATATATGGTGTGTGGGGCTACATGGTCTCTTGGGTGTTTACTCCTTGTATAAGACTATCCATCTGTAAAGGGGTACACGACATGTGACTAGGCACACATGGGGTGTAGCATCACATGGATACATGGGCATGTACTCCCTATGCACGCTGAGCTGGCTAGTTAAGGGTGACATGGCATGTGGCTCTACCACACGATGTGTGATATTTATCTCCAGGAGTAAACACTTTTCACTGTACATAGGGGACTACATGACGTGTGTTCCTGAACTACACACCTTATAGTTGGGATTTTTCTCGAATATGTTGTTCTTTATGCTATTCTGCATGTTCCTCTACTATTTTAAGTTATGGTGAAACTATCACCTAGATTCTTGAATCTCAGTTGACCAAACCTTGTTCACCACTGATGGCCATATTATGGCCATATTTTCTTCTCAAGAAACACCTGTTTTCTTAGAGTTCCTCTAATACATTCCAAACTTTTAACTATAGGTCTCTGATCAAAACCTCGGATTTCCATCATCGTCATTTCACCTAAATCATGTTTTCAATACCAAACCCAAACCCACTGTGATGATCCATTGCACCAAATAATGATCATGAATTTATCATCCATCGGTTCATTTTTCATACCACTGATAAAATGGAATTTTGATGGTGAATGCATGAGGAAAGGTGGAAGAAATTAACAAATTACACCAAAGGAACGATCCTTATTCATATTTTGGGTTGGCCTTGATTAATTTCTATTAAAATAAATAATGAATAGCCTATAAAAAGTCCACAAATATCATCCATTCCAACCCAAAAAAGATAAACCAAAACACATAAACCATAGTCAACCCAAAAATCCTATTATTAACTTGTTTGATTCATGTTAGAAAGGGTATAAAACCAGGATAAATCAATATAAGAGGGTTCTTATTGTGGTTGATCATAGAACCACTCTAATTTATAGAATTCTAATCTCCACTCCTCATGATGAAGTCTACCTCAAGATTTTATATGAAATAATTATACATTTCTTCCCTAATTGTATAATTATTTTACATGAAAAATCAAATTGTTGGAATGGATTTTTTTCCAACTACCTTGCAAGAGGATATGAATCAATCCAATTTCAGAAGAAGGCTTATAATATCTGGTAGGAATAGAGTGCCTAAACTATGGGAAATCTGCCAATTGATAAGGTTATGTGCATGGCTGTGCAAGCCCCTACTTCTCCTAGGTCTTCTTTAGAGAAAATACAAGTTACTGTACCTACTAGATTGCAAGTGGATCTAGTCCACGATACCTCTAAAATCGAGACCCCTTTATAAATTGATGATGGAAAAGGAATGACCTCTTATGCTCCCTTAGACCCTATAACATCATAGGAAGGTATGATTGATCAAGGGATGATGGACGATGAGAGGATGAATCATTATATTGGGGCATCCTTAAAATATTCTCTAGTTCATGGCTTGGAAGAGGATAAAGAAGACTCAACGGAGGATAGTAATATTAAGTGGTAGATCATAGTTGAAGGTGAACCCAGGCTATTACATAGGCTACTACTGAAGTAATGATCTATTGCTCTGAAAAAAATTAGTTTTCTTTTTCACCGTATCTATAGGTTCATGATAATATTTCTTGGGTGCACATTATAGATAAGGAGGAGAGGCATCTTATAGGGAATAGTATTGAGAGTGAGAATTCAAACAAATAATCTAATGAAGAATTTATCCTGAAATACAATGTCGATATAGAATTGTAGCAGGAGCATAGGCTTTCCACTACAAAAAGAAAATGTAAGATAAAAAATGATATAAATTGTTTCCAAAAATAATAATTTATCTCCAATTGGAACTTCCCAGGTTTCAAAGATCTGAAGACCTATTTTCAATACTGCTCTCAAAATTAGTGAGGTGGAAATCCCCAATTTTAAGGAGAATGGGAGTGATGATGGAACATGTGATGTTGATGGAACTAGAGTGTAGGTTTCTAAAGAAAAGGACGAGCTTCCCTTGATCCAGCTAAAGGTAAGGGAGAACTCTTATAGTCTACTTGGAATTTTAAATAGATCCAATAGCAGGGAGGTTTTCCTTGAGAAATTCAGTAGTTCTAATGGAATGTTCCAAATCGAAATAAAATTTCCAAGCATTGAGGTTATCATCTCAAGGAGAAGTTCTAATTTAATGATATTATCTAAGGTTTTAGGTATATCTAGGGAACAAGATCCTTAGCCTCTTGAGGATCCTTCCCCATCAAATGAAAACCATAACCCTCATACTGATAATGATATGATATAGAAAAAGCCTAAAAGCTAGAGGATGATTCATCATACAAGAGGTAGGGTTGGTCGCTGATCTTAGTTGACAAGATGAACTCTAATATTTTATTTATGGGGAAAGAGTCATCTTTTTTTGTGGTATTGGTCTGTCATAGTTTTGCATATCCATCTCCTTTTTTACATTCTATTTTATTAATTTTCCATAAATTTCAACGTGGTTCTCCTTGTTTTGAGAATTGGTAATTCTTCCTAATTTTTACTATCAATTTGTAATTATTAGTGATTACAGTAGTAATTACTAGTTATTGATAGTTATTCGGAATTATGACTAATTATCAGTAATTATTAACAATTATTACTTATTATTGAAAGTTATTACTAATTAATACTAACTATTACTAATGCTTAAAATTTTTTACTAATTATTACTAATTGTTGATAGGTATTACTATTTATTATGAATTATTATTCATTATTACAATTTATTTTTAATTATTGGTAATTATTACAAATTATTATGAATTATTGTTAATTAGTACAAATTATTAATTTTTTTTGAAATAATTACAAATAAATTATAATTATTTCTATTATTAATAATTTTCAGAAAATATTACTGACTATTTTTAAATATTTTTAAATATTTTGAATTATTACTAATTTTTTATAATTATTACTAATTTTTTTTAATTATTAATAATTATGGTTAATTAATTGTAATTGTTATTAATTATTGGTAAATATTACTATTTTATAATTTTTACTAATTATTATTATTTTTTAATTATTACTAATTTTCTTCTTATTGTATACTAATTAGAAGAAATTATTAATAATTATTGATAAATATTACTAATTGGTAGTAATTATATGTAATTAAAATCAATTACTATTAATTAATGCTAATTACTACAAATTGATACTAATTATTTGGTTGGGAATGTATCTCTCCCATTTAATTTTCAATTTACACTAAATTTCTCTTTGTATTCCCTAGAGGTTTCTCATGCTTGGTTATTACTCTAGATGTTACATTTTTTTCTTTTATTTCTATACACTTTTGCATTGAGATAGTAGAGTGTGTGTGTGTATGTACATTATGAAAAGGCCTCCCATGTTAGATATACCTTTTATCACATATCTCCATCCCTTAGCCCACTGAGGTGGGCTTGAGGTATTTGTGGATCGAGGCCTTTTTGGTTGGGTCGTGACAAGATACCCAAGTGGTAAGTGATTTTCGACTCACTTATTATACAAGTGAGATACATTCCATATTCACCACTTGTTCCTTTTGTGTGGTGTATATATTTTCATGAATGACTTTAATGATGTTTGACATGTAAATTTTGAGGATTTACATATCTATTCAAGTATTTCTCTTTCATGGGGTTCTGATCCAATAATTACCTAAGTGGTAATGAATTTACATTAAAATCTCATTGATAATAGATAATATTTATGATTAAGTTTCTAATTATGGAATTTCATGATCTATATCTCATGAATTCAATAGATTTTCTTCTTTCATGGTTATTTCTGGAGAATAGAAGTTATAATTTTATATCCATTTATTTACTCAAGAGACTAAAAGAAGGTAATTAAGGAAAATCAACATTATTTCTATTTTCAATCAAATTGTTTTTCTTCTATATCCTTGTCTAATAAAAAAATTAATTTTTTTACTATTTCTACAATAATTTTTTAAATATCTTTTTACGCATGTTTTATTTTTTTTAAATGGTTTAAAATGAATATTCCTATAATTATCCTAATAATTCTCTTTTTACTTTTTAATGAAAGTGTGGAAGGAAACTATGTTTTAACATATAAGACAAGTATAAATTTTTTTTCCATCATGACAAGTCAATGTTTTGAATATTTCATTACAATTTTTGAAGAAAATATTCAAAGAAAATGAGTTATTGAATATTTTGGAATGATTTTTATTTCTAAAGTAATTTTCAAATTAAAAAGAATATTTTTCTCAAGAAAATTTTTAAGTGATATTTAAATATCATTTTCCATCTAAGATTACTTCCTTTGATCTTACTCAAGCTTTAATGGGGGTATAATCCCATGACACCATCTTTATTATTTATCTACATGGTTTATTTATATGATTATAATGAAAAGATGTTTATGAAACCCATTCCTTTTAGTGCGGGTTATGCTTTTATGAAATGATGAAATAATTTTGAAACCAATCTCTTTTCTTCAGTTTTGATATGATGAATGTTTATTCATCTTATAGCACACATGTATGATTTTAATTAAGTGATGGGTGGGACCTATATCTCTAAAAAATGAATTTGGTAATTATTAATGTTCTATGAGTTCAGAGGGTACATGAAAGGTTATCTCAAGCTTAAAAATAGGGTACACATATGGTTCTCCCAATCCCAAAAGATACAGTACATGGGAGGTTATCCCTAGACCAAAATAGAGGATTCATGAGAGGTTATCCCAAGCTTAAATTACGTACATGGGTGGTTATCCCAAGACTAACATGTTATGAATGTATTGGTGTATATCCATGATATGAGGTTTTATATGCTTATTTTTTTCCACAAATCAATGTATTTTGATAATATTATGTTATTATGGATCATGTTCTTTGATTGAATTACGATTCATGTCTAATGAACTACCAATATTTATGCCATGAATCAATTTTATGGTTAATGATATGTAGGGTATGGTTTTCAAATGATATTCTAATGTTATCATACCCTTATTCTCATATTGTGTTTATATATTTCTTTTTTACACCTACAGAGAATCTAAGCTCATCCTTTAATTTGTTTCCTTTCCCCAGATTATGAAGAAATATATTATGTTTGATATATCTAACAAGAGTACATTTTATGAAGAACTATGCGGGGGATGATTTAATACACTTATGAACTAGTGATTTATGTATCAAGGTTTTCAAAGGCACTCGACCAATAAAATTTTAGTTTGCATTGTCATGTTATGTAATGAATATTAATCTATTAAGATGTGATATATATATATGAGAAGTGCAGGTCATTACACAACAAAAGTTATATATATGTTAAACTAAGTAATGAAATTATAAAATATATAATGTATATTAATGAAATAATTTATAAGAAGAATAAATAAATTTAAAAAATGACTATGTGCTATTAATTGTATATATTATAAAAAAATTAGAATGAATATATGTTAATGATATTGAATACATATTAATTATATAAATTATAACCACATTGAAAAAATTAAATATAAATGAATAAAAACAAATACATAAATATAAAAAAAGGATAAAATTAAAAAAATTAAACAAAGAAAATTTGAAAATGATTAAATTATAAAAATATTAAAAATAATAAGAATATTAATGAATAAATGAATATTTAAAAAACCGAATAAAGTTACATGTATATGTATATGAAATTAACATAATAGAAGTTTAATATATGTAAATTACAAATGTATGAAAAGAAAATAAAAATTTAAAAAAAAAATATAATTAAATATTAAAATCGAATAAAAAGAAAAAAAATAATAAACAAATAAAAATAAAAAATTAATAAATTACAAAAATACTAAAAAAATTAGTAATTAAGTAATTTTTATTAAAAAATAATAATTTTAATATATATTGTTTATAAATGGCAATAAGTAATATATATTAAATATAAATATAGATAATGAATAAAATGATATAATTAAAAAATATTAAATATTAATAAAAAAATTTAAATGATAATTTTCAAGAATTAATATTATTTGTGTATGTTTATCTCTACAAAATTTAACTAATTTTGTATATATATATACATGTCAAATTGTTGTATGGTATATTAATTGTAACATATTAGTAAGTTCTTTTAATTAATAATTAAATACTTATTATTTGATATATAGGTCAAATAAATAAAACAAATGAAATTGATAAAACAAATTGTATTAATTTGTAATTAGTTTTTAATTAATATTAAATATTTTAATTTCATTAATAAATTGTTTTTGAAAAATTATATGACATATAAATTTATATGATTTATAATACATATTTCATGTTATATACTCAAAACGGTTCAGCCATGGGGTTGAAACCCATGACTCTGAAGATTATTAGAAAAATAGAAGAAAACATGAGATTTGAGGTACATGTCACACACAACCTAGACAAACCACATCCTTATGAAAGAAGATTAAAAATCTAGACAAGATAACTCATTCTAGATCCCATGTTCTTTAGGATTCATCCTTGGCCTTTTGGAAGTCGACTTAATCACCGAGTCTTAGCCCTTTGGGTCCTCATATTCATTATCTAATGATGAATTGGATAATCCCATTGGAGTGGAAAAGATCCCAAACATCTTGAAAAAATCTATACAATCCATTTTTGGGTTGGCATATTGTTCATCTTCATGATTATTGGATAATAGATTTTTAACTACTACATAATCACTGAAGCTAAAGATGTTCGGTTCTAACATAGAAAATGTAGCATCATGATGAAAAAATACCATTCAACTACCTCCTCATTGAATCCAAAAAAGGGTTATTTATCCTTCTACCTCCTTTATAGAAATTGTAACAGAATTACTCTCATGTTCTGTGACACATTCCTCTTGAGAATCCCTACCAAAAACAATATATTCATTTTCCAAAAAATCAATAAAATGGGGTTGATAGGACCATTTTTTTTCTCAAGACTGATATTTATCCTATTAGTTTCATCATTCATTTGATTTGTAGTGTCTATAACCTATAAAACCTTCAATTGTGCATCAAAGGGTTTAGATTTTTTAGGGATAACCATTTGCAATCCTTCTTTATCTACAATTCTATTGTTTCTCTAGGACGATGATCCATACATCATAGGAGTGTGATCGATGGAGCCTCTCCACACATCATTCATAACATGTATATTATCATCTAGAGAAGACTAAAAACCTTTTTTAATCAATGGAAATACATTACCCCATTCACCACTAGCATCTAACATATGCACACGAACTTCTTTCATAATATTAATCATGCTATAAGATTCAACAGTTAGCTTTTTATTTCCTCTCTAATCCCTAGAGGCAATGTGTTGATCTTCCATAATCATTTGATTAAAAGAGTTATAAATTGAAGCTTAATTATGATATTTTCACCCATTGATTCTTCAATCAGACCCGCATCTATATCTAATGTTTGCTTCCATGATGGAAAGCATCAGCAACAAATGTTTTATTGTCCTCCAAGGCTTTGATGGTGGACCCAATAGGTGAGTGACCATGTCATCATTTAAGGATATGAGCCCACTCGTGGATATATTCAAATTCCCAGCATCAGTATGAGGGATATCTTCCTCATCAGAGTGTGAAGATGCTTCTTCAGTAATGTCATCCCATCTCCCACCCTTTGT
This sequence comes from Viscum album, assembly GCA_963277665.1. NCBI lineage: Eukaryota > Viridiplantae > Streptophyta > Magnoliopsida > Santalales > Viscaceae > Viscum > Viscum album. The sequence goes on from OY728165.1 coordinate 1,644,753,062, forward strand.
CTGTTCATTTGGACCCAAAGTAGTGGTTCTTTTATCATTATAAATCAACATATATTTACCCTTCACATTATCATTCTTTTTAAGACAAGAACTCCTCCATGTATTTACCTCAAAAGTATAAGGGTATGTGGTAGCCTCTCTTCCATCCTTTTTAGCCTTCTTCCTCTTACATTCCAACACCAAATGCCTTTTCAAGTTATAGAATACACAGCAAGCCTACTGCCTACATATGTCATTTTCATGGCTAATATATTTGTAGCTACTATATACAAGTGGTTGTTTCTCATAACGAATAGTTAATTTAGAATTATAATCAGTAGTGGATAGAGTCATAATTTCAATAGGGGTTGCATTAAGGTCAATTTCTACTAGGAAGCATGAAAAGAATCCATACATTTCTTCCTCTAGGGCATCATCCAATCTAATTATAGTGTCGATTTTTGAGGAAGTATCAAATAAGATGAGGGGATTCCACCAGATCCAGCTTAAACCATAAATCTAAACCCAAAAATAGGTCCTTCTATTTCTAGATTTGAATGGATTGAAGAAAAAATGTATTTTATAGAGAAAAATCATACCTGGACTAAATATTATTGGTCTTATCCCCTAAGATTTATGCTTAGAGTCTTCTAATGGAAATAGGATGTGAAAATATCCATTCTCGATAGGAATACATTTCCAATCATAGAATCCCAACACAGTAGACATCCTTCGAATAACATATTTTATTTTCCATGATTTTTGACCTAACAGAAGAACAATTATAGAGATAATAGAAAAATCAAACATCTTAAATGGATCAAGGATCAGATCCTGATTAGCACAAATGATGGTCAGGTTTCTTTGCTTAAATATTCTTTCCAAACCACTGTCTTTTCCAGAAACAAAAACCTGGATAGTGTCACACAATGTAGGAACATGAGGAGTAGATGAGAAACTCTCTTTTAGATTACCCAAGTAAAAATTCAGGTGAAACAATGCTAGAAATCCATCTCCTATGTATTAATAAGAATGAAAGTTCCCCTATAAAGAAATGATTTGGCCATTAAACCATGATCTGTCCTTTCCCCCAGACTGAACCACTAGATTCTATTAAGATCTCAAGAGGTGGACTCCAACAATCTCATCCGCCCCTATAATAATAATCATCATTTCATATTATATAAAAAATATTTAGGAAAATTATATATATATATATAATTTTTATTTTATAATCCATTTAAACTAATTGTATTATATGTCAAGTGAAAATGCATATTTAGTCATGTATAAATCATATTTAATAAAATGTGTCATATTTTTTTCAATATAAATATATTTATATATTAATATATGATTTTTAATGATTTAAATTTTTTTAATTTAATATACCCTTTATCAGTGCTAAATAAAATAACTGATAAAGGGAAACCTTAATCAATACTTTTTTTAGCACTGGTAAAGGGTAAATTTATTAGTGCTTTTATCTAGTGATTATAAAGGCAACCATTGTATATTGAACATTTTGTAGTAGTGTTACCACTGTTGAGATGTATATATATATTTATATAATAATGACATAATGAAATAATAATTTTCCCACTATTATTTTCTCTATTATTTGTCTTCATTTCTATAGTTCTTTCGTTGGAATTGTATACTAACTTTCATTCATCATTACTTTCACTTTTTTTCAACATCGAAATTTATTTACAATTGACAGTGAGGTCAGGATTTTAAAATAATTCAATGTTTGAATTGATATCATGATCTTGTTTCATAAAATGTTATCACCATGATCTTATTCTTCACATTTTGCATTGTGATGAGGCTACCTCCATAACTATCATTAACATAAGATAATTATTATATAAAAAATATATGTCTTAGTTTTTTCTATAAATTCTTTTTTTTCATGATTCTTCTTGTGAAAAACATTCCCTTTCAAAAGAAGAGTTGTATCAACAAGTCTTATTTTATATTTTATATATTTTTATATTTATTTTTCCCCCTCTTGATTTATTTAAAAAAACTCTAAATTATTTTTTTAATATTTTGTTAAGGGTTAATAATGGAATCCTAAGGAAAAGTGATATCTCACAATTTCAAAATAACCCTCTATTACATGAAATAAAAGTGTTTGGTCATTATCAAAATTATGTGGATAATTGATGTGGTGCATGGCAAGAAAAACTTCATTCATTGGGTTAAAATATAAAACAACATAATCAAAAGTGGTCTAATGATGAAAATCCTATACATGTTATATGCTGAAGTGAATTTCATTTATCATAACAAGAACCATGATAACAACATAATAAAAATATCACGAGGTTAAACTTTTTTTTTTCATCTGTTTTTTCACACAGGATCTTTTCTAATTTAAGGATTAATAATATTCCATTATATTGATGGACTTCAAGGGAGGGTATTATGAAAAATTTATATGGATTTAATAGTTTTCATTGAGGTGATTCTCATGGGTTCCATTCCCATGGGTTTTAATTACCATTACCATTTATTTTACAATCTCTATCCCATATCAAAAATCATAATCACTAGATCTTCCTTGAAAATATGGACTAATGTTAATCATTAGTGAGATGTATATATTTTTTATATATATGAGACAACATTATAATGAAATAATAATTTTACCATTGTTATTCCCTCAATTATCTATCTTTATATTTATTCTTATTTTTTGTGATGTTGTACTTTCTTTAATTCATCATCACTCGAACATTCATTTTATGTCAAAATAATATCTATAATCGATAATGAGGTCCCAATTTCGAATACATCACATTTTCAGTCAGTGTCATAATCTTTTTTCAAAACATAATTATCAATTTTATATTATTTTATCCATAAAAAATTAAATTTATATATTAAATAAATTATTTCAATAATAAATATCTGTCCTCTATAAATTTTATAACAACCCTCTTCTGTTTCATATTTTAATAATAAAATTATAAAATAATATAAATATTTTCAAATTTGAAATAATTAATTAAAAAATATATTTTATTTAATTTATCAATTGATTCATCAAAATAATTAAAAAATATTAAAGGTATATAAGTATTATTTTTTAAAAAATCATTTGATTATGTGAATACAGAGAATCATTTTTGTCAATTTTGTTCAATCTAAGACTATTCTATCACCCACTATTTTTTTTTGATATTTGATCGGTTATAAATCCATTTCATAAGTCTTATGATTGAACCAACATTTCTTAATTGATATTAAACACAATGGAATTTATTTTTCATCTATGAATTTATATATATTTTCCTTTAAATAATTAAAATATTAGTAAATTTTTTAATTATTATAATTTCCAAAATGAGGGGACATGTTTCTAGAATTTTCAGTAATATCACGACATATGGCCCACATGGATTATGAATAGAAAACAATGTAGAAATGATGTCAACATGATGACTAGTTGAACAACTAAAATCATATTGTTTCATTCAATTTTATAACCTTGTTCACATTGTTTCTTATGTATGATTGACAAACTAGATAACATCATGCAATTTTATTAAATTTCCCAAATAATTAGAATAATTAATTTCATATTCAATGAATCCAATAACCAAAAATTTGTTGTTTTAATAGATTAAAAACCATTATTTTAAACTCTATTTATCCAACCACAAAAAAATGGCCACATTGTTCAATTGGAATAAGAAGATCTAACCAAGTTTAAAATTTTGATTCAGGATAATGAGATGACTAAAAATTAACCATGCTTTAAAATCATATGGATCTAATTAATCTCACTTAATAAATAGATGACCCCTTTTATTAAATTGTTAGCACTACAAAATTACCGAATTCATTCATATAAATTCCCAAAAAATGGACTAGAAATTTTTCATCAAAAATCATGTAGTCCACCTTAGTCCATTTTAAATAGGAGCCCAAGGAATTTTTATGTTCAATCAATAATCCAAGACACAATGTGCCCCCCAAATTTAGGTTATATGGGTGCCCATTCCCTTTGTAGTAGTGCACCCATGTGACATGAACTGACCCACTGGGACCCCTCTTGGGTTGTGGTAAGCCATGTGTACCACCCTAAGCCCGTCTCTATTAGGATAGGTGTATGTGAGTAGCATCGAGTAGGAATAAATCACAATATCAGAATCTATAGACTATAATAACCAATAATATATGCATCCTCAATACACGAGGTAAACCTAAAATACCAACATGACACATTGCTACAGATTCATGTATATTCAGTGCTATCTATTATCTATGCTTAAAAACATACTTATAAAGGGAATTATTTTATCATCACTAAATAAAAGAATTGATAAATACAACCATTACAAGTTCTACAAAAAATAATATATAAAAGTGAAAAAAATAAGTTCATTTTTTTGTGCAAATATATATCAACGTTTATCAGCGTTTTATTTACTAGTGATAATGGATACCCTTTATGAGCAGTTTTTTTTTTCACAGATAAAGGACACAGTGAATCATTTAATTAATATATACATATTAATATATTTTAAAATATGACCTATATATTAATAAGTATATTTATTTGTTGACGCTCCTTTTTCTTCACAGAGTCTAAACGAAATGAAAAGGGAAATACCTCAAGCAAATAAGATTCATCCTTTGAATAAACATCAAAAAAATAGAAAGGGATAAACAAGGAGAACATTTCCCATAAGTCGTGCAAGTTCCAGTATGGTCGTGCAAGTACACTTGCGCTCCGCCCAAATGGTCGCACAGGTGACTTGCACGCCCTCTTTGAAAATCGCCCAGGGTCTTCTCCAGCCTATAAATACCCACAATGGGCCCCCCATTTCAGGAGGATTTTTTCCAGAATTCAGATATAGATCTCTGAACTCCCAAGTCTCTTCTTCAAGTCTTCCGAAAACTTATAATGTAATTCTTTACCTAGAATGGAAGGTCTAAACAATATAATTAAAGTCTAAGTGTTATAATTCACTAACACTCGCGCGCCTAAGTGTTTTACCCTTAAGGGAAATGGACACAATTGCGTGCCTCCTTACATACTCATTGAAACTTGCGCGCTACTATTCTAGAAGTACCTCATGATAATTATAAAGGCTTTGGTCAAGGATCACCCAAGTATTACCCTACTGGTTAACCATCGCCCAAGTATATAGGTGTCGCTCAAGTATACTTTCATGACCAAGACTTGCGCGCCCATGCAGCACTTGCACGCCCTTCTATTTTTGGGGTTCCCTTCCTGCCCATTTCACTCCTCTTACACCTGTTCACCTCTCCTCTTCAGGATTAAGCCTTCAAAACTCTCTCCAAATCCATTTATGGTATGATTTTCCTTGTTGGATTACTTATCTAAAAAGAATTATGTGGAACATATCTCAAAAAAACCTAGTGATTTACACATCTTTACATCACTAAAGTTAGAGAATTCATTCATTCAACCTCATCCTTTAAGATGAGAGAATCCTTAACCTGGGAATCCTTTTCAAGAGTAAGCCCTAGTCCAAATTTTTATTAATTTGGGCATCCTCCTTAAGAGTAAGCCCCAAGTCCTCATTAATTTGGGCTTCCTTTTTCAGGAGTAATCCCCAGTCATAATTCCTTTAACCTGGTCCTCCTTTTCAGAAGTAATCCCCAGTCTAAAAGTTCCTAAATATGGGAATACTCCTCATAAGTAAGCCCCAACCATGGTTCTCTTATCCTGGGCCTCCTTCTCAGGAGTAAGCCCCTTCTCAATGTCTACAAATATGGTCATCCTCTTTAGGAGTAAGCCCCAAGTCCCTTAACCTGGGCCTCCTTCTCAGGAGTAAGCCCTAGTTTCAATTTCTCTTAACCAGTATTAATTTACTATTGATCTGGGCTTCATTATCAAGAGTAAAACCCAATCATTAGTCCCATCCTAACTTGGGCCTATTTATTAGGAGTAATCCCCAAGATTAGAGTATCCAAATCTCCATAAAATACACATGCCTTTATGGACCCTGTAATTGGATTTCTTCCCTGAAGTAAATCCTAATCTTCATTTATATGGGTAGTCATACATACATAAGCCCCACATTATTTCTCATGATTGCATATTTCATTGCAAAATTGTCTGGTTTTACCAATAACTCTTGTTTCTCACACCGAGCATGACTCACGTGATCTTAGAGTGTAAAAGTAATTATGACATCTTTATTTGATCCATCAATCATACATAAACCTCATACTACCTTACTCGAACTACATGGGTTATGATTCCTTTTCTAAATAAAGGATATGTAGGTAGCCCATCTGCGGGTATGATTCCAAATCTGAAATAATCCACGTCATTCTGAATGACAATAAACTTCAAGTGCCCCACTGAGTGACTTTAAAACCAGAATGGTCATCATAATGACCAAGGGATATCTATATAATGTATTAAAGGACACAATTGACTAAGAATATATAACAAAAATAGATGATTCTCTATTGATGAAGAACCTCGAATACATATAAAAGATTCTCTAAATTTCCTACATATTAATCATTGATTGTCAGAACTAAAGGAAAGCTCATTTTATACTTGGTAATTTAACAAGGATTCATGAACATAACTTAAATCTATAAAGAGAGTCCCGGAGTAGACAATAATTCCCCTCAAAAGGTGTGATGAGTCTGACCTCTCATCCTCTCGACCAATGCAAATTTTTAAGTCTCATCCGTTCACAACTAATGAGTGCCTACCTTTGGAAAGTAGGTCCAAATGGATATGGAATCATTGGATGTTTCCGGTTCTATGAACAAACCCATTATAAACCAATTGGAAAGTTTGAACCTTAAATCAACAAGTTCATCCCCAATTCTAGAGGGAAACATTATTATAGTATGGTTTCTGCGTGAGATCTTATCTCTCTACACTCTCATGGTGATTAAGGCTCTAATCTGATGGTTCCTCCATCTATTCATCCTCTAGTTGAAATACTTCTTTCCCAAGGGAATTTAAAATATTTCCGTAATGTTTCTACAAGAATGGGAGGTTCATATTTTGAACATGGTGGATTTTTTTTGGTCACTCTGGCCTCTGATAATGAACTCAATCTCTCTTTCTCCCGTTGTAAGGGTTCCATCATCAGAGGTCTCCATCTAATGGGAAATTTTTACCAAGTAATCTTTGGCCCAAATGTGGTCTCAGAACAACTTGATATTTGTAATCACTCCATTATTATACATCTTATTTTTAAGAGAGGTTAAAATCCATGGAGAATCGGATATCTTATCACCCACATCTTAGATATTTGTGGTTTTGAAAACTATAAATTCATCTCTATGGGACAAATTTTTTTCCACATTATCTTCCCCAATGGTGATTTAAATATGAGGTAATGGGGGATTAGATTAATTTATATTATGCGAAGTATCCTATAAAAATGAGAGTGGGATTGTAACATCAATTTTCTAGAGGTATTTAACTCCTCTATTCAATTGGGGGCAAGGTATACGCTTTACATTTGATACAATAGAACCTGAAGATCATATATGATATTAAAATGGCCATTGGAGTCCCTATAAAAATGGAAAAGGAATCATAGGTGGCTATATTCAGACATTATACTCTCTTTCTAGTGGAAGTGAACTTAATTTATAATTTAGTTGATAGAGTGATTCTTTTATCTAGTGATGATGAATTTGATCTAAGAATTGAGTAAGATAAAATCCCATAGTTTTTTTAGGATTTATGATCATTGGATATGAAATTTTTTATTGAAAAAGATTTTTTATCTGTTCTTTCTTCTCTGGGAAATTACAACATGATATTTCAAGTTTTAAAAAGACTACGCATTTGAAATCCATTCCTATTTGGGATTTTAAAAATGGGGGGAATGTTCAATTTCTGATGGAGTAGTTCAGTATCATTTTAAATCAGAAGGAAAAGATTTTTGTTATGATCCTATTCATGCTTCAAATCTGATACTACATTATTCTCATTTGGATGTTCACTTAGGTGATGGAAATGTTTAACCTCTTTCTGTAGATGCTCTTATCAGGTGTGGATCCACTCTCTTGGATAAGAATACTCATGTGTATAGGGAATTTTCTAATGATCTATCCGGTTTTGGGGCTCTTAGAAGGTTTCCTCCAATAATTTTAGAGTATGGTTAGTGGATCTTGATGTGAAACGTGTTTCCAATAGCACAAATTGTTCAAAAGTGAAGAAAATTGCTGATGTTGATTCTTATTTTGGTGATGTTATTATTAGAGGAGAAAACACTCACCATGATGACCAGATTGGTGAATATGTTTTAGAGCTGGAAGATCAATTACAAGATGACTCTCAGATTTGGATAGAACAACATGTTAACTCTTCTAGAATAAGGAAATGTAATTTTGAATTAGACTATCCTTGTCCAATTAAAAAGATCAGATTTAGATTTTATTCTATTAAATCTAGTGATGGGAAAATATCCAACTCCAAGGACACTATATTTGATGAAATATTCCTTCCAACTCCATTGGTTTCTCCTCAAGGTGTTAACATAACACCTACCTCTGGCTGTATGGTGTTGATAATAAAGAAGGGTGTTGGTGAAGTCACATATTTTGATGAATCTCCACATGAATATTTATTTGTGTGACATGTGGAATTATCCAGTCTCTTTGGAGTGATCGACTCACTAAATTATGAACAAAAAGGTGGTGGGTAAGATATCAGATAGGTATGAAATAAAGCTTCATCCATAGGAAAACTCTCTGGGGAGGAAGAAGTGTCGGTCAATGAGGGTCAGACCCCCATATATTTGGGTAGATACAACATATTGCATGAGGAACCCCCCTAAGAGATATGAGGTCTAGAAAATGGATATAGAATATTACATGGAGGTTGGAGGCCCTAAAGGACTTTAAAAATAGATAAAAACATGGAGGAGAGGTTGTCACCCATGAGGACGAGGCTACAGACACTGTGGAATTAACTGGGGGTGGGGGTCTCAACACAATGAGAGCCTTGTTGCTCAGGTTGTGATCATTTAAAATATAGCTCTATAATTGATCTGAAAATGTTGAGGGTAATTTTTTCTTATCTTTCTCCATCCTCTATATTTCTATTTCTATTCATAACAAATGGGATTTTTCCCAATTTTTTTTAAAAACGTCTTTGTGTAATAAAAAATTATTATCAATCCCATTTTTATAATTTATATATATTTAAATTTATCAAATTTATTTTAATTAATTAAAATTCTTAATAAAATTATTAAAAAAACAAAATATGTACATGTAAATATAATATATTATAATTATATTCAAACAATTACATAAATATATAAATGAAGATGTATTTATTTAACTATATTGATAATATATGTAAATTAATATAAATATGTATAATATATATTTATATTAACCATTTATAATTTTATTTATTCTTTTATACTTATTAATAATTATTTAGAATTATAATTAGACACATTTGTGTGTGTTCTTGTATTAAAATATAGAAAGATGAACTATATAAATGAAATAAATGTAGTTTGTATTTGAATTTATATAATTATATTCATATAAAATAATTTAAAACACACACACAACTATATATATATATATATGTGTTTGTGTGTGTGTGTGTGCTTGTGTGTGTGTGCTTGTGTGTAGCCATGAATATGTGTGGTCGAGCAAGAAATCAGGTGGGCAGGTAGGTGAGAGGGTGGGCTTGTGTTGATGATTATCTAGCATTTCCCCATGCATAGTTGTATGGTGCCTAGTACTGATGGTGATTATCATACCATCTTGTTCTTACAATCTGATTAGATCTACTCTGATGGCTAGTACCTTCTTTAAATCCCCTTCTGGGACCGACTCTATGTTGTCTTCCTAGGCTTCTTCATGGTCTTTATGGCCCGAAAACCAATGGGCTGAAGGCCCAAGGTGTCCCTGAGGACCCAAACCTATGGACCACATGTTCAAATGGATGAGTAGTTCTGGCTACTAGACTACAGCTATCGTACCTGCTATAGTAGTGCTACAGTACTGAAATCTTCATCCACCATGATTTGATCAAGGCTTTTATGTAGGCTTACAGGATGTGTTAACCACTCGGCAACCACCCCAACTACTTTTATTTAATTAATAATATTTTTTCAAAATATAACTAATAATATCTGAAAACATTTTTAATAATATTAAATAGTTTTTAATTTATATAATTAAAAAAATTAAGTATTATTAAAAATATTTAAATACAATTATTAATAATATATATATATATATAATTAAAATATTTATTATTTATTATTTTTAAGTATCAAATCTTATTCTTTTTTATTATTAATTAATTTTCAATATTTGTTTATTTTTGGTATTTTTGTTGTTTATTCATTTTCAATATGTGTTCATTCAATATTTTTTGTTTATTTTTGTTTTTTAATATTTATTTATACATTTTTTATTAATAATTAATATTTAAAAATGTTTTTAATTTGTATAATTTTTTTTTATTTTTTATTTTGGTATTTTTAAGTTTAAATCTTTATAAAATTATCTTTTATTCATTTTTATTTAAAATTTAATTGTTAATATATTTTTCTAAAATGCGGTTTTAATGTTTATTCATTTTTAATTTTTTTAAAAAAATTAAATAATAAATAGTCTTTATTTATTTTTCTAGCACTAATTTTAATACCCATAAATCTTAAGTGGTGGTTAGGAATAAAAAACTATCCAATTTCATTAACTAAAAGTTAATTTAATACAACATAGTTAATTGGGAGAAAACAACAACATAAAAATTCAACATAAATTGGTAAGGAATGTTTAAAAAGGAAATTGGAATTTTACATGTTCAGACAATTAACCTATATTCATTGTGTATGAAAAATTAACAGCAATACAACATGTTCAAAAAAACAAACAGAAATAAGAGAAGGAAAAGGAACACACCACCAAAGTAAACCATCAAATACATGGGATCAAGAACTCTAGAAAATTAAATGGCTAAGTAAGACCCCCTTTGGAGGGGTTGGTATCACCTCTATATTGATACCCTCCATGGTGCAGGTGCTAGTCATCGCCATCAACAAGTTTACAATACATCCTCATCATCATCATTTGTGCCCAAGGGACCACAAGGAAATCCATGAGCTCATCGTAGCTCCTCACCCATCATTGAGGAACAACATCCTTTACTCCTATACCACTGATTCTTCTTCACCAAACCAGATGGATTATAAAGTACACCTTAACCTCTACACCACCCGCTCACTGAAACTACCTGAATGAGGGACCTCACAATCCCCAAACCCATTAAAATTTTAAAATGGAATGGTGAATTTATCAGATTGAGGAGTCGATGGGTGGTAATGATGGAAGAGATTCAGACACTTCCCAAAGAGGATATATGGAAGGTGGAGTGCATCCACAGTGTAATTTCTAGATAAAATCGATTATAAAACACAATCCAAAGCACAAAAAATTAAGAAAAAAAACCCATAGGATCACATGGATGCAAGAATCAAATACAATCCGTAGGGGAAGGTGTGAAATTAATATTTCCTTTTTTCATATTGAAAATTACATGTTTGGTATTCTTTCATTTAATTGTTTTATACTAAATTCATTAAATATAATGGTTTTAGAATTCTTTTTATATGATCAGTTTTATTATTGGATAATGTTGTTATTGGGCTTCTCTATTTTTCAACTTGGGCCTTTATTTCTTGGATGTAACCTTGTGTGTGGGCATCTATGCTTGGCCCATTATTTCACATTGCACTTATACTATATTATTAATCTATACCACTTATTTCCTATATGTTGATTCATTCTATCATCCAACTGATCCTGGTCACCCATTAGTATTGATGTGCTGCTGGCTTTATATTTGGCATGGCTTAGTGTAATTCTCTAGATGGTTGTGCCCTTTCAAAGAACTTTGGGTTTCAAGGGAGAATATGACTCCATCCCCATTTCATGGCTTCAGTATTCAGAAAAATAAATTCTGATATTGAAACCACTTGTTTTTATCTCTATTTGGTTATGGAAAATGCTTGCATCCGAAGTCTTTATCTTCATAAGAGATCGGTTCCCTTGTTCCTATCATTCTCTGTGTACACTGATGCTGTATAGTTTGTGGTAGAGTTCTTCCCTCCTAGAGAAAAAGTGTTGACAATATTTAAATCCCAAGGATTCCAATCTAATCTAGGTGAGACCTATCTCTGATGAGCTCTATCAGAGTAGTACAATCTTGATAGAAGTAGTATCATCAATTGAATAGGACGACCGAAGCTATGAATCTATCATTGAATGTTCCTACCTAGTCCATGTTTCATTGTTTAGTATATTTCAATTTTCATGTCTTATTATCTTTTTCAATCATTCTTAAGTTGTTACTCTATAAATATTTTTCTTTTTTGGATCATTAATAAAACACATGAGGTCAGGTGGTGTTCTTGTCGTGTATGTAAGTCCAAAAGGGACAACATCATGTAAATCTTTGTCTTCTTTTACTTCTTTATTTAATTATTTCATCTTGAATGTTCAATTTTTGTTACATTTTACTTCTGTGATTAAAAAAACCCCGTTTAATCCTTAATTTTCATGTGTTCTACCTATTTCTTGTGCATCCTTAACCCTCACCAAGTGCTATCAAATACATAGTGATTCTATTTTGTTGTCGAGTCTTATTATTTCTTTCAATTTTGGATTCTATTTTAATTTTTGCATTTAAATCTCATCTCAACCCACCTTTATCTTTTCTATTTTTTTATTAAATCCATTTTAACCTATATAATTCCTTCTAATTTATAATCTAGTATGATAAACAAGCATACATTGTGATATTAGCTAGTTTATTGGGGCATATACTTAACTTTTTCCTCAATAAATCTTTATCAAATCATTTTGGAAAATATTTCTTCAACTAGGTATGAAATTGATAAATTTGATGGAGAAAATGACTTTAACGTAGGATTAATTAAGATTAAATCCTTGATAGGACCATAAAGACTAATTGATGTACTCTTTAGGCCTATGAAACCTATTTAAAATGTAAATGAAATTTGATAGTAAACAACTAAATATAAAGATGTGTCACCTAATATTTTAGTTAAGGAACAAAGTTATCTACTTCTTTCATTATATGATAAATTTCTTAAGGAAGTTCCCTACAAATCAACTATTACTAGTATATAGATTTATCTAGTAAAGATATATATATAAGCTTATTTAGATGGAAGAATTTATAAGAAATAATGAATGTTCACATTGAAAATGAAACCCTCTAGTTCAATTAAACCCCATTTAGATGAATTTAACAAAGTTATGTAAGATTTAACCAACATAAATGTAATCGTTGATGATTAATATCAAGAAATAATCCTTATAATTTATTTATATAATTCCAACAATACATTAGTTGAAACCATGACGTATGATTGTAACTCTTTAACCCTTTAAGAGTTTAAATGCATCCACCTCTCTAAATAATTACATTCAGAACCTATAATAAAAGGTGAGGTAGAGAGTTTTTTTACCAAGCGTATACCATAGTCTAAAGGTAAAAAAGAAAAATTTTAATATAGATAATGTCATTATGAATAAGAAACCCTAACCAAGGTATAATTCTAGGGAAATAAAAAAAATCTTTCATTGTTCCAACCTTTGAGACACTAAGCCCAGGTATATGAATCTTAAAGAAGAACATGAAACTAAATAACCCATTGACTAGTCCCTTCCAATTGAATTTGGATATGACACATTCAAGGTGAAGAATGTGCCAATATATTCTCTCAACCATGAGTGGGTCCTTGACATGGGATGATTATTCCACATGTGTCCTTTTAGAGAGTCATTCCTAGAGTTGGTAAAAAGAGTAGCAGGAGATTCCATCTTAGGGAATAATAAGTGGTGTAAGGTATAAGGTAGAGGTTCTATTTTAATATAACTTGATTAACAATACATCATCATATTACTTTATGTTAGGTGGGTTCTGAACATAAATAGAAAATTAATTTACTTAGGGAACCTAGACCAAAAAGGGTTTGCAATTATATCTGAATTAGGCTACATAAAAATATCTAAAGGCTCTAGAACTATCATAAAATGTTCTATCATTAATGGGATTTTTTCTTTGAATAGAAATTCCCATTTAGGATATTTGGGTAGTGTATGTACCACTAATGGTGATAATACACTATTATGGCATAGGAGATTGGGGCATGTAAGCTACAAGTATCTAGAAGATATCAATAAACAAGGGTTATTGAGTGAAATAACACCTAGAAACCTTCCATTTTAGATTATTGTGTGATGGGTAATGCTAATTGAGTCCCCTTTAATATGTCTAATTTTAAAACTTCCTACCCCTTACAATATATAAATTCCGACCTATTGGGAACAGATAGGACTACCTCCTATGGTGGAGGTTCTTATTATGTCCCATTTATAGATGACTTCTCAAGCATGTTTTGGATTAATATTCTAAATAATAAATCTTATTTTTTAAAAAAACATTAAATCATAGAAAATCCTGGTAGAGAAATGGGTTTAGATAAATTTTAAAACAATGATAAAAGATGATGGATTAGAGTACCTATCTATATAATTTATTCAGTTATGTTAATCTAAAGGTATAAAAAGACACCGTATTATTAAGGAATCCCCCAAATAGGATGTTATTGCATAAATAATGAATATAAGTATTTTATAAAGAGTCAAAATAATTACTTAATTCTTAAGTCTCCCTAAATCCTTTTGGGTATTGGATTCTAGCACTATATTCTACCCAATAAATAGGTTCTCTTCTTCTTACAATAATTTAAAAACTCCGAAAGAACATTGGAATGGTAATCCTCCCTCTTATTGTTACTTAAGGTTCTTAGTGTGCACTACCTATGTATAAATTTAAAATTAAGATATTGAACATAGAGACCACAAATGTATCGTTCTAGGGTATCTTGAGGGTGTTAAGGGTAATAAAGTTTGGGTAGATAAAATCGATTACCAAAAATGAATCATTATTAGGGACGTGGTGTTCCATGAGTAATGTTCCACCAAAAAAAATATATCAGAACTGTTCAATGTGATCTAGCCATAAATGAGGATGAATAAAAAAATACGATAGCGTATTTTGAGGCTATTTTCTGTCCTCCATCACCTGATCAACATCCCTTATCCCAAGAAGACTCTACCTCCAGTTCTGATTCAGAATGAGAATCTAAATCTCCAACCCATATTTCATATTATCAATTAACAAGAGAAAAAAACATTCTCTTTTATAAATAATCCACCAATTATAAATTAATTAGATGTAAGCGGGTTTATAATTGAAATAATACTTCACTGGTATAAATGAAATTAAATTCAAAGGCAGATTATTTGCTAAGGGATTCCTTCAAAGAGAAGGAATTGAAAATTTAAAAAAATCCCATGTTGTTAAGAATTCTTAAATAAGGATATAGATTTATTTTGTTTCTATGGTGACCTTAATATTGAACAAATTTATGTTAAAATTTATTATTTAAATGGTGATTTAAATGTGAAACATTACATGAAACCTTATGATGGTCACTCTAGAGAATTCAAATATTTCTACATTTTTCTTTTAAATAAATCAAAATATGTATTAAAACAAGACTCAACTAAATGGAAAAAAATTGATTCATTTATGCATAATAACCAATTTATAGAGAGACAATATGATTCTTCTATTTATTTTTAATCAATTAAAATTTTCATTATTTATTTTCTTCTGAATGATGATGATATTCTCAACATTTGGAAAAAATGATTTTCATTACTGCAATAAAATATCAATTAAAAGTATTGGTTAAAATGAATTACTTAGGTTTATCTATGTAGATTATAGGGGTTTAAATAATAATGGATACACCTAATAAATTGATATATATTTTTTACGACATTATTATTTTCTAAATATTCTTGAAAGATACCTATTTGAATCTCTCAAACCTATTAGTGTACCTTTTGGACAACACTTTAAATTGTATTTAACCCAAGAACCTACTACTAATAAAGATATTAAATTTATTTCCAAAATTCCCCATCCCAATATAGTGGGAAACATCATGTATTCCATGATCTGAACTAGTTCATACATTTATTTTTCAATATTCACCCTTAGCAGATTCATGGCCACTCTAGAGAAGCCACATTTTTATGCCCTGAAGTGGATACTTTAATATTTAGCTTGTAGTTCAAATTTATATTTATAATATGGTAAAAATTATAACATTGTTGAATTATTAGATGGATATCTTGATAATTACTATGTATGGAATACTGAAACTATGTAATAATTTACTGGTTTTGTTTTCATTACTTATAGAGGCCCAATTTATAGGAAAATATAACATATTGTTTGTACTTTCCCTTTCAACAGTGGAATCCAAATATATGGCCTTAATTGATACTGTTAAGGAGGCATTATAACTCAAAGGTTTTTATGGTGAACTTATCCTCTATAATTATGTTATTAATTTTTATTATAATAATCAATCTACATTACATTTTTCAAGAATTTAATATACCATGGTAAATCTAAGAACATAAAAATTAGGATATATTTTATGAGAAATATTATATATTCTCAAACCACTGGTGTCAATAATATACACACCTATGATAATTCAAATTATTTTTTGAGAAAAATTGTGTTATTTTCTAAATTCAACTTTTTTCTAGATAGAATTAATTTGGTTTTAATTCTAAAACACTAACTGCAAGAACATCATCAATTTTAATTGAAAATGGATCTGATTTGGGAAATTAGGCTTTCATTTGTTTTAATATTAAAAATTACATGTATATTATTCTTCTATTTAATTTTTTTACACTGCATTCATGAAATATTTTAGTTTTATATTTTTCTATATGCTCACTTTTTTCTTGGATCAATTCCTTTTTTGGATACTCCTTTAGTCGGCATGGGAACTTTTTTTCAGGTTGTATTCTTGTATATAGGCCTCTTGTGTGGGCCTCAGTGCCTAGTCATGGATTTCACCTATAATTTTTTTTGGATTGGAGGGCCACATAGAAGATTATTTCAAAATAAATATTTTTCAGTAAAGCCTTGAATTCGAGTTCTATTGGGATTATTCCATAGAAGATGTTGTTTTATAAATTTAAAACACTTAGAAAACTTATATTTTCATTACATTATGGAATTTTCCATGATATCTGGTATGAGGATAAATGAAGTAATTCAAGAAATTTTATGGAACAAATTTTCATTATTATAATTCCTTCTAGTTTGTTTAATGATAAAGTTAAATAAACCAATTCTTTAATGTTAGTCAACTACATTGGAATCTCTTTAGATAAATCATTACGTGAGAGGTCAAGATATTTTATCCTTAAAAAATTACAATATTCACTCCCCTTTCCATGTATAAACATAAATTCATTCTACTTGAATTAATATATTTTCCAAATATCACTCTTGTGAAAGCTTTCAAAGATAATTTGGGATAGTTTTAATGGGTCCATTGTTTATAAGGTATAATACTCGATTTGAAGTGAGATCACAAAAATCTAAAGGAATAATTATTTTAAGTTTTTTTTTGCGTAGGTTAGGAACTTCAATATTGATAATATTCTAAACCTTGGAGGTATATTTTGAGAAATTTTATCCACACTTAGATATAGAAAATGAATTTGACTATTAACATTTCAAAATATGTGATAAATTTCTGGAGAAGATATTACTACATAAGAGCAATTCAATGAGCTCAGTCAGATAATTCATGGATTTTTTTAGCACTCCTTCAAAATTATTACATCCAAGACCAACCCGTTATAAATTATGAAAATTAATTTATCAATTTTCTAGTGAATATGATAAATTATTTCTTTATAAAACTAAAATGTAAAGTCCTAACCCAATTTTCTATTTTTTGAAACAGAAAGGAAAAAAGGACCCCCTCAAAAAAAAATTGGAATGGTGAAGAGCGGTTACATTTGATCTGATATAAAGAAGTGAACCACTGTGGTAATTGGAAAAAAGGTTCATCTCATTTGAAAAAAATCAATATGGAACTTCTTTAGGTATGTGGTTGTAATAATAATTGGGAATGGAAAGATATGGTAAGCATGAAATCCAAGTGGGTATGGGGTGAGAAATCCTTGTATTTGAAAAAGATATATCTTGAAAATTGTTCTGGGTTCACAAAAATGTAGGAAATTCAACACCAAAACTTTTAAAGATCAATCTGATTTTTTCTTTTTGAAATTATGGAATCCATATGGAGTTGAATTTTAGTTTTAAATCTATATTCCATAAACCATTGAAAGTTTTTAATGATTTTAAAATTGAAAAGTGAGTTTCGAAAATAATTCCCAAGAATGAATTGTTTGAAATGTGTAAAAAAATATAATTTTGAAATATTTTCTAGATGTTTTGGTTGATTGTTGCTAAAAATATTTAAGTAAACTTCAGAATTAGATAGAATTATAAAACCTCATAGATGACTTATAAAGGGACCCAATAATTTATTATCATGGAAATACATCTCCTCCAAACATTTTGTCAAGTGGGAGAAGGTATCTAGTATGTTGGACACACATCCAGTAAATTTGATTCAATAAAGGTTTAAAAAGTTTTAATTTGGAAGTAAATCCCATGGTTCATGGAATTTCGATAGCAATGGAATTATAACTTAGGTCAAGTTATATAATTGAAGTATGATTGGAAATTGATAAAGGAATGGGATCATGAAATTCAATCTCATAATGGTCAAGGGATTCAAGGGTTTTCAAATTAAAAAAACATTCGAATATGGTAGAGCAACCATTTCCATGAAGATAGATATAGAGCAAGGGGAAGTGAGATTATTTAAAAATATTGGAATGGATCTGAAAAAATGGTTATCGTCTAATTAAAATGAAAAAAGAGACCATAGACTGGTAATACCATCAAGAACGAGTGGCAATACACATGGAATGAGATATAGTGTTAGGAAGGAGTATGAGATGATTTATTCAAGAATATGAGACATTAGAGGGAGTAAACAACCATAAAAATAATGATATGATAAA
Organism: Viscum album; assembly: GCA_963277665.1. Lineage (NCBI taxonomy): Eukaryota > Viridiplantae > Streptophyta > Magnoliopsida > Santalales > Viscaceae > Viscum > Viscum album. The sequence goes on from OY728165.1 coordinate 1,644,772,058, forward strand.
TAGGAGAGCTTATCCACCAACTGAACCCAATTAGTATCTAAGATGAGATTATGGAATTCCATATCTATATGTTATTCTGATGACAGACTTAAAATCCAATGTAACCACCTTCCCATATTTAATAGTGGGAAACATTAAGAGAGCTCAATGGTTCATTTTTTATGGTCATCACACGACCATGTGCATCAAAAAATGACCTAAATATAGGAAGATATGACTTTTATAATAAACTTGTAAATGAACTATATAAATAGTGTACCTAGAAATCAACAATGGATGTAGTGTACTTATTCTTTCTCGATAAAGGAGAATGCTTGTTGGAGATCATGAATAAATGAAGAAAATCACTCTGCCTCTGAGTGGGGTACACTGACCAATGGAACCATAATCGTATCATGAAGATTCCTGAATAACGAAGGGGTGACAACTCCTTTATCTCAGATGATAAATAGTTGAATGGGAGGAAGAGAGGAATGAGAGGTTTTCTCACAATTTCATTCCCATAACAATAGGGGTCACATCCCATTATATGGCCATCTATAACATGTTTCATTAAATGAAAACCCATTATCCATATTAATGTATCCATATACATTTATTCCCATAAGGCATTGAATCATATTCAATGCATGGTCAATCCAATTAATCTATTCATAATGGATTAAAGATGATAATAAAACTATTCAGGAGAATTAAATATATATCAAATATATATATTTATTATAGAGGGTATTTAATATATGAATTATAATACATACATCAAATTCTTGTAATTTAATATACTCTTTAAATATATACTATCATATTATATATCTTTTTCACATATAACAATCTCACACGTGCACTAAAATACCATAAGGAATTTATGAATAACATCACAACTATTTGTGAACCCATCAAAACTCTTTTAGATAATTTTTTTCATCAAACTCTCTTCAGTTTGAAGAAAAAATTTGTCCAAAATTTTATCCTTATCCAAGGGACTAATCATCTGTCCCTATGGGCCTTAGGATCATTCACAATAACTATAAAATCTCTATTTCATATATGTAAGTAATGAACCACATCTAGAAAAAAATCAGTTCTACTCAAGTTACTAAAGGATCTACTGTGATCTCCATAAAACATACTCTTATCTCTATATGAACATGTCCACCACAAGATTTATCATATACATCTTATTTATCTTATATAATTCCTTTTTCCATTACATAAAGTTACCACTAGACATGGAACATGTAAATCTCGTGTAATTCTCTCATCATTTTCTCAATTCTATGAAAAAAATAACAAAGTGGATGAATACATCACATTTCATTCATCTATCTGATAAGCATATCACATGTCACCTATCCCAATTGTTTAACACATCATATGTAAAACAACAAAGCATCGACATGAATTTTCTCTTTAGAACCCCTATTTTGTGGTATATAGACTTTTTTATGACTTTTTACGTGTTTAAAGTTCTTGGGATGAGTTGGGAAGAGGTTTGGAGAGTTTGAAATGGTTTTGAATAAGTTTGGAGGCTTTTCTAAGGGTGCACGATTTGAGCATGGTTAGAGAAAACCATGTGGGTTCTCTAGAAACCTGTGTAGGGGGAAATAGTATGATTAGCACAACCTACACACAGTTTTCCAAACCATCCCAGGCAATTGTACATACCCATTCTCTTGAGAAAGTGGTGTGCGCACGGTTAGCGCACAGTTTTCCAAACTGTGCAGACTAACCGTGCCACCACATAAAGATGGGGTTTTTAAATCTGGGCTCCCTCAGGCTTAAACTGTTTCACTCTAAATCTTATACCACTTGAGACTCAAACAAGATTTTTTGTTCTCAAGGGTTTAAGGGTCTCTCCCACTCATTTTGGAAGTGATTCAAAGGGTTTTTGAGGAGTATTGAAGGCGGTTCTTCTCGGGTAAGTCTCCACTTGTGGTTCTTTGTGGTTTCCTCTAGATCTACATCTCCGCCTCTCTTGGATTTCAATATCTACACCCATTGTGTGTAAATATTGGGTTGGGGTAGACTTGGGTGTTGATTTTAAGGCTTGTGGATGTTAGGGAAGGGAATCTAGAGTAGTTTCGGTGGTGCGTTCTCTAGATTTGGGGTGCGGTTGGTTGTGGTTCTAATTCACTAGAACCCTAAAGGTAGGTGTCTTCTCTCTCGACTCCATATTGCTAGAACTTTAAGCTTGGTTACAATTAATTTTATTTGTTTAAAATTAATTGTGTTTTGATGTGTGAATTTGTTTGGAAATCCCTTTGGTGATATTTTGGGGTTTTTTTTGGGAAAAATGGTGTTTTGTGGTGAAATTATCTTGTTGTGTATTTTAAAATGGAGATTTTAAAATGGGTTACTGGGATTGATTTGTGAAAATGGTTGAAAGAAAGGGTTTTCAACAAATAATTTGTTTTATTGAAATATTTTTTGGCTTGGAACATGATTAATTGTTGATTTCAATAAATGATCGATTTATTGAAGTGGATTGTCATGTGATGGAAATGATTATTTTCATCTTTTGGGGCTTTGGTCGGTTATATTCTTAGTTGTGGCTTATTGGAATGTTGTGTGGAAGTGGGTGAGAAGTCTTACTATAAAAGTTGATGGTTAGTGTTCATAAGTACCACCATTATGGAGAGTGGTCACGAAGCACTGCTAGTTGGAAATGTAGTGAATGGGTTGGAAGGAAGCTAGACCATTTCAATTGTTGTTTTATGTGTTGTTTTCAAGATGGAAATTTTTTATGCTAATGAGAAATAGTGAAATGGATTATGGAATGATTTTTTGGGTTTCCCTTGGTTTTCTTGGTTAGGGTGAGGTGTCTTGGTAAGGGTATGTTTGGATTATGGTAATGGGTCCACTTGTTATTATTTTATATAAATTGATTTCTATAAATTTCTTTATGTAAATGAGTTAATGGTTTTATCCTATTGACATATATAGGGAAGTCATCAGGGGAAAACCTACCGAGTATTTGTACTCACCCCATGCATCAGCACTTGGGTGATTTTGTAGATGTCATATTCCAAGACATAGGTAAGAGTAAAGAATCTCATTTTTCTAGTAGTTCATCATGATGATTTGGTGATGTTTTGGTGCTTGGAGCATGGAGCTTGATATAGAGCTATGGATGGTGTCCTAGTTCTGTTGGAGTCTTGTTGTAGTCTTCCACTTGGTACTCTGATATGGTTTAGTGTGTTTTTTTGTATTGGTTCTTGGGAATTATTATCTAATTGTTGTTTGTCTTATGGTAATTTATGGGTTTGTTTGTTTTATTGTCATGCATCATATAGTTTGTTATTAGTGGACTGTTTGGTTGGTTGTTTGTATCTCAAGGGAAAATCGTTCCCCAATTTATTCTTGAAGTCCTCGTCATTTATTTCCAGCCTTTGGTGCCTTGGGAACGTTTCATAAGGCCAAGTAGCATTCCTTTTCCATCTCAAGATAATGAGATGGAGTGAGATGTTACAAGTGGTATTAGTTTTCTTGGTCTGTGGATTTCAATTGAGAACAGTATTTTGATCCTTTGGCGTTGATTTTTAGTCTTGGTGTTGACCTTCATTCTTGGTCTATTTCTTGATTCAGTATGGTAGAAAGGTGTAGGATTATCGAAACTTGGAATTTATAGTATAAAAGGACTTATCTAACCCTTTTATGCTAAACTTCATGTTACCCAGGAGTTGGGTACATAAGTGTTTTGGGACACTTATAGGAATTGGATATCTCATTGTTGTGGTTGTAGCCAATGAGATGAGAATGGAATGCATGGTAGAAATTACTTCCCACTAGGATTCATATTTCATTAAGGTATAATGATCTATGGTGTGATATGAATGTGTTGATTTTGAAAATCTATATTGGGTTTCAAAATGGAAGAGTTTGAAAAATGGAAAGTTGTGGTATTGCTAAAATGGGTTGATTTTCAAAACATGGTGGATTTTTCAAAATAGTTCAATATGGGAAATGTCAACTTATTGAAAGCATGTTTGTGATAGTTGTTATGTAATTGAACATGAAAATTTTATACCCTTTCTTGTTAATAGAGTGAATGTTGTGGTTATTTTTGTGTTGATAGAAATGGCATTGGGAAAGTGTCGTAGAGACTAACTAGAGGAGGCTGCTAAAAATGTGGTTGCACATGAGCCTCATGTGAACCAACAACTAATATAGTGTATTGTGAAATCTTTACAAGCTATGGAATGTGTGAATAAACCGGATGAACCAAGGAATTTGGATCATGCTGTTTATTTTCAACGGTAGAATCCACCCATCTTTAGGGGTGATTTAGAGACTGAGAGGGATAAAACATGGTTGAACAGAATAAATCGGTTATTTGAGTTCTTAAGAACACCAGAAGAGCTGAAAGTAAAACTATCAACATATATGTTGGAATATATTTCCATTTAGTGGTGGGAACTAGAGGTCCAAGCTGGGATAGAACAAATTGTGACATGGGAGGGGTTTGAGGAATTTTTCAATAAAAAATTCTACCCTCATACATTCACTATTCAACGTACAATGGATTTATTCAGCTTCAAACAAGGTAACATGGTTGTGATGGAATATTCTACTATGTTTATGACCTTAGTGTGGTTTTCACCAGAGGTGGCAGGTAGTACATCGTTAATGGCATGAATTTTTGAAGCCGGGTTGAACCAGGAAATTCGTTCCAAGATAGTAGTGTTGTGTATTGATGATTACATGGAAATTGGGAAATATGCTATGGTGGATGAGTGGGATAATTTTGGGGCTACAGGAAGGGGAATTATGTGGGTACCCATGAGAAATAGTGGTAATTTTTATGTTGGGTTCAATCAGAATAGGGTCACTTATTTTTACGGTGGGAGTACGGATCAAAATCCAACGGTAGGATCGATGAATCTTCCTATGATGCCTCAGAGTAAGCCGGGATGTTCTCAATGTGGGTCAATAGGCCTCATCAAGAGGGATTGTATGGAACAAACTTGATCATTTCATAATTGTAATAATATGGGACATCTTCAGCAGTATTGTCAGAATGCTCTGAGTTCAGGTGTCCATGACACTCCTAAGGGGTCACAGGGGTCTTATGACTTGACAAGATGGGGGCAGCAGCATACCCCTCAGCAACATAGTAAAGTGTGTCATGGTGATTCTTGGAATACCATGACACCTTATTGGGGTAATGTGGAGCAGAGTGTAGTAATTAAGAAGTTGTTTGAATCTGAGAAGGTGGTGATGGATGATCAATCAGGACCGTCCATAGTGTGAGGTATGATTCTTTTACATTAAAAATTGGTGAAAGCTTTGTTTGATACGGGTACTTCACATTCCTTTATTTCTTCTCATATCATTTATTTGTTGGGTTTATACATGGAAATGATGCCTTCTATTTTGAAACTATAAATTCCTATGGGTCAAAGAGAGTGTTGAGCCTTCTTATGTCGAGTTCATTGTTTAGTTGTGGATGGAATCGAATTTATGTGGGGTTTTTTAGTGCTTGAGATGGATGATTATGATATAATCCTTGGAATGTATTGGTTGGAAATATTTAAGGCACACATTGATTGATATGTGCATACAGGTAGTTTTGTGATGGAGTATGGCATTAGACATCTCTTTATAGGGAGAAGAGTGCAAATATGGGTGAAATAGATTTTTTGGAACCAACTGTGGGCATGATCTTGTATTAGTTAGAGGCCTTGTCGTTGGCATCCAGGGAAGGTGTTGCACATAGTCTTCTTAAAGTAGTTGTGGATAAATTTATGGATATCTTTTTCAAATAATTCTTAGGGTATCCACCCATGGGAGAATTAGAGTTTACGATTGATCTCATTACAAGAACCAGTCCTATCTCATATCCATCTTACTAAATAGAACTAGCAGAATTTTAGGAATTAAAGTTATAGTTGGAAGAGTTATAAAACAAAGGGTTTATCCGGCCTAGCACGTCTCTGTGTTCAGTGCTGGTTTTGTTTGTTAAAAAGGCGGATGGAATCTTTCGGCTCTGTATTGATTATCATAGGCTTAATCAGGTTACGACGAAGAACTAATATCCACTTCCATGTATTGATGATTTGTTTGACCAATTGATGGGAGATCAGTGGTTCTCTAAGATTGACTTGAGGTTTGGATATCACCAATTACGGGAAATGAAGGATTATATTCTAAAAACAGATTTCAGAAGTAGATAATCCCATTTTGAGTATATGGTTATTCCCTTTAGTCTAATGAATGCACCAGCAGTGATTATGGAATTGATGAATCAAATATTTTAGAGATATCTGGATTCTTTTGTGGTGGTATTTGTGGATGATACACTATTGTAATCAAGTAAATGGGTGGAGCAAGAGTAGCATTTGGTGATAATGTTGGGGATCTTAAGGGATCATTGGTCATATTCCATATTGTCAAAGTTTGACTTTTGGATACATGAGGTTTGTTTTCTTGGCCATGTTATTTCTAAGAGGGGTGTTTCATTTGATCCGGAAAAGATAGAGGTTGTTGTCTCATGGCAACTGCCAAAGAAAATTTTCAAGATATGGAGATTCCTTGGTATAGTTAGGTATTATCGATATTTTTTCTATGATTTCTCATGATTGGCTATTCCAATTATAGCTTTTACAAGAAATAATATCCCATTTCAATGGGATTAGAATATTTAGAAATTATTTGAAGAGTTAAAGGGTCACCTTACATCATCACCTGTCTTGGTTTTTCCAGAACAAGGGAAAGGGTGCGTGGTGTATTGTGACACATCATGATTAGGGTTGGGATGTGTTCTCGTGTAAGGGGATCATGTGGTTTCATATGGTTCATGGTATTTGAGGCTGCATGAGAAGAAATACCCAACACATGATTTGGAGTTGGCAGAAATGGTTCATGCTTTAAAGATGTGGAGTAAATATCTCTTTGGTGAGAAATTTACAGTGTTTACCAATCATAATAGCATAAAGAATATCCTCTCGCAAAGAGATTTGAACCAGAGGAAAAGGAGATGGATAGAATATCTCTATATGTTTGATTTTGACTTAATGTACATGGAGAGTACGGGAAATTCGGTGGCAGATGCATTAACTAGGAAATAATATGCTCATGTGGTGAAGCAAACATCATATCAGGGGCAATTGATGTCAGTTATAGCCGAAATGTGGTTGGAATGTGAGGAACATGGTGGAAGAGTGGTCTTCTTTCTGTTTTTTTGGTTCCTAACTTGGCTAGTTTGGTTAAAGTAGCACAGGAATCTTATTCTAAATGTGTGGTGATGAGGTCGAAAGTCAATGGTTGGGAGAACATTAAGAACTTGGAACTGAATGGGAATTCAGTCTTGGGTTTTCATAATCGAATGGCAGCATAGTGTCTTGTTAGGAAGAAATTCTCAAGGATTATCAATATTCCAGGTAGGATTTCCATCCTATAATTCATAAAATGTACAAGGCATTGAATGTTTAGTTTTTTTGTGATGGTATGAAAAGGTATGTGGCCAGTTTTTTCTTGAGATGCATGACTTGTCAGCAAGTCAAGGTAGAGCATTAGCAGCCAGGAGGCATGTTGTAGTCTTTACCTATCCCAATGTGTAAATGGGAGTAAATAGTAATGGATTTTGTGATGGGTCCCCCAAGAATGGTTAGTAAACACGATTCCATATGGGTGATTGTGGATTGACTCACAAAGTCGGCCCCTTTTGGCCCGATTCGTGAATCTCATACGGCTGAGGATATATCCAAAATCTATATCCGAGAGGTGGTAAAGAGGCATGATGTTCCAGTATAGATTATATTAGATAGAGAACTAAGGATCACATATATTTTCTAGAAATCCTTGCAGCAAGACCTTGGTACACAGTTGGAAATAAGCATGGAATATCATCCTCAGATGGATGGCCAATATAAGAATACGATACAAGCCTTGGAGGATATTTTAAGGGCTTGTGTGATGGATTCTTATGGTTCATGGGAGGATCACTTACTATTGGTGGAGTTCTCCAATAAAAACAGTTATCATTATTTGATATATATTGCTATGTTTGAGTCTTTTTATGGGATTCCTTGTTGTTCTCTACTATATTGGGGAAAAACGGGTGAGACTTCGATGATTGCATTGAGCCTTGTCCAAGAAACCATGGATAAGATCATGTTGATCAGACAAAGGATGGTGATGGATCAGAATCATCATAAATTGTATGCGGACCATCATCTATGACCTTTTTCGTTCAAGGTGGGTGATCATTTGTTATTAAGAATCTCTCATAGGTTGGGACATCATCGGTTTGGGAAGCAGGGTAAGTTATCTCTGAGGTATATTTGGCCTTTTGAGATACTTGATCAGATTTGAGAGGTGGATTATCATTTGGTAATTCCACCACCTTTTAGTGAGGTGCACAATGTGTTTCATGTGTCACAGTTGAAAATGTATCAGCTAGATCATGACCATGTGATTTTGTGGGATCATGTTGAGCTAGAACTGGATTATTCCTTAGTTCATGTGCCAGTGCAGATTATGGATAGAAAAGAGAAAGTCTTTCATGGTAAAATCATCGGTTTAGTTCATATTTTTTAGAAGAAAGCTTATATTAAATATGATACTTGGTAATGAAATAAAGATATGTCCGAGTAATGTCCTGAGCTCTTTCAGAAAAGCAATGGTTCTCTACTTTCTGAGGATGGAAATTCCAATTGTGGGGAGAATGTAGCACCCCCTATTTTAGGTATGCATCATTTTTTATGCCTTTTCATGTGTTTAATGTTCTTGGGATGATATGGTAATAGGTTTAGAGAGTTTACAATGGTTTTTAATAAGTTTTTAGTCTTTTCTAAGGCTGAACGGTTTGAGAACAGTTAGAGAAAACTATGTGGGTTATCCAGGAAACCGTGTAGGGGGAGACAATAGGATTCACACGGCCTATGCATGGTTTGTCAAACTATGCGAGGAAACTATGCAGACCCCTTCTCTTGAGATAACGGCATGTGCACAATTTTCCAAACCATGCAGACTAACCATGCGACCACTTAAAGAAGGGGTTTCTAAATATGAGTTCCCTCAGGTTTAAACTATTTCACTCCAAATCTTCTCCCACTCGAGTCTCACTCGGGATATTGGGTTCTCATGGGTTTAAGGGGATATTCCAATCATTTTAGAGGCAATTCAAAGGGGTTTTGACATGGTTTGAAGGCGATTATTCTTGGGTAAATCTTCTCACATGGTTCTTTGTGATTTCCTCTAGATCTACATCTCCCTCTCTCTTGATTTTCTATATATACACATGTTGTGTATAAGTCTAGGATTGGGGTTTCCTTGGGTGTTGATTTTATTGCTTGTGGATGTTAGGGAATGTGATCTAGAGCGATTTCAGTTGCGCGTTCGCTAGATTTGGGGTGTGGTTGCTTGTGGGTCGAATTCACTGAAACCCTAAAGGTAGGTGGATTCTCTCTCAACCCCACTTTCATAAGACAAGAATCTTGGTTATAATTAATTTTCTCTGCTTAAAATTAATTGTGTTTTGATGTGAAAATTTGGTTGGAAATCCCTTTGGTGATGTTTTGGGGATTTTTTGAAAAAAATGTGGTTTTGTGGTGAAAGGATATTATTGTGGATTTTAAAAAGGATATTTTAAAATGGGTTTCAAGATTGATTTGTGAAAATTGTTGATGAAAAGATTTTTCAATAAATATTTTGTCTTATTGAAATGTTGTTTGGGTTGGAAAAAGATTAAATGGGTGATTTATTTAAGCGGATTGGCATGTGATGGAAATTATTATTTGCATGTTGTGTGGCCTTGGTGGGTTATATTCTTGGTTGTGGCATTTTGGAATGTTGTGTGGAAGTGGGTGGGAAGTATCACTACAAAAGGTGATAGTTAGTGGTCAGAAGTACCAACAATATAGATAGTGGTAATGAAGCACCGATAGTTGGAAATGCAGTGAATGAGTTGGACGGAAGCTCCACCGTCTTGGTTTCCTTGTCGTCTATATTTTGTAAGATGGAAATTTTTTAGGCTAATGTGAAATGGTGAAATGGATTATGGAATGATTGTTTGGATTTACCTTGGTTTTCTTAGTTTGGATGAGGTGTCTTGGTAAGGGTATGTTTGGATTATGGTAATGGGTGTACTTGTGATTATTTTAAATAAATTGCTTTATATAAATGTGCTAAAAGTTTTATCCTAGTGGAGAGTGTAGAGAAGTCATTTTGGGAAAACCTACTGAGTATTAGTACTCACCCCTAATTTGGAACATGAATGCTTTTGTAGATTTCATATTTTGGGACTCATGTAAGAGTAAAGCATATCATTTTTCTAGCAGTTTTTCTTGATGCTTTTGTGATGGTGTGGTGCTTGGAGCATGGAGCTTGGTGTAGAGCTATGGATGGTGTCTTAGTTTTATTGGAATCTTGTTGTAGTATTTCTCTTGGTACTTTGATATGGTTTAGTGTTTTTGGTTATATTGGTTCTTGGGAATTATTATGGAATTTTTGGTGGTCTTATGGTAATATATGGGTTTGGTTGTTTTGTTTTCATGAATCATACAGTTTGTTGTTAGTGGACTATTTGGTTGGTTGGTTGTATCTCAAGGGAAAATTGTTCCCCAATTTATTCTCAAATCCCTTAACATTTATTATCAGCCTGTGAGACCTTGGTAATGTCGTTTAAGGCCAAGTATAATTCCTCCACCATCTCAAGACAATGAGATAGGGTAGGATGTTACATTATCAGTCTAATTGAATCAAAGCATAGATGAATTTCTTTGTCTTACAAGTGGTTGTATCCCTTCTTAGTTTCACTCCAAACGATGATAAGATCAACAACATACCCAACCAAACCCTTATTTGATATGTCCATATGGTCATTTGCATAAGTAGGGTATCAAATTATGAAGGTTCTCATAATAGGTATCTCCCCAACCTCAGGAAATAAGGACTAATAATAATCACACATCCCTATGTATATCTATGGCCGTATGAAATTACATAAGATATACATTAACAGATCAATCCAAGTAATAATTCTCTAATTATTACCTCGATATCTATTATTCAATATCTCATATACAACCCTTTGTAATGGATATAAGAATACATTCAATCTAACCATTAAATGTCATCACAACCCATTAAAATCCATGATGATCATCGGTTAAGGAAAACCCAATGTTTGTAATTAGAGGGGATATTTATAATTTATCCATTCATGTAAAATATATTGTAGCACACACTAATGAATAATAAATGGAGATTGACTTTGTTATAATGACATGATTCATTTATAACCAATACAACCAATATCTTTTGGAGATATAACATAACCCTCATGTGGTTAAAGTGGTAATGGATTCATTTTCCAAACATTACACCCCTATGTAATTTCTATTACATCCATATGTGACTATCTGATAAAAAAATCCCAAAAATCACTTTGTGAGTGGAATTTATGAAGTAAACTAGTTTGAATAAGGGTGAGACATAGGAATCATATTTTTTAAGTTAAACTCTTTGAACTTATTTCCAAACTTCTTAACTTTATAACATCAAATTTTATAATATTTCATTTTTTTTGTCTACATATAACTATTTATAAGTATATAATCATCATATTTAGAACCTTTTACATTAACTGTTTTCCTTAAATTTTTTTTTTAAATTATGTAACTATTTACATTATCACTTTACCATCATATCCTAAACTTTTTTAGGATATCCATTTTTTCATGGAAACTAATTTAACTCTTTTAATTTATTTTTACCATAATGCCCTAAAATATTTTAGGATAAACATAAAGTCACTTAATTGTGGTAAACAAATGTATCCTATTATATTTATCCTTACAAACATTTCCTAAACCATTTAGTAAATCAAGTTAATTTCACTAATCCAGCATAACTATGATATTTAGTTTATCAGTGTAACTAAATGTAACTATTTAGATTTTTTTATTATATCCTATTTTAACTCTTTAGGATATAATGTGAAGAATCACTCAATATCTGATTGGATCAATCTTTTATTTTCTTATATTTATCTTCTCTAAGTCCAAACATTCCAACTAGTCTCAATGAAATTATATTCACTCCAGAATATATTTCTAAGACTCAAAATAAACTAATTTGTGTTTTTGGAAATTATAATTTATTTCCTTTTTGTAGGAATATTAAAAAAATAAATAATTGTTTCCATATCATATATGGTATTCTATATGATTGGAGTATTCTTACTTGAAAAAATGACTTTAATAAAAGATACCACTGATGGCTGGTAGAAGCACCTTCCCATATATTTTAACAAATATTTGGATAAACACTTTTATCATGGGTGTACAATTTTATCCAAATATGATTCTCAAAAACATTTATATAATTTGACAAATCATAAACCACATGTTTACATTTAATAATCTCATAACAACCATTTGTTATCGAACATACACTCTTATCGTATAAGAGAAGTGAGAAAAATAAACACATCTTGTATAATTAATCTAAGATTAACACATTACTTTATATTCAAATTCTCAATATAGTAACAATATACTTCATATCATGCATATAAACTATAAGCTTTATTAATTATTTATTTTATTTTGAAATCTTTCATATTCACAAGGCTTTTTAAAACATATACATGGTATAATATACCATTAAAATATTTAAGAATTAATTTCTATAAGCATACTTACCTGATATTGAAATTACAAAGAGTTTCAAATACTCCATCACATATATCTTTAATAATACAATCATATTGAATTGTTACTATTCACTTCATGATATCTCTAGGTTTCAATGACCTAGATTTTATTCTAGAAGAAACATTATTGAACTTTTCAACTAACATTTCTTCTTTTGGTTTGAATTTTCACCCACCTGGAATCTTAAAATCATGTTCCCAATTTATTAATTATCAATAATTTAATAATATAAGGAAAAAATATCTGGGAATTCCACCATATTGTCATAACATTTCCATAAATGATAATAAAATAAATTCCCAAAACATAACAATCCATTTTTGTATTCTCTTCAAATCATATTATAGAATTAAACTAATCCCAACCCATTTGCAAAAACACACATATCATTTTGATTTAAACTACCATTTTTTACAAGATATTCTCAAGAGGTAAGTGAGATATTTCACACATCTTATGTTTAGTTTATCCAAGCTTGGATCAACCAAGTTATCAATGTCAAAACTGATTTTCTCCATTACTTGAAAAAATCATGATTTAATTTTCTAATATTATTTATATTTACAATACTTTGTAAAAAAATATTGTTGATATCATATATATATATCAGAATAATAGAATTGATTTCAATAACTAATAAATATTTAATGAAAATTTTAGTCTCACTGAGTTATTAATATATTCAATAATATTGAATATCATATGATGTACCCAACAACATTAAGTATATGAGACTAAAATCATTGATGTAAAAAATAATACTGAATACATGAGTGGATTATAATACTCCTTTAGTCATTTCGCATCTAGTTCCATTGAAAACAAAAAAAATCATTCCATTCTTATATAAGAATCATTATTTTTCATATTGAATAAATTCAACACTTGGATACTCAGGAAGGAACTGTTCTAACACATAAAATATCTCTCTTTCTCTGGAACATTCCTTAAGATACCACTCTTAGGAGTTGCTTACTTTGAGATACTTATTTCATGGACTAATATAAATTTTAGTTTAATGATTTTGATGCATTTATAAACACTAGAACATTTAATCAGATGAATATCATGTATTATATATTTCCATTAAGGATTTCTGATGAAATATCTCCCACTAAAATTGATGACCCATTACATTATATCTATTTTGTGAGACAAGATCCATATTTCACTAAGAAAATGACCCTACTATGGAATAAAACTACTCACTTAGTTATTTAGGTTGGGATTCATCCCAATCACAACAATTTTGGTTATTTGATAATTTAGTGGGAAACCCTATATCCAAATCCATCAAATGGATTCACTCAATTCTATTCCTCTCATATCCCAACCCTTGGGGTTTCCCAGCTATGTGTAACCCAAATAAAACCTCAAAAACCAGTTAACACAAGAAATTTTTTGGGAAGCATGATATGCCATGAAACTACCTATTTAATATTCTGTAGTCAATCATTACTTTCTTTACTAACAAAAGATAATTCTGGGGAACACTGCTATGGCATGAAACTACCTGATTAGATGATCGAGGTCTTAACATGTGTTTCTCTATAAGGAATATCACACTTAGTATTTAAGGGCTTTTTGTTTTAATGTTCCAGTAATTTAATATAAATCATATGAATATTAAATTCATAACTATTTCATTCTATTTAAAATTTATCTTCTCATGTTTTATGCCCCTTTTTTCTATATATTATTCTAATGATTTGGTTTTTCAATCCTTATTAAAACCAAAAATTTAATATGTTTTCACCACATTAATGTGTAACTCTTTACACAATCCACAATTCTATTTTAATCACCCAAAAATAGAAGTTAAAGAATATTCCTATATATCCAAATTGGAAAACTCCACATGAGTAAGCCCATATCATTAGATAGCCAACACCATTCACTTTCCAATCTAAAAAAATCATCCATGAAAGTAGGTGGTCCAATCTAAAGTCCCTCTACATGTAGAGACTTTATACAAGATAGAATTCAATTCAATAAGTCTCTAACTCATAATATTCACAAACAATTAATAACTATAAATATAATCCTAAATAACCTTTAAATAAATGAAAAATACAAATATTTAAACATGATATAAACATTTATGAATAATTTCATAAAAAATCTAATTATGAACACTTTCATAATTTAAGATTAAAAATTATATAAATCAAATAAATTTGGAATATAAACTCTTTATATTCTTTCCAATATGAACACTTTCATATTTATCATAATTTAGAAATTCCATTTTAAATATATAATAATATATGAATTATAAACTATTTATATTTCAATTACTATTATGTAAATCTTTTATATAGTATAAATATCATATACTTAATTATTATTTTAAACATTATCATATCAATTATCAAAAAAACCTTTTGATATGGCTTAAATAATATCCAAATAAATACCTTTTAATTTAAAAAACTTCAAATTAAATAATTATGAACTAAACATGAATCTTAACGAATTTTAATAAATAAATTATTTATTTATTTCCCAAAATATGATATATTTATGAAATATTCAGAAATAAATGTTAATTATAAACATATTATAAATTAGTAATAATAAAAACATTTTACATTATTTTTAATATAAACTCTTTCAAATTTTATATTAAATGACATTTATATGATATTTCATGAATTCTAAAAATTTTATAATTCAGTATCTATTATATAACCATTTTTTATATAATTGAAATATAATATTTTTGAAATTTATAAAATATTCATAAATAAAATTTTATTATTTCTAAATATAACATTTATTTATATATCATAAATTTTACCATTCAATTGTACAAAAGGTATTTGAAAAAAATATTTTCCATTTAACTAAAAGAATTTTATAGTTAATTAATTTATAAAACCTATTTATAAATTTTTATAAATATTTAAAAATACCTATTTATTATTTATAAAATATTTATAAATAATATAATTAAATTCATAATTGAATCTTCTTGATTAAAATAAATAATTTATATATTTTCATAAATATGATTAATATATATGAACATTTCATATTAATTCCTAGGCTTGAAAATATCTTTTTACTATTAAAACATATTTTTCATAAGTCAATAAACATGTTGATTCATTATGGAATCCTATGCTCTAATACCATTATTAGGTTTTTCATGATCATCACATGACCATGTGCAGCAGAAGACAACCCAAACATCGACACATCTATCTTTGAGAATCGATATGTAAATAAATTATATAAACATTATTTTTATAAATCACCAATAGTATCAATATTAATCGTTAGTATTGGTAATGGAGAATGTTTTATAAAGATAAAAAAGAAATAAAGAAAAGGTACTCTGCCTCTGAGGGGAGAACACCGACCAATGGATCTGCGATCATATCATGAGGATACCTGAATGTTGAAGTGGTTCTAGCTTCATCATCTTAGATGATGAACAATGGTATGGGAGGAAGAGTAAAAGAGAGTCTTTCTCACAATTTATTTTCTATAATAATGAGGGATCACATCCCTTTATATAGTCATCCATGACATGTTTCATTAAATTATTATTTTTTCCATCTTAATGTATCCATATACATTTATTCCCCTAATTCATTGAATCCCATTCAATGAGTGGTAAAGCCAATTATTCCATTTATAATTGTTTGTAACTGATTATAAAACCATTCGAGAGAAAAATATATATATCAAATATATGTATTTATTATCTCATGTATTTAATATTTGCATTTTAATATATGTATCAAATTCACGTATTTAAATATACAACTTATATATATAATTTTATATTATATATATATAGTGATTATCTAATAGTCAGAATATCATAAGTTGGAAATGTTGCTAAGTTAATGGGGTATGTAACCACCCAATCATTCCTTATATAGGTTAAGGTACATTACATTTTTAAATGAACCAATGAAGTTGGGAATTGGTGTGCCTCCAAAATCATTGATGGTGAGGTTGAGGGATTGAAGTTATCGTAGGTGTGCAACAGACTTACTGATGTTTTCGTTCAAACTAGTATCTTTGATGAAGTCATAAAATCTTTTATTGGGGAGTTAGAGGGAGACAAAATGTAGAGGGAGGTTGTGACACCCAACTCCCTTCCATCCACAATAAACCTCCCCAACCTAGGAGCAAGGTTGTTGGAAGGGTCGAGGAGGCATCACTTGAATGTCAGTAGGGCCTCCCTTTCCATTTCCATGCACCTAACTCTTTAATTCCCATACTAATACCCACGTAATTTGTATCATAGTAATAGAAGCAAAACAAACCCCCACTACCCCTTTCCTTCCATGTCACTCTCCCCCTTATGAAAAATTTCTGGAGTTGTAGGACTATCATCGTCTTCAGTTAACCTTTTAACTAGATATTTCAGTACAACCATAAGATGGGGACATGTGAACTATTATATTTTCATTAATAAGATTGTTTATTTATATCATTACTTGTATTTAAATTTTTATATGGGTTTTCACTTTTCTAAGGAAAATCACTGAGATAGATCAAGATTTGTCTATGATGGCTCTAGTGCATGTGGTGACAACCCCAAATCTGGTGATAATGATTACTCAATCTGAATTAGTCAAAAAATTTGGTAAGTCCAATAGCTTAGATATTTCTATTCACTCCACCTAATAAAGATTCACATTTCCCTAAAGTATCATCTAATAAAAATGCATTATTCTTCTTCTCTGAGAACTTCCCTGACTCTGACAGTGTTTAGTCTCAATCTATGACACTCTTTTTTGTACAGAACTAGAACTAATGGATGAATAAGGTGTCATATATTATCTATTTACACTGAAATGTGTATTATCCTAATCAGTGAAAATATATCTTCTATTTTGGAAAAACTAAATGTTTTGTTGTTACCATTCTTTTTTAATACATTTATCTTATCATAAGTTTTCTAATAATGTTGTATGTCTAAAAATTTTCAAGTATAAAATCTATAATTACCATATTTTGAATCCACTACAACTCATTATAATAGAGGAAAAAGAAACCATTTTACCACTTTACTCATGAAAGTTCCATTGGGAGTTACACTGGAGGTTACACTATAATTTATGAAATCCTTAACAAAATATTTTTTATATTATTCCATATTTTTTAAAAGTTTGAGGGGGGGGGGATTGTGCAATTGATACCCATTAGAACCTACACTGGTGTTTATACTGGACCATCCACTGGAGGTTCCATAGGAACTTCCATTGGTGGTTCCACTTGATTATTTGGTGGAACATCCACCGAAACCTCTATTGAAACATCCACTGGAAAATCCATTGGATGCTCCATTGGAACTTTTACTGGAGGTGAAACTAGAAATTGCATTGGAGGTTCTGTTGGAGATTCCATATGAGGTTCCACTAGAACTACCACTGGATTTTCCACAAGAATTTCTGTTGGAACATCGATTGAAACCTCCAATGGAGGATCCACTAAAACTTCCACTAGAGCCTATTATACCTAATTACAGTGAAAATATACCTAAGAAAAAAATCCATGTTGTTCTTTACCACTGTAATTTTCAGTGGATCTTCAAGTCATATTATACCATTCAAATCTGTAAATTAATTTTTGGAATCCCTATAAAATATTAGAGAATTTATTATTGGATTCAATATTGAATTTTGTTTCATTATTTCACAATATAACTTCCACCGGAGTTTCCACTGGAACTTCCCATGAAGCTACACTGGAGGTTCCACTGGATCTTAAATTGGAGTTTCCACTGGAATATACACTATTGGATCCATAGGAACATCCACTGGAACCCATTCTATATAATTAAAGTGCAAAGAAACCATAAGTAAACAAATTATGTTCTTATTTCCTATTGGAACTTCCATTATAACTTTTACTTGAAGTTCCAATGGATCTTCCAGTGGATGTTCTAGTAGAACTTCAAATCATACTATTTATTTCAAATATATAATGTAACTTATTAAATAAATAAAAACTTGTAGTAAACATTATATATGATTATAAAGTAAATTCCTTTCTATTCATTCACACAGGAAATCCCACTAGAGATTCCACTAGAGGTTATATCAGAACATCCACTGGAACAACATCCAGAACTCCCACTGGAGGTTCCACTTGAACTTCTAGTCCTTTTTAAAATGATGTGTTGTTATTTCCCTTTATACTTCCATTAGATCTTCCATTACAAGTTCCAGTATTATTCTACATTTCAAACCTATACTGTAATTTTTGGATGCCCCCCAAAATACATGTTATCTATACTGTAGTGAATTTTTTATAGGATTTTTCAAGGAACTATTATATTATTTCTAGTCCTATTTTATGTTTTCTAATTCATAAAGAAAGGTCTTAATTTTAAATTTCAAGTGTTTTTAGGTGAAATATGATATCGTTTCAATGAGTAAAACAATAAATCAAACCGAAATTTAAAGAAGGTAATACAATTTCTTTGCAGAATAGTCCTTTTTGGAATGTTTTTAGGAATTTCTATCCAATAATATATCAGCATCAGATTGAAATAAATATGAAATTTCTGATTTTTATGTACTGGAAAACTATGTTCCCTCAACAAATGTTTTTCAAATTGGTGGAGTGTAAATACATTTCAACAAATTTGATGTCTAAAGGATATTTGGGATAACTAAAGGTGAAAAAAGAAATGGAGGACTTCTACTCTTTCAAACCAACCAATATAGTATTGTATATATAGATATTAAAAAAAGGTTTCAAATTGATAACATAAAAGGAAATCAAAATGGTTCTTTTGGAATCTAAAATTGGAAATAAAGAAGTTGATTATGTTGAAACATCAACACTTCTATTTTTATAAACATGTGATACTGTGTTTTCCCTACTATAGGTTCATATTTTTGATTGGGTTTCTTTAATTTTTTGGATAGTTTGAGATACATGATAACACTAATGTGGTCTCATGAAATCCACCAGCAGTTGATGAAACATACTATAGAGATCTCATCCAATACATATTAAAATAAATGATTAAGGCCTTAGACAAATCCATATATGAAAATAAAATGGAAAGGCCTTGACCAACTCCATATTTGTTTTGTCTCATTAGAATTATCGATGCATCAAGAGGCTACAACAGGCCCTTCCCATCACATAATAAGTCCAATGTATTCCTCATATGAATGGGTTGAAACATAAACAACATAAAAAATGAAAATAACATTCCCCAATTAGTAAACCTAATCACTAACCATTATGAGTAATATGGTGAATGCTATCATGATAGAACACCCAAAGTAAAACTATTCATAAATAATTTAATCAAATGTGGCATATCATATCATAAAATATATTTCACAATTAATCATAAGATTCAACATATGGTGTTTAAATGGATGAATATATTATAAAAAACATTTAGTAATTCTTGATAGAAATTCCCTTTTTACATTACAAATAAGACTTCTTTTGAAATATCATTTCTATTTATCATAAAATAATATTATAAACATGTATATCCAAGAAAATAAAATTTAAGTACAATTAAATTATGTTTTAGGCATAAAATATATCAAACTTAAGTGAAAACATGTAAAAATTGTTTTTGAGAAACTTTAGTAATGGGCCACTTCAGTGCGGTTTAAGATAAAATATAAAAGAGTCTTTAAAAAGAACATGGATTAATTATATATATAAATATATAAAATGGATAAGATAGTATTTCATGATAAAAAGAGTCAATTTAGGAAAATATTTGTATTCTAAAATTTATTATAGAGTATACTTGTTAATGGGTAAGAAATTGTTAAGGACCCTTTAATCAGACATACATATTGGGAGGAATTAAAGAGGGACCCTTGTAAACATGTATTTCCCCATAAAAATATGAACATATATAGATACATGAGTTTTGAATATATAAAAAAAATTAGAATAATTATATAAAAATAATGAATAAATAAATTGGGTTAAATATGTAGAAAGTGTAACCCGAATGAAAAATGGAGGTTCAGGAAGAATCCCTTACAACTTTACAAATAGTCGAACCATAAGCCCTATAAAATTAATGAGCATCAAATAATACTTTTAATACCATGAAAATAAATATATTCTTGATAAGATACATCAATATGTAGTAAAAATACACCACAAACAAGAAATAGTGGTGAATAAGGCATATGTCACTGAAATAAAAGTGAGATGAGAAAACCCTTTCCTTATGTCTGAAAGGGTTCTTCAATTATACTAATTGTCATGAATAATGAAAATAATAAATTAATAATTTAATTTAGAACCTATTAAATATTTATTTTATTTACTATAATTTTATTAATTTCGTTTATGATTTTTTATATGATTTATACTATTGAATTTCATCATTTGGGAATGTTCGTTTCCTAGGTTTTCATGATTGATTTTCATGTATACATGTATGAAAGATCATGTAAAATTGAACATTTATCCATAATTTAAACTATATGTTATTAATTAAATTCCATAATATTAATTGGTATTATTTATCCTTTTTTATAGATATGAGGATGATTTATTAGATAAAACATTGTTGATAATCATTGAGATTGTTTTGGCATTTTTTCGATCATCACGCACTAGTTTCGTTTTACTAATTAATATTCCATATATGTACTAGTTATAGAATATTAAATATGTTTTAATATATATTATAACATGGTTTATCTATTATTTTGGTTTTATGTTCAGCCTTGAATGTGGTATTAGAAAAAAACAATCATTGTCCACAAAGGTGGTGAATCGACACCTCATAGATGATGTTTTCATTTTTAGAATAAAAGGGAGAGGAGAAGGGGTTTGATGATAAATATTACATTAACATAATAAAATTATAGTATATATAATATACTAGAATCATAATTAATTTTTTTATAGGGGAGGTAAGAAAAGTATTACAATATAAATGAAATTAAAATAAAATTAAAATAACTAAAGTGGATTTTACCTATAAAATTCCTATCATTGAGAACCTCCTTATGGAACATTGAAATGGTATTTTAGGTGAGACCGGTAAGAATATAACATGGGGGTGAGGTTTGGGAGATGTATTGGATATAAATTTGACAATATTCAAGTATTTGGAGGTGTAAGTAGAAGAGGTGTTGTGTGGTGTTATTTATAGTGGATCAGAGGGGTGTTTTTTGATTATTTAATACATTTGTTTGTTATTTTGGCTCAAGACGATGAATAATGATTATTAATGTGACTAAATATATTAAATAGTTTATTTGGGTTAAAACAAATGGTTTCTTACATCATTCATGATGTTATAATTCATGTATCTATCTTAAAATGTTAAATACTGTAAATTATCATATTTCACTATTCATAAAAGATTCAACTATTTCAGAAAAATCCCAAAATTTTTGACAAACCATTTTTTTGTGTATAATTTATAAATGGAATCCATTTTATGAAATAAATTTTATAAATATGATAAATTAAATTTTTAATTACAATCATTATTTACTCGAAAAAATATAGATTTTAAAATTAAAATTGATTTTATAACACATTGAAAAATTAATTAATTTCTCATAAAATTATATTATAATCACAAGGAAAAAAATAATTTATTAATATTTTTTATGAAAATAAATTTTCTTAAAAATAAATATAAAAATTGAAAAAATTTAAATAAATATTTATGATATAGAAAAATACCAATACATAATTTATCATTTTAAAACATTTATTTACTTATCCCATTATATAAATATATTATATTTTCATTAATAAGATTCATAAATTTAATATATAATTTCATAGTTTGGGTTACAATTAAAATTAAAATTAGACTATTAATATAATGAAAATTATAGTTTTATAAAAAAAATTAATTTTTCACTATTAACAGGAAAATAAATATTTTCAGAAAAATACTAAAATTTCACCCTAAAAAAATTTTGAAACTCCACTTTTAAAAATTATGTTTATTTTTTTCAATATTATTTATAAAATTATGAAAATTTTCTTTTAAAACAATTAATATATTAAAAGATAGTAAAAAACATTCTTTAGAATAAATAGTCTTTTATGAATAAAATTGGATTTATTCTTATATTAAACCTATCAAACATATTAGTTTAATTAAAAAACATCTGATTGAATATGTAAAATATAAATTTAATTAATATAATTCTATAATAGTGATTAATTTAATTTATTAACATAAAATTCCATTGTGCTTATAAAAATAGTTTTTTAATAAAAACATGCCTTTTTTGTTCAATTGATTTTTAATTTCATTATTAAATCAATTGTTAATTGGAGGATTCATTTTATAAAAATGTGTAAGCTATATTTTCCTAATTTAGATAACCAATTTCATTCTATCCATTCCAATAGAAAGGTAATAACTATCACAATAATAATAATTAATATTTTTTTAAGAATGTTGTTTTCTGTAATTTACTCTATCAAAGAAGATAAATTAGAAAAAAGACATACCATAACATTTTGGGGTGTTACGTTCTACCCTCCTTTAATAAATTACATCCTCACACTTTAATCTTATTATTGGTAATAATGGATTTCTCATTTTTAAATACCCTTTTGTAAATCCCACATTCTCAATAGGTTTAATAGAACATCCTCTAAAATGGGGGGAAAGGACAATGTGATAGTCACAACAAAACTAGGAGAGCATTAGTGGTAATTAAGAACATGGTAATTAAAAAGAAATATAACTGTCAATTTCTTCTGGTGGTGATAGAGAACATGTTCATTAGAAAGTTAACCACCACAAAATCCTAAATTTAAGATTGGTTAAAATACCATTGATTTCTCAAAAAGAAAAGTAAACATATGATGTTTCAGTTCTGAAATCCTTTTCCTAGAGTCGAGGGTTTCTTTTACTATCCATAAAAAAACATAGGAAAATAAACATACTTGATTCCTTACCATGTTATAATATCATCCTTTGGTTATTATTCAATATAAATCCACTTCATTTCACACACCAGGAGATGGATATTAATGACAAATTTTTATTCCTAATTCACTTTTATAGAATCATATGGTCCTTAAGTCATTCCTTCAGACATTAAATGTTTACTAAAACCAAAATGGCTAAATATAATTTTCCAATTCCTTAAAGAAGAATTATTGCAATTCAATCCTTATATATCTCTTGATTTTGATAACATAACATAATTATTCAATCAAAAAACCCAAATAAATTAATTATTCCACATCTACTATAGTAATAGCATAATCTTTGATTTGATCCCTTCGCTTATTCTATGATATGTTACCTTAAAGCTTGGGAAAATCATTTGTGTAGTTACCCATCTCATTATAGTTTAATAATTGAATAAATTATTTCTTTTAATTATAGTCACGAGTCCATTTTCCTTTATCTCCACATTTTTATCAAACTTCCAATCCCTTCAAGAAAGTGGCAAGGTGTTTCCTTCCACAATTGTCACATGTGGGAAAATCCATCTTTCCCTTCTTTACTTTATCCATACTTTTCTCTATTGCACTCTTCTTCTCTTTATTCCTTTCCACATGTAATATCAAGACAGGGAAAGAATTATATAAGTCATATGACTTATATAATTCTTTCCTTATCTTGATATTACATGATACTATATCCTCATATGAAAAAAAATGTTTGGGAGACTAGTTCCCTTCGTAGAATTGAATTAAGACCATTGAACAAATGGTTAATCATACTCCCTAGATTTTGTATGTAGTTCACACCATACCATGATAACCATGAAAATATAACTTTATACTTAGAAAAAAATTAATACTCTTTCTATCATAGACTCAATAATTATCTCTACATGTCTACTCATTATTGTCTAGGAAAATATGTTTCCATGAAAATTACCTTTAAATAATTCAATTATATGGTTACAATTTCATCTTCCTCATGGTGTTTTGAAAAATTGACCACCACTGATCATTATATCCTAAGAGAAGATAAACTTCCATACTAATCATGTCTCTTTCATTTCATCCCAAAGAAAAAAATATCTTCTCTAAGGAACTTATTCCTTTCTTAGCTACAAATGTAATTTTAGTCCCATTGAATAAGGGAGGTTGTTGTCACATGAAGTTATTTAACATTTTTACACCACAATGTGGATTAGGCTTCTTCCTATGGGTATGGTTATTTATCATAACCTGAGTTATCTCTCTCGGTATAGTAATAATGTATTCAACACCAGTTTCAACTCCATCTCAAACATTTTTATATTTTATGGGAGGGAAATAAAAATATGAAATATGTATATTGATATGGTTTTCATTCATTTTACTATGCACCATTTAGAAACAATGGAATACACTAGATTAAATCATAACATTATAAAACATAATTTATAGTCTAAAAGTAGTTGAACACTTATCATAAATAAAAAATTTAGGTATCACTAATCTCTAAATTATAATCCATGTTACTTTGGGAATATTCTCAAATTTTGTTATAGGGTTATCTTTCCCTAATATATGTTTTCCTAAATATAGTTTCCAAATTATATTCTAAACTTACTTTGATACCAAATGTAAATACCATTATCCCATTATCCTATAGCTAGTGCCTTACTTTATTACAATGGAGTTATGAAAAAGAATTTGTATCCCAAAGGACCACAAAGTTTAATAGATTTAGAAAACAAGACAGAAAAATAATTGTAACATTATAACTTTAAAGGAAAAAAACATAGAAACTATAATGGAAACACCTATAATCTCTTATATTATCCCTACAAGTCATTCATAGTATACAACTTTGCATCTTTGGGGAAAATAAAACATAATAAATAGGTGATACTAGATTCTTAGTAAGTCTAGTAGATATAATAGAAGCTATCGTAAATAAACATTAATAATAAAAAATAGTGAATAACCGAAAACACATCCCATTAAAAACATAATCTTGATCATAATATGGAAGGATTAAAATATGATTAAATAACGCCATATAAAAAATCATATGAGAATAAAACTTAACTGAGTATATTCTATTAGTAAAATAATCTCATTTATTATCAAATAATTTCATTATAATGGAATTCATAATGATGGACATCTAAAACATACCATCCGGGCCTTGGCCAAGACATCTGAAAATAAATGGTTAAGTCCTCTTCCAAATCTATATTTGAAAATAAATGGGAAATGCCTCAACCAAGACCATACCTATTTTGCCTCATGAGAACAACTGATGAATCAAAGGTTTATAGATGTCCCTACCATCACTTAATAACTCCAATTCATTCCTCATATTAATAGGGAAAAACAAAAACAACATATGAAATGTAAATATTTTTTTCCAATCAGTAAACATAATCTATAACTATTCTGGGTAAAATGGTGAATGATCTCAAGAAAACACATACAATGTCAAACTGATCATAAACCATTTAATAGAATATGGTAGATGATATCATAAAAAATCAATCAAAATCAATCATTAAATTCAGTAGAGGGTGTTGAAATTGATGAAAATGCTCAAATAAAATAATTATGGAATTCTTGAGAGAAATACCATTTTTTTACTTTGAAAAAGAAGAGTTCTTTTGGAAAATAATTTTTATTTTACATTAAATATGATTAAAAAAATCTATATCCTAGAAAATAAATTTAAATTAAAATGAAATTGTGTTTAAGGCATAAAATATTCCCAACTGAAGTGAAAACATGTAAAAAGTATTTTTTAAAAACCTTATAAATGGGACACTTCAGTGCAATTTATGAAAACATATAAGAGTATTTAAAGCATAAATGGATTAATTGTTTATATAAAACTAGAAAATACTAATATATTTTTCAGGATTAAAATATTTATTTTATAAAAATATTGGTTTCTTAAAATATTTCATGGATTGTACTAGAAAATTGGTAAAACATTGGGAAGTACCCTTTAATCGGGCTTTAGTATCATGAGGAACTGAAATGAGAACCTTGTAAAACATGTGTTTTCCAATAAAAAATGATGAATTTATATTGATACATGAGTTGGAAAATATATACATAATTTAGAATAATTATTTAATACTAATAGAGAATTAAATTGGGGTAAAGATATAGAAAGTGTAACCCGGATGAAAAAATAAGGTTTGGGAAGAATCCCTTACCACTTTACAAATAGTCAAACCATATGCCCCATAAAATTAATGATCATAAAATAAGACATTTAATACCCTGAAAATAAATATATTAAATTTATGATACATCAATGGTCAGTATAAATACACCACACACAATAAATATAGGTGGATAAGGAATATCTCATGGAAATAAAAGTGAGATGAGAAAACGATTACCTTATGCTTGTAAGTGTTATTCACTTGTACTTAATATCCTGGATAATTAAATTTGATTCATTATTAATTTAATTTAGAAACTATTAGACATATATTTTATTTATTATAATTTTATTAAGTTCATTTATGGACTTTTTGAAGAGTTATAAGATCCTATTTTATAGTTTGAGAGTGTTTGTTTACTTGGTTTTCATGATTTATTTACTTGTATACAAGTATGAAAGATCATTTAAAATGGGAATAGTTATTCCTAATTGAAATCATATGTTATTAATGAACATAAAATTGATTAAATGTTCTTATATTTCATTTATTCATATATTAGTATGACTCATTTTATAAAAAGTTAATGATAACTATTTAGATCATTTTGGAATTTCTTTTATCATCACATACAAGTTTTGTTTTATTAATTAATATTAGATATATATACTGGTTGTAGAAAATTAAATAAGCTTTCATACAAATATAATAATCTAGTATAAACATTATAATTTTTTCTGACTAGCCATGAAGGTGGGATTAGAAAATTAATAATCATCCTCCACAAAGGTGGTCAATCAGCACATCAAAGATGATGTTTTCATTTTTAGAATAAAAGAGAGAGCATAATGGGTTTGATGATGAATATTACATTAACATAATAAAATTATAGTATATATAATATATTTGATTTATCATTCATTTTTGGATAGAGGAGGCAAGGAAAGGATAACAAAATAAATGAAATTGAAATAAAATTAATATAATGAAAGGGGATTTTACCTCTTGAATTCCTCTCTTTCATAATCTCATTGTAGAACATTGAAATGGTATTTTGTGTGAGACCAATAATTCCATAATGTTGGGAATAGGTTTAGGCGAGGGATTTGGTAAAATTGGACAAGCTTCAAGGCTTTGGAGGTGTGAGGAGTAGAGGTGGGGATTGGTGATATATATATTAGAGGAGAGGGGTGTGTTTTGATTATTTAATTCATCTGTTTATTATTTTGGATCAAGAATATGAATAGTGGTGAATAATGTGACTAAAAATAGTAAATAGTTCATGTGATTTAAGAAAAATGGTTCCCTACATCATGCATGATGTTATAATTCATTTATTTTCCTTGAAATGTAAAATATTGTACATTACTATATTTCACTATTCGTAAAAAATTCAACTATTTCAAAAATATAAATTCACCTTAACCATTTTTTGATCTGTTAAATTAAAAAATGGGCTCTATTTTATTTCCAAAAAACAATATTAAACCATAACTAACGTGTATAATTCATCCAAAAAATTCATGGATGGCATCATATATTTCAAATTATATTTATTTTTCATATTATTAATATCATTTATTTGATTATTTCTTTAATAAATCAATTTTTTCATCATAATTGTGTCATTATTTAAATTTATTATTTATTTTATAAAAATTATAAATAAATTACAATTATTTAGATAATGAAAATATTTTTCTATATATGATAAATTTAATATTTAATTAAAATCATCATTTATTCGAAAAAACTGCTGATTTTAAAATTCTTACTGATTTTAGAACACTTTGAAAAATTAATTAAGCTCTCATAAAATTAAATTATAATAATAAGACATTAAAATATTAATTTATTAATCAATTTTATGAAAATAAATTTTCCTTTAAATTAATATATTAATTATAAAATTATAAATGTATATTTACAACTTATAAAAATAAAAATACATAATTTATCATTTTTAAAAGATTTATTTACTAATTCCATGATATAAATATATTATATTTTTATTCATATGAAACATAAATTTTATGTATAATTTCATATTTTAGGTTACTATTAAAATCAGAAATAGACTATTAATATAATGAAAATGTTCATTTCATAAAAAAATCTAGATTTTCAATATTTACTGGAAAATATATATTTTTTATAAACTTATCAAAATTTCTCCCTAAGATAATTTTGACACTCTTATTTTTAAAATGAAGTTTATTTATTTCAATATAATTTATAAAAGTGTAAAAATTTATTTTTAAAACATGTACTCCATTAAAAAGATCTAAAACATTCTTTAGAAAAAATATAGCCTTTTTTGCATAAAATTGGATTTATTTTTATATTAAACCAATCAAACATATCAGTTGAATTTAAAAATATCTGAGTGAGTAATTAATATATAAATTTACTTAATATATTTCAATAATATTGATTAATTTAATTTATTAATATAAAATTCCATTATGGTCATAAAAATTGTTTTTTTATAAAAACCTAACTTTTATGTTCAATGGATTTTTAGTTTTATTTTATAATTAATTGGAAACCAATTATTCTATTTTATAAAAATTTATAGATTCAATTTTGATAATTTAAAAAATCTCTTTCATTAAATCCATCCCAATGAGTTGGTGATAACTATCACAATAATAATGTTTAATCATTTGTTTAATATTGGTGTTCTTTGAAATGTACATTATCGAAGAAGATAAATTAAAAAAAAGACTTATCATTAAACCATGGGGTTTTACATTCAGTCTTCATATAATTGTTATTATTTTAGTATTGGTATTCTGAAGAATGAATAATAGTGAAGGGAAATTAACATTTTGGAAATCCACATTTCACAAAATGGAGCTTTTCAGATTTTGATTATTCTTTAAAAAAACAAATGATTCAAAAAAATATAGATCATGAGGTATGTCTACAAATTACAGTCTAAAATTAATGATTTTATCAACCCATGGGTATGTAAAAAGAAATATATTACAGATACAAAAACATAACATTATTTCTAAAGAAAAAATAACCAGTAAAGAATGTGGTGTTTCTCAACAGGAAAAGGTGGATGACAAGGACAAAAAAATAAAAGGTCTTGAAAAAAAATCCAGAATTAAATATAAAATAAGTTAAAATAGAAGCAATAATTAGGAAAAAAAATTTCATGTACTAATGAAGCTGGGATCCAAGAGGAGGCAGAACACGTGAGAGAACCTGATGATAAAACTACACCTCCCCATAATAGAATCCAATAAGAACAAATAGAAATAGAAACTCATTTAACTGGATCATTGATTAAAAATGTTAAATCAAGAGAAATAAAATAAATGAAATTGGACTCAACATATCTTTATGAAATAAAAACTAAAAGAATAAGGGAAGCATCATCTTAAATAAATGAAGTATAAGATCCAGTTGAGCTACAAAAAACCATCGATTTAGCTAGTGTTTTAAAGAATGCAGAACATAGAAGTACTATTATCGGGATGCATTTTATTCCAAAATGGGAAAGGTAGAGTCAGTGACTCCAAAAAAAAGACTACGAGCACACTGAGAAGATTCTGCAGTTGGACCCAGCCTTATATGTTGTTAGGACCAAAGGGAATGACCCACCTAAATTTAATGTTTTCTAATAAATTCCCCTAAAGTATACATGTTTTCATATTAATTTGTGTTATTATTATGTATTTGATATATATTGAAATCTAATAACAATTTATATTCAGTAGAAAATGTCGATATTTTATCTCTTTTCAACAAAACAATGAAAATTATTAGGGTGAGTATTTAATTTAACCAATATAACTGTAATCTAATATTCAATTAGTGTGAAATCCTCTAATAATTTTTAATGTTATTAGGTTATAGATTCTTATGGTTAGATAATAAAAAATAATTTTTAAATTGTGAAGAATGCTAGAATATTCCATGATATTTTGGTTATTATTGAAAGTTCTTCCATGGTGAGTGTGTTATTCTCTATTTTATTAAAGTTGTAAATATAATAATTAATAGTTTATATAACTTTATTCATATTTTTAGGGAATAATTTCTGAGAAAACCTAAAATTTGAAAGAGGTGTTGATAGAGAAACTATTCAAGGATGTAGTCAGAAAAATGGAAAACCTTTATTCCCCATCAATACAGAAAATATGAATTTGAAATTACTTTTTTTGATATGTAGAGAAAATATTTCATCCACTGTAACTCCATGAAGCCTTTAATGGGTGGTGTTTGACATGGTTTTTATCAGAAGGATGCTTTATAAATGGTAAATTTTATCCTTTTTGACAAGAAATCCATTTTAATATAAACCAACTAAGCTAATTTAATTTATACATCTTGTAGAAATCATTTATCAAACAATAATCAATAAATGAAGCCATAGATACTTCGAAAAGACTTCTCCCACCCTCCTATTCCTAGTCAAAGATGTTCTTTGAAAGGGGGATTCAACATTGGATGGTATAATAATCATTTATTATCTTATAGATAAGTTCGCAACTGATCAAGGATATAAGATGAAGCTTGCACAAGAAAAAATTAATGAAATGAAGATTTATATAGAAAATTTATTCCTTGTTGTCCCTACTAATAGCTCAACAGAAACATCATTTAGAAGCAATATCTTCCTCTTAGAAATAATAGCACCAACATCAACATAAACATTTAAACATCCTGATTTTATGCATGTCACATCAAACTTGAAATGAAGTGGTTCTCAAGTTCTTATACCTTTATATAACCTAGTTTTTTGGCTCTTAAAGAAAACTAAAATCGAAGGTTACTAGGTTGTTAAACATTTATATAGCCCTATTTTATGGTTGTGAAAGGAAACTAGAATTGAATATTGATTTGGTTTACTTCTGTATATGGGTTATTATAGGTTATATCTTCTTATTTAGTTTCATAATATTTATATTAACATTTTATGAGGGGTTGTTTGGGATCATTGCTCATATAAAATATTATCTAGGGGAATATGAAAGTAGTTATTATGTTTCTAACATGGATAATATTGAATAACTAGAATTTCTTTTAAGTGGGGAGTAAAACATCATAATTTTTTGGTTGCTTTTTTATTTAATTTTTTAAGATTTTTGGACTAAAAATTAGTATAATTTTAATTCAAAGTATTATATTTGGTATGCTACATTAAATGTAGTTACAAAACTAATTATGGATGAATTTTTTTATAAGGTGGTAATGGAAATGAATTTGGGATTATTTAATGTGATGATATAAGTTTCTTATTGTCTATTTCTATGAATATGGTTTTCTATAAGGAATCACATACTTCTGTTGAGCTTAGAAATATTTTTTTTATTTCAATTTTGTTACATCATATGGTATTTCAGAAATTATTATTGAATCCAACCCTTCTATGGCTATATCAGTATAATTTGAAATCCTTCTCAGTGTGGTAGATGTTTTTTGGTATGATGGTTTTGGTTAAATGGATGTTTAGTAATATTTGTTTTTTTTCTATGGTAGATTTTGATTGTTGTACGTGGAATGTAAATGTTTCATTGGTGGGTATTGTTTGAATGATG
This sequence comes from Viscum album, assembly GCA_963277665.1. NCBI lineage: Eukaryota > Viridiplantae > Streptophyta > Magnoliopsida > Santalales > Viscaceae > Viscum > Viscum album. The sequence continues at coordinate 1,644,804,317 of OY728165.1, forward strand.
AGTTTTCAATATTCTATAGATGTATGATCATAGAGTTTTATTTTAGGTTTTATATAGATACTAATAGTGATTTATTTATTAGTATCTATATTTCATTATTAGTTATTATGTGTTCATAATTTATTAGGTTACTAGTTGATGGATATTTCATCTCTATTATATTATTGGATACTATATTTATATCTTACTACTTCAATATCATTGTATTGAAGATTTACTAAATGGAATGTTGTTATTAAATATTGATATTGATGTTATATTTGTTTTATATATGTATTATTTTGATTTTCTATAATGATGAATGGAATACTATAAGATTATGCTTATAATGGGAATATTTTTTCCATTTTGAGGTTACTAATTTTTCTTTTATGCATTTATTTACATAATGATAGAATCTATACTATTACTGAGATATAGGTTTTTTAGTGGATTTTATTTTTGTTACATTATTGGAGTGTTTTTAGGGGGAAGTGTTTTCAATGTTATATTTTTTGGTGATTAGTTTTTAATTTTGGATGAATTATTTAGTTTTGATTATTATAAGGGGTTATAGGGAAGTAGTTTGGGGGATTCCAATAAAGTATCACTTTTGAAGTTTCCCTTATTTTAAGCCAATATATTTTTAAAAAACAAACCTCTTTAAAATTATCCCCATGCTCAGTTTACCTAATTTTATATCAAATTTTTTATTCTATTGTGTTTCAACATTATGATAAACATGGATTCAAATGTACTCTTAGAATTTATATGTTTTTATATTTAATATTATTTTTAGGAAATTTTATTTTCACATTTACATAACTCAAATGTGATACTCACTGGTATCAATTTCACATTTTCATACTACACATTTAGAGTTTCTTGAAATGGTAGCCGAATCTATAAATGAATTAGAGAAGCTGCTATATTATCATACAACACATTTGCAAAAAAATTGTAGTTTGTTGAAATGGTATTTAAATCCATTACAAATAAAACTAGTCTATGAATTCTTGTTGCCTATAAATACCTTAATTTCATCATTAAAATTTAAAACATCAGGTACATAGTGCGGTGACATCACAATTAAACCCAAAAAAACAATTTTCATCCTATGTTTTCTACATTGTTTGGACTCTTCAAATACTATTCCAGTATACCTCTAAAGATGAAGTTTGAATTTGTTTGACAAGCCTTCCTAAAACAAACAAACAAAACAATTACAACAATTATAAAAAATAATGTTGCTAATGAAATTACATTTAAAACTATTTTTCTTGCTGAAACACCAAAGTATTATTTCTCTTGATCTAAAATACCTATGTGCATAAAAATAATATGATATGTGACATTAAAATTAGAATACTAATCTTACAAATGAAATGCATCATAAAATGAAATCATACTCTCATTATAGTAGTCAACTTGTTCTTATTTTTATTCAATTGTGTCTATATTCGACATAAATTATCTAAAAATATTTCTATCTTATCTCCCACTTTATTATTTTTTCCTTTTAAAATAATCCTTTCTTATAATTTTTTCTGAACTCTAACAACCATTAAATCTATCAAATGATGTATTTATGGTAGTCAACTCTTTTTAAAAAATCCTAAAATTATAGAATTCATTTTCATAACCCACATATATCTCATAAGATATGGTAATCAACTTAATTTCCATTTTTTGTAATACATTGTAATATTTTTCTATAACTAATTTTATATCAACATTTACTTTAATATAATCTCCTTCAAACATCATAATATTTCTATCCAATTAGGCCGACCTCCACAAAATATATTTTTTAGGTATTGATCACACATCAATACAATCATAGATTTTTATAACATGAAAACAAAGATACCAAAAAGACTCAAAAAATGCAACAAGTACATTAAAAAACATTATTGGAACCTTCATATGATCTAAATAATTGATCTTCACAGCCAAAATTTCCAATAACAATGAATTTAACTTCGATGTCAATACATGATATCAAAAAAAGTATCAATTATTTGATATTAATGTTGAAATAAATAAAATAACTTAGTTTTATATCTAGTATAAAATTGGAACATAAATTCTTGGTATGGGTAATGATTATGGGGGAACTTATACCGCATCTCAAATTCGTCCTTTTTTCCCAAAATCGATTTTTTTCCAACAATTGTTCAAAATACTTAGAGAAATCAACAACACTTAACTTATAATGAACGCAATAATTTGTAAATCCCTAAAAACTTTGACTTAATTAAGTTTTGTGAATACTCAATGTTAAATAATCTTTGAAAAGATAAATGCACCTTCTTTTCTTGTAACTTGATTACATCATCTTACCACTATGATTTCCCATCACCATATTATTCTCTAAGGGAAGATCACACTAATCAAGTTGATGTGCATCATGGTATTGGAACATACAACTATTAAATGATGTTAGAAAAAATAATCCATATTTGACGCAATTACCAAATTGTTTAATTCCATTTTCCCTCAAATTCCACAAAAAAAGGAAATGTCGATTTTTTACTAAAATATCAAAAATTACTTTTCCATTGAAAATTTTTGATCAGTAAATATAGTTTGAGGTCACTTCATGTTATGAAACATTAATTATTTGTTGAAACAATCAAGAAAATGAAGTATCTGTTTCATCATATAACAAATATTCCATAAAAAATACAAACTCTTGATGATGATTGAACCCCACAAAGACACCTAAGGGCATGTACTCTTTATTAGTGCTGAAAGTAGTGTGAGAAACAACAACATATCCAAATAACTCATAATATGTCATCATTTTTTTATTTTACTATAATATATTACTGAGTTTCCCATTCATGTCAAATTGCATTATATAAACAAATGATGGATTGTCCTAACTTTTCTTGTCTAGGTACTCTAATATACAACATGCATCAATATGAACTAATTTCATTTCCCATTTAGACCTAAAATATCATAAGATAAACATGTGTGTACCCAATTAAATCTCAAACCCCTATAATAGTTGTTTGCAAGTAGAAGAAATATTTTGGTTTAATACCTACTGAAGCACTCACATCTAACTCAGCTTCTTTTTCTTCTTTTATTTTTTTCAGAACCTCATCACATGTGTTGATTTTGGGTTTTGAAAGAGATGATTATTCCATTCAGAAAATATAATACATTCACATTTCCTAGAAGACAATAAATAACCCCCATTCTAGAAAGGTAACATGTATTGTTCTCAGTCCAAGGAAAATTCACCAGGCTATCATGTTTTTCAACCTTCATATTACCTACTTTGATACATACATAAATTCTTGATGTGATAATTTATTTATCCATTATCATTTTATTCATTTATTTTCATTATACAATGAACCCATTTACTCCAACATATGTGATATAAAAATATTGTGTGTCATCATGTTATTTGAACGTCATCCCTACAATTGGATTAATAGAAGCTGTTATAACATCAATATCATCAACACTAGAACAACCTGCAACAAAAAAATTATGTTCAAGAAAAGTACATTAATTTTATAAAATTATTTAATATCTTTGAAAGTGTATAAACTATATGAATGAAAATGTAACAAAAAATTATATAATTAAGAATATATTAATATAAAAATATTTAAAATATGATTATATTTATGAAATTATAAATTATAAATTTTATTAGATATATTAAATATATTTTAAACTAGAAGTTACACACTACAACACAACTATATATTTATAAAATTAAATAATATATTAATTAAAATTAAACTTTAATAAACCTATTCTTTTAAAATACATAATTTTTATAAATATTATTTAATTTAAAATTTTAAAATAATTAATCTATTTGAAAATTAACTAAAAATAAAAATTATATAATTTGGAAAATAATACCCGTGTAACTTCTAGTGTAACTTTTTATATGTATTTTTCTATTAAATACAATTATAAAAAATTTAAATTGAAATTGTTACAAATTTTTTATAAAAATGATTTAATTTAGCATTTGAAATTGTTTAAACAATATGAAATTGAATTTTGTTCCTCTATATGTTCTAGTGAACATTCTAGTGGAACTTCTACAATGCACCAAAAATATGTATTTATTTCAGTAAAACACCCAATGCAAAATTCAGCATACAGTTTTAGAAAGAAATGAATTCTAGATTTTCCACAAAAGTAACAACACAAAAACATTAAATATAATCTCCAATACCTTCACATCCATTGAAAAAAATTAAAATACAGTCATGGATATAAATTAATTATAATTTTACAACAAAAATAATAGTAAAAATACCTCAAATATGACCTAAAATACCTTCATCCATATCCATTATATGCAGAATAAAAAAATGAAAACTCTAAAATGAAGTAGTCTAAATGCAACTACCCCACCCCCCCACAATGGTAAAACATGGGAAAATAACATGCATTCAAAACTAAACTATCACAACTCCAATTATTCACACTTTGACAATTCATGTTGCAGAACACATTGAATTTCATTTCACACTACACTCCATCGACTCTATCGATTTATACGGCACCTAAATCCAAACCCAGTGAAACCTAGGGAAAATGCCAAATCCTACCCCGAAATCTAGTAATCCATCTTACCTTGCCTTATAAACCCCACTAAAAATTCCAAACCAACCTACATAATCTAGTATGATGTTTTATTTTATCATCTCCTTATGCATAATCCCACAATATATCAGGCCTCACCAGGAAAAGCCTAGTAAAAATTTCAAATCCTGCGGCACATACCACAATACTTCAGGAATCGCTCAGTGAAACCCAACAAAAATGTAAAATCCCTAACACATGATCCCTCATTTAACATTACTCATTTCCCACAAGTCAAAAATTCACTCTAGAACTCTCAATAAAATCACCACAATACAATACATGTATATGTAAAAATGAACATGTGTTATGATCACAATATGTCACTGGAGTATCTCATAAGAGAAGGAAATGGAGACAATAAAATGAGGGAGATATCAACTAACTATTTGTAGCAATGGTTTTTTATTGAATTGTCCCCAGATAGTTATCTTTTTTACAATTATATTACACACTCAACACAAATGTGACGTTTATTGGTATGTGTTTACATGACTCCAAATCACCAGAAATGGGATAAATGATTTTTGATATTTTACTGAAGAGTTTAATTAGAATATATAACTTTAATTATATATTGAAGATTTTCACATTAAATTGATAATTTTATCTTTAATTCTAATTCTTAAATGAATGTTTTCAATGAAATTTCTTAATATATTTTTTAGTGTAAAATTACTGATTTTTTTTATTGTATTTTAAATTAGAATTTTCAATCGTAATTTTTTAATTTAAGTTTTCTATAAATTGTATGGATTTAAATTAAAAGAATTGTTATCCTAAAAAAATAAGTAACAAATATATTGGTTTTTTAAATTCATATCTAAATTACAATTTTATTCAATTATATTAAATATATCCCTCGTTTGAGTTTATCATATTTTTCCCTCACAATTACAAATTTTCTTACTAAAAAATGTCACTACATGCTCACTGATTGGGGTTATGATTTGAGGTTTATTAGAGGGATATTTTTTCTTGATCCCTTGATGTCATGAAAGGGGTGGTATAATTCTTATTTTCCTATCCAAAAATATATATTTAAATTTTAAAAAAATCATGTCTTAATTTCATAGAAATAGTGTTTAGACACATCATTTGATGATATGTTATTTTAAGGAATAATGACTAACAACAACCAATCCATGGATTTTAAATAATTTTTATAACAATTAAAATTAAAAATGTATAAAATGTCTTTATAATTTTTTTTCTGAAATAAATAATATAGATGTCATAATTTCCATGCTGGAGATTCACATGGGCTATATTCCCATGAATTTAAATTATTATGGACTATCCTATGTCAAAAATCATAACTGTTGAATATTCCATAAAAATTGGGATTAATTTAGACTATTGATAAAATCTATATGTTACATATATATTTGTGTGTGTGTGTGTGTGGAAATGTGATAATAAAATAAGAAAATATTCCTCTAAAATTTTCTCTATTATTTAACTTCATTTGTCTAATTTTTTCTTTGTAATTTCATAATCACATTCATTCTTCATCTCTTTAACTCTATTTCAACATCAATTTTTTTTACAATTGACAATGAGATCATGATTTCAAAATACATCACAATTTTAATTGATTTTATGATCCATTTTCATAACACAATATCATCATGATCGTATTATTCACGTTGTACATTGTGAAAAGGCTACTACAATCAATATCATTAATATAAGATTATTATTATATCAATAATGTGTGCCTCAAATTTTTTAAAAAAATCATTTTTTCATGTTCACATCATCCCCACTCAAAAAAATCCATATTAACAGGTAAGTATTATTTTATATGTCATATATTGTTATATTTATTTTTTACCCATCTCGGTACCATTGAAAAAGATATGATTTTTTTGTTAATATTTTATTAAGGGAAAATAACGGGCTCTTGAAGAATAGTTATCACTAATTTTTTTTGAATAAAACTCCATTCCCTGAATTAAATTTGATTTGTTATTTTAAAAATTGTGTTAATAATTGAAGTGGTATATTTCCAGAAAAACATCATTCATCAGATGATAAGATGAAACAATATCATCTAAAGAAATAAAATGATAAACATCCTATTCATTTTGTATGATGAAGTGAGTTTAATTAATCATATCATGACACACCATGATGAAAAAATTAAATTTTGAATCTCCTATTTCATTGTACACTAAAAAGATGTTGATCTTGATTATGATATATAAATTCCCATTTTGGATATGATATTTATTTTTATTTTAAAAAAATATTGCATCATTTTACTTATTTTCTCTTTTATTTTATTTCATATCTGTAAAATATATGAAATAAATTAAGAATTCATAAAGACCAACATAAATATATTTTATTGATATTTATCCCTTGAAGTGGATGAAGGTATATAATTTAATCTTCATTTAATTTTAGTAAAGACACTATAAAACCCAATAAATTTTTTTTTATTTTGTTCCCTTAAGTGAATGAGAAATTTTATTTAAAAATTTAATTTCATTCCTTGAAGTTAATTTAAATATAGGTGATTTTATTATAAAACAAGATTTAACTTAATATAATATTTTTTTATGATTATTTTTTCTTATTTTTTTAAAATGAAAATAAACAACTGACAATAATATAACCATCAAAAGTGGTCTAATGAAAATAAATATTTTAAAAGCATAATGAATCTTATTTATATTTATAAAATAATATGTATCTAGAAGAAGATATGAATGAAATTTATTTTGAAATTATGATAAATTTTTTCATCAATTAATTTTTCTCATTTAGTATAAATACAAAAAAAAAATTATTTATCACATGCTTAAGGATTATAAATATCAATTTATGCAATTTATTGGATATTATCCTCTGAAGTGGAAGTCATTATTTTTATAGTTCATATTTGAGATGATATATTTATATAAATTTTATAACTAAATATATCTTATAAAAAAATTACCTCATTTGTAGTTAAAAAATGATCATCATCATAAATAAAATTGGTATTTTTAATACAAGATCATTATTATCGATAAATAATGAGTTATCACTCAAGGATCATGAAATGAAATGAATAAATTCATTCCTTAAGGTGAATGTAATATTAATTTCCATATTTCATTGTTTTAAATGAATGAAATTATTCATGAAAAATTTGATATAATTTTTGTTACTCATAATTTAATTTTTATTATAAATATTTTGAATATAGTAAAATTTGTTCAGGTGGTTTCTCCATTATTTACTAAAGTAAATGATTCTATAAAATTTATTCTATGATCTATAATTATGATCACTATTAAGTGTGTATTTTAAATTCAAAATACTCATTCACATTTATTTTCACACTATATGTGTCAACTTTAAAATACATTAGTCATCATATATCCAGTAGATATATATTTAAAACGTTTAGACCATAACTTCCAAAGCATATAATATCTTCTAGGTGATGGGAATAACTCTTTAAGCTTATATTATGAATTCATTAATTTATTTTAAACCATTAAAATATGAAGTTATAATAATAATAATAAAATGTGATCATTTTAATTTTTCAATATATTCCATGAATTTGTTAAATACACATAATGAAATATCTTAAAGATCATATTTATGAAAATTTTATAGAAAAGGGTTTTCAATACTATCTAAATTAAATTCTCTAAATGAACTCATATATATTTTATTTAATCATATATTTTAAGGAGTTAGCATAAGAACATGTAAGTATATTAATAGGAAACGAAAATTAATAAAATTATTAATAAGAGTGGATATATTACTATCGGGTGGAGAATAATTTTTAATAAAGAATGATTCGTTATATATAAAGTCGTGATGAAATATATTAAACATTAATAATATTATTTAGAATGAATGTCATATAGATACGCTGGATGAAGGAGGTTTTGAATACCTCTATATATAACAAGTATTCACAATAGATAAATAACTGATTCAAAAGAATTTGTTAGGATTTTCTTTTACTATATATAATCGATTCAATTATGCTAAATAGGGATTTTACTAATCGTGACACATTAAATACTTGACATGATAATTTACATTATATTGGATTAATTATAATGAAAGTACTAATAAAATCACACATGAGAATCACTTTATTGATAACATGGTAGAAATTAGTCAAAGAAAGAACAATTAATTTATTGAATGTATATATGTATACTAAATTATCAATTATAAGAAAATATTTCATTCTATTTATGTTATTATAAATTCTACTTGTATGACAATCTACCATGGATTACCTATTATTAGGAAAAATTATTTATATCATCACCAGCTATATTGGAATTGAAATTTAAATATTTATATGATGTATTTATTATGTAATATATATATATGGGTACACCCACCTAAAATATGGATCATTTAAATATTTTATGAAAGACTAATCTATTAAATGGTCAAATTTATTTTTATTTTCAAGTGAGTACACATTAAATGGTAGGTAAGTTGATTAAAATAAATCTTCCAAATAATATATCATATACAAAATGTTTCAGCATAATCATTTATAAGATTCTCATGACACTTACATTAATAATTTAACAACAAAGTGTTAAAAACTAAAAATTTGATTATTCAAACAAGAAGTGTAGTGAAATTGATTATATAAAGTCATTGTTCATTATTAGTCGAAAGAAAAAAAAATATTTTCCTTTGATGATAAAAATGAATATATCAAAAATGAGATTATTTTTTATATATTTTTTCTAAAGTGAAATTGGTATCAGATAAATTATGAGATCTGAAAAAAATGTTGATGATTTATTTCATTTTTTGAATGAATTAATAATGAATTGATAATAATGAATTTTTATAGATGATGACATCAAAATAATTGGTCAAAAAGAATTATTGATACAACATTTGTTATGTTCAACATATAAAATTTTGGATTCACAATCCAAATAACTAATACTATTTAATAATTATGGGATAACTATAGAAATAATCTTCCTCTAATAACATTGATTATTATATATATATATATATCCCTAATGAGTTTTAAATGCCTAAAGTATATTAAAAATAATAAAATTTTCATATAATATAATAAATTACATTATCAAGTGAACTAGGAAATATATATTTAATATATCTATATTCAAATATATTCTTATACGGTAAATAAAAAAATGAATCTATCATCATGTGGTTTGTATGAATCAATTTCATATTCATTAAGCCATATGTTTTTGATAATAATTAAACTATTCAAGAATTAACAAAATTAAGGATATGTTTGATGATTAAATTAAAGAATGTCCTTATATTTTGGATTAATCATCTATAGGATGAAATATTGAATTTTGGAAATATTTTTTATATTTATCAAAATACCCTTAATGAAAAATTAAATATATGGGTTTCAAGAATGGTATAATTCATTCATGAGGGAATAATAAAGAAATTATTTGTTCCTGATGAATTAAATACAAATAAACATTGTATTTATACCTATAGGATATGCACAATCATTTTCATATATACCTTGTGAATAATATTTAGTCTTATTATAACAAATTTGATGTAAGGTAATATTCTTCACCTTATCATTACAATTTAATGGGTATAAATGATTAATTTTTCCAAAATATAATATCAAAATGAATTGTTTATATTAATGATAGATATTTTTCTTATCCACAAGAGGATATATCTCAAATTTGATATTTATTCACATTGGAGGAACTAACATTTCATGGTGTTCTATAAAAAACCATTTTTGTGAATTTCTCTAATCATTCAATGTATATTTTAATTCTTAATGGAAGATGAGAATATGTTTTTCTGAGATCAATCATTCATTATATACGAAATTAATGTGGATTATATATGAATAATGATATTCCCTCCATATTATATGAGGTTAATGTCAATTGTATAGTACAATTACAATGCGAGTATATCAAAGGTGATAAGAAGAAATATATCTGACCAAAATTCATTTTTACCTATGAGTTTCAGAAATAATTGAGATATATATATTTTATATATTATATCATGTAGATTTATTCATAAAGGCATCATCAATATCAAATTTTAAGAACTTTATTAATAAATTTGTGATGTCATGACTATAAATTCTATCATTATTTATTTAGGGGAATCTAGAAATGATTTTGTATTTTCCCCTTTATCATATTTTTTCACCTATATTTTTATGATAATTATTTAATGTGGAATCTGAAATTATCCTGGAATTAAATTATATTTTCTTTAATTTATTTTTCCTATAGGGGTTTTATGTGAAAGATAAATAATATTCCAGAAATTAATGAAATTCAAGGGGGGTTATGAAAAAACATTATATGGATTTCATAATTTATATGGGGTAATTATCATGGAGTCTATTCCCATGGGGTTTAATTATAATTACCATTCATTTTCCCAATCTCTATCCAATATCAAAAATCATAACAATTGGATCTTCCTTTAAAATAGGGATTAATTAGGATCATTGATGAGATGTATATATTTCATATATAAATAAATATATGACGTAATATGATAATGAAATAAGAGTTTTACCAATATTATTCTTTATACTATTTGTATTTATTTCTCTTCTTATTAATTCTATGATTGATTTATTTATTTTGTAAATCATCACTCTCACTTTTATTCAATATCAAAACTTATTTACAATCAATAATGAGGTCCTGATTTTGAACTACTTCACGGTCTAAATCAGTGTCACAATCTCATTTCAAAACAGAACTATCAATTTAATATTATTTTATCTTTTAAAAAAATAAAATTTATATGTTTGATAAATAATTTCAATAATATATATCATCATTTATAATGTTAATAACAATTATATTTTCTCCCATATATAAATAATATAATTATATAATTATAGTGTTATTTATAAATTAAAATTATTTATTCTAATATTTTTAATTTAATGTATCAATTGATTTATCAAAATCATTAAAATAATATTAAAAGTATGCATGTTTTATTTTTTATAGAAAATTATTTGAATAAGTTAAACTAAAGAATCAATTATTTTTACCAATTTTGGTCATTCTAATACTAGTCAATCACCCACATTAGCTTTAATTATAATTTATTGGTTCTAACTCCATTTTGAAAGTATTATTATTGATATAACATGTCTGGGTATATATTCAGCACAATTGATCTTATTTTTCATCCATAAATTTATATATATTTTCTCTTCCAATAATTAAAATATTAAATAATTTTATAATTGTCACAATTTCCAAAATATAGTGACATGGTTAAAGAATATTTAAAATTATCACCACATTTTCCCCACATATCCCATGAAGAAAAAATGATTCTATATTGATGTCATATTTTGATTAATCAGAAAACTAGTTCATGTTGTTTTATGGGATTTAATGACCTTGGGAACATTGTTTCTTATAGTTGATCAACAAACTAGAAAACATCATAAAATTTAGTCCAATAACCAAAATTATTCCATTAATATATTTCAAATCAAATGAATCATATATTGAGAAATTTTTCAATTAAATATGCTTAGAAATATTAATTTAGACACTATTATTCCGATTATAAAAAATGGTTTCATTTTTCAATTATAAGAATCAGATCTAACCACTTTGAAATAAATTGATTTTGGTGGAAGTGATAACTAAAAATTACCCATTATTATAAATCATATCAAACAATAGTTATATCCACACATGGGTTTGTAAAGAAATTAAAATTTTCTCAACCCCCAAACACGCAGTTGGTGTTTACATTAGAACAGGTGCAACTGATGTCAAAGCCAATGCAGCACAACTAGAACATTTTCTTATTTCCTAATTCCCCACTTGAAATGTGTGTGGTAACCATGTTTTCAATGTAAATTTTCACAACATATAATCTCATGATGATCCAATGAAATATCAACTACCCATAATCACCCTAATGAAGAAATATGTGAACCCTACCACCTCTAATAACTGAACATTTCCATATATTGACTAGTTGTGATGATATCCAATGGGTTAAAAAGAGTGTGTGAAAAATATATGTGACTATATGATGAGCCACACCATTACCTTTTGTTCCCCATACAACCTTTATTATTGGTGGTTGTTTGTTTATTCCATGCTAAAGTTCAAAATGACCTCTAATTCATTTAATTTTAATTTCAACCACAGGAGATGGTAGTAGTGGGGAAAACCATAAATGATTTGAGGAGGGGGTTGATTTTATAATAAGGGGTAAATTGATTCCATAATTTGTTCTTTTGGTTTGATAAAACACTAACCAATGTGCGTGGAAAATTGAACTAGATATGGGGGATCAAGAAAAACATTAAGGGGGAGTACTCAAATCGATCAGGTAGCAAGGTAGACAATGGAACATCGGAATAAGGCATAATTTTAGAAGTTTCTAAGATTCTAGTGTACTTATGTAGCTTGGAATGGAAGAAATAAAACATTAATATTTAAATTAAATATACTAAAAAGGGTGTGGAAGTGGAATTCAATTCGTTTCATTCAACAATATTTGATTTATGAAATGGTATAATAACAAATAAACTCATAATAAGTGCTCCACTCCAACTGATGTCATTGGTTATTCCAAGAAATGCTAGAAAACTATGGAATAGAGGTTCAAAAGTCACATCAAGAGCCCATTCAATAACACCAATATAGAATGAATTTCTTCTCTATAAACTCAAATCCATTGGAAACTATATTTGAGTGGATGGTTTGTGGGGACATTTAACTCCCCTAAGCATCACACCCATCCAAAAAACACACAACTACCTTAAAATCCCAAATAAAATTAAAAAGATACTCACTTACATCCACCCAACCAATACTGAAAGTGATCCACCATAAACATATATATTATCACGAACCTACTTTTTTCAACTCTTCCCTAGGCCATAAGTTATGTGTTGGGGGGAGGATTGAAAGAATCATAAAATTGATTGTTAAACTAAATTTTACTCTCTATTCTCCATTTCCACGTATAATGACACCATCCAACCTACCCCCCCAAATAATTCTAGGACCTAGTACATTTCATTCTATCAAGGTTGTTCTGTACTATAATCTAATAGTATAGCATACCCCCTTGTCACCCAAAAGGTGAATTTTAATCATCTCCATTTTCAATAAAATACCTAGACCTCCATGATCCCTTAGGATAACACCTCTTCAACAGTTTATTGCCTCCCTTTCTAACCTATACACCTTGAATGTTGTTCTTATTTGCGATTCCTTATCATTTAACATCCACGTACCATAGTTCAATGATCTTAAATGGATTATATACTTGGGATGGATTTTCTCCACTCATCTAAACCACATCTAGTATCAACCAAAACAACATTTCAAAAACAAAGAAAGATATATTGGGAAATCTATACCATTTTCTAACCATTATTGGGTGATCATGACTAGAACAACCTACCCCAACTCAATAACAATTGTACCTAATACTATATTGAACATCCTAACTACAAAAAATATTTTTGAGCCTATTAAGCACCTTTACTATATAATAGGAAATATAAGGTCAGATTCATATTTCTTTGATTGAAAGAATCAAGAGAGTTCATTTTTGAATTTTACAACCTATTATTTCAGCGAGGATAACTCAATGCTTGAGAAAGACCTCCATTGGGATACTTCATGTACCCCAGGATAAGAACCCAATTCTGATTAGGTTTAGGAGGACCAAGAATACATGCATTCTTCAAATCATCTATTCATTCCTCATTAATGCTTAGAAATGACCTGGTGATTCTTCTGGCTAAGGATAACCTAAGGGAAACAACTTTATAGGTCAATCGCCCTATAAAAATGTCGGTAAATATTAAATGGTCCATGGTCAATGGAAACATTTGTATTAATGAACTTCTTTTTAAATAGATAAAATATGGGTGCACGATCACCTCTCACATCATGCACCAATGAAATTCAAGTGAGATGAACTCCTTGTACCTAATTATTCACTAGCCTATAGATAAACATACCCCCTTATGGTGAACTATTTATTTAAGGGTAGAAGACCATCACTAAACAATTTTTTAGGACAAAACCATGGATATCTGCTCTAGTCTATGCTAAATAAGAGTGAATGAACTTCACACCTATAGAGATTTTCCAAAGATTTCATCCCACCACGCTCTTGAATAGAACATATTCATGAGACGATTCCCTACTCAAACCACTAATCCCATCATGTCTCAATGATCCAAATAACATGATAGGGGGGATTTTAGTAGTGAAATATAAAATGGAGGATTAAGAAACATGAGGTACTATCATCACCTCAACCACTCAAACACCCATATTCCCAGAATAAAATAGAAAAAAAAATCCATATGTGTGGAATCTGGTTTAATTGTTTTTATCTAGTGGTAAATCCTCGGGTTTTCCCCTCATTATTGATGGGAGATTAAGAATCACCCTTACTTCAGAGTAGGAGAAACATAAATAAAAATGGAATAAAAGAAAAAAACATATGAACAAAATATATTGAAGTAAAATTATAATCCATAAAAACATTATAATTATCAAGAAACAAATCATTAAAAAGTAAAAAGGGGTACAAATATTTATAATATTCATAGTACCTTATTCTCTTTACTCCTTGCATTTAGTGTCGTGTCATCCCACAATATTAACTTATTTTTATGAATTCCACGTGTCCATCTTGAGGGTAATGATTTATTTTAGAAAAATCATCTGGAATTTATTCCAGTTCCAAAAATGTTTATATGATCTTCAACTTTATTGGTTGATAAATGGGCACCACATAGATCATTTGTTAGAGATCTCCCTAATTTGTCCAGACCAAAAGAGTGGAATTTTATTTCTTATTAATATTTTTTCATTTTAGGGATTTCAAGTTTTATTCTCAATGGTTGTACCCTTATATGAGTATGAATTTTATTACCTTAACACAACACATTGTGAGCTGGGATGACACTTAAATGAGATTGATAATCACAAGAGTACCTTGAAGTGGCCTATTGAACATGGATTTTACCCTTTTGTAGATTTTGAACAACACCCTTCACCTTTACATTGCATTAATAGTACCTTTAAAAAATATATTATCATATTGGTACCCTTACGCTTTACTTGACCATGACCAAAATTAGAGAAGTTTTAAAGTCATATGATTAGTGGTGGAGAGATAGTTTATACTGTGTGAAATTTTCATAAAGGCCTTAAATAATCGTATTCATGGTGAAACCATTGTATGATTAGTGAAATATCATATGGTCGATGAATTATTCTATGCATGTTGAAAAAGTCATATGAGTGGTTAAAAATCATACAAGCCTTGAAAAATCATATGAAATCCCTGCATGTCATACTTTTTATAAATCCCTGATGTTTTATTCTCATCTTGATAAGTTGATATTATAAAGAATTTGTTTAAGTCATACAATCAATCATGTTCAAAGCCCTATGAAATCTTGGGAATGAATTTTGTTCCTATGTAATTCCTTATGATATGGCCTGCATTATATAAAATTCTCATCCAAATTATAAGAAATGGATGATTTCATATTCTATGCTTATCCCTTTTTCATTTTCCCAACTTTACACCTACAATCCTGAAAATCACAAAATCAGTGTAGGGTTTCCTCAAATTAATATCAAAATGAATAAATCACAAAAATTAATGAATAAATATATTTATAATTTTAATTTATGATTTATAAAATTAGTAAAAAAAATAATTTCTATAGTTTTAGATTAATCAGGGGTTAAATATCAATGAAAAACAGTAAAATATTTGGGAAATATTTTTTCTCAAAAAATTAATTTCATAAAGTCAAAGAAATATAAAACAAGCATATAGATTTATGACCCAAGTATTAAACCTAATTTATTAGATATTAAGGAAAAATATAACATATTACATGATAATGTACATAAAAATTTTGTTGTAGTTGAGACATTACCCATATTCTCTATGAGTGTCTTGATGTGTTGCTAGACATTGATCTTGATATTTAGGTATGTTCACCTAAATACTCTATAAAAAAGGTATAGAGGGTCACCCATTTTGTTTATCCAGAATATAATTCAATTCTATTGAATTTAATATTAACAAAAAATATTATTCTCAACATATAGAAAAATAATTATTAATATATCATTGATCGCATAAATTCAATCACCGGATATTCTAGTTTAGAATATGTGAGTTGAATTTTATCTCTCATTAATTAAAAACAATATAACAAAAAAATATTTATATGTTCATCGGTTTAGTGAATATATTAATATATATATTTATTTAGTTATGTGAATATTAAAAAAATAATTTTCACATTTAGTGGAAATAAAATTTATTGGTATCCTATTTATTATTCAAAAAGAAAAAATAAATAAATATTTATTCACCAATTTAGTGAATAGATTAATTTAAATATTTATTTAGTTATGTGAATATAAAAATAAGTATTTACTTGTGAGTTTAGTGGATATAATATTTTTTATTGAACAAATAATATTTATTTATTTTAATAAATTTTTTATTATTAAAGTTTTGATAAATACCAAGGTGGATTGATGTTTTGAGTTAAGATCCCAAAAAATGATATATTTTTCTATGAGTTTATCATATATCATGGAATATAAAAATAATTATATTAATATTATTTTCTTGGGGATTACTATGAATAAACAATTATATAAAGGGTCTTTATGGATTTATTAATTGTTTCATCCTAATTTTAACATCAAAATTATATCATTTTATAGGATAGATTCATTGTTTACAATATAGAGGCTCTAGAATTCTCAAAATCCCTAGAGTTAAAATCCTACTCCCTCTCTTTTAAGAAAAAGAGAGAATAAGAAGATAAATTCCTTTATGTGATTAATACTGATCAATGCAAAGCACTACGTTCCTTTGTGCTAGTACTAGAAATACCAAGATAATTTTTAGAGATTCTTGGATCATGTGTGGATACATCTAGAGGAATTCTAATTTAGAATATCCATTATAATGATGAAATAATAAGAGTGGAATCCAAATTGAATAATAAGAATAATTATTGAGTTAGAGGTAATTCTTGACTTAAATTATTTACAAATTAAATATGAAATCTCTTACTTAAAAGATTTTGAGGTATCCATATTTAAGTTCTTTTAATTTTATCCATTAAAACCATTGAAATCAATTTATTGCGTGCTATCATGATACTTCCGGTATTACCTAAAAACGTCAAGTGGTATCACAGTGTTCACATTATAATTTATAATTATTTATTACATGTTTGATCATATTTTTTTGTTTTTTTAATTTTTTATTCTTAATCCAAAATTCTAGATAGAACATTCATCCAGTTTCTTTTAATAAAGAATATACCAAGAATAGTTGAAGGATTCCCAAATATCCTATAAAAATATGTAAAGGTTACTGGCTTCATGACATGGATACATGATGTCTAGTGAAAAATTACATTTCATGTACCCATGGTCAACCACACAAGGTGTAGGATATGTAAATCATGAAACATAGTGAAGATCACTATGAGGTTTCATTTTACACCATTATTGACTACCAAAATGACATGTGGCTTGATAAGGAATAAACATTGTGTAGGTGGTGTACATTCCATATAACCCTACATAGTTTTGATCCCACGTAAATCGAGACATGTCATGTGGTCAAGTACCTGACATCATTACACATAACTAATTAAATTTTTTCTAAGAAACACATCCTTTCATGGATTAAATGGAATTTAGTGGGTTATAAATTCCAAAAAACATGTGATAACCCATGAAAGTTTCACACCTTGTATTTAGGCGTCTTGTGTGGGTGATGAGAAATAGATTACATGATGTGTTGATAATTGTACATTATGTGTAACACATTACAACTCATGAAAGTTTTAGGATGGGATAGACATGTCGTGTGAGTCAACACATGAATAATTAAAAGTGATAACTTACTCCATAAAAGATAGTGAAGAGATGAAGAAGCTATTACAACAACTAGAAATTTGGGTGATGCCATTGAAGGTAATGAGTCTGGTCCAAAGCAGGTGCAGGCTGTCCAATATCAACAGGAGGATCGGTGCCTCACTGAGGAGTCACAAAAATCTATGGATGAGGACAATCATCTAGAAGATGGAACTGATCTAACAATGAATATGCATGTTGTAAATCAACATGAGGTTTGCTGCCATGTCGTGGAGTTGTAGGGATATGTTGAGAAATAGGATGGGCCTATGACTCCTCTTCATGGAACTTCTGCACATGCAGAGTAAAAATTAGATGCTGCTTTGGTGGACTCTACTCAAGATAATGATGCTAAAACCCATGTAAGGGATGATGCATTGACCATTAACCCTAACATGGATGCTTGCAAAGATTTGGACGCAGGCTTACAGATTATTTAGGAACTTAACAAGTAGTGGAGCACAATGATTATTGGGGGGAAATGGTCTGACACGGAGAATGATGATTCTCCAAAGAAATGTTCATATCAGGATACTGTTAAAGGTAAATCTATTTCTAATGAAGGCTCTTCGCCCTCAATGATGAAGTCTCGACCAAGGAAGGACTACTCACATCTGAAGCTAGGCATGGTTACTATATCCATCTCAAGTGGGAGAAAGGCTCGAGGTAATTCTTTCAGTACCTTGGAAGATGAGTATGATTGGTATTATGATGATTATAATCCTCTTGAATTTGATTACTGATGTCTTTGGAATTTTATTTTTTAGAATGAGGGTGGTTTGTCTTGTCTGACCACATTCCCTTATTGTTCCATGTTTTGGATTTTATTTGAATAAAGAGGCATGCATCACCTTTTCAAAAAAAATATTATAAACATAATTTTTCAATAGAATGACATGTTTCATCATTTTACACATTGTTTACTTCATGCACATTGACATTGGCCCAAATTTCATATATTTATTAAAGGTTGTGTGGTTATACAAGATGAAAAAACTATACGGTTTGACCCATGGAACAATACAAGATGTGTATCACAACATTCCATGATAGAATAAATGCTAAATGAGTATATAGTTCATGGTAAGGACTATACAGAACATATGACACACGATTTTTTGGGTGAAATAACGTGTCATGTAACTCTTACTTTACATAAATGGATTTAATTGGAGGTAAAAGGGTAGATGCCATGTCACCACCAATATGTATCTTGTGTAAATTCTTATATGGAATTTGATCTAAAAAGGAGGGTACACATCATGTGGCCCCGCCAGTACATGATGTGTACTTAATAAATTTAAATTAATATTTTATTTATTTAAGTTGTTTAAAATTTAAATGATGAGAATATTATTCATCCAAAAAAAAAATTTAGATAGATAAATGTGATAATTGATTAATTAATTAATTTTAAGATTACATTATTCATTCAAGAGTATTTATCATAATAAGAGGGAATTGAAATCAATACTAATATGTATAAATGAATAGTCATTTCATGTGGTGATCGATCATGAGCTTGAATGACCTGTGTATTTGTTGTATTTATTTAATTTAATTATTTATTGTATAGGTTTCTATAGAAAACGCATTTTTATATTAAATATGATGATCGACAAATCATCACTTCTCCCTTTATTAAGTACAAGCCCATGTGTGCATGGAATCTTTTGTATCTAAAAAACTATATGGTTATAATTAACTTATTTTGATTATTAATAATATAAGATAACTAATGTTTCTTTGAAACCATTCTAAAAACATAATGGATTTTTTTAAACAATTGAAACAAAAATATTGTTTTCAATAAAAATCTGTATTTTCACTATTTACTATAAAATCAATCTTTTCAGAAAAAACACAAAAATTAACCCTCATATAATTTTGATATGATGATTTCAAAAATGATATCTTATTTTATAATTTATAAATTCTCCATTAAATAATTATAATATTCTTTCAAAATAAGAAATAAAAACCATTTTTTGAAGAGTATCATTTTTCAAGAATAAAATGAATACTAAAAATTAGGTGATTATTTCCTAAGAAATAATTAATAAATTTTTATTGAGTAATAAAATTATATATAATTAATAATGTGGTTAAACATGTTCATGAATTTCAAATCAAGGACTGTGTTATAGAGATATACTATATTATGGTTCATTTAGACTTAGGGCTGCATGCACCTCAAGCAATCAAAGAAATAAAATTTATTTAAAGAGAACCATATAAAAAAACATCATGGTGTTACATAATTGCTAATTTTTTCACAAGGTGTAATAACACTCTAAGATGATATGTTAAGTAATTCAAGGAAATTATTATGATCTAATAAAATTCAATATGCTTATGTTTTTTGGAATATAGCTCATATGCTAATGTATTTGTTAGTGTTTGATATAGAACATGTTAAAAGAATAATGATGTAATATCAAACAAATACAAGATAAATTCATAGGGTAGCAGTCTTAAAAATCCAAGCGTACATAATAAATTACAACAGATATGTTCCTCATACTTAGATAAGTAGGAATTCTAGTTTTCATTGGGGTACATAGATAATTTTCTTATAGATAATTTTAATCTATTGTATCTTAATATTTACAAGTAAATAATAAATAAGAATATTATTAAATGTAATGGTAGCCATACAAATATAGAATGGGCATGTTATGACTTTTGATGCAATTGAAGAAGTACTTTATGAAATGATTCATTTCATATTTTAAATTTTTACCAGGATAGTAAAGTGTCATCATAATATATATTATGATAATCTCATGATGATAGTATTAACCAATATTTTAATTTTATTATAGTGAATAATATGAAAATTCTCATTGATATCACTTCAGGGTGGTATTTTTCAAATGAGTGAAGTCATCATAAGTATAGTAGGAATAAAAGAACATGTTTGGCCCAAAAGCTATAATCATACCTTAGTAGAATCATTTTTATCATGTGGGGGATAACAATTTGGTAGTTACTACATGGTTATAGTTAATGTGGGATTCATTTGGATTTGATCCCTATAACCATCTAACATTTTACTTTTGATTACTATAATATTAATAAATATCATATCACATGATACTTTTTCTTCTATATAACATTAATATGAAA
The DNA here is from genome assembly GCA_963277665.1 of Viscum album. Lineage (NCBI taxonomy): Eukaryota > Viridiplantae > Streptophyta > Magnoliopsida > Santalales > Viscaceae > Viscum > Viscum album. The sequence continues at coordinate 1,644,826,015 of OY728165.1, forward strand.
ATGCACTTTGATTATTTTTTCACATTGAAAGGTTATATAAGTTCCCCTATATAATGAGAACCTTGAAATGATATGATAATATTCTTAAACATATTTCCTGTGGACTAGAAAAAAAATTTGATCGGAAACATATAATGTTTCACTATCAGTTGTTAGAGGCTTGTAAGACATTGAAACTTATTCTATGAAGTTAAAACTTTTTAATGTCTAATTATAAAGGTTATAAAGATTTACAATCCAAAAATTACCACATGTTATATATTTCATTGAAAATTCCAATATGTGAATGTGTGTAATGGTCCTTATACTTGATATTCCAATTATTGAATACCATGAATTATTTACTTTGATGGATGGATGAAAACCATGATGAAATATGATCCCAACAAGGTATCAAATATTAGTTGAGTCATAAGTGATATGAAATTAATTGAATAAGTCAAAAAAATATTTTTCCCTTTTGATTTAATGAAATAATAAGTCATTATTCCTTTTATTGAAATGGAATAATTTTATTTAAACAATATCCATGATCATTCATCAACGAGTTCATTTTGATAAGTTAATGAAATATAAATCAAGAATATAGGTTGATAACACAATTATGAATTATTTTTTATAATATATCAATACAAAATATGTTTTATTACATAGTAACATTCATAGAATGGTTTTTTTCATTACAAAATTTAATTCATTCTCCCAGGGTACCTTGATGTGTTACTATAAATTGATCTTGGAATTTAATTAAGTTCACAGAATTCCACTCCAAAAGAGTCCTAGAGGGTCACATAATATATGTATCAAGAATTTGATTATAATTAAGTGGATTTAATATTAATAATAAATACTATTCTTATTTTTTGGAATAATAATTATTCATGTATCATTGATCACAAAAATTAAATTTCCAGATATTCAAGTTTAAAATATATGATTTGAATTTTATCTCGTGTTAATTATTTATAAGGTAATAAATATAAATTTATTAGTTTTCTAGTTTAGTAAATATATTTATATAAATATTTATGTAATTATAATAATATTAAAATATATATTTATTCAAAAGTTTTGTGAATGTGATATTTATTTATCTCTTATTTATTACCCACAATGTAATTAATAATTAATATTTGTTCATTAATTTTTTGAATATATTAATATAAATATATACTTAGTTACAAGAATATTAAAATAATTATTTATTAATTGGTTTAATTCATATAATATTTATTTATTTATTGAATGAAAAATATTTATAAACATAGAATAGATATTTTATTATTTGTGACTTGATAAATAGAAAGGAAGATTTATGGGATGAGTTAAGGGGTTAGTGAAAATTATATATTTATCTATTACGTTAGCACATTTCATGGAATAAAATAATAATAATAATATTATTATTTTACATGAGGATTACTTTGAATAAGAAATTTGATAAATGGATTTTATGTAATTGTTAATTATATAACCCTACGTGAAAAATCCCAATTATAACAATTTTTAGGGTATATTTATTGTTTAAAAGGAGAAACTCTAGATTTATCTCAAACCCTAGAGGGAAACCCCTTCTACCTCCATCTTAAGAACAAGATATAACATGAATATAAATTAATTATTATGATCAATAATGATCAATGAAAAGAATAAGGTCCCTCCCTGATAGAACTCAAAATGCTAAGAGAATTGTTCAGAGCTTTGTGGAACATGTGCTGATATAAATAGAGGGATCCAATCGTGTATTCTCCACCAAAATGATGACATGATAAGAGTGAAAACCAAACTTATGAACAATAAAAATTATTATGTTTGAGGAAACTCATGATTTAAATTAATTATAAATTAAATGTTAAATATTTTCTTCAAAAGATTTTATGGATTTAATGATTATTTTATTTGGAAATTATTTTTTGAAACTACTAAAAATATATTATTTGGCACCGTACCAATACTTATGAAACACCTTGAATCCTTCAATATGAAGTTACTTTAATCCTTTAAGAATTCACACAAAGAATCATTATAAGAGACCACTTTTCCAAATTATTATATATAGAATAGGGGAAATAATCCCTATAAATAAGATATATAGGAGAGAATAGATAAATATATTAGTGAACAGGTACCTATAATCGAAAATGGTAAAATTAAACCATAAAATAACACTTACTTGGAAAAAACACCTTCTTTTAATCCTTTTAAACCTCATCGCCCTAATAGAATTAATCTATCAAGGTTTGGTTTTGTAAAATCATTATTCACCCAATATTGTACCTCTATAAATATATATGCATGACTGGGTAACATTTCATATTTGTTTGTCACTTAGTATCATTTATTCCATTAATAATGATAATCTTTCATCATGTATAAATGCTAACATAGTTTTTCCCTCCTTAAAAAGTTCCCTAGAATGTCGCCAATCATGTATTCCTCTGATAACAAGGACCCCATATATTGATAAAATAGTTACATATTCTTTATATTGGTATTTTAGTATTTCTATGTTATCTTATTCAGATTTCCCTTAGTCATCCCATCTTGTATGATCGAACTATCTCATACATCTTATTGATTCATTAATTTGTCCAACCTATTTATCTACCAATTGGGAGGCATGAAGGAGTAACCATTTTGGTGTAATCCCTATGCCTTCACCTAGATCATAAACTAGAGAAAAGAAAAAAGATATTCTAATGTGTTAGTACCATACATAATCTATTTCTAGACATCTTTCACCTAGAGGACTTAGTTTTAGGAGACTAAACTACATGAAATATTTTTCCTACTCATATAAACCTAAAAAACTTGACATATTGGTACCTATATTATTCCATTATATTTAATAAAATAACGGTCCAAATAATATGACCATAAACTACAAGAAATAGTGATCTTAACTACATGAAATAAAATATAACGAAAGTTTTTTCCTAGTTAAAATTCCTTAAAATATAAGACATAGTGGTCCTTTTTTATGGTCGTAGAATGTACATCTTGGGTCCAGAATGCATGATATTAAAATTCACACCATTGGAAATTATCATATTAATTTAAAAGTAATGGAATTCCTTGTCATATTGCTTTAAAATGTAACATAAAACTATATAGTATTTGACTATCCTTATAGGTACATTTAAAAAGTAACATTTATATGCTCAATCCATCCATTAAGGAACTTCCTGAATCCCTTTATACCATATAACTTCCTAGATAGTATTTAACTCCAAAGTTATTTTTTATATGGATTTAAACTATAGTATAATAAACAATTTATAATTAACATGGTAAAAGATAATTTTATTACGCAATCTACTTGTACACACATTATTTTCAATCAATCAATTTCACTAAAAGGTAAATCGATATTATTACTGAATAAGATTTCATGAGAATGACGTAAATATATAATAGAGTCCTAGACTAGGAAACATAATCCTTTTTGGATGATCCAACCTCTAATTCTCTTGATTTTAACACAAAAACCCCAAGAAACTGAAATGAGCCTAATGCGATGAAAACATTAAAAACATAAAAATGGAAAACTTGGACTAAATTATTTTACCTAATAAAAATATTGATTGATCATGAATTTTCATCTCCGATATATCCATAAATGGGATTATTTTTTTGTATTCTATGTAGAATATAATTGAAATCCTTTTCTAGTGGATAATATGGGATCACACTCCCTAATCAGCCTAGGAGTAATCAGATAGAATCCATAGTAACCATGAGCCACTAATAGATAGAACCATGAATTACATTACTTATTTCACTACTAAAATTAACAAAACTATATAGAAATTATGGAAATTGTTTCCCACTCATCACTGATAGATCCATGTGGTGAGTTTTATTGGGTATAAAATCTTATATAATGATATCATTCTAACCATATACACAAGACATGATAATCTATAGTGGATAAGGTCATCAAGGATGAAATCATGTAAAAAGGTTTATAGAAACTATGATATATCAATCATGACATCAAACCATTTCAGTAATCTCTCCCCATAGTGAGATAATGCATATCATCCATACCTTGAGGAAGCCATACTGGATTTATATTTAGTCTAAGTGGAATAATCAGAGCTATTTTAGATATATCCCACTATTAAGGGACATCTCTACCAATAATGGATCCCACCCTCTTAGAAAATTATTAAGGAAGATCTTTCCCCAATCATTTAAATTTAAGTGCCTATAAGAATATAATTTTAGTGGAAATAATGTACATCAATACAAGAACATTCCAATTTTCCTATTGTTACCATAATAAATATCCATCATCAAATCTGAATAGTAACACAAGAAATATTTCATGTTACCATCAGTACTATTTCTCTAACATATTCAATTAATAATACGGTGATCCCATCAACTAACCCTTCACTAATAAGGGAGAAAAAGTATTTCTACAAAGTTCCTCTATACTTTGATCTATAAAATAACCATTGATTTATTCCTCATTTTATCACCCATGGAGGTCCTCCTTATGAGAAAAGTTTTATTCATTTCAATGGTCTTCCTCATAATGGCATAAAAATCAACCAAAAAGGTCCTATTTATTATAATAGTTTTGTAGTTCCTCCGTATGGAAAAAATGTTATCAACATAGTAGTACACATAATACCAATAAATAGGAATGAAATAGCTCCGAGGTCCCCCTATAGTACCCATCATGATGTTACTTACTTTACTAGTGACTATAAAGTTTCAACCATAGAGGTCCTCCCATGGTATTCATCACATATGTCCTCCCATATAAATAATAAACAATCATACAATATTATATGTCCTCTCAAGGAAACAACCATGGAGTTCCTCCACAAAACATTTTGAATGCAACCACAAAGTTCATCTCCATGGTTTGTTAGGTTTTAGTGCGATAAATATTTTCTGGTTAAGTGTTTAATGCTCAATAAGTTAAGACTCTAGAAGTTACATTTGGAAAATAGAGATCGATACCTTATACCTTCACCATGGTAGTCTAAAATCAGTTTAGTGGAAGTGGTTAACTTGAGTCAATTAAGTTGATGCATCTTGGTATAATTATTTAATCAGATTATTCTCAATGAAAGTTAGTGAAAATGATTTTTGAGTGTTGGAATGAAGATAAAGAGCATATGAGTAATGCATTGGGAGTAGTCAATCTTGTTAGAGGGGAATAAGCTATGTAGATTGAAGGGGATACATTTATAAAAAACATATAATTTTTTAGGTGATTATTCAAAGTTGGAAAGTTATAGAAGGTAACTTTTATTTTCAACTAGACACGCCAATTAATGTAGTGATTGCCTTTAAATAAGTGGAATGTTCCCCATGAAGAAAATATAAGAGTGGTGTTATCACTCTATATATATATATATATCAAAAATTTAAAGAAAAAAGATGACCTAAAGGACCCTATTATATCAAGTGGATTCATAACACTATTTGTGGAATATAGATTCCTAACACATCATAGTATCAGAAGATGGTGTGTTGATCTAAGGCTCCCATGTGTGAAAGAAATTTGGGTTAAAGTATATATTTAATAAGAATAAATAGTTGAATAAGGATATGTAGGATGAATCATATACCAACATTCATGGAGTTTTTTATTGGGATAAAATGCGATAGGTATTTATCATGGAAAGTGTTAGTAAGAAAAATTTTGTGAATCTCGATAGGTAATGGGAATGACCTTGTAACTCAGATGAGTGTTGTTTCTAATGAATTAAGGATTAAGTAGTTATCCCATGGGGAATTACTAATTTATAAACCTTGTTACCCCTTTTTTTCATGATTTTATGTTTTTTTTATTTTTTTCATATGTGTGTCTTTCTTGTTCATTATTTATAAGGAGATACTTTTTGGATTCATGAGGTGACCAAAACTAAATGAAGATGAATGTTAGTGAAGTGGTTGTGGTGCCTTGAATTATTTGTTATGAACACTAAGATTTGGGGGATTATTCAGTCATATTATGAATATTTTAGTGATTGGATGTTATATGTTATATTCTAAAAATGTGGTATCAGAGCTCTATTAGAAAGCACCTAGTGAGTAATTTATCAAGGACTTAGAAGGATGTTATTGGGAGACAACAGTGGTACCCATTTTCTATAAAGGATATAAAAATTACTATATATAGGTTGATTCTCACAATTTTTTATATTATTTATGACATTCTAATCTTGGTTGGAGGACTTCTAGGTTACCCTCATGAGGCCTTTACTGTATTTCTATAATATTTTTACTAGTGTGGATGGTGGAGGTACCATGGAGTATTCGTTTGTTTAAAGAATTTCCATGACCATTGAAATTGTAGTGGGGTATTTCACTCTTTAAAATGGTATTCAAAACCTATTGTGGTGAATTATGATTAATTTCATTGATACCGTTATCCCTATGTTATTCATATGAGGTGGGATACGTATTTTTGGAGGATATTATTTCATGAGTAAGGTTCAATATGATTATTCGATGATGGGATCTATGAACTACAGAGGATGTTGGATTGGTCACTTCAGAAGAGTTCAGAAGTGACCAATGGATGATGAATTAGTTGGAAGTGAGTTTTTCACTAGACTAGAAAGTCATTAAAATAATAAAAGGGTTGTTTTGGATGTTTTAGTCATATATGGTGCATGCCTTTAGAAGGAGGCTTTAGTGGAAAAGTCAAAGGGTTCCCTTGATTCCTTCAGGTGATGACTTTATATTCATTTGGATAGTTCCCCTATTTTCATTACTAGTGGGGTATAATAAAGGGATATTATAGTAGGGTTGCTGAGACTGAATGTACTTTCCCATAAATCTAATATCTTGAAAATATATAAATCTCATAGCTGAATGGGGTGCCTAGTTTTTCCACCAAAAGTGTTCCATCCCACTTGAGTTAGGAGAAGTGAATCTGGGTTTCTCATCACTTGATAGTCGAGAAATAGAAGTAGGTTATTGTTTTTGGATTTTACACTTGGGATGTACTTATAAATTTTGTAGAAGTAGTGGTTCTTTCTGAAAGAGGAGTATATGAAAAGTGTATGGCAGGGTAAAAGTTCAATCAGAAGGTGATTTTTATTTAAAGCTGGAGAATCTATTTTATTTAAGGAATTTTATGGATAGAATGAGATTATTACATGGGGATAATTGTTGTTTCAAAGTGTGAAATATGGTTCCATATTTATATTTCATAAGTATCATTCATAATATATATACTTATAGATGTTGTGATTTGCTTCATATAATCTTGATCAATGTTCTGTGAAGGGGTGAAACCCCATGGTTTCCTAGTGGATTTCTAAAGCTAAAATTCAAAGAGTGTAGAACTTTCATGGAGTTCAGTATTCCTAAGTATATAAAGGTTTTTTTATTTCTATAATGAAGGAGGAACCTAAAATTAGAACATGGAAAATTCTAGTTATTCTTCTCACTGAATACATTATACCTATAGTACCTTCTTCTAGAAAGTGTCATGTTAGTGAGAGTGTTTTCATCAGAAGCATAATTCCAGATAGTTTCTAAAACTTAATCAAGGTGAACCATGGTGTGTTCTAATTATTATATAATAATTATAGTGATTATACATACAAATCAAGTTGAAGTTTCGATAGGATTGATGGATATTTTGTCTATTTTTAGATGATATTGACTAGGAACATCTGAAGGTATTACAGAGATGAGTCACTTGGGGTATTATACTTTAGAGATACTCCAAGTCCAAAAGTTAGGAGCTTCTATATTCTCTCATCTATAAATCCTATAAATAATTTACCATGAATTCATTAATAATAAAATGTAAAATTTCAAGTATAGGTGTGTTTCTTTATAAAGGGTGGTGATAAAGGCATTATTGTTTCTAACTCTATGGAAACTACATTATGAATGTAGTCAAAGTAATGGAAATGTCTCAATGAAGGTGATATCTTCAATAATCAGAACCAATATGAGGTTTCATGGGAGAAACTAAATCTATTTTTCCTTAATTTTACTAAGAAATGGTGAGCATAAGTTGCTTGATTACTATATTGGGAATTCATTGGTTGACTGATTCTAGATTTTTTGAACGGTTGTGTTTTGGATAGAGGTTGATTTTGGGGGTATCGTTAGATCTTTTTGTACCAGTACAACTCTCAGATTGAGGAACCTTTGTGGTAAAGTGTTCATAAAAATTGGATGTTGGAGTAGGACCATGAAAATTATGTAAGACACAACCTTTTTAATGGCAGTTCAACAAATATATAATAATTAATATTACTGATTGATTTGGAAGAAAATTTTCATAGGATAAATTAAATGAGATCATGGTTTTGGAGCACTAGGGAGGTGTTTCTTTAGTGGGATCATAGATGATCATAAGAAGCATAATATAGAGCCATGAAGGCACTATTAAGGGTGAATAGAGTTGGCTTATGGGACTTTTTTAAATCCCTAAGAATAATATTTGAGTGGGATATTATTGGGATTAACCTAGGAAGAAAATTATTAGGTGGGATATTTTTAGGTTTTGGTGTGAAAATTAATTTCAAGTTAAGTATTTTAAGACTTAAAAATTAAGTCTTTAGATGTAACAATTGGAAAATAAAGATAATGACAGTACATCTTCACTATGGTGGCTAGGATTTAGGCCAGTAGAATCGGTTCATTGGAAAAATTTCAGTGAATGTTACTTGAAGGAATTAACTGAGTAGATAATGCTAAATTAAAGTTAGAAGTAGCAGTTTTTGAGTTCTTGAATGTAGATGTATATGTCTTATAAAGGTTCTTGGGGGATTCAGTCATGTTATATAGGAAAACAGTGATATAGATATAATGGAATCATTTATAAGAATCATTATGTTTTTGAGGATGTGATTGAAAGTGAAAAAGTTATAGAAATTTATTTTTACAACTCAGTAGATGCATTGGTTGATGTGATGATTACATTTGACTATGAGGAAGGTTATCCATTAAGATCAGAGCAGAGTTTTGTTCTCTTTATATATACTAGAATGCGGAATAATCTTAATGATCATAAAGACTTTACCATATCATCGGGATTCAAATAACTTTTTCTAGTATATGGATTCTTATCACATCAAAGAATCATGATACAATTTTATTAACTAGAGAACCCATGAATAAGACGAATTTGGTTTGATTACTACTATTTAGAATGAGTATAAGTTAAAAAGGATAGGTTATATGGATCACAAATCCCCTTATTCGTGAGTATTAAAGGTGGTAGTTCTAGTAGTAGGATTTTTCATTGAAGGCATTGGTATGAAAAAATCTATGAATTTGGGTTGGGAAAGGTCTTTTCATTGTAACTCAGATGACTATTGTTTCCAATGAATGAAAGATATAATTATTCTCTCGAGGATTAAGAGAAATTCCCAAACCTTGTTATCCCTTAGGTGTAATGAATTCATGTTATTTTTTTATCACATTATTTTCTTTCTTGTTCTTCGTCCAGAAATAGGTTCTTGTTTGGACAAGGTGGTGACCATAATAAGATGGATATGTGGGGTTAGTGTAGTTTCTATATTTATCAACTTCCTAGTTCTAAAAACTATAATGTGGTGGGGGTGATTCAATCAACATACATATCTTTTAGTGACCAAATGTTTTTTTCTGGATCCACATTAGGTTATAAAAAAAAATATCATCCCCAGTATGATAAATAAAACAACCACATAGGTCCTCCCTGTGGGACTATCAATGGGGTTCATTCCTACAACGACACAAAAAACAACCAAATAGTTCTTCCATATGTTTACATTTAGATAGGTCCTTATTATGATGATATAAAAAAGTAATCCTTGAGGTCCTACCTAGAGTTCCATTCATAGAGTTCTTCCTAGGGAAAATATAAAAATCAACCATGGAGGTCCTCATCATTATCCCAATAAGAGAGGTCCTCCCTGAAATTATACATAAATAAATCCGAGATATCCCCCTTGGAAAATCAACTATAGTTGTCATCCCAACATTGATAGAGGAGAAAACCAAAAAGGTTCTCTATAAGTTCCCATCCATGGAGAACATCTCTATTTTGAAAAATATAATTGAAATAAAGTTCCTACTTGTTTTGACAACAAAAATATATTAATCATATAGGTATTCAATATGGAAATAAATATAAAAGCTATACAGATCATCCCAATTATACCCACTACAAATATCCACCTCATAATGATATATCATTGGATCAGAGATCATCCCTATGTTTAAACTATCTTAATGATACCCAATTATCAGAAAGTACTTGATACCCTAAATCTAGCTTCATCAAACATCATGTTATCATTTGGAGATGCTTCCCCTCGACCAATGGTTGAAACAAAATGAAGTATATACTCATATACTTTATAAATTTACTAAACATGATGTGAATAAATATATTAAAATTAATTAATTTTTCTTGAAAAAAGAGCTAAAGAGAAATCCATATGGTTAGAATATATGAAGGATCCATTCATTTTTGGATAAGGAAGATTCCAACATCACATAGGAGTAGTTGGTCTTAGAAAAGATACAAGTCATATTTTATCCCCTCACTGCAACATAGTATATTATTTCTAGGACCCTAATGGGATAAAATGTACCATATATTTTCCACAATATTTTGGTGACATTAATCTATATCATATACAAATTAATTCTTTTAGAAGGGTATATAAGTCATATCATGGTGTTAGATGCGATATGTCTCCAAGTAAACCTTTCCACCCTCACGTAACATAGAATCCAAAATATGGAAAATAATATAAATATATTCTATTATTACCCCCTCCATACAATGGTACCCATCATGGGTTTTCCTTGAATAAATAGAGATAATGACCCATAAGTCTCTACATTCATAGGCCTTGGGTTAGAGACGAACACTAAGGGTAGAAAAACCAACATATGGAAGGAATTTACCTCAATTATAAATATAAAATTGGGAGATACACGGAATAAACATTAAGAAAATACATCATATAATATAAATTAAAGGAAACAAAATGATCCAAAACTGCATGAACAATTTCAAAAAATACTGATAGAATTCTCAAAATAATAATAAGAAGACAAGTCCTACGACATCAACCCAATAGGAGCTCCAATTTCTAAGATAGTAATGTAAATATTAGTCATAGAAATACTCCAAAAAATACTCCTAGAAACCTAAAAAATAGATAATACATACGTATGATAAGAATAACATGTATTCTTAGTAGGATCATACCCAAGTTATCTCATGAACATGTGAAAAGACAATACTAATGCAATTGTGAACAAATAGTAGAATCAATAGGCACCTAAATTGGTCAAATAATGAATCCCATCTCCACCCTGGAATCATCACCAAAAAATTAATCCCATGTTGTAACATAAAATCAAATGAATATAAAGAAAAGGTGTATCACAACTTCTTCCCCAATGATTTGTCTCCCTCACACTACAATATTAAATATCTTATAATTTCATCCCTTCCATGTCATCACATCACCACATATCAAGCTGCATATAATGTTAATTGCATCACAAACCTACCTACCTTAGCCTCTATAAATTTACAACATCCCAAGTTGGAATAAATACCATCACATGAACCTCTTATTCCATAGCCACATCAATCTATAATGTCATTTTAGATGCATCCCTACCCACCCCACCATCGCAAGGTCTAGAATCTCCTGCTAGAATCAGTCATCATCCACATTTCACTACATCGTCACATTATCACATCTAATGTATAGGGTAGTAGGGTAAAATGAATGTAAAGTACATTAACCTCAAACCTCCTCCTACCACACATGACCCCCACCATATATCACATCCTCATTATCCCTGGGTGATCTTCAAAACCATTCCATAATCACTAGATGATATCCAACACCAACCCATTATCTCTAGGTGATCTCCAATACCATCCTGTCATTGTTGTGTAAACTCAAACACTAACCTTTCATCACTGGTTAATCTCCAATTACAACCTATATCATCACCATTACTACTGAAGGGATAGCGGGGAACAAGGAGTAGCTAGCCATCCAATTCAGCACCAGCCTAGATGTTAGGGAAAACACTCGAAACACAAAACAATTGGGTGTTGGTAAGGTTATCCAACTTGTGTGGGTCAATATAGAAATGACCTAATGATAAAAGATAGAAAAATATCATAGAATAACCAACCTAGGGTTCAAATTAAACCACCCTAGCGTACTCCAAAACACTAACACTGCACCTCAAAAGACCCACCCCAACTATAGTTTCCACTAAATACATCACACCACACAACCACCATATATATCCACACAATTTCCAATTCCCATTATATGTTTTTCCATTTCTGATATTTTTCCAAAATCATGCCGAAATTAATTCATTAGTATTCAATTCACTATTTAAATTATCACACATTAGATTTCAGCCAACACTTTATTCATTTAGAAATGCATTTGATTCATCATTTTATTCATTTAACCCAATTACGACACTTAAATTTTGGTCTATGATTATTTAAATTAGAACCATGCTATTTCAGTTTTAGCATTTCAATTCATTACTTGACTAACTTGGAAACTAACAGAATCAAACCACATAATGGATGAACCACCTTTCAATAACAAAAACCACATCACAATACAAGCATAATCACAACCCAACCATTTCATTGATACAACCCCATAACAACAACCCCATAAAAAAACCTCATAAAACCATCACCATACATCATCCTAGATCACATCCCATTCCAACCAACCAATGCTTCAATAATCAACACATTTCTATACCCATGATAGTCACCACAATCACCACAGAAGCCTCAATAAGGTTCACATTAACACAATAGATGCATAAAAGGCGCATCAACACATAATAAATATCTCATTTTCGTAACACCACATTTTAGATTCAATAAAAGGTATTTCATCACGTTAATTCATTACCTAGAATGGGAATTCCCACAAAACTCTAGATTTCCATGGGAAACAAATTAATTTTTCATATATAAGTTTATAACCATTTATTTAGGGTGAGGTCAAACAATCAACAAAACAAGGGTTTAAAAATCATAAAAACAAACGCACAAACAAGGTCCCCAATAGCCATGATATTTAGAAAAATCAACAAGAATGTTTTATCACATAGGTAATATCACAAAATTAGTAAATACATGTGAATACTCCCTTTCCATTTAGTTTTTTTAAAAGGTTGGGGTAGAATTCTTTATTTATTATTAAAGAAAATACCTCTTTAAGTCTGGGTAGAGGGAGACCCATTACATAGCTCGAAGGCCCAAGGCCAAGTGGTCTGAATACAAGGCATGAAAGCCCATTTTTTGACCCAAAGGAACCCTCAGTGAATAGTACTGTTATAGTACATGCCCTGTTACAATACCTTCGCCACTGAAGTACCCTGCTACTATCCTACCGCTGCTACAGTACTGCTACCGTGACCTACTGCAGTAATTCGGAAATTGATCGCTGCCAAATTTGATCTTGGGTCTTTTGGATGCGAAGCAGGAGCCATAATATCCACCCAAAAGTATAAAAATCAAGTGATCCTTATACATGCAGATAAAGAGGTAGGTATTGAGGATCCCCTACCTCAAATAATATTTCTGAATTACCATGAAAAACAAGGAAAAGAATAAATAACCTGAAGACCAAAACTACACAACGAAACCCTAGATTAACCTAAATCATACCAATGGCTCATAAAATTAATATACAATCCACTCCCATAATCAAAACAGTAATTCTACTAAGAATCCATCAGTGAGGAATAGAAGAAATCAAAATAGAAATAAGGAAGTATCATTATGGATTTCTAATGATCAAACTCCTAATGAAAAGGATCAAATCTAGAGAAAGGGGATAAAAGATCCTCTAAAATATCCTAGGGTTCTCCCAAATACCATGATAAATAAAATAAATTAAGAGATATCTAGAATTTATATATAGGATGGAATTATGCACATTCATGGCATGAATGAATAATTCACATTGTGGATACTAATGAAACTCACCAATTCAGTCTGTGAAATCAGTTTATTCTATAAATGCCACCAATTTAAAGCATGAATATTATGAATTCAATTTCATGGAACCTCAATATGAAAATCATTCTTGTTGTGAATACTAATTTCAAATAATTAAGTAATTAAGTAGAGTTCTCTACAAAACCTCAAGCTATGAATCATCAGCCTCTAATATATGAACAACTATTCACATCATGAATAATGGTTCCCACTATGAACAACTCTCATCAGTAGAATTTCTTATCTAATTATAATATATGCTTCCATGAGCTTCCTATGAATGCCTCCAAATCCCAAAATAGTATAGAAATGGTACGACAAATAATAAATACTTAAAAATTCAATAGGATTTTTTAAAAATACTTATGGAATATATATAAATTATCAATGAAATCAACCCACACATATGTATTAGTGGATAGGGAGAGTTTTGGAGTGTCACATTTTTTTACATGTGTTCACCAGAAAGACTGACCTTCTAATACATCTCATAGAATGATAACAACAAAAAATTTTATAAACCCAATGTTTTTAGATAGTAGTAAACTAGTCTGGAAAATTAAACTACTTTCAAAGTCAAGGGAAAACATTCCTAGTGAGGTCAAGTAATTTAAAAATCCATTATCAAGCTGATAAGAAAGTAATATAGGTAGTAAACTTGATGTGGTTGGGCCGTATAAATATGATAAACTCTCTAGTGGATAGCACTTATCATCCAAAACCACCCAAGGAATCTATTTATCTAACCATCATTAGAATATAGGATCAAGATGTGGAAAGATCCTTAATAGTAACAATGCCCCAACAAAAAACCCAAAACATAAGGTTGGGTGAATGATTAGCCCCATAATCACCCTTAGTATCTTTAATAAAAGATAAAAATAAATTTTTCATTAATATACCTCTTCTAAGGAAATTACTATTTCCATGGATGGGGACTGGTAGACAAACAACTCAAAGAAACCATTCATAAGAAATTTCTTTTATATTGATTGCATGTAATGGTGATCATTGAAGATTTCTTAACAATCACCTACTATGAAAAGGCCCCAGTTTCATCTAAATAGGAATATTTAATGGATAAATTATTATCCAATAATGATTATAAAAATGAAATACTCTCAAGGAGGTAATGAAAATGGTAGATTATGATCAGTTTATTGATGAATTTATAAAGTTGATGAGGTGACATATTTCTTTCAGTTGAAGACTTTATTTCTACCGTGGGGCTCTAACAAGTCTCTAAAAGAATAATAGTGTTTAGAATTATTTCTTATAACCTTCACTAATTTTTTTTAAATTTTTTTAATGGTGGTTAAAGACACTGCAAAATCAGAAAATTTAATTTTTTTTAAAATTTCAGTGACAGTTTATAAAAACCCATCGTAAAATTAATAATAGTTAATTATTTTTATTATTAAATAAAATTTTATTATATTATTAATAATTAATAGTTATCAATTCATAAATAATAATCATTTAGTATTTAATTTTTATTTTCATTTATTTTCTACTTAATATTTACTCATTTTTTTATAATTTTTTGTTATTTGTTATTTAAAATTATAAATTGTAAATATGTAATTATTAATTAGTAATTATTTATATATATAGATATTTGTATTTAAATACACACACACACACATATACCTGTATATATATATATATATTGTTTTTTGTTTTTTATACAATTCTATTTAGATATATATATATATCTGTGTATTTATATATATTTCTATAAATATATTTATATTTATATATATTTATACATATTTATATGTACTTATATATATTTATGTATATTTATATATGCACACCTATATTTATATATATTTTTATATATTATGTGGGTATATATATATATTTATATGTATATATATATATATTTAAGTATATTTAAATATTTTTATACATATTATGTGGGTATATAAAAATATATATTTTTCTGTGTGTGTGATTATGTATCTTTTTATGTGTTTTATATATATATATATATTTATATTTAATTATCTTTTTTTACAAGAAGTAAGGCATAACCCCTTTATTAATAAGAAAAAAAGAAAAGTATAGGAAAACATATAGGGTCAAGTTAGAAAATAATTCCCAAATCAAAGAGAAAAAATTGATAGGGTCACATATGATTCCCTCTAGATCCCATGTTACAAGGTTATCTACCTCTTCCCCATGGATAATGACCTCGCCTATGTGTTTTGGTCTATTTAAGAGGCTCACGATCATCATTTAAAGTCTCTAAAGATGATCCGAAATTAATTTGGGGATGAATAAATTTTTACATTTCCCTGAGATATCATGAAAATTAGGCTCTAGATTATCATTATAACATTCCACAAGGTTAATGGATAATAATTTCACAATGTTAAGGAATTATTTGAAGAAAAATACTTTCAATTCTATTTTTGAAAAGAGAAACTCAATATATGAGTCCAACTAAACATCAACATTTTCCAAAAGATATCTAGGAAGCCCCTCACATTCTTGGTCCTCCAAAGGAATATTGACTTTGAAATTGAGTGTTATTTCATTATCACATTACTAATTATAATAATTACCAAATATTTCCTAAAAAAAATCATGAGTTGAAGAACTGAGGGGGGTAAGACCATCCCTCACTTTCAGTTTCATCTGAACGTACTTTGTAGGGAGTTGGGATTTCTATTTTTAGAGTAAGAGAGGTGTTGAGAACCTAGTTATCAGAGAGATGAACTTCATATACTCGAGGGTGAATCTGAACAATTGATGATGGTATAGGCTTAGATGAAGGCCCGTGTGAGGTGGCATTCATATGAGTTACCATATAGAAACCACCATCATTCATAAAATCATTATTGTACTTAGAGGTTTTAAATTGATTACTTGTCTTGTTTGGAGCACTTCTCACTGCCATCTATTACTCTAGACTAAATCCAAGATATAAATACAAGAAGTACCCATCTTTGTAGTTTTTTAGAGATATCCACCTTTGTCATGTTTTTTTTCTTTTCCTTCGTCCATGGGTGAAGATCACTCTCACCACTGTTATTTATCCACTTCCTCCAACATAATAGTATCATATTCAAACATAATATCATTAGAATAATAATTTTCAAACATTGAATAAATTTTCCTATATGAAACATTAGTGGGAGATTTTTCATCAAGTCTTAGCAACTGCACCACATCAGCTTCAACTGTTGTATCCACTTAGGATTTCTTTTTTGCAATAGGTCTCAATCTCACCATCTCCACATATAGGATGGATAACATGGTGGTCATCTTCCCTTAAATTCCTAACCAAATTTATAGCTTCCACAATATTTATAAATTTAATATTTATTTTTTTGGATATTCATTGGGAAAGTAGAGGCACCTACTGTCTTGATAGCAAGATAAGATTGAAAAGTGGGATTCCTCAGGTCGCATTCAAAACATGAGAAACATTTTTAGTTTTATTGAATAACTCCTCATAAAGATAAGAATCAGATTCATGATCTCCTTAACAGACTCCCCCCCTTATGGGAATTACTCTTCCAATTACATTCATAATTGGGACCAATGAGTTTCAAAATTTTGGGTTTTTTAATTCATTGACGCAGAACATGTCCTATAGAAAAATAGAAGGAAAAAATCATGGACCTTTTGTAATTCAGCTTATCATATAAAATGGATCTTAAATCTAAAAAAATCAAAAGATTTTTTAATAATCAATACTCATATCATATCCATCATCATCAGTTAAGTGAATAACTTTATCAGCTACAGTGGAACTCAAGTCCACTTGGACCAGGAAATAAGTGTAATGCCCAATACTAGACAACTTTATTTCTCTATCCGTTTTTATATAGGGATATTAATGGATAATATGATTTCATTCAAAACCCAGGGGTTACAAAGTATCCAGTTTAAATCAGGAACCTTGACCCATGCTTGAACATATGAGTTATATACCTCCAATGGATTGAAATTATGATCCCACTCCTGGATGTGAATAATATACAGTTTGAATAATATTGATCCAAAAACCAACACTTTCATCTTCAATACCTCATAGGGGAAATTTTTTAAATAAACCATAACCTAAAGAGATAAATTTCAATTTCTGAAAACCCAAAATTTCTGGGAGGTGCTCTTCTTGGATTTTAATTCTCCATGGTTTGTTACCACTTTGTATGATAATTTGAGCGATAATGGAGTGATTACCTATATTTAATCATTATTAGATTGCATCTAGTTTTTATTTCACTTGATAAACAATACCCTTATAATCAAGACCTCCAATGATGATATCTTTGAAGAGAGATAAATAGAGGTTGGATCTATTCTCAGAGGCCTAAGCATCGACAATAATCTCACCATAGACGAGCTTCTTTCCCTCCTTACCAACGTAAACAAATTTATGACTATTAAAACACCTATGGGAAATAAAATATTCATACAAAGAAGGAGTGGATGAGGATTGTATGGGGTCAATGCCATAATCTCTATGTAAGCGTAGTGCAAGAGACTCTCATCAATAGGCCATCTCCCAAGTATAATTATCATTATATATATATATATTAATAAATATTTATATATATATACTTGTATATATATTACATGATATACATATGTATTTATATTTATGTGTATTTATATATTTATATATTTATTTTTTAATATTTAATTATATTTAATTATGGGTGTGTGTGTGGCTTTATATGTGTGTGTGTAATTGAATTTATATTTAAATATATTTATATGTGTATGGGTATATTTATATGTATGTATATATTTTTATATATTATGATAATATATATATATATATATATTTACATATATTTATTGGTAATTATATTTTTATATGAATGTACTTATAAATTATGAATAAATATATGTACACAGATATATATATTTATTTTTCAATATATATAAGTATGTTAATGTCTATTTAGTCCCCACAAGAAGGGCCTAGTGGAGTGGTAAAATCTTTTCATAATAACCAAGAGGTAAGAGGTTCAAAACTCACCCAACACATATATATGCTTGATTTTATAGTGTGGGTGTGGGTGGGAAAGGGTTTTAGGGGACTTTTTAGGGTGGAATTGAGATAAATATAAAGAAATAATAAATAAATAAATAAATAAATTACAGGTAAAAAATATATTTAAAATGAAAAAATGGGGTCTAAATCGCTAATAAATGAACTACTGCTAAATAAAAAATCATTGAATTTTTTTTGAAAAAATATAGACATATGAATACATAACACTTTTATAAAGGATAAAAAATCATTTGTTGGAGTTTTAGACTACTGACATGTCCCTTTTCTATTGTAGTGAGTAATCATTAACACTGTTGATCCATCCCTTGTTATAGAATGTGATGTTACCGAGGATCATGATAAAGAAGAGATATATGTAGAAATATGTTATTCATATAGAGGGATGGGAATAATTAGTTTATAAATAGAATAAAAGGAAATCCCTTTATCATGGATCCCTACCTGATATACCATTTCTAATTTCTCTATGAACCATAGTAATGAAAAAAAGGTGCAGCTATACCCATATCTCACTTGTCACTCATGAATGTTGAGACTATCTATAAGGTTGAAAACATAGTACAAAGACAAAATAAAAAAACTAAATCAAATTAATATTGATTTTATACTGATAAATATACTTATTGAGCCTCTTTTTTTATGCTGAATAGAAACCTATCATTGATGAACCTCCTCAGAAAAAAGAAAATTATTGAATCATTAAATAAAAATAATTTCATCAATCAGTCCCAAGACCACCTTAGACTATTTACTTAATTCCAACACCAATTCACTATCAAAAATTTCAACCATTAGGCTACCATCAATCTTGGGTTCATGCAAGTCATCTGGAAAAAATATTAACATAGACAATAACATCACAATAAGAGATGTATAATGCTATTATTACTTGAATCATGGTAGTTGAAACCTTGTGTGCACTAGTACATATAATTTTGATAACTAGATAAATCAATATTTAGTAAAAAATGCACACACCATCATTGATGCATGAATGAATTAATCAACCATGACTTCAATTCCATCTTCAAATCCAACTATAGAATCTTATACTTCAAAATATTTTAAAATCCACTAAAATTGATGCTAAAAAAATAAAATTAAAGAAGTGGAATATACATGAGTTCCTAAAATATCCAAACGCTTTTCAACTTTATGTCCCCATTATTGGGAGGATGGTAATAAACCTACCAAATAGGACATTTTTTTATGAAGGGAATAAGTTCCCCTCTATCAACATCATCAAAATGATAGATAGATTTATTGAATAAGAGAATCATTATGAACTAATAATCCCTATTAATTATTAGGGAGTATCTGGGGAAGTATAATGAATGATCAAGATACAAAAATTATATAAATAGTTAACCATGAATACAAAATACATGTGTAATACAAGGATAAATGCAATTAAACAGGCTCTAAAGGAGAACCAATATGATTATGGACCCTCTATTTTTCACCCCACTCATTTTAGGATAGTGGATATATTGGATAAAAAACAATCATTCATTTATCCATGAAATGTAGGTAAATGTTTTTGTGATATATTTTAAACAATAAAAATGAACTTTAATTTAGACACAAGTAGGTCTTCTCATAAGTTAGATCAACCTTATATGATCCATGATTGTGAATAAGTGTATAAAAAGAAAAAAATCCCTTAGTTAAAAATTAGGATGTGTTATAATATATTTCCATTATTTTATAATTAATACAAATCCTGGATACCATCTGTCTCTCTAAAGAACTCAGAGAGTACCCCTGTCAAGGATATTTCAAACCCTAAAGATTTTGAGAACTAAGTGTCCATCATCGAAGCATATTGTGATAATTTCGAATAAAATGAATGATATGTGGTCATCTTCTCCAATGAAAAATATAAAGAGACAAATTTACAAGGTAATATTTGATATGTTTTGATAAAATATAAATATAACATTATTATTTAAGCACATGAGTAAAATTATTTAGGAATTAAAAATATTATTTCTTCAACCCTCTATCATTTGAGATAACAAGAATCCAGAATTGATCCTTTTGATATTAAAATACAAAGAAAAAAAAAGATTTAGTATTATCCATTTGGAATATTATATTGAAAACCCAAGTCAATGATCTTATCTACAATTCTAAAATCATGGTTTTCCATTATGAAATTGATTTCAATGCCTTATGGGTAATCCAATGTCTTTACTTAAAAATAAATAAAAATGTATTTTTCATGACATTATTTCATGAAATAATCTATTGATGAAACAATTAGATTACTTAATATTGATAACTCCACATTTTTCTATTGTTAAGATTGATAAATCGATGGAAGGTACTGTAAAAGGGGGGATAAGTATCTAGATTTAGAAGACACAACATAAGTTGTTCCCCCTAATGAATTGTAAACAATTTATAATATCCCTTGTAAGGAATTTAAGGAGATTTTTTTCTCCACATCCATCATATTTAAGAAACAATACTAGATTTATAAAATCATGAGAACCACCCAGCCAAAGAAAAAAAATATAAATTAATCACTTTCTTCTCTTATAGAGAATGGCTGATGAATTTATTGAACCATCATCATCCAAAGGAGAGAGAATCCTCATTTGAAACTTTCACAAAAATCCCATATTTCAGAAAATCTATCTAAACACAGGATTTACTAATATTCATTTGTGATAATTGATAACTTTTATGAGATGAGGATGTATCATTGGTAGAAGACATATGGATTATGAAATTTAATATAAATTCCAATGGTATCCTTCAAGCATAAGGAACCATTACCCACCTCCAATGAATATACATCTAATTTAGAAGATGGTATCCTTATATAATCATATAAATATAAAAAGGATGGTTCTTTCTTTATTCTTAATGCTGACGATTTAGAAGAGCTCATAGATTCACCTCCTTCATTAGAGGAGTATACATCAACTACTATTCGTGATATCAATTAAGTAAAATTAGACATATAAAAAGATTGATTTCCAACACTAATCTATATATCCATGACATCTGAGGAGAAATAAGAATATATTTCTTTTCTCAAGAAACATTGGGGTGTATTTACATTGATTTTTTAAAAAAAATAGACTGTTTAAATCCTGATGTATCAATTCATTACTTGAGTTTACTGGCTAATTATCACTACTACAAAATAGTATCGAGAATAATTAATTCATATTATAATTCTATCGTAAAATTTTATATGGATAAGTTAATCAAATACAATTTTATTTCAGTGGTTCAGTACCTAATTAGGTTCGAAAACAAGGTCCCAATAAAAAAGAAAAATGTACAAATCAAAGTTTGTACCAAATATAGAGACTTGAATAATTATTGTCCAAAGATTGATTAAGTAAAATTAGACATATAATAAGATCTATTTCCAACACTAATCTATATATCAATGACATGTGAGGAGAAATAAGAATATATTTCTTTCCTCAAGAAACACTGGGGTGTATTTACATTGATTTTCAAAAAATAGGTTGTTTAAATCCTCATGTATCAATTCATTACTTGAGTTTACTGGCTAATTATCACTACTAAAAAAAAGTATCGAGAATAATTAATTCATCTTATAATGCTATGGTAAAATTTTATATGGATAAGTTAATCAAATCCAATTTTATTTCAGAGGTTCAATACCTAATTAGGTTAGAAAACAAGGTCCCAATAAAAAAGAAAAATGTACAAATCAAAGTTTGTACCAAATATAGAGACTTGAGAAAGACATTATTATTTCTGACTCTATGGAAACTTCGTTATTAATGTAGTCAAAGTAATGGAAATGTCTCAATGAAGGTCGGATATTCAAGAATCAGAACCAATATGAGGTTTCATGGGAGAAACTAAATCTATTTTTCCTTTATTTTACTACGAAATGGTGACCATAAGTTGCTTGATTACTATAGTAAGAATTCATTGGTTTGAATGATTCTAGATTTTTTGAATGGTTGTGTTTTGGATAGAGGTTTATTTTGGGGGTATCGTTAGATTTTTTTGTACCAGTACAACTCTCTGATTGAGTAACCTTTGTGGAAAAGTGTTCATAAAAATAGGATGTTGGAGTAGGACCATGAAAATTATGTAAGACACAATCTTTTTAATGGTAGTTCAACAAATATATAATAATTAATAGTACTGATTGATTTGGAAGGAAATTTTCACATTATAAATTAGATGAGATCATGGTTTTGGAGGACTAGGGAGGTGTTTCTTTAGTGAGATCATAGATGAACATAA
Source organism: Viscum album (assembly GCA_963277665.1). Classification (NCBI taxonomy): domain Eukaryota; kingdom Viridiplantae; phylum Streptophyta; class Magnoliopsida; order Santalales; family Viscaceae; genus Viscum; species Viscum album. Next base: position 1,644,849,306 of record OY728165.1, read on the forward strand.
GAAGCATAATATAGAGCCATGCAGACACTATTAAGGGTGAATAGAGTTGGCTTATGGGACTTTTTTAAATCCCTAAGAATACTATTTGAGTGGGATATTATTGGGATTAACCTAGGAAGAAAATTCTTATGTGGGATATTTTTAGGTTTTGGTGTGAAAATTTATTTCATGTTAAGTATTTTAAAACTTAAAATTAAGTCTTGAGATGTAACAATTGGAAAATAAAGATAATGACAGTAAATCTTCACTATGGTGGCTAGGATTTAGGCTAGTAGAATTGGTTCACTAGAAATATTTCAGTGAATGTTACTTGGAGGAATTAACTGAGTAGATAATGATAAATTGAAGTTATAAGTAGCAGTTTTTGAGTTCTTCAATGTAGATGTATATGTATTATAAAAGTTCTTGGGGGATTCGGTCATGTTATAGAGGAAAATAGTGATATAGACATAAGGTAATCATTTAAAAGCATCATGAAGTTTTTGAGGATGTGATTGAAAGTGAACAAGTTATAGAAATTTATTTTTACAACTCACTAGATGCATTGGTTGATGTGATGATGGAATTTGACTATGAGGAAGGTTATCCATTAAGATCAGAGCAGAGTGTTGTTCTCTTTATATAGACTAGAATGTGGAAGAATCTTAATGATCATAATGACTTTACTATATCATCTGGATTCAAACAACTTTTTCTAGTATATGGATTCCTTTCACATCAAAGAATCATGATACAATGTTCTTAACTAGATAACCCATGAATAAGAGTAATTTGGTGTGAATACTAGTGTTTTGAATGAGTATAAGTTAAAATGGATAGGTTATATGGATCACAAATCCCCTTATTCGTGAGTATTAAAGGTGGTAGTTCTAGTATTAGGTTTTTTCATTGAAGGCATTGGTATGAAAAAATCTATGAATTTGGGTTGGGAAAGGTCTTTTCATTGTAACTCAGATGACTATTGTTTCCAATGAATGAAAGATCTAATTATTCTCTCGTGGATTAGGAGAAATTCCCAAACCTTGTTATCCCTTAGTTGTTATGAATTCATGTTATTTTTTTATCACATTCTTTTCTTTCTTGTTCTTGGTTGAGAAATAGGGTCTTGTTTGGACAAGGTGGTGACCATAATAAGATGGACATGTGGGGTTAGTGTAGTGTCTATATTTCCTGACTTCCTAGTTCTAAAAACTATAAGGTGGTGGGGGTGATTCAATCAAAATATGTATCTTTTAGTGACCAAATGTTTTTTGCTAGATCCACATTAGGTTTTATATAAAAAATATCATCCCCAATATGATAAATAAAACAACCACATAGGTCCTCCCTGTGGGACTATCAATGGGGTTCATTCCTACAATGACACAAAAAACAACCACATAGTTTCTCCATATGTTTACATTTAGATAGGTCCTTATTATTATGATATAAAAAAGTAATCCTTGAGGTCCTAACTAGAGTTCCATGCATAGAGTCCTTCCTAGGGAAGACATAAAAATCAACCATGGAGGTCGTCATCATTTTCCCAATAACAGAGGTCCTCCCTGAAATTATACATAAATAAATCCTAGATATCCCCCTTGGAAAATCAACTATAGTTTTCATCCCAACAATGATAGAGGAGAAAACCAAAAAGGTTCTCCATAAGTTCCCATCCATGGAGAACCTCTCTATTTTGAAAAATATAATTAAAATAGAGTTCCTACTTGTTTCTACAACCAACAGGGATCAATCATATAGGTATTCAATACGGAAATCAATATAAAAGCTATAATGATCTTCCCAATTATACACACTACAAATATCCATCTCATGATGATATATATCATTGGATTAGAGGTCATCCCTATGTTTAAATTTTTCTAATGATACCCAGTTATCAGAAAGTACTTGAAACCATAAATCTGGCTTCGTCAAACACCTTGTTATCATTTGGAGATGCTTCCCCTCGACCAATGGTTGAAACAAAATGAAGTGTATACTCATATACTTTATAAATTTACTAAACATGATGTGAATTAATATATTAAAATTAATTTTTTTCTTAAAAAAAGAGATAAAGAGAAATCCCTATGGTTAGAATATATGTAGGATCCATTCATTTTTGGATAAGGAAGATTCCAACATCACATAGGAGTAGTTGGTCTTAGAAAAGATAGAGGTCATATTTTATCCCCTCACTGCAACATAGTATATTATTTCTAGGACCCTAATGGGATAAAACGTACCATATATTTTCCACAATATTTTGGTGACATTAATCTAGATCATATACAAATTAATTCTTTTAGAAAAGTATATAAGTCATCTCATGGTATTAGATGAGATATGTATCCAAGTATACCTTTCCACCCTCACGTAACATAGAATCCAAAATATGGAAAATAATATAAACATATTCTGTTATTCCCCCCTCCATACAATGGTACCCCTCATGGGTTTTCATTGAATAAATAGAGATAATGACGCATAAGTCCCTACTTTCATAGGCCTTAGGTTAGAGAACAACACCAAGGTTAGAAAAACCAACATATGGAAGGAATTTACCTCAATGATAAATATAAAATTGGGAGATATAAGGAATAACCATTAAGAAAATACATCATATAATATAAATTAAAGGAAACAAAATGATCCCAAAATGCATGAACAATTTCAACAAATTCTGATAGAATTCTCAAAATAATAACAAGAAGACAAGTCCTACGACATCAACCGAATCATAGCTCCAACTTATAAGATAGTAATATAAATATCAGTCCTAGAAATACTCAGAGAAATACTCCTAGAAACCTAAAAAATAGATTATACATACGTAGGATAAGCATAACATGTATTATTAGTAGGATCATACCCAAGTTATCTCATGAACATGTGAAAAGTGAATACTAATGCAATTGTGGACAAATAGTAGAATCAATAGGAACCTAAATTGGTCAAATAATGAATTCCATCTCCACCATGGAATCATCACCAAAAAATTAATCTCATGTTGTAACATAATATCAAATTAATATAAAGAAAAGGTGTATCACAACTTCTTCCCTAATGATTTGTCTCCCTCACACTCCAATATTAAATATCTTATAATTCTGTCCCTTCCATGTCATCACATCACCCCATATCAAGATGCATATAATTTGAATTGGGTCACAAACCTACCTACCTTAGCCTTTATAAATTTCCAACATCCCATGTTGGAATAAATACCATCACATGAACCCCTCATCCCATAGCCACATCCATCGCTAATGTCATTTTAGACGCATCCCTAGCCACCCCGCCATCACAAGGTCTGGAATCTCCTGCTAGAATCAGTCATCATCCACATTTCACTACATCATCACATTATCACATCTAATGTATAGGGTAGTTGGGTAAAATGAATGTAAAGTACATTAACCTCAAAACTACTCCTACCACACATGACCCCCACCATATATCACATCCTCATCATCACTGGGTGATCTTCAAAACCATTCCATAATTACTAGATGATATCCAACCCCAACCCATTATCACTTGGTGATCTCCAATACCATCCTATCATGGTTGTGTAAACTCAAACACTAACATTTCATCACTGGTTAATCTCCAATTACAACCTATATCATCACCATTACTACTGAAGGGATAGCGGGGAACAAGTAGTAGCTAGCCATCCAATTCATCACCAACATTGATGTCAGGGAAAACACTCAGAATATAAAACAAATTGGTGTTGGTAAGGTTATTCAACTTGTGTGGGTCAATATAGAAATGAAATAATGATAAAAGGCAGAAAAATATCATAGAATACCCTACCTAGGGTTCAAATTAAACCACCCTTGCGTACTCCAAAACACTAACACTACACCTCAAAAGACCCACCACAACCATAGTTTTCACTAAATACATCACACCACACAACCACCATATATATCCACACAATTTATTATTCCCATTTTATGTTTTTCCATTTTTGATATTTTTCCAAATTCATGCCGAAATTAATTCATTAGTATTCAATTCACTATTTTAATTATCACACATTAGATTTCAGCCAACAGTTTATTCATTTACCAACCCATTTGATTCATCATTTAATTCATTTAACCCAATTACCACACTTAAATTTTGGTCTATGATTATTTAAATTAGAACCATGATATTTCATTTTTAGCATTTCAATTCATTACTTGACTAACTTGGAAACTAACACAATCAAACCACATAATGGATTAACCACCTTTCAATAACAAAAACCACATCACAATACAACCATAATCACAACCCAAACATTTCATTGATACAACCTCATAACAACAACCCTATAACAAAAACCTCATAAAACCATCACCATACATCATCCTACATCATATACCATGCCAAACAACCAATGCTTCAATTCTCAACACATTTCTATACCCATGATAGTCACCACCATCACCACAGAAGCCTCAATAAGGTTCAAATTAACACAATAGATGCAAAAAAGGCGCATCAACACATAGAATAAATATCTAGTTTTCATAACACCACATTTTAGATTAAATAAATGATATTTCATTACATTGCTTGATTACCTAGCATGGGAATTCCCACGAAACTCTATATTTCCATGGGAAACCAATTAATTTTTCATATATAAGTTTATAACCATTTATTTAGGGTGAGGTCAAACAATTAACAAAACAAGGGTTTAAAAATCATCAAAACAAACACAAAAGCATTGTCCCCAATAGACATGATTTTTAGAAAAATCAACAAGAAAGTGTAATCACACAGGTAATATCACAAAATTAGTAAATACATGTGAATAATCCCATTCCATTAAGTTTTTTTAAAAGGTTGGGGTAGAATCCTTGATTTATTATTAAAGAAAATACCTCTTTAAGTCTCGGTAGAGGGAGACCCATTACATAGCTTGAAGGCCCAAGGCCAAGTGGCCTGAATATAAGGCATGAAAGCCCATTTTTTGACTCAAAGGACCCCTTGGTGAATAGTACTTTTATAGTACATGCACTGCTACAGTACCGACATCGCTGAAGTACCCTGCTACTATCCTGCTGCTGCTACAGTATTGCTAGAGTGCCCTACTATAGTAATTCAGAAATTCGCCCCTGCCCAAATTTGATCCTGGGTATTTTGGATGCGAAGTAGGAGCCATAATATCCACCCAAAAGTATAAAAATCATGTTATCCTTATACATGCACATAAAGAGGTAGGTATTGAGGATCCCCTACCTCAATGAATATTTCTGAATTACCACGCAAAACAATGAAAAGAATAAATAACCTGAAGTCCAAAACTACAGAACGAAACCCTAGATTAACCTAAATCATACTAGTGGCTCATAAAATTAATATAAAATCCACTCCCATTATCAAAACAATAATTCTACTAAGAATCCATCAGTGAGGAATAGAAGAAATCAAAATATAAATAAGGAAGGCTCATTATGGATTTCTAAAGATCAAAATCCTAATGAAAAGGATCAAATCTAGAGAAAGGGGGATAGAATATCCTCTAAAATATCCTAGGGTTCTCCCAAATACCATGAGAAATCAAATAAATTAAGAGATATCTAGAATTTATATATAGGATGGAATTATACACATTCATGGCAAGAATCAATAATTAACATTGTGGATATTAATGACACTCACCAATTCAGTTTGTGAAATAATTTCATGCTATGAATGCCACCAATTCAAAGCATGAAGATTATGCATTGAATTTCATAGAACCTCAATATATAACTCATTCATGTTGTGAATACTAATTTCACATAATTAAGTAATTAAGTAGAGTTCCCCACAAAACCTCAAGCTGTGAATCATTAGTCTCTAATATATGAACAACTATTCACATCATGAATAATGGTTCCCACTGTGAACAACTCTCAACAGAAGAATTTCTTATCTAATTCTAATATAAGCATTCATGAGTTTCCTATGAACGCCTCCAACTCCCAAAATAGTATAAAAATGGTACAATAAAGAATAAATAGTTACAAATTGAATAGGATTTTTTAAAAATACTTATGGAATATATATAAATTATCAATGAAATCAACCCACACATATGTATTAGTGGATAGGGAGTGTTTTGGAGTGTCACATTTTTTTACATGTGTTCACCAGAGAGATTGAACCTCTAATATATCTTATAGAATGATAAAAACAAATCATTTTACTAACCCAAAGTTTTTATATAGTAGTAAACTAGTCTGGAAAATTAAACTACTTTCAAAGTCAATGGAAAACATTCCTAGTGAGGTCGAGTAATTGAAATATCCATCATCAAGATGATAAGAAAGTAACATAGGTAGTAAACTTGATGTGGTTGAGCCCTATAAATATGATAAACTCTCTAGTGGACAACACTTCTCATCCAAAATCACCCAAGGAAACTATTTATCTAACCATCATTAGAATACAGGATCAAGAAGTGAAAAGAGACTTAACAGTAACAATTCCCCAACAAAAAACCCAAAACATAAGGTTTGGTGAATGATTAGCCCCATAATCACCCTTAGTATCATTAATCAATGATAAAAATACTTTTTTCATTAATGTACCTCTTCTAAGGAAATTACTATTTCCATGGATGGGGACTGCTACACAGACAACTCAAAAAAACCATTCATAAGAAATTTCCTTTATTTTGATTGCATGTAATGGTGATCATTGAAGAATTCTTAACAATAACCTACTATGAAAAGGCCCCTGTTTAATCTAAATAAGAATATTGAATGGATAAATTATTATCCAATAATGATTATAAAGATGAAATACTCTCAAGGAGGTAATGAAAATGGTAGATTATGATCAGTTCATTGATGATTTTATAAAGTTGATGAGGTGAAATATTTCATTCAGTTGAAGAATTTATTTCTACGGTGGGGATCTAAAAAGTCACTAAAAGAATAATGGTGTTTAGAATTATTTTATATAACCTTCACTAATTTTTTTTAAATTTTTTTAATGGTGGTTAAAGACACCGCTAAATCGGAAAATTTAATTTTTTTTAAAATTTTAGTGACAGTTTATAAAAACCCATTGTAAAATTAATAATAGTTAATTATTTTTGTTATTAATTAAAATTTTATTAACTTATTAATAATTAACAGTTATCAATTAATAAATAATAATCATTTAGTATTTAATATTTATTTTCATTTATTTTCTACTTAATATTTACTTATTCTTTTTATAATTATTTGTTATTTATTAATTAAAATTATAAATTGTAAATATGTAATTATTAATTAGTAATTATATATATAGATATTTGTATTTAAATATACACACAAACACATATACCTGTATAAATATATGTTTTTTTATACAATTTAATTTAGATATATATATATCTGTGTATTTATATATCTTTCTATAAATATATTTATATTTATATATATTTATTCATATTTATATGTACTTATATATATTTATGTATATTTATATATGCACACCTATATTTATATATATTTTTATATATTATGTGGGTATATATATATATTTATATGTATTTTTATATATATTTATTTAAGTATATTTAAATGTTTTTATACATATTATGTGGGTATATAAAAATATATATTTGTCTGTGTGTGTGTGTGATTGTTTATCTTTATATGTGTTTAATATATATATATATATATATATATTTATCTTTAATTATCTTTTTTTACAAGATGTGAGGCATAAACCCTTTATTAATAAGAAAAAATGAAAAGTATAGGAAAACATATAGGGTCAAGCTAGAAAAGAATTCCCAAATCAAAGAGAAAAAATTGATAGGGTCACATATGATTCCCTCTAGATCACATGTTACTAGGTTTTCTACATCTTCCCCATGGATAATGACCTCACCTCTTTGTTTTGGGATATTTAGGATGCTCGTGATCATCATTTAAAGTCTCTAAAGATGAGCCAAAAGTATTTTGGGGATGAATAAATTTTTACATTTCCTTGAGAGATTATGAAAATTAGGCTCTAGATTATCTTGATAATATTCCACAAGGTTAGTGGATAATAATTTCACAATTTCAAGGAATTATTTGAACAAAAATACTTTCAATTCCATTTCTGAAAAGATAAACTCAATATGTGAGTCCAAATAATCATAAACATTTTCCAAAAGATATCTAGGAAGCCCCTCACATTCTTGGTCCTCCAAAGGAATATGGACTTTGAAATTGAGTGTTATTTATTCATCACATTACTAATTAGAATAATTACCAAATATTTCCTAAAACAATTTCATGAGTTGAAGAACTGAGGGGGGTAAGACCATCCCTCACTTTCAGTTTCATCTGACCTTACATTACAGGGAGTTGGGATTTCCATTTTCATAGTAAGAGAGGTGTTGAGAACCTAGTTATCAGAGAGATGAACTTCATCTACTCAAGGGTGAGTTTGAACAATTGAGGATGGTATAGGCTTAGATGAAGGCCCATGTGAGGTGGATTTCATATGAGTTACCATATGGAAACCATCATCATTCACAAAATTATTATTGTACTTAGAGGTTTTAAATTGATTACATGTCTGGTTTAGAGCACTTCTCACTGCCATCTATTACTCTAGACTAAATCCAAGATAGAAATACTAGAAGTACCCATCTTTGTAGTTTTTTTAGAGATATCCACCTTTGTCATGTTTTTTTCTTTACCTTCGTCCATGGGTGAAGAGAACTCTCGCCACTGTTATTTATCTACTTCCTCCAACATAATAGTATCATATTCAAACTTAATATCATTAGAATAATCATTTTCAAAAATTGAATAAATTTTCCTATATGAAACATCAGTAGGATATTTATCATCAAGTCTTAGCAACTGCACTGCATCAGCTTCAACTGCTATATCCACTCATGATTTCTTTTTGCAATAGGTCTCAATCTCACAATCTACACATAGAGGATGGATAACATGGAGGTCATCTTCCCTTAAATTCCTCACCAAATTTATAGCTTCTGAAATATTTATAAATTTAATATTTATTTTTTCGGATATTCATTGGGAAATTAATGGCACCTACTGTCATGATAGCAAGATATGATTGAAAAGTGGGTTTCCTCAGGTCACATTCAAAAACATGAGAAACCTTTTTAGTTTGATTGAATACCTCCTTATAAAGATAAGAATTGGATTCATGATTTCCTTAACACACTCCCCCCCTTATAGACATCACTCTTCCCATTACATTAATAATTGGGACCAATGAGTTTCAAAATTTTGGGTTTTTTAATTCATTGACTCACAATATGTCCTATAGAAAAATATTAGGAAAAAATCATGTACCTTTTGTAATTCAGGCTATCAAATCCAATAGATCTTAAATCCAAAAAAAATCAAGGGATTTTTTAATAATCAATACTCATATCATATCCATCATCATCAATTAAGAGAATCACTTTATCAACTACAGTGGAAATCAAGTCCACTTGGACCAGGAAACAAGTGTAATGCCCAATCCTAGCCAACTTTATTTCTTAATCCATTTTTATATAGAGATATTAATGGATAATATGATTTCATTCAAAACCCATGGGTTACAAAGTATGCAGTTTAAACCATGAACCTTGAATCGTTCTTGAACATATGAGTTATATACCTCCAATGGATTGAAATTATAATCCCACTCTTTTATGTGAATAATAGCCAGTTTGAATAATATCGATCCAAAAACCAACAATTTCATCTTAAATACCTCATAGGGGAATTTTTTTAAAGAAACCATAACCTAAAGAGATAAATTTCAATTTCGTAAAACCCGAAATTTCTGGGAGGTTCTCTTCTTGGATTATGATTCTCCATGGTTTGTTACCACTTTTTATGATAATTTGAACGATAATGGAGTTCATACCTATATTTAATCATTATTAGATTGCATCTAGTTTGGATTTCACATGATAAACATTACCCTTATAATCAAGACCTCTAATGATGATATCCTTTAAGAGAGATAAATAGCGGTTAGATCCATTCTCAGAGGTCTAAGCGTCCATAATAATCTCACCATAGACGAGCTTCTTTCCCTCCTTACCAATATAAACAAATTTATGACTATTAAAACACCTATGGGAAAGAAAATATTCTTACAAAGAAGGAGTGGATAAGGATTTTATGGGGTCAATGCCCTAATCTCTATGGAAGCATAGTGGAAGAGACTCTCATCAATAGCCCATCTCCCATGTATAATTATCATTATATATATATATATATTAATAAATATTTATATATATATACTTGTATATATATTACATGATATACATATGTATGTATATTTATGTGTATTTATATATTTATTTTTTTATATTTAATTATATTTAATTATGGGTGTGTGTGTGGCTTTATATGTGTGTGTGTGTAATTTCATTTATATTTATATATATTTATATGTGTATGGGTATATTTATATGTATTCATATATTTTTATATATTATGATAATATATATATATATTTACATATATTTATTTGTAATTATATTTTTTTATGCATTTACTTATAAATTATGAATAAATATATGTACACATATATATTTATTTATATTTATTTTTCAATATATATAAGTATGTTAATGTCTATTTAGTCCCCACAAGAAGGGCCTGGTGGAGTGGTAAAATATTTTCATAATAACCAAGATGTAAGAGGTTCAAAACTCACCCAACACATATATATGCTTGATTTTGTAGTGTGGGTGTGGGTGGGCAAGGGTTTTAGGGGACTATATTGGGGTGGAATTGAGATACATATAAAGAAATAATAAATAAATAAATATTAAATTACAGGTAAAAAATATAATTAAAATGAAAAATGGGGTTTAAATCGATAATAAATGAACCACTACTAAATAAAAAATCATTGAATTTTTTTTGAATAAAATATAGACACATGAATACATAACACTTTTATAAAGAATAAAAAATAATTTATTGGAGTTTTAGACTACTGACATGTCCCTTCTGTATTCTAGTGAGTAATCATTAACACTATTGATCTATCCCTTGTTACAGAATGTGATGTTACCGAGGATCATGATAAAGAAGAGATATATGTAGAAAAATGTTATTCATATAGAGGGATGGGAAGAAGTATTTTATAAATAGAATAAAAGGAAATCCCATTATCATGGATCCCCACCTGATATACCATTTCCAATTTCTCTATGAACCATAGTAATGAAAAAAATGGTGCAGCTATACCCATATCCCACTTGTCACTCATAAATGTTGAGACTATCAATAAGGTTGAAAACATAGCACAAAGACAAAATAAAAAAACTAAAACAAATTAATATTGATTTTATACTGATAAATATACTTATTGAACCTTTTTTTAGGATGAAGAGGAACCTCTCATTGATGAACCTCCTCATAAAAAAGAAAATTATTCAATCATTAAATAAAAATAATTTCATCAATCATTCCCAAGACCACCTTAGACTATTTTCTTAATTCTAGCACCAATTCACTATCAAAAATTTCAATCATTAGGCTACCATCAATCATGGGTTCATGCAAGTCATCTGAAAAAAATATCAACATAGAAAATGACATCACAAGAAGAGATTTGGAATGCAATTATTTCTTGAATCATGGCAGTTGAAACCTTATGTGCACTAGTATATATAAGTTTGATAACTAGATAACCCAAAATTTAGTAAATAATGCACACACCATCATTGAAGCTTGAATGAATTTATCAACAATGACATCAATTACATCTTCAAATCCAACTATAAGATCTTCTACTTCACAATATTTTAAAATCCACTAAAGTTGATGCTAAAAAAATAAAATGAAAGTAGCGTAATATACATGAGTTCCTAAAAAATCCAAACGCTTTTCAACTTTATGTCCCCATTATTGGGAGGATGGTAATAAACCTACCAAAGAGAACATTTTTTTATAAAGGGAACAAGTTACCCTCTATCAACATCATTAAAATGATAGATAGATTTATTGAAAAAGAGAAACATTATGAACTAAGAATCCATATTAATTATCAGGGAGTATTTGGGGAAGTATAATGAATGATCAAGATACAACAAGAATATAAATATTTAACCATGAATACAAAATTAATGTGGAATACAAGGATAAATGAAATTAAACAGGCTCTAAAGGAGAACCAATATGATTATGTACCCTCTATTTTTTACCCCACTCATTTTAGGACAGTGGATACATTGGATAAAAACAATCATTCATTTATCCATGAAATGTAGGTAAATGTTTTTGTGATATATTTTAAACAATAAAAATTAAATTTAATTTAGACAAAAGTAGGTCTTCTCATCAGTTAGATCAACCTTATATGATCCATGCTCATGAATAAGTGTATAACAAGAAAACAAATCCCTTAGTTAAAAATTATGATGTGTTATAAGATATTTCCATTATTTTATAATTAATACCAATCCTGTATACCTTCTGTCTCTCTAAAGAACCCAGAGAGTACCCATGTCAAGGATATTTCAAACCCTAAAGATTTTGAGAAATAAGTGTCCATCATCGAAGCATATTGTGATAATTTTGAATCAAATGAATGATATGTGGTCATCTTCTCCAATGAAAAATATAAAGAGACAAATTTACTAGTTAATATTTGATATATCTTGATAAAATAGAAATATTAAATCATTATTTAAGCACTTGAGTAAAATTATTTAGGAATTAAAAATATTATTGCTTCAACCCTCTATCATTTGAGATAAAAAGAAGCCATAATTGATCATTTTGATATTAAAATACAAATATAAAAAGGATTTATTATAATCCATTACGAATATCATATTGAAAACCCAAGTCAATGATCTTTTCTACAATTCAAATTTCATGGTTTTCCATTAAGAAACTTTTTTCAATGCCTTATGGGTAATCCAATGTGTTTACTTAAAAAGAAATAAAAATGTATTTTTCATGGGATTATTTCATGAAATAATCTATTGATGAAAAAATTAGATTACTTAATATTGATAACTCTCTATTTTTCTATTGTTAAGATTAATACATCTATGGAAGGTACTGTAAAAGGGGGGATAAGTATCTAGATATAGAATACACAACATAAGTTGTTCCCCCTAATGAATTGTAAACAATTTATAATATCCCTTGGAAGGATTTTAAGGAGCATTTTGTTTTTCCACATCCATTATATTTATGAAACAATACTAGATTTATAAAATCATGAGAACCACCCAGCCAAAAGAAAAAAATATAAATTAATCACTTTATTCTCTTATAGAGAATGGTAGATGAATTTATTAAACCATCATCATCCAAAGGAGAGATAATACTCATTTGAAACTTTCACATAAATCCCATATTTTAGAAAATCTATCTAAACACAAGATTGAATAATATTCATTTGTGATAATTGATAACTTTTATGAGATGAGGATGTATCATTGGTAGAAGACATATGGATTATGAAATTTAATATAAATTCCCATGGTATATTTCAACCATAAGGAACCATTACCCACCTCCAGTGAATATAAATCTAATTGAGAAGATGGTATCATTATATAATCATATAAATATAAATAGGTTGGTTAGTTCTTTATTCTTAATGTTGATGATGTAGAAGAGCTCATAGATTCACCACCTTCATTTGAGGAGGATGAATCAACTACTATTCATGATATCCATTAATTAAAATTAGACATATAAAAAGATCAATTTACAACACTAATCTATATATCCATGACATGTGAGGAGAGATAAAAATATATTTCTTTTCTCAAGAAACACTGGCATGTATTTACATTGATTTTCAAAAAAAAAATAGACTGTTTAAATCCTCACGTATCAATTCATTACTTAGTTTACTATCTAATTATCACTACTACAAAAAAGTATCTAAAATAATTAATTCATATTATAATGCTATGGTAAAATTTTATATGGATAATTTAATCAAATCCAATTTTATTTCAGAGGTTTAGTACCTAATTAGGATAGAAAACAAGGTCCCAATAAAAAAGAAAAATGTACAAATCAAAGATTGTACCAAATTTAGAGACTTGAATAATTATTTTCCAAAGAATGATGTCCGAATCCCAATCATAGAATTTTCAACTAATATAGTAACTATATTTCAATCTCTCTCATTCGTTGATTGATAGTTTGGTTGTAAACAAATCCAAATTTTTCCCAAATATGAATAAAAAACTACATTTAAGGTACCCCAAGGAGTATACCATTATAGTGTGATGCCTTTTGGTCTAAGAAATGATTAATCGACTTTTCAAAGAGTAATGGATCTCATATTAATAATATTTTTATAATTTATGTTGAATCCTATGTCAATGACCCTATCATTATTTCAAGCTAGTTTCTTAATCATTCCCTAGATTTAAAGGTGGTTTTTTGTTTAATTTGATTAAAAAACTTGAATATTAATCAATTCAGAGTAAATATAGGGGAATTTATTACCTTTGTAGTATATCTTCATGGAAATGATTTTGATATGTAGAAAACCAAAATGATACATAAAATTCCTCCCCCTGAAAACATTTAATAGTTCTGATTACCTTGAGGATGTCTCATCTACAATAGGTGATTTATTAAAAACTATTAATAAAAATTTATATGCCTTATGAAGCTAAAAAAGGGTGTTATTTGCTAATGTGATGGAGATTTACAAAGTTTAATTGACATCCTAAATTAGTAATTATCACACACCCTATACTGATTCCTTACATGGTATCCGAGCCCCTCATTATTTATATGGCTACATTAAAATTCTCTTCTAGTTATCCTATTTCCCAAAGAATGATTCGTATAAAGAAAATATTATATATTACCTTAGGCATACAATGTTGGAAGTTGAGATTAGATATTAAACTATTGAGATGAATTAACTCACTTTGATCATTGCGGTTATAAGTGATTTCATTATCTATAAAATTGCACAAATCACTTGATCTCTTGAGTTAATACTTTGTAGTACATCCTCAATCATCCCATGTTGAATGAATTTTTAGCAAGGTGGATATTCATTCATTAGAAGTTGAAAATCTCATATGTATCCTCGAAGGAAACCAAGGGATATATGTTTTTTCATTCATTAGTGGGAATAATTAATATAGTAAATATATCGTGATGTTTCTCAATAAATTCAAACTAGAAAAAGGATAGATTTCCCAAATCACAACTAAGTTCATTTAGGAGTAGTATTTATTTCTCCAAAAACCGTTCACTTTTCATTATTTTTATTTTTTGGAAGGATTGCACTAATAATGAGGTGGAATAATAATACCTCACAAATGGCCAATAATTGGTCATAAAAATATTATTTAATCAATTAAATATCAATGGAAACTCAAAATTGTGGATCAAACAAGTTAATCAAGGCTGTGCAGAAGATAAAGAAGAATTGATGCCTTTTTTGGTTCACATAAACAAATTGATGTCTTTTTTTCCTCAAAATGAGTGTTTTATCATATTCCATGATTGCATAATGCTCAAGAGAATTGTTTTGGCTAATTTGAGCATGAACCTCTCTAATCCTAATTAATATAAAAAAAATATTCCATATTGCACATCAGAGGGTGATCATTCCTTTTATCAATAATGTGGTATAAGAAATAAATTGTATTGATAAAATCATAATGAAATATTCATACTTGTATTAATAAATTGATAAAGTAACAAAATATATCTCTCTAATAAATTATTATCTTCATAATATATTCTTGACACTAGAGGGAGTCAAGATAAAAAATATTCACTGATTTTTATCTATCTTAACACTCTATAATGGACCAAACTCCAAAAATATCCTCTAAAAATGAGCCTCTGATGGGGTTATTTTCATATACATTGATTGAATGAATACCTTTACTTATATTAAATAATTACACATTTGAATTTGTGTCATGCAACAAATTGGATCTGAGCTCACTAATCAAATTAGAATTCTGGTCTACTTTTATCCTTCTATGATATTGGATTGTATGAAATTCACCATGAAGTTTCACGTATGTCAGTTTCATGATAACTTTATTCATTGGACACTGGAGTAGTTTTTCTCTAAACAATACTCCAGGACATTTTTTGTATGGGGGATAAATATCATGGGTATTTATTCTTCAAGGAATGTGTAATAGTTCAATTTCACAGCCACCATCACTGACTTCTATTAGAAATGGGTTGAATCTATACCCTTAATGGAAATCAATACTAAGTATGTAATGAATTATATGAATTTGAATATCATCCCTTGATTTTGAATTCTGAATAATATCCTCATATATAATGGTACAAAATATTATGCATCTATTTTGAATAAATTTTATTTGATTTTTAAAATCAATTCCCATCATTTATCCCTCTATCACGTTTCTACAAATGGATAAATTGATGTCTTAGTTAATATTATATTGAATATACTAAAAAAGATAGGGGATAATGACGTGAGATCCTACCATAACAAACTTATTAATACATTATGGGCTTAACCCATTACCACTTTTACCACTATAAAAGAAACCCCATATTCATTGGTTTATAAGATATGATATTTCATTCCTATTGAGGTTCAATAGAATTCACTCTAAAAAAACCTTCTATTCATGTGACTAAAGATGAGTAGTCCAAAATTCAGTTGAAAAAAAACAAAGAACTTAATGAAAAAATATTGTGTGCCCTATATAACCTTGAGGTTCATCAGAATCATATATCATGAACATTTCATAAGAATGTTTTTTATCCTCATTCTTGTAAGGAGAATTGGTGTTGAAATTTAGGAATCTAATGATACTAGGGAAGAAACCTCTAAAATAAAAAAATAGGATAGATCTTATGTCATAGATAAGGTTTACTCTAATGAAGCTTACCCCTCGATCACCTATGATAATGAATGTATCATTCCTCCCACTAATGTGGGGTTTCAAAAGAAGTAAATTGAATAAAATGTTCATGTAATATTAATAAGGTCCTTATAATATATCCTTAAATTGCATAAAATAAAGTCCTTATAACATAAAAATAAATGTTATATTGTATGGTCCTTAACACAATACATTAAACTATATTTTCTTTAATCCTCACTACATAATCTTAAAATATATATTGTAAAGTCCATCCAACATGAACTAAAACTGTGTTAGTCTCATTGAAACATTGTATACACCTGAGAGGGGGTGAATTAGGTGTTTCTAAACATGTATCAAATAATAAATATTCTATTAACTATTTCCTTGATTTTGTATTTGAATCCCTATTTCGGGTTAATATAAATAACGATCCTATTTATTTTACCCAAATCACATACACCACATGAAATTAAAGTAAAATATTAAAGTATGAAACATATATTTTTATATGTTTCTTCCCCGATGTGAGAAATTTACTCCATGTTGTGTTCATGCTTCACTGAGTCAAAGATTCTCAACTATAAATTTTATCATTAGATTACAATTGTTATGGTATGTTACATGGTCTACTATGAACACCATATTATATAGGTTTTTCTTCACTGCATTTCCCAAGTGAAATATAACTTCATCTTATGATTTATTTAACTTATACTATCTCCTAATATTTCTCAATTCCATTCACTTTTATCTTCCGGAGGATTCCAAATCCAAGATTTCTACTTCTTATTCAACTGTTTGACTTACTTGAAATAGTAGAATCTAAATTTTTTTATATCTAATCATCATTTCATATTCTCTGATAGCTGAAAAATGGATTCTAGGTACCTGAACGATAACTGTTAAGCCTCTCATCCCCATTCGATACCCCAATCCTCAAATCCATCAACAGAAACTACAAAACCATCTTGATCCATCCTCAAAACACTGATCCATATGTCATTCTCTCATCCTCCATGAATCCAGTGGTTTGATTATGCTCAAGTATGACTTAAAAATGTCAAGTCATGACCCCATGGTTCAATGATTAATAACATGAAGAACAATGGTAGAAAAATCACAAGAATAAAGTAATATCATCATTGGATGAAGTGATCCAAGCCAACAATAATGTAATATGGGAATCCAAATAGGGATGAATCATTTCATAATAACAATATATAATTTAATATATTAAACATTTGAATTATATTTGGTTCATACGAATAATAGGGATTCCAAGATAAGTTAAACAAATAAATGAATCCATGGTCAATAGTAAAAAAAACTAGAAATCCATAAAATAATGTTCCATAACTCATGAATTGATAAATCATTGGGGAATAACAAGTAATATATTGAAGAAGGTGAAAATTCTATTGTGTTCGTCATTTTCCTCATGATTCTCCTCAATCATCGTCATCAATCAATGTTCTCAGTTTATTAATACTAATAGAGTACACTTCCTCCTCTATAATCTCCAAAGGTTATATGTATATCCCTACAGATTCATCATAATGATGTATTTATAGAGTGGTATTGGGTTTTTGGGAAATAAAATAAAATAAAATAAAATAAATTATTTGTTTAACTTAATGGACCCTCCAACAGCCACCTTCCATAGAACATTCAATGTCAATCAACTTTATATAGTTCTTAGGGTAAACCCCACATTCTAGAAAAACCCATGGTCTTTAATTTTATAAATGATGTATAAATCAATGTGAAAACCATTTATTCAAAAAATATTAATGCACGTGATTTAGTAAATATTATTTTTTTATTATATTAATTTTGGGGTCCTATAACACCAAAAACACCACACCAAATCTGATGAAAAAACTAGTGATATATGTAAAAATATCCTAAGGATCAAACTTAGTAAACCAAAATCGTTTCATTCTCCCCACCTTCAAGTATTTTCACCCAAAAAATAACATGCTACATAAATAGGTGAGGGTACAATGCCTGCATCTGGCTCTCACATTCCCAAGATCCCTAATACATGCTTCCATGTTGTGAAATAACATGAACCAAAGAAATGATCCTCCCACACAGCTTCCTCTCTGACCGGTCCTCAATCTGCATTGGGTACTCCAATAAGGTTTCTATATCCTCAATGACCTACTCACCCCAATGAATAACATGCAACTTGTAATGTGTGAACCTACTCAATAGTAAAATATGGAAAACATCATGCAACCGGTCTAGATGTAGGGGTTGGGACAGGTGGTAAGCAACCTCACAAACCCTATACAGGATCTAGAATGGTCTCATAAACCATACCTTTCTTCCACATAAAAATATTTGTAGTTCTTATCATGGGGAGACTATTAGGAAAACATATTGTCCCTAATTGAAATCCAAAGTTTTACAACATTGGTCTATGCAATATTTCTGTCAACTTTGAACTGTCCTTATACGGTTATAGATCACTTGAACCTTTTTATTACATCGTCCACACTAGTTTGGGCCCAAAATTAGATTTTTTACTAATATTAGTCTAGTTCAATGGTGACCTACATGGTCTCCCATTAAATTCCAAAAAAGGTTCCATGAATATTGTGCAATGATACATTTTATTATAAGATAACTCCACCAATGCAAGTGATCATCCCAACTTCGGTCAAAGTCAAAGACAGTCCACTCATTCTATCTATCTATATTGGGGGTAATATCATTCTCATATGTAACTGGGTACCAAAATAATCATATATCCCTCTAAAAAAACTATGAGAAAAAACAAGAATCATGATTGTATATGATCATCATGGGTACACCATAGAGTTGGGAGATCTCACAAATGTAAAAATTCCCCAAACACTCAAAAAAAATTTTTCTCAGATGGAAAGAAAGTGTACTAACATCATGAGTTTGTCAAAAATCCCACAGATTGTATTAGGTCCTCTCACTACACATATAATATTAGTTGCAAAATCCATCAATATTCCATCACACATCTATTCAGGAATATCGAGATGTTATGTAAAAATAGAAGAAACATGATTTTTCCCCTATACCTATTGGCATGTGAGACATCAATAAACAAACTTCATAATTCTCCAACTCTTTTATCCCACCAAAACTATTATTTAAGGTATTTGTAAATATTTTCCACACACACACACACACAGATATATATATATCGAAGGGGGGAGGTATAAAACTCAATCAATACTTCCTCACACAACATGACTATAACTACCTTACATCCCTAGAAAATGATAACATTCTCTCCACCTTTAGAAAATCCTTATTGTGTATCTACTAAGTATATATGGTCACACAATGTTTCATAGTTGATGCATCCTAACTAATCCTATCTCACATACTAAATAATTGGTGGATTCACCCCCATCAATTAATGATAAGTTTCACCCCTCTCCACTACCCGGGTTAACTGTAATGAGGAAAACTACTCTAACACCTCCTCTACCATGTATGAACAATACTTCCTGATAAGAGAATGTTCTACCATGTTTCCCTTACCTAAAGTGTAGAAAATCTAAAATTCATAGTCCTAGAAATCTATCCAATTCCCCTATCTCATGTTGATATCTATCTAGGAAAATATATACATCATAAATTGGTGATCTGAGTAAACAAAAAAAATCACAACCAGAAGATAAAGATATAACATCCTCAAGGTGAAGACTACCACTAAAAATCTAATTCATGAGTCATGTAGTTTTTTCCATGGGGTCTCAATTAACTTGACCTGTAAGTGATCATTGACTACCTCTACATGAAAACACAAAAGAACATAGATCTAGAAAATCACAAAACACCATGTACTCTAGTGACCTCCTTTGGTAGTCTCAGCATAAGAGTACTAGTAACCCTATTCCTCAACTATTCATAGGACCTTTGGAACTACTCATTCTAGGTAAAAAGATACCCTTATGCATCAAGGAAGTCAAAGGGGCTATAATATTGGAAATGTTTTTCTATAAACCTCCTATAGTACCCTACTAACTTGAGGAAACTGTGTAATTTCAACACACTCTAGGGTGGTTCCAAAGAAATAATTTCATTAATATTCACTGGACCCAATGTTATGTCATGATCATAGATGACATTCCCCAGAAAGTGATCCTCATGGATCCAAAATTGACACATCAAAATATTACCATAAATTTGGTGCTCCTGAAGTATGACTATGACGATTATCAAATTCATTACGTTCAAATCCTTGGATACAAGGTAAATGAGAATGTCATCACTAAATATGACAATGAATTGTTCTAAGAAATGTTGGATGATATGGTCCATAAGTTCTATAAAAATTGAATGGTTATTCATCAAACTGAAAGTAATCACCAAGAACTCATAATTCTCATAGTGACATCTAAATGTCATCTTCAAAATATGATCCACATAAGCCTTCAACTGATGGATGTCAAGACTGGGATCAATCTCTGAAAACAAAACTCACACATTTCAACTAATCAAAAATATATTAAATACTTTTAAAGGATTTGTGGTTTTTTATCATTACTCGATTCATGTGATGATAATCAAATAAAAACATCATGCTTATATCCACCTTTTTTACAAACAACAATAACCCCACCAAGGCTGACACACAAGACCAGATAAATCCTTTCACTTGAAGGTATTCCAATAGTACCCTCAACTCCTAGAGCTCATTAAGGGAGGTTTGATACACTAAAAAAGATATTTTTGTGGTATCAAGGTGAAATATGATGTTGAAGTCAAAACCCCATCTCATAGGTAGTCCTGAAGCATCTTTGGGAAATAAGTATATATAATCCTTCAAAATCACAAGAGGCTAGGTTTCTCAAGAACCTACTATACCATGGTTTAAACTGTCTAACTAATTGGTGATAGGTTGCAACTTCTTACTCATAATCCCCACTCTCTCTACCATAAGATCCTTATCTTCTATGAAGGAGAATATAATCTCATCAATATACATACATATCAGTATCATATGATGACTATCTGTCTGGGTGATCACGATTTACAACTAATTCATACCCAGAATGATTTCATAAAATTTCATCAGAATAACCAAGAGGCCGCATGATAATATCTTTCAACTAAGTGCCAACTCACACGGCTGAAAAAAGTGTGATATAGAAGAGTCAATCCCAATAGGAATCTACAGCCATAGCTGATGGGCCAAAGACTCTAAATGAATCTTTATCTCTAAAAAAATTTAAGGACTCATACTAGTGTTAATAATTACTATAGCTAAAGTAGAGTACACATATATAGTACCTAGAATCAGCTCAAGAGAAAATTTATTGTAAGAAGGAGGTTACAATTTTTGATGAAGATGATAAGGAACACCTTATCTTTAGAGCAGAAATGTCACCACCTGATTATTATCTAGATCCATCCCATGTAGCTCTACTAAATTCAATTACTGGGGAATAAGAGAATGAAATAACTGTGGGTGAGAAAACGAATGTTCAAATAGAGGATGTACCTATTGTTCAAGAATATGCTGATGTGTTTCCAGAGGATTTACTTGGACATTCTCTAGAATGATAAATTGAGTTTTCCATTGATTTAATTCCTGGTTCAAGGCCCATATCGAAGAACCCTTATAGAATGGCCACTGTGTAATTAGTGGAAGTAAAGAAACAACTAGAGGAATTGAGTAATAAGGGATTTATTCTCCCTAGTATTTCTCCATGGGAAGCTTATATCCTTTTTGTTAAGAAGAAAGATGGATCTATGAGGTTTTTAATATAGTACAGGGAGATCAGTGCTAAAACAATAAAGAACAAGTATCCCCTACCTCACATTGATGATTTATTTGACCAACTGCATGGAGCTCAATACTTTTCAAAGATTGATCTTAGATCTATATATCATCAATTGTGTGTGAAGAAGGAAGACATTCCGAAAAAAGCATTTCCAACTAGGTACGGGCATTACGAGTTTACAGTAATGCCTTTTGGATTGACTAATGCACCCTCTATCTTCATGGATCTAATGAATAGAGTTTTCAAGGAATATCTTGATAACCTTTTAGTGGTATTTATTTATTATATATTGGTATACTCCAAAAGCTACAAAGATCATGAAAATAACTTGCTTATTATCCTGAAGACTCTTAGATGACATGAATTATATGGGAAGTTTATCAAGTGTGAATTTTTGATTCAGAAGATTTCTATTCTTGGACATATTGTCTCTAAAGATGTAATATTCGTTGATCCTTCAAAGACCAAAGCAATCAAGGAATGGACAACACCAATGAGTATAACCACGGTATGTAGTTTTATTGGTTTAGTAGGTTATTATCAACGTTTCATCCAGAATTTTTCTCGATTGGCTAACCCATTAACAAAGCTCACACGAAAAGGGGTTAAATTTCTTTGGACAAAAGAGTGTGAATAATGTTTTGAAGAACTGAAGAGAAGATTATTGAATTATCCTATATTGACTCTACCATCGGGGAATGATGAGTTTTTTATTTTTAGTGATGCTTCTAAGAATGGACTTAGTTGTGTCCTTATGCAGAATGATAGGGTTATTGCTTATGCATCACGATAGCTAAAAATTCATGAGAAAAACTATCCTACTCATGATCTTGAGTTAGAATATTTAAAATTTTCTTTGAATATTTGGAGACACTATCTCTATGGTGAAAAATGTGAGATATATACTGATCACAAGAGTCTGAAGTATATTTTCTCACAAAAATGACTCAATAAGAGGCAAAGGCGATGGATTAAACTACTCAATGATTATTATTTCACTATAAACTACCACCCAGGGAAAGAAAATAAGGTGGAAGATTCTTTTAGGAGAAAGGATCATGGAGTTTTGAACAAGATGAGAGTTTAAAAGGATCCTATATACATAGATATAGTAAAGATGGATATGGGAATAACCATGGAAGGTGAGACATAAATGCTTTTTCTAATGGTTTCCAAAACTTCTTTATGAGAAAGGATAAAGAGTTCTCATACCGGTGGTGAAGAGTTTCAAAAGAATATTAAAGCTATGAATTATGGGATGTTGAGTGACTTTGTGTATGAAGATGGAATTTTTAAATTTGGGAAGTGACTTTGTGTTCTCGATATACCTGATCTAAAAAGGGAATTGTTGGATGATGCTCATAGTTCCAATTTTTCAATACACCTTGGTAGTAACAAGATGTATAGAGATTTGAAAGAAAATTTTTGGTGGGACAACATGAAGAGGGAGATTGCTGATTTCATGTCAAGTTGTATTGTTTTTCAAAAAGTGAAAGCTGGAAGGCAACATCTTGGAGGATTCATGCAACCTCTTCCCATACCAGAGTGGAAATGGGATAATATTATGATGGACTTTTTCATTGGACTAAGAAAGAATCCAAGAAGGAATGATGAAATATGGGTCATTTTTTATCGTCTTACCACGCCAACACATTTTCTTATTATAAGAGAAGATTTACCACTTGAACGTTTAGAAATATTATATATTAATGACGTTTTAAAACTTCATGGAGTGCCACTATCAATTGTTTCTGATCGTGTTCCACGTTTTACATCAAGTTTCTAGAAAAGTCTTCAGAAAGCCCTGGATACTGAGCTTTGTTACAGCACTGCCTACCACCCCCAAATTGATGGACAATCAGAACGGACTATTCAAACCTTAGAAGACATGTTTAGATCATTCTCACTTGACTTTAAAGGTATGTGGGATCAATATTTATCTCTGGTAAAATTTTCCTATAATAATATCTTCCATTCAAGTATTCAGATGGCACCATATAAAGCATTATATGGAAAGAGATGTCACACACCAACCTGTTGGGATGATATTAGTGAAAGAAAACTTATAGGCCCAGAACTTGTGGAGGAAACGATGGGAAAGGTGAAGGTAACCTAAAACCACATCAAGGCAGCTCAATGTAGACCGAAGAGGTATGCTGATAAACGAAGGAAGGATTTGGGATTTCAAGTATGAGATTATTTTTTCTTTAAGGTATCTCCATGGAAGGGTGATATATGTTTCGGTAAGAAGGGAAAATTGAGTCACAGACACATCAGACCTTTCGAAATTCTAGAACGAATTGGGGTTGTAGCTTACTGTTTGGTAATGCCACCATGTCTCTGCAAAGTTCATGATGTGTTCCACGTATCACTGTTGAGAAAATACATGCATGACCTAACACATTTACTTAATTATGAGGAATTAGAACTACAACCCGATCTTTCTTATTGCGAAGAGCCTGTCATGGTTCTTGATATAAGAGAGCAAGTGTTGAGAAATCAGACGACTCGTCTCGTGAAAGTTCTATAGGGAAACCATAAGATGGAAGAGGAAACATGGGAACCTGAGGAACATATTATGAAGAACCACCCAATTCTTTTTGTGCAGTAATATTCTAGAAATTTCAAGGATGAAATTATTTGAAGGAGGGGAGAATGTAACACCCCGTGCTTCCACGGTACACTTCTCTTTGAATAATACAATAGCGTGTGTTGTACGCAACTTCGAGTTCTAACACACCACAACCAATCAAACTAGCCAGTATGAATAGTAATACAAACTTTTTAAAATTTTATAAATTATATCTTTCAAAATGGACTTCATTTTTGGATTCAAAATATCGAAATTAGCTTAGGGTGAATTTTTGGTATTTTTCTAAAAACGTTCAATTTTTGATGAATAGTGAAAAACATTGAGATATAGTTTAAAACAAAAATTTTATTTAAATAATTATTTATTTTATTTTAGGTAAAAATAGATACATAATACCAATATAAGTTCAATTTAATTCATTGGATTCAGTTTATAAAAATTTTAGATATATTAAAATTTTATTGAACTTTTCACCCTCTTTTACCCACCTCTTAGGAGAATTTGAAAATTCACATAAAACTTAATTTTTCCGCTTTTGTGAGTGGAATTTCAAAAATCCGAGAGACATGGTTGATATCAGTATGAAAAATGTGGTTCAATAATATAAAAATAATTTTTGGTGAATAGTAACTTTTTACTATTATTTACCACGGTTAAAAGTAAATCGGGTAATTAAGGGTAAAAATGATATTATTATTACCCTAACACATATCCTAATTCTATTGGATAAGTGTAATTCAACAAAAAATAACCTTAGGAAGAAAATATGAACTTATTTGGTCCTCTTGGATTAGATTAGCACATTTATTATTATTTAATTCAAAGAAGAGTTAAAAGTGTTAAATTCAATGTTTAATAATTAAACCATTTTTAATATATGGTTACACATAAGAAATATTAAACTATAAATATTAATTAGAAAGATAAAAAGATTTCCTAAATGATGGTATTTTATTTATATTTTTAGACATTAAATAATTTAATTTATTAATGACAGAATGATGATGCAGGAATTACCTAATTAATGAAATATTAAAATAATTGATATTATAAATATCCAAATAAATGTAATTTGAGACTTTTTGTGAATTACACTAATTTTATAGGTTAATATGACATGTTAGGGTTGGTTAGATGAATTCTTTTTGAAGTAATAATGTTGTTATGAATTTAGAAAAAACAAAATACCAAATAGTATCAAAATTGATATAAAAGAGTTTTTAAAACAAATATTATATTATTAATTGATATTTTATTCCTAAAAATCTAAGGATAATCAAAAGGACTTATATAATTATAATTTTATCATTAATTAACCACTTGGGGTTCACTTGGATGTATATAGTAAGTTTATTAACCATATAATAAAAAATAAAAAGAGACAGGTAAATGTCAAACTATTTAACTAAGAGTTAAATCTAAAAGATAAAGTTAATATAGTGAAACAAACCTATATAGAACCTATTGGTTGAGTTTTTTTCTACCCATACCCACATTAGACTTTAAATAATTCATTTTTGATCCATTAGAAACCAAAAATGATTTTTATTATAAAATAATATTTCTAGCTTTTCCTAAGGTGCCCCTCACCCCTCTTATAAAAGGGCACTCCCCCTTCTCTAACATTCACACCTTCAAATCCATTTGTATCGGCCAAAACCTACCCAAATACCCTCTCAACTATCCTCCATTAATCTAAGAGGCCTTCCTTTAGTCATAAATCCAACCTAAGGATCACTTTTGATCAAATCAAAAGGAAGAAATCGAAGAAGAGGTAAATATCTCACCACCTCTTTCAAGTTATTTTCTTATTCCACTTCCTATTTCATTGTTGTTTCCATTATAAAATAATAACTCTAGTATATTCTATATAATTTGATGTTATTATAAATATGGTACAACCATATTAATTATTCTATCCATCCTTTGAATAACATGTCACCATACGCGCGTACGTACGGCTTACCGTCTCTACGTCGTGGTGTATTTTTTATTCAATACATTTTTTATTTGAATGGGTATAATAATGATGTTTAATTTATTTAAATAATAAATATAACATGATAATTATTCTTTATATATAATATACCATCCAATTATATATTATTTTGATATTGTCGCTCATGCTTACGTACGGATTACCATCTCCATGAACGCGATGAGATTCATTCCTCATCGTATCCATTCAATAATAATTTTCATTAGATGATTAAAAATAATTTTTAGAGACTTAATATAATTCTGAATATGAATAAGATACATCTTATCAATAAAAAATATTACTTACGTAACAAATCATATAAAGGAAAACGAATCAGTTAACACCCGAAACGACGATAATACTAAGGTATTATTAACAAAGCAATATTAAAAGATCATATATGATATCATATTAATGTATATTATTCTTGTAGAATTTAATAACAATTATTTCACGATTATACAGGAGTTTAACCTACCATCGACCAAGGAAAAGTACAAGGTAAGGGTTAATTTCATAATCACTTCATTATCCGAGGTTGTTTATATGTAATTATCTACTGGGATCTCTTTATCATCTACATACATGTTTCTTAAAAATGTATTCTAAAACATTTTTAATATTTACTAGACAATGGTTTAATGTAATTTATACCCTTATTTGACCTTATATGTTCTGAATGGAATCTTTCTGTCATTTTCCAAACAAGGTACATTATGGCCTCTTCAACAAAATTAAGGTAAGAATGTTTTTTTAACTTATACAGCAGGTGTGGATATTTTCCACTGTTATAACATCATCAAGGCTTCCCTTAAAAATCTTATAATAATATTTCCAAAATAAATTTTTTATTTTTTAATTATATGAATTTTAAATGATTTCAAAATAGAAAGAGATATTTCTCTAAAAAAGATTTTGATTTCATCTATGTCAACATCCTTTGATGGATTTTAAGTTTATTTTAAGTTGATTTATTATGATACAAAACTTCCATATTGTATTGAAGTTTTTGTGATATGGTTGATTGTGGATGTGTTATTTTTACCATTCATGGTTTGTGGATAAAGTATTGACATTTTGTATGGTAGTTTTAATACGAATGTTTATGTTATGATTAAACCGTTTCATATGAGGAATGCATTGGACTTAGTATGTGATGGGTGGAGCCCGCTATAGCTCCTCGATGCATCGGTAGGTCTCATGATAGAAACTAGTGGCTTGGAACAAGGCCTTGAGAAAACATTATTTGTAGTCTTGGCAAAAGGCCTTGACTATGTGTTTATGAAGTATGGCATTATGCATTCCATCATTATGAAAGTGGCTATTGACATTGTATGTGATTATTCGACTAGTAGAATATCCATGTGAATAAGTAAATAGAATTATTTGATTTTATCTTTGCCATATTATGCTTAAGTTCAAGTTTAAAAGGCTTTTGTTTTAGTCTTATACATTTCCTTAAATGTTTATGATTATTTATGAAAGTTTCCGCTTTATTGTTATCCTTACTGAGCATCTGAGCTCACCCCTTTCTATGTTTTATTTTTCCTAGGATGCAAAGAAGTATATTATGACAGACCTGTAGGGATAGTCTATGGGATCACAGTGTTGTATATGGATTTTTTTTAGTTTTCCATTTTATGATGTAATGTAAACCTTATGAATGTATCTAGTATTTCCAAGGCTACTAAACTAATTGGTTTTTTGAGACTTGATATTTTGTGATCATGCCAATGATACATAATAATGCACTGACTTTGGGTAACTGGGGTCAGGGCGTTATACCTGATACCTGATATCGCACAACTAGGAAGTTATCTATAACCAATTCCCACTATTGAACTCCATATTTTGTGGTAATTCATAAGGATACCATGCTAGTACAGATGTCCCTATGGAGACTTGGAAAAAACATTCATGCCAAGAATAATCCATCTTGCACCATATCAAGAGAGTAGAATTTAATGTTAGTAAATCTTAAGGCATAATAAAAATCTGAGAAATCACTGTTATTTAGCTTAAGAATCTTTTATATTATCATCGTGAATAAGATCAAGGCATAGTACTCATCCTCGAACAACTACTGTGTAACACCCCAGCTAGAAGCCCCCCAGAGGCGCCCCGTACCCGGTTGGTCACATAGACTCAAGCGCATTTTCCCAAACGCCAGAGGCTGCCAACTAGTAGTAAGGGCCTTGGGAGTGATAGTGGGGAAACTATTCCATCATTGGAAAAGTACACAGTGGAAGTAAACAACACATACAATAGCAGAAGCAGTAAATATCCGACAATAGTAAACAGCAGAAGACTAAACAATGAACACTGGAGAACACATATATATACAAAGAGATGCATGATACAAATGTCTAGGAAAGCATCCCAATAAGTCGAAATTCTGAATACAATACTAATCCAAAGTACAAAAGAAAAATAGATAATCAACTCCTCAGCATCCCAAGCCTCGGCTTGGTCCGATTCTCTCCTGATCCAATGCAATCAAGTACCTGAAGTTGAAAGGTGCTTGCCCTCGTCTAAACCTACAGAAATATAATCTGTTTGGGCCCAAAAGCTTAACCCAAATAGGGTGTGAGACCAAATCCTAGTAGGCAACCACCCGAATATCTGTGCCTAACAGTCAGTGAGCATATGGCAGGTAATAGTACAGTAAGCAGTAAATAGTAACCATTAGACATGATGATACACAACAGTAAACAATCCACATGTCAACAAGTAGTAGTGAAGTAAACAACTAACCACAAGAAGAAATCCCTCTGGGAAGTACTCATAGCCATCCTCTCTGGTTTTATATAAGAAGTACCAAAAACCCTCTAGGCAGAACACTCAGTCTAACCCCTCTGGTTTGGTCGTACTAAATTATAAGACTCTCTGAGGAAACACACTCAGTCAATTCACCTTATAGTATAAGGTATTCAGTGAATCTCTGAGGAAGATCACGCAGTCAATTCCCTTTATATTTCTAAGGACTAGATACTCTCTGAGGAAGCTCACTCGGTCAATCCCTCTTATAGCCTCAGGTCAATCAAAAACTCTCTGAGGAAGCTCACTCGGTCAATTCCTCCTATATCATGGAATGTTTCAAGGAAATTCAAACAAAAAAAAAAGACTCTCTGAGGAAGCTCACTTGGTCTATCCCCATATATTCTATAAATCTCAAGACTCTCTGATGAAGCTCACTCTGTCTATCCTCCTGTAGTCTATAATATCCATGACTCTCTAGGAAGCTCACTCGATCTATCCCCTATAGTCTATAATGTTTAAAACTCTCTAAGGAAGCTCACTCGGTCTATCCCCTTATAGTCTATAGCACCAGGTTCTCACGGCCCCATGCCAATCAGTTTATAATAATTCTATAAGGGCAAATTAAATCTACATAGCTACTTGGCTAACCAGACTACAACATAACAAGCATGTCCGGAAACAAAACCTCATCCAACTGTCACAAGGCATGGAATATAGGTTTAACTGCCAAAGGCTAAACAACAAAAAAAGGTCGTAAATAGAACAAGGAATGGGAAAAAAATCCAAGCATAAAAATTATCCTCATACATAACCAAATTACTTCTACACAAGTATACAAGCAAGGAAGGAAAACAACAGGGGAAAAACAGTAAACATGCAATACCCCGTTCAACGGTATTAGTGGATATCACACTTAAAACTCAAATACATTGAATGTAAAGGCACAAAACACCTACCTTGATGCTAGTAGATTGATACACTTGAACCACGAGGCTTGAATCTTTTTAGAACGTCATAGATCTACGAAAACAGACAAAACATTCAACCCACGATAACTTGAAAAAGAAGAGGAATTAGAAAATGATACTCTAGATAAAGGAAGATCTTACTTCTATGGTTCCAACGCAATCGACAGTGGTCTATTCGGAGAAAGGATGGAGGAATAGGGGCTCAGAGAAGTTTTGGAACCGTACAACTTCTCTCAATCAAACGGGACCTTGAAGAAGACAATTCTGGCAGTCAGATGCGAGCCTGATCTATTTAATGAAACAAAAATTACACAACGTGTAATTTTGTAGTACACGGTGTGTACTAGGATTTTCCACACTCCACTTTAAGCAGCCTTCACATTATCCCACACAACCGTGTGTGTGGCCCGGACATGGCTAGCACACGGCCTCGTGTGGCATCGATGTACACGACATGTACTTCAAAAATTTCTAGAAACTTATCTTTTCTCAAAAACTATAGAAAAAGAAAAAACATACATGAAACGAAGGTCCACGTTCTTACAAACTTACCCACTTTAATAAATTCTTCCCCGAATTTCCCTAGCGAGGCGTGGAAGAAGAAACCCCGAATAGCTCTGGCCACTGCGATCATACATCGGCCCCTCTCTCCCAAGTCTCGTCCTGTACTCGTCTGTGCTGCCATAGCACCCGTACCATAGGAACATACTGGCCACGAAGAACCTTTGTACATCGATCAAAAATCCGGATAGGATGCTCCTCAAATGATACATCCGCTTCGAGCTCATCCTCCTCAGGTTGAAAGAGATGAGATGGGTCTGAAAAGTAACGTCGGAGCTGAGAAACGTGGAAGACATTGTGCATAGACCGATACCCCTGAGGTAACTAAAACTGATAGGCAACCGGACCAACAATCTCCAACACCTCAAACAGCCCGACGTACCATGTTGAAAGGTCACCATATCTCTGAATCCTCTTATGTCCCAACCTCGGTGCGACATGTAGGAAAACCTGATCCCTGACCTCTGACTCTAGAGGTCATCTCCGCTAATTAGCATAAGACTTCTGTCAAGACTATGTCATAGCCATCCTCTTCCGAATCAACTCTATCTACTCTGAGGTCTCCTGAACAAGATGAGGTCCCAGCAAAGATGCCTCTCCTGCCTCCAACTAGCATAAAGGTGATCGACATGGCCTGCCATACAAACACTTGTAAGGTTCCATCTGAATAATCGCCTAAAAACTGTTATTGTAGGTGAAATCCAAAATAGGTATATGATTCTCCCAAGAACCTCAAAAGTGTATAATGCATGCTCCTAGCATATCCTCAATCACCTGAATCATACGCTCATATTGGACATCTGTCTGGGGATGGTATGTTGTACTCAAAAGTACTTGGGTACCCAAAGCCTTCTGAATCCCCTGCCAGAACTGAGAAGTAAAATGCGCATATCTGTCTGAAAAAATAGAGTCCGGAACTCAATATAGACGTAAAATCTCTCAGATGTACAACCATCCCAGCTCATCAATGCTAAAGGACTCTTTGATCCAAAATAAGTGAGAAACTTTTATAAGCCTGTCGATGACAACCCAAACTGCATCATTCCCTCGAGGTGACCTCAACAAACCAGTCACGAAGTCTATCGTGAAATCAGTCCACTTCCACTCTGGAATGGGTATCTACTGCAAAAGACCTGCTGGTCGCTGATGCTCCACTTTCACCTGCTGACAAGTGGAACACCTCATGAAAAAACCAGCAACATCTCCCTTCATACATGGCCACCAATACTGGCGGTGGAGATCATGATACATCTTGGTGACGCTAGGATGAACTGCCCAAACTAATGAATGAAAATTCTGTATCATCTCCTCGCGTATGTCTGTTGGCACCCATACGCATCCCTAGAAATACAAGATCTCATCCTCTCCCACGGTCCATCTAGGAAGAGGGTCCTCTCCTGACACATTCTCCCGTAGGACTAGGCATTATGACTCTGATAGATGCCTCATCCATACCCGATCAAGAAGTGTATAGGTAACCGCTACAGAAGATAGAAAGGTCTACCCCTATCTATAATTAACCTCTAAATGAATCTCAGAGAACATAGACATAAGTTGACACTCACTGCTGGCCTCTTGAACTACCTGTATCTGAGTTCTCCTACTCAACGCATCAACCACTGTGATTCCCTTTCCCAGCGTATAGGAAAACTCAAAGTTGAAGGATTGAAGATACTCGACCCACCTGTGTTGTCTCAAATTCAGATCACGCAGAGTGAAGACGTACTTGAGACTCTTGTGGTTGGTAAACATCACAAAGTGCTCTCCCAGAAGATAATATCTCCAACAACGTAAGGCATGAACAACAACTTCCAACTCCAGATCGTGCATCGGGTAATTCCTCTCGTGTGGCCTCAACTGCTAAGACCTGTACGCAACGACTCCATCTCCCTACATAAGCACATCTCCTAGAACGATACCTAAAGCATCACAATAAACCGTATAGCTCTTGCCCATCTTTGTAAAGACTAGTATCAGTGCTGACGTCAACCTCCCTTTTAGCTCCTGAAAGGATGACTCACATGAATTTGACCATAAGAACTTTTCCCCTTTCTTGGTCAGACCTTTCAGTGGTGCTTCTAGGCGTGAAAAGTTCTGTATGAAACTCATGCAGTATCCATCCATCCCTAGAAAACTCCGCACCTCAAATAAAATCTTCAGCTGATCCCAAGAAACTACAGCTCTCACTTTCTCTAGGTCAACTGATACTCCTGTCTCTGAGATAACATGACCCATGAAGTGAATTTGAACCATCCAAAAGTGGCATTTCAAGATCTTAGTATATAACTGATGCTCTCTCAGTGTACATAGAATGATCTTAAGATGGGTAGCATGGTTTTTTCAAGTGTGAGAGTACACCAAGATGTTGTCCATGAAAACCACCATGAAGGAATCCAAGTAGGATGGAACACTCGGTTCATTAGTGCCATGAAAACTGCAGACATGTTCGTGAGACCGAACGACATAACCCTATACTCGTATAGACCATACCTACTCCAGAAATCTATAAGAGGTATATTAGATGGTCTAACGTGCAACTGATGATAACTAGATCTCAATTCAATCTTTGAGAACACTCGGGATCCTCGAAGATGATCAAAGAGATCATCAATCCTTGTCAAGGGATATCTATCCTTGACCATCAACTATTTTAGCTTCTGATAATCCACACAAAGCATGAGGGTTTTGTCTTCTTTCTTTGCAAACAAGACAGGTGAACCTCAAGGAGAAGTATTGGGACTGATGAAACCATTTCCCTACAACTCCTCCAACTACTTCTTGAGCTCCTGCAACTTAGGTGTAGCCATCCTATAAGGAGAAATGGACACCGGTGCCACTCCTGGAATGAGATCAATCGAGAATTCTACCTCATGCTCTAAAGGAAATCCTGAAAAGTCATCTGGAAGGATATCTCTAAAATGATCCACCACTAGAGGAAAGTCTAACTTTGAAGTCCCCTAGTCATCCAGATAAAGACTAGAAATCTGGGCAGTAACTCCTCCTAGCCCATGATGCTCAGGTCCTTCTTGACTTGCCTGGACATCCCACTCACCTCTATGAAGAAAGGATCCACCCTACGGTGATACTAAAATCACCCTATGGTGATAGCAATCAACAACTTCCTGGAAAGGTACTAATCATTCCATTCCAAGAATGACATCATAGCTCATCATCTCTAGGACATAGAGGTCCCATAAGAAGTGAAACCTTGCAACCTCAAGAGGGCACTCTCTGCACTGACGTACACTAACCACTGTAGTCCCCAACGGTGTGTCTAGAGTCAAAGTATCTACAGAGGAAAAGTTTCAGAGCCCAATGCTCTCCACAACAGCAATAGAGATAAATCTATGCATAACACCAGTATTGAAAAGAGATGAAGATAAAACTGTGGTAACCTGGTGACTGACCACCATGGCCACGACCTCCACCTTGGCTCGAACGTCCGGAAGAACTCCAGTTCCCATACTGGTGAGAAATTGGCGATGCATCCCCTGAACGCAGGGTCATAGAAGAACCCCTACCACTAGCTGTAGGTGAGAAGATCTGACAAAAACACTGAAGATGGACCATCTTTACGCAAGATCAACACTCCATTGGGTCTCTCTGGAACTGAGTCCTAGTATTCCCACTCCTCCCGTATTGGTAGCATACTACCCGGCTACCTGAAGTTACATTCCGGCAACTCTGATATCCTCGAGCAGACTCCCTACGGCGCTTCCTGCTATCAAAAAGAGGAACATTGACTCTGGATGTCGAACTTCCCTAGCCCACTGCTCCAGAATCCCTCAGATTGTGCTCTGTGATCAGTGCCTGGTTGAAGATAGAGGATATCGAATTCAACATGATGATTTTAAACTACGATCGGATGTCGTGCCCCAGACCATCCTTGAACTTCTGCGTAAAGAACAAATCATCGCTTCCCGGAATTCGCATGAAATGCTGCAGCTCAGTAAAGCAAGACGAGTACTCCATAACCGAAAGGGTACCCTGCTCCAGACTTATAAACACCTGGGCTCGATTGGCCCTCAAGGTCTCCGGGTAGAAGTAATCATAGAAGATGCGCCAAAACTCATCCCAAGTCATACATTGATGGCATCCTAACTACGAGATCACCTCCCACCACCTCTTGGCGGAGTGTTAGAGTATATAGGTAGCGAGCTTCACCCTCTTCTCTAAAGGTATCTCTAGATTCTCAAAAATTGTCACTGTGGCCTCTAGCCATGACTCTGCAGCATGAGGTCCTCCATCCCCGGAGAAAGTAGGAGGAGGAAACTGCTGGAAAACCCGCGTCAACTTTTCCATCGACGGGGTAGGAGGCAGCACTCCCTAGAAGGTCTGCATTATCCTCAGAAAGTCTTCCCTAAACTATGCATCGACACCTGAAATAGGTATAACAGCTGGTGCCATGGCTGGCATAGTAGGAGGATCTGCAGGAGGTCCCTGATCGGACATATCTGGTGTTTTATCACCATCTAGCAGCTGACGTACAACTGGAGTACGTCTCGGTGGCATAGCTCTGAAAGTATAAAAGCACACCTTAGATTAGTATTATCAAAGACTGAGAACACAAGAGTACAAGATGGGAATAGAAGAAAGAAACATTCAAGTTTTACAAAACATGCCTACACGGTGTGTATAAAAAACTACACGACGTGTTATTTTAAGCCATTCACATGGGCGTGTACTTTTTCCACAACTGGTCGTGTAACACCCCAACCACACAGCGTGTTGTCCCTACACACAGTATATACATGAACTCTATTCCCCTACCTGAGTCTCCTTACATTGCTAACCCACACGTTACTCCTAATACTAGACTGCACGGAGTGTTCACGAAGGACATGGCAAGTACTAGACAAGGTTTCAACGACCCATGTTATTAGTTACACGACCAGCTACACGGTTCACTATTACACGGTGAGCTCCCTGATAAAACGGTGTTTACTGGAAAGTTTTCCCTGACCCGTGTTGTTCGTGACACGACTGGGTACTTAGGTTATATTTCACGACATGTGATAACAAGAAACGACGTGTAAAGTCAAAGTTTCATCCATCCGTGTTGTTAGCCACACGGGTAGACACACGGTCACTACAACACGGCGTGTATGTACCATACACGACATGTTCCTGAAGATTTTTCACAACCCCGTTTTTCTTCCCACACAATCAGTGACACGGTTTAAAAACTAAACAGTGTGTATTAATAAAGTACATGCCATGTATTCTGGGTTTTTTCATGTATTAGCTCAGAAACTGCTCTGAAGCCCAGAAAACACAGAAAACAAGAGTCAAGGTGCCAAATTCCGATCCATGAGGGGACATTGATGTTATTAATATTTTCATGACTTATTATATTCCCCCTTTACTTATTTTATATGAAATGTGCATAATTTTTGTGAAATATTAATGTTTTAATATTAAGTATAATATTTGAGCATTTTTAGAAGTATTCCAATTGAGTTATTTTAATGTTTTAATTATAACTATCACTATAATGATCCAAATTGTGTGGTTATTGTTTTTTAGGATTCTCCTTTCAATATCCAACATTTCATTAGAAGGAACCATGATCCAATTCTTCCATTTGAAGGGTCATATGGTCCTCACAAACAAGACCAAAGAATCTATGAACAAACTGGACCAGCCTTGAAGATTGATTTACTGGGCTCAATACAGAAGTCAAAAAACATTAACTCTCCACCATAATTCGGGGGACACTACATGTCATCTAGGATAAAAATTTCATGGCCCAAATCCAAGTACAAGGGGCCCAAATGAAGCTTTGAGGTCTAGCCCACCATTCTGTCCGAGAATTAAAAGCAGTATACTATTCATGACATATCTCATGATGTAAGAATCAAATCGAGCTGAGATTTTGCAGTGGGAAAGAGGCGATATAGGCGGCCGATTTTGTTGAAGAAGTCATTCGGATTTGAAGGCATCTTCCTATTCAAAAATCCATTCACATTTTGGCCATCGAAAAAGCATGGATAGAAATGGACAGTTTACCTTTGTTTAATAAAACCGCCATAACTTTGGATCCACTTGTCCAAATACCTCCATAGTTTGACAGTAGTCGTAAAACTTTATTATATACAACTTTGAAGAAGGAGATATATGGAGATTCGGCTGTCTGAATAGCCAAATTGGCGATGCAAGTTGAGGGACAGATTAAGAATGCAAACAGTCCACTCCTTGGGCTATAAATACTCTCCCCTTCTCTCCTTGAGAGGGGTTGGAATTTCAGAAGAGAGGAGATCATATTGGCACGACCAAAGATTTGAAAAAGGCTTGGGAGGACCTGCCATAATCAAGTTTCCACTTGAGAGACCTTTCCTCCTCTCTTTTTTTTCACTTACTTTTGTGTTCTTCATTTTTGTAATCTTGTAATTCTGTTTCTTTGTAATTCTGTTTTAATGAAAGTTACATCTTCAATATCTCTTATTCTCATCCACCTTCTGTAGTTTAATATTTATGTTCTTGAAATAGTTTAAATTCAGTTGAATCCCCTTCCCTTCTTTTCCTTCCTCATTCAATCGAAAATCCGTTTTTAATTATCATCATCGTTCGTGTGTGTGTGTGTCAACGTACCACTCTTTTCTAATCCCTTTCTTTTTATTCTATTCTTAATTTATCATCATAATTATTTTAACCAGAATATTAAACATCCAAATGGCTGAGTAAATCTCTCATTGGGGTGAGTTATAATTCGGGGATGTTAAGTGATTGAGAGTTTTTCTCGATGAGTATTCTTTAAATTAATATTGTGTATGTTAAACTTAATATGTTATGGATTAATGATATGTTTTGTTTAACGAGTGGTTTCCATGGATTATTGGAACCATAAATACACTACCATAAATATGTTTTGATTGAGATTAGAACCCTAAGTTAAGTTAAGGCTTGGATTAAAGACTTCACACTTAGGAATTCCAATCAACGTCAACTTATGACATGGGTGTTAATTTAATGCAATACAAAGTAAGGCTCAAGGATATCACATGCTTAACTCCCCAATAATGAACTCACCCCAATCTTTATCAATTTGGTAAATCAAACATCATCCATAAATCATTTCAATTAAGCTCTGCAAACAAACCCCCTAATCAAAATACAATCAACTAAAAACAAACGACTATTACAAAGTGTCATCACTGGGGATTCGACCCGAGTGCTGCTATACACATTAGCAGAGCACCGGAACCTTGAACGGTCGATAGGCGACAATTGGCCGCACTTTCAGCCATACTCCCAAAAAATCAAAGATTGGACTCTTATACAAGTTATAACAAGGAAACCGAACAATGATCCACTGAATTCAAATCCATGAGGTCCCATAACACCTCAGGAACCAAAGTTTGGTGTCCATTTAAGAAATTTAATATACAAAAAAAATCTCTATCAAATAGTAGAGATTCTATCAAAGCATCTATCACAACATCATTCATAATCTACACAACGTCTATCACAACAACATGCAATCGCTAATTCATCCTAGATGGCATGGCAAGAATTCATGGCATGTGATTTCTAATAAGTTCCTATATGATGCATGAGATGGAATACCCTCATCTCATTGGGTTGCAACAGAAATAGAACCGCAATAACAATAACGGTAACAACACAAATCATGTTAATAACCTAATGGTGAATTCAAAT
This sequence comes from Viscum album, assembly GCA_963277665.1. Lineage (NCBI taxonomy): Eukaryota > Viridiplantae > Streptophyta > Magnoliopsida > Santalales > Viscaceae > Viscum > Viscum album. Next base: position 1,644,888,424 of record OY728165.1, read on the forward strand.
CAACTATAAAGTGAAAACCAGTAAAACTATAATAAACGAGTTAGTATGGCTCTTCCCTGTACATGGGTTAGCTAATCTCAGGTACAACTTATTACCAAGTACCTATTCCGTCCTATCCCTAACTATAGGCTCCAAAAAGTAACTCTAGAGAAAAGAAACCCTCTGACACCACTTTGTAACGCCCCGGTTCCGAAATCCACCTAGAGGTGCCCCATACCCGTTGGTCACATGTCCTCAAGCGCATTTCCCCAAACTCCAGAGGCTGCTGACTAGCAGTGAGAGCCTTAGGTGTGATATTGGGGAAACTATGCCCTCATTGGCAGAGTACACAATGGAAGTAAACAACACATACAATAACAGAAGCAGTAAATATCCAAAAATAGTAAACAAAGGAAAACTAAACAATAAACACTAGAGCACACATATATATATGAAGTGATGCATGATACATATGTCTAGGAAAGCATCCCAATAAGTCACAATGCTGAGTACAATACTAAGCCAAAGTAAAAAAGAAAAATAGATAAAAAACTCCTCATCATCGCAAGCCTCGGCTTGGTTTCATGCTCTCTTTCTCCAATGCAATCAAGTACCTTAAGTCGAAGGGTGATTTCTCTTGTCTGTACCTGCAGCAATATAATCTGTTCAGGCCCAAAATCATGACCCAAATATGGTGTGAGACAAAATCTCATTAGGAAAACACCTAAAGATATGTGCCTAACCGTCAGGGAGTATATGGAGGGTAATAGTACAGTAAGAAATAAACCGTAACCAGTAGACATGATGATACGAAATAGTAAACAATCCACAGGTCAACAAGCAGTAGTGAAGCAAACAACTAACCACAAAAAGGAATCCCTCTGGGATGTACTCACAGCCATCCCCTCTGGTCCTATCCAAGAAGTACCAACAACCCTCTGGGTAGTACACTCAGCCTAACTCATCTGGTTTGGTCATACGAAATTATAAGGCTCTCTGAGGAAGCACACTCAATCAATTCCCCTTATAGTCTAAGGTATTCCGGAACTCTCTAAGGAAGATCACACGGTCAATTCCCCTTATATCCCGAAGTTCTAGAGACTCTCTGAGGAAGCTCACTTGGTCAATACCTCTTATAGCCTCAGGTCAATCCCATAATCTCTAAGAAAGCTCACTCGGTCAATTCCTCCTATATCCTAGAATGGTTTAAGTAAATTCAAACAAAACATAGACTCTTCAGCGAAGCTCACTTGGTCTATACCTATATAGTCTATAAAGCTCGAGACTCTCTAAGGAAACTCACTCAATTTATCCTCCTATAGTCTATAATATCCAAGACTCTCTTGGAAGTTCACTCGGTCTATCCCCTATTGTCTATAATGTCCAAGACTCTTTGAGGAAGCTCACTCGGTCTATCCCCATATAGTCTATAGCACCAGGTTCTCACAGCCCCATGCCAGTCAGTGCATAATAATGCTATAAGGCCAAAGTAAACCTATAGAGCTACTTGGCTAACCAGTCTACATCATAACAAGCATGTCAGGGAACAACCCTCCATCCAATGGTCACAAGGCATGGAAAACAGTTATAACGGCAAAAGGCTGAACAAGACTAAAAGGTCGTAAACAGAACAAGTCATGGGAAAAACATCCAAGCATAGAAATTATCCCCATACATAACCAAATTACCTTTAAAAATCATACAATAAAGGAAGAAAAACAACAGGGGAAAAATAGTACACATGCAATACCCTGTTCAAAGGTATTTGTTGAAATTTCAATAAAACTCAAAGACATTAAATGGAAAGGCACAAACCACCTACCTTGATGATATGAGATCGATATAATTGATCCAAAAGGCTTGAATCTCCTTATAAGGTCATAGATATATGAAAATGAACAAAACATTCAACCCACGATAACTTGAAAAAGATAGGGAATTGGAAAATGATGCTCTAGAAGAAAGAAGAGCTTACCTCTATGGTTCCAACGCAATCGACGATCGTAGATTCGGATAACAGACAGAGGCACGTGGGCTTGGAGATTTTCTGGCACCATACGGCTTCTCTCGGTCGAATGGGACCTAGAAGAACACAATTCTGGTGGTTAGATGCGAGCCCGGTCTGTTTAACGAAAAAAAGTAAGTACATGGCGTGTACTTTTGGAATACACAGAGTGTACTAGGATTTCTGTACTCCGCTTTAAGCAGACTCCACATCACCCCACATGACCATGTGTGTGTACCGGATATGGCCATCACACGAACTCACATGGCATAGTAGTACACGGCGTGTACTTATAAAGCACATGACATGTACTTCAAAAATTTCGAAAAACTCCTCTTTTCTCAAAATATCCAGAAAAAGGAAAAAACATACATGAAACAACGGTCTAGGTTCTTACATATTCAAAGTATAACCATGAGAGATTTTACTCATCAAGGGTATAAATGATCAAACCCCACTAGTGCCTTCCTATTCCATGAAGAAGGATGGTTAAAATCACAACCCTCTGATCAGATGGGTTCTCCACAAGATAGAAAACTTATACTACTACCTCAAGCCAAACCTCCACTAGTTGAGGGCCTATATCACTGTGACACATGGTGATCCTTGATATTGGAACTCATGGAATGATCTAAGATTTGGTGCATCATATTCTTGAATAATAGAAACAATCAACTGCCCAATATGTATGATATCTTCTATATAAACCATTAGAGGTGGTCCATGAACTTCCCTTCATGTGGAAGTACCAATCCATACCTGCTTGGGGAAACACATAGAGAATAGTTCCCTGAACTGAGACCTCATCACTCAACCAGTCATCATCACGATCATCTATTGGTATCCTACCTAGAATCCAACTTGGAGAAATCTTTAAAGGTAACCAAATTTACCATGTTTGGATAGGAATATCTAGGTAGATGACTTAATAAGGACATTAAATTGATAATACCCAATCCTATATGATGCATTAAACATTGGTTTCCCTGCAACTAATTTCTTTGTGTGCCTATTTGACAAACTTGTAGTCAGAGTCTTGGTGTATGGATAATTCAGGCACTACACCATCCCTAGGTTCCCTTTACTATGATCTTCCCTCTAGACACTCTAAAATCGTTTCCCTATGTTCCTTACCAATCATGAAAATATGTCCAACTCCAAACAAGGACCCTAGGATAAACCACTTTGATACCACTTATCACAACACAACCCACTATGCCCCTATCTAGGCAGACAGTAAGCCAAGTGTGACTTACCAATCCCACCTCCAATAGGATGGGACTATAGACAAGCACTAAGTAGGCATAAATTGAAATGAAAGGCCTTACCTTATTGCACATAGCCATTTATATGAAACCATATAGAGATAAAAGATAAATGAAATATCTTGAGTGTAAACCACGCATCAAACAACCTCTAGGATAAAATCAATGTATGAAAATATAAAACCAATGTAAAAGGATAAAAATATACACCCAACTAGAAATTATCCCCTCACTTGAAAATATCTAAAAAGGAAAAATTAAAGAGATCATGTCTCAAAATCTCTAAGACTCACCACCAAACATGACTAGAACCATTAAGTACTATTATACTCCACCAATAGGTGCACCAAAATTTCTACCAAACAGCCTGATTTCTATATAAGACAAGACACATGTAGAAAAATATCTTGAAGGGGTGACTATGAACATACTAAGTAGGATGCCTTGAAAATAAATTGAGAATAAATGATATAAATATTGTCATCTCAACCCATAAGTCTAATAGGTAAGGAGAACCAAACATCATATATTCTAATACTAGAAATCCATTCATATAAATTAGACAACTCCCAATCACTACAATTAGATATGGATGATGGTGAGTATTTCTACATATCCAAAGGCCCCATCTCCGGTGCTAAGCTACATACATAACCTCACATGAATCAGAGTGGAGGGCCCACACCTCTTTATTGTACTCTATAGTAGAGGGAGAACTAACTAGAGTGGAGGACCCACTCCCTGTAGGAGCTTGATGAAAAGGGAGTACCATTCTATATATAGAGGACTTGTGATTTATTTAGTTTAGGGGAGTACCAACTCTAACTATATAAAGAGTATGGGGAACTACACCCCTAATGTGATAGTGGTGTTCCAAACCCATAATCTGTATGATGATCATACTTGACCACTATTTTTATATGAGTTTCACTAATAGAAATATCCCACTCATGTCACCTCATTCCATAACTAGGATTCCCAAATTGAAGATACATTCCCACACTGTAAAGAAAACCACTCCAGATAGGCTAATCATATGCCCAAATATGAGTCCTGAAAAAGGTGATACATAAGGTAGATGTTCCTAGGATAAGTAAATGGTGTGTGGATTGGGTCAAACAGCATGAGACACTACCTAAATACCTGGGTGAGTTATCCCTTAGACACAGGTGGGCCAGCCATGTCGATCCACATGGAATATGTTTCTAATGGAACATATTGTGTATGTATAACCAAGGTCTTCAGCATGTTCTATCGGTACATGGGTTGGCCAACCTTGTGCACCTACACATTATACACCTAGGGGTACACAATGCGTATGAACACCCAGGGTCCTGGGCATGTTCTTTTAGAAAATGTCTTAGCTACCTGGGTAGGGTCATATGACATGTCATCCTGGACACATGGCATGTGATCCTTAACTCAAGCCAAAACCTTATCCACCATGAGAACTCATGATATATGGTGTGTGTTCCTCAAGGATACACAGCATATAGTCATGCTTTTCATAGATAGTAACTTTGATCTTCATAATTATTCTAAATCCAATATTTCCACTGGTTCCTCCACCATTTTAATTTCCTGAAATAGTTGAATATAAATGGTGTCATTTCCAATCATTATTTAAAGACTCTAGTTTCTAGAAATGGGATTTTGGTTACCCCTGTAGTAACTGTTACACCTCTCAGCACCGTTTGTGATCCAAACTGTTGAAGAAATCAACCGAAACTACATAACAATATTGATCCATCTATAAAACACCAATCCCTAATCCATTCACTCATCCACCATGACTATGTGGGTTTGATCATGCTTTAATCTTACCCAGCAATTTAGAATTGTGACCCCATGGTCTAATGATGAAAAACACGCAGAATGGTATTAATAGAATCAAAAGAATAAAGTAGGATCATGATTGACCGGTGCAATCCTAGCCAACAATAATGTAAGTTGGGAAGAAAAATTATGGTGATGGTGTAATGAAACCAATAAATCAAAATATCAACCATTATAATCATATTCAGTTCATGCAACTAATTAGGATTATAAGAGAAATTAATTAAATAACTACATCCATAATCAATATTAAAAGTAATGGTGAAGATACATAAAATAAAAAGACCTACCTAAAGAGCTGATCGGTCATTAGTGAAGAACATACCCACTATAAAATTAGAAGAAGATCCTACTACATTTTTCATTTGTCTCATGATTCTATTAGATCATTGTGATCAATCCATGTTCTCACCTTGTAAAAAAAATGGAAAAAACTTCCTCCTCTCTAATCTCCTAGAGTTATCAGGCTAACCTAGGAGATTCTTCATAACAACATACTCATTGAAGGGGATAATTTTTTTTCCATAAAATAAAATAAATAAATAAAAAATTATTTCACTTAACACACCTTCCAACAACCAATTTCCAAGGAACATCATACGTTGACCAAATTTATGTCGATTATAGGGTAAGACCCAAATCATGGAAACAGTCATAGTCTTAGATTTTTCATCTAAGGCCTCGATCAATGGGGAACCATTTTTTAGGATACGATGCATACATGTGATTTAATAAATATTAATACTTTTAATATATTAATTTTTTGTCTTTTGACACAAAAAACATAGATCCAACTCCGAGGAAATATTTATGTATCTGTGTATAAATATTCAAAGGGTAAACATTAAAAAATTGGAGCTATTAAAATAAAAATAACCATATTTTATTTTTATTATATTTTTTTAGCTGAATATATCACTATGTATTTATCTAGAAGCCTTGATATACTCTTTTTTTCTCCTTAGTAATAAATAACCAAACAAAATTCATCATTTACAAACATTATTTATAGTTATAATAAAAATATAAAAATTATGACATCTATGTTTTAAATCTACTCATTTATAGATTGAGATATTCCCATGAAACATGTATAGTATCATCTTGAATCTTCTAACACAAGACAAAAACTCAGATAACAAATTTTCTTTTCAATTAGCTTAAATCATAAATGAGTTTCTAATATTTGAATCCTTGATGTTCAGTTCAAGAATATTTATATTTGATTTGAATATCCATTTTTAATCAGTAAAATTATTTTTAAATATCCTCATTTTACAATATTAGATGAAAATAATTCTATCTTGTATTCATCAATTCAATCTTGGATTATGGATCAACATAGCATCTTGAAAATGTCGGCATGACTAAAAAACTCTTGTATTATCTCAAATTATTTCCACTTCAAAATCTTCAATTAAAGAAACACAATTTTTTAACTTTTCAGGGGTCTAGAAATTCTTCATAGGGATATATAATATGATATCATGACATCATATGAAAAATCCTCTTATGAAAATATATCTTATGAAAATACATGATTCATATGAAACTCATCCTCTATCTTATGAATTGGATGTATCATACACTTTCCATGCTTCTTATTTATTTTTTATCAGACATGCTTTTTATATATTTCATATTTTCCTTTCATGCACCCTAAATCTATATCTTATGATATTTTATTTAATCAGATTGATAGTATCTTATGTTTTTTTCTTTCTTACAGGATCCATGTATCTTACAAACTTATTTATTTCATACATGATCTATAATTCCTTCATACATGAATAAACCTCTCATACAAACTACTTGTATCATATGAAATGTTTAGTATACCTTAGGATGTACCCTTATTTATAGAATTAGAGCATATCATATGAACTAGATCCTATCTTACGAAAACAAAATATCTTATAACATTTCCAAAAGATATGAATATTTAGTATTTTTTATCTTAACTCCAAAATCCAGATTTCCTAATATTAGTTCAAGGATTCTTCAAAAAAATGTCAGGACTTCTCAATCATTTCATATTACCTCATAATAGCCCCAAATATTTCTAGGAATTATTAAAATAACTCCAAACACATCTATCATAATTCCAAGCAACTTTGTAGCATTTAATTACTCAATTTAGATTATTTTTGGATATCACCACTTTATCCCCATTCCATATTTCATCTAATTCAGATCAACATTTATTCAAGTGGGTTCTTTACAAAATATAGCATTCAACAACAGTAGAACAAAGAATGGAATCTCTAACAATGCGGCTAGCTAAAATCAAATATGGGTCTTATTTTACACTTTTTAAATATAGATTTATAATATTGATAACACAAATTTAGTATCTATTACTTTTATAACATCTCAATTTCTTATAAACCAATATATAAAATAATTTTTATACATGATATAACTTATCTATGACATTAGGACCAACTCTCCAATATTTGTGTGTTAGGGATACTAATATAGAATCCAACTCTTAAAAATTTATTTACATCATATAAAGGTATTTTCCTTTAAATTTTCAATGGAAACCACAATTCTTTATTAAAAAAATTGAATTTTTTTCAAATTGACAAAAAAAATACAATCTCATACTCTCAAATCCTTAAGGGAACTTCAATTACCACTTCAGAGTTTTTTTTGAATACCAATTTATCCTTAAAATTAGTGGGCTTATTCTCCCCCTTATTAACACTGTAGAGAGGTATTAAAAAATTTCTTATCCACCTTATTGATACAGAAAATTGAAAAGGGTTATATTTCTTCATGAATCTTTCATTTTTTGATATAAAAATTCTCACAAATCATTTTTGAAATTTCATTATTCTCACCATATTCTAAGTAAAAAGCGTGGAAAACATTTATTCTTATAAAATTTTCATTAATTAATCAACTCTAAGTTCACTTGGGATAAACCATTTTAGAAAACAAGGGCGATTAATTTAGAAAATAGTTCTTTCCATAATTAAATCACAATGCGGTTCCAACTCTATAACACACTTCATTATGATCCGAGCAAACAGATTTTCAGGAAATATTATTAACCTGCACTCAACATTATAAAACACATCAAAATATTTCAATTTTGTATAGTTTTCCCCCATATTGTACATAAAACAAGGCCCCATTATTAATTAGAATAAATATGATTAAAAATAGTTGTGAGAGGATAAAAATAATACCTCATACTTAATTTTTATTCAATGTTTTCCATAATTCCATATTTAATTGAAATTGTTAAAACTCTATCAACTTCACCCATATTGATAGCTCCCCCTAAATTTATTATTTCAATACTTCATCATTTTTTATTCCAATAATGTATGATATTAGTTATATCGTTATACTAATTTTAAGATGGATACCAATTGAGAAATTCAATGATAAATTATTTTTTATAGCTATATGGACATCACAGATTTCATCAGTTCTCTTCTTTTATATTTCACCATAAATTACCTACATTTTAGATTAAGAAAAATAATATGGGAATAAAGTGGTTCTTCCATTGTCTATTCAATGTCAGTAAATATATTGATACTTGTTTTCCAACCCAAAACATTCTTTTACAAAGCTCTAAAATGTGGGAATATCTTTATGCTTTCAACACTTTTGATTTTATAGATCTGTTCATATATAGGAATCATAGATTTCATTACTTTATCACATTTAATTATTTTAAATTGGAATTTTAACTTTAAAAAGAAATTAAATATGTTCATTTTGTTCTTGATATATCTTTTTGGACTTTTCTAACTAATCTATCCATATAGTTAATCATGCTTTAGGTACATACACAACTTTATCTTTATGTGTTGACCCCATATTCATAAAAAAATTCATGTTACTTGGATTCATAATTGATTTAATTTTTTCTCTCCAATTTTGTCGGAAAAAAATCCACACGTATGAAAAAAACATATCCTTCTAGATTTTACCTTCCATGCAAATATTTATCATCCTTAGATTTACCCTTTTTGGGCAACCTCTAAACTTCTTCATCAAGAGTGTTAATCACTAATACAATCTTACTATCTATCTCATAGATGGATTATATTTTGGTTGATTCTAAATTTATTCCAATTGATTTTATATTCAATGAAAATTTTCAATGGTTTATATTGTGGTCTTCATGGACATAATATAAGTATATTATCTTCTATCTTGTGACACTCTTTTCAAAATTATTCTTCAGTACACTTTGTTCCACTTTCTTATTCTAATTGTATCACAAGAAAAAATTGTTTATTTTATTTTTTTCACATACTATTTTGGAATTATACTCGAATCACCATAGATATTATAATTTTTTGGTATATACAAATAATGTTTATTATTATGGCTATTTATATTTCAATAATCACATAAGGTTTTTATAACATTCAAATTAATTTTTCTTAGACATGATATTTATTTTCTATGAGAACTAATTATATTTATCACATTTCCTCCTAACTATAGATTTTATCCCACAAAATCCATTCCTTATATCACCTCCAAATGTTGAAATATTATTAAAATACTCTATATACTTGTGTAAAAATATCCAAAAACACCAACAATGACCCACAAATCCTATTCTTTTCACATTTTTAGAAATCTGTAAAAAATGTATTTTTAGTGTGACTTATTATTTTTATATATAAACTCCATTTATTTATAATCAATTAGGGGTTTAACTTCTTAGACCTTATTACCTCTACCCTTGATGATATGGTGTATTTTTCATCATTTTTACTTACCAATTTTTTACATTTTTTCTATACTAGTCATAAAAATAGAATTGGTACTCTCAGATTTAAACTAATAATGGGTTACGTTTTTGTAATATTAGATTGTAGGTTCATAATAATTTGATCTCTGGATCCTCTTCCCACTACTTTTAGTCTTCTTAAATAAATGAATCTTGACTAAATTATCCTTGGTAAAACTTCCCTTCACAAAAAAAATTAAAGATTCGATAGGGTTGACTTCTAGGTTTTTCATCTTGACATCCAACACTATAAATTACATATTGAGAATTTACTTCTAGTCTTATTGTTTATTCACCCACTCTTCATGTTGTTTCTTTAAATTATTCAACTAATCCCCATGAATTTTTATTTTATTTAGTAAGGAATTGTCAATCTATTTTATTCTACCTATTTTGACTTTGAGTTTTAAATCTTTGACATATATAAATACATTATATAATATTAAAAATGCATAGATAACCTCTTTAATGAAATTACAAACACATAATTATAATAAAAAATCCTTTGTAAACCTTCATCAATGAGATATTCTATTTCATTCCAAATTGAAACTGATTATTCCTAATATTAAACCAGTTTTGTAAAAGTATTATATCTACCCACATTTTTAGAGAATGCATCTTAAATGGTCTCATGATTTATTTATAGTTGTGAATTTTCAGTATATATCCCTTTTATATTTTCATAAATTTATGTAACAACTTCAAAAGTTAATTTCTTTAAATATTTGTTGATTTTAAAAAATAAACCACTGAGTGATTCATTGAAATCATATTCTTCAAATCTTGAACCTTCTTTATTAGAAGAATAATAGTCAATAGATTTAGAAAGACACTTTCCATTATATATACATTTAGATAATAGTGATTCATCCTTAGGATTTGAACATTTTCTTTACTTTTTATCCAATATACTTTTCATGTTTTCCAAATAATTTTCAAAAACCTATATATTATGATAGATAGTGATGGAACTAGATTCATCCATTTGAGGCTCTTATCTTTCAAAATTGTAATACTTATATTCAAGAAAAACCAAATGGGTCTTAAAAAAAATCTAATCTGAGGGAACCATATACTACAATATTAATTAGTATTACTAGTGGACCAGTGTAGATGCCTAATTTGGGGAGTAAATTAGGTGTTTCCAAACATCTATCAATTCCTAAGTATACTTTTAACTATTACCCCCATTCTATTTGAAACCATATTTCTAGTTAATACAAATACTAGATCTGTTTATTTAACATTTATAAAATGAACAACATATAATGAAAGTAAATTAATTAATATGGAACATGTAATTTCACAAGGTTATACCCTGATATGGGAAAATAAATAATTTCTATGATTAGTTCTCAATGAGCCGAAAATTATCCACTATAAATCTTATTATTAATGTATAGTGGTTATGGTAGGTTACATGCTATACCATGTAAACCATATTACCCATGTGTGTGTTAACTATATTACAAAAGTGAACTACAATTACATCCTATGAGTTCTTCATATTATACTATATCTTGAATGTTCTCAATGAATTTAACTTTTTATGTAGATAACCAAGCTCACATAGGATTTCACTATTTCCATAAAAATTGATCTACTTCTTCTCACAATCATAGTCATCATTTTTCTTCAATTATTCAATAGAAACACATGAGACCTAGTATTTATATACTACACATATTCTAGTTATTCTTTTGAAACCATATTCTTGGTCATCTCAACTCATACTCTAAAGATATCAAAAAACATTATTATTTTCTATAGGAACACCTACACATCAATCCTTCCCACATATTTTTAAAAAAATAAAGCCTCAAAATTCTACCTAGGGAGTATACAAATAAAAAATTGTGTCCTTTCCTGATAACTCTATACATACCCTATAAGGATTAAATTCTTCTTATTTTCAACACTGTAATAATTGGAAATGATATTTTTGATATGGTTTTCGCCACAACTTCATACACTCGGTATTATTCTTCTTCCTCTTCTCTTTATCATACTTCTACATTATAGTGTATCAAAAGGATTGGTTATGAGAAGTGGAATTTTCTTATTATTATTATTATCCTTTTATTTAGTAACTATATGATTATATGTTGATCATAGTATCTTCCCCTTCTTATTCTTCTTTGATAATTCACTTTCTTCTTTTGACTCTCTCAACTTAGGCGTACATCACACTCAAAAGATCACCCTTTTCTTGACTTAAGAGCCTCTCTAGTTTTTATTTATTGGATGATCTAATTTAATTTTTAGGATCATTTTTATATTCCTACAAATGGAAATATCACATCGAATGACATAAAATATAATAACCTCATGCACACATAGTATTATCTATGATCTTCATATTAAATTTTCTCAATTGGTGTATAATGGAGTTCCTTAAAAAATACCCCTATTTTATTTTGTTTTTCTATTATTAGCCAAATATGTCTACAAATATTTATATAGTAGGCTTGGAATACACATTTATTATCATTAATAAAAAAATACCCCTACAACAATCCACATTTATAAGCATTATTTGGAACTATAATAAAATATAGTAATAAAATCATATATGGTTTGGCTCTACTCATTTGTGGTTTGAGAGATTCTCATGAAATCTGTAAATGTTAATTTTGAAACAAAAAAACCAGTATAGATACTCAAATAAAATATATTCCTATCATTATACATGAATCATTTTTAATATTGGAATCCATGAATTTTAGCTCTCAAGTGTCCATAAATTTGATTTTAATATCCATTTTTTATCACCAAAATGATTTTTAAGTTCAACCATTTGAAATATTTTCTTTGAAAATATAGTGATCATAAAATATTATTCTCAATTTAATATTATTCAACTAAAACTTCTATCATGTATCAATAAATATTCTCGATGTTTTGACGAGGATTGAATAGCTCTTATATCATCACAAATGTTTTCCTCTTCAAAAAATTGAAATTTGGAAAACATTGTTAATTATATATTCTTCAGTCTTGAAAATTCAAAAAAAATATTTTATGAGATCCTAAAATCGTACCCAAAATACTTTTATGAAATCATATATTTTTTGAAAATCCAGGCTTCTTGAGAAACTCAACCTTCATCTTATGTGTTGAATGTATCTTATGCATTCCATGTTTCTTAGATGCTTTCAATCTTTTAAACAGGTAATATCTTACGTGTTTTCCATTCATATGTGTGTAATATATATCATACAATATTTATTTAATACACAATGATTGTATATGACACATTTTAGTTCTTACATTGTCTACACATATTATGAACATTGTTCTTTTATACGTGATCTAGAAAACTTTCATACATGAATCATCCTTTTATACGAACTGCTTATATTATATGAAACAACCAGACTATCTTATAAATTCCCCTACTCATGGAATTGGATCCTATCTTATGAAATGGATCATCTATTATAAAAACACATATCTTATAAAAATTCATTAATATATGACATTTTTCCATTTTCCATCATAAAATACAAAATCCACATTTCGTCAAATTAATTCCTGGATTCTTCAAAGTACCTCCATGCATTATCAATTATTTCAAATTACCTCAAAATATATATAAATATTTCTATGAATTATTAGAATTATTCCCAACTCATCTTGTTTAATTCCAAGTCACTTATAAATATTTAAAAACTAAATTTGGAGTATTTCAAGATATTACCCCCACATCCCCATTTCAACTTTCATCTCATTCACCCCAACCTTCATCCAAGTGGTTTCTTTAATAAATACAGTAGTCAAATGTAACAATACACAAGCATTGAATCTATAACAACATAGCTAGATTCCATCAAACTTGGAACCTCTTTTACACTTGTTGAATACAAATTTACAAACTATCCTATATAGATTTAATAACCAACACTTCTCCAACTTCTTCACTTATTGTAAACTATTATAGAAATCACTTTCCATACATGTTAGAATTTTTTATTGGTGTTAGGATAAGATTTAAAATAATCAAATTTTAAGGCTGATCATATAGAATAAAGATCTTCAAAATTATTTTTTCCGCATAATAATGGATTATTATTTTCATTTTCAATGAAAACCACTTTTCCTTCATCAAAACACATTGAATTTGACACATATTTACCAAAAAATACAATCTCCTCTTCTCAAACACTTGTGTAATGTCAAAAAACATGAATTATACCACAAAAAATGATCTAAAACTACATAATATAACTTATATAAGATCTTTATATATATTATAACCCCATTTACCATGAGATTTAATGATAAGAATTCCAATTTTATAAAATTTCCTGTGTTTTAATTCCAAACACTGAAGGATATACAATTATTCATGGAGTTTTTATCCTACGATAAAACACCCCCCATTCTATTCCCCATTTAACTTACACTAGTGAATTGTCCTAGATCTCCTATCATGATTTTAGCTATAATCTATATCCCATTTTTACTCGAACACTCCAATTTCCATTAATTAACATTGGTATTATTCTGACAATGGGGTTCTATTGATATATATCAGTTCTATTTCACTTTATATATTTAAGAACCACCCCTTATTTCAAGAAATACGCATGGATTAATTCTTATTACAACAAACACTTTTAGTGACACCCAATGCTCTTATCCAAGGCCCAACTGCAAATCCCCTTCATAACATCCCCTATTCAAACCATCCTAATGTATAGGCCCACTAATTCAAGTCATTTTTTATATTCTGATATTTTATTGGTTTTTAACGTGATGGTTCATAGATATTATATCCTAATCCCATTCATATGTTCCCCTTTAATCACATCTATCATTTCATATCTTACTAGTTTATGGTATTTCAAATTGACGTTTGGCTAAATTATATCAACCCTACTCTAGGATATGAAAAACCCATTTCCTGAAATATAGGTAACTCAATCACTGTTACTAAAAGATACATAGCAACACATAATCTCCTATTTAGGGACTAGCTATAGTATCTCACCCACATCCCCCTCCCCATTTCAATATCTTTTCTAAAATCACTTGATTGGACTTGAGTTATAATTTTTTTAATATATTTGAACACTTTCATCCCATATACTATAATTTATATGTTGATTGATTATATTACCAAGTACTATTCATAGATACTGGTATTGAGTGCATCTGATCTAAAGGGTATACATTCTTTATGGTGACGCTATATGAACCACATCTATAATAAGCCTATACCTATCCAAGTGAATATATTTTTTTGAATAAAATATTTTCTAATCCCATGAATACTTGAGAGTATTGTAGTATAACCTATTATTCTGACATGGTTAGTGTTCATCCCTAGTATATCAGTCCAACAGTATAGTAAAAGACCCATTATTTGATTTTAGTTCATGGTTTTCCTTTCATATCTTTTTTAATCATACCCAATTCATATATCTAAACTTGTGATTTACATATCTAACATTACCATGTTCAAATATTTAAAATGTACTCAGATCTCATGCATTCATTTAGTTTCCACTTTATCCTCTATATCACAACAAAAGTTTCTTACACTAACATGTTATTCTCTATTCATAACAGGTTGATTGTGATCATATCTGGAATGTAACACAATACTCCATGTTATAGTTAAATCTCTTTGAAATTAAACTAAGTGACACATTCTAGTGAAACTTAAATAACCAAAAACTCCACACACCCATCATGGTCTAATAATTATAATCCTAAATTTTATGCATGTTCTATCACTAAATTTTACATATACTAGAATTGGGAATAATGTTCATGAAGGGTTGTTTTTTCCATTTTAGAGGAACATGTAATTTTTTCCCTTTGTCAAATCCACATGACCATAAATTTTGGGCAATGTTAGTCATGTTTATATGACCTAAAACTTCAAAAACCCAACATAACAGATTGAAAAGACATTTTTATTAAATGATATAATCCCAAAGTGAATTCAAGGTGGTCTGAAATGGGGGAGTCCAAGAGTGACTTCCACCATTAAAAAATTAAAGTCATGTGATAGATATCCTAATGAAAAAATTTAAAGAGAGGGTTGAAAGAATATCCTTTTGAAACTAGTTTTTCCACCACCTTGTTTCCCTCATTCCATGTATGAGTGATTGAAAAATTATGGTTAAGTTGGATTTTTCATTCTTGAATAATATAAGTGATGTATCATGGGGTTGTTCTGGACCCTTAAAGATGATTAATGAAAAAATATGAGTCATATTACACCACCAATAAGGAAATAACTCCTCTCTTTTCTAATAAAAATACCACTAAACATGGATTTGGATACTAAATGAAGTAGGTGAACCTCAATATAAATTTTTCCAAGGTAACAAATGAGAAATCCATGGTTGTTTAAACTAATTCCTTCACCCCAAATTAAACTATTTAAGAAAGATCCATCAATATTGATTTTAATTTCAGGTAAAGGATGTGACCAATGTACCAAGTGTTTAGGATTATAGAAAATGGTTTGGAGAACCACCTTGATGCCAAAGTACATGTTACATAGGGAAATTCCATTGAACAGTGTTTATAGATCATAGTGTATCTTAAGCGAATTATTGGATACTTAGAGGGAAGTTATTTTATTGATGTCAACAACCATTATGAATATCCCAGATGATTCAGAAGTCAATAGTGAGTTAAGCCTTATGGATGTATCCATGGTCCAATGTGAGAGAAGAACCTCTAAAACAAGAAGATATGAAAAGGTGAAAGGAATTAAATAAGGGTATGATTCCTATTTTATTCCTGAGAAAATACCATATGGAGGACACACATTCACCCCATAAGAATATATTATCTTGCAACTCCACTAGATGCTTGATGTAATAATGGAATTTAGATGCCATGTTGACTCATCAATATTGGATTCTATTATATGTAGATATAGAATTATGTCATGCACAATAGATCGATAATTTGATACTAAAATTATGAATTTATACTGAAATAAATAACCTCGAGATCTTAAACATGGAAATTTTGGAGGATGTACTAATATTACCTGGTGTTGATGGATCCTCAGATAGAATGAGTGAAATATAAGTAATCATCCTTATCTATAGACAATATACCATTGGATATATTATTCTACTATTAAAAATAACATAGTTGGTGAAATTAGGAGATCACTTGGGCTTTTTGAAGATTATATCTAGAGTAGGATAGTGAGGAAAGAAAAGAAGGCCCTCATACCAATTATCATTCTACAACATAAAATATCCATTCCCAATAATAAAAATTTGAATGTGTGAGAAGGGTGTATATATTCCCTTAGAGTTTATACCAAAAAGGATATGAATAAGAGGGAACCTATTGTTGAGTGTCCATGAAATTATCTTATATGAATTAAGTGAACCTTTCCCAAAGATTGTCTCTATTTATAAAATCCCAATAGATATTATATTTCATGTATTTCAAAGATACACTAACCTTTATTATTCATATAACTCCTTCTTTTGGGGGTTTAAAAGAAAGATTAAAACTATCCCAATGAGTCATGTCATCCTAATGGGTGTCTCATATGAACGTATTGATGATATTTTTATTGAAAACAAGAACATGAATAAGAACCCTGATGGATGATATAAAATTTTTGGGTATGAAAGAGAGGATGAAGTTTATGAGAGTAATGTATTCCCCAAAATAAAGAAGATATCTCTTCCAATTAGTGATTATGCCCTTGATTTTTTGGACCAAATTATTGAAATTAAAGATTATAATTATTCTAGGTGATATAGGGGAAGAACGATAATATATAATGAAATATATTAATTTACGAATCATCTATTTCACACTCTGAATGACACACCTCTCCTTATATTAATTATAAATACACAGAGATATTTTGGAAATGATGGATTTCTAATCACTTAATTTGTAAAATT
Source organism: Viscum album (assembly GCA_963277665.1). Taxonomy (NCBI): domain Eukaryota; kingdom Viridiplantae; phylum Streptophyta; class Magnoliopsida; order Santalales; family Viscaceae; genus Viscum; species Viscum album. Next base: position 1,644,906,181 of record OY728165.1, read on the forward strand.
ATATCAAAATTAATTTAAATCCCATGGTGAAACCCGGATTTAAATTAAAAAAAAATCATTTCAAAATTAAATAGTAAATTTAAAATACCATAAGTTTCATACCTACCCTTTAATGGAATAATTAGGTTATTTTAAATAGTGTTTTTGATGATCCTTCTTAGATATCCTTGAGAAATAACAAATAAGTTGGAGGGAATGGTGTCACCTTCCTGAAGATCTATAAAATATTTAGGGAAAAAAATTCTAATACCATTAATAAGACTTTAAACCATAGTTTTAAGAAAAAATAGAAACATAAATCACTAAAACAATCTGAGAACCTTAGATATCACATGCTTTTGATGAAGAAACTCCACCCGGTAGTATCATAATATTTTTCAATCACCACCTTAATAATAATATTAGAACCAAACAATTTTCTATTGATATAATGACCCATTTCACGAAGAAATAAAATTTAATTTAAACAAAACTATATTTTAACAAAAACAAATTCAAATAAATTAAATTTCATCAATAGCTTACGTTACATGAAACATTTAGTTTTAATGAGCCATGATATACTATTAATATCATTATTTAAAAAAAACCTCATAACCAAGACCTTAAACATGGTGGTATGAATAGGAATAACCAATTTTAAAAAATTAAGTATATTGGTTTTATATAATGAAAACATGTTGTTAAAAAATACTTAATATTTAGTAAAACCATTATATGCTTTGAAAAAACCCTTCCTCAAAAAAATTATTTCTTTTTTTTTTGTGAAAAAATAATAAAATTAATTTTTTACACTTTTAGAAATTTTATTTGAAAAAATAAACTTTATTTTTAAATAAACTTTGAAAAAATATCTTAGAGTGATTTTTTGATAATTTTCTAAGAAGAATATTTTTCGATGAATAGTGAAAAATAATGATATTTATTAAAGTTCCATTTCTTTTTATAAATTCACAAAGTTCCAATTTATTTTTAAAAGGTTTTAATGTAATATTAATTTATTTATGTTTTTCTTAATCCAATTTAGGTCATTTTAAACTATTTTATGTTGAATTTTGATATAACAACCTTTTAAACTTATGAGAACTTTTTCTTTGGAGAACTGTTTTTTTGTCGTGTCGATGGGTTTAATTTAAAATTAAATTATGTCAATTATACAAATTTAATTTGGTAAAATAGATTTCATATTTATAATAAGTACAATTTATATTAGGTAATAAGTTAAAATTAATTTTTTTAAAATGAATATTGAAAATAGTAAAAATTAATCACTGCTGTTGAGGTTAAAATAGGTTTATCGGGGATTAAATCAAAAGATAAGGGTAATTTTGAAAATAAAACTTGTTAAAATCCTACTAGATTAAAATATTTCAATATTTTCATATACCAAGTTCGAATATATGTTATTTTTTAATATTTTCCTTTGGAATAACTTTATCATTTTGGATTCTTTTGGGATTTTATCATGTAGTTTCCAAGTGGGTTAGTTTCCCCACATATAAAAGGACCTCCCATTTCCTTTCCTCTACACACTCCAAGATACATTAGTTTGAGAAAATAACTGACCAAATACTTTTATTACTTCCGTACCATAATCCTATAGGAATTGTTTTATCATAAAGATAATTTATGAAGGCTTTTGGTGAAATTCTAAATAGGTTGTCCGAATAAGATGTGTCATTCTTTACCGGGCATGTTATTTTGTATCTTCTTAGACCTCATTATAATATTACAAAATCATTATTATATAACAACATAATTATATTAAATAATATTATATGTTATTATTTCATGTTTAGGACCAATATCTATCTCCTTCTACCTTAAATGGAAAATGAAATCATCGATCGTGTGTACGGTAAACTGCCGCCTCATGAACCAATGTAACTCATTTTTCATTAACACCTCTCATAATTGGATACTATTATGGATTAAATATATATATATATATATATATATATTATTTGAAACATAATTATACTTCAAGAAATATAATATCACATATAGCTTTTTACTTTACATTCTGTGGGGGATATGATAATGTCATTCATGTGTATGGCGGACTACCACCTCTCAAAGCGATGTGATTCGTTTTTCACTTACATTTTACATGGAATATAATAAGGAAAATTTTAATAAATATATGTGATATATATAAAATTATAATTATTTTTAAAATATTAATTATTATTTTCCTTTTTTTGGTTTAATCCTTTTAAAAATAGCAACAACGTTCATGCGTTCATATGATATATTGTCTCCATGAACAATGCATTTCATCATTCTATGTCTAAATTTTATGGATGACTCTGAATATGTATATAATGAATATTTATAATATTTATATAATTATTAAAATTATTTATATGATTTAATAATGATGAAATTACAAGTACCGGAACTACCGAACTGAAATTCTCGTGAAAAATGAAAGAGTTAACTCCCAAAAATGATGATTTTGATAAAAAAAATTAGTAATAAAAGGGTGTTAAAATGATATTAGGGGATCATATATTATATTATAAATATTTATATTACTATTTTATAAAATTATAATAAATTTAAATTTGTTATAGAGAAGTATATAATGATTTTGATTCAATATGAACTCCAGGTAATGGATTTTCATCTCGTTTTCTACTTGTGTGAGATACATTCAATATTCACTATTTGTTTCTTTTTTGTGGTTTATACACTAAAAATGAATGAATTTTATGATTCATATAATGAAATTAATGGGTATTTTCATATCCATATAAGTTTCTCCCTTTCATGGGGTTCACATTTCAAGAGTTATCAATGTGGTAAGTGTTTTATGTTATAATCTCATTATTTATCAGGATTATCTATGATTAAATTTTAAATAATGAAATTTCAAGATATACCACTCAATAATTATAATTAATTTTTTTATCCTCTATATATTCCGTGAAAATACATTTATTCATTTATCTTTCATCTTTTTAGGTACTAATGATACCAGAAAATTATTTTCAAGGGAAAATGACTGAATTTCTCTCTTCATTCAACAAAAATTCTCTTCCATATCCTTATTTTCTGAAAAAAAAATTAAATAATATTTTACTAATATCATATAATGTTTTTAGTTCATTTTTAATACTTCTTAAAAAAATAACAAAATTATTTTAAAATTAATATTCCTATCATTTTCTGTATTAGGTAATTTTTATTTTTTCCCAAAAATGTGAAAGGAATATTTATTTTATAATGTACATCATGTATTGAATTTTCCATCATCATGTACACTCAATTTTTTCATGATTCCTTTAAAATATTCAAGGTTATTTTAGAATAAAATTTTTTCCTCAATATTTTGGAAATTTTTAGATTTTAAATTTTTGATTTCAAAGAGGAAATGATATTTTCCTCAAGAAATGTTTCAAATAATCTTTAAAAGGAATTTTTTGTCTATGGTAACATCATTTTATATTAATTATGATTTAATGGGGATATTATCCAATGATACAACCATTATAATTTATATATATTGTTTATTATTATGTTTATAATGATGATATGTTTATGAAACCTATTTATTTTCATGGGTTATGTTATGATGAATTGCTAAAATTATTATGAAATCCATTTTATTTGCACGGGTTATGTTGTGATGATAAGATGAATAATTATGATATTATGGCACACATATGTTTAGTTTTATTTATTTTATGTGTGGTTATATAACAAAACTAGGATAATTATTATGTTAAAACAAATGATGGTGGTTTCATTTTAACCAAGGATAATGGTTGCATTATAACCAAGATTGATGGGTTTGGAATTATATATCCCTCCAATGCATTGGATAAATTCAGATAAATCATGACTTTATTATGTTATGCATTAACATAATTTCATGTTCACAATGTTATGTTTAGACCTAATTTCATATCCATAAGGCTTTTCATCGATCTTCTTTCATATCCATAAGGTTATTTGTAGACATTACTTCATATTCATAAGGTTTTTCGTGGACCTAGTTTCATGTCCATAAACTTATGTTAGGGAATGATTTAATGTATTTAACTTAATGAGTGAACCTGTTTATATTTAATCATATTTTCAATGTTATAATCTTATATTTTTCACATTCTTATTCAAATTATATGCTCTAACGGATTATTTTCATTGGTTCCTTTATGATTCATGTCTTATAAACTGTCAAAAATTATACCATAACTCAAGGTTATGACCTCTGATACAGAGGATGAGGTTTTAAAATGTAATGTTCATGTTCTGATACCCTTATACACATGTTATCTTTAAGTGATCATTAATATATCTCATGTTTATGATTAATAATCATCTGAGATCACCCTTTATAATGTTTCCTTTCCCTAGGCTATGAAAAAAAATTATGTAGGATATGTATATGAAGAGTAATAAATGGTGAGATATTTGTGGTATATGATGAATATATTTCTTAAAATAATAATACTGGGTATCTAGTCTCCAGATAAACAAAAAAAATAATGTCCTCGAGTTTGTATTTATGTAATGTATTGAATATTAATCTATAAAGACATAATATTTATGTTTGAAAAGCCTAGGTCACCATAGTTGGTTTCACAGGAATGGTTTACTCAATATTTGGAGATTAGGATTAGAAAACGTTGGTGAAAACCTTGATCATAAGACTAAGTATGGGATAACATCCAAAAGTTTTGGTAAAAAATATATTATGTGATTTTCCAAGAAATTAAATCTTTTTCTAGATACTAAATGGAGACGTGGATCTGATATAGTTTTTCCTAGGGGTAATAAATTCAAAAAGGGAATATTGATCATTAACTTGATTGTGACCTGGTGCACAAAAATGGACCTTGTTTCACACCTAGTTTGACACTCCCAGAGGATAATATTTGGTTAATTCATATTTTCAACCATTATAAAGAATTTTAATTGATTATAATAACATATAACCTAGGTTAAACCTATGTTTCGTAGATTGAAATGTTATTTCATAATTTTGGACATCATAAGAATGAGTTTTAGAATTATATGATCATATTTCCATACAAGGATGAACATGACCATATAATGGAAGTTAACTAAATTGTATGGGTATTACAACATATTAATGATGAATATTTATCTCAGTTGGTTGGGGATAAACTCAACATTGAAGAAATATCTATTGTTCGAAAGTTTATTAATGTCTTTCAAGAGGAATTGTTTGGTCTTCCCTTGAGCTTTGAAGTTGAGTTTCTAATAGAAACCAAACATGGAGCATAAACTAATTTTAATGATCTATATAGGATATCCCTAATTGAGTTGAAATAATTGGTGAAGAAACATCATTATAATTTTGATAAAGGATTCATATACCTTAATATGTCACTATGGGGTGTGCCTGTTCTCTTTGATAAGAATAGAGATGGTCCAAAGTGTCTTTTCATTGATTATAGAGAACTTAACAAGATCACTATCAAGAAAAAGTACCCTATACCCCATAAAAATTATTTTTTGATCATTTATGAGGAGATCAATACTTTTCCAACATTGAAATTAATTTTGTATATTATAAATTGAGGGTAAATAAGGAGGATATACCCATGATATCCTTTTGAAAGAGGTATAAACACTATGAATCTGTAATGATTCCGTTTTTTCTTAAAAATTACCCTACTATATTAATGTATTTAATGAATGTATTCACTATAGATTACATTTATCAATGTTTGGTAATATTTATATATGATATTACAACATATTTAATGGGAAAGGAAAAGAATGAAGATTACTTGAGAATTGTACTAAAGACCCTAATAAAGGAGAAGTTGTATGAATAATTTACAAAGTGTGAATTTTGGCTAAAAATGATCATTTATTGGTTATATACTCTAAACTAAGGGGTATATCAATGAGATGAAAGTTATTAGAAGTTATCCTGTACCAAAAACTCTAACTAAGATATGTAAGTTTCTTGGTTTGTATTTATATTATTGAATATTTTTTGAAACAATTTCAGGGAAACCTAATCCAAACAAAAACTTAAATTATAAATGGGTTAGGTTCATTTAAATTGATGAATTTTAGGAGAATTTCAAGGATATTAAAATAATATTTTCCATTGCACCTATCCTCACATTACGTTTTTGGGGAGAAGGGATTATAATCTATAGTGATGCATCCAATAAGATATTGGTATTTTTTTCTCATGTGGAATGATATGGTTATAGATTACTCATCATTATAATTGATGTTTTGGGTAAAAATTACAAAAACCATGATTGGGAGTTAGTTGTGGTAATTTATGCATTAAATATATGGATAGATTATATTTATGGAGAAATTTGTGAGATATATATTGACCATAAAATTTTGAATTAAATATTCACTCAAAAAGAGTTGAATATGTTCCATAGAAGATGTTTGGAGATGATCAAAGATTATGACTGATCAATACAACATCACCCTACCACCCTGGGAAAGCAAACAGGGTGGAAAATTATTTGAGTCGAATTTATCATCTTGTTTTATCCATGTTGAGGATCACAAAAGATCTAATATTAATGGATTTTCAAAGGATGAATTTGGAGATATTAATGGAAGGGGAGAGAACATATCTTTCTCAAATGAGTGTTCAACCATCTGTTCAGGTGAAGATTAAAGAGTTGTATAAGGAATATGTGGATCTCTAGAAGAAGGTGAGAAATTATCCTGAGTTAAACATGATTATGGGGGAATTATAAGGTTTATGAATAGTGTATGAGTTCTATCAAACCCTGATTTGAAGAAAGAGATGTTAGAGGAGGCTCAAAGTTATTCATTCTCAATATAATCTAGAAGTAAGAAGATTTATCAGGATTTGAAAGAGTATTTCTGGTGGGATAAAAAATAGAGATATTTTAGAGTTTTTATCTCATTTCTTGGTATGTTATCAAGTTGATGATAGGAGAAAAAATTCTATGATTATTTTATAAACATTACCAATACCATAATATAAATGTGAAAACATCACCATATATTTTGTCATTGAACTCCCAAAAACATCTAAGTTCCATAATGCTATTTGGCATGTAGTTAATTACATTAAAATGTCATCTCACCTCAATTATATCATATATCTTGATCAAATTTATATAATAATCATTAAATAAGGTGCAATATTTCATGTAATACCACATTTTATTGCATCTTATCAGGATCTCAGGATTACCTCAAAATTATGGAAAATTCTTCAACAATCTCTTTTCACAGAGTATGTTTCATAACTGTGTATCATCATTAGATATATGTTCACTCTGAAGAAACCATTAAAACCTTATATGACATGCTAAGATCCTGATCAATGGATTTCAAAGGTGGTTCGAATCAACACCTTCCTTTAGTTTATTTTTCTAACAATAATAGCCTTCAATCAATCATTCATATAAATTTCTATTACTCCCTCTATAGAAAGAAGTGTTGAACTCCAACATGATGGAATAAATTTAGAGAAATAAATCTATTGTGGCATGATCAAGTTGAGGAAATGGAAGAGAAAGTTAGAGCCATTCAATATAAAATCAATGAAACTTAGTGTTTTTAAATAAATTTATGCTAAAAAGTTTGGTGTGATCTAGAATTTGAAATTGGTGGGAAGTTTTTTCTGTGAATTGTTTCATAGAATAAAGATATGTGATTAAAGAAGATATGGAATTTTATCCCTTGGTATATTATCTCCTTCAATATTCTTAATCGATTAGGGAAAGTAACCTTCCAACGAAACTTTCTCACATCCAAGTTGGGTTCCATGTATCTCTCCCGAGAAGTAAAAACCTAATTCATCACATGTACTGAACTCAATGGTCATACCTATGGAGAATATTCTTTATTATAAGAAGAATACATGGGATATTTTGGATCATGGAGAGAAAGTTCTACAGAATAAGACCACTCACTTGGTCAAATTTTTGTGTCAAAACCACTAGCTTGGGGAAGATACATGGGAACATGAGGATATTATAAGGAAGAATTATCCTCAGTTTTTTATATCAAAATATATGAGACTTAAAGGAAAATAATTTTTAGGGGGGTATAATGTAACACCTTGAGATTTTAGAAATTTTCTTAAAAATAAATTTATTTTCTTTGATAGCTTATGTTACATACAATGCAAAGTTTTAATGAACCATTATATAATATTTATATTATTAATTAAACATGATTATTTTAACCTATCCATTAAACATGTTGCTATGAATAGGTGTAACCAAATTTGTAAAATTAACTATAATTGTTTTAAATAAATAGAAAATATAGATAAAAAGAACTTAATTTTTAGTAAAGCATTTATATTCTTCAAAAATTGTTTTTCTAAAAAAATATTTTCTATCGAGGAGAACTTGACACACCTCCACATCTAGAAGGTCTTGGGTTCTATTATCATCCAACACATTTTACTCACACTGTGGGAAATTTATATGATTTGGGTGGTGTGACTCTATGGGCAGACTGTGTGATTGGGGGTAAAATGTTTGGGTGGATTGACCAGTGGGTCTCAATGGTAATAATGTTGCGCTGATGGGTGGTGGAGTAGGAGTAATTTGAGGTGGTTATAGATCTACTATAGATGATGGATAGACTAGAGGACATGTGAGGTGCACACGATGGTGTGGTATGTCTTCGTGGGCTCTTTATGTTTATCTAATTTTGACAGTAGTAATGGGATGCCGCTCCAGTTCATGATACAGGAATAACCTTTGGGATAGTTTTCCAATGTAGGGTCCATGCATGCATCTTGTACAGGTGGTGGTGTAGTTATTATTGTGGACAAACTTTGAAAGTGATGATGATGCAGAGGTGGGGGTGAGGGTAATGTTGAGGAGGTGGAACCGGCTAGATGGGTACCTCGATGGTGGTTGTAAAGAATTACGGTGGTAGAAATGGATCCCTTATATAGGCAACACCCGATGTGGGTAGTAGAATTATACGAGTCATGCGCTCCAAGCGTGTTGGGTGAAGAAACGTGATTTGGTCCTTTGGGTCGAACATGTTATGGGATTCATACCCTATGAGAATATGATCCAAGTACAAAAAAATTAGGCTTGATGAGTGGGCTATCCCCTGGGAGGCTATGGACCACCTTTCTGATCTGTGTGTGTGGTTTGTGTGTGTGTGTGTTTGAATGTAATTATGCCACCAAGCACCCAAAAAATGATATAAAATGAAATTAAATTTCTAAAATTTTATAAAATTTATTTGGAAAATAAAATTAATTTTTTAAATAAACATGTAAAAATTATCTTCTAGTTAATTTTTGGGAATTTTATGAAAAGTTTATTTTTTCAATCAATAATGAAAAAAGATGATTTTTATTAAATAATTTCACTTCTTATAAAGAATTTACAAAGATCCATTTTATTTTAAAATTATTTTAAAGTTAAATTATTTAAATTATACTATTATTAATCCAATTTAGGTCATTTGAATCAATTTTATTTTGAATTTTGATATAACAACTTTTAATCTTAAGAAAACCTTTTCATTGGAAACCCGTTTTTTGGTCACATTTGCATGTTTAATTTCAAATTAAATTATACTACTTATATGAATTGAATTTGTTAAAATATATTAAATATTTGGAATAATAATAATAAATATTATTTACTAAGTCCAAATTAATTTTTTTCATAATGAATAATGAAAAAAGTAATAATTAATTATCACGGTTCAGGTTCAAACGGGTTTACGGGGGGGAGGTTAAACCAAAAGATAATTGTATGTTTGCCAATTAAACATTTATAAATCAAATTTTATTTCCATATTTAAATTTTAACCTATCCAAAGTTAGAATATATGGTCATTTTATGCTTTTTTCTTGATAATTACTTTTTTATTTTGGATTCTTTTGGGAAATTTTCTAGTAATTTCCAATTGGGCTCATTTCCCCACTTATAAAATGACATATCCTTTACTCTCCTCTAAAAACTCAAATATCCCTTTGTTTCTGAAAAAAAACTATCCAAGTATATTACTTACTTTCCTCTAAACATTCTAGAGGCCTTTTTTATCACAAATCCAACCTATGAATGCTTTTGGTGCAAACCTAAAAATGTTGTTTTAAGAAGAGGTATCGTTCTTTACCGAGAATTTTGTTTCATTTCTTATTATACCTCCTTAAAATATTATTAAACCATTATTATATAATAATATATTTATATTCCATAGATTTATATATTATTATGTTATGTTCATGAGCTATATCCAACTCCTCACCCCTCAAATGGGAAACTAATCTATTGATCATGTGTACAGCGAACTGCCACCTCACAAACTGACGTAACTCCATTTCCATAAACACCTATCATGGGTAAATATTATGATGGATTTAATATATATATATATGATATTTTTAACATAATTATACTTATTTAAATATAATATCACATATACCTTTTTTATTTTTCATTCCATGGAGGATACAATAACTTGGTTCGTGTGTATGATAGACTACCGACTCATGGAGAGATGTGATTGGGTTTTCATAAACACTTTACATGGATTAAAATAAGGATAAACTTAATGAATATATGAGTTATTTATGAAATCAAAATTATTCTGTAAAGGTTAATTATTATTTACCTTTATTTTATTCCATCTATTAAAAAATGGAAACAATGTTCGTGTGTATATACGACCTACCATCTTGATGTACATTGTAGATCATCTTTATAAATATAAACATTATGTATGAATCTAAATATTTATATAACGAATATTTATTATATTTATATCATTATTAAAATTATTTATAGTACATAATTATTATCAATGTATAATTATTGGAACTACCGAACCAAAATTCTCATGAAAAATGAAACAGTTAACACCCACGAATGATGATTTTAATAATAAATTAATAATAAAAGGGTGTTTAAATGTTATAAGGGGATCTTATATGATATTATAAATATTTATTTGAATATTTTATAAAATTATAATAAATTTAAATTTATTATAATTTAGTCTAGAGTGTTTTCAATGCAATACAAACTCAAGGTAAGTTATTTTCATCTCACTTTTTACATATATGATATACACGCCATATTCACCACTTTTTCCTTTTGTGTGGTGTATATACTAATCATGAATTAATATTACGATTATTATAATGAAATTTATTTCTTTTTTACATATCCATATAATTTTCACTCTTTTATGGGGTTAATGATTCAAACATTACAAATGTGGTAATAGTTTTATCATCCAATGTCATTGTTTATCGAGATTGTCTATGATTATGTTTATCCTGATGAAATTTTATGATATACCTCTAATTAATTATCATGAAATTTCTTATATTCTTTTTATGTCGTTATAATAGATCTTTTACTTTAATTTTACTCAATTTAAGTACTCAAAATAACACAAGAATGATTTTATAAAGAAACTGAATTTATTTCTCCTTTCAGTAGAAAAACAATTTATATTCTATATCAATGTTTTCTAAAAATGTTTTAAAAAATGTTTTAATAATATTATACTATGGTTTAAATTAATTTTTAACCATTATTGTCCTTTTAAAAATGGTTTTAAAATGAATCCTCATGTCATTTTCTGTATGAATTACTTTTCACATTTTACCAAAAATGTGGAAGAAATATTTTTTAATGTGTATAGAAGCTTCCATTACATGTTTTCATGTTTATTTTCAAGGAACCTTTTTTCCATAGTATTTTGGGAATTTTTAGATTTAAAATAAGTTGTTTAAAATATAAAATGGTATTTTTCTCATGAAATGATTCAAATTATATTTTAATAGAATTTTTCGTCTTTGTTAACATCCTTTTATGTTACTTTTTCTTTAATAGTGATATTATACAGTGAAACCGTCCTTATTATTTCTTTGGATGGTTTATGTTTATGATTATTATTATGATATCTTTATGAAACCTATATATTTACATTGGTTATGAAATGATTAATTGATGAAATGTTTATAAAACCCATTTTTGTTTCAAGGGTTATGATGTGATGATAAGAAAAATGATTTATTATCTTGTTGAACACATAAGTATATTTTTCATTATGTGATGTGTGGTTCCATTATAAACCATGGATGGTGGTTATGTTATAACCAAGGAACATGGTCATGTTATAACCATGGATGGTGGTTATGTTATAACAGATATGGGTGGGAATGGAATTATATATCCCTCCAATGAATTGGTTGAAGATGGATAACTCATGATTTGATTATTTAATGTGTAAAACAGATTTAATGTTCACAATATTATGTGAGGACCTAATTTTATGTCTATAAGGTTATATATGGACCTGATTTCATGTCTATAAGGTTATATGTGTACCTATTTTCATGTCTGTAATGTTATGTGTGGACCTTATTTCATGTCCATAAGGTTATTTTTTGACCTTATTTCATGTCCATAAGGATATTCTTGGACCTGGTTTCATTTCCATAAATTTTATGCAAGGTCCTAATTTCATGTTCTTAATTTAATGAGTGAATATGTTTCTATTTAAACTTCTTTACAAGGTTATACTCTTACATTTTTCATATTCTTATTCCAATTATATGCTTTAATGGTTTATATTAATTGATTTATTTATTATTCATGTCTTATTTACTATAATGCATTATACCATGACTCAAGGTTACGACCTATGATATGTAGGGTATGGTTTTCAATTATTAAGATCGTGTTCTCATAACCTTATGCTCATGTTATATTTATGTTATGATTGACATGTCCCATGTTTACCCTTACTAAGAATATGATCTCACACTTTCTTATGATTCTTTTCCCCATATTATAAAGAGTGATTTTAAGTAGGGTATGTCTATAAAGAATACTAAATGGGGAGATATTTTTGGGAGATGTTGAAGATCCCTCCTAAAATAAGAATATTGAGTATCTATTCTCCGAGTACACTAAACCTTTATGGTCTTTGGGTTTGTATTTATGTAATGTATTGACTATTCATCTAAAAAGATGTAATATTTATATTCAAAAAGCCATGTTCGTCATATCCACTCTAGATTTTTTTATTCTTGATAAATACATGTTGCTCATTTCACCCCAACTGGGGAATAATTGAATCAATCCCATCAGTGATGTGTTTAGAAACAATTTTTTTAGATAAGTTTCATAAGATGATAGACCTGAATTGAGAAAATGATATAGGATAATTCACTTTTTGAATGAAAATAATAGTAGTAGAGCTAGGTGATATTAATAGAGATCATCCTAGGAAATAGTCTTGAATAGAATTGATGAGGTCCTCATTGATTATATCCCATAATAACATAAAAAAGGATCTAGGAAAGCAATCTTAACCTGTGGATATTTCTATGTTAAGGGATATAGTGGCTTTAATATCTTCATTAGCATAAGATTTGGTTTCAAGCCAAATATTTATTTCTTTATTAATTAGAAAAGGTATTATGTTTAAAAATTCCTCAACAACCACCTCTCTAGGATATAATCCCAAGTTATATGGCCCTTTGAAATGTTTGGATAAATTATCTTATATCATAAAACTTATGTCTTTGAGTTCATTAATAGATTAACTATCCTCCCTTTTCAGGTTGGTATTTTTGATGAATACCTAAAAAATCCATGTTCTTATATTCTTCTTTAATCCATATAATTTGGGATCTTTTTTAGGAATTACATTCCACCTCATAAAGTCTATTTGTAATAAATACACACATTTCCATCATTAGAATAAAGACTTCATAATTCTCAGAGTGTTGAATATTTTTATCTTGGATAGTGATTTCATTTTCCAAAACATTATTTTTAAAAATATTTTTCTCTATTATCTAAGACCACTCATGAAAGGATTATCTCAGTAATTTGAGTTTTTTTGTGTATTAAAAACCACAGTTAGCTATAAATTAATCTGGAATAGGATTTATGTACTAAAAGTAATAAATTGTCTCATTGTATCTAGGAATTAAAAAAAATAAACCTCTTGTTTTCCCCACTTGTTTTTTCAATTGTAAGTAAAAGAGGAGAATGGTATGACATAGACCTAAGTAAATAGAAAATTGAGGATTTTTTAAAGTAATAAGATCTCAATATATTATATTGTAACCTCTCAAGAAAAATCCAAATCCAATTATTTCCTTGTTTATTATTTCACTAAGTAAACTGGTCACTAGAAATCTCCAAATCCAACATATTATTAGAGGCTAAACAGCTTTTGAATTATTTCATGGCCTTCCGAGAATAGAATCATATCCATTATTTCATAGAATAGTCAAGGATAATTTGGAATTTACCCTAAATAAACCAATCTATGTTACATAGGTTGAACGAGGAAAGACTACCCCATAATGCTTCATGATCTATGACAACCCTGCTTTTATTACGAACTTAAACATGATTTATTACATAAACCATTCAATTGATACAAAATGTATGATAGAGAGGAACATTGTCTTTGGGGCTTAGTATCATTACATAACAACTTAAAACATGAAGTACAACATCTTTATTGAAAACATCCTTTACATGACCACTACATTCCCTTGTACTTAGCATTGCATGGGATAATCTGAGGACATGCATAAGAAAAGGGGTGAGCTATAAAGCCTAGTAAAGGAATAAACATGGAATAAATGAGGATTAAAATACATGTTAGACAATAGTAATATCAATAGAGCACAAGAGAAACATGAACATAAAGGCATGATAAAACATGATAATCATAACATGGAAAAGTGGCAACAACACTTAACATGGAATTAGCATGAGCTCAGGCTCATTACACATGGAGCATTAATAAATCCTCATTACACATGAAGCACATGTAAACCCTCATTGCAATTGAATTATACTGAGTCAAAACTCATTGAACATGACGTATCATGATACTATACTTTACCTAATTCATTGGAGCGCTATAAGGGCACACCCTTCTTAAACATTTCATTTCATGCATAAGTGTGCCACATGGATCATAAAACACGAATTCATAAAACATAATCATTTATTCCACAATAAAGGAATGTAGAATTTATACATGAAACTTTATAATCAATAAGTAAATGTGTATAAAGGTTAATACCATTGATGGAGAAATGGGCATGGTATTCACTACATAATGGCATTGGCTTAGAAAATCGGTGCGATTTCGGCAGCGTAACGGCGTGACATAAGAATTCATAAAAACCGTTGATGAGAGATAAAGGGGTTACTCATAAAATTTACATCTGATGGACAGTAATTAGGTCATATAGATACATGTCCCAACAATTTTAATGTAATTTAGATTCATGATACAAAATTATTGCTTGAATGTAAATGAGGAGAGAGAAGTTCCTTTCGGAATTTCAACATAGTAACAGGTGTACATGGGAGGCATTTAATGAGAGATAAAGGGGTCTCCCATAATTCAAACATAAATAGGGAAGTATGATGGAGGTGAAAACCCATACCCAAACATTCATAATTGAAATTAAATGGGGAAAACAACTTAAAGAAAATTGGACAAAAATGAGAAAGGAAGAAAAAACCCTTACTTGGAAGTGTGCTTCCAAAGGCTTGAGAAAGGCTTCAGAGAGGCTTCTTGGGAGCTTGGGAACCTTGGGAGGATTCTAGAGAGAGTACGTCAGAGGTTGGACGAACTCCAAAGGCTTTGAGTGAGGAGGAAGTGGGAGCTTGGGTGGGTTTATATAGGAAAGGTGAGGGAATTCTTTATTATTTAGGTTTGGGACCCCTTATATTAAACTAATCCAAACCACAAACCATCCCATGGTTTTTTCCCATGGTTTTTAGAAAAGGGAAGAAGAAAAAAATATTTTATAAGGCCAAAGTCCGAACTTCTTAAAATAATAGGGTTGCTAATGTGGAGGTGATTCACACTCCCATGGAAAACAATTTAAAAAGACAATGTGTTTAATAAGTCTTAAGGAGTCCATTAATGCTTTGAAAAGTAAGTCAAACAAACCCAAAATTACATTATTTTAATGGTAAAACATATATTTGCCTAAAATAAAGCTTAGAGTATTTTATTACATCACTATTGGGTCATTATGATGTCATAAAACACATTATATATTTAAACAGTATTTAATTTTTACCCAAAAATTTGACTGTCTCAGAAAATTATGAAAAATTCACCGTTGGATAATTTCGACGTCCTGATTATAAAAATATCATTTATTTTATCTAAATAATTTTCTAAATATGTTAATTTTCACTTTTCAAATAAAAACCGTCATTTATCGAAAATTCACGGGTTTTGACAGAAATGGCTTTCAAACCTTAATAAAAATTATAATTGCATTCATAAAATTATATGATCATTTATATATATAATAAAATTAATTTAATAATAATAATAATAATTTTTTATTAAAATATTATTTAATTCAAAAATCCCTTAATTTAATAAAATAGATTTCTTAACTAAATAATAAATAAAAACACTATTTGTATTTAAAAACTATTTACAATGTATCAATAATGACAAAAAGGTATATTCATTATTATATAAAAATAATAATATACATGAACATATTACTAGATATTTTTTACACAACCCCTTAAAACATCCACATAAGACCTAAGGGTAAGCCGTGAGATGGTGGCAGACTCTTGGGGTGGCTCAGATAACATTGCTCGAGTGGCAATCTCTATCAACTTCCATTTTTCCCGTAGATGATCTCGTTCGAGATTGACATGATGAAGCTCAGCTTGGGATTGGTCAAGAGCGAAGCCCAAAGACACCACCTCTTTTCCGAGCTCTGAAAAATGGGCTTATTATGGAGCAATTCTACTATATGAGGCAATCACTTCCTTTGTCTGAGTAAATTGGGTTTGTTAAAGCCTTATATTTATACTAATCATGTGATCACTGTTCAATGGATATAAAAGAAACGGTCACAATTCTTAACATAAAACCAAAGAAGTTGACATTTTATATAAACATTTTACATAAAGATACATTTAATTATATCAACAGGAATTTCCATTAATGAAACTTTGGGTCGTTACATGATCCCTTGCCTTACATTTAACATAAACATTAGAAAGGCAGAAATGTTTATTTAGAGGGGTCACCCTATTTATTAAATGTTGGACTCATGAGTTCATAAGTTCGATAAGAACAATATTTCTCTAAAATATCCAATTATTTTCATTAATAATGTTATAATGTAGGTACTTCCTGACATGGAGTTTAGAGTAAAAAAGGATGAATAGAGGTACTATTTTTCTTCAATTTTGACACAGTTAAAAATGTGATATTATATTAGTTAATTTCAGAAATAATTAATAGACACATCAATAAGGACCCTAGTCCCCTAGAATTTTATATGAGAAAAAATATCACTTTAATCCTTATAAATTTACTTTTACACATTGGACACTATATTTTTCTCATAGCAGAGTATAACTCTTAAAATGGACTTCTCCTTACACTTGGTTGTAATTCTACCAGAACCAATGAATCTTTTAGTGGGATTCATCAATTTGTTGTTCTTAGAACGTGTAATAATAAGGGATCTCATATATTTATTCTAGTAAACTAAATTAGTTACAATATTAAATCATGTGTCTTTCAATGAAATTGCTAAAAGGATCCTGGAAAGAGATAATGATGGGGATGGGAGGAAGTGAGAAGGGAAGATAAGGTAAAAAACCACTATATTCCAAAACAAGAGGTGGTGATTTGAAAAACATAAAGTGAAATCCAAGATTTGAGGCATAAGAGTAAGATGTAAGAACACCCATCTATGATCAAGGGGTAGAACCAATACGACAGAATATAGTAACATTGACCTAAAAATGAGATACCTCTATAAAATCTGATAGTACTAAAGGAACCAAAAATTATGAACATGGAGACTTCACCCCTATACTAGAACAAACCTCATGTAATCAGGAAATATGGGGATAAAGAGGCTTTCCAAGTGAAATTACTTAGTTGATGTGAAACCTAATGTAAAAATTCCCTAGGAAAGATAGGAGAAGGATGATGGGAGGGATCAACTAAAGAGGTTGTAGAAGTCTCATGGACCACTATTATATCCTGAGAGTCCCACTAAACACAAACCCATTTGTAGATATAGAGTTAATAAACTTGTATCTCACATAATTGGAAAAAAATCCTATTTAAATATAAGAGGTTATACTAATATATGGAGGGGTCAGATCTGACACATAAAAATATTTCACTTACATTGTTTCATTGGATTTATAGCTAATTGTTTTGTAATAAATTTTTGGCCTGAGATTAGGATTATCCCCCCAATAGAGGTATCTGTGGTTATGGATTGGGATTTAAATTTTTGTGGGACTTTTGTAAGTTTTCAATAGGATCTAGTACACATGTGTGGGAAGAATAAGATTTAGAAGACAAAGTAGACTGTGATAGTTATTTTAGGTCTTACACCTGATTCCTTTCTTTGGAAAGTGTGATTAGTAAAGAATGCATTAAAAATTGAATTTTGAGGTGATTTACTAGATACTCTAGTTATTTTTAGTAGGGGGATTTTTTATTTGAGTTCTATAGATTGGGTGGAAATCATGATTATGAGAGACCTAGATATTGATGGTTTTGGTCTTATTTTGGAAGGAAAATAAAAATTCAAATATTTCAAAGATTACAGTGTTTGGATTTATTTTATAAGGGCATATATCAAGTTTCTAATAGAGTTGAAGAAGGGAGTCATTATATTTTCTATATAGGATGATAGTTGGTGTGATTCCAACTGGTTTTAGATCCAACTGGGTATATTTTATGGTATCACCATTGATGGGATGAGGTGATATTTATAGGATTCATCCCATGGGTGTTTCCAAAAATTTAGATAATATAATTTTTGGAATTATAGATATATTTTTATATCACATAGACAAGGCTTTATGTGTTTCTCATGTGTAGATAAATATTTGATATCTATTTATATAAGATATGTGTTTTATTCTTAATTATGGAAGATACATGGTGTTTTGTAAAATTAAGATATAATATTTTATATCTTATCTATATTTTAAAAAAGAAATTGTGAAGGATTTTAATGGAAAAGAATTCGGTGGTGATCAATGGAATGTGAAATCAGTTTTTTGGTAGCTAATGTTAGCATTGAAATTGGTGACTGGATAGTAGATGGCTAAGAAAGTGATATGATGATGATATCGATGACAGTGTGTCGATGATGTCATTTTTATGATGGGGAACAGAGGCATAGATAATAGATAATAGATAGATCCATGGTGGAATAATGTACTAAAAGTCTTCTTGGTTAGGGAGATCATCCAGCATGTCCTAGTTCCCAAGATCAGTGGTACAAAAAAATGGAAGGTTCATGTGGTTATATAAAAATCCTTTGGGTGCCAAAATAATTCAAGAGAGTTTGAAAATTTACTTCAGCTGAGCTCTAAAAAACTCATTAGGTGTTTTAAAATTTATTTGGGTGAAAAAATTTCTTCGGGTTAATTTTTTGTGGTTATGACTATTTCCACTAAGAAATCAGGATATTCATCAATACTTGGAGACCAAATCCATGCACATGTTCTCTTGATCCTCTTTAAAACTTAAAAAATTCCCATGAAAAATTGAAATCCCTAACCATACCCTATGATACCAATTTTTATGAAAGAATCTTTATCCTTGGCCAACAAATCTTGTGAAATAATTTGTGAGAAAATCTGATGAAATAATTGAAGTTAAATCTTAAATGAGAACAAGTAAAATGAATCAACATTCTAGATTTTGAATGTGTAAATTTCTTCAGATGTGATGGGTTAAAAAACCTTGGGGAAAATTTGAAATATACACTATGAATCAGATGGTAAAAAATCCATGTAATTCTCAAACTTGAATTATAATGAGTGCATAGAATAATATGTGTTTAATCCAAACCCTATAATGCCTCCATATTCTCTTTAAAAATCATCTCAGTCAAAACACAATGTTGAAAGATCTATATGTAAAATAATGTCACCCTTTTGTTAAAGAAATGACACTACATTAGGGATATTTATCTGAGAACATGCCATCCACTCACTTTATTGTGATGCCCAAAGGATTTTTGTCCCTCTAATGCTCTCACCATCATGATTTACCTTTGATAATCAATCAAGACATGCCTCTTAGCCACTAAAATCAAGAATACATTTGATTAATGGTACTAATCATCGATCTTGTCACTCACCATCATAAATCCAACATCGAGGCCTCATTCTCCATTATTGAAGAACTACAAGGGCTACTGAAAAAAAACATCTTATTTTCTATTGATCTCAATAGACTAAATTTGATAATCCCTCTCTATATTGATCACTACTAGCTTCTTATCCTTTTAAATCCTTCACAATTTTTTATTTCAAATATAGATAGGATATAAAATGTTATATCTTAAATTTCCAAATTTCCATGTATATTCCATTTTTAAGAATGAAACACATATCTCATCTAAATAGAAGTAAAATATATATCTCCCCCTGATAAACACATGTATCCTTATCTGTGTGATAGAAAAAGATGTATCTAATTTGAAAAAAATATTATCTAAAATTTAGAAACACCCACAATATAAATCATATCAATCTCCCCTTTAGTCCATTAGTGGAGATACAAATAAATAAACTTATTTGGAACAAAAACATATTAGCATCTCACAAACCATAATTCTCTAAAAGAAATTTGATGATTCCCTTTTGTAACTCTAATAGATACTAGATATCTCCACTTAAAAAATAAATCCAAATGCTAAACTCTTCATTATATCTAAATATGTATTATCCAATAAAATAATAATGAAACCAGTAATATTTTTCTCTCTCATAAACATGATATCCACATAGTTCAAAGAACCCATAGAAAGAAATTAATCCCCTTGCACAAAATTTCACAAGATGCTAGTGCATCACATCGATCCTTAATTTCTTAATTCTTTCTTCACTAGTCGCACCTTCTAAAAAAATAATTAGGTATTAGATCTGAAACAAATCACATAGCCTACTTTTTCTTCAAAACCTTATTATTCCTTGCACATTTTTTTGATTCTATTGAAAACATACAAATTTTCCACAAAAAATTACAACCCCAAACCATCACCTCTGATGTCACTTTTTTGGGGAGAATCCTGAACCTAGGACAAAATATCTTTCAAAAAATTATAATTTTCATGAATAAATAGAGGTGAAATATTATGACATAACACATAAAAATAATCATCATGATTAATTTCTAACATGGACGAACCCTCTGATGTGAAGGATTAAAAAACATGGGAAAACTTGGAAATATACACTATGAATTAGAGAGTACAAAATACAATTAATGAACAAACTTGAATTACAATGAGAGTGTAGAAATAACTATGTGGAAACCACACCCTGATTCACCTCCATCTTCTCTATGAAAATCATATCAACCAAAAATATATACTCATATGTCCATATGGGACAATATGTTACCCTTATTTCAATGAAATGACACTACCTCTAGGATATTTATCCAAACATGGTTCAGCCTCACACCATATTGTGACAAAAAAAGTATTTCTCTCTCTATTGGGACCTTATCATCATGATGTGTCACCTATCATTAATCAGGACACATCACCTAATCACTTTAGAAAAGAATTTTTTCGATACATGGTCTAAATTATTAATTTTTCACAAACCATCATAGATCCTCCTTTGATGCCTTTTTCACCATTATTGATGAGCCACACTAGTTATCACATATGTGGTTCTCCATTTATTCTTGATCTTGGTTGACTACATCTTAAGACTCTCTCTCTCTATTGATTATCACCAACTTCTTATCCTTTTAAATCCTTCACTTCTTCCTTTTTCTAATATAGATAAGATATAAATATTATATCTTAAATTTCAAAAACACCATGTATATTCAATGTTTAATATTTAAACACTTATATCATATAAATAGACATATAAGATATAAATCCTCATGAGAAACTCGTGCATCCTAATTTTTGTTCCATCCATAAATTTCATGTATTTATATATTGAAAGGAACAAAAAACATCCCCAATTCCTTTAATGAAATCCAACATATAGAAAATGAGAGTAAAACTAGGTAGATGGACCCACACCATAACTAATGAGGATTACAACCTTCATGTAGCTCCATTAACCACCAAAAAATCAAGAAGATTTGACCACCACAGATCATCCCATTTTGAGCCCAGGTGGATATGAATTCTTCATGGGGAAAAAAGTGAACAAAGAAAGAGTGATGACTGAAAATTGAGATAGCCACTGGGAAAGAAATATTAGATGACTCCAACAAGTGTTGGGAGAACTGAGGAGGAGGTTGATCCTACCCAAACCTGACGTCAAGAGTCTCAGAATGATAATTTGGGGAAATGAAAAATAATCTAGAGAAATGTAGAAAAAAATACTTCCTTATGTAGCCTTAGGATTTGAGGACACCAACTGGATTTGAGTGACCATATAGAGGGAAAAAATGAATATGGTAACAAGATAAATACCATATCATATTTAAAGGAGGAGGCCTTTTCCATGATCGAGGGTAATGGAACTAGTGTCGAAAATTCATATTCCATATAGAGAAAAACATTGGAGGCCATAGACAAGGAAAATAACGGGATGTGAAATTTAGGAATATAGTGTAGGGGCAGGAAAGGATCCCCTCGTGCATTGCTACCTAGTGGAACATGCATAATCTTTTAGGAAGACAATCATGAAGGACCAAAACAAACCCCATAGGTAGGATTTATGATTCTTTTTAGGCCATTTACTTCCTTTAACTTGAAAGTAAACCTTTTATTTAGTCTGACCTCTATAACCATAAATTATAAGATATATCTTGATCAAAAATATATTATCATAAACTTCATCCACCTTTGGTCAAATTTTTATGACCGTAAACTTTCGACACTAGATTTTGGTCCAATTTTAAAGACCATAAAATTTTCAAGAAGAAGATTAAATGGATTTTTAGGTTGAAAATCCATGAATGGTGACCTGAAAAAAAGTTGAGTATTCACTCTCTATGCCCCACCAATCCATGTCTTATATATAAGTTATAAAACACATTAGATTACACAAAATTCTAAGGGATCAATTTTTAACCTTAGATAATGTTATTTATTACTCACTAGATCAATGAATTTAACAGAAACATAAATCCATTTCATGACAATGGATCCCCCTTTAGATTATTTTCTGTTTTCATTATATAATATTTTCACACAATAATGATTGATTTCCTACTCACATCATGTTATTTATAATTAATTTATACAATAAGACCCATTGGGGACAGATCTATATGACCGTAAACTCAGATACATATTTTAGTAAGATATATATGACCTTAAAATCATCTATCTTATGTCAAACATGTATAAAACTAGACTCTAAACAACAAATATAAGTTAAACATACAATACCATAAAAATTACTATAAGATGTCACAAACAGTTTTCAGGTTGAAAACATATAATGGGGGCTCTTAATAAAATTCAATTATCTGCTCGCTAATTCAAATCATTTCATGGAATGGGAAAAATTATAGTTAAAAATAAATAAGTACAAAGTTTTTAAGTAATGTCTCTTAGTATTAGAAAATATTGATCCATCTCACTAGGCATATAAATCAATGTTAAGATTAGACAACCATCATGTTTCTCATATATATTGGTTTAATTAATTTATACTTGGAGGAAAATGATATAATTTTAGGTTATTTTAACCTTTATTAAATATCATTTTACTCATATCAAGCTTCCATTATGGTTTAAACTAGCATGATTCTCTTATAATTTCATATCTAAAAGGACTAACCTTGTCTCATAGTGATGGCACTCATGCTAAATATACATCTCATCAACACCAATCTAAAGGCACATATCCACGAGTAAATAAAATCCCATTTCACTTTTATCTAATAGGATAACATTGTCCCGTAGTGATGAACTATGTGTTACATATACAACCTACATATACCTATACAAGAGTATTTATTGTGAAGGATAATTGATCTATCAAATCACATCACTTATGACTCAAGAATTTTCAATCTTGATTTACAAAACCCATTCGATTTTCATGTTCAAGTGGTTTTAATTAAACTGATAATATCCTTTATTCACATTTTAAATTCATTAAAGAATAAAATTATATTTATACCAGTATATACACTACATTTTGTTACAAAATCTTAAAATGATTTATGCATAATTCTAGTCATAGTATTATGATATCTGGAATTCCTAAGTAGCGTACAATTGTGTGTACTGATGTCAATAAATAATATTGGTTCTAAAAAAAGACTATTTGATTTACTAACCATAATGGAGAGGATACCTGTAGGTTAAATCCATCCTATTATAAACTGACATAGAAAAATTATATAAATAAATGGAAAAATAATACTAAAAAATTGGTAGGATTAAAGATCAAAGTAAACCAATACATTGTGATAAGTATCATCATATGTTAAAGGATTAATTGTTTAAAATGATATATTTTTTCCAATGAGTATAGTTGGATAACCCTCATAACTATCTCTTAAATATCTTATAAATTTTCTAAATTTTGAACTCTACTTCTATTAGCTTTACCTTTATCATCACCTGGTATGATTAATATTGTTATATCACTATTATTTAAAAGTACATACAAATTTGAAGTTTATATTCTTTATCCTCTTGTTTATTCAGTTCTTGAGTAATATTATCTAATAATTTTAATGAAAATATATAATTTTAGATACATTGAGGTCTTTTTCCAAAGTTTTCAATTTCCACCATACAATAGGAGTCCATTGAATGATGACATATAATTCACGATAATCAATTACTTTTTCACCAATCCTATGAAAAGATATAAAATGAGATTTTATTTTCTAATCATGTTATATAAGGGATAATTTATAATTAAATAATGGATATTAAACCATTCCCCATCTCATATTATTTGAGTTGTAATAATATTTTTGTCCCAAAAGTTTGACTTATCATTTGTAATTCATAAGTGCACTATAATGATGGGGATCATTGAGATAAATTCTGAAACTGTTGATGTAGAAACAACTAAGATAAAATATAATTCCTTATATTAAGATAAAATATTTGTAAAGGACCTTTATAGGTATGATTGTTATGGATATTCCAAACAATAAGGTTTTTTTTGTTGTGTTGTATGAAATCACTTATCAGTTGTATCCTAACATGTGTCACCATAATCAGCATATTAAGTGGGAATGGATCTATACCATGTGATATAATACAGGACTAAATGAGAAAAAATTAATAACTATCTTGGGTTCTTTAAGTATTATTCAATATTCAACATTCAGAGTCTCTTATATATCATTCAGGGGATCTAGTTCTATAAAATATTCATCCTAGTTCATTCCATTACCATGTGCTTAACTCTTACCCTACTATAAATTGTTAAATAAAATATTTTATTCCATGATCATTTGGTTATCATAATTTCTTCACTTTGGTTTTTCCATGAAATTTTTCTTATTTATTTTTTAACTACCCATATAAATAGAAAACTCTAGTAATATCCAACCCAAGTATGACCATAATATATATATATATATATACCAATTGAATCAATGAAATGTATAAAATTTATATGTATATTGGTATCCTCACATGCCTGTATTAGATAGAAATATAACATACTCACAAGATGTAGTTCATCACATACCCTGAAGTAGAGGGATGGGTTTATCTAATGAACACATATAAAATATTGTTCGAATTGATATGGAACATAAGTATAACAAATAAAAATATCATCAACTTAGGTTGTGAGTAATCTATCATATAGTGAGATCATATAAAAACAATCATCATTGTAATAGTGGAATTATTTATTTCCAATATAGTGGGTGCTTCATATGGGATGAAAACTGATTTGGAGTGACTTCCAAATGTGATAATTAGATCTTGGGTATCTATATTTACTATCTACAAACCATATATGTCTAGTAATATTGTTCTGAATTTGAAATAAGAAACTAATATATAAATAAATAATTATTAACCTCTCATATATGATACAATATATCCAATAAAAAATTGTATTAGAATATAGTTTAAAAGTGTGTCTATGCCTTGTTGAACTTTACTGTTCACTTGATAATTTATTCCTAGAGTTGGTACAATAAAAGTGATATAGTTCCTTGATTCCATACCCATTTGATTGATTAATATTGGTGTTTTTAATACAATGTGACTATCAATGGATGATAATATCTATTTTCTAATTAACATTTATAATAATACTATTAATCAAAGTTATATGGGTATTTACTATTTGAATTGATAGTCCCATGTCATATATTATCCAATATTTAAATTGAATAACATATACAACTTGCACTGTGGCCATATTAGGATGTGAAATTCCTTGGCCTCTTTGTCATTGGTTTTATCTAGTGAGACCATAAAAATGCATTTACTAAAGTACTGAAGTGAATGTTTAGATGTTGATTGAAAATTTTCTTTAAATTGTTTTAGATAAAATCTAATAGTTATTTTATTAGAAATATAGATTTATTAGAATTATCTTAGTTATTGTCATTTAGAAGAAACTCATTATACATTTCACCAAGGATTATACCTCCTCTAATTTTTACATGTTTTAAAGACTGATCTAAATTTGCCCATGTGGAAACTAATTTTTTTTGTCTTTGAGAACCATTTACTATTCAATTATTAAACCAGATAAAATTTTTAGAGGAATAAAAATTGCAATGTAAAAAATTACACATAAAACGAAATAGATTTAAATTTAGTTATAAACTCTACATAACTCATATTAACCCAATAGGTCTATGACCATTCTTCAGTGAATTTATTCCTAGAATAAAGTCCCACTAAAGACATCATACTTTCCAATGATCAAGCATAGAGGATATTATAATACTTGAGTAACTTAAAATTACTAGCTCATCTATTTCATGTACATTTTTAATCATCAATAGAGAATGTTCTAGATTTTATAATCCACTTTCATTATTCTAAATGTTAATTTGTTCACAAAGGGAGACATTATTCTGAATGAAAATAACTAAAGATGTGAAACATATAAAATGTAGGCTGTCATTTAGACTAGGAAGCAGTGCATGCCCATGGAGACTATATTCATATTGAGTAAGCCTTATAGATAATGAATAGTTAAAAAATTCAATTCTATAATATTTGAATGTAATTGATAGTGTGGTGAGATAAATGGAAATAAGTAAGAATAAATATTATAAATCATCACATAAACTCATGATACAATAACATCAATAAAAATTGGGTTTAGATAATTAAAATTTTCTTTAAATAATATAATAAAAATCAGTTAATTTTTTAGTAAAAATTTGGAAGTGGTACTTAAAGTGAAATAATTCCTCAATGAAAAAGGGTGAAATTTTGATAAAGTATAAAATTTATCCATTCTTTATTTTCCAATCTCAATTTTTCTATCTCTATTCACTGAGGCCTTGAAACAAAAAGACCATCCTTCAATATATATTTGTAGATCATGAGAACTATTTCAATCAAGGTGATAAGATATGGAGAACATTTACATGATTTTTAAAGTTTGATTTCTCACTTTACTAAGGCTGGTCCCTTTATTTATAAGTCACTATACAACACTTCTCTTCACACCTAGGAAATGAACTGAAGAATAGGTTCGAGTGTCTGTATTCTAAGAACTCTCCCATATATCAGAAAAGGGTCACCCTTATCTAAAAAATAATCCTAACATAATTTCCTAATTCTTTTAGAATTTTATCCTTTTTGATGTTCTGAAGGATTGTTGAATCATTAAAAGGGGTGAATCAATTATTTTATTTTTAAAAATTTGAACATTAAAATACATAACCCTTGAAACATGTTATAGTTTCTTACTTATCATATTTTAGTAAACTCTAATTCACAAATATGTTAAATAGTAAACAAGGAACACTATATTTATAAGGTTTGACCTCAGTGTGATAACCTACATCTTTTATATATCCACTCATGTGAGTCTATAGAAATTAAATAATATAAATAAGTGAATTAAACTTTTGTGTCAACTCCTATTGAGAAAATTCTATCTCTTGATAGAAATGAGTATACCTACTCCTTCTAGTTTATAAATTTCTCTTTAACAATTTGAGTAAAAAAAGTTAATGAAACCTTGCTACTTTTTCTCCTTAGGTGTTCTATCCAGAATCTCAATCACATATTCCCTATGTTTGATTTCACTATCTAGTAATCCTTATGTGGCATGTCTGTATCTGTTTAATTTCATCTATTTCAACTTTTCTCAAAATTTTCTTGAAAAAAAATATGTTCTGTCTGATTAGAAAAACATAACACCTGAAAAAATTACGCTCAAAACTATGTTTGTTCATTACTATCTATTTATTATTTTTATAATATTCAAATCATTTCTTTTTTAAATCTTCAAACCAAAGAATATTTCTAGAAAATAATATCCAATAAGAAACACAACATTGGTAGGAAACTCAATTTTGACACCAAATATGCATAATTTCAGCTTTTATGCATTGGTTAACAATGATAGAGTATGATGTACCTAGAAACTCTATTTAGAGGTTCCCCCATAATAGAAAATTCAAGAAACCTGGATTTTTTTTCTGATCAACCAAATTTCACAAATTTTAATTTCTTAGAAATTTTATCTTCATTTGAACTCTTAATAAATATTCTAGATTCATATGAAGTCTTCTCAAATTTTCATGAATCTTCTCAAAATCTTCAATGCTTCAATATTCTCAAATTTACTAAAATATAGAACATTATAAATCTATGAAAAACATTTTTTCCAAAAATGGATTGTCTGAAACTTCTCTTTTCAAAAATCAGTCCATTAATTTCTTGATCTTTTTGGTTATCTTATAAAAATATAAATAAAAAACATTGATCGAGTCAAATATTTGTTTCTTATTTTAAACTGAGTAACTTTACAATAATCTAATATTTAAATAGACTATTACACAAATCTATTCTTTAAACATCATACAATTTTTATGTACAAAAACTAATCTATTGTCTATATTCATTCCTCTAAACTAACTAATGATGGTTGAAAACATTTTTGAATCTTCTAAAGACTTCATTTTCCTTCAATGACTCCTTCGTAGTAACTCTAACACATCTGACCTTTCTAGTATAAAGATTATATATACTCAACTACATCATGTATCTTAGTAAAACAACATATGTTATGGTATTTCTGAAGAATGATGTCCAATTACAAACTTTATCTCCCCCTTTCTAAAATTGGGTTCAACCTCAAAATTCACACATGACACAACAAAAAAAATAAAGGTAAACCACGAGCATGGGGACTTAACCTTGTGACGAATCCCAAAATCCCTCCCCAATCTTACCACTACAGCCAAAAATGGGGGCACTATATCTTCCCCTATTTCTTTGCCTGAATAATCAAATTTTATTCCTTGAGTCAACATTCATTTATTCCAAATTTTTAAAAATCAAAAATAAACTAAACAACAACATCACCATAAATTATTATAGATTTTTTGTCAGATGAACTATGACATATGCTTCTTCTCTATTCCATTTAATAGTCATTATCTAGTCTGGTCAATTTGTTACATCACTCCGATTAGGTGTGTCTAATAAGAAATGTTGCAATGTACCTACTTATTATAAATACCTTTACGTTATTGGTATGACAGAAAACTATAATCGTCATCTTATCACTTTTTTATGGACTCAGGGATTTGAAAAAACTCAAAATTTATGTCAAAAAAATTATTTGAACTATCTATATAAAAAGTTTTTATAATTAGAATTAATGTATTATTTCTTTGAAATTCAGACAAATAAAACCTCTCAATATTTTAGTTTCTCAGTTAGGATAAATGTTTCTATAAACCCGAGTTTAGAAATTTCATATTGTTTAAAACATCTTTCATGGCAGCTCTTTCCAGTAATTGCATGAGGAGATATATCTGTATCTTTGTGCTTGGAATGCCGGGTCTAGATCTCTATGTTTAGATCTTTCAATCTGATGAAATAATTAACATATTCCTTTATTTACAAACATTAAAACCTTATAAAATTCATACAACCAGTTTTCTATAAACTACTTCATCTAGTGGTTCAATTTGAATCTAACAAACTTAAACTTCCTTATTTTATCAAAATCAGGTATCATTAGATTTTACATGATGATGAGAACTTTGATACTAGAATATCTTCATTTGACTTTATTTGGAACACTCTATAACTTCCCAACTTTCCTAACATAGGGACCTTTAAACTTTATTCTTTTCCAGTAACTCAATAAACTGATTTAAGAACATTCACCTATTTTACAAAAAAAATATTTACAGAAAATTAGTTTTTAACAAAAAAATTCCAAAACCAATCATCAAAGAGGATATGAAATCCCATATATGGATTTGTTGAAAAATATCATTAAACTTTTTGTCAACACATCATTTGAAAACACTCATATTATTTCATAACACATTTTTGAACATTTACCAAAACACTACCTTTCTCAAAAGATTTTACTGACCCCACACTACTAGATAAATTAATGTTATTGGATGATTTCAATCCCTTATTAAAAAAAATTCCATGTTAAAATATACACCCCCTTACTTTTTTCTTTTCTATCGCTTTTCTTACTCTCCCCCATTTTATGATAACCACATATTCATACTCATTTTAGTAATAAAAGTACTTCTCTCCACATTATAGGAAAAAGTTTTATAAATTCCCCACCATTTTCAACATGATTAAAAGGATGTTGAGTTTTTTTTGTTAAGATTCTTAGGAATTATTTAGTTGAGGTTGAACATGAAGTTACGACCTCAATTCTTAACATCTATACCTTGGTGTAGTTTTTTTGAAAACATCAGCAATTCAATATTCCATTAAAATATATTCCATAAAAAAATACACTATAAAATTTGTATTTTGTGAAGTGAAACTTAATATAAATATGTTTTTATCCTGATTGTTTGATAGGATTTTTAGAAAAATAAATTTCATTTTGGTTATCACAAAGTATCTTCAATGGTTTGCAATCTTCAAAATTCAAATCTTCCAATTGAACTTTTTTCCAAAAAAATTCAGTACAAGCCTGGTTAGTTGCAACATATTCTGATTCTACATTTAGCACAGTTTATACACTCTGTTTATTACTATTAAAACTCACAAAGCACCCTCCCAAATAAAATTTCCCTCTAAAATATGATTTTATATGATTTCAATCTCCATCCCAATAAGAATTAGTAAAACCATGAATGTTCATTTCACAAATTATTTTGTATAATAACCCATATGAATTTGTTCCTTAAAAATATCACAAAATTATAATTTCCACCAATATATGATATTCTTTCAGATCAATCTGATATCTAACACACAATTTCACGTTATAAATAGTATTAGTACTTGAATCTGTTAGATAATGAAAATTTCCTATATAATTTTGAAATTCTTTTTGATTCATTCTTTTTCCAGCTTCATCCTTACTCATCGTTATTTTAACTAAAATAAGAGTTTAGAATTATTTATATTATGCCATACCAATTATTTTCACAATCCCTTTTAATATTTTACTTGTTATAGGAAAATTTATTTTTACATTTATTGAAATTGTAAACCAAGTAAGAAAGTTAATTATACCAATATTACATCTCAAAAATATTTTTCATTTCCTCAGAAAATTCTTTAATTTTTTTTATTCATCTCTATTAAAAATTATATCATTTATGTACATAAAATACAATCATGGTGATGGACTTAACTTCTTTCACATATAAGATTTTATCAACTTTTCCTTTATAAAAATTCAATATTCTCAAAAAATTATCAAGTTTGGAATACCGAGAATGTGGGGCTTATTTCAACCCATTGAGGATTTCTTTAATTTTCAAATCTGTCTTCCATATTCATAAAATATGAACCCACAAGGTTGCTCAATGTAAACATCTTATTCAATATAATCGTTAAGGAAAGATAAATTAACATCCATCAGATAAACCTTTTAACTTTGATGTGAAGCCACTACATAGGACACTCTAATAGTTTTTAATCTTGTAACTGGGGAAACTTTTATTCAATGTAAACACCTTCCACCTATTCATAACATTTCTCAAACAAGCCTTTATTTTTTTCTTAAAACATCACTCTGTTCATTTAACTTTTCTTTATAGACCCATTTTATTCTAATAATATTTTTATCTGATGGTCATGGAACAAGTTCCCATGTTTCATTTTCATCAATTTGATCTAACTCTTCATTCATAGAATTCTACCATTATTTTTGTTTTAATTCTTAAAAAATTGATTTGTGTTCAACCTGTGAGATAAGTGACATATGATTTTATAAACTCATCCTTCTTCCAGTCTGAATCGAATCTTTTTTATTTATAATTATATATTTAGTCTCAACCTTTTTTTTAATGTAGTAAATTTCAGAGTTTATCTTCCATTTTCTCTTTCCTTATCACATGATTCTATGATTCATAATATATCTGTTTTGGATCACTTTCACTTTCATTGGAAATATCTAGTTTGACTTCATCAATATTTTTTACATCATTTGTTAAGGAATTTGAATTTTAAATTACTTACACATCATAGGAATCCAAAAAAATCCATTTTTTATTCCAACATTTTTAGCTTTTCTGTTGGGTGAATATCTTATGAAATTTCATTCCTCGTATTTTCCATCAAATCAAAAATATATGGATTTTTTATTTTTAATAATCAAGGACTTCCAAAAACCATGAATTATTTCAATGGATTTTTTATACAACATTTTATAGGAATTCTTATTGGATTCAGACCATAGAAAACATCTATTTTATACATGTATAGCAGTACTAACAACTTCTCTCTAGTATAACTATGAAACTTTTTATTATGATAAAATGTTACTTACCATTTCCACTATACTTATATTTTACCTTTAGGATAATCCACTTTGTTGTGGGGATTATGGATCACTATATTAATGCTTGATTCCATTCATTTTATATAATATTTAAAAGCATTGTATGTGTATTCCTTGCCAATATTAGTTCTAAACTCTATTATAAAATCACCCATTTCACTCCCAACTTCCCTCATGAAAACTCTAAAAATTTATACTACATTTAACTTGTGCTTAATAATAATAATTTTTGTCATCCAGGTTTTGATTGATGTCTCATCAACCCACATATATCTAAGTAAAATAAGCTTAAGAGGTTCACTAGATTGAATTTATACATTCATATGGATTTTCCGAACCATCATTACTTTCCAAAAAAGTTATGAAAAAATAATCTTCCTTTTTTTCAATGAAGAAAAGTTTATAACACCATAAAATTTAGAAAACATTTCACATGTTTATATTCAATATGCCTGAGTATTTGTTTCCAAAACTTGTTTTCATCTACAACACTCAATTAAAATAATTTGTAAAGTTCTCCCATCTAAAATAGATTTCAGCTGGTTCTTTCTTATTTAGTAATAACTTTTCCATATTTCACACTTTTTATTACATGCAAATATTTTCTAAAGATCAATTCTTTATCATCATCACAAATTTTACTTATATTAAGCATGTTATGTTTCATCCCATCAAAAAAAGAACATTCTTAGATTCTAACTTTTTTAGTTCAATATCTATTATTCTAGTTCCTATAATTTTTAAGGAACTATCATTACCAATGGTAATTGATCCTCTATCTATATTTTAAATATCTCTCAATATTTTTAAATCCCTCATTATGTGTGAAGAAAAACAACCATCATGAATTTATGGTTTTTTCCTCTTATTTGATTTTAAGGATTTCTAAAAAACAAATTATCTTTCCTCAACTTTTTTCATTCCAACTAAATTTTATTTTCTATAATATAAGCTTTTACCTAGAAGAGCTGACATACATTCCTCGACATGGTGGCTAAGCAGGTCACATATTCCATATACTTATTTTAGATATTCAATTTTTGTTCATTGGATGTTTCCTAACATCTTGAGATAAAACCTTCCAATATTTCTTTATTTTAGGGAAGTTACACATCCTTCTTCCATCATTTCTTCTCCACTATTCATACGTTTTTATAGAAAGAGAAAAGTTTCTAGTAGTTATACCCCATGGGCCCATAGATTCCATAGAACCAATAAAATCCATAAAATATTCGTTTTTGGAAAAACTATTACCTTTCACTATAATAAGACTATCTAGGTTCAGAAGCTTTTTCTACTTTAGTTTCCTCTAGGAATGTGGTATCCTTCTTCTAGAAGTAATTTTAATATTTTGTTGATGTGATCGATTTTTCACCTCCTTTCTCAACCCATGATTTACCAACACTTTTCTTAATAACTAAAATATTATAAAAATTAGATGAAACCTTATTTTTCAAGGGTGGATAATTAACCTAATTCTTAGAATTATATTTTAATGATGCCTTAAATGGATCAATTTTTACTTCTGAAGCCTTTCTAAAATTTTCATTCAACTTTACTATGGTTATTTAATCCTTGATGAGCTTTGAATTAGTTTTGTTAACTTCAACTTCCATAGATTCCAATTTCTTACTGAGGACTTTAACCATCTTTCCATTTTCAATGATTCTTATTTTTATTCCTAAGAGCTCCATGATGTATCCAAATTACTTCTTAGAAACATATTTTCATTATTTAAACACTTTCCCACTATCATTATTCATCATTCTAATTTCCTTCTTAAGTGTTGTTTTTTTCTCTAGACATAAAATAAGTTCTGATCTGATCTAAAATTCTCTATATGAATTTTAACCTCTTTATTCGTTTTCACTGTTTGATGAGTCATCCTTTTTGTCAACATTTAAAAATAAGGTTATAATTATTTCTTAAAATTAATCTTCTATTGAATCAATCTCATCCAATTCATATTCTAATTTCTTACTCGGCATGTATAACAACTCTGCACTTTATTACACATTTAAACATGATTTATTACATAAAATTGCAGTTTAGAGAACACTGAGGATAGAGAGGTATAGTTTCTTGGGAAATTAGGAACATTTCATGACAAATTAAAACATAAAATACAACATCCTTATTGAAAACTTCTTTTAAATTACCACAACATTCCTTCATACTTACCATTGCATGGGATAACCTGAGGACATATATACGAAAAGGGTGAACTATAAAGCCCAGTAAAAGAGTAAACAAGGAATATCATGAAGAATACAATACAGGTTAGGCAATAAGAATATTAATGAATAATAAAATAAACATGAACATAAAGGCCTGATATATCATGATTATTATAACATGGAAATGTGGAAACAATATTTAACATGATATTAGCATGAGCGAAGTCTAATAACACATGGATCATGAGTAAACCCTCATTTCCCTTTAATTAGAATGATTAAACTCCCATTGTACTTGAATTAGCATGAGTAAACCCTCATTTCACATTGAGTATCATGATATTATTCTTTACCCAATGCATTAGAGAACTATCAGGGGCACCCTTCTGAATCATTTAATTTCATGCATAAGTGTGCCACATAGATCATACAACATGGATTCATTAAACATGATAATTTATTCCATGAATAAGTGATGTGGAATAAAAAATGTAATTACTTGATCAATAATTACATGTTCATAAAGGTGAATACCCTTTATAGAGAAATGGGTATGGTATTCACTTACTTGATGATTTTGTCATGGGAAATTTTGGTGTAACCTCGGCAGCATAAAGACGTCAAATTGAAATCATAAAATGGGTTGATGAGAGAGAAGGGGGAATCTCAACATTTATACATGAAATTTAAATTAATGGGGTCATGTAACATAATATACCAACAAGTGTAATTCAATTTATAAGCATAATATAAAATAATTACTTTAATGTAAATGAGAAGAGATAAATCCCTTACGGAGTTTTGGCATGGTAACGAGTGTACATGGGAGGCATTAATGAGAAATAAAGGGGTATATGATAATTCAAACATAAGGAGGAAAGTATAGGGGATGTTTTAAATCATACCCCAACATTTTTCATTTAAAATAAAAGGGCATAACAATATAAGGGAACATGGACATAAATGAGGAAGGAAGTAAAGTGAGGATCCCTTACATGGAAGTGTGATCCCAAATTCATGGGGAGGTCTTGAGAGAGGATTATTGGGACATTGGGGAGCCTTGAGAGGATTATAGAGAGATTTGGGAAGAGTTTGGTCAATCTATAAATGGTTTGAGTGAAGAGGAAGGGGAAATTGAGTGGGTTTATAAAGGAAATGAGAAGGAATTCTTTATTATTTAGGTGTTGGACACTATACATTAAACTAATAAAAATCAAAAACCATCTCATGGTTTTTCCCATGTTTTTACCCAAAGTGTAGTGGAGGAAATTATTTTATAAGTCTAGTGGAAGAACTTATTAAAATATGAGGCTTGATTATGTGGAGTTGTGTCACACTCTCAAGGAAATCATTTTAAAAAGTTAAAATGTTTTATAAGTCTTGGAGGGTTTACTAAGGCACCATAAAATTAATAAAAAAATATATAATACATTTATTTTAAATTTAAAACATATATTTTCAGAATAACCATTTTATAGTATTTCATTACATCACTATTGGTTCATTATGATGTCATAAAACCCACTATACATTTAAATGGTATTTAATTTTTACCCAAAAAATCGACAATCTCAGAAAATTATGAAAAATTCAACACTAGATAATATTGATGTCATGAATCCAAAAATTATATTCATTTTATCTAAATAATTTTATAAATATATGATTTTTTACTTTTAAAATAAAAACCAACATTTATCGAAAATTCATAGATTTTTCCAAAAATATCTTTCAAAACTTAATAAAAATTACAATGTATTCATAAAAAATTATATGATCATATATATTTAATAAAAATTAATTTAGTAATAATATTTTTAAAAAATATTATTTAATTTAAAAATCTAATAATTTATCAAAATATATTTCTTAATTGAATATTAACTAAAAATATTATTCATGCTTTAAAAACCATTTACAAAGTGACAATAATAAAATGAATATATATTATTTATTCTATAAAAAAATAATTCACATAATTATAGTTCTAGGGTATTGTTACATAACCCCTTATAACACTCGCATAATACCTAAGGGTAATGTGTGCAATGGTGACAGACTCTTGGGGATGTTTGGATAACATCGCTCAGGTGGTAATCTCTATTAACTTCCACTTCTCCCATAGGCTATTCCATTAAAGCTTAACATATTGAAGCTCAGCTTGGGCTTGGACAAGAGTAAATCCCAGTGATGCTACCTCCTTTCTGAGCTCTGACAAATGGGATTCGTATAGAGTAATTCTACTGGATGAGGTCATCGCTTCCTTTGTCTGAGTAAATTAGATTTGTTAAAGCCCTATATTTATATTAATCGTGTGATCACTTTTC
Source organism: Viscum album (assembly GCA_963277665.1). Taxonomy (NCBI): domain Eukaryota; kingdom Viridiplantae; phylum Streptophyta; class Magnoliopsida; order Santalales; family Viscaceae; genus Viscum; species Viscum album. Next base: position 1,644,943,579 of record OY728165.1, read on the forward strand.
AACAGTTTTATTAGCAATGATAAAAAAATTTAATGGTATTTTAAAATCCAAAAACATAAAACCAAGGAACTTAATTTGTTTTATATAACCACTTTACATAATAATACTTTTAATTAGATTAAAAGGAATTTTAATTAATAAAAGTTTGGGTTGTTAAAATCTTCCCCCCTTAAGAAATTTTGTACTCAAAATTTCCCTTTCCCAAATTAAAATAGAAATGGTTAACTCTGCTTCATGACTTCCTCTGATTCTCACATTTCTTCTTCAACCTTTTGGTTTATCCGCAACACTTTGATGAGGGGCATTGTATTATTTTGTAGAACTTTTTCTCTATGATCTAAGATCTTCACTAGCTTCTGTTCATAGAAGAGGTCATTCTCAAATGGTATCACCTCAGGATTGAGTGCATGTGATGGGTTATGTATGTACTTATTCAAGAGTGATACATGAAATACATCATGTACTTGAGATAGGTTCGGTGGGAGTTCTAGTTGATAGGCCACTACTCCAATGTGATCAAGGATCTCAAAAGGGTCGATGTACCTTGGACTAAGCTTTACCTTCTTCCCAAATCTCATAACTCTCTTCCAAGGTGACATGTGGAGGAATACCAAGTCCCCATAATCAAAATCTAGGTATAGTAAATTATTATCAACATAGCTCTTTTGTCAACTCTAAACAACTTTAATGTGCTGCTAGATGGTTTTGACCTTCTCCGCCATTTCTTCAACCATTTATGGACCTATGAGTTTTTTCTCCCCAACTTCATCCCATCATGTCGGTGTTCTGAACCTCTTCCCATAAATGGATTCATAAGGATCCATTTGGATTCTTGAGTGGAAATTGGTATTGTAAGATAACTCAACCAAAGAAAGATATTGATCCCATCCTCTTTTAAAGTCTATTGAGCATGCTCTCAATATGTCCTCAAGTGTTTGGATAGTCCTATTAGATTGGACATCAGTTTGAGGATGATAATCCGTACTGATGTTCAGCTCAATATTGAGAGCATGTTGGATAGTCCTCCAGAACTTAGAGTTGAATCTTGGATCTTCATTGAATACAATAGATAGTGGTACTCCATGCATCCTTTCCACTTCTCTGATGTATATCTGTTCCAGTTGATTCAATGAGAAATCCTCCTGAATTGACATGAATTGTGTATTCTTTTTAAGACGATCCGAAACAACCCTGGTAGAATTGTTTTCTTTGTATGTCATTAGATGTCTAGTGGCAAAGTCCATGGTGATGTTTTCCCATTTCCATGTTGGTATGGGTAATTTTTGCATCATCCCCTTAGACTTCTGCCACTCATCCTGCACTTCATGACATACCAGGCACTTTTATGTATACTCAGCGATCTCCTTCTTCACATTATCCCACCAATAATGCTCTCGGATTTCTTGATACATCTTTGTGTTTCCTGAGTGAATAGAAAAATTTGAACTATGTGCATCATCAAAAAGTTCTTTCTTTAACTCCATATTTGATGGAACACATTGTATTGACCCAAATCTCACAATTCCTTCTTCATTAACATTGAACCCCAAGGATTTACCTTTTCTAATAGTTTCCAAATTCTTTTGAATTCCCACATCACCCTTTGATCATCCTTTAACCTTTACAAAATATATTTTTAAGCAATCATTTGTAAAAGGATTGATGATGTTCCCCTATTTATGATTCCCATGTCCATATTCATCAAATATAGGAAGATTGGATCCTTTTCAATTCTCATCAATGATAGAATCATGATGTCCTTTCTTCTTAGAGCATCTTACACCTTGTTCTATTTCCTGATTTGGTAATGTATTGAGTAGTCATAGGCTTTTATCATCTATAACCATATTCATCGGTGCATGTTGAACTCTTTCTGTGTGAATATATACTTGACACTTTTTTTATCCGTCTATATTTTACACTTCTCCCCAAAAAGGAAATTTCTCCAAACATGTAAAGAGAATATTACTATAGAAAACTCTTGATCATGTTTTGGGTAGTTTTTCTCAAAAAATTGCAATTGCCTTGAAGCATAAGCAATGAATTTTTCATTTTTCATCAACACACAGCCCAAGCCTTTCTTCGAAGCATCACTAAATACCACAAAAAGTTCTCAACTTGTGAGTAGTGTGATAATGGTCATAGTGATATGACTCATTTTTAACTCCTTGAATATCTCTGCACATTCATCACTCCATGAAAACATGAATCCCTTTTGATTTATCTTGGTAATATTGTTTGAAAATAGTGAGAAATTTCCCAAAAATCGGAAATAATATATAGTTAACCCAAGGAAGCTACGGATATCCTTCATAGATGTTGGCATTATCCATCCCTCAATTTCATTTTCTTAGAGGGATCCACAAATATCCCATTTCTTGTGATGATATGACCCAATAATGAGACTTCTTTCAACCAAAACTCACACTTGTTGTACTTTTCATAGAGCTTATCCTTTTATAAGTTCATTAGTACAATTCTTATATGCTCCTCATTCTCCTCCTTGGTTATCTTCTATAAATACTACCACAAATTTTTTAATTTAATCTCTAAAGACTCTATTCATCAAGTCCATGAAGATTACTAGAGCATTAGTGAGTCTGAAAGGCATTACTATGAATTCATAGTTCCCATACCTTATATGAAAAGTATTCTTGGGGATATCCTCTTTATTCACCCTTACTTGGTAATATCCTGACTGAAGATCCACCTTGGAGAATTATTTTTTTCCATGTATCTGATCGAAAATGTCATCAATTATTGGCATAGGGTAGTTGTTCTTTATCAAGATTTTTTTAGATCACGATAATCAATAAAAAGATGCATTGGTCCATTCTCTCTCTTCACCCCATGGTGATTCACTTTGGCATATAAACCCTTTATCCACGTTCTTATGTAGTTTTTTCTTTAGTTCCTCAAGCTCCACAATATATATTCTATACGAATTCTTGGATATTGAAAAATCCCCATATATAGGATCAATTGAGAATTCAACATTTCTTCTAGGAGGAATACCATGAAATTCCTCAAGAAAAAAATCAGAAAATTCCCTCACAATAGGAATGAATTCAAGGATGGTTTCTTCCTTAGAATCCATTATTTGAGTAAGATATAAATGATCATAGGGTAGTAATATCCATTCTTAAGATGATGGTGTTAAAGAAGATTCATCATCCACATTGTACTTGTACAGAATCGGGGGTCTATTCTCTATATAAATAGTGATATCCCTCTCACGGGAATTTATGTTGGCTCTATATAGGGAAGTTCAGTCCATGACAAGAATTACATCAAATTACACCATTGGTAGTATGATGAGGTTTTCTGGGAAGTTCAATCCACAAATTGTGATAGGGGAAGAGTCATATTCATGGGATACAATAATTTCCCCATTTTCTGTTCTCACTAACATCTCTACCTCCATGATTTGTGGTGGTGTTGGTATTGTTCTAATAAACTTTTTGTATATAAAATAATTCATAGAACTAGAATCAAAAGGTATGTTCACAATTCTTTAATGAATAACTAGCATACTTGTCACCAATCCATTGTCGGAGTTCACTTTAGCGGTAGTGATAGAAAAAGCTCGCCCTTGCTACCTTGGAGGTTGTTGGTTTCCTCCAAAAACACTTGTATTAGGGAATTGGTTTGCAAAATTCCCTGGTTAGTTGTAGTTGAAGAAATGAACAATGTGTGGAGGGTCGAATAGAGCGTTCCTCTCCTCTGTCGCAGTAGCAAGTTTTTCTTATCATCAATTAACAGCCATTTCTCCTTCTCTTCCACACCTAAATAATTTTCTCATCCCCTTCATGAAATTTCTTTGGTGATTCTTTTTGTATCATTGGAAAGTGGGGTACTGTAATTTCTTAGCACCGTGGGTTTTATTAATCGAACTGTCATAATTAAAGTCCACCTTCCGCTTCTTATCCCCATGATACCCCTAAGATTTTCAGATCTCCATTTCAAATTTGAGGGCAATCGGACAATTTCCTCATAGCTATCATAGTCACAGATCACTAGGTATTTCCATAGGTTAGGTTTTATCCCACCAAAGAAGTGGTCAACCTTGCATTTGGGGGTGTCAACAAAGTTTGAGGTGTATTGTCCTAGCCTTTTTATTTTTTCCTCGTACGCTATGATGGATTCATCGCCTTTTTTTTCTTAAGGGTGAGTAAGTCCCTTTTTATCTTATGTTAGAGGGTGCGAGGAAAATATTTATTGAAAAATATTTTCTGAAAATCCATCAATTCCAACACCTCGATCTCTTCCTCAGGCTTCGTATTTTTTATCAATATCCACCATAGATCAGATTCACCCTCCATATGATAAGTTCCATAAGAATCATCTCTTATTTAGAACATTGAAATGTGGAGAAGATCTTTTCAATGGATTTGATCCATTTTTCGGTGATTGAGGGATAAAATAATCCATTAAAAGTAGGAGGCCTTTATCTCATGAAGCTCTTGATTTCGGCATGTTCTTTCTTGGGGGGGGGGGGGGTTGAATGATTCTATTGACCCATGTTTCTATTCAAAACTTGAGTTAACTGATAGAGTATCATGTCAATGTTTTTGATTCCTACTCCAATTTGATTGGGCATCTCATTAGAACAATCATCACATTGATCTTCGCATCTGTTGTTAGCTTGAGTCCTCCTATTACCACCCATTGGCTGGAATAAAAGGAGAGTTAGGGGTAACACATAAATGGGAATCAAAATATAAAAATGGATACTTATAAATTACATATATTTTCTTAACTTATGAATTTATAGGCTTCAATCTATGTTATCCATGATCTACTTCCCAACATATATTCTTAGAGGAATTTATTTATTCACTTAATAATGGTTCATACTATGATTATAAATTTACTAAATCATATCCTTCGAGAGTGTCGAACCAAGAGTTCATCAAGGCCTGTTTTAATGCACCAATTCCCATTCGAGTCTAGATCAAATCAGTGTTTTTGGGTTTTACCCCAAGATAAATCTGTGCCAGATCCACCTTTACTTGTTTGTATCTAGGTAGGGTTGTATTTTCTTGATAAACCACTTAATATATAATCACCAAAATTTATGGATTTTTTTCTTAAACATAGTATTATCCTTAAGGACATCACTAGAATTTTCTAATCCCAATCCCAAAAATAACTAAACCTATCCTCAAATACCAACTATAACAACCTTGCCCTTTATTACACAGTTAAACATGATTTATTACATAAAATTGAACTTAAGACAACTCTGAGGATCGAGAGGTCTAGTGTCATTGGAAATTAGGAACATTACATAAAAACTTGATACATAAAATACAACATATTTATTGAAAACATCTTTTACATGACAACAACATTCCTTCGTACTTAGTGTTGCATGGGATAACCTGAGGATGTATATAAGAAAATGGTGAGCTATAAAGCCTAGTAAGGGATTAAAAAAGGCATAACATGAAGATTAAAATACATGTTAATAAATAGTAATATCAATGGATAATAATAGAAAAATTAATATAAAGTCATGATATAGCATGATTTTCATAACATGGAAATGTGGCAACAACATTTAACATGATATTAGCATGATCCAAGGATCATAACACATAGATCATGAGTAAACCCTAATTGCACTTGAATTAGACTGAATAAAAACTAATTGCACATGACTTATCATGATTAAAACCTCATTTCACATGGAGTATCATGATACTATTCTTTACCCAATGCATTGGAGCGCAATTAGGGCACACCCTTCTTAATCATTTCATCTCGTGCATAAGTGTACCACATAGATCATACAAAATAGATTCCCTAAACATCATAATTTATTCCACAAATAAGAGATGTGGAATATATAAATGTAATTCCTAAATCAAAAATTACATGTGCATAAAGTTGAATACCCTTGATAGAGAAATGGGTATGGTATTCAGTTACTTGATGATTTTGGCATGGGAAATTTTGGGGTAACTTCGGTAGCATAACGACATCAAATAGAAATCGTAAAATGGGTTGATGAGAGAAAAATGGGTATCTCATCATTTATACATGAAATTTACGGTAATTGGTTCATGTAAAAAAATATACCAACATGTTTTATGTAATTCAAATGCATAATATAAAATAATTTCTTGAATGTAAATGAGGAGAGAGAAATCCCTTACGGAATTTCAGCATGGTAACAGGTGCCCATGGGAGGCATTAATGAGAAAGAAAGGGGTATATAATTATTCAAACCTAAAGAGGTAGGTATAGGGTAGGTTTTAAATCATACCTAAACATTTTTTATTGAAAATAAAATGGCATAAAAATATAAGGAAACTTGGACTTAAATGAGGAAGGAAGGAAAGTGATGATCCCTTACATGAAAGTGTGATCCCAAAGGCTTGGTGAGGCTTTATAGAAGATTATTGGGATATTTGGGTACCTTGGGAGGATTCTAGAGAGAGGTGGGTAGAGGTTGGTTGATCTACAAATGTTTTGAGTGAAAATGCATGGGATATTGAGTGTGTTTATATAGGAAAGGAGAGGGAATTCTTAATTATTTAGGTTTTGGAAACTACACATTAAAATAATCAAAACCACAAACCATCCCATGGTTTATGCCCATTTTTTCCAAATTAGATTGAAAAAAAATATTTTATAATGATAATGGTCGAACATATTAAAATAATAGGCTATCTTATGTTGAGGTGAGTCACACTCTCAAAAAATAATTTCAAAAAGTTATAATATTTTTTAAGTCCTTGAGGGTTCCCTAAGGCACCATAAAATTTATCCAAAAATATATAATCGAATTATTTGAAATATAAAACATATATTTTCTGAATATGAATTTTTAAATATTTTATTACATCACTATTGTGTCATTATGATGTCATAAAACACATTATATAAATAAATGGTATTTTATTTTTACCCCAAATTTCGACTGTCTCAGAAAATTATGAAAAATTCACCATTAGATAATTTCGACATCCTGAATCCAAAAATAATATTAATTTTATCTAAATAATTTTATAGATATGTGAATTATTAATTTTAAAATAAAAATCGACATTTATCGAAAATTCATGGGTTTTCCCAAAAACAGCTTTCAAACCTTAATAAAAATTACAATTATATTCATAAAAAATTATATGATGATTTATATTTAATAAAAAGTAATTTAGTAATAATATTTTATTAAAATATAATTTAATTAAAAAATCCATTAGTTCATCAAAATAGATTTCTTAAATGAATATTAACTAAAAAACCATTTGTGCTTTAAAAACCATTGTAGGGTCCTGAAAAATCTGCAAAGGAGAATGATGATCCCCTCTAAATCAAGGGAGATTCTACTCAATTTCCCCTCAAAGAATTGGGCAAAGGAAGGAGGCCAATACTCAAAATTATCAAAGGACCAACCGGTCCGCGAACCGGCCTAAGTCTTACGTGGTCGTTTCAACGAACCGCTCCACTCCGTGGACCCGCCTCGTTCGCGAGATGGAGGCGGAGATCCTCCGCGGTCGCGAGGCAGGATATGTTCCAACCCGGTTCACCATTCCGGACCACCCCAACCACGAGCCGCATCAACCGGCCCGAAACACCTCTGCTGTCATTCGAGAAATGGAGGTGGATCCCTCTGCGGCCGCGAAGCACTCCCCGAGTTTGGTTCGCAGAGGAGGAGTGTTTAATGCCCCATGAGTTATGGATTGACCAGGTCATCTGTAAGCCGGGTTTTCAGTTTTGGGCCTCTGCAAAAGGTGCCACTTGACCCCAATAGATCCCTTTTCCTCCCCTATATAAAAGGATACTGAAGGGTGGGATTGAAAAAGATCAATCAAATTCGGGTGGAAGGATTTCGAAGGAAGGAGCTTAGGATTTTGCAAAGAGAGAAGTTCAAGTTTGCAAACCAGAGAAAGTATGAAGCTAGAAACGAATTAATAAGGAACTGAAAATGCATAGCTTGGTGAACCGTGAACCAAAAATAACATAAAAAGAGAAGACCACGAACTATGGCCCCTCTGCGGATGCACTACCCACAGATCAAGGAGTTTATGCCCCTTTTCTGATGTGTCGCACTGCGTTGCACCCTCTTACGCGGGCGAAGCCCTGACCAACGAATCTGTAATCGGTGCCGCCCTTGGCCACCACTACTCGCGTGGAACCCTCTGCGTACTAACCTTGTACGTGGGACGAACCCGAAGCCGTGAACCCTCCTAGTTCGTGGGATGCCAATCAGTCCGCGGACCCTCCTGGTTCGCGGGCGGCCTCTCAGTCCGCAGACCCTACTGATTCGCAAACGGCCTCTCAGTCTGCAGACCAGCCTGGCTTGAAAACAACTTTTCCAGTCGCGTAGCACCTTCCTACGCGACGGGCGCCAAACCTCATACACTCGTGTGGCTTGCCAAAACCTTCATAGTTCCCATTCCCCGAGCCAGATAAAATCCTTCCAATTCCAATCCTGCCTGATCCTTCACAACCTCCTCATTGGACCATTCCTTGGCCCTGAGTCAAGGCCTCCACCAGAGACACCATACTGATATGATGTAACCTTTGGGTGAATCAACATTCCCTTTTGAGTTCACATACCCACGATAAGTGAAGGTGAAGGGGTTGCCCCGGCCCTTCGACGAATTCTCGAAGCATGCCTGGGTTCACATTCCCACAGTAATGAGGGGTCTAAGCCCGAGATCCCCATTTCTGCCTATACTCGCAAGGATGAGGGACTGAACGCATCGGCGGTCGGGCAATTCTCCCCTCCCCAGAGAGGGGGAGGCATACCCATCAGAATGAAGCCGCCCCGATGCACCTTCGTACTTCCCCACCAATATGACCAAGGATGGACGTAGTGGGGAAGGGTGCTGCTCCATCCTTCTTTGTGGCCAAGTCCCTCTCCTGATGGGCTCTGTCACCATTGGGCATCCCTTCTGGAGTAATCTGAATACTATCTTCACTGGAAGCCAATGACCCCGCTCCTTTCAACCTGGAGGGTTCATTTCTCCACCATGCAACCTCTACCTTCCTCAAACATCAGGGGGAAAGAGAGTCCAGTGGTACCGGCCTTTTCTTCCACTCATCGTTTGTCTCCCCTTCCCTTGGTCGGGTGAAAAGTGCAAGGTTATGAAATTTTGTTGCATTCTCTTTTTTCTCACACTGAGCATGACTCACATGGGCTTAGAGATTTGTGATGGCCATGGTACCTGCACAACGATGGTAGACTTGTTAAGAACTACATGGACTTTGATCCCTGTCTCTTAGTCAGGGTACATAGAAAGCCTCCCTAAGGTTCAAGCCCATCATCCACACCTTGGGCCGCCTCAGAGCGTAAGCCCCATACCAATGTGAACTACATGGACTTTGATCCTTGTCTCTTAGGCATGGTACATTGGAAGCCTCCTTGAGGTTCAAGCCCATCATCCACAGCTTGGGCCGCCTCAGAGCGTAAGCCCCATACCAATGCGAACTATGTGGACTTTGATCCTTGTCTCTTATGCATGGTATTTAGGAAGCCTCCCTAAGGTTCAATCCCAACAACCGGAGGATCCGACTATCTTCACGTCGGTTCACCGCACCAATCCCTGTGCTGTCTCAATGAGTTCAGACTCCATGGGATCATTAATCCAACGAGGGATGGTAAACCTCAGGCCTAAATGATTCCTAACCCCTGCATCCAGTTGACCATTGCCCACCAGGGTTAAATCCGTGGATACTATGTTTGGGTATAAACTAAAGATTCACAAACATATGAATACATCTTAAATATATAAGAGATTCCCAGAACAGGAAATAATTCCCCTTAAAAGGGTGTGATGAGCCTGACTTCCCATCCTCTTGACCAATGTGAGTTCTTAAGCATCGCTAGCCAAACCATCCAGTGAACGTCTGACTTTGGAAAGCAGGTCCACACACTATGGGAAATGGAACCGTTGGGAGTTTTGAGGTGAAAACGGTGAACCTAATATGAGTTATTAAGAAAAGCTCAGCCTTCTCTAATCAACTGTCGGGTAGCGCACGTCTCTTCCACACGACCCCCGGTTGTACGCCACGCCAGGAGAGAAACAAAAATGGTGAACCTGACGTGAATCTTTAACCAATCATGACGAATTTAACCTAATTACCCTCTGTGCCCCATTTTAATTATAAGGAGGGCCAAGCAAGGTCATTAATTATGCATGGGATCATGAGATGCTGCTTTGACGGGTTTGCTGTTTGTATATGTTAAAATTTTTTACAGGTAACTTTAGAACTCCCTTCGATCCAATGGCATCACAAAGTAACTCACAAACACGTGCTTCCAACAACACAAGGTCCGACCATCCTCACCTACGGAGGACCCCTTCACCCACCCAGCGTATTAAACGCTGGGTCTCAGACACGTTGATTTGAGAGTACCACCTGAATAGTACTCTCCCAATGGTGGAGGCGGCCATGCATGCCCTCCAATCTTCTGGAACTCACCAGTCGCCTGCCCAGCAGTGGACGCAAAGGCAGATCCAGACACCCCCTGTTGCTGTCTCCAACTGTTTTGGGAGTCTGTCCCCAGAACGGGACAATGCGTACCTCCTTTATCTTAGGGAGGTGGATGAGGTCAATGCTGAGGAAATCATCCCTACTGAATGGGGGTTCCGATACAAGGTCCCCACCGGAAGGCGTCATCGCGGTCATGCCATGACTCAACAGCCTCACACCAAGGAGGATGTCTCCCCGAGGATTCAGGCCAATGCTCCCCGATCTCCAGCCCCTCGGACCGCCCAACGAGGGCAGAACACGTACAACCGGGGACCGGTCATCACCCTGGTCCCCGAGGAGGAGCTCTGCTGCCCATCCACGGAGACGTACCACGAGCAGGAACCTATATATGTTCACTCCTCCCGAGCCCGGCATCCAGACATGGCGGCATCATACGAGCTAGCGTGCATCCCCACCGAGCTCCATTAGGCCTGTCTCTCACACAGGACAACACTTACCCGATAAGTACCTCTCCCTACCCAAGGTCGTGAAGCCCACCAGCTTGACGTAGTGGCAGCCCAGCGTCTACAAGACCAGCTCATAGCAGATCATTAAATTGCGCCACCTAGATGTGGTGGCAATAAATAGGCGAGCATGTATTCCCGCCAACAAAGGCCACCGAATCGATATGGAGGGAATCTAACAAATGCAGGGCCAGCTCCCTACGGATGCAAGTAAAGTCTGCCACCCCGATGTGGCGGCAAATGGAGAGATAAACTGGCATATCCCAGCATAGGGGCCGATTCGTTCACCTACCCCGACACAGTAGAATTGTCAGTACCGACTGAAAAATTGAGGACTGGAGCAGGATATTCCTCCTATGATACCGGAATGGGCCTTCATACCCATTCCAGCCAAATATGTCTCTCTACATATCCTGTAAATGATGGAGGAGCAGTTATCGATCCCAGATCATATCTTGCAAACTTTCCAGAATGTAATTGCATCAGTGGCAATAGCTAGGACTCGGGCCTGTGAGCCTGTCTCCCCAATTGACGCGACTCATCTAAGAGATGAGATAGCCGCCTCGGAGCAGATCTGCATCCCTGCTTCTGCCCAGAAGGGTCGCCGACCATATTCCAAGACGCAAGGGAAACTGGATCGAGCAGTTTCACCCGTTCCAACTGGGGGGCACCCGTCCATCATGGTGGATGCTCCAGAGAAAGCATATATCCCTGCTAAAAGTCAAGATGTTTGTCGGCATATCCCGACAACATCACGAGACCCAATTAGACAGGGACCCAAAGGTGAAATTCGTTTTCAACAGTAGAAGGTCCCTGGTGCTCACAAGAAAGCACCCTGAACGTGCCGAAGGCAACTGGAAAATAAAGACCGGGTTCATGACTCCGATCTACTAGAAGCTGGAGTTCCCAGTGCCGCTAAGCACACATCGCATGCTCAGAACCCTGCCCACCCATTTCCATATTATGGGGGTGGCAGTAGTAGTTGCGAAGGTCCCCCCTACAATGTTCCTACCAGCAACTCTAAATGTCCTCCCCAGAGCACCTATGGGGTCCTCCCCCATGGGCATATAACGATCGATCACGAGAGCTCCTCTTCTGATGTGAGTCATGGAAACCCTCCATGTGACCGAAAGGTCGAGCAGTAAGAAGGTCCTCCACTTGCTGCGGTCCACCCTGAAGGTCCTCCCCGAGGTATACACAGCAAGCACTCTCTATTCAGTGGGACCACAGATTATGATAGTAGTCCTCACTATCATAGTCGCAACTACAGAGGCCCTCCCCGTAGTGACGTCTCATCATGACATGAAGGCCCTCCCCTTGTCGTGGCCAGCCCTGAAGTTCCTCTCTAGGGGTTACATTGCAATGACACTCCGCACAACCAGGCATCAGATCACGGTGGTTGTCCCCACCACCCTAATAATGGAGGTCCTCCCCATAGAGATGTCAACCAACGAGAAGGCCCTCCCCTCTTTACGGTACAATCTGGAGGCCCTCCCCAGGGTGTATCCCACAGATATTATTCCTGAGGTAGCTTTAATGGTAGTCCTTGCTATTGCCCCAACTCTGATGGTAGTCCTCGCCACCACGGACGCCATTGCGAATGTCCTCCCCGCATTGGCCCCAAGAAACAAGAAGCTCCTCCACTTGTTGTAGTGTTTCCTGAAGGTCCTCTCTAGGATTCAAGTCAAACATCAAGCGATGATGGTCATCCTCACCATGATGGCAGTTGTTGTGAAGGCCATCCCCGTAACGACACTACATAGCCAGAAGGTCCTCCCCTTGTTGTGACACTCCTTGGAGGTCCTCCCCAGGGTGTGCACTGAAAATTTCCTCTTTGTAGTGAATCATCAAGAAGTAATTGTAGTCCTCACCATTACGGTCTCCATTGCGGAGGTCCTCTCTGCGATGACATATCATATCAACAAGAAGGTCCTCCCCATTCTGAATCAAGCACAGAAAAGCCCTCATATGCCGAGTCACTCAGAAGGACGGGATCAAGCATGTCAGATTCCTAGTTAGTCGCCAATGACATCCTTCTTCAATCAAGAGATGGTCCAGGGCCATGTTCATCTTCTGAAGCACCTCGAAATCACCCACATGACAATTCAATACCTACCGATTCCACTGCCTCTGACCACACTATCAGTGAGCACCTCAGTTGGGCTGACCAGGTAGAGAAATCACTAGCGGAGGAGTATACTGATAGGCTGCACCTGAAGAAATGACTGACCAGGGATGATATACCAATTATGTTTTGGCCCATGACCACCTCTCAATATGACATTCTCAGAGATTGGTCAGAATAATGCGTGCACGGCATCTTCCATAATATATGGACAACCCTACACCGATTGAAATCATGCTTTCATCCCTACGATGGGTATGTAGACCATGTCAAGATGGTAGGAGACCTCCTGTGTCACATTGACCTGGAAGCCCTTTCATCAGCACGACAAAAGTGACCCGAGAGGCGTAAAGGAAACATGGAGATAGCCTGCCTCCGTGCGCCGCCTCATCGGTGACGCTCTAACGGGAGTCCATATCAGGGGATGGGGGGAACACGGAGCTCTGCATTTCACTCCGCTCCCCGCCCAGAAGAACCCATTTTTCATGGTTTCTTGGAACGTCATCACGTCAATATGGAAATAGAGTGGTCTCCCTGTTCAAGAAAGGCAACACACCCAACAGATTCAGGCCTTGAGTAAGTCCTAGAAGCATCAGGCCCGACGGGAACAGGCCATTCAAGAACTCGTGAATCAGGCCACTGAAAGTATACAACAGGCATCTTGCCTAAGAGAGGCTAATTAGTGGTCATTGCATGCCTCCCCAGAAGGGATTGATCCACAGAAGAACTCGACATCAAACCTAGTTCACCCCGCGAATGGGGGCACGCAAGATCAGGCAGGTTGCGACAGCCGCAACCACTGCCGTAATCCAGGGTCAACCCCAGCCTACAGGGCTGGGGGCATTTTTAACAACAACTGCCCCCATAAGACCAATAAAAATGGGAGGAGACTCAACGTCGAAGGAACGGAGCCAACCCAAGCCCTCAGAGCTGGGGGCATTATTACCCCCTCAACAAAAACCTCCCCCACAAGAGTCAGTATTCTCTCATCAAAGAAGGACAGTCAGAATAGGAGGTTCCCGTCCTATCCCGTCATTTGAATCATCATCCCCTCCGAGAGGAAGGCGCACCGTAAGGTCTCATCAAAGAACTCTCCGCATCACCCTGCACCAATAATTCCGAAGGCAATCCCACTACTAGAAATACAGGTATTTGCAACGGGATCCCGTCGCAAATGGCCTATTGCGACGGGGCCCCATCTCAAATGACCCGTTGCAGAAAACGACGTCACAACTAAATTTTTTTGCGATGGGCCCATCGCAAATAAATTTTGTTGCGACGGAAAATGGGCCCATCGCAAATAAATTTCTGGTTAAAAAAAACTATTTTGCGATGGGCCCGTCACAACAAAGTATTTGCGACGGGCCCTTTTCCCGTCGCAAATAGTTTCTTCGAAGAGCCTATTTTCGACGGGCCCGTCGCAAATACTTATTTGCGATGAAAATATATTCCCATCGCAAATAATAATAAAATAATTTTAAAAAATTTAAAAAATTATTTATTAATATTTAAATATATTAATCTATTTATATTGATATAAATATAATATTTATTTTATAAATATGTTTTTGAAAGGATCTATGGAAATATAATATTAAATTTAAAGATATTTAATAAAAGAGGAATATAAAATAAATTAAAAAATATTTTTAATTAGTAATTATGTAATTTTTATCAATTAATAGTCATTTAGTAACTCTTTGAATATAAAAAAAATAGAAAAATTAATAAAAGATAAAAATTAAGTTGAAAATGAAACCCAAACTTCAAACGTCCATAAATTTTGATCCGGGACTCCGTTTGAGCTCTACAGCATATCAAATCGAAGCCTGCGACGAGCTATACATCACTATGACTATGTGGTACCTCGGTCAAGGGATTTTCAAGGACAAAAACGGCCCAGAAGGCCTCTAAAACTGAGTTTTTAGTCGGGGTACCCCTGTTTTTTACCATTAAAACAACTATAACTTCTGATCCTGATGTCCGATAAACCTGTAGCATATATCATATCAAATATCATTTCGAGTTCTTCAATTTGACTGATTGAAAAGCCTAAATGGACTCCTGGATTAGACGTTATGGCCATTTTAACATTCAAATGGCTGTAACTTCCGATCCGGATGTCCGTTTGGCATGTATCGCATATCATATCGAAGATCATTTTATGTTATTCTATTTAAATGTTTTTGGAGTTGAAACGGACTTACATATTAGAAGTTATATCCGTTTTAACATTCTCGATGGATTTTCACCCCCTCATTTCTATGTATTCATTCATAACTATAAATATATATATATATATATATGTATGTGTGTATGCGTGTGTGTGTGTGTATTTTATATATGTATGTATTTATTTATTTATATATTTATAAATACACATAAAAAAAATATTTTATAAATTTATTTAAAACTAAGTTTA
Organism: Viscum album; assembly: GCA_963277665.1. Classification (NCBI taxonomy): domain Eukaryota; kingdom Viridiplantae; phylum Streptophyta; class Magnoliopsida; order Santalales; family Viscaceae; genus Viscum; species Viscum album. Next base: position 1,644,959,084 of record OY728165.1, read on the forward strand.
TAAATATATATTAATATACAAATAAATATACGAATAAAAATTTAAAACTACTTGTATATATATATAAATATATATTAATATAAAAATAAATATATATATTAATATATGAATAAATAAATAAATAAATATATATTTATTCATATAACCAAATATATTTATATTAATATAAATCTATATTAATATAAGAATAAATATAACTATATATATATAGGTAGATCATTAAATGTATAGAAAAATGAAATGGCTTAGTTGTAAAGGTTAATGCATGCATGGAGGAGGTTTATTAATAATTATTAGTAATTATTAGTAATTATTAGTAATTATTAGTAATTATTAGTAATTATTCGTATTTTTTCTTATTTTTCGTAATTGTTCCTAATTATTTTCTAATTATTCTAAATTATTCTAAATTATTACTAATTATTACTAATTATTACTATTTATTCCTAATTATTAGTATTTATTACTAATTATTAGTATTTATTCTTAATTATGACTAATTATTAACAATTATTCCTAATTATGAATAATTATGAATAATTATTTTTAATTATTATTAATTATTCCTAATTACCATTAACTATGAACAATGAATAATAATAATTTAAATTTATTAAATAACAAAACAATCTAAACATAATTAAATTACAACTAATTTAGAATAATTAAAACTAATAAAAAATTTAAAATAAATATTAAATTAAAATGAACATAAATACCTTTAAAATTGATCTGAGGTTGATCTCTGATAGTTGTTGAAGACTTCAATATCAACTCTGGAAATAAAAATTAAACTTAAGAAACTGTGAACTCTAAAAATAGAGTTTTGAGAGAATTAGGAGATAGAGTTTCAGAATGAATGAAAAAAACGGATTGGGGTATTTATAGGTTGGCTTATTTGCGATGAGACTATTTGTGATGGTACCCGTCGCAAATACTTTAGCCTTCATTTATCACGATAAACGGTTAAATAGTTATTTGCGATGGGTCCCGTCGCAAATAATAACCTGCTGACATACTATTTGCGACAGTGGTATATTCCTGCCGCAAATAGTTTTTTACCGCCGCCGGTTATTTGCGATGGATGGTAACCCCCCGTCGCAAATAACATTCCCATGGTTTGGCATGCGTTGCATGCCAAACCTTTTGCGACAGGTGAGCTTCCCCGTCGCAAATAAGTAGTTATTTGCGACGGGAAAATTTCCCCGTCGAAAATTAGTTTCTAAGGAGACTATTTGCGACAGGATTTATCCCCGTCACAAATAACCCGTTGCAAAAACCCCTTTTTCCTGTAGTGTCTCAGGTCATGAAAGGGAAGGCCAGCAGAAGACGCGGTAGATCATCTTCCTGTTTGAAAGATGACATATTCTCTGCCCCGCGATATGAATCTATCAACGTCATAGAATTTAACCCCATGGGTGACACCGGAGATGATGAAAATCAGGATGGATCGAGAGATGATAGTTCCGATCAGGCTGTGACTCACAATGAACCACTAGGTGTGCACACCCGGAACCAGCAAACTTCCCTAAATATGGTCATCCTTCCAGCCAACCCTCCTCCGCCTACCCAGAGAGCTTCCAATAAGGATAATAATAAAGGACTGTTTACCCTTAACCCGCCTCCTTATCTCGACAAAGATGAGCCACTCATGCTCGAAGAGAGATTCGCTCGACAGAAAGAGGTGATGAAAGAATTGAGGCGGCTTAACACCGAGCTACTCCAGAGAAACCGCCTTATTGAAAGTACATCCCAGGAGGATCCACATCATGCACTCCCAGCAAGTGCACCTGAAAGACTAAGGTTTTCCCCGGTAAACGAAACACGGTCAGGGCTCCCATCCAACGAGGTGCCCGACCCATCCAACTACCTAAATGTAGATTGAGATGAATACCAAGACTTCCCTCCACTCAGGAAGCAAGTGGAGCGAGTACGCTTGAACCCTCTGAAGGTGCCATAAACGACACACGCACCCCTGGTGCTGGCCAATCCGGATCCTCAAGCAATACCTTGGGCTATGCCTGCCCAGGATCAGGCCTCATAGGTTGTAAACCAGGGTCTCACCAACACCATCGAGGCACTAATAGCTTGATTGGAAGTGATGGAAGGTCGACGCGTTCCGATATAGCCAGAGCGGAAACCATACCCAGATTGGGTGACCACCACACCACCTCTACCCAATTTTGGGAGCCCTGTATTCCCTATTTTCAACGGGTCAGGTGATCCGGAACATCATTTGATGCACTACGCATCTTATTGCGACCCTATGATGGGGACTACAGAACAAAAAGAAGCAGTAAAACTCAGATGCTTCATATGGACCTTGAAAGGATCTTTCTTCGTCTGGTATACGAGTCTACCAGCCCAGTTAATAAAGAGTTGGGAGGACCTTCAGTAGCAGTTTCTGTTACACTTCAGCTCTACGTTTCCTAAAACAACGGTCACCGACCTCATGAACTGCAAGCATAGGGAGAACGAGAGGGTCTCAGATTTCATCGCCAGAGGTAAATGTCTGACCTATTCCCTAAACAGGACAATTCCTAAAGATGAGATGCTAGCCATATGCTTCGATAATATTCTAGATGAGCTACGAACACCGCTCATACTAGTGGAGTGCACCACAGACTTCCGCCATCTCTCGACCATTGCCCAGATAATTGAGGACTCCCTACAGCAGACTAATTAGAAGTCCCAAATAGCCTCGCAAGCTCCTGCAAAAAGATCCCCTAGAGCTGAAGCATCTGTTGTCACACTCAAGCTGGCCCCTGTGCCCGCTCCACCGCTCAGGCCTCCACCAAATCGTCCAGGACCAAAGCAGAACCAGTTTGAGGAACAAAGACAAAAATTACACTTGTTCTGAGATGATCAAGTTTGCAGCTACTTCATTGCCGCCATGAATTGCAACTTGCTTGGCCTCCCAGAGCCAAGGAAACCTTAAGAAGTCAGCCGTGATGACAGGATATATTACTTCCCCAACCATCGAATGTTGGGGCACAATATCCGAGAATGATTTGTCTTTAAAGACCTTATGTAGAGGATGGTAGACTCCGGACAGGTCGAGCTGGGACCACCCCCAGCACATGTGGCATGTATCTCTACCACCGACTTTGACAAAGAGGAGGGGTGGCAGAAATTCACCTGCAAGACGGTGTAGAAATTCGATTACTGGATGACTCGGAAGACTATCAACCGAGCCTTGGGAATACTCCGAGATCAACTACGGCAGCTAGGGTTTCCACCAAAAGCCCATGACACCGCACAGCTGACAGCATCAGCCTCACAATCCTCCACGAGCTGCTCATCTGGGCGTAATCGAAGAAAGAAGAAACAATCGCAAGAGGAGCACTCTGCAACGGGGCCAAAGTTAGTCCCGACCCTGGAAGAGTATATGCCCTCGAATTTGGCGCCACGAGAACCGACCCACCAAACGGAACCATCCGGGACAATTGACCTGGTTGACCTGTCAGAGGACGAAGAGCCAATATTTGGTTCTATTAACATCATCCTTCTTATGGAATCATCCCCTGATGAAGGGTACAGTTACGAACCCGAGTTCCCTACACGAGGATCTAGGAGGAGTAATCGCATAGGTAGGTGATACCAGGGGTGGCGCAACCACAGCCGAAACCAACCCTACGGTTGGACCCCGGCCCAAACCATTAATAATGTGGAAACCCATGGGAGAGCCCTTCAATAGACTTAGTAAAAGAAATAATGCCCCTCAACATCCACAAGTAGCCACTCTGGCCCTGTTGTTCTACGATACCCACTAGAGGAGAAGCAAGTGTCTGGCTGCCAAGTGCACACAAACAGAACAATCGGGCCAAGTACTCAAAACGCGGGAACACCATTGATATCCGACCCCATGGCCAGTCCCTCCCCATCAAACACTCCATCCCCCAAAGCACCCGCTAAGACTCTCACACCAACGGAGAAGCATTGGCTGCTGGAGAAGAAATACGATATCCATAAGCAGCTGGCATCGGTACCAGCCAAGTTATCAATCCTCGATGCCCTAAGTCTATCAGCAGACCTCAGGGAGGTGATTATAGAAGCTTTGATCAGCCCCCAAAAGTTTCAAGCCGAGGTAGCTGCCGCTAAGATTTACCGGATGGAGAATGGCCCAGCTGAATGTAATGTGGAGATTATCTTCACCGATCAGGATGAGGATTCCATCATGCAAGGACACATCAGACCACTATATGTGTTTGTCACACTGAATGGTATTGAGATATGGAAAGTCTTTATAGACAATGTCTCTGGAGTTAACCTCCTTACCCTACGGACACTCCATAAGTTGGGCTACAATGAGGACGATTTAATCCCCTCAGCCACAACTCTGTTGGGTTACGACAAAGAAAGAAGAAGCCAATATGGAAAATTTATCTAAAGACCCATTTTGCTGACTTGATAGCCTACACGGAATTCCTGGTGGTCTGGCAGAGCACATCATTCAATGACTTACTGGGAAGGTTGTGGCTCCATAATCACATGGCCATTCCTTCATCCTACCACCAGTGTATCAAGTACTGCATCAATAGACAAAGTGGAATTTTGCACGCCGACAAGGCCCCTTTAGAGCTCTCTGAGTCACATTTCATTGATGTTGGGTTCTATGAGCAAAAGAAAAAAGAAGCCTTGGGTCGATGGTGTCGACTAGATCCCCACTCCAAATGGCCTGGAAATGGTTCCTGATGACCCCCTCAGGAATCTTGGTGTACATTATGTCCTGCACATCAACCATGTTGAGAGTAAGAGTTAAAGTTTAGACATGCACTCAGATGTCCTCATGACTTCATCCATAATGACCGAGTGTGACAATGTGGGAACGTCCACTGACCCTCAATCTGGGGACGAAAAATCAAGTAAGGACGCCCACGAAACCTCACCTCCAGACTCTCAAGAGCCCGTGTCAGGATCTCTCTCCTCGTCGGATCAAGAAGATGAGGATTTGGGAGAAGAAGAGGGGGAAGATCTGAGGGATGCACCTCATGCATTTGAGGAAGGTATCTCCACCGCTGTGGATGAGCTTAGGGAAATAGACATGGGTACTGAGGAATACTCGAGGCCCACTCTCATTAGTGCAACCATGTCTCCTGAAGAGCACGAGGTATATACCACCTTCTTAAAGAAACATTGAGATGGGTTTGCCTAAAATTACATGGAAATGCCAGGACTCGATCCTGAAGTGGCAACACACCACCTAGGTCTGCCAGAAGACCACCGAGGCTTTAAACAAGCAGCCAGAAGGACACACCCCTCACATGCTGCCAAAATAGGGGCTAAAGACGATAAGATCATTAAATCAGGCTTTATTTGGGAGGTCTAATACCCAATCTAGTTGGCCAATATCATCCCTATCAAGAAAAATAACGGCTAAATCTGTGCCTGCATTGATTTCAGAGATCTCAATCGGCATTATCCGAAAGATGATTTCCCGGTCCGGGTCACTGAGTTATTAATTGATGCAAAGGCCGAGTATGAGGCTCTATCCTTCATGGATGGATATTACGGGTATAAAAAAATAAGGATGGCCCAAGAAGATGAATAATCCACTTCCTTCAGGGCCCCTCAAGGGGTATTTTGTTACAGGGTCATGCCCTTTGGTCTCTAGAATGCGGGCGGCACATATCAGCATGTCATGCATCAAATCATTAAACCGTTCCTAGGGAAATTTATTGAATGTTATGTGGATGACCTGGTGGTCAAGTCCAGACAATTCTCGGATCACTTGATAGACCTTGGGACCATCTTCAATAATCTCTGACAACATAGCTTGACGATGAACCCTTTGAAATGCGCCTTCGAGGTCACCTCAGTGAAATTACTTGGCTTCATCGTACACCATCGTGCCATCGAAGTCGACCTTGAGAAGACAGAGGCTATCCTTAGATTACCACCTCCACGAAATCTCACCGAGTTGAGGGGATTCCAAGGACACCGGGCCTATATTAGGTGTTTCATATCCAACCTGGCAGGAAAATGTTTTCCCTTAACCAGGTTAATGAAGAAGGGGTTCACATACCAATGGACGGATGACTATCAAGAGGCGTTTGACAACTTGAAGAGGCACCTCTTAATCCCACTAGTGCTCATGACCACGGTAGAAGGAAGACCTATCATCCTATATGTGACGGCCCTAGAATGGTCACTGGGAGCCTTCCTCGCACAAAATAATGATACCAGAAGCGAAAGAAATCTCTATTACCATTGTCGAACCATGATCGATACTGAGACTCGATACTCAAATATCGAGAAGAGTTGTTTGGACTTGGTCTTAGAAGTTCAAAATATGTGAAATTATTTGCAGTATCATGAAGTCCATTTGATCTTGCGGAGTAACCCTCTCAAGTACATCCTCAGCCGCCCGATGGTAACCGGATGCCTATCCCGATGGCCGGTCATCCTGCAATAGTTTGACATTTGGTTTGTACCTCAGAAAGCCATCAAGGGCCAGGCATTAGTAGACTTTCTGGAAGAGCACCCTTTAACAGGGACCACTACACCGGATGCTGAGGTACCTGATGAACACATCTTCTTGGTTCGAGAGGAGTTCCCAGCATGGGAAATGTACTTCGACGACGCATCCCGAAGCCCAACCAGGAATAGGATGGAGGATACCAGATTCAACAAAGTGGGTTTGGGGATAATGATTTTGTCCTCAAAAAAGGAATTCTTGCCATATTCCTTCCTCCTATCAGTGGGATGTACAAATAATGAAGCGGAATATCAAGCTCTCATTGCAGGCCTGGAGCTCACACTCCAGGCACAAGTACAGCACCTTAAGGTAAAAGGTGACTCGGATCTAGTCATCAAGCAAGTCAATGATGAATATGATATTAAAAAATTAGGAGATGATCCCCCTATTTGACCATGTCTAATGGTTAATGGAGAAATTCTCCACAGAACCAACATTGACCTATATTCCCTAGTCTCAGAATGCTCAGGCTGATGCATTAGCCAACACGGCCACAACCCTAGCTAACCCAGGCCCGAATGAAACGATTATCATTATTGCTCACCGTCGAATGGTATTTCCATTTGTTCAAGCTAAGATGGAAGAAATCCATGAAGTCAATCCTATCCCCGAGCCATATGCTTTTGCCACCGGCTGGATGACCCCCATTGCAAACTACCTTCAATGGGGATAACTTCCATCAGACAGGGCTGAACCAGAGAAAATATGGAGAAGGAAAATCAACTTTGTCCTATATGGGGGCGCGGGTCAACAAGAGTTCCTCTACAAACGAGGCCTCGATGGAGTTGTCCTCAAATGCATTTATGGAGAAGAAATCATTGGTGTAATGAATGAAGTACATGCCGGAGCATGTGGAGCACATCAATCGAGGACCAAGATTTCCCATCAGGTTCGAAGGCTTGGGTACTACTGGCCCATAGTGGCATGAGACTGCGAGCGTTTTACTGCAAAATTCCACTCATGCCAGATTCATGCCAACTTCATACACCGACCCCCAGAGTTATTAATCAAGCCAAGTACTCCTGGACATTTTCCATTTGGGGGATGGATGTCGTGGGACCATATCCTCCGGCCATGGCTAAACAGCTGAAGTATATCCTCACAGAAACCGACTTTTTTTCCAAATGGGAAGAATCCATTCCCCTCAAGGAAGTCAGGGCAAGAAATATTGTCAGCTTTGTGAAGACCAATATCATCACCATATTCGGTGTCCTTCATACCATACTGACGGACAATGGCACCAACATCTACTCTGCAGAATTGGAGAAACTATACCACGAGTATGGCATCAAGGCTAACCACTCATCCCACTACCATGCAACGACCAACGAACAGATAGAGGCTTTTAACAAGACCATGTCCAACATTATCCAGAAAATGGTGGACAAATATAAGAATTCATGGCTGGATAAACTCGTTCATGCGTTGTGGGCTGATCGAACCACAACATGCACTACTACTCGGCCTAATCCATACTCATTAGTATACAGAACAGAAGCGGTCGTACCCATTTATCTCTAATTTCCTTTGCTCCGCATTGCCATTTGTGATCAATTATCCAATGATGATCAATCAGAAAAGCAGCTAGGTGAATTGGAACAGCTAGACGAGAAGCGGTTGCACACTTTTAACCATCTGGAAGAATACCAGAACTGGATCGCATGAGCCTTCAACAAAAAGGTTTGTCTTCGGTCTTTATTGGAAGAAGAATTAGTGTTGGTCCTCCAGACCCCAATGATACCCGACAAGAAGCCTCCAAAGCTGGAGCCCAAGTGGGAGGGACCGTATTTTGTACACAAGGTCTACTCCAACTGAGCATATACCCTGATCTCCATGGAGGAGAAATTCACCACGGCTCCAACCAATGTGAGATTCCTGAATAAGTATTTCTCATGATAACTAAAAGAGCATTCTTCATCCGAGCTGCCTGACGTTAAACCACCAAGCACCCAATGGTCCAAACTCTATTACCTTAAACTAAGAGTATAGAATCCTTACCACACGATGTTAAACTGTACAGAATCTAATAATACCCCTCATCCTTACCACACGATGTTAAACTGCACAAATAAAAAAAGTTAAGAATGCTCCCTCCCCCCGTGTATGGACCAGACCAGCACGGGGTGTATTCTTCATCTGAGCTGTATGACGTTAAACTGAAAAGCACCCAATAGTCCAAAATCTATGACATTAAACTATGAGTATCTCATCCTTACCGCACGACGTTAAACTGCACAGAATCTAATAATACCCCTCATCCTTACTGCACGACATTAAAATGCACGGATAATAAAAGTTAAGAATGCTCCCTCCCCTCGTGTATGGACAAGACCTGCACGGGATGTATTCTTCGTCCTTACCACATGACGTTAAACTACACGTAAGTCGTCCGAGCTTCATGACATTAAACTTCCAAGCACCCAATGGTCCAAACTCAATGACCTTAAACTAAGAGTATTTCATCCTCACCACATGAAGTTAAACTGAACGGAGAAGATGTTTTAAAAATGCCCTCTTCCCCCCGTGTATGGATCAGACCTACACGGGGTGTATTTATCATCCTTACCGCACGACGTTAAACTGCACGGATAATAAGACTTAGAAATGCTCCCCTTCCCCCGTGTATGGACCAAACGTGCATGGGGTGTACTTCTTTTAGAGAACTATGTGCGGCTTGTTTCTTACCCTCGTAGGATACGTAGTGACACCAGGACCCCCCATCCTAGCCCAACCACCCCTCAAATAAAAAAATGGGGGAAGAAAAAAAATTCCCCCTTCCCCCATGTGTAGACAAGACCTGCACGGGGTGTATCAAGTAGAGAACTAAGTACGGCTTGATTCCTGACCTCACAGGATACGTAGTGATGCCAGGGTTCCCCGTCCTGGCCCAGCCACTCCTGAAAAAAAGATAAAAATGTTCCTTTTCCCCCGTGTATGGACCAAACGTGCATGGGGTGTACTTCTTTCTGAGAATTACGTACGGCATGATTCCTGCCTTTGTAGGATACGTAGCGATGCTGGGATCCCCTATCCTGGCCCTGCCATTTCCAGGTGGGATTCAAGGTAAAAATGTACCCTTCCCCTATGTATGGTCCAGACCTGCACGGGGTGTATCATATTTTAAAGAACTACGTTCGGCCTGATTCCTGCCCTCGCAGGATATGTAGAGACACCGGGGTTCCTCATCCTGACCCGACCACCCCCTGATAAGAAGTTAAAAATGATCCCTTTCCCCCGTGTATGGAATAGACCTGAACGGGGTGTGTACTTCGTCCTTACCACATGACTTTAAACTGCACGGAAGTAGTCCTAACCGCACAACGTTAATCTGCACGGGCTTCATCGTGACCTACCCAAGATATACGACGAAACGAGATGGGAATTCCCCTTGCACATTTGGGTGCATTCTCTCCATACACCAGACTCCATGACCTGGATAATTTTGGATCTTCATAACCATCCATGGCCATCAGAAGCGGAAATTTATCGACCCATTGACACCTTTGCATGACGTTGCATACCATGCCCTCAACGGCTCTGCATATTGATATCCCCTGGCCTGTCTACCAAAGGCAAGATTTCCTCGGGAGGCACTCTTCCTAGCTCCGTACGCCTACCGGCCTCAAAGCCCCCATATCATATCTCCCGATCCAAAAAATTACAGAGCAGTGGTTTACAAGTTCATTCCCCTTTTCACATCCAAATGTTTCCAGGGTACTCCTACCCGGTTGGCCTATGTATCCGCCCGTGGTTCATGTGACGATCTGCATCAACAAATATCAAGCCATGACTAGTCTAATTTGACGCAATGGGCAATTACAGTGAAGATGTTTCTTATATACCCAGACTCCATTATCCCCATGTTCCGATCTCTGCACTATGAGCAATCATGGATCCTCATAACTATTCATGGCCAATAGAAGTGTAAAGTCGTTGACCAAGGGACAACTTTTCATGACAATGCATACCATGCCCTCAGCAGCTCTGCATATTGATAGACCCTGGCCCGTCTACCAAAGGCAATATTTCCTCTGGAGACACTCTTCCTAGCTTCGTACGCTTATCAGCCTTAGAGCCCCCATATCACACCTCCTGATCCAGGAAAACTCAATGTTGCATTTTACAACCTTCATCCCCCACCATGTTCCAAGTATATTAGAGCATGTTGACCCAGTTATCCTTTGAGTGACTGCAGCAATAGTCACCCAATGGTCCGATCCCTCTGACCGTTAAACTAGGAGTACCCCATCCTTACCGCACGATGTTAAACTACATGGAGTGAAGGTACACCCCTGTGTGAAAAATAAATCAGCGCAGGGATCTCTTTAAGCATTAATAGCAACCAGGGACAAGTATGCCCGACATGTTCATACATTTCCTTCCCCAATGACAGACTTCATGACCCGGATAATTTCGGATCTTCATAACCATTCATGGCCATCGTAAGTGGAAAGTCATCGACCCAGGGACACCTTTTCATGACTATGCATACCATGCCCTCAGTGGCTCTGCATATTGATAGCCCCTGGCTCATCTACCAAAGGCATGATTTCCTCGGGTGACACTCTTCCTAGCTCCGTATACTTACCGACCCAGAGCCTCCATGTCATCTCACCTGATCCAAGAAGCCCCAAAACCATTATTTACACCATTAACCCCCCTCCACGTCTTGGACATGCTAGGATAATCGGGTCCAGTTACATTCTAATCAAGAGCGGCCTTTTTAACTACGTCCTTGCTTCATGACATCAAACAGCACAGAGCACATATTGGCCGCTTGGTGCAAGACTGCAAAGACCAAACATTAAACATCCAGGGGAATGCCTCCAACAAAAATCATTTTCCCTGGTTTAATAATGCTCCTCGTCCTTACCACAGGACGTTGAACTGCACGGTCAGTCCTCTTTGCTGCACGGCGTTAAACTACACAGCATTGGCTAAAGAGAGAACAATGCCCCCATCCTCACTGTATGATGTTAAACTGCACAAAATCCTTTAATAAAGCTCTTCATCTGTACCACATGACACTAAACTGCACGGTCAAACCCATCACAGGTTCAGTAAGGAACAAAGGCTTTTCTCTGTCCTTCAGTGCATGGGTCAGACCTGCACAAGCCACCGCCTCACACTCGAGTGAGAAGGGATTACTTCACCCATTCTCAAGAAGTTTAGTCTATATGTTTTCCCCATATCTAGGCACCCTCTCAACATAAACCATACTCTGTACTCATAAAAATCCGAACACTCATAAGACACCCCTGGTGGTCCCAAATCTCAACTTCCCTGAAGTTTCTTGGCTATCAGGGGAATACAATCAGTGACCTAAGGACACCATTGCATGACTATGCATACCATGCCCTCAGCGGCTCTGCATATTGATCGCCCCTGGCCCGTCTACCGAAGGTAATATTTCCTTAGGCAATGCTTCTCTCCGTATGCCTATTGGACTCTAAGCCCCCATGTCTATCCTGGGATTTAGAAACCCTCTGAGCTACAGTTTACCGACCTCTTTCACAATCCTACCTAAATATGGCGAAACATATTTGATGAGATTACTGAGAACCAAGAGAATTCATTCCATTTTAAACGATGTCCCAGCTACATGAATTTAAACTGCGCCGATCCCCAACCATCCTTTACGCTAGATAAATGCGTAGGACAGGAACCTTCCTTCCAGACTCTTGATTAATACAGATGTTCTCAAAACCTTTCAGACGTCACATAAATTTTCCAAGCCACCTTTTTTGGTTTTCATAATTCCTCAAGCCACCCATGGTGGTTTCCATAAGCCAGACTTTCATGAAGTCCTATGGCCATCGGAAATAGAGATTCACTGACTTAAGGACACCTTTACATGACTATGCATACCATGACCTTAGTGGCTCTACATATTGATCTCCCTAGCCTATCTACCAAAGGCAAGACTTCCGTAGGCGATGATCCTCCTACCTCTGTATGCCGACGTGACTTCCATTCCTTGAGACATGACCTACATGTCGTTCAAATTTAAATATGTTCCCCACATTTGCATCTGAAGAGTATTGAGACATATTTTAATCAGCTAAACCCCATTGGAGACCTTGCCTCGCCATATTTGGTCAAAGTTGTTTGACCTAAAACATCAGTAATGATATTCCTGTCAATGGGACTTTAAACTGCCCAAGAAAAGAGGCACAAAGCCTGTTAGGCCAAAAAGCCGAAAAGGGCAACCTATGAAAAAGTCAGGCCATACCTGCTGGGTTCACACTAAATGGGCCCCGGAAAAATTAGGGTATTAAAAGAATAGACAAAAAGTTTGTGGGGATTTTCTACAAAACCCTAGCAATAGCCAGACTATGCTCGCTGGATCCCATGGTCCAGGAAAAAGTTAGAGCTTGTTTTATTTTTATCAATGGTCCTGAACTCTTATTATTCTAGGTTCGGGGAATTAACATATGCAGAAATCATGCCAAATAATTTCTATCATAGGAGAAGATGACAAGAGCACTGAGGAGAAATATTTATTTGTTCCATAACAAAGTTGGTAGGAAGGGAATCCACAATCCAGAGCCTCCTCTGGCGTGAAAGGTTATTACAGGAGGTTTTTAGAAGATTGAAAAAGTTGTATCATGTGCTGATGAGAATCCTCGATTGCTTGATAGATATTCCACAGTAAGTCCATCTTGGCTTCTGCACTATCCCGCAACGCTTCTGCTTCCTGTGCTGCCTTAGAGATCGCCATTAACTCCTCCTCCATCCTCTGTTCCCCTTCTTCAACTATGGTTGTGACTTTAGTCTCCTCCTGCTACAGCTGCTGTATGTCGCTCCTCAGCACCTCTAGTCGAGAACACTATTGAGAAACTTCTCCCTGATGTCTCGCAACTACCCCAGCATGCTCATGAGCTTCTGTTAGGCATAGCTGTCGGGTCGAAGAAAGGTAGTCTTCAGATTGATCAGTGGAAAGGTGAGATTCAAAATCACCCAACCTTTCCTGGTCAGCGACTACCTACTTGACTATGTCATAAACACCATTATAGTCAAAGCTGTCAAATCCCAGCAGCATAATCAAATTGTGTAGCCTTGGTAATTTGGTCGGCATCTCGACCAAGGGCGTTTGAGAGATCAGCTTCCAGATTTTCTCCCAGGCCCTTTGGCGAGCAGGCTGAAGACTGGAAATGACTTGTTGATTAGGATCTGAATCACTCTCGGATGATGACACATACTCGGGGATGAACGTCACTAAGGAGGGACCCGATGCGGTTTCACCCGCAAACTCTGGCACTACAGAAACATCACCCCTGACAGTTGTGGTCATAGGCACAGTTGGGTCTGACGACACAATCGCCAGCGTCAAAGGTTGTGGTCTTGAATCCTGAGAGTCAATCAGACAGATAAGTACCCTAATTAAGAAAGGGAAGAAAAAGGAGTCAGTGGAAAAAGATCGGGAAACTTACTCCTGATCATCAAGGCGTCGACATCCTCAAGCTCTGCACTGCCGTGACAGCCACTCGAGGAAGATGCTACATTCTCAAAAGGTATATGAGCCCTGGGAATCCCCAGAGGTGCCCTGGACAAATATCCATACCCAAGGTCAACAACTCCCAAAGCTTCCCCCAAGCGATCAGCTACGGAGATCAAGCCTGGGGAAATCACTCCCCCAGTGAATAAAATGATGGCCCGCTCTGGGCTCCCAATGACTAGCCTGATGATAGGCTCCTCCTCCATCACCACAGGACCCACTGGGTTTGAGGCAGCTGGCGCCATCAGATCTGGGGCCTCTTCGGTAATCATCGACACCCCATCCTCACTCACAATTATAGAGGATGTAGGGTCGGCGGGAGTCTCAACTTCCAGTTTTCCCTCCTCAGACATATCTCTGGTGGATGAAGGAATAAGGAAAGCATCTATGTCGTTTTCCCCATAAGTGGATCCCGCCATCTTGTTATGCTCAGGGGTGGTTGCGGGTGATCTCCCAGTTGATAAAGGGGCAAGAGGTACACTCCTTTGGGTAGCCACGACTAGGTCTCCGAATGTCCCTACACTGTAGTGCCAGAAAAGTCAACAACTAACATAATCAAAGCATACGAGTCGGTAATCAAGGAAAAGAGAAGTCGTGATTACCCGATGTCCCCTGCCTAAGCCATTCTGACAAACGAGATGCCTGTTGACGTCTCTAGATCTACCCCGAGGACAATTCCTTGCTCGGAACACTGGGAGGAGCCAGGGGAGGAAAGCCCCTAGCTGGGTCTGCAATGGTCGCCTCCATAAGCTCAGCTACACTAAGAGACCCCTCCTCAGTGATCCCCATGGCCGAGAACGCGTGTTCACCTGCCACGGTACCACGGGGATTATACTCTGGGGAAGGAATTTCCCCATGGGATTCCTCGGCACCGTGCATAAAAGGGGGGGGGGGAAACCTTAGAACCTCCCAAATAAAGGAGGAAGAAATCCAGAATGGGTGAGAAGAACAACCTCCTCTTTAGGGTCAGACAATTCTGGATGTCTAATCATCATGGACTCCCAGGTGGTCCCATAGAGCCAGTTTCAGAGTGAGCGCACGTATGTGTCCATCTCCTTCAATGACGCGACTATTTCACTCATATCCTCTTCCAACGGCAGGTGTGGTAGAGCGAAGATAACCCCAATACCTGGGAGATTAAGAGGGATCATTTGGAGTGATGCCCAAACCTCTTCATTTAAGCCCTGGGCCCTCAGGTCATCCCAAATCCTCCATGCGTCTAGGAATGCGGCCGCAATGGGAACAACTAGCTTGGAAGGATCAACCGGAGAGGGTCAGGCAGTGGTAGGGGCTGGTAGGGGTGCCAATGGTCGTGGTTATGTTCCAAATCTCACCACCACCATAGAACTCTCTGGGGCTACCTGTGGACGGGACTTCACAGGTAGGGAGGGGAATTCCCTTGCTTCATCCATGACGGGGAGATCATCGAAATCATCACCCCCTAAAGAGTGGTCACTTCCTTCCCCTTCCTCATCGGTCACCAGGTGCAGCATGGCCTGGAATCGGTGGGTTAATACTGCGTAACCATAGCATGCGTAAATATAGGCTTTGAGATCCTAGAGATACCGATTGACCTGATCTTGGTCCACATCATAAAGGATGTCAATTGGGGCAGATATGTAGCCCAGTTTGTAAAATGACACTTCTGAATCCTGAAGATACTGCCACAGAGAATGGGGGTACTGGATATGAAAGGATGACCGACCTTTGGATTCATCCCATTGGCCCCAAGCCATCAGGAAGGCATCATCTGCAGGAATAACCAACCCCCCTCAGGAAGCTTCAAGGGCATGAGAGGATACACCTCTGTCTGTTAAAATCTTCCCCGGAAGCACGAGACCAGTAGGGTGGTGAATGAATTTGTCCGGCCTAGTTGAAACAACATCCCCCTTTCACTTCCTCTTTCCCTTTTATGACTTGGTAATTGAGATGGTAGGCACCAATGTCCCTAGCTATCCATTTCGGTATGATTGTACCCCGGACTCAGCATAATTCTTGGATAAAAAGGGCGTGGAGTCTGCAAGTGTGGGGGTCATAACCTCGCAGCCGGTATCCTCCTGGGTAAACATTAACTACAGTTGCCTGGCCACCATTAAATGACAATTCTCACGGGCACCATTGAGTGCGAGAGGACACAATGCCTGAATACAGCCAAATTGACGCCCGAATTGGCAAGGCACGTACCCCTCGCAGATCAGTTCCCCGCCAATACGAGCTACCAGAATACCCTATCGGAGAAAAAAGAGGTAGACCCACTTGGTAAACTCCTCTGTTATAGCATTCATGATTGTACCAGTTGGGGAAGAAAATGGATGGAAATTGAAATGATCATACTCGAGATTCGACTCGATAGCAAACGCCTGTTCTGAACTGTTTGTTGATTATCCTTCTCTTGGGTTGCCTAGTCTTCGGGCGTAACATCGCTGGTCAGTTGCAAGTATGGCTGGAATGTGGTTCTTGGAATCTGAAGAGGGTTGATGAAGGTGTAGCAATTCTTGATATGTATGCCTAGCCATCCCCAATGAATTTGAAAAGGACCGGCCACTCATTTTGGTCGGCTCCAATCGGTAATATTACCAAGAAACCGATAAATCCAGGCCAGTACTGGGATGGATAATTTGATAATGTTTCCAGTATCCAATTTTTCTGCCATGACAAAGGTAGAGACCCGCACTCCACTAGACTCGCGTACAGGCAATAGCCAGCTGCTAAAAAATATGGCCAGAAATGCTGCCAGGCGAAGCAGCCAATCAACATCCGAAACAAGTTCCCACCCTCAGTCATTGAATTGTACTTGCTCCAGGTTCAGCCAATAGTTGCCCCTATGCTTTCGGAACTCCATTATAGGGTAGTTCATGGCCCTACACAGAAGATCTATAGACTAGATCTCTCTAGAAAAAGCCTTGATCCAGTCACGATACGGGACAGGCTGTCTCAGAGACGTATCCTTCGAATGCTCCTCATGACCAGGAACAAGATATTTTGTAGATGTATCCTTCAAACGTTCCTGGGCCAGATCGATGAGCCGCTTCACCAAGGGAGGGGTTCTCCCTTCTTCATCCCACACAGAAGGGGGATGCATGAATTCGTCATACATACCCCCAACAATGGGGACCCCTGAAATCAGAAAGACATCCCAAAGACTAATTCTCACCTCCCTGTGGACCATATGGAAGGTGTTGGTGTCTGGGCTCCAATGGCTCATAAGTTGCCTAGCGAGGGCTTGAGGCCGGTAGGTATAGGTTTGGGATACCCAGGTAGCTTCATACAAGCCTACGGCCAGCAATTCTGCCTTGAACTCCACACAGCTTTGGCGAACCCAGAAGGGCCACCCCCAATCCAAGGACTTAAATGCTCTTCTAGGCCGGAGGTCCTGATTCGCTGACCAGCCATGCTGGTCGCCTACCATGGCATTGCAGGCAATGCTCCGGTAGTAGTGAATTGTTCCTTCTTATTTACGTTGTTCTCCTATCGGAGAAACTTGAAGGTGATTCAACACAGATCCAATAGTTGTATCCCTTGGGGCAGGCCGCCTGTTGATAGGTATCACGAACAGAGGGATAGTGGCAGAAAATATCCATGCTTTAGGATTGTTGTCAAGGGATGGTACTGGAATCAGGGTATGAGACAGCAAAATGAACCCATAGGCAGGAAGGCTATTAGAAAATGGGTACTCCTGCTGTGACTTGGAGAGTCGGTCAGCAAGAAAGGAAGACAGTGGGGAGTGGCAGATTCTATCCTGAACAGAGCTGGCCATGTCCTTTAGGCGTTGATCGCCAATTGGGAGAGGCTCGACATCAGTTCTGGGTGTAAAACGAGGGGGAACCATATTTTCTCCATTCACAACGAAATCCAACAAGTGGCTAGTCCGGAATAAAACAAATAGGACAAAAATACCAAAGTCAGCAAGGAGGCCTCGAAGGATTGTTCGTGATGACTACACCACGTGAGCCAACCCTGCACAGAAGTAGTTCGCAATACTCTGTCCTGCGGAGCGTTGGCTAGAAAACCACGAACCAGGTTTCTATATGGAATTTTAATCCCAAATTAAAGTGGTTAGGTTCAGAAAAATTAGAATTTTTTAATGTTTAGAATATTTTAGTTCACGGAGCATCGAAATCGCGGAACATCGAAACCGCGAAGCACCAAAACTGCGAAGTGAGTTCCTCCGTGGCCCGTCGTGACCTACTTTTTAATTAATTAAAGGAGTTAGTTCGTGGTTGGGAAGTTGGTCTGTGGGTGAAGAACGACGTGAATAAGAAATGGTTTGCAGAAGTAGCAGCCGGTTCGCGGATGAAGCGTTTCACGATGTGACAAGCATGCAGAGACAGAAAAGTGAAAGAGCGCTGGTATTCGTGAAGAATCTGGTAGAAGATAAATGAAGTGTAGGTTTCGGGCGCAGCGAAAGCGCGTTGGTGGGTTTGCCCAACTTTAATTTTAACCTTAAACAATGTTAAATCCGAGACCCGTCACGATATAAAATGCCGAATCATCGGAATAGAACGAAGAAAGAAAAGAAAATAAGTGTCCCGAAACCCTTGAGGAGGATCATCATATGTTGATTATAATTAATTTAATTAATGCATAAGAATTAACTCATTGTAATTCTTTCTTCGTTGATGTGTCCGGTCACGATTCGGTGATCCGTCGTTGCGTCGTAGAATCCAAGTGTAGGATTCCTCTAGCGGTGATCCACATGTGTGTCACGTATCTCTGGACGTCGCCAAAGAGATCTCCGGGTGCTAGCGCTGAAGAACCTTCGCTTGCGATGTCTACCTTCGACTGCCTTGATCCGGTGGAGGATCTTTCTCTCGTAACTTGAGGGCGTTCTTGGTGGAAAGGGAATTCTCTCTTAGATTGAGAGTATTTCCAAATCCGTTGTGCACAACAATGGGTCTTTAAAATGTTGGGGTTGCAGGGATATTTATAATCGGGTTTGAGGTTAATAGATTTATAACAATAAATAAATGCGTTAAGTGTTTTATTTATTTCATTAACTCTTATTGAAAACCCCCATGTCGAATTATTAATTCCTTGACATGCGCCCACGCTGATTATAATAAATATCATTTAATAAAACAATATTAAATCCTCAAAATCCAAACTGGAAAAACTACACGGCGTGTAATAATTAATACACGGCGTGTACTTGTTTTCCATAAAACTACACGGCGTGTATATTTAATATACACGGCGTGTAATTTTATTTTCCATTTTTATCCACCACATTTATTAGACCTTGAGTAATGACTATTTATTTATTAAATAAATGTAACTTAATTACTCGCTAATAAATATATTATTTCGTCCACAATATATTCTCTCGAATAACTAGTGTGAAAATAAATGCGATCAGACATCCTTAAATAATTATTAAACAACAGTCATGAATAATATTTATTTAACTTGTTAAATTAATATTTAACTGAGATACATGGACACACTTAGTGTGTGACCCTCTAGGCCTCTTTCTCTGTGTCATTAGGCTGAGCCTGCCTAAAGTCCAAGGTTAGTGTCTAGCAACACGCCAAGGCACCCATACAGAAAGAAGTTAATGTCGCAATGACGTGTCACCTCTTACGAACACTTACCATGTAATATAATCCCTTTGTCTCGATATCTCCAATCAAGCGGGTTTCATGCTAGTGCCATCAACCCATGTGCTTGATTATTCTTTCTTTGACTTCCCAGAATTGAACTTGCCCGTACCTTACCATGGCCATGGATTTATTTAGGATATATCAATTCCATCAAAGGGCCTGAGATATCTACTTCCATCATGGAATGGAAGGGACAAATCCTTTCTCACATTATCTATTAATGCGGTATTACTCGTGACGCACCCAACGTATCCTACCTCGCTACGAACAGTGTGTTGTCACAGTTTTTGTCAATACATCTAAGTGCACGAGTTGTAATACCCATTAATAATAATCTTAAAGTCTAAGGACCAATACACACATCCGTAGATAGGAGCACCCAATGGCACTATGAAATGTGGATTTTCTACTGGCGGGTCTCGTTCCCATAATATCCTCCTGGATATTACCAAGAGCGCACACCATGAGAAGGTTCCTCAACGTTTTATGAGTCCTCACCCCTAATGACCTGTATTATTTGTGTCCCTCAAATAATATCGTCCGGCCATAGAACATACATTCAAGAATAGTGTTATGGCACTTCCGGGTTCTCATCATAGCAGAGATCTGCTACGACCCTTTAATACAACAGCTGTTCTTAGGACATTATCACATGACATGTCACACAGAAGAAAAATCGAGATGTGATAAGGATTTTATTTAATGAATAAAGTACAAAGTACTTGGTTCTAGACCACCAACTCCAACAGACTCCCACTTGGACTAGAGCCAACTGCTAACAACCTTTAACCCACTAGCTCTCACATGATATTCATGCTTCTGTTAAGATAGGCCTTTAGTCATGGGGTCTACCATATTCTCCTCCGTGGACACTCTACTTACTACAACTTCACCCCTTTGATAGAAATCCCTCAAGAGGTGATTCTTCCAAAGTATGTGCTTTGTCCGTTGATGCTACCTTGGTTCTTTTGCAAGAGCCACTGCTGCAGTATTATCACAATACAATGTAATGGGATCTTTACTTCTAGGAACCACATCAAGATCCTGGACAAATTTCAGAATCCAGACGGCTTCCTTGGCTGTTTCAGAAGCTGCTATATAATCAGACTCCATTGTAGAATCGGCGACAACTGGCTGCTTTGAACTCTTCCAGCTCACAGCTCCTCCATTGAGACAGAAAACATATCCAGTTTTCAACTTCAGATCATTCTGATCTGTTTGAAAACTAGAATCGGAATATCCTCTGATGACAAGCTCCTCGTCTCCTCCATACACTAGGAACATATCCTTAGTTCTTCTTAGATACTTTAGGATGGTCTTAACAGCAATCCAATGTTGTTCTCCTGGATCTTCTTAATATCTACCTTCCTTGCTCAGTGCATAGGCAACATCAAGACTGGTACTTAACATGGCATACATGATAGATCCTATAGCCGAAGCGTATGGGATCTTGCTCATCCTATCTTTCTCCTGTTGTGTCTGGGGAAAAATTTTATTAGAAAAATGTAAGCCATGTGACACTGGAACAAATCCCCTCTTGGATTTTTCCGTACTAAATCTCTTTAGTACCTAGTCAATGTATGTACCTTGACTTAGTCCAAGCAGACTCTTGGATCTGTCACAAATGATCTTGATCCCTAGAATGTAGGCTGCTTCTCCTAAATCCTTCATGGAGAAACACTTGTTCAAGCAGTCCTTAACTGACAGTAAGGCTAGTACGTCATTTCCAATAAGAAATATGTCATCAACATATACCACTAGGATGACGACCGCATTCCCATTAAACCTCTTATAAACACATGGCTCATATTCGTTCTTAATGAAACCAAATTCCTTTATGGCTTCATCGAATCGAATGTTCCATGACTTGGATGCTTTCTTCAATCCATAAATGGATTTCTGCAACTTGCAAACCCGTTTGGCTTCACCTGGTGTCACAAACCCTTCTGGTTGTGTCATATAAACATCTTCCTGAAGGTTCCCGTTAAGGAATTATGTTTTGACATCCATATTCCAAATCACGTAGTCATGGTAAGCTGCTATGGAAAGTATGATTCTTATGGATTTAAACATGGCGACTGGGAAGAAGGTTTCATCATAGTCAATTCCTTGACGCTGTCTGAATCCTTTATCCACTAGCCTTGCTTTATAGGTGCTAACTTGACCTTCCATGTCCCGCTTTGTTTTGAATACCGATTTGCATCCAACAGGATTTACATCAATTGGCTCATCGACCAGAACCCAAACATGGTTCTGATACATGGAATCTATCTCAGAATTCATAGCTTCTAGCCATCTTACAGCTTCTGATCTTTCTACTGCTTCACTGTAGGAGAGAGGTTCATCATTGTCCAACAATAATGATTCAGCATCCTCGGTGACTAGGAAACCAAATCTCTCTAGTTCCCTAACCTCTCTTGAGCTCCTACGCAGTACTTGTGTTTCTAGAAACTCTTCCACGGGGACCTGTGGAACTTGTTCCTGTACCAACTCCTGTATATCTTGAGCATCAACTTCTTCGAAGTCAATATTGCTCACACTATCCTTCTTGAGGATGTGCTCCCTCTCAATAAAGAGAGCTTGTCTGGCGACAATCACTTTCTTGTCTTGATGGTTATATAGGTAATATCCTTTCGTTTCCTTGGGATATCCTATAAAGATACACTTCATGCCCCGGGGTTCTAGTTTGTTGCCTGAGAAGGCCTTAACAAACACCTTGCATCCCCATACACGTGTGTGCAACAAAGTGGGTTTCCTTCCATTCCATAACTCAGATGGAATTCCATTTGCCGCCTTAGTTGGTACTCGGTTTAATGTGTATGCTGCAATTTTTATTGCATATCCCTAAAAGGATAATGGAAGATTCGCATGACTCATCATCAACCTCACCATGTCCAACAAGGTGTGGTTCCTCTTTTCACTAACACCATTACACTGTGGTGTATAAGGAAGAGTGAGCTAAGATAGAATCCCGGACTCCCGTAGAAGATCGATGAACTCTTGGTTCAGATATTCTCCACCTCGATCTGATCGAATCTTCTTTATCTTCTTACCAAGCCGATTCTCTACTTCATTCTTGAATTCCTTAAATTTATCTAAGGACTCTGACTTATACCTCATTAAGTAGACATAGCCATATCTACTCAAATCATCAGTAAAAGTAATGAAGTAATAATATCCACCTCTAGCTTCTACTGGAAATGGTCCACACACATCCGTGTGTACTAATCCTAGAAGCACTGTGGCCCTTTCACCTTGTCCCCCAAAAGGCGGCTTGGTCATTTTTCCTTGTAAACAAGCATGACATCTATCAAGTGGTTTTAGCTCAGTAGAGTCTAAATAGCCATCTTGGCTGAGATTTTTCAAATGCTTCTCGTTCACATGACCAAGGTGGTGATGCCATAACTGGGTGATGTATGAGTCATGTGAGTTTGTTTCATTATCGATTGCCAACACTTGGTTTTCATAATTCAATACATACAAATCATTATTTAAATGTGCCATACCATAACATACGTTGTTATTATAAAAGAGAAAAACCTTATTTCCAAATTTGAAAACAAATCCATCCATATCCAAACAAGATACAGAAATTATGTTCTTGGTAACACAAGGCACATAATAACAGTTATGTAAAACCAAAATCATCCCAGTCGGCAATGAGAGATGGTAGTCGCCAATAGCCAACGCAGCCAGCCTTGTGCCATTGGCAGCTCAAAGATCCACCTCTCCTCTGGCAATCATTCTAAATCTATTTGGTTCCTGCATTTGAATACAGATGTGAGCCCTAAAAGCTGTATCTAATACACAATGTGTAGAAATAGAAAGATTGCACTCGATAACAAATGCACCTTTAGCTTCCCCATGCTTCTGGGTGTAGTTCCTCTTCCAGTGGCCCTTCTTGACACATGCAAAACACACTGCCTCCCATTCCTTACCCTGCCTCTGGATCTTCCCCTTCTTGGAGGGACGGTGCTTAGGGGCTTCAGACCGTTTATAAGTCTTTGGCCCCTTTGCCTTGTCCTTCCTTTTCTTGTTCACTATAAGGACCGCGGGTTTGTCACGCACCATGTCCTTATCTACCTGTCGAATCAAGGTTAGAATCTCCGATAAACTCTTCTCATTTCCGCTTCTATTATAGTTGACAATGAAGCTAGATAAGGTCTTAGGCAGTGATGATAGGATGATATTTGTACGCAACTCATCTGGGAATTTAATCCCTAAGATGTCCAGGCGTTCAATGTAGCCAATAAGCTTGACTACATGAGGCCCAGCTAGCGCAGACTCTCCAAGCTTCATGGTAAACAAAGCATTGAAGATGTCATACCTCTCATGTCTCGCCTTCTCTTGGTAGAGATCTTTAAGGTGAGACATCATGCTATACACATCCATGTTTTCATGTTGCTTCAAGAGCTCATTAGACATGGTCGATAGCATGAAACACTGGAAATCTCTGGCATCATACATGTGTTTCATGTAGAGAGATAATTCCTCATCACTAGCCTCTTTGCCAGGCGCAACTGGAATAGGCTCTTCCAGCACATATAATTTCCTTTCGTGGCTAAGGACGACGCGTAAATGCCTCTGCAACTCTTCGAAATTGGTGTCGGTGAGAAGGTTTTATTTTTAGAGTATAGTGTGCAATGACATGTTTGAAGTCATTTTCATGCCATTTCTACAAATTAATATGAGAAAAGGTTTAGTAATTTATTACAAAAATTGATAAAAATAAATAAATTAATACTTATTAGTCCCCCACTATTTTATCAAAATCCAATATCCCTCACCATTGACTTCGGAATATTCTGTTGTGTGAATATTCTAGTGTCAAGGATCCATATTGCCCTTCGCATTACCCCAAATAGGGTTGGTCAAGCAACTTGAAGGGTTTTAGGTTGGCATTCCAAATGCCAACTATATTAACTCGCAACTCCTTGATCCGTTGAGTGGACTCCCCAATCCAGAAATCCTTTTTGGATTTCCTCAACCTTTGCCTCTTGGTCACACCAAGTCCTATTGTGGCAGTCAACCCTTAATGCGAACCAAGTCAAGTCAGCCCAAAACCTTGAATTAGAATTCCCTGATAATTGAAAGCACCCCAACTAGGGTTGGTCAAGCACTTTGAACTATGGTTCGATTCTAACCAAGATTATGGAAGGCTATGTCGACTCAATATTTATTTTGAGGGATTTTATCCTTATACGTAAATTGCGATTTTATTATATTTGAGTACATGCTTGTTAATATTAATTGGGATATTCATAAGTGATTAACCATGTCTAAGATAATATTTATGTATAAGATGGTTTTATTTTAGTTCCATATTGCATGATCGTTTAATTCATTAATTGTGTGATCGTGAAAACACACCCACAATAAATAAACCATGCAACTGACAGAAATAAAATTAATGGTATGATCATGAGGTTTTCTATTGGTTAGTTTATCTAGAGGTTGATAAAATAACCCAATACCTAGGGGAGAAACACCTTGAACCTTTCGGGTTCATGTTTACAACTTTCCACCTATCCACCATTGTATCTCCTTGGATTGGTTTTACCTTGGCTCCTGACTTGAGCCACCTCCACTAGCTTGGGAGCTCCATCCATTACATATGCATTTATCTCACACGCAGGTGAGGGCTAAAAGGGGTTTTTACATAAAATAATTCTTGGGCGCACAGGCCCTACATATTAATGAGGAGATGGCTCGCAGGCCAACAAATTTAATTTAAATAAATAAATTAAAAGAAACCATTCACATACAAAGTTCACGGTCTAGATCATGATCATCCATACATGCAACGATATTTATGCATAAATAATACTAGCATTCAATTCTTTAATCTTTCTTGTTTAAGATAAATCACGCTTGAATCAATTAATTATCTTTAATTAATCAATCCTTTTATCTTAAATCCCTTTTCTGAATTCCCTCGAGATTCTCATCCATCATTATTTTAAACAAATAAATTCATCTAAAATTATCCTTGTACGTAACTTGTACATTGGAGGCAACCCGGTGAATTCCCATTTAGTATGCAGATGTTAAATTAAACACATATATATAAAACACCTATCACGTGTTTTGCCTCAGCTTTATGCCTGCACCATGGTACACGTCTCAAGGGTTGTTATAATATAATAATAAATTTTAATAAATATGCGTAATTTGGGTGAGTATACGGTGTGTAGTTCCGACTACACGACGTGTACTTTTCTTCACCGTTCATCCGAAGTACACGCCCGGGGATAGGGCGTGTTTATGTACTTCAGAAATTTTCAGAGTACATGGCGTGTACAGTGGGACACACGCCGTGTAGTTTCTGCGTTACACGGTTTCCAGCCGGGCAGGCCGTGTACGGAGTACACGACCCAACCCTAACCCAAAGGGACTACACGTCGTGTTCATTGGACCACATGGCGTGTATTCCGGAAACCGTGTGCCACATGTTTCTGGTCAACACACGGTGTCTGAAATTCTTAGAAAGAATCCAATACACTGCTTGATTTGGCGGACCAGTCAATGCATTGAACCTAGACTACACGGCGTGTACTTCTGAATACACGCCATGTATTCTGGTGTTATATGGCCAGAAACATTTGGCTCTTCTGGATGAGTTCATCTATTTAATTTTAATAAAAATTAAAAGAAAAATTCGTTTCTGTGAGGTGAACGAGAAACGAGGGGGAGGAATAGATCTCGATACTTAGATTTCCAGAACGATTAAACATGAATTGAAATAACTAAATTATTAAATACGTAAATTACCAACGAAAAACTAACTAATTATAATCAACGATATAACCACTCTGATACCACTTGTAGGTTCCAGGCGTAGTGGAAGCCTGTTGGTGGGTTTTCCCAACATTAGTTTTAACGTTAAACAACGTTCAATACGAGATCCGTCATGATATAAAATGCCAAATCATCAGAATAGAATGAAGAACGAAAAGAAAAGAAGAGTCCCGGAACCCTTGAGGAGGATCATCATATGTTGATTATAATTAATTTAATTAATGCATAAGAATTACCTCGTTGGAATTCTTTCTTCATTGATGTGTCCGGTCACGATTTGGTGATCCGTCGTTGCGTCGTAGAATCCAAGTGTAGGAATCCTCTAGCGGTGATCCACATGTGTGTCACGTATCTCTGGACGTCACCGAAGCGATCTATGGGTGCTAGCGCGGAAGAACCTTCACTTGCGATGTCGGCCTTTGACTGCCTTGATCTGGTGGAGGATCTTGCTCTCATAACTTGAGGGCGTTCTTGGTGGAAAGGGAATTATCTCTTGGCTTGAGAGTATCTCCAAATCCGTTGTGCACAACAATGGATCTTTAAAATGTTGGGGTTGCAAGGATATTTATAATTGGGTTTGAGGTTAATAGATTTATGACAATAAATAAACGCGTTACGTGTTTTATTTATTTAATTAACTCTTATTGAAAACCCCCATGTCGAATTATTAATTCCTTGACATGCACCCACGCTGATTATAATAAATATCATTTAATAAAACAATATTAAATCCTCAAAATCCCAACTGGAAAAATTACATGGCGTGTAATAATTAATACACGGCGTGTACTTGTTTTCCATAAAACTACACGGTGTGTATATTTAATACACATGGCGTGTACTTTTATTTTCCATTTTTATCCACCACATTTATTAGACCTTGAGTAATGACTATTTATTTCTTAAATAAATGTAACATCATTACTCACTAATAAATATATTATTTCATGCACAATATATTCTCTCGAATAACTAGTGTCAAAATAAATGCGGTCAGACATCCTTAAATAATTATTAAACCACAGTCGGGAATAATATTTATTTAACTTGTTAAATTAATATTTAACTGAGATACATGGAAACACTTAGTGTGTGACCCTCTAGGCCTCTTTCTCAGTGGAATTAGGCTGAGCCTGCCTAAATTCCATGGTTAGCATCTAGCAACATGCCAAGGAACCCATAGAGAAAGAAGTTAACGCCCCAATGACGTGTCACCTCCTACAAACACTTACCGTGTAATATAATCCATTTTTCTCAATATCTCCAATCGAGAGGGTTTCAAGCTAGTGCCATCAACCCATGTGCTTGATTATTCTTTCTTTGACTTCCCGGAATTGAACTTGCCCATACATTACCATGGCCATGGATTTATTTAGGCTATATCAATTCCATCAAAGGGACTAAGATATCTACTTCCATCATGGAACGGAAGGGACAAATCCTTTCTCGCACAATCTATTAATGCGGTATTACTCGTGACATACCCAACATATCCTACCTCTCTACGAACAGTGTGCCATCATAGTTTTCGTCAATACATCTAAGTGTGCGAGTTGTAATACCAATTAATAATAATTTTAATGTCTAAGGACCAATACACACATCCACAGATAGGAACATCCAATGACACTATGAAATGTGGATTTCTACTGGCGGGTCTCGTTCTCATAATATCCTCCTAGATATTACCAATGGTGCACACCATGAGAAAGTGCCTCAATGTTTTATGAGTCCTCACCCCTAATGACCTGTATTATTTGTGTCCCTCAAATAATATCATCCGGACATAGAACATACATTCAAGAATAGTTTTATGGAACTTCCGGGTTCCCATCGTAGCAGGGATCCTCTATGACCCTTTAATGCAACAGATATCCTTAGGACATTATCACATGACATGTCACGCCGAAGAACAATCAAGATGTGGTAAGGATTTTATTTAATGAATAAAGTACAAAGTAGTTGGTTCTGGACCACCAACTCCAACATGAAGGGACCTCCATATTTATAGGCATGGTCACCTACCGGGTCCACCTATCTACCATGAACTACCTGTATTTCAGGACCACTCTACATTGGAATAGCCTCCTCTTCATTCCAATCAGACCCCATTCTGATGGGGGGAATTTGTAGGGTCCTGAAAAATCTGCAAAGGAGAATGATGATCCCCTTTAACTTAAGGGAGATTCTACTGAATTTCCCCTCAAATAATTGGTCAAAGAAAGGTGGCCAATACTCAAAATTGGAAAAGGACCAACCGGTCCGCGAACCGGCCCATGTCTTACACAGCCGGTTCAGCGAACCGCTCCCCTCTGGGGACCAGCCTTGTTCGCGAGATGGAGGTGGAGATCTTCCGCGGTCACGAGGCAGGACAGGTGCCAACCCGGTTCACCATTCCGGACTACCCCTTCCACGAGCCGCATCAACCGGCCTGAATCGCCTCCACTGTTGTTCGTGAAATGGAGGTGGAACCCTCCGCGGCTACGAAGCACTCCCCGAGTTTGGTTCGCGGAGGAGGAGTGTTTAATGCCCCGTGTGTTATGGATTGACCAAGTCATCCGTATGACGAGATTTTAGTCGTGGGCCTCCGCAAAAGGTTCCACTTGACCCTAATAGATCCGTTTTCCTCCCCTCTATAATAGGATACGGAATGGGGAGATTGAAAAAAATCGATCAGATTCGGGTGGAAGGATTTCGAAGGAAGGAGCTTAGGATTTCGCAAAGAGCGAAGTTCTAGTTCGTGAACCAGAGCAGGTATGAATCTTGAAACAAATTAATAAGGAACTGAAAATGCATAACTTGGTGAACTACGAATAAAATAATACATAAAAAGAGAAGACTGCGAACCAGGGCCCCTCCGCGGATGCACTACCCGTGGACCAGGGAGTTTATGCCCCTTTTCTGATCAATCACACCGCGTAGCAACCTCCTACACGGGAAAAGTCCTAGCCAACGAATCTCCAATCGGTGCCGCCCTTGGCCGCCACTGCTCGCGTGGATCCCTCCGCGTACCAACCTTGTACGCGGGCCGAACCCAATGCCGCGAACCCTCCTGGTTCACGGGATGTCAATCAGTCTCCAGACCCTCCTGGTTTGCGGGCGACCTCTCAGTCTGCGGACCCTCCTGGTTCGCAGACGACCTATTAGTCCACGGACCAACCTGGCTCATGGACGACATCTCCAGTGACGTAGCACCTCCCTACGTGAAGGGCGCCACCACTCATACACCCGTGTGGCCTGCCAAAACCTTCGGAGTTCCCATTCCCTGAGCCAGATAAAATCCTTCCAATTCCAATCCGGCCTAATACTTCACAACCTCCTCATTGGCCCATTCATTGGTTCTGAGTAGAGGCCTCCACCAGAGCCACTGAACCAATATAATGTAACCTTTTGGCGTATTAGCGCACTCTTTTGAGTTCACATACCCATGGTAAGAAACGACAAAGGGGTTTCCCCGACCCTTGGGCGGATTCTCGAAGCATGCATTGGTTCACATTCCCACGGTAATGCGGGGTCCGAGCCCGAGATCCCCCTTTCTACCTCTACTCGCCAGGATGAGAGACTGCACGCTTTGACGGTTGGGCACTTCTCCCCTCCCTAGAGAGGGGGCGGTACACCCGTCAGAAGGAATCCGTCCCCATGCACCTCCGTACTTCCCCACCAATACGATCAAGGAAGGACATAGTGGGGAAGTGTGCTTCTCCATCCTTCTTTGGGGCCAATTCCCTCTCCCGATGGGCTCTATCACCATTGGGCATCCCTTCTGAAGTAAGCCCCACACCATCTTTTCCAAAAGCCAATGACCCCGCTCCTTTCAACCTGGAGGGTTCATTGCTCCACTGCGCGATCTCTACCTTCCTCGAACAACAGGGGGAAGGAGAGTCCAACGGTATCAGCCTTTTCCTTCACTCATCATTTGTCTCCCCTTCCCTTGGTCGGGAGAAAAGTGTGAGGTTAGCCAAGTTTGTTTCATTCTCTTGTTTCTCACACCGAGCATGACTCACATGGGTTTAGATATTTGTGATGGTCATGGTACCCGCACAATTATGGTGGACTTGTTTTTAACTACATGGACTTTGACCCTTGTCTCTTAGGCATGGTACGTAGGAAGCCTCCCTGAGGTTCAACCCCATCATCCACACCTTGGGCCGCCTCAGAGCGTAAGACTCATACCAATGTGAACTATGTGGAATTTGATCCTTGTCTCTTAGGCATGGTATGTAGGAATCCTCCCTGAGGTTCAATCCCATCATCCACACCTTGGGTTGCCTTAGAGTGTAAGCCCCATAGCAATGCAAACTACATGGACTTTGACCCTTGTCTCTTAGGCAGGGTACTTAGGAAGCCTCCCTGAGGTTCAAGCCCAACAACCAGCAGATCCGACTATCTTCACGTCGGTTCACCGCATCAATCCCAACGCCGCCTCAATGAGTCCCGACTCCATGGGTTCATTAATCCAATGAGGGATGGTAAACCTCAGGCCTAAAAGATTCCGAACCCCTGCATCCAGTTGACCATTTCTCACCAGGGTTAAATCCGTGGATACTATGTTTGGGTATAAACTAAATATTCGAGAACATATGAATACGTCATAAATCTATAAGAGAGTCCTGGAACATGAAATAATTCCCCTCAAAAGGGTGTGATGAGCCCGAATTCCCATCTACTTGACCAATTTGAGTTCTTAAGCATCATTGGCCAAACCATCTAGCGAACGCCTGCCTTTGGAAAGCAGGTCCACGCACTGCGGGATATAGAACCGTTGGGTGTTCCGAGGCACAAACGATGCACCCGATATGAGTGATTAAGCAGAGCTCAACATTCTCTAATCAACCTTTGGGTATCGCATGTCTCTTCCACATGACCCTCGGTCGTGCGCCGCACCGGAAGCAAAACAACCATTTACAAAGTAACAATAATAAAATGAATGTATATTCTTTATTATATACAAAAATAATGCACATAATTATATTTCTAGAGACTTGTTACATAACCCTTTATAACACCCACATAAGACCTAAGGGTAAGGTGTGTGATGGTGATAGAATATTGGGGTGGCTCAGATAACATCACTCATGTGGTAATCTCTATTAACTTCTACTTATCTCATAGGCGGTTTTGTTCAAGATTAACGTGTTGAAGTTCATCTTCGTCTGGGTCAAGAGTGAAGCCCAATGACGCTACCTAATTTTTGAGCTCCAACAAATGGGCTTCGTATGGAGCAATTCTACTGGATGAGGCCATTTCTTCATTTGTCTTAGTAAATTGGATTTCTTAAAACCCTATAATTATACTAATCATGTGATCACTCTTCAATGACTATATTAACAATGGTAAAAATTATTAATGGTATTTTAAAATCCAATAACATAAAACCAAGGAAGTGAAAATGTTTTATATAACCACTTTACATAATAATACATTTAATTAGATCAATAGAAATTTACATTAATAAAAGGTTGGGATGTTATAGCATGCATATTATATTTCCAGTTAACTTATTCTTCTCCACCAGTGTACATACTTTATTTCTTCGATGTTTTAATAATATTCTACCAGTTATGTTTTTCTTTAGAATAATATTCAAATTCACCAACTTTTTTTGGGTACAATTCATAGGAAAATGAAAATTTTACTGCACTCAAAACATTTGAGTGGAATTGTTACTCCATACATTCCTCTTCCTATTAGATAATTCTTAGAGATAAGCCATGTGATTGTTTTCATTCATCTCATCATCCTAATTATATTCAAAATCACAAGGATAGTCATCTTCAAAATATTTAATTTTTAAAATTCTCATATCTTGAAAAAAACATATTTATTATTCTTTTTGAATGTTAGAGATTTCATCATTTCATAGGAAACAAGAAATTTATGCAATTTATAATGTGATAAATATTCTATATATTCTAAAGAATGTATTTTAAAATTAAACCTATCTATAAAGTTTCTCATGAGTTTTTCTATAATTTTATAATCTTATAAGGCATATTTGAAACCTCTAATGTTGAAAGAACTTCATTCACTCTATTGAATTATTAATCAATAGTTTCTTCAACTATCATTCTAATGCATTCAAACTTTCTATACTAAAATTTTAATTTAATTTCCTTCACTTTTGTCTTTACTTAAAAAATAATTTCGATATTTTCCCACATAATAATTTTATTTTAGAGACCCATCACATTCATATAAACATTTTATAACTGAGACATAAGAATATAATTTCTATCTTTTCCATCAACTTCAATGTTACTCTTATCATCAATTGTCATAGGAGTATCCTTCTTAATGGGTGGATACCCAATTGCAGAATCATAAAAAACTTCCATACAAGGTGATAGAAGATAGAGAATCATTCTATTTTTTTGGACATTATTATTTTTTCCATTGAATGTAGGAATTACTCTACAGTTGAAAAAAATGAGATTATCCATTATAAGGATTCAATAGGGGAACCTCCACTCTGATACCACTTCAAGTTCCTAAGCATCGTTGAATCTCTAAGAAGGGGGGTGAATCTATGATTATCTTTTTATAATTTTCAACATTAAGAAACATAACCCCTACAACTTGTTAGAGTTTCTTCATTGTGAGAACCAACATTCCTTCCATATCCACTCTTTTGGGTCTATAGAAATTCATTTTATTAAAGAAGTAAATATAAATGTTGTGTCAAATCCCATTATAAACCTTCTATCTTCTAATAATAATGATTATAATAAACACCATTAGTTTAAAAAACTTTCTTACGAAATTCATGAAAAAAATATAATGACACATTAATAAATTTTATCCCTTGGAGGTCTATCTAGAATCATAGCCTGATCTTCCCCCTATCCAATTTATTTTTCTCGTAAAATCTGTCTGATGTACCTTCATTCAGTGACTTCCATCCATTC
The DNA here is from genome assembly GCA_963277665.1 of Viscum album. Lineage (NCBI taxonomy): Eukaryota > Viridiplantae > Streptophyta > Magnoliopsida > Santalales > Viscaceae > Viscum > Viscum album. The sequence goes on from OY728165.1 coordinate 1,644,992,363, forward strand.
TACCTTTTCTCATACTTTTCCTGAAATAAAATTTTGTTCTATATAATTAAAAAACTCAACAAATCATAACAGTATACTCAAAACTCAGTCTGATCTTTACTATTTAATTCTTATCTATCTGGTCTTCTAAACTTTTCTCTGTCTGATCTTTAGACCGAAGACTCTGTACAAAAACTCTTCTTTAACAAAAAACACAACTTTGGTTGGAAACTCAATTCTAACTCCAAATAACCTTCATTTCATATTTTATGCATAGGTGAACAATAGTCAACTATGGTTTACTTAGAACCATTATTTATAGGTGCTCCAAGAATAGAAATGGTGGGAAACCTGAAATGTTTTCCCACTCACCCAAATTTCATAAATTAGATTTCTCAAAAATTTGAACATCGTTTGAATACTTCTCAAATATACTAAACTAATATAGATACCTCTTATATCTTCTAGAATTTTCTTAAATTACCCATCACTTTATAATACTCTACTTTACTGAAAAATATAACTTTACAATGTTCTTCGAAACATTCTTTTTGGAAATTGATTTTCTAGAACATCTATATCTTGAACTCTATATGGTACTTTATTCATCTATCTAATCCTATTGACTGGATTTTAATATAAAAAATTTATTAAATTCAGTATTATTTTTCTTATTTTAAACTTGGTAGATTCTCAAGAATTCAATGATTATATAGCCTATTTCAAAACACTTTTCTTCAAACTTCATACATGTTGTCTTTTAAAAAACTCATCTCCTACCTCTATATGTTCCTCTAAAAAAACTGGAGATGGTGGATAATGTTGTTGCAACTTATAAAGAATTAATCTTCCTATAATTACTATAACATAGAAAATTCAATACATCTGCCCTTTATTATCTAAAGACTCTTTCTGCTTAACTGCATCCAGTCTCTCAGTAAAACTCCATCCGTTCTAGATGTTTTGGAGACTGGTGTTTGATTAAAAACATGATCTCCCCCTATTATTTGGTCATATAATAAAATATGATTCCTTTAGTCACTTTTAATTTCATCTTCATTTTAGAAAACAACAAAAAATCAGCAATAAAAAGTTCATATATACTTATAGATTCTTTATTCGATGAACTATGTCATGTGCTTCTTCTCTATTACATGCGATAGACATCATTTGTTCTGGTCTGTCACTACATTAGATTGATTAGTTGTTTCTGATAATATAATTTTCAATGTCATACCTTATTATCAAAACCTCTACATTAACAGTCTTACTGAAAACTGAAATCTTCATCTTCTCATATATTTTTAAGAACATAATGATTTCAAAAAACTCTGAATTTATATAAAAACAATGTCAAAACATTATTTTTGGAAATTTTGTCTATCCAATAGTAAGTGTTTATTTCATTAAAATTAATAAAGATAAAACTTATCGCTCTTGTAGTTTCTCTTTGAGGAGAAATGTGTTTGGAAATATGAGTTTGGAAACAAAAACATTTTTCAAAACATCTTTTGTGGTGGCTCTATTCGGTAAAAGCATCAGGAGTTTCATATGAATCTCAGCATCCAGAAAGCTATGTTCAAACCTCTAGTTGTGGACTTGTCTATCTGATGAAAACTTTAACAACTTACTTTATTTAAATACAATAAAACTTTACAAAATTCATATTTTTGTAAAACTGGGTTCCCAAGACATAAATTTATAAGTACTTTTGATTACCATACAATGTGTATAGTGAGTAATGCATGACGTAAACTTACCATTATAATGTAGACATTTCTACATCCACTTTTTAATATTAATGTCCATATATTATTTTTCATATCAAAATTTTATACAATATCCTAATCTATAATCATAACCTCAAGATACTATGAAAATTAATCTTTAATATACGTCATATGGTCTAGATACATCATATTGAATGGACACAGCTAATGTCAAACTATTAGGTCTTGAGGGATTATGGGCACTAGGACTTCTTCTCATGAATTTTTCACTAGGTTATCTCTAGTGGGTGAGGTCATGAAGATAGGCCCACCACTAGAAACACTACATGTTTTGGGTATCATCAGTTGCTCTTATATACAAACATGTGTATTGGTCTCATGATTTGAGATCATTATAAATGTGTTCCATTTGATCACATACATTCATTGAAAGGGGAAATACATGAAAATGAATCCATAGTGAGGTATTTTTTGTTAATTCCATCATTTGTGGTATGGAATTGGTTTAATGATGTAGATAGAATTTGTCACTTTCGAATTCTGGAAATGATATCTTTGGCCTAGGTGAACATGATAGTAGTAGCTTCATTAAATCCATGGAATTGGTAGTCAAATTTAAATCCATCTAGTTAGATAAAAAAATAATAAATCAAGTAATAGATTATGACACAAGTGAGTATCTTACTTTATGAGTTACACACTACGTGTTCATAGGTTGGTTTTTTGTGACTTATCCTTATCTCTTTTAGGGTCATAATGGGTTGCTAGATTCCACTCATGATCTATGAATAATATTAATTTATATTGAGATATGGGCCTATAGGGTCACGTAAAACTAGTGCTTTCAATATTATCCCCTATTCTAGTGAATATGTATATATGACATGGTGTGCCCCACCACAATGTCTGAGGGTTGTCCAAACTCAATCACTAACATATAAATAAGTTCATTATTATTTGAGTATAGAATAATAGGGATGAATTTATTTATTAATATTATTTAAAAGTATTTAATTAAATACATGGAATAATATTATATGACCAAATATTATTTTAATATTCAAGGATCATTTAATATTATCAGGAATTTAGAGTGGAGTTAATGACTCAGGTTTTATCACATAATATTTATATAAAATATTATAAGTATGTGATAAATAATAAGAAATATTTATAAAGTAGTTATTTCATTATAATTATTTACTTATTAATTATTTAGTGGATTTTAAATATACAAGGGTGGGTAACCCTAACTGTGTATTTTACACATCCATGATATAAGTAGATGAGGATCTCATTTCCTGTGTGAAAGAAAATAATTTTACAATGGATTAAGAGCTCCTCTCTCCTCCCACATCCTTAATAGAGATAGAATCTATCCAAGAAATCGATCCAAGGAGATATTTGTGGGTCATAGGAATGATGTCAAGGTGATCTTCACATTTTCTAAGGAATCTTCGGTGATCTCCGCTAGCACCATAAATTTGATAGTAGATGTTTGCATAGATTCTTGAAGTGTGCGTGGATGATATAGAGGGGTTCAGGTTAAGATCCTTCATGAAATGATCACTAGTGACAAGACACCGTCAAACATGCCACCAATTCAATTAGGTACATGTTTAATTTATTTTTTTTTCTTATGTAATACACACAAGATTCTCATACCATTATCGGGGCTCAGATCGCCAGATATGATGAAGTTACGTTGCTCTGATGATGAAAATTAGAAAATACTCAACCCATAAGAATCCACTATGCAACACAAAATCGTTAATTGGTATTATAGGGATCAGGAGAATTTTCTAAGCCAAAGAAAAATTAATTTTCAGTAAATCAAGTAGAGGGATTTAAATTGGTCCCATCGGAATAGATCGTGCATCGATCTGATTTTGGATGCCCATGTTATGGCCATCCAATTTTTTTTGTATGGATTGAAAAGTGTTGTTGTAACTGGTTAAAATTTGAAGAATATTATAAATAATAATTTCTTTCGTGTCTTAATTTTTGGGTGGTCTAGATCTGATCAGGTTCCAATCAGACCATTTCTTCCAGTGAAAAAATTGAAATCTTCCTTTGGAAGCATTGTCAATAAAATTAATAAAAAAAGGGTTGAAAAGGGTTTTATTTTTTTGGAAGATTGAAAAAAATTTAATAAAGCCTATATTTTAGGCTTTTCTCTGATCAACAGAGGTGGGTTGCTGTCCATAAAAGACAAAAAATAAAAAATGGGCTTCAAAGTCCCTTCAATTGGCTTCCCATGGAAGTAGATTATTTTTTTATAACAAAAAAAATTAAGGCATACATGAGAATCCATAGACTGCCTCATCCTACCTCTTACCCTAGCTGATACCCACTGGACCGAGCAAAGCCCCTCCAGCGGACCATCTCCCTTGTACAACTATGATGCCCGAGCTGACCGTCTCAACTGCACTTCCCTTCTTCAGTGTGTTTTGAGAGGACTGTCACCCCTAGAACCCTCTCACTGATTTTCCAACTCCCATATCTACCTGAAAGTGCCTCTATCTCACACAAAAATATCTCTATCTCATCCAGGCATATGGAATATGCCTCTGGATTTGTCTGACGCGTCACCCAAGCACCTCTCCCACTATCCAGCTAGCACTCCTCATAGCCATACTAAAACCTCCCACTGATCTTGGTTGTTGTATTCCTCCCCCAATATTCCCCCATCTATCTCTGAACACAGTAGTGCAGAAATCATTTTTTTACGTCACCATTTTTTACGTCGGTTATATATAACCGACGTAAAAATGCGGCGAGTAGATTTTTCACGTCGGTTATTTTAATAACCGACATTACAAATCATGCCTGTTGGGGTTTTACATCGGTTATCTTAAAACGGACGTAAAAAACCAATGCGCGGGGGTTGTTTACGTCGGTTATTTGGTAACCGACGTAAAAAACCCGATATCGACGCGTTTTTTACGTCGGTTATAAAATAACCGACGTAAAAAACCCCCGGGGCTTTGGTTTTTTACGTCGGTTATTTGATAACCGATGTAAAAAACGCGTCGATATCGGGTTTTTTACGTCGGTTATTTGGAAACCAACGTAAAAAACCCCCCGCGCATTGGTTTTTTACGTCGGTTATCTTATAACTGACGTAAAAAACCAAAGCCCCGAGGGGTTTTTTACTTCGGTTATAAAATAACCGACGTAAAAAACAAAGCGCGGGAGCTTTTTACGTCGGTTTTAAGATAACCGACATAAAAAAGCTAAAAAATAGTTTATAACGTCGGTTATATAATAACCGACGTTATAAAACATTTAAAAAAATTAAAGCCCGTGTTCTGTCATTTACGCTTTTTCGATTGACAGTCGACGGCTCATCTCTCTCTCGCGCGGTAAACCCTAATCAGCTCGTCGATCTCCTGCATTAAAATCATTTTGGCTTCATTGTTTATCTTCTTCACTCCTCTCGGATCTATCATCTCAACTCGCGACATTCAAGTAAGCCTTCCAAGAATTTATTTCGTTCGTTTTTGTTTCGATTCTTGATGTGCTTTTCGTTCGTTTTTGAATCTCGTGGAATTTTTTGTCATTGCAAATGGTTATTATGTCCATTCAACTTGCAACATTAAACTCGCAACATTCAACTCACAGCATTCAACTCGCAACATTCAAGCAGGTGTATTTTGGATAAGACTATTTTTAACTCTTATTCTAGATTTTCATTCTGATATATGCTTACGAGCAACCTCTTAAGTATCTAAATAAATCAATATCTAATAAAAATATTACTATGACCATGATAACATAGATATTTGACTTCACAACCATTCAAATTATTCAATCATTTAGAAAGAATAATTAATTTTAAAACATTGAGGATTAGCTTCAGTAAAATCTGAAAAATAATGGGTGGTACTGTAACGTTCCATTCTTCCAGCAACATTATTATTTCCTACTTAGCTGGAATGTGTCTTTCTGGATGAAGATTGGTAGTACTTATTTTCTTAAAATCATATTTTCAATATGATTGTCCAGAAAAAGATTTTCATGAATGAAATTGGACCATGTACAATCGGTAATACCTATCCTTAAAATTTCATCCAACATTCTTACATCATAATATTTTTTCAAAAAATTATGATTTTTAGAACTCCTAGATCAGAAAACCATCATCTGTTTTCATCTGCATTCATAAAAATATCAATTCATACCTATTACAATCAAATATTTCATTCTGGACTCATGGTGAGTCTGATAATACATTTCATCTTTCAGTCATCTCCTAAAAATGATGGACCTTTTCATGCAAAGTGTATCTGATTTCTTGAATACGATGGTATGTCTGATTTTCAACAAAACCAAGTGAGGTGATTTCTTTTATTATTAATAATTCATAAAAAAATTATAATACCTAAATATTATTATCATCCTTTTCATATTTTTCATTATAAAAAAGGTATAAAGGGTACTTTCTTTTCATTCTCAAGTTAAATTATATTTTTTATAAAGGACTTTTCTATCTAGGTAGAAATAATTTAACAATAATTAGATTGAATTAGGTATATTATCTTATCTTACCATCCAAACACATTTTTATGTATTAATAATTATTATGTTTTGTAAAAACAATTATGACCCCCATTTCATTTTTGTTAGTTAATTGATCTACGAAAGTGTTATAAATGATTTGATGATCACGATTCACCCATATATATGGTTAGTCATTATGTGACATTTGGGTCCATAATATCCTTCTAATGCATTCGACAATGCATTATATATCATAGATCAATATGGGATACAGATGGTTATACAATGTCCAATGTGTTATGTGATGTGTCTCGTAAGAAATATTATAATAAATTACAGGAAAGGTGATTAACATATCCCAATATGAGGTGAATGAAACTATGTTTTCCCTTGACATATGTTATGACTTATATGATTATGATTGTGCCACACTCTTATGTTATTCCACATACCAATGTTGTGATCTTGTGAATAAGGTTTTTTAAATAATGTTCCCACTATCATATAAATCATGTCTTATGTTATGCTAAAATTGTTATACTTGGACTCAGGTTTTATGATCTATGATTATATAGAACTGTTTCACTTATCTTTTTGATCATGTGCTTTGTGTATGCTCTTATACCCCCATGGATATCTTTTTATGAGATTAGATATTATATTTATATATATCATGTTTACCCATAATGAGTATCGTAAATCAAAACTTTTATTATTTTCATTCCCTAAGTTATAAAAATAAGTATTATGTAGGATGATTCAAAAATTTAATCTGTGAGATGAGTTGTTTTATGTGTGAAACCCAGGCCAAACACATATGTATTTTTTTATTGGTATTACATATATATATTTCGACATATACTTTTTTTTACATTACCATGATATTAACATTAGTTTTTCTAAAGAAATATTAATCCTTAGATTATATATCAGATCAAAAGGATATAGTAATTCTAATATATAATCAGAATGATCAGATAATATGACAATATTATTAAACATAAAACAAATGGTCTATATTCATATTTCTAACATGACACTTACGATGTATAGCTATTTGGTGTTGGGTACTTATGAAAACTACTACTACTTTCAAGATTTTGGCACTTGAAAGTGTTGAGTACTTTAGATCATAATGATTGAAAAACAAGCATGAATAACACATGTTATATGCTCCATTAGGTATTCCTATATTTTAACATGTTTATTAGTATATTGGAATGATATTATTATAAATGTGTATCATCTGATCATATTCACTTATTCCAGATAAAAATCATTTTGTTTATGTTTTATTGATGTATATTTTATTTGGAGAATCATTAGGCGTCATGGTTTTCTTTGATTCAATGAAATTTTAAACTGTTACATCTAACTATATTTTGTTTTAAAAATAATATTCAAGCATATTTTTTTAAATACCTATAGATTTGTTTTATATTTTAAATTGTTTTACATTCAAATTATGATTTTTTTCATATAAACATGTATTTGTCTTATCTTATAAATATATATTTTTTATTGATATTTGTTATAGGTAATAATGAGTTGAAGTTGGATTACGGCACATCGAATGAGCAATGAATTTAAGGAAGGTGTTGATGCCTTTTTGGAATTTTCAAAACGAAATGTTCCAAGTAGTGACATTTTTTTTCTGTCCATGCCTGAAATGTTTGAATATGAAGAAGTTGAAAAGTAGAGAGATAAAAGATCATCTGATATTTCATGGTTTTAATACGAGTTACAGCCCTTGGATTTGGCATGGTGAAACTGGACGGAATGTCACTGATGATGATGATTCACAAGATGGTAACTCCGATGGAATTGAAGAAATGATTCGCGATATTGTAGCAGAACAAATTGAGATAGAACCGACAGTTGCACGTCTATATGGTGATGCTGAAAAACCATTATATCCCGGTTGTACAGATTTTACGGTTCTGTCGGCGGTGTTAAGACTGATTAACCTGAAGGCGAAGCACGGATGGAGTGACAGAAGATTTATAGAGCTGCTACAATTGATGAAAGACATTCTTCCAAAAGATAACGATCTTCCAGATTCACATTACAAAGCCAAGAAAATATTATGCCCGATGGGATTGGGATACAAGAAAATACATGCCTATCCGAATGACTGCATTATATATAGGAAGGAATATGAATTTCTTTCAGAGTGTCCAAAATGTGGGATATCAAGGTATAAGGTGAAAGAAAAATCACAGGGTGATGTAGAGATTACAAAGCTCCCTTCAAAGGTATTTTGGTATCTTCCTATAATTAATCGTTTCAAACGTTTATTTGCTAATTCACATGATGCAAAAAGGTTAAGATGACATGCTGAAGAGCGGGTATGTGATGGGAAAATACGTCATCCAGCTGATTGTCCACAATGGAAGAAAATGGATGCGCAATATTCTACATTTGGAAATGAAATAAGAAATCTCAGACTAGGGTTGTGCACAGATGGAATGAATCCATACCGAACACTCAGTAGCACACATAGTTTATGGCCTGTTTTATTGGTAATTTACAACCTCTCTCCTGAAGTTTGTATGAAGTGAAAATATGTCATGTTGAGTACAATGATCTCTGGTCCAAAGCAACCCGGTAATGATATTGATGTTTACTTGTCACCGTTGATTGATGATTTGAAATTGTTATGGGCTGATGGTATTAGGGTGTATGATTCTTATAAAATGGAATATTTTCAACTTCATGCAGTGCTTCTGTTCACTATAAATGACTTCCCAGCGTATGGAAATTTGTCTGGATACAGCGTTAAAGGGCATAAAGCATGTCCAATTTGCGAACAACAGACGTCCTATTTTCAATTGCATCATGGGAGGAAAACAGTGTACATGGGTCATCGAAAGTTTTTGCCTATGGAACACCCTTATAGAAGACTAAAAAAGGCATTTAATGGCTCAAAAGAATTTGATACTGCTCCAAAACCTTTATCCCCTGATCTGTATTTTGAGAGGGTGAAAAACCTTGACGTGACATTGGGAAAGACACAAAAATCTGGTAATGATAGACATATTTGGAAGAAAAGGTCAATTTTTTTTTGAGCTACCATATTGGAGGTATCATGAAGTTAAACATAATATTGATGTCATGCACGTGGAGAAGAATATCTGCGATTCTTTGATTGGAACATTGTTAGATATTAAAGGAAAGACTAAAGATGGGTTGAATGCAAGATTAGACTTACTATCAATGGGAATACGTTTGGAGTTAGCTCCCACTCCTAAAGGAAGACAAACATTTCTTCCCCCGGCTTGTCATACATTATCGAAGAGGGAGAAAATTAGCTTCTGTCAGTGTCTTCATGATACCAAAGTTCCTCAAGGTTATTCTTCTAATGTAAAAAATTTTGTCTCATTGAAGGACTTGAAGTTGATAGGTATGAAATCACATGATTGTCACGTCATGATGCAACAAATTATACCAGTTGCATTGCGTGGAATATTTCCCATTTGTGTCAGAAAGACTATAATGAAGTTGTGTTATTTTTTCAATTCAATTTGTAACAAGGCGATTGATGTGAATGCTTTGAACATTTTTGAAAAGGATGCAATTTTTATACTTTTTCAATTGGAAATGTATTTTCCTCCAACTTTTTTTGATATAATGGTGCATTTAATGATTCATATGGTTCGATAAATAAAGCTTTGTGGACCTGTATATCTTCGTTGGATGTATCCTTTTGAATTTTATATGAAAATATTAAAGGGGTATGTTAAAAATCTATATCGACCTGAAGCCTCCATTATTGAAAAGTATATTTTTGAGGAGGTAGCAGAGTTTTGTACGAGCTACTTGGCTGCGGCGCAACACATAGGTTTGCCTCCATCTCGCCATGAATGAGTTAATAATGAGGGAAAGGGGATTCGCGGCTTGAAAGTCAAATCATTGTCAGCTGAACAGATGAAGAAGTTAGAATCATACATCTTGAATAACATAGCTGATGCTCAACCATATATCACATTGCATATTAATGAGTTGAAACAATTTCATCCAAAGAAGAAAGAAATGTGTATTTTGAATGAGCACAACAAAACTTTTTTGTCATGGATTAAAAAGACTTTGCTTGGTAGATCAGATGTATCAGAGACATTAAAATGGATAGTGGCTGGTCCATGTTTAAATGTGATAACATGGTCTGGTTATGACATTAATGGTTATACATTTCATACAAAAACTCAGGACAACAGAAGTGCAGTTCAGAATAGTGGTGTATTGGTGTTTGCAGAAGCAATGCATTTTTCGAGTGCTAAGGAAAAAAACCCAATTTCTGCATCAAATGCATATTATGGAGTGATTGAAGACATATGGGAGGTTGATTACTTTAAAATTAAAGTTCCCGTTTTTAACTGTAAATGGTTTAATGGTAACAACAGTGTCAGACACAATGAATTTGGAATGACACTTGTTAATCTGAATAGATTGGAAGACACAACTGATTCTTTTATAATGGCAACACATGCAAAACAAATTTTTTATGTAGTAGATCAATCAGATATGCAGTGGGCTGTTGTTTTACAAGGGAAAAAACAATATGTTGGTGAGGATGAACTTGATGAATATGATGATTTATGTGAGATCCCTACTTCAATGGAAATATTAACAGAACATAATGACGATCATGTTGAAGACATAGTTTGTGCCATAAAGAACGATCACGATGAAGGAATTTGGGAAAACAATCCATCTGTACATTCCTAAAATTACAGGTAACATATGTTTATTTCTTGTTTACATTTATTTTTTCCATAAATGTTTGATATTGTAAGTTTTTTATTTATTAAAACATGTTTTAGAATAAAATAAGTATATGTTTTTGTTTGTTTTAAGTTTGTTTAGTTTACTTTATCATGTTTATAACCATTATAGGAATTTTAAAATGCTTATTTTTGTTCACTGACAATTACTTTACCATGTTTACAATGTTTACCAGGTTTACCATTTTTACCATTTTTACTATCTTGACCATCTTGACCATCTTTGTCATCTTTACCATTGTTTAACATGCTTACCATATTACCAATGTTTACTATTATGTAACTTAGTACTCTTTTCTATTTTCTGATTACAGTAGTATTAAAATATTTGAATTTCTATATTTGTTCACTGACAATTACTTTACCATGTTTACAATGTTTACCAGGTTTACCATTTTTTCCATTTTTTACCATGTTGACCATCTTGACCATCTTGAACATCTTTGCCATCTTTACCATTGTTTAACATGTTTACCATATTACCAATGTTTACTATTATGTAACCTAGTACACTTTTCTATTTTCTGATTACAGTAGTATTAAAATATTTGCATTTGTATATTTGTGAACTGACGTTTGTTTTTTTGATTTGAAGGATAATGATAGATCATTCAGATGATCAACCACATGATTCTGGAGAGGAGCATATTGCTGGTCATACCTCTGGGGATGAACATTCACATGCTCCTATTACGACAAAGAGTTCAAAGGTTGGTAAACGTGGGTGCACACGTTTACCAAAATTATCACTTGCCCGTACGCAGGATCAGAGGATAGTAGTTGAGTTTGATGATGATGATATTCCTAGAGGTCCGAATGCCAAAGATTTTAAGAGTTTTGTTGCAACTCAGGCTAAGACCAAAGTAAGCATTCTGTATGATGATTGGAGAGGTGTGGATAAAGAGATTATCTCTTAGTTGTGGGAGACGATTTTGATAAGATCTTTTGTCATTGTTTGACCATTATTTTAATGTTTATAGTATATATAATATGTTTAACCTCTTCTTTATCAGATGACATTTGATATTCCTGACACTGGAGGAGTCAGGAAGAAATGCTTATCATTGGCTGCCAGGAGATGGAGGGATTTCAAATCAACCCTCTCATCTGATTTCATTTATAGTCATAGGAGTCATGACAATCCATGTCGTATATATCCTTTTATAGATGAAGACACATGGAGACAGTTTTTTGAAAGTAGAAAAAAAGAGTCATTTCTGGTAAGGGCAATGTACTCTTTTATAAACTTTCTTATATAAATGATTTTATTAATGTTTTGTTAATGATTTCTTATTCTTAAATTACAGCAAACAAGGAAAGCTCATTAGGAGATCCAATCTAAAAATGTATACGCTCATAGTTTATCTCGAGGAGGGTATACATTATTGGAAGAAAAAATGATAGCGGAAAAATTTCAACAACTAAGAGCTGAGTCTTCAAGCTCTGGAGAGGTGGCCCCTCCATCCCCTCCATCTAGACATGAAAAATGGAAGAGATCTCGGAAGGGAAAAAAGGGCAATATCTTTCGGAAGAATCGAGAATCGTAGCTGAGAGGACTGTAAGATATCTATTTAATTTATTTAAGTTAACTTTTTTCTTCATATAAGTTTCAATCATTACAGAAATGTTCAGTTAATTAATATAGGACTCTCTTGAGGAGCAGAGTTCAGAGGGGACATTTGCAGCTACTGGGAGGGAAGATATTTTATTTGCAACATTGGGAAGGCCCGAACATCCTAGTCGTGTAAGAGGATATCCGGCAGGTGTATCGGTAAGAAAAGTGTTTCCACGTTCTTCAACTTCTAACATTGAGGGGGTTTATAAAAAAAAATAGAATCCTTGGAGGCTGAAGTTCAAAATATTAATGCGACGATGGAAGACAAGATTAGAGATTCGGTGCAGTCTATGTTTGCAGAAATGAAAAGACAATTTCAGACTGCAACTCCCACTCCTCCACCTCCCCCTACAGACCCCATTATTTATCCTCCACCTCCGCCAGTAGCTCCCACTCCCCCACCTCAGCCTGCGGACCCCATTTTTTATCCTACGCCTCCGCCGCAGCTTCCTACATATTGTGAGTTGTATGTTGATGATTCTCAACATCATATAATAGCATACGGGTTGGTATATTGTATAGGAGATACAGTTCATCATCAACAATTAGAGGTAGAGAATCAAAGGGTCACTATACAGGATATTATAGATAGATCAGCTAGGGTACCAATACCTACAGATGAGGTGGCGACAGTTGGACAGAGTATCGGCCATTTTTTAGTTTGGCCATCCAGACTTCTTCGACTCATTACCATAGAGGTATGCATGTTATATCTTTTATTTTATTATTTTATTAAAGTTGTTTTATCATTTGAAAACTACTATAATTCTCAATTTTTTTTTCACAGGAATACTTCAAAGGTAAAGAAATACTGTATAGACAACAACAAAGACATAATGCTATGACATCAGATACAGATTCCAGTGGTCTTGACAGATTTTCAAGATATTCACATTTGTTGTTGGGTTTTTATGAGTTTCCAATGGAATCTCATGTTTTTGGATGTGAAATAAGTGTGGGGATTACAAAATCTGATATCATGGAGCTTGTTACTGGAGATAAGTTGGGCATCAACGTGGTGCAAATTTTTTCCATGTAAGTCTTAACACCTTTTCCCTGCGTTATATTTATTAAAAATGTATACTTATATATGTTTTGTATTAGGTATATTTATAAAATTTGTGAGAGGAATGAACTGACAGAAGTATATGGATTCATGGACCTGCAATTGATTTCCCCTAAAGCATGTGCATTGACTGAGGAACAAAGAATGGTTTATATTGCTGAAAGATTTGAAAAGAATATAATCCAACAATATTGGATGATGCCTTTTTGTGAGAGGTATGAAACACATTTCTCTCAAAGTGTTAATTATCTTTTAACATAAAAAACCCCTAACATTAAATTTCCTTTTATCAGTAATCATTGGATGTTAGGGATTTTTTGCCCAAGGGAGAAAGCTCTTTATTGGATATGCTCTGTTCATGGTGATGTGCGGGAAAGTTTTAAGAATATATTGGAAAATTAAGTTTCAATTTCTCAATAGTTTTATATATTATAATGAATTTTAAATTTACCCCATTCGTATTATTTTCTAACAGTGTATGGGTCTACTTTCGAAAAAACACAAAGAAAAGAAATGCAAAGATCAAATATGTAAATGCGAAGGTAAATTTCCATTTATAATTTTTACTTTTTGATTTATTACATAAAAATAATATATTGAATTTACACTCATTCAAAACAGAAATTTCATGAAGAACAAGGCCTCATCGAATGCAGATATTATATGTTAAGATTTATGTATGAAATAATAACAACTGGGACAATTGTGAATTTTGACCTGGTACGATTTCCTCTTAAACTTTGACAGCATATTTCAATTTGATTTATTCATTATACACGTTAACTATCTTCTTTTTCATTTGTAGCTTTTTGATGACCCTCAACCCTATACTGCTGAAGACATCAAACACGTACAAGTGGAGTGGTCTAATTATTTTACAGGATTGATTGAATTTTAGTTGTTTGTAATGTAAAATGTAATTTTGAATATTGTCATTTTAATTGTGTATTTGGTAGTTGTTTAGGTTTGATTTAGTTTTTTTTTGAAGTTGACAGTGTAAGTATTGAATGTTATATAAGTGAATGTTTAATTTTTCTATACTTCTTGTTTTGGTCTACTTTTGATGGTTCTTCTGGTATGGATTTGGGTCTGTGGGGGAGGGGTTCCAAGGGTGTGGGGGTGTGTTCAGTGGGGTTGGGGGTGTCCAGCGGTCTGGGAGGGCTGTCCGGTGGGGTGGGGGAAGTCCTGGGGGGTGGAAGGGATGTTCAGGGGTGTGAGAAGCCTGTCCAGGGGTGTGAGAAGCCGGTCCAGGGGTGGGGGGTGGGGGGTTGTCCAGGGGTGTGGTGGGGGCTGTCAAGTGGGGGTGAGGGGGTGAGGAGGTGCTGTTCAGGCGGGTGGGGGGTTGTCGAGGGGTGTTTGGGGTTGTCCGGGGGTCGGGGGGCAGTCCAGGAGTGTGGTGGGGGCTCCAATGGGGTGGGGGAGTGTTGTCCAAGGGGTATTCATGAGGGTGGGAGCTCCAAAGGGATGGGGGAGGGCTGTCCAGGGGGTATACATGAGGGTGAGGGCTCCAACGGGGTGGGGGAGGGCTGTCCATGGGGTATAAATGAGGGTGGATGCTGTCTAGTGGGTAAGTTTTATATGTTATCTATGTACATGCTTAATTTTGATGTACTTCTGTTTTTGTGGTACGATTTCTTGATTTATTTTCTGGTTGATTCTTGTGGAGAGAAGATCACTGCATTCTGCTTAAAAAAAATTGGGTTTATCACATCGGTTATTTAATAACCGACGTGATAAAAGGCCTGGAGAATGGTTTATCATGTCGGTTATTTAATAACTGACGTGATAAAGGGGCCTGGAGAATGGTTTATACCGTTGGTTTTTTAGAACTAACGTGATAAAAGGCCTGGAGAATGGTTTATCACGTCGATTGTTTAATAACCGACGTGATAAAGGTCCTGGAGAATGGTTTAGCACATCGGTTATTTAATAACTGACGTGATAAAGGGCCTGGAGAATGGTTTAGCACGTCAGTTATTGAATAACCGACATGCTAAACGGCCTGGACAATGGTTTATCACGTCGGTTATTGACTAACCGACGTGATAAACTCCCCCCCCCTCCGGTTTATCACGACGGTTATACAATAACCGACGTGAAAAACCCCCCTCCCCCGGGTTTTCACGTAGGTTATTTATGAACCGACGTGATAAAACACGCTCAGCCCGGTTTATCATGTCGGTTCTTATAGAACGGACGTGATAAAACCCCTCGCCCCTGTTTATCACATCGGTTGTTTAAGAACGGACGTGATAAACCATTCTCCAGGCCCTTTATCATGTCGGTTCTAAAATAACCGACGTGATAAACCATTCTCCAGGCCCCTTTATCACGTCGGTTCTAAAATAACCGACGTGATAAACATCGCGATTTTATGTTTTTGACGTCGATTTTTAAATAACAGACGTGAAAAAACTTATTTATAACGTCGCACGTATTAACGTCGGCTAGAAACCGACGTAAAAAATTAAAAATAACTGACGTAAAAAACGTTTTCTGCACTAGTGACAAGACCCCACCAGCACCCCTCCTTCAGGAAGAGCTGAGACCTAACACCCTCACCACTCTATAGACTTTTTACCATCCGAAACTAAAGCCGTCATTCTTCTGAGCTATTGGTGTGCCTCCACAGTCATCACGTCCTTAGAGATCTGACCCTCACTAATCTCCCTAATCTCTCCATACCTCCTCTATTGAGGCCTCACTGGTTCACACCACTACCATCATGATGGGACCCCTATAGGCATGAGGTAACCCTTTCCTTCTCCTAATATAATACCTAAATTGGATCCAAATAGGTCTCGACCAACACAGAATGGGTTAAAATGGGTCTTCCTTACCCGAAACCACCCTATAAAGGGTTCTCCTTACCCATAAAGGCCTTGGGGGGATTAAAACATATCCTGAATGGTCCTTCGTAGGTTCAGTCTTACCCACAATGGGTCTGGGCAAGAATATTAGACTCTGTAAATATCTTAATTAAATAGTAAATTAATTTATTAATTTATTAGTTTTTTAGTTTAAAAATAATAATAATTTTTTCCTTAAAATGATTAATTTAATTTTATAATTAAATTAAATTTATTGATTAATTTATTTTTTGGAAAATAAATTAAATTAATCTATAGACCGATTAAGAAGATAAATTATTTGAATATTAAATTAAATTAATTTATATTTAATCACTCAACATTAAATTTATTATAATTTAATTTTATCACAGAGTTACTTTTCATACCAACTAGTCTTGAGAAATTGATTGAACTCATGTACGTCTAGTTAATTTCATTTAATTATTTATTTCTACATGTGGTGTTTGTAGTAAGTAGTTAATTTAAGATGGTCTATACATCATAATTTTTAATTCAATATGTATAAGGGCATTTGTTTCCAATTTATCAATTGAATTTTTCACCCCCTATAACCTCTCATCTACACATGAGTATACTTTTATTATTTTATGATGATGAAGTAAAACATAGACCTCTTCATGACCAAGAAAAATCTAGATGAGCAGTGGACACACTAGAGGATGATGAGCTTCATCTAGAGTTAAGACTTGACTCATCTATGATACCCATAGGTCATGGTTTATACATTGAGTTTAAATGAATCAATCATTATTAGATTATGAAGGCCGGATGGGTAATTTACTCCCTTTATGCTCTGTTTATTATTATCTTCATGTGATTATTTATTGCGATAACACATAAAATAATAAACAAGAAAAGAACATATATAGGCGACAAATGTTTTTATGTTAATGTTTAGTTGTGAGAAAAAAACATAGTATGAAAATATTAATAAAAATGGATTACATTCATCAAAAAAAATATATAACCCTCAAAGAAATACTAAGTCTAAAACTCCTTCCATTGTTTGAATTTGAACAAAACATGGTGTACGAGATGGTCAATCAGCTATTGTTGAGGGTACCTCCTACTACTAGGGTATTGTTATGAGAGTGATGGGGTAACGTAACTGATGTAGGAAGAAAATAAGTATCCATAACTATATTTTTTCAATGTCATAGATAAGCATTGAGTAAATCATATTTATGATTTTTGAAGCTGTGACTTCACTCAATAGATCATGCAAGCATATGCTAATGTAGTCGTCCAGTTAAACACCTACCTTGAACTCTTTGAGTAGTGACATATAATTAAATTTTAGACTATGAGGAGAGGCTTAAAGGATCTTTTCCTATAGAATAATCAAGAGATAGAGTAGTCATATTCTAGTACATAAGGTTTCTAGATTTCGATAAAATAGTGGGAGACATTTAATGATTTAATTAATCAATAATGTCTAATCGGTAATGAAGAAAAAGGTATTAATATTATATTATTTATTTTTGTAGAAAATGACACATAATACCACATATAAATACTACAATTAATATTTAGAAATTTAATTTCCTATCCATCATAAATTTTCAAATATTATTAAAGGAACTTGTGCAATGTACTACAACATATAAAATTCATGTTATTGGAGTCCCCATTAACTATTGAGTCACCTTAGGAAGCGAGGGCGAGAAATATGATTACCAAAAACACATGTATGGAACATATGATGGTTATGTAATAATGTTATCTTCATCATCTAATATGAGTTATGGATACTCCATCTAAACATGTATATTTACATGTGTTGTCTCGTCTTTGAAAAGCTTGTGAGGAGAAAGTGAAGCAAGATATGAATGAGTAATGATTACACTTGTTATGTTTAAATTCAAATATGGACTACAATATTTCAATACATCCCATTCTTATATAATTTTCACCCACTTTATCTAGTTTCATTTAATATTATAAAATAATAATTATTAATATAAGCACTTCATTACCTTAGGTAAAAAGTCTCTAAGTATATAAGAACTTAAAGAAGGTGTTATATTTAGTTCTTATGGTGAACACACTGAAAGAAAATGAGAAAAGGAAAATGGAATGAGAAACTAAAAAGGCACTTTTTCAATGTCCTTAAAATAAATGAGTTGTTAAAATAGTATTTTATTTGATTCTTATTACATGAGATATGTTCTCAAAAGTTTATTTGCAATAAGATAAATCAAAGAAGAAAGTAATTGTGCTTCTTTTTCAGCCATATTCATCAACTTTATACCGTGTAATTATTTTTATGTATTGAACACAATATTCCAATAATATAGTTGTATTTTAATACAGTTACCAAGTAATTTTAAAAACATTACAAGTAGTAATTTGTGTTCTCCAAGTAGATTTAACAGGAGGTTCCTAAGTTAGTGGTGATAAGTACACAACTTCTATATTTCCAAGTTTAATGATTCTTGATGAAATTTTGTTATTTATTAACAAAAAATTAATCTCACATGTCCTTTTTACATAAGGATACATTATTATAGATCATGAATGAATTTTTTATGGTCATAATACCCAGCCAATAGTTTAGTAATGCTTGAATCATTGGAAATAAATGATGAATATAAAATATATGCTTTATATACCCAGTTATGGAAAAATAATACTTTTTACAGCAAGACTAAATTGTTATTAGGGATATACCAAGTATGGTTTTAGACTATTCATAGTTAAAAACCTTATATATTATCGACACACTCATGTTCTTATTTTTGGAAAAATAAAACTTTAAAAATACAGGTAATCTATAAATTCTTTTCAGAATTAGTTCATCTAGATAGAATGAACCATTCCAAGAATAAGATAGTGGTAAGTATAATTCATAATATTTATTTAAGTGTTTATGGAGTTAGATAGTGAAGATTTGTATATGCATGGTCATAATATATGATATTCTTTGAGCTAGTGTGATGAATAATATATTGACTAGGCATTCATTCATCAATATAATTTATCATGGAGTAATTCCTAAATGAACATCACCTTATCCACATCAAAGTAATGATGAAAATGATGAGAATCGATGATGAATTATTACATGGTAAAATTGATTAATTTAATGTAGCATAGAGGAATTTTTAAATTCATATTTCCTTATACCCATGAAAGTCATGATGTACATAAAAGGTGTATCAATGTTGCAACTTATATCCATTACAAAATATTCCTTTATTTTTCAAGACATGCGTCATAAGAAAAATCATTATCCCATAACAATATTCCAAATATAATGAAAAATGGGTATAATATTAGTTTTATTATGATATAAATTCATTATCATAAGAATATGTGTTTATATATAAAGATCTTGTTGATGATATAGACAAACTTGCATCTTGAAAAACACAATATGCATGTCAGTTAATATCCTCAAGTTCAAATTGGATATTATTTAAATCCATGTCATATAATAGTTATAGTCAAGTGTTAGATTATATATCTATAAAAAGGTTCACATGTCTATTTAAAATAGTGTGAGTAGGATCTAATTGGATTTATTCAGTGCTAGAGATTCTTGAATAGTTGACATAGGAACAAGTTCTATTAGAGCCTATGAATATGTAATGTCCCAAAACACATACTGCGTAGGAAGGTCAAAACTAGAGTATTGGTTTTATATTCACCATATCTGGTGATATAGTATTCATTGAGAATAATAATACATACAATAAGTATAATGAAATTAAATAATATTGAAAAGAATAAAATTCAAAAATGGATTCCATGTATCAAGGAACAGGGGATTATTATTTTTAATACTGTGGTGGGTATTCAAGTAAAACATATAAATGGATGGTACAAACTTTGTACTAATAAGGCCTGATTGATTATAACAAGGTTAATCATAAATCCATTAGAATTTTTATTATCATAGCCACTTTGTGATCATTCGGAGCATTGGATGTGAAGACCACCAATCATGGAAGGAATCTATATGTCACAACAAGAATGGGATATTGAAATCATAGAATGCCAATAATGGATAAAAGTTTACATAAATCTAATTTAGGACTGAAGTAAGAAATAAGATCATAGAATATTCATTAGGAATTAATTTTTTCATGTCTCGGTAATAGGTTAGTGAAAGTTCCATTTTTTTCTAATTAATATATATTTTGATAACATATAGAAAAAACAAGTATTGGTTTTATAATTAGTTGAGAATAATTTGATAACATCTCTCAAGATATTGACTTAAATAAGAAGCCTAAGTTGTAGGGGAAGAATATATACTGAGGTATATCTAATTGTTTCTTTGACCTAGTCAATTTTACATATAATTACATTATATTAAAAAAAGTTTGAACAATTCAAGAGAGGATTGTTACCAATATAAAATGGAATAAATCTATCCAAGAATACATGTGTGGAACATAGGAAGATATTTATGTGGTATCCTCCATATGATTCTGTGATGGATCAATCAAATATGTAATTCTATGTGTAATAAATTACATTAACAACATATACATTATGGTAGTAAAATATTAGTTATATCTTAGAGAACTCCATGAGAAGTAGTTAGAAATATTTGATTTCACATATGTATAAATTTATGCACCCAAAATGTGCAAAAGGATATTAATTGAAAGGGGGAACTAGTCTTCCTTTTATCAACATGAACTAATATCATAGTTAGGGTAAAGAAATGTGAGTGAAAATCACATAAAGGATAGTGATATCCATATCTATAAATACAAAGTGTGTTTCAGCTTCATTGGTAGCTAAAGAAGAAATATATAATACATAATGATTTTTACTAATTCATGGAATTATTCCTTTGGAATAAAATTTTATCATAATATAAATTATAATAAGTATACTACTAGTATTATCCAATATGTCATGTTTTGATTGTGGAAAAAAAGAAATACTTGGGGATATTATCTCTTGAGAAGTTTCACTCAAGGAGGTAAAGTCATAGATAAGTGAATTGTCTCGTCGTGGAAACATGAAAAGCCTATGAATAAATCCATAACTCAATTAAAACATGATCTGATCATGTGGGATATAAAAAGATTTGTTAGCAAGTTGGATCTAGTGTGAGTGGGTGTGTTATAAAAGTGGGTTTTCAAGACCCAATATTATCAGTACTTTTGATTACCAAACCATGTGTACAATGAGTTATGCATGATGTAAACTTACCATTATAGTGTAGACATTTATACATCCACTATTTAATGGTAATGTCTAGAGATTATTTTCCATATCAAAAGGTTATAGAATATCATATTCTATAATTAGAACCTAGATAAACTATGAATGTAATATTTAATATATTTTGTATTTTCTAGATACAACATAGTGTCTGAACACAATTAATGTCGGACTATCAGGTGTTGGGGACCAGTAAGTGTTAAGAATTATTCTCATCAAGCTCTCAATGGTGATCTCATGAATGTGATATCAAGAGGAAAACCCCGCTAATAGGATCACCACATGTTTTGGGTATCATTTTTTGTTCCTATCTATGGACATGTGTATTGGTCTCCTAACTTGAGATCATTATCAATGTGATCCATTTTATTTTTTACTTCGATGAAAGGAAAAATCCATGGCAATGAAGTCATGGTGAGCTAGTTTTTTTGGGTGAGTCATTTGTGGTATAACATTTCACTACTATAAATGGAGGATATACCAATGGAAATTTTCCAATGGTTTTCATAAAACGTTGGAGTAGGGATGTCGAGAGGTCTTTACCCAACGATTTCACTAAACCGTTGGAATATAGATTTTTAGATGAGTTTTACCCAATGGTTTTATCAAACTGTTGGGATATGTGAAAGATTTCCCAATAGTTTTTCAAACCATTGGTAAATATTACCTTTCCTAAGGATTTTTTTAAACTGTTGGAAAATTTTTCCCTTAAATTGTCAATAGAACCAATCCCGCATCTATGCGATTGTAGGCCTAAAGCGGAGACCTAAAGCGGAGTTATCTCGCTTGGAAAATTATTCCACCAGATATATCTTCAATCAGGAATGTTTTTTTTCTACACTAAAAATATGTAAGTGGTACCTTAGGTTTAATGTTTTGCATCTATTTTTCTGTTTTCTATTTTGATTTGGCCTAAACCCGAGGTCCGTGCGGTATGGTATACCCAATAATTGCAATTTGTTTTGTTTTTTGTTTTTGTTCTACACTTCAAATTTTATAATTGTGTGAATAAACATTATTTGAAGTATTTATATCCCCTTCATTGTAGATTTAGTGAATCATATGAAGGGATTGGGGCTAGTTAGGGTAGTGGTGTGGGTGGTTGTCCATTTTTTAGCGGGGTGATATGGTTGTTTCTATGGACATTAGTTTATTTTATATTAACAATGTTTAATTTTAAGTTTGTATCTATTTGGTTTACTTTGATCCTATAATACTTATTTATCATATTCCTAAGGTTAATAAGGTTGTTTACATGTAAAACATCATACTATAACACTCATATGGAGATATTCTTAAGAATAATCCATTTAAATTATTGTTGGATATGATGTAAATCATATAAAAGGTTTTTTATAAAAAATTATAATATATGAATTATTTAGCATTTGGGGGGGATGTGCAGGTGGAGGTGGGTTGGGGGGGCTGTGCAGGTGGGGGTTGGTGGTGTAAGTGGGGTTGTGCAGGTCGGTGGGAGGGTGGATGTGTAGGGGGAGTCTACTGGGGTGAGGTGGAGGCTGTATAGGTGGGGGTGGGGGTTGGTTGTGCTGATGGGGGTGGGGGGAGGGGGCTGTGCAAGTGGGGGTGCAGGTGGTGGGGGTGAAGTGGGTGGGGGAGGGGTGTGCAGGTGGGGGGATGTGCAGTGGGTGATGGGGGATGTGCAGGTAGGGGTGTGTAGTGTGGGGATTATGTTGGGTGTGAGGTGGGGGGATTGTACATGTGGGGGTGGGGTGGGTTGTGCAGGTGGGGGTGGAGGAGGGGGGTTGTGCAAGAGGGGGGTGGGGGGGGGGGGGGTTGTGCAAGTGGGGTGGGGGGAGGGGAGCGATCAGGTTGGGGGTGGGCTGGGAAGGTGGGAGTCTGTTGGGGGGTGAGGTGGTGGTGTACATGTGGGGGTGGGGGGGGGGGGGCTATGCAGGTGGGGGTGAGAGGAGGGGGTTGTGCATGTGGGGGGGGTAGTGGGTGGATGGGAGGGGTGTGCAGGTTGGGGTGTGTAGGTGGGGAGATGTGCGGTGTGCAGGTGGGGAGGGGGTGTTTAGGGGGGAGGGGTGTGCAGGGGGAGTCTGCTGGGGGTGAGGTGGGGAGGGGGGTGTTGTGCCGGTGGGAAGTCATCACTTCTATAGTTAGCCAATAAGCACTGGGAAGTCAACACTTCTAGAGAATTGGATAAGTATGAGGCCTCTTTGGTTTTGGTTCTTTTCTAGTTATCTTGATGAGTAAGGCATCAAATGATCTAAAAGTGACATCAACCATAGAGGATGAATT